>CM057391.1:4620000-7322500 GCA_030015415.1 Cynopterus sphinx
GTCTTAGGGGACTCAGAAGAGCACATCCATCACCCATGGGTGGACGATTTGTGCAGATGGGCCTCAGAATGAGATTAAGTGCTCCTTCACCCCCAAACACACAGAGCTTTACGGAGACCTTTATCCCTCCACCTCCCCATTCATCAGCCAGAATCGCCCATCCGGTGCTTTTCGTATATGGATTAAAGGCTTTAAAAGCCCACAACACCTACGAAAAATCAAAGTTGTTCCATCAGATCAGTAATCCTTAAAGTGAATTGTAGCAGAGATTGGTGTGTTTTCCAAGAAAGCAATTTCCAGAACCCAAATTCAGGGCGTATTTCTGAGTTCAGATGAAGTTTCGATTCATCTGTGCATCCATCATCCACTCAAGATGTTGCAAGGCAGTTTGTTTTATGCTGAGCTAGGAAACACACCTTCGTCTGTACCGCTTAGCACGCCGTTCCGACGGCCTAGGAAACTCATTCGGCTTCTGAATGCTGTGCCCCTCCATCTGCGACACACAAAAAGTGGCAGTGCATCACTGTTACGATGCTCTGTGCGTGGAGCACGCAGCAGGGTATCTGCTCTCCTAACTACCCAATCTGGAGGCTTTAGACTATTCGAGAGCATAAATAATGCAAATAAATTATGCCACCCAGGGTCACAGCCCAGGGGGATCATACTGCTGGGAGACTCAGCTGGGGCTCATTTCCGCATCTCTCCCGAGTGGATCACAGCTTCGCAGATGGCCTTGGTAAGTCATTTTGGCAGTAATCATCCGGGACGCGCCGGCCTCTGTGTTTGTTTCCCCCTGTTCTCTCGAAATGTGATGCCAGCTCCAAACAGGTGCAAATTTCCCTTCTCAGCAAAATCTGCCATAAAAGGCACATCCACAGCCATTTCGGTTCAGCTCATTTCCAACAATGTGAGCAGAAATGTGAGCGCATCGCCATGACAGGCTCATCACGAGAGCGCCCCATCCCTACTCTAAAGAGTAGGGGCATGGCCCCCCTGTGAGTGGGAAGGAAGCTTTGGCCCAATGGGCAAAACCTCGTCCTACAGCCACCTCTGAGTGTGGTTTCCTCATCCCTCTCCTAGAAAACTGAAGCTCTGATCCCGGGACATTAAACGACAGAAGAGAGTGACCCATTCTCTCTTGACCCCTTCTTCTCAGACTAAAGAAATTAGACATGAACCTAAACACGCTCTGTCTGAAACCTCTCTCAAGTTCCCAAACTGGGCAAAGACACATGTCCCTTCTCTAACGATGAACAAGAGGAAAACATCTGGACCTATAAAAAACGCTCAGGATCTCAGAAGAAGACTGCTCGCTTGAAAAAAAAAGAGCTAGCTGTAGGAAAGAGTGACACTGTAAAATACTAAATTTAGATTTCGACAATAATTGAGAAGCGATTGTGCCCGTAAAACAAAAAGGACACTCTACGATCAAGAAAGACTACTTTCAGGTCAAACAATAGCTCCCCCATATGAGCATGCAATGGCCATACTGACCAGCAATTTGGACAATGAGAAACACACAATGAGCCAAGCAGCCAGCCAGCTGGCTGGCTCAGAGAGGAGGCATGCAGAGTAGGTTCTGGAAAGAGGATAGAAAATACAGAATACAGCAGAGGAAACACATCAGGCTGAGAGGAAGCAGTAACCAAATAAATCATAAAGAAATTTTCTTGAGTTGAGGAAAGCTTTTGTCTTGAATCTAAAACACATACTGAGTGCCAGGCCAAAAAAAAAAAAAAAGCCTCTCCCATGTCTTGCTTTTTCTTTTTATTCCAAGTACAAGAAAATATATTACAGTTATTCTGCTATAGACGGTGAGAAAAAATCCTTTTGGCATCAGAGAGATATCTCAACCCTAAATTTCAGAAAATAGTGGAATGGCCTCCACAGAGTTTTGAGCTCAAAAGATTGTGTGTCGAAAATACTCTAATTGCCAAGATATTGTTCTGACATGCTGGCCACAGAAACTTATTCTCAGACAAAGGTTCAGAATACATACCAGACGTATGTCTTCCTGAAAAAAATTATTTTAAGAAGTACTCTAGTTCACACTGAGCATAAAAAAAATCATTACTAGATTTGATCACATAAAATTTTCAAATGTATGCAACGTCAAAAACTCATAAAATTAAGAGATGAACGAAAAACTAGAACAATATTAATAACATGTAAGACAAGATTTATATCCTCTAATAACGAAGAGTTCTTGCATCTCAATATTGATTACTTCAGTAGTAATCAAAGAAACACAAATTAAAATGACATTGAAGAATCATTTCTCATTTTAGGCCTCGTCTTTGCAAAAATACAGTAAAATGGGCCTGTCTATTCATTTTTTTCATCACCAATGAGCGTTTGCTAGAACTTTTCTGTAAGGCAATTTGGCAATATGTACCTTAAAGTGTTTGTGGCTTTGCCAATGATTCCATATCTGGAAATTTTCCTTTAAAACTGATCGGGCATTTGCTCAAGAATCTTTGTATGTGAGTGTAAACCAAAGAGTTATTTATAAAAGCAAAAAAAGAGAAAAGGAATTTAAAATAAAAAATACAGGATTAGATATGTAAAATTGTCTTACGTCCATAAAACGAAGTGCAACCGTTCATACACATATTATGGACACATTGTCAGGAAATGTAGTTACGATCATTTGTTGGGGGCAAAAGCGGGTTACAAAACAGTAGGTATGGACCCGTCTTTGTGAATATGTGACGTGAGTGTGTCTGCGTGTGCCAATGAAGAAAGTCTTTGGAGGGCTGCACACCAGCATGTTAACTCTGGGGTCTTTGGTTGGTGGGATTCTGGATATCTTTTTTCCTAAATAGTGAATTTGTATGATGTTGGCCAAACATCATACCAGTAGATTTGGGGCATCGTTTTGTTTTGTTCTCAGCAAAGAGCTAAGGAAAACCGCTAAAGAACAACCAAAGCATCGCTTTATTTACCCTCCGTAAAAGCCCCCTGAGGCAGGTGTTTTTAGAGCACAGGCTCGCTTTGCGACAGGTACTCAGACAGGGTGAGTAGACTGCCTGATGTCACACAGCTAACAGGTCATTCCTTGTCAGCGTCACCCTGAACAAGCCACCTAACTGGAAATGCTGTAAAAGAGGGTAGGAATAATCTCAAGTAAGACCATGGGCTTTGAGAGCTAATGGCTGTGAAAACACGTTAGAAACATAGGCTGGATTCAAACCAGACAACAGCAGATTGACACAGCTCACGCGGAGCAGTGTTGGCAGCTAACCACGTCCTCATGCTTGTCCTTCCTACCCCGCGTCTAGGCCTTTGGAGGCCGAGGTGAGGGCGCCTCTCACTTTAGGGTTCTCCTGGAGAGGACAGAGTCCCACACTCCCTTGCCAGAGCCACAGCTCACTCTGCAGTGCGCTAAGACCCTCTGAGAAGACACTTTAAAGAAATCACTCCCGCAAGCCCAACAGTCCATCCTGGAGTGATGATGATTGGACTTGGAATTACAACATTTTTCATCTGCGATTTGCAACAGCGAACTAATTGAAATACTGCAGATTAGTATTTGTTGGGTTGAGTTTGGGTCATTTCCCCCACCCCATCCCATCCGCTGTCACTTTTGGCAGCAAGTAGAGAGTTTTGAGAAATGGCTTTGAACATAGCAATGGAGTAGGTAGGGCTGATGCAGACTCCAAACGGAGGATAACGGTAATTGAGATTTATGAGTCTGATTAATATGTTAATCATGCTATTGATGGTATGTGTTGGTGCCGTTTGTCATGTATTTCAAGTATTGGATGTTCTGGGTTCTTAAAACATCTCCAGATTAACATTCCTCTGCAAGCTAAGACTTAGCCCCGTCCCTCCAAGCCTGGGCCACTGCTGTGGGACACCATTTGACAGGAAAGGAAGGTGGGACAAAAAGAATAAAAGAGAGGTATTCTGCTTAGAAAGTTGATGCTGAAAATGAAACTTTATCACCACGTTGTTGTCAAAATCATGCTGTACAAACCACCCCCAATCCCAGTGACTTAAAACAGTCATCATTTCCTGTCACTCACTCACATCTTGTCTGGGGTCAGCTGTTCTGGAATGAGGTGTAGGTCTTGGCTCCAAGCCGAGCGTTAGGTTGAAAACTGAGCCATGTCTCGCATTTTTCTCGGTTGGTAATCTACCCAGAGCTTGTTCTTTTTATGGTAATCGCAGACTTGCAAAGAGGGCAAGGCCCTTCCTACAAATACACATGCTGCATCATCACACTGGCCAAAACGAGTCACGTGGCCACGCTCTGGATCCATGGGGAGGAAGGCCACCCACCCAAAACCTGAGAGGGAAGAGAGCGAATACTTGCTGTCTTGTTTTCATCTAATTATAAATGTTGAATAGACAAAAATAAGCAAAAACAAAAATCATTAACAAATTGTTAAAATTCCATTTGATCCTACCACCCAGAGAGAGAATCACTTTAACATTTCGGAGTATAAGATTGCTTTCGAAATATTCTTTGAATATTCTTCTTAGGAAAAAAAAAAAAAAAAAGAATGTATAAAGTCAATATTGGAACCAATTTTGAGAAGTAGGAAAGAAATCACCCCTACCATCTGCATCTTTTCTCAGTATTTTTTCACTCTTTCCCAGCATGCCACCCCCACCATGCGCACACACACCCCTATGCTGTCACAGAATAGCAAGCATACAGCTGGTGATCCTCCTTTTTCACAATTAGAACTAATCAACATTGCTCCTTAGTCTTTATACTTATTATATTTGTCAGTATTCCACAGCGTCCTTTTTAGCATACAAGCCATAATCTCCTAAACCATTCGCCCAAGACTGGATGTTACGCTGATTCATGGTTCTTTTTGGGGGGTACTATCGATCATACTCTTATTTTAAAAAAAGAAAAACTTACAATTTTAAAAATGTATTATCTATAGAGTCTCTCCATCTGCACAGGGAGTCAGCCTCGGTTTGAGGGCCGTGCCTGGCAGACATCTGTGAGGTACTCCGAGCTCAGACGTCTCACGTTTTGGGTGTTGGGCTTTGAATGTTTGTAACAAGTAAAAGCAATTCATCACCACATACGAACCCGAGACCTACTGTGTGCCAAGCCCGCCAGCAGGGGCTAATGACACAGCGGTGAGAGGAGGAAGAGAATTCAGGTCCCCAAGGAGCTTCGGACCTTGGGGGTAAACGCAGACACGCAAATAGGCAATCCCTTTATGAGACCAGGCAACATCTCTTTGTCTTGTCTCCCCGTAAAGCAGCAAACTCTCCTGCAGATGTGTCCCCCCGACACCCCAATGTGCTCACTGGAAAGGAAGCCACGGCCTGCCCGTAGGAAGGTCCCTGCAGTGGCCCCTTCTCCCTGCTCCTGCTCTGGTTAAGCTGTGTGGCACCCGGGGGGCCTGTTTGCAGCTAATTCGATTGGGATGTGTTCATCTGGAAAGGGATTTGTAGTTCAGAAGAAAAGATCGTGAAGAACACCTGGTGGTTGGCTCTGCAGAAGGAAGGGTTCCCAGCTCGCTGGGCTGGGGCAAGAAGCCGGTTCTGCCCTCGCCCAGCATCAACACCCATAGCTTCTCTTCTAGATGTCCTCAGGAGTCACATGAGAGGCCACAACGCAGAGGATCTCAGAGAATAACAAGGACCAAATATGGAAAAAAAAAAAAAAACCCACTTCCATGCTGCCTTTCTTTCTATTTCGAAGGAAAAACCATCACCACTCGAGTTGTTTTGTTGAAATAAAGGGCGGTAGAGAGCCCGTCGAGGCCAGCAATACATGTTGCCCTCCTGCTTCTGTCCCCATCTGTTCGACAATTATTTCCAAAATATAAAAAAAAAATGTCGATGATGGGCTGGGGATGAGGGCGAGCGGAGGGAGAAGCGACTGAAACATAACTAACTCCCCAAATGTCTGTTTTACTAGCGAAGACTGCTGCCTGGACTATTTGAAAATCTTAGCACGACCCCCGCAGACTGTCGTCTGTAGGGTAGGTGGGCACAGCCTGAATTGCATGCTGTGTCAAGGACAAAATGAATCCTTAATCTGGCTGCAGAAAAATGCGTATTCGCCCCAAAGCAAAGCAGCTCGGCTTTCAAGCCCTTACCGCCTCTCTCCTGTCTTTGGGATGAGTTTGTGGCTCGGGTTTGACGACCCCATTAGCCTGCAGACGCGGGCCATAGGGACCAAAGTCCCTGCTGAGTCTCGCTCACCTGCCCTCCTGCCAGGTCCCTGGACTGATCAGGGAGCATAAGGGGACCATCGGGCACAGAGGCTGCTCTTCACGGTGCACGTAAAACACGGGAAATCAGCGTGACGTCACTGTCACGTCAACTCCAGAAGGATTTAAGAGAGTACCTTCTCGTTACAGAGATGTTTTAAGATAAAGAAAGGACGCTGTTTAGTAACACTGGACGAAATGACAGTTCCTGCCCCGCAGACGTCTCGCAGGCAGGCAGAATAAGGGTGCCCAACGGTGAGCCAGGACGTTCTTGTGTCCCCTGTCCCTGGTGGGCACCTTGTTCTTCCCGCTGCAGGTGAGCATCCAGGTCTCGGAGCTGCCCGCAAAGTAGGATGCTCTCGCCGGCTCGGCTCGTAGTAGATTACAAAACCTAAGGATTCCAGGGCCCCGCCACAGACCTGCCCAGACAGGACTCGTATTTGAAAGAAGCTCCTCACGAGAGTCTGAGACACCCCACCGAAAGTGGCAGAGGGACGGCGAGGAGGCAGGGACCCTGGTCGGAGGCTGTGGCCGTCGCCCAGGGCCATCACACGTGCAAGCTGGAAGGATGGAAGTGGCGAGCTTCCGTGACAGCTTCTGATAAGGTGAAACAGGGAAGAAGAAGAAGAAACGAGACCGTTTTCCATAAGCGAGGTGGTGGGGAGTGACGTGACAGCCCAGTGGCAGCCCGGTCGTTAGATGCCCCATGACAGTTGTCCCTGTTCTCACCTGGGTAGTTTGAATATGGACTTTAGGCCTTCCCCAGAGTCAAATTTCGGATATTGCCTCCCCCTAAAAAGGAGCTGCCCCTACCCCAGACGAACGGCAGCCTGACTGCTTTAGCAATGACCAACCTTTAGGAAACCCGACGACAGGATCAAAGAGCCGATCCCTAGGCTGTGCACATGCGTCGCCTGGTTCCTGGCCCTCGGGGGAGGCATTTTCTCCGACTGTGAAAGAATCTGTTTCACCGGCTCCACGAAAAAAATAAAAATAAAAAATTGACTTGGGATTATCTCTGTAAGAGCAGGACGTCCTAAACTCTTATTTCCTCACTTTGATGAATCCGGATACAGTGCTCCAGTCAGTCTGGAAATAAGGACGGCAGGGACTAACTCCGAGGAAGTCGTGTGGTGGAGGCGGCTGGATGAACGCGTCCCTCCACTCGTTCACTGAATAAATAAATCATGGGGTTCGAGCTCAAACAATCAATAATAGAAAAGGGGAAAGGAAGAAGCTGAGAGGAGCTGACAAGGTAGCAAAATGAGAAGAAGAGCTGTTTTCCGGCCAAATGATGAAAGATGCTTGCCTGGCCTCCTGGCCTCTGCATGTCTACTGGCCATCTTTCGCTAGGATTCTTCGACTATTTTTTTTTTTACTGTCCCGTAAGGTTTTGAACGAGCACAGGGCCAAAGATGAGATGCCCCCCTCTTCCCTGAGAATTACTTCTTTCGCTCAAGCTGGAGTCGACGCGGGCGCTGAGCAGGCCTCACCCCCAGAGCAGAGCAGTTATTGTCACCACTCTGTGTGGACGTAGTGTGTTCTAAGCTGCTAATTTGGAAGTAATTTATTACAGCCATAGATCACCAGGACACGTTGTGTTTTGTTTGTCTGTTCGTTTGTGGGATTGGTCTTCCCGGACCTGATACAATGGATTTAGCCTTGGGGTTTGCACAGGGCAATGCCAATGCTTAAACTGTTCTTCCCCCTTTCTCTTTGCCTGGTTCCCTCTTAGGAACCTTACAGGACTCAGATTGGGTAGCATTTATTTTAAGATTCCCTCCCCGAGCCCCGGCACGTGGGATAGGTGTCCCTCCTGGGCACTGGTATGGGGGACCCAGGACTTCTCTGCTGATGCCACGCAGGGCTAACTCCTCCTGAGCATTCCAGACTGCACACGTGGATTATCTTCATGAATCCTCCCAACCGTCCAGTGAGATAGGAGCAGTTATTAGTCCATTTTATGGATAAGGAAACTGAGGCGTGGAGGAGTTAAGGACAGTCTTTACCCAGCTGAGAAGTGTTTGTCGTCTGTGCCTTCCAGGCCGTGGCCTCCACGAAGAAGGAACTCACAACCCCAGGGGAAGTGGTTTACAGCCTGTCTGCCTGTCTCTCTCTCTCCCTCCTCCCTTTTTCCCTCGTGTGTGTGTGTGTGTGTGCACACGTGCGTGTGTGTGTGTGTGATGAAGTATAGGGCTACAGAACCTCAGCGTGAGACTCTTTCCACTGCTCATGGCGCTCTAAAATTTATAAATCCAACTCAGAGAGCTAATTCCAGCCTCGAAGCCATCCATATCAGAGCACCAGCGGTGAGAACAGGGCTGCCAAGTGCAGGTGAACCTGAGGCAGGAACCGCATGACTTATTCTCCCCCAGAGCGTCATCTGCCAGGCCCCACGGGAAGACGAGCCTCCAGACTGTCATTGTCTGTGGCTGCCTCCCTCCAGCGTATGTCAGGCCAGAGCCGGCCCTGGGAACGTGTGGGTGTCTCTGCAGGAACACATATCGTTTTTTGATTTTATCCCCCACATAGTCACTCTTCGTTCTTTTTAAGTCACCCATGACTTCCATAAAAGCGACCCAGAGGAGGAAAAACCTGGCTGCCTCTCTCAGGTCATCGGTGGATTTCTGAACTGTTTACCCGAAGCTACTGTCTGAGAGACCATCCTCTCGGGGCATGCAAAGCCTCATTTTCAACAACAGCAAATCCAGCTTAGCCGATGTTGTGATTCCATGAGATTTAGCAGTTTAGGGGAAAAGCAAGGAATAAGTGGGCTATTGAAAGCTGAGGTTTGTAGGCTCCCTGCCTCCCCTTCCTAGCTGCACCAGAACCCGATTCAAATCCCAGCCCCACTCCTTACCAGCTCTGTGAGCTTAGCAAGTCATCCAGACTCCCTGAGTTTGGTCACCAGTGGCAGGGATTCTTGGAAGGGAGGAAGAAAGATGAAACCCTGCCTCCTCACAGAGTTCTTGGGTGAAATTAGACGTTCGTGTATGTTTCCTGTCTCAGTACCTGGCACACACGGGAAACCCAATATTAGTCCCCTTCTGCCCACTCTGGCTTAAAATGCAAAAGTTGTCCGGGAAACACAGCATATTGCGGCATCATAAGTGAGTATATATTCATTTATAGGATTTACTCACAAATCAAAGCCTAAAGGAATGGGGTCAGAGCAAGAAAGTTCGTGCAAGGGTCAAGGAAGGCCCTTCGAGTTTCTTACCTGGGTTTCCCCATAATAAACAGTACTCAGGTGTTGGAAGGAGGGGCGACCTTGAGCTGAGGCATGGCCTCAGAGGGCAGGACGCAGGTGTGACAGCACAATGGGTTTGAGGGGAAAGCCTCACCTACGCCCCTTGCAGGACAGATCAAACAGTGGCCGACCAGCAGGACTGGGAGGCTGATTCCCCAGGTTTTGTGATTCTTGCTCCCATCATCACCAATCAACCTAAGACCTATTTTCTTCTTTGGATAAAACCACAAAATCTTTCTGCTGTGAGAGTTCAGTGCCTGGGCAACAAGTAAACAAAATAAAAATACTTAACTGATGACATTTTCATGCCTTTTTCCATCAGCACTTAGCTGCAAGTTTCTCCGAGTGACTTTGTACCATTTAAAATAATCCATTGAGATCTACCCTCGTTAAGAGTAGTAGAAAAGGGGACACACTTTGCAAATTGTCCACAGCACCGCTGGGTGGGCAGGGCCCACATGTAAACAGTGCGATAAAGTCACCAGGAATGTTCCCTTTGTCACTGGAAAATTGGTAGAAACAGACCAATGCGTGATCGATGCCATCACTCTCTCTCACGGAAGTCGTTTTTAAGAAAAACCCACATATAAGTTGCTTGTTGAAGCTAAGGCCTATTCATTGCAAATGAGAAACGCTTTCTCAGCGCGTGGAAATGCACACACAGGGAATTATAGTAGATAAAATTATCACACAAGATAGCATGCACCTGCCCATTCCAACATAAAAACACTCTATGACATCGAGAGAAGAAAAACTGACGCAATGAAGTAGTTGACTTAATACTTAGTGAGTTTCTGATGATCTCACAAATTTGCAAAATTTTTCTCGGTGAAATTGTCTTCCCACACGTGCACATTTAAGGTACATTTAAGATGAGTCTCCCGAGAACATCAGTGCTCAAGAGGCATGAGCAGGAGGCGGCGAGGGAGACCTTAATTTGCATGTTTCCCGCCTTAAAGGCCTGCCCTGTCTTGGGTATAATGTTGCGCGAATGAGGCTTTTAGTGTTTGATGTGATCTGACTGAAACGGTCTCTTTCTTCCCAGGGTCTATAAAACCTTTGCTATTAATGGCTGTTATGTCTCATTTTTATCTACCAGATTTACTGGGGAAGTAAAAATATAGCGAGGCTTCCATTTGTCGGCTCAGACCTTTTTTGTTCGCTGGCAATAAAGTTCGCTCTTCTTAAAGCTGGGACGACCCACTTGGAAAGGGACCCTGGGCGACCCACCCTAACCATGGAGCTTGACCTAGGGCAGGGCTTTGACTCATTGGCCTGTTTATCACTGGTTTTGACCCCCCCAGCAGCCCTGTGGGACTAGGCGGGGAAACCGAGACAGTGGTAAAGCCTCCCCTTCCCTGACTTTGCACGGCTAGGAGTAGTAAAACCCCACCACGACACCATAAATAAAGTTCTGTGTTCTCCACCAGGAAAATGCAGATTTGCATTCTTTCCGTGTTGCAATCACATAACCAGGATAAACCCACGCGGCTGACCCACCTTCCTGGGGCTGCAGGGTGCAAAGCCACCCTCCTCCCAGCTGTAACTCAGCACCACTCCAGCTCAGATCTCCACAGGGATGATTCCAGGGCTGGTTGGAGTTTCTCGGAGAGCAGTAAGGAGTCCAGGATTCCCCCAGGTACTTAAAACCCTTTCTTCAGGTTGACCTGGAGAGACTAAGCTGGGAGAATCCTGGGGACATGGAGACCCCACTTCCCTAGACAGGGGTGCTGGCCACTTCCTCACCTGTCCTACCCCTCCCTCGACATGCCCTCTTCCCCCACAGGGCAGGTAGGAATTGTAGCACCCACCCCTGATGGAGAATGGGGGCCGGATGGAGCATGGGCCCCACTTCAATCTAACGTGCTGTATCTGAACGACAGAGTTTTACTGTATTTGTAGAGTCAGAAATAGAAGTCAGATCTCCTGATTCCTGGAGCAAAGCCTTGTCCCTACTTCACTGGCACCCCGCCGTCCCCTCCTCCATCAGTATTCCCGGCTGCAGAGGGTGTCAGTCACACCTCCCTCAGCCAGCAGCGTTCTCGCCCAACTCCCTCCTGCGAGAGAGAGTGGGCCCTTCCAGAATGAGAGGCCCAGTCCCATCCCGCCTCCCCAGACCTGGGGTTACGACTGTGCGCACGTCTGAGAAAAAAAGGGGAGAGGCGTGGGGGAGGGCCGCATTGTTCTTTCAGCGTGTAATCTGTCTTCCAGGTTGCCAGCTTACTTAACACAGCTCACAAATTCCGCCGACACCCCACCCGCCACCTGCTTATTCATTATCTCGGTTTAACACATCTTAGGAGTTTCATCTATTCTGTTTGCTTTGCTTGTCTTTTGTGACAGAATTGAATATTCTCAAATCCTACAGCAAACACACAAGCAGAAAAACCTAAGGGGAAAAAATGAGATTTAAAAAAAATAATAAAGCCCCAGAGAAAACATTTGACGTATAGTGGCAGGAGAAATAGAAACCAAAACAGGGAGTAGCTGAGTCACAGTGAGGGTGGCATTTTGAGCAAAAAGCGGTGGGCACGTCCTGCGAAGGGGTAACATGGTCCCAATCACTGAACTTTCATGGTCTTTGACCTTGCCCGTGCCCCCTTTGAATGAACATGAAAACCTCAACATTTCTTCAATGTTCTTTTAAAATTAAAAACTAATTAAAGGTATCATCTAAAGGCAAATCACATCAGAGCAACCATAGCATCGAATACAGGTTTCCAAGTGGCATTCGGCCCTGACTCCTGCTTGCTTCTGCTTCTGCCCCCAGGGGTGGTCCCCACCTGCCTCCTACGGAGAATTTGACTCTGGAAGCTGTGAGGGAAGAAAAGTTCACCCTTCTCTCTCATTAGCTACTTGAAAATGAATCCTCACTGTTGTTGATTTTTTTTCTAGTTACAAAGAAGTAGGTGTTTGTTAAAATAATCCAAACATTGTAGTGATACAGTGTAGTCAAGAGCACATAGGGGAGACGACACCAGATACCTGAGATCAACCGCGCCCTGCAGCCAGGCACTGAGGTTTCCTGGCAGCCAAGGCCAGAAGGGAACATCGCCTTTACGAGTTTTTATCCAGACCAGGATTCCCAGGTGAAAGGCGGGCCACCCAGTGACATGTGAATTTCAGATACCCAAAACGTGATGTTTGAAATGTTAAGTATGCCCCACACATTTTGGGGGACACACTGATTCGAAAGATTATTCCTTCCGTGCCTGAAATTTCCATGTTTGCAAATGCGTTTTATAACTGTGATACAATTTGCCATTTTAACCGATTTTAAACGTACAGTTCAGTAGCGCGGAGTATATTCACAGTGTCGCGCATCCCACCTCCGGAACTTTTTTCCCTTGCCAAACTGAAACTGTGTCCTGATTCGGCAGCAACGCCCCGTTTTCTCCTAACCCTCCCGCCTCGGCGGTCTCCTTTCCACTTTGTCTCTATGACAACTCTAAAAACCTCACTAAGTCGAATCACACAGTACGTATCGGTTTGTGAAATGGGCTTATTTCGCTTAGTATAACGTCCTTAAGTGTCATCCATGTCGTCGCATGTGCCTGAATTTCCTTCTCTTTTTAAGGCTGAGTAGTACTTCATCGTCTGTGCACACCACGTTTCGTGTATTGAAAGTCAAATGTAACGGCCCTTTGTGCGTTAAATCGGGCAACCCTATTCTAACAACATCACTCCAGATGAGCTTTTGCTAGAGGTTAGACCAGACCAGAGAGGTTTATCCCAGAGAGCATTTATGAAAGAAACGATAAGGGGACACAACTGGCAACATTCCTCTTCTCCGATTTAGCACAAGCCACAGAAATGCGGTTCAGTGACTCCTAACTTTGTCTACACTCTGTGGCAGCGGTTCTCGACTGGAGTTGGAGCCAGAGCCTGTGAAATCACAGGCCAGGCCGAGTGTGTGTACGTCTTCGTGGGGAAAGGAACCAGAATTAGGTTCTCAAAGGTCTCTGAGACCCCAAGGAAGTCAGGAGGCATAACTCTGAATTCAGACAGCATTTTTGCCGGGGACTTGGGTGTTATTACTTTTCAGAAAATCGATCTCCCTGAGTGTCTAAACTAACATGGGGAGATCTCAGCATATTTAAAAGAGTTGCAGGTTCGCGCATCTCCTGAAACATCCCTTCCTAGGGAGGGTTGAGGATGAGCTGTCACGTGTTCTGCATCTTTCACAGAAGCTGAATGGAAGCCAGCTTGTGAGTGACAGTGATCTTTATGAGTTTTCTGGTGACGGGTTAAGTCAAGAGGCATGGGCTTCAAATGCCAAAGTCCCTGGAAGAGAGAGATTAAGAAAGAGAGTGAGAGAGAGAAACAGAGAATAAGAGAATAACGCCTAGGCAATGAATCATCTCACTGCCTGTGGACAACAAATGGCCTTTTAATAATCCCCACTCTATTTTTCCTTTAGAAATCCTTCTTCGATTTACCAACAGCTCTTACCAACGAGCTCAACTGGCCCCAGCTCTCTGGTGCGACCGGATTCCTGAACGGGTATGTATGTTTGCACACCCTCGAACACTTCAGTCTATCTGGGTACAAACAGACCGGGCGATGGGGCTTGCTCCCAAGATATTGAGATGGGAATCATTAGGCATTGCTTCTAGAACATGAGTGACATCCAGTAAACCCATCGCTGACCTAGAGCCCGCCGTATGCGGGACGGACGGCAGACTGTGCTTCGTCAGTGCTGGCAAGGGGGGACTATTCCTGCTACCAAGCCTAGAGTTGACCTCCGATGGGACATACACACGTCATTAAATGTTTCTGATTCAAGGGACAGAGATGTTTCCTTGGTGATTTGCTCTCAAAAGATGAATGTTTATATAGGTAATGGCTAAAATTAATAGGCAAGGCTCCAGGTCCTGGCTTTTCTGCTCTAGTTTGGAAGGCAAAGACAATGCATGGAGAGTCTAGTGACACAGATCAACTGGCTATGTGTGACTGGGTGAAGACTCGGGGCCCGGGAACAGCCATTCATGATTTTAGCACCCCGTTTTTTAGTTAATGGGGGATATCATATGATGAATAATTTAATTCTATCTTAACTCGTCTATTTTAAAAGTACTAATTACTAAATACTTGCTACCCAACCAGGCACAGATGCTATAGATGTTTTAAAGATGAATAAGGCTTGTCCCATCTCTACAGTCAACTACAATCAAGTAGGACAGATGAGACAAATGTACAAACAACAATAATACGAGATAAATGTGCCCAAAGACAGCTCTGACACAGAGCCGCAGGCTTCACCGGAGAAAGAGTTCATGGAAAGCATCCACACAGCCACCTCCTTTCAGGGTGTTAGGGGAGGGGCCCAAATCCTAAAGGATTTAGGGGACTGGGGTGATGAA
The DNA here is from genome assembly GCA_030015415.1 of Cynopterus sphinx. NCBI lineage: Eukaryota > Metazoa > Chordata > Mammalia > Chiroptera > Pteropodidae > Cynopterus > Cynopterus sphinx. Next base: position 4,634,805 of record CM057391.1, read on the forward strand.
ATAGGTAGAGATGAGCTCGGAAAGATAACCAACCTTCAGGAAATTTTACTCGTATTTATGTAGGAATCACTGTGAACATAGGGAAAGCGGAGGGGATGCATTATCAAGACGGGGTGTAGGTTTTCAGATGTAATCCCGTAAAAACAACTAGGCTAGTCCTCGGCGTTAGTGTGGTAGCACCAGCTACAGCGACAGTAGTAAAAGTGGCTTCGACGGGGCATTCGCCACGCGCCAAGCGCTTCACTGGGGGTCAGGTGGAGATGTTCGCATCCCATCTCCTCGTGAGGTAGGTGTTTTACTTTCTACTTTCTGAGGCTGAGGGAACTGAAGGTGAAACGGACAAGACACATGACCAAGATCACACGTTAGTAAGTAGTAGGACGTGCTGCCATCCTGTACCAGAGAAAAATTCAGTAAGGGACTCTAGCCCACACCTCCCACCTTCATGTGCGTTTTCATTCTGCCTAACGTGGCTCCCGGTCACGGAGCCTGTCCTCTCTCCTGAGGTCCCCACACGCCCAGCAGCCTGGCACCCTCAGGGCCCCATCCGCAGCCCATCGTTCCTCGGCCACGCTGGCTGTTGTTTCTGTCCCCTGGAACACATCCGAGATAGCCTGGCCAAAGCGGATTCTGGAAGAGAGGGTTTTGTTTCTCTCTCCGCTGCCAGAATGGAAATTGAGCCCTTCCGCCCAAATCCAGCGATGGGCAAAAACACCTGGAAGTGTCTCTCAGTCAAGGTCGTCATGGCAATAACAGAAGGAACTTGTCATGAATGAGAAATGAACACAGTTCATTGTACTTTTAATGGTGCTTCAGTTTACTTATAAGTTCAACCACCTTTTGACCTAAAGCCTCACGAAGCTGCCATAGAGGAAATACCAGCCTGATGCTTAAAACCGATCGCCACGTAGTTTAAATCTTCACGGGCGTGATACACGGAATGAAAGAGGAATCTATTCTCCAGGCCCCACTACACCGGTGCCAGTTTGTTTCCTCGTCTCTTTCCACTTACAGCTCACAAAATAGTTGCCCCACATCTAAATCTCATTGTCCCGAGAAATCTGCCCAAACTTAGCTCCTCGTCCCAGGAAAACTCTGCTCCTATGATTTGAGCTCGGCCCCACGCTTTGTTTACAGTGTCCTTTTTAAAAAGTCGCCTTTGAAAGTAAGAAGGTGCAGTTTGGGAAAGAAGACGATTGCTTTTCTCTCCTTCTTCCATTGTACCCATCGTCCCCTCAAAATGTAATATCTCCTTTATGAGGTGAACGCAGCGTAATTGAAATTCCATGCACCCATTAAAAACAAACATAAGCCTTGGTTTGACAAATCTCTGCATTCTTCACTGCAAGTGACATTGAGAAAGGCTGTTGCTCTCTTGACTCTCAGGGCTTCAGAAAATTCAAAAAGCAATAGCCCTTAAAACCATGCGTTTTGGGGTGTGTGTGTGTGTGTGTGTGTGTGTGTGTGTGTGTGTGTGTGTGTTTCCCCCCCGATGTGATTCAGAAAGCAATTAAGTTGGTCCAAAATGAAGAAAAAAAGAAAAATCCCTCTCTGAGGTTGATACCTTGGGGGCTGGAAGCCTGACGATACAGAGGAGAACTATAAGTGGGAAGGAAAGACACATATTTTTTAAAGATTAAGAATAGTACTTCGTGCTCAGATCACCTTCAAAAGCAATTAACTAACAGGGAAATTGCACTGAAGTTGAAGGAGCAAGGAGGAAGGCTGTTTGAGGTAAACAGGTCCTGGTTCTGCGTGGCCCCAGGCAGGACGTTTCATGTCCCTGGACCTCGCTTAGATGATGCAGTCGCGTTGCCCCTGGTGACCTCCAGCATTCTCACTGGAGGAAAACAGGTGACTCCAAATCCTTAACAAAAATAACCCCCTGGACCCAACCATATCTAACCTCGGCATTTGTGATTGTCCAAATCCCCTTCTTCTGAAAGTGATAATAGGAGTCCCCCTGTCCCCCATCAGTGCTGACTGGGGCTAAAGGAGAGAGAGGTGCTTCAAAGCTGAGGGACAGGGGGCGGGGAGGGAAAATCAAAAGGTAAGTAAAAAGTAGAAGTTAGACATAAAAAGTCACGAAAGCAAGAAGAACCAAAGCAAAACCAAAGTTACCACGCCAAGCTGGAGGGATAAGAGTGAGACCAGTGGCTGCAAAGCAGATGGAGCTTTCTAGAGGGCATGTTGCTCCTTCCGCCTCCGGCTTACATCTGCTCTTTTGGGCCAGACGCATAGCAAACTGTTAGAAAGAGACAAAGCCATTGTTCTAAGTGGCACAATAATGCCGTCTGGGCACACCACAACACACGTCTTGGAGGAGGAGGCCTAGAATCTGAGTGTGAAAGGTTGTCTGTTCTCTCCCACGCAGTAGACGTTTGATGAGAGAACCGTTTTTGAAAAGCAGCATATAACTGCAAACCAAGCCACTTGGGGTATTAAAAACAGAAAATTGGAGAGAAGGGATTTGCGGCTCAGATTTGCTAACCTAATTTCGTATTTAAAAAAAAAAAGACGTGTAAGTACTAAATGCTAATGGGCTTAATAACCTTATTAAATACATTATTCAAAAATTGCATGCGGCGTAATTGCAAATCATTAGCCACCTTATAATTATGCTTTGAGAAACAAACAGTTAGCCAGAGAGTTGGTCGTCTGAAGTTGGGTGAGGCCGATTATAGAGCGGGACAGAGTCCACATCGGTGATTCTCCAAGAATCACATCGGTGATTCTTCCCAAGTGTGGTCCATGGGTCCCCTGTGGGCAAAGGGGGTTCTCTACGACCCTTTCAGAGGGTCCATAAGGGAAAACCTGTTTTACATCGATACTGAAGCAGCATTCGCCTTCTGCACCGTGTAGCCACTTGTGCTCATGCAGCAAGGCAACGGGAGGCAAGGCCATAGCACCCACTACATGAGAGGTCGCTGCGGCCCCATCACTCTTCTAGCACAGAAAGGAGGGGGATCGAGATATTCATGGGAAGTGAAATAAGCCAGATGGAAAAAGTTGAAAATCACATGATATCACTTACATGTGGGATAAAAACTTAAAAGCAACAAATAAGCAGGACAAACGAATAGAGACTCGTGGACATGAAAAACGGACTCGTGGTTACCAGAGGGTAGGGGGTAGGGGGTGAAAGGGGGAGGTAGACAAGGTAAAGGGGGTCAAATATGTGGTGACAAAAAATTTTAACTATAGGAGGTGAACACACAATGTAAATAGATAGATAGATATATGCCCTACTGTTAAAGTGTGCAGCTGAACCTTACTGACTTTTGTTAACCAATGTCCCCATAAAAAATTAATTCGTTCATTCATTAATTTTTTAAAAAGAATAAATACTTAAACTGACAAAAGAAAAAAGGAGGGAGAGACTTTTTCTTTTGAAAATGTTGCCTACAAGGCAGAAAAAAAAATCATTAATTTTATTAAAGTAAGTACATGATTTTTTAATGATTTCATCTGAAGAAATGGGAAGTATGCATTAAAGCACTTTTGCTGCATAAAAAATATGTTTGTCTTAGGGAAAAGCACTTGTGTGAGTGAGCTGAGAGATGAATTAGTCAGCTTTTCATGGAAAACCATTTTGGTTGGGAAAAAACTGGAAAACAAACACTGGTTATTCAGACTTGGGGATGTGGTAGATATTTTATCCAAACTAAATGAAATGGGTTTATCATTTCAAGGAACACAAATGATAGTATTGGTTGCTAATCATAAAATTTGAGCTTTCAAAGAAAAGTTTGAATTTTGGAAAGCTTGTATCTTCTACTACAAAGTTGACAGCTTCCCAGTACACAAAGACTTTTCTGATAAGATATGTGCGAGCAGCAAATATGATTTTTAATATTTCATTATAAAATCTATCAACATTTGGAATATCTGCATAACTCAGTGAACCAATATTTCCTAAATGACCAGTGGGTGATATATGAAATCATGCCTGTGTACCATTCAAGGTACAGGGTAGACCAATGCATTTTAATGTCATAAGGTACAAAAAGTTTATTGATACAATTTCAGATTTCACATTGCAGCTAATCAATTGCCCAGAAACCACCACTTGTCAAGCTTTGGAATGGAATCAAAGAAGGCTATCCAAAGTTACGTGAAAAGAATATTAAAATGCTGCTCCCTTTTCCAACTACATGTGAAAGACCAGATTTTCTTTATAGTCTTCCACCAAAACAATGTATCATAATAGACTGAATGCAGCAGCAGATGTGAGAACCCAGCAGCCTACTATTAAGACAGACATTAAAGAGATTTGGAAAATGGTAAAACAATTTTCTCACTAATTGAAGGTGCAGGTGGGGAAATATATTTTTTAATAGTAAAAAATGTTATTTATTTTAACATGTAATGGATATTATTATCTTAAATGAATTAATAATTGTTCTTTGAAATTCCTAAGCTTTGTGTCTAATATACAAATATTGACAGCTATAATTCACATAAACAGTCTCTCTGGGTTTCTCAATAATTATAAGTAGGCCTGAGAGAGAGAAAAAAAAAATTGAGAACTTCTGGCCCAGGGAGTGAGTGCAAAAAAGAAACTTGGCTGAGAACAGAGACTGGTGGATGGCAACACACAGAGGTTTGGGAAGAGAAGACTAAGAAAGAACAGCCCTCAAAGTAAAAAGAAAACTGGAAGGGTTTCATGTCCGGGGGCCAAGTGAAGAAGGCGTTTACAGAGGAGACAAGTGGCCAGTCAGCCAAACACTGCTGGGGGCAGAGGAAGGTGGGAACTGGGTGTGCACGATGGGGATTATGAGGACGCTTTGACCAGAAGCATTTCGATGGGGAGGAGAGGGAAGCCTGACTGGAGAGAACAGGTTCAGGTGGTGACGAAGGAGGTGCAGGTGAGCAGAAACAACTCCCAGCGAGCCTTCATGTGAAGGAGAGCAGAGAAACCGAGTGAGGGCTGGTGGGGAACAAAAGGTCGGGGAGACCTTATCAGGTGAGAAGTCCCACGAGCTCATAGTGATAGGAAGATCCAAAGGAGAGAGCAGCGGATGAAGGAAGGGTCAGGGAGCTAGAGGAGGCAAGAAGGGCCGGGACGCAGGTGTGTGAAGGCAACACCTGCAGCAGGAAGGACCGTCTGTAGACACCAGCTTTGGCCAAGCACTCCTTCCCCCACGAGCTTACGAACCTCCCCACCTGTGATGATCTCCTCGACTCTACTTATTTTTAATTTTTCATCTTTTTAATGTATTTACTCAAATCATAACTATATTGTCATTCTAAGAAAATACCTGAGGCACGTAAAGGGAAAAGCCAAAACCCTCCCCCAATTTCAGCCCCTTTCCCAGAAGAAAGCCCTGTTATCAATTTTGCATGATTTTGTTCAGACCCTTTCCATATCATTACGTGCATATAGTTGTACGTAAAGAAATAAATGCTTTGTTGGAATTTTGCCATAAATGACATCATACCGTGCAGAGGATGCTGTAAATGAATGCTCTGCTCTAACAATGCTTGTTGAAGCCCTTTCTGTTCTCGTGCAATTCTGGATGGTATTTCTTAGCTGAGTTGTTTTATTCTCCTATTGGCGCACAATCCGCTTAATTCCAAATCCTCATTATTCCCAATAATGTTGTAATGAATGCTCTATAATTCTCTTTATGAATACACAGGTGGATTTCTTCAGCAGAACATTGATAGATCATAATGTGTCCATTTTTTATTTTTCATTATCCCTCCAAAAAGGCTACACTAATTTATATTTTTACAAACAATGTATAAAAATACTTGTTTTCCCACATCCTTGCCAATAGTGGATAATTATCCACCTTCTTAAATTTTTCCCATTTAACAATATTTTATTTGTGTTCTAATATGGAACTTCTTGATTAATGGTGAGTTTGAGCATCATAAGCATTTGCCTTCATCTTTGTCTTATCCTGTTAATGCTTCGGCTCTCACCACTCATGGGTTGGTTCCTTTATCCATCCTCTTCATACTAACCCCCTTCTGCCTGGATGACTGTCTCCTGTGCTTCTTCAATACCAGTGTTACCTCACCTGTCATAACTGATCACTCATGGTCTCCCTACTCTTCCCACCCCACACCAGACTCTGAGCATCTAAAGTGCTCAACTTTGCTCTGTAGCCCAAGCCCCTGGTATAGCATGTGGCACCATAATAGGTACTCAATGAAAGAATCACTGAATAAGTTCATAATGTATCACTTTACATTTGTAGAGTCTTTTACAAGCAAGAAACTTCCTTTCCTTGCATTTTCTCGGGCTGCTTAAATCAAATCAGATATGCAGGAATTAATGTTTCAGGGAAAACACTAGGAGTATAAACAAGGGAATAGGAATATAAACAGCATGAAATGAATCACCAGCCTCATGACATGATAAGTATAAAAATCAATTTCTTGGACTTAAGCCCTTGGACTTCTGTGTTCTATAATAAATGTTCTACAAGAATTTAGCAAAATTCATCAAAATAGTAAAATAATCTCATAGTCAATGAATTGAAGGAAATAATTTTAAAGTAAAATTATCAATTCCATAGCCAGGTAGAAAGAATAAGACAAAGGCGAGATCAGCTGACAAGTGAATTTGGGTCAATAATAGATAAATCAAGCCTCTATGTGAATGTTTGTCCACAGTGATATAATTTTGCCATCCTGATTGATCAGAGTAAATTTAAAAGCCTCTAAATTTCTCTAGTAGAATTCGTGTAACCAAGTGAACCTGTCATTTAAGACCATCCAATACTCAAATACAGATCACAGAGATAAACCATCCCTATTCTTCAAAATCTGCTCCGTGAAACACTAGTTCCACGGGATGTTAAAAGGTATTACATACATTTTTAAAGAAAAGATTTCTAGGTCAAACATGTTTTAGAAATGCTCATTTAAATAAAGGAAAACAAGTTTATTCAGATAAGACTTATCAGAAGCCTTTAATAAGCAAAAAAGCTTTGTATATCTCCAAAGTATAGTATGAAACACTTTGTAAACTTTTGTGACCACAGAACTATGCGAAATCCGTGCGTGTGCGTTTTATGAGAAAGATACATCTCAAGACATTAGTGTGTCACAGAGCATCCTTTGAGAAATGGTGTTTAGATTATGAACGCGATCTCCTATGTCACAACCAGTCTTTTCAGATTTATAAGCATCCACAGCCTTCAATCTCTATTTTAGCACAGTTTGTTTACCCTGATACAGTGGCCTAGAATCCAACCTGAGACTGAGAAAAGCAAGGATGGAGAGGTACAACTGCTCCAATTCAGGGAAGGGCGGAGGAAGGAATCTTAGTGGGAGGTTGGCTTAACAGGTAAGAAGCCTCGTCTGAGTACAACAGCTCATGAATTATCGAACACGGTGCCTAGGAAGTCTATTTCCTTGTGCTATTTTGCTGTTCCAAATTCAAGATCTGTCGTGCTGTTCTGCTCGTCTTTTCATGTCTGAACTCCCAGGACCTCCTCTAGAGTCATCCTCACCCCGGCACACACCCCTGCATAATTAGCCCACGGGCGGTCTCTCTGAATGCACAACACATCATGTTCGGCGTGTTTACCTCTCTCTGAGGCTGGAATCTTGGTGGCCCTGTGACCCAGCGCTCTGAGATGTGGGTAGGATCAAAAGACTAGAAGGGATTTTTAAAGTTCTTTAACCTCTCTCCCCGGCCCCATGCTGGCCTGACCTCCATCCACATCAGAAAGAAAACTATCCACCCTTTTCTTAAAACTTCGTAGTAAAGGTCCCTGGATAAAGACTGTCTCGTCTCCATGTTATCTAATTTTATCCTAAAGCAGTCCTCTGCCTCCACCCTTCACATCAAATGCTACCATTTGTCTCTCACTGACACTGCTGCAAGCTTTCTGAGTCTGTCTTTTTTGTGACTTATTTATTCTCTAAGATTCAACTCCACTGGGCCTCAGAATGTATACCCCGACTAGCCATGCCTCTGGAGAGAGCCAACAATAGCCTCAGGAACATCAATGGCACCTGATACGTCACTGTGGCTTGAATAGTATCACACCTGGCTGACCCCTTCTGGGAAACTGTTGTGCTGCCTCTCCAAATAGGTTCTGCTCCGAGGCAGCACAGGAGGTGACCATTTTTTCAATTCTAAATCGACCCCTTTCACGTGTCTGCATTATTCTCCAGGCTCATTCTCGATTCTGTTCTTTGTTTTATTCTGTTTTTCTCTTAGTCACAGTGAAATGGAGGGCGTGGGAGGCTGGCAGAGAAGGCTCGCAGAGAAAGTGTTGTTTTTCTTGTTGTTACCTGAGCCATGATGGGGAAAGCAACTAGTAGATGTTCAGTCTGAGATTCACCCATTTTAAACTTTGGAGTTAGAAATCAAAATCTGACCAATCGCAATGCCTGTACGCCCTGGGCCTGCAGTAAATACCTGGAGCTGACAAAATTGGGAATTTAATATGATGCACTTCCAAGCTGGCTCCCAGGACCTGAGGCACCGGGGAAGGCCTGAGGTAGAGACCTTTCAAGGACCCCTCCTGTGCACCCCACAGGTTATAGGACTGAAGCCATCCCCTTTCATACCATGGGACTGGGTCGTGATGCAAACAGGGGGAAGAAGACACAGAAAAATCACTCTGGGAAGCCCTCGTTCAACAAGGGAGAGGGGATCAGGAGGAGAGGGATTTAAAACCAGGACGGCCATGACTGTTAACCTTGCTATGCACAGTACCTCAGTTTACCCCATTAATTCAGGCTCAGCTGACCCTGTATACAGATAGCTTTCCATTAAGCCATCTTCTTGATTTATGGGCTTCTCATGACACTGTGTTACAGGCTTCTCAGAATGGGGTATTGACCTGTCTATCTTCTTGGGATTCCTGAGCACTCCACGACAAATTCGATGCTAGAATTTATAAGAGAGATTATACATTTGAGGCGGTGAAAGAAAACAGTATCTTTGATCACATGAGATTCCTTCTCGTACCTACCACAAAGCCTTAATCTCAAAACTCTTGATGCTATTTCCGGTCAGAAATGTTAATGAAACTGTTTGCCGATGGTAAAGGTTTCTGGATTCTTATAATGAAATGTGCCACTAACTGTCTCCATAATATTAACAATCCACACTACTTACCATCCGTGAGCAGGTCATAAGCAATGCAATATTTCGGTACATAAATTCCAGTTGTAGAATTATCAAAAATACACGTAAGGCTAACTATCGGTAACAGTTCCTTTCCCAAAGGAAAGTAATCCCTCTTTATTGACCATGAAATCGTTTTAGTATTGAACTCAGATCTAACGTCCGTTTCCCATCTGCTTTCTCAAAATAGAATAAAATAGTCCAGGCAGATGGAGGGCATGGGTGATGCAGTCTATATTCAGTTCAGGCTTCTGGGTGAGGCAGCAGATTGAACAAAGCATTTACTTCTCTCCCTTGAGAAACTGTGAGAAAGTGACAATAAAGGAATTTGTCCACAAGGACAAAGAAAATGGGAAGAGCCAATGGCCACAACATGTTGGGAGCCAGACATACGTGGGGAGAGGAAACCCTATGAAACGCATGCATGCCGAATGCTGGGGACCACACGCCCCCAGCCCCAGAGTGTTGGTGACTTGGCTGGGCACTGGGAGATCCTTTCCTAAGGGATCTGCATATCCCAGAGGAAAACCCCAAAAAGACATGAACAGCAGGGGGTCCTCAAGAAAGGCCCAGCCTGCCAACACCAAGGTTCTAGTCAGCAAGTCACACTCAGGGGCCCACTTTCCAATCAGCCTTTAAGTTTTCAGCCAGTTTCCACTATTAAATATAAGCCAACACACAGCCCAGGGAAACTTTGAATGTGAAAGACAATGTGAAAACGAAGAAAAAGACAACTTCGAGAAAACAGACTATGGCTCTGTTGACTCATGGGGAAAATTTAAAAGCTTTAATTAATATCCTACTTATAAAAATAACTAAAAATATCTTCAAAGAGACAAGAGACGATATTTTATTTGTGTAACAAGACCGTTATGCTGAAATTAAAGATATATTCAAAGAACAGAAAAAAAGATGTCTTGAAAATTATACTAGTGACCTAAGGTGACTGTCATAGAAAGGTTGAAATATAGAGTTGAGAATGTCACCGAGAAAATAGAGAAAAAGACAAGAGATGGAACATAGGACACAAAACTAGAAATTTAGGAGACCGAGTCAAAAAATAAAAACTTTTTCAGATATGCAAATTCTAGAACAAATAATAATGTCACTTCCCACACATCCTTCGAAAGTTACTAAAAAGCTCTCCATCAGAAACAAGGACAATGTGGCCTTCCAGGAAAAAGGAAATCTAACAAGCCAAGACGAGGTGGAGAGAACCCCCAGGATGGGGAGGAAGGGCCCTCCCAGGATATCTCTGCCACTCAGCCAGGTGAGAGGCCGGCAGGTCCCCAGAGAGATTTTATAACACGCAGAAATGAAATGAATAAGCTATCTGATAACTCAGGGCGTGCTGAAAAGGGACCAAACAACCATAAAAGATGTGAGGGTGAATTGATGATAAATCCTCAAAAAAATTAAGCAAAGAAACCATAGGCAGCTATTAACTCCAGGGAAATAGGAGAGCTGCGAAGGGAAGGAAAAGCGATCTTAAATCAACTGTGAAGAGCTAGTTCTTCCCCTTGGTAGTGGGGAAATGGATAGATGACACCAAAGACTAACACTCTAGAAGGAGCCTTGGAAGTGTGTTACTGGAGACTGGAAGAAAATACCAAAAGACTTGGTCAGTTTAGGTGGACAGTGGCCGAGGCTGGGCATGGAGGTGTGAAGGGAGGGGAGCGTGGGGTTGCCTCAGGTAAAGGGGTAAGCCGTCGGGCTCTGTGAGGCCCCCGTGACCTTGAATCTTTGTCCCCGCAGGCCTTTCAGTGAGGCTCGCTCTGAACCCTAGTTTCCCTGCCTTCCTCTTCTCACAGCACACACCACCTTCTAGCATCCTCTACAATTTGCTTGTCCGTGATGTTTAGTGGTTTTTTTTCCTGCTAGAATGTCAACAACACAGGGGTAAGGGTCTTTGTTGTTGTTTATTTATCGATATGACCCAGGTGCCTAGAACATAGTAAGTCTCAATAAACATCACCCAGGTAAAATGAACTAGATTGTTTGTTTGTTTGTTTGTTTGTTAACTGTGTGCATGAGTAGCTTTGGTTTTACAAAGTAAAATAAGTCATTTATCTCAAAACTCTACCACAAAGCAAAAAAAAAAAAAGATCCCATACTCGAAATATTGCTCAGACAACTTAGTCTTCTCTATTCAGAAATATTAAAATACGTTTTCTCAGATTTCAAAAAGACTGCCACTTGCCGTGCATCGCAGTGTCCAGACCTGACACACACCTCCCTGTCTGCATCACTGAGACAATTGTCAAACAGTATCATACAATGAGCCAGACTTAGGTAGCACTTCAGAATTAGCAGTGATTGATGCAAGGGTGTGGGGTACAAAGTGATTATAATGAAAAGGAGATTCATTTGAGGAGGGATCCCATACTTCTGAGTCTGGTCATTATTTATTAGTTTATACCTGGTTTTGTTTCAAAAAGGATTTTAGGAAGCCTATAAAAGTAGAGAGACTATACAACATTAAATTATGTTTAAATTAAATTAAACCTTGGCCAAAAAGCATAGAACATCAAAGATGGGACAACGAAGAGCCAAGAAAATGGCTTAAACCATGTGCAATCATGGCCTGATCACAAATTTCTGGTCACAAATTTTTCTCTCATCTCTGTGTCTATTAGTCTTAGATTCAGTGATAAGTAACAGAGGGATTCAATATGTGGGTGGTTAAATGAGATGGTACAGGAGTTTATTTCTCTCGAATGTAAAAGTTCAGAAATGTGCAGTCCAGGTCTGGTATGGGAGCTCAATCCACTGCATTTCGGGGACCCAGGGTCCCCCCAGCTCACTGCTCCGCCTTCCCAGTGTAGAACTCATCCCCACAGCCTAAAAAGGCAGCAGAATGGAGAAGGAGGACAAAGCAAGAGCACGGGCCCCCCTGCCAATTGTTTCCTAGGAAACATTCCCAGAAATTGCTGCTAAATAATTGCACTTTTATCTCACGGTCCATCACTAAGTAAAGAGGCCAATCCCAGCAGGTGACGCTGGGTAAAGCCGTCATCCTTCTGGGCAGACGAATGTCCTAGTAAAAGTTCTGTTAAAACGGACAAAGAGGAGAGGTGGATGTGAAGGACACGAGTGTCTGCCACAGCGTCACGGCAACTGAAAGGAGAAAGGGCACGCGGTTGGGTTCAAAATAACAGAGGCCATAAAGAGGACCAGGGCTCAAGGGACTTAAAGTAGCTTTGGGTAAAAAAAGATTAAAGAGGGATGTCTCTGGAAGCCTTCCTAAAAAAAAAAAAAACAAGTTTGATCTTGCCACATCCATGTGACCCCTTTCCTAAGACCATTTCTTATAACAGCTCCTAGGTTGCCAGTTTAGAAAAGGATGTGTCTGCAGGGGTTTGATTTTCTGAGTTCATGTTCACCACGTTTTTAAAAACCACAAGCAAAACGTGTTCTGTGCATCTTCTTTGTTTCAGAATTAAAGAAAACTCTCTTTACCTCCGTTTGCGAGAAAGAAACCGCTGCAATCACAGAGACTACCAGAATCTTTCGAAAAATGGTATGTGACCTTCCATTTGTGCTTCACCGAGGTGCCTTGAATGAGGGATTTTATTTCTTAAGTGCCACGAAAGCTGGGAATCAGAGAACAAGGACCACGGGACACGATGAATAGTCTCCCTTCCCAACGCCATGGCCCTTTCAGAGAGAGGGGACCTTGGCTCGGGGCCTTTTCCCCACAGCAAAAGAGAACAAGAACAAGGCACGGTCAGGCATGGGCGAGGGGGCCGGTCGGTCATCCGACAGCCAGGTTCTAGAAAGGCCCAGGTGCAGGGCGATCAAGGCCCGGGAGGAAGGACCTAGGGAACCATTAGCAGAACAGGAACTGAGCAAAATCAAGGTCGTTGCCAAGACTCTGCCCTCTCCACTGGCGTAAAGTCTGCCCCATTTCTACCAGGGTCGGAATTTTAAGAAAAACAGTGAAGAGGCCCAAATCCCCAAAGGCGTAAAGGAAAGGAACGTGTTTCTAGAGTGTCGTGGAGGCTTGCAGGTGCACGTACATCAGCTTCCCAGGTTGTCTGTGTCTTCTGGGCGGGCTTCCCCCCTGTGGGATTCTCACTTCCCACCTTGGACCCAGATTCAAGCCATGGCCACTAGGTTTTGGTGAAACTCCTGATGGATGAACCACGGCCTGGCCAGTGGCTCCTGAACTGCCAAGTCACGTCCTGCGACACCATAATGCAGAGACGGCAAACAGCGTGTGTGTCACCTCCCCATCTTCCTAAGTTCAGGGAAGATATTTCTGATCGACCTTGACGTTCTTGTCTGCTATACCCAGACTCCACCCCAGCAGTCCTCACGACACAGCACATCTGACCATCACCATCAACAGATTAGACGTGGCACATAAAAGGACACCTCTTTTCCATCCGGAGCCATCTCCAATTGACGGGAATGCTGAGGAATGTTCCAAGCAGTACAACTTTTAACTACATGTATGACCTACAAATTTCTCTTCACAAAATGTTCTATTCTAAGAACAAAATAGGCTTTTTACTAGTAGAATAACAGCGGCTATCTATTGATCTCTCTCAAGAGCTAAGCGTTCTTATGTGTGCTATTTCAGCCAATCCTTTTAGTCAACTGGAAGTCGAGTATTATTCTATTTCTTCAGTTCCAAGATGCCACGGACGGTACCAGCTCTGAGAGGAAAAATTACAACGCACGCATTGATTGCAGCACTCGACCCAATATTAAATTCGTTAAAATGCATTTCTCAGATTGAGGAATTACAATGCTCTCCACACGGTTACAGTTGGGAACATAAAAACAGACCCAGACCGAGAACCTGGTCCTAGATCACAGAGACAGTAAGTGGCGAGAGCTGGAATTTTTTCCCAGCGACACCAGCAACGATAAGACAGTCACCGGCCTGTGATCCCAGAGCAAGGGCAAGGGCGGGATTAAAGCTGAGGGGAGGGAGAGCTGAGGGTGGAGCAAGCGGTGAAAGCTGTGGGCTGGGAGATGCTAGAGATCAGGCCTTGGCTGATTGAGCTGGGCGATTAGAACCTGCTGGAAGGAGCAGAAGCAGATAAGGGGGTTTCTCTAATGAAATGTGTCATGCTGACGTGTTACTCTTTCAAACTTTTCTACTATAACTAAACAGTCTGTCTTAGAGACACATGTGGTCCTGAAGAGGGATGGCGAGCTTTGACGTCTGCAGGCGGTGACTGTGTCTGTAAACATATGTCTTTTAGATCGAGCATCTCGAAAATTATTTCATATGTTGAATGAATGAAGCAAAGTGCAGGCGATTGTCTCGGGCCAACCTGCCACCTCTATGGTGGTGGCATCATGATCAGCTAGAAGATGATTCATTTCAAGTAAGGGGTAGAAGGAAAAGCTTAAAGTAGTTTCCGTACTTTTTTTTTTTAAAAAAAGTACGTATTTTTAAGTAAATAAAAATTTGTAAGGTGTTTGCTTCCAGAATAAACAAGACTTGTCTGTTAAAAGCAAAACAGAACAAAACAAAACCAGGCCCCACGCAGCCCGAGTCTCTGACGGGGACATGGGCGTCACTCAAGGTCACTCTGAACTTTCCCAACAGGACCTCGCTGGCTTGGAGCAGAACAGCGTGCTCACTGGCAGTCTTTCCTCATTTTGCTTCTGCAGGTTTAGCAACATCTTGGGATAAACCCCTGTCTGGGGTTGTTTTGTTTCAGAAAGTCGGAAGCTCTTCCAGACATGGTTTTACTGGGACCCAGTGTCCCATCCGCACTGTGGGCGGTCACCGCTCACTGTGCTCCCAGGTGCTCACCCACTTACTGGGAGAATGGCAAGCAGGGGACTAACTGGAAGTACAGAGATACAAAAAAAGGAGAATTTTAATGTTTTGCCCAAGTTCGTGTGTTTGCGGCCTCACCCACTCAACCCCACCCCCTGTCCTCTTGCTGCAAACCAAATTCGATCTTGAACCTCTTCACTTCTCCACCCATCCGACATCCCTCACGCCTCCCCAAAACTCCATCTTGCTGGTTCCCTCCCTTTGGGAGAATGGGAGAGCATCTGACAGAGCTGGAGAAACTAGCAAAAAGGGGCAAATCTCAGGCCAACAGATGAAACAATTTTTGAGATGCTTGATCGAAAGAACCAAATGTGTCCCTAAGATACACCATTTAATTATAACAGAACAGTTTGGAAGAGAAACATTTCCGTGTGACACATTTCGTATAGAAGAAACACATTTCCTTCCTTTTATTAGGGGGCTATATTCCTATTTCAATACTTTGAAGACTTTTAATTTCAAAGAATCCTGAAACAACGGAGACATTTCAGTCTAGACGGGCGCATTTCCCGGTATCATCTTTGCAGCCCTTCCAGACAGGCCTGCCCCATCCCCCAGCTGGGAGGGCACCTGGCAGCGACCGCCATGTGCTAAGTGTGCGCTTAGGGTCTTCTGTTAGGCCAGGACTTTCATCCTGCACCTCTTCAGTCTTCACACCTGCAGACGGCAAAGTCGGAACCAAATGTCTTATACTTTTTTCCACGTAACTGTCTGTGGCAAAGGCTCCTTGTGTCCTGGGGGTCTCTTTTTAACAGATTCCTTTGGTTTGGGGCTTGAGATAAAGGACATCAGGGGGAAAGCACACAGTCACGGATGTCGATGACCGAAATGAACTTACAGGGTTTTGATCAGCTTCACTGCATCCTGGGATGTGCCTTTTACCTCCAGTTTTCTCTTTTACTTTCCTTCCTTTCCTTTCCCACTTCATTTTGCCCCCACCACGTCCTCTGTGTCCCCTCCAATATTGCAATAGGGATTAGAAATAGAAAGATGAACGAGACAAAGCTCCCATCTTCTAGGAGATCGTAACTAAAAGGAAAAGAAAGACAAATAAGGAAACAGTTGTGGTTCTTGTAAATGACACTAAAATAGAGGGAGGTCGAGGCCTCTGGAAGTGAGAGGCCTTGACTCTGCCTGGAGAGAGGCAAGGAAACTTCACAGAGAAGGCATATTCGAGCAGAGAGCCCTGCAGGAAAAAAGAAAAAAATCCAAAAGCATAAAGAGATGGGGACTCAGTGCATAGAGGCTCCGAGGACAAAATAATCTTCGGGGAAGGAATTCAGTGTGGCTGAAGGATCCTTGTGTAGCTGCGTCAACTTCTGAGAGTGGGAAATTATTGGATTCTTTTGTCACAGGAATTTAGAACCACACTTCAGGATTTGAAAGCATTTTCAGTAATAGAATCCTCATCGGGAAATGTCATAACAAACAATTATTAAGCGCCCACTATTTTGAGCTCAAGGTCAATGTACTAGTCTGAATGTTTCTGCTTATTGCAAGAAACTGTTTTTAGAGAAAAGGAATTTAAATTTCTCATGGCAGATTTTTTTTAACTGGATTATAAAAATTATGCTCTTCACAATGCTTCCTAAGTTATGAAAAGTCAAAAAAAAATCTGCATTTTAAAAATCTAATTAAAGTTAAGTGCCATATTAGACTTATTTTAGGTCATTTTTCATGAACTGTTTATATTCTCTATAATGCATTCGGGTTTCTGGTTCAGGTTCCAAGGAGTAAAACCACACTTCGCCCTGTCTGTCCCATCGAGTGCAGCTAGGACACCTAGACAGGGTATATGGAGCAGGTATAGGAGATTCTTTGAAAAAACAAATAGTAGCAGGTCAATGGAGGAAGAAAACCAGAATTAGGAGTGCCACCAAGCCGTGAGGTTAGCACCTTCTCGTCCTCTGGTGTCTTCAACCCAGACTCAAGGCCCAAACCCCAGAAGTAGACAGTGGCTCCGCGATGTCGTGTTGGAAGAAACCCTCTCCTTCACTCTAGAGGCGGAAAAGGGGCCTCCTGGTGGTGGCCGCAGCACCAGGGGGGGCTTGCAGGTGCCTAAAATTCTGGGGGGCTGGGGTGGGAGACCGCCTCTCCAACTGGAAGCGTGAGCGAACCCCCTATTGCTTATTTTCTCACTCTGTCCTCTCACCGCTAGATCCCACTGTGAGTGAATTTGCAACAAATGCATAGGAGGGTGGGAGCACAAAAGCTGGGGCTTTTGGACCCAAGAAGGGAGTGCAGGGACCCAGAAAGAACCAGGAGCTCACGGAGAGGGCGGTGCTGGGAGAAGCATCCCCATCACATGGCTCATGGACCCCTGAGCTCACTCCCGAGCTGCCTGTGTGTGGATCTGACCCTAATAGCACATCGAAGAGTTTGAGGACTGAACTTAGATCACTGCCCAGGGTCCAGCACGGCCACTCAATGACGCAGACACGAGACAAATCAAAATAACACTACGAGGGCTTTGAGAATGGACCTGACATTGAATTCACAACCTCACAGAAGGCTGGTTAGAACTCATCACCATCTCACCAGGGGGACTGCCCACTAAGACGAAAGGACGAGACTCAGAGCCGAAATATCCAAAATGCCCAGGACATTTCACCACGGTTGGCTAAAACCGTCCCTTTTCACTCCAGCTTTCCTTTATGTCAGGTCTCATTTTCGTGTTTTATGGTCTTTTCCTTAAAGAGCATCCCATGGATTATATCAGCTTCACAGCTCAAAACCTGGGCCTGCCCGTGTCCTACTCAGATGGTCATAACACAGATGGCATTAAACTAGGGCTTCGTTTCTGAGTCGTGTGTAAAAAGCATTGTTACATGTTTATTACTTGTTTAATAGCTCTAAGCTTCACAAGAACATGGACAATATCTTTCCTATTTGCTGACGTGTCCCCAGCATCTAGGACAATGTCTGGCTCATAACAAGTACACTTAATAAACGTTACCGAACTAACGAATGACTTAACTCGTGAAGAAGGCTTATGCTTAAATATACCCCACCATCTCTTTCCATTTTGGAACCGAGCACCTGCTCAGGGCCAGGCACGACCACTGAAAGTGTCTCACCAGCTGACCTGGGTGCACAGAATGGGAAGGGTCCGATGCTGTGGTCAGCACGGGCCCAGCGGTGGAGAGGCAAGCTGCAATTCGTGTATGGAACGACAGCCAGTGCCAAGACTCCACGAAACCTTTTTTCTCTTCTTGTAATGCCCCGTGCTTTATTTAAAAGGGATAGAATGAGCTAGAATTTAGACTCTGGTGGCCAATAAGGACCCTCTTCTTTCTTTAACTAGGATCAGGTAGATTCCTCCCTTAGAGCACCTTGACAAATAAATTATAGGCTCCTATTTCACAGTCAAACCTTTTCCATTTCTCTGAAGCATAATCACAGAGACCAGCATGTGAACCTCTTACAGGTGATGCCAGTTCTTCAAATGCCTGCCTTGTCTGGCCTCATCCCACAGGCTAGGAGCTCTCTTTCCTCCTGCATCTTCTGGTTCCGACGGTTTCAGTGAGTGCTTTCTGCAATGGGATCAGCAGCTGAGGAGAAGTTCATATTCAGGAGAGAAAGATAATAGAGATTGGGAGGGAGAGGGAAAACGTTGATGGGACTGGCAGACGGACAACAGAACAGCAGCAAAAGAGAATCAGAAGAGAAAGGGAGGTGGGGATTATATAAACTAATTCCATAAAACGGAGATTTCCAAAAGGAGATGGAAATCCTGGAAGGTTTAGCAACTTTGGAGCAAAGAAAATTCTATGCTCCTATAATAAATACCCACAAGGAAAAAAAAGAGAAGTTTAGATGAAGAAGAATAGGCCTGTCCTCTCTCCTGGAGCGGGTGTTCGTGATTGCTGTTTTTAAATCCACCACGACCGGTTGTCATGGACATGCCATCCTTGTCCTGAGCAGCAAAGGGATACGGTGGCGTGGGCCAGGGGAAGAGGCTGACCACGAAGCAGGCTGTGACAGGTTTTCATTTTCATTTTCCTCAGGCTCAGTGGGTGACCCGCACGTCAAATTCCCACCTGTTCTCTGCATGATGAGGACAATTATTGGCCTGACCTGGTCCTTTCATTTTTTTCTCCCACTCATGGCTCAAGCTTTCATTAGTTTTCATTTCTCATTAAGACACACACCAAAGAGTGAGAATGAAACACCTCGTGATTCGTGATCTTTCTGGAAATGGCAAGCTGAGATCATGGGGCTGGAAGTGAGTGCAGGGTCCAGCCGACGAGATGAGTGTGAGTGTGGCAGACACCGGGCCGCCATGCGATGGTCACCCCCCTACTCCTCCCTCTAGGGAACAACAGGGAGCAACGTAACACCCAGGAATCCTCTATGTTTAAGAGTCAGTGCTGCAACATCCAGCCTCTTCTCCGAGCAGAGAGAACAGGCTCAAATCACATTGGGTTTTCCTCTTTTCGAGCCATGGGGTGGATTTTGCATTAAACTTTGCTCCAGCACTCAGTTACGTGTCTGCCCCATCGATGCTACGCCTCTGGTGTAGAGGCCACGACCAACTCACCTGTTAATTCCCTACCAGCGTCAGGCTCATGGTTGGTGGCTCAGGAAACAAGTGGGCAGAGGGGACAGATGCATGCGCCCTGGAGGGACTGCCTGCTCTTAATCTGCACATCTGTGTGCATGTTTAATGATGGACTGCCTCGCGACGACAGGAAACAAAGACAGCGTGGCGGGGCCTCAGAGATTAAATACAGCATTACCAGATCCTCGGCAATTTCCATTAGGTATCTACCTAAAAGAATTGAAAGTAGGAGCCCAAACAAACAAACAAACCCTCGCACACCAGTCTTCACTCAGCCTTGCTCACTATTGCCAAAAGGCGGGGACAACTATCTCTCTCTGGTGGTAGACAGACACCTTTTTCTGTCATTTATGAGAAAGTTTACTCATTCGTGTTAAGGAAATGTCTTGAGATCTGTGAATCCAAAGAATTTGGGGGTATGTTAATACAATGCCAACTAGACATAAAACCCATTTAAGGAGAGCTCCAGGGGGAGTTATTCTCATCAGCATAACAGGGTGGGCAACCTCTGATTGGACAAGAATGCTTTTTCCATGATTTCAGTCAACCAGACTCTCATAGTATTAAATTGAACTCACTAACTTTAAATATTTTCTTCATTTTAATTATTCAGGTGCATCTTCCCAAAACCTGGTGAAATTTATAGAAAGGTAAGTGGAAGCGGGATATGAGAAGTCTTTTTTAAATTGGGTTTCTCAAAGTTGAAAATCACATGATATCACTTATATGTGGGATATAAACCTAAAAGCAACAAATGAACGGGACAAACAAACAGAGACTCATGGATGTGGACTATAGACCAGTGGCTACCAGAAGGTAAGGGGTGAGGAGGTGGAGGGGGAAGGTAGATTGGGTAAAGGGGTCAAATATGTGGTGACAGAAAGGAATCTAACTATGGCAGGTGGACACACAGTGTAAATATATATGTGTGTGTACATATATATATACATATAGATAGATAGATAGATAGATAGATAGATAGATAGATAGATATACACATTTATCTATATATATATGCCTTATTGTTAAAGTGCACAGCTGAAACATTGGATTTCGTTAACCAATGTCACCATAAAAAATAAATTAATTTTAAAAAATAAACTCATAGATACAGAGAACATTTTGATGGCTGACAGATGGGAGGAGAGGGCTTGAGAGGATGGATGTCAAAGGTGAAGGGGATAAGAAGTATAAATTTCCAGTTATAAAAATAGTCACAGGATATAAATTATAGCATAGGGGCTATAGTTAATAATGTTGTAATAACTCTGTACGGTGTCAGAGGGGTACTAGACTTATTGGGGTGAGCACTTCGTAAGGTATATAAATGTCTAATCACTGTGTTGTGTGCCTGAAACTAATTCAATATCGAATGTCAACTGTAATTAAAAAATGAATTTTAATGAATTCATTAAAAAATGAATTTTAAAAATAAATATAATGAAAAAATCATTAAAAATAATAATAATAAATAAAAATAAATAAATTGGGTTTCTCTTTTTGAAAAATGAATGAAAACTCTGTTATTGCCCCATGTCACTTGCACTGGGCATCAGTAGCTAGTCAGTCACTCTGCAAACACTCGGAGATTATCCTTCCTGGGCCAGGGAGCATCGGAGGTGATTAATGTCCTTAAAGAAGGTTTGTAAAAAATACATTCAACGTGGGTAAAACTTAGATCTGGCCAAAGTATCTGAAAAAGACAAAAAGGATTCTTTCCTTTTCCTGCTTTATGCCTAAGAAAACAAGTCTGTGTTCATGTTGGGCAGAAGCAAGGCTCTGGAATGAAATCCTTGAGAAACCCTTGATTTTTCAGAGTTGGCTACAGGCCCACAGCTGTCAGGCTGTCTCATGAATCCAAACATAAGTAACCCAGGTAGCTAACTTGTGTTGATCAATGACGAATGTTGTGAAGGATGCTAAAAAGGCAGCAGCATGTCCCCCTTCTGTAGACTGCAATCCACTCTTTTCAACTGTATGCATTTTTGTCGTCTTTCCCTAATGGAAAAGTAGGTTAAAGTCTGTAGAGAAGGAAATGGAAAAAGGGAATAGAGACACTAGAAGGAAAGAAAAATAGCACAAAGTTTGCAGAGGGTGGCCATACACAGATTCTTTCGCAGGCCCGGCCTGCGACATTGGCTACAAAGCTAGGTTTCCAAGTGTTTGACATTCGGATTCCGTCTGCGGCTTCTCAGTTTGTCTAGGAACCAACTGTTGGACCACCCGGCCATCGTCATCTATGCCATGGTTGGGAATGATGTCTGCAATGGGTGAGTTCTTGAGAAAGAAGGTTTTGAAAAGTCTTTGACTCTGGGAACCACCTCCTTCTCCACTCCACACCATTGCAGTAGCCTGCTTTTGGGCTGAAGTTCTCTGTCTTAGCAAGTCCTAGACACATGTGGCATCAACAAAATCAACAGGTAATGCCGAAAGACCCTTTTTAAAACACATCTGATCCATTCATTCTTTGCTCTGATTCACAACACGTGGGTGTGTCATGATCAGTTCTGAGCTGTAGCACGAGAAACATACTTCTACTAGCCAAAAATCCAAGACTGAGAATTGTGGCTTTTTAAATAAAATAAGACAACATTAAGAACAGCTTCCTCACTCCTGTTCTCACATACTTAACTCATGCAGTCGAGACTCCTTACACTTAGAGCATTTGCAAAGAAACTGCACGTAATTCACGGCCAATCCTGCCTCTTCCCAGGGCCCCAGTAAGGAAGTGGTTTTGCTACTCTGCTAAGGTCAACAGTGATCTCGAAATGTTGAACGCCTTAGTTACCCCATAACAGTGTGGAAGGTTGTTCAAAATCTGCGTACACCCCTAAGAATATGCTGCTCATGTGCATGCTGCCTGCTCTGTGGTCACGGCCAAAAGAAAAAAGGGAGACATCAGATCTAGAACGACACCCAATAGTCACCTACTGTTTTAGAAAATGGCAGGAAAGGAAAACCAAGAGGGGTTAAGCGACTCACCCAATGAACTGACAGAGCTGGCTTCCACCCTAAGCAGTTCTAGACCCAGGCCGTCCTGCTCTCTGCCCATCCTTTGCTTTTCCGTAACTCAAAGTTCAGTGTTATTAAAATGCACTTGACCTCATGGACGCCTCCATGAGAGCCCTAGAATTCTTACGGTGAAGGAGGTATAGACCTAACCCACAAAGTGAGTTCAGCGCAGGAGATACCACACTGTGATCCAGAGATGCTTACGTGCCAGACACCCCTTTGGTACCCCCAAAGCTGGTTTATGGCTCCCCTCAGAACTCAGAGTCATCAAGGTTACACGCTGAGGACCCAAGTCCCAACCTCCGTGACGAACCACCTGGAACTCTCTAGTAACTGGCAAACAGCCCCCAAACCTGCCATGAGTGCGGAGTCACGCCATTCCCTATTTCACCTCATCCCCACAGCAGCCCTGTAAGGCAAGTAGGATTGTCCCCATTTTACAGTTGAGAAAGTGGGTTCTGCAAGGTCGAGGGGCTTGTTGATACTGCAATAAGTGGCAAAGCTGAGAGCCAGACCAGGGCCTCCGAGGAAATTGTGTGGGCTTGCGACAGTCCACACTTGCCTCCCTTGCTCTCTCTGATGCATTTAAAGGGATGTCGTGAGCACTGTGCTGTGCCGAGTGCTGCGCCAGGCTCTGCGGGGCAGTGGCAGAGGCCACAGTGCCTGACCTCGAGTTCCTTGCAGAGAAGTACAGAGTCTCTGCCCCAGTCCCATCCCAAAGCTGAACCAACCTACGGTCATGTCAGCACTTGCAGGGGACAGACGACAAACCGCTTAGACTGAGTTAGGGACACACCCGCAGAGAGAGGCTTTGACTCCAAGAGCCCAAATCCCGAAAGTGCCCTTTTCCAGCAGAATCGGCTCACCCAGGGCCCCCTCCAGTCCAGTCCTGCTTTTCCTTCCCAAAGAGCCTAAGGGCAGGCCGCCGTCAGCCAGAGGCCTGTGCCAGCCCCGCCGCCTGCCGGGATCTGGGCAGAGAAGCCCCAAGCATTTGGGTGAAAGAACAAAGCTGGCAGTGCGAGCTGTGCCCGCGGTGCCCGTTCTGTGGAGGGGTTAGAAAAATAAAGACAGATGGCCACTGAACCTCCCCCTCTGCCAGCACGCCAAGGTGCAGTCGATCATCCAAAAAGAGCGATTTCACAGAGAGCTCACGCCAGCAACGAGTTGCATAATAAGTCCATCCTGGAGCAAGTTTGGGGATATTTTCTTGACTTCTTTCTTTTTTCTTTTCTTTTTTTTTTTCATGGTGGTGCCCGCTTTTGCCAAAATAATGCACCTATGTGCTCCTTTCTCGATTCTCTAAACTCACGTAGTTACTCAATAAATACTCATTAAATGAATGAAAGCTCACGATCGGAAGACAGCTTTTCGTGTCTGGAATTCAAGAAACAATGTTAATATAGATGAACTTCACATTCTCATGGTAACTACTCGATTTGGCCTAAGCTGGTCCAGCTTCCCTGGGCTTTGCCTGTCGCCATCCATGAAGCCGTAGCATGCGAGTGATTCAGAAGGAGGTAAAGTCTTAGAAACAGGGTGGATGTGAGTGAGCTGCGGCAGCAGAACCTTGGCGAGCAGGGGCAGCAGCAGGAAATGGGAATGTCCTCAAGTCTCTCGGATCATAAAGGGTGACACCAACACTGCCCCAACGTCCCAACACGACAGCCCCGAAAAGAACACCGTAGCTGCTGGAAATGTGATAGAATCATAAAAGCGTCTAGCGCTAGTCGCATGAATCGACATGGTTCCATTTTTTTGTGGTGGACCCAGAAATTACCGACTGTACACTTTTCATCAGATGGAGAGAGCTGGGACCTCCGCCCACACACTTGTGATTTCCATCTTTTCCTTAAATTCATTGATTTTAGGCCTGTGTTCTTTTAACTATTTTCAAAACTTTTAACGTTTGTACTAACTTTCATAAAACAAGAAAAGTATAATTTAAAATTTCAAAGACCTTCTATGGAGCACAAACACTACTATGGAAACAACAAAAAAAAAGGCAGGGATGCAAAATGGACTTGTCTGTTGGCAAATCGCATCACAGGGGTACAGCCTGAAAGAGCAGTCTATCAGGGAATTCATGAAAGTTCGAATTCAGTGTAAAAAGGGGGTAGAGTATAGACACATAATATAACTTCATTTCAGCGAAATTCTGTTTCCCCGACTATAAAATATGTGGAAAGTTTTAAAAACCAAGTTGCAAGCCTCCAAGTGTCAAATAAATAGTCATCCATACCAGGTGCATTTGCTTTCATGAGCTGTGTGTGTCCATCAGGCACAAACAGCCCCTGAAATCTTCAAGGCATGACTCAAGCCACATGTCCGTCAAGAATCATCCTGCACCTCTGTTCCAGGACTCAGGCTGGCGAAGCAACTGCTGTCTAGAGCAGTGCCCAGACCCATGTCAAAGGAAAAGAGCGTTTTCGAAAAGAACATGTTGCCGCCCAACATGACATATGTCACTTCTGCTCATAACGCACAGGCAGACCACCCAACCACAAGGGAGGCGGGAAGCCAAGGATATTTTGCAAATGGCACAAATAACCCCCCCAGTGGTGGGGTGGGTGGCTCCAGGGGTGGTATTTTGCATTTCGTATTTGCGGGCACCTGTCCTTGTAATCTGCCAAGACGTTTTCTGTCTCTTTTACCAACAGGCGGATAGACCCGGTCCCAGAAATGACCACTCCTGAGCAACTGTACTCCAAGGCCACGGAGACTCTGAAGTTTCTCAACTCCCACCTGCCCAATGGCAGCCATGTCATCCTCTCCGGCTTACCAGATGGAAGCTTTCTCTGGGATAATCTACACGACAGATATCATCCTCTCGGTATTGGTTTGAAGATAGCTTTACTCTTTAATTAACAACGTCAATGTGTATGTAGTTCGTATGTATATATAGTTCGTATCAGATAGGATTATACCTAAAAGGCCAGCACAGTCCAAGGATCAGAACTGAAAAAGGGCAGAGGGCCCAGGGGCAGGATCTGAAGGTCATTATTCAAAGACGGGCAGACTCAGATCCAGAGCCAGAAAGGGTGGAAGTATTTAATGAAGAATTAGGACAAATCGAAAGGTAAGGGTTGAAAACAAGAAACTCTTTGAGCTGAGGGTAATTTCTAAAATGAGCTGATAAAGCCCAAAAAAGAGACAGAAAACCCTGCATCAAAGGGAAGGGTTTCTTCGAACCTCAGTGGTGAGCATCCCCCGGGGGCCAGGTAGGAATCCTCAGCACGCGGCCGGGCAGAGGGCCTGCTCCCCGCCTCCTCACTCCCCTGGAGTCCTTGGCTCTGAAATGCTTTAAAGAGCCCCAGAAACCTCCGATCCCTCTTCAGCATTCCAGACGCAGGATGCTGCAAAGGCAGCGGTAACTCGCCTTCTGAAAGGTTGCCTGCCGAACCTTCAAACACGCCTGTGGGATCAATGTCTTCATTAATTCCGTTTTGTAGATGAATAAGCTCAGGCTCAGGCACATCGGGTGGCTTTGCCAAAGGTGGCGTGGCCAGCTCACGGTATGTATAAGCTGGGTGGTGCCCAGTTCTTCTTCTTCCTGCGTTTAAGAGGAAGATGTCCCTTCAAACAATATTTATTACGTGCCAGGCACTGTTCTAGGCAATGTGTGACCAGCAGATGTGAGGCTTCTATTCCTGTGGGAGGAAGAGCCCAAAAGCACGCCAGGGGATGATCAGTGTTACGGGAGAAAACTCAGCAGGAAGGGGGGACGGCGAGTGTGGCCTCGCTCCCTGTGACAGGCACCTACAAGGAGAGGCCTGGGTACCCCCCACGCAGCTCCAACTTGACGGCCCCTGTGCCAGCCTCGCGTTCAGGGGCAGCTCTGTCCCTGGTGTGGCCACAGCCCCGTCTTATACCAACCCAAACTGCTGTGTCCTGGCAGGCCACACACTTCCTCCTGAGTCAGGGGAGCAACTCAGAGGGACAAGACCTGGAATTCGCCCCTCAGTGCCCTCCACAGGAGGGCTACCCTTGCCCGGGTAGCTTCTCTGTACCTTTTTATCTCCTCCTGCCCTCCTCCGGCACCCCTCTTTAAGCCAATCCCAGGCCTCCCTCAGGAAGTCCCCTGCCTCCCCCCATGGGAGAAGAGCAGCCCTTCCACCAGCTCTCGAAGGGCTCTGATCCTTTCACTTGGGGGACAGGGGTAGGCGCCCACATGCCAGGCTCCTCACCAGTGAGACTGAGAGCTCATTTCTGCTATTCCTGCAGCTTTGACAGCGCCCCATAGAAATAACACCACGATGACACGGGGCTGCCTCAGACGCGCGGAGGACAGCCACTTGGGCTGACAGTGTCCCTCTGAGCCTTTGGGTGTGACAACTGCGATCCCACACAGATGTTTGAGATCCCTAAATTTCTCCCATGCGAAGAAATGCTGGGGGCAGGGAAGTTGGGGAGGGAAGACGTGCTCCCAGTGTACCCCATCCTACCCACAGGGACTCGGCCTAAATCCCATTGTCTTTCCGTGAACTCGGGTGAGACTGCTCCATACATCCTTTCAGGCCTTTAACTTAACCGCGGCCTGTAATGATGACTCCATGCAATCTGGAAGGGAGCGGGGCTGGCGGGGGAGGGAAGGTGATTGGGAAACTCATGGATCGCTTCGGTGGATTCTCTAGTGGACTCTGGTTTGCAGCCAGAGCGACCTGCTCACCCCCACCCATTACGGCAGCTGGGGAGGCGGTGCTACCAGCATCAGGATGCACAGGATGCCCCTACGACCAAGGTCATCAGTAGTGCCAAGGTCATCAGTAGTGCCAAGGTCAAAACACCCTGCTCGAGGCTTTGCCTTGTCCTCAAACAGCTGGGAAATGCTGTAAGAGGAAGAAGCGAAAGATGCAACAAGTTTGTCCTGTACAAACAATCCTAGTTTTGAAAAAAAGAAAAATCCAATTAGGGAGAAAGTCGAAACCATCCATAACTTGTTTACTCTTCGTTTTCGGAATCATTTCTGCTGCCTGGTTGCCATGGGCGATGGATTATAAATTCCTCGGTGAAGCATCGGGGTCCTTCCTAGACAGACTGGGAGGAAGGTGGGCTCTACCCAACTCCCCATAACACGAGAGGCCTGTAGAGGGGCCTGCCGCCCGCACGTTGTCTCTGTCACGCTCCTGCCCCAAATCCGAGCTTTGGATCTGCGTCCCCATCTCACGCGAACCAGCGGGGAAGCTGGGGAGTGCTGGGCCAGCCTCTGGGTTTCGACGCTCAGCTGGGTTAGAGCGGGTCATGCCTCCATGCCCAGCCCAGCGCCCTCGTCCGATGGCCACGTCGCTGTGCTGACGGCTGTGGCAGCAAACGAGGAGCTTTTCCAACTCATTTCTGTCTCTGAGCCTGAAACAGGACGATGTGGCCACTCCTTGTGGACTAGGAAAGAGTTCCAAGGGCAGAAGGAGTTCGGGACCAACCCCTGGACTGGTGATACAGCCTCGGTGCCTCCGTAGGACAGGCAGGAAGTCGCCTGCCCACTTAGCAAAGGTTCAATGTCACAGCGTCAGATCCAGGAGGTGATGGAGGCGCAGGAGGAGAACAGGCCCCAGTCTGCTCCTGCCGGGGACGAGGCAGTGGTGGCTTCCGCTCAGCTTTGTCCTCTTCATTCACGCCTGAGAGTCACTTACCCGGCCAGCGACACCTGGCTGCCACCGGCCGTGACAGCCCCACGGCCTCTGCCAGGAGAAAAACTCCTGGCGAGGACAGAGGGCCTTGTCGAGGAATTCCCAGAGAGCAGGCTTCCCGCATCTGGATTCCACTCATGCAAGATCCTTGGAGAAAGGCCCGCCGTGACCGGTGAGTGACGAGTCCTCTCGAGCACAGACTGAGAAAGGCAACCTCCCCGCCACCATGTCTGAGGTAGCTATGACGGGCTCTGCAGAGAAAGAGGACACGACAATGGAGGTCGCATCCTCAAAGAAGAGAGAAAAGTCAACTCCCCCGGGGACGACAGCATGTAGACCCTAAGGGTGAAACGACCGAGCGCCAGGGACACTGGTACCAGCCACAAGCATCCTGGGGGCTGTCCTCAGGGGCGGACCGTGGCCACGACGTCCAGGATCACTGGCTGCAGAGCAGGTCTTCCACGAAGGGCCTCGGCCACACACCGTCAGCGGTGGCTTTGTTTTACTCTGATCAGGGAGAACTTAAAATAACGTATTTAAAAATACATCGTCATAGGCCTCATCCTTCGTGACTGTCTTTCTCCCCGTGGATTACTGTGGCTGCCCTGGGCGGTACCTCCTGGAGGTGCACTTGATCTTTGTTGATGCTAAGCTTTCCTGACGCCTAAAATTTCAATTAAGATCCCAGCATTAGATAAATACCACAGACCCTGCCCTAAAGAGCTTACAAATGACTGAGAAATGATGGAAAAGGCCCTTTTATCTTCAGAAGGAGCGTATGGCATCACTGGGCCAGCCAGTGCCATCCCCCACTCCTACCCCCCAGTAGATGACCAAGTGACAAAGCCAGCAGGGGAGAAAAGTGTAAGAACTATTTCTTCCCTTTCTTTACACCATAAGCCCATCGCAGGCACTTCCCCCTCCCAACCTCCACACGACCACCCTGAGTCACCCCCCCCCTCCCAGGCAGAGGTGCCAGAGAGAAGGGGATCCGCCTCTTCGCATGTTGTCTTCTGACTACACCTACATGCCCTCATCCTGTGCAGCGGAATGACCTGCTCACACGAGGATTGTCCCTTTATCAACCTGGTCCAGGATGGCAGGGAGGTAGAGGGGAAAGGGACGGGGATTGGGAGAAGGCCCAGAAGGATGGCACGCCTTGCGGTCGCACCCTGAGGTGTGCTGGGACCTCAGCAGTAGGACGGCAGGAGGAAGGGAATGAACTGGATGAAGCAAGACCAAGGCCGGGCTTACTTCCCAGTGGGGAGCCAGGAGACGAGTCCCCGGGATCCAGGAGTAAAACAGGATCCAGGAGTAGGACGAGCTTCAGTCCCCCTGGATAGCAGAGGAATCAGGCTTGAAGGGAGGAAGGGGGAAGGTACGGGAGTGCTACTCGTGGTCAGGCGTGAGGTGCCACCTCCCCCAAGCTGAAGAGACTTAGCCTCTGGGCTGGGGAAAGAGACAGAGGACACTTGTCAGGGAGAAGGGACTCGTCAGGGCTAAGCGGGGTGTCAGGGTCCCAGCCAAGCTACCTAAGATTCATCGTGAGGCCCTGGTTCCACCAAAGGACCCGGGTGCAGGGTGCGGGCTGGGAGTGTCAGCCAGTCCCTGCAGTGGGTAGGATGGAGGGACACACAGAGGAAGGAGACAAATTCCAAAAACACACAGACAAAAAAACGTAAATACGCAGGAAAAAAAAGAAGCCTCAGGGGCGGAAAGCAGGATCTTGGGAGAGATGGAGCTCAGGCCTCCATGCTGAGCCCCTAAAATGGAAGCAAAGACAGAAGCCAGTGGTTTTCCAGGCCTGAGATTCACTCACCCACGTGGAGAGAGATTTTTTCCTTTCCTATGACAGGAAAATGGAATCCGTCGTTCAGTCTAACTGGTCTGAGGTGTAAGTGAAAAACAAGCCCGCGTTCCTGCACCTCCAACCTTTCTCTCCGCCCCGAGGTGTGGCCTGTTCCTTCCCTTATCCTGTGAGCACGAGAGCAGTGTCAGCCACTCGCCCCTGAGATTTGGGGGTGCCTGGATTTTGAGTCTCAGCCGCAAGCAGCAGGAGAGTTGAAGGGCCCCAGGGGGTGGGTGTGCCGTGAGGAGGGAGAGAGGGGAGATCGTGGGAGGAGACACGTCTGCGTCTCCAGCTGATGTTTGGAAAGACCCGGGGTGAACTCGCGTGTGGCACCCAGCGCCTCCATTCACAGACCCCCCTCTTTCATTGCGCCAGAAAGTGTGGGCTTATCTGCTCTTTAGGGCTCACCCAAGACGCACGCTGGGCCTTGCAGGGACATAGCATGCAGGTTCACCCCCAATGCCCCAAGGGCTGCCCAGCCCCTCCTGGAGGCCTTCGGGTCACCGAGCTGCAGGGCAGCGTATGGTCGGCCCTCCAGACCCTCAGAATGTCCTGCCGAGTCCTCAATGAGGTAATTGGGTCACACTTAAGTGTTTCATAAACTTGGAAAAGAGGGTTTGTTGACCTCCTGAAGGTCCTCCCCAACTCCAGCCTGGATTTCTAGAAGGTTCAGAAAGGGAAGCACAGGCTTTCTAGAGCAATAGCTATGGAAAAATCCGGGCCGGTCCCTGGAAGTGTCGGCCTCTGCCAGGGAGTCAGGGTCGCCCATCGCTGCCACACTGGGGCGCATACGACATGCCAGACCCCTCTGTTTCCCAGGCCAGCTGAACGGGGACGTGACCTATGACCAGTTCTACACCTTCCTCAGCTGCCTCCAGGTGAGCGCCCACGGCCTTGTCCCCAAGACGCTCTTCCCCCACGACACCGGCGCTCTTCCTCCGTAATCAGAGGGTGTCTTCCTGTCCCCAGGTGAGCCCCTGCCACGGCTGGATGTCCTCCAACAAGACCCTGCGGACTCTCACTTCACAGGTAGGACCCTCTGGTGCCATCTTAGACCACCCTTTCCCCGGATTTTCTGCCGGGTTTTCGTTGGGGATGAAATTGTGGCAGGCGATGGCCTCCTGGCTGGCGGATAGAAACTTTAACCTTCCAGGGGACTGAGGAGTCGGGAGAACATGGGGTGCCTCGTCTCTCTCCTTCTGCCTCCTCTGGGTCTGTCACTCTCACCGCGTCCCTTGGTCACTGCCTCTGTCCTGGCCTCTCTCTCGTATGCACACACACATGTGCACACTCACACACACACACTCACACTCACACACACTCGCACACACCCCTTTGAGCTGGTCCTCCGCGGATTAGCAGAGGTGGAGACAAGCAAGCAGGTTTATTGAATTTTGTCCACAAAAGAAATATATTTCAATTAAAAAAAAAAAAGAAGAAGAAAATGGGAGGATATAGAAAAGCGCAAAGAACCGGAACAAACATCACCCCCGATCCTCGCATCCGAAGTTCACACGTGTGTGTGTCCCCCCAGGATCGCCTTCGTAGATGGATGTTTTTGCCTTTTTCCCTACCTGGTGTCAGGATACACGTGCTGTTTCATGCCTTCTGATGCTCTAAATGATTTCTCCACTTCGTCATGTTTAGTCCTTGTGGAACATACAGTCTGTGAGCGGACTGGGATTTATTTCATCTCCCGGGGTTGGATACGAGGGTTTCCCATTTTTCACAGTAACAAATAGCACTGTGATGAGTGTGTGTGTGTGTGTGTGTGTGCGGCTTCGTGTACCACGTCTGTTTCCTTGAGACAAATTTCTAGAAAAAATTATGGGGTCAAAGACTACGACCTGTTTAAAGACTTGATCCACTTTGCCAAATTGCCCCTGGAAAGGTGAAACAAATTGGCATTCCCCACGGCCTGTCCCACGGCAACAGGCTCTCTGATCATGATCCTTCATCTTTGTTTCGCCAATCCGTGGAGGAAAGTGGTATCTTATTATCTTACTTGTGCACCGATTTGGTTCCTAATGAACTTTAACAGCTTTCTCCTCTGCTGGCCATTTGCGCATGGATAGGATTTAAAGTGGGAGCTGCTCGGCGCTGCCGGCTTGGGGTGCGGTGGGAACTATTGATTTCTTCCTCCTGCCTGAATTGTTCACGAGAGCCAAAGCCTAGATTTTTCACGGAATTCTCCCTCTCCTTTGTATTCAGAGGGCAGAGCAGCTCTCCGATACACTGAAAAAGATGGCAGCCAGCCGGAAATTTACCAACTTCAATCTTTTCTACGTGGATTTCGACTTCCAAGAAAGTAAGTGCTGCTTGGTTTGGGCATTGGCACGAGACAAAAGCAGCAGCTGCACACACTTCCGAGCCTCCCCAGCGAGACGTTTCTAAGCCAGCAGGTGGGAGGCGGAACAGGGTTTCCATCCTACCCCCCAACGCCCACCACGACCCTCCTGACACACTAAGAGCTCGGAGTACTGAGGAAAGGTCACGTGTGACACGCTGGGAAGGTGGAAACTCAGCATCACTCCTCACATGGCAGTGCCTCTCCGGTGGGCACCGCCTAACCGGGGGACCCCGTAACGATGCTGATTCACAGGCCCCACCCATAAACGCATCAGGGTGCCAATGGGAGGGACCTGAGATTCGCGTGGGACAGAGTGGACCACCGTCTCCCAGCTTCCTGGAAAGGACATCAGTGTTTCTGTTCTAGAATTCCGTCCAAACACGGGGGGTCACTGATGAATGGCCACAGAACAACGGGCATGACTACTGGAGCTAGGGATTTCTCCTCGACACCTTGACTTTGAACAGCTATTGTGTATGGGCTTTCATCCTTCGCGTCTCCATCTGGGCAGTTGTCGTGCAAGAGAAAAGCCTCCTGTTGACTGACTGCCAGGTGATGCTAATGAAAGCTTTACGGTGGGAGCCAAGGATGGATGATTTCTCACCCAGAGCTGATCACCTCTGTCTCCCACCACCAGCCCGAGCAGCTGGGGTAGGGCAGATGCCCATCATGAATTACCAAATATTACATTAGCGGACATGGCTAGCATTGCAGACTCCAGCGCTCCAGTCCTGAACATCTTTCTACACGGCAGGTCTCCTTTAACTCGGTGTCACGCCTAGGCGGTGCACATTCCTCTCATGGGGGGGAGACCTTGTGATCAATAACCTCTCATTAAAAGGCGGAGTTAGAAACTCGCTAATGAATTCCCGGCGTAAACAAATATACCACCAAGCGATCTTCGATCGTCATCAACCTTGACTATACTTAACGTTATTAGAAATGCCATGGTGTCTAACGTCCCCACGGGACGTTTGCATTTCCCAGAGCAGCCTCTAGCTCTGTCCTTTATTATCTTTAGGACGATAGGCAGCCCCCGATCATGTCTAAACTGTCCTTTCCAGATCCGAATGCGGGGATACCATATGTGCGTAGCAAATCTTTACGATGGTTTTATGAAATTGCGTGAGGTCCTCCTACGTGCCACGTGAAAGTGACCATTGTGCGCCCTGTGAGCAGCACACTGGGGCTGAGGGTCCTTGCCCCTTGATGGCAGGCACGAGAGCTGCCCACCGGGACAGCCTCCATCCAGCCCTGAAAGACGATCGCCCATCTCGGAGTCTTTTACCTCCTGCTGACTCCTCTACCAACTGGTCACGAACTAAACCGGTCACGTTTTCCTCCCTCCGGGAAATGCCTGCTTGAGAGGGTCATGTCCTTTTTCCTCATCTGAGCCACATCTCCCAAACAGAGGAAGGAAAATGCTACCTGGCTGACAAGGACTTTTCTACACGGACCCTTCAAGTCGACCACCTGCTGGTCTCTGCCTCCTCAACTCAATGAAAACCTGGTCCTCAGTGCCCCCACACACACACGCACACCAATGATCCCGAGGGTTTCCTGGATCTCCTTCCACGATCCCCGTTACATCTCCGAAAAGCTGGTCATCAGCAGCATTTCTCTAACTTCACGGGATGAAGAAAATACATGATGTATCAAACCCTACGAGATCACCCATGCACACTCGTAAAAGTCCATGGAGGTCTTCCGAAGAACAAATAGGAGTTTATTTACCTATTTTTGAATTACAGCCCCGGGAAGGAAGGAAACTGGCCAACAACATACCATGTGACCCGGGCTTGGACTTCCCAACCCTAAAATCCGTCAGGGAAGAAACAGAGACCGTTGCCTGGTCCTGCCTTTGTTCTGGGAGGGCAGAATTTCACCCTGAGATAAACCAACTAAAAGGCCTTGCTCTGTCTAGCCCTGGTCACAATGCACGTGAAACCTTAAACCTTCAACTCTTGGCCTGGGGGTTACCGACTCCGCACGTAAAACGCAAATCGGAGTGGAAGAAGCCTGGGCTAGCTGTCAGCCGAGGCGCCAAATTTGGATTACTCTAGAGAAAACTGGGGTACAGGCGAGCCCGACTTTCTTAATGTCGACTTCCTAGCAAACGTTTCTCTCAGGGAACACAATCTTGGCTTAAACCGTGTGCCCTTAATAGGCTTACATCAGCTTTCCGCTGCGGATTTTCCAGGTCATCAGATCCCCTTAATTCTTTTCTGAGTTTTCTCCAGGCCAGTGAAGGCACAGGTTTGGATTCGCTCAAGCTTCTCTGCAACTATGAGGAGTCAAAGGTGTTGGAACAGGCTTCCTCCCCGCACCGTGTGGGAGGCTGTGTGCGTGGTCCGGGTCAGGAGCAGGCTTGCTGTCTGTCTCTGTAGTGCAGTCTCAGCCTCCCCCTCTGCATCCAGCTCTGAGCCTTTTCAGCAGGCTCTGCCTGAGGTCGTGACCAGGCTCACTTCCCCTTGTCCTTTAGCCTGGGGATTCCTGAATATCCCATCGGGATTTTCTTTCATTCCTTCTTTCCTTCCCCTTGTTAACACCTGCATGACACAAGGTGAAGCCAAACTACACATAAAGGGAGGGGCAGGATGAAGGCCAAGAGGCTCGCTGAGACCTCGGATGAAGGAAAGGAGCACAAAGCAGGGTGGAAGCGATGTCACCCCTGACCTCACGGGGAGGGTTGGCAGGCTGGCGTCTTAGTTGGTTTGGGGAAGAGCGAGCCTGTGGGACTACAGGGTAGAGCGATGAGGCAAACATTGCGTCGAGCGGCTCCGCGGGGGATGGAACCGGCTCTGAATTCGATGAAACACTTCCAAAGGCCTGGTGCCCCACTAAGAGAAACTGATCATCCAGACTGGACGTGGCTCAGATGGAGAGTCAGCGTGTGGCTACGTAAAGTAGAAAAGCAGGACTTCCCCCCGCAAAAAAGAAGGATGCAGGAAGCTGGCCCATGATCTCTCTGGCGAAAGGGTAGGAAAGAGCCTGAACCAAGTGTGGGCGACTGCCCGTGCACGGCCGGGGAGGCCAGCCTGGCCCGCACAGGAGTTTCAAGTGTCGGGTCCAGAGGAGAAGGAGGAGCAGCCAGAGTTGAAGCTGAAGCGGAAAGTCTCGTGCCAAGGTCAGAGGCAGACCAGGGCACAGTGAAGAGGAGGCCCGGCAGGCTTGCCTGAGGCTCTGCTTTTCACAGGGCACCTGCGGCCCAGGGCAGGACAGAAGCTGCTGGTGTCAAACATCCCAGAGCTCACCTTTCCCCACCCCTTCCCCTCGGTACCCAGGCCGCATTCATCCGATACTCTCACACATCTTCTCCCCGAGTTAGGGGGAAAAAATCATGCCATGGGATGATCATTTCTGTTCAGAAAGTCCCCAGCCCAAGATAAGGACTCGGTGGCAGCCCTGGCCAGGTGAGAGCTGGCTCGGGCGGGCCGTGGGCAGCTCCGATGACATATTCCACCCAGTCCTTGCAGGAAGTGTGTCTAACCCCCTGGTCGTGTGTGTCCCGCAGTCACGAAGTTGTGGCAGAGGAGAGGCGGGCAACCCTGGCAGCTCATCGAGCCCGTCGATGGATTCCACCCCAATGAGGTACGTGCAGTCACACGGCGGCTGAGGGAGACCGTTAGGTTGTTTTTTAACATAATTATGCATTCGTATGTTTATTTTTTTCCTGTTTTATTTTAGAAATCACGTGAGGTAAGGTACACACAGGTCTTAGATAGAAGCGTCGATAAAAATAAAGTGAAAATCAGAGTAGAAGGAAGACAAGATAGAAATGACACCGGGCTTCTTGGTTTAACGCCTGCAATCCATCCTCCTGCAACGTCTGCAGGGGAGTGCTGAGAAACTGCCACTGAGAGCCTGCAGCATCAGCTCTGCGCTTTCTCGGGGCTGATGAGGCATAAGTCATGGCCTCCATAAGAAAAACATAAATCAGCTACTGAAAAAAAATATCACAAGAATCCCTGGAAGCGAGATCTGTGAAAAATCTCTTCTGTGGATCCTTCTAGAAAAGGTGCTGTATGAGAGGAGAGCAAGGGGGAAGCTGGAGGGCAGGACTCCGTCCCCTCCCTCCTCCACCCCCTCTATTATCCTGGCGTCACCAGCGAAGGTCCACTTTTATCTGGCTCAGGTTCTCTCTCTACTAAAAAATAATGACAACAGATAAGAAGTAGGGGCGTGGTGCTGCCATTGGAAACATTTTGAAAGCTGGAAACCCTCCACAGCTAGAGTCTTTCTGACGCAGCCTTAGAAAAGCGGCAGCGAGGAAGGTCCAAACCTGAGAAAGCAGTCCTGGCGTGTGCTCCTGGTGGCCTTGGTCTGGATGGTCAACCAAACGCGACCAGAAACCCACTAGGCTGTGTTTCTGGGCAGATGAAGTGGCCAGAGAAGCAAAGCCAGGGCCTCCCTGTGCTCAAGAGCCATCGCGCCCACACGGCCCAGACGCATCCTTCCTGTAGGAAAGATAAACTCGAAGTGGGTTCTTAACTCTGGTCCTGTAGGACCCCAGAGTTAAATTTAGCAAGGGTTCCACTCAAGAGGTATCGAGCCGTGAAATGTTTGGGGCAAAATTTATATAATCGTGCTACGAATTACAAAAAGCCAATTACTGTTGATGGCAAGAGCACACGGGCAGCCGAGCTGGCTCCAAAGGAAGGGACAGGGAAGGGCTTCGCCCTGTTAACCAGAAAAGCCCACTCGGCCAGAACCTCGCCATCCCCCCGTGTCCCGCTGGACCAGACGCCATCCCACGCGTGTTTAGTAGGGTCAGTGAGAGACGCAGCCTATGAACTCCTCTGGCGCGGCAGACGCTGTGCGTACCCGCAGGAGGACGCTGTTGGTCCCTGTCCCCTGCCCTGAGGATGAAAGCCAGGGAGACGCGTAGCACGAAGTCTCCGCTGGAGAAATAAATTAGTTTCCCGACAACTGCTAAGCTCTTGCACATAGTTCAGACCCAGAAAGGTCACTGGACCCTGTCTCTAGGCCTCTCATTTTGCAAAATGAGGGAAGGGCGCCCGGCCTCGCACCGGGAGCTGTGATGGATGGCGAATGGGACCCACCCGTGGGAGATAACGTCCCTGAGCATCCTCCCCAAACAATGTCTTCTCCTCTGAGGCCTTCGGCCGTCACGTTTTTCAGTCATCCAGTATTAAAAACCCCCGTGAAGGTAAAGCCACACGGGGCCCAAAGGCCTGGGCAGGCCCCAGTTGCTAACGAATGAGGGCATCGCCCGCAGAGCACGACCCCTCGTCACAGGCGCGTGTACGACAAGCCAGTGATGGGACAACCGAGCACGGGCCCTGCTAACATTGAGACTAAAGGGAAACCTAACGGACAGCGAAGCGACCAGACACTGAGCATCAGTCTGGGACAGCCGGACAGGGCGCTGTGTGCTAAGCCAGGATCCCTCACCCGCCTGCCGTGCCCACGGCCTCCTTCAGGACCCGGCCCCTCCGCTACCTGTGCAGCCTCGTCTCCCAGGCACCCATCGTTCCCCGGCGTGCCATCCGCCCACTCCCCTGAGCCTCCGCCCCTGCTGTGTCCTCTGCCATGGGCACCGTCCCCCATGTGACCCTTCTGGCGAAGTCCTCCTTCAGAATTCAGCTCAGCCATCACCCTCTCCACAGAGGACCTGCCCCCTCCCACCCCGCCCGGCGGAGTGGGCGCCTCTTCCCCTTCCAGCTGTGTGCGTCCCTCTCGCAGCCCTTCCTACGAGTTCACTGGTGTCGCCCACACGTCTGGCTCCCTCAGGGGACTGGGGGGTTCTTGAGGAAAACGCTCGTCCTGAACCAACCCTTCGTCCTGCAGTGAATGTCAACTGTCCGCAGATAAGTGAATAAATGGCGTTCTGAGGAAGCGGATTTGTCATCTATCACTAAATAGTGAATCAGAGAAAATCTGCAGCTTAAAACAATATTGTTTCTTTAAAAAAAAAAAAAACAGGTTGTTTCCGTGAGTCAGGAACGCTGGGTCTTCTGCTTAAAAGCTCAAGTTCAGGTGCGTCCCCCAGGCCGCGTTCTCATCCAGAGACTCAACCGGGGAAGAAGCCCTTTCAGATTCCCTTGGGTCGCCGGCAGAATTCATTTTCTCGTGGTTGTGGGACTGAGGCATCAGCTGCTCGGGGCGGCTGGAGGCCCCCCCTCGGCCCCTTGCCACCTGGGCTCCCTGGAAGGAAAGTCTCCGGGGAAAGACCGATAGCAGAACAGAGTTTCACGTGGTGTGACATCATCACCAAAGGGACAGCCTTTCGCCTTCTCCACATTCGGTTGGTGAGACCCGAGTGATTGGTGCCACCACATCAAGGGGAGGGGATCCCACAGGGTCACAGAGGTGGGCATCGTGGGGGACCATCCTCGCGTCCAGCCACCACCCGAAGAGCAGAGTAGGTCCCTCTTGCTGGTGACTTCTCGGCTCGGTGACAATTACCGTTACTCCTGTCTCGCAGGTGGCTTTGCTGCTGTTGGCAGACCGCTTCTGGACCAGGGTGCAGCGTCAGTGGCCGGAGGTCCTTGGAAAGGAGAATCCCTTCAACGCCCAGATCGAACGGGTGTTTGGAGACCAAGGGGGACACTGAGTCCTTCGGTGACACGCGCGCCCAAGGAGCTCAGGGAAACAGAAAACGTGGGTAAACTCCCTCAGCACACAGTGAGGGGGCTGCCGTGTCACGGGCGCACAGGACGCGTCCTTGGCGGCGTCTGTGCAAACGACGGTGTGACTCTGTGTGCCTCTGCCTCAGCTCCCCTCCACGTGGCCCTCAGATCATCCTTAATAAAGTGCGTCGGGTACCGTTCCAGGTGAGAGAGTGTCTGTGCCCTTGAATGGCTAATCATTCCTAAACCCAATAAGAAATCCAGCATGTTCGGGGAGCGCATGCTTCTGACTCTGTTTTCTATATTCCACTTCAATCCAGACACACTCCTTCTCTCTGGCTCGGGGCTGTTCCATCCCTCGAAGGTGCTCCGTGCACATCTTGTCACTTGTGTCCCGAATTCATGAGATAACAGGAGATGGCTCCCATCAGTGCCTCGGCACTGGTGGCCCTTGAACCCCTGTGTCCAGCCTTCCATTTTTCAGAATCGCAGTGAGCGAGTGCTGTCCTCTGATAGGCACCCGAAAGGCTTTCCTGGGGTGACTGGCATCCCCCTCTCTCCCCTTCCCCGATTCCTAGAGCGACTCCCGGGTGAGACACGTGGGAACCTGAACAGAAGCTCCATGAGATGAGAACCTGGAGACTCGTTCTCCAGGAATTTAGAGTCTAAACACAGACCTAACAGTCTTCATAAAAATTAGCTAAAAATGGATCATAGAACTAAACGCAAATCACAAAACTCTAAAACATAACATAGGAAACAATCTGGCTGGGTTTCATGAAGAAAGGGTTTTTAGATGCGATACCAAAGGCACAATCCATGAAAAGTTTGATGAAGTGGACTTCATTAAAATTGGAAATATCTGCGGTGAAAGATGTGGTCAAGAGAACGAGAATCCAAGCCGTAGACTGGGAGAAACTATTGGCACAACACGTGTTTTATATGGGACTCACCCAAAATATACAAAGAGCTCTTAAAACTCGGCAATAAGAAAGAGAACAACCCAATTTTTAAAAAATTGGCCAAAAATCTGAACAGATACCTCACCAAAAAAGATACACACAAGGCAAATGAACATGAAAAGATGATCTGCATTATAGGTATGAGGGAATTGGAAATTAAAACAACGACGTAACTCCACTGGAAGTCTACGAAATAGCCAGAACAGACAACACAAATGCTCGTGGGGAAGCGGAAGAACAGGAACTCTCGTTCACTGCCAGGGGGGAATGCAGAAGGTTACACTTTGGAAAATAGTCTGGCAGTTTCTTACAACTAAACACACTCTTACTGTACGATCCAGCACTCCATTTTTCTTGGCATTTACCCAAAAGAGTTGAAAACTTATCTACACAAAAGCCTGCCCAGAGATGTTTATAGCTTAGTACCTTTATTCATAACTACAGAACTTGAGAGCAATCCAGATGTCCAAAAGTGAGAAAAATAAATAAAAACTGATCAATTAGACTTTAGGTAGAATTAATATTATTCTGTTAGAGTAGGCAAAATGTATAACTTCTGCTCATCTAGAGACAGCACAGACTGGAAGAAAATATTCACAAGATGTATATCTTACAAATGATTCCAGAATATGTAAAGAATTTGTACAACTCGGTAATAAAAAGACAAACAACCCATTTTTAATAAGCAAAAGATTAGAAAATATGCTTTAGGAAATGTGTACAAATAGCCAATAAGCCATGAAAAACTGCTCAACATCCCAAGCCATCAGCAAAATGCAAATTAAAACCACAGTGAGCACCACCTCACACCCACTGGCATTACTGAAAAAGGAAAGGGCTGACAGCAGCAAGTGTTGACAGGGATGCAGAGCAACTGAAACGCTCGTCTATAAGCACCACTGGGAAAATGTCTTGTAAAACTAATTATAAATCTTCTCCAGGACGCAGCGAGTCCGCTCCTAATTATTTCCCAGCATATGTTGCCCAAGGACTTGTACGAGAATGTTTATAGCAGCTTTTTTCATAAGAGCTAAAATCTGGAAACTGTCCAGATGTCCATCAGTAGGAGAGGAGATAAACACATGAAATACTAGTCAGCAACATGAAAAATAAAAACAACAAGAATGAGTCTCAAAATTAGGCTGAATGAAAGAAGTCTTACACGAAAGAGCATTTACTATAACATATGTAATTAAAATTTATATATAATCGCAGTGAGAGAGAGAGAGATGAGGCAGGGAGGGGGGAGAAAGATGAGATGCTAGAACAGGCAAAACTAATCTACGACGAGAAAAATCAGAAAAGTGTTTGCCTGGAGTACCAGAAACTGGGGAGGGACATAAAAGAACTATCCAGAGGGATGGTGCTTTCTTAATAAGGGTCTGAGTTACACAGATGCTTACACTCATTAAAACTCACGCAGTGGAACAGGAGGTGTGTGTACTTCGCTGCATGTAAATTCTACGGACACCTGGGCAGCTCGGCGCGTGAAGGCACGAATGCCTCTATCTGCTGTTTATAAGAACAAGTCAAGGAGGGTTTCTTAAATGCCTTCAGCATGACATATAGATGTAGGTACCTCTGTAGAGGAATCGTGTTTCTAACACATTTGGCAAGTCCGTAAAAGGTCACAGTTTCTTGTGACTTGTGGCTCATGTTTTTACAGACAGACAAAAAGAGATTTGTGTCCGTGCAGTTGCTAAGCTGCTGGTTTCATTACAAGAAAGAAATATCAGGGGGAAAACGACTAAAAGCTCCTAAACTTCAGAGTACAAATAACACTACCATTTGGAAGAGGAAAAGACATGAGAGAAAAAGCTTAATTAGGATGCAAAATAGGAACATGACCCATGAGTTACCTTGAAAGCACAATTTTAAAATATAATTATCTTAATTCATTCCCATCCCGAGGAACGTACAGATAAAGCCAACAGTTTCTCCCTGGCCGGCTGACAGCTCTATTAAGCTAAGTGACATCTGACGTCCCCTTTCAAAGAAGCAGAATTCCTGATGGGGGAGGCCAGGCTGGTGCAAAATTTGCAAAAGGAGACGAGAGACATCAATTAGATGTCGGATTATGTTGCAGACCATGTCAAGGCTGATGAGCCTTGTGGACCAGCTACACGGGGAGAATCTCCAAACACTGGAAAAGCTGACATTTGGAGTGTTGACTGCACCCCAGCCCTGTCCCTTTCCCCCCAGGCCCGGCTGCTCTGCGAGGGTGGCAGGGAGGGGCTGTACCACCAGCCATCATCGTGGTGGAAGAGTTCACGAGGTCATCACGTTCTTTCTCATGGATCCCCTAGTAAATCAGGAACAGCGCAGAATATGGGCGAAAAGCCAAAGGTTGGCAAGGAAGTTACAGAGTTTTTGTTATTTTAGACTATTGAGATTTTTAGTAAATGCAGGAAGCCGTGTAATATTTAGCCTTTTAGATTCAGGCCCAGGTTTGAATGTTGGCTCGGCTGTGTGACCTCGGGAAAGTTACTTAACCGCTCTGACCATCTGGTTTCCCATAGTGTTATATTTAACAACAGACATCCCTGGGAATTCAATGAACTGGCACATGAAAAGCCCCTAATACGGCTCCACAATACCTCATCAGCATCCCCAAGACCCGAAAGCTCCTACGACCGAAGTTTTTCCTAAAACTTTGAAGGTGAAACCTGGCCTATCCTGAGGCTATTTAGTCTTTTTCTTTATTCTACTTACTGGGAACATTTATGTTTCTCTGCAGAAATATTGATGTTTCGATTATGGGGACTTGCCCTCGACCCTCTGGAGTATTACATAACATGCAGCCTATATACCCTATTAGCTCATTAAACTCAAAACATCGCGAATTCCAAAGCACATCTCGTCTCAGATGAAGGATCGTAAGCCTGTGTGACATCCTCACTTTATTACTAATTTATAAATGTCCTACTCCTGTTTCGTTGCATAGTAAGGCCTTCCACGTACGGATTTATGTGAGAAGGGTTATGGGAGCCGATGATGGCTGCTGTTGAGTGCATTATACGCTGTCAGTGACTCGGGGGTCACCTTCCAGAAGAGGGGCACAGCTTCCGAGCAAAGCATTCTGCTGCCTCCAGAAAGACTTTGAGTCTCTAAAACACACGTGTGAGGAGGAAAAACTACAACCTCTCTTGTTTAGAAACCAGCCTTGAACAAGTGAGAGGAGTGAGGACGGGGATACCAGGGCATGGCCACACCCTTGGGTCAAGTCCATCAGGAAAACCGAGAGGACAGTCATGTGACTTCCACTTGCCTCCTAGCCGGGGTGCAAAGGGCCCAGCTAGAGAGCAAGCCCCCCGATGAGCTAGCACTGGCTTCTCAGCCTGCTTGAATGCGAAATGGCTGGTCTGCGATGCAGCAGATGGTAAGGAAAGGGAAATTTCGGAAGATCTGACTCGTGGAAACTGGTGTTTGAAACTCGTCTAAATGAGGGCATGAGTGCAGAGACAGGAAACGAGGAGCCCTCCATTGCGGGCTGCTTAATTCTTTGGCAGAAGTTGTCCTGAAGGATGTAATATGCTCACACTCGTTCTTAACTACATGTGAAGCGGAATAATAACAACTTTAATTGGGTGAAAAGC
This sequence comes from Cynopterus sphinx, assembly GCA_030015415.1. Lineage (NCBI taxonomy): Eukaryota > Metazoa > Chordata > Mammalia > Chiroptera > Pteropodidae > Cynopterus > Cynopterus sphinx. Next base: position 4,678,255 of record CM057391.1, read on the forward strand.
ATAACTAACCAATCTTTCCGACATCTCTCGAATGCCACTGGAGAGGATACCAGAGACATGGCAAAGCCTACCGGAGAGGCATCGGCCCCATCTAGTGGCAAATGAAGCGTGTGGTCGTGGCCCCCTCTCGGCGGCTGTAAACTCTAATCCTTACACTGAGGAAGGAGGTTATCGATCCGTAAACGAGTTATTTTTCTCAACTGCTGACCTCCTTCCAGAATCCCGTGTCCGACCTTGCAAATCCGCAAGAGCAGACTGCTCTATGCACCCGGTTTTCGTTAAAAGAAGCAAATGCCAGAAAGGCTTTCTAAAGGACAATTCTATGAGGATTAAAACGCACGTTTAGTCAGCCTCAGAAACCTTTAAATAGCGTCTGCGTGATCATTCTTAGTGCTCAGATGTTGCCTTTGGCTTACGCGCGAGAATTAGGGAGGTCTGAAAGGCCGTGGCAGTCAGGAACCTTAACAAAGACGACCCCGATGAGAACAGGCAAAGGCTGTTGGTTCAGGGCTCGCTGCAGCAAGGCGGCCGGCCACCACCTCCCTGGCAGAGACTCAGAGGCAAGCGAGGAATGGAAAGCTTTAGAGTGAGGAAAAGGGAAGGCTTCAGGGGTACCCCGACTGGAGGCTGTCGGCTCGGGGAGCCGGAGGGAGGCTAACCCAAAGCACAGCATCCTATGTGATTGGTTCGGCTGTATGTTTAGCTTTCTCTGGTTGGGCCTCCATTGGAATTGGGGGTAGGAATGAGGAGGCTCGGCTAAGACAGGTCGCTGTTTCCCCAGAGGCCTGCCCATGGTCGAACACAATATTACAGGCGCCCCTTCAGGCAGGGTCCAAATTCAGATTTTTAATGCTCTTAGTAACAGTCACGAGCCCTTCGTCAAATAAATCTGTAGAAAAGTGAAGTTAATGCCCCAGTTTCAAATCGAGTGTCCCCACTGGTAAGCCAGTCATCCAGATTTTTAGCTCTGGGGATTTAACTGTTGTAGGTGTTTGCTTGGGCATCAGGAACGGGTCTGGGGTCTCATTATGCCTTAGACAAGTGTGGGTTATCAAGTGTAGATTTAAGAAGAAGATGAAGGAAGGAAGGAAGGAAGGAAGGAAGGAAGGAAGGAAGGAAGGAAGGAAGGAAGGAGGGAGGGAGGGAGGGAGGGAGGGAGGAAGGAAGGAAGAAGAGGAGGGAGAGAGTCCTCTCTGCGAGTCCTTGGTTCTTTACCTTTTATAAGTTAATCCCCACTAGCCAGTAATTCTCCATCAAGGTCAGCAATGATAGTATCTTCCAACCTTGTTGTGTGATTTATTTGAAAACATGTCAAGAACCACCTGGAGAGGACTCCTCTGTTTTGTTGTCAAACCTATCGCTTAGCTTTTCAGCTATTCTGGCTGCTACTCTGAGACAAACAGCAAAACTCAAGAGTTAGCTTTATGACGAGGCCTTAGAGGTTTGTTTTTTCTAAAATACCGCCAGCCAGGGAGCTCAAAACATTCCTTTTCTTAAAAACAGAATTTCTTGTGTGTGTGCAATCTTATTGTGACAGAGGGGAAAATGTTCAAATTAAAATTCAGAAGGAGCCCTTTTATCTGACACAATTAATTGAAAAAGTCAATGAAAGTGAGACAGCATTATAAAAGATGGCGCGCGCATCTCGGAGATTAATTTTCATTCAGCAAACATTGTAGGGACAAGTCCCTTTCTTTGAGCAGAAGTCGGAGTTACGCAGCTTCTTCACGTCGACAACCAGCGTGCCAGGTTCGGGTCTCTAAAAAGATCCAAAATTTAGATCCTTGAGAAATCATCGCAGAGCAAGACCCTTTTAGAGTTCTCTCACTCTTCTCTTCCACACTTAACAGGTCAGCAGCTTCTTGACAGAACCTCTCGTAGTTCTCACAGGAATAAAAATTCCTTCTCACGGTTTATGCAACATTTAACTATATCCGTTTCAATGACGTTTACAACTGTTAGGATCACACCTGGGAACAAACAACACCGACTCTTGCCGCTGGCTCGTAGACGCAGAAACGCGTCCGTATTGGAGAGGGAGCCTCTGGCTGGTTATCAGTCCATCCGTTTTACCAAGGGAATTAATATGGTGAGATGGCTCAGTGAGGCGCTCTCTCTCTCTCTCTCTCTCTCTCACACACACACACACACACACACACACACACACACACACACACACACACCTTGATTGCCGAGGGCTATAGGTCCTAAGGAAGATCCTACAGTGTCACTGAGAAGGAATCACATCTGGGGATGGAACTGAAAGAAACCAAGAAGGCAAGACGTTTAATCTGGGGGGGGGAGCCAAGAGGCCTAGAGGATGCAGCTGTGGAGCAAACGGACTCAACCTGAGTGGCTCGAAGCCATGCCCCTTCCTTATCTCGCTGGTCCAGGCCGGCTTAGCTGGCTTAGGGCCCCGTGGGCCTCCAGCTTCTGCTCCTTTCTGGAACTTGGAGTCCTCCTCGAAGCCCACGTGGGTGCCGGCAGAAGTCAGTTCCTGTGATTGGGACCCTTAGGGACTCCTCAGCGTCCTGCCATGTGGCCCTCCCCACAGACAGTTCAGATGAGGGCAGCTTGCTTCTCTCTGCCAGGACAGCCTTAGACAACAAAACGAAATCAGACCCGTAACGTCCCATCCCCTTTGCCATTTTCCGTTTGTTAGAAGCAGATCACAGGTTCTCCCACGCTCACCCAGGGAGGGGATGATGCAGGGGTGTCCGGAACTGACCGTCCCCTAATGTGTGTCGGCCACAGGAGGGGCCAGAGAGAGGAAGAGAGCCTGGGGACCTGTGGGGACTGGAAGACGGTGAGTTGGGAGAAGGACAAACAGGATTGAGGCAGCTAGCTAAGGGTCTGGGGCTTTGGGGAGACAGGAAACTGTACGGGGCACATTTTGGCAGTTTGACGTGACAATCAGGGACTTTGGAATCAGGTTTGGATGGGTTTTGTTTGTTTGTTTTTTGTCCATTCGTTTCTGTTTAGTTAAAAGCTTAATTCTCGGACTAATAAAAATCTACTTCTCTTCCAAATAGGAAACGGAAGGCAAAGTTGTACTTGGCTATGTAATGGGGGAATCAACAGAAAGACAAAAGAGCTGGCAGGAGATGCTGCATTCGAGCCAGAGGGAGATAATAGCGGGGAAAGGAACACAGAAATGAGAGTGTCCGCTTAGATGCCAAACGGGTCCACTTTCTCTGGAGCTATGATACCAGGTACTCGGGGTTGTCGTCTACACACACACACACACACACACACACACACACACACACACACACACCACCTTTCTAGAAGTTCACCTCTAACTTTTCGGGGAGCTGAATGGATGGACTCTCACTGGGTGTGGCTAGTTGGCCAAAGCAATTTGCCTCTCCCACGAGCTCCTTCCCAGAAAATAGTAAGATAATTAAAAATAAAAATGGTCCAGCTATGTTTCAGCTAAATATTTGGCTACTATGGCCCAGAGAGAAAGAACTCTGAATCATCTTTTTACACTGAAGAATGCGTGTAGTTTAGTATGGTTTATAGATAATGAAACACGGTTCAAGTAAGTTAACATAACCCTGGTCTCTCTGTCCACCAGAGCAGAGAAAACTAATCAGATACTATTTATTTAATATAGGGAAATATTCACTTTTTGTCCTTGTAATTCCAATTAATTAGGAATTCATAAATTATATAAATGTCTAACCAAAATTTAAAAAAAAAAAGAAATTCAATGAGTTCCTTCAAGAAGATAATATTTTTAGGTAGCAATCCCTAGTATTCCAAATTAATAGTATTTCAAAAGTCACTTTTTTTTTTTACCAGATGCGAAGACTTTTCACAGCTTTATCTTTACGTACAAACGCTGGTGACAGGTCTCCCAAAGGCTTTGAACTGGCATACGCATTTCTTGTCAACAACGGTCACGTGTGACACACGCCACAAGGAAGGGGACTCGGCAGGGTATGAAGAGAAACGCAGCAGTCGGCGCCTCCTCTTTCTGAACAGAAGAAACATTGGCTTCCTCCTTATGCGTCTGTCAAATGCAACCAAAATCACGTCTGGGAAGCCATCTGAACTATCTGAAACTTAGAAATGGGCAGGAAGGACTGTGGGGTGTTCTCGCAGAGTGTGGGGGCCTACCTTCCTACCGACTGGGCTACTCCCCAGACCTCCAGGAGCAGAGCTGAATTTGCAGATTTTTGCCCAGTGGAGATATAAATCACCATGTCCAGTAGCACGAATGACCCAGAAGGTTCTCGTTTACTGCCCTGCTGGACGTTAACCAGTTTGGCGTCTAACCTGGAAACGTTACCCAAACACTAAGTCTAAATATCTTACTTTCCCAGTGCCCTTTAAACTGGTTTTAGTACCTTACCAGTCCCCTCATCATTCGTGAGTTACGGAAAACCTGACACACGTTCCTGTGATATTTGTGTGAGTCATGATTTTTCCTTTTCAAAACCTTATACTTTATCAGTCACGATGTCTCCCATGGGAAGCAGGAGAGGAACAGCCACCGACGTGGGAGCCAGAACATCTTGACTCTGTCGCGTCCTCGCTGTGTGATCTCCAGCAAAGCACTTGACTCCTCTAGACTCAGCTCCCTCATCCGGTAGGAGGGACAACGGTGACTTCTCCGCCAACGAGGCCCTAGAACAGGCTCACGGAGTGAATTTCCTTGTCCCCAAGGGAGAGTCTGCGACAGCTTTAAGCTTCTGCACCAAAGGCTGCTGCTTGCACTGACTGGGTGCTGGGTGCTGGGTGCTGATGACAGATTCCCATGACTCTGAGACCCGCATCTCAGAACCGGACCCCCGGCCTCAGCACCAGGTCCATCAGGCAGAAGCAGGATGCACTGCAGCTCTATTGGGGTAAAAGTGTGCAACTTTGGGCTCTTTGCTTTTCGGTCTGGAAGTTTTGTTTGTTTGTTTGTTTTTAGTTAAACAGGAGAACAGTAATCTTTGCATCTGACTTAGATAAATTCAGTGGAAACCTAATCGAAACGGAGCAGAAGCTAAATTCAGCAGGCCCTACAACCTCTCCAGCCTACGATCACTCTATACTTTAACTAAAATGTTTCTGTATCATATTCTTCACATCATGAAAATAATCTGAATTCTTCTTTTCCTTTTTTCATGCAAATTTGATGTGACAACTGCACAGCGACTCTCTTTCCGGCCAGGCGCTGGGTAGAAGCCAGACACTCAGGTGTGAAGACACCCAGCACCCAGCCCCAAGGCACTTCACGCTGGTGCTCAGATGCTGCTGAGCATCTTGGAATACGAAGAGATGGTGCTAGGAACACTTTTCTACCTTGTCATAAAGAAGCTACCAGAATGTGGCACCTGTGACACTGTCACCTCCTTCAGGGACAGAGACACTGGTTCTAAGCCTCCAGCCCAACCTGCCAGGAACCTGTCATCAGCTTTCTTCTGCAAACGGACTGTTAGGCTGTGAAAAGCCTTCAGCTTTTACTTCAAAAGGCTCCGGCTGGGCAATTTAATAGCTTGAAGGCTCAGGAGAGAGTGGCCACAATTTCATCTTTCCCACACTAAGTTTTCTGCGTTAAGAAACCACGGTTGGAAATGAAAAGGAAGCTAAATTCCCTCCCACTACCCCCAGTTGGACCACCTGTGTCTAGATTAATGACCAGATTATTCCTCCCAGAAAGCCATTCTCATTCTTTGTTCTCCATGAAACTCTGGAGAGAAAAGAAATTTCATTTCAATTCTAAGACACAGACGTTTGTCTTCAGCTACCCGTGGCAAACATGGAGGATTCTGCAGGGCAAAGACCATGTCATAGTCACCAGGACCTCCCAGCCCTAGCCCGAGGCTCACACAGAACAGCTGTGCAGGAAGGGTTTTTTAAGTGAATGAAGAAAAAATCACCGGTTCTGTTCATCAGGGAGCTGAGGGAGGGTAAGGGACCACCCCGTTTTGACCTGAGTGGAGAGTCCCACCCATCCCCTAGCTGTGCCAACACTGACCTGCTATAAGGTGACCCTACAAATAGAGTGAAGGTTACTATCAGCTGATCTTGATAGAGAAAGATGACCCTGGAATATCAAGTGGGGCCAACAGAGTCACAGGCACCCTTAATCACAGAAGAATGCAAAAGACTGAGTAAGAGAAATTTGAGGTGTGCAAAGCAGGTGCCTCGGGCAAGGGCACTGCCTAGAAAGGCCTCCACATGCTCCTGGGAAGCATGAAAAGGAAGGAAGGCAGCCTCCAGGAGCAAAGACCAGCCCCTGGCTAACAGCCAGAGAGAAAGCAGGGACCCAGGCCAAACAACCACGAGAAACTGGAGTCCATGGGCAACCAGAGCGAGCCAGGAGCAGGGGCTTCCCCAAGGCTCCAATCAAGAGCTCATCCAGCCAGGCCTTGGTGTTTACCTTGTGAGACTCTGAGCAAAGACACGGTTGAGCCACACTGTGTGTGCCCAGACTCGTGACTCGTAATACATTGCGATCCTCTAAGAAACAGAATTTAAGGATAAAGGGAAGAAAAACCAGAGCCAAGAGACGCCATGAGAGTGGATTGACCCAGGAAGTCCAAAACCTGAATGAAGTCATTTAAAAGACAAAGGACTTGGAAAGGGCAGGAGAGGGAATTATTAGAGAAAACATCAGAGAAAAATGTCCTGCATTTAAAGGACATGACTTTCCACATTAGAAATGCTCCACACGGTGGAAGGTCCCATGATGGCACATCATCTCCTGAGATCTCAGAGCACTGGGAACAGAGAGAAGACCCAACAGAGTCACATCAAAGGATCAAGATCAGAAGGGACTTGGACTTTACAACTCAAATGGGGTATCTTGGAAGCCTCATGGAGCAAAGTCTTGGAAAGTCGAAGGGAAGTCCAGCCCAGAATTCTGTAACTGGCCCAATTACCAGTTAAGAGTGAAGGAGGCTTAATGACATCGTCAGACAGATTAGCTCTCACGATCATGTGTCTCAGCATCATCCGCAGATGCTCCACCAAGACCAGGACTTAAACCAAGCGAGGAGGAAGGGAAAGATGCAGGAGCCATCGGGGAATGGAAGTGGGGAGGCTGGAAAGCGCCAGCCTTATGATAAATTTTGTAGAAATATCAGACCCTTAAAATTTGATTGGAATAAAAACTGAAAAATAAAACACATTGCAAAGATATAAAAATACATAAATGAGGAAATGGGGTCAAGAGCAGGACCTGGGGTGCACTCAGCACTCTCGAATGCACGTGGCCCGGCCTTGCTGAGTTCAAGAGCAGGACCACAAATTCAGCTCCATCCCTCCACGATGCTGAGACGACAGAGACAACGCAATCACTTATGAGATGTATAGTGTTCCTGAGACAAACACACCGCAGCTGTTCCACAGAAATGCGGCTTTGCTAGTACCTGAGACGAATTCCTCCTGCGGGCCCTCATCAGAAGGACACCGCAGAAGGCCGTATTTCGTGTCCTTGAAACTATCCCGGTGATGTATGCAGCAGTAAATTTGCCCTTCCTTAGTGTGTCCAACAAAATAGGCAGATGGTTTTTAAAAAATGGAAACACAATTAAGCCAAGTCCCAGGGCCAAAATTACGTGTTCCAAGGGTAACATTTAGAGATGCGTGTCCTTCAACCGGTCCTCGCTGAAGATTGTTTCTTACAACCCGGGCTATTTTTCTTTTCCCTTACATCTTTGTATTTACCCCAGATTGGGGTTAGAAACAGCAGATGAGACAAACTCAGGTGCCAAAAGGTCTGAGATTTTCACCCCCCGCCTTCAGGCCAGCCATCTGGCCTGCCGGTTTCCAAGATGCCTACGCCACCCAGCACTAACGAGGCCCCCTCACTGCCCCTGATGCTGATAAACACTGAGGGAGAAGTGGATTTCCACTCCCCACCTGGCAGAAACGAGGCAGCACCCTGTTTCCCCACCAGCATGGCGTCAGAGGGGGCCTGCTAGAACAGGAGGTTGAAATGTGATCCGAAGTCTCATAACACAATACCCTGAACGTCCATAACGCAGTTTTAAAGATCACTTACATCAAGAACTAGGAAATTTTCAACTTGAAAAGAGATAATCAACAGACGCCAATACTGAAACCACACAGATGGAGTTATCTGGTGAGAAGTTTCAAGCACCTATAATAAAAATGCTCCCATGAGCAGCTACGCACGTTTGAAACGAATGAAAAACAGAGAATTTCAGCAAAGAAATAGAAGATATAGAAAAGAATCAAATGAAAAATTTAGAACCAAAAAATTCAATACTCAAAAATTGAAACTCTACGGATGGTTCAACGGCAAGAATGGAGAAGACAGGAGAAAGAATTAGTTAAGTAGAAAGTGAAACAAAAGAAATTACCCAATTTGAACACCTGAGAGAAAATAGACCAGGGAGCCTTGGGAAGCTGTGGGATATAAGAGATGATCTAATATTCATGTCATTAGAGGCTGGGAGGGAGAGAGGAGACAGGGCCTGAAAGTATATTTGAGAAAATAATGGCTAAACATGTCTCCACATGGCCAAGTAACATAAACCTCCAGATTTTTTAGAATAAACCTAAAAAACTTTATGCCAAGATACATTGTAATCAAACTTCTGAAAATTAAAAACAAACATAGATTTTGACTTTGAGCTCTACCTGTTCAGCCACTTCTAACAAATTGAAAAAAAAGAGTCATCTTTTCTCTCTTAAACTAAGGGGTTTCTCAGGCCCCGTTATCATTCATCTCTCCCTTTCTAATATAATTCTTTCTAGAAGCAGCAATGGAAGTGTCATTTGAATGCTCCTCAAGTGCATTTCTCAGCCTATTTAAATGGAGGCCTCCTTCGGTAAATGCACAAAGCTTTCAAAATGTAACCAGAAGTTCAAAATAAACTATCAAGTCAAAGAACTAAATAATAATAATGATAAATGCAAACTTCTCAATCATCTACTTACTACAGTCATCTGCAGAATGAGTGAATACGTGAAAAAGCCACATAATTTGCCACAGTGCAACTTGGCTTCTGCCGGTGGAAATGACGTTTCTGACACGTTATCGTTTCTCAAGAAGTAAGCAAAAGAATCATTTTGCCATCTGGGAAGCTTTAGACAAAATTCCATAATAAAAACCATTTTTAAACTCCAGGAAAGGCATGATCAGTGTTGGGAGTTGATAGAACCCCTTTCCAAATGATCCTAGGGCAACACATATCAAAACTATAATTATAGACTATTTTTTTTAAAGGAAAACATTGTATAGGAGTGGGTAAACTTGTCTATAAATTGAATTCTTAAATGCTTTTGTTGTTAAAAATAATTCAATTATGAACTGTGCATATAAATGAAAAAAAAAATTAGCCCAAGGAAGAAAGAAGAAAGAATTTAATAAATATAAAAAGATAAAATTAATGGGATGAAAACTGAGAAACAGTAGAATCTTTCAGTGCACAGGCTCTTTGAAAAGCCTGATGGAACTGATAAACTTATGGCAAAGCTAGTCAAGGACAAGGCAGAGAGAACCCAAACACGCACAGGAGAAAGAGTTCGAAGCAAAAACACAGTTTTAAAGATTATCTGATAATAGAATGTGCAGTTTTATATTTAAAAGCTTAAAAATATGAATGCGTCTAGACACAGATTAATTACCAGATCTCTTCAAGAAGTAGAAAAAGTGTATTGGCCAAAAAAAAAAAAAAAATGAAAAAGTCATAATCGACCTGGTAAGCGGCTTTTCAAACGGGTCTCAGGTTCCCTCTGATGTGTGCTTGGCCCAGTGATCTGCTCCTCGTTCACAGAAAACAGCGAAAGCGAGAGGATGTCACTTCCCAGATTAAATGGCCACCAGACTTCGGTCTTGCTCGCACCCTCTCCATCTCGGGCCCTTCCCACTTGCTCACTCTCGAAGCTCCCGGTAGCCACTGCCCTGCGGGGAGGCCTGCGTGGTAAGACGTTGGGGGCAGCCTCCAACCCAGAGCCAGCAAGAAGCCGGGCCCTCAGTCCCCCAGGGTGCTAGGGATCAACTCCCCCGACAGCCAGGTGAGCGAGCTGGAAGGGGACCCTGCTCCTCCCTTCCAGGGCCTGGGGCCCTGACTGCCGCCTTGTGAGACCCTCAGCCAGAGCCCCCCGTGAGACACATCCAGATGCTTCCCCTGCGGTCGCCACCAGAGAGCAAATGCTGTCATTTCAGGCCACTAAGTTTTGGGGTAATGATTATCGAGCAAAAGATAAATAAGTCACAAACTGTCTCCCAAAAATGTACCGACCTAGGCAAGTCTTTTTTTTTTTCTTTTGTGGGCAAGTCTTTAAAATCTTCAAAAAATAGATCAGTTCCATGCTACCTAAACTTTACCGGAATGTAGAAGGAAGCTGGCACTAACACTTGTGAATCAGTACGGTTCCTGATTTTCCTGTTGGAGGGAATCTTAGATTTGTATACCAGGGTTATAAATTGGGGAGCTGGTGATAGAAAAAGAGAGATACCGGGAAACATTCTTTACAGACCAAAAATAAATAAATACCTATTTCAAACGGATAGTTAACATTATATTTAACAGGAAAACACCAAAGCCTCCTCATTAAAATCCAGGTTGCCTGTTATTACCTCATTATCGTACATCGTCCCTGAAGAACAAAAATAGAAAGTGTGGGATAAATATTGAAAAGGCGGAGACGTAACTATCATTATTTGAAGCCGTTTCTCAGAAATCCGAAAAGCATCGACTGAAAAATCCGCATCACGAGTGAAGTAATCCAGGGAGTGTTGATGCACAGCACGTGGTCCGAGGCGCACCCGTGAACGCACTGCGGGAAATACCGCCCGTATAAACTTGGCAGGTGAACAAACGTAGATAAATCATTCAAGACGTGAGAAGGGCATAACCTCCAGCCCACATGTGCTCGACTGTGGCCCCCAGGGCTCTCAGTCTCAAGGGTGTCAAGGCAGTGACTTGTCTGCTGTGGCTGGCTGAGCTCCGGCTTCACACATGAAACAGCTGTGCGATTATTTCAAACATCTACAGTGGCCCAGTCTCCGCCGGTTCCCACCAGCCAGCCGACTGCTTGGACAGGGGACAGGACCCTCTGGACTCCCCTGCTGCCCAGTCCTGGGTGCCTCCCTTCTTCGATGCTTACAAAGTTCCCACAACAACTGCCGACCGCTGGGATGGGGTCTGGACTCCACCTGCCACCTGGGTCCCCTCTCCCTTAATCCTGCTCCCTCCCCGTCTCTAACTTTCCTCTGGACCACTATCCATCCTCAGGTCCTCCCTCACCGTTGGCCCTTCCCCATCGACGTAGTAAAGTAATCATTTCCTCATGCAAACCCGCCTCCCTCAGTATTTCCCCATCAAACTATCACCCCCTCTCACCTTTCCCCTCTCAATAAAACCCTGTACTCAGTCTGCGCCCCACGGGTAGTACAAAACTCTGTATATCCTGTGTCCTTTCACAGACACACGTACCTCTGATGAAGTTTAACTTATAAATGAGGCGCAGTAAGAGGTTAACAACAATAACTGCAAATAAAACGGAACAATTGGAACAATATACTGCAATGAATGTGACCTCTCTCGCTCCAAGTATCTCGTTGTACTGTACTCACCCTTCCTGAGATGCGTTGGCGGGATCATTCCTTACACAGGGTGGCCGTCACCCATGCTTTTTCATTATGGAGCCAGGACCCGGGCAGGTAGGTCATTTTGTTTTTGAGAGCGCGTGGATGCACCTGGCTTCATCACAGGCCCCACAGCAGTGCCGCGCGGTACCTGAGTTCATCCGTCCTTCTGCGTTTTACGTCCTGGGGCCTCCTTTGCATGGTCGTACACGATCATTCTGTTTCATCACGAATGAAGACTTGCTTCAGGTGATGTCCTCGCTCCTTCATCAGCGTCTTCATCACCAGAAATGTTTTTATTCCTCAGCCCAAACCTGTTCCCGACCCTGTGTGACTGTCCCTTACTCGCAGTAAATGGCTTGGTGTCACTGGATTCAGGGAAACGCTTGCCCAAGTCTTCGGACAGGCTCAGAACTTTCTGGCTTAACACATCGTCGATGCGAACGCGTTCTTTGCTCCTCCTGTCTCCCATCCGCAATTTAACGCCTTGTCCATCTGAACTGAGCACTTACCCGGCACTGTGGCCGTGACTTTTGCAGTTTGAGGTGTGACAGGACAGCAAAACTAGCATGAACTTCTTTTTCCTTCTTAATTTCACGAATAGATTCGCTCCCACCAGAGATGTTAGCAACCTCGGCCTATGGTGTTTTTTTTTTCTTTCCTTATTAATTAAGCTGAGAAATCTCACCTTTGCACTTAAAGGAAGCACGTTCCAGCTCCTCCTGGGTGTATCTGAGTTGCCAGCATCATTACTCTTTGCGCTTTGGGGCCATTCTTAAGTAAAATAAGGGTTGTTTGGACCCAAGCACTGAGATACCCACAGTCGACCTGACGACCGAGTTGGCCACTACATGACCAACAGGTGTGGAGCCTGCAAAAGGGGTGAGTCATTTCCGGGGGGAGGTGAGCGGGATAACACGAGAGTTCATCACGAGACTGTGGAGGGATGCAAGCGAAAAGGTACAAATTGTTCATTTCTGGAGTTTCCCATTTGATGTTTTCAGACCATAGAAACCGAAATAGCGGACAGCGAAACCTCGGATAAGGGAGGTTCACGTGCACGTGTGCTACCTCCCTAGTCTCGTGTTGCATCGCCAGCCCCTTTTCTCATAAGTTGTTTTGGCAAATACATATGCACGTACATATGTATATAATGTACATCCATGTATGTGTGTGGGTTTTTCTCTTCTTGAACATTGCCTGGTGTTTTATTATAGAGTGCACCGTCATTCCCTATTAACCGGCTTGCAGATTATTTCTAATGTACTTCCCTGTTGATGGGCTTTTAGGTTATTTCTATTTTAAAAAATATTTTAAAAATATTTTAAAAATATTATAATGATTATCCTTTTATGTACAGCTTTGCTCGCCTGCAAGATCATCTGAAGAGTGGGAGGAGCTAAAGCAATTGGCCTTTGTTTCTGAGAAAGAAAGGAGGCAAGTGACATGTCTAAACTCTTCGTAAATGTGCTGACTGCTGAACCTCCTGGTACATAGACTAATGCTATTTGCTGGGAGATCTCTCATCTCTGGAATGCTCTTAGTAGGTTATGGCTGGTTAAGGATTGGGTCTGGTAAAAAGACTTAGGATTTATGGATTTGTGAGGCTAGACTCCGGAACGTCACCCGAGCCACACACCATACGGGGTGAAAAATGGTGATGTTTGCTCTCCTAAAGGCTCCCTGCTGTGTGAGGCGTCCTACCCACCTCACGTGAGAGCTCATCTATTTGTCACTCTGGGCCAGAGAGCACGTCCAGTGTGAAAACGAGGGCTCTGGGACAGACGCAGGATGTTGCAGTTCCCCTTGCTTCGCCAGGACCCTGATTGCCAGTGTCCCTGAAACTGTGGGTGAAGCTTTACAGGGAGAAGATGTCTGATGCGTGTGAGTTGACCTGACAGTCGACTCCTGCGTTAGCAGAGATTACTGGATGTCACGAAGTCGTCATCCAAGAAAGGCTGTATCAGTTTCCATTCTCACCAAGAGTTTGTTTCTCAGCAGCACTAACGGTTTCACCAATCTGAGGGCCAATAACTCACTGCCATTGAAATGTGTATTCTGTTCGTTAGTTTTATTTTTGCATGTTTTTTTTATTTGTGTGTGCGTGTTTCCTGCTCATTTTATTTGCCCCTTTTTTAGGTTAAAATTTCCTTGAGAAACATCATAGTGTAACGGTGAAGTGTGTGGATGCTGGGTCGGGCTCCTGGCCTGCCACTTGCTAAGGCTGTGCCCTCAGAAAAGTCACCTACATTTTAGTCACCTCATTCAATGCCTAGTTGATAAGGTCATGAGAAGATGAGATAATCCATGCAAAACACCAAGAATATCACCTGGCACATAGCAAATGCTCAAATGATAGCCAGTCATAGGAGCTCTTTATATGGTTTGCCTGTTAATGGATTATTAAATTTGTTGCGAATTTAATATTTTCTCCTAGTCTTTTGCTTGCATTTTAACTGTGCTTATATAGACATTTATTTATCCGGCAGGAATTTTTTAATGCAATCCAACTTGCCATTTCATCCTTTGTGAATTTTGCTGTAGCCTGATTTTTCATCTGAACCACTTTGTAAAATCGAGTGCTCCAAACTTCAGTTCCCGTCTTCCGACTTTGCGGTCAGAATCTTAAGATTCTCCTTTGGTCTCACCAGACATCACTCTTGTTTTTCTTTCATGGAAGACGATCGTGAGCCATTCCTTCTTCACTAACAAACACGTCCTTTTGTTCTTGCTTCTGTTTCCACATCACACTCCTGGATGCCTTTATTCACCCTCCTGGTCTCAGCAATCCCCACTAGGGGACACTGACATCTGAGCAATATTTTCTATCTTAGTTACCTTAAATGACTTCTATGTATATTCAGATAGAATGATCTCTAAGGGACATGGTTATGCTTTTTTCCTTTAACTTCCAACACACAGTATCTGTGGAATATTTTTTATGAACAAAAGAACACAAACATGTCTAAGTAATAAGGACAGAATCTAAGACATGAAAACTGGTAGAAGTGGTTGTCACAATAAGACATACTTTTCATGTTAACTTTTTTGTCTTTTAAATTTTGTACCACGGTCTGTAATGCCCATTTAAAAATGAACCCAAGTCTATAAATGTATAAAAGGGACGCTCTCATCAGTCTCACCTAACCTAGTCCTGTGTTGGCTGGTGATGTCACTTCACTACTTGGCCTGGGCTAAGCACTCGGGAATCGTCCTCCACCTCAAGTGCACATCCGAGTACCGCACGGAAATGGCACTCTGTTGAAATGCCTCGGAAATGGATCCCTGACCCACCGACTCATTCGACCCTAAGAACACACAATAAGTCTAGCCCTGGGATACAGATAAGAGATGGATGACACCCCGTCAGCAAAATACCCTCACAAAGTCCCACAGAACAGCCACACCGTACGTTAAAACGGTATTTCTTAAATAACTGATTCCTTAAGCCACTTGCAAGTATTTATTTAGGTAATAGATCATAAAACATTTTTATAATACACATAAGAAAAAACACATTTAAATGAATAAAAAATGACAGGTGACAGAAGTTAGTGTTTATAAATGAGATCAATAACTTGAACAATCAGAGAGGAAAATCAACGTGTGTTTAAAAGTCGAGGCCATGCTTTACAATGTTTTATAACAAAAAAAATATTAGGTTTTTAAAGGTAATACACTGCTTAATAGTTTTTCAAATGATTTCATAACGGATTTCTAGACTGTCATATGTGGACATGAAAAAGGAAAAAAGGCAATAACTTTGGCAAGCAAAGTATTAGTCCATAGCAGCTTGTAAAGTTTACTTTTTTATATAAAGATTCTTCAATTTACATTTGTTCTTGTTACAGGAACAGGAAGAAGTAATATGCCGAGTGCATTTGAGGCATCTGTAAGCTATACAGCAAAAATACTTTAAAAAGCCTATATTTTATGAAAATGTGCACCACACAGCATCTAGAGTAACTGAGTAAAGGTAAACCCTGTGATTGCTGTCTTCTAAATAAGACATTCAACCCCCAAATCTCACACCAAAACCCCTAAGACCACATCTGTTGTTGGCAGGCAGCCTCAAGCCTTAAACTAATGTGCATTTGCTTTCTTACCTCCATCACTAAAATGTTTGTGCAAAATCCCATGGCAATGCTTTCAGCACTCTAGTTACAAGATCATGATCCGTACAGGACCACCACCTTTAGGAAGGAGCACGGAGGCCAGAGAAAGGATGAGCAAGCCAGAGGTTTCTGTCTCCAGCCCCTGGAAAACCTTTCTAATTCGAGACTCAGAGCTCCAAGAAGACAACTTAAAATCTCTCTCTTAAAGAAAAAAATTATCATGAATAACTGAATAATTAGATTTCTCGGTAAATGAAGCTTTTAAATTAAGATTAGCGAAATCGACGATACTGAATTTGTTTCCCGTCATTTGTGAATGACAGAAGAAAACTCAGTTGAAGTTTTACGTACAAAAGATATAAATACTGCATAACACGTAGTGAATATTGGCACACACCCTTTCGTACTTAAAGCATAAAATGGGACCGGCGTATCTGATGCTCTTAAGACACATTTACGGAAAAGCTCAGAAAACACCGAAATGGTATGGGAACGTCCCACAGTTCAAGGCTTTCCAATGGTCTTGTAGCAAGCGTCAGGTTGCCAGAGGCGAATGTCAACAAGGACTTGATTGAGTTTCTGCATCCAGAGATCCCGCTCTTCCTTGGTGTCTGCTGACAGCCAGTTCCTGCAGGAGGAGAGAACAAACACACGCTCAGGACCCTTTCACCATTCCATACCTCCCCGTACGCTTCTGGGGAAAAAAAATTCCTAAGCGAACCAGTAAAAGGAGCTCCTCTTTACCCCCTTTGAATGCAGAAGCATCCTCATGGGCTGGTTCACTGAATCATAACTCACACCAACGACACCTGGTAAATGCTGAGTTTCCACACAGAAGATGCAACCGTCTTGCGCAGGTGGCCTGGCCTGGGCCATCGGGTGGTGTGGGCCACCCACTGTGTGGGCCACTTCCCAGCAAAGCTAGCGCCCCACAGACCTGAGTGTGGGAGCTCCCCAAATCCCCAGACTTGGGGTCCCCAGGAGCTGGAATCACAGGCTCACGGCTTTACAGGTAACATTATTTTGTGCTGTGTCTCTTTATTCTTGTGCTACTGTATTAGCAGAACATGGTATCTACAGTAAGTGATCTGAAGATCCTAAGGCTGGTCTATCCTAACCTCCCTGTCCATTTTGGGAATCCCTTCTTTGCATCCGTATTTAGCCAGAGGCGGAATAACTAGTTGATGAGGCAGGTAAGGGTGGTGGAGACGGGGATGCCCTGACTCACAGGTCAGACCGCTCTTCCGGTTGTTAGAGGTTTTCATATTCTACTCTTTGGGCATCTTTATAATTTCTCCACACGGGTACGAGAAATGGTATAAGTATGGATAAGCAGTGAGTTGATCACCTACTGGTCAGTGAAGAACACGACACATGTAATAACAACGGTGACCATCTGTGGGGCTCATTCCAGGTGCGGGCACCGTGCTAAGTGCATCTACTTACTCACCTCTATTGTCACCCTGTGGCGTTTGCCGTACCCTTTTAACACGGGAACATTCAGAGGGTCAGCACAGTTAAGTAACTTGCCATGATTACATTTTGTAAGTCAGTGAGTGAGGATTCAAACCTAGGTCTGTCAACTTCAAAGCTGCATGTGTGACACGGCCCTTCCATGGGACGGGCATTTCCGGTTCTACTGTGCCGTCTGTAGTCGGAAGTGGGCCACATTAATCAGAAGAGAAATCTCTCTTATTGAAGGAGGGGAAGAGAACGAGGTTGGTGAGTCGAAACAAAAATGAGATACAGTAAATGTAGACAAAAGGGATAGATCAAAAAGGCCCTGTGGAGCAACAGATAAGTAAGGCAGAGGGGAATGAAGACCTGCAAAACATTTACTTTCTGCAAAATACAAGATGGAAAGCTTGAAGCCGCCACCACAGACTCAGCCGAGGCTAACCTGAGAATGCACCAGTTTCAAACGCTTGGATAAAGAAGCGTCCACTCTTATGATGATGCAGAGAAAAACTGCACACAAACGCAGTACAGAGTAATCAGAGCAACATGTGATCTAGCTATTTCTATTATAGGAGAATGTCAAAAAGTTCTGGGATGTCAAAAAGATTTAAAAGATCAGCTTCTATGAAAATGCAGTAATAGTTAAAAGGGCTAAAATGGGCCCTGTGGCCAGGAACCACCAGGTGCTGCGTTTTGGTTGGTTTCCCCACTGACTGGGAGCAAGGACAGGGGAGCTAGCCGACGAAAGGCAAACCCACGTTGCCTCTGCTGTCCTATCTGATGCCAGAGCTGCATAGGAGGTCCCTAAAGGAAAGGAGGGATGAGTTCAACTGAATTAGTCTGGAAATAAGAATCTGCAGAGAACGGGTCCCCGCCCTAGCTACTGTAAAACAGCGTGGCAGTAGCTGGGGGACTTTGTCGTTTTAACGCAGCGCCCCTTGGCTGGAGCATTCTGACATTTCCACCTCAGAATCTACGAAGCCGGTTCTATCCGTCCCACGAAGCCGGTCTACCCATCTGCCTGTCTGCTGTGCTCAGCAACAGCCTCATTCCCACAGGCTGCGTCACATTCTTTCTTTGTCCTCAACCGCAACTTTGTACACTGAAGTCAGTCTTCAAGCTCCTCTCGGGTGTCCCAGCAAAAAATCTTAGCCTCTTAGCCTCTTAGCTTTGCATCTTATGCTCAGAGTTAACAAAAAAGTGACAGTCCCACTAGTTTATGATGTTACTCTCCAACCAGAATTTGCAGAGTAAATAAGATTGTTGTCACCTGATTAACCAAGGGTATCTTGGAATGAAAAGAAAAGGACATGTAAAGTCTTTTTAAATACTTGACTTCTCGAGTATACGAGAAATCTTCACGCTTAACCCAAAAAAGATTAGCTAACTGCCCTGAAAAATGGCTACACAGTAATAAACTGAAAATCACATGAGCTAAGACATAACTTGAATGTTATGCTTTTTTTAAACTATATTATTATTCTCTCAATGATGTGTGTTTGTTTTCTCATTAAGACCGGACCTGCTTCAAAGACGAAACTCTCTCTAATCTTTCTTACAGTGGAAAGGAAAGAACAATTACTTTGTTGATAGAAATATTTACAGCCCAGAACATACTTGGTGACACAGAGCGTGTCCCTGCACTGGCTGACAAGAGTCTCTCGGTCATCTTCTCTTTGTGGTCGAACAGTAATTAATTCGAAAGTGTTTCGTCTTGCACAAAATTCCCTGTTGGCTGGTTCTATCTGACGACTGGTACAATTGGCCAGATTTATCCTTCCTATGGGATTCTTTAAAAACAAATTTAAAAAATTTATTAGTGGACAATAACAAGACCATTTAAGTCAGTAAGCATGAAACGGTATTTAAGTTTGTACAAACTTAAAAAGCCATTAAGTTAAAATTTAATGACAACGGGTTTAGAAAAACATGTTTCATTGTTTCTTAATAACACAAACCATAAATGGACCCAAAAATAAAAACCAAAAATGTCAACTGGAGCATTAAGCCAGCTTAAAAAAGAAACTCTTTGTTATGTAAAAGTTCAAACAAATACCGAAAAAAAAAGCAGTATAATGAACCACCATGCACCCAACAACCAGCTTTAACAACTGGAAACACACACTCAACCACCTTTGTCTACAGCCCACTCACTTCCTCCCAAACACCTTATTTCATCTGTAAATTATTTCTATACGTCCCCAAAAGAGAAGACCAAATAATTGCTCTGGACTGTTGGAGGCCATGTCATTCCCATGGGATGAGAGTCAGAGATTAAAATTCATGAGATTAAATGGTCCTAAAAAATGGGAACATGGACATGTTGGGCACAAATAATTTAGAAACGGCCAACGAAAGCATCAACTCTATTAGTAATTTAAAAAAGAAATTAGCCTATGGCCATGCCACCCTGAACACGCCCGATCCCGTCTGATCTCGGAAGCTAAGCAGGGTCGGGCCTGGTTAGTACTTGGATGGGAGGCCACCTAGGAAGACCAGGCGCTGTAGGCCTAAAAAATAAAAATTAGGGATTATAAACTGAGAAGGTCCTTGCAATCTGTGAGGTCAACCAAGGGTTGCCTCACCTAAAAAATAAATAAATAAATAAATAAATAAATAAATAAATAAATAAAAATTTTAAACATTAAAAAAACAATTAAAGTGAAATATACCATTTTGAAACGTTAGATTGGCTAAGTCTGGGAATAAGAGTGATGATACCCTCTCTGTGTTGACGGTGCTGGCACAGTTGGTACGGGGGTAGAGTGGGTGAGTGACAGAAACTCTTAAAAACTGCTGGTGAAAGCATAAAACGGCTTAAGTGGTTTGATAATAACAATCAAAAAGAAAAAAACATTCAAAATGGGCATATTCTGATCCTACAGTTCCGCCTAAAAGAAATTTATCTTAAGTGAATACATAAGTGCCCAAGATATTTAGATAGGTGACTCGGTGTCGTCACTGCTTTTTCATTGCAGTGAAAAATTGAAACAGATTAAGTGACAGTAACCGGGGGTTATTTAAACAAATAACAACGTCTCCAGCAATTACGGCCGACCAAATAGTTTTGAAAATCCTCCCATTACATAAGCCCCCAAATGCTGGAAAACTGAATTGGCAAGAAAGTAAAAGAAACCGTCAAACACCAAACTTAGTGAGGAAGGGAGAGCAGAGCGAGGTGAGCCGGCCTCAAACCGGGCTTCCCTGGGGTCTCTGCAGCCTCGGCTCACACAGGTGAGGTGACATCAGGTGAAGTCCGGCTTTGAAATGCCCCAGGAAAACAAGAACAAAAGGGGATGCGCGTTGTGCAGGGAGAACGAAACATGGAAAATTTATCTCTGTTGAAGATGGAAGTTCATTATACTATTTCTGTTTTGCGTATGTTTGAACACTTTTGATTATAAAAAGTTAAATATACAGGTACATACATTGTGTGTGTGCGTGTGTGTGTGCACAAGCACAAAAAGCCACCGGCCACCCAGATTCCCCTGAGTATGTTGACTAAGCTATTAGCTTCAGCCAGACGGATAACACTTTTAATGGCTCAGTCACCACACTCAGAGGGGGATCTGGGCAGGGGACAGGGGCCCGCGGGGACACTGACATGACACGCTATGAAGATTACCTTCCGCTTCTCGTCATCTGGGTAGGTCCAGTAAGAGATACAGTTCCCAGAAAGGATGCACCATCTTCGGTGCCAGGCCCCAAAACCGCTGACGTCTTCGAATATGGTCTGGAAAAGGCGGTGAGATGCTGACTTTAGAGAGCGGAGGGTCCAAGGAATGCTAATTCCGTGGGCTAAACTGCAGCAGCAGGCTGGGATACGGCGCACCTCGCCATCCACCTGCTCGACGTGCATCACGTCTTTTTCCTTAGCTGATGAAAACCGCTAATCGCTCACGTCCAGAAAGTCACCCGGACTTTCGGGGTCCTCTGTGCGCAGGTGGCACTAAAGAACCTGCACGTGTGGACCCCAAATAAGCACCTTTATCTAACACTGGACTTTTAGGAAGCGCGGTGACCCTCGCCATTGCTCCCTAAACAAAGCGCTTCCACCGTCGGACTCTAACATGCTGAGACTATCACACCCTCTCTATTGAGAAAACCCACGATAGCTTAGTCAGTGAGGCTGTTCTTAATACAGGGGACGGGCGCCTAAGTTTTATTCGGGAGAACAAAGAATAAAGCAGGACTAGAAGAGTCAACTCGTGATTATGCTGCGACAGGCGTCAGAACCCCGTCTCCCGCTGAGCCATCAAGCACGCTGGGAAGGCGCATCCTCCTGCCTCGGGTGGTCGGCCGGCAGGCGACATTCTCGGGGGCTGACGCCGTCATGCTGGCTGGGGAGAGGGCTCTGGGACAGGTAACGAGGAACACTGGGGTTTTCCTCCATGGACATGCTTCTACTTAAACAGCGCAAGCAGAAAAGCTGCCCCTGCCCCCGCTATTTTTTACACGAGTCCTTTTTTCCTCCTCTTCCTCCTCCAGGAACTATTATGTTAAAGAACAAAGCAAGGTAGAAAGGTAACAGTGCTGTAGATTAGGAGTTGGCAGACATCTTCTGTAAAGGGCCAGAGAGTACCGATTTGGACTTCGTGGGCCTTTCAGGCTCTGTCGCGACTATTCGATTCTGCCCTCATAGTGCAAAAGAAGCCGTAGACCATTTATAAACACCTGGGCCCATACACCTGACCCTTAAAATAAATAATCCCAAAGCATCTTTATGCTTGATTTCGAAATGCATTAAGAATTTCCCACCTTCACATGGCTCACCTGAGCCTATGCTGGCGGGAGAGCCACTCTTCTCGATTCGCTGATTCGTGTGAATTGACCAAAAGGCGGCCAGAGTTAGGAGTGCAGCCTCTGTTACGTTGTGTAGCGAAATTTTCCACGATGGAATGAAACCTCCAACTTATTAATTCATAATTAGCTCAAGTTAATCAGCTCACGCCAACCGTGCATCCTCTGACCCCACCGTTTTTCTCTCTCCCCCAGTTTACCCTCTTTCCCCGCCAAGGTACGCCTCTCCTAGGCAACACTGGCTCACAGCCACCCAAGGAGGAAAGACGGGACTCGTCATTCCAGCCTCAGGGGCGACGTCAGCACGAGTGACTCACCAGCTGCCTTCTGTGTCTGTGTTCGCCTCTTACACCAAAAAGGTAACGGGGCAGGAAAATGTGACGGGCAAGAACACCACGCTTATTCGAACACCGTGCTACAGTCGGAGAGGGGTGACAAGAGGACGGCCTTTTCCTTTTTAGAGCCGAGGACACTGAGGAAATTAAATGACAACGCACAGTCGCAACGCAGGACCGAACCCTTCCAGCTCATTCTGAACGCCCCTGTCTTGGTGCCCGCCAGTCTACAGAGAGAGCTGGACCAGGGCCACGGTAGCACCACTTATCGAGCTTCTTCGGTCGGTAATTTTCTTCCTTCCAGCTGTCAGGGACTCATCAGGAAGGACGAGTGAAGGGAGCAACGTTAATTTCAATGACCGTTTCTGATAGCGTGTAGACCCGTTGGAAGGCGTTCAGACGGGGGACAGAGGTGATTTTGGAGAGTTCTGGGCAATTCCTCACCCTTCCATAAATGCGGACGGGGTAAGAACAGGCCGTGGGAGTCCAGACAGTAAGCCTGAAGGGGGCTGACTCTAACTAGTCGGGGCCCAGCCTAAAATCGGACAGCTCGGACATCGTGGGCAGACGAGCTCGCTGCCGCAACGGGGTCCACCTGCTGGAAAGGTGTCTCCGAGAAAATATGGAAATGTTCGCATTAAAAGCCAAGGTCAGCAGGTAAACGCGGCCTTGCCATCAGGAATTTATGAAAACGCTTTTCCAAGGACGTCCAGTGCCACCTGCTGGACTCGCACGACAGGAGAGCGCACGGGGAAGCGGGATTCTCAGGCCCCTCGGCCGCTGGCTTTCTGCGCCATCCAGCTCTGCTCTCTGCGCCCTGGGACCGTGGCGTGGGTCTGATTTCTCCCCACCCTCTCGACCTTGCTCCGCATCATCCCTCAACGCCAGTGCGGTGTCCCCTGCCTCCATCCCCAACGTCTCTGGCCCTGTTCGGAGCTGCCCACCCATTTGTTTTTAAAGACTCTCATGTCTCTCCAGATCCCAATAAAATGTCAACAAAATCCTCTCTTCACCCTACACACACACCAGGGCAAGTACCACACTAATTTAACCCTTTGCAGCAAACTCTGTTTGGAAGAGTGGCTCACACCCTCATCCCCCACCCCTCGCTCCCTTCATCACCATCTGCAATTGAGCTTCTACTCCCAGCAAGACCAGAAAGACCAGCTTTCTAGTGAGTAAGTCCGACCCCCTCTAGCCTGACCATGCCCTCCCCCAGACTCTCTCTCCCGTAGGCAACCAGGACACAAAATCCCCCGCTGCCCTAGGGTCCTGTGAGAGCCTCCTCCTCGTCTGTGGTGGAAGCCTCAGCGTTCTTCCTGCCCCCTGGGCACTGCCCCTGCTGCAGGTGGCCAAGTCTTCTCCCAACTGGAATGTCTATCTCAGCTCCACACCCAGTCTCTGAAACATGTCCCCAGGCACCTAAAATGCACATCGTTTAAGACTTAAGGCATTAAAACCTCCTGCCTCGGGCAGGGATTGATTGGCAAGGAGCACGAGGGAACTTCTGGGGTCATTAATGGTCTGTACCTCAACAAAAATTTGGGACGCACAGATATATGCCTGAGTCAACACTTAGGGTGCAGGAGAACGTGCTAATGTCTACGACATTCTTTGAAATTCTCCCAAACCGTGATACTTCCAGCAACGGGCAGAGGGGTGCTAGGAGGCTGGCTGGGTAGCAGATGCCCGGCAAAGCGAGGGCAGTAAGACACGTTGAAGGCGGAACCCAGATGCTGGGTGCACATGGGCGCTCGCTGCAAAATCCCGCCAGCATGGCTACATGCTTACAAGTCTCCACAACAAAATCTTTGGGGAAAAAAACCACTTTCTACCCCAAACACGCACACTCACTCCTCCCGGCCACCCTATCTCAGTGGCCTCACTGCCACCCGGAGCTGTGCGAGGCAGGGGTCTGGATGGCATCCCGACTTCTGCTCGTCCACTCACGAGAGCCCCGCCGCTCGGGTCTGCCCTCCTCCCTCCACCTCCCTGTGACGGGGCCCTCCCTTGGCCCCTGCCACCCGTGCCCATCGCAGCTCACAGAGCAGCTCAGTCTCCTCAGCAGACACCCTCAGGGTCGCCGTCCGACCCTCCTCCCACATGCTGGTCAGGACGCCCCCACATGTGAGGTTACCCCTATGCTTAAACTCCTCCAAGAATGCCCCCGGCTTCAGGATAAAGCCCAAATTCTTCAAAAGGCCCCATCTCCCCCATCGTGCTTACCTCCCCCAATCACCCTCCTCGCTGTCCCTCCCCCACACAGGCTCACATTCTAAGCTCCAGGTGCCCTGGGGAGCCGGCCACTACCTGCATATGTCACCCCCTCCTCCGGCCACTGTGCTTTCTCCTCTCTTTTACCTGAAGCCTTCTCCCCGCTCTTTCCCTCTGGCTGACTGACTCGGTTGGCACCTTACAAGCCATTTCTTCCAGCAGCTTTAGGCCTCCCTGCCCACACCCGAGAGCTGACATGCCATCAACTTGCTAACACCTGTGTGCTCTGTGCGTCCTCCTGTCGCAGTTCTGCTTCGTACTCACCTGCTCACTTGCATTTCTCCCCACTAAACTGAAAGGGCCTCGGTGGAGGGATTGCTTTTTGTGCCCTCCCACATTCCAGCACCGGCACGGTCATTGACACACAGCCGACATGCAACAAACTCCACTGCACCCATTTATCGTTTAACCACACAGACTTTCATTCCTGCGGGAAATCAAGTCTCTGCTTCACAAAACGGAAAAGAGAAATTACATATAGATTACTTACTAGAAAACCTCTTTCTTCCACGCTTGAATTTACTTGACATTTTATTTTTAAATAAATATGACCTTCCAGGGGAGATAAAAAGGGCACCTGCGAAGAAAAACGGTTGCAAAACAGTTTCAAAGAGTGATTTTTCTTGGTAAATGTGTCGATCATAAATAGAAAATATTACGTCTTGAAAACACATTATTTTCTAAAGCTAGAATATAACATCGGTGGCCCGACGAGCCACTGGTTCCTTAGCAATAAATGCTTTCAAAGAACACATTCATTCAAGGTAGGGCTTGATGAAAACAAAACCCTAAGTCTCGAGCTAACATGATAAAGGAAACCCAGATTTAAGAAGAGAACGCAAGTGTTTATCCGCTCTGCGTTAACAGAATATATTCCAAAGAAGACTGGATAAACAAACCGAAATATTAATACCACACAACAGTACTCAGTCATAAACATCAGTGAACGGCAGAATTAAAAAGTTGATCTTCAGATTCGCAAGGCCCCAAACCACCAACACAGTATTGAAAAGGAAAAACAAAGTTGGAAGAATCACGCTTCCCCATTTCAGAACTTAATCCAAAGCTACAGCAACCAGAACAGTGTGGTACTGGCATTAAGGACAGAGGCGCAGACCACAGGAATAGACTTCAGAGTCCATAAATAAACCACGGCCACTGATTTTCGGCAGGGTACCAAGACCATTCAACGAGGGGAGAGCAATCTTTTCAGCAAATGGTGCTGGGAAACTGAATAAGCACATGCAAAGGGGTGAAGATGAATCCCTACCTCGTAGCATATACAAAA
Source organism: Cynopterus sphinx (assembly GCA_030015415.1). Classification (NCBI taxonomy): domain Eukaryota; kingdom Metazoa; phylum Chordata; class Mammalia; order Chiroptera; family Pteropodidae; genus Cynopterus; species Cynopterus sphinx. Next base: position 4,704,088 of record CM057391.1, read on the forward strand.
ATTAACTCAAAATGGATCAGGGACCTAAATATGAGACCTAAAACCATAAAACTCTTAGAAGAAAACAAGGGTTAATCTTCGATGATCAGGGATTTGACAATGGCTTCTGGATGTACCAAAAGCGTGAGCAACGAAACAAAAAAAATAGACAAATGAGACTTCACTGAAGTTGAAAACTATTCAGTGCATAGGTTCCTCAAAAAGTCAAAGATAAAACCACCATATAATTAAACAATCCCACTTTTGGGAATGTGTCCAAAAAATCTGAAATCAGATTCTTAAAGACCTGTTTGCAGCCCCATGCTCACGGTAGCACTTTTCACACTAGCCAAGAGGTAAAAACAACCTAAATGTCCATCAATATATGAATGGATAAAGAAAATATAAAAACTACCCTGGGCCACCCAGATCCTATTCTCAGAGTCTGAAGTTTGTCTTTTAGGATCTGAGGCTCCCCTATGTGTCCTGTCCCTCAGCCCCACACTTCTGATCCTTGAGGTCAACTATCGTGTCGTTTTTCATGTCTGTTCCCATATCCTTCTGCCAAATAATGACCAGGGATTTAGTAAGTGTTTGCTTAAAGAACACTGTGTGGCCAAATACATACCCAGAGTTCTCCCACTGAGAAATAAGAATATGTGGTACGTACATACAAAAAAATGATTCAGCCATTAAAAAAGGAAGGAAATTTGGTCAAATGCTACAACATGGATAAATGTGGAGGACGTTATGCTAAGAGAAATAAGCCCGTCACAGAAGAACAATTACTGTGTGACTCCACTTATTATATCTAAAGTAGCTAAACTCATAAAAACAGAAGGTAGAATGGTGGTTGCCAGGGGCAATTTAAAAAACAAACAAACAAAAAACAAAACAAAAGACAAAACAGGCCAGGAGCCAGACTTCACCTGTGGGCTGTAAGTTTGCCTGCTCTTGTGGTAGTCTACACCCAACCATATTAATATTGCATTAAATATAAACGGCCTAAACACTCCAATGAAAAGACCAAAGACTAACAGACTGAATAACAAAATCTGTTTATACACAAATCTGACGTATATGGACACAAAGAGATCGAGAATAAAGGATGGAAAAGATATAACAAACACTAACCATAAGAAAGCTGTTGTAGCTATTAATACCAGACAAAACAGACATTAAGATAAAAAACAGTATCAGAAACAAAGTGAACAATTCATCAAGAAGATATAATATGCACACAGCAGCATAATTTTAAAATACATGAAACATAAACAGACAAAACAAAAATGAAGTGCTTAAACTGGGATTCTTTTGCTCTTACTAGCTGAAAGTTTGGGGAATTGATATTTTCTTCCAAATAAAATCATGGCTTCTAGCATCGAAAATATTCACACAATAGAGTACACATTATGAGTCGTACACCTGAAATTCATACAGTGTTATTGAGCCATGTTACCCCAATTTAAAAAATATTTTTAAAAATAAAATTTAAAAAAATTCATATACTCTTAAATAAATCATTCTTTTCAACATAGTCATGGTGAAGACACTGCATGTCAAAAGTATCTTTTAAACTATAAAAGCTGCCTAAGTATATATAATAAGTTCAAATGATTTCAAATTTGAATTAAAGATTACAACAAACAGTAAGAAAAAATTAGGTTGGAAAGGATGCAGCATCAGAGTAAATGGCAACTCACATATATTTAAAGTAATGTTGCTTCTGGGTCAAGACACAAAGAACGACATTACCGTCATTTCTGAATTTAAGAGGCATCGTAATGTAGAATCGAAACATCCGATGCCCCGTTACCATCAGTTATTATACATCCCCCTGCTTTTCCTTTTCCATACTGTCAGGTTTAAGATCCTCGGGCTTCCAATGCTGATGAACAGAATTCACTGTTTAGCTCAAAGAATGCTGCTGGTAAAAAGAATCTCAGAAAGATGAGAAGAAAAGGCTCCCTTTTCCCCTACAGCTGCGACAGGTAGACAACACCCTTGGCGGGAAGCTGGTCCTGATAAAATGAATTGAGAACACTCGCAACAGAGGCAACGGTGCTGCCCACCGCTGAGTGTGGCTACGTGTGGTCCTATTCTGTTTTCCGTTTAACAAAAGGGTCTTTTAAGATAGCTGCACCTCGAAGATTATTGTCCAGAGCTGTAAAATGTCACCTGCAACCACGGTGACTGTGGGATTTTTCTACACTAGGATATTTCTGAGAGAAGGGGATCCCGTTAATAATTGTGCCAGGCCGACAGGCATAAACCAGGACGGCTTTGGGCATACCAGAACACCTAACCACGCTCGAAATTGTACATGCTTCTCGTTTCACATCATAATTCTTTGCCCTGACGCTATTTAAACTGACGTCTCTGTTTCCTGGAAGTAGAAATACCTGTGAGGTTTCTTTAAGTCAGAAGATGAGCTGTGGGATGCCCGTCTTCCTTTGTCCATAAACACAGAGTGAAACCTGTGACTACTCTGGATTCTCTATTCACAGAAAAGATTTGAGGGTCTGAAAATCACTGCGACTCAATTTAAATTCCAGGACGCCGGTCTTTACATCGGCTCCCCATAAACCTGAAATAACAAGGCGATCCGCTTTCAGCCGTGTCTCAAAACGGCAGAGCAGAGTCTGGGTTAACCTCAAAAGAAATTCCATTCTGAAGATCTCAGCGATAATCCTGGGACTGGAGTTTCACTGGGCCAGGCACCAGGAAAATGAGCAAACGCTCCCCGAGCCAGTGTTATCCAGGGAGATGGTAAGATAGGGGAGACTTGTTTACTCTCTCGAAGTTAATTAAGTAGAATTATTATACGAGTATAAACAGTCTTCCATTTTTACTGCCAATTTAAAGGACATCTGAACCCATTTTAAACATTCTTCTTATATCAACTACAAAGTCTTGGAACAAATATTTGCTTCCCCCCCTGCCACTCACAAAAGCACATTTGGGACAAATTTTATACCTAAATTGTATTCGACTCAGAAAGAGACTTTAAAGTATTAGATACAGCCAATCAAATTAAGAGATTGGATTTTGCACTCAATCATGTGGCTGGCTATTTAAGTTAAAATTTCAGAGGAATTATTAAGAGAATAAAAATATTGTAATTTATTTTTAATCTGTGTGACATTTTGAATTAAAATGGCAGCCAAAAAATTTCAAAAGAGCAACCAATTTATAGTTAACATATGTTAAACATAACTGAAATCTTTCATTTTAGAGATTAATGAAATCCCTGGCATATGTAGAAATTGGCTGCATGACAGACGAGTACGGAAAACAGTTCACAGAACTACCTACCCCGGTTTCTCTTTATCTAATTTGCAAATCCTGTTTTAATAATTTAAAATAAAATAGTACCATGTAGCATTTTGTAAATTACCATTTCTACATACCCACAAAATGCTTACAACTGATCCTCACGATATTAAAAATCCTTTAAAAAAAATCTATAATACATGATTTCATTTAGTACAATTTTAAATGCATTTTAATTTAAAAATTAGCAAAGCTTCCTCTACATAGCAATATATCTATTAGACAATTGAGACCAAAAAAGTTTTCTCTTTAAAACATCACCATTATATGGGAGTTAAACAATTTTGAATAAATTTCAGTTTCAGACATAGTTGTAACTTGGTATTTTAGTACCCAGAAAATCAATGTGCGAGTGGACTATAGAATCTCAAAGAATCAGGAAAGATGAACAGAGAAAAGCCCGAATACCAAACATGCATGAACAAAGTAAAGATGCTCAACTACAAGAGTCTAAAGAAAGAATCATTCAAAATGAAGATTTACAAGAGTGGTTAGTGAAACAAAAACATATGGGCCAAAATTTAACGATAGATTTTCAAGCTCGTTAGTTTTAAGCAAAGAAAAAATATGGCAACCTTTTCCTGGAACAAATAGCTCAGTAGCTCTCGCTCTTTTACATCATAATTTATCTAAGACAGACAAAATGAAAGACAAAAAAAAAAAAAAAAAAAGAAACAAAACCCAGCATCACTCAATTTGTTAAACTAGCTGAATCGCTTAAAAAAAAAAGTACATGAATTTTTCTACATTAGCATGTTAAAACACACTTATGCATTAACAATAATCAAAATCTCATACAGAGTCTGAAAAAATCCCATGTTCCATGGAATTTTAAAGTTAGATTGTGTTCATGTAACCTAATTTCCAGACTCAGAAAACAATATCCCACCAGAGAAATGAAACGGCCCTGCCTAATGTTAAAGAGGAAACTACTAGCAGGGCAAACATTAGAAACCAGGCCTCCTAATTGTTACACTTCTTCACCTCTGTATTCTGACCACGAAAATCTCGTCATATTTAAATACACCTCTGTCTTATAAAGCAGGATTCAACGCAAGGACTAAAGTTTGCCTCTCATTCTCTCACTCCTTAAAATGGTCTGGTTAGCTATTGAGAATTTAGTCATGTCACATTAGGGTGAAAAACCACTCGATAGTGATCTGAATGTTGACGCTTTAAACAAGGGAGAGTGTGGGAAGGAAATCCCTCAGATTCATGAGGACTTTTCTAAGAAATTAGCTTATCTTTCCCTATCTTGTCAAAACCAAATTTATAAAATATGACCCATTTCAAAATATTGGCTCAAATGGACAAGTGACTACGTTTAAAACTGGAAGCTTAATATCTACATGCAGGAAGTAATACTTCCAGTATAAAAATAGTCATTGGGATGTAAAGTACAGCATAGGGAAGGCAGTCAGTCAATAATATTGTAATAACTCTGGACGGACTTATCAGGGTGATCACTTTGTAAGTTATACAAATGTCTGATCACCATGTTACACACATGGAACTAATATAGCATCGTATGTCATCTATAATTAAAAAATAAATTTATAAAAGAAGTAATACTTATGTGGTCGGAACCGACATTTAGAATAAAGCAGCATACACTGCTTTGAGGATTTAACTAACAAAATACATGGCAGAAATACCTCCAACATCAAATACACACACCACGTAGGTAAACCCATGCCTAGTTAAAATGTACAGTTCTAAGAACACACATTTTCAGCCCCAAATTTCAAAACCTTGAAAGTACTACTGGGGCACTGACCTATTTCCACTGACCCAAGTTTTCTAAAAATAAATAAATACATCTGGATTACCTTGTCTAGAGCAAATTTAGTGTTTCCTACGGACGACAGCGACAGCGTGTGAGACCCGACCAGGGTGAAGTTGCTGGTGCGCACGGCGCTGAGCCCCGCCGGGCTGGCCGTACCTGCGGGGGTGTGGGGGACACAAAGCTCAGTTCCCAGTGCGCTGACAGCATGATAAGTCCCTCACCTCGCCCCAGCACAAGATCGAGCTGCAGCATTTCCAAGCATAGGGGGAAACGTCCAGTTTCTTAATGAAAGAAAACTGTCAAGTATTTCATCTTCCACTAAAGTGAAGTACGGGGACTCCTTAACATTGGGGATGGATAGGTTTTTGATGGTGCATAACCTAAAGATGTGTACACAGAATGCAATTTTCCTATACATGAAGTGAGGATGTCACTGAGAAGCAGAGACTGGACTACACACAGCTGTTCCTCAATATTCTCCTGTGCCAAGAAGAGACCTAAAGTCCAAAGGGGGTGAAAAAAACCAGCTCCACACTAAGCCCCTTCGGAAAACAGGCCTAAAGCCATTCTACAGAGGGACCTTCCTGGCACCCCAGTTCCCAGTGAACAGAAAGATGCTTTTCTGACATGCTCAATGCCAGGTATGCTCAGCAAAGTTAAGTCAACGCCACAGTGTGGCCAGCACAAAACAAACCCACAGAACAGACGCTGGGGTGAAGAGAAATGCTATCAGCTGCTGCTGTCAAGGGACGAGGTATCTTTCGTGTCACTCCTGCTAGAGCCTGAATGATGTCATGACCGCTAGCCAGTGGTGGTGTGGGACGAAGGTGCAACCAGACAGCATGCTAGGCTAATCTTACTTGTTACTAAAAACCATTTACAAAATGTTATCCAAGGACGACTGAGCTACACACTCCTACATCCAGATGGCTATACGTTTAAGTCTGCAATGGCTTAGTTCTTTTCCTTATTCCAGTGGTTCGAATGGCTTCAGATCCACTCACCTGAAGAATGAAGGGCGCTTTTCTAAAAGAAGGTGTAAAAAAAAAACACAAGTTATTTTCTTTATTGACACACAGATTTAAACACCAAATACAAAACTCGACTACTGCAAGAACTACATTTCAGAAAACATTATTTTTCCTATGTAAATCAGAGATTTTTCCCTCCGTTAGTATATTTTAAAGATTTCCAAAGTACTGAGGGTTTAAAAATGGTTAACCAATTTACAATCATATGTGAAGGTAAAGATCTCTCAAGGAAGCCCAGTTTTTAAAAAATTCTACTTACTGTGGTTATAGATGTGAGAAGTCGCTTTGGAGTAATAGCCTAAAAGAAAAGATAACAGGATATTTCCCATGAAATACTATAATTCAGAGCTGAAAAATAACCAACCTTGACATACTCCCACATAGAAAATAATTTTTAAATATGAGTATATCATAATTGAGTCCTCGATTAAGGCTTACCCCACACTGTCATTCCTTTTTGTTGTTGTTAAAGCTAAATAAAATTCTTTTAAATAATGACCCAGGAAAAGAACAGAGCAAAGACCAAGGAGGAAGGGGATCAAGCAAGAGTTTCTGATCCTGCTGCCTCATTGCTCTGCACTGGTTTAGAGGTGCTGGTGAGACAAGAGTGCAGTGGAAAGCCCTGAGAAAAGTCTAAAGAGGTAATAAAAGTGAGCCGTCCAGGAAACCTACAGAAAACAGAATGACCCAGCTTGCATGTACTCGTAGTCTGCATTAACTGAAATTTGGATCATGAAAAAGACTTAAAAACTTGATAATCACTAAACACTGCACATAAATGTAAAATATGTTATTCCTGATTATAATGTGTTCACTGGGTTTCATTCTCACCTTGGATTTGTACGCCTTTTTCTTCTTATCAAGTACGGATGGATCTTTCTTTTGTACCTGTACACGAATCCCAAGCACAATTCGCTTAAAATCAGATATCTTTAAGAAAGGTATGCTAATAGTTATTTTAGAAATTTTAACCACTTACCAAGCTGTAAACTTCAATATTTATTTCAAAGTCATTGGACACATCTTGCCTAGAAAAATAAAGCATCAAAACTAAGAAAAATATCAAGTTTGCCTTTAAAAATGATGACCTGTCTATTTTTTCATAAAAAATGGTGAAGTGCCCATTTTTTCCTATAATACAAGAAAAATATTTTCTGCAGCACTTTACAACTCAAAATCTTTAACGATAAAGGTAATTTTTTAAACTGGAATTTGACTCATTTTCAAAATAAATCTGTGACACTAAATATAAATGTCTTTTCACTGAGATTGAATATTAAGTACATTAAGATTTAAAGCAAATGTAAAGAAATTATGGTCCATATTTTACATATACATATATTTTTAAACACTTCAGAACATTCAACACCTGCAGTCACATGGAAGAAAGGTGCTACCCAATGGAAGTTAAAACATAAAAGTTAAAACAACAAATTGAAAACTGAGTTTATTTCTCCATCTAAAAAGAATGAGCATACCGCATTTCAAAGATTAATGCCATCTGCATGCTTAGACTACATTAACTGTTAAAAGAAAAAAGTGTTTGAGCCATCAAAAGCCTCATTTACTTACAGAGTAAACGTAGTAGAGAATGTCAGAGCGTCGCCATTAAGAGAATTTGAAGTACTTGCTAATGGTGTGGCTACCAGATTCTCAGCTCCTGCTTTTAGTATAATTAAGAAATAGTAATTTGCTGCATCTGCAAAAAGTAATCACATTATATGATAAGCACAAGCAAAATCAGATTCAGATAATAAACATTCTGACAGACCAAGGAAATAAATACTGCAACTGACTGATATAAAATTTATTTAAAATTTCCTAAAATCACAAAAACATAGACATAAGTGGACAGTTGTCATTCTGGAATTAGCATCATCAAGTTCTTTTCCTATTATGTGAATTAAAATGACTCCAAATCTCTCGATTGCTGCTGACTGTGAATTTTACGTATTGATACTTAATTCTTCAGCTAATAGTATATACCTTAAATGGATAAATTATAGGCTGTTATTTCAAAACTGAGATTAAGAAACTGTATTTCAGTGAAAGTTACTCAGAGGTAAATTCTAATGAAAACATCAACTATTTCTTCACTATTTGTTATTAAATAACCACATATCTGCAAGTACACACCAACAGATTTCTGCCCACACCTCACCAAAATCGACAACAGCCAGAATTAGAACTTAGGTTTCCTTATTCCTACCGTAACGCTCAAACTTTTAAACATCTCCATTCTTTACTTCCCTGCACCTCAAATTCACTTCTCACCTCCTTTCCCTTAAAGAGAATGTTCCACAGAAAAATTTAAAGAAACCTTAACAAAAATAAATTATCCAAAACTTAATAAAACTTTAATTACATTAAGTTTGTTATAAATACCCTGCCCCGCGTTCAGATGCTGGTGCCTCGTCTCCTCTACTCACTTTGCTTCTATGATTTTTGCTAGAATACATAGTTTTTTGTTTGCTTTATTATTATTTATGCCTAATAAATAAATAAATATTAGCATCAAATAATCTGCTCTGTCAGAAAAACTCATCTTAGAAAAATATTTTACGTTAAAAATTATGTTTACGCGGCCTTCCTTTCAGATAACAGCCATGTCTGTTGTCATGTGGCTTGTAAGCCTATATATGCAACTTCCCCTCGGCTATCGTTCTACACTTACCTCTACAAAAGGAACTGAAGGCCCAGATAAGCACTTTGCATCTTTACACGTGTTCTTTCTACTCACTGGCATTTGCACAACTTCAATCTAGGTGAGGTTCATAACCTAACGTGATCTAGAAGTGATGCACGTAGAAGTCACCGTACCTGGTTTCTGAACTGTGCTGCAGACAAAATCTGCTTTTAGAGGCAGGCGGATTTCTGACAGAGTAACTGATCCTTTGGAGGGGACAAATTCACTTTGGGCTACGGAGCCAGCCTTATTCTTCCTCTGAGGCCCTTCGTTCTTCAGCTTATTCAGGTCATCGAGCAAAAGTGATCTCTTCTCAGCTATATAAAAACATGCAAGTTAGTATCTCAAATATTAATTAAAACTGTAACTGTTTCTAAGAGATCAATTCAAGAGAATGTGCTGGTGTGACAACTGTACCTAAAACCAAAGAAGAAATCAGTAACATTTTTTATATAAACAGGTGGTAGGTAGTTGGGGAAAAACCTTAATTGTTCATTTGTTCACAAAGTCCTTATAATTCAATGGCTTAAACTTTTGGTCAGTTTTCTTGTGTGGTATAATCTCTCCACCCTAATGTGCCCTTGTCAACCATCGCCACACACACACACCAAAATTCACGTACTTTTCAAGCTATATGCAGACAGATGGGTACAGGGATAGTGTGTGTGCGTACGCGTATGTGTGTATAAATATATTCATTCTTAGCATACTCTTTACAACTATAATCCTATATTCCTTCAAATGCATTCCAGTTTCTTTCACCCATTCAAGTAAAAAACTCCATCATATTTGATGTGCAGAATTGTCACGAACCTTATAAAAAACAAAAAATAGACAACCCTAAAAAGATGACTGGAAAAGCCTTTGGCTCTAAAATTAGATTTCTGGATATACTAGATAATATGAGTTTTTCCTGGTTTAAAATCGTGTTGGAATTATTTCAGGGGGGTCACACATACTTGCAATTAGAAGAAGCCTTTCTGCTTCGGCTTCTTCCAGTGACCCTTTTCCGTGCTCTTCATCAACACAGCAGTTAAGAGCCTGGCTAGCTTGATAGATCACCGTCTGCTGCAAATTTATTTCATTATTGAGTTCCTGGCAAAAACAATGAGAGGAGGGAAAAACTCACTTTTTAATTAACACTTTCACTTTACTTAAACTTCAGCTGTAACTAATCCAATTGGATCACTTCCAAAATTATCAGAGTAAAGTCAAAATGTTACAGTTTCATTGTTCAAGTTTCTAGATTATGCACCAGAAACATTTAATATGCTGTAAAAATGGCACTATCAACATTCTTCCTTATGAAAAGACTTTCAAGTCATATTTACTAAAATTATAATTGGGACTATGTCTAACAAAGTAGAGATGTAGACATTACCTGATTTGTTTTCTTTAAATTACACATATGTTGTCATTTTTTTAATGTTTTCCTTAGCATAAAAGAACCTCTAAGAGCAAAATCAATTTCGCAGTTCACCATCATGTCCTTTATAGTTACGCTTTAAAGACATTTATGAGAAACATGTTTAAGAATAAATAACCCAACAATATCAAAAAAGCTTCTTCTAACTTTTCTAGGAAAGAGGACCTTTCTCAAGTTAAACTGAATTCAGGGCAATCAATGAGCTTCTCTGTGTCAGACGCTGCTCCAGGGACTTAGGGCACAGGAATGAATAGAATAAAGATGGGCCCTTGTCCTCAGGGAGCTCGGTCCAAAACCCCTTTCCACAGATGTACACACCTGCATTTTCTGTTTGATGTTAACTTGACGAGGCAAAGCATTCTTCTCTTCAGCATTCTTTTTTCCCTCCAATTTTGAAGTAACGTCTTCCTTCCGAACAATCACCTGCTTTATTGAAGGACGATCTACTTCTTTGATTCTTTGAGATCTGTATGCATCGATGCTTCAGGAAATAAGTTAAACTCTATTAAAAATCCAGCAATAAGTGATATCCTTTACTGAACATTTGAAAATCAGCACAATGTGATACTGATATTGAAATGTGTCAGCAGAACACTACGCCAGAATGGGAAAATGCCACTGGGTGAAAGAGAGGCTGATAAAAGTTATTCCAAAGTTTAATACAGGTTAATTAGTAATGATGCTATCATTGTAAATAATATATCAATCTACACCGTGACCCTTCGTAAGTGAATGCCTTCCAAAAACATTCTCACCTGTAAAGAAGATCGCGATCTTCAGAACCGATACTGTCACCAGACTCAGCCCGAGGGACTCGGGGTCTCTGGAATTTTCCTGGTTTTGGACTCTCATCACTTAGGCTACTGTCCTTCAGTTCCAGTCTAGGTGAGGAAACTAAACTCTGCAGGGAAGCACATCAGACGTGAGTAGGTTTTATGGGTTACACTGATCCTCAATCAAAATTCTGAGAAATCGAAGGCATTCTTCTCTATCATTCAGAAAAAAATGAATAAGTTCGCTGACTCATCAGAAAAACAAGACAAACTCAAATAAGTTCCTAAAAAAGTAACTGAATAAGTAAAAGTTGAAAGCTAAAACCTACACTTGTAACCCTTTTCAAAAATACTTCTGATTGAATCAATTTCCAAACACAGCCGCAGTTATCAATTTAGGGTGATAGTTAAGAATACAGCTAGCTCGCGTAAGTGTTAGTTATTTGTCTGGTGCTAAATACTAACATACTAATACGTTTTAATAGTCATATCAAAACCTCGGTGTAGGTACTATTTAACCTCATTTGACAGACAAGGGATTCATGGAAAAAAGGTTAAAACAACCTGACCAATAAACCTGAGTAAGTGGCAGAACCAGTATTCAAACCCAAATGTCTGGCCTTTCAAGCCATGACACAGTTTAGATTTTATCTAAGGTCAACAGGAAGCCACTGAGGAATTTTAAGATTGCTTTTAAGAGAATGTCAGGTTTGCAAAACCCCCTCCTAAACAGAGAACAAACTCTCCATGCGCCTGATAAAACAAAAGGAGGCCCCGAACCACTCAGCTTCTATGCATCCCGGGCCCGTCTACGTTGAGTCACCCCTTACCTCTGGACCAACCACACCAACTGTCTGCGCCAACGGAGCGAGCAGAGACATGGAGGAGATGTTCAGTGCGTCTTCCTGTTCTTCACTGCTTTCTGCTTCTGCCTGATCCATCTCCTCTTGGCTCCTTTCCACATCGAGTTCACCGGCCTCTAGGACATCACTGAAGATGTCATTAATTACTTTTGAACTATTGATATCATCATCGCCATCCACACTCATCTCAATTTCACGTACCACTTCTGAAAAATATTTCATAAGTAAATACTGTGATTCAGACCTTTACGAATTAAAGGATTAGCAGAGATCTAAGATTCATATACTCACTAAACAAATAGGAAAAACGGCTGTAAAAAAAAAAGCAGCTTCTAAATATAAATAAATAAATAAATAAATAAAATATATGAATATATAAAAGCAAAATAATTCTCAGAGTTCCAATAACATTTTCTAAGCAATGAAAGTGAAAATTCTCAAAAGCTGATTCAATGCTTTGGGTGTAAGAAAAAATATAAAGTAAAAACTCAGATTGCAGGATAACAGCCCAAAGCTTCAGATTTACAAAAAATGTTCTTTCAAATAACTTTTCCTACTGTTGGAGCTGCCCTTTCACATGGCAGTCGATAACAGCGACATGAGGGCGTCACTTAGTGCAGGATTCACAGATAACTTCAAGGCCACGAATTCCCCCTACAGTATATGCAAGGCATGGAAAGGCAGCACAATTCCTTTCCCCAGGCTGAGTGACGGCCTTAACAAGATTCTCACAGGGGTCTGTGACCCTAAGATGACTGTGCTATACCTCTGCGGAAGCTAGAGTATTTCTTAGGCAAAGTAAAGAGTATTATAAAATCACAAGCCATTTAGAAATATAGAACACTGCATATCTGAGTATGTGCTTCTACCAATACATTGTTTCTCATAAAGTGTCCAGTGTTAATAAAAAATAAAGAAGAAAAACCAACCTGTTTGTTGCTCAATCTTTGGGTCTGATGCTACTTTTAAAGACTTTTCCTCTTCTAAAAACAATGTTATTTTCAAAGGGCTAGACTTCATCATTTCACATTCAGTGAAACCTAAAAAGTTTTTAAGAAAAACCATATTAATATATGTGAGAGCCTAGAACATTTTTAGTTAAGGAAGAAATTTTATGTATCTTTTTTTCTGATTATAAAATTGCATTTCATATCTAGAAATGTACAGGGAATCCACCAGAACACCTGTCCTCTCTTATCTTTCCCATCTCTCTCTTCCTCCACACCCAGAGAAAGGGACATCTGTATTACTAAGTTGTTGTTTGTTCTTTCAATTAACCCCATGTGTACAAATGTGCAGATCCTTTTGTTTTATCAGAAGACAATCATATTTACATGCTATTCTCAAATCTGTTTTTCACTTTTTTAAAAAAGTGTCAATAAAAACATTTAATAAACTAGCAATAGAAGGAAACTATCTCAACATCATACAGGCCATATAGAAGAAGCCCAAAGCTAACATTATACTCAATGTGAAAAACTAGAGGCTTTTCCTCTAAGATCAGAAACAAGACAAGGATACCCAGTCTCACCACTTCTATTCAAAAAAGCTTTGGAAGTCCCAGTCAGAGCAATAGGCAAGAAAAAAAAATGATTCAAATTTTAAGAGGTAAAATTATCTTTGTTTACAGATGACATTCCCTTAAATATAGACAACCCTAATATTACACAAAGTGTTAGAATAAACAAATTCAGCAAAGATGCAGGATACAAAATCAACACACAAAAATACACTACCAATGAACAATCTGATAAGCTAATTTAAAAAATAATTCTATTTATAACAGCATCAAAAAGAATGAAATATTTAGGAATAAATCTAACCAAGGAGGTGACAGAAATATACATTGAACACTACAAACATTGATGAAAGATATTAAAAAGACAAGTAGATGGAAACACATCCCATGTTTATGTATTGGAAGACCTACTATCGTTAAGATGTCAGTCCTGCCTAAAGCGATCTATAAGTTTCAACATAATTCCTATCAAAATCCCAGTGAGATTTTTGGAGAAATAGAAAAGCCCATCCTAAAATTCATACGGAACTTCAAGAGACCCTGAATATCCAAAGTAATTCTGAAAAAGAATAAAGTTAGAAGACCAACCTTTTCTGATTCTGAAACATATAACAAAGGTATAGCAATCAAAACAGTAGGGCATTAGCACAAAGGCAGACATATAGAGTAATGGAATTGAATAGAGAGCCCAGAAGTAAAACCTCACACATATGGTCAAGCCTTTGATAAGGCTGTCAGGATGATTCATGGAGAAAAAACAGTCTCTTCAGCAAGTGATGTTAGGAAAACTGGATATCCACATACAAAAGAATAAAGTTGGACCCTTATCTGACACCTCACACAAAAATCAACTCAAAATGGAGTAAAGACCTGAATGAAACACTCACAACTATAAAACTCATAGGGGGGGAAGAAAAAACAGAGAAAAGGCTTCATGATGATGGATTTGGGAATGATTTCTTGGGTGTGACACCAAAAGCGCAGGCAACAAAAGCAAAAACAGACAAAGGGCACTGCATCAAACTTAACAACTTTTGTGTATCAAAAGGACAACGGGACAATACTTACAAACCATACATCTGTTAAGGGATCAATATTCAGAATATATAAAGAACTCCTAAAATCAACAACAGAATTTTCAAATAACCTGATGAAAAAATGGGTGAAGGACTAATAATACAAATAGCCAACGAGCACATGAAAAGATGCTCAATGTCACTAACCATAAGAGAAATGCAAATCAAAATCACAATGATCTATCACCTCACACCCATGAGGATGGTTACTATTAAAAATAAATAAATAAATAAATCGTAAGTGTTGGCAAGGATGTGGAGAAACTGGAACCCTTGTACGCTGTTGGCGAGATTGAAAAATGATGTAACCACTATGGAAAACGGTGTGATGGTTCCTTAAAACATTAAAAATAGAACTAAATGTAGGATCTTGCAATCCCACTTCTGGGTTTATATCCCAAAAAATTGAAAGCAGGGTTTCAATTTATTTATTTATTTTTTTTATACATCCGTGTTCATAGCAGCACATAGCCAAGAGGTGGAAAGAACCCACATGTCCAATGACAGATACTGAACAAATAAAATGTGGCCTATATACACACACAATGGAGCATCATTTGGTCTTAAAGAGGAAGGAAATTCTGTTGCATGCTACAACATGGATGAACCTTGAGGACATTATGCTAAATTCATTAGGCTGGTCTTGAAAAGATAAACGCTGTACGTTGTACTTATATGAGGTACCAAAGTAATCGAAGTCACAGAAACAGAAGGCAGAGTGGCGATTCCAGGGCCGAGGAGAGGGGGAAAGAAAGTTGTTGTTTCGTGAGTACAGACAAAAAAGCTCTGAAATCTGATCCACAACAATGTGAATGTACTTAACACTACTGAACTCTGCACTTAAAAAAATTAAGACGGTTAAGTTTTAGTAATGTGCTTTTTACCACAATTTTAAGATAAAAAAAAATTTTAAGTGTCTATGATATACTAAATATCATTAGTTACCTTATTCATTCAAGTAGCTACATAATATGTGATTACATGAATTTAGCACAATTTACTTAGATAGTCTTGTACTGATGGACATTTAAGTCATTTCAATCTTATTACGACTGAAACGGTGCTACAAATGATCTCTGTACAGAGTACACCTTTGCACACTAGTTCTAGTAATTCGACTTACAAACACCTGCAGAAGAGCTGAATTAGAGAGCATGCACACATTCAAAGTGCAGTAGTTTACACTCATCAAAAGTAGGAATTCTCACCCTGGAAAGAACTAAGAAGCACACCGGATGGCCGGAAATGGATAAGTGATTAGGAATGAAGAAACGAACCTTTTTACACTTTTACACAGAGCAGCATTTCTGACTTCCAATCCAGTTCCCAAAAGGACGGTAGACTGAAACCTGTTTTTAAGGGAAGTAGAAACGGAAAACGCTCACCTGTGGGTTCTGAGCCGGAAGGTTTGGCTGGTGTCTGATTTTCCGGCACCTTTTCCGTTACTGGAAGTGATGGGGTGTTTGAAACAACTTTGTGTTTTCTGAAGGGAGTGTTCTGACTGTGAATTTCCTGCAAAAAGCAAATGAAGAGATAAATTTTATGCCTCAAAACTATAAATTGTCTTTTTAGACATTATTAAATGAAAGGAGGGTCATTATTCTACACCAGCTTCCTCAGAACGAAAGAGATAGTGCGTGTGAAATGGCCCAGCCATGTTTGGAACACAAGCTCTCCAGGCTACTTTGCTGTCTTTTGGTGATTCTCGGTGTGTAAAACCATCGAGAGACTAGGAGGCAAGAGCGGATGAGATTTTGCTTTAGAGTTCAGCTTCAGATCAACCAACTCAAGTGAAAAGTGTCAAAAAACGAAAAATGATCCCCCATGTCACCTATCACATTCCACACGCACGAAATCGAGTGACAGTTCGTAGCTCAGGATTCCACTTAACAGACGTACAAAATGCAAAAAAACAAAAACAAAAAAACAAAAAACAAAAAAAAAAAAAACTAGGGCCCCTTAGGAAAAAGGCCAAGTAAGGATTCCACAGCAGATTAAACGCTGACCTACTCGTAGTGAAGTCGGAGGAGGTCACCACGCAGAGATACTCCATGCAGGGACAGCAAGGCAGCGAGATCTGAGAGCATGGGGGCGGCTGAGACACTGCGGAGAGTCTGTCTACACGACAGGCCTGAAGCACAGGTGTGGAGGGGCAGCGGGGATGAGCCAGCTTTGAACAAGTTTAGATGTCAAGCCAAGCGCTGCAGCCAGTTTTCTGACGATGGCTATGGGAAGCTCTCCAGGGTTTCAGGCCAGCGGATATTCGCTTTTTAGAAACATTTCTTTGGCAGCGGCGGGTGAGATAGGCTAGAGAGGAGCCAGACGAGAAGCAGAGTGTGTCCAATACACACGAAGCTATGCCAGTGATGGAGCTAATAGCAGAGGAAAAGGCAGCCCGGTGACGTTTGGAAAACGTATCGCCGGATGTGAGCGTGTTTCCGTGAGTGTGTGTGTGTGTGTGGAGGAAGACATGGCAATAAAAAGGAGGAGCCAAGGGAGAACTCCCAGACTGTTTTAGGTGACGAGCAGGGCAAAGCCCTAAGGGAAGACAGACTTCATGGGGAAAATGCTACAGCGAAGCGCAGAGGGCGCGACCGGCCAACCAGGCCTAGAGCTCAGGAGAGAGATGAGCACGGCAGAGCTGGGCATCGTTAGCCTTTCCGTGCTTGGCTGAAGCTAGATATGAGGACGAGAAAGCGATGTCCCAGAGCAAGTAAGAAAGAAAAAAAAAACAGTTGAGATTAGGACCCGGGGAAATACGGTGTCCTTTAAGCAGGAGAACTGATTATAACACACACACACTCTCTCTAAATGCAACCAGGTAGGTGTTTCTCAGAGCATGCTGTTGTTCTTGTTCTACTGGGACCCACTTTAAACATAATCTTATTATTTTTAACTTAACAAGATATCCTAACACAGGACTTTGTACACAGTAGGTGTGTAAATGAAGCAGGACGTAGTTTACATTTACAAGAAGGGATTTTGTTCAAGGCTGATGAATGAAATTTGACACGAAGCAATATAGAAGAGAAATCTGAGAGGTATTTGGTCACAAAAGGGTTACAGATAGTTTAAAAGAATGGCATTTAGGAAAAGATATGCAATTACTCCTGAGAAAAGCTGATTCTGAGAAACATTTTCGAACCAGCATCTAAGTAGAACGTTAAAAGGAATCAGGAATCAATTACATGGTGAGACTAATTGTTTAAGTTTTGATTTTAAGGAGGTCATCAGTGAATTTGGTAAAAGGTTCCACCAAGTGGGAAAACACCACAAGAAAAGAAGAGCTAGTATGGACATTTAAGGAATTTACGAATGGAAAGTGACATAGTTAACTGGAACAAGGAGGTCTACCAATCAATATTTTACAAATCAGAACCGCAAATCAGATCCCGGCACTACTTCGGGACCACGCTCACTTTTCTCGTTTGTTACCTGTTTGTATTCCACTTGCTTGCTTCTCGCGGGGTCGCCTTTTTCTGCACTCCATAAATTGCCCTTGTCAAATCGGCCACGGAGACATGCTAGTTCCTTCTCACGTTCCTGAAACCAGCAAAAGCTCTATTTCACAGAGAGCCGAGTTTAAGAATGACATCCAAACACTACTAACTGTTTGTCTTCAGCCTTAAGATTAAAAAAAACCACAACACACCTGGAATACGGGACAAATAACATTTCTAATTTGAAATAAGTGAAACGGAGGATCGAGGGGCTATGTATCTCAGTCGAAAAGACTGGGATGAGAGCACACGAGAGGGTCTCTGCAGGTTCTGTGCTGCGACCACGTGATGGACAAAGCAGGACGCCGTACCTGCTTGAGGCGCTGCGCCACGTGGGTGGTCGATGAGGATGCGTTCTGCCTGAACAGTCTCTCTTGGATGGCCTTTGTGTTCGGAGTGATAACGGGGGTTTTGGGAGGTGTGCTGCGAGCTGGGCTCTCTCTGCTGCGTTCTTGACAACGCTCTCCAAAGCGTTCCAGGAAAGACTTAATTCCTGCTCCTCCTACAGAAAACGCACACATTTTTGGAGGCTATTCAGAATAAGTGACAATTATGATTTCTATGGAGTTCTGGAATCCAGTACAGCTCCAAAATACTTTGATTCTACTGGAAATACGCATTCGGAAAGTGAACAATATGAAAATAGTTGAAAATATTTTTTAAAATTACCATACTATGTAATTCCATGCCCTATAATTTAACTATAGAATTTAGTTATTTAAAAAATAAATGCTTTTAAGGTAGAATAAAAGAACAGTAGGGCTTAGAAAACCCTTAAACTGAATAATCAAAGCCTAAATGACTGGAAATTGTATTAATAATATAGCCTACCCGCCAAGTCCCCTGGCCATGATAACCCAACTACTGATATTTCTACAGCCCGATTTATTTTATCTTGCTTTCAAGAACTCCAACATATGAAAATCCAAAAATTCTTTTTCTCTCAAAAGTAAAAATTAGAGATTATTCACTTTACCAAAGGATGTCTCGATTATACAGTCTTAAAACAGTCCTCAATTTAAAATAGTCGGCAGTGCATTTAAAGTAGAACAAATAGGATGAACATCACCTCCATCATGGGGATGCCGGAACTGTGCTAGGTAAAAGGAGGTTATCTCTATCAGAAATTGGCAGGCATTTTCCCATAAAGAGCCAACAAGTAAATATTCGGGGCTTTGCGGGCGACGTGGCCATTGTCGCAGCTACTCAACTCTGCACGAGGCACGCAGCAGCCACAGACAGTGAGTGGGCGTGGCTGTGTTCTGGTACAAACTCCTTTGCAGAGACAGGGAAAGGGCAAAATCTGACCCATGGCTATAGTTTGAAGACTCCACACATCACTCATTACCACTTCACCCCATAACTCAAACTACAGTCCATTAAAAATACAAAGAAACGTGTAAATTAAGTATCTCTGAGGCCCTGTTAATGCATCCTGGGAATACACATTAGCCAAGAATAATAAAAAGAACGTTTTTTGGGTTTTTTTTTTTATCTATGCTGCTCTTATCTGCGCCCTAAGTCTTTAGAAATGTTGGAGTGACTAACCCTACTGCAGGTTAGGATTTTGCTATTGTTTCTGGTTCTCATTTTGGTTCCTCTGGAAACTGACTGCTGGTTCCTACTCACCCCATAACTAACGGATCCCCTACTCTCATCTCTCTACCTCTCTATTATGATGAACCATAGTTTCTGGAGAGAGAGAGTTTTCCAGAAGTTAAAATTTAGATTAAAACAGTCTCTCCAAAAGTAACTCTAATGAAAATGAATCTAGTTCAAAGTCAACAATATTACTATTCATTTGAACGATATTTTTTAGTCCTGTGTCTCGCACCCGACGGCACGTGGGGCGTGCCATGAGGTAGAAGTGGCCACAAGATAATGGTGGGCTTCCAGGAGCATCGGTTTACTTTATAAGGAATTTGGAACTTTCACACGTCCACGCACACAGCATACACACACAGCCATGTAACTGGGAGTGGAATCTTCTGTGCACACACTGACTTCCCTTTGCTACGGGGGCCTTCATGAGGAAAGTCTGAGAAGCACTGCTCTGCACGCACACTTCTTACAGAATGTTTCTCCGTTACGCCCTTAAAGTGTGCCTTCCAGGGGGCCATGCTTTGTCTGCATCAAAAAGTACAGAAGACAATATCTACTACAGTCATTCTAGAACAAAAAACACATCATAAACAGTTCGAACGTAACAGGTGAAATGCTCTGACCAGTAACTGGGTTAGTCTACACTGATGACCATTCATTCATTCGATTAAAGCTGAATTTGAAAAACGTCTCCTTTGATGATTCAGACGTTTGCCCTGGCCAACCCGCGCTGGACCATCACAACTGGATACTTAAAATGCTGAGGACAGACACTCTGAAAGTCGGCATTCGTAACTTCAGATTTTTTTAAAAAACACGTAACCTGGTGCTGTAGACGGGTCTTTAGGTTGAGGCTGCAGACCGATTTCTCTGCTTAATTCTTCTCTGGGCCGAACTGTCTGGGGTCCCGTCGACTTGCCAACGGGTTTCGATACCTCTGCTTTCAAAGGACTCACAGAAGTTTTTTGAAGTACCTCGGGATTTTGAACCTTACAGTTTTTAGCATCGGTGATGGATACAGAAGGTTTCACTGGAGAAGCAGCAGCTTTCTGAAACGTGATAACACTTAGGGTAAATAACATGCACAGGTCTAAAGGCAGTCCTATAACAAAACTCAAATCCGATTCGCTTGGTGGCCCATATGCATGTAGACTACGGAAAAAGATGTTCTTGCTCTCTGATAGATCAAACCAATGTGAAAGCTTTGAAAAAAAAAAAAAGCAATTTTGAAAATGCAGTTATTCAAACTATAATATTTGATTTAGTCTGCATAATAAACTGATGGATAATTTGGGAGGAGGGGGTCAATCAGTATTTAAAAAAACAATTTCTTTCATATAATCCCACTAGAACTGTGTTAGGCCAAATTACATATTTTTTGTTTTAATTCAGTATTAATTTAACAAAATCAAATCATGTACCTGATGGTTAATCATAATAAGGCATTTAGGACTTACTACGAGCCAAGCACTATGCTAAGTGTTTTATGCAGATTATCCCGTTTCATCCTCCCCACAGTCCTTTCTCTCCCATTTGACGAATGGAAAAACAAGGTTTTGCGAGATGAAGTAACTCGTCCAAAGCCACACCTCTGGTCATGTGGCGAGGCTGGGATGGAATGGAATGCAGGTCTAATTCCCAAACCCAGCTCTGCACCTAAAGACACTGCTCAGGAACACCACATTTTTTCTATTTGGGTTTCTCAGGCTTGTTTCTAAAAACTGTTGAGGCAGGACACGCGAAAGGTAAGCTTTCAAGCATTTCAAAAGGACATACAGGGAAAGCACCATACCTGCCCGTGACCAGAGCCACGTGCAGGTAACCGCAGCCTCGAGTTTTCAGGAATATTTGGTGCACTTACTTGTACACAGACCTAAATCACGCTAGGGGAGAGTGCAAGTTGTCAGTGCCCTCCCTGATGACTAAGAAGAGGCTCTGCCACTCCGTATTAACATACTTTGGAATTGCACTAAACTAGTGTTAATTTAGTTAACCACCACTTTATCTTGGGACAGAGTACCAAATTCAAGGTATTTACTTTTTCTAGGAAACCAGTATTCTAAAAATACCTATAAACAGTAGGAATGTGTTATAGAACACACAGCTACACGCAAACATACATCATCGCTCAAAACAAAACGGTTCCAAAACTGTATTCACTTACCGCAGAGCTGGAAACGACGCCCTTAGCCGCAGAGGCACGCTCGGGACTCGGGGTCCGGCCTTGACTCCGCGAGGCCTCGCCGGCCCTGTGGGAACAGCCGGCAGCTTCCTGCTGAACACTGCTGCTATTGATCCTGGCAGATGCTCCACTTGCAGAGGAAAATTTGGATAAACAAGCGGTACCAGGCTGTCCTTGTGCACTGTTCTGCTTTGCAGATGAGCAGCTGACATCATCTTCCCAGGAGGAAATAGCTGCAGCAAGGTTGGCCAGACGTCCCCTTCTCCCAACTGGGGGTGCTGAGGCTTCGGACGGTTTGGGAGGGGAGGCCGCCTTTTCCTCCGGTGGCCTTGCGGAGAGCAGGGAGCTCTCGGGGACGTCATCTGAAAATGTTTTCAGAAAAACCGTTAACAGCCACGTTCAAGACATGTACGTTTGTGTAAATACCAGGATCGCCCCACTCAGAATTTTAAATGAGTTTAGTTTAATTTTTAATGGGTTTAGCTGGTGAAAATCTCTCCCAGGCGTGAAGCTCAGTGGCTTAAACATGACAGTATCTTTTCACATCAGGTAATACTTAATCTGAATTTTTTTAAAAAATAACTTAGTTATAGCTATGCCAGAAGATACCATACATTTAGGTTACATTTGTAGAGTTAATTCATGGTGTTTTAATGCTGCACAATTTAAGATTACGTATTCCACAGGAGCTTTTTGTTTTAAAAATGGATTGGACCAGTGCTGTATGTATAACAGAACTTTCTGCAATGATGGAAACGTCCTAAAGCGATGCTGTCGGCACAGTAACCACCAGCCACACGTGGCTCGTGAGCATCTGAAATGAGCTTAGGGTAACTAGAAACTTACTTTCATTTTAATTAATTCAAAATGTGAAAGCTACATATGGCTAGTGGATACGGTGAGCACAGGGTCAGACTAAAATGTTTCCTGCAGTTACCTCACTTGGAGATAAATCTCAAAGAGATGACACTTTGCTTGTGAGGGATCTAGGCCTGATGCATGAAAACATACAGAGAAGTCGAAGGCCGTGGCATTTTCCCTTCCACAAATTCAGCCCATGGGAGAGGGACCCCTCCCCCACTGTCCTAGGCTCAGATCTCTGCTCCCCCCAAATCCTCAGAGACCTTGCTCCCATTAATCCCTTCTTCCTCTCCGCAAACTTTCTTCTCTGCACATGATACGCTCAAGCCCTCTCACCTTAAAAGAAACAAACATTCTCTCATCAACAGGCACCCCCTTTAGAGCTACTGTGCCTCATCCCCCACACAACATCCACTCACCGCCCAACTCACTTCAACCGCCTTTGCCTACACCGCTTCCCAGGAGTTCCTTCTGCTGTCGCCACCAGATGCCAGTACGCACTTCGCGGGCACTTCGCAGGCCGTGTGAGTCCATTTGTGACATCATCCTGCGCTAGTTCTATCTTTGCATCCGGTTCGATCCTTCTGGTCTCCTAGCAACTACCTCCTTTCGGCTACTCCCCAGGCACTGAAGATAACACACCTGAAGTGGAAGTCGCAACCAGCTTCCTTCTCATCATGGCCTCTTCCTCCTCTCCCCCCTTATCCTCCACCATCTAGTCATCAGGTCCTACAGATGCTTTCTCCCAAACCTCTCAAATCCAGCCTCTCCTCTTCACTTCCACAGGCCTTTGTCAGGGTGCTCCTAACTGGTCTTTCTGCTTCGAATCTCTACACTCTTCCATCCTTCCTCAATTCTGATGCCAGGGTGAGCTTTCCAAAATATCTGCTGGCTTAACCTCTCCCAGCACCTCCCGATCGCCCGGGGTTAAATTCCAAAGGCTCTGGCCCTTGCTGCTTTCTTCTGATTTATCTCATTTTTCTACCACAGTGCAGTGCCACTGAGCTGTCCACCTGCACTGTGCTGGCGCGCTTTGGCCCTGCTCTTCCTGATCTGAGCCTGGAGCCAGGCCACCCGTGTACCTTGAGAAATCTTATATGTTCACCATCCTGCCCAAAGTCATCTTTGAAGACATAGGGAAGAAAGTTCCCTCGGGTCTTACTGCCAGTGATGGTTCCGCTTTTATCTTACAAACATTAGTCAGGTAACTCAGCGGTCCCCAACCTTTTTGGCACCAGGGACAGGTGCTCCTATGAGAATCTAATGCCTGAGGATCGGAGGTGGAGCTGAGGCAGTGATGCTAGCTAGCTAGCGCTGGGGAGCGGCTGTAGATACAGATGAAACTTCGTGGCCCAAGGGCCGTTCACCTCCTGCTGTGTGGCATGTTCCTAACAGGCCACAGACCAGGGATTGGGTACCTCTGAGGTAACTGATAATGTTTCCCTCTTCCAATTGGCTGCTAGGAAGCTCAAAGCCATCTCCAGCAAGTGTGGGGGACCTAACGGCCTTACTTAATTAAGTAACCTTACCTTTCACTGTTTTTGCTTCCCTTCATGCTGATTTCCTTACTTTTCTTGTTTTGTAATATAAGTATTTTTATAAGTCATCTCAAGGCTTTTTTTGTTTTTTTACAAGGCAAGAGATAAATAAACTATATCACGAAGAACGCTGAACCCTGCCGCATGACTGTTGATCTGCTCTCAGGCCCTGCATCTAATCGTGGGCCCATGAAAGGCAGAGGCCAGGTCACCTCATCTGTCTCCAGCACCTTAGCTCAGTAACGAGCTTTGCCGGTGCTCAGTGCATGTTCTCTCCTACAGAAGGCACTGCATTCTTCAGTCACTCTAGTTCATTTAATTACTGGGTCCATGAAAAAGTTCTCGAACATAGAGCTGAAGGTCAGCCACACTAGTAGTATAGTTTGTTCTCTGCTGTTTAACATTGCAAATATAAAATAATTCTGCTACAAAATCGGGCTTTGGAGAACAAGTCTGAGGACCTCATCATCGCCTACTCTAATGAGAACAACCAACAGATAAATGTACAACCGACTGCAAACCATCTGCTAAGTGACCGAGACTCAGGGTGTGGGCACAATAAAAGCACTCACCTTTCAGGTGTCAACTGATACACAAAAGTTCCAACATACCAAGCTGAATCTTACAGAAACGGAGAGGAGGCCCACACCGCCCATACAGTTCATACCTGTGGCATCACCGCCCATACAGTTCGTACCTGTCGCATCACCACCCATACATTTCATACCTGTCGCATCACCACCCATACAGTTCGTTCCTGTGGCATCGTCACTCTCCCAGTGGCGCCGCTGGGCGGCCAGCTTCTGCATCCGCACTTTGACCGACGAAGCTGCAGCTGCCTCGAGTCTCGAATTCAGCCCTTCACCTGCCGACTGGGCCGACTGGGCCGACTGGGCCGGGGGGTCGCGGGCCGGAGCTGGTGCCTGCAGCCGCACCCGAGGAGACGGAGACGGAGGCACAGGCTTCGGAGAAGGAGGTTTCGCAGGAGTTGACTGAACCGGCTGTTCGTTTTCCAAGTTAGAAACTTCTACTTCGGTGTTGTCGGAACAGCGCTTTTTTGATGGTGATGGTTTTGTACAAGATTTCTCTACATTAGAAAGGAAAAAGACATGGATGGACCTCGGGATAGCCACGCTAAGTGAAATAAGCCAGGCAGGGAAAGTGAAAACCACATGATGTCACTTAGATGTGGGAGATAAACCTAAAAGCAACAAACGAACAGGACAAACGAACAGAGACTCATGGACGTGGAATACAGACTGACAGTCACCAGACGGTAGGGGACAGGAGGAGGGGAGAGGTTAAAGGGCTCAAATATGTGGTGACAGAAAGAAATCTAACCATGGGAGGGGAACACACAGTGTAAACTTACATATGCCTTACCGGTAAAGGGTACAGCTGAAACATTAAATTTCGTTAACCAATGTCACCATAAAAAATAAATTAATTTTTTAAAGAAAAGAAAAAAAAAACAAGAAAAAGGACAAAAATTCAAAATTCCCTAATTTCTCACAGCATGCAAACTTGCCTTGGGTACTTAAATTAATAAAACATCATGTTTCTCTAATCCTTTAAATGACTTTACTTACAACAAGAAATATGTAAAATGTTACTTTTTTCAGCAACTTAGAAATCTGAGAGATTTCTTTTTGAGAAAACATAATTTATGGTTTAAAAAACCTGAATAAAAAAAATTCAAATAAAGTTCGCAAGATACGTGTGTAGTACTTTATGCAGTCTTGAGACAACAGGAGATTAAAAGTGACACATGTGGAATAAGCAAATGTTGTAGGGGGCATCAAAGACTGTACAGCCTGACCACCTCATTTTTAGGTAAGAAAAATTAAGCCTGGAAAAATTCAGTACCTGCCTAAAGTGACACAACTGAGCTAAGAGTAGAAACCAGGCTTTCCATATTTCGAACAATCTTTCATGGAGCCACAATAAACAAGGGTGGAAGGGCACCTGCCTCAAGGCATAAGAGAGAGACAGGGAGCCAAAAAAGTGACTGAATTACCTGGTAAATACCAAACGAATTTATCAGCACAAGTGTTTCACATTTCCCATTTTTAATTTCCATGAACACTCATAAATTAAATTTTAAAGTCCTAAAATAAAAAGGAGCTATCCAAACACAAGGCATATTATTTCTACCTGGGACTGAGTTTCAATACATCTCCTGGAATATTAATAATTTTAAAAAGAATGCAAATGCCATAAGAAATGTTTCATTGGTGGTCTTGCTCTGAGAGTGACCACAGTCATGTTTGTGAGAAGCCGTGACTGCCCTCATCAACATCGACCTAATTAAATATGCATCATGAAATTTTCTAATTTTCTGTAATTCATTTACTTATTTAATCATTTTTGACAGTGTTTCTATTTTAACATGCAATACCACCTTAAAATATAGAATTCTTTAAGTTTACCGTTCTTATGTAAAACCATAAAAAAATGCCTTCATTTAAGCACCAAAATGCAGTTCCAACCACTGGTTTTCAAGTGCACAGTACAATTTAATTGTACAAAATCACGACACGGTAGAAATAGAAGACCCTGGACTGGAGCCAGGCCTCTATCTTCCTGGCTGAATATCATACATGCGTATTTCCCTCCCTCCCTTCAAAATATATAAATCCACAAAAACAAATTCTCATTCTATGGTTTGCTTCCAAAATAACTGTTGCCAGCCCACGCCCTAATCTCTGCTTTTGCCTTACAGGATACTCCTTTTCTACCTGCAAAGTAAAGTTATACTAAGGAAGAGTATTACCTCCAGACTATTCCACACTCTAGGAAAAGCCTAAGGCAGCTGGCTGGGGACGCCAAGATTTAGGAAAGAATAAGATAGGTTTCCGAGTATGTGTGAGTGTGTGTTTAATTTCACCAGTTCTGTGTAACGGCCTATACTCTGTGCCTAGCCCTCGAGAGTTGGCTCAGCAGATGATGAAAAGGCTCATTACATTTCAAGCAGTTGCAAGTAGGTCTGCCTTTCGTTGCCCTGCTCATGCCAGAGACACCACTGAACGTGGTCCAGCCGTTCTGGCATCGTTGGGGCAAATGCTCTCCACAGCACTGCCCATGTAAGCATTCTTCTGCTCCTTTATTCTTTCTTCTTCCACGGAGGACTTTAAGAATAATTTTGGGTGGAGAAAAATAAAGTTCAACCGATCGATTTAAAATATTTGTTGTTTCAAACAATCTTTCATGGAGCCATAATTAAAGGGTGGAAGGGCACCTGCCTCAGGGTATAAGAGAGAGACAGGGAGTCAAAAAAGTGACTGAATTACCTGGTAAATACCAAACGAATTTATCAGCACAAGTGTTTAACAACATTTCCCATTTTAAATTCCCATGAACACTCATAAATTAAATTTTAAAGTCCTAAAATAAAAAGGAGCTATCCAAACACAAGGCATATTATTTCTACCTGGGAATGAGTTTCAATACATCTCCTGGAATATTAATAATTTTAAAAAGAATGCAAATGCCATAAGAAATGTTTCATTGGTGGTCTTGCTCTGAGAGTGACCACAGTCATGTTCGTGAGAAGCCATGACTGCCCTCATCAACATCGACCTAATTAAATATGCATCATGAAATTTTCTAATTTTCTGTAATTCATTTACTTATTTAATCATTTTTGACAGTGTTTCTATTTTAACATGCGATACCACCTTAAAATATAGAATTCTTTAAATTTATCGTTCTTATGTAAAACCATAATAATGCCTTCATTTAAGCACCAAAATGCAGTTCCAACCACTGGTTTTCAAGTGCACAGTACAATTTAATTGTACAAAATCACGACATGGTAGAAATAGAAGACTCTGGACTGGAGCCAGGCCTCTATCTTCCTGGCTGAATATCATACGTGCGTATTTCCCTCCCTCCCTTCAAAATATATAAATCCACAAACACAAATTCTCATTCTATGGTTTGCTTCCAAAATAACTGTTGCCAGCCCACGCCCTCATCTCTGCTTTTGCCTTACAGGATACTCCTTTTCTACCTGCAAAGTAAAGTTATACTAAGGAAGAGTATTACCTCCAGACTATTCCACACTCTAGGAAAAGCCTAAGGCAGCTGGCTGGGGACGCCAGGATTTAGGAAAGAATAAGATAGGTTTCCGAGTATGTGTGAGTGTGTGTTTAATTTCACCAGTTCTGTGTAACGACGTGTATGTACGCTGTGCCTAGCCCTCAAGAGTTGGCTCAGCAGATGAAAAGGCTCATTACATTTCAAGCAGTTGCAAGTAGGTCTGCCTTCCATTGCCCTGCTCATGCCAGAGACACCACTGAACATGGTCCAGCCGTTCTGGCATCGCTGGGGCAAATGCTCTCCACAGCACTGCCCATGTAAGCATTCTTCTGCTCCTTTATTCTTTCTTCTTCCACGGAGGACTTTAAGAATAATTTTGGGTGGAGAAAAATAAAGTTCAACCGATCGATTTAAAATATTTGTTAAAAGAAACTCTGCTGTGGCCCTATCTAGTCCTGATATAATAATCCTGAAATAGAACAGAAGCCGACCTTTCCCCCAGAGGCTGTCACATTAGCCTCCCGGAGACCCTGGCTCTCCTGCATGCACGTTGAAATGTTTGGGGCTTCTTTCCTTTAAGACATGCAGATTTTGCTTTTCCTCGGGCTTACCTCCGCCAGCGGACAGGGGCTGCTGGTTACTCGCTTCTGAAAGTGGCTCTCTGGCTCGCTTCACGTGAGCAGCAGACCTGGCTGCGGCCGTGGGCCTCTCAGCCATCTTTTTCTGAAGGTTCTCTCGCCTGGCACGGGTTCGTTCAAGCAGTTTCTACATGTGGGACATTTAAAACTCAGGTTAGTCGAAAGTTCACAAAACTTCGGCTGTCTTCTAAAATCACCAACTGCCATGCAGGATAAAAGTGAAATTGCAAAAGTGAAATCCTATGTAACTTAAGATTCACCAAACGACGAGCATCCCAACGTCAATATCATTACAGATGTAATTTGAACACTAATGGGGGATAAAATGCAGATATTGTTAGTTAGCTGTGTAAGATTTTAAATGGCCACAGGTTTGTTTCCTGTTTCCATCAAAAGGTAGAATCTATTTCCACATCCCTGAATTGGGCTGGCTTTATGATTTACTTTGACCAATAAAATGTGACACTGTGTAACTTCCAATCCCAGGGCTCAAGAGGCCTTGTAGTGCCCACTCCTCTCTTGGAACACTATACCATACGAAGAAGCCTAGGTCACGCCTGCAAGAGATACATGGTCAGCTGACAGTCAGCATCAACCACAAGACAAGAGAGGAAGGCCATTTCAGGCCCTCCGGTCCCAGATAATTTGCCAGATCACAGCAGACCCCTGCATGATCCCTGGGGAGGCCAACAGGAACACAGCCGAGATGAGTTTAGTTTAAGCACTAGCTTTAAGTACTTGTTTAAGTGTTTAGTTTTAAGCACTAAGATAAATGAGCAGAATAATGGTCCCCGAGGATATTCATATCTGAATTCCCTGAACCCAGGAATATGTTGCCTTACATGGCAAAAGGAAGTTTGCTGGCGTGATTAAGAATCTTGAGATGGAGAGATCACCCTGGATTATCTGGACCAGTGTAACCACAATGGCCCTAATCAGGGAAGAGAGGCAGGAAAGTCAGAGTCAGAAAAGCTGAGACAATGGGAGCAGCAGAGGTCAGAGTGATGTTATCTGTGGCTGTGAAGACAGATGAAGAATGCAGGTGGCCTCTAGAAGCTGGAAAAGGCTAAGATACAGATTCGCTCCAAGGGCCTCCAGAAGAAACACGATCCTGCCAACACTGGTTTTAATCCAGTAAAATCCATGAGACTTCCAACCTGCAGAAGATTAGTAAATCCGTGTGATTTTAAATGTGGGCGGGGGTAAACAGCAAGAGATAACTGACATCTTAGTCCTAAGACCCTTCCTGAGGGTAAAAAAGTCCTACACAATCTTATGTTTTATTTAATTAAATATCAACATAAAAGTTTAAGTTGAAATCTCAGCCATTCCATAAACCCTTAAGTCATGAATACGTTTTTTACCCTGAACAACTGAAGCTCCTATTGGAATCGGTGTGGTAAAAACAAACATACGACCTGTAAACCATTTACTTCCTTCCAAATGTGCACAACTACAGGAGGGGTGTAGGTTACTGGGGAGACATTGCAGACTGCTGGGCAAACACAGATACGGTGCTTAGCAGACCAAGAAATTAAACTGTCTGAATGTTTTAATTCCTTAATTAAAATAGAATAACAATTTTTAAAAATTCCTCCGAGTATGCAAAAGAAGCAGGAGCTAAATTTGGAAGAAGACATAATTCTCTTCTCAGGGATGATTTCTAATTTAAAGCTCATTGAAATTAGTGACACTAAATCTAAATGTTATGTCACTGAAAAGGTAAGTTATGACCCAAATGCCTTCTAAAATACAAGACCTTCACCCTTCATTTTTATTTATTTATTTTTATATTTTTATCTTCTTAACGTCTACAGCACCTGGTCTTCCTAGGTGGTCTCCCATCCAAGTACTAACCAGGCCCGACCCCGCTTAGCTTCCGAGATCAGAAGGACCTTCACCCTTTCAATAACACTCTTCAACAACCTCAAAAGAGATATTGTTACGCAAATTCGAATGTGTCTGACAATTTTCCCTATGATAAAATGTGTCACTCCCCAGATACAAAATGGGCCTATTCCTTTATGGACACGCCCACATTCCACTCCGGTCTGTTAGAACACTGTGACTCAGTGCATCTTCAGTTACTATGAGCAACGGTCACAACAAAGGAATGTGGTTTTGTCGTTCAAACGTATGCAAGGGTTCTATTGTCTATATTAGATTCAAAGATTTCAAAATTAAAAAAAAAAAATTAAAGCAGATAAGCAAAGTTCCCTACTCCATAAAGTAAAACTAATAAGCACCAAAGATTAATTTAAAAGAAAGGATGTAGGCAAAGTACAAACTCAACAGCTCAGTAAATTTAAGTCACTCTTCCTGATAATGGTGCATCAGGAATTTAATAGACAAAAAATCCTTCAAAAATCACACCTCCTTCTTCCAACAGTAAAGCATTAAAAAACTGCAATAACTAATATAATCGGGAAATAAGATACCCTACATGGATAAATATAAGGTGACTGAAGTTTATCTAAGCAATTGCTGCCACACACACACCTCCGATCATATCTGACAGATATTTTTCTAGGAAGTGTTACTTATTGCCCCGCCTTCTTAAACAAAGGACACTCGATATAAATTACTTATTTTCAAGGTGCTCAAGGTCATTCTTTCCTAGGTTAATACAGAGATTTTTCACTTAATTTTGGAAAATAAGGGAAACTCCCTTCCAAACAGTAACAGCATGTTTGCTTACTTAGAGCGCAAGAAAAGGTGCTTTACAGAGTGTTTGAACTGTAGCCTTTTCTAAGGTTCCTACACAGAAAGTTCTGACTTGGCACCTGGTCTGCGGTTCCACCTGTGCTAGCCTTACACAGGGGTAACCATCACCTGTGAGCAGATCTTCAAACTAAGAGGCTAACCAATAACCAATGTTATGAATAGTCAAGTTTACGGTTTTAAACTGCCCTAAAAAGTACAACAGCAATCACTAACTCTTACATAGGATTTAGTATAAAGTACTTTCAGTGTCTCATTTCACTCCCAAAACCCTATTTGGTGGGTTTTCTTCACCACTGTGCTACAGATGAAGAAATCCAGGCACGGTTTAAACAACAGGCCATAGGTCTCACAGCGAAGAGGTGGCAAGTCGGGATTCAAACCCAGGTTCCAAAGCCTGGGCTCTTGACGCTTCATTATAAACTGTCTTTTGACTAAATCCGATTGCTGTTTTTTTAAGAACTTATTGTCACAGAACTAACTTCGCATCATCAACATAACTTTTTTAATGCCATAGCTCATATCAGACCATCACAAACATTTGCCTAAACGACTCATTCGTCCATGAATCATTCATTATTTCTAGTTGGTCCATGAAGAACTTCAGAAAGATATCGCCCTGTGGACCCCCTCCAGATCCCAATTCAAACAAAATGCAAAAGCATGAAGCACATAGAGAAATCTGAGCATCGACAGAAACTGTTGTTCATTTTTTTGTGTGTGATAATGGCATTAAGATTATGGGTTTTTTTAACCCTTAGCATTTAGTGATAACTACTAAAGTATTTATGTACGAAATTAGATGATATCTAGGATTTGCTTCCAAATAATTCAGTGGGAGGGATCAGAGGGGGGATACAGTGAAACAATATGGCCTTGTGTTGCTGGGGAATGAATGCACAGCCGTTATTATACTTATAGTAATTTGAAATTTTCTACAGTTAAAAAAACTGCGATATTGTTCTAACAATTACTGTTATGTGTAATTATTTTTTTGTAAAATACTTTGCACTGAATGGTTCTCTTCTCTATTAATGCAGCAGAATGTTATTGGATGTGCCTGATGTTAGGGAAACGCCTCTGAATGGAACAGTCCTACCTGCATGACCTTCGCATTCTGTCAGGAAACACGACCAAGAGGGAAACACAAGTGAGCTGAGCACAGGGAAGGGTGATCTCTCCCCTCTGAAGAAGAAAGCTCAAACTGTGAGCAAGAGCTTACATCAGAGGCTGCCAGACAGAGAAACAATATGCCCCCGGCACCAATGACGGCAGGGAGGAGAGCCAGTGAACAGCCTTGTTTGAGAAGCGTTTAGGGTGGCTGTAGCCTTTCTCAACCAGACTCACCCTGAGTATTCAGCCCTGGTGCCCTGACATTAACGTAACAAATTAAAATCCCTCCTTTGCCTGTTGGGTGGCATGGGAAAACTGAGAAAACTGCCTCTCAATCTCCTGGTTCTATGGTTCTGATAAGAATCTCTGGCTGAGAAAGTCATTTTAACTGACTTTCAGTTCTTTTCAGAGAAGGAACTGTGCCTGTTCATTTCACTGTGCAAAAATGTTAAGAATGCTATAATTAAGCACCTAATGGTTGGAATCAATTCAAATAGTTCACTCATTACCAAGTAAGGAAAAGATGTCAACGTGGTTTATTCCAGCTGCAACTGACCTAACTTTTCATAATATAAATCATACATATTTAATCATAGATATGTCCGAGCACACTCTAAAATGAAATGTCTTTCCAATAAAGTTTTTTTCAGCTGAGATTTGTTCTAGCCTCAGAATGACATTTTAAAGTAAAGTGAAGGATAATTTTCAGCCAACTTTTTCAAAATGTTTTGATGCTATTATTCAGGAGACTAAAAAGATTATTAAGAACACATAGGGCCAATGTTTTAAAAAAAAATCCTGACCTAAGTAACATAAAAAAAAATCCTTTTAAATTTCAAAGTAAGTGAAAAACATATGGGGCATGACCAGCCCTATTCTTTAAAGCTAATATAAAGATGTGTTCTGGATTTTTCTGTTCAAATCTTTAAAAGTAAGGTGAACAAATGAATGTGTTTTCCCCCAAGACGAGAATTTGAAACAAAAAATAAATACTGCTGTGTTTGAACACAAGTAAACTCTTAATTGTTGAAACTTTTACCATGTTAGACTTACGAAATTGTAAGTATATCCCCCAAACCCAAAAAAGGTATGACTACTCTCCATAGCATTTAAGTTTTTTAATCTAGTGTAGAGATATATTTAGGTCCGCTTCGCAAAACCTCAAAAAACAATAGTTTGAAGCTTGCACAACCTAAAGAAAGAGGAACTGGCCTGCAGGAAAGGGGAGCGGAGGACTGGCCAGGCCAAAGTCCTGAAAACGTCACTGCAGGGTCTCAAGGGAGAGAAATAATCGGTCCAATTCCTAGTCATTGCTCCAAGAGCAGAACACGAGTTAAATGTGGCTGCAATGTCGTGCTCCATCAACACACACAGAAAAGGGTTTCCTTCGTCACTCAAGCCTTTTTTTGTTTTTAAATCGCAGGCCAGGCCCTCTGGTGTGCACACAGGCGGCCAGCACTGTGTCCCTCCGATCAGTGCCCACCCGGGGGTGACACTTCGTCCCGGCCAGCCGAGCGATGAGCTCTCTGTAGGGACGGAAGCGACGGCGTCAGGCCCCGGCTCACCCGAAGGTGTCAGATGTCGCTCTGTGACCCGCACCCTATTCCTTCAGGGATCGGCTCCCCGGCCGGCCACGCGGACCCCACAACCCGCATCCGCTTCCCACCTCCAGGCGGCTGGTGCTCACGCAGCCGGCGGTCAGTCACTCGGGCACCCGGCCCCACCCTGAGAACGACTCATCCCATGTGGGTGGGGGGCCCGGCCGCACTCTCGGGGGAACAGGGCCCCGCTCCGGGGGGCCTGGGGGGCGTCCTAGTAACCGGGCCGAAGGGAGGTTTCTCGCCGCCACCTTTTAAGTCAGACTCCAAACCTCCTCCCTCCCCGCGGCACCCCGCACCCGGAGATTCCCGTGCGGAAAACCGCGGCAGGGTCAAGGACGAGCGCAGGGTCAAGGACGAGCGCAGGGTCCAGGGCACCCGCGGGCAGCCCCTCGGGACCCCCGCCCGCGCGCTCTGCGCACGCGCCGCCCGCCGGGCGGGGGGGACCCCGGGGCGCACAGGTGGGACGGGACGGAGGGGGTGGGGTCCCCGAGGGGTCGCCTCGCCTCACCTCCGTAAACGGGTCCATCGCTGCGGGCTCGGCGCGTCGCTGGCAAGACGAGGAGACGGGGCGTCGCGTCCAGAGAGGAGCGAAGCAGGGAGTCCCGGCTCGGCGCGACCCTGGGAGACGCTCTCGTCCTCGCCCCGCGCTCCCCGCGGCCTGCGCGTCCGACGCGGCCCCCCCGCGGCCGTTCAAATTTGAATTTCCGCGCCGGGCGCCGCGCGCATGCGCACGAGGCGGCGCGCCGGCCCCGCCCCCGCGCCGCGTCACGTGGCCCCGGCCGGCCGGGAGGTTCCCACGCAAGGCCCCGCCCCCTCCTCCAGGCCCCGCCCCCTGGACCCTGGCGGGAGGCGCGATGCTCGCGGCCCCAAGCCGCATCCCACACCCCGCGTCTCCCCGCCCGGTGGGCCCGCGCCCCCTCGCCGGGCGGTGCCCGAGGCTGGGACCGAGAGGGGCCTGTGTTTGAAATTGCACTGGCCCTTTGTCCGCTGTAGCATCATTCGTCCCCCCCTTCCCCTGACCCCACCCCAAGGGGGACCGCAGGCGGGGTCCTTATCCTAAGAGGCCGGTTTGGCGAGACCCCAGACACTTGGGGCCAATGACCAGGAACCTGCCCTAGGATGCCTTTCTCCTTGGGAAAATAAGGCCAGCACCCACGGACGTTGTAAAGAGTTTATATCCCAAATTCCTGCCGTGCTTCCCATTTTCAATCCTATTCAACTGCAGGCAATAGTAGAGCTGGAAAGGATTTGGAAAGTGGTGCACTTGAATCCTTTTCACATCTGAGAGAAGAGACATTAGGTCCAGGAGAAAGGAAAATCCCTTTCTCAGCTGCAGTCCGCTTCCCGCCTCCGGATCCACTTGTGCCTCGTGACTACTCTCTACAGGTTACTCAGAACTGCAAGACACGTCTCGTAGTTCCCGTATCGGATTCATTTCTTCCTTAGCAACCCGTGCTAGGGCTTGTTGTAAAGAGGACAGTTCTGTACTTGTTCTCCTGAAAAGTAAAAACCGTTTAGGGTGTGACTGCCCAACAGCTCAACAAACTCAGTGTCCCTCCCAGGTAAGATGTTGCATTATATTTAATGACGTTTCCATCTTAGCAACCAGTGAAAATCACGAAAAGCATTTCATCAACAACATCTCTAATTGGAATTTTGATGCTTTAGGTTGTAATGAAAGGAATTCTGAGTGTGGGGTTTGGAAGAAATTGTTGGGGTCTCGGCTGCCCCAGGACCCGGTGACCTTTAGGTAAATCATGTAACCCACTCTTTTTTAAGCCTGTTTGAGGAGTTATGAACGCCTTTGAAAATAAAGCTGACCCTCTACCTAAAAAATGGCCACTAAGTCATAAATTGTTTAACATAGGATTTCATGAAGTTCATGGTCAAGAAGTTAAAAAATCTCTGATTTAGCCTCTTTGGGTTTTAGTTTACTGAAAGAGGAATAATCAACAGCCCACCATCCACAGAGCCATTAGGAGGATCTCATGAAACACTGAGACAGATCCCAAAGCATTTTGTCATAAGAAATAAGGCACTATCCAAATATTTGGTGCATCAAGCTATTAAATTTAATTCTAAATACGCTACTTATGAACCAAAGAGAAAAGATGCCTGAGTCTTTTCCAAGTGCTAGACAGGAAAGGGATGTGTATATTGGCGGGAGAGGGTGTGTGCTTTAAACAACATTGAAAAAATGAGTCATTAGAAATTTATGTAGCCTTGTCCCTTCTGGCTTTGGCTTCCATGAGCCTTAGATTCTCTATAACTAGATTCTAGTCAAGACTGAAAGAGAAAAAACACAGACAGTTCCCCCAAGATTTTATTTAGTCTTTACACTGATGATGATGGTGATACCAACCAGTGCAGCAACAATTACAATTTGTTAAACACCTACTATGTGCCAGAAACTGCACCAGATACTCTGCTCTCCAGGAGTACTGCAGTTGTCTCCTACTGTGTCTCCTTATTTCCATGCTATAAGCTGGAATTACTTTTCTTTTAAAAGTGTGTTAAAATATTTCCAGTTTACAAAAAATGCAGTGAATAAAACAATCTTATACCCACCACCACTCAGCTTAAAAATATATATAATTTTATTATTGAAGTCTCCTGTGTGTCTCCCCTTAATCTCATTCACCTTCCACTGTCAGGAGTAAAACTGTCCTGATTTTCACGTTTATCATTCCATGTCGTGTGTACTTTTATTAC
Organism: Cynopterus sphinx; assembly: GCA_030015415.1. Classification (NCBI taxonomy): domain Eukaryota; kingdom Metazoa; phylum Chordata; class Mammalia; order Chiroptera; family Pteropodidae; genus Cynopterus; species Cynopterus sphinx. The sequence goes on from CM057391.1 coordinate 4,741,069, forward strand.
ATCTACTTAGATATCCATAACAATATACAGTGTGTTACATAAATTTTATTTTCCCTGTATGTATCTGCAATTATTTTGCTCAATATTCTCTTTATGATTCGTCCTCACTAGTAGCTATAGCCGCCTTTCATTCATTTCCACTCTTGTATTCTATCGTATAAAGACACTTGTAAATTACGTATCCATTAATGGACATTTAGCTCATTTCCAGTTCTTTCCAAAGATCCTATGATGCCATGAAAAATTTCATGTCTTCTTTACACAACTTTCTCTAACGTAATATACCCAGAGGGTCATTCCAATAAACATATTTCAATGTTTTTGCCAGATACTAAAAATGAATTGTTCTTTAAAATTATTGTAATAATTTATACTCCATTCAGCAGTATATAATCATGTCTGCTGCTCCAATGCCTTCCTAATTCTTGGATTGTTTCTGGATTTGCCATTCTTGTTCATGTACATTTTTCCTGTTGCTCATGAAAGTGAACATTATTTCATGTGTTTATTGGCCTTTCAGTTTTTCCTTTTCTGTGAATTCCAACTTATCTGTATTGGTTTACTTTTTTATGTGGATAACCAAATGTCTTAGCAGCAGTTATTTAACTGTCCATCCTTTTCCCACTGACCTGTAATGCCAATTTTCAATATATCAACTCTTCATGTATGTGTAGGTCTATTTTGGAGTCATTTATTCTGTCCTACTGGTGTATTTGTCTATTCCTCTCCCAATAATGAACTGTCAAAATTATGTGTTGATGTATGGTAGGGAAAATTAAAAATTGGCTTGGCTAATTTTGCCTCTTTGTCCTTCCAGATATATTTTAGGATTAGACTGTCAAGCTCCATAATAGAAAAAAAAAATTCTGAGATTTTAATTGAAATTATATTGGATTTGTCACATCATTGGAGAAAATTGACAAATTGTGACACCAAGACTTTCCATTCTGTGTCGATTCCCTGTTTAGAGCCAGTTTATGTCTTCCACTGCAATTAAAATAATACCCAAATTCTTTATCATATCTACAAGGCCCTGTGTGATCTGGACCCCTCCTGTCCTCCCCATGTCCTCTGAATATCATAATATTCTCCTTTTTTTTTCTCTCTAGGCTCCAACCTCATCGGCCTTTTTTTTTTTTTTTTTTGTCATAAAAAATGCTAAATTCCTTCCTGTCTCAAAATCTTTCCACTGCTTGGATTCTCCTTCTCTAGATCTGCCATGTCTGTATCCTCATCAGTTGGGTCTAAGCTCAAATTCAGCACCTTCTGGGCACATGAGTTCAATCGATATTTGTTGAATGAATGAATGAATGAATGAATGAATGTAAGGCAACTATTATTCCTGTTTTAGAGATAGGGAAACTGAGATACACAGAGGCTAAATGATTGGCCTAAGACCATCACCTAATAATTTGAACCAGATCTGCTTAAGTTCCTTCCAATCCCAGACTGTTTCTACTCTTGACATTTCAGTTATTTATTTTGATTACCAAAAACATGATGATGATGTAAATGCACCCTTGAGCTATATCTACAGTGCTAAATAAATAGCAACCATGTTTTTCTCTTGGAATTGCTTTTTTAAAATAAAACTTTTTGAACTATTAAATTAGGAAAGAGCATAAGGGTATGCTATATTCACATGATTACTAGCAGTTAGGCTATGCAGTTTGATCTAAATGATGTTAATATTCTAAAAGTCACCAAAAGTATCTTCCCTAATTATTTAAATAAAAACCACAAACTCCCAAATTATTTAGGTAAAGACCACAATCTATCACATTAATTTATGAATAGAATCAAGGCTGGGAAGCAGATATAACTAGAGATTAAAGGTGGCCCTAATGAATGAGTATTTGATTTTTCTTTTTCAACAAAGGAAACAGTAATCACATCTTCCTCAGATAAAATTGATGGAGGTCTAAAACACAAAAATTTGAAAGCATCACTGTAGTAAGGACACTCCAAATCTCACATATTTACTGTTAATGTTTTAAAATACATTCACACATTTTCTCATTTTATTCACAAAATAATACAATGATATAAATATTATTTTTACAGAGAATGAAATGGCCAAGATCTAACAAGAAGGCAGTGCCAAAAAGGATTAAAGTCAAGTTCTCAACCACAGGTTGTAGTGAAGAAATAAGAACTGCCAAAGAATGTTAGAAAAGGACTATTTTATTACAATTTCTACAATTCATGGTCCTTAGCATCAGATTTTTCTAATTTAATCAATGAATTAGAGTTTCATCTTCCAAAGTGAGGGAAAACAGATTGTGCTTTCTGAACATACTGTTTCCAAAATGAACGCAACTACAGGCATATTTCCTTTACTCAAAGTCTAATCACAATTTTATGCAGCTTTAATCTCCTTTTTACTTCCTCAAGTAGTAAGTAAATTAAAGTAATTGATATTTAAAGTTCCTCAGTAAATCCTTTCATAAAGAGGAAGAATTCTTTTATGTACTTATCACATTGTAATTCGTATACTGATTACTTTTCCATGCGTAGATTTCCTAAAGCTGCATTCACAGAACCTGTCTTTAAATTTTTTCGTGACCCATATTAAAGTAGCTCTTAAATATTACAAAATAGCAAAGCAAGCATTTCTTAAACCTCAGATTCTCTTTATCAAAAATCAAAAATCAAATCTTACATTTGGTACAAGAACTGTCATCGTACTCCACTGATGTCTGTCATGAACTTCTTTATTTTCCAAACATTTCAAAACTTTCTCCTCTTTCAGACCTGGTTCTTCTGCCTTCTCATTAACCCTTCCAAATTTTGGTGTTTACGACATTCAGTTTCATTCTCCTCTCCCCTGCTTCTCACAGTGTGAGACACCATCCCAGTCTTCCTCAGAATGATGTATGCCTGGCATGCAATAGGCCCTCAAAAACTGCTTGCCGATGACTTCTCAGTGACCAGTCTCCTACACCCTGACCGCACCAGGCCTGAAACCTTCCAACTGCACTGACCTCCTCCTCTCATCACCAAAAGTGTAGCCACACTTGGACACTAATCAACACTTGGAAGTGCTCCATCACTCAGATTTCAAACCCCAAACCTGGCCTCTTGATTGTAATCTCGAATTCTTATCTCTTGTCCACTAATGCTCACTTGTACAAAACCTTCAAGCCCCCTAACTCTAACCTTCAGACCATTCTCCTTTCCCAAATTTGGTTGAATTAAAATCGTTGTAGTTCCTGCCCCTGTAGCCATGCCATGTATTAGCCCTGACTTCTCACATTTTCCTTTTTCATGAGGCCACGTGCTGAGTAGTTCTTTCTATTCTAAAAAGGAGGCCAAGAAAAAAGGGAGTTTAAAAAAAAAAATTAAGACCTGGCAGGGATCGTCTAATTCAGCCACTTAAAAGAGCAGATAAGAAAATAAGGAGACTGTGAGTAATCTAAGCATTCCAGAACCTGTCACTGGCCCTTTCCCAACACTGCCCAGTCTCCTTTCTGCCTCACTTGCTCCCTACCCTGCCAGACCCCAAGGGAATGTATCTCACTACCATTCTCCTTGGTCCCTTGTCCAGCTTGCTGAGTTTAACTAGCCAATCCTGGCTTGCTAAGAACATTGAGCCAATTCCTTTTCAAATTTATCCCCTTCCTCCCAAAATGGCCCTTTAATGTTGCTCAGAATCCTTTCATTCTTATCTGCTTAAATCCCTATCAAATTCTCTATCGGCTTCCCATTCACTCTCCGCAGATGACTTTATGACCCGCTTTGCTTAGTGTTCAATGCCAAGGAAAGTGTCCCAAGGACAGAACTCAGTTAATTGCTATTCCCCGACCCTACTCTTCTCTGCTGCGTCCGTGGCTTTCTCACCCGACCCCACTACCAGAGTGGGCTACCAACACATTTGGATATCTAAATATGAGTCCAGCTGAATACCATGTCCTATAATGTTACCCACCTAGTCCACAGTTGTAAAAGTTGTAAAAATTATATGCACATAGAGCAAGAGAAAAAAGTAGAATAAAGAATTCCAGGATGCCCTTCAACCAAATTCCCAAAATATTAAATTTGCTTTATTCTATGTACATGGTCTGAAGTATGTAGGGGTAAAGGGGCATCAGAAAAATATTCATCCTCCCCCCACTCAGTTACAACAAAACATCCTATTAAAAACTCAGTGTTTCCCAGGTTTTTTGTGCTGTTCTGGCCACATTCATAGAAGTGAAAAGGCAGAGGCGGCTTTATAAAGCATCCTTTATTGGGCTTCCCCTTAATGCTTTCCATTCTCCTGAAAAAGACACACTGAAATCATTCCATTCTTTCAGTAGACATCCTGAAAGTTCTCAAGCTTAACTGGAAAAAAAATTTTTTTTTAAAGCCATGGAACCAATGATTCCCTGGATTTTTTTTTTCTTTCTTTTATAAGTCAAGGAACATCGTTTCCAGCTTGCCCTGAGCCGTCTATTAATGCTCGTCAGAATCTGGCATCTTGCAGCTGGAGTTGCTCTGTCCTTTTTCTAGCAGCAGCTGCAGGTTAACTTTCCTCGATTCATGTATTTCCAATAACATAGAATGTTAAAAATTGCTTCCAATAGCACAGAAGGAAAGTCAAAATATTTTCTGGAAGCTTCTCCTCCCCCCATTCTTTTAAACTCTCATCTGAAATTTAGAAGTAAATAAATATTTTACTGTTCTAATTCTTTTTTAGTTATCAAGATAGCTTCTCCTTAAGAGATTAAACTTTTTCTTAGTGTCAAGCATCACATCTGTTTCACCTGTTCTCAATGAAATAAACCCTTGCTGTAGAAAATGAAATATTATAGTTTTTTGTCTTTCTACCAGCACTGATACTTACGAGCAGCCTTCACCATTTAAGGTAAATGATCAAAGTACATTCTAAATCTTTAAAAAGGAGGATGTTGATCTTTAAAAAAAAAAAATTCTCTTTTCTTATACAGATGTTGGATTGACTTTTTTTTATCCCCAAACTCCATCAACTATAAATAATTTGCCATGCAGCATGTACATGAAATATAGATTAATGTATGAGTTAAATGAAAGTTACAAGTAAAAAATGTTACTGATAATAAAAGAATAAAGTTCTTTATTCATAACATGAAAATCTTACCACACACAAAAAATATTTCTATTAAAATTCCTAATTTCCTATGACTTTTGAATCTGAAATTGAATATTTAGATATCAAAGTGGCCCACAATGTAATGTAGGTGATGCACATAGAAATGACCATAAAGGTAAAGTGTAATTTTGAAATGGGATAACTGTCACAGCAGTCTTGGCTATTTTGGAAAACTTAAGTTTCATAAAACTTTAGAAAGGAGAGAAGGTATGTTGTTACAGAAAAACATAAATTATTAAAGTTAGTTTTAATGAATTTTAAACTTTATTTTACCATCAGTGCTTGGGAAGTGGGGTAGTAACTAATAATCACGTTACTTCTTTTGTCTCAGTATTAATGGTTTATATAGAAACAGGTATACAGAAAAATTTCTCAGAAAGATGGAATTGTTCATTGTTCTGGCCAATATGTAAAAACAATGTTGACTCAAAAGCAGCCAAATGGACAGCTGCAGATGCTGTACCCAGTGGAAATACTAAGCAGGCACAGCACGAATCAATAATTAACAAAGCAGATGCACAAAGCCTGATGAGGATGAATGATTGCATAGGCGGGGATGATAAAAGGAGCTGGTAGCAGCGCTAGTTTTGTCTGAAATGAGACAGACTCTTTGTATTCACAGATTTCTTAGCGAGAGTACTTCAGTGCCTAATAACACATGAATAGTATCTTATAAAATGCTAAATATAATAGTATCTTATAAAATGTATCAGTAAAGATATTTGACAATCAGAGTGATCCGCAAGAAAATATTGGTAGAGTGAACATAAAAATAATTTTGAAAGTAAAGAATGAAATAATATTTTAGGTGGGTTAACTACCGGGATATCCGATTGTTTATTTTTGGAATTCTTAAGTTTAATAAAATGTTGAAGAGGGAGGTAAACCTGTAGTACTTGTGTGTGTGTTTAAAATCTCCCCTACTAGTCAATACGTTTCTTGAGGATAAGTATAGTGTCTTTTATGTATGCTAAAAGTACTAAGCTGAGTACGTAGTATATAAGCACAAAGAATAAATAATGCATCTTGTTTTCTTCAAAATATAATGAAAATGGACAATCTGGTTAAGCACACTTTAGTAAAAGCATTCAGAGTAAATTGTTTACATAGCTGCTGACATATGACTTGGAAAAATCATTTAGGAGTCTTTTTTTTTTTGGAGAAATAGTGACTTTAAAAACTAGAAATTGGAGGAGTAATAGATGCATTCATAGCAAACGTGGAAAGCAGGTTTCAGAGTTTTAGGTATATAAGGAAGACAGACATACAAGGAAGCTAGGTATGTAAGGTTCATTTATAGCCTTTTTCCTTAGGACACATGTTGCAAGTGCTCTTACAAATGCAAAGCATTCATTGCCCATTACTGTATCAAGTGCTTTAACTTGAAGATTTTTTTATCTACATGCCCATTTTGTATCATTCTATTTTCTCTGAGTTATCATTGAAAATGCATACTTTCTATTGTCTACTTGTTCATTAACTTACTAATAATTTATGGAGCACCTACTGTGTGCCAGGCAGGATTCTAGATGCTGGGAACATAGCAATGAACAAACAAATCATTGAACTTGTGAAAATTTTATTCTAGGGATGGAGAGAGACAATATGACAAATCAGTTAAATATATAATAAATTAGAAGATATTAAGGAAAAAAGTAAAGCAGAGAAGGGGGATAGGAACTCTGAGAAAGGAGTGCAATTTTAAAGGGAGTGAGTGGCGAGGAAGGGCCTCACTGAGAAGTGTTTGGATTAAGTCCTGAAAGAAATGAAGGAGCAAGTCCAGTGGGCATTTGGGGAAGAGTGTTCCAGGCAGGGGAAATCCCAGGTTGCAAAGGCCAGAAGGTGAAATCGAGCTTGGCATAGTTGAGTGTCAAGGGGATCAGTATGTTTGGAGGAGAACAAGGAGGAAAGAGCCACAGGAGATGAGATCAGAGATGAGACAGGAGGCCAGGTCATAAAGGACCTCACAGGTAAGAAAGGAAGCCACTGAAGTGTTGTTGTTTTTGTTTTCTCTCAGAGGAGTGATATTGTCTGACTGTTTAACAGGATCACGCTGCCCGCGCTGCGTTTCGAGAATGCGAACAGGGCAAGGTGGAAACACAGAGCTCATTTGGGAGGCTCTAGATATGAAGCAGACAAAAGGTGGTGGAAGGTTGAACCAGTGGTGACAGTGAGCAGTGGCTGGATTCTGCATATATTTTGAAGATAGTATTCCCAGGGTTTTCTGACAGGAGAGGATGTGGGGTTATCCAGCATTTGCGATAGTTAAATTTCCACCGCTCCCTTCTAACGGATGAAAAAGACTCAAATCCTCCCATGTGCTGTCATCCTGGTATTCCTGACATAACTTTCTGTTCCTGAGTTTGAACGCACATCCCACCTCTCTGTGTCCTGCTGCGACTCGAGGAAGGGCGGAGAGCAAACACGGCCCTGAAAACGACAGCGTCCACGCCGCCTTCTGCACTCCTCCTGGACCGCAAACCCCATGGGACTTACCTCCCTTAGTCCCCAAGGCCTGCGGCAGAGCCTTGCGCACAGGACTCTGCAAAACTGCATGGCCTGGCCTCTCCATTTCCCGCGGAATCAGACCCCGGAAAGCCACACGGAGCCCCACCAGCTGCACAGCCGTCCATTCCCGTTTGCATTTTTATCATGAAGGGCACTAGGCTGTGCCCCTTAAAGTTTGTTCGAAGCGTCTCTGCACCTTTGAAGTGACCTAAACGGCGGCGGAGACTGGCCCGCCTCGCGGTTCGCAGCTGGGGCAGCACTAGAGGCGACGTCACCCCTCTCGTGGGACGCTCCGGCCGCGAATCCCCGCGGGACGCGGTACCGACACCTGCGCAGACACCTGCGCGGAGCACTGGATGCCTCCCGGCAGCCCCCGCGGCGCGCGCCTGCGCTGTGCACGCCGGGAGTTGTAGTCCCGCGTCTGCACGACGCACGCGGCCGCCGACGCACGGGCGCGGCGGAGCGCGGCGCATGCGGACGCGGAGCGCGTCTCCTAGCAACGGGGGAGCGGTCCACGTCACGCGGAGCGCGTCTCCTGGCAACGGGGGAGCGGAAACGTCACAGCGGCCGGCCCGAAGCGCGGCTGCGGGCGGGACGGCGGGCGCGCACCTCGCGCACCCTGCAGCCCTCGGCCGCCGTCCGCGGGCCCGGCGCGACGATGCTGGAGTCCATTCGCGTGACGGGTGAGTGCGCGGGGCGCGCCGCGGCCCCCACGGCCCCGAGGCCGAGGCGACGGGGTGCGGGCTCGGCCCGGCGCCGGGGCGGTGCGGGATGCGCGGCGGGATGCGCGCGGGGCTCGGGGGGACGTGCTGCCGGGTGTGTGTGTGTGGGGGGGTAACGGCCCCCGCCCGCTGTCGCTGAGCCGGCGGGAGCTGGGGAGGCGAGAGAAGTCCGTCGTAGCAGAGGCCCGGCCCCCCACAACGTGCCGGCCAGGTCCCTGTGTGCAGTCCCAGGCACACAGTAGGTGTGCGACTCGGCGCGTCTGTGCTGGGGTCCGCTCTTCTAGGAGGTGTGGGGCGATCGGGGCGCGCCCTCGGGGCGCCCGGCGGTGCATCAGCGTCCTGTGCGGCGTGCTGGGGTGCAGGCTGCTGTCCCTGGGTCGGGGAGGACGCCTCGGGTCGATGTCAGCAGGTCACTTTAGCAGCATTAGAGTAAGAAATGGGTGCTCGGACCCTAGATCAGAAAGTTTACTTGCCTTTTCACATTTTTTAAACATAACCGTGGGTTTTAACCACTCCGAAGTGATCTTACATCATGTCAGAGTAATTTTCTAGGCTGCGTTCCCGGCCCTGGATTCTGTGTGACATTTCTGCGAGACGGTCGGGGTCGTCCAGTAGGATGACAAAGAGCACGGAGGAGCGACGGAGTAAAAGGAAATACCTCCCTTTACCTGGCAGGGGAGAGAGACCAGGATCACGAAGGTGGTTTCCCCAGGGCACTCCAGATGTGGGAAACTCTTCTGCATAATTTGTGGTAGTGGGGGACTCCGTTAGTGCCCTCCCCTGAAAAATAAATAAATAAAAATAAATAAAAACAAATAAAAGGAAATCCCTGATTCTAAATAAGTCCAGAGGGTTTTTTTTTTTTTTACCTTAAGGCATTGCAGTACCTAACAGACCATTTTTCTGTGAATTTTTTAACTGTAAGACTAAATTCCTCTCCAGCGAAAATATCATGGCCTTAATTTTATTCTGTTTCATTTCATGTTCCATGTTATAAACTGTGGAGCTGATTTTATGCAATCATGACATGGCTGTGATTTATCCCATTCTTATTTATGTTGAAGCGTAGGCAGTTAACGTCTAAGATCTAGAGGGCAACATAAATTATTTAGATTTTTTAAAAATGAGATGTAGATGTTAGTCTTTCATCTTAAAATACAATGGAAATATTGAAAGTTACTAAAAAATACCGTACCTTCTATGTGTCTTGGAGCAGGTCTCTCAGATTTGGCACTATTATCATTAACTTAGTAGATAAGTGTTTGTTGTGGGACTGTCCTTTGCATTGTAGAATATTTAGCAGCAGCCATGACCTCTATCCACCAGATGACAACCAAAAATGCCCCCTGAAGGGCAAATTCCACCACGTTTAAGAACCACTGCCTTATATAGTTAGAGCCCACCAAAGTGAAGGTTATTAGATGACTTCGAAGTAAAACCAATTAAATAATATCCCCAAAGCATAACAATCATTGCAAAGAGAGAATGTGATTTTGATAGTATTAGAAAGTGGGTGTTCTGACCAGCTAGTCAGCAATTTAAAGTGGATCTCCTGTTTTTCAATATACAGATTTGGAAGTTCGAAGAAAGATACTTTATAAAATAGTAGACACACTCCTCTTGCCTCAGCTTCTTCCTCATAATTTAATGGATTTCCATATATTAATCTAAGTGTATGTTAAATACCTTGAGAGAGATAAGTTGGCAGTGAATTTCTGTACAAATTCCTGTAGCCTTTTGGGACAGTTCAAGCCTCAAATTTAAAACCTCTTTCAGAATAATTCATCAGGTTATTTTTCAAAATAGTTTTTCCATTTCTTTTATATAGTACTTGACTTGTTAAAATCATAGTTCTATACCCTATCCTAGCATTCCTTTGCCATGTCAGAAAACCCAGTATAGATGGCCAGAAACTCTATGAAGAGAATTTAGCTGAAAACATGCCCCGCTTTTCTCTGGCTGTCCCCTCACTATTCATCAGTATCTAAGAGTCTGTGTTGTTCCGGTTAGCAGAAGAACTTGGCTATTTATGGCGAGTGTATCTATGGAAATGTGTTGGTTTTTTTTTTTCCAGCTTTAAAATAGCTATAAATATAGAGCAAACATTGTTTTTTAAGGACTGAGCAATTAACTGTTTCTGCAATCACTTCCTATGTAATATCTTACCCACTTGGACTTATTAGTCACAAATGAATATGATCTAAATATAACATCCTGGTAGAACTACTGATTGGAAAATTAAAATAAAATAAGAAAGATGTTTATTCTATATGTGCTGTTTAAAATGAAATAAAATCAGAAAAGGTTTCTGTACCTTCTCAAAAGGAGATAGTTTATTATAGTAAAGCCACTAAAATGTTGGTTCTAGAATGAAGAATTATTTACTTCATGTTAAATTTATGTTGAAATCCAAATTGAATGAATCTAAACACTTTCGCATAGATATCATCCCGTGGGGCATGTCTATTGGAGCTGAACATAATGTCGCATACAGTAGTGATACGGATCCTGAACACAGGCTGCTTGCTAGAGGCGAGCACTGTTCTCAGCACTTAACATACATTAACTTTTTTGTTCTGTGCTCCAAAACTGTGATGAATGTAGTTTATTATCCCATTTTACAGATAAGGAAATCCCATCACAAGTTCAGTAACTTGGTCATCACAGCTGTTGATGAATAGCCAAGACTCCCAAGCCCATGTCCTCAACCGCTAGGAAAGTCACAACACTTTACAATGACTGCCTAAGGATTTAGGCCACAAAATTCAACATGAAGAGCCCATTTAACCGCAGTGGTACATTATCTGATAGTTTATATTGTTTTCAAAGTTTTTATCATAGACAAGTCTGTAAATTTTTGCCTGGAAAGATCATTTTTACTTGGCTATAAAGTTATTGTTTTCAAAATAGAGAAGAAGATATGTAGTTCATTCAATGAGCAGCAAAATTTTCTAAGAAGCCATATAAGATTATTTTAATTTATGATTTCGTGTGTGGTATAAGAAGTGATGAATGAGTCATCTGGAAATGAAGCTCCTTTGTAAGAAAGGTGAATGTTTAGCAATACTGGAGACTAGTCTTCTTGAGGCCACTGTTTGGCCGTATAGGATGAGTTCATGTAGGCACCTGCCGTTAAAACTTGTCTCGAACATTGCTAATTGTTTCATTTGTTTGTGTCGCCCTGGTCTGACTTTTTTCCCAACCTTCAGTCGTTCAAATTCTGTATCCTTTCTCTCCTCTGCAATATTCTCCTCCCTTGGCGACTGCTCCAGCCTTCCTTTCATAATCAAGGCAAAGAGAGAAGGGAAAGAAACCCAGGCCTCTGTGGTACTGGGCCTTAGACTTTCAGTGTTGCAGAGGCCAGCATACGGACCAGTGTCAAAATGCCAACATGACAAGTGCCTTGGAGCACCTGGCAGGTTTCCTGAACGAGTGATATTTGTGCTCAGGGATGAGTAGAAGCTAAGCTAACAGAGAGGGGAGGGCAGGAGTCAGTGTGAAGAGCTGTGTCCGGAGAGAGAGTGTTGAGTGTGAAGGGTGACAGAATGAAGGGACGCCAGAGCCGGCTGATGAAGGCGGGCCGGGGCCAGAGAGGCAGAGTGGCCTGGCCACGAGTGACCTCGTATGGCTCGGCTCGGAGCTTTGCTTTCATCCTAAATGGACAGCCATGGAGAAATTCGTTCTGTGGCATGTTCACTGTTGTTTCGGATGGTGTGTAGTGCTTTTTTCTTTCTTTTTTTACCATAATTATCATCCCATGCTATTATAGAATACTGTATGTATTTCTGACTGTAACACACACACACACACACACACACACACACACACACACACACACACACACGTTTCTGACCAAAAAACAACAGCGTCACATTATAAGGAATCGTTGTTACCCATAGAGTGACACCGATTATTAAGTAAGTACTCCTAGCCGGGACGGGCAGTTTTAGGAATCCTGAAGTACAGTCGAGTTTCTCAGTTCTTGACTTACAGTACCTTTCCATCTCTCTCTCTCTCTCTTTTTTTTACTTACCGTTGAGAAACTGTATTGGGTACTGGTGAATCTAGAGATGATATAATAGCTTATTTTTTTATAATGCAGACTAGGGCAATAAATGTTTTCTGAGATACTTATTTTTATAGACCACTTGAAAAATGAAGGTGGAACTTATATTTAGTAAAGTGCATACATCTTAAATGCCTGATGAATTTGTGCATCTGCCCAGAACAGGCTACAGAACATTTCTAGAACCGAATACCTTGGTACCTCATCCAAGGTTATAATTAACCCCTCCCTCAAAGGTAACCCCTGTTCTGACTTCTAATGCCAGAAGTTGGTTTTGCCTGTTTTTGAACTCCATACAGATGGGATGGTACAGTATGTACTCTTTTTTTCTGGCTACGGTTTGCTCAAGATTGTCTGTGACATTCGTCTAGATTGCTGCTCGCAGCCTCAGTTTGTCCTTTTTCATCACAATATACTATTCTACCATGTGAACACACCACGGTTTAGTCATCCTTCCCACTGCTGATAGAGATTACATCACTTGCGTTTTAAGTGATGATGAACTACTTGATAAAAGTGTTTATCTTATTGGGGCATTGTTTTGTTTTGTTTTTGCCTTTTCTTCTGTGCAATCAAGCCACCTGCTGTTTTGTGGTGTAAAATGCTAGCAGGTTCTCAGGTTTCATAAGTATTAGTGAACCGTATAAAATCGCCATCAGGTGGTAGGATGGTGTTCTCCACCAGGCTTCGTTTCTGGCGATGTGATCTTCCTTTCAGCCAGAGACCTCATAATTCCTGTGAAACCTCACCTGTTCTTAGTGGAAACACCCAGAGTCTAGTGAGCAGTGCTCCCCTCTGTCCCCCATTCTTTCAGCTGAGGAACATGGAGCACTGATGGGCTTAGTGATGAGGCTAATATTACAGAGAGGTAATTGAAAGAGCTGCGAATGGAAGCCAGGGATTCTGGCGTTTTTCTCTCCTGTTCCAGATACAAACGAAGCTTTCATTGTGTTGGTAATTTCAGTATATTCACCTACTTCTGAGTATACTGAGTATCAATTTTAATGTAATGTTTTCCTTTTTTCCCCTCAGCGTCGGTAATCAGGTTGGGGTGAATGATTTCTTTGATGAACAGATTTTTAAAATTGGCGCCCAGCTTCTAGTGAAAAAGTTGCTGATGGCTAACATGTCACATTATATAGCGACTTTTACTATAAGAAGGTGACCGTGAGAAACGTACATCCAGCTGCCCTACTTTGTGAACTCCGTGGCATCTCAAGATTTGGCAGGATTGTCGTTTCTTAAATAAATGCACCTTTGGCACTCCCAAACTTACTCATCAGCAGACGAGCCTACAAAGGATGAGGCTAAGCCTCTCAGGTAGATAATTAACAGGTAAACTGAAATGCCCAGATTCCTGGGGGAGAGGGGTTCTGTCGCACACACACTGGCACCTCTCTCCCAGCCCCCACTCCTCCTTGAGTGTTTTAGCAGATGGTTTAGGACTTTTTAAAAAGGTATCCCGAAGTGTATAGTTTGTTTTAGATGGGACAGAATTATGAATTTCGACATCACTGATGCTTTAGGACAAAAGAACTCTACGAGCTGAGCTCTTTGTTCATCAGACTACTGAGACTTAGGACCCAAAGAAAGCATTTTTACACCGAATATTCATTTTTTAAAAAATCAACACGAAATAAATGTAATAAACCATCAGTGTTAGAAATTCTTCAGAGTAGTTTTATTAATTAATTTTTAACTTAGGGTGACTTTCCTCCTTTTTATTATGAAGACCAAATGAGAAAACCTGATCTCCTCCTTTGACCTCCTGGCTGGCCTAGTCCTTACCTGGCTCTTCTAGGTTCGTGATACCTTATTCTTACCTCGGTTCTCTGGTTCCTTCCCTGCTAGTGTCCATTTCAGTCTTCCTTTCGCTATCACCTCTTGTGTCCTAAACTTGTGGTGTCCTTTCAGGGAAACTGACAATATTCGGGGCCATTTGGGCTGCAGCCTGTGTCCTGGTGTTCCTTAGCCTGTGTTTGCCCAGCCTGCCCCGTTGTGACTATCAGTTGGCACTTTAGGTCCGAAACCCCTGAGGAACTGGGACCTGCCAGTCTGCGATGAAAGTTTTGTTTGTCCTGTTTATTTTTGGCTGGTCATGGACACCTATTGAATGGCTTCTTTGTGTAATCAACCTTCAACATGACCCCGTGCAGTCTAGCTCCTACCTCTGCCCCTCGACTTGTACGTGTGGTAGACATTTTATTGAGCCCCTGCAAGCTCATACTGCTTTGTTATCTTTTGGACCCAGAATTCAAATTTCACATGTTGGCCTAGAAAATGTTAAGTAGAGGCCTTAAGTACCTCACGTGTTTGGTTATTGTCCACTTTTGACCTGGTATTAGTTTTTCACTCTAAACCTTATGACCTCTGGAGCTTTAAAAGGTTATATTTAGAGCAGGATATCTCTACGTTGGCACTATTTTTGGATGAATATTTTTGTTATCAGAAGCTGTCCTGTGCATTGAAGGATGTTTGGCATCATCCCTGGCCGCTGCCCACTGATGTTTAGTATCCACTGGCCACTACCCACGGTGCTAGTAGCGCGTCTCCCCTAGTGCTAATCCCTAGTGTCCCCAGACATTGCCAGTGTTCCTGGGGGTGGGGAGATGGGAGTGGGGGCCAAATTGCCTCTGGTTGAGAACCACCAGTTGAGGGGCTTCCCTGTTATTTTTCCACTTCTGCAATGATCTCCTCATGGAAATATAGAACGGTCCCAGAACTGCTAATACCTGTTTTTCTGGAATGGTGGCAGAATGGCATGTTTAAGGTCATGCCATTCATTCATTCATTCATCCATTTCTTCAGTGTACATGTATGGAATGTCTGCCAGACACCATGCTGAATGTGGGAAAGAATCAAATGAATAGAACGTGGTCCCGGTGCCTGTCTTAGTGCAAAAATTATTCAGATTGCCATGTCTTACTGGGGTGCCATGTTCTGGGCAGAGGAGGGAAAAGCGCAGTGCTGTGCATGTAGCTGACTTAATACTGAATGTCTGTTGCTAAGTGAACGAGTGACCATTCGTCGTAGGACGAACATGGACTCTAATCAGACACGCTGCGTTCAAATCACAGTTCACTGTTTATTACTTTCTTGTCATATAACTTGGAGCTAATTGCTTAACATCTCTGAGGCTTAAACCCCAAGCTCATATACATGTATCAGTGAATAGTGGCTGCTCTTGTTATTGTTATTATTTATTACTACTTATAGAAAGGATCTGCCATCTAATTTTGACTGAGTAACAGAGGTGTGTGGATAAACAGGTTTTTAAACAATGAAATAAATTGCCTCTAATGTTAAGGTTGTATTTGCTTTGAAAGTGCCTCAGATTTTACTTTATATTGGTAATAATTATTCTTTCTATGAAAGCCACATTCTTTGGTAGAGTTGAGTATTATTTATGTGTGTGTATTATCTCATATCTATGTTAAACTTTGATCATCTAAATGGTTTGAAGCTCTGGATTTCTGTAGATAATTTAGCGTGCATACACATAGAAATATGTCTTTTTAATTCTTAAATTGTCTTTTCTAAGGATTGGTACAAATTTTAAAGTTTACGTAACCTTCAGAGTACTTTTCCTGTAATAGACACTTTGCTTCATCTAGTATCTTTGTTATTTCTTTTGTTTTGGTTTTGTTTATTAACACAGAAAAGCTTCATTGGCCTGAGCAGGAACTTGCTAAGAAGTCTATTCTAAATGCAGAAGAGTCATTGGTCCTTGACAAGGACAGGAGCATTTCGCATTTATCTCCTGGAGTCCTGAAGGACATTTTCACCACCGGGACCAGTAGTTACAATGTCCTCCTACAGAGTAAAGAGGAGAAAAAGCATCCGTCACAAAAGCAGCCTTCCTCCACCTACTCCAAAAGATGCAGAAAACCCAGCAAATCTCCTAGCTCTGCGCGTAGTAAGGACCTCCGCAAGATGAAAGCCCCAGGGCCGGTGATGAGCGCCGGTCCTTGGTACTGCCTAGAACGGCAGCCGACTGTTTTTGTTACTAGTTCAGGGTCAAATCCCGTGAAGTTGACGCCCGGTATCTCTGTTACAGGGAACAGCATAGTGCTGCCACCTAAACCCAAAAACAAGGTCAAGCGATGCCACTTCTCCGCTCTGCCAAAGCCAAAGCCGCAGCCTCAGCTGTCTAGGAGTTTTGAGAAAGGAGATGACTCCTCTGTAAAGAAATTCTGCATACTCACGGCCATAAAGCCCACCAACTTGGAGAAAGAAAAACTGAGATTCTTCAAGTCTGACTATACCTACAACCCACAGTTCGAATATGCGAATCCCTCCCTGCCAGGTGTGTTGGCCAAGCACAGCAGCGCATCTGACCGCTTTCTTAAGCAGGTAAAATGCCGCTTCACTAGTGGCGTTTCGTTTTATGTAGCTAAAGCAGTTATTTGCAATCTTGTAAAAAGAAAAGAAAGGAAGAGACTCGAAAAATATTCCAGTTATTTACATGTCATGGTTAACTCCTACCCAGGCTGTGTGTGTCTGTGACAGGGGGTTTCCAGGTAAGTGGCATGGCCTTCGCGCAAACTGCTTTGCACTAATCAAAATCTATAAAGAATCTGTTATATAGACTTTGTGGCGGGGAGACACCGTATTAGGGAAAAAGCTTCAGGTTCTGGTTCCAGGCGTTCATTTGGGAGTTACCAGCATGGGGCCCGTTAGGCAGCCCACAGACACGTGTGGCCGCCCGCACTGCGTTTTCTGTTTGACACCAGATGCCGTAGAGGGAGCGGGCCACCTCCGGTCCCCCCTGTCAGGTTACAGTCCCAGCTGGCCTAGACTCCCAGAGGCATTTGGGGACCTACCCTTGGTACTTGCCCACAGACGTTTTAGTGCTTTACCAAAATTGTTATCATCAAATAAATATTTAGAAACTCATTTAAAGGAGAGAACAATGAAGTTTTTTAAATGATCTTCGGGACTAGCAAATCATGATGCGAAGGATGTGAGCGGCAATTCCCAGACTGCTCAGTTTAGACACACGACACACCCTTTCGTGTGCTTTGGGGTTGGATACACTTCAGAATTCACTGACGTGTTTGAGGAGAAATTGGCTGATGTTCGCCTGCCCGGCGTAGGGTGGAGGCCCTAGAGGCGGACTGCATTGGGCTAAGGTACCTTGGCACGGGTGCTTATAACGCATCGGGTTCAGCCTGGCGCCGGCAGAGACGGACATCGGTGGGTAGGCTGGGAGCACCGCGGGGTTCCACTGGCCTGCGGTGCGTGCCCTATTTTAGCATTTTCACCACAACCTGGTCCTGTGGATTTGTGGCCAGAAGATTTTGTTGTCATGGATGACATGGAATCTGACCAGTCTTTTCAGGCCATAATGTAAAGTTTATTTCTAAGATTAAAGTCATTTTAATGTAGCTATTTCCTTTCCTTCGTTAGAAGAAACCTTTTCTGCTGTGTCTCTGCTCTCTAATGGGCAGTCACTTTTTATTTAAAGGTGTTGAGATTGTGCTAAGCGTTAATTTAAAAATCAGGTGTTGTTTTTCTTCCTATTTTGGCAGTCATTTTGTGATTTTGTTGTTGTTGTTGTTGTGGAAACTGCAGTTGGTCAAACGGGGCTTTCATTTATACGTTAGGATAATTATAAAAATGCTGTTTGCCACCCCCAAGATTGCTGAGATTCATTCACCGATATTCTTTAATGTGGAGTCCTACAGCAAGTCCCACCATTAGACCAAGGAATGTCTCATTTCCCTGAGGCAGTGAGAAGCATCAGCAGCCCCTCAGGTCGAGCATTGACCTGGGGCTGTACAGTCTGTATTGTAGCTCAGTTCCAACTTGAGATAAAACCTACGTTTGGGTTGTTCGAGACTTCTAAATAGCACCAGCACTCCTAGCTGGCTTGTACTTCAGATGCCACCACTTTGGAGGATGCTCTCAACAAATGCCAATTATACTGCTCAGACCACTTTGATCAGACAAAGGAGATTCATCAGAACAAAGGCCTCCGTCAAACATGCTTAAATTCCTATTCAGCATCGCAGTGGATTGTGACATGATGTCACATCCGCCCCTTCCCCATCCCTGACGCTAAAGCAGCAGCTTCAGGGCCAGTCTCCTTGGCAGACAGCTCTTTTTATGCAGCTCGGTTGCTGGGCGAGTGACTTGGTGCCACGTGACTTCACTGGGAGAAGACTCTTGGGAGCCTGGTCCTGGTTTCCCCCTTACTTTACTGGATATGAGAATTGAGGAGTGGTGGGTTTAAGTTGGTCCCTCAAAGGCATTTGCATTCAGATTTCAGAAAAAGAAGAAAAACTTTCACAGAGACCCTAACGTTGTAAGATTTTTTAAAAGATATTTCGAGTTTCGTACGCTCCAGAGTCGTTTGGTGTAGCAGACAGGAGAAGTGGGGCCATTTCTTAACCTAATAGCGAGGAAGGTTTTCTCCCGGTCAGAGGTGGAAACGCCCCATCAGATTCTGTGTCCTTGGATGAAGGTCTGACCTTGGTGACTCACTGAAACGGCACTTCTGGGGACTTGCCTTTGAAACCTTGCCTGGGCACCTTCTCGGGTTCTTATCTTCCCAGGGTCTCACTTACAAAACAGCTTGGATATCTGTTTTTTTTTCTTGTAGGGGATGCAAGAGGACTCTGCAGCACTAAGCCGTTCGTAAATACCCGTCCTGGTAGCAGTTTCCCTCTCGTTTTCCCACTCACCATTGTGCACTTCCAGACTGTCCCCCAGCCTCGAGGACGCGAACGTGCAGAAGGGGCGAAGGGTGTGTGTGGCTGGGGGCGAGCAGGCTGCAGGCGGCATCTTTCCTTGTCCTACTGTGTGTTTGTTTCCCTCACTTGTTCCTTCCCTGAAGGCGGACTCGGTGTCTCAGATCTGTTTCCTCGGTTCTGCCTACGTACAGTATAACTTTTTGAAATACTTTCCTTCTTTTTATTATAATCTGGTCATAGTCCGCAGTCTGTTTTAGAGGAAAATGAATTATTTTGGCAAAAGCGTCGTTGCTTCAGTCTCCCCTGCCCTCCACACTGCTGTGAGCGTCTAAGGTACAAATCTGATCACGTCACTTCCCTCCCTGAAAAACTTAAGGGCTCCTCATAATTCAGGGTCAACCCAGAATCTTGAGCATGGCTTACAGGCCTTCGCTTTCCACCTTCCCGCTCTCGCTGGCATTTCCAGAGTCAGGTCTACACTCCAGCAGCATTTTGTGCAAACGACCTACCGTAGCGTTTATTCTACTGCTGTCGAGCTTACGTTTTGTTTCTTTCTGTGTCTTCACTGCTAGTCCGACCTCTTTGACAAAGTGTATTTCATTGACTTCAGCAGTTCCCAGAATTTTGCACCGCTCCGGGCACTAAATTAATGAGTCTCCTGGTGTCTGTCCAGCCAGGATAGACATGTTAGAGAAGAATGAGCATGACGTAATAGTAAGATAAGCTTTGGGGGCCGTTGATGTAGCTCCCAGGTAGCGTCGCGTCATGATGGAGCCTCGTCAATCGAGAGGAACTGAAGGAAGTGATGGCTGTTATATCTGATTATGGATATTGTGTGTATATTTTTTATGAAAAATTAGACCCCCTTAAAAAAAACCACTACTTTTTTCCATTTTTTGATGGATCTAATAATTAGTTCATTAGGTATAAATTTTTCCTAAATGTGGGTAAACTGTCAGGGTAAGCGTTCTTAGATTTATAGGGTACTTGTTCAGTATAAATTTTTAAATTTTTATTTCTGTTACGAATACGAATACTTATGAATACTTAATAGCCTTCTAGAACCATTTATCGATAACAAGGAACACCTGTATTTAAGTTTTTCTTAATTGAGAAAATTGAGAATTGAGAAAAACTAATTAACAGTCACGCGCTACATTAACAATGTTTCAGTCAACGACGGAGCACGTACAAGACGGCGCCCCATACAATTATAGCGGGAACTTCCCATCGTCGGGCGACATCACAGCCACCGAGCGGTGTAGCCATCGTCGTGCAGCACCTCACAGTAGCGGGTGTTTGCAGTGATGCTGGTGTAAACAGCTGTGCTGTCACGACAGGAGACAAACTGCCGGTCAGAGGAAGGTGCAGCACAGACGGTCACAGCAGCGGCTGTGCCATCCGGGTTCGCGTGCGTCCACCCTGGATGTTCACAGTGACACGTCTCTCAGCCGTGTCCCCATCCTTAGGCGGCGTGGGACTGTCCTAACCTGGTAGCCACGTCTTCCCCCTGAGGAAGCGTGTGTAGAAGAGGTAATTTTATCTGAGATTAAGTACATACTTCTAAAAACCTAGAAGCACAGGCTACGATAGAGCATTTCTTTAACTTTTTTTAGGTCTAAATATCTGCCTGATGTGGAGGGTACCGATTCTGTTTCTTCTGGAAGATTTCTCATCTTCTTTCCACTCTGATATGTTGACGGCTGGTGGCGCTTAGACTGGCGTATGCAAACCACCTTTGCTAATCTGGTACAATGGGTTTTTAATTATGTGCTCATTCGTTCTTTTAATTATTCTACTTGTCGTATAAATAAATGGGTCTCTGGGGTGTCTGTGCTCTGTTCTCATTCCCAGAAATCCTTCTCACGGCTCGGTGCACGTGAGTCACCTGGCGGTCTTGTTCAAATGCAGATTTTGATTCCGTAGGCATGGAGGGGCGGGTTAAATTTCTGCAGCTTCCAGTGATGCCGGTGCCTTTGGACTGCACTTTGAATAGCGAGGTTTTCAATAGCAGTTTTGGGAACTGAAGCCAGGAAAGCCTTGTGAAGCCATTTCTTGCTATGATAACTTTAAAATGTATGCCTAGTGTACTGATATTTATTTTTCCCCCAAAAAATATATATATATAATATATATATATATATGTGTGTGTGTGTGTGTGTGTGTGTGTGTGTGTATACATATATATGTATATATATAATATATAAATATATATATAGTATATATGTGTGTTGAATTATATCTTGTAATGTGTGAGCTTTTCTTTAGTTTTGGGTTGGACATGCTACCTACGGTGATGGTATTTATAAAGTGGTAACATGATATAATAACTGATATATACTGAGTATTATGTCTCGGACTTTGCCTTACAGAAGGTCGACTACATTTTCTCAACAAATCATGACGTAGACATTATTTTTATAGTCATTTACAAGTAAGAAGGCTTGGTAACAAACCTGGTGCCCTGCACATGGTCACACAACTAGAAGGTGGCAGAACTGGGGTGTCCCCTCAGGTAGTCTGATTCTGGAGCTCGTACTTTTAACCTCTTCATCAATCGGACAGCATTTCAGGAACTTACATAACGTGTACCTGGACTTTCTGGCTTATTTCACCGTTCATATAAGATATATGTGAATTTTCTAGTTTTTTCCCCAAAAGACCTTTGGAGAACATTTTCTTTTGTTTTCATTTCTTGTGGTTTCCCCCACAGATGCTGATCATCTGTGATTTGTTATCAGTTTTTTGTTTATTTTGTTTTATAGTTTTCTGCATATTTGTGTTTAGAGAAAAAGATCTCAACTTCCATATTCTTTTTATGTGAAAATGTATGAAGAACGAAAAGTAGATGGTGCCCTGCCCCGGTTGTCATTAGTAATGCTGAGATGAGGTTTTCCACCGAAGAGTGGCCCAGGGCAACGTCACACTGTGTGGGACCGTCACAGCAGAACGGTCGGTGGACGCTTCTGTGTGTCCTTAAAAGTGGTGGTGGGGCAGGGGGTGCGGTTTCCTTCATCCAAGTGGTAATTATGGTCTTGTGACCTACCTTCCACTCCTAGTCCTGCTTCACCACCGAAGGGTCTTAGAGAAGCCGGGCGGGGTGCCTCCGCCTTAACTGCTCTGCCAGTCGATGTCCTCGGCAGACGCAGCCTTTGCGTGTGTTAGAGAAGCACAGGGAGGCACCTGTAACCATGCCAGTGTTGTGCACACTTGTGAAAACGCGTGACCGCTGTTCAGGATCAGGAAGATGGGGCACCTCGGGTGCCGTGTCCTTTGGGAACCAGCAGCCACCAGCACGTCCTGACGAGGAAGGACGCGGCGGGCTCCGCTCTCGCCTCGAAGTACCTGGAAGCTGTTCACTGGCATCGTCTGTTTCCTTTACAGTCCATCAACATCATGGAGCTGACTTTACAGAAGTATGGAAGTTATGAGAAGTTCGAACAGGCCACGGGGGGCAGCCTGCTCTCTAAAACGCGCATCTGGAGTCACGTCCGGAGGTACATGATGAAGGAAGGCTGCATGGGCGAGGTACGACCGGCAGTGAGCCCCGGGGAGCCGGCTCGGGGCCTTGCAGCTCAGTCAGTGCCCCGTGCTTTTCCCAGCCATATTTAACTCATCCAGTTAGTCATTCCAGATGCCTCACTAAATGCCACAAGTACTTTTCATCGAATCTTTTCTTCTTGCTACCATTCCTGTACGCCTTGTGGTGTATATGAATTATTATATGAAAATTGTTCATGAAGAGATCTGCCCTAGTGTTCAGTCTCGAAATAAGAACCTGCCCCACCTGGCCCCTGCGTGTCCCTTCACATCGTTTTGGCCGGGGGACTGTACACGAGAGCACAGCGGAGGTGCAGCTTCAGTCCCGTGTCTCTCAGCATCATCTCCTTCCTTCCATCACCTTAAAGGTTCTAAGTTCCCAAATCTCAACATGGGAAGGGTCAGCAGTGGCTGGCTCTGCATTCCATATCCTTGGTCTCAGGGAGATCCACGGTTGGTGTAAATGAAAGAAAAAGGCGTTCATCGCGGGCCCACTGTCTTCCCTCTGCCTTCACATTTCGTTTTCCCTGTTGCTCCTTAGATTGTCGTTCACCTCACGGAGGACCTCCTCTCCCGAGCCTCGATGACGGTAGTGAACGGCTGCCCGACGCTGACCATCAACGTCTCCACTGCTCGGGAGCACTGGCTGGAGGGGATGCTGAGGCATGAAATAGGTAGGGCCAGCCCCTCCCGGTCTGTCCCTCCCTTCCTGACCTCAGACGTTAGCATCAAAGAAACGTCCTTTCATAGGGGGGTTTCCTTAGAGTGTCTGGCAAAAAGTAACGAAGTGGTTAGGCTTCGCTGAAACTGAAGCGTGGATGATGAATGCCTCGTTCCAAGTTCTATTTTAGGGCGACGTGTAGCTGTGTTAAGCTTAGAAAGTCACTTACCCCCGGGGACTTGAGTTCCCTGGCCTTAAAGGGAAGGAATTGAATCACGGGATCTCTGAGATCCTTTTCGGATATCAAGTCTCTGATTCTCTTTAAAAAAATGAATGGTGAGCCTCCCGCAGGCAGTGCCCGCCTCCCGACGGAAAGGCCTCGGGGTCAGGTCGCCGCCTGCTTCGTTTCCATCTGGAGGGCTGCACCGACCTGGTTTTGGAACTGCCGGCAGGCCCTGTTGGGAGAATGGCATTTCTTGTGTTCCACGTGCCCTTCTTCTCCTCAGGCACTCATTATTTTCGTGGTATTAACAACCTTCAGCAGCCGTGGAATAGCTGGACGGGCCGCAAAAAGCACGAGCTGAAGCCGAACAACCCCACGGAGGAAGGGCTGGCGAGCATTCACAGCGTCCTGTTCAGAAAGGACCCCTTTCTGTGGAGGGCCGCCCTCCTCTACTACACGGTCTACCAGGCCAGCCAGATGTCCTTCTGCGACCTCTTCAGGGACATCGGAAAGTTCGTCAAGGACCCGGCGACCCGATGGGATTACTGCGTCCGCGCCAAGAGAGGGTGGACCGACACCTCCCAGCCAGGTGGGCGTCCCTGGGCTGCCGGTTTTCCGGCCCACGGGGTGGGTGACGCCCTGGTCCACCGACCGGAGAATTCACTCACCGTGAAAGAGCAAACCTTCGTTACCTGCGGTCAGCGATGCTTTTCCCGAGCCTCGCTCCTTAGCTGTACTTTTGCCCCATCTCCTTTTGAAAAGCGTTAAGCCCACTGAACGACGGGACGAGTGACGGAGTGAACACTCACATGCCCTTCCGATAGATTCGCCAGTTGTTAACATTTTGCCTTTTTTTTTTCCCCATCCTGAATTTTAAAATAGCCGTGTCGAGCTCTAATTCACATGACTTAGAATCCACCCGACACAGTGAACACGTCCGTGGTCCGTGGAGTATTCTTCATGGTTGTGCACCCATCGCTCCCACCGAATTCCAGAATGTTTTCCTCACCCCGAAAGGAAACTGGTACCCACTGGCAGTCATGCCCCATTCTCTCCCTCCATGCCCCCCGCTCTACGTAACCGCTATTCTGCCTTCACAGGTTTGCCCGCGTTGGGCTTTTACGTAAACAGAATCAGATAACATGTGATTCTTTCACTCAGCATCATGTTTTAAAGGTTCATCGTTCTGTAGCACGTATCAGCATTTCAGGGTTTTTATTGCTCATGACGTTCCACTGCATGGATGTGATGGTTTTACTTATCTATTCCTGGACATCCGGGTTTCCACCTTCTGCCTGTTATGAGTCATGCTGCTGTGAACCTTGTGTGTACGAGTTGGTGACGTCAGTTCTCTTGGGCATACACTTAGGAGTGGGATTGTCGGGTCAGATGGTAACTCCTCCTGTGTTTAACCTTTCGAAGGCGCTCGGACTGTTTCCCAAGGTGACTGCCGCATTGCACATCCCCGCCGGCGGTGTATGAGGGCTCCGGCTGCTCCTCTTTCTCAGCTCCTGCTTTGTTTTTGTTTCCTTTGGGGTTGTAAGAGTTCTCTGTGCATTCCAGATGCAGCTCTAGATCGATCGTTTACCGCTATTTCCTCCACTTTCCGTGGGTTGTCTTTTCTCTCCTCGCGACTTTTAAAGAGTAATTTGTACACTTGACATTCCGTTTCTGAAAATTTGAGCATGCATCTACCCAACACGGTGTCATTGTCACACTTAAGAAAGTGAGAGCCTCAGTTCAGCAATATCCGCTACTACACACGTCGTATTTAGATTTCCCTAGATGTTCCAAAGATGTCCTTTATGCCTGTATGAGAAAATCTAGATCCAGTCAGGGTTTAGGCATTACCTTTGGTGGCTGCGTTTCTTTAGCCTCTTAGAATGGAGCAGCCTTCCTCACCCTTTTGTCATGATACTGACTTTTTCTTTTTTAATTATTTTTTAGGTGAGGAAGCCCTTGGTTGACCTCACAGATTGCAAGGGCCTTGTCAGCTTACAGTCCCTTATTGTTTATTTTTTATGCCTACAGCGCCTGGTCTTCCTAGGGGGTCTCCCATCCAAGGACTAACCAGGCCCGACCCTGCTTACCTTCCGAGATCAGACGGGATCGGGCTTATTCAGGGCGGCATGGCCGTAGACTAGATACCAACTTTGTTGAAAAGTCCCGGCCACTGCTCTGGTAGAATGTCCGCAATCTGGATGTTTGTTCCCTCATGACTAGATTCAGGGAAACGTGTTTAACAGGGACATGACATACGTGAGATGGGCCCACAGCAGGAGCCTCCGCGCAATCCCCATCCTGTTTAGGTGGGGATTGTGAGCGCCGTCCCTTGTCAAAGGACGTTTTCCCCATTTTCATTAATAACTGATCTGTGAGGTGATAGATACCGCGTAGACATCCTGTTTCCCAGCATTTCATCTAGTGGGCTTAGCATCCATCTGTGATCCTCGCCCGAATCTGTCTCACTTGGGCTTTCTGGCCCTTTTCTCTGATCGTTTGTATGATCTGTCTAACGAAGACGGAGGAAAGGAGTACAGTCACACGGCACGTGGATCTTCACAAGCAGCCTGGCTCTGAGCACGCGTGCTCTTCTCACAGAAAGGGTCAGAGCTGTTGTCAGCAGCGTTAAGACCTCGGATTGGCCCCGAAGTTTTTGTTTGTTTGTTTTTACAGAATAAGAAGTGGGTTACGTAAGGCAATACAAAGACGCCTTTGAAAAGGGCTAGGAGTTAGGGGACGCTCATTTAAAAATCCCTTGTCTTTAAGAGTGATTCAATATATTAATACATTTTCTTCTAAATGTATTGAAAACTATTTACGCAGAGCTTCGAAACACCTGCTCCAGTCTGTGAGGGTTGTGTCGCCCGCCCGGCCCCCAGTGACAGTTTATCCCTGTGATGGAGGGGTCTGGGAGCAGGGCGGAGGCACCCGTGTCCCCGTCTTTCCTGTGCGCAGCCCCCTCCAGGCTGCTTCAGGTCGCGAGTGTGCCTGCCCTGCCCCTCCTCTTCACGTCCCCTTGTCTGTGGTTCTAGATGCACGGGCCTTCCATGCTGCCCTCGGCGCCCATGGACTCATGTCATTTCTAGACTAGTCCTTTCTCTTTTTTCTTCACATACTTTAAAAATAAAAAGTATTGCTGAACATTTCACACGCATAAAAAGAAGAGTGATTACATGTGCTGAACCCTCACGAAGTGTGACTCAGCCTCCGTAATTAGCGGCACGTCTAACTGGATCATCTGTTCCTCCAGTTGTCTTCCTCTAGCTCCTTAAAGCCCGTCCCAGACACCACGTCCTTGCGCCCGTAAGTACTTCAGTGCGCGCCTCCGATGAGGCCCGCTGCTCCTCACAGTCCCCACGCTATTAACCAAACTAACAGTTTCCTAATACAGGACCCTCCGTACGGTAGAATTTTAGTCTATGTAATAGAGCAAAATTTTTTTTAATTGCAGAAGTTATGTCGTGACGGGAGAAAGCTTTTCTTGGTTTTTAAAGTAGGCTCAGCTCTCACAAGCCCTTTCTACTTACCATGTCTGCGTCCATATCTATTTTTTTTTTTTTATTTATAAACCTCCATACTCTCTAAAATCTAGCTCTAACTCACGTTTTCATAGGGAGGAATGCTATCCAAATCAGTTGTTTTTAATGGGGTAAGTGGTGTTAGTATTTTAAAAACCTAGAAGCTTCCGGAAGGAATCCTGTGTCTCCACCTGGCCCCCTGGAAACCCAGCTGCTCTGTGACCGTCCTCCCCCACCTCCCCTCCACGGCATCATGCAGTTAAGGCTATGCTCAGAGGGTGGGGCGGGGGAGAGTGGGATAATCATGTCTAAGAGTCATGTATGTAAATTACTGGTGTTTCCTTATAATTAGGAAAAATGCTATCTTAATTGTGGGGTGTGGGGTCTGGGAGGAGATCTAACAGGGGAGCTTCTAGTCCCCACGTTACCTTGGCCCTTCCCAAGGCCTGACATTTTACGTTACGTCTACAGCAGTTAACTAAAAGCAGACGTGGCCAGTGCCCGTCTTTTAACACGGAGTGTGCGGGTTAGACTCTAATTACTGGGTAATTTTTTTAAAACATCACACAGTAAGCCTCTTCTGGCTCCTGCAGGGTGCTTCAGTAAAGACCAGGTGTACTTGGATGGCATCCTGCAAATCCTGCGATACAGAGACTCCATCGACTTCCACCTGCTGACTGCCCTGGGGAAGGTGAGTGACGCCCGTGGCGCAGGCCCCAGGCCCCACGCTCCGCGGGCGCCGTGGCCTCCGGCTCAGCCCTCTGATCCAGTACGACTCGGGGTCAGTACGACTCAGGGTTTTTACTTCATCGCGGGAATGCTAGCGGGAGGGAAGAAACGTGGTTCTGCCACGGAAATCAGTTCCTTCGAGGACAATGAGAGATAAGGAAATAGGAAATTTGGGAATATACCATACAGCTTTACTTTCGCTTTTACACCTTTTTCTAAAGCGTTTTGAAGCACGCGGTCGATACTTCCCCCTTAACACAGCAGCATGTGTCTCCCAGGAATAAGGATATTCTCTGACATGACTGTATGAGTTTCTCCTTTTTTGGTCCAGTTCCACTTACTTTACGTTAAATTGTTTTTTAAATGAAATATGTTGGGTAACATTGGTTAATAACATGTGAACTTCAGGCGCACAACTTCACAGCGCACGGTCTGCGTCCTCCGTCGTGGGCTCACCACCCGAAGTCCGGTCTCCTGTGTCACCACATAGGGCCCGTGAGCCTCCTCATCCTCCCCTAAACGCCCTTCCCCTCTGGTAGCCGCCCTTCTGCCGTCTGCGAGTTTGTTTTGTTTGTCGCGTTCTGTTTTATGTCCCACACGGGAGTGAAACCGTACGGGTCTCGCCCATTTCCATCTGGCTGATTTCACTTAGCATCGTCTGCTAAGGCCGAGCACACCCCATTCTATGAATGTACCACATCTTCTTTGTCCAGTCGTCCTTCAAAGGAGGCTCAGGTGGTTTCCGTGTCTTGGCCGCTGTGAATAATCCTGCATTGGATGTAGGGAGACGTGCCTTTTCGAATAAGAGTTTTCACCTATTGGGGGTAGAGACCCAGAAAGGGCATTGCTGGGTCACGTGGGAGCTCTGTGACCTCTGTGAGGAACCTCCAGGCTGTTTTCCATCGTGGCTGCCCCGGTTCACATTCCCACCAGCAGAGTATGCGGGTTCCTTTCTCTCTGCCTCCTCCCCCACGCTTGTTCTGTCTCGTCTCGTTGATCATACCCGTTCTGGGAGGTGTGAGGTGCCGTCTCACTGTGGCCCTGATCTGCGTTGAGCACCTTTTCATCTGTCTCTTGGCCACCCCTGTGTCTTCCTTGGAAAAGTGTCTTGTCAGGTCTTCTGCCTATTTTTTAATCAAAGTGTTCTTTTTTGTTCTTGTTGAGTCGTATGAGCTCTTTATGTATTTTGGACATTAGCCCCTTATTGGAGGTATTGTCTGCAAATATCTCCTCCCATGCGGTTGACCACTCTTGCTGTGCAGAAGCTTTTTGGTCTGATGCAGTCCCATTCATTTAGTTTTGCTTTTAGTTCCCTTCCCCTTGGAGTCAAGTCCACAAAAACCGCCCTTTGACCAAGGTCCATGAGTGTAGGGCCCGTGTTTTCTTCTACTCGTTTTCCTGTTTCAGGTCTTACATTCAAGTCTTTAATCTCTCTCAATCTATAACAGCCCTACCCCCCCACCTGTTTTCGTTTTTCATGACATTTTTAAGAATCCAGGACGGTTTTAAGAATTCCTGCGATCGAGATGATCAGATCGTTTCCTTGTGATTAGTTTCAGGTTAAACATTTTTGCCGAGAATTCGACTTAAGCGAGCTGTGCGTGTCCTGTTGCATGACACTGGAAAACGCTTAATGCCGTTTTTATTATTGGTGACGCGTGTTCAATCACCTGGGTGAATTAGTTACTGCCAGGCCTCTCCATCGTGGGTGCCTGCCTGTCCCCCTTTCAAGTAAGTAATTCGTGGGCGAGGCCCATGACGGCACCGGTCCTCACCGGCGGTTCGAGGACTGGTATGACCGCTGCCCAGACCCGTTACTGATCTGGCGGTGGCAAAATACTGAATTCTGTGACCTCTGGTACACTGCCTTCCCCTTTTCCTGGTATCATTATGTACTTATCCTTTTTCTTTCACCCCTGCCAACGGCCGCTCCTGTTTTTTTAGACGTCTCCGTGTTTTCTGGCCAAGTACAATGTTCTGATCTCATCTTATACTTTCCCTACCCAAATCTGAGAGTAGATACTTTCCCAGGGAAGCCTTGATTTCTTTCGGTGGGAAACGGTATTTATAAAACAAGGTCTAAGCCCCGGACGTGCTCACTGCTCCTGGCCCCTGGTGCTTTTAGGTCTTTTCAGTGAGCAACTCGCATGTGCCTGTTCTACATTACAAGGGCATTCTCTTCAGATGATGACCTCAGGCCCTCCTACAGCTTCGTTCCTATTCTCCCGTCTCTTAAAACGAGAACATTAATATATCTACTCGTTCTCTCCTACAATAAACTTAAGAATGGTGTAAGAATCTCTAGGCCATAACAATAACAGCAAACGCTTTCGTTATACTTAATGGTGTAAATACTCAACAACATAAATAATTTTAGTTACTAAAAAATAAATAAAACAATGAAAAACATATATCATAAAAACGTATAACATGAACACGATTTTTGATTAATGTCTTCTTACTGAACCAGGCAGAATATTGATCAGAAAACAGTACCATTTACAGTCAGCCATGTTTTGGAATTGAAAGTTGCAGAGACGATTTATAGGACTTAAAAAGTTTCACCCCTAAACTTAACATAACTACCTGTGAAAGACTGGGATCTTACACAAGCAAAGGGAAGAGATGTGAAATTTTAACTTACAGAAATTTAAAATAAAAGAGAGAATTTAACCCAAAACAAATCATTGTATTTCTCAAACTAAAATATAAATGGAAAATAGAAATAGAAAATCCAATCTATGATTATGATTTTCCTCATTTAATAATATATTTATATTCTAGCTATTTTCTTGAATCTTTGATTTCGTGAAGAGATTCCTTTAGGCTTAGAGTCTCACACCCATTCATTAAATTGTATAATTTTAGTCAAACTGAGTAGGTGCAAGGTAGGTGTTAAATCAAATACTGACTTTTAATCCTTTTTTTTTAGTATGGTCAATGGAATAAGGGGGCAGATACGTTCTTATCGAGCACAGCAAAGAAGTGGAAGCCGCTGATGTTGGTTATTTTGCAGGTTTTAAAGTAATT
This sequence comes from Cynopterus sphinx, assembly GCA_030015415.1. Taxonomy (NCBI): domain Eukaryota; kingdom Metazoa; phylum Chordata; class Mammalia; order Chiroptera; family Pteropodidae; genus Cynopterus; species Cynopterus sphinx. Next base: position 4,771,874 of record CM057391.1, read on the forward strand.
AGGCAAACAGGCCACATGCTGAAAGTTGGACCTAAGACGCAGGGAGGAAACTGCTCTCCAAATGCAGCTGGCCGAAAACTGACTCGGCTTCCTTTTCTCAGGTCTCTTACGAAGACGTGGATCGCCTGAAAGGGCTGGCCGTCACTGAAAACACCCGGGTCCCTCACTTCCTGCAGGACCGGGACCGGTACATGGAACACCTGGAGAAGATCATGGAGGTGAACGAGCTGGCCGACAGGGAGCTGAAGGGCCTCATATGTTAGCCGCGTCCTCGCGGGCCCAGCTGCGCTGGACCCCCGTGTACATTCCCGCGCGGGTGCACTGGGCACCGGCAGATGTAAAAAAGAAGAATGACTGTTGACATGGCTTTTCTGAAGAATGACCTGCCGTGTTCAGCTGACTCTGTAGGTTAAGTGCAAACCTTAAACTGTTTCCCCGAAATGTTTCTCCAGGCTCCCAGGGAAGGTTCCTTGTTTTCGCCTGACTCTGCCGAGGGTCACGTGAAAATGCTACTGATGAGTCTTTTCGAAGGATCCTGGTCAAACCGAGCGACGCCTTTCCTTCTTCCTGAGCAGCGTGGTCTCAGGCCTGCAGCCTGGGCACCAGCAGCAGCTTCAGCTAGAGGTGAATCCGGAGCTGTTAGACGCCACGGTGATAGTTTATTTGAATATGGCAATTATTTTTCTTTGAAAAATTAATTTTCTTATGCCTCCCCAAACTAGCTGCATCTAGGACTCCGTACTCCTCTTAAGTGTGCCACGTGAAGGGGGAAGCAGTCTGAGAAGCTTTCACGAGCCCTTTATTTCACATGTCGTTATTTCACCTCGCAAGTTTATAGGAGCTAAATGGGAGCGTCATCTCACTTTGTCCAGTTGTCCCTCAACTAAAGCCTGTTTCGTTGGCTGGAACACGTTGCACCACTTCAAAATTGTAACCAAGTGTGAGGGTCTTTCTCTCTCTGTTCCTTTATGTAAATGGTAAGTACCAGTTCCAGAGAGGCTGATCTACCTAGGACAGTTGGGGAAGAGAGGAGCTACCCACCTTTTGTTCCATTAAACGGGGCGACAGACGGGAGGCAGATTAGCTTCACGTAGGAGCCGGGTGCAGAGTGTAAACCTGACCACGCTCTGAAAGGAGAACCTCTGGGCGTTGCCATTTGATTAAACGGCCTTCTGATGTCAGCCCGGTGTATTTTTTATCAAAATCTTTGACTTTATCAACCCAGTAAGGACACGGTCTGATTTTCAAAACTGAGAGTTGGTTTTGCGACGTTTCTTCTGCTAAAAGCCCCTACACCTTAGCGTTATCACTGATCCGTTTTGACATGTACCTGCACGCGTACGCCTGTGATCAAATGGTTGCTCAGACAACCTGTTTGGACGCTCAGAAAGACTACTGCTGTAAACGGCCCGTCCAACACTGCTACTGTGACCTCTGCCCAAAGCTGCTGGAGAGTTTACCTTTGCCTCAGTCCAGGCGCAAACATGGTGCTCACGCTGGCGGATGTTCCCTGCAGTGATCGGTCCACATTCGTGCTCGGCACTGATCGTACTGGACGTCTTTTGCAGGCTACGTTACGCGATTTTCCTCGTTCACGTATCTAGGGGCTTGCCTTAGGGAGGGATGTTGCAGCAAGCGGGGTGTTCCCTAACTGGCTGGCGCCTGGCGGTTCTTGCAAAGCCAGGCACCTTGCCTGTGGCTGGAGTGGACCAGGCCCGTGTCACGCTGCCCGGAGTGTGGCCTGCGCGTCTCTCTGCAGGGCGCTCGCCAGACACCGGTCGACTGTTCTCGACCTTGACCCCTCAAGCATTATTTCCTTGTCGCGGAGTCATCCAGTCTCAGCTTTGTGTGGTGTTTTCTGACTTCCTCTTCAAACTCATCAAAGGCCACTGTGGAACAGTGTCTTCTTAACTGGAACTGAAGTATAGACAGAAATGGCGGTATTTATGTCCTGTGACTTAGGCCCAAAGCTTGTACATTCAACATTTGTAGGTAATTTGCCTGCTAATCCTCTGTTATGGTTTAAATATACAGGAAAATCACAGCAGCCTTAATTTCCTATCGGTGGGATGATTTGCAGTGATTATAATCTCCAAATTTCAAAATGGATATATATTTCTCTCGCTGTGGAAAAGGAAAAACTTTCTTGCCTTACTTTTTTAGTATAAAGACAAAAAACATGAGCACGATCTAGAAAAAAAAAATAAATCACATTGATTGTCTGAAGATATTTTAAAAGTTAGCGATGAACCAAAAAAATAGTTTCAGATTAGCAGAAATACTTAAAGAGCTCTAAGCTTTAAAAGCTGGGATTGAAGATCTAATTAATGTTTATTCTCTTTCCCGAAATTGCATTAAGGTAGTTTTCTTCCCCAAAACTGAAAGTTTTAATAAATAGAAAATCATAGCGGCAGTACTTAGGGAAGGAGTTGGAGATGGTATTAATTTTAATTGTCATCTGTTCTCAGTTATTGATGATTAGGCTTTCACCAGTTTTGTCCTCGTAATTTTAACATGCAATTGGGTCAAAAAGAAATTCCGACAAACTTCAGCTTTCACACCAGACGGAATCGAAAGTAAAATTGTTCGCACGCATAAATACGTAGTCTTCGTTTCTTTACACTTACATCTCTGCAGAAGGGTTTAGGATTTGTGTGTTTGGGTTTGTACGTCGTGTATAGCTGTAATAGAAATAAATAGCGCTGAGGTTCTCAGATGAAGCCCGGATATGTGTGCATGCACACGTCGGTCCTCTGAAAACCTACTTATGTTTTTGTTGAGGTGTTTCTGGATTTCTTACGTGGTAGTTTTTGAAAGGACGATCGATCATGCTGGTCTTCGGGTCTCGTTATTTATAGAGAAACCTTACATTTGCCACACTCCACCTTCCTAATTAGCTTATACTCTCACGGGTCGCAGGGAGAAGGGAAAAGGCGAGACGTGTCATTTTGTCTTGATTTACCACCCCGGGGTTCATTGAGTAAAAACGTTCGTGCAAAACCCACGGAGCAGGATCTGTGCTGAGTGCCTGCGGCCTCCGGCGAGGAGGACCAGAACTGCCCACGGCCAGGGGAGGGAGAGTAGCGCAGAGCCCGCCGGGCCCACCCCCGAGAAGTGCTCCCATAGCAGGTGGGCCTGCTCATCGCAGCGCCTGGGTCTGAAACCGGAGCCGCCGTGACCCCGGGGGAGGAGTGGGCCCCCGAGTGCAGCTGCTGTGTCAGCAAAGGCCTCCAGGGGGTCGAGGTCTTTATCCCTAAGGGCCTCGGTCTTTGAACGCAAACCTTTCCTGCGCCTGGGGAAGCCATTTCTGTTCATCGATTTCAGCAGCTGAAGGAGTTCAAGGCTGGAAGAAGCCGATGCCAGGGTGTGGAGTGTCAGCATGGTCAGCGGGCTGTGGCAGCGCGGTAAGGACGTGGGGGATTTCGCGCTCACACAGCAGAAAGGCCGTGCAAAGAGGAAGCACAAGGGCAGCCACCTGCAAGCCGGGGAGAGAGGCCTGGGCCGTAGCCTTCTCTCACGGCCTGTAGGAGACACGGAACCTGCCAACACGTCGACCTTGAACTTCAAAACTGAAGGACTGCACCTGGGGTGAAGGGCACAGCAGGGAGCTGAATGAATCGTCCCTAATTGTGGTCCCCCCCTACCCCGACAGCAACAGTGGGGGCGGGGGGGGGGACACAAGGAAGAATCTGAGGAGGTGGGAGCTTTGAAATGCAGAGGACAAGGAATGAAAAAGGAGCGAAGCCTGCGTGACCTGTGGGACACCAGCCAAAGGAACAATTCGCAAGTTCTTGGCGACGCAGAAGAGGCGAGTGAGAAGGGGGCAGAGAGCTCCTTTAAAGACGCAGCGGGGGGACCTCCCCAGATCGGGGAGAAATTTGGAAGTCCAAGTTCACGAAGGCCGAGCTCTCCGCGGATGTCTGAGTGCCAGGCCACAACGGCCCACTAGAGGGACCACGAGCCCTTCTTTCCCCTCCAACTCGCAATCTCGTTTTAAGCTCGAGGCCGTCTAGGTGACATTCCCCGCCGCTGGACCCTTAAAAACGCGTCGCCTTATAGAGCTGAAGAAGAGAAAGTGTTACCGGAGTTTCCTCTCGGGTCCGATTTAAATCTCGCTGTCAAGTTTGTCATAGGACTTTTTGCGACGAGTCGGGCTGTGAAGCAGTGTACACACCCTGTGTGTGAGTGTACGGAAGACGGTGTGCGCTGACGTGTATCCCGTGCTACCCTCAGCCTTGAGACCTCCCACGACACCTTCGCGTGTCTGTCTGAAACGAGCCTGTGTACCTGAGAGGTACGGTGGGAAATTCAGCCGCGTCTCATCTCCCACAGCTTCCTGGCGTGATGCCCTTCTCAGTGACACCAGCGTTTTCCCTTTAGAGAAACGGAGGGAAGGAGGGACTGGGGAGAGGCACCGGAACCCCCGGGCAGAGAGCTTGCGGGCCGCGGCCCTCACAGAGGCCCCCGCCGCAGCCGAGTCACAGGCGGGGCTAGGGGCGCGTGGTTTTCGGTGCAGCCGCACGTTGCTAAGATGCACAAGGTCCCTGTGGCGTATTAGGGTCCCCTGTCCCAGGCCCGAGATGCCTACAGCTTCCAGGCCCCTGTGAGGCGCTGGGCTGCCCTCAGACAAGACCCTGGAGCCAGGCCACGGCCTCCGCACGCACCTGCAGGCCAGGTGAACCCTTCCCGTGCGCCGGTTCCGAGGGCCTAGGGCAAAGGTCAGAGGGGGTGAGGTCAGCCACGTGAGTGGATTTGTAGGGTCGATTCTCGGCCTCAGGAACTGAGCTACACACACTCTGTACACTGAGGACGAGAATCGGGGCCCTCGCCTCCAGGATCCTTCTGGAAGCTGCCTGTGAGGCTCGCGGGTCCTACCCTCTGTGCCCCATAGGGAAGCGGACCCTGCGGCCGGAAGGAGGCAGAGGGACCCGCGTGCCTGGCGTGCCCACCAGCACCCAGCACCCAGCACGCAGCCGGTTTCGCCCGCCGTTCCCTGCCTCCCTGTCCTTGGGCCCTGAGAGTCGGCGAATGGGGGGATTTTTATAGCCCAGAAATTCACAGGGTCCCTGGAAGCACAAGGATGGTGTCCCTCCAGCCACTCGACACCTCAGAGCGAAGAAACCGCCACAGAACACCCGGCAGTGGCCACCGACTCACACGACGCCGGCCACGTGCGCTCGGCCACCATCACAGCGCGCCGTGAGCCCTCCATGGTCCCACCTTGGTTTGGAGACACGCGGTCCGGTGTTCAGTCACGGCTTCAGCCCCCTGCACCCCCACCCCGTCGGGCCCCGACCCCCGAACCCGTGCCCTCCTGCATGGTGCCGCCTCACACAAAGGGGCCCCCTGGTGCTCGGCCGGGGCTGCCACTCATTGTGTCACGGATACGGAGAGGATGGTGTGAGCTCCCCGAGGCTGCTGTAACGAAGCCCCCCGAGACCCGGCGGCTGAAAGCAACAGAAATGCATGTCTCAGCCCGGAAACTAGAAGTCCCAGGTCGAGGAGTCATCGGCGCTCCGCGCCCTCTGCAGCCCTCCCTTGCCTCTCCCAGCTTCTGCGGCTGCAGGCCTCGGGGTGCGTCGCTCCGGTGTCGACTGGCCATTCTTCCTGTGCCCCTATCCCCCTTCTCTCGTAAGGACCCCAGTCATACTGGAAGAAGGGCCCGCCCTGCTCCGCTATGACCTCACCCTGATGGCATCTGCAATAACCCTGTTTCCGAATAAGCCACGTTCGGAGGTACCGGGGGTCCGGACCGAATCGTAGCTTCTGGGGGCATCATCCAACCCACACCACCAGGAACCAGGATCTCTGTCCTCAAAAACCCGTTGTCGTCATGATCGTCCCCTCTAACCGTGGGCCGGACTTCTCTGGGCTTTTCTAGATGTTTGCGGTCTGCCCAGGAGGCTGGCCCCTGAAACCAGTGTGTGTCCGCGGAGGGATGTCCCGTTCTCGACGGGAGCAGAGAGGGCCAGTCATAGAAGGCTCTGGAAGGGCAGGTTCCCCTACCCCTCATCCCCACCGCCTGGACACTTACCCTACAGGCACCTGAGCACAACGTGTCCAGAGCAGCGCTCAGCGTTACAGACAAGTCAGCACGACCACGGATCCCCCAGGCCGCCGTGGCTCCAGCTCCCCCGGAGCTTATCATGGTCCAGCCACGCGCCCCCGGGGCTGCCGCAGCTGGTCCGGCCGCGTCAGCAGGGGGACCCCCACGTCCTCCTGCCGCTCAGCACGGCCCCCTGGAGCCCACCTCTGCACGGGCTCCCTGACCCCACCCAGGCGTGGCCACCCCCTGGCCCCACCTGCTCCAGCCGAGCATGAGGCCACGAGGGACAGCACAAACCCCGCGACCCCTGCCCTTTCCTCGCCGGGCTCTCCCGCGCCTGCTGCCGCTGCCTCGTCCTCTCGTCGCTGCACGGCGCCGGCACGGGCTCCCCGGAGCCCACAGAACAGCCTCGCTTTGCTTCAGCTCTCTGCCTTTTAGGGTCTGGCCTTCTTTCCCCCACAGCACACGACAAGCTTTGGCCCCCGTGAACTATGCTCGACGACACTCCCGTTCCCTCCCTCCACAGCCCTGCCCTCACAGAGGACGCGACCACCACTCAGCCACTGCGTCCCCCAGCCCTGCCCATGCTGTCCCAGGCCACCTTGCCCACGAGGACGCCTCCGGTTCGCCCCAGGCGAGAACAGCCTCTTTCCACCCTCCGAGTCACACAGCGCGTCCCATTTCCGCCACTCGAGCCTTAACACAGGCCTTGGGGAGCACACAGAGCTGACTTTGAATCCCGACTCTGTCACTTCAAGGTGGCGAAGCCCGCGTAGGTTCCTTACCTGTACAAGGGGGTGACAGCCTCGGTCCTTGACGAACGTCCTCAGGTCAGCTGTGGGGGTCACAGGCGTGTGGCCCTGGCAGGGAGCGCCCATTCCCTTCCAGGTCCCGTCCCTCCCTCCCCCACCTCCGCTCCCCCGTGCCCTCTTCAGCCCTGGCATACGGGTTCCTGAAGACCCCTCAGGCTAAGGGTGCGCACCTGAGGGTGGGCGGGCTCTCCCTGAGGACCATCACCTGGAGAAGGCGCCAGGTGTCGGGCAGGAGGCGGGACTTCGGGGCATCCTCGGCCCGGCAGGGCAGCGCGTGCCGTCACTCTGTGCTCATCACCCTGGCCGTCCTCCTGGCTGTCCAGACCTACCTGAGGGCCTTCCTGAGCCGCAGGGCTGCAGGCCTCTGCCAGGCGGGGCCAGGCAGGGAGACCCACGCCCGCCCCACGAGCGGCGGATGAGGAGGCTCTACCGCGTGGACATAAAAACCAGCTTTCAGGAGCCCCTCGGTGGTTGCTGTGCCCCCGTAAGCCTTTGGCCAAGGCGGCCTTCGCTGCCCCAGCCTGGGCTCAGCTAGGAGTGGGGGACACGCCGGCGGCAGGGAGGGACTTTACGTGCCTTCCGGACGGGACGCCCCATAGAAAGACGGACGAGCCAAATTCATGGATGCCCTGGGCAAGCCAGACGGCGCCTCACCCTGTCAGCCGCCCGCTGGTGGCTTGTCACTGAGCTGGGAACAAATCGAAGGTGCGCCCTGTGCTGCCCTGGAGCAGGGTGACCAGCGACAGCGCCGGCGGCCGTCTCTGGCCCTCAGGGAGCCTTCGGGCCTTTGCCAGTGCAATGCGGGGCCGATGGTCAGTGTCCCTGTGACAGGTTCCACAGGGGGCCTTGACGCCAGGGCCCAGTTGACTGGGGCCGGGACAGGATCTCCACCCGGTAGGAAGCCACGAAGCTCACGTCCACCATCGGTTGTGGGGAGCGGAGGGCCTCAGGGTGCCACGTCAACAATGAACAATTACAAGTGATTGGACAAAGGCTGCTCCTTGGCTCTGTGGCGTGTCGGGGCCTTGGAGGCGGATGCTCCCCGTGTGACCCGCCCCGGGTGACCAGCCCTGTGGGCGCCAGGAGCTCTAAGTCATTTATTCTTCGCAGCCCTGAGGGGGTCTGGCTTCGCCTAATAGATAAGGAACTGGGGACGCGGCCAGCCAAGCCGGACGCGCCAGGTCTGCTGGCTCTAAACCCCAGGCCTGTCTACAGAGCAGTGAGCCCACGCCAGGGTCCCCAGCGAGAAGCGCCACCGTGCCGTCCACGTCCCGCAGGTGTGAGTGCATGTCCCACAGGAGGCCCTGGCCGACTCCCTCCCGCACAGGGCCTGGGGGCCGAAGGCTCGAGCCGGGGCCAGAGCTCCGCCTCCAGCCTGCTCTGTGCCGCTCACTGATGTCCCCGTCCCTTCCCTTCTCTGTGCCTCAGTCTCCGCGTCTGTAAAAGGGACAGACAACGGGACCGACTTCATTGGACTCTTCTGAAGCGTCCAGCAGTTAGGAAGGCCCGGGGGGTAGGACGGCGTGCTCGGGGAGGACTTGGAAAGGGGGGCCCTTCGAGTCCGTGAGCGATGCCGAAGCCACTCATTCCTTTCCTCTGAGAACGGCCCCCGCGTGGCCTCAGACGTGACGCCACGCTGGGCGGCATCGCGGACTCGGACACCCCAGGTGTCTGGGTTCTCGCTCACTCCGGTGAGATTCCTGCACGACGGAGAACTGCAACCGCGAGACCCAGAGGAGCACCCAGGAGCGACATTCCTGCGGCTTCGGAAGGGCCGGCTCGCTGAGCTTCCCCCCGCACCCCAGGGCAGAGGCGAGGGCGCCGCAGCTGCACCCAGCTGTCTGAGGCCCGAGGGCGCTGGCTGTCCTCCCAGTCCCCCTCCACGTCTGTGGACGGGAGGGCTGGGCCGGCACGGTGGGACCGAGCGAGGGGGCGGGGGGCTCTGATGCACACACGGGGACAGGAACACTCTGATCTCAGGACCCCCTGGGGCAGGAGGGTCAGTGGGGCAGGCTGGGGGGCTCTGGTTTCAGGCCAGGGAGAACGCTTCAGCTCGGTGCCTGTCAGAGCTGTCCTACACGTGGCTCCGGCACCCACCCGACCCCTCCGGAACCCGGCCCAGCAGCCGGACCCCCTGTGGCCCCTCCTTCACAGTTGGGCCCCTTCTGGGAGACCCTGGGTGGCAGGAGGAGAAAGAAGCCTTTTCATCCCGGTTTCTATGCAAAAACCAGTGTGCCTAAGGGGGGCTCGGGGGACCCACCCAGCTGGTGGACACGGGCAGATGAGGCCCTGAGAAGGGGCGCTCAGCGGGAAGCCCCCTTTCCCCCCACCCTGACCCCTCACTCGTCCATCGAGGCTCAGCCGCCCCAGGCCCGTCTCTGGAGACAGATGCCCCTCGGAGTGGGCAAGGCTGATGCCCAGGCCCCGTCACAGCCCCCACACAGGGCTTTTGTCCTCACCCGGGAACGGTGATGCGCCTTTGGCCCAGAAGATGGCCAGACTCCGGTGGAAAACGGGCCCTTTTCACTGCCCACCTGGCCCGGGCCCAGGCGGCCCAGCGCACCCTGCCTGTGGCAGCCGTTTCTGGGGACTGACCACCCGGTGCTCGGTGTGGAGGGAGAATCAGCCCTCAGCGTCCGCGCTAGACTGGGACACCCCCGGGCACCTCGGCGCGTGGCTCTCGCATTCGCCGTGGTGGTACCGTCACGGCGTCAGGGCTGACGAGCCTGGAGGGGACGCGTGGGCGGGGGCTGTGGGCTGGGTTTGGACCCCGTCGTACTCGTCATGGGACTGTCAGGATGTTCAACTCTCTCAGCCTCCCTTTCTCCAGCTGCAAATGGCATCATAATCCTGGGCTCAGGGGCACCTACGGGAGCACCCAAGGGTGCCTGGTGCCGGTCAACACACGCCTGCCACTGGGGAAGGGCTCTCCCCCGAAGCTGCCAGGCTCAGCATCCTGAGCGTCCGGGGGAGCAGCCAGGCCTCAGGACAGCAGGGGCGCTGGGGTCTGGGGGCGGCCGCGGAACTGGAGTGGGTGGGGAGGCAGGAGGGTGACAGGACGAGGGGACCTGTGCTGCGTCCGAGGCACAGACGGAGCTCGGCGCCTGCGACCATCCAACACAGAGGCCGCGGAGTAAAGGACGAGCCGGAGGGGAGGCGACGACCTAAGGATTTTATAGAGTCTCAGGGCAGAGGGTCGATAGCAGGGACAGGAACAAGCACCCAGAGTGGGTGCTTTGCGATTGGGACCCCTCCCGCCACGGCCACACGGGGCTGTCAGAAGTGGCATGGACCCCCGGGGGGCCCCCCAGACCGGCTCTCACTGCGGAAAAGCAGGTTCACCTCCATTTCTTTTTCCAAAACAAAACTCAACATCGCCGCTCCGGGCACTCGGTCACAGTTAAAAGCTTTATGTCACCTGCAGCCAGAGCATCACTGAGCGGCGGCCGAGGCGAGGGTGGCCGTGCTCCCCCGGGCTGGCTGACCGCCTGGGCGCCTGGCCCGCGCCCTTCCCCCCTCTGTCACTGTCCTCGCCGCGATGCAGGAGGCGACAGCGGCCAGCCCGTGTTGCTGGGGCCGGCGGGGCCGGGGAGTAGAAGACGTTCCGATGTCCGCTGGGTGACCGTCCGCCCCCCCGACCCCCGCCTCTGCCGTGAGCGGTCCAGAGACGGCCGCGAAGGCGACAGGCAGGCGCGGGCCAGGGCGGCGACAGTGCCAGGATGACTGACAGCCGTGCCAGCGCGGTGGGTGGCTTCCAGGGAGAGGCTGGGGAGCCCGCGGGTGTCGTCACCGCTCATGCTTGCCGCCGGCGTCGCCCCGCTCCACGGCGACCCCGCCCGCGCTCCGAGGGCCGTCCCGCTTGCTCCAGTCCTTCTCGGCGTAGAACTCGGCCAGCACGGGGCAGTGCTCGGAGGCCACCCCGCCCCAGGACCAGTTGTCGGGAATCCAGGGGTTCGTGAGGCCTTCCCGCACCACGGCGCAGTGACCTGAAGCGAGAGGGAGGGGAGACCCGGAATGAGGACGGGGGAGAGGCGGGGTGACCGGGGACCAGCACCACCCAGGGCAGGACAGGGGGCCCTGACCCCACATGCACGTGAGACGTGTCGGCCAGCCTGATCCCCTGGGCAGGCGAGGGTTTACCATTTAGGCAGTGGAACCACCCGGGGCAGGCTGTGCCCTGACCAGCCAGAGTAAGCATCTGCCACGGGGACAAACGTCTCACAAAGACGTCCAAGGCGAAGGTCCTGGTTTACAAAGCAATGACTATACGGGTGGTGGTCGTGGGGGGGAAATACGTTCTAGAAAAAGGGTAAATAAGGGAAAGTGACAGAGGTTTATGAGAAAGTAATGGTATTTTTTTTTTAAAAATGAAGATTTAGAAATGTACGAAGCGGGAGGCACGTCTGGAAAACAGCGAGGTAGTCACCAAGCCAGCCCGGGGCACTTAGCGCTGCTGGGGCCTCGGAGAGAAGCCACGTGGGTCAGGGCCAGGGCAAGCGCAGAGGTCAGGCACCCACTGGAGCGGTACCTTCCCAGGGCCAGTTCCTCCCGGAACAGCCCGGGGCAGGTGGAATGATCCGTGACTTCCTCCCGGCCCTGCCGCCCCTTCTGGTGGCCGGGGCAGCCTGGTGGCCGGGGCAGGCTGGCAGCCTCAGTCTGGCCCACCGTGCGCTTCTGCCCTCGGCATCTCGCCTAGTTTCACGATTGTCACCCCCCCAAGACCACGTCCTTCGTCCTTCAGATCCTCCCACTCCATGGTCCACAGGAAACCAGTGTCTGGGACTGGAAGTCCCAGCCCTGCGGCCGGCCCTCGGGCCTGGCCCATAGTGGGCCCCAGACCCGGTGCTTTTAGACGTGGAAACACCTCGCCGGGGCGTGACATGCAGCCGTTGGTGCTCACCAAACCCCAAACAGGACTGGGAACCGCTGTCCTTGCCTTTCGGCGGACCGACCTCCTGTCACCTCCACGTTTGTTTTCTGACCCCAAGCAGGAATCGCAGCAGGTTCCTGGGATTTGGGGGGGGAGGGGCTGCCTTTCAGCCCTGAGGTTGCCCATCACGCACTCCCTGGTCCTTGTGGGGTCCTGTGTGAAGGGCTCCTCCCACCCTACAGCGGCACCACGCGACATGTCTACTCGGCCGCAACACCACACCTCAGAGCACCGTCACGCGTCGGTAAACCTCAGGCCACGACAGAGCATCTGGACGTGACGGCTGGAGGACCGCGTGCTGAGTGACCACACGTCCTAATACCAGGGGCGTTACCAGCTTCCTGCGAATAGGGTCTCTGCCAGCCCATAACCGGTCTGCCCGGGACACGCTCGGTGTCCCCTTGCTGCGGACGGGTGGATGCCTCGTAGTTACGTGCCCCGGCCACCTCCATTCTGAATGACAGTCCACAGGACAACCCCGTAAAGGACCGCAGGGCACGGACGCTGACTCCCGACTCCCACACGACCCCCCACACCCCGGAAGCGTCGGCCCGGACAGGGACAACCAGTGGCTCCCGCTCTACCTGTGAAAACCTTCCGTAGGCTTTTACTGATCCACACGTTGTCCAGGGACTTGGAGCCTTGCGGGTTCTTGGTGCTGATGTTGGTGAAGGTGTGGGCAGGGACCAGCGGGTGGAACTTTTCTTTCCGCAGGATGTCGTGGTCACTGCTGTCTGGCCCCTGGCCGAAATCCCCCAAGACCACCACGTCTTTTTCTCCTGGAAGCAGAAGGAAGGAGGTCAGGGAGGGAGGAGACGCTGGGAAGCACAGCCAGGGCCGACCGCAGCCCGGTTAAGGGGCCCGTGAGTCTCCGATGTGACTCCCCAGAGTCAGGGCGGCCGCGTGGTTGGTTAGCATCCTTCCGACGGCTCCTGATTCCTGTACGAAAGCCCCAACCCTTTAAGAGCAGGTCAGTGACATGCCTGGAGGTGAAGGGTGGTGTGATGCTCATGGCACCCGTTCCAGCTCACGCCTCCCACTCCCATCGCAGAAGGTGGCCCCGGGGTCTCGTCCCGAGAGGGAACGAAAGCTCGGCCAACACTGAGCACAGGAGGAAGGCCGGGAAAACGCACGGGGAGAAGGTGGCCGCCTACGAGCCGAGGAGAGAGGCCTCGGAGGAGACCAGCTGTGCGGACACCTCGATCGGGGACCTCGGGCCCCGGCTCTGCGAGACAACGCGCCGCCCGCCCCGTGGCATTTCGTCACGGCAGCTCTAGCCGACCAGCAGGGCCGACGTGGGTCCTCTTCACAGTGTTTTCAGCATTTCTCCACGGTCCGCCTTACACCGGGGTGAGCGGGAGGGTTACGGAAGGGCCTGGCCGAGACGTCGCGCTGTGAGGTTCCCCTCGGGGCGTCAGGTGGCCGCAGGGAGCGGTGTCTCCGTCTCACCTCGCCAAGGAGGCTTTAAGGGAATCAGGTCATAAACCGGAGCCAGACGCAGCCGAGACTCGGCAGATCTTTTTCCTTGGTGTGACTGATGATCTCTTTCGGTAACAATGGCCAGAGGGGACGTGACCTCAAGTGAAACGGCCGAGGCCACCAGCAGAGAGCACCCTTAGTCCTTCCCTTAGTCCCCAGAGATGAAGGGAGGATGCTCGGGGCTGACTTCCTAGAGAGTCCCTAGATCCATAAGACGTCGGTGACGACAGCAAGTGCCGGTCCCCAGGGAGGGCTGGCCCGGCGTGGAGGTCGGACTTCACTCATGCCTCGTTTCGCTCTCACAGGGCAAGGCCCCTGGGGTCCGAGAGACGAGCGTGCCACCAGAGAGGACCCGCCCCCCGCCCGCTGACGTCACCCGGACGGATGCCTGTTCCAGACAAAGCCAGAAAGGCCCAGGGTTTGCTAATCCCGCCGGTTCTGTCTGCCCCGGGGGAAGCCTGTGGGACACAGGCTCAGGCCTTGTTCGGGCTGAACCGCCTGCGCCGGCCCATTGACCCGGCTGCACCTCGCGTCCGGATCCTGGGGTCTGTCGTGTCAACCGTTAACCACGAAGACGCTGGTTCCCGGCAGCGGGACGCAGGCGACCCGAGTCCCTGTCCGTCCCGGGGCACGTCAAGGCAGGGCCAGGCTGTGGGTGACGGGGGACACGAACCTGCCTGGGTTTCCTGGTGAAGACCTGACCCCTCCCGGGTATCAGAGGAAGCCGGGGAGAGCCTGCGGTGAGAGCAGCTACGGGCCGGCCCCGTCCCGCTCTGCTCCACGTACGGGAAAGGGCAAGCCTGAGATCGAGGGAAACGGTCACCGATTTTAGGAGCCGTCGAGTCCTCCTTTTCAGCAGGTCAGAGACTCGCAGGAGGGGCACGGCGCCCACGTAAAGGCTCATCGCAGGCGGAATGCTGGGCGCCGCACGTCTGGGCACAGACACAGGTTGCAATCGACGCCCACAGCAGTCACAAGATGGAAATACCCACGTGTCCACCGACCGAGGAAAGAGGAGCCGAACGTGGCTCACGGCCACGTGCCCGCGGCCCGGACGAGCAGGAGATTCTGGTCCACGCTACAGCACAGAGGACCCGGGGACACACGCGGCTACGAGAGGTCGGCCCCACCCAGACGGCGGATCCTGCGGGGTCCCACGAACCTCAGACCCTGGGGCGGTCAGACTCGAAGGGGCGGGAAGTGGAAGGGCGGGGCGAGGGGGAGCTGGTGTCTGAGTGGGTTCAGGGGTTCGGCCTGGGGGGATGAGGACGTTCTGGAGACACACGGCGCGACGGTCGTGAGACCACGTGCATGTACTTAATGCCCCCGGAGTGCACACGTAGCAGTGGTTAAGACACTAAATGTTATGGTCTGCGTATGTTACTGCAATAAAATAATAATAATAATAAAATAATAATAATAATAATAATAATAATAATAATAATCCTTGTTAAACATAAGACTGGGCTAGAGCGAGTTTTCCAGCTGAATCTTCCCCAATGATCACCCATCGTGAGGGAACCTCCCTCTTCCTTCCGGAGTTCTGCCCTTTTCTGATGTTCTCTTAATTCCTCTGGTATTTTTGAGCCGAGGCACGTCCTCTGAGCACCTACCATGTGCCTGGTACTTCCACGGACGGTCGCCCAGGCCCAGGCGCCCTGTGAGGCTGTCAGCGCCCCATCAGGCGGGGCACGAAGTGGTGTGTCTCTGCCGTCCTAGAGATGCCAAAGGAGCCAAGGGGAGAGCCGGCCCTTCTGGGGGGCACCATCTGCGTCCCCCCCGCTCAGGGAGAAAAGCCCCGCTTCCTGCTCATCGGGCTGTGCCTCTCCCCCGTCACCAGTCGTCCCTCTTCCACAAGGAGCACATCTGCAGGAGCCACCCCAGAGGCAGCCGGAGCCGGGATGAGCTGTCGTCGTGGGGCGGGGTGTCACTGACTGGTTTTTCCCCCCTTTAGTCCTCTCCATCAAAGAAGAGCCGCAAGGCGACACCGTGGCACGTGCATCCTCGGCCACAGACCCGAAGGTGTCGGCAGGCGCAGGGGCGGCCGGGCGCAGGAGGTGCAGGGCCGTGACCGTCCCCTGCGCCCTCACGAGGCGTCGCTGTTGACAGAACAGCCAGCCGAAGGGACCAGAGGGACGCCCGGGAGAGGCCGCCCTCCCCTGCCCTGCGGGACTGGGGCTCTGGCCCGACACGGGGAGAGACGACGTCCTACCTTTCAGGGTCTCCTGCAAGGTGTGCGCGAAGCTGGCCAGACGGTGGCTGTCACCGTGATTCCTGGTTGGGTTCTCTCCCCCAGGGGGGCTCAGGGCTGCGAGGTGCAGGTTCACGAGGGTCAAGTCGTTACTTCCGACCTGGGCCACAGGAGGAAACAGTGTGACAGGGACGGACTCAAGACGCTCCCGCGTCCTGGATCCGTGAGGACCCACGAGGAGCTTCGTGCGCAAACGTCGACGAAATGAACACGCACGAGGCTGGCTCCCACCCACCCGGGCGACAAGGCCCGGCGGGCGGCCGTGCGATTGGCCCCCTTTCCCGTTCTATTGGTCCAAGGCCTCTGCACGGCACCCCCACTCCTCCTTACGGCCTGGGAATCTGAGCCCGTCTGAGAATGTCAGGGTTTTTTTCCTCCCAAGAGACTATAAAGGAGAAGGAGGAGGAGGATCAGGAGGAGGAGGAGGATCAGGAGGAGGAGGAGGAGGCTCTAACAGCTGGTTGTCAGCCAAGTCCTGGATCCCCACCTGCAGCGTCCCCTGGCGAGGCTGAGGCCCTTGAGGACCTGCCTCCTTCCCTGCCCCCCGCATCCCCCTCCCCTCTGTGTTCTTTTCTCTCTGGAGACCGCTGGGCCCTCCCGTCCTTCCCTTTTACCCGATTTCAAACACGTCGAGAACGAGAGCCAGCCGGACGCTGGCAGCACAGGCGTCCCCAGGTGGGGGCCAGGGGTGCAGGTGCAGAACCGGGAGGACAGAGCCGGTCCCGGGGCACCCAGCATGGCTCAATGGCTCTGGGTCTGGCAATCCCGCCTCCTGTTTGTCATGGCAACACCCACTAAACACTGCCGGGAGGGCAGGACGTGCAGGGGAGCGCCCGGGAAGAGGTGGCGGCCGGCTCTGTCTTACAGATGTGACCCCAGCTCGCCACCGCCACCCCCGCCCGCAGGGCTGCCGCTGAGGCCCTGACCGCAGGCAGAGAGAGGATGCTTCTCGGTCCTGCACCCTCTGCCTGGCCGTGGGTGTGGCACGAAGGGGCCGAGGGCCTGTCTAGGGGCCGCTCTGTTTAGAGGACTCGGGTCATCACCCGTGACACGAGAGCACTTTCTCACTGGCCTTTAGGAACGAGACGCTGGCTGGTCCCGACCGCTGCCCTGTGAGGCCAAAGCCAGGGCAGCATTTTACGCAGAGCTCGGGGGCGAGGGACTGCTCTCGTCCGACCCCGTGACCTCACAGGGTCGTGCCACAGGGATGAGGCCCATCGACTGCCGGCTTGGTGGCCTGCTCTGGCCGCTGGCCTCTCCTCCCTCCTGCTGCCCGGTGTCCCCAGGGCCAGGCCAGGCCATCGGCTCAGTCTGCTCGCCGCTCCCGACTCTGGCGAGACACAGACTGGCACGTGGGGGACGGCTCACCCGCAGGTGTCCGTCATGGGTTGTCCTGGCCCCGCAGCCCAGAGGCCCCTCCCGAACCCCCTCGAACCCAAGTGACCCCTTGCGGGTCCCCCTTCTCCCTGGCAAGAAAAGGGTCCTGAGTCCCGCTGCCCTCTCGTCCAGTGGCTCCCAAACGCCCGGCCTCACTAGCCAGGAAGCCGAAGGAGCACGCACTCCAGATGCTTTTGAAAAACGGGGCCCCGTCTCAGAAGCCCTGCAGGGCTGGGGTCCAGGGGCCCCTGGTTTTAAGGACATCTCCCTCCCCCAGGTCACTTTGATGGGCGTCAGTCTGGGAGACAGCCACCCATCCCCTTCTCGCCCAGACGGAGCCTGGGCCCCCTCCGATCCCTCTCATTCCTGCCCCCGGCAAGTTCTCCCGCCAAGGGGACCCCAGGGGTGACTGAAACCAAGGCAAACGGGTGGGGCTTCCCTGCCTCACGGCTTAGAAAGGGACCTTCGCGGCGACGTGGAGCGGGTACCTTGAATCGCGCGAGGTACGGGCTGGGCCCCGTGGGCTTCCCATGCCCGTTGCCAGGTGACCCGTCCGGTGAGGCAGCGTCTCTCAGCTCCACCCCGGAGGAGGTGTCCCACAGGAATCCCGAAAACCCAGCCCCCTGCGGGAGAAGATGGGGATCAGTTTGGAGAGGGGTGTGCTGGGGGTCGGGGGAGAGGACAGGCCGGGAGGGGATGGGGAGAAGGGCAGGCACCCCTCTGGGTCATGAGGTCACACGCACGGGGCTGTTCCTGCAGCAACAGCGCAGCCGAAGCCACCGCCGTTCTGCCTCGTGCGCCACCCCCGCCCCCCAATCTCCCACACGTTTTCGACACACCCAGGGGTGCCCGAGTTCTTCTCTTTTTGTGGGTGGGGGTGGGGGGAGCCCGGACTCTGCACAGATCATCACATCCCACGAGGAGCCACCCCGACTTCCGTCTCTGAGCTGCTCAGAGGGGTTGAGCACCTTCCCCAACGCCCCACAGCCGGTGTGTGGCAGAGCTGAGAGTCAGACGCAAGGAGACTCCGAGGGGTGGGTCGGCTGACGCGTCGGCTGCTGCTTGTGACCAACTACCCGGTGCCCGGCGAGCGCTCGAGAGATGTTTGCTGGATGCGTGGGCTCAGGGCTCACAGCCTCAGTCAAGGCCCCGTGAAGGTGGACAGGGCCCCACGCAGGGGTCCGAGCCCCGGAGCAGGGGCTGTGAGGGCCGGGGAGTGGGCAGACAAGCGGGTGGCGATGTCCCCCTGCCATCTGCCTGCCCCCAGCTGCGGCCGCCAGGGCCTGTGGGTGGCTGGGGGACAGGACCCTCCCACACCCCAGCCTAGCCCTGGAGGCTCCGCTGCCCCCAGCGGGATCAGCAGCGTCCCCCAGGGGCCCCAGATGCACGTTGCAAAAGGAGGTGACTGTGCAGAACCCGAGCAGCTTCCGCTGAGTCCCCAACCTGGCTGGGGTCCCCGCCCCACGCCTGGATGGGCTCGGCACCCGCCGTGAATGGCACGTGTGGAGGAGGAGGGACGAAGCCGGGATCGCGCTTTACGAGGTGGACGGATGCGCCCCCCAGGGAGAGGGCTCGGCAGGAACGGGAGGACCTGTCACTTGGCCGGGGACGGCGCGTGAGCGGCTCCGATTTTCTAACCCTGCCTCCTAGGAGTGACGTGAAGGAACATGATTTACCCGCCAGTTTCATCCCCCCGCCTCCCACCGTTCCCCAGGTGCTGCCACCGTGACCCTCCCGCGGTTCTGCTCAGGTCACTCGCTGCGGTGAACCTCCAGGGGTTTACAAAATTTTTTTTGGATTATCTGCCCGTATTTAAAATGCAGGAAATGTCACAGGAAAGTCTAGACATTTGCATCTCTTGAGGAAGCAGGAGATTTGTCCACAACCGGCCACGGCAGCAGCTGGCTAGGCCTGGACCCGGCTGCAAGCCCCTGGCCTGTGCGCTCTGTGGGCGAAGCTCCCAATGCTGGGTGAAGCCCCCCACACACATGACCTTCTTAAACCTCCCAGCCGCCCGGCGCTCCCACTTTGCGGATGGGTGGGAGGTCGAAGTGGCTTGACCGTGGGACTCCCGCCAACCGTTGGGACTCCAACAGCCGGACACCCCGACCCGGAGCAGCATTTCCTGCCTCGTCCCGCCACCGGGCTTTGAGTTGCTGGAGGGAGGGGCTCTAGCGGGCTCTGAGGGACCCGCTGGCTTACAGAGAGCGATGACAGGCAGGGCTGGGTCCCGAGTCTGCTGTCCTCGCCTGTGCGCGGCTGGCGAGTGACCGAGCCTGGCACGTGGAGCCCTGTCTAACGATTTGCTGATCGGATGCGTAAGGACCGTTGCGTGAGCGCCCTGTGGACCTGCACGCATGTAAAGAGCTATTTAAGAAAAGCAGGGAGATGTGATCATTTCCATGTGGACGAGAGGGCAGAGCCGCGGGCTGCCCGGGTGGAGACTTCACCAGCTTTTGTTCCTGTTAATGTCGTCAGCGGTCACCTACAGCGGTCACCTCGACCCCGAAACGTAGAACCCAGCGAGATGAGATGTGTATCAGTTCTAGGCAGCAGCTCCAAAGAGGGCTAATTGCCCATAAATGGACACTTTTCCCCCAGTATACCTCTGTCGTTTAAGAGCCCAGATCTCAGCGTCGCTCGCACACGTGCGACGTGCACGTGTCTGTGAGCAGATGTGGCAGACGGGAGATAAGAAACGTAGCATCTGCATTGAGGGGACAAGTACGTGATGCCGCCGTTTCCAGCTCATGATCAATAAAAAAAAGTCTGTTCCAAAATCTGACACTCGCTGGGAGTGGACACTCCACATGAGCAACAATGGTCTCTGCACGTGCAAGGCTGAAAATGCGTACGTACGGCCGCAGGCGTGACACCGATGGAAGAAACTTCAAACTCAAAATCTGCTGGAAACTGCCCCCCAGCCTTTCCCTGTGCACGGCTCCCACCACCGAAGGCAGACCCTGCTGGTGTGAATCCAGCGATTCCCCGCGAACCTGGCAGACGCAGAACCGCAGGCAGCGGCTGGGGGACACCGGACAGAAGCGCCCCCTTTGCCGTCCCAGGTCCCGTCAAGGTCGCCCCCCCCCAGCGCCCCACACCCGTGTTCCTGCGGCAGTCCATTCCCGACCTAAACACGGGCCAGAACCAGGACACGTGGGAACGAACGGCGACACGGGGCAGAAAGGCAAAGCGGCCCGGGGGTGCTGGCGGAGGGAAATGTCTACACGTCCACGCTGAGGGGAGGAGGACGCGTCGATGAAGTGGAGAGCGCAGGCCAGCCGGCAGGCGAGGGTACCTTGTGGAGCGGCGTCGAGGGCGAGTCGGCGACGACGGCCTTCCAGCATCCCCGGGGCCCCTTCCACTTGCGGATGTTGGGCAGGACTGGCTGGTTCAGCTCGGCACAGAACTGCAAAGACAGCACAGGTGGGGACACGCTCCCGCCCGGGGCGGCGCGCAGGGTGAGGCTTAGACTCGTTGCCCTGTTCGGAGACGCGTCGGGCTGCATCCCGGTGGTCTCTATGGCGACCAAGCCCCAGTACCCCGAATCGGAAGTCGCCCTGTCCACCTGTGACACCCACACGCGCCACCTGGGAACCCTCAGCTCACCGCCAGCAATTCCAGCACAGAGAGTTCAAACTGGGCTGGCACAACCCGCTTACCCTGCGGACACAGTCCCAGGGGGCCTGGATCAGCATCGAACGCAGAGGAAAACACGGGACGTTCCTTAGGGGTGCAAAACCCGACCCCCGGCTCACCCTGAGCTCCGAGAAGGAAGCCCCACCGTCGTGGATGGCGACCACGCCCAGGACCACTGCAAGGCGGTCCTGTCCCCCAGGCAAAGTGAAACGGGGAGCCGAAAGTCGACGACGTCCAAGGGTGTAGCCCAGTTCCTCTAACTCATGCCCCAGTGCAGCCCGCCTCCTGGGGTCGGGTCTTTGGAAGGGTCCCCAGAGTTTGGCGGCCGTGGGCTCGGTTTGGGGGATGCTCCAGCATCTGGTACCGCCTCTTCCTGGGGACGTCCTCTTGTCCCTCCGCTTTCTGCATCTCGAACATCCCCCTCATCTTTGGGTGCCCTGCTGGGTGCGTCCCTGTCTCCAAGGCCCCCAAAGCTGGACCAGCAGCTCAGATTTCTCTAAGTTTTCACCCATTACTTCGACCATTGGCCCTAACGTTTGCATCTGAAAGTCCCCACAGAACCGCAAACCCAGAGGTCCCAAAGGAGCAGGCCATGCCTGCCCCGACCCCATCTCAGTTCCCGGCATTTTCGTCCTCCCAGCGGCTCCGACTTTCCCGTGAACAGTCACTTACTGGCCAAGGCCGGACAACTGCTGATGGTGAACTCAGCCTTGGTGTTAACGCCTTGGTCTGGAAAGACCGTTTTTACTGTTTATTCAAAGCAAACAAACGCCATTTCAGCTCTCCTACCCCAGGCCCCAAAAGCATCTGACTGTGGCTCTTTGCGGGTCACCCTGGGGGACAACGGTGTGGCCACAGCGTGGCACACAGCGGGCAAGCGACAAGCCCGTCGAGTGAACGCACCACAGAGGTGCCTCTTGGGGATCCCGCCTCATGGCTTCCCTCCCCCGGATAAGTCACAAGCACTATCGTGGGCCAGACTTGTTCCTCCCACTTCAGACCAAAAGGGGCGACACCCTCATTCCTCAGCACCTGCCGCACCACCAGCTGGGCAGATGGCAAAACCAGATCCTCCCACCTCTCGGCCACGCGAGACCGGGTCAGGAGTCAGGGAAGTGTGAACCGAGAAGGAACACAAGGTTCCCCCGAACATTAAGACCCCTTTCTCCCTCTTTCTCCGTGAGTCCCACGGAGAAGCTGGCTGCGTGGACGGCACATTGGGTTGACGTTTCCCCCAGACCCGGAGAGGGCATTCCACGCTTCCAAGACCCTGCATCGACCTTGGCTGGTGTCCCCTCAGTGCCCCCTGAAGATCCCTTGCAAAACCGCCTGGGAGAGGAGGATTCTTCTCATACGTGACGTTGGGGTAAATTCAGCGACAGTGAGGAAACACACGTGGTCAACAACCTAGGACCCGGGTAGCTTCTGCATCCTCTAAGAAACACTCGGAGGGTGGAGGGATGGGAAGGGAAGGGGCCCAGCGCCCAGTAAACGCCAATGATTTGGCTTTTCACAGTTTAAGTTACTCCCAGTGACAACCCTGTGCTGCAGGCGAAAACGCTCCCGTTCGACACGTGAGGGCACCAGGGCTCAGAAAGGCCATACGGCAAGGTCGCTCCCCACCAGCAAGTAAGTGGTGCAGGCAGGTGAAAGCCCAGGTTTGGCCAAGTCTGATGCTCAAGTGCACAATCTCAGAAAACACAAGTCAAACGCACGTCACTGACCCCGTGACGGTCACCGCACCACACGCATCAACCACGCGCGTTACACATTTTGGGGTCCCTGGAGCTAAAAGCTCTACAGCCCCCACACTGCTGAAGTCGGTGTCATCGCCCACGTGCCAGGCTGCATGGGTCCTGGGGACACAGCCCTCCCGGGAAAGTCCCCACGTCGGACGACAGCCTCCCTCCTGGCAGGGCCGGGGGCTCCCAGCACACAGCCACGCGGCTGCAGATCGTAGGTCACCCCCTCTCTGAAAGCCAGGCCCTGCCCTTCTGCCTCCCTCCAGGGAAACAATGGGCTCACGTCCCCCCATCGCTCTGCTCTGCCCACGAGCCACGTCTCGGTCAGATCCACGAACACGCTCTTTCCACGGGGACCTGAAAAATGCTCTGGGCGGCTGTCCATCCGTGTGCCGACGTCCTCATCACGCGGAGGAAGACAGGAGGCGAACACGGAGACGTTTCCTCGGCCCCCGCGACCAGCGAATCGTTAGCTGTTCTCACGGAGACAAGGGGAGCGACACCACAGACACCCCCGCCACCAGACTGTTCCCGGTTCCGTTAGCCTCTCCTCCGTGTTTCCAAAAGCGACTCGTCACGTGTTTCCTAAACAAGGCGGTTAAAAATAAGCAAAGGGGAGGAAAAAACCTTTCAAGGGCAATTAAAACTTTTTTTTTTGCAGGGCTGGCAGTCTGGGGGTGGGAACATGGGGGCAGAGATGTAGACACAGGTGCTTCTTTTTAAGTCATAGTAACAGTACTGTTATTGGGGTCGCTCTGGTGCCAGGTACGTAACACGCATGAATCCATTTCACTCTCCCGACAGCCTTCTGACGTCGGTGTCACGATGATCGCCACTGGATGGGGACAAGACAGAGGCGCAGAGAGGCTGAGTAACTTGCCCAAGACCCCACGGCCAGGAAGGCACAGAGCCGGCCTTTAAACCCAGGCAGTCTGGCTCTGGAGCCCACGCTCTGCCGTTTCTGTCCCGAAGGCACAGTCACGAATCAGAGAATCGCACAAAAGTACGACAGCAGCGGGGACGTGTGCTAAACAGGGCCGGTCCCAGGAGACTGTGGGCATCCGTGAAGCTGGGGGTGTTGGTGGGCGTGCGGGGCATCCGACTGACTTGGGGGCAGGCTTCCCAGAAGAGGTGATGCTTGAAATCAGACTCGAGGATGAGGAGGAGTTAATTAGGCAAAGAGGAAACGAGAGCAATCCAGACGGCAGGGACAGCACGTGCCCAGGTCCCACGGTGGGAAGAACAGAGCGTGGCGAGTGTGTAGGGCAGAAAGGTCAAGGTGGCTGCAGCAGGGTGAGGGGCAGGATGGGGATGTGAGCTTAAAGGGCGGTCAGAGACCTGGCCACGAGGGGCCTGGTGCCCCGAGAGGACTTTGCTCCTCATCCTGCGAGCGATCCTGAGGTTGGCGAAGGGCAGGAGCCATAGCTCTGCATCCTGGAAAGGCCGTAGGCTTCGGTGTAGAGTGCAGGCGGTGGGGCTGCAAACACACCCGTTACACGACGCAGGAGGCGATGAGGGAGGCGTGACCACAAGGAAACTGGTGGGCAGATTGGAGAATTAGGAACCAAACAAATTGGCTCAAAAGAACAGAAAATCGGTGCTCAGACCGATGCCAGTAAGTGAATGCTCACGGCAGCACCGGGCACAGCGGTCGAGAGACAGAAACACAAGTGGACAGACGACACGCGCGACGTCCACGCCACCGAACGGCTCGGAGCCACTGAGGGAAACGAAGTGCTGACACCTGCTGCGACACGGATGAGCCTTGACACATCCCGCTGGTGAACAAGCCAGACCCCAAAGGCTGCATGTTCTAGGGACGCCACCGACACCAGAATGGGCAAACCCACAGAATGGGCAACACCAGAATGGGCAAACCCACAGAGACAGACGTAGGCTGGGGGCTGCAGGTGCCGGGGCGGAGGGGAGGGAATGCATGCTGGAGAAGGAGGACCTGGCTTGTCGACGGATGATGGAGACGTCTTGGAACTAGACAGAGGTGAGGGTGGCACTACCCTGTAAAGGAACCGGATGCCACAGGGTTATTTGCTTTCAAACGGACTCTAAAATGGTTAATTTGATAATATGTTTATTTTACATCAATCCTAAAAAAAATGACTTAGGCGACGGATTCAGTGTTTAGGATAAAGCAGAGGAACCAATCTTTTCATGCAACAAACACCAGGTGCGACAGCTGTGACGTCCCACTGTGCCCCAGGCAGGGGGCAGGGAGTCAGGGCCACCCCCCTGGGGACACCGCCACGAGGCAGAGAGTGTTCCAGCCTTCTTCCCACACGACTATTGAGCACCTAGAAGAGGAGCGGACGACCCGGTCATTTTTGGAATGCGGCCTTCCTGAAGCTCAGAAAAGACAGTTTCGGGGCAAACAAAACAAGCACTCCTTCCCTCATTAGGCCCCCAACTTGTGAGTAATGATGGAAACTAATTATTCTGAGTGGAAGCAGGTCCGAAAATAGCAGAGTTCTGGAGGCGTTGGTGGCTGTTTTCGGAGAGCGGAGAAAAGCGGCAGGCGGGGCCAAGCACCCCCATCAGAGCGGGCACGCGGGGCGGCCACACCACGGCTGGCACCGAGCGCGCCGCTCTGTGGGTCCTAAAGTTTGTACTTCGCTTCAGAAGCATGCCAGCCCCGAAGGCTGAGGAGGCAGACTTTCAGCTGGAGCTTTCCGACGAGATGCTGAACGAAACGCTCGACAGGACGTGTCAACCGCAGACGTCGCTTCTTACCTGTGAGCAAAAGGCTGCCCCAGGCTTGTAAGGTGACGATGACTTATTTCCTAAGGCAAACCATGGTGACTTAGCCAACTGTTCGTCGTGCTTCCTCTTTCGAGTCTCCTTCCCTCTTTGATATTTTTGGGTAAACAGGCTCGACCAATAGGTGAGACAGGTATAGACGGGGAAAACTGTGCATAAAAGGTACAATTTATCCATAAGAGCGTTTTCCCCAGGAGGTTTCAGATATGACAGCAGAAAGGGCAGGGGCGGGGAGGAGAGAGGACGCCGACACGACGGGGTAGGAAACGACTATTCAGGTACTTAAATCCACAGGAAATAATTTAGGAGCAGCCAAGGCCTTCAGTCTGCCTTAGCGCCCACCCTGCCCCTCCCATGCCAACACCCATATATATTTTAAACCCCGGAGACAGATTTTCCCAGCCCATGAACATTATTAGTTCACTCCTAGACTTCGCTCTAGACGGCAAGGTTCCCAGCAGTCTCCAGAAGCGTTTCCGTGAGGAACCAAGATTATTTAGGAACCGCCACATGGGACAGAACGAGTACTCACAGACCCTCAGGGGAATCGCTCTAGTTGCCATTTGTCTTATAAAACGCCAGCCTTCGACCACGCTAAATGGTGTTTGTGCAGCCCGGCCTCCTCCGCAGCAACAATCGCAAAAATAAAGACTGCGGAGCCACGGGCGAAAGTGTCACCGATTCACGACACATTGTAGTTCGATCTGCGTTCCGCCCAGTCCTCATCTTTAAAGCCTGAATTCTTCTTTGCTTTATTTCTAAGCACCGGGCATAGCTTTGATTGTTCTTTCCTGTGTGGGCAGCAAGGGGTGGAGAGACCCGCGACTTTTCATTCCCAGACACTTGATGGCAGCAGGCACCGTAGGCAGCGGTTCCCGAAGCAGCATTCTCATTGTGGGCAACGGCCAGAGACTCACCGGTTCTGGATTTTCTGTGCTGATGGGAGCACTGGACCGCCAGTCCCCCAGACTGTCCTGGAGTCCGCCTCCCTTTCCATGACGTCTTTGGCCAGAGGCGCTGAAAAACCGCCGCGGCGCCTGACGTGAGTCTCGCAGGTTTTCAGGCTGAGAACATGCTGGAGGGGGGTGGACGGACAGCCAACGGGACAGAGACAGGAGAGGGGCACAACATCGAGTTACACACGAGGCAGGGCCACGTCGTGGATGCCACGGCAGTGCCCACGGCACACGGGGAGAGAGGCCCAGTGTGTCAGAACCGGAGCAGCGTTCGTTTGCTAGAAGGCGGCCCAGGAGCCAAGTGTCACTGCAGGCTCCTTACTCACGCCGCCTGATGGGACTCGCAGCGGGGCTCCGCGACAGAGGCCTTATCCTGGCTTGAGAAACGAGAGACACGGGGCTGGAGGGATTAAGATCACCTGGAGAGAGCAAGCGGCTGAACCGGGACCCAAATCCCGGCCTCCCTGACCCCATTATGCCACTCAGCTTTCTACCCAAGCAGCTACAAGGAGGGGAGAAATAGGATCAAACCTGCGTTTTAGAGGACTTCCTCTGGTAATGATAAAAACGAGGAACTGAACAACAGCGTTAAATTAGAGGCCGGATAGTAATTTTGTGTGTTTGCATTTTCTCTCTGCTTTCAGGTTTTCTTGAAATTTCACTTCCAGCGATAGTATGAATACTGATTGATTGGCTTGAACCTTATTTGTGTCGAAGATGTGCATGTGTGTGTATACACACACACACCTAATCTCCTTTTCACAAATACAAGCGTTTACTAAATAAACGAGGCACCAAAAACAACATTGAAAAATGTCCTGAAATGATGCCTAAAACTACTTGCTTCTCCTTCCCTCTTATTCACAAATACAGCCTCCCACACTCGGTGCCTGCTAAGGATGTCTGAGTCACGAGAAGCGACGTGAACAGTCAATACCAAGCAGTTTACTCCTCAACGAGGGTCTCGGGCAGGGGGAGACCAGGAGGGAAGACCAAGCTTGCGTGAAGGAGAAGATCAGCAATAACAAAAGACGGCGGCCTCACAATTTGATAATCTGGGGACGGAGGCTTTAACGTTCTCCCAGGAGCCGCTGCAAAGGCCGGGGTCCAGTCGTGGCTCGATAAATCTCTTGACTGGCCGCTCGCGTAGGAGGCCACTGGCAGGTGACGAGGAAGGCGGGTCACTTTAGAGGAGCCTGTACACGGGAGCTGCTTTCTTCTCTCCGGCTGCCTTTTCCCACCTGATTAACTCTGCATGTGAAAAGGGGTCTGTTGTTCACGGACAAGGGTTTGGTGGAGCAGACTTGGGGCAAGGGGAAGAGTGGGCGTCGGCATAGGTAAGAATGTCATGGGGAAACCGAGTCTAGGATCTAGGAAGGAGTCCTGGGTCACGTTCATAGAGGGTGTCGGCACGCCTTTCTTCATTTCTGTGGAGATAGATCAAAATCTCTGAAAACAGGCTGGATGCTTTCCCAGAAGCCGGAGTCCCATTACGGCCCCAAATCATCGCTTCGATGCTGCCCAAACAACATTGTCACCCGTAGGAACGACTCATTCAACGTGGGTAGGTGACAGTTCCATAGATCTCTCCATTAAACCAATCGTACCAAAGCGAGCCTTAATGAGCAGCGCGATCAGGATCCTGTCACCTGCTCAGAACGTCGGCAGCGGATGTTTTTAGCAACCGATCCAGACGGTTTTACCTGCCTGCCCTTCCGTTTCATTTAAAATGACACACGAGCCCAAACTTGGCTGAAGACAAAGTCATGCTCTCAAGCGACGAATGAATCATTCATGAAGAGTCTCGGAATTCTCCAGAAAAGTGAATTGAAAGTTCTCTGGGTACGAACTCACTGTCCGCACTTCCTGACGAGAGAAGCATCTGATGTGGACCGAACGAGGCAGGAAATTGCATGTCGCCAAGGTTAGGCAGATGTCTGTAGGAGGCCGTGACTATGTGCAACAATTTTAAAGGGAATGCGACGAATTCAGCACATTTCCTTTCTACTGCAAAGCAAAACAGTCAAGAGACTAGTGAAACAGAAGGGTAAGGTGCTTAGGATATCGCCAAGGACAAGCAGAGCGTTTCCAGTACTGGAAAAGCCCCCGAGCAAGCCCTCTGCCCATCTTCCCAGCCAATAAATGATCTAGGACAGTAGATCTGAAACATTTTGACCATGGCTCACAGCCATAAATAATTTTTATATGGCAGTCTGGTGTACACGCCTGCCTACCAACTTTGTATGTATACTTGGATGTATATGTCCATCTACCACCCACCTATCTAACCACCCACCCATCCATCCATCCATCCATCCACCCATCCACCCATCCACCCACCCATCCATCCACTCACCCATCCATCCATCCATCCATCGATCCATCCATCCATCCACCCACCCGTCCGTCCGTCCGTCCACCCACCCACCCACCCGTCCGTCCATCCATCGATCCGTCCGTCCGTCTCTATGCATAGAAGGTACATATGCATATAGCATATGTAAACAAACGCTGGTTGTAATTTCCTAAATTGATGTCGTAACCTATAATGTGAGAATCAAACTCAGGTACTTCTCACTACAAAGTCTCTGGCCTTCCTAGCATATCACGATGCCACCTCCTTTTCATTCCCTCTAGCCATGACCGCGTGAAATGTGTTATTGGACCCGTAGATAACGCCTTCGAAGTCTCCTCAAACAGATGGAATTGCATGGCTAAAGTGGAACCCGCTTTGGGACACTGAGTAAGTACGAACGGCTCGTCAGAAGCCCAACAAATAAAATGCCCCTTCAGCAAACACCGTGCCCAGGAATGCAGCCAGCTGTCAAAAGTCTGCCTCGGAAGCCCAACGGCTGAATGTTCATCTAAAACAGTGAAGGCCAGAGGCAACGAAACGGTATATTCAAAGTGCTGCCGACCAAGGATCCTAAATCCAGAAAAACCATCTTTCGAAAATGAAGATAAAATACTTTCTCCAAAAACGAAACAGCAAGAATTTGTTGCTGGCAGACCCTCCTTCCCAGAAATGTTTTTCAAAGTTCTTCAGGCTGAAAGCAAGCGATGCTGGACCAGCTGGAATCCTCATGAGAAAAGGAAGAGACCCAGTGAGGGTAGCGATGGAATTATTATAAAAGGTGGAATTATAAAAGGTGGAATTATAAGCGCGCATTTTCCTCTTTTATCC
Source organism: Cynopterus sphinx (assembly GCA_030015415.1). Taxonomy (NCBI): domain Eukaryota; kingdom Metazoa; phylum Chordata; class Mammalia; order Chiroptera; family Pteropodidae; genus Cynopterus; species Cynopterus sphinx. Next base: position 4,801,062 of record CM057391.1, read on the forward strand.
GTGTTGTGTATACAGTTCTACTGTTGGGCCTATAACGTACAGAAATGCAGATGACAACGCCACAAAAGAGCTGGGTAGGAATGAAAAGGTGCTGGAACGCGGCCACATGGTAGCCTGAATCCACAAAACGAACGAAGAAAACCAGAAACAGTAAATGAGATGATTAATGTCGCTAACTCTATAAATTTACACTTGTTCTCTCATCTTCTTTAAAAGACATAAAAAGTGAAGATTCTAACAATGCATAATTGGGTCTGTGACAAGGCTAGATGTCGTCTGTATGACAACGGCACACAAGGGCGAAAGAGGGACTACAACTGCACGGGAGTGAGTAGCTCCCTGAAATGTGTCAGTATAAATCTGATCAATTAGGATGTATAAGGTAAACTCTAGAGCAGCTACTAAGAAAATAACTCAAAAAGCGTAGTGGGTTAGGGCAGACATTGGCTCAGGCAAGCTATGATTTCTCAGATTAACTGAGACAGGGGCCGGACTCCTAGGAGGTAAGGGATGCTGAGGAGGGATGGAGACGGCTGTGGAGGGCGAGAACTTATATTCAAGAAAGAGGAGAAACAGGACAACAGCAAAGAGGAGGACATGTCGTAACACATCCTAGGAGACCTACATGTGTCCAGAGTTACCAGCGGAGGAAACGACGATGCTAGGGAGAGAGGTAGGGGACGGGAGTGCAGGGACGCCAGCACCGGGATACGGGATCGCACCATAAGCCGCGGAAAGGCAGCGGGAGGGATGCTCTGTACCAACGGGACGTGATGTTGCCTGAAATCTGCCGGGACCCCGACCGTGTGAAGGACCCCAGGGACCCTGGGTGCTGTCCCGCAGGGAAGCCTCCATTTGTCCAACTCTGAGGAAACTGTCCTCGCGAGGCCACTGTCTTGTAGACGAGAGAAGATGTTTCTGCATTTCTGGGGAGGGAAAGGAAGCCCATTCTCACCAGCGCCCAGAGGTACGAGCCGGAGGGGTGCCCCTCAATACACATGGCATCTCGTGATGCTTTTAAAAGGAGAAAAGGCACCTTCTCTTTTTTCAAGTGCGCTGTGGAGCTTGGCCCACAATTCGCCAAAACGCGCCATTGCCTGGCAGCTGAGGTGCTTGAGGGACCCCAGCCAAGAGCCCTTTCCAGCATGCGGGGGGCAAGCGTGCAGTGGAGCCGGTGAGCGGTTGGCTGTGGGGCCTCTCGTGGGCCTGAGCCAGACTCCAAAAGGGACTGAGCTCCACAGGGGCCTCCATTTCTCCTTACTGGCCCCTTCAAAGAAGGTAGCAAGCTGCCCGCTGACAGAGGCTTCGCCAGGAATGTGATTACAGTGAGTGTGATCGAGATTAGACACTGACCTGGCTCAACCCATTAAAAAAACCCTAAAACCTAACAGATACACGAATCCTGACCACCCGAGACGGCACTGAAATCAAGCCCAGACTAAGCACGCGAGAAAAAGTAAACCAAGGATGCGGAAAAGCCTCGTTCTGGTATTTTAAAATAAATACAGGGTACTGCTTTTTAAGGATATTTTTAAGTTCTTAGTGAGGATTTTTGAAGCAAGTCATTTGGACCCTCCCTGAGCCTCCGTGAAGGGGTGTCTGCTGCACGCTCCCCATCCTTCCAGGAGTCCCTCATCAGCTGTCTTCGCAGGCCCTGGGACCCCCGACAGCCCTCACACCACCACGAGGCCCCTCCACTCCTGGATGCTCCCAGGACGGTGTCCACATCCGGAGTCCTCGATCCCCTGCTGCCTCCTCCTCCAACCGCAGCCCACGTTCTGAGGGACAAACAGCACCAGGCCACGTCTGTCATGTCATCCATCATCCTTAGGTCATTCACACACACACGTCTCTGTGACAGTTATTTACCTCCTATTTCCTTCCGAAAACCCCTCAAAGCGATTCCAGTTCCAATGCTGCCCACCACCAGGGTTAGGCTGGAGGAGTCCCTGCCCTGCTACTACCATCCCTCGCTTGCTGGAGAGACAGATCCACTTTACCCCACACACAGGACACCAAAGCAGGTCCCAGACATCACCTGCTCCACCCGCAGGAAAGACAAACCAAGAGCTGAACTTCAAAGCGAAGTTCTGGGGAGAACACCTAGCAGAGCAGGCCCGGGAGGCTGGCGGGCATCTCTGACGGGAACAAATCAATCTCAGGTGGGGCTTCTCAACGGAGGAGGAGGAGAAGGACATCAGTGACGACGACGACGACGTAGGATACGGATGACGATGATGATGACAGCAGAAGCTAAGAGGGAAAGCATGCGCTACGTTGTTCTGGTGCTTACTACAGACAATCTCTTTTGCTTCGTACCTTGGCTCACTTAATTCTCATAAAAAACATCCCAGGGGAGTAGGTATCATTGTGACACCCCCTCCCGCCCCAACGTTAAAGCAGTCAGCTCGTGATGGACAGCTGAGTCACGACCCGCAGAGGCCGAGGGAAGGGCCGGGGGTGGGACAGGCAACGCTCTGGGCAGGGCAGGCTAGGGGTGGGTCCGCCAGGGCTCTGGCCCTTCCCGGGAGAGGGTGACCTCCAGCCGGACGCGACGGCCAAACAAACCATTGTGTGCCGCTTTGCAGGAAGCTGTTTGAAAGGGTCATTGAAAAATAATCTTGCTAAATCAAGCTGGACCAATATTTTTGTTTCCTTTCACGCAATGCCACGTTTGAAGGCCTTAGGTGGGCCCGTGCATAAGGCCTGGGAAACCAGTCTGAGTGACTCGAGCTGAGAAAAACAAAAGCAGGGAGCACAGAGTCGGAGGGTGCTCTTCCCTCTCAGAGCAGGCCCTTGCTCTCGGCACCTAATGGATATTTGACCAAAAAAAAGCCCATCAAATCCAAAACACTTCTTCAGAGGAAAGTCACAGGTCCTGACCTTTGAGCACGTGAAATCATCTTCTCACGGTTCTACAGCTTTTCTTTCTAAAGAAAGACTTAAGAAATTGGAGTACAGACTTAAGATTATTAACTGTACGGTTTACGGTTCGTTTTTAAGATGAATGACAAATCACTGTCACTTTCCTGGGAAAGGGCTTTCTACAGGGTTAGTAGAGAAGAGAAATGCAGAGACCTCACCTCCCCAGCGTCCCCCAACCTCCACCCTCATCTGTTACACCTGAATTAAGACAAAGAGCATTTAAAGAGGTTGAAAAAGCAAACCCTGGAACCCTATAGACCTACTGGAGATGGGGGTCCATCTGCCTCTCCCCAGAAAGCGTGCTCTGATGCCAAGGGGGGCAGATAGAACACAGAGGCCCCCAGACCCACAACGGACGCTGCAGCAAGGAAGCGGAGAAGACAGAGTAGGAAAAGCAGAAGTTCCCCCTCTTTACCATGAGCCCAAGGATCAACCGTGCAACGGAAACCCCAGAGCTGTCGGCGGGAGGAACCCCGAGAGAGCAGTTCTACAGGCCTCCAAGGAGGGGCCCCTGCTGGGCCCAGCCGCCAAGCAGAGGGGAGGCCTGCAGGGTGGGGGGGAAGCACCCCCGGGCAGGGCCCCCCCACAGCTGCCTGTGCCCTGCAGAAGCCGGGAGAGCCCCAACCCTTCTGAAAGGGACGGGCTCCCGACCCGAAACCAGGGCACGTGCACGGCAGGCAAACGGCTGATGACTTTAAACGAAAATCCTACAGTCTGCAGGATGTGTGCGTCACGGAGGCCTCGCTTGCTGGCGCTGCCTATTAAGTAAGATGATTTTCTTAATGAAAGGAAGAAGCCGGCAGAGTAAAGATAAAAACTGGGTTCTTTCAGGCAGAACGATGAGTTTCCTTCTTCTTGTTTGGTGCAAAAAAAAAATAAATAAATAAAATAAAATAAAATAAAAAAAATAAGGAGCTTGATTGGTCACAGAAGCTGACACCTCACAGATCTCTCCGAAGACGGACTAGACCATAGTGACGGGGCTAACGGGTGCGGCCGAGGGAGTCACCCGGGGCCTTGCTACAATGCACAGGATTCGGGGGGCCTGGGGGGCGGGCTGAGAGTCTGCACAGCTGACGAGCTCCGATGAGGCTGGTGTGCAGGCCGAACTTGGAGCAGCAACGCTCTGCGGTTTGCCAGGAACTTTCCTTGCTGGTTCTCCAACCTGCCCACGGGGCTGAGGCTGTTACAAACTGGCGCAAAGGACAGTAGCGCCAGGTTCTCCTACACCACGTGCCCCTCGAAATGCAACTGGCTACCAGGCTCTTGCCGACGGGCTCCTTCTGGCCTTTTCTGGGAATGTTTGCTACTTGCTTGGCCCTAAGAGCTCAACACGGGCCTGTAGTGTGAGTGAAAGCACGAGCACACACACTCACACACACACACACACACGAAAGGAGGAGGACGAGCGTACTCGGCTCCCAGCCGGGCCCCGTGCCCATTCAGACCGTCTTATAAAACCGTCCGCAGGCCATGAAAGGAGACGGGTGAGCAGTGCAAAGCCATCGGAGGAGGATGGGGAACGACGATGAGCAGCAGCTAGCTTCTGGGGATCACTCAGCGCCTGACGTGGCATCGAGTCCTTGACATCAACTGTCGGCTGAATCTTTTTCAAAACCTCTGCGGACTGGGGATTATAAAGATTCCCACTCCCTAGTCTAGGAAACCGAAGCACAGAGAGGATTAGGAACCCAAAATAACCCAGTTCGGGAGGAGGCGGCAGGCTCCGCACGCAGGCTGCCTGAGCCCCACAGCCTCCGTCTGTGAGACCCCACAAGCGGTCAGCACCCCACGCTGGCTCGGCTGCGCGGCCTCTCAGGTCTGACGTTCCCATAGCTCAGCTAGTCCTGGTGCCTGCGATTCTACCACACGGAGACACCTTACTCAGCACGTGGGCTTCACGGGTTTACCAGCCTTGTCTGATTTTTTTACTTTTTTAATGAAAAGTAAAACAAATAACTGCAGTGACTACCGACGTGACAGTCGTTTTTGGAGAAGTGACAGTTTTAAAATTTCAAGACCGGACCCGGGATCTTCATGAACTCTTGGCCCCTGGTACGCTTTGGTGGCCGGGTGCACAGTAAGAATTAAGAATCACTATGGCTCGAGTGCTCTGGCATTTACACTAACTCACGGGGTTCGCGTGTCGCCTCTCTGAGGTCAGGCAGCAGCACTGTCCTCATCCCACCTGTGACGGCAATGAGGCTGACCGGATGCTAAAAGTCAGAGCCAGAGCCCAGGCCCCTCCCGCCCCTCACGTCATGGTCTGGTGCCTAAAAACTTAATTTGCTTTAGTGACAAAATAAACAAATTCTACAAATAAAATCATAGCACATGGTGCTCCTCTCTCTACCCAGGTTCTTTTTTCTCAACGGTGTAGATTCTGATTAACGCCCCAAAGTCACATACTTGGGGAGAGTCCTGAGCTACCCAGGGAGCAGCCCAATATGAGTTGGGGGTGCCCATGCGTGGTCCTCGGGAGCCTGGCCTCATAGAGCCCAGCCGGCTTCATAGAGCCCACCCCACCTCGCACGCAGAACTCGAACCCACAACCGGCCAAGGATCCCAGCTGCAGGCGAGACACACCAGGTCACCTCCTCCAGGGAGGGGTGAGAACCTTCGTCTGCGGTGGGGGCCTTTCCCAGTCCCCAGGAGGGGCCTAAAAAGAGTCTCGAACTCACGAACTTGCCTCTGACCTGGAAAGGCCGTCCAATTTGGAAAGGGAACAATAGCGTTCACCTTCTTACGCTGCCACCTAGTTCATTTTCTTCGGGCGAGTTACGTAAACACACCAGGCCTCAATGCTGCCACCCCTTCGCCCAGATAATGACACCCGCACGCACAGAATCCGGCACGCGGGTGGCATCCAGCGTGTGTGGTGTCTCGAGGCTCAGGGACCCTGCTTCGGAGCTGGGCCCACGGCAGGGCCAACCTCTGCTCGCTCTCACACCGCCCTGAACCACCACGCCAGGTCGGGTTCGCACGTGTCAGGGGCACACGAGCAATGCGGGGCGTCTCGATGAATCGTTCGCTTGGTTAAGAATGCGAAAGCACTGACCGATCCGCAGCAAGCGCCATCTCTGGCGACCGGGAGCTGGAATTGTCCGCTCTAGGTTGGTGAACGTGCGGTAGAAAGGGTGAAACATTTACCTTTTCCAGGGCCTCTCTGTCAAGGAGCTCTTGCACAGCTAGAAGCTTGATGCTGTAAAATAAAAAATAAAAAATAAAAGCACACGTGAAACAAACAGCACCCCATGCCCCCGAGCATCACACGAGGCACGAGCAGTCAAGTCTGAGGTTTCCGCCTGCATTGCGACGTCGCCTCCCACCTAAGGGGACCATTTCAGAACTAAATTAAAAATGTTTCTGAATGGTCAAAGGGATTTTGCCGTACGATCCAGCAATCCCACCTCGGGGCATATACACCCCCAAAGAGCTGGAAACGCAGACTCCGACAGACATTTGCACATACTCATGTTCGCAGCAGCATCGCTCACAAATCGCCAGAGATGGAAACGACTAAAATGTCATCCGTGGATGAACGGATGAACAAAACGAGGTACGTGCATAAAATGGGAATTTCTGGCACGTGCTTCAACAAGCAGGCACCTCGAGGACGTTACGAAACGACATGGGCCAGACACAAAAAGGTGACTTGGGAATTCACTTGACAATCAGAGCCTTCGATATCGCCGATTCCCCGCACCCACATCTAGGCAGGCAGGAGAGCTATGGAACCTGGGGATCGAAAAGAACAAAGTCCCCTGGCGTTGTAACCTTCCGGCAGGTTCTGCAGGCACAGGCGCTTCGCTGCGGGGCACAGGCCCAGAGCCACCTTGGTTTCTGCCCCTCGCTCCTTTGTTTGGATTCCTGTGACATGTTTTTCCTCCTTCATCCTTGCCACCCTCTCTTCTTCCCGGGGTATGCCCCGCTGTGGGTCTCTCTTCCCTGAGTTTGTTCGAAGGTGGCGAGCGACCCCTTTGTCTTCACCCCGTGTCTCTTCCCCTCAGGGAAGTGCGTGATGCCTGAGCATCGATCCCGGATCCCAACGATCAGCAGCTCCAGTTAGCCGACTGGGGGCCGGGGGCTCTTCCACAGCCACCCCCTCTGTCTGGTTTGTGACTTTCTTCCTTGATTCTTCCAGAACCACGTCTGAAGTGTTTTTTCCTCCCTTCTCACCACTTTTATTTTTTCCACAGCATCTGTATTAGCTTTCTGCCGCCGCTCTAAAAAATCATGAGAAACTTGGAGACTTGACACAACAGAAATGTTTCCTCTCCTAGTTCTGGGGGCCAGAAGTCTGAAATCCGTACCCAGGGGGCAAAGTCAAGGTGCTGGGACGGTCACAATCGCCCTGGAGGTTCCAGAGGAGAATCTGTCCTCTGCGCCTTCCGCGTCTGATGTCCGTCGCTTTCCTTGGCTTGTGGCCTCATCATCCCGTCCCTGCCTTCGAGGTCACACCGCCTTCTCTTCTGTCATCAAATCTCCCCCTGCCCACCTCTTACAAGGACACTGGTGATGGCGTTCAGAGACTGCCGGGTGGCGGATAAGCTCTTTGGCTCTCAGCATCCTTACCTAATCCCATCTGCAAAGTCGAGGGCGTTCTGTTGGGGTGGTTGGTTGGGTTTTTATTGCCGTGAGAGGTCGCTCAGCATTCAGAGGCTGCGGGGACGGGGATGTGGCTATTCTGTGGGGGACTCTACCCAGCTGACCACACACGGACTCCCTTCCGCACTGTCGCTAATTTGGATTGTCGTTCCCCTGCAGGATTCTGTGTGCCCCAAACCTTCCCTTACTCAATCCAGCTCCTTTCAGGTGTTCTGTTCCCGTTCCAGAGGCCACGCACGGCCTCTGTGTGGCATGCCGAGGAGTCCACGCATCGTCCCCAGCGTCCCTCCTGGATCCTGCTGCAGACGGCCTCCCAGACGTGAACACCGTTTCTGGGTCTCCAGAAGCTGTTGCTGTTACCTTGCTCTGCAAGACCTTCCCCAAAAACTTTTTTTTTCGTCTTTATTCATTCTTAAACAGTCCAAAGACTTTCAACAGACATCGTGAGCGGGCAGTGGTTCCGTTCTCCGTCCACCCGTGTAAAGAATGGGTCTCCCCTACATACCTGCCGTGGGAGAGGGTAGGGGGAAGGGCACAGCTTCCAGTCTACTCGGAACCTGCACACTAATGAGGTTCACCTTCTCCTCAGAGACCCTCGATCAACTCAAGGCAGAAAGCGCCGTGTGTCCCTCCCAGCATGTACCCTGCTTGTAGCACCTCGCTTTGGGGGCCTAGACTTCCTAGAATGCGCCGAAATCATGTCCATTTACCCCACATCCCGTCTGGCTATATTCCATTGTTTGCTTATTCTACATGGATATGTGAAAAAAGGAAGAAAGAGATAAGCTCACAGGGACCCACGTCCAAGGCCGTAGCGGAGGGTAGAAAAGCAAGGCCGACCAGGTGGACTTTGCTCCCAGTGTGTGGGTCAGGGATCAACGATGGGGAAGGCATAAGTTATTTTCTGCCTGTTTTCGGGGGGTGGGGGGTGGTAGTGGTAAGGGAGGGCCTCGTCTTCGTGACCCTTCGTGCCATGATTTAAATCCTGAGCAGGGTCCCTCAACCCAGGCCTCATCACTGTCACCAGCGGACGCCAGGAGGTTCTGGCATCTGTCAGGCCTTTCTTTTTTTTTTGCTGGCCTGTCAGTTTTCGTTGTGTGTGTGTGTGTGTGTGTGTGTGTGTGTGCCATCATGGTTATCTCAAGGAATGATCAGGAGGCGCTGCAAGCCACGGGACACCTGGAAGCAAGGTCAAGGCTGTGTCTTTCTGATGAAATGCTGCCGAGACGACGTCTCTGAAAGGCAGGATGAAGTCCGGTCTCCCGTTTTCAGCAGCCAGCTTGCTCGGCAAACGAAAGAACTGGCTCCCTCTCCAACCGCGGGGCTCTTTACCCGCCACGCTGGGCAAGCACCCCAAAGGGACTCCATCTCCAAGTCACGTCTCGTTCCGCAGGGCTTCAGGCCCCCCAGGTCCTGGCTCACGGGGACCCCCAGAGTGTGGAAACAGGACAGCGCTTTCTGAAAATCTCCAGAAGCACAAACCGCTGGACTGGCCAGAGGCGAGGACTTTGGGGTTTTTTTTTTGCTCAGCAGCAAACTGCCTCCTTACTGCCCCTTTTGAAAAGGCTGATGACACATCTAACCTGATGTCAGGTCCGAGGCCCCACAGGAAAGCCCATTAGGAAGCTGACGGCCTGGTTTAACTGACTACAGGACGTGAGACGACACCAGACTGGACGACTTTGTGCCCGGGAAGCTCCGAAGGAAAGACGCAGGGACACGGGACTGCAACGCAGACAGGCCCGATGAAGTGGGGGAGGAGGAGGCCGCCGGCCAGGTGTTTTCCAGATGTCGGGGACTCTGCTGCGCTTGTCTCGTGCTATTTCCCCGCAACACACTGCAGGGTCTCGAAAGATTTGGATCCCCGCCGCAAAGGATTCACGGATCGATGGCATAAGGTGTGTGCTACCGTGTTCGTTTTCCTTCCTCCTGCCTTTGGGATGCTTCGTCTTCAACTGAAGAGGCAGGGATTTTGATTCCATTTTACAGCTTCAGAGCGATTCGGTGGCTTATACATAATCAGTTTATAAAAACGAAAGCAGGACAAAGCAGCAGTGAGTGGCCCGGCACATGTGAACGTGAGTGGCCCAGTATGCTGTGGGGAAATCAGGAAAGACCTAGCCCACTAGGTGACATGTGATCAGCGACTGGGTTTTCCCATCTATAAAACCAAGATTATGATTCTCTTTAATGGGATCATTGTGAAGACACTTACTATAGGGTGTTGCCTTCAAGTAGAGAGTGGGTACCCAATAAGCGATAGTTCTTAACATTTAACTTGAATCGATCTGGACAACATCTGGTCCATATTCTCATCTTCTTCAGCACGGATAAGGATATAGAGGTTTCGTTCCTAAAATCCATACTTGAATGGGTTCTCAATGACTGGCAAACAGTCCGGAAGCGTTTCTGTAAAGGGGGGAGTCTCTAAGTCCAGATTTCACAATGAAATCGTGAAGCTGGGACTTTCGGTGGCCCCATTCCTATAGAATAATTCGATTAAATCCCTCAACACGTAGCACTTTAATTCCAGATCGATCCAGGCTTCGCTCCCTCAACGAAGTACAAAGAATAGTACAACTGTTCTGGAGGTGAGCAGGCAGCACAGGTTTGTTCTCCGTCACCCACTCCAGCTGAACACAAAAAAGGATGCACAGATGATAAGCAAAATATATGCCGTAGAACTGGTTCTTAAACGCCTTCGAAGCTATAATGTATATTCCAATTGCAAGTCCCTTTACCAAAAGAGGACAAGGATGAAGCCCCAAAGATAAGGCTGTAAGGACCGGGCACCATCCTCTCTGTGAGACAGGGGGACGTGGCACAGCGAGAGCTCGTGACGCCGGCCACCCAAGCCCAGGACTCAGCCCCGACGGCTCTTTTCTGGTTTCGATCCACACTTCCTCCTGGTGCCACACCCAACAGGTGAGAGATGAAGAACTGCAACTTGGGTGAAGTTCCTGTTGGGCACTGTTAATCCGCTGGTTATGGTGACTTGGGCCCAGATGTCCCTAACCCAAGGGGGTCCTCAAACTGGTGCCATGTTCCCCTCTAATCCAAGTGAACTGGGAACTTTTCCTGGGAACTCTGTTTCCCCCCTTCATGTTTCTCTGCACTTTCTCACAAGGAGGAGCCACCTGGCCCGTACGATCAGAAAATGCTGCACGTATCATCTGAACGTCATAGTCCCTCAGAAAAAATACGTTTCGCAGCCTTCGCCCCCAATGCTTTTCCCGAATCCCCTTTGGTTACTCTTTGGCTGGCACCGGGGGAGGGAGAAGGAACCACCAGATCAAAAGAGCTTTGGTGTCTACTGTGGGAACAGTGTCCCCGTCCTGCCCGACCTCACCTGGCGACAGGCGAACACTGTGGCTGACCAGTTCCCATCTGCACCTCCCCCTTCCCGCGGTCTCCCCCAGCAGAATCTCATGGGACGTGATCTTCCAGGGGTGACCTTGTCTTCCCTCTCCCTTCGCTAGGCTTCCTTCCGACATTTTATCTTTTCTATTACATACGTGTTTCCTTTCGTGTACCAAATCCTGTGCGTGTGGAAGTGGGCAACACATATTTTTAATGCATCTGGTCAGCGATCGAGTCGATGATTAAGATTTGGGGTGGGGGACTCCTTCTTTTTGAATTTTGGGATTCACAGGGGACTCCCTGTTACCTAGATTTTTTTCGGTAAATGTCCACAAGGTTAGGGTTCGCCATCCAGTTGCTCCTTTTGTTCCACATACTCTAAGAAAAAATCTCAAACCTTCCGGAAAATTCAGAGACCGTGAACTCCTACACAGCTGCCACCCACATTCTACGGCTAGCATTCGCTGTGTGCGCTTTGTCACACACCTGTCCATCTAACCATTCACCAATTCATTTTTTTTTGATGCATTTCAAAGTAAGCTGCAGCCCAAGGACGGGGTTTCTGATGATATTTACACCAAGGCTGGCCTCAAGGTGACGCCACTGAATTCCAACTGAACCACTCCCTGCAGTGTCTCAGCCCCCACGTGAAACTCCGCCTTTGGCTCTACTTAAAGTCTCCCCACCCCCACATGAACGCTCCCTCCAGAGCTTTCTCTCAGGCACCCCTCAAGCTTTCATTCTTCGGGCCCCTCCTCAGCGGGATGTACTCCCCATTCTCTCCTACCCACCCCTCCTCTTCCATCCGCCGTTTCCATCCTAAGCCTGTCGCGCCACAATCAAATGAATATTTCTAAAGCTCCAAAAAGCTTTACGTGGGATCACATATTGTCAGCCAAGAAAAGAGTGATGATTTCACATCGTACTCGGTAAACACGGCTCCTCGGGGACACTTCAAGACAGAACGAGACTGACTCTGCCCTCGGCCCCGTCCACCCGCCGCCCGACGTTCTGCAACACGCGGGCCCAGCTAGGCTTGTAACTGCCACTTTCAACTGGTCACTGCCACCGTCTGAAGAAACTAATTACCTGTTTGATTTTTCTGGAAGAGACTAGGAGTGAGTAACTGAACGTTCGAAGGGAAAAAGAAAAGAAGAAAAGGAAATCGGAACGTTATCTGACACGATGCACGGTGTGTGGTTCCAGCTCAACGCTCCAGCCGAATTCCTCATCTGGCTTTCGGCGCTGACCTCCCACCTCGTAGCAAGACTCCTCTTCCTTTCGGGCCAGACGAAATGTGCCTCTGGGTTTTGTCAGAGGCGGTGGCCTCGTTCATCAGCCAGAAGCCAACGTTCACCCCTTCTCGTAATGAAGCCCAGACGGTCGGCGTCTCTGGGCAGGGAGCTGTTCTAAAGCAGCAATGACGAGAGCACGTTTCACGGGAATCTTCAGTTTATTTATTTTTTTAAAAAGTCCTCCGCAGAGCACATGTTATGAGTCCATGTCATTAAGTATTATTTGATGTCATTTCGATTAAGGTATGTGTGTGTATATATATATATATATATATTTTTTTTTTTTCAAATAATCTCTGTTGCACATCAGGCTGTTTCAAATTTTCCACAGTTCTACTTATCGCTCGGGTGAAAAACTGCATATAGTACTTCCTGAATACCTCGGTTTCAAACAATACATTGGAGGAGGGCAAGGGCTACGTGCGTTTTTAAGACGTTAAATAACTTCTGCACAATTGCTTTGTACACTGAGGCTTCCATCGCCACTTTTACAACCCACTCCCTCGTCCCGCACACAACTTCGGTAAGTCCTCCCTGATCCACGGTGCGGAAGGGGGTATCATTATGCTGTTTAAATTTACATTTATTCGATCTCTAAAGAAACCGAACTTTTTCTGGGCCATTTTCGATCCTTTTTTCAGAGCCAGCAACTGACGGTGTGGGAGGCGGGTGGGTTGGGAAGTGTCTTCCAGCACCTACGAGTCACCGTGGCGGGCCCATGGGAGCTCAGCGCCCAGTGTGGGGCCATCAGTGAACAACTGGACCTCTCAGTAGCTCAGCTGCAGCTCGGGGGCGTGTCCCTCACGCCTCTCCTTTGTTAATTGGATATTAATGTTTCTCTGGAGACACCAGAACAGTATGGGACTTTTAGATTACCGAACATTCTTGATAAATAACTGCTATCAATATTTTGCCCAAAAAGCTTCGAAGAGGGGCCCACCAGCTGGAAGAAGTATAATTAAAGCCCACTCACCGGAGAGAAAATTTTTAAAAATAAATAAAAACGTATTTGGGAACACAGTGCCAGGCAGCAAGGCCCCCAAGCATCGTGACATAGTTGGAACGGGCGCTTGCTCTGCACTAAGAAGAGCCTTGGTTATCTTGGAAGTGTCAACCCCCGGCTCCTGGAGGCAGCTTTAGGTGAGTGGGGATGTGGCTGGTCTCTGGACATCTGTCCCTCCCAGTCACGAAGAGGAGAAAACCCACTCTGCCTCTGGCAATTAACCGTGGCTGCTGTGACCTCACTGCAACCTGCAGCTCAGAGGTCAAGCCCCTGACCAGTAACAGCAGCAGCTGCCGAGCTTTCATCTCGGGGGCACCCCCAGGAGCACGAGGGGCTGGGGGACCCAGCGTGGTGCCCAGTCACAGCGAGGACAGTGGCTGGTGGGCCGGGGCTGGTTTTGGTTAAGCCGCGTCTCACCCAGACTTCAAAGCAGGAGGCCTCTGACGCCAGCGCTATGAGTCCCAGGTGCCGCGTGTGAAACCCGACCCTCCGGCCTGTCTTCAATTTAAAATGCCGAATTCAGGGAGGCCCAGGTGGCCCCCTTCCCCTCTGGCCCCCTGCACCACCGCCCGCTGGCTCAGACCCTCGTGTGTGGAGTCGGGCCAGCAAAGCCGCCTGGGGCCGCAGCAGGATCCGCTGAGCCCAGATCACGAAAGATGCCGGCGTGAGACAGGGACCCCAATCTCCAAGCGCGGGGAATTCCAAAGCGGGGTTCTGGCTGACAACTCGCAAAGCTCTCCGGGGAAGCAGGGGGAAGCAAGCAAACACGGCTGCTAGCAGGCCCCGGCACTAACTTCCATCGACGACGGCCTGCTTGACTTCTGGGTTGAGGACGGTGGCTCTGGGGCTCCGGGGAGCATCCCCTGGGGCGTCATTAAAGGCTGCTGGGCCCTGCCCCAGAGTGTCCTGCTGAAGCAGGGCCCCATTTCCAGCAACTACCCGAGAGAGGGGGGTGCGGCCGGCCTGGCAGCCACACTTGGGGAACCACCGAACAGGGTCCGCTGGCCACCTTCATGGAGAGGCACCCCAGCCGCCTCTGCAGGGGCCACGTCTAAGCATCCCCCGATCAGACCTGGTGAGGAGCGCTCGGTGGGGAGACCCCCGATGGCCGGGTGAGGGTGCAAGACGGGACAGCACGACTCGTTTCTCAAACGGGACGTCTATTTCCTGCGGAAACTCTGAAAGTCAAGATGTCACAACCGAGAGGGCTCGGCCCAGCTGGCCTGAAGCCAGGATGCTGTCCGAGCTGCCATACGACCTCCTTGTCCTTCTTATAGCTTTGTCCCACCCCCTTTGCTGTGTCCCTGCCACTCTGAAGAGGTTCTGCTCCCCTTTCATAACCCCAGAAGGCCCAACTGTGTGTGCCCTTGAAAGTCTGACCACATCCCGCCCCCAAGGCCTGCTCCTGTCCGCACCCTAAATCTGTGGTCCCCGTTGCTCTCTCTGGAGCCCACCTTGCTCCACCCCTAGCCTCGCTCTGGTCCTGGTACCACTGCCTCCCTGAAACTCTCCTCTGAAACTCTCTGAATTGTGTCGCCCCCTAAGATACACATGTGACGTCCCGATGCCCCTCGGAATGTGACGGTAATCGAGGCAGGGTCTTCGAAGAGGTAATGAAGTTAGAACGAGACCACCAGAGTGGCCCTAAACCACGACGACTGGGGTCGTGATAAGAGGAGGAAATGTGGACACAGACGGGAACAGAGGGAAGGCCATGCGGAGATGCGGAGAGGAGACAGCCATCTGCGGGCCAAGGAGAGGCCGCGGGAGGACCCAGCTCTGCGGACACCTCGATCGCGGACCTGCAGTCCCCAGAACCACGAGAACACAGATTTCTGTTGTCTGAGCCACCCCGTCTGTGGTACTTTGTCACGGCCGCCCTTCCCGTATCTGCAAAATGGTGCTAAAAGCTCCTATGAGCCATGATGAAACGGAACGCGACGTGGCCAGGATTCAGAGCATCCAGATCCTCAACCGGCCCCTTCCTGTGGCCACAGTCACCCCCAGGTCCCAGGAGAGACTGCACCGGGCCAAGGCGCACGCTACGTCCTGGGCCAGGCACAGCCCACAGACCACACGCAGCCTCCCGCTGATCTGCCCTGGGCAGGTGCTGGCCACACGATCCCTCTGGCCTGCGGCACCCGGGGGTGACTCTTGGCCTCCCATTAACACCAGCCACGGGAAAGGATCAGACATTCACCCCAGGCCACCCGAGAACCGCCAACAACAGGGGGAGAGAACCCTGGCACACCCAGGTACACACTACGACAGGATCCCGACACACAGCTGCTGAGCTCAGACTTGGCCTGAATCCCTCTCCGAACTCCGAGCATCTCGGCTCCTGAGGAACTGGAGCCGGTGGCGGGGAAGGCAGCCGCTAGGCTGGGTGCGCAGAGCAGCCTACGTTTTCCGCATGATGAGGCGGTGCAGCAGCTAAAAGAATTCGATTTCTACGGGACACCCAGCCGGCTGACTCGCAGCAAGTCAGAGCAAACCTCTGGGGCGTGCTTACCACGTGCCCAGCACTGCTCCTGCTGCCCCCACATACTACGTAATGCAGTCCACACGGCACCATGAAGTAGGGACTGTTCGCCCCCGGGCCGCAGGTGAGATGTGCAGGTGCAGAGAGGCTGCCACACACCGAGATGTGGGTCCGGACTAGCTCCAGGTCCGTGCTCTTCGCCTCATGGACAGGAGGTCCCGGGCTTCAGCGAGTCGCAGGTGCCTGGAGGGCTTGTGAAAACACAGAGCTGGGCGCCGCCCGAGTCCCCAAGCCGGCCAGTGCGGGGCCTGAGGCTCTGCATTTCTAACAAGTTCCCAGGTGATGCTGGTGCTGCCGGTCCAGGGACCACACCTGGAGAGGCACTGCCCCAGGGAAGGAAAAGGGCCTCCACGACGATGAGCTCGCAGAACAGCCGAGTGGATGTCACGGGCCCACGTGGCAAACGCAGCCGGCTCAGGGCCTGGTCCCGCGGACGGCCACAAACATTCCCTTTTTCCCCCTGACTCAAGTGAGCTTGGGCATCTGCCAACAGAATAGGGGGTGAGGGGCAGGCCGCCTGCCCTGCTGTCCTCCCCGGGGGCCTGGGGCAGCCACCACTGACCCCCGATGGCCAGCCTCTGAGGTGACACCCCGCTGTTCCGACGCGTCGCGCTGATTAAATCTCAGCAGCGTGAGCGATGTAGGAGCCCGCGGGCCTGACAGCTCCCAGCGGCCAGACCCTGAGAGGGACACAGGCTGGATCTCGTGTTTCCAAATATCAACATTTGAATTTTGCAGACTCTGCTGGTTCTTTTACAAGGGCTACTAGAAAGGGGATAAAAGAAGTGGGGCGGGGCGCAGGCCCCAGTTTACTTTGCTGAATGTTTTCCCGGTCTGAGAACTTGCCGGTCTGGCAAGCCACTTTTGCCTCTGGTCAGGGCACGCCTGCCCCACCGTGCCCCCACCCAGTCCCCTGGGGAAGCCCCACCGCTGCCACCCCAGCCCCGGGCCGCCTCTGAACTGGAGTGACCTGGTCCTCCTGGCCCGGGCCCAGGCAGACAGCTCATCGGGGTCACTGGGATTCACGCTTTAGACAGAGGAACACGCTGACGAGATAAAAATAAAACTGCTGAGCGCAGAGGAGGCCAGCCGCTCCCGGCGACGCGCGGTGCTGCCTCTGTCCTGCCCCAGTGGTGGCCGAGGGCCTTGCGTGCACCAAAGGCAGGAGCCCAGCTCCCGGACGGCGGTAAAATCCTGCACTGAGGTCCCGGGCGGGCAGTGAGTTTACTTGGGGCTAGAAACATCCAGAAGTGGTGATTCCCCCGCCCCCAGACTCCCTGATAACTCCAAGGAAATTCTGCGAACGGCACCGGGGCACGAGGCCTCACTGAACTTAAATGTCATGTCGATACAGGACGGAATGCGACATGTTCTTATTTCTGATCTCGAAACAAAAAATGGTAGCGGCAGGCAGGCCGGCCCCTGCTCCTCCTCCCAACACCGGTTCCGCCACACGGACACACGACGCGAAGGATTTGTTTTCTGTCCCGCCGGACTCTGGGCTCCCAGAAGCAGGAGTCGTGGGCACACCAGGGCCCAGCGCCCGGCAGACCCGTTCGTCGGAAGGAGCGGCACCGGCCTGCCTCCCTCCCAAAGTGTCAGGGCGCGGGAGAACGCACGGAAAGGACCCTACAGTGGAGGGCCCTATGAGAAGGTAAAGAATCATTATCGATAACTTAAGTTACTAAAGTTCGAAGCTTAAAAGGAAATAGAAGAGGAATGGTCTCAGGGCCCTGTCTCTAACGCTACAGTGACCCCAGGGGCCGCAAAGGCACCCTGGGGTGCTCCCAGCTCGCACCGTACGACGCCCAGCGATAAGCTTCTAGACTGGCCCTCGCCCGTGCGACAGCCACGCTCCCGGGCACTCGGACTGTGACCGTTCCAATGCAGATGCGCTGTCCGGGGTAAAGCGCACCCTGGACTTCGAAGAACACCCACACGAGCGTGAGGCACGCCCGCGGTGACGCGCAGACGATGGCGCACGTAAACGGGGAATCAACGTGTTGGATGTAGGGGTGAAGTAAAGCACGTTACAGGGAAAGCTACCTGTGTCGTCTCACGTCTCTACACTGTCCTGCCTGGAAATTTAAGGCTGCAGGTGGGGCTCAGGTTTCCTGGGACCCGGAGCGACGTCCCAGACGGTGCACCAGGAGCTGCTCTCTCTGACCAGCCCCGGAGTCCAGCAAGGCCCGCTTGTTTCTAGGGATTTTCATGATAAAATCCTGCTCCTCTGTGATCACCCCGCCTGCACCCGGGCTCCGGGTGCCAGGAAACCCTCTGTGAGCGGGTCAGGGCCACCTGTCATGCAGGGCCCGATGCACACAAGGCCCGTGGATAAGTGTTGGGTGCCGCGGCCTCAAGTCAGCTTGTCCCGGCAGCGGGAGCTCACTGTGGCAGAGCTGCCCTTATTTGGGTCAGCGGCCGCGTTACCTCAGAGTCCGAGAGAGAGTTTCTGCGGGGTTTTGTCTTTGCCACTCTGCTACCTTGGTCCCTCTTCGCAGAAAACGCCACGTTGCGGAGGCAGCTAACACTTTAAACAGCAGCGAGGTCTGGGGTCCTCACGCTCCTCACCCCACCCCGCACCCGCTCGGAAGGGCCTGCTCACACCGGGGCTTGTTCTCATCACTGAAAGTCAAATGCATAAATCCAAACCGAACGCCGCTTCGTTTTGGGGAAAAGCATCCCATTCCATGCGTTTCACCTGCAGCTCGGTCTGGTCTTCCGAATCACACTGGAGTCCAACACGGTCACCCTCCCCCTCCCAGCGTGGGGCTGAGAATCGGGGCCACTGGGTCAGTGAACCCTGAAACCCCGAGCAAAGCTCCAGAGGCCAGGGATACACACCTTCCTCGTCACCAAACAACCAGGGGCAGTGACTTCGATGTGACACGGTTTAGAAGGAGAAGAGTCTGGGAGAGTCTAGAGGCAAAGACTATTTTTCTAAATTGTCTTATTTATACACATAACAGAAGGCTGCATTCTCACCGTTAAAAACAATCCCAGGAGTACAGAAACGGGTGCACAACAGGGAGCTCACCCCCCTGCCACCTCCAGGACCCAGCTTTTGTTCCCAATGAAATGTGCCGTCCGTCGGTCAGGTTCGGTCGCCAGTCCTCCCTCCTGTCACTTACAGGACCCGGCCAGGGCTCCAGGCCCGCCTACCCCTCTCCCCGCTGAGACCCAGGGGACGACCTGTGTGCAGAGGCCACTGGTGGGGACAGAGACGTGTGAGCTGGGACCACTGCTCCCGCGTATGCACGGCTAACCTTTCGTCCCGTCTTAGAACCGTTAACCGATGGTCTTCCCACCAGGTTCTAGAAGGCAGGAGCCACGCTTCACTCCTCCCTGCACCCCCGGGGTCCAGCACAGAGCCGGAGCCCAGGAAGCAATCCATAGGCAGCCGCAACGCTGTCCCGAGGCGCATCTTCTTTTCAGAAAAGCTACGGCCACACAGTGGTGTCCGGCCTCCTCGGGGACTCGGTGGAAGTCCTCTGGGGTATGGGGAGCTGGGGCGCTGCACCCAGGAAAGGGGCGGCCCCAGCCTCTGCACCCCAGGTGGCCCCGTCTGTTTGACAGGCCAGGGACACCCACACGTCACCCCCAGCTGCAAACGCTAGAAGGACAGACGGCCCTGACCCACGTGGGGGCTCCGTGCATCAAGGTCAGCACAGGCAGGACCCCAGACTTCCAAACCAGAAAAGGCTGCTGTCTCTGGCCACAAACTGTCACCAGGATAAGATCCCTCAGACTCACAAGGAAGAGCAGCCTTGGGGCCAGCCAAAGACCTGGCACAGCCATCTGGGATGGGCAGGGCATAGGGCGTGTCTGGTTTTAATCAGAAGGACCCAGGACTTGCACCTCCCACGGTGGCCCGCACTGCCGGACGCACCACTAACTGTCCCCATCCTGAGTGCTCCTCTCTCTCATCCGGCGTGGGCTGAAAGTCTCACTACGACAGCCAATGACAGTCAACCTCACCCCAGGGCCGCGTTTGGTCTCAGCCATAATGGGAAGGACTCGCTCGGCAGGCCCCTCCGGGGTCCTCGTCCCCGCCTGTCTGGCTGCCCCACCACCCTGTCCCACACTGGCCTGTACGGCTGTGCCAGGAAGGCTTCGCCCACGGCGAGGGTTAGGGCTGCAACCGCCGTGCCAGGTCCTAACCCAAAGCCCCGGGCCTCGACTCCTTGTCCTATTCACTCGCTCTGGTCAGTCAGTCCCACATGCGTCTAATTTTAGGGCCAGTCCCCAAGCCGCCTGAGGCCATGAGGCCCGACCCGAGCCGACCCCTCCCGGGAGAGCGTTTCCTTCTCAGAAACCATGGTCCCACCTCCCCTGGGCCGAGTCAGGGAGCCCCGCGTTCCTAGGTAAAGGCGACCGCGGAGGCTGCGCCAAGTTCACAAACCTCTCGGCGTGTTTCTGGGGAAGAGGTCAGTGACCCGTAATGACTTAAGGGAAGACGCGGGCAGAAGGAGGAAGCCAGGCTGGGCGTGGCGGGGGCAGGGCACGCTCGCTCCGGCCAGGGCAGGCGGAGGCCAGCGAGGAGAGGAAACCCTGGGGACAGGCCAGCCGCCGCCTCCGCCCCCGCTCCCTCCCGTCTGTGCGTGCACGCGTGTCAGTTCCGCGAGCCGGGCTTCCCTTCAGTACCCTAAACCCGGAGGAACGAGAGGAGCCGGTGGACGTCGCCGTGTGTCCTCCTCCCCGACCCCTGTGCTGGTCTCCGCGCCCACGGCTTCCCCGTGGGGTGGGGAGGGGGGGGCGCAGAATGACAGGCCCGGCCTCTGCGAAACCAAACGGCAACCGTTCTTGCTCAGGACTGCACTGATCTTGGTCTGGTGGTGACGTCACAGGAATTGAGAGTGGCAGATGAGCCAAACCGAGAGTCGCCCAAGCTGGAAAGAGCGGTCGGCGCTGCCCGCACGTCTCCCCTGGGCTCACACACCTTTCCGATGGGCACGTCAGCGAAATGGAAGAGTTCGGAGCTGGGGAAACTGAGGCACGGAAAGGGGAGCACGGAGATATGAGTGGCTTGTTTCTGGGGAGTCTCTCTCTCGTCCTCCTAGTCATCGCCCCTAGCGAAGTTCCACCCAGGACAGGTACTCAGCAGACCCGGCCTGGATGTCGAGATCCTCACATCCAGAAAAATCGACTTCGGAAAGAGGACGCAGCCACAGAGCGTTTAAAAGGTTCAGCAAAACGAACGTCCGCTGATAGCATCAAGGAGGTCAACGTGACATACCGCAGCTCCTGCACACTTAACAACGCCACCAGCATTAACGTTTCAAGACTAAGTAAAACCATGCACTGATTTCTTTTTCCCTAGGACTTGGCATTTTTTTTAAAAATTCCATGTTTTTTAACCAGATAAATGTTCCCTCCCTCAGAGTTAAGATGAGCTCTCATGAAACTCATCTAGAAGTTTCCATAAACCGGGTTAGCCAATCAGTAAATGTACTTCTGGGGACCACGCCGGGCCGGGCGCGGGGGCCAGGTCCCTCCCTCGCAGCCTCTGGCTGTCTCCTCTGCATGTCACATCCTGTGGGGGCTGGGACAACGGACATGGCCTGGCACCTGCTTGCACCGACGGCAGAGGCCAGGGTGGAGGGCGGGCTTGTCTCAGTGGCACTGGTCACCGTCTCGGCGTCTTTGCGATGGCCGCGGTATCTGCCAACCCGAACCCACTGAATGACACTCAATTTGTCAAGAATTAAACTAAAACTTTCGAAACGTGGAAACCAGTATTTGCTAAGAAATCGCTGTAAAGCACTTCCAAATGTGAAATCATACAAATCCTTGATAACACGTAACATTTATAATAAGACATCAGAAGTAACCAGTGGGCGTCCTAAGCGTGCATCGTCTCCTTTTGCAAACGTATCTAAAAATAAATACCTATAATTATCCATTTACATGTGTCAGAGCTCATGTTGTTCGTTTGTTTGTTTCTAATGCGAACCACTCGCTTCAGCAGACGACTGGGAGCCAGGACGGGAGGAAAAGAACGCAGAACTAACTCTCACCACTGATTTTTTCCTTGGAGATGTCACCTGAGCGAAGGAAAGGCCCTGATTGAAATGTGGCTGTTTACTGATTCTGATTCACAGCCGTTGGGATCACCGGGTCCCTTTCTCTGCGGGACCCAGATGACAGCCGTGCCGCCTCTCTCCGTGGCAGTCACAACGCTGCTCTCGACAGTGGCGTAGAAATCGGAGGCCATTACCACACCACCTAGGCCCGACCCAGCGCAGGGCTGCCAAGTGCCAGACACCCAGAACGACGGATAAAATTACATCCTGACTGATGCCGGGGAGAACAGAAAGTGCCTCTCCCCCTCACTTCGGGCCTCGTCACCAAATACAATCGCTGCTGCTGTACTGACCACCCAAAAGGTGCAGGCTCTAAAACCCCGGTAGTAAACACAACAGGGCTTGTTTTAAAAAGGGGAGAAAGAGAGTCACAGACCATACAAGTCTGATGCACATTTGTAGCCCCCGGATGAACAGAGAACGTAACCACGACAATTCTAAAAATCGCCAACACAGTTAAGAATGAGCTAAATTATTAATAAGTGGAGAAAGAGGACTTGCAGACAGATATCCGTGCACGCGTTTTCGTAGAAGCATTATTCGCAGTGGTCAAAAGGTGAAAAACCCAAGTGTCTGTGGACGGATGACAAAATGTGGTATGAACGTACAGGGCGATACTAATCGGCCTTTAAAAGGGACGGAAGTTTGGACACACACTACACCATGGACGAGCCCTGAGGGACCACCCAAAGCGAAACACGCCCATTACAGAGGACAACTACGCATAAATCCCACTTATGTGAGCGTCTTAAGAGAAGTCAAACGCATAGAGGCAGAAAGAATGGTGGCTTCCAGAAGCTGGGGGGAAAAGGAGAACGGGGATGGGGGTTGGTGTTTAACGGGTACGTAGTTGCCTCTGGGGAAGATAAAAGAACTGCACAGCGGTGACGGCTGCACCGCCAAGTACATGTTCTCGGTGCCGACGGACCATGTACTTAGAAGCGGTTAACACGGCAAATTCTATGTTCTGCATGTTCTACTGACCTCAAAAAAAAATTATTTTTTTAAAAGAAACGAAGACTCCCCTTAAAATTCTAAGAGGTAAAGACTGGCTGGAGAGGAGGCCTGGTGGCGTGCAGGCTGCTGACTGTCATGACAAGGGCAGAGGCACAAAGCTCAGAGAGATCCAGGCAAAATCACCCCCGGAACAGAGCGGACAGCCCAAACGAAGCAAGCAGAGCGAGGTGACGGGTTCTGGGCTCCCCCGTGGCTGGCAGAGCTCTGCTGGGCGTCTGCACTGTGGCAAGACACTGAGACTCAGGAACGACCGACGTCCACCTTGTACAGACTTCATTCTCCTGCGTACAGTCCTAACAGCATGTGACCTCACCCGTGCTACGGAAACACGTGTTGAGGGGAAACAGCCTGGTTTCGAACCTTCTTCCCATAATAGCCCCTAAGGCCACTGAGAGAGTGGCCAGCCCACTCGCTTTCAGTCGGCCCCGCTTCTGCATGTGCCCCAGCCTGCACTCCCACCCACGCCAGTGCACACTGATGCATGCTTAACCGTGATTCATTCTGAACGGCTCTTAATTGCTCGCCTTGAACCATTCTATTTCCCTTAGATCGATGCGGAAATTTTGATTGAGTCATTACGGGAGTAAATGGACAATTACTGGGCCCTCCACCTGGCTGTGCTTTCATGGTCCAAGGGGAGGCGGCGGCGGCGACGCACTGCTGTTGTCTTCACTGAGGCTGACCGAGCGCCCTGAGGCTCGCCCTGAGGCCGGGCCACAGGACTGGCCCCCGCTGCTCCCTCAGGGCATCGCACTCAGGACTCAGGCTGATCCCACGTGGGATAAACCTTCGGGGTCAGAGGAGCTGGTCTGCCTCGAAGCCGTTTCCCACCGGCCACTGTCGCCTTCCACTGCGAACCCAGAGGAAAACGGCTAAAGCCACGCTGTCAGTCTTCTACAAATGCCAAGAAGAACTCGACCCACCAAGCAAAATAAATAATAGGAAATACAAATATACAGCCTCATTTTAAGCTGGAAAGGAAACCGTGAAGGTGCATGCTCTATACTCAAACGTCTACACCCCACAGCCAGTTCTGCCTGTTCCATGTTAAACGGCCTCTTCCCCAGTTCGTAAAGGGATATTCTGACTGATGCTGTCCACTTCTGTGCCAAGGGCAAGGCTTTCTACGGAGATTAGAAGAAACCTGACCTAGAACACAGAATCCCCGCAAAGCCTGACGATGCACCAACAAACACATCGCCATGAACACAGAGGGCGTGAAGGGGAACATCAGGGCTGCTTAGAAACGGCGAGCAGACGCCAGGGGCTCGATTTTCCTTCCCTTCCCGGAGCCGGCTCCAACTCAGGATGCCAGTTCTGACCAGTGACCTTCGTGGGTGGGACAGGGCAGCATCTTCCTAGGGTGGCAATGGGCCACGGCTCACGGGAGTCAGGGCAAGGAATCTGGGTACCGCATGCTCACCAACCACGCACTGTTAAATCATGCCTGGCGCAGGGATGCTCAGAGGCGACGTGATCAATTAGAGTTCATTAACCAGACACCCGAAGCAGCCTATTTGCTTCTAATCCAGGCCCGAGAGAAAATCTTGCCCACGCGCAGGAATGTTCACAGCAGTACTGCTCACGATGTCAAAAACGGGGCACAAAATGTCGATTGGCGGAAGGACAGACAAGTAAGTTGGGCCACACGCAACAGGACAGAGTTAAAACGGATGAACCTCGGGAGCGTGAGGCTCAGGGGAACGAAGCTGCAGAGAAATGCACGGCACGTGGCGTCACTGATGCAGAGCTCAGCGACGCATCCGCTCAGGGACACGCACGGAAAAGCAGGGACACCCAAACACGCGGTTCCTCTGTGTGGGCAGGACGCAGGGGGAACCTCCCGAGAGAACTTCTCTTTCTCCTGTAGGGTGGTGGGCGGACGGGTGTGGGTGTGGACCGTTCCCCCAGTTCTTTCTACTCGCACGTGTTTCGTGAAAGTCTTGGAAGTGACTCATTTTATAAAAAGAGAACTGAAGACTCGGAAGATGATAAATCTTCAGGGGAAGGACGAAAACCAGATGGGTTGCTCCAGCGCTTTCTTCTGCCCTGACACAGTCCCAGGTCTGATGGTCCCCGGGGACACGGGAATCCTGACTCTGTGACTGTCACGCGGCAAAGACGGACCCCGGGCTAAACAGGGTCTGTGAGCGGAGCACATGCGATGCCTCTTCTTTGTTTTAAGGGATCGGAACACACCAGTGGTTTGGAGCAGGCGTCAGCAAGCCCATGGGCCATACCCAGCCTGCCATGGGCCATATGCAGCCTGCCACCAACCCATGTTGTGAACACCCAAAGCAGAAAGTTACACGATTATGAAAAAATCCACATAGTCTGAGGAAAACAGATAAAACTGTAACTGTCCTTCGAAGCAAAGCTGCTCCCCTGTCGCGAAGCTGCACTGACCGGCGATGCCCTAGCACGTCCCCACAGGGAAAACCTGCTGTGACCCCAGCCGAGCGTGTGATCTCAGAGCTCGACGGAAAATCAGCCTAGGGAGCACTCTGTCAGGCCGGCCCGCATCTGACCTAAAAGAGACCGGGTCTCCATCACCCCTCCTGGGAGCCCGGTGAGACTGTGTCAGCCAAGTACAAACCCACACCACACGAGCCGGGCTTCGGGCCCTGAGAACGTGGCGACATGTGCGTGCCATCTGCACATTCGCAGACACTCGGAGTCGCCCACGGTCAGCTGCTGAGTCTGGGGAGAACTGTTATAACCAACGGCACGTGAGCCGGCTCGGGACAGCCCTCTGCACCCCTTCCCTGAGGCCTGCCGGACCCCGTCCGCCTCAGAGGCCCTGACTCCCCCACACCAGAGCCTCGGGGCTGCCATGGCTACCGCTGGTCCATGCTGCTGGGGTCGTGGGGGCACCAAGGCCAATTCCAGCGTTTCCTGATCCCGTGGCCACTTTCATATCATGAATCTCCTCCTACGCCACCGTATTTCCACATGACCCACATCTCCCCCTAAAACGAGAAGGGTAGTTGGGGCCTGAGAGCATAAAGGAGCCACGGGACACGGGCCAAACTCAAGATGCTTCTTACCCTGCAAATTCCACTCAAAACTTCTTTCTGCGCCTCCCATGTCAGGCTGGGTGAGACGTTAGGAGTGCAACGATCTCCCTGCTCGTCGTGACTACGAAAAGTCAGCCCTGGGATGGGCAGGTGGGTTCAACAGCTGCCAGAACTGCCACAAACGCAGGACGCGAAAATTAGGGTAGTGGGCTGTGACGGTGCAACGTGGGGGGAGAGGGTAGGGTCGTAAGATGCACGGGGTGTGACATCCGGTAGTGACAAGGCAAATGGGGAACGGGATGAGACTGCAATGCCACCTGCGCAGGCGGAGAATCACCCCCCATGGCTTCCTCCTGCTGCTGCACCGTCGTTCTAGGCATCCTGCACCCTGCCAGTTACCTAAATCCTTCTCTAGGAGTTCGTTTTGGGTGGAAAAGAGGCATCACGGGGCGTTTCCTATTGCTCTATAGTTCTACCGTCCACGTGCCTGAGGTTGGAGTCTTGGAACCACTGGACTCGCTGGGGAGGAGAGCGTGTCAACCTGTCCCTCTTACAACCAATTGGGGGGCTCTGGGGAGAACACCCACACCCGCCCCGCCCCTGGCCAGGGAGGGAGGTCTGGGGCGGAAGTGGGTCTGGCAAAGGGGGGCCCCTAAAAGCACCCCAGGTGACCGAAGCACAGAGAGGGCTGAGCACCCCTGCTAGAGGCCCGGGCCCAGCCCCCAACCTCACACCTCTGGGCACGGCGCCTGTGCTGGATGGAGTTCTACCTCCAATTCCCTTCAAGGAAAAGCCTCTGCTGATGCTCAAGGTCTGCACACCACGGCACACGGAGGTTCCTGAGTGTTCACAATGTTCCTAATTGTAAAATGATGCATCCCTGCCTCAGCCACCCGGCAGCACGATGAGCATTCCTGAGCACGCAGCCCCCTCCCCCCCCACACACAAAACTTACTGATAAATTACACAGACGCACTAATGTAATATCACCCACGTTATAAAATACAGCTAAAGTGAAAATGTGAAAGGGATGAGATAATAAATAGAAATTCTGGGAATCTCCAGTTCCCACAGGCCCGGCAGTGGTGGGGGAGGGCGAGGCTGATTACCGGGGGGCACGGTAAACCACTGACCCCTCAGATTAAAACTGGAACCTTGCTTCATGTAAATATGTTTTTAAAATATGTGGGGCAAAAAAAACCCCAAAAAACAAAAAAACAAAAACAAAAACAAAGAGAATCCCCACAGGGACAAAGTCGGTCGGCAGGTTGACAGATGCTTAATGGGTAAGTTCCTTCCCCACACAGAAAGCATTTCCTACTGAAGATCCCAGAAGATCAGATGGAGAAAGCTCTTCCCTCTGGAAGAATATCCTCACTCCGCAGAACGCCAAGGCCACATAATCTCTGTCCTAGTTTAAGTCAGACCTCTGGAAGACAAAGAGGAGTTTTCTCTTGGACAAAAACCCTAAGGAAGGGTTCTAGACCTGGGGCTTTCTGAGGCGAACAGGACACATTCGTGGAGCGTGGCATCTGCCTGCAGGCAGGCCGGCGCTGCACAGACACGGCTGCTCTCCGAGGGTTGCTGGCCCAGGCCCAGGCCCTGTGCTGGGGCCACAACCAGCCGGGGACAGGAGGGCATGCGCCACGTCAGGGGTTCATGGTGGGGATGTGAGGACTGACGGTTATCCCAAGTCGGAAGGACTTGGGAGGACTGACAAGAGCCGGGAATATGACGACGATGACGATGGTGACCACGATCCCAGGAAGCAGGGGATACTGGACGCGCTTCACACCTAACTAATCCCCTCGCTCGTCCCAACCAGCTCTGGGTCGGGGCACCACCACCCCCACTTCCCAAGAGAAGAGGAGGAAGCACCGAGAATTTGAACGACGTAAGTCAGACGGTTCTTAAAATGACTAACAAAACAGAGAGACGTAAGAACGACCGAGAAGTCAAATACGGTGTCATCTGAGCTAAAAGCCACCCACAGCAAGTGCAAAATTCAATAATTTTTCAGGAAGTTTAGAGCTGTGCAGTCATCACCCCGATCCCACTGTGAACATTCACTTCCCCCCCAAATTCTCCTTGTGCCTGTTTGCAGTCGATCCTCTTCCCGCCCCTGGCCCCAACCACGGATCCACTTTCCATCTCTAAAAATGTAGGCAGTGATATGTTAAATCAAAATATACTGAACTGTCTCTGGATTTCGTATTTTTCTTTCCCCTGAAGACATCTGAAGTACCGAAGAGCGACTTGAGGAGAACGAGACAGCTTTATTTTTAGGTTACGAAACTGCATGCCATATGCTATTTTCCTCCCACCTCTTTTTTCCCCACTGAAAATGATTTATTCTGTTTTTTTTCTGGCATTAGCAGTTTATTTAGGATTATATTGATAATAGAGTCAAACACATATCAAGTAAGCGTGATCTCAAGTCACATACAATTACGTTTTTTGATTCGAGATGTTTCTCTGTAGACAAAAAAATGACATTTTATTTCAACTAAGTTTTCATTTTTATATAAGGGAGTCATTACCAAGGAAGGATTCTAATCTCCCTCACAGAAGTATGAAGGCTAATTCTTGAGTATCTCAGACCCTGCTAAATCTTCCCTACAAGCTCACAACTGTAATAGTGGTGTCTCCTAGCATGTGATTGGAAACAATTTTATTCAAATAACCACTGCGCAAGAGAACTTGCAGAATTCTCCGGGCTCCCATGACCCTCTAATTTTTCTACCGTAGGACCAGGGCCAGGAATAGCAACCCTACCTCTTCTTTCCTTCCTCCAGATCCTGCTCTGCCCGGACTGTGGGGGGGGGAGGGGTTCTCTCCAGGCAGCTCCTAAAGGGAACGGCCAGCCAGGATGTACGCTGACCACTCCCACCCCAAGGCCTGGCTTTGTCCTCTTTAGGAAACTCGCTTCCTCCATGGGGCCTTGGCCTGGCTGCCCTTCCACATCCCCAACCACACCCCATCCTAGGGGCACCCTCATCACCAGGGCGGTGGATCAGCCTCAGGTTCCCAAGTTCCTTTTTCACTTGGTGGTCGCACTGAGGGCCCCCGGGCCCCACCTCCTCAGCCTTGCCCTCTCCTCCGGGCCTGTTCCAACCACCTCCCTCAACATGACATGCTCTGCAGCTGACACTGCACACCCCACCTCCGTGCCTCGGCTGCAAGAAGCCACACACATGTCCTCGACCTCTCAGACCTTCTGGCTTCGTTCTCTCCTGGCCAGCCAGGCCCCAGGGTCCAGCATTTCACTGAAGCCAAGGGAAATCAGCCAGCCTGAGCCGTGGTCCCCAAGTGATCACACGGCTCTTTATGCCTTTCTGATAAATGGCTCCAGAGCAGTGAGTCTTAACCAGGGACATTTTTGTCTCCCAGGGGACATTCATTTGACAGTGTCTAGAGACATCTGTGGTTGTCACCCCTGGAAAGGGGGTGTTCCTGGCATCTAAACACCCTACAGTGCACAGGCCTGCCCCCACAACCAAGAATTATCTGGCCCCAAATATCAATAGAATGGGCCTCTACAATAACTTCAAAATGAAAATATTTTAAAAAGTCAAAACTGCCATGGTGGAGAGACCCCACTCTAAAGCACACCCTTCTTTTGATATGAGGGCGCATTTCAGCCCTTCCCGATTAGCTGACTGTTACGACTGCATCTTATAAATGGATGCAGTTATGAAACATGTAACCGACCTCCTGCGACCCAGGCATGCACACGTGTGCAGGGCCTGGACACGGGCCAGGTATGTACCATTTACCTGGTGAAATGGTCGGAAGGCAAAGAGAAGGACAGGCTCGTGGAGGAAATGGTGACCAGCCACGCTGTCTTTGCTGTCCCAGGCACCAGATCTTGTGTAAACTGTCCCGAAGGCCAGAGTGAGCTCTTCATACTCCCTGTGCCATCAGTGCCATGGGCTACCAACGCTGAGTAGGACGGACCCACCTAGGCTCCAGGCCCTCGCTGCAAGGGATGCTGGGAGAATAAGCCTCTGCACTTCAGCTTCCCCATGGGTGGTGGACTCTGCTGCCCACCAACTCTCATAAGAAGGAAAATTTCCCAAGCACAGAAAGAGTGGGGTGGGAGGGGCCTAGAAGGATGACAGTCGTCAGATAGAAGGGCTCTGGGTCCTCGAGAAAGTGAAATGCACAGACGAGAGGAGAGAAAAGGGCCCAAGTATCATTTCTATTTTTTGTGTGTTTTAAATGTTTCATATCAAAACTAAAGGCCCCTATTTGGGTACCAAAACAGACTTCACAGTCTGTCCTTGAGCTATGCAAAAGGCAGAGGTCATGCCATCTGGCTCTGACTTTAGCAGCAACCAGGTCTTTTTGAAACCGGTTATAGAAAAAGAAGTTGCTAATTTTCACCTGGGTTGCTTTTAGGTGAGATCAGATACCATTTAGGTGAAATCAGGTGCCACTGGGCTTGGCTGAAGCTAACTATAGGGGAAAGTTCACAAATAGTTAGTTAGCAGGAAGTGGACGGCCAACTGCGTGCACGTCCTCCAAACTCCACTGCGAAAGTGGAAGAAGCTAAGAAGTAATTAACACTAAAGATAAAGATCCATTTAAAAATACAGGTCTATTTATAGCCCGCACACACCCAGACGTTCTGTGGGCGGAGGCGCGTGCAGACATATGTCTGCGGCCACACGCACCGGAATCCATGGACACATGAGAAGCAGAAGATTTATAAAAACGAGACTCGACAAATGATTTTGAACTATGAAAAAATAACCCCAAGGTCTTTAATCTCCAATCTGACCTAAAGTCTGACTCACTGCTGGAGTGGTTCTGCGCAAACAAAATTTTAAATTTAAACCTCTAGAATTTGTGGTCACTACGGTTTTTGTTTGTTTGTTTAAGCCAGCGGCCCTGTGTCTGGTCCACTCTGCTGGGTCCACTCGTATTTGTGTGTCTATTCATACAAGCAAGACTTAAAGTGCATTCGGGAATTAATTTGTACTTGAAAAATATGAATCATGAAAAAAAGTCAAAATGAGCTAAAATTACTCAGGGGATGGAGATTGAGGTCACCCAATACACAAAGAAATTTAAGTTAACCTCAAAGAGGTTCTGAAAGGCTGGTTTTTACTTCTACTAGGAAAAAAATTTTAAATGGGCCTAAATTATAAATAAAAGAGACAAGGATGAACACTGTGGTAATAAGGACAGTTGAAGACCGGAATAAGAACAGAGCAAAACTGTGAAACTTCGTTCTCTGCGGGTTTTAAAAATAGGGAATCGAAATATCTTGGATTTAACCTCAGGAAGAATGCGCAGGACCTTCATGTGGAAATAAGTTCAATTCTACTAAAAGTTCCAAAAGAAGACTTAAATAAACGAAAAAATACAGATGGTCAAGGAATGGGCGACTTAACGTCGCAGTGACATCACATGTTCAAAAACGTCACCTCTAAAGTCAGTGCGATTCCCATCAAAATTCCATCAGGATGTTTGAGAAACTCGAACTTATCCTAAAATGTAGGTGGGCAGGCACATTTTTAAGAGGAAGAATAAGGGCGAGAACTCACCCGCCCGGATGCATCATGTCAGAAGCAGTACGGGAATGGCACAGGAGCACAGAGACCATGACACGTGATGGACACGCGACCAACGACACGTGCCAGATCAGCGGGGAAAGGAGATGCTGTTTATGGACGGGACTGGGAAACCGAACAAAATAAAACTGGGTCCCTACTGCATTCCTACACAAAGGCCGACAGACCCCAGAGAGATTAAAACCTTAAATGCGCAAGATGAAACTATAAAACTGAGATGCTAAGGGGGAAACGGAAGAGCAAACTTGCGGGGGAGATGCGATTCGGTAAACGGCGTCCAGAGGGAAACTGAGCGATTTGACCACATCGAAGCCGAGCACTTCCTTTGTGTAAAGAGAATCGCAGACTAAAGGCCATGCTGTCCTGGTTTTCCATCGACCCACTCCCGGGAGTACCCCCAGTTAAACTTGTCCCTTCATTCTTTCTAGATCTAAGGAGGCCATGGAACAACTGTCCCCTTCCTTGACCTCCTGGGCCCATCTCTGGGTTTGGGGATTCTCCGCCTCTGTCACTGTCAGTGTGAATGATCAGTCTCTTCATTCCTAGTATGACCACCATGTGGACGCCACCATTACGTGGGGGAGGGACATGCAGGACTTTGCTGCTTCAAATGGTCCTCAAACCAAAACGACTGGGGACCGCTTTGTAAAGAAATGACTAGTAAAGTGACATGGTGACCCGAAGCTGCAGAGGCCACCCTCCAAGGGAAGACGGAGCCCGGGTCTCCTGGCAGACGAGCCCAAGGCCTAATGCCAGTCTTCGGTACTTGGAGACCTTCAAAATCTTTACTTTTCCCTTATTTCAGAAAAGGGGTAGTGCAAAAAAAAATTTAGGGCGGACCAAATTTGCTTATTGAAGATATGTTCTTCACTCAGTTGTGTTCACCCAATTAACAGTGATAAGGAAGAAAAAGGGAAGGAAAGAAGGAAAAAGAGGAAGAAAAAAAGAGAAGAGAAAAAAGGAAGGAAGGAAGGAAGGAAGGAAGGAAGGAAGGAAGGAAGGAAGGAAGGAAGGAAGGAAGGAAGGAAATATATTCGTGAGGGTATTTTTAGTAGAGTATTGACTGAATCAATATTTTAAAAAACATCCCATCCGAGACCTCCCTCTTTAAAAGACACCACGCTTTTAGCCCAGGCCCAGAAAGACGAAGTACCGATTTCCCCCTCCGGCCTCCGGTGAGCAAACAGGATCTAGATCCCCAGAACACGATGAAGCCACACCCCAACCGCACATAACCTCACACGTGGCTGCGGGAACAACGCCCTCTTGGCTGAGGCGCTGCATTTCAGGAGTTCACAGCAGCCTCCGGAGAGAACAATTGAAGGCCCAGCCGAGCAGCTTAATCAGGTAACGACGGAACCAAAATAGAACCGACAGGAAACAAGGGCTGGATTGGGGACAAACAACGAAGCAGCAGAGCAAGGGACCTGTCCTGGGTAGAGAAGGCCCCGGGTTTCTCCATCCCAGAGTGCGGTGGAAGGACTCGGGGCTTCTCTTTATAACGTCTACTCTGAGCACATGTCCCCAGGGGTCCCGCCCCCTGGACTGCTGGGCAGCTGTCAATCAAAGTCTTCCCTAAAAGCTGCTGCCCAGACCAGGCCTGTGTACGGTCGTGAGGAACAGGCTCGGGCAGCCCCTGAGGTCCCGAGACACCTGGTGAGGCCTACGAGCCTGCAGGGGTAGCAGGGCATTTTCTGAGGCATCTCCTGGGTGCTTCGATGCTAGGAGCGAAGCCAGGAGTCCCTGGCATAGGACTTCCACTCAGCTGTGCCTGGCCACACACGGGCCACGCGTCTGTGACGAGCAGGTCGGATTTCAGCAAGACGCAGCATTTTATTTGGTGCTGGCCGAGATGTTTACGGGCCGAGATTGTTGGTAAAGAATTCTAGGACAGCATCCTTGTAAGGGAGGGTAATATCGAAATAAAAACAACACGCCCCTCGCCGCTGTTCTCTACTGGGAGGCGCCGTGTGTGGGGTGGGAGCCCGACGTGTCCCCATCTGGACTTTTCAGTCATGAGCCTGGGCGTTGGGCCAGCCTGGCCCCCTGGCTGTGGGAAACTGACTTCCTACTTGTCGGGGGGTGGGGGTGGGTACTGACTTTCACCCCGATGGCCACCATGCTGCGTGGACCCCAACCTCCCCTCCGGACTGGCTCCCTCCCACCCACCTGACTTGGTCCTGTCCCCTCGGCCTCTCCCTACGCTGAGGCCGCACGCTTCTGGAACCAGCAGGGAGGCTGCAGATCTCTGGGCTTCAGCTGCTTTTGATAGAAACAGTTAGCTAAAACCTCCCAGATATGCCCTGTTCCTCAGGTCACTGACACTAAAGAGCAGGTCGCCTTGTCAGACCACTGTCTGCACAGACCCCCGGGCCCCTTCTCCATCCACCATGGACCGAGATCCCACACCTGCCCAGAGCAACGCAACACGGGAGGGGGAGGTCGGCGAGCTGCGTTCTGTCCCCACAACACCGAGGCAGGCAAGTCACCCCGGGGTTTCTTAAATGCCTCTGAGCCCGTCTTCTAGGAAGCCACCTGGTTCATCCCCACAACGTCCAAAACGCTGGCGAGTCCTTGCAGTGTCAGCCTCTGAAAGATCCTCTCGTCCACGCGCTCGCTCCCCCGTCTCTCCAGCCACGGTCATTTCCAGCCTTGACAACAGCCTCTCTACTCCACCCCCAGGGCCCACTCCCGGGGGATCCCCGGCAGCCAGGATGACCTGGTAACGCCATTCATTCCAAGCCTCTGTGGCTTCCTTCTGCTCTTAAAACAAAAGCCTCGGAGGCCCCACCCACCAGGCGCAACCTGTCCCTGGAACCCCAGCCACCTGCTACTCCTGGGACCCAGCTTTCCATCTGGAATGAGTGGCCTCAGGGCCTTTGCACATGCTGGGTCTGCCAGTGGAGCACTCTTGTCCCCAGCTTTCTCCAGGCCTGGCTCCTTCTCAACCATCGGCTCTCAGGTGAGGTTTTCTTGACCCCCATCTGCCTCGACAGGCTTCTCTTCAGGTCACCTCCATCCTCCTCAGCATCGGCCGCTGTCTGTAATGATTCATCCACATACCACCCTGTTCGTCTCTCCACCTAACATGGAAGCTCCATGACAGCAGGGACTGTGACTTGTTCTCCACTTTATGACTGGAGCTGACACAGAACCCCAAACCTAGTGGGAGCTCAGAAAACATCTGCTGGATGAATGAGCAAATAATAAAGGAAGGACTACCCTCTGGGGAAATCGGTCCTATCAGTCCTCCAAAACCAGATCCCACATGGGCCCGGCTTCCCCGCAAGACAAAAGGTAACATCCTTCCCTCGGGTGCAATAAACCCCACGCTGTGCCCACAGCAGGACTTCCTGCCAGCCGCAGCCCCTCCGCCTGCTGATCCCCGGCAATCTACGAGTGACCACCTTTCCCTCCGGAAACGACCCAGAGCTCCTTGGCTCAGAAAACCAGAACTCCACCCTGGAGCTGAGCCGAAGTCACATCTGAGCCAAGGTCACAGATGCACTGAGGGGCCCCAACGCCCTCCGCATTGCTCTACCTCTGACCGTAATAAGCCTGGTCCTTCAGAGGGACAAAAACAGGAAGGGAGCAGAGGCCTCCCGGGCCTTGCCGCAGTCCCAAGGGTGCAGGTGAGGCCTGGCTGGTTGAAGACTCAAGATGGGAAGGAAACGGCAGGTGGGCCAGGGGTCGGTCGAAGGACGCAGAGTCTCCCTGTTCTGAAAGGAGACAGACGCCTGGCTTCGAATCCTGACTCCCACTTTTACGTTTCCAAAGGCCACGCGGATGCTATTTAGTCTCTCTGGGCCTCAGTTTCCACAGTTGTAAAAACAGATTTCACATTTTTTACTTTAAGGAGACTGCTGGGCACTTTGTCCCCAAATGTTATGTCTCTACCTACACTTCAACCTCCCAGGATGAACCCCATATTCATACGGGGAAAACAACCAGATATCGATCAAACCCAGTGGCTTTCCCCCCCAAATCTGGGTTTCCCAGGCTGTTCCAAGGGTGAGCCAGCCCAGCTGATGTGCACTTACCTAACTGCTGAATAACGAGGCCAGGCTGACTCCTGGATTTAGCCTGTGCGTGCCCACAGCAGCCGCTCACGTCTACTTTTCAGTGAATGAATCCAGACAAGGTGCGTCTACACTGATCTTGCTAATCAAATCTGATATACGAAAATCCCTTTTTTCACAATCGGCGTGTGTCGCCAGGCACTGATTTGCCTTGTTTCTGATACTTCAGACAGACACATGGCAAGAAAACAGATTTAGACCTTCGTCAGCTTCCAGACGGACGCTCGCCTTCCTTTCTGATGGAGGGAGGCCACGGAGAAACTGCACCATGGGATATGAAACCTCCTCATGTTTTTTTTGAGATGATCTGTCCGTTCCCCAGGGCTTATCCTTTCAGAAACCCAAAGGGCTTTTCAAAAGAGCACAACTCCTCAGCAAAGCAAGACGAGGCAAAACAGGACAGAACAGACCCCCACAAAAATGAAAATGAAAATTTCATTCCATGTCCTGGCTATCACCACATTTTGCCAGGATTTTAGCAGCAGCTCTCCTCTTTTGGTCTTGCTCCATAAATACGGAACAAGGAACAACACTCCCTCAGACTGAGCTTTGGCAAAGGAATCTGAGGAAACCTGTCAGTTCTGTCACACCATCCCTGACGGCTCCTGGTGACGTGTGATTATCCAGTTTTCTGCGGCCCTGCCTCAGCCCTGGCCTGCAAAACGTGGCTTCTTGTGGCTCACACTTGCTAGTCCACCCACACAGCAGCATCTCAGGGCAAGAAAGGGCTCTAACCCTTTAGGGTCCCACACAGATGCCATTCCTCTAAGAAAACACACCTACTAAAGCGGATCCACAAAAGAGAAAGAAAACAAAGAGCTGGCTATTCCCTTTGCAAAAGAAGTGCTCAAGGGGTTTCTTTTTCCTTTTCTCTCTGCACACCCCCTCCCCCCATTAACTACATTTAACAGATGGAAAAACTGAGACTTGGAGAGGTTAAGGAATTTCACTGATTTAATACAGAAGAGGCGGAGCCAAGGGCTTTCTTACAAAGACCTCTATAATGGATTTAAGAGAATGGGACGAGCAC
The DNA here is from genome assembly GCA_030015415.1 of Cynopterus sphinx. Classification (NCBI taxonomy): domain Eukaryota; kingdom Metazoa; phylum Chordata; class Mammalia; order Chiroptera; family Pteropodidae; genus Cynopterus; species Cynopterus sphinx. The sequence continues at coordinate 4,837,600 of CM057391.1, forward strand.
ACGATTTGGCATGTGCCCTTGAATGGGCAGAGTGTGGGATGCCTGCACAGGAGGCGGGAAAAAAACGCCAGGCTCACAAAACACGGCAGGCACACAAGGAACACAGGCCTCAAGTCAGAAGGTCCGGTCCTAGGCCCCGGTGAGTCACGAACAAGCTGTGGGATGGAGCCAAGTCACTTAACTTCTTTGTTTTGAGTTTCCTCACCCAGAGATGGAGAATCATTATTAAGTGCTGGAGATCCTGGGGAATCAAATGACTGTGAACGCTCTTGGAAAACACGAAGGCATACAGGAGTCAGGTAACTCTCGGGCACACGTATATGGAAATGAGCCACCCGGAAAATTACCTGCATCCATTCTTGCTCAAATGCAATGCATTTCCTCTTACTAACACGGGGATCGGTTGGAGCGCAAGAGAGTTTGGTGAATCAGGATGAACACACAGCTCTTGCAGAAGGTGCAGGGCTGCTGTGAGGACACGTGACCCACTCTGTCACAGCCAGCCAGGCTTCTGGTGCCCTAGGACAGTCACTCAGGCCCTAAGCCTATTACTTCTTGTTTACCAAACACTAAGCAAGTGCTAAGAGTCCCCAGAACACTGAACAAATTGTGAAGAGACAAAGGGAACCACCAACCCACAGCACAACAGAAGTGGCCAAGTGTGAGAAATGGGATGGGGACATAGGTCACCTCCCCGGTTGCCTCCTGGTGCCCCCTTGTACCCCCTGCTGGGCTTGGACAAGCTCTCTGGCATCTCGCCTGAGGACAGCTGTTAAATGTCTTCAACAAACCAGCCCTCCAGGAAATCCAAAGATTTCAGACCAAGTTGAACATCACCCTGGACAAGAGTTGCTAGCGCTCCTCCTGTGTCTTGGGTTGCCCCAGGCCCATGCTGCAAGGGGGCCCACTTGGGGACCGGCTGTCCTCTGCTCTCACTCCCTTTTCCTACCCTTCACATTCAGCTGTTCTAGAAGCAGAATAAGCCCCCTAACCTGACTAGAAATAACATCATGTGGTTAAATAACTACAGGGGTGAGCAGAACAGTCAAAAAACAAGCAAACAAACGAAACACACAGCACCTAGAAAGCTCTAGATGGATTTGCCGACCTTGTCAGAAAAGCCAGTATTGGGGAAGGCGCTTTACAGAGCAACCCACAGGGACAGCTGACTGCCTGACACGAAGTACAACGGGGCTCAGACTTCAGTGTGCACCAGACCCACCCGGAGGGCGTGAAAAAACACAGAAGCCCAGAGTTCCTGAGTCAGTTGCTGCTGCCAATGCTGGTTCAGGGACCATAATTGAAAAATCACTGTCACGATAAATAGGCAAGGGCTGCCCAGTCTGTCATTCTCACTGGGCAACTTCAGATCCTGATCCACCCTGCCAAAATGAGCCTTAAGGAAACTCATGCTGGGAATTAAACAGCCATTCCTCCCCCCTTCCCTCCCCTTTCCCATACGGGCACCCACGCCGCTAAGGATGCAGAGAACAATTTTCAGGCCATTCCTGATAAGTATCTCCCAAGGCTGTGTCCAGTTCTCATCTGTGTACAAGACGACTGTAAGAAAGGAGTGAGTTATGATGCAAAACAGGGGACACAGCATGCAGGAGCAATGCTCAGGGGCTCCCCAGTCCTGTTCTCTGAGCTGATGCACTGTCCCTCGATGACAGTGCGCCACTGAGATGGTGCCAGAGAAACTGTGCCCTGGTTTTCTCCTCACCCATTTATCTTGAATCTCTCCCACGTGAACTGAGATTCCCAGTCCCCTCCCCAACTCACCTCATGTCACTGGACTGTTGCCCCACCAGTGTCACCAACAGCCCAGTGCAAAGAAAAGCAGAGAGTGGCCACAGCATACTACACCTCTGCAGGGTGGGAGTGGGGGGCAAAATCCCTCTACGTCAGGATCAGAGAATTTCTGACCTGGAAGGGACCATTAAAAATATCTTTCCTTCCCAGTGCTGATTACATTATACAATACACTGTTTTACTAACAGCAGGAGTGACTGGTACAATAATATTGCTTCGTTTTATGGGGGTTTAGTGCAAGTTCCTACAGAGAGCAGTGTTGTGAATAATGCAAACACCGATGAGAGCTCTTCCTGCAACTCTCTTCTCTTGTAGTTCAAATGGGAAACGCTGGCCAATATTCGCCACACGTCGGTTTGACCTTTTCTGACTATGGAACAGAAGAGGTTACCTACATTTGGAGCTGCAATTGTGGGCCTGAAAACCAACTTCAGGCTAAATAAGGGAAAAGAATGAAGAGTGATTCATTCACAGCATTTTGGTAAATATACAGTGTTTCTGTTTGCAAATACCTGATCTTAAAGATGATTTTGTGCACTCAAACAGACATACTCGGTGAAACAAATGTAACCTTTCCTCTCATTAATAAAAATTCTCCCAGCTCTTTCTCACATGCAAAACGGTGCAATAGTTCCCAGGCTCTGAGGGCCTGATGTGATGTAAACCCATGAGGTCTAACATTCTCTGAAGCAGCAACACCAACACAGTCTCTACCTACCCCCAAGATTATGAATGGATCTCAGATATACCATGTTCAAGATACATGCAGCAGCCCCAGACAGCTGCATTCTGAAACTTCTGGAACAGGAGAGCTCAGCTGCAGGTGACAATATTGGCTGGGGCTTCGAGAACACAGATTAAGTAAACACTCTTGCCCTCTCCCTACTCCCCCAAAGGTCCACTCATTTGCATGCGCAGATGAGGCCATGCGAGAGCTGCCTTCCCACCCGACACCCTTGGTGGCGTCTGTCCTCACCTGTTTTCCAGAAGTGTCATGCACACCACCTCTCGCACCCCGGGGTTGTTGGCTTTCTCCACCGAACAGCCCTGCAAGTTCCAGGTGGCCAGCCTCAGCACAGGCCGCCCATCCCTCGTGCCTCCAAAAGCCTCCACCGAAGGTCGGGTGGAAATGATCTGCGTGGGCCCCCCGGGGGGCAGGTCCAGGTCCTCACTCTGCAGGCTCAGCGAGGTGGGGCTGGGGTGCGGCTTGGCGGTGAAGGTCAGACCCCCATTGGTGTGCGTGGACGGGGGCCTGGACCTCTCAGCAAACACCTGGTGCCGGATGCGGTCCAGAAAGGCGGCGTTGATGCCCCCCATCCGCACCAGGTCCTCGACGCTGCGAAAGGGCCCGTGCTCGCGGCGGTAGTCCACGATGCTCACGGCCAGCTTCTCCGTGAGGCCGCGGACGCTCATGAGCTGGGCTGGGGTGGCCGTGTTGATGTTGACGCGCGGGGTGAGGGGCCCCGCGGGGGCCGGGGGGTGAGGCTGCTGCTCGGCCAGCAGGTCCCGCCTCGCCGAGCTGGGCGAGTGCTGCGCGGAGCTGCCCTTGCTGCCCACGCAGATCTCGAACTTGACCTGCTCCAGCTTGGTGGCGCCCACCCCGCTGACCAGCGCCAGGTCCTCCACCTTCTTGAAGCCGCCGATGCACTCGCGGTACTCCACGATGCTGCGCGCCACGGCGCGCGTCACCCCGGGCAGGGTCATCAGCTCCTCCTCCGTGGCCGTGTTGATGTTCAGCCGCTCCTGGTTCACCAGGATGTTGCTGAAGTTGCAAGCCGCGCTGAACTTGCGACTGTGCGACAGGTCCGAGGGGTCCCGGGGGATAGAGCGGTGACAGCCCAGGGTGCTCCCCATGACCTGCCAGGCTCAGGGGCTCGGGGAGGCCTCAGCAGAAAGAACTCTCTGGCCGGGGAGGGGGCCCAGGAGACCCCGGCCCCAGGTGCACGCAAAGAAGGCCAGGTGCGCGATGCAGGGGGCGGACCGGCTCCCTACCGCGAACTCTCCATCTCCGCGCCCGGAGCGTCCCAAAGCACCTTTCCCCTGGTCACCTGGAAAACAAAGTCAGACACACACACACGGATGAACCGGGTCCGGGAATCCGTTTGCATGCGGCACTCCCCACCTAGAGCTGGATCCGCCACCGGGAGTCCCCGGCTGCTGGGGGGGGGGTCTGTCCGGGAGCCCCGAACGCACGCGCCCGGCGCAGGTGCATGTCCCCCCGGGGAGGTCCGGGCTCATCCCCGCGGCGTCCACAGAGGCGACAAGTCGCGCCTCTGGGAAGGAGCCCTGTCCCCCCCGCACCCATCAGCCCGCACCTCCCGTCCCCGCCGGGACACGTCTCCGCTGGCGCGGGCGGACAAACGGGAGGGGGGCGTTCACGGACCCCCACCCCAGGCCTGCGCCGGGCCCCGCGCCCCACCTGTCGGCCGCTCCCGGGGGACCGGGGGAGGCGTCCTGCTTCCACCTGCGGCTCCGGACGGCGCTGACCCCCGCCCCGCCAGGTCCGGGGCGCGCGCGCGCGGGGGCGGACGAGGGCGGGGCCGCGGGGTGCTCCCCGCCCGCCCGCGCCGCCTCGGGCCGCGCCCCCCGCTCCCTCCGCGGGAGAAACTCCCCGCGTCGCCCTCCCGGGGCCGGCGGGGGCGGCAGATCCCGACCTCCTGCGGCGTCCCCGGGAGCCGCGGCGCCGCGGCCGCAGCGTGGATCCGGGAAAGAGAGTCCCGCGCGCCGCGCGGACCCGGGACCCGCCCGCGCTCCGCGTCCAAGCCCGAGTCCGGCCCCACCGCCCGCGCCCGCGCCCCGCCGGCGCCGCGGCCCCGCCCCCTGCCCGCAGCTCCGCCCCCGGACGCCCAGGGCGCGCGGGGGCGGGGCCTTCTCGAGGGGGCGGGGCCACCTGCGTATCCCTGCGGATGGAGCACGGAGCGCGGGGGCGGGACCTGACGTGGGAGGGGCGGGGCTCTAAGCTCGGGGGCGGGGCCGCGCTGGCGGGGCGGGGCCGAGCGCGGCTCGGGTATAGACTCCGGGAGCGCGGGGGCGGGGCCACGACGTGGGAGGGGCGTGGCTCTGAGCCCGGGGGCGGGGCCGGCCGCGCGGGGGCGGGGTTTAGAGTCCGGCGGGCGGGGCCGACGCCGGGCGGCGGGGGCGGCTGGTGGGCGGCGGGGGCGGCTCGTGGGCGGGCTGTCCCCGCGTCTGCGGATCCCCAGCCGGGGCCGCTACCTGGGACCGAGGGCTGCAGGTGCGTGTCGGAAGCGTTTCAGCCTCCTGGACGCGAGAGCTGACCCGCTCCTTGGGCCGAACCCCGCAAAGGGGAAGGGGGAACCCCCCCCGCCGCCAGCCGAGCTCGGCTGTCTCGGTGAGACTGGGCCAGGCCAGGACGATGCTCGGCGGGTGGGCACCCCTGCGAGTCAGGGGCCGCGCCCCGTCCTGCAGCCCTGTTTGTCTGAGAATGTTCGAGAGGAGATTTAATGGGATCTTTTTAACTGCTGCCCCCACTTTGGGCCTCTTTTCATCCACCTTTGCGATGCTCACACAGAGACGTCTTCACACAACACTCGTAACTCACTGCGCTGCTGAGAGAGAGCGCAGGCCATGCAGGGGAGAGGTGCTCATTTGCATATTTAGCGCTGCGAGGAACTCGGGACATGTTTCGTTACGTATTAAATCTAATCATCAAGAAGGAAGGAAATGCTAGTTGGAAAGGGAGGCTGCGTCTCAAAATTCAGCTTCTGGGTCATACCACTAAATGACAATTTAGTTAAAGAGTACGGAGCTTGCAGCCTTAGAGTGGATGCACAAAGCTAGAGCATTTGGTAAAACCATGGTGATAACCATTGAATACTTTGACCCTGGGCATTGAGTGTTCTCTGAAGTTTCAGCCCCAACCGAGTACCAGGGCTAGGTCAGCAAAAAGACTAACTCTCAGAGAAGGTAGGAGGTACTTCAGATGTGAAATGAGAGGCAGCCAAGGCTTGGCAAAATGCTATCGCCTTTCTGAGGCACAGTCCCCTACTGTGCACAATAGTCAGGACTCTTAATGGCAAGTGACAGGAATCCAAGTCTAACTAGCTCAGACAGAAAAGGGGCATTTCTGGGTTCTTGTGTGGGAAAGCTAAGGAGTGCATCTTACCTCAAGCATGGCTGCATCCATCTCAAATGATGTCATCAGGGCAGGTCGCACCCACTTCGTCTCCCCCTTCCACTTGCCACCAAACTCCAGTATCACACACTACATTATGCCCTTCTGTGCTTCCTGAAATTCTGTTGGGGTAAGGAAAAAAATTAAGAAAAGCAAGAAAGTCTTTTTCAGCAGAGAGAAAATCTCTGAGGAGCAGAATACCTAGCTGGGCATTTGTGGTGGTGGATGTACAACCCAGGTGTATGACAAGTTTGATTAGATATAGAGAAATCACATATTTCATTATCCAAACAAGGACACTTTGGAGGGTAAAAAAGCCACTATTAACCTCACCGTCATAACAGGCATAACCTGGTCTTATTCCCTATAAACCTAAGCATCTGTTGCCCCTTGGTAGAAATGAGGCCTAGCAATAGCTAAACTGTGCATTGAAACAAACAAAATCCCATGAGATGGCTGAATGCAAAATGCCCAATCATATCCAGTGTCAGTGAGGACATGGAGCAACTGAAACTCTCACATGTTGCTGGTGGGAGTGTAAGATGGTATAACCACTTTAGAAACCCGTTTGGTAATTTTTTAAAAAGTTAAACATATATTCACCATATGACCCAACCATTCCATTCCTATGTGTTCACCAGAGAAATGAAAGCATGAAACTTGAAGATTTGTATGTGAATGTTCCCAGGTGCCTTATTTGTTATCGCCAAAATTTGGGAACAACCCAAATCCCCCAGTAGAGAATGGATAGAGAAGTTGTGGTATATCCATATGATGGAATGCAACTCAGCAATAAAGACAGTGTGAATACACACAATATTGAAGAATTTCAAAATCATACTGAATGAAAGAAGAGGGCAGAGAGAGAGAGAGAGAACGTATTGTATGATCCCATTTGTACAAAACTCTAGAAAATACAAGCTAATCTATATAGAGTGAAAGCAGATTAGCAGTTGCTTTGGGATGAGGTGGAGGGAGAAATAGATACATAGGACATAGGAAACATTGGAAGATGATGGACAGGTTGAGAAGTCATGGTTTCCTGAGCGTAGGTATGTAAAAACTGATAGAATTGTACATTTAAAGTATGTGCAGGTTAGTGTACTTCAATTATACCTCAATAATGCTGAAAACATCTTTCATAAATAAAAAGGAATGTTCTTGGAACTCAAAAAAAAAAAAAAAAAAAAAAGAGGTTTATTTTGGGGAGGGGAAGGTGACCCAGGGTGGAGAGGAAGACATTAGTAGTGAGCAAAGGGCCTCAAGAAGTTGAGTCTGGCCCTAACAGAAGACCAGCCCCATGAATGCTCCCCAGTTAGGGTTGGGGCTCAAGGGGTGGATGCACCAGGAGCGAGAATAAGCTGTCACTGTTCTAGGCTTATAAATACTTAAGTGGTTGCCTCACAGAAATACTCGTCATACAGATGTGACCCTCAGGCCTTGTTCTCTCAGCAAGAAAAGCCAATGCCACAGCTCCAGATGTAATTCCTTTTATAATTCCTTGACATTTTTCCCGCTCTTAGGAAGGCCTCACTAGGCTTTGGACTGCCCTCTTTAGGAAAGTGTTTGCGTTTTTGTTTTCAGTCGAGTCACAACAGAATTTTGAAGCATCCAGGGTCCGCCTCTTATAAAGTAGTAGATGAGAGCCTTGTGACAGCTGTAGCAATAAAGCAGGTTTTTAAAACTATTCTACGTGAACACAGTAAATTGTGTTTATTTTTACAGAATCACTTTCCCTCCCCCGCAAACACAAGAGCCTGGATGGAGAGGAGAAAAAGGGTTAGAAGCGCCCCAGGGGCAACAGTCCACTCTCTGAAGGCCACCGGAGTGGGGCCGAGGGGCAGGCCTGCAGCTGGGGCCAGGGGCCTCTCTGGGCTCCCACGTGGCCCCACGACAGTCCTTAAGCTCAGCAGTTATCTTGGAGACTGTGCTTTTGAAGGTCTGTGGAGCTGGATATCCTCTTATCTGCACCCTGTGAACAAAGGCCGAACAGGTTGCACACCCCCACCCTCCGCTGCAGGCAGTGCTAGCACGGGCAATGGGCACAGCGTTTCTTACTCTTGCCTCGTGCCCCATGACCGTCTGTGTCCAGTGCCTGGCAGGTCTCCCTCCATCTCACTGGCTCCATGGAGCCCCTGCCTCTTGACCATCACGACCTCCTGACATATCTTCTTGTTTATATCACTGCCTCAGTGACCTGAGGTTTTCCCAGGGGCCCCCGACAGCCCTGGCTGCCACCAGAGGGAGGGGCTGGGGTAACACCCCCGGCAAATCCTGGCGATCAGGCACCTTAGCTGCCCCGTGTGTGGGTTTCCTTTGGAGGGTGCATCCTGGGGGAAGCGGTTTCCACCTGAGGCTTCACTGGGCCATGCTGGGGCCTCTGCTGGGCTGGTCTTCCTCTTCAGGCCAGGCAGGGGACTGGCAGTCACTCTGGCCGCGCTGTGAGCCTGGTCCTCCTCAGGCCACTGATTTTCTGTGCTGAGGCTCTGACCATCCTCGGGGTAGGAATTAAAGGTGAAAATGGCGGGTTTGCTGAAACATGGCTGCTTTGGGTTGGCAGAGGCCCTGTGCTGTACCTTGCAGGATGGGTAAGTACAGCAGCTATTGGTGGGATCAGCCAAAGGAGGGCCTTCAGGGTGATGGTGTAGTCCCCCAGCTCAGGTCCCCTGTCAGCCAGCACATAGGTGAACAACATGTCATCATATTCAGGCCCATCGATGAGTCCTGGATCCCTTTGCATGTATAGCCCAGAGACACCATCCACTCAGGATGCCCAGGGTCCTTGGAGTCAGGGAGGACTGACTCTACAAAAGGCATTATCACATAGTTCCTCCCCATGGCCTATGTTGATCCATGGGTCCTTGATGGTTTCCTCTAAAAGGTTTCCCTTGATAGGATTGAGGATGATGAATTTCTTGAACAGGTTTTGCATGGACATGTAGAAGGGAATACTGAATATTGTATATTCTGCTCCTGTAATAAAAGAAAAAAAAATGAGAAAAAGAATGAAAAAAAGAGAAAATTTTAAAAGAATAGTGAGAAAAAAAAGAGAAAAATGAGAAAAAGCAAGAATAAAAATAAAAAGAAGAAAAATAAGAACATAAAGGGGAAAGTGGGGAAGAAAAAAATTTCAATTAGAAAATTTTAAATAAAAGAGCAAAGAAAAATAAAACAATGTGAAAAAGAACAAAACGAATAGATGAAAATGAGAAAAATAGTAAGCAAAATAGACAAAAAGCCCAAGAGGAAAAAACTAAGGCAGCCAGAAGTTGGCTTCCTGACCCAGAGGGACCACATACCAGGGCCAGCCAGGGATTTCCACAGGTGCCTGGAACCCACACAACGACTCCTTACGAGGGCAGAGCAGAATTGGACCCATCAATGCTAAGAATAATTCATAGTGATTTTTCTCACTTTTTTGTCTAAAGAATCCTTTACTGTTCGAAGAAAAAGGAGCTTTTGTTTAGTTTATGTCGCTGTACAGGGTTCCTGGACCCAGTTCCAACACAGGAGGGGGGTGGTCCCCCACACCAACAGATAGTTCTCGGACACCAGCAAGGTGTCCAAGGACTCAACTCAGCTCCGACACGATCTACCGGGAGAGAGTATCAGATTCCACAGGTTAAGGGGTCAGTCCTGCAAGGGAGCACTGCCCCTCTCCCTCCGCCCCCCAACACACACAGTCTTCAGACACCCGTCGCAAGCCCGGGTTACTATGACCTGAGCTCCTGACCCACAGGCTACAAACTGTAGGTTCCAAGGACACCCTCCTTGGGTTTGAATAATGGGCTAGAGTGGCTCACAGGGCTCAGGAAAACCTGTTTACTCTCTAGATTACTCATTGGTTTATTACAAAGGATCTTAAAGGATCCGAATCAAAGGCAGATGAAGAGGTGCGTGGGGCAAGGTCTCAAACCAAGATGCTTCTGACCTCGTGCAGGGGGACCTTCGAGATGGAACATGAAAGCGTTCTGCTTCGCCGACGTGGAACCTCTCTGAGATAAGAGGACCAGCAAGCTGTCCTGGGTGTTTATGGGGGCTTCCTTACAAGGTCACGATTGACTAAGCCAATAGCAGCTGACCTCAATCTCAACCCCCTCCCTAGAGTTAAGGGGGTAGGACTGAAAGTTTCAAACCTCTAATCACCTGGCAGTCAGGCCCCACCCTGGAGGGGGTCCAGAAGTCACCTTACTAACATAACAAAAGACGCCTTTTCCACTCTCAACACTTAAGAAATTCCAAGGTTTTGGGGAGCTGTGAGCCAGGAACCTTAAATAAAGACCAAATATCTTATAAAGCACAATATTGCAGTGGTTACAACAACCGATATTTGCCTTGTTAGCAATTAAAACCTTAGGATGCTTTGGAGGCCTTATGTTTCTAGTTTGAAAAGTTACAACTTTTGACTTTTAAAAAACTCATAATGTCTACAGTTAAAATAAAAGTATTCTATTCTTTTCCCTTTAAACTCTGAGCAGTTGGTCTCAAAATGGTGCCACACCTTAGCTGATATCATGGTGCTAATCAGAATGTTCTCATAAAACAATATGGTTTCGGTATTAGGGTAATGCTGGTCTCATGGCGTGAGTTAATGAAGTATTCCTTCCACTTCGATCTTCCGGAAGAAACTGTAGAGAATTGGTATCACTTCTTTCTGAAAAGTTCGATAGAATTCACCATCGGGGCCTGGTGCTTTCTGTTTGGGAAGATTATTAATATTTGTTCAATTTCTTGAAGGTATATAGACGTATTCAATTTGTCTGTTGTATGTCTTTTTTTTTTTCCAAAATGAAGTTTTTAAAATGAATTAATCAAGACATTTCCATGACAATAAACTAAATAAAAAGGATTGTGGAAAAAAAAAACTCCCCATTCAGGTTTTATTTGTCTGTTTGCAGATGTGTTAGCCTGTATGCCAAGGGGTCACCGCTGATAGAAACAGAGGAACCTATTTCTTCTAGCCGGACACAGGGATATTGAGGAAGAAGCTACTCACGAACATTTTGCTTTTTCTACGTGGCTTAGCATCAGGCCCCCGCACAGAGCTCAGGACAGTTAAAACAGGGCCTCCCTCTAGCATCTCCAGGGAACCCCGAGTGTTGTTTCTCCTTCCTCCAGTGGACAGGGCCATTCCCAGGAAGAGGACTGGCTCTTGAGAAGTCCCAGTTTGGGTTTCTTTGCATCAAGTTCCTCCTTTAAAGCTCCGACTCTACGGACGGATATTTTATTTCATTTCTTGGCTGACAACCGAAGCCCTCTGTCATTTCCCTGATATAGTACCTACCTTTCCAATGGATGCTTTATGACTTATGGAGCATTTGGCTGGAGATGATTGGAGCAAAGTCCCAACAGAACGAGGTGGCTGCATTTACAGTACCCACATGGAGAGCATTTACCAGCAGAAGCCCCGTGTTGGCCCGCCACCTCCAGAATTATTATTGTTACAGAAAATAATATTCATTAATCTTTCAAAGGAATGTGATTATCGCCATCCCTCGTAGGAATTCTAGCTCCTATTTGCTTTATTCATTTCCTCTTAAAAGCAACAATTCCAGTTAGTTTCAGGTGTCCAATTTTTTTCACAGAACAGTCTATTCTTTCTTTCTTATTAAATTCGAGGGCTCATGGGACATTATTTTTGCTAGAGCCCTATTTCTCTGATTTCTGGGTGCCTAACGAGAAGCGTTTTCTTAGCACAGAATACTTCGGAGGCAGAAGAGGGAGTAAGGCAACTATTCCTAGTGAAGGGTGAATCAGCGCCCTTGGACCATGTACTTCTGGAGGTGGGATGAGGAGGCCACTTCAGCCAGGCCGTGGGCCAGATGGAGGGAGCACTACTGGCTGGAGATGGTGGGCGAGGGGGGAGGCTCTCATACTCATACTCACAGCAGGTAGACTTCACCTGGTCGGCCTCTCCCTGCAGGCTCACCTGGCAGCAAGCAGGCCCCCACTGTCAGGCTCAATCTCATGATACCCTTTGCTAATTCTCACCTTCTCTTCCCTTTCACCATTGCCACTGGTGTAGCACATCTCTCCTACATATTAGAAAAGTAAGACCTGGTAAGTCTGGTCCCTGGACTCACAGCCCCACGCCCAGGAATGACCCCTTTAAGAGATAACTCCCAAACCCTCAAAGAGCATCCCCAGGGTGTGATGCCATGGGGGTGATTCTGATGTGTCAAGGGGGAAACTCTGGGCTCCACTGTGACCATAACACGGTCTCACATTCATTAACCTTTTTCTGTAGAGAAAACATGGAACTCAGGCTCAGAACTTTGGCAGGTACCGGTACCTACTAGGATTTAATTATTTTCCATTTGGGAGTTTGGAGTGTCTGCCTCTCTTCTATTTGTGGCAAAAGGTATGGCTGTTCCATATCTGGTCACACACCCCATGCCCAGAGGGTGCTCATGGCAATAAACCATGGGGGTGTCCAAGAACAGCCACAGTGTAAAGACTGCTTTACAGGCAGTGGCCCTTAACCTCGGCAGCACAAAAGACCTCCCGGGGCACTGGTCAGAAGCCCAGGGCCCAGGGCCTTCCCCGGGGCTGGGAGGTGAGCAGGGCAATTTGTCAAACCTCCTGAAGACTCCAGCACAGACCTGGAGAATCGGTGCTTTAAAACTGATCTTAAGTCTGAGTGTAAATGAGACTAAACATTTGTTGCACGACAAGTGGTTAAATTAAAATATCTGAATTAATTGGGGACTTTTTTTTCTACTTCTCGTAGGAGTTCTATCAGTTTTTGCCTCATGTAGTTCGAAGCTCTGTTATAAGGCCCATAAATATTTAAGATTGTTATATCCTCTTGATGAATTAATCATTTTATCGTTACAAAATGATGTTCTTTGTCCTTGGTAATAAATTTCTGCCCTGAAATCTACTTTGTTGAATGTTTATACAGCCACCCCAGCTTTTTAATTTAAATTACTGTTACTGTGTTACATCCTTTTCCATCTTTCTGATATATATATATTTATATTTATAATATTTATAAATATTTATATATATATATATTTTAATATTCACTGGATGTAATTTAAATAACTTCCAATTTTACATGTTTGACCCTTTTTACCCCATCTACCTTCTCCCTCCTCCTTACCTTCTGGTAACCACTAGTCTATTCTTCATGTCCAGGAGTCTCTGTTTGTCCTGTTCATTTGTTGCTTTTAGATTTATCTCCCACATGTAAGTGAGATCATGTGGTTTTCAGTTGTTTCTGTCTGGTTTATTTCTTTCTATTCAGAGTGGTTTCTTGTAGAGAGCATATGGTTGGTTCTTTTTTTTTTTTTTTTAATCCAATTTCTCAATCTCTGTCTTCAAATTCAAGCATTTAGACCATTTAAATTTTATGTGGTTATTGATAGGGTTAGATTTAAATCGACCATCTTGCTGTTCGTTTTCTGTTTGCTTCATTTGGTCCTTTTTCCCTTCTCCCTCTCTTTTCTGCATTCTTTGAACCGATTACTTCTTTTCATAACAACTTTTTTGAGATATAATTCCCATCCAATACACTTCACCCCATTACAAGTATGTAAGTCAGTGATTTCTAGCACAGACTCGGTTACCTATCACCATCAATTACAGAACATTTTAAATACTCCAAAAACAAACCTCATACCTTTTAGCTACCACCTCCCACATCCTCTCCGTTTAACTTCCTGAGTACTGCCAGGCTCTTCCAAAGCGGCTGTCCCGTTTTCCACCCCAACTAGCAGCGTACGAGGGCTCTCAGCTCTCCATCTCTTCTCCAGCAGTTGTTAATATCTGTCTTTTTTGCTTACAGCCGTCCTGGTGGCATGAAGCAGTAATTCATGGTTTTGATTTGCATTTTCCCTGATGACTAATGATGCTGAGCATCTTTTATTTCTGTAACTCCTTCCTGTACATTCCAGAACCTTACGAGGGTACGTTTCTATTTCCCCACTCCCCGCTTTTGTACTATTGTCACATCTCTCGTTAAATTAGATGCTCTCCTCTTTGCAATTTACTGGCCTGTAACTCGGAGGGAAGGGGACTCATTGTAGGAAGCTAGAAGATAGAAAGTCAATGGATTGCTTTTTTAACATTTCGCATTATTTCTGGAGTACAGGCCTGGTCCAGCTGTCAGGATCACCAGGGAAAACATAAAAAGGGGCCTGGACTCAAATACGGGAAGAAGAGAAGAGGTCTGAGAAGGGTGGAGATCCTTGGGAGCCCCTGATGCCGCATCCCCAGGTTCCTGATTCTCCTGAGGGTCCCCCTGGCTCCGTGCCTCAGGATCCACACCCCATGTTGGGTTCATGATTAATAAATCTATCAGTTACAGGAGTTATATGCAGGTCAGGGTGGGGCCCTGGGCTTGGCAACAGGAGACCTGGGCTCAAATACCAGTTCTACCACTTACTGGTGCATAACCCAGGGGTGAGATGCTATCGCGAGCCTCAGTTTCTTCACTTACAAAACGGAAATAAAAAATCTCATCTCATAGTGTTGCTAAAATGATTAAACGAGGTGACGTAGGTAAGAGTGGCCAGCATGTGACGTTACAAGCACTCCATTCATATTTTTATCCCTTCTGTATGCCCCACTGTCCGCATTTGCTAATAATAAATAGTTTTACATTCCTCAGTGTCTCAGGCACTCACAGCTCAGGGACTACATTGAGCTAGAGGTAGTCTGAAAATTCTACTCTGAAAATCCTGGCGAGTTCAAGTATTTTTATGGGATTGTCACAAACTCCCTACGTTTCAGCCATTTATTGGGCTGACTCATGCCTGACACGTCCCGGGCACTGTGCCTCATTACCAAAGTGAATGATCAACCTCATAAGGATGTTCAGGGTTTCCCCAACTTGGCACTATCGATATTTGGGGCCAGATAATTCTTGTCGTGAGGAACCGTCTTTGCATTGTAGGATGCTTAGCAGTACCCCTGGCCTCTGCCCACTCTATGCCAGTAGCACCTGCCCCCGGCAGTTGCAAAAATCAAAATTATCTGCAGACATTTCCACATATTTTCTGGGGTTGGGGTGGAGGGGTTGCAAAATCTCCCCCCGGGGAGAACCACTGGGATTGGGCTGATGTTATTCCCACCTGCCTGAGAGGAAGCCAGAGTTCAGAGTGGCCAAAAGCATTGCTCAGAGTCACACAGGTACCAGTCAGTGAGGCAGGACTCAAACGAGTCCCCCTGGCTCTTAGTCCTGCCTTCTGGGGACTCAAGAATGTTCTCTTCTCTGCAAATGTAGCTTTAAGTGTCTTTGACGTTCCTGGCCCTAAACTCTGCCTTTTGTGCTGGAGGTGCTTGGACTCCGGACTCTCCTCTCTGAAAACCAAGAATGAGCCCCGAATTGAGATAAGATAGTCGCTGCACACAGACAGGGCTCGGAGGACACCGAGTGCAGCGCGCTGCATGTGGCCGACGGGCCTCTCCTTACCACGTGGGGTCCTGCGGTTTGAATTCATAAGGTCTCCCAAAAGGGAGGTTCTTCTCCCCCGAACCCCTGCACCTGTGAACGTGACCTTGTCTGAAAACAAGGTCATTGCCTATGTAATCGAGTTAAAGTCACCAGGGTGAACCCCTAATCTAATCTCTCTCCTTTTTTATAAAAAGAGGAGACGGTGGACTCAGACGCCGAAGGAAGACAGCCACATGGGGAGGGAGCTATGCTGCCGAAGCCGGGAAATCTGGGGCTACCTGAAGCTGGGGAAGTGAGGAAGGCCCCTCCCACAGAGGTCTTGGAGGGCTGGGGAGCTGTCGACACTCAATCCAGATTGGCGAGAGAACATATTTCTGCTGTTTGAAGCCACCACTTGCGGGGGACTTGGTTATAGCAGCCCCAGAAGCTACTGCAGCAGAGTAGCACTCCCCAGGCCCTCGACAGCTGTGAGCACCCCAAGTTTTGATTTGACAGTCCCCTTTGCTCCCCTTTTAGTTATATCTGGCCATGAATCAAAGTTATGAAAGACAATATTTAACTTTCCTACAGCAAACCCACAAGGTAGACTGTGCCTCCTTCTAATCACAGGGCTGAGATAATGATCTGGCAGCGGAATGACAACTCGGGGACCTTCCTCGATACGAGCCGCCACACAGATGCTTGACGTGGCTTGGCGGGGCCAGTGGCACGGTGTGTCAGGGCCTTATCTTTCTCTGTAGCAGGAGGTACCACAGGTTCTTAGATAAGGAGCAACTCCATAGACGCTGACTCAGTGGCCTTGCTGACCTGCACGTCACAGATAAAGACAGAAGGAAATGAACTCAGATGACCACGGGGAAATTAAACACTAGACAGGACATGAGCCAAGGCCGCCATCAGCATTTAAAACCTAAAATCCAGAAGCAATTTATTCCGGGCAAGGAAACAGGTGGCAGCCCATAGATCCGGGTGATGTCTGAGATGCCTTAGGGCTAATTTGGCCTTTGGAAGTCATGTGTATCCCAGATAGGGCCTTCGTCTTGCCCTGTGGTGTGTTCCACGTTTCAAGGACTGTGTGGACAAGCAAGTTTGGGAAGAGGTCTGTAAACTTCGATCTCTCTCTGGAAAGTTCGTGGGGCCATGAGCATATTAAAGACTCAGAGACATCCTGCTGGAAAGACATCCATTCAACTCAGTTTGGGGGACACAGGCTGTGGGATGCTGATGTGTTATCCTCGCCCACTTATTTTGCAGAATTTGAGGCTGAGGCCCAGAGAAACCGAATGCTTTTTCGCAGGTGACACAGAAAGAAAGTGACCTTGATAGAAAGCGACTCAACTGGCGTCGTCAGGTTCTAAATTCATTGCTCTTCCTGTGTGTTCATTTCCCCATTAATGAGTTTATTAATAAATATTTGAGAGCTACCACGCGGTGAGACAGGAATATAAAGATGAATAAGGTAGGCCTTGCCTGGCATCTAACTTACTATTTCTGGAGTGAATGAGCAACAGCATAACAAGTGATGGAAGGTTCTGGGGATAGGGAAGGAGTGCGGGGGCGGCTGAAGTTTGGGATGAATACAGAACCAGTAAGTCTTGAGGTTTCGGGGTAGGCTACAGTTCCTTGAGAAAGTCCCACCATCGTGACCCACTGTCCCGCCCCCCACAGCCCCTGCTGAGGAGAGCAGGTGGCCAGAGCCCGCTGACCCAGCTGCACAGGGGCCCACGGCTAACCTGGCACAGCCTATGGGGTCAGGGGACCAGCCCAGAAGCCACGGCAGCCTGAGAAGGGCTGTAATCACAGTTAGTAAAAGCGCCTAAATCCCCTTTTTAAAATTGTGATAAACACACCTAACATTTACCATTTTCACCGTTTTGAGTGTACAGTTCAGCAGCATTGAGTGCATTCTCCCTGTCGTGCAACCATCACCATCATCCGTCTCCAGAACTGTTTTTAATCTTCCAGAACAGATCCCTGGACCCAGTAAACACCAACTCCTCAGTCCCCCCCCGCCTCTCAGCCCCTGGCCACCTCCGTTCTACTTTCTGTCTCTGAATTTGACTTCTCCAGCGACCTCGTAGAAAAGGAATCGCATAGTATTTGTCCTGTTCTGACTGGCTCATTCCACTTCCCGTAATGTCCTCCAGGTCCGTCCATGCTGCATCACGTGTCAGAACTTCCTTTTCAAGGCCGAGTAATATTCCACTGTGCCTACACATCATATTTTCTTATCCATTCATCTACAGATGGACGCTTGGGTTGCCTCCACTTTGGGGCTATTTGAATAATGCCGCTGTGAACACGGGTGTACAGCTATCTCTTTGAGACCTTTCTTCAATTTTGTGGGGTCAAGACACCTGTCAGGGGTCCAGGCAAAAGCAGAGGGGTTTCTAGAACGTAACTTCCATGGGAGCAATGATTGCCCCGCACCTGCTGAGTGTCAGGCACAAAGGCACACCTTAATCAAACGCCATTCGGTAAAGCATTAACACTCTAAGGTGAGTTAGCTCACTACCATCACCATCATCTCTTTCCTGTTCTCCTCATATGAACTTCCACCCCCTTAGTTTTGTTTTCCTTTTTACCCTCCAGAACCCATAGTTTACATTAGGGTTCCCTCTTGGTATTATACATCCTCTGGGTTTTGACAAATGTATAATGACACGTATCCAGCACTCGAGAATCATACAGGAGAGTTTCACTGCCCTAAGCTTCCTCGGGGCTCTGACTGCCCATCTCTCCCTTCCCCCACCCCTGGCAACCACTGCTGTCTTTACTCTTTTCATGATTTTGTCTTTTCCAGGCATATAGTTTTTGCCTTTTCAGATTGTCGACTTTCACTCGGTTATATGCATTTAAGTTTTCTCTCTGCCTTGTTATGGCAGCTCATTCCTTTTCCCCTCTGATTCCTACGTCATTATCTGGGTGGACCGCAGTTGAGTCCTCTGTTCCCTACTGAAGGACACCTCGGTTTCTTCCAAGTACTGCCAATCATCAGTCAAGCTGCTATGAGCATCCCTGTGCAGGTTTTTGCACGGACTCAAGTTTTTAACACCTTTGGGTAGATACCAAGGAGGGTGGCTGCTGGGTCGTATGGTAAGAGCGTGTTTGCTTTCCTGAGAAACTGAGGAACCGCCAAGCTGTCTTGCAGAGCGGCCATCCCATTTTATGTTCCTACCAGCAAGGAACGAGAGCCCCTGCTGCCCGCCACGTGGTCTCCAGCCTCTGGGTCATCAGTGTTCTGGATGTGGGGCCATCCCACTGGTGTGCGGTGGTATCTCGTTGCTGTTTTACTTCGTGATTTCCTAATTGAGCATCTTTTCATGTGTCCGTTTGCCATCTGTGTATATTCTTTGGTGAGGTGTCTGTTCAGGTCTTCGCTTCCTTTTGAATTGGAGAGTTCGTTTTCCTGTTGTTGAGTTTTAAGAGTTCTTTGTGCAGTTTGGACGACAGCCTTTGTACCAGATGTGTGTTTTGCTTGTATTTTTTCTCTGAATCTGTGACTTGTCTTCTCATTCTCTTGACCCCCTCAGTTTTAAAACAGCAATAAAACCAACGGCAAGTCCCTATACGTGGCGATTCTTATCCAGTGATGCCCATTTCAATCCCCCGAGGAGGGTTTCGAAAAGTTTTCTAGGTTTGGGTCCTACCTCTGAGATTTCCCTTCTATAAGTTTGAAGCGAAACCCAACACCCTAAGAGATGGGAGGATGGTCTCATCACGACCCCTTCGTGAGCTGCCTGCTTGGCCTTTCTACCTGCCTGTCCCACAGCTCCATCTGAAAGCCAGGTGAGACCCAGACCTCTATAATTCATTGCTAATTAGACGTCTCCACCTGGCATCTCCAACCGGGCCTCTCCCAAGCTAAACCCATCATTATCTCCATCCCCACCCAGAAACCAGCCCCACCTCTGATCTTCTGACCTTGGAAGATGGCGATTCCAACCTTCCAGCTACCCAGGCCACAGCTCTTGAGGACTTTCTCTTTCAGATACATCTAATCTGTCAGCAATGGCTGGTGACTGATCTTTAAAAAATTCCATATCTAATCACTTCTCTCCCCCGCCCCTGCCACCTCATCACAGATGTCCCTGCTTCTGCCCTCGCCCTTCCCAGTCTGTTCTCAACCGGAAGCCAGGGTCTGCTATAAAAACAGAAGTCGGATCATGTCCTCCTCTGCTCACAACCCCGCACTGGCTCTCGTGTCACTCGGAGTAACAGCCAAAGTCCTTCGAATGGCCTATCAGGTCCCTTGCTGTCTCTATTGCCCTCGTTTCACTCTGCAGCTCTCGCCTCAGCTACTATGTGCCTCCCTGGCTCCTCCTGGAACCTCTGTGTCCAGAGACGCTGCAGGCCTTCACAGGCCGCCCTAACCTCTTGAACCCCCCAGCCCCTTTGCCAGCGCTGCTGTCTTCCTTTCTCTACAGAGGACGTGCTCCTCGTTCCCTACCTGCTGACGCGCTTGTTCACCTCCTTCTGGCCCCTCCCAGCAGATGCCAAGGCTGTGAGCGGGGCTGTCCATCTGCTCTGTTTGCTGCAGAGCCTGGGAGCCTGGAACAGGGCCCGGCACATAGTGGTTCTCATCCTCGCCAACGCCTCCTCCCTCTTGGCATCTGTGTCACACTCTATCCATCTCCCACAGCCTGAAGCATCTCCCTTCTTACCCGCTTTCATATCCATCTCCTCTACCTGGTCTCCACTCCGAGGAATGACTGCTAAAAGCCAGGGAGGGTCTCCTCCCACCTGGCGGTCTCCACAGCTGCCCAAGGCTCCTTTCTGAGAGGCAGGACTGTAGCAAGCCTTCGGGGACACCCCTTGACTCTCAGGACACTGTTCAAACTCCTTGGCTTCAAACACAGGATCCGGTCTATGGGGCCCAGGCTCCTTCTGCAGCCACATCTGTGGGCCCCACCCACCTCCATGCGTCTTTGACTCTGTAGGCCGTTCCTTCGCTCCTGCCTGCTGTGCCATCAATGCTCCCTACTTAGCAAGCCCCAATTTAGCTTTCTGAGAACCCCAGTTGTAACAAAACCGCTCTCACTGCTCCCCAGCCCCCTGAGTGCACTTTGGTAGCTCCACCCCCTGCAGCAGACAGTTTTCTGTCTGTCTCCATCACAGGTCCAAGTTCTCGGCACAGCTGGCCCCTCACGCTGGGCCGGGCACTGGATAAAGGCTCCGTATATGTTTCCCAGATAAATAAGTCTCCAGAAACGTGAAATCATGGGCCGAACCTGCAGTAATCGCTCACATACCGATGGCACTTAGGCCAGCTAATGAACTCACTCTTTAGTAGAGCCAAGAATGTTCCAGAATGCAGCATTGCAAATGTGCCTAAAATCCAGGACAGATGAGATAACCAACCTGTCAGGGATACCTGTGTAGGTCAAACTGCTCTTGCGAAACAGTCTCCCGCTGACTGCCATTCCTGTGAGTGTGAGTGTGTGTGTGTGAGAGAGAGAATATATAAAGACGTGTGTGTGCATCTCTACACATTGACATATAACTAGGTCCTATCATATGTGCATGTAGCTTTTATGATTGAAGATCCTGGAGGAACCTTCTGGGGCATGGCTGGTTGGCTTCGCACATGTGGCTGGCCTCCTGTCTACAGGCAGGTGAAGGGATAAACCATCACCACGAATAGTCACTTTTTCTCAAAGAACTCGTCTTTACCCAAACGTATGTTTCTAATTTGCAGGACCTGTGACACAGTTTCTTCCATGTTAACTTGAGTCCACTTAATTCTGTAATCGTAGAAGACCCCTGACCAATATTTCTGTGAAAAAATTCTGGTATGTTGGGGACAGTAATCACGTCTACCATGTGAGCTTTTTTTTACCCGTTCCCGAATAGTCTACGTGGTTAGACAGACGGTTTAACATCCGTGAACGTGTAGCTCATTCCCCTGTTTTCATTTAGAGGCTCAGCTGGTCACTCCGCAGATGCTCACTGGGTGTCTGCTAGGTGAGGGAGACACGTAATGTCCGCGTGAGCACGTAAATGAAACGTCTAAATGATGATACACGCTGGGAGCAAAAGACATCGTGCCCATCAGGCGGACAGAAGCGCCTCTGCAAGAGGTGACATTTAGAACGAAACCCGATGGCAGAGGAGCCGGCCATGCAGGAGTCAGAGGAGCCGGCAAGGCGAGTCAGCGGGGACACGTGGTGGGACACGGTCCTTGCCGACCCGAAGGAGGAGGCCTGATGGCCCACTCACTCCGCCCTCCTCCTGGGGCGGCCTTGCTGGTGCTCCCCGCCCCCTCCCCTCTCCCTGCGGTCATTCGTTGGTGCAGCTGTTTCCACGTCGCCCGAGACCCAGCTCCCTGGGCCAGGCCCAGAGGTGGCTCACCCTTTCACCCTTGTCGCTTTTCGCAATGTTTGGCAAACAGGTGGGGTCCAATAAATGCCTGTGGCATTGCCGAATCAGAACGCGTCCACCACAAAGCAGGTGGGGATACGCAGGTGCAGGGCTGGAAAAAATTCCTGGAACCAGAAGAAAGGGGTCTTTTTGGTTTTAGATTATGTGCATGCGATTCTCAGGGGGGAAAATTATATATATGGTAACTGTCAGGAAGAAGAATTTAGAAGTTTAAATCATGGAGGAGAAAGGGGGAGTGATTGGAGCATTGCTGAAAGGGGGATTTTACGTCTCCGCTGTGACTTCCGTCAGTCTTGGTTCCAAAGACCATTACTGCCCGCAGCACTCCGTGGGCCGAGCACAGTGAGGTTCCAGCACCTTCTATGCTTTTAAGTAGGGCAGCCAGCGCCCATCAGGGCACTCACGGTGGTGGATGAGACGGAACTGCCGGGCGAGGAGCCTGGTGTGCCCGCAGGTGCGGCCAGTGTCCACACTGCAGGCGCATCCCCAAAGGGGCCTGTGGCCGCTGACCAATCGTATGCCTCGCCTCTGACGACCCCGGGCAGTGACGGATACTAGGATATAATTCAGAAAATACTGGAAGTCTGGTTCAATAACTTCGGATCTGAAATCCCACTGAGTGGCTCATCCAGGGAGGTCTTTGGTGTGAACCACAAATACTGTGCGGTTTTCCAGGAGGTTGAGCGCCGAGGGTGTGACTCAGACCTGCTGTGGAAAACCTTCAGTTGGTGCTAACAACGGGTCCCAGCGACTGCATGTTGACAGGCGCGGGGCCGAGTGCCTAACCTCAGCTCATTCTTACAGCAGACGTAGGAGGTGGGGCTGGTTATGAAGCTCTTACTAACCTCACGTGTAGGACACGCGAAATAAAACTCAGAGAGGTTCCCAAACTGGCCCAAGTCTCTTGGTGGTGGGGGCGGGGGGCGTGTGTCCTCTGGCCGGGAAGTCACTGTCTCTGCACCAAGGGGCTATGTCTCCACGTCCCCGTCAAGACCTGGCATGACTGCAGCAGGCACCGCGGCTGCGTCGTTTCCAGGCAGCCTGGGTGGTGCTAAGAGTGCAGGCTCTGGGCTGGACAACGTGGGCTCTTATCCTGGCTCCACCCTCTCGCGGGCTGTGTGACTTTGGCGACTTCCCTAACGACTGTGTCCCTTAGCGCTCTCACTGTAGGAAAGGGATAATAGGAATAGGCCCGTCCTCTCAAGGTTTTTGTGCATTTTTCTTGGTGCCTATTGCACGGTTACCACGCCTCAAACTGCTGGTTCTCGCGGTTATTCCAAGTGGACATGGGGGCCATTCACAGTGGTCTCAGGGGGTCACTGGAAAGCCCCCACCCCTTAGTCATTACCCATAGCCAGGGGCCCCATGGATAGGGTGTCAGGTGGCACTTGCGCCTGTGCTGGATGCCCGGGGAGGGAGATTCCCATGGCTGAGAGCGAATCGGGTGTGAATCCACTGAATGTGAAAAAGAACCTGGGTGTGGGGGGACAGGGGGTGTGGCTAGGTGGTGGGTCTCTTGTCGCCAAGCATCTCCCAAAGAAGAAACGGCCTAAAGAGATTCTCCGTCTTCCACTGATAGCCTCCTCTGGCTTCTCCCCTCTTCTGCTCTCTTCTAGCTCGTTCCCCAGACACGTGGTTCTCCGATTGCTTAGGAAGAGCTAGTGGCTACTTAGAGGACAGAAAGAGGAGAGCAGCGTCTCAAGTGTCCAGACCAAGGCGGAGAAACGGAATTGCAATGACCCTGGCTCTGGCAGGCTACGCGCTCAAGTCAGTGAGAGGCGAATCAATATTGCTTCGCATTTCTTTTCCAGAAGGGATCGCTGCCTGCCCCCCCGCCTTGGTTGTGTCTTACAGGCTTTGCCAGGAACGAAGCTCTCCCATTTTTAAACCCAGCGTCGCTGTGAAAACGAAGGTTCGTGCTCATGGCAACTCAAGGTGCGGAGAGGTAGCAACACGATCCTTTATTAAAACTGCATGAGACTAACAGCACCCCTGAAGAAAGCTTTTTAAAGAAAATGAGTCCTGCCGTGGTCAGGGCCAAAATACTCTGCTCAGCGTCACGACCAACTGAAATAGAAGTGGCTCCTGCGGGGAGGACACAGCGTGACAGGAATTATGGAGCTCGGGGAAGGGAGACGTAAGCGGAGCTTTTAGACCCTCCGAGGGGCCGTGTCCCCATCTGTGACGGGAGGGATTGGACCAGCAGGTCTCAGATGGCTGCTTCTAGCTCCCCATTTAGGGATTCTAAAAGTAACTCGGCCGCTGGAGAATGCCTGCCTAATTTTCTCTTCATTTCCTTTCGACATTCTCTTTGGCCCATTTCCTCCGGAATCCGGCATCCGAAAGCCCCAACATGGCACCAGCTCTGCCCCTTTGCTGCTTGCTCCACCGGGGGACCAGCTGACTCCTGAAGGGCAGAACCGCCCTCAGGCAGACCACAGAGGCCTCGGCCCCACCAACAGCCCCAAACCCAGCCCTGGGAAGCCCATACCTGTCTCTCGAGACCTTTTCTCTTCAACCCTGACACTGAAATGCCCAGCCAGGTAACATCTCTTTTCGAAAAATTAATAATAAAATGAAATCTAGCCAATGGACCAGTCTGTACCTTTTATTTACAGGTGAGAAACCTGACACCCAGGGTCAAACACCTATTAGTGACAGCCCCGGGACTAAATCTCTCGTTCACCGGTCCCACGGTGGCGTTTTCATTAACCAGGGAGGACCTCGTTTTACTTATGAGGAAACTGAGGCTCAGACTAACTTCCCCAGATTATTCCAGGCGGCAGGGGACCGCCAAGCTGTCCTACTTGCAGGGCCTTGTTGCCCCTCCCCCACCACGCTGTCACTTTGAATTCGAAGGAAGAATCTTTCCCTTAGAACTTTCCTTTGTACGAAAACGTGACCATTTTTGTCTTAACGGACCTTGGGCTAGAAGGTAAGGTTGAAAGGGGCCCCCAATGCGAGGTGGCTCATGTAGCGTTAGACGAAGCAAACTGCTGTTTGGTGGCGGCTGGAGAGCTGACAGAGGCCACGCCAGGGCCTCATCGTGACCCCTCCTGAGACCCCAAGAACTTTAACTCAAAGAATGCTTGAGCACGGGGACATTTTGTGGTGAAAGATGGTGAGGGACGTTCAGAGCTGAAGTAAGGCAGACAAAGGAGAACAACACCCCAGAGTCATCGCAGGCAGGCCCTGCTCGCACAAAGCCAGGCGTGAGGGGCGGGCAACCGCCTGACATCTGATTCCCTGGTCTGCGGCTGGTGACCCCAGTGAAAACTGTCACCTGGGCCAACTGCCACCTTAAACCTTGGCTCTGGGCCAGGCTTTCCTGGGGACTGGATGGACCTGTCTCTTGCTTAATGAGTTACAGCTTCATCACAGGGGCTTTAGCAAGGCCCCTTAACCCTTAGAAATGCAGGTAGCCACACACACACACACACACACACACACACACACACACACACACACACTCACCATCCAGCACACCTGAGAGGCACACCCACTGAACTTCCTTGCCAGCGGTAGGGTTTTTATGGGACGGCACATGCACATGGTAGCCTTAGAGTTTGTTCAAAGGACCACACACAACTCTAACTCAACATCTAGTGGGTGCAACTATGTGAAAGGCTGGGAAGAACACATTTGGTGGCTGTGGAGACGGGGCTCGTCGCCTAGAGGGGCGGGAGGCCCAGTGACAAACTGCAACCCAACAGAGAGGCCTGCACTGGCAGAGCGGGAGCAGGAGGCTGTGGGGACTGCAGTGCTCGGGAGTGTCAGGGCAGGCTCCACAGAGGCAGCTAAGGACAAGGGATCATGAACGGGAGCAGCCGCCGAAGGGCAGGGCTTATCCAGGTGGGAGAATGGAGACTTCAGTTTAAATAGGGATGTAATTTTGAGGCCAGAATCAACTAGAAAAACAGAAAGACAATCGGCCGGGGCCAGAGAAAGACATAACCGGTTCTCAAGACGATTGGCGAGAGGGCATCTGCCTCCCACGTCAGCATCCGTCTCGCTAGTGTTGTTTTAGCTGATCCTTGCCGTGGGTGCCGTCCAGCCACCCAGTCCCCAGGCAGATTCCTGGCAACTCCGGAGCTCTGATCTAACTTTATCCCCGAGAACTTGGGTTTAGAAGAAGGTACAGAAGGAGACTGGAGGAAACCAGGAACCCCGGGGCCCTGGAGAGAGCGGGAGCTGAAAGGCCATCGTGTGGGAGGAGTTCACACGGGCAAACCCCGGGAGGCCCCCGCGTGCTTAAGTGACAGCCCTGTGTGCCACCGCCTAACTACTGTATTTACCCAGCACCGGGGAGGGTGATACGAGGCTCCGGAGTGTGTTTTATTTTTGTCCTGCCTGGGTTACAGCCGTAAAATGAGGTCTCCGCCTTCAGAGCAGCGGGGATTAGCCTGCTCCATCTAGGCAGGAGGGCTGGCGACTTTTTCCTTGGGCTTGGACTCCTTAGGCCCTAACAGCGTGTGTCCCAGGAAGCCTCCTCGCTGGGTGTCCGTCGTTACAGTGCCAGTGTGTGAGTGTGTCTGTGCAGAGAGGCACGACTGAGTCACGATGACTCAGGCCTGAGGGCGGGTGGAAGGGGAGACAGAGCATAAATTAATATAAAAATCACCCTCCCTCCTGGGCCTGCAGGATGCCAGCCTTCGCCACTCCCTTCGAGTGCCAGGCTGCCCCTCAGCGTGCCGTCCGCTGGTGCATGGAGATTTCTCCTTGGTAACCTATAGCCAACAAGAATTGACCTACAGGTTCAATGCAAAATCCCTGCAGAATGAAATCTTCTGCTCTGCAAAAGACACCGATGACATGAAGACAAGCACAAGCTGCAAAAGACGTATCCAAAATACAGAAAAAGCTCTTACAGTCCAACGATACCAAAGCTAATAGACCAAATAAAAAAAAGGCAAAAGACCTAAGCAGACACCTCATCAAAGAAGACACATACACAGCAAGTAGCCATACAAAAGATGCTAAACGTAACGTGCAAATTAAAAGGACTGTGAGGCAGCACCGCGCACCTACTAAAATGGCCAAAACACCAAACGCCGGAAGGAATGCAACGTGATGCAGCCGCTTTGCAAGACGATTGGGTAGCTTCTTGCAAAACTAAACACCCTCTCACCGGATGATCAAGCCATCACACTCCTCGGTATTCACCCAAGGGAGCTGCAAATTTCCATCCACACAAAAGCCCGCACGCAGGTATTTATAGCAGCTTGATCCATAATTGCCAAACGCGGAAGAAACCAAGATGTCCTTTAGTAGGTAAACGGATAAACAAACAGTGGTACATCCCGACAAGGAAGTATCTTTCTGTGCTAAAAAGAAATGAGCTACCACGCCACGGAAACTCATGGAGGAACCTTAAACGCATGTTACTGAGTGAACGTAGCCACGAGGAAGAGGCGACACACTGTATGGTTCCAACTCTACGACATTCCGGAAAAGGCAAAACTGGAGACAATGAAAAGGTCAGGGGTTCCCAGGGGCTGCAGGGAGGAGGGATGAAGAGGAGGAGCACCGAGGATGTTGAGTGCGTAAAACCACTCTGTAGGATGCTATAATGGTGGATACACGTCATTACACACGGTCAAAACCCATAGAATGCACACGAGTGAACCCCAGTGTGAGCCGTAGACGTGGGGTGATTACGCTGTGTCCCTGCAGGTGGGCTCGTCTGGTGGGGGACGAGGACAGTAGAGGAGGCTGTGCTTGTGTAGGGGTGGGGAGTTGGGGAAAATCTCTGTGCCTTCCCCTAAGTTTTGCTGCGGACCTAAAACTGCTCTGGAAAAGAAAGAAAAAAAGTGAAATTCTTGCTTTTCAACCCACAGACGCAGCCACTGCATAGATGCCCAAATGGAGAAATCTGCTCCAAAGAAACTGTAAATTAGAAATGAAAATATGGTGAAAGCGATCTTTCCCGCAGCGTTACAGAGGCTGACACTGTACCTCACTGTGCGTGATGAGAGGGAACATTTGTGCATGGTATTCTGCTGCTCAGGAACTTGGGCATCCTTGTGAGGCCAATCACTGAGAATTAAACAGTTCACGTGCAAACACTGTGAGCTCTTCAATTTAAGAACCAGAAATTACTGTAGTTTTTCAAACCAGAAACGAAAAGGCCACGTAAGCATCCAACGGGTTTTAATTTTTAATGAGGTCAATACTGATGGCCACAATGCAGATGAACAGACAGCTCTTCGGGTCCCTTCCACCTTATTTTAAGAGAAAAGGTTTCTTGAGTCCAAAAAGTGAGACCGCTGTGGGTTACCCTTAGCTCTGAGAGGTCCGATTCTTGCTCCGACCCCATAAGGATTCGTCATGTGGGATTCTGAGCACCCACAGAACTCCCTGGCTGGGCCCGAGTCCGTGCACCTTCTAGGTGAGAAAGCTGGCTTTCGGTCACCTGAAGGACTTTCACCAAAGTGAGCCTTTTTTCCCCAACTTGAAAGTCTGTCTATTACAGAAAGCTGTTTTCCACTCCCAACACCAAATGTGTGCGTTTTGCACCCAGAGCGCTGCTCTGACTTTCTGCGGACACACGGGCTGGTCTATAATTTACTTCTGACACTAGCCGCCAGGATTAGCACGACCCCGCAGCCTAAGGGCCCTGTCCCGTGAGACGGCGCCCACGTCAGATGCCAGTGGCAAGGCGTGAGTCTCCAGGTCACCCCCACTCCTGTCCGACGCGGCTACAAACTGGGGTTCCCAGGACTCCGCCTCAGTGCTGATCGTTGCAGCAATGGCTCACAGAACTCGGGGAAACATTTTCCTTGTATTCCTGGTTTCTCAAGGATGTTACAAAGGAAACACATTGACAGCCAGTGAGGAATGAGGACACACGGCGACCTGGAAGGGCCCCAGCCCAGGCTCAGGAGCATCTTATCTGACTCCCGGAGTTCTGGGGTATGTCACCATCCTGGTATCTGGATGCATAAGCTAACCAAGAAGCCCTAATATTTTCATTTAGACTTTTTTATAGAGTTTGCATTAAATAGGCGTGATCGATTAAATCGTCAGACATTGGTGATTAGCTTCATCCCAGCCCCTTTTCCCTCCCTGAAAACCGGGAATTGATGTGCAGCTAAAAGTTCCAACCCTCCGATCCCATGGCTGGTTGCCCTGGTAACCAGCCCCCGTTCTGAAGCCACCAAGGGTTCTTAGTCACTAGTCAACCACTTAACAGAGACCCACGTTCGGTTGAAAGGGGTTTATTACGAATAATAAAAAATAATCCTTTCACGCCTAGGACTCAGGAAATTGCTAGGATTTTAGAAATTCTGTGCCAAGAACAGGAAATGAAGACCAAATATATACTTCTTCTTCTATCACAATATTAGTGTATTTTGCTTGTTCTTCTTTCTCCTTTTCTCTCCTTTTTTTCCTTTTCTTCTATTTTTATCCTTTTTCACTTTTTCTTTTTCTTCTGCTTTTAATATTTTTTTTCTTAATTTTTTGTCTTTCCCCAAATTTTCTTTTTGCTTTATTTCTTTATTTTTATCACCATTTGTTTTTTTTCTCCTTTTTTGTCTTTCTCATTTCTTTTTTATTCTTTTATTTTAATTTTCCTCAATTTAATGTTTCTCTCTTATTTCCTGTTTTGTTCTTCTCATTTTTCTCTTTATTTATTTATTTATTTATTTATCTATCTATCTATTTATTTATTTATTTTAGGTTAGTTTTGTTAGTAAGATGGGGCCTCTCTGCCTTCTCTTCTGAGGGGCAGGCCCAGATAAGGTTGCTGCTGCCCTTACTGTCACTGAGGCCGGCCACCGTGGGTTTACCTGGGGGGTCAGGGTGGGGAGAACAAAAAATAAACAAACATCCCCACTTCCTGGGATGCTCAGGGGCCCCTTCCCCACCCCTCAGACCAGCAAGCAGGGGTTCCTCTGCAGCCCTTCTGTGTGCGTCTGGCTTTCACGTCGGCTTTCGGTCTCATGAGCCGAGGCCAGATGATCTGAGACGGAGGATGGAGACCCATCACGGGTGTGGCAGGGCTTCAGATTCTGACCATCCCCAATCCACCTGCCCCCGTTTGCTTTTCCTCGCCCCAGCCAGCTGCTCCTTGCGGTCCCTCAGTGGCAGAGGCGTGTTAGAGTGCGCTTACTCCCTCCTGCCCAGATGAGAACCCCAATGTATATTTGAATCTAACGCTAGAAACAGTAAAAACAAAACAAAACAAACAAACAAACAAAAGCCTTGTCTTCCACAACAGGCACAACACCCAACGCCCATGGCCAGGATCGGCTTCACGTGGCCTCCGATAGCTACGTCCCTCCTGCCGGACTGGGCCTTCCTGCTCCCTCAGGGGTGGCTGAGGCAGACACTGTCACACGGGGCTCTCCTGAGGCTGGGCCCCTTGAAGCAGCCTCTGCCTCCCAGGGCCTGGCTCTGTCTTCACCTTCCTCACCTCCCTCAAAGAGTCCATCCAGGCGCTAAGTTAGGGGGCCTGTCGTCAGAGCTTCCTGAGCCGTGACAGAAGCCTAGGGGAGGACGTGCCCCCGGGAGGCCTGGCTGAGAAGTCTGGCCACGGCGGAAGCTGCTGAGATTCTCCAGGCACAGGCCAGCGTGAAAATAGTAACAGCGAGCGGTTAACAAGCACTTGTAAGTGCCAGACGCCACGCTGCCTATTTTCACCTGCGTGACGACGTTTCCAACACGACATCTAATCCCCACAGCGGGTTAGGGGATAGGTGCTGTTTGTCCTCATTTGCAGACGAGGAAACGACTTCCACCTGGAGGGACATGTCACCCACATCGAGGGGGCAGGAAGCACAATCCTGTCTCATTTGGGGAAGAAAATCTGGTTTGGGATTGTTTGTGCACAGCCCCCAAGTGACACCAGACGCCTACAGGCTGGTGACTGTGGGTATCAACACCGTCTTCTGTAAAACGGGGACAACAATGGCACCTACTCTGTCATGCGGCCAGGACAAGGTCGTGGATCCAGCGTGCCTTGCCCGGTGGCTGGCGTGTAGCAGGCTCGCAGTAAATGACCAATTTTACTTGCTTCTCCTGGATGCACGGGCCTTCCTATCGCAGCAATAGAGTTCTTAACTCTCCAAGGACTGGCAGGTGTCTGGGGCCGGACTCTGATTTTAGTAATAATCGGATGCTTGTTATCAGCCAAGATCGGACCTGATAGCTTTTAACACTTCGCCGAGGAAAAACAAGCCGCTGCGTCTTCCTGACAGTCAGATGACCGACACGTTAAAATTAGTTGGCATGACCTGGTGATTTACCGACAGTCAGGCTGTGAAAGACTTCATCTATTTAAACGATTCCATTAAAACGTTTTCTCTCTCAATTTTCACCAAGAGGCAATAATAATAATAATAATAATAATAATAATAATAATAATAATAATAATAATAATAATAATGGGAATATGCTTTGCTGCTAGCATTTTCCCTTACTGCGTGAGGTCACACCTAGAAGCAGCTTGCACATGTTTTCTTAACGTTCGGGGACAATCTGGGCTGCAGGGGCGAGTGTCGCCCCCACGTAAGAGGTGGGAGCCAGTTCCACTGGCTTCCATGAGAAACTGACCGGGGAAGGGGCAGGAAGGAAGACAGAGGAGATCGTGGGAGGGAACCGAGGTGGGTGGCAGTTTCGCAGGGATGCGGGCTGTCGGCCGATGGCTTGGACCTGTCATCCTCACGATGAAACCTGGGCCGAATGGCCTAGACATGGGCCAGAGAGAAGGGAGCATCACAGCCAGGCTAAGGGAGCCATGGAGTCAGACGAGCCTGTTCGTCACAGTGACCACTCACGGCAAGTTGTCTGACCTGCCTCAGTCTCGGCTTCTTATCTACGAAGCGAGGATAAAAATACCCACCTCTTGGGACGGGGTGGGCGGGGAGATGAAGTGAGACCCTGCGTGAGGCACAGCTGTGGGGACCTGGCCCACAGGACCGATGTCGGATGGGACCCATCTGCCCTCCACGGTCTGGAGGGGATGATGTCCAATCTCCACGCCACCCAGGGCCAAGGCAGGCTTTCTGGGACGCCCCAGGCGTCTGATTTCTTGCCTCCATTCCATAGTACTTTCCAGCATTCATTGTTTTTAAAAAATCTCCTCCAGATGTGGAACTCAGCTTCAGACAGACACGCACACACATACTCTCAGGCACGCTCACTCACTCGTTTACGCACACTCGAGGCCACGGGTGCTGTCCCGCTTTACGGAAACCCTGGGCGTGTGGAGGAGACTCACGTCGTCAAAGCACAACAGCACCGAACAGACAGAGCTTGGAGCCTCGGGGAGGATGCTGGCCATCCCGGCTCTGCTTCCTGCCTCATCTGCCCGGCCTCCTCCTCTTCTCCTCCGGCCTCTTCCTCTTTCATTATTCCTCACCTAAAGTGCTCCGGCCACCTCTCTGGGCTTCTCCCATCTCAAACCCATAGGCTCTCCTCTTCTATTTCCAAAGAGCTATTTCCCTGAACACAGGCTTGTTTCCCCAAGGCCTTTGGGGCCCGCCTGCAAAGCACAAGGTACCGCCTCTGCTCCGCGACCTCCTTCCCTGCACCAGCGTTCACGGGCCAGAGGGGGTGGCAGTGGTCGCGGTATTAATACTCCAGCCGCCACCCAGAGCAGGGCCCCTGTCTGTCTCTATTACTGCCATCTCCCCAGATCTCTGCTCGGCCCCTGGCACAAAATGCGCCCTGAGTAAATGTGACCCAATTGGTTCTGGGTATAAATCGCTTTAGGACGCACATTAACCGGTAACTGGTCTTTCTACAGCAAGGGCACGCTCGTGGCCACCACCTTCAGAGGTTATGGGACCAGGAATTCGGGTCACCGGGAACTGATCTGAATTATAATCCTAGTCAACTCATCTCCCACTGTTTGACTTTGGGCAAATCGCTTCACCAGTCCGAGCCTCAATTTTATGGCCCCCGACATGGGAGTGATGATGCCCGTACCCGCAGCCAGATTTCCTGTCAATAGAAGCAGCAGCACAAAACCATTGATTTCTCCTCTTAAGAGCTCTTTTCACACTGGATCCCAGTCTGAAAAGTTCAATCTGTAAAGAGAAGAAAATTCCTCCCAGAGGCACAGCACAACTTAGACACAGGGGGCGGCGGGCTCTGTGTTCTGGGCAGCCGACCTTGCCGAGCCAGCATCTCAGCCTCTACATGGGAGCAGCCTCTACGCGGGCTCAGACCTGTGCAGTGGCCTCCAGGAGAGCTAGGGCTCCTGAACACAGGACCGGGAAAGCATGAACTTAGAGCAAATGTAGCCAGAGAGAAAGAGAGAGAGGGAGGGAGCCCCTCCTCTTGTCAGGTCTGAAGCCTTCGTGGAAGGGACGAGCCATCCAGAGCAGGCTGGAGGGCGACCAGGGAGTGTGCAGAAGGTCGATAGAGGATGAAGGAAGATGGTGTCATCAGGAAGGGACTGAACATTTCCCAAGTCCCATCTGGCTAAGCTCTTTCCCAGGGCAATGGGCTTGGGAGTAAATGTGGGAGACACACTCCATTTGTCCTTGGTGCGTTTGATAGTTAATTCTGTCGCGTGGGGTTGGCCACAGGAGTGTAATTTAATTAGGGTCATTCTGCATATGGATTTGCCTGATTTGAAAACCCATTTGTCCTCTCTACCCCAGGCCCTACCAGGTGTTATGTGAGACAAGTCTCATGCACTGTAATTTCTTTATAAAATCTGAAAATGTCTGAATCTTAATCTCTGATGTTGAAGCACATTTGGTCCAAAATTTTGGATTCGCAATTGGGGTCCTTTTCTAACTTCTCCAAGCCTGACCTCTACCTGGGAAGGATTAGATGTGTGGGGGACAGACGTCAAGCCAGCCCCTCATTTGTAGGGACAGGGAGCATGTGTGAGGCTAATTCTTGAAAAAAGTTTAATTTAAATTTAAGAAAACCCTGCGGTAGAAAAGTGAATTTTTCACATCAGAGAGACCTGAGTGCGAATCCAAGATTAAAAGGTTCAAGCCTCGGTGACACCTGAGCACTAACACCTGCAAGACATCTTGAAAAGGGATACCCAGAACCAAGAGATTACGCTGACAGCGTCACTATCGTGCTTTGGACTTGCCAAGTCCCTCCCAGTGAATCACGCCAGGACTTTAAGGACCCTGCCAGCCCGGGCAGGCACCGCAGCTGGGTGCTCACCCTGTACGTCCTCGGAAAGGGACCAAAGGCAACGAAGGCCACCCCAGGCCCGACAACTGACTGCTCTCATTAGCTATCAAAGGAGGCGTCTGTTCTAAGTGTCCTATCACCACATATGATTCCCCAGGGGACTCGGGAGGAAGCTATCTCTGTAGGACATCGGCCGAGGAGTGGGAAATTAAAAGATCCAGGAGATTTGCAGGGCGAGATTTCTCAGGAGGCGCGCTCCTGACACAGAGGGAGGACTAGGAAGATGAGCAAGGGAGCGAAGGCAATGGAGAACGCACGCTGTCCTTTCCTCAGCCGGTTGCCTCGGATTTCATTTGCAAATGTAGGGTCTTTTCCTTGATTCATATTATTATCCTTAAACCGATGGCCTCCTCGTCTAGTTTATCAATAAAAGGCGTGTGGGGTCTTTCATTGTGCAAGGGGCTGCAGGAGGCATGGATAAGTAGAGCCCCCCACATCCCAGGCCCCTGCTCAGCGACTCACCCACTGGCCTTCATACTTCCTATGGGATTCGTGAACCTGACCTTCCAGGAGAGGGGATTTTCTGTTTCATCCCGAGGAAGAGCGGCTGCCTACAAGTCTCGATGTAATTGAGACAAACTATTCCTCTTACCCCGATTTCAAGCAGGTAGGGGAGATCCTGAACTTGTCTAACATCATGAGGTGATGCTGCACGCAGCCAAGGTCAGGTGTGGACAACGGTGGGAAGAAAAAGAACGTTCTTGCGGGCCAACAGGGCCTTTCGTTCTGACCACCTGGATCTGAGCAGAAGTGGCGCATGCAGCTTGCAGGGAACGTCCCTTAGAGGTAAGGGGAAGGTGGGAATCCTGCCAGCTGGAATGCGGGTGTAACGATGGGAAACGATGCAGCCAGCCTTGACTGTGAGGTAGAGGCCGCCTGTGAAGCAAAGGGGCCAGGGCTCAGACACCTCGCAACAGATCCACCAGCCTCACACCGCCTACCCAGGCCGTTATGCAAGAGAGAAGCTTCCAGCCTACTTAAGGCAACGGCTAGGGGGTGGGGATCTCTTTGTCACAGCAGCCAAGGCTGTGTCTTCACTTCTACAGTCTCCAAGCGGCCTGGTTGCTTCCGACGAGAACTCCGAAACAGCTCCTGCACCGATGGAACAAGAGCCCTGCACTTGGAGCTGGGTTCCTTTCCCCTCTTTCGCTCGCTGGTCTCTGTCTCTTATTTTGCATGAAAATGAGATGAAAATAGGAAAGGAGAGCAAACTGAGAAATGGCAGCTCTCAAGAGAAGGGACCTGGAAGCTCTCACTTGAAAGAAAGTGGAAGTGGGAGGTGTGAGTGGACCTTGAGCCAGGTCGGATCGCTGACAGCTCTTAACTCTAGCCTGCTCCCACGCTGCCCTTTTGCTCACTTCCAGAGCCGACCAACGGAAGTGGAATGAATCTGTCACATTCCTCCCACAGAGCCCGGCTCTGAAGCAATGGCAGCTCCAGACACTCTCGCTGAGGCTGCAACACTTCGTAATTTCGTACAAAAGCCGTGCCCCGGCGGCTGCAGTTTTTCCAAAGGTGAAAACACACTCAGAGATGGGTTTATTTGTCAGTGAACGGACAGTTGCTTGGGCCTCCTCGGAGACATTTACGGTCCTTGGAGGGAGGCATAGAGCATGGACATTCTTCTTATTTTTAGGGAACTGGGGCAAAAAGCAAGACGATGTTAAGAAAAGGACTTTCTGGCCTGGTTCCATCCTCTGGGGCCAAGTTTCTCAACCATGGCACAGTGACATTTTGTTCTGGATATTTCTTGGATGGGGGGTCTGTCCTGAAGGATGTTTAGCAACAGCCCTGGCCTCCACCCACGAGGTGATGGTAGCACCACCATCTGCCCAGCTGTGACAACCAACAATGTCTACGAACATTTCAAAATGTCCACCGGGGTGTTCGTGCGACATCGCTCCTGGTTTAAGAACCACTGCTCTGGGGTCTGGCTCTAGGGAGAGAGTAGAAGCGCCACCTGAAGATAGTTTATTGTTTTCCCTAAAAATATCAGCAAACAGTAGCCTTGGGGACCCCACGATCTGTTTGGGGCCCAAATGATAGAGTGATGCTTTCTAACAGAAACCCAAAGAACAAAGTGTCGTCAAGAGACCACTCTGCAGACAAGGGCAGTGGGCATGCCGAGCAAGGACAAGAGCGGAGGAAGAAGAAAAGAGCAGATGCCGAAAGCACCCGATGTAAGTCAGTAGCGGCCGTCCTCATCCGTTTCTGTCAGTGCTCGGTCTGTGGATAGCATAGGCTCCTGGGAAAGGTGTTCTTTCTGGAAAATACTAATGTAGCTGGAAAGAAGGATCCTTTCTGGCTTTCCTCTGCCCTTCTCTTCCTGTGCCAGGATGAAACATTTGGAGCGGCAGCAGCCATTTTGCAACCATGAGGCCAAAACCAGAAGTCAAAGTCTATAGAAACAAATAGAAAGAGTCTGGTTCCTGATGATGTGGCGAAGCCAACAAGCAAACTTCAGGGCCTTTAGGCTTCCTGACAAGGGAATAGCACGTGTTGCTATGACTGAAGCCAGGGTTGGCTGGACTTTCTGTCATTTACGACCAAAGACATTACTAATCAATGGAGATGTTTTCTATGGAAACTAAGAGAACACCCAGGCGAAAGAAACTTAAAAAGGGACGAGGTATTTTCTCACTTAACAGGGAGTCTTGTAGCAGGTGGCGCCAAGGTTGCTTTGGTGGCTGGGCAGTGTCAGCTCTGGGCTGACTTACGTGTGATTCTCCTGGACCTTCCCTCATGGTCACGATCCTGCTTCCAGAGCACCAGGTGTCCTGTCCACACTCACACTGTGTTTAAGACAAGAAAGAAAGAGGCATGTTTTCCTTCCCTATTCCTCTCTTTCTGTCAAAAGAAAAGCAATTTCCCCTCAGGTTCCTAGTGAACGATCTCATGGTCTCGTTACCAAAACTGGGCCACACACCAAGACGCCGAGAGAGCGAGGACTCGGAATTTTAACTTTGTCATGGAAGTTGGTTCTTCCAGGAAGGGCTCTTCCGAAGAGGGGTTGTGGGGTTGGCAGAGAGCTATTTCACACACACACACGCACACACACTCACACACACACACACACACACACTGCTCATACCATATACCCTATTATTGGAAAATCAGTGTTTCCCTATTGAAGAATTTCTTCCATCCCTAATTGTCCTTATCTCACCCAAAATGTCCTTCCACACACCAACGGGAGAGCCAATCGGTTTAGTGCTGGTGGTCTTCCTCCCTGACACATGGAGCTGCTAATGAAGACTGGTCCCCTGACAGTGACATTGTACATGGTCCTGGGGAGAGACGCCCCCTGGGCCACGCACAGCCCTTGCTACATCAGACCGTAAGCCCTGGAAGATTTTCTGGAAGTCTGCCCACACCCCCAGTGTCCTTCTCTCTTCTGCCCTGCCCTGGGGGCCAGCATAGCATTCGGCCCTCATGAAAGCCAAGGCCGGGACTGCGCCCTCACTCCCTGCTGGGACCCTTGGAAGCTGTGTTTGTTTTCGGAAACTGCTGCCTGATGGCTTTTTCATTGACAACAGAGAACAATTTGGCATCCGCCATAATCCTGGATTACTGACTCTGGTTAATATTTCATCAGGTCTATTAGTCATTTGTATTTATAGCAACACGGGTCATGAAAAATTAAAGCTTTAATTGCTTTGGGTTTCCTTTTATTTTAGTTTAATTTTTTATGGCCGGGAAATCATCTCTCAGCTGAGCTGTCTTCTAAGTCTTGGGAACAAAGTTACTCAAACGAATCAGGGAATTTGGAGATGGAGTTTGAGGACAGACTGACAGAGGGAGAGACAAGGAGATGTGTGCAACCGTGGGTGCCGCTCAGCTCGGCGCTGAAGCCCTGGAGAAAAGGACTGACCCAACATATTGCTTTTTCGTCTCAGCAGAACCACCTTTCACCAGGAAACAAAGCTGCAATCTACAATTGCAGAATT
Source organism: Cynopterus sphinx (assembly GCA_030015415.1). Taxonomy (NCBI): domain Eukaryota; kingdom Metazoa; phylum Chordata; class Mammalia; order Chiroptera; family Pteropodidae; genus Cynopterus; species Cynopterus sphinx. Next base: position 4,875,440 of record CM057391.1, read on the forward strand.
TCAGGTGTGAGGACAGCTCAGCCAAAGGGATCATGAGGAACAATACTTGGATAGCCTGGCTGGGTGCCCTGGTTCTGGGGCAATGGCACTTTGGGCTCTTTTGCATTCATTGGGCATTTCAGACGTGTTTAAGCCACAGGCGTCGCATGGACAGGATTCAGAAGTAGCTGCATAGGAGCCAGACAGGTTGGCCCACTCCCGAGGGTCTCATGGGAGCTCACCTTTGCAGTTGGGCCTCCTGGGCCAGCAAACCCACGGCTTGCTTCATGCTGCTGCGGTTCTAAGAAATAACATCTTGTCTTTGCTGTTCTGTCCGTCCATCGTGTAACGGCTCCTCTTTATTTGGGGGTAGGGTATGTCTGTTTGACTTGGCCATTTCTAACAAAGGTTTGACTTAAGTCTCTTGGCTCGGGCTCCCTGTGGGACTGGCAGCTGTGAGGATTTGCAAAGTGGAGACTTCGATTTCATTTTCTCAAGACATGGACTTGGGAGCAGGGTTAGGGAATGGGCTGCTGGTGTTCATGGAAGAGGAGGTCCATCTCCTCTGGTGGAAAGGCCTGGAAATCTGCAACCCAGGAAGCACAGGGGTGGGGGCCAGAAGACGTGTGTTTGTATCTGTGTGTGTGGCAGACAGACACGTGAAAAGTGACCTTCTATCCTGAATGTTAGAACAAACTTCCCAGGGAAATCATTCAATCGCGAAATTAATTGCTAATTAGACAAAAGCATAGCATTTCCTAGCGCCTCCTTGAATTACAGCTGTAATATAACACACGTTCAGAGGAAAATAATTGTTTTATGTTTCTTCCATTTAAACCATCTCACCGTGGAAATTACTTAATTGAAAAGTGAACATGTGTTTTGACCCCCTAAATTCAGCAGAGCTTTAGCAAACCGAATTGACAGCAATGTGGTACTTGTAACCGTGTAATGTATTTTAACCGTGTAATTGTCACAGGTTGTCACCGGTTTAGGACACTGGCCCCCCAGTGTTGTGAAAGTTCCTGTGAGGACAGCACAGTGTGTGCAGAATAAGTGAACCGGGCACCTTGTCTCAAGGATTAATATCTTTTTATGTCCCGTCGAATTTATATGAATATGTTTAAATTAAACTGATTTTTTTTTGTGATATTAGTTTTCAGTATTCCAAAATGTGGGCCATACCTGGTACAGACATCTTATTTTAGCTCGTCACCATAAGAAATGCTATTGTTTACTTTAATTTTTTTCTTGAATATATTTTCATAATGTAGTATGTGTTTACACAAGAGGGGAAAGCACACCCTCAGACCGTTAGCATTTTGTTTCTTGATTAGTTCAAATTATTTCATCGGTTGCCTTCCTTGAGATATGTAAAGCGAGTTTATCTGTTCAGTGGGCTGTGGGCAGGAAATTGCTGTGGTGAAATGAAATGGCAAAGACATTCGTTGTCAAAATCAAGAGAACAAGTATATAGTAAACACGTTTTAGAATTTTAAAGGACTGGATTTCGTTACGATTAGGCAGACGAGGCTCTGCAACATTTTTCTAAGGAGCATTGCCGGATGGTCCCTTTGCCATACAATGGTGAACTACAGCCGCTAGTCACTCCGTCCTCCTGAAGGACCCCATGTGTGCGAATGATGCACTTGTTACTCACTGCAGTTCTGTGTTCTGCCAATAAAGGCAAACAGCTAGTCTTACACAACCCCTGGGCCCCAGTCATTGTGGCCCAGGAGAGTTACCAGGAAAAATGAAGAAACATTTGCAAAACAGAACCAAGACAACTGTCAGCTGACACACACCCAGATGCTGCTGTGAACACAGCCCTGTGAGGGGCTGGGTGGATGAGGCCCATGGGCCACGAGGACGGCTGTCCCATGCCACCATAACTCAGGCCATGAATGCCAACAGCTTTGTTAGGAAATGCAAAGCCCTCAAATCCAGGATAAAACAGTAAAAAACAAATAAAAAAACAATAATAACAACAGTAAGGACTACAAAAACAGGCCATGGCATCAAGTTTCAACAAATCCGCACAAGCAAAGGACCTTGAGGTGACCAAGTTACTTCCTGACAGCTTCTCTCTTGATGCTCACAGTGTGTGCGCTCAAACCGACAAGAGGGCCGTTGGACCCTGAGACATCCCGTCTGGTGAACCTTCTGCCCTGACAGGGTTCCTAGGCCACCTCTAGGGCTAACGATGAGAGCAAGCCGTTCAGAAGAGTAACCCCATCTCGAGTGTATTTTGGAAACATTATAACAAGGATTAAGGTTAAAAACACAAACCCATGCTCACACCCAAGTCCGCACAGAGGAGACAAAAGTGAACTAGAACTCGCCGGTCTACAGTTACTCGTCAGCAGGCTGCCAAAAAAATTACAAAGAAAAAAGATTTTATCATTCGAGACGGAGAAGTGTCCTCATTGTTTTAGTGTCCAACATACGGACTCGAGAAAGTGGTCGTATTTTCAAACTATTACTGAACCTAACAGGAGACTTCTCGTGAGTTCTGTTCTTCACATCAGTGTTTGTACTGTCGGGTTATTCACTTGGAAGATCATGAAATGGCACAGGAACCTGCAGAGGATCGCTCAGAAAAACATTTATGGTGCAAACAACAAGGTAAGCTCCGTGTCTGCCCAAAACCAAAAAGCAGCTTGCTTTCCCCGAATCCTTTTGGACGCTGTGTTCATGGCATCCAAAGAGTAAAGCCCAAAGCACAGAAACCATTTCTGCAAAGGAGCCGAAGAAAGGGGCTGGTTGGTGTGACTGAGTGAAGCCACAGGGAGTGCTGAGGAGCCCACCCACCACTTCCAGTGGAAACCACACTGTGAGGGCCCTCCAGCTGTGCCGACTGAAAATACGACCCCACATAGCCATACTTAGCTGGCCCAAGGCTACAGCAGGATGAAGAACCCCTTAAAAACACTGACCGGGGTGCGGTAGAAGAATCAGGGCTCAGCTCAACCGCTGCACCTGGAGTCCTGACTATACAAGCCAGTTCCCCAGGCCACGCACATCGAATCCACTCAGGCCAACTCGACGCCCATCCACTTCCATATCTTGAAAAATGGTAAATTGGAGGTTCCAGTCAAGATGGCAGAGTGGCTAATGCTGTGCTTGCCTCCTTCCAAGACCACACTAAAATTACAATGACATTATACAACCATCGACCTGGAGACCCGTTTGAAGACCAGCTGAACTGAAGTCCTATAACCAAGGATCTAAAGAAGAAGCCATGTCGAGACTGGTAGGAGGGGCGGAGACTCAAAACGAGCTGGTCCCACACCCAAAGTGGGAGGGATATCTCCACTGTGGAGTTCTCCCGTGAAGAACGAAGGCCCCCAGCCCCACACTGGGCTCCCCAGCCCAGGGCTCCGGCACCAGGAAGAGGAGCCCCTATTACATCCGGCTGTGAAAATCAATGGGGATTCTGTCCCGGTGAGACAGAGGGCCGCTGCAGACCCAGACATCCCCTTAAAGGGGCCATGCATCTACTCACTCGCTCACAGACACTCACCCTGGGCTCCAGCGAAGGGACAGCATCTCAGAAGGTGCCAAACTGAGTTGTGTGGCTTCAGAGCGAGGGCTGGAGGGACGGCTGCCATCTTTCCCGTGTTGAGCCCTTTTCCCACGCAGCCTCAGGCGGGTGCTGTTTCAGCTGTGTTGAGCCCTCCCCCACACGGCCTGCAGGTGCAGGCCCTCCACCCTTGATGCAGACTTTCTTAAAAACTTTCCAAGGTCTGCAGGCCCCAGGCAGCGGTGACTGGCCATGGCATGCCCTAAGTGGCCCCATGCTGAGCAGCCCCAGACCCGGCACTGGTGGTCGCCAGCCTCAGATCACAGCATGGCCTCTCCCATGCACCTCTGGGCCTAGCACAGGAGCTACTGACCTCAGATCGCTTTGTGTTCCTACCAGGTGGCCCCAGGCCAGGCACAGACAGCAGCTGACCTTGGCTTGCACCGGAGCCCCTCCTACGAGCCTTAGAACTAACACACCTGGTGGCCAGCTTCAGGCTACAACAGGGCACCCTCTGATTAGCTTCACAAACGGCACAGAGCTGGTTGGGGGAAATCCTGCTCCGTGGGGTCAGCCCCCACACAGCAGCTAGTACACGGTGGGCATAGCCAGTCTCACAGCCAGTCAGACTAAGGGTCAACCCCACCCACTGACGCGTCAACAGCAATTAAGGCTCAACTACAACAGGAGGGCACACTCAGCTCACACAAGCGACACCCCTGAAGCACCTGGCTCAGGTGACCAGGAAGACAGTGCCGCTGGGTCCAAAAGACAGCTTCTGTGTAAGCCCACCCTGCCAAGCCTGGGAGATACGGCAAATCTACCTAATACATAGAAACGAACACAGAGAGGAGCCAAAATGGGAGACAAAGAAACAATGTCCCAAATGAAAGAAAGGGATGAAACTCCAGAAGCAGGATAACTAAATAAAATGGAGATGAGCAATCTACCAGATAGAGAGTTCCCAATACTGGTGATAAGGATGCTCAAGGAACTTAGGGGAGGAATAGATGAACTCAGTGAGAACTTCAACAAAAAGACAGAAAACATAAAAAAGGACAAAGAACCCATAAGAAAGGACCAGTCAGAAATAAAGAGTACAATAACTGAAATGAAGAACACACTAGAAGGAATCAACAGCAGATTAGGTGAAGCAGAGGATCAAGTCAGTAATTTGAAAGACACGAGAGCAGAAAACACCCCACCAGAACAGAAAAAAGACATTGAGAAGAGTTTAAGGGACCTCGGGAACCATATCGGTGTCCCAACATTGGCATTGTAGGGGTACAAGGAGAAAAAGACTCTCCACTGATTTCTCAACAGCAACACTAGAGCAGAAAGGGACTGACATGAAATACTCAAAATTATGGAAAGCAAGGACCTACAACCAAGATTCCTCCACCCAGCAAAGCTCGCATTTAGCATCAAAGGACCGATAAAGACCTTCCCCGATAAGAAAGGCTAAAGGAGTGCATCACCCCCAAACCAGGATTACAGGGAAAAGGTAAATAGAGGAAAGAATGAAGCATTTTTCTTGCCCTCCTGTCTGAAGGAAACCAATGGGAAACCCAATTGTGAATGAGAGAAATACTGCCTAGGGCATTTCAACAACTAAATTTAAAAATTACAGTGTTCGACTTTCACCATTTTTCGGTCCCTAATGAATTAGTAGGTTCTAGACACGAATCATCACTGTCGACATCCTGAAGGACAGGGAGGGAGAGGGAGAGGGAAGGAAGGGAGAGGAAGGAGGAGAAAGCCAGGCATTACGTGTGCCCTGGGGGAAGGACGCACCACCTCCTACGGCCTTGCCAAAGGGATCGGAAGCGAGACCGATGAGACCTCTGCTTCCCGCTGCCAACTTTCAGGAAACCTGGAGCACATTGGTCTGCACCACGAGTGTGTCCTCGACAAGATCCCGACCGTGAGACGCTCCACAGGTTAAACGCCTTCCACTTCGCGGGGGGACCTGGGCATCGGAGGCTCAAATGACACCACACGTATATTTAAGTGGCAAGGCTGAACTACAGAGACCAGGGAGGTGTGGCCTGGCGTGACCGAGGTTGACTGAGGCGTGAGGGAGAGCAGGGGGTCGGGGAAGCCCTGCAAGCAGACGAGAAAGCTCCGAGTGAAGGCACTGGGACACGTCCAGGGCAGCTGGAGGTCACTTCCGGCCCAGGGCAGAGGAATGTGGAGGTGGCATTCCCTGGAACCAGCCTGTCCCCGTCTGTATCTTGGACAGCAGTTCTCAGACTGAGCTGTGTGTCCGAGTCATCTTGGGGACTTAAAAAATATTCCTGCCCCTGCCCAACCACCGTGATTCAGCAGAACTGGGATGAATCCCAAGAATGTGCATTTTTTTTAAAAAAAAAACCTTCTTCATTTATTCTGATGCGCAGCAAAGTCCGGGGCCTTCTGGCCCAGGAGATTGGAGGAAAATGGAAACGATGGAGGCTGAATGATGTGCAGGCTTTGAGTTCCTTCCCAGACCTTCGACGCGCTCACTTGTCAAGTGAGAAATGTCTGCTTTGAGGGGCTGGATCAGGGTTACACCAGACAACGTCGGCAAAGAACCGGCGTGGGCCTTGGCACCTTGGTACACGCTCAGTACTTTGTGCCTATAATTAAACCCAGGCCTCTGGCTTCTAGGAGGGCTGTTTTTAGAGGGGAGGATTATTTATATCGCTCTGCAAAATGCCCGGTGGTTTTTGGAAAACTGCATTGCACCCCTCTGGAACCCAAACAATTTGTCCCTTCTACCTCCCGTCCCCCACTGAGAGCAGGAGATTTAGGGTCAAGGCTAAACCCCGACCCCACCCCCACCCACCCCCAGCAGTGCTCGATTCCCAGCTGGCCATGTGGGTGAATAATCTTTTCCCTAAAAATAGACAGCGGGCACGGGCTCCATCCAGGGTGGGCTTCACCTCTCGTTTGTAAGGCCGTCGGTCTGGCAACCAGTCCCGAGGCTAAAGTATCTTCTCGAAAATCTTAAAGGGGGGAAGGAAGGCCTCGGGGATGTGAACCCTTGCCATTAGAACAGTTCTGTGGCGAAATGTCCAGAGCTGACACATTGAACACGAGGCTTATTTGAACCACAAGTATTTGTTCTTGCAAAATCGGCATCCTCGCCCCTGGCCTAGTTCAGCAGGACGGCAGCCCCGAGTGAACACAGGAGAAGAAACGGGGTCCAGAGTCTGCTCCTAGGATATTGTCAAAGTTACTTTCGGGTCCAATATTTAGCATCTTTGTTCCAAAAGGAGAGGACAAAGCAGAGTGTAAATTAGAGGGAGACACGGAGACTGTAAATGATGGGGAGAGGGTGTGAAAAGCCAACAGGGAGAATGGGAATGGCTGAGGTTGAAGTTCAAGTGTCACCTACCTACCTACCTCCCTCTCTCTCTCTCTCTCTCTCTCTCTCTCTCTCTCTCTCTCTCTCTCTCTCTCTCCCACTGCTCCAGCTTCCCCTGACTCTTCAGGCTCCCCTGATGAGGATTCAGGCTTTCCCGTGCTGCACCCCTCTTCCAGGTCAGCATCACCCTGAAGTGCAGGCCGAAGCCCCTTCCTTCATCCTCTCAAACACAGCTGACTGAGACAACTGTGCTCAGCAAACTTGACTGAAGCTTTAGGGCGACACGAGAAGACTCCAGTGCAGAACAGAAGTTAAAGCCCGACTGTCGGATTCCGCCCAGCGTCCCTCGAGACTGGCCGCCTCGGCCGCGCTGCCAGCTACCCCTCGTCTTGGCCACCGTACCGCGTTGCTCCCACCCCAGGAGCACGACCCCCTCAAACGCTAATGTCTTCCGCGTCCAGCTTTAGGAAGATGCTCCCGACATTTAAACACAAGCTCGCCCTCCGCCATCCCATGCTGGGCTGGAGTCTTGCTTCTCCTCCTGCTCGTTTGAAATCATCAGGGTTTCCTTCCTCTCGGGGTCCGCAGAACTCCGGGTCGCCACGTCCGGCCTGCGAAGGCTTGTGCCTCCTCCCCTGACCCTCCCCTCCGCCCCGGGGCCGGGGGCTCCAGCAGGTCTGACCTTCAAAGGAGGAAGCGTTGGCATTGGTCTCTGAGGTGTGACTGGAGACCCCAGGTACCGTTAGGAACAGGTGTCCGACATGAGTCTCTGTTGTCGGCCGCCCACGTCCTACTATGTGCTGGAAGGATCTGGGGGATTGGGGGAGGCTAATTGTCGGGACCGTGAAGCCAGCACAGGGATCTAAGCATGAGACGGGTTAGAAAAAAGAAGTAAGTAATAAATAGACAATAAATATAATAAATATGTGTGCGTCCTAAATAAATAACACTTTATACAAACACACACATGTGTCTTTCTAAGCAAATGCCCGGCAAGACCAAGCGGAAAACAAAAAAGAGGAAACAGCTAGGTACTGACTGAGCAGCAAAGTGACGATCAGGTTTTCCTCCAGCTGCCTCACCAGAGCCTAATTCGCACTTTTACCGCATCGGCGTCCCCATATTTGAATGTCCTGCTCGCTCTGAGGGAACAATGCTGTGCGGGTTACAGAGAGATGGGGGATCTGGGCCCCCCCACCAACAGCTTTATTCTCGGAGCTGTGCTTCCCAGTGCTGGCATTCGTTTGCTCATTATCCGTCAATGATCGATCGCTTCTGGCCATCACCCCAGCAGGCATCTACCCGCCTCTCTACCCCCCACCCCATCCCCCCGGTGGCCCCCTCTGCACACACGCAGCCCACTCCTCCCCCCTCACGCCTTTTTGTGACTTGCTTCTTCCAAGTCCCAGGAGCTTCAGAAACAGGATGTGCCTCCTTCTTAGGGTTACGAGGGCAGTTTCAAGACCAGTTGACAAGTGTCCTGAAGTTGGGGGTGACGAGCAGGGATTCATAAACAAGTGGGGTTGGATCTGAGGTGAAGCCAGGGCCTCAGAGTTCCCCCAGCCCAGGAGTACGAGAAAATACCAGGCCACGGGCACGTCTCGGGAAGGTTTGAAGGCAATTAGATAGGAACAGTTCGGGGAGGTTACGCAGAAGAACCTCTCCGTGCGATACACACTTTCATTTAAATGAACTTCTACGTAGTTTGTTTCTTGCTCAATCCATTTGTTGCACGAACAGTAGGTTGCACTCCGCTAATTTACTCACGTAAGGAGTAGTCACGGTTTGAGATGCTTCGAACTTTCAAGAAACATCACTTCTTAAGGACACTGGACGCTTTCACGCGTGACCGTATTTCTTTGATCAGGTGCAGGTGGTAAGGGACGAAGTTTTCATCTTCAGTCGAGACAACGAGGATAGGCACAGAGTGGTCAAGCAACTCGCCCAAACCCGTAAACTGCGAAGCGGCCGAGCTGGGGTTCCTCCCTGACTGTCTGTAACTGGTGCTAGGTTGTGGGTAGCTAGAAGGTGGATGTGGGGTACGCCTCGCGTTGGTGTCACGGGGAGGCATGGCCAGCGAACGTTTAATAGGGTATTTGATGTCCTCAGAAGAAAGGGGATAGTTTACCTCACTGAATCAAATATTCCTGCTCCACTCCAACCCCAAAGAGCGTGGCTCTGGCGTGAACGGGAAGCTTGCTCTCAGTGCACCAGGAAGGGGACGCAGCGACTCCAAGCAGACAGGGCCCTGGGCAGCCCAGGGGCCTGGGGAAGTGTGAAGTCCTACTTGATGGTAGCGGGTGACAATCCTACCGTCACCCCAGCTGGTTCCAGGTGGCTTCACCAAGGCGGGTGACACTGGGAATCCCAGCACCACTGGCCTGGCCTTTGCTGCTTGAACACACAAAACAGACTGTCAAACCCAGCTCCATCTCTCGAGGCGGGATAATCCACGCAGAGACCGGGGACGGGGAGGCCAGCCAGACCCAGCCTCCAGGCCCCTGGTTTTCAGCAGAAATGAAACCGTTTCTCCGTCCGAATCATGAAGGCACCGAAGAGAACAATCTGTGGCCGAAACAGCTATTCTCGCAAGACAGTCGAACAGAAATTACCCAGATAGTCGACAGGGAGGGAATTTTGAGCCCAGAGGCCATCTGGCATCGAGTCAGGAAGCTCAGCCAAAAGCCCAGGCACTTTTTTAAATTTTTCCCTGCGCTTGCGACTTTCCTAACAGCCAGGCATGGGAAACTTGCCCGCACCCCTGGCCCCTGCAGCCAGGGGGAGCAGCGGCATTTGTCATCACGCCTGGGAAAGAGAAGAGGGCCTTTGTGGAACAACTCGAGGAGGCTCCCGTGCCAACGGCTGCCTCTTCCAGCTCTCGTCAATGGCCCTTGCAGAGGGGACCCCAGAGAACAGCCTGTCAGCTCTTTTCAGGTCTGAGAAAGTCAGGCTTTCTGCCGCCTTGGCTGGGCTGAGGGACGGGGGTCACTGGTCGTTGGCCCGGGATTGACACAGAGAGGAGCAAAGAGGGGTGGGAAATGTCAGACCTTTCACTGATGGAGAATCAGGGGGGGCCTCAGAGCGGGAAGAAACCTTTTCAGTCGCCCCGTGGCCTTTAGTGATGAGAAATGTCGCCCGGTGAGAGTCACACTGCTCTGCGCCCAGGCCTCCTGCCCAAGTCAGGGGTCTCAGCGATCCGGGCATCCAGGCGGGCATCTCTGTTTGCTGGACCATCAGCCGCACCAGCCCGCCATTGTCACCGGGCTCCTCGGGGCAGCACCGTGATGCTCCCGACTCTGTTGTCCCCCCCCCCCCCCAATAAAAGGTCCATTTCCAAAAACGTGGCTCTGTTTCCCAAATCCTCGTCCACCTCCCTGCAGCGGCCCTGACACCACGCCAGCCAGGCCTTTCTGCTCCGGCGTCACCGGGCCCCAGGCTCCTGGAAGAGCAGTGACCAGCTCGTCAGGATGTCGTCGAAGAGCCCGTGAGGGTGGAGACAGAACGGCCAGACGAGGGCTCGGAATCGGACTCTGCCACCCGCTTGCACTTGCCGTTGGTCAAGTCCCTAATTTTTCGGAGCTTCGGTGACCTCATCGGTAAAATGGAGACAATAATTCGTACCGGAAAAGGGTTTAAGAGTCCAGCAAGAATGTATGGCGCACGTGCAGCATCACGTCCGGGACGAATCCCACCCGGTCACTGGCGGCCTCTCCTCTTCGGGTTCTTCCGTTCGCCAGGTGGCCCCTCTCCCGGTGGGTCCCTGCCGGACCCTTCCCTTTGGCCATTTACTTGCTGTCTGGGGATCCTGGCTGTAACTGCTTTCATTCCTAGTAAATGCAGCTCCTCATATATCCTGGACACCTACTGCGTGCGGGCCCATGTTGCATGCTGGGGATGCAGAAAGCACTCAGCTGCAGGTCCTGTCCCCTGGGTGCTTGTGGCTGAGTAGGAGACAGAGAAATAAGACGGGCCAGAGAAGCAGCTTCACAGGGTAGAATGGGTCCCAGGCCAGGTATGGATGTGGCCTGGGGGAGGCAGGGGAGGGGCTGGAGGGCCCTGTGAGCTGAGCATTGTCTAAACACAGCTCCTGCTCCCGCAGGACGCTAGCTCCCCCTCCAGTTCCAGGTCTGAGGGCCTGGGCTGGGAGCAAGAGCCGCCCCTCTGGGTGGGGGGTGGGGGGTCTAACTAGACCCACCCATGTGGGCTCAGGGAACGGAGATGCCCACGCCCACACTCCAGATCCTGCTACTGCTGGGAGGGATACAACCTGTGGTCCCTAACTGAGCATCCCTACATCTTCTGTCAGCTTCCACGCAGCGGGGGCACAGCCCTGGCCACCTAGCATTAGTCACTACCCCTTCTAGCTACGGAGAAATCCCATCTTTCTCGTTTGCTTCCAGCGTCTAAGCCAAATGGCACCTCAATGCTTTTCCCCGGGACTCCCGCCTCCAGCCTCCGTCGGCTGTGCCCACCAAGCCCTCAGCCGTCACGGCCTCGCCCCTGAGCTCTCTCGCTGCAGCCAAGCCAAGCCTCCTCTCTCCCCAAAGCTCTTTCATGCCGTTCCTTCTGCCTGGAAATCTGCTTCGCCGTCTTTGTCTGACTCATTCTTCAAGATTCAGGCCCAGAGACACCACCTCCAGAAAGCCCCCCGTAGGATCCAGCGGGCCGGCTCAGCTGGATCCGCCCCCGTGCACGTCTAAGGCCCCCTGCTTGTCGCACAGCAGCACCGACTCGTACCCTAAGTGCTGGTCTGTCTGCTCTGACAGCACTGGGAGCTTTTGGGGTCAGGGACTGAATCTCGCTCGTCCCAGTCTCAGGGCTGAGCTCGGGTGGTGTCCAGAAATGTTCCCTCTCAAAAGAGTAAATAAATGAATCAACGCCCGCCCCGTACATAAATATCGTCATCACCGCCTCTGGCCAGAAGGAGGCCTGGGTTCCTCCACGACGGTCTATGTGGCGGTGACTGGCATCGCTCACATGTATCCTCGAGGGTCAGGACCGCGCCTTCTCCTGGTTCAGATCCACCAACATCACCTGGGAGTTTTTCTAGCTTCCAGTTTCGCAGATGCAGTGTTTAAAAACCCCTAAAACCCGAACCCAAGAAGTGCAAGGAGAGCTGGGGAATATGTTAGATTTCACCCGGGCTCATGGACGGATTTCCATCCCGGTCTGAGCACAGGCTACTGCGCATCATAACCGAACTTCTAACGTCACAACCAAGTCGATGGCCTAGGAAAAGGGAAGTCGGTGGGGAACCCAGCTAGCAACTTGAGTGCCCATCGATAGACGATTGGATAAAGAGAATCTACATGGACTATTACTTGGCCATAAAAAAGAATGAAATCTTACCATTTGTGATGACACGGATGGACCCAGAAGGGACTGTGCTGAGTGAAATGAGACAGGGAAAGACCAACACCATACGATCCCACTTATACGCGCCATCTAAGGGACAAAATAAACAAACCAATGGAACAGAAACAGACGCATCGATCCAGAGAACAAGCTGATGGTTGCCATATGGGAGGCGGATTGGGGTCACAGACGAAAAAGGAGAAGGGACTAAGAAGCGCAAATGGGTGGCTACGAAATCGTCACGGGGGTGTAAAGTACAGCTCAGGGGATGGAGTCGATCGGATCGTGATAACCAGGTTTAGCGCCAGATGAGCACTAGGCTTGGGTCTGGAGCCGAAAAGGAGACAGGATGGAGAGAGAGAGCAGAGCGCTTTCCAGGAAAGCGGAGCGCCGGGACACCAAGTGCCTGAGGCTGTCACCACGGGGGGGCGGGGCACAAAGGCCTTGGGAGCTTTTGGCAGTGAGCGTGCTCCCCGCCTAAGGGAGAAAAGCATCCCGGCTGGGCCGGCCGCCTCTCTGTCCTCCCTGCTGTCCGCCGAGAGCCAGGAGGCAGGGCAGGTCTTCCAGGCTCGGGCGGCCGGTGCCCGTCACGGAGCTGGACGCAGCAGAAGCATGGTCCGGCTGCCCGGTGCGGACAGGACAGGCGTGAGGGGGGTGGCAGAGGAGGGGCGCGATGGCACTCTGTCGACGGGGGACGGTGACATGCCCGGCTGAGTTCAACAGCGATCAGACTGTGAAGCACAGGCAGGTAATGCTTCTCTCCCCGACCTTCCGGAGGGGCCTGGAAGCAGCGATAGGACCTTGGTGAGGTCACAGGCCCACGGGGAAGCGTGGGCACTGCCGGTCAGTCCCCTGCGTCTAAGCAACCAGAGAGGGCAGGGGTTCGGGCTCCCAGCCCAGAAACCCGGAGCCAGGGGCCTGGCAAAGCGCAGCCGTTCCCGCCGGATTCGTCTCAGAGTCCCGTCGAGTCATTGCTTCCTTCGCTTCGCACATCCATCCCTAAAACCGACGTGTAGTGGGCACCTATTATGTCCAGGATGAAAAGCTCCCTCCTCGGGCAAGCTAGGGAATGGGGAGCGGCCGGGACGTGAGGCTCTGGGAGACGTGATGCTCTAAGCAGCTTCACGGCACGGATCGCGCTTAGCCCGCAGCTGGGAGAGGTGCCGGGCAGACCAGCAGCGCCGGGGGTAACACGGTACGGCCTCAGACCTCCCGGGTTTATCAGCCTTGTCCTGAAGAAGAGAGAGAGGGAGAGAGAGAGGGAGAGAGAGAGGGAGAGAGAGAGAGAGAGAGACTGAGAAAGAGAGAGAGAAGGGGATAGGACGGGAGGGGAGGGGAGGGGAGGGGAGGGGAGGGTCGCCCTTCGACCTGCGGTCAGCGCCTTTGATTTTTAACGTATTTTGCCTTTTTTCATTAAGAACTCTCATACTTTCTGTTCAGAAATGGGAAACTTGGAGGGGGGGGACCTCCAAGACACGCTCTGCACCTCTCTCCAGTTTCAAAACCTTTTCATCAGCCCAGAAGAACACGCCCAGGACTAAGCAGTCATTCTCTGTTGCCCTTCCCTCTGCCCCCTGATTGCCATTAATCTGTTTTCTGTCTCTACGGACTTTCTTAGTCTAGTTATACCTTAAAAAAAAATTGTACAATACATAACCTTTTAGTCTGGCTTCTTTCACTTAGCGTCATGTTTTTCAGGGTCATTCGAGTTATAGCAGACATCTGTACTATGCTCCTTTTTCAGGGCCGCATAATATTCCGTTGTATGGCTACACCGTCGTGCGTTTATTTATCCACTCATCCACCGATGGCATATACATTATTAACTCATTTAATCCTCCCTACAGCACCAGCAGACTCTCGGTTTGCTTTTCACAGAACAGGAAACCGAGGCACAGAGAAGCGAAGTGGCTTGTTCAAAGTCATCCGTGTAGGCTGCGGTAGCACAGGAATTGAAACCCAAACGGTTTGGCTCCCTCTAGGGCTCTGCTTCCCCCACAGAAAAGCTGTCTCTGTTTAGGATCAGAAAGTGAGACTGTAAGGACATAGGTAGAAAGCTTTTTAAAAAAAAAAATAAGTGAGGGAAGCTGTTATAAACGTCGGTTATTCATTCTCGAGGAGAAGGAGAAAAGCAAAGAGGAGAGGAGAGAAAAGGGAAAGGGAAAGGCGTGGAGTCAGCGAGAGAGAAAGGTCTGGGGCGCTGTGGGATGCCGTTATGAGTGAGAATTCCTCGGTACAAACGTGGATTTCGAATGGTTGCAGAGAGGTTCTGCCTCGGGCCACCACGTGCCTTCGCCGTTGCGTTAGAGGGACCGAGGAAACGGGGGGAAGCACTGGGCCCCCCAGTTCCGGCCCAAGGACGAGCCATGCTCAAACGGTCCAGCAACGATGGGTAAATTATTAATCCGAGCCCAACCTGAAACTAAGTCCCGCTCATCGACACAGCCATCCCTGGCGCGTGCCTGGGACTAACGGCTGGAGCCGCCTCAGCACTTTCCGGCGCGACGGGGGTCCGAACGCTGTAAATGACTGATGTTTGCAGATGGAATCCAACGATGTCAACCCCTGGATCTTCTCTGACCCTTTCTGGAGGCAGTGCTTGCATCGTTTACACCATTTTCCATCTTTTCTCCCGTCCTCTACTGTGACCGATGGAAGGAGGGCAGGAACATGATCCTCCATAAACAGGACGACCGGCTGCCGACACCAAGAGCCGTCCGTCCTGCGCAGTGTCAAGGTCCCTCATGCCTGTTTGCGAAGCCACGTGCCGTGACTTAAAGAGTATCATTGACATCAGACGCAGCAGAAAGGGACTCACAGTCATAAACTCTACATCCTAAAGTGTCCGACATTATTCTTCCTTCCTTCCTCTTCCTTCCTTCCTTCCTTCCTTCCTTCCTTCCTTCTTTTCTTTCTTCCTGGACATTTTTTTTTATATGTTATACTTATTTAACGTTCCCTTATAA
Source organism: Cynopterus sphinx (assembly GCA_030015415.1). Taxonomy (NCBI): domain Eukaryota; kingdom Metazoa; phylum Chordata; class Mammalia; order Chiroptera; family Pteropodidae; genus Cynopterus; species Cynopterus sphinx. Next base: position 4,890,612 of record CM057391.1, read on the forward strand.
GACTCTTAAAAGACGTGAAGAACTATGAACTCTCCATTTCTCCCCTGCAGCCCAGGACAGCCACTACGGACAGGACCCACGCTAACGGAACGAGACGGAAGGAGGCCTGTTGAAACGTCCCGACTGGAAGTTGGAAGGGAGAAGGCCGCATGCTAGACAGATGCTGTTTCTGTCCTCGTCTGCGTCTCCTCCCCCCACGGTTTGATATAAAATGCCCCACAACGCCCCACGATGAAATCCCACGACACGAGTAGGATCAGAGCTGGAACTTCATGCTTTCGAGTTCATAGCGGGCGCTGCACTTAGCAGCACCTTGAACCTGCTCGGCACGTAGGACTGGACGTTTCCAAACCGGGAGACACGCAGAGCTTGCTACTGATTTGGTTTCACTCTCTGGTTTGACGCTGGCATCACCCCTGTGAGGCAGGCAGACCTGGTACTCCCATCCCCACTCGACGGAGGAGGTTACTAAAGCTCATCCAAGTTAGAGCCGTGAGTTCAAAGTCGCAGGCTAAAGGCAAAAACAGGATTAAAATCCAAGTCCCGTAACTGCAAGGCCAGTGTAAGTCTCACGGTCCTTCTCCGTCATCTGCTATTGTCCCCAAAGGGAGCTCCCTGTCAGAGACTGTCCCCGTTTTTCGTTTCCTGCTACCCTGACCCTTTTTCTAACTATGAATGCCGCCCTGGCCGCCCTGGGGATGGGCAGGGCTGTGCTGCCAAAAATAAAAAAGGTCGACCAGAAGTGAAGTTCCGCTACGAGGAACCCGTCTCCTGATTCTTCTCCCCCTTCGTTTCAGGGGGGTGTTTCCCTTTGGCAGCGGAACTGGCTAGCACAGGGAAGGCCCCGGAATCGCATGCCTACCAGTGGGGGCCACAAGCTGCCCCCCTCGCCGTCCCCTAAAGAGATGCCCAGATGCTGCGAGTCTCCCTCTGGCCAGATTCGACTCTGACTCTACGGCTTCTTGCTTCTCGTGAGGCCAGACGAGTCTGGGGCTCTGCCGGCCCAGCCTTGCAGACGCAGCAAGCATCACCCGCCTGCCGCGTGTTCCCATGCATGGAAAATGAGTGCCAAAGGGTGGACTTAGGGGCCCATCGGCCATGGTGCGGCCCTGGCACATTTCCCCGCCCTAAGAATGCCGATGACGACTGGGCAACCGCGGGAACGTGGGGGAAAACCTTCCTCACCCAGTTCTTTAAGCTGCGGGGGGGAGGGAGACTGTTCCAGCCTGACCAATGGAGAAACTGAGCAACGGGAAGACGAAAACCCTGTTTTCATCTCATTGGAGCTGGGGAGCACGGCCTGCTCTCACGCTCTGTCCACGTGCGGCACCAAGTTCATGGCCCTGGACGTGCCTTTTACTTTTTAAAGTCCAGGAAGGCTGATTCGGCCCCAGGAGCCCAGTGCCCTGCAGCCACTGAAGTCGGAAAGGGTCCCCGGGCCGAGGAGCCCGACGGCGGGGCGGTGCTGCCCCCTGGTGCCCGCTGGGAGCTGTGCCCCCAGCTCTCCGCAGGTGGGGGCTCCTGGCCCACCCTGGGCCGCTCCCTCTGCACCTTCTTCAGAGACGTGGGTGGGGCACGAGCTGGGGGCCGTCCTGTGCCCATTGCCATAACCAGGCCACCTGCCAGGCCATGCCTGCAGGTTTGTCTCGTGGCCACAATAACCCCATGAGGGCCTACCGTGTGGGGCCACAGTTCCAGAAGGAGACGTCGGGGTCTGTCACACCGGTTTTTGAAGGAGGTGCCCCATCCACTGAGGACACAGCGAAGTCACTGGGGCTCCTCATCCCTGTGACTCACTTCCACCCGGCCAGGCTGATGCCCCAAGGAGAGGGTGCCGTCTCCTCTCCCCAGCCACTGGGGCTGATGCCCTCTTGTCCCTGTGGGCACTGCTAGGGTGAGCACCTGAAGCTCAGCCCAGCTTCTCCCCGACCCAGGGTGCTCCCTCCTGAGCAAGCCCGTGGGGGGGCCCTCGGCTGCCTGTGACACATCACCATCCCCAGCGGGTCCCTGTCACTCCTGCTGGTCCTGCTGTACCCAGGCCCTGTCTCCTGCGATGTTCAGGCCCCCACGAGAGTGTAGGGGGAGGCTGGAGGGAGAAGACACAGCACTCGGCAGGGTGGACAGGGCCAGACGAAGACGCAGCGGGGCTGTGACCCCTCAAAGCCAGGCGCCCCCACCGCCCACCCATCCAAGTCGACACGAAACTAGAAGCAGGGGAACAAAATCCAGGATTCCAGCAAAATCCTGGGCTCTCATGGTACGTAAAAGGATGTCTTTTTTTAAAAACATACACACACACACAGCTCCCTCTCCCTTTCCCCAAGTTCCTGTTAGGTCACGTCACTCTTATGAAAAGACCTATTTAAGTACCTGTTTTTGCTAAATGAAAAAGATCCTAAATTGCACTTTTACCAAAAATAAAAATATAAAAATGCAAGGTGACAGTGGCGTTCGGCATTTGTCTCGCAGCAGCCTTCACAGAGGCAGCGGCACGGAGCAGAGCGGGCTCGTCTCAGCAACGAGGCCGCAGCCTGGGCCTGCGTCTGTGGGCCCCGCGCTTCGTCTCCCATTCATTCTGGGCATCGGTGGGCAAGACGTGACCTAAGGCGGTGACTGCTTCTTCGCCTTACGCCGTGTCATAGGAATGCACGACTTCTGGAACGTGGGGGAACCTGTATCAAACTTCACGCTTCCCCCCTCCCCAGTTTTCGTTATCCGAAGCAGAACTGCGATGGCCTGCAGGGCAGGGCAGAGTGCGGGAGCCCAGAGGCCCTGCAGCCTCCAAGGTGACAGCAGGGGTGAGTGGAGATGGTGATGGGTGGAGAGAGCGTTCAGAGGGACCGGTCTCGGAGCGGAGCTGGCCGTGGTGGCCTCGCCATACATACCTCTGGAGGACAGGACCTCTGGGAAACCACCAGAGCCCGCTCCCATCGTGCTAGCTGGAGCTTTGAACTGGCCGCCCTGGGTTCTGGAACAGCCACTGCCACTGTGTCTTGGGGAAGCTGGGGGCCAGCATCCCAAAGCTCGGACCGGGCTCAGGCCCCGGCCAGCCCGATCCCACAGGAAAGCAAAGGGGGAAGACCGGAGAGGAGCCACCTTACCCGATGGGGCCCCCAGGGCGACGCCAGGGTGTGGGGGGCTCTTCGCTGTGGCATCCGTCTGCGGTCCCGCTCAAATCCTCCCGCTGCAATGACACAGCTCCACGCCAGGTAAGACGCTCGACTGCCCCTGGCCTCGGGGAGGTAGCGTGGTAGAGAGGGATGTAAATGCAAGGTTTTCTTCCCTCTTTTTTCACTATCTAAAAAAATTACGGTGACATGTACAATACCATCGAATTTGCCATTTTAACCATTTTTAAGTATACAATTCAGTGACACGACAAAGTTGTGCAGCCATCAACACTATTTTCAAAAATCTTCGACTCCCCAGACGGAAACTGCACCCACGGAGCAGGAATCCCCACCTCTCCTCCCCCAGGGTCTAGTATCCTCCGGCCTGCACTCTGGCCCTACGTGTTTGCCTCTTCTACAGATCTCACACGAGTGGAATCAGACATCTGGCCTTTTGTGTCCCGTGTCTGGCTTTTTCCACTTAACACGATGTCCTCAAGCTTCAGCTGTGGCAGCACGGGTCAGAGTTTCCTTCCTTTTAAAGGTTGAGCAACATCCCACCGTGTATGGACCACACGTGGTTCATCCTCTCCTACGTCCTTGGACACTGGGGTGGCCTCCACCTTTTGGGGCTTGTGAATGAAGAATGCTGCCAATCCCCATGCCCTCGGGTCCCTGCTGTCACTTCTTCGGGGTAAATGCCCAGAAGTGGCATTACCGGGCCATACGGTGGTAATTCTGTGTTTAACTTTTAGGGCGAATGGTTGGACTGACTGTTCCTGTTTTCTTTATGTTTGATTGTAATTGTTCTGTTTCCAAAGAGTGTTACTTTTGTAACATTTTAAAAATTCTTCGCTGCATAAAGAGAAATAATAGAAGGTCCTGGAGTTATTTCTGAGGCAAAATAAAATCCAACTTTTGAGCGCCATGCACTCTGGGTGGCTGGCTCTGGGAGCGTCCCTAGGAAAGCCGCCTCCCAGCGTGGTGGGGGCACAGCTTGTGCGGCCATACGGCCACCTCCTGTCCCAAAGGCCACATCGGCTGTGGACGCTCGAATGGCGGCCCGTGGGAATAGGGCAGGGGCAGTCTCCACAGATTATAGCCCCCGCTGGACCCCGAGAGCTGGGGGGCCAGAGGGAACGGGCTGGCCCAGCGCGCGACCCAGGCCGCCAGGGGGCGCGCCCTCACCAGCCCGCGGGCCAGGAGAGGGCCCGGGCCTTTGGCTTCATCATCATCGGAAACTGGGGAAGGGCGGGATGCCCGACTCATCTGGCTGCACAGAGGAGCCGGATCCTGCACCGTCTAGGACACAGGACACTGGAGCCTGAGGGTCTCGGCCCCTGGGGCACTCCTAGGGGGATGAATGCTGACCCCACCGTTTTCCCAGCTGTGGCCCTGCCCTGCCCTGCGTGTCCCCTCAGGGTGCTTCCTGCCCGTTTTCTTTCTCAGAGGCTCTGGGCTCCTGGAGGATGCGGGCATCAGGCACCAGTGTCTCATGTAGAGCAGACACAGGTACCCAAGCCCGCGGCCGTCCTGTGGGTGGGATCCAGAGCTCAGAGCAGGTTGGCTGGCCTGAACGAGTGAGCGGTTAAATTAGTGAGTGGAAGAATGGAAGGGAGGGGGTGTTAGTCTGCTCGCCTCGCGCAGAGAGAAGTGGGAGGGAAGCCTGGACCCAACCCGGTCACTGAATCCATCCAATCAACCCACAGGGTGGCCAGGCCCCAGGCGTGAGGCGGTTATTTAAATTCATTTGGACAGTGAAAGCACAACAGTGAGAACTGGGGGGCTTTGAATTACGATGCAAAATACAACGCATATGATACAGACATATGTTTGGAGATCACGTAGCCAAGAGGAGCTATAAATGTTCAGTTTTACTGAAAGCTCATTAAATTTAATTTTGATTACGGTACTGCTATTATGACAATTTCCTTGTTTCTATGGAATACATACCTAAATATTTAATACAAGGGGCATGGGGCTGCAAATGACTCAAAAACTGCTCAGAAAAAGGTACTTTTGGCCCAAACTGAAATTAGAAGAAAGCCGTTAGGGCAGTAACTATCACTGGGCCAATCCCGCCCGAATGGAGCAGTCACAGAAGGTGAGCCTGCCGCAGTGGCCGCCACTCTACTTCCGAAGCACCTGACTAGGAGGGATGGAGTCTAATTAGGCACAAATGAAGGAGAGGTTCAAGAGAAAACGCCAGCTTGAGTTCCTGGCAGCCGTACCCGGCAACACGAAGGTCTGAGGAGGATCTCATTTTGGTGTCCGACTGAGAGAACTATGTTCCTGAAACGTCAATTATGAGATTTGATTTTTGTTTTTAAAGAAAACCACACGAAGCCACAGATTTGTATAATCTGATGAGATTTATCCCCGGGTGGTGGGGGGGAATCAACGGCTTTCCCGACTCCCAACCAAAACACACATCCCCTGACTTCTGAAAAGGGGGCACAGCTCGCATCAACGCCAGGGTCTGAGCCAGGGCACCCAGCACTTGACCCAACATTTGCCAAGTTGCTTAAATGACTGGCTTAACCTAGACACAGGGAACTTCTCTGCGCCTGCACTCAAGCGGAGCATGGATTTAAATATGAGAGAGACCAGTGCAGTTCAAAGATGGCAGAATAAAGTGATGGGAAAGGTCCTGCTAGACCAAGTCAGTCCAGCGGTCCCGGGGGTGAGCCGACGCCTCACCCCTGGGATTCCATGCTCTGCTGTTCCCTGTAAATACCCAGGGTGAAACGGCGGCTTCTGCACCACACCTGGAAGCCAAGCAGGGACCTGCCCCTTTGAAGGGAGTAAAACAAGGCATTTGTTGGCAGCGTCTTACCCACCCACCGCCCCCTCAGCCCCATCTTCACAGATCGCTGCTCTCAGGGGTGTCAGCTAGGCCCTCCCATCCTGAAGGATTTCCAGAAGCCTGAGCGGCATGAGATTTCGGCAGGTCCACAAACACTGCATCTCAAACAGGGGCTCTGTGTGGCCACAGGGCTTTCAGGCTACCCTCCGGGCGCCTGGCACAGAACAAGGTCTCTTTTCACTTGACCCTCCTCTGCTAATCACGGCTGTTTGGCTGGGCCCAGCACCCCGTGGGGCAAACGTTCAGGCCAAGAATAGTCTTCATTCTTCTTGTGAAGCTTTAAAAGGCTTCTAAAGAACACAGGAAATCGTCAGCCCCTGTTTTCTGTTGAAAACAGCCGAATTTTCAATTGAACATTCTATGGATTGATCCCACATCATGGGAACTAAATGCCTGAAAAGCAGCCATGTTTCCATCAGAGAGGAAATACTCTGATAATCCATCTCAGCATTACTTGCAAAGAATAACAGTTTATAACTCCCATTACTAGCACCGTAAAAAAAATTATTTTAGAAACCTATTCTTCACCAAATTTACCTTATTTCCATGGTGTGCCCTACTGTGGAAACACACTTCATTTAGCAACTTCACCAGGCCCTCTGTGTACCAAGAAGCAGGGCTAGAGCCCTATCACAGCGCCATGCCCACTTCCTGAAAATGAACCGCCACCTAAAACGGGGGGAAAACAACTCTCGATATGTAATGGCCTCGGCATCCCCACTTCGTAAACATTCAAGGATCATTTCTTGAGTCCAGACACCGTCCAGGATGTAGTCAGAAGTCAGTCTTCATCTCCAACCAGCAAAGGAGATGGGGCCCGATTTTACAGCTGAAGAAACAACTTTCAGAAAGGAAAAGTCGCACGCCCAGTTCACACAGAGCCGGGACTTGAACCGACATGACCAGTGTTCGGTCTTTTCTAGCACACACCAGGTGGTCGCACAGCTAAGACTGAAGCACACAGGCCCTGGTGCCACCAAGCCACCAAGCCTGGTTTAAACTGCAGCTCGGCCAGTCACCCCGTCTACTGGACCAGTCACTGCACATCTCCAAACTGTTTCCACTCGGTACACGGATGACACTGGCACCTGCTGAGGATGAAATGAAGGTAATGAGCATAAACTGGAACAGAGCAAGTGTCCGATACGTGGATGGTGACCATCGCTGCCGTAGGAGCAGGACAAGTATCCTGAATGAAGCGCACCGACTTTGGTGTGCTCTGCGAGCTTCCTATCAGGAAGGATTTGTTTACTGGGGTGGCAGGCCACCACTTTCCCTTTCACGCCAAGCAGGATACCGCAGCAGTCTTCACTAGGACCTTAGGGATTCGACAAAAACTGAATATTAACAAATCTGCATGCACTAGATCGATGGCTTCCCAAGTGGGATGTGCTAGATAATCCACCGAGGCTTGAAAAGAGCGGTAAACCTTTTTTCTGTTCTTTAAAATGTTGTTTTATAACGTACAAATCAACAGTCGTACGCGGACACATTGCTGTGCAGTTGTCATCATGCATCCAGGCGTAACATATCTTAATAGAGAAAGGGGTTCAGGATTGGAGATGGTGATCGAGTCTAGGTCGGCACTATGCTCCTGCTGCATCCTCAGGCCACCTTACTCTCTTTCCTGTTTTCCCACCTGCTGTGAACACCCCGACTTGCACATTCTAGGTCGGTTTCTCCAAGTGGATCAAAGGAATGAGAAGTGCGGGGAGTCAGACAGTGAGGATCGCCATGTGACACCACGCCAACGAGTCCAAAGCAGGAGTCTCCTCGGCCTCCAAGATTACAAACCGACTACACAGAAACAAGCCCAGTGTCCAATTCGTCACCGGCTCCGTTACTTGAGAACGTGATGAGGAAAGTCAGGTCTCGGCCCACTAGGTGGCAGTCAAACCCCACCCCACAATGCCCAAACTGTTCCCTGGGATCAGTGTTATTTGACCAATCCGTTTAATTAGTAAGATAGTGGTTAATGTCAGTTCAATTACATAATGCCTCTGACAATGCAGACTAGCTAGACACTGCCCATTCTGCTGTTTACAAACTTACGCCTTCCTGAATGGTACGGGTGTCACGAACAATCTTTTAGCAGTCCTCAGAAATCCAAAGGCCACAGGGCAAAAACAGCCCTCAATATTCTTGAAAAGCTTGGAGTCAACCATCAAATGACCCGGTAAAGTTGCATGAGTCCTATATCAGATTCAGGTAAAACCTCAGGCACGACATAAATACGTTATGAATTTTCCCTGAAGTGGCAGAGTATCACAACACACAGAATTTTAAAACGGCTAACTCGAAGAACCTGTATCTGGAAGCAGTACTACGTCTCCAGTTAGGCCCTGGCCTGTATAAACTTTTTCATTGTGCATTCTCCAAATTCAGTAGGCTGTTCTTAATTCCCTAAAACCAAACCTTTCTGGTTAGAGGTGCCAACCCAATCTCTCCTAACACAAGAATGAAAACAAACAGAAAGCCCTGCATGTTTATCTCAGTTATTCTTGAACATCTGACTCTGGTCTTGGAATAATAGCCAATTTATTTTCAAAAAGCCATTTGTACCATGTTATGCTGCCCAACAGAAGACATTTTAGGATTAGCGACACGTTTCCAAGACAATTTCTAACTAGTGATGGCCATCAAGTAAGGATAAATGCTTACTCTAGTATTCCTAAATCATGTTTTAAAATGCCTCATGAGATCTGCTTTAAAAAATAGTACTCTGAGGGTGAGTTTACATGTAAAGTCAAGATTCTATAATGTGAATAACTTTCTTAATACATATTTCACACTTAAGATCTTTGAAAAGCAATAAGTATCTTCCAAGCATGCTGATTTATTTAAATCCTGCAGCCTCTGAAGTAAACAAAAATTATGGCAAATCAGAATTATCAGTTACTTCCATCTGCTTGGATCATTAATTTCAAAAAGTAAGATGGCGAAACTTTTGGGTAATAAACTAGGATGCAAAAATTATACCTAAAATACCATAAAGCACTGTTAAAATCTACATAATCTGACCTTACTGAGAATTACCCCACACTCTTTCCAGTTAAAAAACTTCAGTTTTCAGGGACCTGAGTTTCCCTACTGTGAATGAGCTGGAATTTGTTCTCAGAGAAAAAAACATTAATGAGGTAATAATGAGTAGAGAGACTCACTGTATCTCATAAATTAGAAAATCAACACATACACATTCTAAATAAAACAAAATACAAGAGAAAAGATGAGAGAGTGACAATCGTGGAACTGGCAAACTTGAGATTCAAGTTTCTTTCCAAAGATAGCCTGGTCTTGTCTACCAATTGCAGAATATTTAAGACCCACACTCTATTACATCACAACATTGTTTATTATGTGAATTTTTTACAATACAAACAAAAAAAAAATACAGAAATGCAATATATGAATACAGCTAAATGCAGAATGGTGACATTTTTTCTTTTCAGGAGGCCATGATTCCCATTTCTAATAAAATAAAGAGACTGCACGTAGGTAGAAATAGGTTGGTTGGTCGTTAGCTTCACAATTTTGCCTAGAAATGATCTATAAATGCATTTTCCCCCCTGCTACTTACCATAAAGTGTAAAAAGGGAATTAAAGGAAAGTTTCCTTGTTGGTTCCTACCATATGAAAGATGCTATATTCTATTTTAGCAGGGCCAATATATGGAAAATATCTAAATTAAATGTTATTACAAAAATGAAGCAGTAATGAGATTCTGGCTAAAGAGGGCACTAAATGAGAATAATATATATTTAAAGAATCCAAAACAAACAAACAAACAAAAAAGGCTGTTATAAAAAAGCTCTAGGTGCACTGTAAGCATATAGGTTTTTTTTCCATGTGTATTTTTAAACAATGGAAGTGTCAAAAAATAGGGTCAACTGTGTTAGACTAAATTACATTATTGTATACGCTGCATTGAATGGAACCTTTGTATTATAATTATCATAGAGAAGCACAGTTTGCATCATATTATGGCAATTTATCCTCAATGAAAACCTTTCAGAGTCCTTTTATTTTGGAATATCCTGTAAACAATCAAACCACCAGAACATGATTGTACAACAGTAAAATGTTTTCTTGCATTAAATTGAAGACATCTGTTTAATAAAAAAAAAAATGTAGGAAAGGTACTTAGAGCTGTTAGTTTCTAAGTACACAACACCCTAGACAATTCAAGGCATCTTAATCTTCACCGAGAACAAAATAATAATAATAATAATTTTTGTCATGCTGTTAAATCCATCATTAAGGATAAAACTGGTGCAAATTGGTCAAACGGATCCAACAAACACTGATGTCCAAGCTGGCATATTGGCAACTAATATGTAACTGGTGGTCAACAGAGGGTTTAAAAGATCTTCCCTTTCTTCTTGTTCTTTTCCAAGGTTCTAAATGATGAAAAGGAAAATAATCAAAATGACTATTACAGACATTATAATCAACATATGGTAGCAACAGCTACCCCAGCTACAACTATGTTGGATTTTCAAAATTAAAAATATTTAGAAATGAACAATTAGGCCAGTGCTAGTCCATAGTATTTTCTTAGACAATCAAGTATGTGACAAAATTCCAGAATAAACACAGTAAATTTATGACAAAAACTCATTTTTAAATATATGAGAACAATTCCTCTCAAATGAAATAGTGCAAATTAAAAAAGATCAACTGAAATAAAATTGGGTATCCTTTATCCTACTGCCACTTGCATTCTAAAATGCATTTGTTTTTACAAATGTATTTTCCTCTTCCTTTAAGAAAAAGTTAATGAAAGGATAGTGTTATAGAACAAATGTGTAATCTTCAAAACATTTAGCAGTGAGGGGAGAACTGCTTACAGTGATGCAACTTTTTCAGTTTTAAATGGGACTAAATGAGGAAAATTTTAAAAACCAAGGTACAAGTATTACTGAGTTTTGTAAAAATTAGGAGTAACTTATGAACTGTATTAGGAATTAGATATCCAAATTTTTATCTTAAGGATATTTTCCTAAAGAAATAACACAAAACCTACATAAAAGATGTTTGTAGCAGTGTTCTCTACTCTCACCAAAAATAAGCGCACCAACATGTCCAACAATTGAAGGGAGGTGGTTAGAAATTAATTAGATGAGGCAACTGGGGAGAATGTTATAAGGCTACCGAATTATAATTATAAAGATGCTTAAGTCATGGAAAATATTTATAGTGAAAAAAATACTGTTATAATAGAGAGATTATGTCCATCTATATAAAAATACTCATCGATGAAAATAATTGTGCTTAGGACGCATGATAATGGATGTGATGTCTTTTAAAACATTATCCTGATTTTGAAATAAAAAAATATTTCTTTAAAACAATAATACACACACTTGTGGGCATCAGACATTGGTTACCTTGAAGAGTTCTGTTGTTCTAAAATACGTTGTTGGGCTTCCCAGTTTGCTTTCTCATCTTCAAACTGACGACGTTTTTCCTCTAATTCTTTGTGCTGTGCTTCCAAATTCTTTTTCATTTGCTCATGGCGCCTCTGGAGCTAAATCACAGCATGATATATAAAATAAAACTGTTTAAGAACTCAGGAGCAGGAGTACATTTAATCCAGGCATCCTAATGTTAAAATATGAACACTGAGCTCCTATGCTATAAATTCGGAGTACCATCTGGAAAGCACCGTGTAAGATTCCTCCTCCTGTAGAACTTGCCACCCAAAAGGTCACTGACCCAAGAGAATAATTTTGAGGAAACAAGGGGAAAAAGTGCAACAAGCTTACAGGTGCACAGCAATTTATAACAGACATATCTCATTTTTCATCACAAATAAGCCCGTAGGAGGCTCGTCAGGGAAGACACCACTGCTCCCACTATACAGATGAGCAAACAGGTGTAGACTTTTAAGCCACTTGCCAAGATCATTAGCCAGAAAGTGGCAGAACTAGGATTTGAACCTGTCTCTAATTCCAAGTTCACAAAGCTGAGAAAAGTATAAAGAAAGTAGGTAGATAAGGACCTAAAAGTTCCAAGGTCACAGCAACGCCCCAATTCTTATAAAACAGAAGTTCTCAAATGTCAGTTTTCATAAAAATTGCCTGGAGTGTTTTTTAAAAAACAGAAAATCCTGGACCTTACCCAGACTTACTGAATTAGAATGTCTGGATGCGAGGTTTAGGAATCTGTATTTTCAATAAGCCCCAGTGATTCTCATGCAGGTGGTCCTTTCTACATTGAGGATTAATGATATAAATACTGGCTGACAGGTGGGAAACACTCATGCAAAGTAACTGCAGAAACAAAGAGCTCATCTAATGGTCTATTAAATAATTTCATTTAGACCCTAGTCGACCTACTTCTGAAGAAAAGTCATATGAAAAAAAAAAAAAAAAGATTAAATTTACCCACAGTGAATATGTAAGAACTATTCAACATCTTCACATGTCCAGTAATTATGTTCTATTAAAGACTGTCTTACATCAGTGAGTTAATACTTAGAGTTTGAATTATAATTCTGCATACAATTTGTTTTGTTTTCTTAATTATTTTGTAAACCCATAAAGTGACTTCATATTCATTCCTACTGCAAATATTTCATGCAATTCCTATAAAACAAAACATTCTAAGATAAATTTAAGCAAACTGGAGGTAACTGATATAGCAAACAGATTACACTAAGAAGACATCAGAAAACAGGGACATAGGAAAATGTCTCTAGTTAATTAAAAAAAAATGTAAGGGAATCACATACAAACAATTCAAAATAGTGACCTCTGAGAACGAGAGGTGGATACAAGAGGGGAGAGGAACAAATGAACTGATGATGTCTTATTTTAAGTTGGGCAGGAGGTTCACAGGTATGCATCATTCTTTACCTGTACAATTCAGTTACATATAGTACCCTTTTCTGTTAATTACATGTTTTAAAAAAGTACAGGTCATAATCCCTCACTCACAAGAAACCCTTGGGGTAAGAGGTATTTCCAAGTTCAGAAATTCTCAGATTTTAGAAAGGCAACACTACTGACATGGTATATATACCATATTTATAAAACATTTCCTGGGCTGTCCGGCATAGTACCTATAATCAAATAAATTACTATTTCTTTTTTGCAGTAAAACATGTAAATATTTACATCAAGTGAAATAAAACTATCAGTTCCATGTCTGGCTTTCCAGTGTTGAGAGCTTTTTAGGATTTGAAATGGTGGGTATCTGACTGTGGACTTGTCTAGTGATTAAGAGCAAACAAAGAATTAACTGGGTTTTCAAATAAGAGCTTACAAATACGCAGCACTGACCAAGTAAATTTACCCTTCCTCTCGTGAAAGGAAGGGAGATGCACAACATCTACCTCACAGAGCTGTGGTGTGAATTAAATAAATGACTTAATATATGAAAGATGCTTAGTGCCTGCTGCACTGTGCTGATGGATATTAGCAGCTGTGCTCCATATATTTCTAGCACAAATAAACTTAAGAAAAAAAAAACTGTATTTAACAAGGTTAAATAGGTTTTCTTCAACACCATATTTATATACTTATATGGCTTACAGTATTAGGGGAAACTTGGCCCAGCTCTCTTTACAGGTCCTTTCAATGTTAAAAAAGTTCCATCCTTCAAAAAGATAAGATTCCCAAATCTCTTTTTCCCTATTCACAGTAATAATAAAAACTCTTAAAAGGATTCTTTGGCTACAGTTTCATAATTATTTGTTTACAACATTTACTCTTAGAGCAAGTCTGAAAATATGTCTATATTAAATGTAAATCAACTACTTTTAGATTTTCAATGGCATCTATGTGTGGAGATAATACAGATTCGTGATTACTGTTTTTATTCTTCTGATATATATTAATCATTAATTAGTACAGGGGTACAGTCAAATGAATAGATGTAATAACAGGCTGATAACTAAATAAAAAGACTAAATTTAATTTCCTAAATTTCACCTTCATAACAAGTGCCAGGGTGCTAGCTACTACTGCAGCACTGCAAACCAGGAGGAATTATTCCATATCTCCACTTAATTAAGTCTATGACAAATATAATAGTGAAAGTTCCTTTTCTTTTAAATAAAAGATGAAATGAAAAGTCCAGTAACTTAAGACATTTAATGTGGAACAAAAACAATTCCTCAAAACTACTGAGTACTTTACTCACTCCATGCATTCTGTTTACTCAGTGGGTTAGAGTACTGCTGGTTATGTATTCAGTTAAAGGGGTTTGTCATTTTTTATGCAGTAATTACAAAAAGCAATGAAGCCATCCATCTGTAAGGATGTAACAGAATAGACCTGAATCTCCTTGTAGTAAATTTAGAAACAAATGTTATTATGTTAGTGGAGCCATATGTATAGTTGTATCATTAAAAATTATTTTAAAAATATTTCTTATTAATGTGACTCCATATTTTTAAAAATAATTTTGAGTACAATGCTAACAAATCCATGCTGTAATTTATCCTAACATGCCCTTAGTTCAATTAAGGTTCTTTCTTTCTCATGCATATGCAAATTCAGTCTATTATTATTATTATTATTATTACTACACATTTTTATTCTTGCATTGACTCAAAACTTTGGTCTTCATCACTTTTCTGAATATATGGAATGGCTTATAATTTCATTTCCCATAACTTGCTCAAATAACTAATAATTCATTACAAGTATTTTAACTATATCTTCCAAGTATATTTGTGTCCACTTCCCTAAGACATATATATTTTATTATAAACACAGTGTACTTACTTTTATTTTTCCATTTTATTACATTAGGGTATTACATTAAATTTGAAAAAAAACATGTATAGAAAGGTTACATTATCTGTGAATTTTATTAAAAGACGTTATTCTGAAAAGGAGTATTGCATCCATAAAAAAAAAAGATATTAGGTTGATTACCTCAGCTTCAGAGTCCTTTAGTTTTTGAACTTTCTCTTTGACCTTCATCTCAAACACCTGCTCCATCTCCATCTCCATCTTTTTCATCTTAGCTACATGCTCCCTTCTTTCTTCTTCCATTTGTGCCAGAGGGCTCCTGTTAAGAACATCAAGAATCATTAAATGCCTAAAGTTACCACAAAACTCTGAGTAATGAGAACAAATGAGATGCTATGACATTACTAAAATCTCTGCTTTGTTTCTTGAAAATACGTTTTGAAATGCCCTTTCAATTATTCTAATACCATCTTAACAGAACGCATATTTAAAGATTTATGTATAAATGTGTTAAAATTTATTTACTTTAAAATTTATGAATATTTATAATTTAGATGTCCTTCCATAAAATTTCATATCTAAAAATGGATCTCTAGTGAATAATGATCATGAAAATAGATCTAAGTAACAAAGGCAATTTTTAGTGAGATGTTTCTCTATATATAGTACATATCAGATCTAAAGATGACCTATAATCTAAAGTGTAGAAGGAAAGCAGGAAAAAAACAGTCCCCAAATACATTCACAGAATTGAAAACCAGAAGAAAATCATTTCATTTTGTACTTTCTTTAAATAAAATTTTGAACTGAAAAAAAGGAGTTGATCAAGTTAATATATGCAGAATATTTTTAGTTCTACAAACATCCAAGTGTTAAAATCTCTTCTTCTAAGACGACTGACATCACAATTATATAGTTAATTAATAATAATTCAAACTTATTTTAGTAATTGAAATGATATTCTGGAAACGACTACCAAGTCAATACTTAGAACACTCTTCATTTAGGTATGCAGAGAATTGCTAGACCACTTACGGTAACTTTGATGCTCTTGAAAACTGATTTTGCCTAACGCAAATATTTCATTTTTTAATTTTTAAAGATTTTCAATGATAACATACACACACACGCAGAATCAGGAATAAAATATCATAATTATTTTTGATATTCCTAAAAAAAGACACAAGCTTGATTAAATAAAAGTTGTTTACTACTCCCTTGACATTAAAGTCCACAAGGCTCAAATCTCTTTGTACAATTTTGTGCAAAATTTTCATGTTGAAAAATAATACAGATGAGCTTTATGTTCAATCTAGTATACTTACAGACCCAAGAGAATACCATTGGTAACCTACTTCAGCCCCAGGGAAGAGAGAAAAGGTGGCTCCTGTGGCTTTGAGGATCTCCGAAAAACTATTCAAAACACAGGGACAACTTAAAAGAAGTAGGTCCTGTTCCAACTGATGATAAAGCATATTTATTTGGCCTCCACAAAAACAGGCTTTGACCACTAAATTTTACATTTTAAATAGGTGAATTTTATCTCAATGAAGTGGTAATCCTGATTTGACACACTCTGAACATACTGAAGTCTTTCTTTAAGAGGCTGAATCCTTCTGACCCTCAACAACAAGGAGGACAAGAGAGCTAGACAGAAAGTGTTAAACAACAGCACTGTGAGTTTGGGTATCGTGAGGGGTGTTGGAACCAATCCCCTGCAGATACTGAGGGACAACTTAAGTTTTTGTAGAGTCAAAAGTTATATGTAGATTTTTGAGTGCAAGGGGGGTTGGTACCTCTAGCCCCTGGTGGTGTTCAAGGGCCAACTGTATAACTATATACATTGTGTAAGGGCAATAAAAAAACCCAGATCCTTCTGTACTTAGATACTGAATGAATGAACTTACTATCAATTTTCTTTCCCTCTCAAATCGCTTACAGATGCTATTTAGAGGCCACACAAAGTAAAAAAGTGATAAAATGACCACATTTTTTTTAAGGACCAAAGAAATTATGTAGTTCAGTGATCTTCAAACTGGGGTCTCTATTTATATGAAGTCTTCCAAGAGTTACTTGAGCCTCTGTAGTTTTAAGAGAATCTGTTTCCAGATCCTCAACTTGCATACCAAGTCTCCTAAGGTGACAAGCATGAAAATTTCCAAGTTTCAGACAACCCGTCTCCCACTTTCCATACAGAAGGCCTACTCCCTTCTCACCCATCCCTTACCTAAGGTTCATTGTCCCAACTGTACCAGGAGGTATAAAAACTTCCAGGTGACAAAAGTTTCCCTCATAGATTAAACAAAACATTATAACAGAACCTATACTGTCTGGATCTCCCAGTACTAAACATGCTTCTATTGAAGGGAAAGTGTGGTACAGGCATTAGAAACGTGTTACTTGGGTCTATGTTGGGATACTCTGAGTTCAGATACACAGGAAAGAGAAGTAGTTAGAAGAACTGGCATTTTTTGTTTCATGACTCTGCCTCTTCTACGCCAAGCTCCAGGCAACCTCAACCTTTCCCTATCACCACTGTTAAAGGATGTGTTATCATAGAAGGAAGAGTCCCATGGGAGTAACACAAATGGAACATCAATGAGAAGCCTAAACTCACATTTGCTCACTTCACATATTTAAGTATCAGCCATTTCTTTTCAGTTATTCATGGTGGGTCCTTAGCTTTAAGAAAAAGCACCTTACATCAGCTAAAGCACCATGAGTTGCTGATACGTTTTTTTATTTTTTAAAGTTCACTGGAATGTTTCTAAAATTGTTAACATTTTCGAGACAATATAAGATACAACCAGTGAATAAATTTTCCAAATGACTTCTTTCAGATTAAGTATGTCATTCAATAAAGTAGTAAACATCTAATTAACAAATCGGATCGATATCTATTCTAATTACAGATATTCCTCAGTTGGTTCCATCTTTGAAAATATTTATTTTCTAGTTACTATTAACATAAAATAAAATAATATACTAATTCCTAGGGTTATTTGCTTTTTAGCAATACAAACTTTTCTATTATTTTCATAGGCACAATTTAGACATGATTCATCTCATTAAGAAATACAAATCCAATAGAATTCTATTTTTTATGTTTTCATCTGGGTGATAGTTTAACTCAAGTAATTCACGCTAGAATTCTGTATATGCAGAAGAAATTTTAACAACACTGTAAAGTTTACTATTTTTCTCTGAATTATACCTTACCTGCATCCAATGGCAGAAATATCCCAATAGCACTATTTTAAAAGCTTTATATTTGAAATACGGAAACAAATAATTCCTTATTTCTAAGAAAATTAACCATTCAGTGCATACATTTAATGAAAAATACATACTGATAGTATATTTCCCTTTAACATAAAATTATCAGCGGCTTTATTTGTATATGTTATTCTTTTAAACAGTTAAAAAGTCCTTGAGCTAGTAAAATGCATTTTCAATGGCTAAGGATTTTATGAATTTTTGCTGTAATGGATCCATATATTTTTGTGCTAAATAAAGTCGTTTGATGCAAATTCTGCTGAAATAAAGTCTTGCCTTTTCCTCATCCACTAAACCTTACCTCACAAAGAATCCTATATTTTAAATACTAAAAAGAAAACCTTAAAAATTATTAACCAAATCAATTTTTAAAACAGCAGTAGTAAATTCCTAAAAGTCAATGCTTGCAAAGCATGAAATTCTAATCACCTGTATCAGAACCACCTAAGGCGTTTATTAAAAATACAAACCCTCAGGCCCATTCCCTATACCTACTGAATCAGAATCACCAACTAAAAACTGAACCTAGAAATTAGTCTTTTTAACAATCACTCTCACAAGGTCTTTGAAAACAAAAACCCTAGGAACTGATCAATGAAGTTCCTCACATAAGCACGTTAAAAGTATAAGAAAAAATTCAAAGTTAAGACCCGATTGGGGATTTATGACCCAAACATGATAAGAAAAGAAAAATATGGAAGGAAATAAACATAGAGTTAGGTCTAAGATCAGTTTTAAAAGATAACTGCCTGCGACTTTGCCAATAACCGTTAATGCTTTATGTGCTTTCTTCTGGAATGTAGGGCCACTGTGGAGACATAACTGAAAAAGAAAACAAGAACTTTTTTTTTTCCTGTGGTAAGGGATGTGGTCACTATAAAACACAGCACAGACACTGTTACCAAGACTACACCAGCCAGCTCACCAGTCTCCCCACACGTCTCTTTCCTATCTCATCATAAAACCACCGCAGCCTGAGATCTTAGCTTGGTAGGGTGAAGGTACACACTCGGCAGTCACACACACCACTCTAAAATGCAACAGAAGAAATCCAAACTCCGGCTAATTTAGTCCCTGGAAATACACAGTAGGAACAGAGATGGTAACAAAGACTACACTCACCTAAATATTCCTTTTGTTTAGTCCTGTCCTTTGTTTCTACATGTTAGTGAAAACTCTCCTATCAAAAAGGTTTATTTTAAAAAGACATAATAAAAGGTAGAAGCTCTATGTTTATTCACCTTAAAGAGACTACGGGATGTTTATCTTATAAGTAAAACAGGTTTAGAAATAGATCTTGGTAGTAATTTTCTTTTCCCTTAAAAAAAAAAAAAGTATTTGCCAAAGGAACTGTTTGATTTCTAAATGGGAATCAATTAAATGTGTAGTGTATAATAAAGATGATGGCAAATGACCAGAAAAGAATACAAGGCAGCTCTTTTGCTTAAGGAACAAGGTAATAAAACAACACTTCTTCCAATAATTAAAATACAAAACTGCCAAAAAAGAGCTTAACAATATAAACTTAATGCCGTTGTGCATAAAAACACCATCCCAATTTTCTACTGAGTAGACAAGAGAAACTGGATAAAAATAAAACAATATGATTATTTAATATATAAATCATACCTTTTCTGGAGGAAACAATGCGTACTTACTTTGTAAGCTGCCCTTTATTCTTGTTGTTATCAACTCCATTGTAAGTCACGGCTGCCAGTTTCCTGCTCCGATAGTTCTCATAGTGTACATTATTAGTGACATCTTTCAAGTCCTGCATGTGTGTTCTGTTGTAAATAAATAACAGGATCAAGAGTTTGCTTCTTTCAAAAAGTTCTGATATAAATTAGAAATTTTACCAAAACGAAAATTTCAGATTTAAAACAAGGAAGACCATTCTTAAGGACGATGGCATTCACCTGTTTTCATTTACAGTAAGGCAGAGAGAGACACAAACGATGCACTCACTTGACACCAATGTTAATTTAGGTTCTCAATGAGAATTTCGGATCCATAAAACCTCTCAAAGCAGTTACTAAATATATTTCTACAGAAGAATATTTACCTTTATCAATCATTTAACATCTATAAGTTCTGCAACTTTAAGTGTAACAAAATATAACAAAACCATTTTTACCACAGGCTAGTGGATAAAAACAGGAGTTAAATTCCTATAGCATCTCAACATTAAAATAAAACACTGAGCAAAATGACATTATTCGAGAACCTGTTGTATATATTTTATTTTACTAGAGAAGGGGAAGTAGATTAACTTCTACTGAAGCTTATCAACCTAAAAGAAACTGCTTTACTTTTAGCAATATTATTAATATCTGAGTTTTTACTAAGGTAATGAACACACAGGGACACTTTACCTATCAAGTTAGATTCAAACTGGAGAATTCCGACTGAGAGTAAACTTCTATTTATTCAAACTGTTCAGTGAATGTGGCATGCTGGCTAAATGAATGTTTGCTCTCAGCATTTCTACAGTAATATAAAAACAATACATGTGAGATAAACTATACATGAGACAATTTCGTAATTCCTTCGTGATTCAAGATGCCAAAGACACCCTGAGCTGCTACCTGACATCCTTGAGAATGCAGGTTCTAGAGTATGTGTGGTGTGGTGGTACCCTGTGTCGTGTGATCCTCCCTTTCCTCACCATCCATTCCTGCATCTGGCATCTTCCATCCCTACCGTTTTTCCAGAACTCCCTTCTGCGGGGCAAATATAAAGATGTGCTCTGTTTTTATTCTTCCTGATAGTTATAAAAGTTACTATTACTCTCCCCTTGTGAACAGAATGTAATGTTCAGTTACTCTGATTTATCTCCTACTATCTGACATTTCTATGCAGTTCTCTGATAGTTTACTCACTCTAGTTCTAAGTCTGAGTTTTCCACAGAACTCCTCTCCTTTAATTTATATTCTGTCCCCTGACGAATGTATCCTCTCTATGGCCACTAAAGCTACACCTAATGGTCCACCCCTCCCTCTTCACTTCAGTCAAGTCACACAGATCCTTATTCCAGGCAGTCAGTGGTGGATAGCTCATGTTAATTTGTCATCAATGCTCCAAAATTTTCCAGCCTTTGAGTCAACCCACTCTAAACCATGACAATTTTCTCCTTGGCTGTCACTCACTTTTTGGTATATATTATAGGTAACACCATGTAACCTCTTCAACCATATTATAAGCTTCCCTTTACAAGAAACATGTCATCTAAACCTAGCCTTCCCTTCCACTTTTCCCAGGCTTTACACCTTAAAGAGCAAAAGCCTTTTCCTTTCTACTTTCAGTGTTAAAACCTCAACACAAAGTATAATGCTAAACAGACTTCCTTTCCTATTTATCTCTAGCCACACAGCTTATTTTGTATTTTGCTAATGATTTTAAAGCTCTGGAGAAATAATGCACGTTTTCTCCATGCACTCTTGCTTCAGTGCTAGAATGAAGATACCGATTTAAAAATACATCTGTCCAACTCTAACTTTATTTAGAGGAAAAAAACACTTGTTATGTTCATTATTGCTTACACTTACCTTATCAACATATTTCTTAAAATTGTGAAATCACAATGTTCACCATTTTCAACTATAAAAAAAAAACAAAACAAAACAGACCACATACATTATTTCCACTAACCCTGATCTTTTCAAAGGAAATTTCACAAGAAAGTGGGTGTAACAAAAGAGAATATGCAAAATAGCTTAATTTTTCATTAAGGTTAAATACTAACAGAGTTCTTAAGAGTATGATAAAATACATAACACTAACTGAGCTCTTCAGAGCAAACAATTTTGAGATTTTGAAAGGGGACATTGTATTTTTTTTCTTTATTGGTAGAGAATACATTTAGTACATAATAAAATGAATTTTAAAAATTTAGTGTTGGGGTAAGGGGAAATCACTTTAGACAAACCTCCTTAAAGCAATGAAAATGAAAATGTGAGCTAAGAACTTTAAGGTCCTTTATTTTTTTAAAAATGTATCAATTATAATATACTCTTGGGGATGGGGTACTAAAACTGGACATACAAAACAATTTCTTCAGCTCATATCTCAAGGCTTGTACACATTCTAAAGCCTTAACTCAGCAACTGAAGGTTACCTGGGGTTGACAGAGCTGGGAATGAGTACAGTGTTATTGGTGAGAACAGTCACTGATAAGGACAATAATTTGAAAAAATATCTCCAAAATTATAGAATCTTTCAAAGCAGTAACAACAAATAGATTAAATAATCATGACTCAATCTTGGTTCCAAGGTACTATATAATACAGAAGATTTTAACTTTTTTATTAGGTTAAATCAATATAAAAACACAAACTTGGGGAAACAAGTCTATATTGTCAAGTGGACTTCTGAAATTTGATGCTATAGCTTAGATTTTACTGGTGTTTAAAACTTCTTATAATATTACTAAAGGAGGTGTTAATAATGATTTCTTTTCTCTTAAGATACCACAAAGCAACCTTTGTCCTGAGGAAAGGAAACTGTGAATGTTTTAATTGGACTTATGAAAGTTGTTCTCAATCATTCTTGAGGGTCCCAGACTCATCTGGGACTCTAGATAAAAGGGAAGCCTTTTCTCCAAAATTGTTTTCAATAAAAGGTTTTTTAGGTTCCTTGGTAGGACACAAGATCTGAGAAACTGAAATGTACTTATGAGGAAACGAGACTATGAGGAAATAAAACTGAATTCACAACTACCTTTGAAAATCTAGAATATATCAATGCAGTGGGTATATCATACTACTTTATAAAATTTTTTTATCACATTTATGAGCTCTTATAGAAAGTCATTCACTGAAGAAAACCTTACCTTCAGCAACACCCCAAGGATACTGCCTTCCTCTGACCCTTTTGCCATTAACTTCAATGATAGTATTACTACCTACCACAGCAAGAGGTAAACGATCCTATAAAACAAAGTATTCTTGTTCAAATACATCTCTGCAGTCCTCACAAATTCAAGAACAAAGTTACATTACTCAACTGATTAGCAAAAAATGACCTTGATAGTGTCTACATTCACATGTATAGGTCACTCAGTTACTATTTAGTAAAATGCTATTACAAGGTACGGTCACCAATGTAAACACATAATATTTTCTCTAAAAATTTAAGAATAATGATCAAATTATTTCTTTAAAAAATCATTCCAAAAAGAAGCTGTCCCATACTAGAAAAATTAAAAAGGGTAAAAAATATGTTGTCAGTTAGAGGGAAAAATGAAGCTTGTGACTAACCCACCTACTTGATCACAAAGCAATCCTAACAGGCCTGGAAGCAGAGACTATCATACCTGCTAAACTCTACCTTTGGAAGTCCAAATCTGGGGGACTGAATTTGTATTCATTCAAACTCAAAATACTGTCTTTCAAAATTCTTATAGCTTCCATAAATAAATAAAAATATATAAAATTTATGGCTATTTTATAAAACCTCAGAAATCCTTTATTGGTATAAGTATTTCACTATTCCAAGATATTATTAGCCTACATAATTTCATTAATCAATATATCACTTTTTAGGTCCAGGGTACTTAGGAAACACCAAAAGTTAAAAGTACAGAAAATTATGTTGGTATAGATTTTTGGTTGATTTTTATAAAAGGACAAAAGAAAACATATTTTTGTCTGGCTCATAAAACAAAGAGTAGACATAACAGTATTGAAGAACAAATCCCCTCCCTCCTCATTATATGTTTTTTAAGGGAAGAAATTATATAATATGAAACCAGTTTATTGAAAACCATTAAGAAATGTTATTCATCTCTATTCCATACGATGCTTGATTATATATAATAACCTCTCAATAAAGTAAATTGCAAAGTTGAATTCAACACTCCATAATTTCCATTCTGTAAGCCAACTACTTAAAAACGCTGATATTTTTGGTCATTTCAGTGGAAACTGTGGTGCGTTTAAATTCCCAAAACATTTTAGTGTATGTATGGGAATTAACTTACCTTTATCTTTTTAACAAGCTTATTTTCTTCTTCATCATCTGTCTCTGGAAATTCATATATTTTAATTTTATGTTCTTGAATTTCTTTCATTATCTGAAATGAAAGAGGAAATATCCAAAAAAGCATCACACATAATTAGTATATTAACTTTATTTTTATTATACTCTTAAATTCATGAGTCCTCTACTCCAGGTCCTTTACTAATTTTCAATGATGCAAAACATTAACCTAAAAACAAGGCACAAAAAAAATACTAATAAAAATAAAAACAAGGTATTCTGGTTTTAAAACAAAACAGAAACAATAAAATTGAAATATAAGTACTATTGCTGAAATCCAATTAATTCAGAAATTATAAAATCATGTGGTTACAATACTAAAAGAGCTCTAAAAATGATGTAAGATTCCAAAAAAGCCTTTCTCTAGTTCAGGGGTCCTAACCCCTGGGCTGTGGACCTGGTACCAGTCCATGGCCTGATAGGAACCAGGCCACACAGCAGAAGGTGAGCAGTGGGAGCCAGTGAGTAAAGCTTCATCTGTATTTGCAGCCGCTCCCCAGCACTAGCATCACCACCTAAGCTCTGCCTCAGATCATCGAGATCATCAGGCATTAGCTTCTCACAGGTGCACCTGTCTTGCTGCTCAAGTTGATTTCTACTATAATGGCTTTAGGTATTTATTTATAATGACTGAGATTCTTTCTGTAGCTATAGCTCTCTCCAACTGTTTTAAACAGCTGAATCAAAGCTTAAACTCACCTAAAATTTTTAATAGAATATGGCAAAGGTAAGTAAAACTAAATACAGCTCCAGGAGAAAAGTTTGCATACTGTCAGAACATATCCTAACATGTGCATGTGCATACACACAAATCAAGGAGCAACAGATAAAGGTTGGGGAAACACACAGAGAAAATAAGCCTCACCATAGAAAGTATGAAGCTAAGGGGTTAATAAGAAAAAGACAGAAAAAAGGCAACTTAATAATAACATCAGAAATAACTGAGTTCTATTCAAATTACCTGTTTTTTAAACTGTTGGCACTCTTCTGGTGTGAGTGTGTCTGCTTTGGCAATAAGTGGGATGATGTTCACTTTTTCATGCAAACGCTTCATAAACTCAATATCCAATGGTTTAAGTCTGAAATATACAATATTTAATATAACTGGATTGATAAGTAGGGGAAAAAATTCTTTACATCAATGCTAAGTTAAATACATTGGAATTACTTTACTTAGTTATCAGAAACACTCTCTGAAGATGTACTGGGCTAGCAACAGTTTAGTAGAACAGGAAGCACCAGAGTGACTAAAAAGGCTCTAACTCCAGCCCTTGAAGACCCTGGTCACAGGGTTTTGGCCCTAAAGAGCAATTAGAAAAAACAGACAGGACCTTTGTAAAAGCTTTCCCAGAATAGCTTCTATATTTATTACTCAAAATTTGAGAAAACTTTGTTCGCAAGTGAAACATGGTAGTTCTCTTTGAACCCCACATTCAGTTCTTGCTACCAACTCTATTTCTCAGAAGAGTCTCAAAAGAGAATCTTCATCATCATCACTTTTACCCATTATAATCTGACTGCTGCCTCCACAACACTATGTTCTCGAGGTCACCAAATACTTCCACGTTGCCAATATAATTAGCAGTAGCTAACTCATAAATACCACAGTGTTTACCATTACTTTTTAACATGCCTATTTATGCAGAGTTTGGCATTACTTCTTCACAAGCTGTTGTTCCCTTAGGGTACTTTTCAGGATCTTTTTTGTATGCTAGTCCCCTAAGAGGTATGTTCATCAAAATTCCCTACTAGGGCTTCTTCTCATCTTACTCTACAATATTTACGCTCATCATCAACTACAATGATTTCTATTATTCTGTATGGGTTAATGACTTCCAAATCTTCACACTGAGCCCAGATTTCACTCTTATATTCCAGACTTGTGCTCATCCAGTGGAAATACTACCTGGATATCCCACTTTGGCTCCCTGAAACATGCATCTGAACCCTCAAACTACCCTGCTTCTGTGTTTCTCTTTCAGTGGTTAGCACTACAATCCACTCAATTACTCAAAGCTAAAACCCAAGATTCTTCCTTTCTTTCTCATTTGCAAAGATTCACCATGACTTGCTGAACTAATAAAAATGTATTTTTATATTTATCTCCATTTCAATTACTTTGGTTCAGGCCACCATAATCTTTGGAATGGATAATTACAAGAATCTATCTGGTTTCCCTCCAAACCATGCACACTGGTCAGAAGGATATTTTTAAAATCCAAATCTGATTGAGTCATTCCCTGACTAAAAACCTTACTAAAGGCCAGAGTCCTTAGCTAGTATCAACCACAGGCCTGGTAAGATAAAACCTCTTCAGCTGTCCTCATCTCTTAGCATTCCTTAGTATATTTTGCTACCTCTTACTTCCAATATGCCAGCCATTTTGAACTTCTCATAATTCCCTGAAAGTATCATAGTTTGACCTCTAGCCACAGAGTAGTGCCTCTGTCTGGAGCACACTCCACTCCCATCCCTCTTCTTGAAGTGCCTAATTCCTATTGACTTTAGGACTTGGCTTACAATTCTCATTTCAATCCTTACTTTGCCATATAATAACTGCCTATTTATATATTCATTTTTCCCATTTTCTCACTAGAAGATCCTCAAGAGCAAGGGCTTTGTTTTGCTCACCTGTATCTCTAACATACTGTGTCAACACTGGAGAAGGTGCCCCAATATTTACTGACCAAGAAGTAAGCTGCTATGATTTCCCTTATTTCCTTTAATAACTCTAAATGAAAACCAAAGAAAATTCATCACACCTAGAATATATTTACTCCACAAAATAAAACTAAATATAAAAGCTATGGCCCATTAAATTTCAGATTTGTAAATTTTTATGGTTTACTTCCCAGATTATACTCATGACAAATATACTACCACAGTGACAAAAAAAATTCAGTTAACTTAAAATTTTACTAAATCTTAAAAGCGTTTATTATAAAATATTAAAATCAAAATCTAAATTATCAAGATTTTGTACTTCTAAAACAATACTTGCTGAATATTTATTATTACAATTTGAGAAAGACACTTAAAAATTACATAAGAAAACTACGGAAGACATTCTTTTAAATATAAAACAGGGAAGAAAAAATTAAATTTTAAATCAGCTTGAAAATTAAACTTTGAGAAAGGTTAACCCTTTTATAAAAGCCCTAATAAAACCTTTTGCCATTTTAAATTAGAATACAAATTTCAGAAGCTTACAAAATGTCAACAGAAGAAAACATTTAGTTCACATCTACACATTATATGTATTCTGGTAGAAATCTTTCCTCTGTCCATTTAGTTTTATTTTGGGCCATCTTTTCCAATAAATTTAGTTTCTAAATGTTGTTTTTTAAACAATGGAAAGTCCTTTATAAAATTTCTAGAAAGTAAACCTGCATTAAAAGGAAAAAACTAACCTCAAAGCCTACAGCAAAAATAAATAAATAAATAACTACAAGGCAAATAAGAGATATAATACACACACACACACACACACACACACAACATTCCATATAAAACTCAGTGACTGATGTCGATTTTTTTAAGTGGCAATCAATATTCAAAAGGGTAAAAACAATTTAAAATTCAAGTTCCAAGACAGTTGTTTATTTTAATAGCAATTACCAACCATTAAACAAAAAAAAAAAATGGAGCAAAATAGATGAAATCATAAATTAGCCCTGTGTGATGACACCTGGTGGGCTGAGGTGGCAGGCACTGAAAATACACTGCTGAAACAATTTATAACTCCAAAAACAGGATCCTTCTAAAAAGAAAATCCAGGGACTGCCCAGATAAGATAGAAAGGTCTTGATTCATCTATCAGACTGCCTGGAATTTCACTCTGTAGTGAGCCAGGGATTTGGAACTCTATATAAAATTCGGCGTGATATTCTTTCATTTAAATGCAAAGTTGCACTTACAAATGAGCAAAACTTTGTTCCATTTCCCAAACTATTTAAACCGAGAAACTACTCTAAAGCACATTTTTATACATAGTAAATAAAAACTTTGAACTCTCATTCCCTTGTGACAAGCAAAAAATGGCCTCAAGCCACTACACATCATTTGAATCATATCAAATATTTTTTCTTAAAAAAAAAAATCTATTTCCCATGCAATTTTAAGAAATGTATTTGCCCCTAGAGGATAAAAAAAAAAAAGTGATTTCATGAGAATTACTAAATCTTGGAGATAGTCCAAAAGATCTAATATAATAAAACTGTTTATAAACTGACAAATTTTTATTGACTTAACTGCAGATAAGATTTTACTCTGTTGGTGTCCAGGAAAAAGCCCTACCTAAGTTAAATTAGAATGATTTAAAAAATATAAATTCAGGAAGAAGTTAACGAGTACTCATAAAAAGTCATATTTCTGAGATTACCTTGTCTTTGAGCCTTTTAAGTAGATGAGTTAATTTTGTGCTTTATCATAGATGTATGTTAGAAATAAAGAAACTTTTGCACCATTACAATCTGACAGTGTAAAATTGTTAAAGTACATAATCAAGGCTTTACGTAGTGATAATGCTCAACCAAGATGGTGATACTGGGCACTAGCCTATCTATCTTGGAAAAAGGTGGAGAAAGAAGCAGAAGAAAATAGAAGGGAAAGGTACTCAGATTACACTGCTGTAATCTGGGTGTTGGATGACTCAATGCTTGTCTGACACTACACTACAGTCCTTTTGGTGGAGAGATTGGTGAAGTTACAATCATCTAGTAGCTGAGTTATGCTGAGTCATTTACCCAAAGAAAAATATTAAAGAAGAGTAATTACAAACATCTGCAGCTGACAATGACACGTGTCTACTCAGAATGACAGAAGAGGAGATACAAACAACAAAAAAGGGAGTACACACTGACTGTACTAACACAGAACAAGATGAATGTCTAGGTATTTACATCTTACCTCCTGGTAAGTAGAAGTTTTGTACTGATGACATACTTAAACAATGTGACTGTGATGGCTAAGGTGAAACAGAAGTCAAATAGATTTACTGAAGAAAGAAACAGTGCATGAGAACTTTGGCACTTAGGTTTTTTGGTAAGCTTCTCTATCAGATCTAGTAAATGACATCTTTAGAGTTCCTCAGAATATGTCTAAGCTAACTGTTATGGCAGCTTCCCCTTATTGGATGGTTCAATTAGTGGAAGAGTGATCAAAAAGAAAGCTAAATTAGCCACACTGAGAAATCAAACCATGATAGAAACACTGTTCTTTTCTATGAAGCAGGTAAAAAGCCTCATACATGAGAAACTAAGAGTTAAAATCACTGTAAGCTCACCTAGCACTTAAAAAGTTTCTTTATAAGCAATCTTTTCTATGGAACTTGGGACTTTACAACTGGTATAGTTAAACATACACCATAAAGATAAGGATTACTAAAATATGCACCCAAAGCTAACAAACAACAACAACAACAAAAAGGGTTATCAGAAGTATCAAGGTACTGACCCATGTCCCGAAGGAGCAATGAAGTATAAACAACACTGCACCCTGTTATCAGGCATCTGACGTCTGTTCACTCGAGATTCTGCATTTAGGTAGTCCTCAAATTTACTATCAATGTAGTCGATAACAGGCTGCCAGCTATAGAACGCAGAGAAGTAAAATAATTAAATTGTAATTCTACATATAGAAGTACAACTGATGACTGTCAAAAGGCAATAATCAATATTTTTAAATAAACAAAACCAATCTAACCATTAGAAGACATCTCAAATTATTCTACATATATACCAATTTAAAACACCTAAAATTATGTTGACTAAGTCTCGATTATTTCTAAACTTTCTATATGAAAGAAAATTGTTTATAGTCAAAACACAACAAAATTATTATATTTCCCCTGATGCTAAAACACTTTTTGAGAAATTATACCCAAGTAAGATTTGATTTTAAATAAAAAGATTAAACAGTATGAAACCCTCATGATGAACTTATTCGGGTGTTTTAAAAGTTGACATAACTTCAGAAACAACATGAAACTCAAAAATTAAAATGTTGTTTCTAAAATACTAAAATATTACTTCCAACTAAAATGCCATGGACGGTTTCCTCATTTATGATGTGTGGAAAAACTGAAGATCTAAAATAAGATTTAAATTAGTGACAGAAAATAATGTATAAAATTACAGAAGAGAATGAAAAGTTTTGAATTTTCTATAATAATAAAAATTCTTGTATATGTGTTTTAGAATATTTGTCTTCAAAATAATTCTAAAAAAGTGTTATCTCCATTTTATAGAAAAAAAATCAGTGCAAAGAAATTAACCAGCATTGTTAAGTGGCAAAGTTGGTATATAAAACTGTCATAGCAAATGAAGTTTAGTGGCCTCTGATGAGATGAGACATTTTTAAATGTTAAGCAGAAAAAGTCTAACCACCTCATACTCCACATGCAATGGAAAGCAGTGATGACAAACACTTCTTACCAATTACTATTATCCACCGCATCTCCAAATCCTGGGGTATCGACTATTGTGAGCAGCAACTGAACACCGCCTTCTTTGATTAACACTTTGGACTGTTCTACCTGTAAGAGTCATTGGTGCAGATATTAATACCACACATTACACCTGTGGTTTTCTATAAGGTAAGACATAGGGACATGAGCATTAATCAAAACCAACCAATAGACAAGGTTTTGCAAACTAAATTTACCCAACCCTATATTTTCTTTAGATTCAATTATTAAGAACATTAGAAGTCCAAATTACTTGGGGTGAAAAAAAGCACATATGTAAATAGTGGGTTTACGGCTCATAGTTGATATAAAGAAGAAAAACAGGAACTGATAAAATATTAATAATCACTAAAGACATCTAATACTTATATCACCTAAATGTACATCTAATAATACAAGTAAACAGTGTACTGGAATGATTCAATAATTCAGAGATCAAAAGTGATTAATCAGACAATTACATCTTATCTAGCACTCAAAGTAAATGTTTTCTTGGACTATCTTCATCTAGTTTGGTTCAAACTAATTGCTCAACTGAACTTATTACCATTCCCAAATCTTTCTCCACATGTCTATAACTGTTCACACTTGTGTTTATGTTATGGCTAAGATCCAGCTCTCTTCTCAAACGTGATACTGCACATTTAGGCCAAAGCAATCAGCAAACATCCAAGCATTGAAAAAAATGTATTCTGGTAGGGTAAAAGCCTATTAACTATCAGACTTCAGTTCTCTTTAGAATTTTTAAAAATACTCT
This sequence comes from Cynopterus sphinx, assembly GCA_030015415.1. NCBI lineage: Eukaryota > Metazoa > Chordata > Mammalia > Chiroptera > Pteropodidae > Cynopterus > Cynopterus sphinx. Next base: position 4,921,825 of record CM057391.1, read on the forward strand.
TCATGAGAAAGCATACAGGACTTAAACAATAATAGTTCCTCCAACAATCGAAAATTTTCTATGACCCCAAGTTATGTATCCGAATGTATAAATCATTCAACTTAGGCTTATGCTGCTGCAAGATAAAGTGAACACTGATGATTTAAACAGAAAAGAATAATAATTCCCACAGAAAAAGAAAAGCTTCCATTCACGGTACATTTATATCAAGTACTTATAAGACTAGAGGCTCCAGTTATGCTCAAAGGCTAACTTAAGAGGCAATAATTATATTAAACCTTTGAGCATTAAGTGCAATAATATGATATAAATTAAGTACTATCAGACTTAAATGGAAAATGTAATCGCAGATGTCTGAAAAGCAACTTCAACTATTTATGCTGTTTAACAGTTTGGAAAGGAAAAATGACTAATTTCTGGTAGAAGTTTGGTACCTCTTTAGAGATTACAGAAATGATGTCTTTCCATTTTTTTTTTTTTGGCGTTTTTTTTACAAATGCCAGCTGATGCATGGAGAGACTGAGAAGATGAAAGTAAGACTGCTGAGCAAAAAAGTTTATATCAACACTGTCTAACAGAACTTTCTGAAATGATAGACATGTTCTAAATCTGCACTGTCCAATATGGTATCTCCATGTGGCTACTTAACCCTTGAAATGTGACAAAAATAACTGAGGAACAGAATATTTAATTTAATTTAATTTAAATCAACTTAAATTTAAATAGTCACATGGCTTAGTGACTTAGACTACTGAATTGGACAGTACAGGTCTAATGGAATCAGAAGTTATTTTGTTAAAAGAATATCATCAAAAAAGAAACTTGTTAAACTGAAGATTTGGACAAACAAGTCCAAGGAGGAGCTTCTCATCTTCTATTAGACAAATGAGGCAAAAGTCTTATATTTTAGGCCAGTGGTTTGACTCTGGTGTAAACTCTCAGTGAAAAACTTGAACACCCCAAATAGAAGTATATTTATAATCTACTGAATATTTACAATTGGAAATCTGAATACTAAATATTAATAAGTATTAATTTGTAGATTAAAAAAATAAACATTAAAAATATGGGTTCTAATATTTTCTGGTCATCTCAAAATCAATGATAGATGCACATGACTTGACAGACCAGTGTTTCACACCACATAGCCAAGATAACACAACTTGTCTGATGGCAGGTTACTCTAATAATATGAGAGGCAAAATAACTGAGAAAATAATCAGAATCTCAGTGTTAAATTATCAAAACTAAAACAAAAATGTGATATCTCAAGTGGCTCAGGAAGCTCACTTTTTATATACCTGGTGGTCCTCTAGCCAAAAGACCAATCTGGTTATATGTCAATTATATATCAATTTTTTTTAAAGGACAATCTGGTCAAATCTAATACTTCAATATTGCTCAAATTCACCTCCATCTCCTTTATAAAAACAGATCATTTTCTTAATGGTAACTGTCACTAAAACAGAGAAATCTATAGTAGTTATATCACCCCTTTACCTAATAATTTTTCTAAATGACATAGTATTGTATATTAAAAACTGATGCAAAAATATAATTGTGCTATACGAATCTTTTCCCAATTTTACTTCAAACCATTTCTGGTTCTCTTATTACTTAACTAAGCCCATTTTTACCTTCAGTAATAAACTGTATACTGATCACATACCATAATAGCTTAAAATTTAAGATCTTTGTCTCCTTGTTTTTATTTTTAAAAATCAGTTCAACAACTTGTTTACTGACACGATAAGAAAAATGAAGATCTGTATTTTACATACTTTAGTCTGTTTATAAAGTGTCCTTTCTTCTCTGGCCTATGAAATTCTGTATATCCATACATGGTCAAATACAAAGAACAGAGCAACATATGAAAAAAAATCCAGAAAACTTAACTGTAAACTAGTGTCATTCACAGGGGCCAACTATATCCTATCATCTGATTTTGGAAGTATCCTCATGGGATCCATGGAAAACAAATTAGTTCAAGTCCAGGAATTTCAAACTTTTCTTAACAAATCAATTCCAAATGGCCACTTTCCCATGCACTTTATTTAAGCAGGTCAAGTCAGCATATTTTATGGCATCACTCAGAGTTCTCTAAGATTAAATGAATCGAGAGCATTTTCAACTCTTTCCCTCTGAAAAATAAAACTAAAGCCCATTATATTGTTTATGTCTAATTAATTTATGAGGGCCTTTGGTTCACTGGATTCCAGAAATCCAAGGCACTCTATTTTTCTAATAATAGTTTTTTCATTCTGAGAAAAAATAAAGTCAAATTCTTAATGTTTATACTGCTTAATTTCTTTCATTTTCAAAAGACTGCTAAATACACAGAACTTTTCTAACCTAATGTTTAAAAGCCATTTGTTATGGTAAATAAAAAGTGTTAATTAACTATATTTAATTTTGAGGAGGGTTAAAATTTTCTGTCAAGAGCTATTGCTACCTACACTTGCTCAGGATTAAAGCCAAAGCTGTACAGATGTGAAAAGCCTGAGATATTCCACTTAGCTCAAACATGAAAGCTATCTACTTTCACTATTTCATGGATCCAAAGACAAACATCATCTAAAATGCTTCATTATATTCCACAAGGGACCAACAGAAGTTATGCCTAAAGACTACTTCCTCTCGTGGACCCCCACAACTAGTTTATTGAGAAGAAAGTTGATCTAAAGGTTCTAATTCTGCCTTCTACTCTCTGAACCACTACATTTCATTTCTAGCTCCCTATGTTGATATCTTAAGTCCTTTGTCTTTCATTTTCTACTGGCAACCCCTTCCCCAAACCCTTTCTTTCTTTTCCTTTCCAGCTTAGATACCTTTCTATTCCATAAAATTCATGAACTTCAACCTCAAAAAGAACTTCTCTGCTATCTGATAATCCTTCCATGTGCTACTTAGTTAGTCTCAGGCCTCTCTCATTTTCCAGTAAGGCTCTTCTCAAGCTCTACTTGTCTTTGCCACCATGCTCTGAAAATTACCTTATCTCTGCTTGAATACAAGAGCATCTCCGATTTTGTCTTTAGGCATCACTTATTTCCTCCTGTTCATTGAAACAGATCTTTCTCCTTAGGGCTAATTTCTCAATCTATGTTGAGTATCTGGTCACTTTCCATTTTAGAGTCATCTTGACACTATTATTTCCCCTGTATCTTCAACCTCTCATCTCTTAGGGCCTGATTCTCCATAGGATATAAATATTCCCAGGAAATAAAAACCACATGACTCTCTCAGTCCCCTATACTCAACCTCTAGGTATTCCCTCTCATCCCTTCCTTCCTACTAGCCCAATTTCACTGCTTCATTTACCGTTCACTTCTCAATCCACTGCTATCTTGCCCTCCATTCCTACTACCTCACTAAAATCTGCCTTCCCAAAGTCACCTTTATAATACCTTAGAGCAGCGGCATCTTTCTCACTAAGTCATAGTTGTTTGCTATATCCTTCACTTGATTGTGAAATCCCTAAGAATTCTGTGTCCATCATCACTGTAGCCTGAAAACTAGTATAAAACAAGCATTCCAGTGTCTGTTCTGTGAACGACTGGTTCAAAAAAACTACCAACACTGGAGCAGCATCAACAGGAGCATTTCCTAATTGGACTCTATAAAAATGTTTCAAATAGTCTATAACATGTTATCTCTGGGATAGAATTCATTGTTTTCACCTTTCCTCACCTCTAAAATCTTTGTAACCAAGAAAAAAAAGTTTTAAAGAGGCCCAACATAAGTTTCTCAACTAAGAATTAAAAAAAAAAAAAATCAAACACTCATTTCACAAAAGAAATTGAAATAAATTTTAGTATCAGAGTAAAGGACAGTCCTTTCCTAGAAGATAGCTGGCAACCTTTCACTGACATAAAATATGATTTAAAAAATTTTAAATATAACACAGTGATAAGATTTGCTACCATACACAAAATATTGTATATAATATTGTTCTTAATAATACTGTTAACCTGAGGATCTATATTTAAGACTGGAACATGAAGTAGAGCTCAAGTGTTCAACTGTTTCTATCACTTCATTTTAATCAGTCTATTGAAAAAATATATGTGAATGAAAACAGAAGTAACATGATGCTACCTCACTCGATTTGAAAAATTCTGAAACTAAAGAAAAACAGTTCCTTCTCTTACTTTCTTCTCAGAGAGACAGGATGAAACCAGCCTGAGGTCAGAAACAGTACAGAGCGCTGTTTCTCAAAGTGTAGCACCCAGATTGGCAGCTGTGTAGCCTGGGAATTTAGCAGACATGCAAATTCTTTGGACCCTGCCTCAAATCTACTAAATGGCAAACTCTAGGGTGGGGTCTCAGCAATCTATTTTAGCAAGTCTTTCAAGTGACTGTGATGCACATTCAAGGTTGAGCCACTACAGAATAAACAATTTCAGGACTAGAGTGTCGGCTCACATTTGAAACTGCACAGCTTAGGGTCATAGGCCTAACACAGAAGGTCAGGAACTAATTTTAGAGGGCTTCTACCTCATATTGAAAACTTCACTCAAATCAGAACCATTTATATGTAACAGGAAGCTCAGAATCATTTCTATTCAGTGTAGACAGCCTCTCCTCCCTTCCAAGACTGTGAAGAAATTACTTTTTAAGATACAAGTCTCTTGTAAATAAACGATGCTCAGAGAGATTATGAAATCATGGTTTTTATTAAAATTTCACTCCCTATTTGGCCATATCACAGGATTTTTCTCTCTTCCTCCCCCTCCTTCCTCTTTTTTGTCTTCTCTCTTTCTCTCTCTCTCTCTCTCTCTCTCTCTCTCTCTCTCTCTTTTCTGACAGTTGGAAGTGTCCCAGAAAGCCTTCAGGTTAGGGAAGTTGTAGAGATATGTCTTTTGAAATTCAGGATTGTATGTTTCTCCTGGTCTAATATGTCTGGGCAGAGAATACTTCTGACCACTATCTACTGAGAGAATTTACAAGCTTCCAAGAGGAGATCAGATAGATACAGGCTTTGTGAAGAGCCAGTGGACTGAAAAAGAAAATTGCATTCTATTCTCTAACACATCGTATTCTCTCCTGGATAAGTGGGGAAAGAATTTAGATGATCCACGGTACAGCAAAGGAAAGAGGACTTCTCTGGTACTCTAAGGGGTGGGGGATTTAACAGTGGTACAGAGGCCTTTGTCTTAAAAATCTTACTAGAGATACTCCTCAGCCCAAATTACTTTGTTTTTTAAAAAGTCAGAAAGATATTCACAATAAAAGAGGGCACTTTTAAAGTGTTACCTTAAAGGAAGATAAAGTGAGTTTAGACTGGATTATTTTGGAAAGAGGCCAAAGCAAAAAGAATTTTAACAAATTGAGAACCTCTCCCAATGTCTTTCCCAGACGCTAGCCTGGGAAAAATTGTCTGCAATTTCTGAAATGGAATGGACCATTGTCTAGATAAGCCTTCTCCAGATTAAGAAGGAAAAGGAAATATTAAGATGGTCAAACCACTTCAATAAGATTTGAACAGTTAATGAGTATAAAAGACATGTTCAATTTTATAAAAAATCAAATAAAACAAACTTAAATCACGAAATACCTTAATAAATTTATGTATACACAAGTACACAATAAAAATAAGTGCCTATATCCACCAAAAGACTTGTACAAGTATATTCACATTGGTCAAAAACTAAAAATCTATAGAAACAATAGCTGAGATACAGTCCTACAATGGAATACTATACAGCAATAAAACAGAACCACAACTAATACAACAAATAACACAGACAAAATCTTCAGTGAAAGAAATCAAACACAAGAAATATATTTAAATAAAATTCAAGAACAGGCAAAATTAATCTATACAGATAGAAGTCAGAAAGGTGTTTATATTCAGGGGCAGGTATAATACTGAGTGAGAGGAGGCACAGGAAACCTTCTGGAGTGCTAGAAATGTATATCTTAATCTGGGTGGTAGTTGCCTGGATAGAGAAATACATATATAAAAACTCATCAAGCTCTATGCTTAAACTTGTCTCCATTTAGTATACAAGCTGCACAATTGAAAATTAAATTTTTAAAAATGTTGCTCATGACAAAATTCAAATAATCAACAAAACTTTGAAAAAGATCCTCAGATTTAAAACTATTCCATTTAATCTACAATGGTGAGTCACAGGATTTTACAGATCAAGAAACAAAGATCAACAAAACTTCAAAGGTCCTCAAATTTTAAAATATCCCAACTAAACACTTACAAATTTTTAAATCATTTGTTCGCTCATTCAAGCAATATTGGATGCTAACACATAACAAATGCAGTTCTAGGAACTGAGCTTACAGCAGTGAAAAAATGAAGTCCCTACTCTCATGGAGCTTATATCTTTAGAGCTGGGGGTAGGGACTGGAGGGAGTTTATAGGGTGGTCTCACTGAGAAAGCAACTTTTAAGCAGAGAATTGATAAAAATTAGGGAGCAAGTCATGAGGCTATCTCAGGGAAAGACACTCACTATAGGCAGAGATACAGAAAGTGAAAGGACCCTGGGGTGGAAGTAGCATTAGCTTGTTCAAAGAACAAAAAGGAGGTTGGTCTGGCCAGAGGAGAATAAGGCAAAATGGAGAAGTGTAGAAAATAGGTTGAAGAGAGGGGAGTGAGGTCAAATCCTATAGGGTCTCCTAGATATTGTTCAGGACTCTGGCCTTTGCCTGAGTTAAACATGAAGTGACTGAAGGGTTTAGGGCAAAATGTGCCAGGTGATCTGAATTACACTATAAAAGGAAACTCTCACTGCTTTGTTAAAGAGATTAGGATGGTGACCAAGGACTAAACCAGAGAGGTGAGTGAAGAAGCTACTGTAATAATCCAGGAAGAGAGATGAGGATGGAACCGTGGATATGAGTGGTGCTAGGGAATTGGGGAAAAGTGGTAGGATTTCAGTATGCTGTGAAGGAAGTAACAGGATTTACTGAAGGGACTGCATGTGTGATTAAGAGTAGAATGGAGTTAAAGATGGCACCAAGTTATTTGGTCTGAGCAGCTGGAAAGGTAGAACTGTCACCAAGTGAGAAGAAAAATTCTGCAGAAAGAGCAGCTGGTTTAGGGTAGACAGTATCATATTGTCTGTCAATATTTTTGATAAATTTGTTGATTTGTTTGGCAAATTCAATTTTGGCAAAAGGCTTTGTTAAACTGACCTAGAACCAATTTTTAATATGAATTTTATTCCACTCATGCCTGCTTTTTATCTTTGGGTATATTTCCTTTTCTGAAATTTTTTTAAATTATAAAAGCATGTTTGCGATATAAAAGTGAGAAGATATAACAACAAAAACAATATTCAGTTTCACAATGTGGAGAATCACTGATGATAACTGAATATAAATCCTATTTAATACCCTTTTGTGATATGCGTACCATGACAGAGTAAGCTCAGTTACAACTACATTACAAGCACTCTCATTGTTTGAGCAAATACTTTGTTGCAGAGTACATCAAACTAGATTTCTATGTGTTGGAGACTGCATGAGACCATACTCTCTCTCATCTGTTCAGAAACTAGCAAATCTCACTGTATTGGTGAATCAAAAGAGCCCAGCAATATTGTTCTTTTGTGTTTATTAAACAAAGTGAAATAAAACATCGTAAGGTACAAAACTTTCATGAGTTAACTGGTCTCCATCATCCACCCAGCAGTAGTTTACTGAACTTGGTCAAGCCTAATACTTAAAGGAAAGTCAATATCCTCCTGAGTTCATCTTGCAAATTTGACAGGAAAACATCACGTGTGCACTAGCATTAAAAAACACTATTCTTACATATCCTTATAGCTAGCATCAGACAGATCAGATATTATAGGCTATAGAGGCATTTCCATGTTACAAAACTATGGTAAAGAAATGACTTCATGGATCAAACTATTTTGTCTTTATTTGTCTAAATTGCGTAAATAGGAAAATATCTACCTTTACCATGTTTTTAAAAGAAAGGTAAAATAAGGCAAAAGAAAACCATTTGTTGAACTAAATATTATTAAAAAGGGGGAGATGAGATAAAGAAAAGCGAATCCACTTATTAAGAATTGGTTAATCTATTAAACTAGTATTTATTATCTACAATACAGAGATAGTACAGATTGATAGAACGGACTAAAACAGACTGTTTAGACTCGTATCTGCAGTTCTGTCACTCTAACTACATTGATCTCAGGCATATTACCTCCTCTGTGCCTCAATTTCCACATCTATAAAATAGGGATAAAAAAACCCACTCACTTTATAAAGTTCTTAAAAGAATTAAATAAGTTAATGCATCTAAAGTGCTTTGAACAACACCTGGAAGATGTTAATGACTCACCCTGGTTTATTATTAATGTAGGCCTGGCATGATGCCAGGTGCTAGAAATACAAAGACGACTCAGAAAATGTCCTCACCAGCAATAATCACTTAGAATGCTATTGGTAAGTACATGACCATTAAGATCCAACAGATATTTTACACTAAATATTCCCCAAATTAGGAATTTACACTGGGGTTCCTATAACATTTTCCACATACCTAGTTTGCTGATCTTGAATTGAAATACCTACATTAAGAAAGTCAAAAGTTTAACTTCTTACTTAGGGTTAAAATATCCAGTATAATCACAAAATAAATAACAACGTGTAACAGCAAGTTTTTAGTTTTGCAGGTAATCTGAAATCTCAAGCTTTATGAGGGATACGAAAAAATTCCTAAAATAAAAAAGGCTTTGAAAAAGGAGAAATAAAATATTCACATTCCAGAATTACATCTTAAGGATCTAATTACCAAACTGCACCTTGATGTTTGATATACATGTTTCTGCCCAGAATTTCCAGACAGCCCTTCTCGTGTACCAGGATAATCACTACCAATCCTTCAAATCCAGCTCCAGCATCACTACCTTAATAAAGCCTGTTCCAACCAGAACTGTTCACTTCCTCCTCCTGTTTGTTTATGTGCTGGGTCATTCCACCAACAATTTTTTCAATCAAGAGTTTAGAGCAGTGCTGCTCAACAAAAATGTAATATAAGCCACGAAAATAATGTGAAAATTTTCAGCAGCCACTTTAAAAATAACAAACAGGTGAAATTAACGTATTTTATTTACCCCAATATAACCAAAATATTATCACTGGAAAATGTAATCAATATTTTAAAAATTGTTAAAGAAATACTTTTTTATATACTAGGTCTTCAAAATCAGAGGTGTATTTTATACTTGCATAGTATCTCAATTTGGATTACCCATATTTTAAGAGCTCAACAGCCACATGTGGCTACCGGCTACTGCACTGAAGAGTGCACATCTAGAGTCCAGCACTTCGCTATAGGAAATGTGGTCTGTGGGCCAGCTGCATTGCCATCAGCTGGGATTTTGTTAGAAATGCAGAGTCCCAACCCAACTCAGACCTACTAGAACAGAAACTAAACTTACCAGGCTCCCCAGGTGACCTGAATGCACATAAAAGATTAAAAAGTACTAAATTAGACCACACATGGCTTGGAAGCCTTAACGAATTGCTAGTGCCATTCAACCATCAATGTGGTATTATTCTACTGACTAATACAGAATACTGTATTTAAATAACAACTTTTCCTTGAGTCATGTTTTCTCTATACTGTCCAAGGGAATGTTCTGCAATGGTGAAAATATATCTGCACTGTACAAATTATAGCCATTTGCCACATATGGCTATTGAGCACTTGAACTGTGTCTACTGCAAATGAGAAATTGAATTTTTATTTACTTTTAGCTCATTCAAAGTTAAATGACCATACATGGCAAGTAGCTACCATATCAGACAGCATAACTCCAGGGGTATTATTTTCTACATTACAGTATAATCTGTAGGAGGGTCCCTCAGGATAAATTTAGAAGGTTTTAATCAAAATAATTCCTCTAATTAGCTGTACCTCTTTCCTTCTCTTTATCAATAATCATGTTTACCGCTTTATATTGGTTGAGGCCAAATCTGAAACCTACCTCTAGTGAAGCATAATAAAAGTTAAAGGCTCTATTTTTTGTGTGTAAACATTACTGCAGCTTATCATCAATTAACAATACTAACATGCATACCTGTACGGTCTTTTTTATTCTATGGGAAGGACCTGGATACTCTGCAGAATACAGATCTGTGAGGAATAATGAGTTGATTAACGTTGACTTTCCCAGTCCAGATTCACCTAAAAGGAGTAGGGAGAAAAAAAATCTGTTAAATTCAGTCATGACTTTGTACTCTAAAGACTTCCTATTAGAGTAAGTTCTTTGTATTCATTTTCTTATTAAATTATTCATGTTTCCAAGGATTCTTTTAGCTTTATAATTTTACAATCTGTGTTCTTTAAAAGTAATATAACTAATAAAGTAGCCTCCATTTTAACAGTAATGTTTCCTTAAGGTCAAAGTTAGTCTGAAACACTAGATTATATACTGCTGCTTTAGTGAAATAAAACATAAAAGAAGTGAACTAACTATAAACGCTTAATACAGACAATAATTAATGACAAAAGCAAGAAATCATGAAAAGTAGGAATCTGTTCATAAAGGAAAATTAATCACAATGCCCATCAGTATAAAAGTGAACCACAAAAAAATACTTCCACTTTATCTACCCATATACCACACAGCCTAAGTATAAATTAGACTTAAAAAAAAAAAAAGGATAGGTAATTACTTTTTATTATGCTTGTGACTGAGGCAGAAGGTGGGATTAAAGGAAGGTAGGACACAATTTCTTCTATCACTCTTCCTTAACCCTTCATGTCAAGTCTCATATACCACACCAAATACACGTTTATCAAAATATAAATAGCTTCAGAATATACATAACACAGTTAAAATAAATTACAATCATATTGTAATTATCAATTAATATGGCACAGGGCTAAAGAATCCAGTTATTGATAGTTTAATAAACACCTTTAGCCTAAATAACTGATGTCACAATATTAACCTTACTATTTCTATGCCTAGGCTGAGTCCTTTTCATACTGATTCTTAAGGAAGGTAAGATCCACTCTAGGTGGTCTGGGGCTTACTCCCTTTGAATGAGGAGATGCCATTGTTTCTAGATGTGAAAATTCCAGATATTTCTAAGTCACCCTTGACAAAGTTGCAAGCTACAGGAGAAATGATCCTCCAAGGACCAAGTTTCACTCTGGGCAAGGGGGTAGAAGAAAAGTACTAGGAAGCAGTTAAAAATTCTGTAGAAGGCAGTGTGTTGAACACAGGATGGGAGATCCAGAGAAGAGTTGGAAAGATTGGTGGGGTAGCCAAGTAGGGATGAGAACCTAAGCAGGAATAGAGGAGAGAACCCAACACTGGACGAAAGATTACGTATGAGGCCTGGAGGCCTCAATACCTACACATTGTTAAAGAAAGGAGGACACACATTGGTGACCTAGAAGGGAACCCCAGAGTTGCGTTTTGGACGCAGGCTTTCTTTCCCTTCTACCAATATTTTCTATTTTCAGATCTTTCTAAAACTAACATGTATTTTCTTCATTATGAATAACCAATGTAACTAAAAAGCATATTGCAAAATTACAAAGAAATAAAGTTTTAACAAGTAAATTTCTAGTCTAATTTAAAAACTAGATAAGCTACCAATTTTGCTCTCAGATGTTTAAACATCCTCATCACACACAGATCACAATCAGTAATTCACAAATAGGGTCACATAAATTTATTTTACTTATAGGGATCTCCTCTAGTAATAATTTTTCTTTTACTTGCCCTCCATAACAGAATTTCAGAAAACTTATAATCATAAGAGAAATTATAGCAGCCATGTCCTAATACTCTCCAGATGACTTAGAACTTCAGTCGGTTCTGCTAATTAGCTTCACTAAAGGGACGGTATAGTAGTGTATCATAAACCTGATTTACAACCTCGAAAAGGTTGCAAAGTAACGAGCTATAATTAGTCTCATCAACTCAAATTCTACTTAAACACAGAACTTATAGAACAACCTCAATCAAGTTTATCTGTATTATTAGGAAACATTAAAGAATAACAAAATTCAGAATTATACATCCCAGGTTAAGAAAACAAAATTTTTCAATGAAATAAAAAAAATGTCTAGATGCAAAATTTTATGAGTTCTTTACATGTATAAATGTGTAATATTTCATATTTCTTTATAACTAGTATTTTAAGATCTGTTAAGTGATCCAAATTAATAACTATTTTACGTTTATCTGATTTTGAAATGCACTATATACATTCTGCAATGCAGTTATTATCATTTCTCATTTTACTGGATTTTATGGGAAAATAGATTAAAATCTTTTTGTCCTTGTTTAAACAAAATATCATAATACTTACAACTGAAGATGTTAAATACTTTGTGAATATTATAAAATAAGAGAAACTAGAATTTGTAGCATTACATTTGTATATAAAGTTATGAGTGGGTTAAAATTACCCATGTCCATTTTATCTTTGAAGTCAAGCCCATGAAAGCTATATTCCACTACTATTCAAGGATATTACATTTCAAGCCTAAGAAGAAAACATTAATGAAATGTCTGTTCATGAGGTTTTGAGGAAAATAACATGAATATTTATAATAATTACACCAATATTTAAAGATGGCCAGTGGAAAGGATCCTAAACAAACAGGCAGTGTCACAAGAAGTGAGAAAAAATTACAAAAAAAAGTCGTCAGTAATAACAAAAAAAAGAGATTAAAGTGACCATAGAAAGTCTTTACTGACCTTTAATAAAAGCAGTTTTACTTTAAGGAGAGAAGAGAAATAGTGAGGAGTTAAGTAATAAATAGGAAATTTAAAAGTAGATTTATTTAGTAAAATGAAGAGAAGATACCACCCATGAAGTAGATAAAAATGTTATCCAGGGAAGTTACTATCCTTTGCTTTGCTTTTTAATATGCTTATCACTGAAGCTTTACTCTAACAAGAACGATCTAGACTACACTCAATACTGATAATTTCTAAGGTATTTCATACATATGTGGCATGGGATTTGCTATAAAAATATTTCATCTCCTCAAAATCCATTAAGAGCATCTTTCAACATACAGACTGATATACATGCTAATCCTAAAGTTCAAGCTAAACGAGTTTCTTATGACCTAGCTCTGCGATTAACTAAACAAGGTTTACTTATTCTAATTACAGCACTAAGAGCTAAGCAATAATTCTGCTGTGTAGCTAGTAGCAAACATTCCAACCAACCACTCAATAATTATTTCATTTACCAAGTCAGAAAGTTTTCACTTACTATACATCGAAAGCTGGGAGGCCTTAGAAAAGATGTTAATGATTTTCTTGCTATCGTTTGCAGAGACAAAAGTGTTCTTTTGAGGGCCACGTTCAAGTAGGTAACTACCTTTTTATTTATTTTTTTAATCCTCATTTTACCAGAAAAATCCAAATGTCTACTTGGAAAATTTTTTCTCATGATTAATTATTCCAGAAATGAACCACAATTCTGTGGTTAAAATATACCGTCTTAGGCTAAGATTTGCAACCTTTTCTAGGTTGTAAATCAAATTTCTGTAAGTTCTACTAAACTGAAAAAGAGCTGAAATCAACAGATAGTTTATGAGGTCTCCCCACCACATTCCTCTAAATGCATCAGGTTATTGCCTGAAATTCGAATTAATCATTCAATAAATGTTCTCTCTTAAAAATCAAGTGTTCATATCTTGAGGAAGGAAATCAGACTTCTTCCAGCTGTGGACAGTATTCACCAAGGAAGTAAGTTTTAATCTGAGAGAAATATAATTAGTTTTAAAATATAAGAATCAGACAAAGTAAATATTCTGTGGAAATATCAGAGTGGAGGGCTCTATGAAACTTAGTGGGCAGCTGAAGGCCAGAGGCCACACTGGAGGGTCAGTAAAAGAAGAGCTATCAGGAAAGGAAATAGGAGCATAATGAAGAAATGAGTTTACTTGGATATCTAGTGGGTAGGAAGGAAGGAAGCAAGGAATTGAGTTATTCTTGAGCAAGTCAACAAAGTGATGCTAAAATAGTGTCCTTCAAGGCTGAAGTAGGCTGACTTTGATCATTTGAACTAGATGACTCAGATTCTTTCAAGTTCTATAAATCTCATACACTAAAATGCATATAACGTAAGGACTAATGGTGGGTTGTGTGAATCAGACTAATAATTGTGTGAATCTATCTCACCAATGTTTCTTAAAAAAAATACATGAGTATGCATAGTTATAACATTCACAATAAAGAAATTGTTGTTAGTGGTGTAGTAAATATGCTTAATAAAAAGCTAGACCAAAAAATTTCAGATCAAATGCATGCAAATTAAAATGAGGAGCCTGTCACTAATACTAAATTAACCATGTCATTTTGCTTTGTTTGGCATTTAAACAAATTTCTCTACTCAGTATTGGTGAGGATGAGATAAACAAGAACATCTACATATCTGTGGTAATTGTTTAAGTTGGCATAACATTTTCAGTTCACATCCTTTATCATGCCATCTACTCTGGGAATCAAGAAAATAGGGAGAAAGACTGCCGTAATATTTTTAACAGTAAAGAAGTGAGCGGAGGCCTTTCAGATACCACAAATGAGGCCAAAAATACTGATATTCCTATAAAGCTAATATTAATCAACCATTGAAAATTATTTTTTAAAACCCCATTTGATATGAGAAAATGTTTGCCATAGCATTAGATGAAAAAATTTTTTAAATGAATAAATATTACAGTTATGTATTAGACACAGAAAATAAAATTAATAGTGGTGATGAGCTCTCCCTCTCTTTAAAAAATTCCATCTACTCCTTTATTACATTTCTACTGGAAAACCATTTTGCAACATTTTAAAACTACATAAATCTCAATAACTTTGCTATATCAAAAATATCTGAATTATCAAAAAATTCAACTGTATTTCCAAGAAACATATAATTTGATTCCTTTCTCTGAACATTAGAGAACATTTTGGGAAGTGCTCTTTAAACTTTAGAACAGGGAGTAAAGGCAATTCTTGTCAGAATGCAAATCTTCACATACCTGGAATGAACATCTTGCACATGCAGTCCAGATGATTTTGATTAAAGGGGTCAGAGAAACAGAGAACAACCAAAATGTAGTTCATTTGATTTCCTCGCTTATTTGTCCTTTTAGATGGTTAAAATTTTATAGTTTCTTCCTTTGAGCAAAATTATCTATAATGACTACCTGAACCAAGAAATATTACTATGAACTGCTAAATGACATTAAATCTCATTTTACTGAAACATAATTCAACAAAAGCAAAGAACGTTAATTTTGAAACTCAAAATTAAAATCTTATACGCTCAACCTTTAAGAAAAACAAGCCCTAAGTTTCTTTATATAACTGAAATACTCAAGGGAAAGTAAGACTCAAAAGGTTTGCAAGAGACAGCACTAATATTTTAGCTACTATAAAGCCAAGTGCAACCATAAGACTAATTAGTGATGTCACATAAGTAATTTGGGCAAAACACTTAATATGTTTATTGAAATGCACAGAGCAGTCAAATGCAAAATTATATTTTGTTAACAAGAATGCAAGCCACCCAGCTAACCTTTGTTTATAATGGGAGAGGAAAAGAATAAATTCTCAACAATCTTTCGAATTAGCTAAACCTGACTCTCACCAGAAGAGTTCTGCTCAGCAACCTATACTGAATTGCAAAGTAAGAGCACAACATGTGTCCCCTAAATGTTTAATAATCAAAGTTCAAAAAAACAGGAGTTTAAAGTAGAGATTAAGCAAGTATTTAACATATTAGCTGCCTTATCATTCTCAACCATCCCTCATCTTTGTATTCTCTTCATATCTGGTATTTGGATTTTTCAACTAAGTCATACACATGCACTAATATATTCTTTTATGCTTATAATTAAGATTTTTAGTTTAGATTTACTAGACACATTATGTTTGCAGTATGTATACAAGGCACATTCATATATACAATTATTTCAAGCCCTCTGTGAGGTAAGGATAAACACAGCACTCAGCATTATTGTCTAAGAGTCGCCACTCCGTCACCATCCCACATCCTCAGGTTCTTAGGGGTGTGGCTCTCTCTCTCTTTAAAATTTCAGTGCTGTGCATTGGCTTAGAAAGACTAGGTAAATGTTGTGATAAGGAAATTGAGATTCAAAGTGATCTGTCCGAGGTCAGAAACTCAGCTGTTGCAGAAATTGGAGTTTAAAACTAGGCTAGGTACAACATTCTTTTTTGTATAACAGCTGCTGTACTTAATATTATAAAAATGATTTGTTAGTTTAAATACAGAAGGCTGATTTTCATATGATAAAAACATAAATAATAAGCATAAGTATAACTAGTTCTTTCATAAAACTGCCAAAATATGCATTTGAAATTTAAGCACAATAGTTAACTGGTTTCAGGACTCTATCCTATCAGGCAAATAAGATGTTAACCTCAATAAGCCCAAAAATAACTCCCCTGGGTCTTTACACCTTAAATGAACAATACTAAAACAATTATTAAATTAAATTGTAATTAGTAGTGTGCATTTCCCTGGAAATTCCTTTGAAGATCGAAATGGTCATTTCCATTTTTATATCGTCAGCTTAGTCCATAATTCTGATCAGTGTGTCATCTGAATTATTAATTATTCAATTAAAATCTATACTCAGGACTGACAGGAATACGATGGAAATATCATCATGTTATTACTGTAATTACCACCACCTGCAACATAATAAATAACTTATAATCTTTACCATAGGAACATAAGAGTGAATCTCAACTATTACTTGATATGAACAATTAGCTTGGGTTTATCATCTGTTTATTTGAGGGTTCTGGGCAGTGCAAGAACAAAGGCCAAAAAGTTTGAAGTGTTCCTCCTTCTAAATATTAACCTTTGTCTCAACTGTTAATAATTCTGGAGACCATTCAAAGTTCTCCAAACTCAATTTATCAAAATACATGTAAACGTAGCCTCTACAACACTACACATACCTGCAAATAACTTTCATTTCCAAGCTAAATTTTTCAAAAATTTTATCTCCGTTAGTCATTTTTTTCTATGGCAGCCCAAAATTATAATTTTACTAATTTTTCTACCCCTCATTTTTTGTACTTAAGCATTAAAAAAAAACCCCACATTTCTTCTATTCATTTGTCAGTTAATTCTATAATACATAAAAAAATATTTGTTTTTAAAACCTTCAGAATTATTTCAGCTTTTTCCACTTTTCCTTCCTGAAAATTCATTCTAAAAATCATTATCTGGAACTTAAAAACAGCAGGTGAACATGCCACAGTGGTCCAGAGCAAGGTGTCCAAGTCTGCAAGATAAAGGCATACAAGGGGGTCTGCTAGAAGACCTGAACCCAAACAGGTAGAGGAAGGCATCTTTGTGAGAGTGACCTGGCATGGGTGTCACAGCACTTGAAAGGGGTGAGCAAGGCCACTGAACAGAGAAAAGTAGAGGAGTGTGGGATATGGCAGATTAGTTACACGTGGGGCACTGATCAAATAAGTAAACATATTAAGATAATAGTTTCTGACTATCAAAAGGACATCTAAAGAAAAGATTAAAAAAATGACCCCTGTGGTGATTAACTGTAATTAGAGATATCAATGTAAACTTAATGTTTTTCAATATACAGCTAGATAAAAATGTAATATAGAAATAAATGCAAACATATATGTGTCTATGTATATATATAAACATACATGTTATTATTTTCGACTTGGATGGTATATTATGATTATGTAGGAGAATAACCTTGAGGAAGGGAAACACAAATATTTAGGGGGTAATGAGGGATCATACAACTCAATGTTTTAGGGGAAAAAAGTTGTGTTCTCTATATGTAAGGTGTATTTACAATAGTTTCAAATTAAAACATTATTTTGGCATAAGAATCACTAAAAACCAATGCCATATGTTTCCAATTATATAACTTTTATTATAGCATATTGTTATAACTGTTCTATTTTATTATTAATTATTATTAATTTCTCACTGTGCCTAATTTATAAGTTAACCTTTATCACAGGTATGTATGTATAGGAAAAAACAGTATATATAGTTTGGTACTATCCACAGTTTCAGGCATCCGCTGGGGGTTTTGAAACAATGTATACACTGTAGATGAGAAAACTACAGTTTATATTTTTTAAATCACATTAAATGAATTTTTTTAAAGTCTACTAAATGAAACTGGGATATTAGATTACATTTCCCCTATATGTCAACCCAGGCATTGCCTCTGTTAAAAACCGAAAGACTCCCAGTCTATAAAACTGTAAAGTGCTTCTCTGAATTACAATGTTCCATGATTAAGACACTGAAATTATGTCAGATAAAGAATCGAGTGAATAAATGTTAATATACTAATTACTGGAAAAAATCATGTACCATTTTCCATGAATTAGTGTATGATTTAAGACAGTGACATGCTTTTTATCTACAAAGTCTTATTTCTCTAAGCTCTCATAGCATTTTGGTTATACATTTCTCATGCCATTTATCACATAATCATTCATGGTGCAGTTAACTTGTGTACTTTTGTATTCTACTATTCTCAAATAGTGTCTTCATCTACCTTTACATTCTTCCCTCAAGCATCTAAAAGTTACAGCACCCATGGAATAACTCTTCATAACTCTATTTAAATTCAGGCAAAAAAAAAATATTGTCCCTTTATTAAAAGTTTAACACTTAGTAGCACAAACTTTTAATAAAACAATTCAACAATATATGTAGCAAGAACCACAAAATGTTCGAATGCTTTGCTTACTTCAGGAACTATAAACAAATAATTACACTGCCGTCTCATCCCTAATGCACTTTCACAAACGTGTTTTTAAAGGTCTTCACTGCCATGTTATTTGTAACAATGGTAGGGGTGAAAACAAACTTAATATCTATTAGTGGAAAAACTTTAAAAATTATGGTACATTTAGCCACAGATCAGAATACTCTGCAGCCATTAAACATTATAGTTAAAATGTTGGCCAAAATTTCCATTCCATAAAATTTACTGCAACAATGAGATCAAACATAGTACATCATTCAAATGTTAAATGAGAAAGCAATGGCTAAAACCCAAGATAGCCACAGCTGAAAATATTATGCAGCTGCCAAAAGTAAAATACTGAGGATAAATATAGCAACATGTTAATGGTAATTATCTCTTGCTGGCAAGGCATTTTTCTTTTTTTTTAGTATTTCATGTATTTCAGTATTATTATGGAAAAGTCAGCTTTTCAGAGAGGCAAGTTTTCCCTGGTTGACTACATGGATCCTATAATATTTACTTCCTTCCTAGAAAATAACACAATCTGTAATTATTTTACATATTATTTTCTCGTTTGCCTATCTCCCTAAATTAACATAAACCCCAATAATCTTCCTACACAAGTAACAACATAATTACTGTATAACTGTAATAATGCAGTATTTATATAGGAGGAACTACAGAATGAATTAAACCAAAGGTTGAGAAAGTGAACCAACCAAGCACATACATTTTTTAAAATCAAGCCTGTAATAATGGTTTTGGGAGGTCTATTTAACCATTTAAAAACAAAATAAAACACCAGATTCCTCAATCTCATCTCACATCAAAAAAATCCGCATGGATTTAAGATTGCAAAATAAAAAATGAAAACTTTAGCCTATATATTTAAAACAGTGAAATCCCTAAACCTTTAATCAAGGACATCAAGGACAAAAGGCTTAATAGACAAAAGATTGCATGAGCAATATAAAAGTCAAGTTAATACAAAACACAACACGGAAATAATTCTGGAAAAATCGTCAATACCTAACAACAATAAAATAATAATGTTCATAAGAGTATCTATGTATCATTAAATTGGAATATGCCATTTACAAAATAAACAATACCAAGGACATATAAACATGAAAAAAAAAAAGCTGACCAGCAATAATAAAATGCAAATGAAAATAAGATGCCAATTTTTAGGCTTTAAATTGACAAAGTGTTGGCAATGTACAGAGGAAAGCATGCTATCAATACTTGGTGAGTGTGCAAAATGGTATATAACCTATTTTAGGACAATGTATAAGCCTTAAAAATAAATACAGCAATTCAAATGTATAGTTTTATTAAAAGGAAACCATTAAACGTGCAAGCAGATATATCTACAACCATATTTATTTGTAACTATTTATGGCACTATAGCCAACCTACACAAGCCATTTTTGTTTTTCTGCATTTCCTAATTTTGAAAAATGAAACATTAACTTTATTACAAAAGCACTTTATAAAATATACAGATTTAAAACCCAGAAGGGATACAAAAATTAAAATAGTAAATATGTGGAATTATGTGATTTTTTCCCCCCCAAACATTCTCTGCTTTGGTTAAATTATTTCCTTTTTATGTACGATAAAATTTATATAACATAAACACCACCATTTTAAAATGTACAACTCAGTGCTTTTTCTGTATCTGCAATGCTGCACAATCATCATCGATTAAATTACTTTTATTACTAAAAGTAAAAATACAGAGCTTAAGAAATGTTTCAAATATTACTGGAAGCATGTCAAATATGCAACATATCTTACATTCAGAATTAAATATAATACCAGTAAATACACAAAAGCCTAGATATAAAGTGAACCAAAATTACCTTTCAATTTCTTCAGGTAACTCTGGATGCTATCACATGAATTCAAACACCAACAAGAGAGTTGGGGGAATATGATAGTTACTACATATGCTATCACTGATTACCTCCTAAACCTTTGCTAATAAATCATATACAAAAATATATTAAGATAAACTTTGAATCTCCAAAATGACTAAAGCAGTATGTTCTAAGCTCCGTCCCAGAGAAAAATGAAAATGCCACTGTTACTGAAGACATCTGATATGTCAAATACATTATGACAAATCACTAAATCTAAAAACAAACAAAAAAACCTCTACCACAAAATTTTATAAAGCTAAAGAAATGATTGAAGGATCACAGAAATGATTAAGTTATGGGTTTTATCTTCAAAGAATTCAAAATTACAGATTCAATATCACTTGTTTTTCAAAATAAGTTTGAGTGAGATAAAGCAGTCTACAATCTTTCTGAGTTCTACCACCTTGAAGGATTCTGGTAAAATCAGGATTTTACAAGTAACATTTTATTCTTAGAACACAGTCAAGTCTAATTAAGGAGCACACAAAAGACTGTCAAGCTTGTAATAAGAATGAACAGGTTTGACACTTTGCTGAACTAGAGACCTAAACGTCTTCATTATTAGATATGCCTGACATTGGGTTTTAAACTAAATTTTTTTTAATTTTAAATCAAGAATTCCAATCTCCTATACTGGGCAATCAAGGATTCAAAATCTACTCTATCCCACTTTTCCAGCCTTACTTACTTTCAACTATTTTAAAGTTACATCTTAGGAGTCAAATCCTAAAGTCAATGTGCAGTGCAAATTAACGTTGGAAACACCTTATATCACCCATTAACACATAATCACATATAAACGGACACCCTATTTTCCTTCTTCCATGAAAACAGATACCTGTTTCCTTGAGGACATAAACACGTAACTAGTTTATATTAAGGCAACTTATTTTTCACTAGACTAACATTCAGTGAGGTGAGATTCTCGTACTATTAAAGTATGTGGAAGCTGAAAATGTTTCTCTCTCCCACTTTTCATCCACCCCAAGCCAGAGACTCATTGCAGTGGGATAGGAGAAAAAAAATTGCTTGCAGTATTTAAGTTCTCAAATTCTCATCCGTTCAGATCTGTCTCTCCTCCCCCCCTTTTTTTTTATAGAAAACAGAACGTCTAGTTGAAATTGTATAAATTTGAGGTATTCACTGAACTCTGCACTGTATCTATCTAGTACCTCAGATGGACCTCTGCATAGTGCTTAAGAATATACCACACTAACTGAGAAGCAGACTGGGTTTGGTTCTGCTGTCTGCTAGCAAAGGGACCAAGGCAAGTAACCTAATCTCTCCATGCCTCAGTTTCTCCATCTCCAAAATGGGGATAACAGCAATACTCACTGCACAGGTTGTTGTTAAAACACTTTATGAGTTAAATACATAAAGTATCCATAGCAGCAATTTGCAAGCTAAGTATATCATGCTTCTACACAACCAGAGACAGGCAAGTTAATCAACGAAAATAACTCTGGTCAGTTAATAAAATATTCTGCCCATCAATACAGGAGTATTTTATAGCTAATTTATTAATCTAATTCAACATCAAAAAAAAATATACCAGAAGTTGACTATATTAGCAAAAATTGATGCACACTACATAAAGGCCTAGGACCAACTCAGTTTTCTTTGTCAAGGATAGTCAATCCACTATCCTAGGTTTCACCTTCTTAAAAATAATAGAGAAATGCAATAAAGTTGCATCATACTTAGGATTTAGGTTCTCAAGTTAGCCTATATAAGGTAAAACTATTACACAGACATTTAAGATTGTCGTTTAAGATTACAGTCTTATACATGGTAACATGTTTCTTCATATATAATGATGTTACCAACCTACAGTCAAAATTACCCTTAACAATGTCTTAAAATGTACTACAGGCAAGGTAAAGTATTCATAAGATAAAATACTTAAGAAAAATGAGAGTGAATTAAAGAACAAGGAGAGTCATATTTTACCCACTCCATGGCTTATATTCGGTGAATGAATTCCCAGGGTAATCACTTACATCATATGATCCTCCATCCCATCCTTTTTCTTTTTTTTCAAATGACTTAAGTGTTCATGTGCTATGACTCTACTATAGTATGTAGGCCACAAAATAAAATTAACCTGAAGAAATAAGTAACCACCAGATGCTGTTTCTTTTTGTAGCATTACCAACCAAAGAGAACTTCTCTCGTTTTTATTCCTCCACCACCAACCCCACTGCTTAACTTTTAATCATTTCCAAAATTGTGTCGCCTTAAAAAAAGAGGCAAGAAAATATATAAATACTATTATGCCACCGCGCTAAATTTAAAAGGTAGTCTCATTATAAGAGATAATATAATGCATGATCCCTGCAGTTATTTGGGCTATTGTTTTCTTGAATTTATTTAGTTAACTAACAGTTTAAAATTTAGATCAAAATTCAATTTTAGTGAGAAATCATATCTTACCCACAACCATAAGTGTGAATTCAAACCCTCTCTTCACTGATTTTCTGTAAACTTGATTTGGGAGATTTGCAAATCCCACATAGCCTTCAAGGTTCTTCTGTTGCTGAGAAAAGCAAAAAGGGCCAAATTATCCATACGTCAACAAAACTCTTCTGTCACACATTTCAAGTTCTCTTCATTAACCTATTTTAGAAAACTATACAAACGACTATTCATGGCAAATCAGAGTTTATAATGTTATCAGTAAAAGTGTTAGTTAACTGCAGCAATGGATAAATTGAATTAAACATGAGTTGACAATAATTATAAAAAATACAAGGGAATAAAATAAAAATTAGAGAAACTGGCCTCAGAGCAAAAATTTCAATTTAGAGTTAAGTTAGTAAGATTCTGACCAAACATCTAAAAATCCAAGGATTTTTCACAATAAAAAATTTCAAAATCCCTTAAAATTATATTAAGAATTCTTCTAATTATCCTATTTACTCATATGGCTAATTACCACAGGCATAAGTTTCTTAAAATCTGTCTTACACATGAAATTAAACTGTTGAGTTTAAAGCAATTTTTTAAATAAATTCTTGAAGGCTCTCATGCTCAGTATCAATCAATAAACAATATCTTTCATGCTGTTATAGCAGGTCAAATTAAGTCATTTGAAGGTTTCACATAATCCTGCTGCCTCCATTACCAGGGATATCAGATTTAACCAAATTATGGTTAAAATTCAGTTTTCTGTGTGGTTTTTGATTCTCTGATGACCTCAAGCATAGTTTCCCGAGTAACTCAAAGAAGCCCACTTCTAAACTGGTGCAGTAAATAAGTCTGATTTTTAACTTACCCGTTGGTGAGAAAACCTGTCCATAGTTCAGACCGTCTGAGGGGAGTCTTACTGGTTAAATTTACTTAGAGGTAGGTCTAATTCATCATTAAAATGTAATGGTAAAATGGTCCTAAGAGGTACATAATTCTCTTAAAAGTTTTTGCCACATTTAAATTCTTATTTAAAAAAACACAACTCTTATGAGATCAAATCATTAATTTAACATACTTGGATTTATATTCCTCACCAGTATCACATTGTAGCTAAATATTCCATCCATAAACTTTTACACTTTTTTATTCATATAAACTAATGTTAAGCCAAATGTTGAAAAGATAAGCAAGCCAATTAAATTGAAAAGCTAATTTTAAATATAATAATTAGGATACTGATCAGAATATAGTATTTTAAATTCAAATATCTGAAGCCCTACCATGTGTAGAGTTAAAAATGTATTAAATTTAAGGCTTCCTTGGCTCATATTCCATCTAACTGTAAGTTAAAGATAACTTAGACTGAAAAAAAGTCTCTGTATAAATTATCAAGTATACTCACAGCTACTTTGTAAAGAATACATTTCCATCATTCCAGTGTTCCAGATTCCAACAGAACAGGTCCACAGCGGAACAGTAAACAGGAATTCCAAGAATTGTACATGGTGCATTCAGTCCAAACAGAAAAGGCAATCCATTGGAACACAGCAAAAAACAGAGGAAAAAATTAAAGTTACTTACATGTAACTCAACAAATTAGAAATTACACATAAACTGATGGCAGACTTATTTCTACATATGTCAAATACTACTTTTTTGTGGGCTATAAGGCCCAGTAAGTTTAACCCTTTTTCAGCAGCTCTTAGAACAAAAGACCTCTTCATCTTTTTATAAATGCCAGTTACTATACCTTGCACCTGAAGTCTTAACAAGAAATGGGAGAAAAGCAGTAAAGTATATGACAGGCCTACCCTGCCTACCCTATCTAAAATTACAACCCTATTCATCACCTCAAGTACTTTGCTGATTTTCTCCTTAGCACCATCTCACACAAACTTTACTCATCTGATTTATTGCAATCTTTACCCTAACCTGCCTTCAACTAGAATGTAAGCTGCATCAAAGCCGACATTAAATGAATTATATAAATTGTGGCAGAGCTGAAGAAGGAAATATTACAGGCTGCATATTCAAGAAACCCACCAGACAAAAGGCTTAAGAAAAATGCCTCAGAGCCTGTCCCTGTGTCTCATTCATTGCTTTATTCTCAACTCTTAGAACCATCTTTGGCATACAGGATGATTTGAGGATTGAATTAAGGGGGCGAGTATTCTAGAAAAAGTGGTGGGCCCTCAAAGTGAGGATGAACGTGGTACTTCCAGGAACAAAAACAAGGTACATGAACTACAATGGCATGAAGTAGTGGGCCAGGGGATAAGTGATAGAAAATGAGGTCAGGAAGGCAGGCAGAGGCCAGATCAGATCAGGTGAGATCCAGATGAAAGAAATTTGGATGTTATTTTAGGTATGATAGGAAGCCACTGGAGGGTTTCACACAGGCAAGTGACCTGACCTGATTTGTGCTTTAAAGATAGCTCTCACTGCTAGGATAAGGAGTGAAAATAGGGAAACTAGTAAGGAGCCTCCTGCAATAATCCAAGAAAAAAAGTATGCACTGAATTTAGATGGTGCAGAAGCATGGAGAAAAAAGGATGACTCCAATGTTTTGAAGGTAGAACTGTCAGCAGGACATTGCTAATGGAATGGATTTGATTGGTGAAGGGAAGAGAGACCAAAGATAACTCCCAGGGTTTTGGCTTGAACAACTCCATGGCTAGTGATACCTCTTAGGGAAATGGGGAACAACAGAGAAGGAACAAACTAGGAGGTGAGGGCCAAAGATGCCAAAAATCAAAAATAGCTTTAAACATGTTATGTTTCAGGTATTTATTTTATATTCAAGAAAAGATGTCCAGTAGGCAGTTAAAGAAATTCCAGGATTGGTTGGTGCTGAAAATACAGATTTTGAAATCATATGCATATAGACAGCATTAGAAGAGGATCAAATTCCCAAGGAGAGACCAAAAAGGGGGTCTAGACAGAGTGCTGGAGCACTCCAACCTTGAAATATCAAGCAGAGAAAGAGTAATAAAGGTCAGTCAGAGTGAAGGAACCCGCACTGGCTCAAGGGCACTCAACTATGTTAAATGCTACCAAAAGGTCAAATGAAATACCAAAGATATGACCATAAAATTTGGAAATAAAAAGGTTACTGGTAACTTTGGATAAGAGCAGTCTCAATAACATAATGAAGAAGAGTAGGTTGAGAGTAAATTCTTTGCACATAATTATTATAACCTTTTAAATAATTTTACATTTTAAATTATTTTAAAATTAAACGTGTTACTTGTGCATGCCCCCACATGACTGATTTTTCAGAGACAGAACCATGTCATAGCCATCTCTATATTCCCAGCAAAGTGCTGATACACAGGAGATATTTTTAAAAGCCGAATGACTAAAATACGCTTTCAGGAAATTTTCTTCTGAGGAAGAAACTGTGTCCAAAGACAAAAGACAAGCTTAGGAAATACACTAAAAGGTAACACTGGTTGATGAAAACATACTGACCTTTCACATGGCATAAGAATCTTACCCAGATTCTAAAATCAACCACACTCTGTAATTCAGAAGACCTAACCACCCACTGATTCTTTTCCTGTACAAATAAAATGTTCACAGTGCCAGTGTGAAATATAATCTCTGGAAAAAGAAACATTATTTATAGGTGTGAGTGATATAACTGTGACATTTATAAGCATGTGAATATAGATAAAAGTATATTTACCAAAATACTTTTAGGTCTTAAACATATTTGATTTCAAAAACTGGTTACATAACAAGAACAGTTCCAAACCATCTTTTCTAAAAGCATACATTTACAAAAATCTTTTAGTTACATAGAGATGCCAAACCTCTATGTCAAAATTCATCTGTAAGACAGTCAAACAATTCCATTGGTGCTTGTTTCACTGCTTATAGAAAAGTCAACATAAATACAATATCCATTAAATTGTGTTTAACTTATTTAAACTTATTCCTAAAAACCAATTATATTAGCAGAACAAAATGCTTCAAACAGGTTCCAATGGACAGATTATTGGAATCCTTAAGAATTCTTCCTATTCTCTTGCTACTTGTTCCTATTCTAAAGATTAAAGTTACCAAAATCTTGGTATCTGAAATCCCATTATCATTTTTGAAGGTCTGAATATAAATACTTGCTCTAATAAATTTCCCAAAGTAGAAAAGCAGTAACTTATTTTGAAAACTACCAAAGATGCTTTTTAGTAACAAAATTGATCAAGGGGAGCTGTAACAGATTGGAAGCCTGAAAAAAACTCAGAATTTAAAAAAAATTAAGATATATTTTTGGTAAGAGCTACTAAAAAACCTTCAACTCCTCCCTTCTTCACAAAAAGAGGTCAGCTCAAATTACCTTAATATGACCAAAATTCTATTTCTCCCTTTAGTAACTGCAATTGGGGGGGGGGGGGGAAGCAGGCTACAAAAATCCAAGGTTTACATCAATAGCTTTAATTTCAAAGATATATTTTAGATCTTTCCTAAAAAACTTCAAGTTCAATCTGCATCCCCCTTCGGGTTTAAAACATAGATATGTTGTATATTATTTTATACACTGACAAAAATTAAATTTCTCCTAAAACTGACGTTATTCTATATACAAAAAAAGAAACAAATACACACTATAAAAGGATATTAATTCATGAAATTACTTGTCTACTTCTTAGTATTCTTAACAAAAGCCTTAAGTCATATACATGGATATAAGTGTCTAGCATTTGCTTAATTCCTGCTATCTCTTACACAACTCAGGAAAAAAATTGAAAACATCATTTAAATATTTTAAATATACTAAATATAACTGTTGTAAAAATTCCTAGATTGTAGATTTAATATAACAAGAACACTAAGATGTTTCAAGATTACGCAGGAACGTCCTAAATGTTGGCTTTGACGTCCAGCATCAACTTTTTTTAAAGGTTCATGTCTTACTTTGAATGCCTCCTACTCCTCCCTTTGTACTGAGATGAGTAATTGTGTACTGAGGAAACAAACTTTAATTTTCTTAATTCTATTTGAGAGTCTCGGTTAATCTGTTCAAAAGATTTTAATATTTAATTCTTGAACACATGTAAGAATAACTTAAAATCTAAATAGATTTTTTTTCTATCTCTGAACTTGACATTTAGGTCTCTACTTATTGAATCACTAACCACACCCTTTCATTCATTCAACATAGTTATCATACCCCTTTCAAGGTATGAACTAGCAACTAGGGACATGAAGTGAATAAAACAAGGTCCCTACTCATGAAACGAAGAATCTAAGGTCAGGTAAGTTAGAATGCAATTATAATAACACAGTGATAATTACTATGACGTAGGCAAACACAAAAAGATGACTATGAGAACAAAAAAGGAAGGGTGCTTCATCCTATCTGGGGGCAGAGTCTTCAGAAGCTGAATGACTAGCAGGCCTTGGTTTAATGAGAAATGTGGGTAGGTGCTGGAGACTTGGGTCTCAGATAGGCTATGTGGTAACTGCAAAGACCCCCAAAAAGGAGGAAAGCATGGTTCTTTATGGGAACTACAAACAGCTCAATACAACTCAGGTTCAGAGCCTAGGAGCTAAAGTGCAAGAAAGTTATTAAGCAAAAGCCAGATCATGAAGGACTTTGTTAGCCATGCTTAGGAACTTAGATTAGATTTCATCTTGAAAGCTTATGGAGAGCATTAAAAGATTTGAAGCAGAATATTTTAGAAAATTACCACTAACAAAATATTGAGGATGAACTGGAGCAATCCCAAGAGCTGCTGTGGTAGCCCAGAGAAGAAATTAGAACTTGAACTAAGATAAAAGCAATGGGGATGAAGAGAAATATAAGTTAGAACTCTCATGTCCAATAAGGTAGTCAGTCACTAACTACATGTGGCTATTGAGCACTTAAAATTACCTAGAATTGAGATGTGCTGTAATTATAAAGTACATTTCAGAATTTGAAAATTTATTTTAAAAAATGAAAAAGAATCTTAACTTTATGTTGATTTCATGTTAAAATAAAATTTTAGATATGCTGGGTTATATAAAATATAATACTAAAGTTAATATCACCCACTTTTATTTTTTAAATGTGCTACTAAAAAAGCTTAAATTAAATACGTGGCTTACATTAGTTTCTATTGGGACAGTGCTAGGTTAGATATTGAGATGAATTGACAGGTCTTTTAACTAACCTGGGTCAGGGGAAGATTCAGGTTTCTGAATTTAGGTTTCAACAACTGGATTAATAGTGGCACCTATCATTAAAGGCAGGAATCATTTGAGTTTAAGGTGCTAACTGGACTTTGGGGAGACGTAAGTCTATTAGGCAGCTATGTATATAAAAGTTAGAAGTTCTAAAAATATCAAGGTTAGATAGATACTAATAATTTAAGTCATCAACATTAAAATGGTATTAAGGCCAAGGGTAAGAATCCAAATACAGTACACAAAATAGGAAGCAGGCCAGAACAAACAACTATATCCTACACCACCACCACCACCTTCGCCATCACCTATACAAATCCAAGAGACAGTGAGAGAGCAGAACAAAGGAAGTAGTTCACAGGAGAAGTTCAAAGAGGTCAACAGTAGTGGCCCCTCTTCAAGTGATCAATTTTATCTACCAAATGCTCTAAAGTGGTCAGTCTAAAGACACAGAAGAATCCATATGCTGTCAGAGCAGTGTAAAGATAGGAAAAATACAAGGGAAGAAGGGAGGCCAGAAATAAATAAGCAGTGAATAACTTACATTTGCTTAGGTAGCCAATGTAAACAATCTTTCTGAATGCTTATCTATGAAGAGCAAGAAGGTAGAAGCTAGAAGGGGTTAAACAGGGTCAAGGCAGGGTTTTAAGAATTTTTTTAAAAAAAGGATAGTTGCATTTGTTTAAATGCTAATAGAAAAGATCAAGTAGACAAGAGGCTGAAAAAAGAAAGGTAAATTAGGATAAAGACAAGGTTCTGAAGTGAGGACAGGATTTTCGGTAAGCACCAAAGATAAAATCACCTGCTAATCCTGCATGGGGAGGGGAGGACCAGAGAATTTTCAGAGGTAAAGATGTGCATTAGCAACCACGAGAACAGGGAGGAATGCTAGGAATATACAGCAGACAGCCAAGCAATTCTGTCCATTAGTTAAGGCTGAAGACCACATATCTGTGTGAATGTATACATGGGATCTTCTCCTCCAGTAGCAATTCATAACTAGTATAAGACGACAATCTGTAGGATGCATCTGAAACTTATTTCGCAGAAAGGGTGCACAAAAGTACAAGGGATCAAGGGAGCTGACAAGTGCAGTTAAAGCATTTCTGTGAACAAAAATGAAAGGGGCCAAGGACGAAAGGCAGGAAGGAAGCAAGATAACTAAAAATATGAAATTGTGGTTAGAATGAGCCATAAAATTAAGATTTTATAGGTGAAACAGAACTTCCAGATAATAACAAAATGGAGTCATTAAAATGATGGCTCAAGCACAATCCAGAAACTGTGAGGCTAAATTATTAAACAAGTTTTACATATGGACACTAAAAAGGTCCCAGAATGATGATAAATAAGAGTTTGGGGGGGAGGGTGGTAAGGAAAAGAAAAGTCAGTGTTCAGTGCCATGTTTAATGAATAAGAAGACAACAAAGATGTGGTGACTGATAAATTTAAGGATGAGAAAATGCTGTTGTTAAACAGGCTTTAAAGAAATTGAGCTTCTTAAGGGAGAATGGTCTGGAGTCTACACCAGTGCTGTGTGATAGAAATATAAGGTGAATCATATGTGTAACTGTAAATATCCTAGTAGGCACACATTAAGGTAGTAAGAGTAAAAAGGTGAAATTAACTTTAATAACGTGAATTATTTGACTCAATGCATATACATTATTTTAACATGCAATCAGTATAAAAAGTGAGATTCGTTTTACATTATTCATTATTCTGCCTTCTTTTCTTTTGTAATAATCTTTAAAATAAAGCACACCTCATTCAAAACTGGTCACATTTCAAGCACTCAAGAAACACGTGGTTAGTGACCACCACACTAGCTATAAAACCTTTCATAGATATAGAACAGTTTCGTTATTGCCAAGAGATTTACTAGAGAGTGTAAACTGAAATGAGTAATTATTAGTACCCCATACTGGGTGAGGATGTGAAAAAGTAGGCACTCTCCACCTGACTGGTGGGATATAAATTTAAAACACTTCTCTGAAAAGTATGCTGACCAAAAGCTTAGGTTTTCATGCCCTCGGACTCAAAATATTCCACTTCCACAAATTTATAATCTGAGGAATATGTAAGATTTAGATGGAAACACGTTCAACAAGGCACTGTTAAGTGAAAACCTGCAAAAACCAAGTTCCCGAAATGAGTGAAACAAATAACATATGTGGTGCACCCATATGTTCAAATATCATCCAGCTATTAAGTTTTAGAAAACTAGGTAAGACAATTAACAACACATAAATGAAAAACATACTACAGGCATCCACCGTTTCTCAAAAGTTCACATTACGCAACTTCACTTTTACAAAAGACCTACATCAGCATCAGTTTTCACTAAGGAAAATAACATTCAGAATTAGTTTTACAGCAAAACTTTATACAGGCAGTTCACACCGCAAGCAGCGAGTGGCCCCACCACACTCCTTCCCCAGAAACTTCACTCGCCACCCTCAACATCAAGCCGCCACGCGTTGAACTGTCTCTCGGCAAATGTGCTTTATCTCAATTTATTTCATGCATCTGTTGGCAAGATGTGTCCTAAGGTATCAGAAAAACCTGAGAGAGCTCGTAAGGGTGTATGCTTAGTGTAAAACTGGAATTAATTAAGCATACTTGGTATGATTTGTTAGGTTATTTTGTGGATCTGGAAACACTCAAAAATTTTTCCATATTAATTAATAGTCAATGTTTGTCTTACTCTATTTCGGTTTATGAAAGGTTTACAAGGAACGCCCTACTTTCAAATAGTGAAGAAAACCTGTATTACACAGTTGGCACAGTATTATGTACCTTTAAACGTTCTCTTGTTTATGGACTGGAAAATTAAAAGGACAGAGACTGGAATGGCATTAAAGAAACTAGCAGAGTAAAGACCACAGAAAATTTTCTCCATTAAAAGCAATGAGAAACTGGCAAAAGTATCAAAATCAACTTCTTCAGAACTCTGAAAATTAAGAAAAGGTTTGCAGCAATCCAGAGTGCTTATTTAATAAAAAGGGCTCAATCTCGGGAAAAACAGCAGCACTTGTTGCATTTTAACTTGCACATTCTCATCTCCCTTCCCCAGCTCTACAGGAGCCGTAAAAACCAATGGCAATGGCAAAAACTGGCAGGCTGTCAGTGACTGGAGGCAGAATGGGCTCCTTCAAAACTCCTTTCCCGAAGAACTACCTACCATTATTATTTGACCTGTCTGGTGGTTCACTGAAGGATCTCCCACAAGATAACCAAACCACTAAGAATTCATCAAGATGGTGTAAAAAATATGCCCCTGACAGAGTCCCAAAATACACAAAGACTAACAAAATGGAAGGGAGAAAGATGACAATTCAAATAATTGGATTTCAATACCTCATTTTCAAAAATGGATAAAATATTAGATAAACAAGGAAAGAGAAGATCTGCACCCTTTCACATATTTTTCATATTTCTTACGTTTTCTTTTCATTTGTGCAAAAATGTACGAAGAAACTAAAAAACTAAACACACCAGTGAGATTGGTTATCCATATGTATGAGACTTTGGTAGAAAAGAAGAATGAGTATAGGGTAGGAGAGATGTAAGGTGTGGGAACACTTCAGGACATACTGTTTTATGAAGCTGACTATAACACCACAGTCATGTTTTTCATGTTTCAATAATTTTTTTCCAAAAAATAAAAAATAAAATAATCAGCCAGGATGTGAGAAGAACTCAAATGGACTAGAACAGTAACAAATAAAGCTAAATGTATTTCAAATGAGTAACATAACCACAGAGTGAGGAACAAAACATAAATTAACTTTGAAAAATAGATTTTAATCATACAGTACACGACTAAATACAAAAAATATATGCAAACACTACCTCCTAGTAAGTAAATATATTTATACAGCAATTCTAAAACCACATTTATATATATACCAGAACTGAACAAACATGTAAATAAATTGTGGATGAGAGCCAGGTTTTTCACAGTTAGAGAAAGGAGTTACAAATAAGGAAAAGAGGAAGACTAGACTGAACCTTATGTTAGTAGACTGGAAAGTGCATCAGTGTGAATTCATGGTTTTTAATACACACTTAGATACATATAGAAATATAGACGTGCGCATGCATAATTAAATAATTTCCTAGATCTATCTGCTAAAGACACCTAGAAGCAATGATACCCCAATAGCAATGAGCACTTCCAGTACTCAGACCTGGGTTTCTAAATATTATTCTCAAAAAAAAAAAAAAAAAAGAACCTGAACTCCAGAAAGTAAGGAAGTGCTCCAAAAACTGATGGTACATGATGAAACGATGAATAGGAGCGAACTTGAAAGAGCTCTCAATAGTCAAACCCAAGACAATCTGAACAAAACAATGGTTAAATTAATATTCACGTGCTTATGTCAATACTAACAAATAATTGAATGAATACATGAGAAGAGCTTTTTACAAAAACGTCCGATTTTAAAAATGTAGAATAGAAACAGAAATTCACTATTAAGGCAAACAGCGCAGTAATAATTGTGACAGGCAAGAATTAGTGACAGTGGAAAAAGTATGATAAGAAATAGTTATTTGCATAGTTCATCCAAGGACTGCTATCTAAAACATAACTCAAAAAGACAAATAACCAAACTTAAAAATTGACCAAAGATTTCAAAAGACCATCAAAGACATGGATGGCAAATAAGCACACAATTAAGATCCTCAACATCACTAGCAATTAGGAAAATGCAAATTAAAATCAGTGAGGTATCTACAATTCCACTAGAATGGCTAAAATTAATGAGTGAACATTCCAGGTGTTGGTGAGTGTGTGAAGCAACTAGAATTCTTATATACAGTTGATGAGATTATAAATTTTACAACTATGTTGGAAAACAGTTTGGCAATTTCTGAAAAATTTAAACATACACCTGTCGATAACTTAGCTTAAGTACCCAAGGGAAACGTAATCATGTGCCACCATCAATTACAGTTTTTTAAAAGGTGTATCCAAAAAAGCCAAAAAGAAAATATACCCAAATTTTAATATTGGTTGTATTTTGCTTACTGGACTTGGAAGTAATTAGTTTTATACTAGTTTCTGTTTTCAAAATTATTAAGAAACTTGAAGCATTTGCATTTAAAAAAAAAGAATCACATAGAAAATGAAGTCGTATTCACCACAAGTCAGTACGATTTTTCTACTAGGTAAGTCAGGTGTTCTTTATTTTCTATTTCTGACAAGTTCATTAGACTTCAAAGGAAGCAATTACAGAAGGTAATTCTGACAAGATTTCAATCACAACGTGAATATGGGTAAGATAAAGAAATAAAGGCTAAAATAAACTAATAAAATAAGATGAATTAACACCTGGTTAGCTGCATGTCCAATTCAGCAGAATTACACACAAGGATCCATCCTTAATTAAACCCAAATAACATCATTCATTACTTTGATAAAAACACGAAACGTGCAGATGATAAAAGGTGAAAAAGGTAAAAAAAAAAAAAAACTTTATTTATGACACACTAAGAATCCAAATAAAATTTCACATGGAAATATGTGAATCTAAACCATCTCCTTTTTCCCACCCCTAAACAAGTCTGAAAGACAAACTTTCAATTAAGATCAGAACTATAAAACTGGACTACAAAAATAAGGTGGTAGAATTTACTTCATCCATTCAATCAACAAGGTTCCTCTAATTAAAAAAAAAAGGTGTTGAGTAATATAAAATAGCGTATGAGGAAAAGGTATAGACATCTTAGCTGACATTATGCTCCATAAATCAATAAAGCTACCCTAAAAGGTAATTTATCTGTAGGTCTCATTACATTAAAGGACATATAGCATGTAGAGCAAGACAAAAGATAGATGTATCCTGATCTGTGATTTTAAGATGACAAAATATTCAGTTCTTGGTGTCAGCAGGGATATGTACCACATAAAGTTTAGAGGGCAATAACAGTGATGGTTGGAAGGATGTAACCCCCTGCCACATAAACGTTAAAGGAAATGGAAACACTACAGTCTCTGCAAAAGACTCAAAGAGGGTTGTTTTCGAACTATTAAATAATATTAAAAGCAAAGCTAGACTTATCTTTTTGGTCTCAAGGAGTATATGAGAACTTCTGAATACAAATACCAAAAACAAACTTACGATACATATAAAAATAGGAAGAAAAAAATTAACAATGATAGCTACTCAAAGATAAAATATGCTTCCTCAGAAGATAGCAAGTTTCTAACAGGCTAGATCCACTCTGTCCATCAGAAATATAATACAAGCCACACATGTAACTTAAAATTTTTCTAGCAGTCACTTTTAAAAAAGCAAAAAAAAGTAAAATTAATTGTAATAATGTTTTCTTTAGCGCACTATACTCAAGACATTTCAACACGAATCAATAAAAAATTAGTAAGATATTTTATTTTATTTTTTTCAAAGTAAAATTGTTAAAATCCTGTGTATTTTACTCATACCAAATCTGAATTCAAACTAGCCACATTTCAAGTGTCCGACAGCCACACATGCTTGCAGCTATGTACTGGACGTTAGATTAAATGACTTACATCTTCCAATCCTAAGGTTTTGTGAAATATCAAAATAAGAAAAGTATCAAGAATGTACTCAAAAATTTTAAAGGATTAACTTCGTTCCATTTTAATCAGTTGCTACTGTGCCTTGTGCACTCATCACACACACACACACACACACACACACACACACACACACACACTCTCTCTCTCTCTCTCTCTCTCTGTATTTTACTGTAGCATTCATAGCATTCATTATGAATACAGCAGTTTTGTGAAAGAATCCTAATTATTTATGTAATATAGCTTTCAAACTAGCTTTTTAAAGACATCAAAGCCATTTCTTGTTAGAATACTGAATCCCATCACTCATAAAAATGTTTTACTGATAGTCATCTTAGCATTGCTCTCCTAATGAAAAGAAATATAGGTATTCATTGTTACCTGTTTAAATTTTCTTTAACTTATCTACATTACACCATATAGAAACATAGAAATTCAAGTCCTGTTATAGACTGAATTGTTTCCCCCACAAAATTCCTATATTATGACTGTACTGAAAGACAGGGCCTTTATAGAGGTAATTAAGGTTAAAGGAGACCATAGCAGTAGGACTCTAATTCCATGGGGCTGGTATCTTCAAAAGAGGAAAAGACACCAGACATATCTCTCACGCTTTCTCCACATGTGCACAGAGAAAAGGCCAGGTGAGGACATACTGAGAAGGAGACTGGAGGCCGGCCAGCGAGAGACCTCACCAGAAACCAAGGTTGCTGGCACCTTGATCTTGAACTTCCAACCTCCAGGACGATGAGAAAATAAACGTCTGTTGTTTAGGTCACCCAGTCTGTGGTGGTGTTATGGTAGCCCTAGCAGACTAACATAGTTCCTACAAAAAGTACTTTCAAAACACTGTATTGCAATTATTGTTGAAATTGTTAATAAATTATGATAAATGTTTATGTTTATAAATTTACAACCAAAGACTTGAAAAGCCTGCCTTGTTGAGCTATTGAAGTAAACAAAATACTCTGATACCTCAAAACTGCAAAT
Organism: Cynopterus sphinx; assembly: GCA_030015415.1. Lineage (NCBI taxonomy): Eukaryota > Metazoa > Chordata > Mammalia > Chiroptera > Pteropodidae > Cynopterus > Cynopterus sphinx. Next base: position 4,958,616 of record CM057391.1, read on the forward strand.
TATAATTTTATCCAAAGCCAAGGTCAACTTATATTTCATTATAAAAGCAATATTCAACTCAAGATCGATACTACATACAATAAAGCCAGAGATCAGTCGGCGGCTCAAAAAAGCATGCCAACCATTGCAAAACTGCAGTACTACCCCACATACAATACTTGTAATCTTAAACATAAACAATAACTGATAATACATAAAAAACTTGACAGTGCTTATCTACTAAAAAAATAGTCTTAAAGAAGTTCAGGATAAGGGAAGGATCATCAAAGACTTAGATACTTGGGAAAATTCCCCAGCATGAGTAGCTTTGATCTGAACCTTCCTTAGTGATGGAACTTCAAGGGAGATAAGAATAGCATAAGCCAAAAAAAAAAAAAAAAAAAAGCATAAGTAGAGGAAAGAATACAAAACATGATTTGATCTGAGTAGAAGGAAACAGCCAAACCAAGAAGGACCTGAAATGACTGCCTAAGTTTGTAATGAAGGAACACAGAATCACAAGGCAGTATAAATACAGTTAGAAATATGAATTCCAGTTATCTGCTGTAACTCAGAGCTATGCTCTGTTGCATAGGTTACATCACCTTTCTGGGCCTCAGATTGTTAGGATAATGTTTTTATGAGGTTATTGTAATGTATATATGAAACATTTGGCACTTCACATACAATAAGTACAATCTGCAATAGGTAACAGCTATTATTAAAGCTTCTGGGCTTTTTATCTTGCACACAAGTGATTCTCAATCCTGACTATAATCAGAAACATCTGAGGAGCTTGAGCTTGATAAAAACAGATACCTGGGCCCCAGCCAAGAAATAGAGAATTAGATTCTTACTGGTAGGGCCCAGGAAACAAAACAGTATTTTAAATAAGAACCTTAGAAGCCTATACTATAAATAATAGATTTTTAAAGTTCTACAATAGGCCAATTATGAAAGTAGTGTTTTAGGTACGACAATCTTACAAATACTTATTGAATGAAGTGGAAAGAAACTGGAAGCAATAAAACAAATGAGGAAGCTACTCAATAGGAAAGAAAGTCCTTTGTTCATCTTGGTTAGATTCTAACCAAGAACTAGTGAATCAGAACTCATCCTTCAGTTAAAAATCAGTGCAATCTCCCAACACTAACCAAAAACTTCCAACACAGATTCAAATAAATTTCCATCAAGTATAAAACCCCTCCCTTATTCCCTTGCTCTAGGCCAGTACTCATGTTGACAGTGCATTTCTCACATAACATGATGTGTTTGTATGTTTCTGGTATTACTTCTGCATTCCATGTTGACCAAATACTTAACTTTCAAAAAGATAGGGGCTGCAACTTTTCAGCATGTCTAAAATTACTCCAAGATTTCAAAAAAGAAAAAGAAAAAGAAAACTACCCCTATGTAATTATCTAACAGCACAACACCACAAACACTAACTTAACTACTTTTGGTGAGCCCAATTGCCAACTAAGTCATTCTAGTTACCTTTTCAGCTCACAACTGAATGAATCATCTCATAAAATAACTCTGAGTTGTTCTGTATTAGACCAACTTTTATATTCTAATAGAAAACCCAAGACAGGAATGACTACAGTTCTAAGATCACTAATTTCATCCTTTCATGCCCAGTTCTCCTGTTTCCAAACTTAGAGAAATGTTAGCTACCTGATTCACTCGTCTCAGCAATGAGAAAACTAAAAAAGTTGCCCTCTGAGCACATACAGTCATTGTAAACTATACAGTGACTATAGATTTTGGTTTCTGAAGTTCTCTTCTACTTGCACATTTATTTTATACATCCATAAAACATTAATCATTTATACTTGATTTCCTTTTCACTCAGCATATCAATTATACAGAACACAACAGGGGAACAGAAATGTCAATCTACCTCGATGCTTAACATATAGCAGACTTTCAATACAGATATGAACCAGGAAATAAAAACTGAGCAACTAAAACACAAAGATTTGTAACAGCAAACTGGATAGCTACAAACTTTAAGGACAGAAGGAAGCAGGTACGTCCAAGAACAGAATAATGTGAAAAGCTATGTACAGTTAATCAAAAACAGCTCTCGTACTGCATTTAATAGCCCCCATATTATGTCACAACACAAAACCAAACATCCTTAATGATTTTAATAAGTTCAGTATATTTTACCTGAAAATAAGGAAGTTTATCAGTTTATATGTAATATCTTTCTCCAGTGATCTAAAAAATGTAAACTAAAAAAGTTTAAGGTACTAAACTAACACATAACCTTGGAAAATAACTGGGGAAAGCAGAAGCTTAAAGATACTCTTGAAAACACTTAAAATTCTAAAATATTGAAACTATGAAATGTCTCAAAATTAAAAAATGGTCAGCAAATTAGGATATCGACAAGGGAACACCATATATATATTCAAAATTATCTTCACATAGGTTAATAAATGAACTTTGACATTGTGTGAACAATACCTTGGTTTTGTATAAAATTTAAGAGTGTACAGAGTACTTTCATATATATTACCTCATAATATAATTTATGCTGGAGGATATCAACTCAAAAGGTTCATCGTAATTACCTAACTACTTAAAATGCAAATTTCTCAACCCAACGTCACACCTAGTGAATTAATGAGGCTGCAAGAGTGTTAACACTGGAAGTGTTTCCAATGCCTAACCAGGGTTAAAAACCACTAACCACTAATATACCACTAATTACAACCATGAAAAAAATACATATATGCAATTTAAAAAGAATACAAATTAACTTTCAGTGATTGAAACAACTTAATGGCTTTTTTCCCTCCTGGTTAATTTGTTTAAATTAATCATAAAAGGAACTAAGTATGTCTATGAAACTTTAAAATTAAAAAGCTTAAAATGTTGATGCTTGAAGGTGTATTACTTACTGAAAAAATTTTCCTTGTTCAGATCCCCTTACACCCCAGACTGCTACATGTAACAAATGAAACGGTACCCTGGTTATTTTAATAACAGTATAAAAAGAAAGCACTAAGAGAGAATTACTATGAAGATTTTGCCTCCTCTTACACAAATAATGATCCCACTCAAAATATTTACAAGTATTCACTAAAACTGACTGACAATCCATACCAAAATCTTCCTCAAAAAGAATGCCTGATTACAATTTGAGTGTACATTTTGAATATATAAAGATACAAAATGTCTTTGTATAAAGAAACATTAGCAGGACCCTTAGTTTGAAACAACTACAGCTGCGAAATATACCAGAGGAAATTATTCATAAGTAAACATTTTAGTACTACTCAAGAAATTGTGACCTCACTCCAACTTTGAAGAATGCAGAAGTTTTGCACAAATCACTTCAACTCTGCTCACCAAACCACAAATACCAAGTCTTAAAAAAAAAAAGTACCAACAAATTTATTGACCAAACTACAGTATAGTCTTTTTTTCAATATGGCAGATTCAGTTACTAAACATAAAAATTCAAAGCACAAATGAAAACATTTACAATAATCATATAACGTTTACTTTCCATCCAAGATGTCTGTCCTGATACTGAGACTTTACTAGACATGCACACTTAGATGTCCTCCAAGCCTCTCAATTTCATGTTTTACCTATTTCAAGAAATGGTACCTCTCCATCACCCATATACTCCTGAAAGCTCAGATATTCTAGGTTCATCATTCACCACCTACAACCCCTCACATACCACACACCTCACAACCATCCCCTATATACTTCATGCCCTTGACCAATGCCCTACTTACTATGACTTTTATCTTTTGGTCCTAGGACTGCGACATTAACCTTCCTCAATTCACTAGCCCCATCTTGGTGCTATATCTATCCCTATTGAAATTATCACAATGCTCATGGTTACCCCTCCTTTTTTAAAACCCTTCAATAATGACTGTTTTAAATCCTCAGCATAGTACACCAGATCTCTGCTTACCTGTCTAGCCTCATAATCTATACCACCATGATTTCTCAGCTTAGATTAAGCATCCTTCCTACTCCACCTAATCACTCCCACCCATCTTTAAAGATTCATCTTTTCCAGTTTGGAAAAAGGTATCCTGCTCTGTACTCTTCCCACTGTATATATACCTTTAAATAATATCACAAATAATTTACTAAGTAAATGCAGGATTGGGAATACAAAAGTGAACAAAATACAGTCTTTGACTTTAAGAAACTTACTACGCAGGCAGAAAAGTAGTCAATTGCCATATAGTCTGATAACTTTTTTTTAGGTTAAGATCTGAGTGTTATACGCCAGGCTAAGGACTTGCCATATACTATCTAATTTCACTTTCATATAATTCTCCAATAACTTTAAAATTCTCATTTTACAGAAAACAGAAAAAGTTATTTACCCAAGCAAGGTTCAGTTAAGCTTCAGAAATGTGAATGGTGGTCTGACTCCAAAATCTTAAGCTCTTAATCACCATGCCTTCTACATCTACTGTCACAGAATTTAACTCCGTTTCTCTAGTGCCCAGCATACAACAGACACAAGACGTATATTTGTTAAATGAATGAACCTGACTGTGAAAACTAAGCTAGTAATCGCTTAACATCAATGCTACTGCTAACAAAATTTAACTCCTCCCCCATATTATACTAAGCGCGCACTACTGCTATTTTCCATGTCTTTTCCTACTTTTTAAAAAGCGTAAGTAGAAATATACAAAATTTATTTCAAAATCAGCTAATAGGTCTCAACTTGCAGTCCACAAAACACCGCTGTAGAGACCAATAGTCTACATTTAAGAGTACGCTCTCACCAGGCAGGACTAACCTATAATCACACTACCTTAAAATTCTACTCCGCAAAAACACATTTTTTCTACATCAGTTTCATTGTACAATAAATCTTACATCACTTACAGTCCAAACTTAGTACATTAGATACAAAAGGTTCTGTCTTAAAATTTAGCAAAATGCATAAATGTTAAAGTTATAATAAAAAATTTCAACCTCTAATCAAAAACAATATAGCTTATTAGCTCACAATGTGAAACATGGTTCTCAACTCATCATTTAGTTTGGTAAGAATACTCTTATTGGCAAAACCCAGAGTAAAGTATATAGTGAATGTGCATACCATCAAATTATAAGAAGTCGGAAACCAAACCGCTCTACCACTATCTTCACTCTGACTGGTCTTGTCACCTGACTATCCCCCATTCATGAGACCTTGGAAAACACAGACCTAACTCTTCCCCCTCCCCAAGTTTTTTTTGGGGTGTGTGTCTGTCTCTGTTGTTGTTAACTCATTAACTCTCTGCAACTGCTCTAAGGTCTATCAGGAGTCCTACCTTGTCTCAGACTAGCTCAGAAGTTCTGGCATGATTTATTCAAGATTATCTCTATGAGAAAATGCCCAAATCCACCACCCCATTTGATAACAAACTTCTGAAACAATATACTGAAAACACTACCTTTCATGTAGTTATATATCAGATACCTTTACTCCAAATCAAAACCAGAAACCAAAAATTCTGAACTTCATTACAATATTATCATTTCCGTAAATCCGCCTATTTGATGGAAACACAAAATAAATTTCCAGTATCAGTTGCGAACTTCAATTCTGTAAGCCTAAGAATCGATGCGATACTTCTAACAACTGTGTCGGAAGGGCCTGGCTCCGTCTGGTCCCATCACAGACTGACACCACGCTGCCGCACACACCGTCCATGGAGCCTCCACATTTCATAGCTCACTCATTCCCATCTCCTCCAGCCCCACCCGCTGAACAGCTGGGTGGGATGAAAGACTGTTTCCTGCCCTCCCCCTTTGCTCCTTCCCTTGCTATTTGGGGGAATCACGGACCCAGGCAGCAGGAACCAGCTTTGTAACTGTTTATATCCCAAGGTACCATCTTCCAGTCTGTAAGGATTCCACAGACTTCCTTTCTTGCGTACCTGTGCACTTCATGCCTAAAGAGCCTTTCTTTCCTCTTCAACTTGCTTAAAAGTTGGGGGAGGGGGATGGATGGACTATGCTCATCACCTGCACGTACATAAAGGTGTAAACCAAGTAACATGCTCTGAATGTAAATGCTCTGTTCATTGAGAGTCTCAAGGGCAACTGGGAAGATATTCTTCCCTTTTATCAAAACAAACCTTAACGCCGAACTACAATACTACCAGACTCGCAAGAATGAGCTATTTCAGGGACTAAGCCAGCCCCTGGCCGTCACATATTCCTTCCCTACACCATCAACACCCAGGTGCGATCAGGGCGCGCTCAAAATGTCCCTGGGCCAGTGAAAAATGGGCTCGGAAAAAAAATCTCAGTTGCTATTATTCCCCACCCCACACACACACACACACCAGGCCGAAGTGGCACTCAGGAGTGGAAAATGTGAATGAAACGGCCTTGCTCTTTTTCCAGTACGTGAGGGGGAGGGGCGGGCGGGGAGCCGGAGGGGAGGAAAGGAAACGCAAGGGCTTCTCCGGAGAAGCACAGACGACCGAAACGCTTGCAAAAACAAAAAAACCCATTTCCTTAAAAACGCCGCCGCTCCGTGATCTCCAGGAGGGGCCGCCCGCCCCCCGGCCTTCCTCTCCGGGCCGGCGACCCTCCCCAGCCTGCCCACGCCTCGGGAGGGCGCCCTCCCAGACGTTCTCGGTCTGTCCCCCTTTTTCTTAAAAAAATAAAATAAAATAAAATGAGGCCCGAATCCAGGGTCCTCCTGCGGCGGCGGCGGACGCGAGCCTCGCCCGCCCGGCCCCGGCCCCGGGGCGGCGTCGGAGGACAGAGCCCCCGAGGGGCGCCGTGGCCGCGGCTGCAGCCTGCCGCCTGGCTCTCCCTCCCGCCTCCCTCCTCCCGCCCGCCCCGGGGCGCGCGCGACACCCGCGGCCCACGAGGGGGGCGCCGGCGGGCACCCCGGAGGCCGCGGCTTCCGTCCCCACAGCCCACCCCAGCGGGCCCGGCGCCCCGGGGCCCCCGGCCTGGGCGCAGGAAGCGCCGCCGCCTCGGCTCCCGGCGCCCGCGATTCCAACTGTCAGCGCCGCCGCCGCCCCTCCCCCCGCGCCCCCCATCCGCCGCCGCCCCCGCCGCGCCTCGGGGCGCGCCCGCGGCCCGGTCCGGCGGCCCAGGGCCGCCCCCCGCATCCCCTGCCCGGCGCGGCGGCCCGGAGCTGAGCCTCACCCATGGCGCCGCCGCCGCCGCCGCCGCCGTGGCCGCTCCTCTCCTCAGCAGCAGCAGCAGCAGCAGCAGCCGCCGCGGAGCGCGCACTGACCGACATCCCCTCCCCCTCCGCCGCCAGCCCGGGCGCGGCGCGGGGCGGCGCGGCGCGCGGATTCTCCAAAGCCGCCTACGCCGACTGCGCGGCGCCGCCGCCGCCCGGCGTCGCTGCGCCGCGTACGCAGGCGGCGCCGCGCGGACACCGCCCCCGCCCCCCGCCCCCCCGCCGGAGCGGCTTCCGGGCGGGCCGCCGCCGGCGGTCTCGCGAGATTTCCCCTCGCGAGATGATTGCTCCATGGCGGGCATGACTTCATGGGCGTTCGCGCCGCTCCGCCGCCCGAGGGGCGCCGCCATGTTTCGATCAGTGCGATGCGGCCCCTCTCCCGAGGGCCTGTGGAGTCGGGGCTCCGGACAGATTTCTTTCAGGATCGAGCTCAAGGTGACACGGCCTTAGGTGTGTCCGTGGAAGGGCACCCCCCCCCCCCGGGGAGGCTGCGAGGGAGTGGCCGGCGGCGCGCGAGGGTGCGGCTTTGCCCAGACCAAAGATGGCCGCCGCGGCCGCAGCCGCCAGGGCCGCCCCGCGCAGCCTCGCGGCGGGTCCGGGAGCGGCGGGAGCCGCCCCGCTGCCTCTCGCGCCCGCTTACGGAGTTGGCGTAAGGCGGAGGGGCGCCTCTCGGGAGGGGCCGGCCTGGGGAGCGGCGCTCGGGGCGGGGGCCGCGGCTGAGCTGGCGGGCGGTGGGAGTGGGGGTGACGGGACGTGCGAGGCGAGTGTCGGTCTGAGTCCCCGTCCCCCGCCTCCCGCCACCGCCCTCCCTCGCCTCGGGGTCGAAGGCGAGGTCAGGCCCCGCTGCCCCGACACCCTCCCGGCGCGGTCACCCTGCGGGCCCGGCGCAGCCGAGCGGTCCGAGCAGCTCCCCCCGCCGACTCGGGGCGGCTCGCCTGGTCGGTGCCCCGGGGGCCCTCCTAGAGGGGCGTCCTCCGGGCTGCGGGCACCCCGCCGTCGAGGGAGTGCGTGGGAGCGCGGGAGCCCGCCGCGGAACCGCTCCGGAGGACTCAAGGGCCACGGTCGTGGCGTCTCCGTGCCGCAGCAGGGAGTGCTGCCCCGTCCGGGGCCCTCTCCGGTGCCTTGTGATGCAAGCGGCTTCGCCTCGCTCCCAGCAGCCCGTGGCCTCTCGTACCTTCCTTGAAAAGGAATGGCTGTCTTCATTTTATCATTCACGCACATGTACTGTCTTTCCTATTAAGCTGCACGTTAAGGAATTTTATATGTATATATGATATATGTTATACATAAAAACATTTTACATATATTCACATAATTTTATATATATACACTTCACATATATATACACACATAATTTTATATACATACATGTGTGTATATATACATACACATAGATATAGGTATAGATATAGATACAGATATAGATAGGTATATATGCCGGCTCATGGCCAGCACAAGAATATTCACAGCAGCTTTGCTTATGTTACTGAAACCATTTAAATGTCCACTCACAGGAAAATGAATAAGTTCCATCATCGGACAAATGCACATACACAGAATTCTAAACAATGGATATTAATGAGCTAAAGCTACTACTGTTAATTTAGTTAGAGTCCCTTAACATAAAATATTGAGAAGGGAGAAAAAAAGGTTGCAGAAAAAAGGTTGCGGTATACCATAAATAAAAATTTTAAAATAAGAAACTGACATCACACTGAAAATCAGAAAGGGAAATGATAGATTCCAAATTCAGAATAGCAGCGAATTCTAGACAGGAAGAGAAAGGAATGTAACAGGGAGGGTTCACTTGTAACTATATAATGTTTTGTTTTCTACTAAAAGTAACCTGCAGAAAATGTGGGAAAACCTTAAAGGTGGAGTATATGTGGGGGTTAAATTGTGATGATTTTTTATATTACTTTGTACACTTGAAATGTTTCCAAGTAATTTTTTTTTAATGAAGGAAATTTTATCTAAGGAAACAGCTTGTTTTGTGTCTTGATGTCTGCTGTTTCCCAAGTCTCCATTTGCTCCATTTAGTGTCAAGAAAAAGTAGAACCCATCAGAGAGGAATTCCAACAACTTCTTGCTTCCACATTCATAAGCCTGCCTGCATCCACACTAATCCTTTCAAACATCACAATGGATCAGGTACCCACCCCCTCCCCCATCATAGGCACAGACTTCTGCGTGTTTTCTATATTTTATGTCCTTGTGCCTGTCCTCTGGATTCTGTCTTCCCAGGAACTCCACTTGATGGATTATTTATTCAGTAAGCTTCTGGATTCTGTCCTTACTACTGCACTGAAACTCCCAACAAGGTCACTAACAACCCTTTGTTCAATCCAGTGTGGACCCTTTTTTTTATTATACTCGACCTCTAGTGATCATGGGCTGCTGCATTTACATCCCTTGATTTGTGAAACCACACTTTCCTAGTTTTCCTCCTAGGTCTCTGGCTTCTTTACAGTATTTTTAATTTCCAGGACCTCCATCTTCTGCCTGTCACTTAAATGTCCATGTATCTCAAAACTGTGTCCTAGTCAGTTTATTCCTATCTAACTTTTTATACTCTCCTTTAGTGATCTCATTCACTTCCATGGCTTCAATGACCATATATATGCTAATGACTCCTAACTATACATTTCTGTTTCAGTTCTCTTACTACAGATCTGGATACCTGACTGCCTTTAAAATATATGTCCTGATGTTGCAAGGTATATCAAAACAATGTATCCCAAATTAAGCTCATTTTCATTACACTTGCTTCTGTGTTCTCAGTCTCTAAATGGTATCATCATCAACCCAGCTGTCTAAGCACAAAATATGGATTTTACACTCAGCTCCTCCCTTTCTCTCACCTCCTACAGCCACCAGAATGTCCTCTCAGTTTTTTCTTCTCATACATCTCTAACCTATTCATTTCTCTCTTATCTCCGCCACTGCTATTCTATCAAGGCCAGTATTATCTCCTGCCTCACCTCTCTGCCATAGCCTTTCCACCTGGTGCCTTGTTCTACTCCAACTCATTCTTCACATTGTACAGAGTGACCTTCTAAACTTTATGTCAGTTACCTGTTATCTTCAAATGTTCCCTTAGGAAACTTATATGATACATTTCCTCATTTCTGGCCAATCTACCATGCCTTGCTCTCTAAACCCTAGCAAGCCTTGCTGCTCTTTCTGTCTGGGACCCTTCACTCTCCTTTTTACACTTGCATTTCTTACCTGGCTTTCTCTTTTAAGTCTCGGCTTAGCCATCATTTTCTCTAAAAGCCTTTCTTGAACTCTCAAGATGGGTCAAGTTACCTTCTTATCCTCACATATATTTACTCCCGTGGTGGTACTAATAGCACAGTTTTGCACATACTTGTCTCTCATTTCAGTAAAATTTCTTTAAGAGCTGAGACTCTTGTCTTGGTCACCTGTGTATCCCCAGCATCTAGCACAGGGTATGGTATTCATTAATTCATTCAGCAAATATTTCTTGAGTTGTAACTGGTACTAAGCACCAGCACAGTGGTTAATGTGTGGAATGAGGAACCTTTGTGAGAGTTCTCTGAGATGCGAGGGGACCCGTGAAGTCAGAATCATTTTAATTCTAATACTAAGAGTCTTTTTTTAACCTTTTTCATTCTCATTCTCTCATGAGTTTTCTAGAGACTACATATAGTATGATAATTGTAACATATTGATTGCAAAAGATAAATAATTCAGCTTTCTCATATTAAACCTGACAGTTGGATTTGCAAAAAATGTAAAACAATGGCACTCTTCAAACTAATTTCTGTTTGTTTTTGGAAGATATTATTTCTCATAAAAAATATTTAACATGTAATGGGTTTATTGTTATTTTTAATGAATAAATATTTTTAAATTTTCTTGGTTGTAATTTCTAGTTTCAATAGATATATTTCATATAAACAAAAACTCTTTGAAGTCCTCAATAATTTATAAGAATGTAAAAGGGTCCTGAGCCCAAACACATGAGAATTGCTGTACTAGCATACACTATGTGTGCTAATGTCAGTGTGTTAAATTAATGAATGTCACTTTGCCAAAACCCCGGCACATAGCTGCTTAATATTTCTTAATCAGAGTTCCCCCCAAAATTCCCAGAATAACTGAATGGGCAAAAAAATACCCACATGTAATATCTGAATATACATAAGTGAAAGTATTCTTTACTTGTACATGCTTTGTAAACTATGGCATGTTATACAAACAATGTTCTTTTGGTAATTGTCTATGATAAATAAGGATCAACGTTCTAGCTTTGGTGATGGAACCAGGATTACGTATTGTGATCTGATAGTTAACTTGAAGATATGAATGTTTATAGCCACCCATTTTACATCAGTCTAATCCACATACCGATTTTGTGAAATAGATGTTATCCTTTTCTTTTAAATGAGAAAACCAGTGTTCAAGAAGTGAAGTGATTTATTCAAGGTCTCAGAATCAGAGTTGATAAGAGCCTGAGACAAGTTTCAGAGACCTCATGCTTTTCCAATACATAAGACCTCAGGTAAAGACATTTGTTTCTCATCCTAAATCCTGTCCTCATTTTCTAGACATTTGCTCTGGTGAAAGGGTAAGATGGTTTCTACAGTTTTCTAGTACTTTCACACTTAGGGCAGGCCGAAGGATGTGTGGATGGTATTAGTCTATCTGAAGGTTTTCTTTGAGGGCCAATTCAGAAGCAACAATGTAAGTGAGATGGCACTTCTCATAGAACAAGTCTGTCCTGTTTTCTACAATGTCAAAACTTAGCAGACATAATCAGGTTGAGCAGAAGGGGTGGAGCCTGAGATTTCAGATGTGTACTTTATGAAATGTATTAGGCAGTCCACACATTTCCCTGTTAACTAATATTAGAATGTCCAAAAATTAAAAAGCAGTAGTAGAGGATTGAGAAGTGATGTGGGAAATAAGGAGACATTAACTAAATAAAACGTTTTTCTTATGAAAATGAAAGATATATAACATTTAAAAAAGCTAATTTCATATGAGTGAATATAGGAGTATATTTTGTTCACATCAAATTTAGACTATGAAACCCCATAATTCAAGACATTCCTCAAGAGAAATATTCTACCATCCACAGCATCTTTTATGTGTCATGAAATACAAATACAGGGAATCAAGGTAAGTATGGTTTAAATATTTTTGTGTTTAACTTTTAAATGTTTGAAAACAAATAGTACATTCCAGTGTTGAATTCATAATTAAATAGCATAGTTATCAGAGGTAAGTTCTGTTGAGGTCAGAGAATCCAACTAAAATAATTGACTGTTAATGTTCTGCAAATGAAGGGGATATTGACCTGCCCTTTTATAGATTAAGAATCTATACAGTACAGAAAGTCAAGTGACATTTGCAAGGTTATACAACTAATGAATAAAAATTAGAAAAAATAAAGCCTCACTTCCTCTTGCTTTATATAGATCAAACTTCACCCCACAGAGGAAGAGAAGCCAAAATACTTAGTAGCAAAAACAAAAGAAAATGAGAGAACCTCGCAACTGGCAACTCGAATGCCAGAGATTTAAACAAACAGCAAAATAGCCATTTAAATAACAGCTCCCATTCTTAAATTCTTTACCTTCGAAGGAGGGATTTTTCTTTTTCCCATCAGCCAAGGAGTGAGTTGGGGAGAAAGCAGAGCAAAAATAGGATGTCTGAATCCTGACTGTCCCAGGAGGCCAGAGTTATCTCAACTTATCACTGGAAGCTCAAGGAATTTTCAAATTCCAGGACTCTCATGGAAACTAAGTTCCAATGAAGATGAGAGCCCCACTTCTGTCAGGACTCCGTGCCCCTGGTAATGGGCTGGCAGCACAGTTGCCTCTGGGACTGAAGGAAGAGAGGAAGCCATTTACCTTGAGGTTTCATTGACAATCACCACTTGTAGAGCTACCAATCTGATTACACAGTAAAAATACCACCGAGCACAATACTGGCGAAAAATCCAAAGTACATAAAATCTATTATAAGTGGAAAGCCCGTTGTTGCCAAGTCCCTTTGGCATTTTGTACCACTGAATCATAAACTGACTGAAATAGGAAATACAGACACATGGTTCTATGGGAAACCAGCTGCCTTCAACAACCAGACTTAATATTGACTTTGGCAATGATTGAATGCCTCCTGCTATATAAGAGGCTACTGAAAGTCAGTTGAATTGAACTTAAGGAAGTTTAGATGACACACATTAGGTTCGTACAAGGCTATCATTTAGCACACAGTTGGAAGCTGCCCTCTCCAAATCCTGAGGGCCCCCCTCGGAGAACCTCATATCCAGGAAGACAGGAAGTCCAGAGAGGAAGCAAGTGCCTGTGCCAGACTAATGGGCTTGCTTTATGTGAAGCTATTGCTTGGATTATCATGGAGGCTGACTGGCAGAGAACAAATGCTTAGTAATAATTAAAAGAGTATGCCATTACTCCCTTCCTTTGTGAGGCTCCTGACAACGCAGAGGCTCGCTCTTATACTGTCTCTCTCATAATTTTAGGGAGATACTGAAGCACCTGATAAAAAATAAATAAAAGAACAAATGATGGTGTATGTTAATTGTGATCCATTTCACAGAAGGAATTTCTATTGAGATTTATTTACGGTTTTTAGTTGATACTTTCCCCCCCGGATTTGCTTGCAGAAATTTGGCAGTAAATGATAACAACTTGCCAGTCAAACACCAGATAAACATTTTATGAAACCAAAATAATGGCCATCTTTTTCCAAAGTGGTGGGAATACAGCATTAAACACTAGCATTGAACTACAGATATTTACCCCTGGCACTCTTATTCCAAAAGGCTGCATTCTTAAGAATCTACTATTTTAAGATTTGGAAGAGACTTTATAACTCTAAATCAGCCACCTACTAATTAAAAATTCTTCAAATACTTTTTGCCATGTAATATCTAAGGCCACAATACCAACTATTAAAACTATAAATGCTAAAATTTGATTTTAAATGAAGCAGATGTACAGATGATATTACTTTATAAGCCCTATATTTCACATATGGCATGGGTGTAATTTTGCTTTTTATGATTTATGACACAAACTGAAATCCTTCTGATAAAAGTGTTCATTCAATTGGTTATTATTTCAGAATATCTTTTTGGCGTGAGCTTAAACATCAGTGACATCTAGATGCTGTCAATGAGCACTAGACAAAATGTGTTTTCTTGTGAGATTTAGCTGTTTTGCAAATTTGTAAGCAAGCATGACTATTAATTACCTTTGCTATGAGACTACAGACCCTGAAGGTAGATTATATCTTAGCTGTCTTTTCATCTTGTTCTAACCTAGCATAATGCCTTGCACATAGTAGGCACTCAGATATTGTTTTGGAAATAATTGCATATACTTTCAGTGTTTGTATGTGGTTTAGAAAACTGGCGCAGCAAAAGGAACACCAAAAAAGGGCAAAAAAAAAAAAACAAAACATGGAACATGAGTATTGCAAATAGGAAGAGATTGTTATATTCATATTTGCTCCTTAATTTTTGTCAATATTCAGTACATGCACAAATCCAAACACATTAAGAAAAAAGTTAGGAAAAATTTTTTCCTACACAATTTCCCTCAGATTTCAAATGGCAGAGATTTCTTTGTATTTTTAGCATCACCATGAGGCTTCTGTGCTTATTTGAAGTGTGGGGTTGGCATCACCTTGACAGTCAAATGAAAGGCTCAGCTGATACTGCCATTGGCAAGACGAGGGGAAAGAACAGGTCTACCTACACTTCCGTTTCAGCCCAGTTGCTTCCTCCCCTTCTCCCCCACTCTTGATCAGTTCTAGATAAGAGGCAGGCCTGACTTGTAGCTTCCTGAGATATACTAATCTGTTGGGGAGGAGTAAGCAAAATCCTTCCTACATCTATGGCACTTAAGCAATCAAAGTAAGCTCCAGAACAGAAACAGAAGGCTTTTCTCTCTCTGACTGATACTCTCACGCTTCTTTTCGTTTTGACACCAACACGCAGCAGTCTCCAGCAAAGCAAGCCTCTGCTTTACAAGTAAAAGGAATTGCTGAAGGAAGAAAGAAAGATTAGCAGACCTCGAGACCGAGTATTTAGCTTCTGTGGCTGTGTAATTTTGGGTGAGTCAGTCTTCTTCAGGAAATTGAAAGAATGTCAAATATGTGAAGGTTACTGAGGATGGCTGAGTAGCAGAATGTAGATCCTCAAGTAATTCCAAGTTTCCTTCCTACCTCTTCCTTACAGAAGCGCACACACAGCGGATATAATGAAGGCTGAGTGACAAGGGGTGGTCAGGGGGAGAGAATGTGTTACAACACAGCCTCAAGGGGGAGGGGCATTAAGTCTAGCTAGCTGCTAGGTTGATCTAGGGTAATTTAATTATCTTAATCTAAAGATTTATCTAATTTAAAATAATCTACAAAGGTAAGCTACTTACTCCCATCAATCAGTGGAGGAAATGTGAAACTGTGGGAAAGATTTTTTCTTATTATTTCAAAGTTTATATAATGAAAATAGAAGTTATTTCAATGGGAAAATCCCTTAATAATTTCTTCTCATTATCTAAATGCCATTCCAGAATGAGGTACATCAAAGAACAAATTATTCACAAACATCCAAATAGCCTTAAAATTCCTCAGTGTTCACAATAAATATCTTCTATTAAATAAACTGCGATGAGAAGGAGGGTGAGGATGACAAAGAAAGGGGCAGAGAACGTGAGCGCTCAAGTAAACGGAGCAAAGGGCTAGGACAGCTTGCTCATGCCACATGGACCTCAGCTCAAAACAGGAAGGCCACCGAGGCTGTGAGGAGGAGCCCTCTGTATTAGCTTGCTAGGGTAACCGAAACAAAACACCAAAGCCTGGGTGGCTTAAACAACAGACATTTATTTTCTCATGGTTCTGAAGCTAGAAGTTCAAGATCAGAGTGTCAGCATGTTTAGTTCCTCCTGAATCTCTCTCCTTGCAGATAGATGACTGCCTTCTCCCTGTATCTTCACGTGGCCTTTCCTCCCTACGTGCACATCCCTGGTATCTTTTTGTCCAAATTTCCTCTTCTCATAAGGTCACCAGTCAGATTGTATTAGGGCTCACCCTCATGGCTTCATTTTAACTTAAGCACACAATCCCCCCCCCCCAAAGGCCCTATCTAAATGCAGTCCCATTCTGGGGTTAGGGCTTCCACATGAATTTTGAAGTAACACAATTCAGCCTATAACACTCTCCCTGTAAGTTAGCAGAGTCTAATTGTTATGTGTACCCTTTGACTTGTCTATTCCTCTTCTAAAAATTTATCCTAGAAAAATAACTAGCATATGTGCCAAGACAATATTTACATGAGGATGTTCCTTACAGCACTGGTTGAAAAAGCAGAAGACAGTAAACAACCTAGGTGTCCGGTAATAGACTTATAGCATAAATTACAGTCTGATCATGCAAATAGAATAGTAGGCCTGGAAAGATGTCCAAGATGCTGTATCAAAATCTTAAGCCACAGAGCACTGTGTGTAGCACAAACCTGTGTTTAGAAATTATGTTTGTATAGGCCTAGAAAAAGGTCTGGAACGATGTCTATCTAACTATTAACAGTGGTTACGTCTAAGGTATGGGCTTTGTAGTAGGGCCTTTCCCTCTTTATCTGTATACTTACGTAATTTGAATTTTTGCAACAGATGTGTTTGTTTTAAAAATTAAAAAGAAAACCATTGCTTTTTAAATTATTCCCAGAGGAACATGGGGTAGACAGATTTAAAGCCTATAAAGCTTGGCAAACACTGTAATAAATAGTAAAAACTACCTTTATTGAACATCTACTACTTAGCCAATTCAACAAATGTTTTGAGCCTCTATGTCTCAAGAGGCATCGTTAGGCACTTCACATATTTACACCCAATCCTCACAAAAACTTCTCAAGGCAAGTTCTACTGTTTTTATTTCATCATGCCAGAAAACAAGGCTCAGGGAAGTAAAGTCATTTGTAAAAGTTGCACAGTTAACAAGCAGCAAAGCCACATCTTTGGCTAACTGTATTATGTTGCCTCGTTAAATTACTTTCTTCCATTATGTAAATAGGGTACAGAAAACTGACATCCAGTTTGACATCATCTTAAAGTCACATTTATAGGTCTCTCAGCAAATAAACTATTATCTCCAAATCTAAGTCTAAATCTATCTACCTCTGGGTGAGCCTGACAGGCCTTTGCCCTGGTCCCTGTAGGTACTGGGGGGAGGAGGGCTGGGCAGAAAGAGCAGGGGCTTTGAAGGGGGAATAGAGTTAGGTTTAAACACAGCTCATCCATTTACTGGCCGTCTGACCGTGGGCAAATCACCCTATCTCCCAGGGCTGTCCTGAGGATGAAATGAGATTATGTAAGCAAAGAGCTTGACACAGTGCCTGCTCCACAAAGGGACCCGATATAGTACAATCGATCCTTTCTCGGTCCTTGCTGAGAACTCCACCAGGACCGAAGCCCAGCCTTGAACTTAAGCCCAGTCAGCGCTGAGTCCTGAACGCTTGCCCAAATCCTGCTGAATTCTTTCTCTTGGGCCCTGTTTTCACATCCTTTCCGCCATCAGGATGCAGCTTCAAACACGTATCCTGCCTGCCTTCCACCAACTACTCCATGGATGACTGTGCCAGCTTCAGTCAGACTGGAGTGTGCTCTGGTCCCCCTTAGGCTTAGCGATTAAGCCAATGGTCCTCAGTCCTTCCTGGGACCACCCGGACCTAAACACCCTGTGTGCAGAGCCTGAGCGTCTGGACTTTTCAGAGCTCCCCTTCCCTCTCTGCAAAGGGCCAGCTCACTCGACTCTACCACTCTCACTTCCAGACAGAAGTTCCCAGCATCCTCTGTGACCAAGACCAGAGCATCTACTTTGCAGAGAGCGGGTGCTTAGTAAATGTTTATTGACCAAATGTAGGCTTTCTGTTGTTTTCTTTTTTCTTACAAAGCTATTTAGTCGTGGAATTTTAAAATACCATTAAAATACTGGCACACGCTAGTCGTTCAATTAATGTTGGTTCATGAATGATTAAAAACAGTTTTCTTTTGGGATGGATTTTGGGGGAGGGGGCAACTATTTGGGAGGATGCCTGGGGGTGCAGAAGTTCCACAGAAGTAAATGAAACGACAAGGCATGGAAGAGTTTTATGAAGCAGAAGGAATAAATAGAATAATCATGCCATCCAAATACTAGCGTCAGTAAATTCTAGTTTGTTCTGGAGGAAAAGGAACCAGGGTTAGCGACTTCTTAAAGGTCCCTGTGTATGTCACCACAGGAAAAAAAAAGCAAGAAAAAGTTCAAATAAACAGCTCCCCTTTTTTTCTTTTTACTTTTTATTATGGAAAATTTCAAACATATACACGGTAGAGAGAAGAGTATAATAAATCCTCATATCTATCACAAAGCTTCAACAATAATCAACATTTTGTCTATATTGGACCAATTTATGTGATGCAAAATGGGGCTTCTGAGTTTACTTTAAAAATTGTTTGAAAAGAATGTGTAAATAAATGCTTTAGGACTAGGTCAACATTCTTTGGGAAGATTTAGAGATAACATGTTCTCCCAGAACCCATTTACATATATTTTTCAACATCCGACTAACAATTCCTCTTTGAGTTGGATGATGACCACATCCCAAACTCTGTACGATCTCCTGATGCGTGTATATAATAGAGTCACTGTACTTGTCTCTAGAAAAACAAATTATTTATTTTTGGAACTTTAGAAAATTGTCACTGTGTCTCCATCTGGGACACAAAGGACCAGTGAGTCCAGTTTGCTCTGGTCTCTGCGTTCAGTGGCCCCAGATGTGCCACCACCCAGCTAGTGTTATGACAACCCACCCGGAGGGAGACTCAGTGAGATTGGCTGCACATCTGGGCTCATCATCTGTAGAGTCTGCGAGTGTGAAAATTTATACTCTAAAGCAAAACATTAGGGAGTGATTAGTAGTTTTCTGTTGAATACAAGCAATTTCTGGAGAACCACTCTTATTTACTTGGTTCAACCATTTCTTTAAGCACAAGGTGATGTTCCTGGGTATAACTTTCCTATAAATTTATTTTTCTTCCAAGTAACAAGTTTGTAATTTTTACTTTTAGCCCAAGGTCATCAGGTCCTAAGAGTAGAAAGTGCAAATGTACCCTCTGAGAGTGGGAAGTAAAATATTAATATTAATTAAACTGTTGAGAGGAATCCACCACACCGTGCTTATTGAACACAGTTTCACACTAAACACATGGCTCGACATGTTTGTCGAATGAACGAAGTTGAGTGTCTTCCTTTAAAACATTTTTTTTTAGCTATTCATATCTTTTAATACCACATTAATGTGAATTTTGTCACATAAAATCTCAGTCTACAGCCATGCTACCCTGAACACTCCTGATCCCATCTGATCTCGGCAACTAAGCAGGGTTGAGTCTGGTTAGTACTTGGATGGGAATCCACCGAGGAAGACCAGGTGCTATAGGGGTAAAACAAAACAGAACAAAACAAAACAAAACAAACAGAACAGCTATAACCAGTGTATTCTTCTTTGGAATTCAAAATTTGTATTGATAATCTTTTTCACTCCCTGGCCAACCAGGACCTTACCTGCTTTCTGGGGCCCCATCTACTCTGCTTCAGGTCCAGCAAGTCGCAGCCACAGTTTAGCCTTCACATCATTCAGAAACGTCTCCACAGCTGAGACTCTCAAACTCGAAGTTTCCTGTGACTACTACCTATCTGTTTTCACTTTCTTTTCTTCCCTCCAGTTAGTGAATAATAGCAAATCAACCTTGCTATTCATATAAGTGTTTTTGTATTTTAAAAAACTCCCATTTAATTCTCTTCCTTACATCCATTCCCAAATACCTTAAATACTGACTTTTCTGAACGTTACTGCTGGAGTCATCTTCCAAAGAGGTTCAAATCTGGGCATGTTCCTTCGAGCTCACTTTCCTTTTCTGTCCCTTGCCTTCTGTAGTCAAAACCCTCCATGATTTGATCCACATCCATCATTCAAGCCTTATCTTCTGCTCAGTCAACTCTTGTCGCCTGGTCTGTGACAAGTTCTACCAAACAGGCCCAGTTCTCAGTTTCCTTTCCTTAAACTATTTCCTCTGTCGGGTCCCCTTCCTTCCAGATCAGCTTTTGCAAGATTAACTGGTCTGCAAAGCCTGATTCAAATCATTTGCCTCCAAAATGTCCTTTTCCCATCACCAAAGTCAGAACAAGAGCCTCCGCACATTATTAAATACCTGGTTTATATCTGGAACACGGGGTTGACCACAGTCTGTCTTGGCATCCCGTTGTTTGTTTCTCTTCTCCATCAGACTTTACACCAAGAAGACAAAGAAAGTCTAATTCATTTTTGTATTCAACCCAGTGAATGTAAAATTCCCATCGCAGGTGCTTTATTGTTTATTGAATTGTCGAATTCTATATCAAGATTTGCTTTGATCTAATTGGTAGAGTTAAGAATAAAATTTAGCTTATTTTGAGGAGCAAGATTTTATGTTGTTATTCTTAACGATTTGTTCTTTATTGCAACAGAAAATGTTCATTCATAATAGGACTTCTACAGTAGGAATGATTCAATGGATAAAAATTCATGATATTTGTCAAACTAGTCATTGGCTAATATAACAAGTAATGACATGTTAAGAGGAAGGCACAGTACAGGAGCAAGAATATATGTAAATATCACAGGAGTTTCTGATTACAGTTAATAGAGAGAACCTATGTAAAGTGCTTACTCATTATCTGGTCCAGACTAGGCCCTCGGTAAATGTTACCTAATATTATACAGCAAGTAAAGTGGCTGGAAAACACACTTTTCTTTTTCCTGTGTATCCTACATAGTTTTGTGTGACAGTTGATAATAACTTTGAACTGCATTCAATTTTAAGTGTCAGATATGTCTTTTTGTGATATTTTTAAGCACAAGTAACAAAGAATAAGACATGTGAGGAGATAGCATGATGTAATTTACCACGTGCACTATTGAGGAGGACTTGGCTTCCCTCTGTACCACTTGATATTCAGTGAAATAAATAATGGTGATAATTGTCACATTCCTAACAAAGACATCTGCTGAACCAGGCAACTCAAGCAAAGCTGTTTGCTACTGACAGCTTGTTTCTAATGTGAATATTGCCATTAAGAAAAAATAGAATTTCTGTATTTATCATGTTACCTAATATGTTGCTTTGGCAAGGGTTCATCTGGGGACCAAAAGACCTAGGCCTGAAAATTAAATTCAACATTTAAACTCCTATATTTGCTTAAAGGACTATAAGAAGATCTTTACCTATTTGTCATTTTAACGTAAATGCAGTATATATACATGATAAAAATAAAAAACCCAACAGTTAAGGATGGTGGAAACTGAAGAATAAAAGTCCCCTCCATTGTCCCCACCACCGTTCTTCCTCTCCAGAGATTATCTTTTGAATCACACACTGTAAAAATCACACACACGAAAATGATAAAAATCAACCAGTTTCATTTTATATATGGCCTCGAATTTCAGAAAACCCCAATGTTGCATGATGCCCACGACAAATCATTACATCTTTTGATTTTTCTCTATTTGGCAATATCGTCATTTAAAAGGTCTCTATTTCAAAGTGCTATTTCAAAGGACCCAGAAAAATGAAAGCTCTCTATTCCTTCCTCTGATGATCACTAAGAAGTAGCTGAAGCAGTTTCACCCTTAGACCATATGAGAAAGGTCCCTCACTCTGGCCTTGAAACTTTTGAGGGTCCTACTCCCGCTTGCCCTTGCCCCTGCTCATGGGTGAGGCATCTGTTGCCAAGAAGATAGGCCTATTCAGAGCTCTTGTACCTTCTACCACATTTGGGGGAACCTGGGTAGAGGAAGTCTCAGCTTACAAGGTCCATGTAACTTTCAAGGCTCCTTCCCACCTCTTGCTTCCCTCCTGCTATTTACTGGTGTGGAACTCTGAAGAGTCTGAGAAATTTAAATTCAAATCTAATCTTTTAGGTCATTATGAAGATGTTAAGGTAGGAATTTAAGTATTTAACAATTAGTTAGCTTGATTTACAACTTTAGCATATTTAGAGATGTGGCATATTGGCTTCATTCCGTACTTTTGACTTGGGCTGCCTCCAATGTTAAGAGGTTGGCTTCATTTGAAGATGTCATATAATTAAATGCCTTCCCAGCTGAATTGTGTTTCTAATAGTTCCTTGAAACAAAGGCAAAATGAATTTGACTCTCTAAATCACTACTTTTTTTTTTTTTTAATGAATAAGTTCTGGTTTCAAATTATTCTGTCCCCCTTATATGTATATACCTACTGTTGATATAGTCAGTGAAGGTATATCCTACTAGAGGTAGAACAAAACTTGGCTTTGTTGATCTCTTTTGGAAATGCTAAACTTTCATAGGTTGTTCTTCATTTCAAACAGGTTTTTATGGATTTGTCATTCTGCACTCACCTCTTTTTCCTGTTTATAAATTACCTCTCTTTCAATCAATAGTAAGAATTCTTTAAAATAAAATTTTATTGAGGCCTACTTCCATTTTACAGTAAAAAGAACAAGATACTATGGAAGGGCAGCATGATCTTTTAGGCAAAGTCTGGGAGTTTTGGTTCATACAAGTTTGGCAGGCCTAAGTCAGTTGCGTTTTCATTTTGTACTTATTTTTTAAATGAATTCATAGAGATGCAGGGGGTAGAAAGAGTCATGGTTTGGGAAGGGGGTTGTTTTCCAATAATAATCACATTTTACCCAGGGTTCCATCTCATTCTTTATTCATAGAGCGTCCTACAGGCAGGAGTTAACAAAATTAAAGAGGCATTCATTTACATGGTTGATATGTGTGTGTGTTTGCGTATGTGTGGGTTTATTTTTTTCTTTCTGCCATGTTCGTCATCACCCGTTTTTCCCACGCTACCCCTGATGGTGACCACTGTAACTAGGTACTGGTGTGTGCAGGCAGGTTTCTTTAGAAAGATACCGGTTCTTATATGACTGCTTTTTTCACTTAATAGCCTTGCAGATCTTTTTCTTATCCGTTCAGAGAAAGCTCCTTATTTTTTCTTCAACATTGCATAAAATCATTCTGTTATATAGCTGTCCTATAATTTATTTTAACTTATAACTTTTATTTCTTAAGAGCAGTTTTATATTTACAAAAACAATTGTGAATATAGTATAGAGAATTCTTATATATGTGTTTTCCCCATTAACATTTTACTTTAGCATGATACACTTGTTAAAATTATTGAACCAATATTAATATGTCATTATTAGCTAAAGTCTATACTTTGTCCAGATTTCTTTAGTTTTACTGTCTTCTAATGTAGGAGATCACATTATATTTAGTCATCATGTCTCTTTAGGCTCCTTTTGGCTGTGACAGTTTCTTAGACTTTCCTTGGTTTTACTTATTTTCACAGTTTGTAGGAGTACTGGTCAAGTATTTTGTAAAATGTCCCTCAATTGAGATTTATTTAATTTATTTTTGTACAAATATTTTTGGCATAAAAAAGTTTTTTGATGAATGCTTGATTTTTTTTTCCTAATTGTTTGCTATTATAAACAATATTTCAGTGAGTAACAGTGTACTTCACATGTTGGCTCTTTAATGTTGTGTTGGGCCACTTCACATGTTACCCATATAAAAGATAAATTTCCAGGAGTGGCATCAATAGGTTAAAGGGTAAATGCATTTTTAAATTTTGACATTATTGCCAAATTGCCTTCCATAAAAACTATGTCATTTTATACTATGTGTCTGAGAGTATGTTGTAAAACTTTTGGGTTTTTACCTGTCTGATAGAGAAAATTGGTATCTCAGCGCGGTTTTAATAACATTTGTTATGTATGAGTGAGGATGAAGTATTTATATGTATTATTGCTTATTATAAATAGGTTTTCTTCCATTCTATTTCCTAAGTATTTTTCAGGTGTATAAGACTATTGTTTTCTGTATAATAATTTCATAAAATAGAGATTATTTCAGCTCAGTATCTCAGGGATGCTTGCCATGCACCTCCATGTTAGATCTTGTGCTCATATATTGAATCCTGTTCTCAAATGTAATAGTAGGTACCAGGGTATTTCTAACCAGACATAATTACACATTCCTAAGAAACTGCTGTTAACCATCTCAGGAGACGTCCAAGGAATGTTACATTTCTGGCTTCTAGTAAGAATGTTGTTCTGTAGTGTGTCTTCTTTGTCTTCCTGCATCTTTTTAACCTGTTGTCAGCTAGGAGCTGTATCAGTCGCTCATTCTTTGTGTGGAGAGCAGAGATCGCCACCCAGGTAGGGAAAAGTGACCTCAGCACTAGCCCCACTTTATCAGCAAGCCACAAAAATGAGGCAGTAATGTTTACAAAGAAGGCATCCATCCAGGTTTGAGCCTTCATTATGCAAAAGAAGAGTGATGTATTATAATTACTTGGGAAGCAAATTAATTCTGAGAAATTTTGAAGGGAGAGATGGCTATCTTCTTTTTCTTCTTCATGGAGAGCTCTCATATGTGTTTGAGAAGATCTAATGAATGATTCCAGAATAAGCCTTTCAAACACAGGGGATGACAAAATCATGGCTTAAAAAAGGGGGAAAAACCCACAGAGTTCTTTCTTTTCCTCTAACTTCTGTAATTACCTTAATTTAGCAATTTATTATGGGCCTAACATCTTGTGATATACTGATATGAGTGCTGGAAGTATAAACAAACTATGACATACTCCACTCCCTGATGTCCCACATAATTATAAGTTAAGTAAAGGAGAGAGTCTTAGAAAAAATAATTATGAATTGATGTTTTAAGTGCCACTGAAGAGGTATGCACAAGGGTGTGTTACAGTCTACAAATAATTCTGTAGGGGATTAGAGATAGGAATGAGAGGTAAAGGAGGGAGGAGATTACAGGGAAGAGATGACATTCCTCCAAGAATGGCACCTTGTGTTAGTCATTTGTGTGATGATTTTAGGTAGCATGCTGATACAACTCAAAATAAAACTGATTTACTTGGAAAATTTTCTCTGTCACTTTGTTTGATGCTTTTTGATGAAATCAGGGAGAAATCTGCTTGTAATTGATATCTTTTTTTACATCTCTAATATTTTTACTTTTAAAATATAAAGGTATTGAGCCTCAGAGCATTCAAGAAACAACAGTGTGTAATAATGCTGTATTATTTTATTTTTATTTATTATTTTTTAAATTAATTAATTTTTTATGGTGACTTTGGTTAACAAAATCCAATGCTGTATTATTTTAATTGCATTTATTTTGAAGATTACTTTCTACTTCTGGCAAATGAGGCTGGACTTCCATTTACAACTACAATGTAAAATTTTGAATTCATCCCTTCAATCATTCAATAAACATTTATTGAGTACTTTCTGAGTGCCAGGCACTATTCAAAGAACTTGTTGGAACATTAGTGGATAAGACAAGAGCTCCCTTTGTCTTATCCACTTAAGTTGAGGACCTGATAACATAGCTTATTATTTGTTTAATTTAAAAACAAATGGAGTCAATTGTAAGGAAGCTGGTAAGTAAATAATAATAGAGGTGATAGTGGTATTGGGTGCCAGGGGGAGTTATATGAAGAAATTAAGACAGACTCTGTGTCAAACTTCCTTAGGGCAAACCCTGGTTCAGTCACCTGTTAGTTCTGCAACCTTGAGTTAGTTACTTCATTGTGCCTGAATTTCCTTCCTCCCTTCTAAAATGGTCTGAGAAATCAGTAAATGTTGACTAGATAGGCAAAAGTCCCGACATGGATATTCAAATGTCTGAGCCAGCAGAAATATTTGAATAGACTGTTCAAACAATTGTTTCAAACAATGCAGGATCAGGGCTTTTTGGTTTTCTTTTTGTTTGTTTTAAACTTTTTATTGTGAAATAATTTTAGAATCACAGAAAATTACAACAATAGAACAGAGAGAGTGCTCAACCCAGCTTCCCCTAACAGTAACATCTCGTGTGACCATATGTAAGGACGAAAACTGAGGCATTAAGGCCAGTGTGACAAGGACTTAGTATGGATTACCCCGCCTCCCCAGTATCCTCTTCGATGATCCCGAACCCAGCATCTCGCATCGCGTGTAATTGTCAGGTCCTTTCATCTCTGACAATGTGGACTGTTCTTCGGTCTTTCTTTGTGTCTCACGACTTTGACACTTTTAAAGAGATCTAGTCAGGTTTTTGTAGAATTTGTTATGCCCGCTGTTTTCTCATGTTTAAATTCAGTTTATGCATTTTGATCAGAATACTTGGAAATGACGTGTCCTTCTCAGGACATCGTAATCCAGGAGTTCACAGTATTGATATCTTATTACTAGTGATATTAACTCCCATCACTTGATTAAGGTGCTATTTCCAGGTTTCTCCACTATAAAGTTACTATTTTTACCTTTGTAATTAATAAATATTTGGGAAAGACACTGAGATTGTGACAATATCCTATTTCTATTCCACTGTTTTTGCATCCATTGATAGACTTTACCTACAACAAGTATTACTGTGGTCTGTTTTTGGTTTTCTATTTCCTCATTTGTTTCACATTTATAATTAGAATTTTTATGTGAGATAGGCCGTCTCTTCTTCCCCATTTATTTTTAGATTCAATTACATATTTGTTAATGTCAGTATGATTCATCGATATTTATTTTATTTAATGGGTTATAAACCAATTGCTATTTGTTACTTATTTCTTATTATTGTTATTTGTTTCTTGCTCAAATTATTTGGCCTTTGGCCCCTGGGAGCTCTTTCTGGTTAGCCTTTATGACTTTTTGACATGCTGCCATTGTTTTTTAAGCACTTCCTTACTTTTTTGGTATCACGAGCTGTTCCAGACTCACCTTACACTTTCCCTCCCCCTACCCTGAAGTTAACCACTGCATCACAGAAAGACTTCAATAAAATAAAATCTTACAGTATAGATAGTAAATGCAGAAAAATTTTAAGAAACAAATTTTTAATTTAAAAATAAAACTTTAAACAAATTTAAAATAAGACAAGGTTAAACATAGATGGAGGCAGTATACTTTTTTTTCTTAGAATTTGGCTGCTACTGAAATTATAGTTTTCCTCTCAGTGCTAGGTTGATAGTATGTACTAATCAGAGGAACACACATTGCAACATGGAGCAATGGGGGGTGTTAAATTTGAAGGGAGTAACAATATAATACAGCATAAAGATTAAAGGCATACATTCTAGAATCGGATTAGATACACTCAATTTCAGCTCAGTCACTTACTGGCTGTATGACATTAGGCAAGTCACTTTTCTGTGTCTCACTTTCTTCATGTGTAAAAACTTATTTAGATGAGCTCTTGGCCCCTAATAAGGAAAAATGTTACCACCAATTTAGTGCTCTTTAAATTTTACAAAGAACTTTCCAATTATATTCGGTCACTTTGATCACCAATAGCACTTTGCTTATTACTGTTTCAATCTTTGCATCGTCCTTAACGTGGACCATAAAATTACGTGATGCGATACTCTCGCGCATCCATTGTTGAGCCATGCTGCTCTAACTTACACTTTGCCTAAAATACTAATGTGGGAACACATAAACCATCAGCTCCTTCCTTGAAAATAAAGGTAAACTCAAGGGCATTTGGTCACATTTCTATTTGTCATTGGTAGAATTATGAATAATTATTGATACTGTAAAGTGTTCTTAAAAAATATGATCCGTAATGAATTCGACTTTGGGCTTTTGTAGAGACGGAGATTCTTTTGCCAGGAATGTCCCCTTGATTAGCACTGATTTCCCTGGGGAGCAGTTGTGCCCTGTGCAGGCTGCCCTGGGACAGCACAGGCTTGAGACGCATAGCTCACTTAATTCACTTTCCTCCAGAAGTTACTTCCAATTAAAATTTTTCTAACAAAAACAGTTTTTCCTTGTTTGTGTCTATGCTGCACATTTCTTGACTTTATCATTCAATTCAATAGCAATTCAAAAAAATCTTCAAAGACTGACAGTTGGATCTTTGGGTTAAAGATAAACATAGATGCTTTTCGTCTTTCTGGCTAGGCCCATCTCTCCAGCCAAAAGCGGAGCATATGTCTTACATTAGAGAATCTTATCAGGCTCAGAAGATGTACTCCCATTTCCTGTTCATACCACGCTTACGTGCAGTGGAGCTAAATTATGATCAGAGCTGCTATGCTATTTTTAAAATGCAGCTACAGTTTGAGTTCCTGGCTCCCTTTTAAAACCATGACCATACTGCCACTTGCTCCTCTCAGGCGCTCTTTGCCAGTGTTTTTGAGCTGAAATAAGAAACGTTGTTATGCTCACACCCAATCAACCTTGCTACCTTCCTGGGAAGTTTATTTGGTGGAGGAGATGTCTAAGACATTTCTCTGAAAGTGAAATAAAGCGCTTCCTTGTCTAAGTTTCATTCATTTGTTTAACTGAGAGATGGGGGTGGGATGAAGCTTGGGAAGTTAATTTGACAAGCAAATGAAAAAGAAAAAAAGACAACCTTGTTTTAAATGAAGCAACAACCTTGACATTCCTTTAAATCAAGTAAAGCCCAGATTTGACATCTCTCGGTTACCTGTTTAATTTGGAAGAAAAGTAGCTGCAAAGTCGAGTTTGCCTATTTATTGTTGGTGGGAGTGTGTGTGAGCTGGTTTCTGTTTGCTTGCTTGACGTATCTGTCTCGCTGCTTATCTCTATTAAATTAGCTAGATAATTCTGTGCTGTGTAGGTTCAACCATAACCTGTTACTAGTTTCCATATGTAAGAATTTGGGGATAAAATCATGTCCAAAGGGTCTTCCTCCTGGTTCCATAATTCAGTTTAGAGATAGAATGTGCGAAGGGGAGGGAAAGGAGATTGAAGTCAGACATAGAAAAGAGACTTGCGTTTCAGTTATTAATATTTCCACTTGACAGAAATTTTTATCGCTCAGAATATAAATGGACACAGATAAAAGGGTGGGTCAGCAAGCCACAGAATAAATCTCTTTCAACCCTGTGCCTGGAGAAGAGTTACTTCATATGTTACAACTCGAAAGTTCCTCTTCAGAGCACTAATTTTGGCATCAAAAGTTGGATCATTCGGGTTCAAACATCTGTTATTTCTGGACGGCTTTAAAATTCCATTGCGAGCTCAAAAATGCTCGAATCGCAAAGCATGTCCTTATGAGCAGTATCCACTTGGTGTGTGTTTGCCCTGCTCTCTCACGAACCTTCCACGAACACTTCATCCGGGCCTACAGCATCTACTCTGATTCTCTACACGGAGGAGTCCCATCAGGTGTCTCTTTCAATCAGATCCCCGTTTCAGAGATTCAGTTTTGGGCGTGGAATGCATCTCCTTGCTAAGTTGATTCTTTATGCGTTCTGGAATGCACTGGAATGTATGGAAATACTTCTCAAAGTCAGGACTCGCTGTTTTCCCCCGCTAGTACTTGCATTGCCTGACTGCTCCATACCAATTTTTCTTAGAACTTTGCAAGTTCTGGCAAGATTTTTTGGAGAAAGATAAATGCAATCAAGTAACCCTTAAGGGGCAAAGGTAGTACAAACAAATTTCTTTTCCCGAGAAATAGTTGCGTTTTAGCTTTTCCCCCCATTCCATGCAGCTCCTCAATAAGAGGTATGATTGCAGCAGCAGATTTATTAGCAGAATAGATGTCCTCATATTGAAAAACCAGCATCTTTGATGAGAGCGTATCAAAGAAGGTCAAGTTCTTCCCACTGTCCCTCCAAGCTACTGGACTCCGTAGCTCCACATTTTTCTAAACTTTTAAATACTTTTTAAAGGCAAAACGGATAGACATTTACGAAATCTAGAATGTTGGTGGAGGCCACACCATTGCCCATTTGACTAGGTTCTGGAGTCATTTAAAAACGGTTGGGGTTTAGACAAACTTTCCAAAGTGACTTTGGCCACGTGTAGCCACGTATCCAAAGAAAACAACTGGGGAGATTTTTTTCTTTTGTATACAAACTTTGTGTTTTCTCTCTCAACCCCATAATGGTCATAAATTAATACAGCATGTACTGTCCTAAGAATGGCAGTTTACGAAGTAAATGATTCATAGCAAAACTAAATAAACCGAGGGAGGGTCTCGGCCTATGGCCCTCGGGTGTCAGTGGTGAATTTTTGAATTCTCAGTTTCTGGGCTCTTCCGATGGCAGCAGCCATCCCCCCAGTACCAGGGTGTGACTGCCATTGGGTCATTAATCTTCCCTTGGCGCTTCTGACTCCTTTATCTCCAGATGCACAGAATGAGTTTTAAACCCACCCGGCCACTGACTTCCTGGACTTTCACCCTCTCAGTCTTAGCTCTGCTTTTCCACAGAAGTAATTGTGATGCTTGGACGGCTGCCCATCTCAGGGTATGTGCTGCTGTGGTTTCCGCTTTTGTCCTGGTCCTTTTTAAAAGCATCACACATAAATTAAAGGTTTACTCTTTTTAAGAAATTCTTATTACTCCTTGTCTGGTGGACCGAGAGGGTAATACGAGGTTGCGTTCTGCCCTTTTTAATTATATTTGTGAACTTTTAAAAATCTTTGCTACTGAATTCCAAGGTCCTTGCTAGACTGTTTTTGTTTTTGTCTTTCACAGGGATGGCTGAAGGGTGGAGGGCTTAGGCCCTGACATGAGGCCCACCGTATTGGAGAGCTGGCTCTTCCATGAATGAGTACGTGACAACTGGGCTATTGTTTAACCCCTATAAGCCTTAGTTAAAGATAATGTGTGTAAACCACTCAGCCTGTGTCCTGCGCAGTCTTTACTCAAAAGGTCAGCCATCAGAGGTATATACCTACGTGCTGACCCAAAGGAAGAAGAGCAGCTGCTCCTTGGGTGATCTTTGGTTCCACATCTTTCTCACGCATGAGGAGCGTCTCTACAGAGAACCCAAGGGAATCTCTCATGTAAATTATTTATACTGATAGCGCATGTTTACACACACCAGTCAACAAAATCTAAGCAGTAGCCATTTCTAAACACTTCTAAAGTTATTAATTGCTGTTTCAAAATCCAGGTGACCCAATGCATGGACAGCCCCAGCCCAGGCAGAGTCTGTGAGTCTGAGATGTGCTCAGTGACCTTAGGCAGTGGCCTGGTGGCCGGACTACCAGGCACCTTGCCCGGCCTTTGAATCTGGAGCTGGCAAGTCTCTCTGGCAATGAAACTTTTCTAACTCATGAACCCTTGGAGAATATGAAGAAACCTCTGCACAGATAAGCTATGTGGTAGGAGGTGGGTGATGGAGAGAGAGGAAAGAAGCAGAGAGATCAGAAACTGAGAGGCAAGAGAAGGAAAAGGAAGAGAGACGAGTCAAGGAGCCAGAATGGGAGCAAGCACCCAGAACTGGGAGAGGCAATCAAACACCAGGGGCTGGCTTCCAACAGACTTGGTCTCAAATCCTCATTTTCCAGCCGTGTGATTCTGGGCAAGTTCCTTAACTTTTTAAAGTCTCAGTTTCCTTATGTGTATTAAAGAACAAAAAAGAACATTTACCTCAAAGCAAATGAGATGATGCATTTAAAAGCCTGCAGCCCAGTGAACACACTGTTATAACTTTCTTACTACGTAACATATCGAAGACCCTTCATATATGGATTAATGTTTATTTATTTACTTAGGCATTGGTCTTTACTAGAAAAAGGCATCCCTAGAACCAAATGCATATGGTTTTGTCAATCTAGAGAGGTTCCTATTGCTGCGTTTTGCAGGAACATTGCAGATAAGGAAGCTAGGCACCGTTTCTCTTTTCTTAAGGGCTGATTGTAGCACCTTGAGAAATAGTGACTTAATGGTTCAAATGCCAACAAGGCATTCATTCATTCATTTTTTTCTTAAAAATTTCTTATTTTTCAGTTGTAGTTGACATTCAATATTATATTAGTTTCAAGTGTACAGGACAGTGGTTAGACATTTATATAACTCACAAAGTCGT
The DNA here is from genome assembly GCA_030015415.1 of Cynopterus sphinx. Classification (NCBI taxonomy): domain Eukaryota; kingdom Metazoa; phylum Chordata; class Mammalia; order Chiroptera; family Pteropodidae; genus Cynopterus; species Cynopterus sphinx. The sequence continues at coordinate 4,990,704 of CM057391.1, forward strand.
CACCCTGTAAATCTAGTACCCATGCACTATACAGTTATTACAATATGTTGACTCTATTCCCTATACTGTACTTTCGTTCTTCTGACTATCTGTACTTCTTAATCCCTTCACCTTTTTCACACACACTCTCAACCCCCCACCCATTTGGCCACCATCAACTTGTTCTCTGTATCCATAAACCTATTTTTGTCTTATTTGTTTATTTATTTTGTTTTTTAGATTCCACATGTAAGTGAAATCATCTGGTATTTATTTCACTTAGCATGATACCCTCCAGATCCACCCATGTCATCCCAAATGCATTCTTTCATTCAACTGGAGTCCACTAGGGCAGAGCCAAATGCCAAGTCGGCTGAGCACAGGGGGTGCAGGGTAGAGGTGAGCACACAGTGGGGAACACAATAGAGTCCCCATGCACGCTCACCCAGTCCTGGGGATTGCCTCCTTGCTCTGCCCCTCTGACGGGCAGGGGAGGCTTCTCCTGTTGTACCAGAGTGCAGTGCCAGGGCTACAGAGTCATTAGGCAGCCAGAGGGGCAGGGAGAAAGATGAGGGTCTGTGAAGTGCATTCCCAGCTGCGTCTCTGCTCCCACTGTTCCAGTTTCACATCGTTCTGCTCCGACTCCACTTCACTGGGCTGCACCTTGTACTTGCCTTCTCAAATCTCTGCATTGGATTGATGGTGATCATTGCTGCCCATCCTTCAGGGATTATGACAACTTGTGAAAATTAACGAGTTATGCCTGGAGAGAGTTTTAACTTCACAAAAGAAAAGCAGAGAAGTGGGTCAAGGTATAGTTAAAATACCCATCTCATTTGATAATGTCCTTTCCGATTATGTTCTTCAAAATGGGCGTGAATGTTCAATTTAATAATTCAACCCAACTATAAATATTGAGTGCCTCTTATAAAAAATGTCAAAAAAATAATGAAGACTCCACCTTTGCCCCTCAGTTGGTAAGTTGAATACTTGCAATTTTTATTTGTGTACTCCCAAAGGGACCTGTTTGTCTGATTGCATCTATCAATTAACATTTGTATCTCTAATTGGATCCTAGTCAAGTCTCCCATGTGTACTCCACAGAGAGGTTAGAAAGAAATTAGATGTTTAGCATCTGATGATTTGGGTCTAGTAAGGATTTCTAAATACTTGAAGTGTGTGTGTGTGTGGGGGGGGGTCTTCATTTATCTCTTTTATCTTATTTACTAGCTAATAACTTGGTTGAAACAGGAGAGGGAGAAAGGAATGTGTAGAGAGGGCCGTCTGTTGACATTTGGTGAGCCACTGTCATCGGCAAGAAGAACTGGTCGTTTTTCACATTGTCCCTTTTCCTCTGCTATCCTTTCACCCAAGCCTTTGCTGAGACTTGAAGCCTATCCTATTATTTAAAGATTGAAATCAGGGTTTTAGGATGAAGCATCAAGTTTACTTTCAGCCTCAGTCTCTAATAGGGTTTAAATTGCTTAACGAGAGATCGTTTCCAACTTGATACCTTCCCAACAGTTCACTCCAAACCTCCGTGCTGGGTTACAGACCTATTTTAGCTGGCTTCCTTTTCTTCTGGGGCAGATAAAGCTGAGATTGCAACATTATAAGCAGTTCAACCAATCATTATGTATAAACCTCAGCCCATTTACATAATTCAATCCTTCTGGTAGTAATGACATGGAAGATGCAAATAGGGAAGATCACGAGCCTGTCTAAGTCCCAAATCTTCTGTGGCATCAGGGCCACAGAACCACTCTCCTTGGAAGTAAAATAGTTGCTCTAGTGGTGAGCAAATGCCCTCCTTCAGGACAGTATTTCAAGAAGGTGGAGTGTAGGTCTTATACAAACAACTATAATCGCTTTAGGAGATAATTATCAACAGTAGGCTGGGAAGCAAGAACACAAAAACGATTGAGACTGTCTGGAAGATCGTGCTGCACGTCTCAAAAGAAGCAGTGAGTGTTCAGGCCTGGGACCCTGAGCCCCACTGTGAAATAGCACAGCCCGTGTGAAGAAAAGACCGGCTAATTTTCCAGCATAACATGGTATTTTATTTCACCATAGTGAACTGCTGGGAAATCTCTGGAGGCCCTGGCAGCTGTGTCTCGTCTTTAGTATGAAGCCCGAGGGAAGAGAAAGAGAGAGAGACTCATAATTCACCAGAGGCACCGCCATAAGAAAACCATTCTGAGTAACTGAATCAGACACAGAGGGGGAGCTGCTATTTCATTCCTAAGCCAAGAATGCTTTTTGTCTGTCCTTCTCTCCTTATCGGCTATGTGTCTTCATGAAAAGATCATTTATGGATGATGGAATGGGTGCATCAGAGCCGGCTTCTGTTTCTTTCCTTCTCTCTCCCCAAGTGCTGCTGTCCCGTTTAAAAGGCTCTTTGTTAAAGACTGAAAGAGCAGATGCAGCTCAGATATCGTGCATCATTTTTTCCGGAGGTGGTATTTTATCTCGAATTGGTCTAACATCATATTTGTGTTGAAAGTAGTTCTACTGCTGATCCAAATAGCGTAGGAAGTTGAGAGACCCATAGCGAAGTAGTATTTTACATGTTTCTCTTTAAAATGATGTAAGTATGGGAAGAATTGATAATGTCGATTAAATGATACACAGAAGAAATGAACACAAAATGGCATTATGGGCTAGGGTGAATCCGGGGAGGCCTTGTGGGAGAGGTTAGGTTAATAGAAAGTGCTAGATAAATATGAGTAAAGGCATGGAGCCAGGAATGGACTTAGTGGGTGAGAAAGTAAAGAAGACTTGTTTATTAAGAACATAAAATTACAAGTAGAAAGAAGAAAAAGGCTCTACGGAGACTAAAAATTAGGTTTAAGATTTTATATTATTTCAATAATGAGTTGCTATTCATGTTCATATTTGTGAAAAATGTTTTAAATATAGGTCATAAAAAGGACAATCATTTACAATCCTGCTAGTCATGGAATCATGATGGTGAACCTTCCAGTACATTCTCTTTCAGAAATTTTATCTGCAAATTTATTGTGCTAGTTTTAGGTTCCTTGGAGGGAGATCCTGAGACAAGGATTCCAGTGCAAGAGGTTTATTTAGGAGATGATTCCAAGGAAACATTGGTAGGAGAGTTGGGAGTAATCAGATAGGAAAGAAAGGAAACCCCAAAAGGACCCAGTCTCAGATGCGTCGCTCGGAATGCAGTCATGTGGGCAGCTCAGAGTTATCCCACGGACTGCAGGGGAAGTCCGTCGAGAGTTGATTGGGGGCGGGCATTAACTCTGAATGGGTCTCGCTGGTCTAGAAAAAGAACCCTAAGCAGTGTTGAAGGTATTTGCAGCAGAGAGCCCTCAGTGTGTATTGGGGATACGGGTGCTACGTGAATGTACCTAAATTATATTTTTATTTATAAAAATAGCTTTCTGTATATTAGGATCTTTGCTGTTTTATTTGTATTAGCTCATATAATTCTCACAGAAGCCCTGTAAGAATTGTTCTTATCCCCTAAGGGTTAGAGTCTGAGATTAAAGGCTGGTAGAAGGAGATGTGAGTGTCATGCTCCCTGAAATTAAATATATGACATCACAAAGAAATAAAGTTTTGTCATAGCCTTAGTCACCCAGCTCCTCTCTTCTGCACATTTTTTTTTCTGTCAACATAGTTTTTCCTTTGAAACTGTAAAAGTCTTCTCTGTTTTCAGAGATATTTGTTAGAAAACGAAAGAAGAACTTGAGACATAAAGGATCTGTAAAGGACGCCTGCCACTTGTGTCTGTTCAGCATGTCCTTCTCATCTTCTTCTGGTGCACCTCACTTCATTTGGGAGAAATGATCCACCTTTTCTTCTTATAGTTTTAATGGGCTGCCGGCTAGTCTCCAGGCTACAGGGGTGAGCATGAGATGCAGACTGAGCCAGCCTTAGTTTCCCGCTGAGCCTCAGTGATTAGCTAGAAATGCGTGTGTGCATCAAGCTGAGCTACTCAGAGTCTTCCCCTGGGACTTTATATCAGGCTTTGGGAGAAGGAAGGTGATGTCACTAGGCTGAGATGATATAAGCAGGAATTTTCTGAACTATGCTCCACTTCTTCTCCACAGCAGTGTAGAGCAAGCCCATTGGCATAGAAGAGATAGAGATGGATGAAGAGATACAGATAGAAATAGAAATAGAGAGAGAGATCTGACTGCGTTGCTAAGTCTCTGCATTCCCCTGAGGTCTACTCCTCCTGGACTTCCCACTGCACGAACCAAGGAGACAATAAACCAATAAACATTAACCTTACTCCTTTCTTCCATCCTTCCTTCTTTCTTTCATCCTTGCTGATTTACTTGTTTATTCGTTCGTTCATTTGTTTATAGCTGGTTTGACTTGGGTTTTCATTTCTTGCCACCATAGAGTCTTGACTAATTCAGAACTTAGTGCATTCCGACAAAGTTTGTTTGTGACCTTTAAATTAAATATTGGTGTAAGAGAGCAGGGAGGTGGAGAGTATCAAATTATGATAGGGTGGGAATGACCTTTTTTCGTCCTTCACTATGTCGTTTGCCTTCATGATTCCAGATCGATTCTAACTCTCTGAGGCATAAAGGATGCATTTGCCTTCAGGAAGCACTGAATTGCAGTGGAGACATGGTGCATGGTTTCCTATTGACTGCTGCCTTTGCCTTCAGCTAGTGATGCCATTTGTCAATAGGCAGCGAAGCGATTGGGATGAGCTGGTTTTTCCCTCCTACTCTTGCATCTCAAGGTCATGGAGAACTGTGGTTTTAGGGGACATAAACTGATGGTTCTGTGAGTTCTAACCCTGGTTGAAGCAGTTTTTTGCTTGTGTGATCCTTCAAAGATTGAGCAGAGCTAAGATCACAACATGCTTTTATTTATCCTCAAAACGATAGCTGCCATTTATTAAGCACTTACTGTATGCTGGCATTGCACTTAGGCTTTGTGTATGCGATCATGATGTAATCTTCTCAGAGTCCTGCATTGGCTGGGGTTGTCCCAGGAGGAGTGTAACCTATGTGGAAAGCTGAGGGAGACCCCGATGAATCTCAGCCAGCCACATTTCTCCCAGCCGGGTGGTGAGGCCTTCCTTAAAGGGAATAGTTGAGCATCACATTTCCATATCTGCCATCTCACTCAACTCAAGTCATACGATAGAGTATTATAGTGCAACGAAAATGTCCCCTGTGAACCAAACAAGGGAATACACTGAAATACTACTCATTTGGTGGCCTCATCAGTCCATCAATGTCACGAAAGAGACATTGTTCTAGATCAGCATTTCTCATCCTTTCCTTTCACTGTTGCCCTGACTTCCACCCCAGCAGCATGTTTAAACATTTTCCCCCTAATTGTTTCCTCACTATGAAAATTTAATATCAGCGTTACACTGTTGTTGACATACAAAATGTCCAAACCTGTAGAGAATTTTTATAAGAGTTTATTTGAGCCAAACTGACAACAGGCTGGGAAGCAAAATCTCAAAAGCTTAAGAGAATGACAGTTGTGTAAGTTCTTCTATGCATTTGGAATTAAGGAGGGGATGCAAGGAAGACTCCAGGAAGGTGGGAGAAAGGAAGGCAGGGGCTGGATGAGAGGATAGTTAAAGTTCTGTGCTCTCCTGAGGGTGATTACCTTCCGAGGGGTCTGAAAGAGGCATTTCCCAGGTGTGTCGGATCTAGATGCACAGAAACAATGGACAGGGCAGGCTTAAGACAAAGATAACCTTTTACTCAAAAGTTATAAGGCTGGGCATGACTACCCACCCTGACCTGCCTGGTTAGGAGTTGATGACAGATCACCCTGTGAGGCTGCTTTTAGTTAGATCCATTATGAGAACCCCTTTTTCATCTACATTGTGTGTGTACCTACTATATGTATATCTGTGCTTGGTGCATAAAAAGGGTAAGATTTTTTTTTTCATCCCCCGTAACCAGTTTTCACTCTCTTCGGGACAATATCCTGTTAAGAGTCTGTATTCTAGATTAAATGACATTTAAGGGATTTAACAACCAAATGCAATTTACGGCCCAGGATTAGATCCCAGATCGGATAAACCAGCTTTAAAGGGCATTTGAGGGATCTGTGGAAAATTTCAATATGGACTAGGTACTTTTGTTAGGTGTGACAGTGCTATTTTAGTTGTGTAGGAAAACATTCTTATTTTTCATAGATGCATGTGGAAGTAGAAAATGAGAAAAAATATTGGCTTGGTAAAGACACCTTTATTTATTATTAATCAAGTTTCCTTAGATGCATGGGATTCCCCTTCTTTGCGTATCTGACACATATTTATGTTAACGGTGAAGTTTGGCATTAGAAGGGGAATAATTGGCTTTTGTGTGGAAGCTCTGGATTTGGGACAGCTGAATACTGTGTTAGTGATGCCGAATCTCTCAAGTGAAATGTCTTTTAAGACAAGCACATTTTTTGAGAAACATTAGATAAAACTATAAAATTTTTACATGATGTCTTTAAAATTTGGATATTTTATTCATTGGGAGGTTAAAACCTATTTTATCAGTGTCTTGAAGTTTTCATCCAATTATAATCCATCATCATCTCACGATGAAAAATTTTAGAGGACGACATAAAATAAGCGTGGAGATACAGACTTTTAAAAAATTCTTTTGGGGGTTATGTAAGCAACATATTTAAAGATTCTTGGGCTAAGATAATACATTTCAAGGAAGGGGGGCCCTCTCTCTTGCATCTTGCTAGTCTCTTTCCTTCCCAAGAGCCAATGGCTAATTATAGGCACATGATGCGTTTCAGCAGGATTCCAGGCAAAATGGCAGGCCTTTGCTTTTGTCAGTGAGAACCATTTTTATTTCAGTAACATTTTCTTTTTCTTCGTGGTAGATTTCCATCGCCACAAAGCTACAAGCACATCGGTAGGACTCCAGAATCTTATATAAAGCTGCAACTGCCTCCTGCAACCTTTCTCCCTGTAGTTTACAAACCCAACCTTCAGTTTTCACAGACCTCTTTCCTGTTTGTTGATGGGCGAGTAAGAAATCATTCCAAATGGGAAAGAGGTCTCTTTTGTTGTCCCCAGTCATTGTTAATTGAAAAGTCAAACGTGAGGGACTGTGTGGTTTTTCAGACAGGAGGAATCACTGGCATGTTGCTTTTTGAGGGGGCGCTAAATCATTTCGCACAGCACATGTTTAAACAAAAGCCCTCCCATAAGGCTGAAGCATCTGGTGTGATACATGTTCCTCCAGATTTCTTCAGACTCTGAGCTTCCCCAGGCACGTCGTGACCCACCTTTCGGGGTGTCTTTCTTACTTAATTTGCTGGCGTGTCTCCCTGTCTGGTCCTGCACATCATTCTCCTTCCCGCCGACTTTGATTGTCTCGTCTGGGCCTAAGCTTGGAAATTCCAAAGAGGAATGTTCTCCCAGCTTTCAGGCCAGAAGTGAAATGCTAACAAGGTCTGTTTGTTGCTACAGAGTCTGTGACTCTTCGGAGATGATTGCAATCAGCTGTCAGGATTTAGATGGGATATACTCCTCAAATCTCAGGCCCGCACCTAGCTCTTCACTCTAGGCCGGTGTTTCCAACTGTTTGCTGAGCATATTTTTTTTGTGTGTGAAAACTCACTGTGATGTCAAACTCAAGATGTCCACGACGGGAGTGCTATGCTTTTTCTTTAACAAGCACTTCCTGCGTGGGTGGCTCTACCAGATAAGCTTCCTGTAGTGCTGTTCTGATCCTCTCACACCCTCTTGCTCAAAAGCCTTCGGTGGTTCACCACTGTCAGTAGCAAAATACAAATTCTTTTCCTGACATCCTAGGTCCTGTTACTCCAGTTAGGCCAGTCCAGTTAATATTGCCCAAGCAAACCTCCTACTTCATTCTATTAGGTTTTCGGCCACATGTTCCACATTCTGGAATGTTCTGTATTTATTTTTCCTGCAAATATTTCTATTGCTGTTTAAATTTAACCCAGATATCTAGGTGGCTTGTCCCTCATTTCCTTGAGGTCTTCTCAAAAGTCACCACATGAGTAAGGCTTTTCTTTAACACTAAAATTGATATTACAACAAGTCACCCCTGGCTGTCCGCCACTTTCTGTCCCTGTTCCCTGCTTTATTTTTCTCCATAGCCCTTATCGCTGCACATTATTTATTCATGTGTTGTCCATCTGCCTCCACGGGGCAGGGATTTTTGTTAGTGTTGTTCACTGTCGTACCCTCAGCAACTAGAAAAGGGCCTGGCACATAGCAAGCATACGATAAATATTTATGAATTCAGTAAGGGAATGAACGGGCTCTGAAAATATTTGAGGGCATTTAGCATGTGTGTGAAGCTCTCCTGGGTCCTGCAGCAGTGGATATGAACCAAATGGGGTTCTTTTAGAGAAAGATGTTAATCGTGAAAAATGAAACCAAGCCGAAGTGGGACATGGTATAGGAAAGAGAAAAGAATTAATATTATCAAGCTCCTAGTATGTGTAAGGTACATTTACACATCTGGTCTCAGAGAAACCTCACAGTGATGTAATCCGGTAGGTTTTATTATTCTCAATTTTGAAGATAAACTCGGGAAAGTTAAGTAATTTCTGCTAAGGTTGCATGCTAACAGGTGGTTAAAATGAGAAGGTATTTAAACCCAGGTCTCCTCATGTAAAACTCAGCACACTTTGCACTATGCTATACTAGGGTGCCAGATCTGGAGTTCTTTATCATGTACCAACTTCAGTTTCCCCCCTTTTGTCTGACCTTCATTTCCCCCTTCTCCTAAATCCTCACTTATCTTTTCCAACATTTCATTATAAAAATGTTCAAATATCCAGACACGATGACAGAATTTTATAGTTATCCCACATATACCCACCGCCTAGAGTCCATAACTAACCTTTTCCTATACTTGCTTTATTAGATCTCGATCCCTCTTTTCAATTATTTTTGATATCTTTCAAAGTAAATTGCAAACATCTCTAGGTGTTTGAATGTGCATATCAACCAAAGTTCAATACTTGGTTACAGTTCTTTTGTATTTTTTAGTGAGGTAAACTTACATACGACAAAGTGTGCGCACACCTCCAGTGCATCATTCAGTGATTTTCGGCAACGGAATACGTTTGTGTAACACAAATCCTTATCAAGCTACAGAATATTCCCACAGGTCCGGCACATTCCTTCCTGATTCTCCTTGCATCCATCCCACAACCTCACAGGCAACTACTTCTCAGATTTTTTTTCTCCAACCAGAATCAGTTTTGCCTGTGTTAGAACTTCATATAAATGGAATCACACAGTATGTACCCTTACATAAGTCATCTTTCCCTCGGCGTAACGTTTTAAAGGTCCATCCACACTGTTTTGAGATTCAGAATCTGTTCTTGAGATTGCTGGTCCGGATTCTGTTTTATAACTGCTATGGACGTTTCGTACAGGTCCCTTTATGGGATCGCTGTCACAGCTCTTGGCTTCACACCTGCGAGTGGGATTGCCGGGCTGCGGGGTAGAGTCATGCTTAGTTTCACGGGAAACTGTCGGACCTTTTCCTGAAGAGACTGCATCACTAGTGGTGCACATTTAGGTTCCATGGTCTCCCTCAATCATTCAGTGCTCTCAGTCTTTAATAAATTTAGCATCTCATTGCATTTCCCTGGAGATTAATGATCTTGAGCATTTTAAAAATTGTTTATGAGCCACTTATGTATCCTCCTTTGTGAGGTGTCTATGTCAATTCAAATTGAGTTGTTTTTTATTTTACTTTTTATTTTTGAGGTGTAGGAGTTCTTTATATAATCTAGATGCTAGTCCTTTGTCAGATATATGTTTAATAATATTTTATATCAGTCTGTGGAATGCTTCTGTGTTTCATTAATACTGTCTTTTTATGAACAAAAGTTTAAATTTTGGTATAACATTATTTATACATTTTAAATGATTATTGCTTTTTGTATCCTAAGAAATCTTTGCTTATCCCAAGTTGTAAAGATTCCCACCTAGGGTCTCCCAGAAGCTTTAGAGTTTTTACTTTTATATTTAGGTCTGTGATCCCCCTTAAATTAAGTTTTTGTTTAATAAATTAAATTAATTGTGGTCAAGAGTCATAGTTTTTCCATTTGGCTATGCAATATTTAATCTATTTTAAAAAAATCCTATATATATTTTTGCAAGACCCCTCAAATATTTTTTTGAGAACAGGCAATAAATGCATTCTGCCTAAAGGCAAGGGGACACTTTCATGAGTCCCCTAACAGCCTTGTGATGGATAATATTCCTCCAACATGGTCATATTCAAATATAATTCAAATATCATTCCATCCTTCAAAGAAAACATGCTCTGTGTTCTCTTTAACCTTGGCCTTGTTATTCACTTTCCTGCCTCTCCAGCAGTGGTGAAAGGCTGCTGTGCACTCACTTGCCCATGACAGTTAGTTCCTTCCTACCTGGTGTCTTGGGGATGGGGATGAGATAGGAAGGAGGATTAGGAGGATTGTCTGTTGTGTCTGGAGTGAGCTCAGTGGGTTTCTGCAGGCCTCCAGGGCTCATCTTCAGCACTTAGGAAGGAAGAGGTGTAAGACTACCACGAGATCTAGAGACAGAGCAAAGCTTCGCTGGTTTTTTTTTTTTTTTCTTTTTTGATAAATTTTGTTCTGTTTTCTCACTTCTGAATGAGCACCAGTTGCTAAGGGGAGCCTTTCCTTTGTTCCCTTCAGATGTATGTAGGTAGTACATATTTATATATTTTATTTATAAAAGTAATTTTCTTCATAAAAGTAACATAAGCTTGTTGTAGAAAATGTTGATAATACACATAATATATAAAGGAGAAAACACAAACCAGCTATAGTATCAGCCATGGTGACATTTTTAATCAATTTTGACTTTGAATCTCTGCTTTGCCTCTTGCCAGCTTGACACCTCTTTGAGTGCCACACCCATCTGGGAAATGGGGAGAACCTCCTCCACGGACAAGCCATAGAAATGAGAGATGATGTATGTAAAATCTTTGGCAAATACTAGATCCTTAATAAATATAAATTCACTAAATGATGCCATTGAAGGGTGTAGGGAGTGAATGGGTGTTAGGGGAAAAAAGAAATCTCAGTTTCTCCTCCCACCCATATTAAATTCTGTTATTAAATTCCTTCAAAGCAGACAAAACTAGAGGGACAGAAAACAAAACAGTGGTTGCCGGGAGCTAAGGGCGAGGGAGGGGTCGATAGCAAAGGGGCGAGAGGGAATTTTGGGATGATGGACTAGTTTATATTTTTGTAATGGCGACTACAGACCGGTATGTGATGTTTAAAACTCATAGATCTATACACAAAGGGGCTAAATTTTATTGTATATAAATTATACTTCAATAAATTTGACTTTTAAAAATATTTCTTTAAAACAAAGCCTTAAATTTCCTCACTGATTTTAGATTAGTGCTTCTAGCTCCTTTTAGCCTTTCCGCTGCAGTTTATCTCTTTTCTAGACTCCTGAGGTTTTTTGCTTTCCTCATGGTGTTTTGAAAGCTCACTTAGCTCTCCTGTTCATTGTCATACTGCATTCTTTGTTCCCTGTCCCCCAACTTTGCTGCATATTTTATTTCCCGCTTTTGAATTGACACTCTGTTGAGCTAGGCTCAGCTGCGCTTGACAAACAAAATGTATGGCTGTTCCACTTGCTCTTTCTGTGCCAGCAGAGGTCTGATGGGGGCAGCTAATTAACTACAGTGAGTGAGATAACAGAAAAGCTGATCCTGCGTCCTTGTGTCGGTGGTTAAAAAAAAAAAATCCTTTTAAATCGTCTAGATCGTTCCTTCTAGTATGAGCAAAGGACTTGGAACGAATTCTCTGCTGAAAAATAAGTATCACACAAGCTCACAGTGGAACCCATCATGGCCACTTGCTGCGACTCCTCAGTTACTCGAGGGATACGCTGGTATCTATTCTGAATTTTCCAGCACAGTCTGGGTTTTGAATAGGCCATGCCACGCTTTCTCTCAGACATTTGCATTCTGTAGAAGTGACGGTATGTTTTGATTTTGGTTTATAATGAATAATTGCCACACTCATAAGTTAAATTTACTCGTTCGTTCTTTATTTTCTCATTCTGCAATTACTTAGTGAGCACCAGGTTCTCTAGTAGGCTCTGGAGAAAGAGAAATACATAAAATCACTCTTGAAAAGCTAATGTGTTTCCGTCTGGAGGATGGACAGGCTAACAAATGCACACAGGAAAAGGCCAGCGATAAGGCCTTGACATTTTATTGTATATGTGCAGATATTTTAATTTTATTAGTGATATAGATTCATTTTCTGACGCTGTTGTTAGGAAGATTTCATCAGACAGCTCTCTAAAAAATGCAGTATTTATGTAAATGTCCAACATTGCTCATATTTATGTATTTGTTAATGGGAGAGATGATGGCCTCTGTTCCTGACGCTTTCGCTGGTGTGACTTCTGGTTAGGAATCTTCCTCTGACTGGCTCGACCACATTGCAGTTACTTCCACTAAGGGCTGCTGTGTCCTGCGTCCGCCAAGTGCCAGGTAATTTGCACACACTCTTTCCTTCGCTCTTTCAACTCAGTGCAGTAGGCACTGTCCTCCCCGAGTGATAGACTGGCTGGAAAGTGGGTGATAGAGAGGGGGGGTGACTTGTCGGTGCCACTAACCAACTGGAGGCGGAGGGGAGATCTCATCTAATCTGCCTCTGCCTGACTGAAGGCCCTGTGCTCGCCTGGGAGCCACACAGGCCTTCATTGTTGGGTGCTTTTCACTGCGTATCAGGCGTGCATTTACTCAGGTCTCCCTGGCTACCGGAAAGGAGAGCGAGGAAGGAGGAAGTCATTAGGATGTCGCACCTGCCAAAGCAACTCTGGTCATCCAATACTCTCGCTGCAGCCAGAGTGAGCCCTTGAAATGCCAACTGGGAGATTTCTCTCCACTCCTCCACCCTCCCTGGGTTCCCATTGGTTTTAGGCATGCCAGCCGGTCCTATTTTTCTAGCCTCACATGGTCATACACTGCCCCATCCTCACCTGGAGCTGCCACAGCCACGCTGGCCTTGTATAAAAATGTCTTTTCTCCCTCCTGCAGCTCTGTCCTGTCCTGGGCCTTTGCTCCTGCAGCTCTTCTGCCTAGAAGACTCCCACAAGGCCTCCCGCCTTCTCCCCACCCATCGACTCTGCTCTGGTTGTCAGTGCTCCGTGGCTGAAAACCTGTCCTGCTGCACCAATCCTCCCCGCATACACCTGTGTATGCACCTGCATCACCCCTTCATGGAGGCCACCGTCAGGCTGTCGTTTACAGACAGCTGCCAACTGATTCTGTGACAATGTCTCCTCCAAGAGTCAGTTCTAGAAAGGTGATGGACAAGCTCGGGGCCTAGTGACTGAAAAGCCGGTGACTCAGAAGTCTGAGTGCCTCATTATCAACTCATTCAAACGTACGAATCCAGCAAATCATCGAGCAATGGTGTCGGCACCTCCTAGCCTGAATGAGACATTATGTCGACAAACAGGGCCCAAAGGAGCCCGTCACACTGGCCCAAAGCCCCTTCCTGGGATGGCATCGGCTCTCTGGCCTGTGAAGGTACATGAGTTCCGTTCTAGGCAGAGGCAGAGTTTCTGTGAGAAGCTGAAGGCTCAGGAGCCATCATTAGTGGAATGATGGGGCCCTTGGAGAGGTCCTCGCCATGTGTGCACAGGACCATGGGTCTGTGTAAAATTAGCAAAGTATTTAAAATCAATTAGTTAAGGCCCTGCCCCTCTCCGCTCTGACTTGCCTTCTGTCACCTGGTGGGGGATGAGAGCGGCCATGGGTATCTTGGGGTTCTGGCTATGGGGGTGGGACCACACTGAGCTTGGTTTTAGTGGGATCTGTTCATGTGATTTTCAGATACTTCTGTAGTTAGGTCGTGGCTAGCTGTCCCACGGCCAGAGTGGCTTCTGGGAATAGCCCCACTGTGACAGTTTACCTGGTCTTGAGATGCCAAGGTGGGGGCCAGTATCCACGAGGTTCCTTCTGAGAACCCCTTGCTTTGGCGCTGAAGGCTGTGGGCTTCCCTATTCTTCCTGAATTCCTGAAAGTGGCCCTTCGACCTTTGCCCTCCTGGTCTATCCACTGGTGGTGTCCCCTTCTACCTTCCTGTGTCACCATCCTTTCCCAAGTGGCCTGGGACACCCGCAGGGGCTTTCCCTCCTGGCTCTGACTGGGCCACAACAGTTCTGCCGGTGGCACCAGTACAACCTTCACGGCACAGCCGTCTGCCTGGGAGCCTTCCATCCCTGTCACCCCACCTTTGCTCCCTCATCCTTCGGATGTGCCCCATGGGACCAACATGCCAAGCAGTGCACTATTCTCTCCCCAAGACTCATGACAAACCCCCAAAGCTGTGCCCTGGGAAAACAGACCATTCATAAGAGTAAGAAAAGGCAGGCAGAGCGAGCAGGAGGCAGAGAGAGAAGGAAAGGGGAAGAAGATAGGAGCAGGGGCACGAAGAAGATGACGACGATGACAGCGGTAGGAGGATGGCCGAGAAAAATGCCAAGCAGAAAGGGAACCAAGTGGAAATCTTTCCTTGCCAGATATGTGTGTGTGGGTTCAGGTCACAGTAAGAGTCCGTGGGCACCCTTACCCGGAGGTGGTTTGTGTCACCCGCTTTCTCTCTCACCTGGTTCACTGCAGGTGTTTCCTAACCAGCTCCCCGGCTTCGGCCTCACCCTCCTAAGCCTGTTGTCGGTCCAGCAGCCCAGCGCTCCTGTTCAGACGTGAGTCAGAGAGGCGTCCCCTGATCTCACACTCTCTGACCTCATTTCCCCTGCTCCAGCTCCACCCTTCCAGCAGACTCTCTGCTCCTCAAAGTTAGACCTGCTCCTGCCCCAGGGCCTCTGCTCAGGTTGTTCCTTCCGCCTGGAGGGCTGTCCCCTTGGATGTCCCCCTGCTGCTGGATTGCATCCAGCTGCTCACCTCCTCTCTCGGGCTCTTCGGGTCATCCCATCTAGAACTGCAGTCCTCCCTGGCCCCCTTCCTTTCTAACGTAATATGTGGTCTATTTATTTATTTTTATTGCCTACTTCTTCCATTAGAAAGTGAGCGGTATACAAGGGCAGGAAGTTTTGCGCATTCACTGCTGTATCTTTCTGAGACTCGCACCTGGCACATGGTAGGAGTGTGTCTGACGTTGGTCGAAAGAATGACCTGGTGAGGTAGGTGCTATTATTAAGTACATCCTATAGCTGATAACGCTCATGCTTACCAGTGTAAAGTAAGTTGCCCAGGGTCACACGGTGAAATGAAAAAGCAAGTGTTAAAACCCAGCCACGTCTGATGCAAAAGCCTGTGCTCCTAAACCCTGCCCTGTGGTGTGGCCTTCCTCTTGCCACGAGCCGCCCAGCTCAGGACAAGGGGACCGTTTCTGCCATCAGCCTTCCGAGATGGTTAGCCAGACCTCCAGGCCTTCAGATGACCGCAAGCTGCCAGGGAGAGTGCTGCCAGAAAGGGGTGAAGAACAGAATCATAATGCGCGCTTCGTGTGGGGAAGTGAAAGAGCAGCTCTAAGTCCACTTGGTTAAGAATAGGAACTTGAACTTGCTGAGGGCAACCTGTCTCGAGCAGAAAGGGGCTGCCTCCTTAGGGCAGGGTTACCTTCCGGCGGGGCCAACCATGCCCGGGGCACCAGCGAAGCCAGGGCACCCATAGAATGAGAAAAATGTTGCATGGCTAATGGTTGGCCCTTTGAAATTTGCCAAAGCACAGGCAAGGCGTTTCTGTAGGAAAAGACAGAAGTGGGCTGGGTTTCCTCCGAGGCCTGTGACTGATGGCCTCGTTTTCACATGGAACTACTCGTGGGGAGCGTGATCGGCTTCGCAGTGCGGAGCCTCCGCAGGTCGGCCTGGCCCTGTGGCTGGGGCCAGGGGACTCATTTATCTGGCATTTACTTTCCAACATAATATGTGTGTGTGTGTGGTTTCTAACACGTAACGGGAGGTAAAGGGGGCAAGAACAGTTGCTTTGTAAGCCCTTGAGGCATGATAGTGGTGTTTGGGGGAAGGTGGGGTTAATGCCGTTATTTTAAAATTGGCGCTGGAGGTCGGAAGAGCTCCTATCCTTCCCTCCGCACCTTCTCTGATGTCACCTTTGTGAAGCCTTCTCTGTCCACTTCCCTGAGTCCCCTCCCCCAGCACTACTCCGTGCTGCAGATAGTATTTATCACATCACATCGTAATTACTCGTATTCACTTCTGGTCCCCTGCGGGACTTAGAAGTCCTGCAAGTGTACAGAACAGGTCTTATTAGAGCGGTTGCTTCTGGAGGCCCTTATTTCTCATCAGACCATCTCCCCTGGGCTGCTCCAGGACTCACAGCCCGGAGAGGAGGCATTGGTGCTCAGCTGTTCCCCACCCCCTCCCCCGCTATGGCCCATGAAACCAGAAAAGACAGAATATAGGCTTCTGTCCTTCGGGCTGCTGGGCCCCATCACTTCAATCTCTGCGTTTTGGTTCCTCCTTTTGCACAGGTCACGAGCTGAAATGGGAGACCTCAGTTCCCTTCAGGCTTTCAGGTCTCTGAGTCTTTGAGGTTACCCGGAACTCTGCTCTCCTCCACCCTCTGCAGGGCAGGTCAGGCCCAGTTACCCCACAACCAGGCCTGCACCCACACGAGTCCATCGAGCTCCTATTTTGTGACACGTCTTTCCTTTAGCTGGGAGTGCATTTCTCCTGCAACGCACTGGCCGTCTGCTGCCTGCATCTGTGCTCTACTGCTGGGCTCCCGACCCTGCGAATCAAGCCTGCTGCTCTCCATGGTCATTTTAACCAGATTTCGTCCCTATAAAAATGATGCCGTAAATTTAGAACACTGCATATACTCTGATGCTATTTATGTAGCTTATTTTAAACTGCACATGCTGGTTTTCTGTCTGTTTGAGCTCAGATCTATTCTGTACCCTCCTCAGTCCTGGGCTTGCATCCCTGGGAACTCTCTTCCTCGATGCCCTTACAGACCCAGACGAAGGGAGCCAGTGAGAAAGAGAGAAGGGGAGAAGCCAGGTCCTCGCCCCACTTCGCTCTGCTTCTGATGGCGACTGGCAGCGTCTTGCCCATGTTTCCGGCCTCTGCTATGCAGCCCTTTCTGCACGGTTCCAGCATTAGCCGGGAAGTGTGGCCATGGTTCCAGATCATTCCAGGTGGCCCCAGCACCAGGACTATGTAACACTGCTTTCTCTCTTTGTCCCTCTAGCCCGAGGGTTGAGGGACAAACCTGCGGTTCTCTGGCTTCTCAACTCTTCTGTCACCCACATTAACTCCCTCTGCAACGTCCAGCATGGCTTCTGCCATCTGATTGGACTCTGACTAAATACTCTGAATGCATGTGCTGCACCTTTTTAAAAATAGCTTTGTTGTGCTATGATTTACATATATAAGCCCATAACTTTCATATGTATGTAAATGTGTTGTTTGAATTTGTTTTACAACGATTATATGGTCACATGTTGCTTATGTAATATTAAAAAATTAATAATTAAAAATATTAATAACAGGAATATGATGAATGAAGCAAAATACCAGGTAATTTAGCTGAAGCCTGTAGGGAAAGGTCCGCAGCTGTCACTAACATTCATTTGTGCAACAAATATTTTTTATTTACTATATGCCAGGCACTGAGGGTCCCTCCATGAACAATATGGGCATGATCTTGGCTCATATTATCTGCAGTAGTTAAATATGCAATTTATATCAATATTAACTAATTATAATTATTATGAAGACGTAAAAAGGGCGACAAAAGGCCTACCCTAGTCAGGGACGGCTTCTCTGAGGAGGTAACTTACCAGCTGAGAACCAAAGGCTGAGCACATAAAGCTTAGTTGTGGGAGAGAAATAGAGTACGGGACGGTCGAGCTGGGATGGCACTGCCCTCCTGGCTCCTGTTCTCAGAGTTTGCTGGGAGGTGCTTCTGCTCGGAACCCATGGTGGGATGCTGGTTGACCGGGGGTGGAACCCGTGGTGGGATGCTGGTCGACCGGGGGTGGAACCCGTGGTGGGATGCTGGTCGACCGGGGGTGGAACCCGTGGTGGGATGCTGGTCAGCCGGAAGCGTGCAGATTCTGTGGGACCGCTGTAGCCCTGCCTCCCTCACTGTGGGACCCGTTGTCTGTATCCCAGGTGGCTCTCACCAGGAGGAGAGGAAGCCGATGCCATGTGTCCTGTGCTAGTTGACAAGAATAGTTTGGAAGTGGCTCAAAAGCTAAGGACACCCTGGGTCAACAGTGGTACCAAAGTTACCCACGTCCATCACTCCCTCATCCTTCGATGGGAACAACTGACATTTTCCTCAGTCTTGAATCGGGTGGCATGCAAAAGCCCAAGACAAGTCCTCCATTCATCTCCCATCCACACCAAGCTCTTCTTCAAGAAAAATGCTGGAACTTGTAAAAAACTATGCACGAAGTAAGTTTCATTCTTCCCAAGTTCTGTATTTTTCTTTGTGCGTAACCTAATTCAAAATTTTTTTTACCTGCATCTCAATCTTTTCAGTTCATAGGCATTTGGCTGTGGCTGCACTCTCCTCGTTTATTATAAGTCACCAGTCTCACTTTAGCGTGAGCCACCAATTATTCTGGGAAATTAGGTTGTGCATAAGGCGGCCCAGTAATTGCAATGGCAGTTTCGTTGCAGCATGCCCAGGTCCCCCAGACCGTAAAGTCGGGTTGCCTTCTCTTTTGATGTCCACATTACAAAGGTAACAACAGGATCTTAGCTTAACCTCAGTGTCCTCCAGCTATTTCCGAGCGTCCCCGACAGGATGTGTTATTCGTGCTTACCAGCCCACTGCTGTAACCACGCAGGTACACCTGGTTCTCTCCCTCCAGCTCTGGCTCCTCAAGGTCTGCTCCTGCAGGGCCACTGGGAAAGCATCAGCGCTGTCTCTGCCGTCACGAAAGCCGAGCTCATGGTGCCAAGTCCACTCCTAGGGCTTCCGAGCTCAGCAGGCGTCAGGTTGTCCCAGCAGAGTGGGATTTCCTGAGCGAGCAGGGAAAAATGGCCTCTTTCTCCCAGCTCTGGGCTGCACTTCGTCACCTGGGATCTGCAGCAACGGTGAGACTCGCAAAGACTTCTTGCGAAGAGTTTCCCTACTTTCTGGTCCTCACCCATCTCACCACTGGGGCTTGAAACCAAGTCCGAAAAGCTAGGAGGCGAGAGACTCTGTACCATCCCTCATGCCTTCCTGGTTCCCAGCCATCCAGCCACTGCACCCGGGGCTACGCTCCAGGTCATAGAAGCTCCCGACCAGATCAACAGAGGCAGAAGCTCCAGTGTCTGCGGGGGCGGTGGTTGTGCTGATGCCGACAGTCCAAAATTAGTACTTACTAGTTTCAGTTCACTCGATAATGGAAATATCTAGTTTTAAGTAGACTGTGGAGAGAAATACCCGATGTCACTACGTCTTCCCCACAAAAAGAGTGAACACACGTGCACATTTATGCCAAAACATTGACGAGAACCGCTCAGGTGAGAACCTGTGTGTCATGGAAACTCAACGAGACTTCCTCCCCACCTCTCAGGCAGGGCTGGGGCGGAGCTGGGGTTGCAGAGCAAGGCCTGTGGGCTAGCCAGGCTCTCGCAGGTGTGAGGCCCAGCTTGGCCTCAAGATAGAGCCTGCCTGGGCTGTTTCCTGGTGAGACTCGCATCGCTGAGAATGGGTCAGGCCGGGACACTGACCTCTTGAGGCATCTAATACTCACTGTGTCCCCTTCCTCTGAAGGGCTTTGGGGAATTTTTTAAAGTATGAACCATTCTCTTTTAGAAGTTCACACTTCTTTTAAAAAATCGATTTTTCTTTAGGGTATTATATGCTAAGTGGAGAAATTTAGACAGAGAAAGACAAATATCGTGTGTGAGCTCACATGTATGTGGAATCTGAAAAACCAGACTCATAGAGATAGAGCCTAGATTGGTGGCTGCCAGAGATAGGGGGTAGGGGATGGGAACATGGGGGAAGCTGGTCCCAGGGCACAAATTCTCAGTTGTAAGATGAAAGAGTTCTGGGGACGTCGTGTACAGGTGGTGGCTGTGGTTGACAGCACTGTGTTGTGTATTTGAAAGTTGTTAAGAGAGTAGATTTCAAAAGTTCCCTGCACACGCACACTCAGTGGTTACTCTGTCAGGTGTCGGATGTTGAACTACCCCTATTTTGCAACATATACATCTATCAAATTATCATGCTGAACACTTCAAACTTACGCAATACTATATGTCAGTTCTGTCTCAACAAAGTGGGGGGAAATTGACTTTGTAGAAAGCCAGGCACTATTTCATTTACATTTGAGAATTCGCTCACAGAATCCTTCTATAAGGTCAAGTCTACTGCTCCCTTGTTTCACTAATGAGGAAACTGAAATTTAGAGAGATTGTGAGACTTGCTCAATCAAGGACACGGCAGAGTTGGGATTCAGACCCACATAGCAGATTCCGGAATCTCTGCTCTCATCTGAGGCACTGTTTCTCTCTCGCCCTGCCTCCACCCCACTTCTGTTAAAAATCCTACAATTATTGCCTCAGTACATAGCAAAGACTGGGGGTTTAATATCAAAACAGCAGACATTTATTTCTCACAGTTCTGAGACGGGCCCAAGGTGTCAGCAGCAGGCCTGGTGTCTGGTGAGCGCTCTCCCCTTGGGTGGCCAACGGTCTCCTGCTCACTGTGCATTCCTAAGGCCTTTCCTCTGTGCTCAGGTACGGAAAGGGAGCAAGCTCTCCTGTCTCCTCCGACAAGGATACTAACCTTATCAGATCAGGCCCCATGCTTAGGACCTCACTTAACTTTACTGACTTCCTTAAAGGCCCTGTGTCTAAGTATAGCCACGCTGGGGGCTTAGGACTTCAACACATGAATTTTGCATAACACAAACATTCAAACCACAACAGGAGGCATTGTTGTTCTTCCATTTTTCAGATGACTCAACCCAGTGGGTTCAGCAATTTGCCCGGGGTCATGAAGCTAGTAAAGGGTGACACTGGGGTGTGAGCACCAGCATCACGCTCTTAACAACCATGTGTCTCTCATCACGTAGCCGGAGACTTAATATGACAGCTAACAACTTTAAACACGTCCTATAGTCATCGGAGCTCTGCCATGCCTTTTTTAAAAAAAATTTCCTGCAAGGAAACAACCACTCACTATTATTATTACTTTATTAGATATAGAGTTTTATATTATCAAATTTAGAGAAATAATATGGAGCTGTTACCACAATCTAGCTCTTAAAATGCATGCACATCTGAGTTCAACATGAAGTGAAAACTTCCTCTATTTCTAAGTTTCCATGTCAATATAACTAGTAATGAATTATATTTTAAAAGCTTTATTTCTTCTTAAGAATTTAAAGCTTTTTAATCCCAATTTCTGTTCAGAAAACTGGAGCTCTGGAACTTGGTGCGACTACTCAGACTTCTTACCCGGCGTAAAGGTGGACTTGGTTTTGAGAACAGGTGATGTGGTCACAGTGTGGCACCCTGAGTTCTGAAAAATGTATTTGAGAGACTAATTTTAAATTAATTAAATGGGAAGACACTTACATTCTCAGGTAAACTTAGGCAGAAGTAAACACGCCAGCCTAGGTTAGGGCTGATTCACGTTAGTTTAAAAAGGCTTCTCTCCCCTTTCCCTCCCCAATAAAACTTCCAATCAACAATAAGCAAGCTGTTACGGGTCTCAGGGTAAATAGAAAACAGAACAGGAAATGTCTGGAGAGATAAAGAAAGCCGGTAAAACACAGATGATGGTTGTAATTTTAGGAATTCCAATATAAATGGCATCAAGTTGAACTCTAATTTCAAAATAATAGAGGCTAAAATGCTTAAATGTTAGTCTTTAAGTGATTTTTCCCTCTTTTAGTGGACTAATGTACATACATCATGATCCTTTAACCTTCAGGCGATTATTACGAAAGTCACCTTAATGGAGAAGAATCATTTTCTATGAAGGGTCAGAGGACCCTATGATGAAGAAACAGTTGCTTTCAATAAGTATTAACATACACTTTCAGCTCCTAAGTATCACCTTTACAAGGGAAGAGGACGAGGAGTTGAGAAAGAGGGAGAGACAAGAAGAAGTAGAGAGAAAGGGAAAAGGGGGGAAGATATAGAAGAGAAAGGAGGAAATCGAAACACGAGAAAAAAGAAACTGTAAAAATGTTGGTTCCGTCGCTTTTGAAGGGGCTATCTGTCAAGGTCGTCTGCACAGGGAAGAGGAGCAACCGTCTTCTCCAGCCTTTGGGAATTTAGATGAGCTCCTTGATGCGTTCCCACAGCCCCCACTGCCCGGACAACCTTGGCCTGGGGGACAGCAGGCCCTCCAGGTGCGGAGATGGAGCTCCCAGGTCTAATTTCAGCCGTAGGATTTCCACTGGGTTCCCAGCCCCTCCGCATGGATGGAGAAGGCATTCCCTGAGCCGAGGGAGCCCATCTTGCCCACCGCCTGCTGTCCCTGGGCTGGGGCTCTGCGAGGTCCCATGGCCGTGGCCGTAGGTCTTGATAGAGGACCACGCATGTGGGGAGTGTGGCAGACACAGAGAACGGCTGGGAGACATATCTTCAGCTCCCTCCCTTCCTTCCTTCCTCCCTTCCTTCCTTCCTTCCTTCCTTCCTTCCTTCCTTCCTTCCTTCCTTCCTTCCTTCCGGAGGCTCTGGTCCAGCAACAATGTGCCCTTCTAGGTTTTTATGATTTGGGAGTAGAGCAGAAAAATTTTAATTAAAATGAATTAATTTGATGTTTATTGAGCACATACCATGTGAGAGGCATCGGGGAAGATGTCAGAGTCCCTGCCTCCTTGAGGCCCACACTGCAGTGGGGACGCAGTAAAAGTCCCTCGTTTGTACCGTAGCGTGTTCCCCTCCACCCACAGCAAATACAGTCACACCTTCCATTACCCACTCTGCCTCCGGGTCCCTCCCAGACTCTCCTTCTCCTGGCACCAGCTCCAGCAGGCGTGAGGCCTTCCTTGTGCCCGGTCTGGTCTTCAGATCCCTCAGTCCTGCCTCCAGTGCCAAGGAGCCTGTGCAACAATTAAGCAGAGTCAACGACAAGTACTGCGTTGGGTGCTGTGCTTGCAGGTCAGCAATTTGGAGTAAAAAAAAAACCAAAAAACAAAAAAACTTTTGACCAGGAAATAATCTGAAAGTCACCTGTTGCATTTGCTTGCTTTTAAAAGATTTTTATTTCAAAAAATCACACGCATGACTTCACTTTAACTCAACCCTCATTCATGCAAGCAAAACAAGACAAAGCCTTTGTGCTCACCTTTAAAGCCCGGACAGGCTGTTTCACACAAGGGGAGCCTCACAGGCTTCTGGGAGGAAGTTCACTCTCTGGGTTTCTGCTACGGCGGCCTCTTCCCCTTGCTCCCCTCCTAGTTCTGAGCTTGCCAGAGCTGCGTGGGGAGCTGGACCCGTCGTCCTCCGTGGTATGAAATCAGAAACTGGTTGTCAGAGTGTGTCCCTTCCACTTCTGGGTGCCCTTGTGCCTCTGCCATCGTTGTCTGAGTTGGCCTCAAACTTCCTGGGAGACTCGGTGGCTGTACTGTTGAAGGAAATGCCTGGACACTTTCTAGGACAACTCTCATCCCACGTGACTGTGGCTCCGAGGTGACGGGTTGCCTACGCATTGCCCGCGGTGTGTCTCTGGCTCTTACTCACTGGAGGAGTGCAGATTTTTTCCAGATGTAACTACTCCCACCCCAGGGACTCCATCTGGGGACGATGGCAGTTCCACTCCTGTGGCCAGTGATCCACGCAGGGAGGTGCTTGTGACTCGAGTATGGTCAATAAGAATAAGGGGGGGCAAAGAGTGGCAGAAAGACCTGCAAACGTTTTGGGGGGAAGTAATTTCTTGCATCTGCATGTGGAATAAAGCATGAGAGCAGCCACCTTGCTAACAGAGCTTGCCCCAGGACGATATTAACATGCCATGGATGGCAGGGCAGAAAGATGGAGAGAATGCGGATGTAGTAATTTTTTTAATGAGACTTTTTATTCTAAGATAACTGTAGAGTCACAGGCAGTTGGAAGAAAAAATACAGAGAGTTCCCGTGTCCTCTGCACCCAGGTGCCCCATTGCGTCCCCTTGCAAAGCTAGAGTGTCCTATCCCAGCCAGAACCTTGGCGTTGATACAGTCCCCCAGTCTTTCTGATGTCACCAGGTCTGCTTGCACCTGCTCGCCCGTGTGCACATTTTGTCCCATGCAGTTTCATCCCGTGTGTAGGTTTGTGGATTCGCCGCCACAGCCAAGCGACATCACAGCTGGGATTTGTGTTTTGAGGGAAGGCCCAAACTCCCCCTCCCTTTTGGCATCTCTTCCAGCGTTTTCGACCTGTGCTCCTTGAGTCCTTGCGGTTCCTGCCTCCACCTCACCAGCCGGAACGGTCCCCGAATATGTATTTTATAGTTCGGGCTTCACACTAAGCCTTCCCCTGGAGGATAAACTCTTAGCTCCAAAACAACAAACAAATGGAACTGATCAAAATAAACCTGACAAAAGCTAAAAAAGGCTTTGATATTCAAATAATGTCCGTTGGATAGAGCTTCCTACTTTTTCGAGGCACTCTCCAGTCCGTTGTCTTTCTTAAGTTTCAAAGCAGCTCTGAGCGACTCAGCGAACGAACAAAGGCAGCAGCACACACCTCCACTGTCATGGTTGAGGGAGGTTAAGATAGGCAAGAGCTGCCGGAGAAGGAGCCCCGAATTCATGGCACTGCCCCTGCACCCCTCAGCAAGGAAGGGCTGCAGACTTCCAGAAGCGTTCCCCATTCCCTCCGCTGCCTAGTTCCCATGAGAACTGGAAATTAAATGCTTTTTGTCACAGGCAGGGTCAGCACCGTGCCCCATAGTATCTCAGAAGCTGGGGAGCTCTGTCGGGTCGGCTGGATCCTTCCCTGCTCATCAGCTGTCATGCGGCAGGGCCGGCGGCGAATTCCACGAAACCTCATAGCAAGAACGAACAGGAAAAGAGATGAGGTGGGTAAAAGGTCCTCCGCTAGACGTGCCGGGGGTGGCCGATTCCAGGAAAGGGAACTTGTCCCCTTGCCGCTCTGCTTCTTATAGGGCAGCAGCGAGAACATCCTAGTCGGTGAGGGCCTATCAGACTTCTTGGTACCATCCAGTCTGGGTAGGTACCAGGTCTTTTCAGGAATTACCTGGCAGAGCCAGCTGCCCAGCCCTCAAGGACCTTGGTTGATGGAAGGGAGGAACTGGTCCCTTTGAAGCCCCTCAAGCAGGGAGGGACCCAGGTCCCGGCTGGCTTCTTGGCCAAGAAACCCAGAACGAGCCACCTATGTCAGTCAGCTCCCGACAACCTCCACTGTGGCACCGTGAGCCTCATTCATCTTTACATCCCCAGCGCTTGGCACAGGGCCTGCTGTATGACAGGTCTACGAGCAATGCCCGAAGATTTCATCAACAAATGCACTTTTGTGTCGGTTAAAACAGCGGCTTTCATTTTTGCTGATGAAACGAGAGCAAGGTTAATAGTCAGCGCTGCTGTATGCATCTCCTGAACCCGTGGAAGTCTGGGTGCATGCTCTGCCTCTTGCTTTGCTGAAATCTCTTCGAAGAACCCACAAGTCAATGGGAAGCCTCCCTGACTCGAGCACAGTCTGCTCCTCCTGAGTCTGCACCGTCTCTCCCTGCAGCCACGGCTAGTGAGGCGGTGTCGGGGCCTGAGATGCTCTGAGACAGAAGCCTGCAGACTGCAGCCGCTCTGGGGTTTCTCACGGCCGCTCCTCAAACCATCCTTTCAAAGCTCCATTGCTTTGACCGAATTAGATCCGGAGTGTCCGGGAAGTCGGCCACTGTTTGTCAAGTTTTTACGAAAACGATTTGAAAAATCACATCCCTGCAACAGTCTTCTCCAGGACAGTGTGTTTTAATCCATTTCCCACTGAAAACCCCTTTTAATATGATTTCCCCTACAGAATCCCTGTTTTGAAAGATTTTTGTCCATAAGCAGGCCCATTTGTTCAATAATAATTAATTTATCTTAATTATTATTAAATTAAAAAAAACAAGATTTTTTTTCTTAACTGAAAGTCATCCTTGAGGTTTTATTTCGAGTAAACAGACCATTACTTTTAAGCTTCCCGTAAAACTGAAACTCGTTGGAGGAATTCTTCCAGCCTCCTCTGACGGTGGCTGTTACTTTCCTACGCGGCCAAGCTTCCAAGGATTGAAGACCATGGTCCCAGAGGGCGCCAGGCAGGTGGCACAAAATTAACAAAAGCCTGTGACCTCTCCTAGGTCTTCTGCTGTGCTGTCCCTCCTCACCGCTAACGAGTGCTTGGCTATGCCAGCTATGCCTGCCTGGGTTCTCCCTGTCTCGGTGTCCTGCCGAGTGATGGGGTTTTTGTCTGCCACGAAGGCTGAGGCCAGACATGAGCCCCCACTTTTTGTTAACGTGACATCTCATGAGAAATGTTCAACAAGCAAGCTGCTGCACTCAGCCCTCTCCCCTAATGAGCTGTTCCTTAGGGACACAGAGTAAATAACTTGTCTTCTAAGATGGACCTCACCACCAGGATTTTGCTTGGTTTGTGAAAAGAAGTTGTTGTTTTAGGATGGGGGTAAAAAAAAAAAATCTCAAGCAAGAGCATAATAAAGCAGTAACGCTATTTTCTAAAAGGGGAAAAAAAAGGAATTTTTATCACTTTTATTGTCATAGCACTTTTTGGGGCAAGACTCAAATGAATAGGAGCTTGGAAATCTGACCTTGGCTGGTGTGAGAACAGAGAGAATCGGGTCCTTCTCAATTTCCCATTCAGGCTCTCATGTAGCTCTCCCGAGTGCCCAGCTTCAGTGCCCAGCCTCCCTGCCAAGGATCCTGCCGGCGCATTCAGCTGCCATTCAGGGAGATGGCCCTCCACCCCGCCTCGCGCTGGGAAGCCTGTCATACAGCATGAAACAGGTGGAGGGACATTCTGCCTCCAGAGTCCTGCTGGCAACGTCTTGCTACTTCTCCCGCCCCATGCCAAGAATGACAAAAATCTTCTGTGTCTGTCGGAGGGTGGGAAAGACCAGATCTGACCAGGGAGCAGTTCACTGGCTCTTTGGACGAGATTCCCAAGGCAGCTGTTGGGTGTCACCGGCAGCAGCAGCTCCAACACTTGGCTCTGTTGTCGGGCCGGATAGATGGAAACTTTGGACAAGTCAGCTGAAAAATCATGTCCCTGTGATGCTGCTGAACATGTCACAGATCGACTGAAAGACTGAATATTTGCTGGTATTATAATAGGTTGTGCAATAAACATATTCACCAACTAGGGTTGTGTTTTCACTTCCAGTCCCGTCCTACATATCTTTGCTTTCAGTAAAATCGTTAGTATATTGTGGCAAAAATTTGATCTGATATGAGATTTACCATCTATAGCTACAATTGAAACAGGAATATTTTTTTTTAATATTTATGTTAATCTCATTTACACTAACGAGTTAACTTCGCGTTGGAATTATATCAGTTCTGACTTATGAATTTTCCCATTGTTTGTTCTCAGCCAGACTCTAAACTATATTTAATTTTTAGTCTTGATATGTACACAAATAATCTTTTTGATTTTTTTAAAAAAAGATTATATGAGTATTCAGTTAGTAGTTAATTTTACCAAATTAAATGCACGCTTAAGTGGATGATGAAAATGTGACTAATTAGAAAGAAATTCTTGGAAAATGGAGTCTCGGCATAAAGTCCTGTGACTCTCAGTAGTTCCTAAACTTTATTAGTGAGCATCACTAATAAACAAATATAAACAAATATCACTAATAAACAAAAATAGTTGCTGGATTTTGCCTGCACCTTTTCCTTTTGGATAAACATATCCAGACCAGTCATAAGAGACCCAATTTCCCCGTCTTCGGAATAGGTTTGGCATGGGCATTATTGATACAGTTAATGATGCCGTATCACCAGCCAAGCACAGAATTAAAATTGACCTTGGCTTAATTTGACTTACATTTCCATTTGGTTATTTGATCGCAGCCAGAACGTAGGGCCCACGGGGTGAGCCACCACCTGGCCTGCCTCTGTTCGTCCTGACCACTCACCTCCTGGGCTGACCCACGACATCTGCTTTCTTACAATTGCCTCCGCCTCCCTGAGTCAAAGCCCAGCACGACCTCAGCTGTGGTACCGGCCAACCCGGTCTGTTCTGCCCAGCAGCTGACATTCACCTGTGCCAGGCTCTCTGTCCTTCCGGGTGCCAGATCAGGCCCAGCAGCCTCTGCCAGTTTCGCTGTCCAGCCCACGCCTCCGCCACTCCCGTGGTGTCTTCTTCTGCCATCGCGTTTCCTCCAGCACTTGCTCTCTGCCTGTCTTGGCAGCTCCCGACCCAGGTGCTGGCACTTGCATGCTCCTGCAAACCGATAGGGCTAAACCACGAGGCGAATTCTGGGCCCAACCACACTGGCCTTGGTCCTTCCTTTTGGACATGGCACTGGCACTTGACCTTCCTGGAATACCAATCTCGGCTTTCTCCTCTTTCTTTGAGAGTTCTTTCCGTCTTCCTACCTCAGGGGGAGCGCCTTCTCCTTCCTCCCCTGGGAACTTCTGGTAGTGGCGACGCCTCCTGCTTCACCTTGCCTTCTCGTTACTGCCTCTGAGCCAGGGCCAACTCAGCAGGTCCCCAGGCCTGGCCCAGATTCACTTGGATGCTCTCGTTACCACCTGCTTCTCTCTACCCTCCACGATTGCAGCATTTTTGGACAGGTTGATAGGGTTGCTTCTGTTCACCTGCTTAGGGGTCAAGGAACAAGATGCCTACAGATCAGGGCAGATGAGACTAAATGTAAGTGGGAAAATGGAACTTACTGTGGGGAAAGGGCTGTGGGAAAAGAGATGGGATGACAGAATCTAAGTGGAGTTATTATAGGAGTAAGAATGAGTAGGAGTGAAATGAAAGACTTTGATTGGGGTGGGGTGGGGATGTGAAAACGAGATTGTGAATATGAAGAGAGTTAGTTGATTATGAAATCCCTGCCATTCAACTTGCAACTTGCCTTACACGCTCAATGGATGCAGTTTAACAACCCAGCCAATTTAATGAATAAATGTCCTAGGAGAATTAATGAGAGTAAAATTAAGAAAGGACGTTCACTACTTCCTTAAATATAATTTGTAAAATCTATGGGGGTAAGGCTGTTTTGTAGAACAGTAAAGGAATCCTGTAGTCTTAATGAGAGTTTTTGACATAATTTTATCGTAGTCTCAAAAGGTTATGTAACTGGCGTCTGTGAGTATAAAAATCTTGAGAAACAATGGCCTAAAAGATTACGTTAGGAGGATGGTTTTCCACAATGGTAGATGGTTTCTTTCTGTAATAAGACAAAATAGTGCAACTTCCCATAGTGATAAAGTAGGATTGTTCATCCACTAAAAAAAGAGGGGAACACAGGTTGTTCAAAGACAAATCATTATAAAAATCCATGACGTTTTTAAAGGAGAATATTGATAAAAGAGTGGTTTTGTGCTTGGGCGATCATCAAGATTTCTTTTCGCAGCTTTAGCACCTGCGTTGTTTTCATTCCTGGTCACACTTTTAAATTTACTTCCAGGGTAAAATGATGGTTTACTGTTGTCTCTTTTGAAATTGTAGACAGGAGTCGGGAGCAGCAGGAGGATGAGAAGGTAGAAGAGGTAGCATCTTTGTGTTACTATACAGCTTCCAGTGTTGTAAGGAAGATTACAACTTTGATTACCCTCAGTTGTTTCTAGACTGAGAGATATTTATATCTGCAGTTAAAATTTAAAACTCCTCTAAAATGACTGACTTTTCTGATAAAAGATTGAGGGAAGATTCTGCAGGTGACAACTTTTTCTTTCTTTCTTTCTTTCTTTCTTTCTTTCTTTCTTTCTTTCTTTCTTTCTTTCTTTCTTTCTTTCTTTCTTTCTTTCTTTCTTTCTTTCTTTCTTTCTTATGCCTATAACACCTGGTATTCCAAGGTGGTCTCCCATCTAACCAGGCCCGATCCTGCTTAGCTTTACAGGTTGCAGCTTTGGTAGAAGAGCCCTCCCCTTGAATTCGAAGGGCTCGGGATTAGTAACTAAAACTGCCAAGTAATGCAGGTTCTAATACCATATTACAGTCCTTACAATATGCCGACAGCCAAAGCTGTATAAATCTGCATGATGAAGTGGATCATAGAAGTGGACCCTATTTTTCCATAAAAGCAACGTCCTAATTGGGACAGGGGCCTATCACTAAGGACTGAGAAGTAAGTAAGTGTGAACAATGTGTACAATGAAGGCAAAGCTCTCACTGCACACCTACATAGCAACATAAACAGACGTTTTCTGTTCTAAAAAATGGGTATTCGTACATTATGCACTTTCCTTTACCTAAATGTTGTCATAAAAATTTATTTCTTACAGAAAATGAATTTCTACTAAAGCAAATGACCAAAGAAATGTTCAGCCTTTAGAATTTTTA
The DNA here is from genome assembly GCA_030015415.1 of Cynopterus sphinx. Classification (NCBI taxonomy): domain Eukaryota; kingdom Metazoa; phylum Chordata; class Mammalia; order Chiroptera; family Pteropodidae; genus Cynopterus; species Cynopterus sphinx. The sequence continues at coordinate 5,021,095 of CM057391.1, forward strand.
TTTAAATATTTCACAGATCACTGAAAATTAGCACCAAGAGGATCTGGTCCAACTGATTCATTTTATAGATGAAACAACAACAACAACAACAAAATGAGAAGCCGGAGAAGTTAAATAAATTGCCAAAGACAACAGAGTCAGGACCACACTGCAAGCCACTAACTCCTGGACAAGACCTCTCTGCATTTCTTTTTTTTTTTTTTTGCAGGCTTACGACTCAGTGCTTTGTTTATAGGTCTTCATGACACACAGAAAAACATTTTTGGGGAATTATTTGAAGCTCAGGCCATCTTTAAAAACTTGATGAGAAAGTCTGAACATATACCTTTTTTCTCAATCAGTTTCTCCATGGTCAACAGATGGAATTAAAATCATGGTTCGTTTCTAAAAATTGTCTGCAATTTCTCATTCTCACCACCAGACAGCAAACCTTTGTGTGACCAAAATGCCCAATGAATAAGCCAAAGCAGGGAAAACTGAGCTGCAGCTCTAAATGAAAACAAATGGAGATAGATGGTGAATGTAGCAAAAAAAAAGATGTCTTAAAAAATACAACGTTAAGTTAAAAAAAGCAAATTGCAGAAGGCTATACATGTGTAGTGCTATTTTTTTAAAAGGTTACAACATCTATTTATACATATTTTATTTAGGAATACATGCATTTGTTGTCAAATTATAAAGACATGCACGGGATAGTGAACACCAGATTCATGGTCGTGACTACTTCTTGGGAAGGATGATATGGAGTGGGATGGAGAGAGATAGCATGAGGGATTGCATCTGTACCTAAAATGTTTTAATTTTTTAATTAAAAAAAATTCTGAGTAAAGCCCTCAGGCAAATAAGGAAGATGTTAAATCTGACTTGGCTGGATGATGAGTACCTGGAAGCTCATTATAGGATTCTTTATAGTGTTTTGTATTCTGGAAGCTCCTTATTATTAAAATAAAGAGAAAGAACAGTGGATTCAAAGGGCAGCAAGAGGGGACTGGATATTTGCACCACAACATTAGACATTTGAGAATATTTAAATACATTTTGATCTAAATCTTTATTGACCCAAGTCTATTTATGGATGGAAAATATTTTCGACTTAGCCCCATTCAAGACTCAAATATAACTCAAATGTAACCTAAATATAAACTGGTATCCCAAGGGCTCCAGCCACTGCAGAGTCTCATTCAAAAAACACACTCTAATCCCAGAAACCTTGGGAGATGATGAAACTTCAGTGGTAGGTGTGGCTGCTGCCACTCGATGGAAATATCCTTGTTTCTGACAGGGGAGATAATACTATTGACACATGAGATAGCTGGAAAAGGGGTTTGACCCACCCTAGGGATAGATGACATGCCTGGGCTTTTCAGGTTTTTTGTGGATTTACCTTCTCTAAGATGATAGCTGAGATTAACCTCTCTCCTCCATCCACAGTCCAAGTCTTTACTCCTCGCCCTTTCTCAGAGAACTCTGTGAATCCCATGGATTTAAATCATTCCCAGGCCTGGGATCCAAGGTCACACATCACTTCTTCCTCACCTATGTGAAAATGTTTAAAAAGGCATATTCTAACTCATGACTGTATTTTTTTCCTGATAAGGTGAACTTGATATTTAAATTCTGCTTTCTCTCTTGGAGTTCTGTCACCTACATCAAGTTCTGTGTTTGGTTACTCCATTTATAGTTTGTAGAATGAAAAATATGTTCTCTCTCTAATTCCACTGCTGTTTGAATTAAAATGTTTTTCACCTGATTTCACCATTCATTAGCTTCTTCAAGCAGATGAGTTAATCAGCTATTTTACATTATATAGCCAATTTATTAAATAACAGTGATTACCAGCTCGAGGATGTAATTACATGTCCATTTAGGGCCACCTCAAACTCTGGACCATTTATGTTAGATTTCTGGAATTCCTTTCCTCTGATGGAATGATTCAGGGCTAGGGCAGAATTTTTAAAACAATGACTCTCATTCAAAGATTATATACTCAATCTAGCAAATGAAAAGCCACAACGACAAAAAAGGAGAAGATAAAAATGGGGATAGGAGATTGCAAAAGGAACCAAGAAGGCAGAGGAAAGTGATAGGTTTGGGTTAGAAAAATTACTCTAAAAGAAAACAGAATGGTGCAAAAGTTTATCATAAATGCTCAATATGGAAACATAATGGCGTCTAGAAATATAAATTGAGGTCAAGTTTCTAAAATATGATCAGGTCCAAGGTGTAGAGCTGTGATCTCAGGGAGAGTTAGCCTTAAAGACCTCTTATCCAGAGGTCAATTCTACGTTTTGGGGGGTTAGTCCTGACTCTTTCTTCTACTCCCTAACCCTGCAGAGCACAGCGACATCTCTTAGAAGTAGAAGCTTCCAGCAAGAGAGCTTTCTACCTTTCCTAAAGGAGAACATACTATGTTCCTGTCTAGTGGTGACTTTTTCTTGCTTTTACTCGAGTTATTTTAGGACCCTGAAAATGATGGCTATGAAAATAGCAAGATGTCACAAATGAAGCTTTACTTTTGGGTTCTGATTAAAACATGGAAAAGGAAATGATGAGATGTTAGGGGGAAAAATGCAGCTTTCTCCTTTCTCTCCTTGGCACATCCGATGCCTAGTTATCAAAGAAGACAAGAAAATACTGCATTCAGGAGCAGAACCGCTTTTACATTTCAGAAAGTAAATGCTGCAGCAGTTCCCAGTTAAGCCTTCTGTAAATAAAGCCTTGCTCATCTCCTGTTTTCACTGGAAACTTCCATCATCAGAGAGTGGAGTGAAGCAGTGGAGCCACCCCGTGGCTAATGTGGTTTTAACCGCAGCGATGCTGCCTTTCATGTGCGTTTTGTGTTTCCTGTGTCATAAACGAGTGTTATTTCCTCTCGAAACTATGACACTAAGTACCTTTAAGAAAAAAACTTAATAAAGTATAGTAAATATGAGATCTGTAACTTAAACATCACTCTCATATGAGGCCTTCACGTAAAAGATTGAAGAATGTGTGAGAAAGCAACTTTTAAAAATTAAAAAAAAATACTGTTCAACCCGCCTGAATTAGTTTTTTTTTTTTTTTAGTTTTTTTCCAACATAAAAGTGAGTTCCTTTTTTAGTGCCAATTTTGGTTTTAGAAAAGGTTCTTTATAGAGGTTAAAACTTAAAACATGAAATTCACTTAAAGCCTGAAAATATCTTTGACTTTGCCCAAATTGTCAACAAACACAATACATTAATATTTCAAAATTTGAGGGCTTATGAAGGGGACTGGTTGTTCTTGTAAAATGGATATTTTTTCTTAAAAATAAAAACGGCTCAAACTACGAATAAGCCAATACAGCTTACTGCTGAATCAATGGATAAATGAACTTTTAAAAATTAAAAATGACTTTTTTCCTTATCAAAATAGTTAAGCAAATTCATTTAGAAAAATTGGAAAATATGAATAAACAAAAAGAGGTAAAATCCTCACCACAATTCCACTATTAATACTTTGGCTTTTATATTTTCAGAAATAATTTTTGTATATCAATTATATAATTTTTAAGTGAAAAGAGATATTTTACTGAACGTAATTTTTGCATTTCATTTTTACTTTGTGTCATAAGCAACTTCTACCTCAGTACATATTTGTCTATGCATAGTTTTAAAAAAGCTGTATAGTATTCTAATTATGGCTATATTATGCTTTATATTACCAAACCCTTTATACTGGATTGTTAGTTTTCATAGTTTGCTATTATAAACAGTGATCTAGAACCATTCCTACATCTTTTTTAAACTTAGAAAGACCTATGTGAAGTGAATAACAGAGTATGTATATTTTACTGCAGTTTTTAATTGTGAAATATAACAAAGAGAAAAGTACATCAACTTACATAGACACTTTAGCAAACAGTTATAAACACGTGTATCCACCACTGAAGTCATCACCGGACCATCACTGGTCCCCCAGAATACAGTCTCATCCCTTCTCAATTACAGCCCCCGTGTAAGATTTTGATATATGTTATCAAGTTGTCCCCCTGCCCCCAGAAATGTGGTATTTATTCACACTCCTGTGAGCAGTTATCAGGTGTCCATCTGAGGGAATATGACCATTAAGTAACTGCAATCTGCTGGTCCATGAACTCAGTTAAAACTCAAATTACACAGAATGTCACACGGACACGTCGGCAGTGCTAAAATCATACCTTTGATTCCAATTAGGTATTTGAAAATATAATTGTTTTGAATTTCAGTTCACTGTGTGTGATATTTCACATAGAAGTAGGCGCGTGGGGCCTCTGGTGACATAAGGGAAACCTCACCCACCAAGTTCGAGTTAACACGAGTGGATTCAGCCTGAGGGTCTCTTAGTGAAGGAATGGGCTGGTATTCACAAATATTTTCTCTGTTTTTTGTCCTTTTTTGGGGGTTGATCGCTTCTCAGTGTCAGGCTGTGCAGTACTGGGCTTTGATGTGGCTTTAAGAGGAAAGGGGCCCACGAGCCAAAGGCGGCACAGCCTGCTTTCATTGGTATGCAGCCTGGATCTCCAAACTGTGTGTGTGTGATGTTTGAGCTATATAATATATGTGAATGTGTGTACACACACACACACACACACACACACACACACACACACACACACATCTCATATATTTATAATTCATTTCCCTTCATCAGCCCATACATAGCAATGAAAAAGAAAGTTAATATTTTTCCTATAGAAAAAAAAGTAGCCTGATATCTCTAATTGGCTTGACAATAAAGGTTGGCTTTGGTAATTAATTGAAATAACAGATATGTGTCATGAAAATACTGAGTGAAATCTGCAGCTCTGAGATTTTTACGAAAATACATTTTGAGCAAGTGGTAATGACGAAGGTGTATTGAAATTTACAAATTTCCCGTTTCCCTTTCTGAGTCTCGTAGATTCAACAAGTTGCTTCCAAGTAAGAGAAATACAGGCACAATGAATCATTATTTGATGTCTTGTTATCAACTTTCATGAGATCGCCCTGAGGATGAAGTAAGAAAATGACTCAGCTAAAAGTGATGTAACAGTTTTGTTTAAAAAATGACACTATTTGTAAAATGCCAGGAATAATATCCTTTTGGAACTGTTTAAACTCATGATGAAAAACATTAGATGTGAACTTAAATATACATGAGGGTTTTCTCAGTTTTAAAAACTATTTTGGCAGTTTAGGGACAAATATTTTTGAAAACTACTATTTCAAGTGAAAACATTCCTGAGTGATTTGGCTTTCTAAGTCCTCTTCCTCCCTCTCTTTATTCTTCTCTTCCTCATAATTGTCATCAAGCAGCTCTCATTTATTGAGGGCTAACTATATGCCAGGCACTAAACTGAGTCTGCCTGCATTATCTCTTTTGATCCTCATAGCACTCTATAAGGTAGAAATTACTACCCCCATTTTATAGTAAAATGTACTAACGCTCTGGGAGGTTAAGTCCCTTGCCCAAGACCAGATAAGTAAGAAGTGACACAGCTACATTTGGGCACAGGGTGGTCTGGCTTCAGAGCCTAAGCCGTTAACCACTTCTGCTTTGTTCAACAGTGGGGTCTGGGCAAAAACCTCATGGTAACTAAGAGCATAGATTGGCTAAGCTTGACTTCTGGAAGTGTATATTCTCTGGGGATCTGGCTAAATGGACAGGATTCAAGTGTTCAAGACCCTGGGTCCTAGCCATCTCTTGTATTCTTTTCACTAAAGATAAAACTGGCAATCTAAAGGGGGGAAAATGAATTCCTGTAGAAGGCGGGTATCTGAAGGTGCTCAGATGCCTTGCCTCACATGCAAATTCTACCTTTCTTATTCCTTTATGTTCGTCCCCAATAAAAAACTAACCAAACTCTAGGAATGGCAGTGAATCCTGGGTCTTAGTTTGATTTTTCAGATTTGTTTCAAGTCCTGCTAGGTAGTTTTGCTAGGAAACAAGAACGTTAGGTCACAGGACAGTGGTGGGTAGGTCTGGGAGAAAGGAGGAAGAAGGATGCTGAACAGGAGAGAAAATAGAGCCAGAGAGTAAAACTTCCTACTTCAACAATCTTAAATAGGGTCAAGTCTACATTTACATTTATAAATAAATGTGAAGAAATTTATAAACGATATAGAAAATGCACATAATGGATATGCTGTTTTTGTCTGCCAATAGCCCTTTTAAGAAAATCCCCTCTCTTCAAGTCCACGGCTCCTTGTAAGACTGATAGTCTCAGGGCCTTGCCCTCCACCCTCCGGGGTCAGCATGTGACCAGGATGGCCTAATCAGATCTGGTACAACATCTTCCTGGACATAGTGATTGGTCGAGAGCAGTCATCAGAGCCAAGCAAGGATAATCAGGATCCTTGAATGAGATCTGATATAAAAAACTCCTTAAGACTTAAATGTATAAGCCGTAGGTCTCCAGTAGTTGGCTTTTCTACTATGGAGAAAGCCCACTGAGGAATGATACCAATATATCATTGGGAAATAAGCAAAAAATGGGAAAAGAACTGAATTCAGTCATGTGTTTTTGATAGCTTACTATCTATGATATATAACAAAATGAACTAAATGACATTTCAGCAATTTTCAAAATATTCGATGACCAGATATTTTATATTAACAGCTGGATGAAAACAAATTAAAATAATGCCAAATTCTTACTTCCATTTTGAACTTATTTTCAATTGGTTTAAAAATATAATGGCCAATGTATATCAAGAGTGACAAAATATTCAGATCCTTTGGCTTAGTAATCATTCTCCCGGGAATATGTTGCAAGAATAAGGGTTAAAGATACCAAGATGTTTATAGGAGCATTATTTTTAAAAACGAAAAACTGTGAACTCATATATTTAACACTTGAGAAGCGAATAAAATTGTGTCATGTTGATGTAATATTATATTTTGAAACTCCAGCACTGATATATTTGACCATGTAGAAATAAAAAAGTAATTAAATAAAAATAAAAAGAATGTACAAAAACACTTTTAAGTGAAAAAAGAAGTTTCTAAAATTGTGTGTACATGCTATTTTTACATGATAAAACTTTACATATTTATATTATAAAACCTTTTGAATTTATTATAAATATGCATTTTTATAAAATAAAAATAAAAATAATGGCAGTTGCTAACTTAGGACAGGGAGGTCATAAAAATTAGACTACAATTAAAAAATAAGTTTAAAATAAAAGAAAATAATAGCTGATAAAAATCCTAAGAAATAGCGATCTAAAAATGGTTTCTGTTGATAATAAGTCAAAATGAGAATAGAAGTATTTACAGGGATTTTGAAAAAACTAAAGAACCAATACATATGGTGAGGAGCAAAGGTCACCTCACGTGAATCTGAAAAAAAGTACCAGTTTCTGCTGAGCTTTTTTTCCCCTTCTTTAAGCTTATTTACTTTTGTAAGTTTTTTTTGGCATCCACACAACTATTGATGATTAATAAAGGGTGCCTCACTATTGTCCCTTCCTGAAGTGATATTGTCTAAGCTACAATTTGGGGTGAGAATAAATAAAAAATGGTTATGTTAGCCGAAGAATGACTTTCATAGACACAAAATAAAAAGCTATAATAACTACAGGAGATTCCAGTTATGCAGATAATAATACATAATAGATTAAAATGCTGAGTTTGTCTGGAAGAAAAATGCCTGTGGTATGGCCAATCACTAAACGACAGGGGAAAAGATATGAGATAAGAATCAGGTACAATGCTGAAATTCCTGCGGTTGTTTTCTGGGTAAATAATAAGCAAGTCTCTAGTTAATCAGGGATTTTGCTTTCAGCTACCTGAGATTCCTAGCAAATGTTTGAAGAGCGCCATGCCCCATCCTTTCTGAACTCTGCCCCTGGGAGGATTCTGTAGTCTGTTTGCTGGCCTCACGGTATATCACCTCCACGCGAGCCAGATTTTATGCTGTAGCTTTCCCAGATACTCAACGCTTTATAACTGCACACCTGAAAAAGGACATGGGCGGGGGGAATACAAACACCCTATAGAAATAGAGCCAGCAGGGGTGTTAAATAGAAACAAATAAGAAATGCCAGAAAATCTGTGGGCTTTTGATCAACAGCTCTATCAATCATTAACGGAGTGACCTTGGACATGTTTAACTTCTCTGTAGCTCACCTCCCTTCTCCGGAAAATGGATGTTCTCATTTAGTTGATAATATTTGTTATCATACAGCAGGGATTATGCTGGGCTAAAGGGATAAAAATATGGTTAAGGCACAATATCTAGCTTCAGGGAGCTTACAGTCTAGTGAAGGAGACAGAGTTATCAAGAGATAATTATCACATAAATGCAATAGATTTCACTTGGAAACATTAAGAAAACATCTAAGGATGGGTAGAGGGAGTTTAAAGTGGGGGCTTAGGGTTTATCTTGAAGGGATTCAAAGAGGTCACAACGTAAAAGCCTGCAGCACACTCCACACTTGTATAATAGGCACTTGCTGATGTTAAGTTGCTTTGTCTTCATTTTGGAGTGATCTTGGTTACAGATTCTTGCAAGAGGACTGAGCATTTCGCACGGGGCAATATCGATGTTGTGAAACACACACCCCTTCAGGGAGATAAAATCCCGCATTCTCTGAGAGTGAGTGTTACAGAGACTGCAATCAAGACGCTGTCCTATGACTGGCTCAAGCCTGGCAGTTAACCAGCTTTCTTAGTGAAAGCTAGCTTGCTGTTTCAAAGACTCAACCCAGTTTACAAACCCTAGGGAGCCACGAAGAGCAATACACAAAGAAAGACACTAAGAAGGGGAAAAAAATGTGAGCTCAGCCAAGAATTTTCTCAAGAACAGTGTGGCCTTTTCTCTCGCCCTGTTATGTAACCATTTAAACGTTTTAATGCATGTTGGGGGAAATATTTTCCAAGATGTTAAAAAGTACAAAATCTTTGGCGTGCAAAATGCTTTGAGTGAATGAATGAGTGAATGAATGATGAGGGAGGAGGCTGTCTTGGAGAAGAGCACAGTGAAACACAGGCATTCATGCGGTGGGCATGCGTGCCGCTAGTGTGAGGCCCACCTCCTCTCCGAGGCACAGCTGGGCCTCTCTCTAGTGGCTGAACTGAGCGTCTCAGCTGGGCTGGAGGAAAATGGGGTTTTACTGAACATGTGACCCGAGGGAAATGTGAGGAAAACTTGGAAGAGGCCGAGGAAAAGAAGAATCCCATCAAATTGTTGTTTGCCTTTTGCAAATTTCCCACGGCCCATTTGGACATGGCTGACCACACACTTCCCCTCACTTTCCTCCTCTGCCCGGGTTGCGGTTTATAGTCACTTATGTGCTTGTCCTCTTTTCTCCTACTGAACTGCAAACTCACTGAAGGAAAGTACATCTTTCTGTCCTTTGTGTCCTCTGGAGGTGACCGGCACAACTTCTGTTAGTGTCAACGGTGGACATTAAGTGTTTCTGAGGTCGAGCTGAGGATCCACATGCCTCTCTGCAGGTCAAGGTCTCAGATTCAACGCTGTACCTCATCCTATAAAACAGACTCCCATCCTTTCAGGGTGCTGACTCCCAACTGGCACTGTGGTCAGGGTGTCCCTGTCAGTGGCATCCTGGCCTGCAGACGCGAGCCATCACAGAGCTGCACGAGGATGTCAGTGCCCCTCTCTCCAGTGTACCTCTCAGTGGCGTAGTGAAGTGAATGTCCTCTGTGCCTCCTCATGGAACGCCAAAGCGTGTGTGTGTGTGTGTGTGTGTGTGTGTGTGTGTGTGTGTGTGTGCACGCGTGCATGTAATTCACGACACGGTTTAGCATCCCTGTTCACCTGGACCCTTGGATTCCTTTATCTACATCAGGCCGGGCAAGCGCTGGTATCTTAGCTGTATTAGATGTCGGTCGAGTCCTATATTTCCAATCCAGGTTTCAGTCCATGGGTCAATCAACACATGGTGAGAACCACCTTCCGCCTCATGCACTGGCCATTAGATCTGGAACCTTGAGTAAGTGCACTCATGTTAACTGATTTGGCCCAATCAGTGTCACATTTCACCCTCCTCGGTCTGACACTCCCGCTCCTGTTCCCGATTTCTGCTGATTAATATTAGCAGTCTCGCAATTACGTTGGCGTGTAAGCTAGTTCTTCCTGGGTCTTAGTGTGTCCTTGTCCCTGTGAAAATGCTGATATTTAATTAACCCCTGTTCTAGGTCTAATGGCAGCTGGTAGTGGTTCTGGTGGGTCTTGAGGAGGACAGAGATCCCCTTTTAAGGGAGCTGCCCCAGGTGAGACTATGTGGTTTTAAGCAAAGGAAGGCTAGCATCCAGAGAGCCAGTTAGCTGCTTCCACTAATAGAGGAGGCTTAGAGGGCCATGGAGTTTCAAGATTGTTAGTTTCATCTGGGCCCAACCAGACGTCTTCTTTCAAATTTTCAGGATCTCATTCTTTCCCATCCAATACCCTAACTTCCATATGAAAATTTGATGTGACCGTGAATCCAACTACTGGCATAATTCAGAAATCCTTGAAATAAAATTTTATGTTTGATTTTCAACACTACCCTTGTGTCTGCAAGAACTAAATGACTCTTTTTACAGCTGTGGAGGAAGCATTCTGGTCTTAGACTGCGACATTTTCTTTCTGAAAGTGCTAAAATGCACTCAGAAGACTCTATCTCCATTGCCCTTATAGATGTCTTAACTGCCATAAGGGTCAAGTGCAGCAACCGCTTGGGCAATCCCTTGTTTCAGTTGGCATGTAGACACAATCAACCACGATGATAGTTCGGTTAATTGTAATGTCCTCATCTCCTTTCTCCCTGGGGAGGAGTTCAGCCAAAAGGCCTGGCCAAGCACGACCCCCATGCCTCATGGACCACTGCTGACGCCAATTCTGTATCAGTCAGGGTCCAATCAGAAGACAGAGATCAAACCATATTTTGAACATGGAAGGTTTCATATGAGAGTTATTACTTACAACAGGGAATTGGAGTGATAAGTCGATGGCTAGTAAAGAGCAAAGAGGATTCTCAAGGGTAGAGGGAAATCGGATACAGGGATCATCTATTGCCATTAGGGCTGAGATTAGGCCTTTGTTGAAGAAGTCCAGTGACTGTGGCTGGCTCATCTGACGTCAGAGAAGTTTACTGGGGGTGCCAAGCTGCCTAAGGGGTGTGAGGGGAAGCTGTGGTCCTCCGCTGTGAAGCCACTTGAGGGGGGTCCTGGAGAAGCCATTCGTGGAAGGTGCTCCACACTGCTGGCCCCTGGGCACCGCTGGAAATGGGAGCTGCGGCAGCCACGTGCGCTGTAAGCGCTGGCGTAAAGGAGCACACTGACCTGCGCAGGTAGAGAAATCTCTTCTTCCTCCAGTGCCCTCCATGACAAAGCTTAATTTCAAGACAACTGGAAAAGGAGAAATATTTACAGAATTTATCTCTATTATCACAAAGCAGGCAATGAAGTGTTTTCAGACCCTTGAGGAAATAATGTGGCTCAATAACCCATTTCCTTTAACTGGAAAAACACAGTGAGGACTGGATTTTATGGAAATGTTACAAATGGACCCTTCGAGGAGCTGATAAAAGCCGTGGCTTCTCTCTCTAGATGAACGTGCGTACGTGCAGTCTTGTAGAAGATTCAGAGTAAATCTCTGAACACAGATGAAGAATCCCTGGGTTAGGTCAATGACTATTCTCCAGGTTCAAGTTAGTGATTATTCTTAACTTCATTTGAAAGTAGAGAGGCAAATTTAACAGCCCCAAACTCCACGAAACTATGTTTGCTTTCAGCAGCACAGGTCGCCATTTGAGAAATATGACCAATCGTGTGAGACAGTTCTTTTTTGGCGAGGAGGAAGTTGGTGAAAGACCTCTGGAAGAGAGAGGCTGGATGCAAGAGGAAGGACAGGCAGTTGTGAAACAGCTGCAAGACTGTTACTGAGATCTGGACTTGGGTCGTTGTGTATAGGAGAAGGGCATCGATGAGGACAGGTAAGGTACATTATGGTAGCTGGCCTCCAGTGCGAAACCGACGGTCCTTGCCTCCTGGGACTCGTGCTTGTGTGTTCTCTTCGCCCACATTGACTCAGGGCTGGTCTTTGTGACCAGCAGAGCACTGTGTAGGTGACTGAGTATGATTTCCAAGCCTGAGGCCTGAATGGCATTGCTGCTTTTGCCTTGGTCTCTTGGGTCCCTCATTCTGGGGGAATCCAGCTGCCACGTTGTGAGAAACTCAAGCAGTGCCATGGAGAGACCTGCAAGGAGAGAAACCGAGACTTCCCTCCAATGACCAGCCCAAATGGCCAGCCTAATGGGTGAGCCCCCTTAGAAGTAGACCCTCCAGTTCCAATCATCCTTCAGAAAACTGCACGCCATCTGAAATCTTGACAGCAATTTCATGAGAAACTCAAACCGGAACCACTATTCTGATCCATAGTTTGGGAAATATTTTTTTCTTTGGCAGCAATGGATAAGTAATGCACGCATTTAGGTCAAAATTCTCAAAGGGTAAAAATAAAAGGGATTGGTCCCCTTTCCCCACTTCTCTGGTCACTTAAAGGAGTCAGCGTAGCTATTCAGCTGTAATTTTCTTTAAGCGTTACCATTGTCACTTGATTGAATCATCAGAGAACTAAGAGACTTCCATGTTAGCCAAATGTTCACCCTAACTACCAACTAGACGTGGAGTTCCTGAAACGCAGGAAATCCAACTGCTAAACCAGCTTATGACGATTTCTATTATAAGGGATACACAAAATGGTGTGTGCAAAGATGAGTCAGTATCCTGAGTGACCTGGAAACTACTTTTGAGGATGGTTGAAGGGTCTGGGGTTGTTTAGTCTGGAGACGACGTAGAGAGAGAGCATTTAATAGTTACTCATTTGAAGGGCTGGCATATGCAGTAAGTTTTATTTTGGATTGATCAAGAGAAGTGTCTTAATGAGAAATTAAAGAAACACAGATTATAATTCACTTATAATAACCATAGCTGTTTAACAATGGGACACGCCGTAGTAAAAATGATGGCAAGCCCTCTCCTTAGAAGAGTTTAAGCCAGAGATATGGCCAGAATGATTCTGGCAGTACTTGGAAAACTTACCTAGATGACTCTTAGGTGTCATTTCTGAAAGCCTTTTGCCCCAAATGTGTCTTGTTATCCCAGAATATCTTTAAATATGAAAGTTCAGTGTTGAGGGAAGAGCGTGTATTATAGATGACTCAGAACTTTGGAAGTCACTAGCTGTGTGACTTTGGGCAAGACACTTAGCTCTTCCAAGCTTCATTGTCCTCACTACCTCTCAGGGTTGTGCTGAGAATTCGTTTGATGACACATCACTCAAATCACCCTTCTGCCATTTAATGCATGTGTGGTTTTCTTCCTTCCATTTTCTACAATGTGGTTTATAATCAAACATCTGGGACCAATTAAGATTTTGAGAGTGCAATGTTGAAACGAGCTAATTTTCCTAGGCTTCAAGTGAAGGATCTCATTTGTTTTTTAAACAATAAACTTGATTAATATTTGATTAGCTGATTTGTGGCACAACATCTTTTTTTAAAAAGGAGAAGACGAGTTTGGTGTAAGCAGATATAGAAGGAATCAGAAGCCAGATGGCCAACATCATCTTTAAAATTTGCAACTGCAAGATCATCACTTGACTAAAGTCTTTCCTCCCAAGTTATAAAAAAAAAAAAAGGAAAAAAAAAATGAAAACAAAAAACCTCCTAAATGCTGCAAACTATATCATTCAACATCAATAAAGTATTTTATCTTTCTGAGAGGTAGTCCAAATTTCAGTAAGAAAACTCAGTAACAAGCATTTTCTCGAAAATTTTAAAAGAAACTGGAATCTCAGAGAATGAGTCAACATACACTTTTTAGCTGTCCTTCCCACCCAACATTAAAATAATTGGAAGTAAATAAACATCTCGCAAATACTGTAAAATTTTTTATTACTTATAATTTTCTTTAAATGTGTTTTATATTTTTAATGAAGAAAGCTACCCCAAGAGACAGATCATCACCCTGAATTATTGAACTAGCCACTAAGATTACATGTACTGAATAGTTAATATTTTTAAAGTAGATTTAGTGTTAACCATCACAAGTCATTTTCTTACCTGTTAGCATTGTACTCTTAAACATTTCATGAGAGGCTGTCTTTAATAACAAATGTTATTAAACATTTAAGATGTGAAACTGATCTTTCATAGTTCCATTTCTTACATGCAAGACCTACGACGACTTAGGTAGGTAGCTCAAGGCTCATAGCAGCCTCTGAGCAACTGCTCTCTCGCACCCACTCAGTGCTATCTACTTTTCCCACCCCTAATTCCAATTTAAATACTACCGGTGTTCTGGTTTCATACATTGTTTATACATATTATACACAATTTAACAAAAATAAGATATTTACATACTATTTTTATTGTGGTCAAGTTCAACCTCATCAAAAGTATTTTTAGGTACTTAATTCTGGTGACTATAAAATAAGCCATTTTTATCAGATACTACATCATCTTTATATCCATGTTTCAATCTTTTGAATGTTCATTATTTTTAAAAAGCTTTTGTCCATGCTAGTGAACCTTTGATGGACTTTGCTTTAAATAGTGCTTATCATGGAATGTCTTAATAATATTATTGTTTATCTTATTAATAATGTATATTTTACAGTGCCAAGTGTGATAATCACATTACTCTAAAAGATTCCTGGAAGTTTGAGTCACACGCGTAAGTGACAAGAGCTGCAGGTTTAGTTGGTGGCTTAAACAGGAATTGCTAAAAAAGAAGTCTTCCAGCGGACAATGTAGGATTTACACAGTGGCATGATGATGCCATTAAGGATTTGGCCTCTTTTAATTGTCTGCTCTGCTCTCCCTGGAATGTAGGTATTGTTCTGTTGTTGCTTCATGACTGAGCTATGGCTGCCACACCTTCAGCATCACATTCCTCCAGAAAGAGAGACGCCTTAGGGCAAGGAATGAGTCCTGATCTGCAGAAAATGTCCATCTGGAAAGCTTTTCTGGAAGCCCCAGTAGCAATTCCAACTTTCCTCTTATTGGCTAGGACTGTGTCAAACGGCTGCCCCTAGTTGTGAGTCTATAAAACAAATAATAATAATAATTTTAGCTAGAATTAAGGTTCTATTATGATGACTAGATACTAGACAGAAAAAGTCCAGGAGACTTCTGCTACAGAAAACCTGAGCCAGCTGTCCTCACTCCATCACAAGAAATAAGGGGGACTTCACTCTAATTTCAGAAGAGCATTGAGAAGGTATGGATAAGGCATGGTGAGTGTCACCATAAAGAACGAGCTACAGGAGGAGAGGGTGTAAGGGATCCTGCTGCATGAGTTGTCAAGGGGAAGAATGTCTCCTTGTCATTCGTCCAGGGGTAGCTAACCTTCACTAACAAACACCTCTGAAGCTGAGGGAAGGAGACCTAGAGCTTCCCAAAGTCCCCTAGGCCATCCGCTTGCATTCTCCTTGGCGTGGAAGCCGGGAGCTCTGCACATGCACATCCAACTCCTTTTCACCTCCTGTACCGACTCCTAAACTCGTGCAGAAAATGGAGAGTAAGCCAGCCTTGGGCAGTGGCCTTGACCTTTGCGTCCCCATATCTACGCCGTTAAAACGGAAAAAGAACCCTGCCACCCCTATTCATTTTCCACTGCCCGCGACACACGGGAGGTGCTCAGGAGACACCTGTCGACTTGCCTGAAGGCGAGAGGTAGAAAAATGGAAACGAACATTTATGTGGAAGGCTGCCACTCGCCAGAGCTGCACCCAGGGCTCATCGGACTCCCCAGCACGCAGGCGGCCAGGTGGGCATCCCCCACTCCCCCCGGAGGAGTAAACTGAGGCTCAGAAAGCTGAGCCGGGGTCACCACGCAGAGAGGCAGGCTTCGGGTTAATCGCAAAGCCTTTGCTCTCTTATGCCGTGCAGCCCACGGCCCCCCCCGTCGGGGCTCGGACGGAAGAAATGCTGCTGACGAGCCCCATTCGGCACCAGGGAGGATGCTGACTCCTCCAGGGACCATCTGGGGACAAAGGAACCCGCGCCAGGGCTTCGGAGCAGCAGATGCCGGCGCCCGCTACGCCGGCTGGGGGGGTCGGGGCCGAGCGCAGGGCAGGCCCGCAGGGTCCCCACGCGCCCGAGCGCCGCGGGTGTGGGGTGGGGCGGGGAGAGGCCGGGAACTGCGCCCCGGGCGTCCTGGGGCGGAACCCCGCGCCGGCGGCGGCGGCGGGAGCCGGGGGGAGGGGGAGAGAGTCGCGCGTCGGGACGCACCGCGCGTGACGCACTTCCGCCCCGCGCCTTCCGCTCCGAGGGGCTCCGGCCCTTAAAGCACCCCCGGCCCCGCGCGCCCGCGGCCGCGCCCCGGCCCCGAGGCCCCGCCCTCCCGCCACCTGCCGCCGCCGCCGCCGCCCTGCGCTGCCCCGCCCGGCCGTGCGCGCGGGCTCGGGCAGTCCGCGGCCCGCGCCCTCCGGCCGGCGGCGCCTCCTCGCGAGAGCCGGGGCGGGCCGGGGCCGCCGCCACCGCAGCGGCAGGAAGGGAGCGGCCGCCGCGGCGGGGACCGAGCGGCGGCGGCGGCGACGACGCGCCCCGCGCCTCCCCTCAGGTACCTGTGGCCCCGGCCGCCGCCCTCGCCGCCCCGCGCGGCCCGGACCCCGCGCCCCCCGCGCCCCCTCGCCCGTGGCGTAGGCGCCTTGTTGCGTTTCAGGTCGGGGGGCGCGGCGGGGGCGGGGCGGGGCGCGCCGGCGCCCTCACGCCTCTGCCTTCCACCCTCCTCATCGATCTCTCTCCCTGTCTCTCTCTCTCCCTCCCTCCGACCTCCGTCCGCAGTCCGGTGGAGCCCGGCGGAGCGGACCTGGCGGGCGACGCTGCACCCGCGGCCGGGCCCTCCCTGACCCCGCCGCCGACCACCATCCTCGGTACCGGCCATGGCCTTCGTGTCGCCCGAGGCGCTGGTGACTGACGCGGATACGGACTCTTAGGAACTCGGCTCGCATCCGTCTGCATCCCACCCGGGCCAGGAGGGAACCACCTCGGCTCCTTGGGGGGCTGGACCGCTGCTGCTGCTGCTGCTGCTCCTCGACTTCCCTGCGACTTTTCGGGGGGGCGGGTGGGCACCATGGACCAAAGTGGGATGGAGATTCCCGTGACCCTCATCATCAAAGCGCCGAATCAGAAGTACAGCGACCAGACGATCAGCTGCTTCCTGAACTGGACCGTGGGGAAACTGAAAATGCATCTGTCCAACGTGTACCCTAGCAAACCGGTGAGTGCCCGAAAAGCGGGGCGCAGCCGCCTTTGGCCCGCAGCTTCCCGGGCCCTGTGCTCCACTTCTTGCCCATCCCCTCCCCTCTTGAATAGTGTGATAGGTCTCTTCTGGTAGAGACTGCGAAGTATTTGGAGTTCCGAGGTTGTGCGTGTCTCGTGAGCGTCTGAATTCCGATGAGGTTCAGTTAATTAGTGAGAGTACACGGAAATATCAAGGGACATAAGATTTGGCAGGCATAAAAAAAGATTTTCTCTGGGTTCAAAGTCATCAGCTTAATAGGGGGGGTGACAAAAAAAATAGGTAAGGAAACACTGCAATTCATATTAAAGCTCCTATTACTCATTAGGCTAAAGTTCCTTTTGATTTTCAGCACTTGGCCCAGAATGTGCTCACTACTGAAGAGCTTTTTTTTTTTTTCCCTTTGGAACGGAATCTGTGACCCCTATAAAAATTACGCTTTCAAGACTATCATATATTATATATTTTTTAAGAAGCAAAGAGTTGTAAGTTTTAGATTTACTTTCTTCTGCTTCTCCCTCCACTTTTCTCCTGTGGAGGACACACAGAAGTTTCACTGACTTGGAAGAGAACAGTCCTTGCACCACCCACCATTTAGTGCATCTTTTTATTCCTTTCATGTGGCCATTCGTAAATCAGTGGCATTGTTTTCCATGCTAAATCACATCTGAATACGGCAAACATAATAAATAAAATACAAACAGTAAAGCTCCATCTGTCCCCAGAGTTAGATTTAAAAGGACATCATTGATAAGTATCAAAATAATTTAGAAAAGTAATGTCATGTGGAGTATATGCAAGTGAAGCTTTCAGATTCTCCATTGTATCAAATTTTCCTTCCTCAGTAAGCACTGCTCAGTGATTACTAAACCTTTTGTTTAACGAAGGGGGTTGATTTTGGGGTGGGAAATATTTTTGGCATTAGGCAAATTTAAGCTGGCAGCAAGGATCTTTTGGAAGATAGCTATGCTTTCTAAGCTTTACTTTACACGTGTTCTATGCATATAGTAAGAAGGCATTTGATTTGTATTATGATATTGATGAATTAGGACTTTCAGTGTTAACAGTATTAAGATTAGGGAGTTTAGACTTACTAGAATAACTGCAGGAATATGGCAGTTATTGCAAAAATAAGTTTTGAAAAAACTATTCTTAGTTGGCATAGCTCTATTTGTCAGGACCTTGTGAGAAATCTTTTTAGTAGGAGAAATAATGCTGAAGTATTTAAGTACTTGAAACAAACTAGCTGGAACTGTTATTTATTCGAACCTTTGGTTTGAAAGTTAAAATTTACACAGGATAACAATTTCTTTTAAACATTTACGGTTTGCAAAAGATTTCCTATTGCATATGATTTATTTTGCACATTTTCCAAGTGGCAAAATAGCTTTTCAGAATAGTTAGAATTTAAAGTCATAGCCTTCCCTAGTACTGATAACATAGCCCAGACACCATTCCTAAGTATGTATCTAAGTATACATGTGCTTAAGTACATACTTATGCGAAGGTCTTTATAATATGATTAAGCCAGGAGAGATTTGGTTTACACTATGATAGACCAAAATTTATCACTTTTTAAAAATTTTCTCTTAAAAAAGTATCTGAGAGAGCAGTATGAAATTGATCTCCAGTGGAGGCCTCTCATTGCCCATGTGGAGCAGTCAGCTGCCCGAGCCAGATGGGTTGCAAACTTCTTTACATCCCACTCCCTCTCTAGGTGAATATTTTAAATTTAACTCCCCCTTCTTCAGTAAACCCACAACAAATACGTCCCCGGCCAAGCACACTTTCTTGAGCTTCATTTATTTATTTAATTAGAATTTTATTGACCTGGCATTTGAATATCTGTATGCTAAGCATGAAGGTGGTGGTAAGAGTCCTTTGCTCTTAAACTCAGGCCTAGCAGGGGTGGGACGCAGACATGTAAGTAAATAACTAATATTATGGGACTAGTGTTGTACAAGAGGGATGTGCCAAGTGCCATAGGAGCTCAGGGAAGGAATGGGCATTTCGAGTCCAGGGGTAAGGAGTGTGTAGCTTTTTTAAGAAAAGGTTCACCAGGACATTTTTCTTAGAGTTGATAACAGTTTTAAGCAGACAAGATAAGAGCTTTTTTCTTTTTTTTTTAAAACTATTCTCTCAGAGCTACCATTGCATTGATGATTCTCAATGCTTATAATATGTCAATTTAATAATATAGTATTATGTAAAAAGATTATAGATTCATAATGGGCTACAAAGGGGAAGTTGATTTCCAGTTAAGAAGTAAGGCTGTTGCCATATTTTTGTAGAAGTTTACAGTCATCATTACAAACCTCAGAATTGAGCTCTTTTGGGGTTTTGTTTAACTATGTGTGGTATTGTTGGTTGAGGACTTGGTTTAGAAACTGGGAAGTGTACCACTTCGTGCTGATAATGCGTATAGAGAATTGTGAATCATGTGCTAATATGACATTTGCCATCACTTCATGACTTTAGATTTTCAGATCCCGAAATTGGACTTATAGCTTGAAATAATTCTGAACTTTCAGTAATTGTTGCTAGGGAGTGAAGGTACTTATGAAGACCACTTTTACTTGTGTAGTCTCAGACTTTGATTTTGTTTAGACTTATTTATTAGAGATGTAAATATAAAAAAAAAGTGGTTGAATTTAATGTTATCTAGTAGAATGGACTAAAGAAAACTTAAAAAATAAGAATCTCTAAATCCAATTTTTTCTTACTGTTTTCATACACAGACATTAACTAGGATGGACGTGGCTCACCCTGAATTCAATTTTGAATGCAAACCTTCTGGAGCTTATATGTCTTGGCTCCCCATTTGTCACTGTTGAGGTCAAATGCCTGTTGACCATAGCCCTCAGTTCTGGGTAGATGTCCTCTGTCCTGGTGCTTGATACTGTTAAACCAAAGCAGTCGATTTCATTACTCATTTCTTTCAGTTCTCTTGCTCAGTTAGGGAGGTTTGTGCTGCTTTTCAAATTGTTCCTTTGCTTTGGGATTTTGTTAGAATTGAAGAAATAGGAAAAGAATCAGTTGTATAAGTTCTATTCTGAAAATATAACATTCTGTAACCTAATTGCCAAAAGTTCAGATGGATGTCTTACTTTCATTATCAGTGGAAATAGCTTGTGTAATATAATTTGAGGCTTATTTCTCTCATTTTTGTAATTACCCTTGACCTTATTCAGCAGATCATTTAAAAAAACTTGCTTGCTTAACCGCCTCAGACTATTGATTAATACACATTAAAGCAAATGTTTTATAAGACTGCTGTCTTACAACATTTTAGTACTTATATTTGAGAGGGTTTCATGTCACAGTAGTATAACTCAAATTTTTAAAACTCTTTTTGAATAGAGGATATTATTAAATTGAGTGTGAAGGTTGATAAAAGTTTTGAATAAATGGCTGATGAAAATTTATTTAACTCTGTAGCCTTTTCCTAATGCCTTTTTTTTTTTTGGAAAATAACAGTACTTTGAAGGTAATGTTTTATTCAATCATGCATCAATGCTTTTTAAAATGGGCTTTTACTAGAACTTTTAAGTTTCTCTCCTTTACATAAATACTGATCTGATAGTCTCAACTGCTTTTATTTAATTATTTACACGACTAAATAATATTTAACTATTATTTAAGTATTTATATTAACTTATATTTTACACTGCTATTTACTGAGTGATTGCTATGTGTACCAGGCATTCTACTAAGCACTTTATATGTATTGTCACATTTATTCCTCAGAGACACCTTATAATGTTAAGTTTTATTAACAAGTTTATAGAAATCTATACAGTAGAATTGGAATTTGTAAGACTTACAAGCCTTCGCTCTTAACCATTGTAATCAATATTATATATGATGGTTATATCTAAAAAGATTAAGAAAGGCCTTGAGAGACTTGGCCATCTCAGTTGTTTACTTGCAGATTAAAAGAACTATAAAAAGAGGTGTATGTGTTTAGGCGATGTGTCATCTCAAGGCTGCAGATGGATAGCATAGCCTTAATACTGTTCTAATGCATATCAGCTTAGTGGGTGGTTATTTCTGTTATTTTGATAAATTATAGGGAAGATATAAATTATAGGGAAACAACATCTTGAGGCCTCAGAGTACCTTGCCTTGCCCTATCTTTAAATCCCTGCTTGTTTGTATGAACCATAGCAGTCATGTGTTTTGGCATTCGCTGTTGTACGTATATCTGATTTGTGAATGGCCTGTGAGTGGAAACAGCTAAGTAGGGAATGCTCCTTTGAAATTCTAGAGGAAATTCTTCCTTTTGCTCTGTGTGCTGCTTTTGCTCACTGTTGTTGCAAGGAGATAAGGGGTAGAGAGGCATTTGGGTATTCTGCGCTTCCCTTTACAATGTTTCTGAATTTCCTGGGGCTTTAGGTTGGGTGAATTAGTGGGAGTGTGAGATATTTTCTACTAAAATTCACAGAATTCATTTCCTGCAGAAACCATATTTTGTGTACCTCTTGGGAAGCAGCTCTTTAAAGCTATTTGACACGTGACAACTCTGTAAGTACTGAAATGTTAATAGTTGCTACTTTCAAAGCACTTGGGTTATATGTCTTTGAACTAGCATATGAGTTGAAGATTGCTTTTACTGAGTTATTGGTTTAAATTTAAGTTGGATCTACTAAGAACATGATTTTTTAAGCCATATGTAATTATGAGAGGCCCATTTGGGCCTTTACATAAAAAAAATTTAATCTTTTGTTACCTACTTCGTAACTTTTGAAAATATGAAATAGCATTGGCTTTCTAAAACTCATCTGTTAGACTCTTGTAAATATTTTAAATGCTGTAGGGATCCATAGCATTTTATGTTTTTGATATCTGATTAAATGTTGAAAAGTCAGACACTTTAGATAATAGTACATGTAAACCTTTTAAAAAGAAAACTATCTTTCCCCAGTTTCAGATTTATTTTTGCACATTATACCAGCAGGTGAGCTTTCCTCACCTCGGTTTTTAAGAATGTCTGTTTAGTGGGTAGCAGAATTTGGGGGCCAGCTGGTTAACGGATTGTTTATTTAGAGTGGTAGGGTTCTGTCTCTGGGCTTCTCAGCACTGTCAGGATGTCCCAAACTTGGTGAGTTAGCTGTCTTTTCTCTGCCAGACGTCACCAGGCTTTTCTAGGATGGAGCAGCGGGGGTTGTGGAAGTAGCATACCTGGTGGATGTCAGGTGGGAGCACAGGGAAGAATCGTTGCAGAGTTACTGGAGATAGTCAAGTATATGTTATATGTTAATCTGCGTAGCTAATATCTTAACAGTAGAAACTTTTAACTGACAGTTTAGTTTGTATTTTATTTTAGATTTACCAATTCTGAGCCTTCTCAATTCTTGTATTTAAAGAGTGCCATGTAATATTTTTGGTCACAAAATATCTTGTTTTTATTATTATTATTATTATTAAATTAATTTATTTTTTATGGTGTCACTGGTTAACTAAATCAATGTTTCAGCTGTACACTTTAACAGTAAGGCATATTTATATATTTGCACTGTGTGTTCATGTAATTTTTTTGAGAGAAAGATGAACTTTTATTGTGTTAAGCTACTGAGATCTTGGGGCTTGTTGGAGCAATTAGCATTACTTATCCCAGCTAATACAGAAATGGATTTTCAAACAAGGTAAAAGATACTGTTGCTAGCAGGTATAGATAAATTAAAATTGTGTCACTTTTACAAGTTAAATCTAGCTTGAATTGATATCTCAAAATCTATACTTTCCCTAATACTTATAATCCAAAAAACTAGTACTTATAACCTAAAATAACCAGCTGAAAACTTAGTTGATTATTAAATAAATTCCAGATATTTAAATTAAATTCATTGATATATAAACTGAAGAGGCAAATTTTTTAGTTACATAGAAACATTTTAAATTATTCTTACCTAATTTACATACATGAAAATTCCTTTTTCTGTTTTCAACCACAGTAAAATTAGAGAATTCCTTTTCCTTTTAAAACTTTTACTTATCTGAAGGCATTTGAATATTTAAAGCAACAATTTCTTTTTTGAGATATAATTCACATACTGTAAAATTTGTACTTTAACAATTCAGTGGATTTCAGTAGTTCACAGGGTTGTGCAATAATTACCCCTGTTTAATGCCGGAACATTTTTATTGCTCCAGAGTGAAACCCCATACCCACAAACACTCATTCTCTGTTCCCACAGTCCATAGTAACCATAAATCTACTTTTTGTCTCTATGGATTTGCCTATTTTGGCAATTTCATGCCAAAGGAATTATAGTATAAGTGGCCTTTTGTGTCTGGCTCCTTTGACTTAGTATAATGTTTGCAAGGTTCATCCATGTTGTAACATCCATGTATCAATTCTTCATTACTTTTTATGGCTGAATAATATTCTTTGGCATGCAGTTATCACATTTGTTTGTCCATTAATCAAGTGATAAGGCATTTGGTTATTTCCACTCTTTGGAATTATGAATAATGCACCTATGAACATTCTTGCACATATGTTTTCACTTCTCTTTGGTATATACCTAGAATATGTTTTCACTTCTCTTTGGTATATACCTAGGAATGGAATTGGGTTTGTATTGAGTCATGTGGTAACTCTATGTTTAACTTTCCAAGGAACAGCCAAACTTTTCTACAAAGACTTTTCCATTTTCCATTGCTACTAGTAACATATAAAGGTTCCAATTTCTCCAGATCTTTGTCCAAACTTGTTTTCGTTTCATGTATTTTTTTGGTGGTGGTGGGGAGTACCATCTTATTTTGTTACATTATTCTGCTTTTTTGAAAATTGATTTTCCCCATTCTGTTGAAAGATAAAAGTTTATTTGAGGTTGACTACTAATTTAGAGAAAAGTTAATACTATGACACGTGATTGCTCCTTCAAAGTAATCTGCTAATATCGGTACCAGATGTAGAAATGAACCAGATGAATTTAGCACCAACAAGTTTTTTAAATTAGTATCGTGATATGATTCATAGGCTAAATATTTCATTTTCATTCTTAATGATCACATGCAAAATAACTGATACAATGGACGTCATGATCAGTCTTCCAAATTTTCGAAAACACTTTTGGACTCATAACATTGGCATTTACCCTCTACTCAGTCAGGCACTGTGCTTGGCTCTGGGAACAGTGGTAAACTAGACAGACGTGGACCCTTGTTCTTGGCTCTCATATTCCACTTACGGAAACAAGCATGTGAACATAATCACAGATTGCGGTTTGGTTATGAAGGAGACCAGCAGGATATGTGAAAGGGAATGCTCCAAGTTCGTAAATCAAGGAAGACATCTCTGAGGAGGAGGTTTTAAAGCTAAGACCTAAAAGATGATTAAGAGCTTGCCATACAAGAGCTGGGAGAGAATACTGCAGGTGGGGTGTTGGAGCTGGGAAAGAGCTTGGCTTATGCAGAGGTCTAAGTGAATGCCACTTTGGCTAGTGAATGAGGAGGAAAGAATACCATCAGGGGACAGGAGCCAGGTACACTGAGACCATCTGGCTCTGGTAGGGAATTAGAATTAAATCCAGTGTGGTGGGAATCCCATCAGGTGACAGGATTGATTTACAGTTTTAAAAGATCATTCTGGCTACTGATGTAGAATGGAAGTGTGAAGACCAGTTAAGAAACTGTTGCAGAAGATCAGGCAAGAAAAAGGTGATGGTTTAGTTAGGGTAATGACAGTGGAGATGGAAAGAAATGGACTGATCTCAGAGAGACTTTTGGAAATAGAGTCCATAGGATTTGCTTATGGTTAGCTGTGGGAGGCAAATAGACTTCTTTTTTCTTTCTTTCCTTTTTTTTTTTTTTTTTTTTATGAACCTGAAAATGTTTTACTCTCTGTGTAGAGGAGGTAAAATTAATCAAAAGCTTTCCTTTTGTTATTTTTGTCATTTTAAACTGAGACTTGAAAATAGTTCTAATGTTGGTTAGGGCTTTCTTTTTAGTCATTAAAAGTGATAGGCGTCGCAGCTTTAACCAAACCTATTTAGCAATGTCCTAATCACGTTTTAATGCATAATGAACATACATATCTGCTGTTAGTCTTAAGACTTTTCAATAGTTTCACATAATCTCTTGTTGGATCCTCATGAAATTGTATGATGTCGGAGTAGCAGGTATTAGAAATTAGCATCAAAGGCTCATGAAATGTTTACTAGGTATTGTGCTTTATTCTGAGAGGTTTGTGTGTATTTTCATTTCTGTGGAATAGATACTATTTACAGATAAGAAAACAAGGACAGGGTGGTGGACGTGGGATCTCATCCAAGTTTCTTAGCATTCTTCATCTGTCTGTCCCAATATATTCATCTATAAGTCCAACTCCCCCACACAAGTCCATTTCTTCTTAGCTACTCTTGAAATTCTCTTCTTCTCTCCTCCATCATCAGTTTTTTTCCCTTTTACAGGATTATTCCTTTTGGCATACAAACATACTAAGTCTCTATTACTAAAACAAAAATATAGAAGTAAAACAAATAAGACCCTCTTTTATTTCCGCTTCTCTTCTAGCTATTGCTCCATTTCTTTCCTTGTCCTTAGTGCAAAGCTCATTATAAATTGTATATAGTCACTGTCTCCTTTTTGCTAATATCCATTCCAACTAAGTTTTTACCCTATTGCTCTACGAAGATTGTTTTTTTCAAGATCACTAGGGATGTCCAAGTTGCAGGATACTCTGAGGAAATACAGAAATAAATAGACTAGTATGAAAGGTCACTGTAATAACAAAAGCCTGGAAATACTCAAATATCCGTTAATAAACTGTAGTACTTTTGTATAATGGAGCATTATGCACTTGTCAAAAGAATGGAGAAGACGTCTTATCTTAATACTGCTAAGCCGTAATCTCCAGGGGGTATTACATGAGAGAACAAGGTACAAAAGAGTAAGTATAGTGTACGACCTTTTGTGTGAGAAAAGAAGGGAAATACTTGTGTGTTTATATTCAGATTTGTTATATATTCAGATTTGTTACGTTGTTAATTGATGAAAGGGTAATTCAGAATTATGGAGGGAACAGGGACAAACTAAAACCTCTTTGAATGTACCTTGTTTTATAATTTTTACTCTGTTGCCATATCATTTTAAAAATTGGATAGAAGAAAGTAACACCTAAGTAGAAATAATAATTTTAGTAATTTAATATCAAGATGGTAACATAACTACGAGAGGAATTATCTCAAGTAATTTCAAAACAGTATTTTAATTATGTATTTTTAGTGGGATATATGTAAGGACAGAAGAAAGCACAAGCAATCTTAACCTTCATCCAATACTACTGATATTATTTTGAGATTATATATAGTGGGATAAAAGATATAAGTTTGCTAATGGCATATGTTAATGTCATTAGCAAGCTAGACTTTTAGGATGAGAGAAGATAATAAGAACTACTGCACTACTGATTTAAATTGGAAATATCAGTATGAACTCAGCATTTAAATTTCTCTTTCAAAAATACATATTTTCTACCTGTCGTAATAAAAAAATCTTAGAAATAATGACAAGTAATAGTAAAATTCTCAAGTATTCTTAGATCCCAGATTTTGGTTTTTAGATACCGTTTCCCATTAGAAGGAATCAAGGCCCCCAGAACAATGGCTGATAAATGTGGGCAGAAAATGTGGCAAAGAGACCAGGGGCATTTTGCGCCTGAAAGCAAGGGAGCTATTTGAGACTACAGAGGTTATGTCAAAATGACACAGGAGCCAACTCGAAGGGACACCTGTGGACTCAGTTTGAGGTCTGAGAAAAAGATGGCAGTGCATTGAAAAACATAAAAGTCCACAAGCTCATAATGATATTTAAACCAAAATCGTTGATCTTTGGTACCTAAGGACCCCTGAACTGTAGTAGGACATTTTCTATTATGATTGTTTTTAATATAAGACCTTTTTTTATTAGTCATGCTGCATGTATATAGTCTATTTAAAAATTGCTATAGTTTTGCTTGAATTTGGCATAATTAACAGTTGTTGATATACCTTCTATTTAATTGTTTTAACAGACTTCATGGAACATTTGCCTGTTTCTCAGTAATAGGAGGTCTTATGGGGAACCATACATAAATGCTTTAATTTTAAATATTTTAATGCTAGCAGTGGGAGCATTCAGCAGATTTATCATAAGTACAAAACAGAGCAGAGATAACCAGAACACGTTTCCTATTTTTGGTTGCATATAGAGATGGCAACTGAATCTCTGTACTTGACTTAATTTTTCTTTAGTCTTGTGATTTTGAAAAATGTGCAAAGGTATTCATGAGAGTGGCAGGAATAATAAAAACTAGAATAGTTACCTAAAGCTGTAACTAAATCCAACTGGCTCTTGAATTAAACCCAATAACTTGTTCTGCATGATGTTAATAAAGGAGAAACTAAATCTTACATTAAACTAAATCTTATATTAATTGAAAAAACTGACAAAATGATGCAAAATAACTCTGGTAAGCTTGAAATTTTATCCCATATTAATAGAAGGCCAGCCACCTTCTCATTGTTAGCCTGAAGATTTTTAATAACAGTCACACATGCATTGCATTATGGCTGAAAAGACACATTTTCAATTTACCTTTTTTCTATTTTTAAAAAAATTAATAAATCCTACCCTTTGCAGAGCTCTTACGTGTTAAATGGAATTTGGAAAAATAAAATTCTTAAATAATGTCAGTTTTCTGCTTATTTGTGCCTAAAGAGAGTTTACTTTACTCATATTTAGGCATGTTATTCCTGTACTTTATTTTGTATGGTTAGAAAAAGTTGAATTCTTTTCTTTGTCCCATTTCTTAGTTGACGAAGGATCAGAGATTGGTGTATTCGGGCAGACTGCTTCCCGATCATCTGCAGCTGAAAGACATTCTCAGAAAAGTAAGCAGATTTCTACACTACTTGATACCAGACACAGTGTGAGAGGAGCTGTGTTGTGAAATTTTATCGATCTCCAGCCAGTTCAGTTTTAGATACTTAAAACAAACCCTTTTGGGTGGCACAACAGGTAACGTGAACCGGAAAGAAAAGAACACGATGAGAGATTCTGATTAGTTTAGGTAGCAGTTTTGTATATCTGTCTGAAAGCTAAACCTGAAATAGAATTATATATTTGTGTTCAGATTTTTGTCACCTTGTATAAGAAAACATGATCGATTTGTCAGTGGTACAGGTGTTCAGATAGTGTTAAAGGGTCTTCACTGATAACAGTCTCCTCTCTTCTATCCCCTCTGACCAAACTGCATGACATTTTAATACAAGAGGCTTGGGTTAGGAGTTTAATTTTAGGGCAAAAAATAGAGGGAAGCCTGACTGGCCTATCAGTTAGTGAACTTGGAATGCTGGCACTTCAAGCTAAATGTATTTCAGTATTGTTTATTGACAATCAGCCTGAATGCTAGTTATTTTAAAGGGCAGCTTTTAGCTCGTGTTCATTTTTGGAATTTATACTTTTTAGAACTTTTCTGTGTTTGAGGTAGTTTTTTGTTTGTGAATGTAGCAGAAGTGAATAGATAGCTTTTACTTTTTGCCTTAGATCTTTGACTTAATTCTTAATGTTGTTCTGGATATCCCTGATCTGATTAGATATGTACCCTCTCCTGTATGTTTATGATCACCTGTGGGAAACTTTAAAACATCTTATACTGGTATACTCCTTCTGTTTAGATAATTGACTTTTTTGTTTTGCTGGCATGACTTCTTGCTGTCATTTTCATTTTAATCATGTAGTTTCAGGTTGCCAAAGTGGTTTAATAACCTCTCTTAAAAATAGTGGTATTCACACCAGATATTCCCTTCTTCCCTTTCTTTTTAATAGACTTTATTTTTTAGTGCATTTTTAGGTTCACAGCAAAATTGAGTAGAAGGTACCGAGATTTCACATATATCTCCTGCCTCCACACGTGCACAGCGTCCCTCACTAACAATATTCCATATCAGAGAGGTGGATTTGTTACGGCTGGTGAACCTACATTGCCACATTGTCACCCAAAGCTTGTATTTTATATTAGGGTTTGCTCTTGTACATTCTGTGGGTTTGGACAAATATATAATGACACGTGGTATCATACAAAATAGTTTCACTACCCTTAAAATCCTCTGCTCCACCTGCTTTTATTTTATTTTTCCCTGCTTTTATGCTTAAAAGCCTTTCTGCTATATGCTCTTCAGAATAGAGAATTATTTTAACTGAAGGATAGCTAGTCTACACACGGGTCCTTTTTAAAAGGTTTTTGTTACCAGAAATGGGTTCTGACCAGAAGACTTAGAAAAAAATGTTCCAATCAAAGGACTATTGTGCTCCTTATATAAAAACATTTTTTCAATTAAAAGCTGCCATTAGCTTTACCTGTTTAGTAATAAAATGTTTTGCAGAAACAGTCCCCAAAGGTGAATGAATACTGTGAATTAATTGTGATGAATATGACCTTTGAAACTAGGTTTCTAAGGGTAAGCATTTTATGCTTGGTTGCTTTTTAAAAAATGTTCTGTATTCCAAAGCTCAGGGGACATTGTAAATCAGGTGTGCCTTCTACCTGCCTGCTAGGCACATCTCTGGGAAAGCATTTTCTTAGCATTCTAACCCCCCTTTAATGCCTATTCCCAGACTCCTAAAGCAGTTGTGGCTTGTGCGTCTCAGCTCAGTGAAGAAGACTTATTTCGCTGACTGTGCTCTCTTGTGCTATTCTGTCATGAACCTCACTCAGGGAGGGGCCGACTCTCACTCTTTCTGGGATTCACCTCGCAGTTAAGCACAATTTTAGATCTATGGTAGGCAGTTGACAAATTCTTAGTTTTTAGTAGCTTTGTTTCTCTTTCTTACAACTGGGCATCTTTATTTTTCTTCCTGCCCCCTTTTCTTTATCACTTATTTCTTTTCTTTTTTAAAAATTGCTGAGCTACCTGGGTTCTTCTCTGCCCTTCTTTATTCTCTTTCCTTTCACCACCTTATTTACTTGCTTCGTGCCTAAGTATAAATATATTCATGAAATCACTAAACTAAAATGCCAATTCTCTCTGTTATTAGACTATATTCCTTCAGTCATAGTTGTAGGTTTATAGAAACATTTAGAATATTTAAAGAATATAGTTCAAATATATGCCTTATATAAGTGTGGTAGATAAAATCAGTTTGTGACTTAAAAAGTAAGCGATATATAATCTTGATAAAATTAAGGCAAATGAGATTATGGTGAAGTTGTGTTTATAATAGCTGCAAAGTCTTAAGTAATGAGAATAGTTTCACTACTTCAAGTTTGTCTAAGCTTCGATGTGACTTATAGTTCTGATATGAAGTTGCTAGATGTTTTTATATTGAAATAATCACATTGACTTGAAGCACTGTTTGCTTCAAGACTCCTTAGTATACAAAGCAATCATTTTTCATATAACCATAATCATTTCATATGACCATTTAGGCCATTTACCAAGCATGGAGAAAATATCAAACTCAGAAGGGCCCCACATTCTGAAATGGTAAATTTACTGTCAAATGACAATATTACTAATAAAATTGAGTTAAATGTTTCAGCTTAGCTACTAACTTTTTAAACTGTACATTTTCCAGTACTACCCTTTACATATACTCTTCTTTAATTTTAGCAAGATGAGTATCATATGGTTCATCTAGTATGTACTTCTCGGACTCCTCCCAGTTCTCCAGAATCCAGCAGCAGTAGAGAAGGTCACGAAGCATTGGCATCCAGCAGCAATTCTGTGAGTCATTTTGGGAGGAGTAAACATTGAAGTTTTCCGATTATCTTTTTTGCCTATGAAAACTAAGTGAAAAACAGAACAGTTGGAGCTTTCGGGTTGTAAAATTGTGTTTTGAACAGCTTGAGTAAGGCATTTAATCTTTGTTTTTAGAGATCCAGTACACAGTGTTATCCCATGAAGCCTGTTCCCCATGAGTTATAATTTGCCGTAGGGTATGTCAGTAATAGATCCAATTTTCAGGGGTGTAATTACTTAAATACTTAGAAAACAGGTTTATGATATGGTTATCTAATGTGAACTCTTAAGGCTGGTAAAGTTTCAGAAATATTTAAGGTGTTTAATATAGTATATTCAAAGTGGATTAAATTATTAAAATTTTTAAGTATGCTAAATCTTCTTGAAGTAGATTGCTTGGTCAGGAATTTTTTTTTTTTAAGTAACGGGATTTGGGCAAACATTCCAACCACAGGAGAAGTTACCTACGCAGTTCTTTCTGACTCTGGTGTTCATTTCTTTCTACTTATTTTTTTCATCTACCTAAAATTGTTTTGGAAATTTTTCTTGCCAGTTGAACTTTTCAACTTAGACTTACTCTACACATTTTAAAGACGCTGTCCAAAATCTTTTTATGTTAAAATTATTTTTGGTTTTTCATAAAAGCTTTAATGTGGTATTTTAGGAGTTGAGACAAAATAATTGGATGAGTGGAAGCTAGCTTTAAACTTCTTGGGCAGGGAACTTTTATACTGCTGAATAGACTTCCTTTCTTGTCAAGAATCTAACCAAAACTTTAAGGAGAAGGATGAGTGACAGAGGTAATAGCTAGCTGAAGGATTTTCTAGAAGATACTAGTTAACTTCTTTTTGAAGAACTAGGCCCTCTAGTTGCTATACTTAATTAGTATGTCCTCCATGGTAAATATTCTCTAATAGCAGTCATGGGAATTTAGCATATATTCAACTGCAGTATGTTTTGTCTAAAGGGTCTTGATAAACTTATAAGAAGGGACAACATTGGCATCAGCCTAAAGTTCTTTATTTAGTCTTTGGACAGTTACGTTGTTCTAGTTTTTGTTTAGAAAGAATCTCTAGACTTGTGGTTCCTCAGCCATGATTTCATGTCACTAGTATATTCAGATTTTTTAAGGCATCTTATGAAAATCTAAAAAGTTTTAAAGGAAAATTGAGTTGAATTCCACTTAATTTTTTATGGTTGAGAAATTTCAGTGAGATT
This sequence comes from Cynopterus sphinx, assembly GCA_030015415.1. Lineage (NCBI taxonomy): Eukaryota > Metazoa > Chordata > Mammalia > Chiroptera > Pteropodidae > Cynopterus > Cynopterus sphinx. The sequence goes on from CM057391.1 coordinate 5,053,278, forward strand.
GAAAAATGTCTTAAAAATCTAGTCATGGAAGAGTTACCTAATAAGGTTAGAGATCATTAGTTTTAGAGATATTAGGCTGTGTTACCCAATGGCTAGGCCTTTTAACCACCTTTCTCATGTTCTTTTAATAAGAAATTTGCCCAAAAGGGAGCCTTTCTCAGTTTGTTACCCTAAGAATCAGACTCCCTAGTTAAATATTTGGCATCTGTTTTGTATGGCGTAACACTCTGAAGAAAGCTTTTGTTTCACAAAGACCAGTGTCCCTGGGGCCTTTCCCACACAGGATTTAGGGACGTATTTAAGCTGGAAGTCCTGTCCATGGGAAGGTCTACAGTTAGAATACAGTTTAACACACCTGGAGGGTGTTCAGATTATACTGTTTCTCACTGTTTAAAGTGCATGAACTATAATTTATATAAAATATAATTGTGTTTTAAATTTACACAAGATACTTGACAAACAAAAGCAGCAAATTAAAGTGGTCTTCAGGGGTTATGCTATTTCAGGTTGCTGAATCTGTGAGTTCCCAGCATCATCGGAGTGTGAGAATTTTAAAATCCTGATCGGCATCTTGTTCATTTTTTTAAAAAACAATATGTGTGTGGTTTCTAAAAATTAACAGAAGTTTAGAATTGAAAGGAATCTTGACTATGTAATTTGATCTTATTTTTTGTAGGAAAGTGAGACTCAGAGGTTAAGTGAAATTTTAAGGCTATGTTTCTTGTTCATGTCAGAGGTAACACCAGATTCTGGGTTCTCTGACTTCTAGCATGTTCCTGATTATTTCAAACCAGTGTGTTACTAATAGCATGTTATATACAGTACCTGACACATAGTGTTAAATTGACACAGTAATTAGTACCATCACTGAACACTTCCTATGTTTTAGGCCTGTGGAAAGAGCTGTGTGTTTGTTAACTTAATCCATAATTTTGTGTACTTTTATTTCATATACAATTATTTCATTACTTAGCCTTTTCTGGTTGAGAAACGAACTGTTATATAATTAAGGTCTACTTATCCTGGGTACAAGATTCAAATTAGTTAATTTCCAAAATTCACTCTTTGCAGAGGGATTTCATAAATACACTTTTAGCAATGTGTCTATAATCTCACAATCATAATGAATTAAGTCTCCTTGAAAAAAATATCCATTTCTGTTTGCAGAGTTCAGATCAGTCAGGATCAACAACTCCATCACCCAGTCAAGAAACCTTACCATTAGCTGCCAGTTCTTCCTCAGAAGGACTGAGGCAACGTACCCTTCCACAGGCACAAACTGACCCAGCACAGAGTCATCGGTTCCCATATGTAATACAAGGGTGAGTGAAAGGGTGAGTGGTAGCTGTGGGCCACTCAAAATCTGTCACTCGTGACTTTCATGCTAGCCCTGTGCGGTAATCAAAGTACATTTGAAGTTTATTCATATAACTGGTTATGAATTTTGAGAATGAGAAGATTGAGTAGAGCACTGCTTTTGAAAGCTGGTCATACATCAAAATCATCTAGGGCAGTATTTTTGTTTTTAATGTTTGTGCTAGTCACCTGGGGATCCGGTTAAGATGCTGGCTCTGATTCACTAGGTCTGATGGGGCCTGAGATTTTGTATTTCTGACAAGCTCCCTGAAGATGCCGATGCTTCTGATGCTCAGACCATACTTTGAAATAGTAAGGATCTAGGTAATGGAATTTTTCTTTACTTTGCCTTACTGTAGATCTATCCAAGTTAGTCTTCTGGGGAGCAGACGGGTGAGCATGAGTGTTCTTTAGAGAGAGTATGGGCCTTGGTAATCTGTTTCCTAAAAGTTCCAGAAGTGCTTCTGATCTGCCAGGCTTGGTAGCAACTGAGACAGAATAAAACTGTGAAGTATTATAAATGATATGCGAAGGTTAGCATATTACGCAGAGCCTTTATTAGAGGACTTTATTTAAGCTTGCTATCGCTTCTTTGTATTTAGCAAGTACGGCAGGCTTCTTAGGTTAGGCAGTCTCGAGGGAAATGCAGCCAGCAGCCACAGCACACCTTTCAGACAGCTCAGAGGGTGGGATCTTGGAGAGTGTGGTTTGGACCTGGCTTATGTCTGAAAGCAGAGTACTTTTGGAATAAAGGAAGCATGAGTAAGAGGTAATGATAGCCGTTTCGTGTTGTGTATCATGCTGTGGGACTGCAGTGTGTGGCAGCACTCCACATCCATGGTGGCGAGGCTGGAAATAAGGAAATGGTTAAGGCGCAGAATGGTGGTGTCAGTGGTATGACCAAGGCGTAGCCTCTGACTGCTGTGCCAACAAGCTGGAGTAAACATTCAGATTCTTTTATTTAGAACGTTCAACTTAATTCAATGCTTAATGTAGAAAAAGAAAGCTGAGTATATAGCAAAATACAAGAAAACTCTATTTGTCTTATAGTTCTTGAATGTGAAACTTTTCCTCTAAAAGTAAGTGTTTGGATGAGGTTGATAGTAGACTTTTATGTAGCACCTATGAGATTATTTTTGTGTTTAGAAAATGATTACTACAAACCCAAATTTAGTTATTGGTAAATAACTAAATGAGTTTACATTATAAATAGTAGCTTAAAATACTTTTAATCTTCTGACAGTGATTCTTTTCCTCTCTTTTTTGCAGAGTAAGATAGTTCAGTTCTCCCAATTTGTGTGGAGTGACTTATTTGGTGGTGGTAGTGGAAAGTGGAAGTATTATGCATATAATAAACATGGAAAAATATATAACAACATATTAACAGTGGTTATCTCTGGACAGCAAGGTTTTTAACTTTCTCATTTTGTAATAAATAAAACAAAGCTTACAAGAATGCAGGCCTTAGATACTTTGTAAAAGATTAGTAGTTTCTCTAAACTAGACTGTTGAGGAAATCAACAAATGTGAGAGGCAAAGACATTCACCTCTTAGCAGTATGTTAAAAAATTTACAAAAATCTGAAATAGTGTTTATTTTGTTTAAAGTGAGTGTTAAAATGATGAGCAATCAACTCTTTAAAGATACTTGAGCTTCACTTTTGGAATCTATTACTAGGTAAATAATGTGTGGTTTTAAATCAGGAGGGCAGTGTAGCTTAGTGGCTGTACAAATTCTGGAGCCAGCCTGCCTTGGCTTGAGTTTTGGCTCTGTTCACTGACTAGCTTGGGCATGTCTCTTCCCTACTTTGCTTCAGTTTTCTGATGATAATAGTACTTATCATACAGAATCCCTGTATAGATTAAGAGTTACACCAACTTTGTGGTCTCAGTATTGTTTTCTTAATGTTACTGATGAGGAGGAGGAGGCTTAAAAGTGATGTAGCTTGCTTCAGTGGCAGACCTAGAATTCAGATCTGTATCTGACTTGAAAGTTTGTATTCTTAACCATCTTGTTGAAATGTCTCCATTTCGTCTGTTCTTTGTTTCATTTTTTTTTCTTGGCTGCCATTTGTAATTTGACTTCATTTGTAATAGTGATACTTGTCTCCCTCTTCCCTCCCACTTAAAAGTTTTCTCTAGTCAGATCTGCTGGTCAGAGTTTAAGTATTGGTGACTGAGTAAGCTAATCTGTTTGTATAAAAATGTTGTGACTTTATTCACTGAAAATTTACTTTAGAATTTGCTGTAGGCCAGGCATTAAAGGCAGGAAAATGAATTCTGTACTTGCCTTCATGGAAGTAGGTCAGACAGGCAGATAACTTACCGTACACTGATGTGCTGTCACAATCTTGAAAACAGTGCTGTGGGAGCCTGGAGGAGGAAGCGACTCTCTCTTCTTCAGGAGATGGGGAGGGCTTCGTAGTGGCAACGTAGGAGCTGAGGTTAAGGGAAGTTCAGCAGGGAGAACAAAGCAAGTGCAGCATCTTGAAAAGGCATATTCTGGGAACAAAGTGGTGATTCCACACAGTGGCTGCATCACTGTGTGGAATGGTGGGGAAATAAAGCTGACTTCACAGGTTTTCTGTGAAAGAATTTGTTCTTGATTGTTGAAGTTTCTAGTTCCTTTCACCCCCTCTCTCTTAGAATTCTGAACTCCCAAAACATCCCATGGTTATCTTTTGGGATAGCTCTCAGGCATGTGTTTGTGAATAACAGCATTTCAAGTTCTTTGTTTTGTCTTAATCTCTGTTGTAATCCATCATTTCTACGTGTTTCCATGAACTTCCCCTGCCCCCCTTTTCCGTGTTTACTTTTTATCCTATGGTTCCAACTGGTTTGGCCTATCTGGAAAGGAATGAAAGGTCGCCAGGACTGTGGTCACTTGATTCCTCCCAGAGATGCATATGAGCAGCTTCCTTACTGTGACTTCCCTCAGGCCAGAGGGAGAGATCTTTGCATAAAGAATATGACATTTTAGATGGAGACAGACATATTATGCATTCTAAACACATTTTTCCTGTGTTTCTGCTATTATCTTTGGCTCTGTTGGCCCCCCCAAAACAAAAAAACCCCAAACCCCCACTTAATTATTTTGAATTATAAAAGCAACATAGCATATTAATGAGATTAGAACAAAAACAATAAAGGAAGGGGGAAAATTACCCCTGTTCAATCATCTAGGGACAACTGTGAACATTTAATATTTCCTTCCAGTATCCTTTTCTTTGCAGATATTTTTGATATAATTGTAATTTTTACCTTATTAACATGTTTTCATTTAATGTTGAAATATTATGTGAAAATTTCAACTTATTAGATTCAGTAGTTGCTCCTAATCAGTACTTTATTCCAGTGTTTTCTTGTGTTCATATGAAGTGGTTCAGGATATTGTGCTGAATGCTGGAGATATAATAAGGGGTACAGCCCATTCCCTGTTCTTTGGAACAGAGTCTGGCCAGAGACACAGGAGAATGAACAGGCGATTTCTGTTTTAAGTCGTTATAAGAGGTAATACTTGTAAACAGTACCATTTTGTTTAAATGAATTGTTTTCCGTGTATTATTCCAGGGATAAACAGTGTTTAACACGTGTGTGTATGTGTGTGCATGCACACTGGGTGGTGTGTTTAACACAAGTAGGAGCATACTTCCTATACATACTGGCCTACATTTAATTGTTTTGCTGAATATATTAGCATTGTCCCATTAATAAATAAGAGCTATTCTTCATTACATGCACAGTGCATAGATTGCTATAATTTAATGAATCAGTCCCCTATTGGTATATATATAGAGCTCTTTCTATGTTTATAGAGCTTTCTCTATGTATATATAGGTTAAACAGTCAGTATTTTTGTTCATGACTTTTTAAATTAAAATAATTTTAAACATTCAGAGTATAGAAAATATTAAGATGAACTTCCCATTTACGTGACACCCAGTTTCAACATCTGTTAACAGACTCCCATTCTTTATTCGTCCCTCGCTCCTTTTTTCTTTGGCTGGAGGTTTTTTAAAACAAACCTAGACATATCATTTCATCTGTAAATACTATGTATCCGTAACAGATATGATAAAGACTATAAAAAATCTTAATCACAATACCATTAGAACACTCAACAAAGTTAACATTAAATTCTTTAATATTATCTAATACCCAATTTCTCTTCAGTTTTCTGTGATTGTCTCAAATGTGTTTTTATAGTTGTTTTGATTGAATCACTTTCAAAATCATTGTTCAGAGAGGTTGACATACTGCATTTGGTTGGTGTTTGTTAAGGCTTTTCTGATCGAATCCCTTATCCTCCCCTCCAGTTATTTTTATTTATTTTTTTTTGCTTTATGCTTTTTCTATTCTTTGTAATTTCCCAAAGTGGTCTCTCCCCATTATATTTATTATTTTTTGATTTATCCTTCACTGTTTTTCTTTGTGAAAATTCTGTGTGTGTACACATATACATGGACACATAGTATATACATATAAGTATATCTTCTTTCTAACAAAAGGTAGCAAATTATACATATTTTTCTTTGAAAAGAAGAGGGATGTCATTCCTTTTTACATCTGCACTGAGTGTGTAAATCATGATATCCAGTCTTCTGTTGATGAATATTTGAGTTATTTCCATTCTTTACTACTACAAATAGTATTGTGATGAATAGCCCGTGCATTCATTCGTTTTTTCACATTTCTGCCAATTATATTTAGGATTGATGCATAGATGTAGAAGTGGGTCAAAGTAGATAGCTCAGAGAGTAAAATGCCTCCATGGTTGTGGAATTTCAGCAGTTGCAGCATGGTGACAAGTGCTGTGGTAAGGTTCCGACTCTCTGTTTAATCATGAATTATTTTCCCAGTCTCCAATCCCTCTGTTATTAGGTGAAAGGAGTATTGGCATGGGGGTAGGCTGAGTGTGTGGTTCCCAAGAGGGGTGAGTATGTACAAAGGGAAGAGGTGTGTAATTTTTTCCATATTTCACATTTCTTTAAGCTAATTTTCATAAGCAGAATTACTTGAGCAGTTGGATATAAGTGAATATTTTAAAAAGTATTTAATTTTGTAAAAATTTTTAAGGCTTATTTCAGTTTATCCTGCTAGCAGCAGAACAGTCATTTTCATTTGTATCCCTTGCCAGTACTGGATATTGTTAGACAGAAAAAAATGGTATTTATTTTAATTGCATTCGTCTTAATGATTATTTCTATTTCTATGAGTGAGTTCTTTATGTAGAAAAGATATTCACTACTGTTTATTTCAAAGATCTTTTCTCAGTTGTCCCTTTAAATTTTATGTTGTCAGTTATGTGGATTGCTCTTCCTATACTTCTGTTGTTTTTAAGTTAGGAAAGTCGTCCTCCAAAGGTTCAGTAAATAATCAATTCTAGTTTCTTCTAGATTTTCTGTGGTTTAACTCTTAATACTTTATTTTAGTCCACTGGAACTTTTTTGAACATTTGGAATGAGGTGAAGCTTTAAACTCCCTTCCCCCTACCTCTGATTTGGTAATCACTTTTCCTAGCACCAAATATCATTCTCCATCACGTTGTCTAATGCTGCGTCCCCTAAGATGTATCAAGTTCTTATATAATATGTTTCATTGGTCTGTTACTATGTATGTTATTTTTTCTAATTAATTTTTTATGGTGACATTGGTTAACGAAATTCAGTATGTTTCTGTGTATTTTAATAACAACTTTGTTATTTAATATAAATAAATCCTTTATTTCTTGTTTTTTTTTGGGGGGGGTGAGTACCAAATGCATAACGTCTTGTCTGTGGGATAATTAACACAACTGAAAGTCACAGTATGCCAACTTGGGCCTGGAATGTGTCTTGGCACTTACATAGTTCAGTAGTTTTTGACTTATCAGAGAGAAAGGGAAGAAGCATATTGGAATCATCTAGGGGATAAATATAGTTTCTGGCAGCATATGTTCTCAGCTACAGTAGATAGGAAGCTCTAGTAATTTTTTTCAGTGTGATCGTCAGTGGACTTTTCTTCCCTTGACCTTTAAAAACAGTGACCAAGTCCAGTCTTCTCATTTACAGTTGGAGACATGGGCCTGTGTGAGTTATATTTCTTCTCAGTGGTAGATTGGAAGAGCCCTGCTTTCAGGGTTAGGTTTTTTGTAGTTGAGAATGCTAATAAATACTAATAAATTTAAATGTCCTCCTCGATACAGATTCATATAGTTGTTAATTGATTTAGTTTGCAGATTCGCTCAGGTGCATCAGCTCACAGGTGGAAAGGCCGAGATCTTTAAACAAATATTTTACAATTGTTCTCTGCTCCAGTGGTGTGGCTTTTTCTCCAGGTTTGATCACTGATTGATAGCGTTTTTAGGAATAGCCAGATTGAGGTTCTTTTCCTCTTCTTATTCAGGACTTGTTTCTTAAGAGCTGGGAGAACTCACATGGAGGCTTCTCTGCTTTTCCTTCTTAAGGCTTGGGCAGTGGGGCAGGCTGCGCTCAGGATGTAGTGGGTCTCTGAGGGTGGCAGCTCCCATCGCTCCCCCACGGGTGAGGAAAGTTTGGAGAACGTGTCGGGAAGTTGGTGCCTCCCAAGCTCTTCTAAATCAGGTTTCTATAATCAGTTATTACCCAATTGTATGTTAACAGTCTTTAGAATATAAAGTTTCCATGCATTTATTAATTCTTGTCTCACCCACAGTAGACCAAAGTAATATCAGCTAAAGATAAAATTACGTAATATGAAAAAGAGAAAATTCACAAATTCTCCATTTATTTTTATGTTTGTCTCTGTAGCTGTCTTGATGTATGTGCCTTTCTGTAAATCTCACATTATACACTTTGGAGTCATGTTCAGTTAGGGGTTGGGAAAGTAAAAATAAAAATAACTAACATACTGAGTACAGACTACCAATCCTATGAGAAAGATTTTATTATTAGCCTCATTTTAGAGATGGGGAAACTGAGGCATAGGAAAGTTACATGTGACCTTCCACAAATTTACTGAATAGTAGTTTAACCTACTTTCAGATGCATATATAAATGGAATATTACTCAGCAATAATTAGAATAAAATCTTGCCATTGTGACAACATAGATGGACCTAGATAGAGGGTATTATGCTTAGTGAAGAGAGTAAGACAGAGCAAGACAAACACCTTTTGGTTTCATTTATATGTGGAATCTTAAAAAAAACAAAACAAATGAATAAACAAAACAACAAAAGCAGACTCAGAAACAGATCAAATTGATGGTTGCCAGAGGGGAATGGATGAAAAAGGTGACGGAGACTATAGTCAGTAACACTGTGGTGAGTGTGCACAGTGGCAGAAGGTTACTGGACTTAGTGGGGTGATCACATTGTAAGGTATGAAAATGTGCAATCACTATACTGTACTCCTGTGTATATAATGTCATGTTGTGTACCATGTAGACTTAAAAAAAGAATGCATGTATAAATGCTTTCTGCTAACCTTAGTTCTTTTAAAAATACTTAACAATTTTTTATAATATTCATTTTTTTACAGTTGATAGGTGCTATGTTTTTAATAATATTTTATTACTAATATAAAATGTCATCTGACTAGTTCTCCCATTCCTCAAAATATTTTGCCATAAAGTTTATTTTAGGGTTTGCTTCTGAAGGAGAATGTATGTAAAGTGTAATGAAAATATTTTTGACCTTTTGTGCTGAAATAAGAAGATAGCAGATGTTCAGGCATGCCACACATTTTTGTGGATGATTTTTAAAAATTTTCCCATTAAAACCGGGCTGAAATGTGAGTTCTATATCCTTGGGGTCAGGGTCATCTTCTAAGGAATTTGAAGAATGTTGAAAATAGGTCTTTTTCTTTTCAGTAAGGTTTAACACATTTTGTCGGCTATGACTTGTTCAGAGGTGAAAATTTAGAGAAATGCTTTCAACTGCTAGAGCATTAAAAGGCGGTTCTTGATCTCTTCGTGGCAGAAACGTAGACAACCAGCTGCCCGGGCACGCCGTGGCGGCCGCGTTCCCGGCCTACCCCGCGCTCAGCCCGCTGCAGATGCTGTGGTGGCAGCAGATGTACGCGCACCAGTACTACATGCAATAGTAAGTCAGTCTGGCTTCGTGCTTTTCCTCTCCGTTATTTGCTGCGTTTGCTTTTTTAGCCTCAGTCAGTCGATTTGGGGGTTTCATTTACCGATGTGTTTCATGAGCTTTCAGCCATTGTCATGAAAAGGAATTCGTTGACGTCTCCGCAGATAACTGTATTCTAACTTATTTGGCCAAAGGAAAAAGATCTCACGCCAACTCTGCCGACCCTGCACCTCTCCCTCTCCCCTCAGTGGCTTCGCAGCCTTCAGATGCTTGCTTTAATATAATTTTATCTATGTAAGAGGAGAGAACTTAGGAACGTTTCCCCGGAGGGCAGCCAATCTACGTGAACAGATTGGAAGGTGAATGGAAAGGGATGGAGGGAGTCGTGTGTGAGGGAGGCTCGCTGGTGTCGGGCTGCGTGGTGGCTCACGTGCTTTCTGCACGGTCCGCATCTAGTAAGCCTCGCTTCCGGTCAGCATGGAACAGTCTCGGCCCTGAGTAGCTTCTCAGCCTTCACTCTTCTGGACCTCCTGTGTGTTCATTTGAATGTTCTGCTCTCCTTGTTTTGTGATTCCTTTACCTTCTCCATTCTTTGTATCTTTCTGATCACTCACGTCGTGTCCTTCGATAACTCATCTTTTTCTTTCTCTAAATGTTAACGTTACTTATTCAGGTAGACATGTTTGTGTACTTCTGTGTGCCTCTGACGCTCAGTCTGGTAGGAAAGACAGGGTTCGGCCCTCGGCCAGTCCTCAGGGATTTCTTCCTGCCATGGCCTTAGTTGGTAGCTCTCCATGAACGACTCCCAATTCTCCATCTCTGGTTCTTCATCCTGTATCTTAAGTTTTGAAAGATTTCCATAGGAAAATTTGCCTTTCAATATATCTAAATTTAGTATGTCTAAAATTTGATCTACCATCCTCATAAAATGCATTCTCCTTCCTGACTTCCTGTCAGTGATGCTGTCTCTTCTTAATCATTCTCCAAGCCCTTAACCTTAATCAGTTTTGCTTGTGGCTTCTGTTATCCCTGAACCCAAGTCACCGAGATGAGTGAGTAGGTTGTTCCTAGCTTCTGTCCTTTCCTTGTATCTCACTTCCAGTATTTTGCTCAGGTCTTTTCTTAGTTTAGACCCACTTTATTGCAATTAATTTTTCTCCATTTAGGCTATTACTGTGTTTCATTATACTATTGCCAGGTTAACTTGCTTGACACATAATTGAGTCAGTCATTCCCCATCTGTCAAAGATTTGTAACTCTTGCCTACCATGTGAAGTCTGTATCGGTACTCTCCCTCTAAACCTTCTCTGTAAAGCTAACCTGCTTTGTGAATGTGATGTCCTTTTGTTCCCTTACACGACCCCAGGCACGCTGTTCGCACCTTACCTGTTGCTGTGGTAATAGTTACCATGTGAGTAACTGCTTTGTGCTCAGTAAGCTACTGGAAGTTTCATACCCCTGGTTTCTTTTATAACCTGACAAGAACTGTGCAGAGTGAATGGGCTTCTCCTGGCTTGCTCCTAAATCACATGATCATATGTTCATCCTTTAACTTCTGAGCCTCACGTTCCCACATTTAGTGAAATAACTCACCTATGAATCAGAATAGCCATGAGGTTGGAGGCGTTTTGGAAGCTGAAATGCCCTGTACAGAATACAGGGTATTAGCATACGGACTTACATAGGCTTTGTAGCCTGGGAAAGTACTCTTTGATTTTATTTTGCTATCTTGAATTTTAAACTTTTTACGGTAGAAGAATTTCAACATTTATAATAAGATAGAATAGTGAAATTAACCCTGTGTACTGATCACCCAGCTTCAGCATTCATTAATTCATGACAGTCTTGGTCTACAGCTTTTGCCCCCATGCTGGATAATTTAAAGCAAATTCCAGATATATTATCATTTTACTGGTAGCATTATATAGGAAAATTTTCATTTTCAAGCAGTATAATTATAAGTAAACATCAGGACCACAGTTCTTCCGAAGTTGACAAGGACCTATGGTCACTGTCCCCAGATGAAGTTCCCAGAAGTCAGGGTTGGGGTTGAGGGGTTATAGCCTGGAATCTAGTTAATATTAAAAATACTAATACAAAAAACTGATCACTGACAGCGTTCACATAGGGTCATGATTAATGTACATTTTTAGACAAATCCTTCAAAACCTGGCTCTGAGGGAGAGGTGGTGGGCGTGGGGATTTTTATTCTACCTTCAATGATAAAAAGGGCCACTAGTGAAAAGGTTTGAAAAGAGATCTGGTCATCACCTTATAAAGTAACGTAGTGAAAGAGAGAAAGGTGACTCACATGGCTGTTCCTGTGTTTCCACCGCTCCGGCCACCTGGGCCACCTGGGACTCACAGCGAGAGCCCTCCCCAGGCCCCCCTGCCGGGGTGTCCCCTCCCCCTAGGAGCCCGGGAGTGGGCTGTTCCAGGTGGGTTTATGAGGAAGACATGTGGCTTACCAGGAAGCTTGGACCAGTGTAACGTCGTGATCAAGTGTTTTTTTTTTCTTTTTAATACTTGCTTCGGTGACCGTTTCAGCCAAGCTGCAGTCTCAGCTCAGGCCACCCCAAACGCCAGCCCTGCCCAGCCCGCTTCTCCACAGCCTCTCAGTGCGGCACACGTTCCTGGGGAGGAGCCCCCGCCGGCTCCGAACCTGGCGGCCGCGGAAAACCGACCGATGAATGAGAACGTGCAGATGAACGCGCAGGGCGGCCCGGTGCTGAATGAGGAGGACCTGCACCGCGACTGGCTGGACTGGGTGTACACGTTCTCGCGCGCCGCCATCCTCCTCAGCATCGTCTACTTCTACTCTTCTTTCAGTCGGTTTGTCATGGTCATGGGAGCCATGCTGCTGGTTTACCTGTGAGTGATGCCCATTCGCTTTCCGTGCTTGCTTTTCGTGACCAAAACCATTCGGCACAGAATCTGGCATATGGGCTGTCCCAAATGGGCTTCTTGGGTCTGGCACCGGAGCAGAGCAGGTTATGTTGAGTAAAAATGTCTATCAGAATTGTCTAAAGCAAATTTTCCTTTACTGTCATTTCTAAAAATTGTTAATTCAGCGAGACTCACTCTGTCAGTTACTTAGGACTGGAGGAATTCTGTGATGCTCTCTTGCATAAAGATGTTCTTTTAAATTATAATGATCAATAATAAGTCCTCTGTGTACAGGTTGGATTTTTTCTTTATAAGTAGACTAACTTCACCTTTTTTGACCCCCATTTCCCCAGGAGTCAAACAAATATCTAGTTTAATTCATTTTGAAAGATAGCAGAAAAGGTTTTATGACTCCTGATATGTCTAAATATCTAGCATAGAGCCAGTTAAGCCCATGATAGACTTTTAGACTTAATTTGATTTCAATTTTGTTCTCATTGCTTTGAGAGGGGTGATTTTCGGCTGAAAGGGAGATTTGCTCTTTTTATTATAGTTCTCTTGTAGGACACTAATATTTTATAGTTTTACAAATGAAAACTGTTTTCTTTTCTCTTTATTTTACCAAACAGACACCAAGCTGGATGGTTTCCTTTTAGGCAAGAAGCAGGTCAGCAGCAGGCTCCCAACAATAATGCCGAAGTTAACGAAGGGCAGAATGCAAACAACCTAGAACTTGAAGAGATGGTACGCTAATGAGGTTTTTGTATAATTTAGATATAGATGTGTCCTCAGCACTGTGAGACCAACATGGTAAACGAATCTCAGGGTGTTCCACAGTGTTTGTAGAATGACACGTGAAGAAAAGTTAACATAAATTATGTGGAACAATACTGAGTCAGTCATACATTAGAATCAAATGGGAAAGACTAACATTATTCTTCCTTAAAATAACCTAGAAAGAAAATTACACACAGGGTGGACTTCACTGTATTAAATTGTCAGTTACCCCTTTGAGCTTGAACACTGAGGGATTTCCCAACTTTGGACTTGACAAAGGTTTCTAATGACCATCTACGTGCTGCGTCCTTACCGCGTTCTCACAGTCCCCCTTTCTCCAGGGAAGCGCTTAACCCTCTCTTTGTCTGTCGTGAGTTGGTGCCAGCCGTTTAATGACTTAGGAGTGTGTTTCTTGTTTTGTTTGAAAGGAGCGTCTTATGGATGATGGGCTTGAAGATGAGAGTGGAGAAGATGCAGGCGAAGATGCCACTGCAATTCCAAGGCCTGGATTAATGGCGTCAGCTTGGTCTTTTGTCACCACCTTCTTTACTTCATTAATACCAGAGGGGCCTCCCCAGGTTGCCAATTAGACATGAAAAAAACTGTGCCAGCTGCAAAGGAGGGTCAGGTTTTAGGAAAGTGTTTTAAATAACAGTGCAATTTCAAAAAATTTATTACTTTCTTTCATCATGTACAGGTTTTTTTTTTCTTTTCGCTTTTCATGCATATGAATATTTTAAGCACAAATGGATTACTAAATGTGTTTTTTTGAGATCCTAACAGATGATAGTATAACAACAATATTGGTCTTGCAGGTTTTATTAATTTCAATTATGCATCTTACACTGACAGACCTATTTGTGCATCTCATTTCTTTAAAGAGCTGCTTCACACATAAGTGTCTATAACTAATAGCCCAGCCCTTCAATGTGTAGTTTGAATACATATATCTATTTTCTGTGAATTATCCTGAAAGTTTTAAACAGAATGACCTCATAGTTTTTATTAAAGATTATTATTTACCTAAAATGTACTAGTAGCATCTTGCCCAACCATAAAGCAATAAACTTCTCAATAATCTTGATTTTGAAATTTGAATAAATAATGAAAACTTTCTATTTTAAGGGCATGTATCCCATCAATTGGAATTAGTACCTTAAAAAACGGCAGCTCTTCAACGGAATTAACAGTGATATAAAATGTTTGATATAGGCAGTACTTTTATAAAACAAGATATACTGGAAATCATCCCCTGTAATTTTTTAAAATAAAAGGTCAATTATGGTAAACTGTCTTATGGGATATTTTTTTAAACTCTTCAGTAATGTATCCAATTTGTACAAAAATATATATACATTTCAGTAGCTGTCGGGAAGGGTCACTGAAGTTTTCAAGGTGATTTTTACCTCCTTCCATTCTGCCGGAACCTGGCGGCAAAAGTCGAACAGCCCCTGAGAGGGGGAGTGAGGATTGAAGAAAAGACAGAGACAAGAGGAAGATTCCGGAGGGCTCACAGTCAACACTGCAGCCTCGACTTGATGCAGCACACCCTATTTACGCATCAGGATTGCGTGGGAGACCGACAACTGCCTGCACCTGCACGAGAAGGAACAACTGCTTGCACCTGCACAGGGAGCCTGTTGCTCTCTCAAGGCTCCCATCCTCCTCCCTCACAATCAACTTGCTCTCTGGAGCAACAGGTGCTTCTCAGTTGGTACAAAAGTAGCCAGGTAACTGCAAACACCTGCTGAGCAAACCCTTGTTTACCCAGAGGGCGGCCATCAAACAAACGGCTCCGGGCTCCGGACACCATTCTAACTCGTAGCTCACAGCCTGAAACCTCAACAGTTTTTAAAAAATCCTTGTGAAAGCCAATTCAGTATTTTGTAAGGAAGGAGTAAGTTTCTTATAGGGTAGCTAATTAAAATTGAACAAATGAGGATGGGAGAACTTACCATGGAAAGCTTTATCTCACATGAAATATACAAGCGTGTGTGGTACCGGTACAGTGATACACGGTTATAAAAAACAATAAAATAGGAGATTAAGAAAATAGCCATGAATTATTCTCTAAGTTGTTTCCTTATGATGATAAATGTGACATAAAGAGGTAACTGGTTTACCCTTTGAAAAGTAAAATTCGGTTTCTGTTTATCGACGACAGGACATCATGATTGAATATGAATCATTGACCCATGGGAAAGTAATAGAAAATATAGATGAATACTTATAGTATTGGGGTAAGAAAATATCTTCGTGGCAGAATCCCTAAAAGTAAAAGTTGCTATGTTTATAATGTTCTGACATAATTAAAAGGCAGAAGAGTAAGAATAAGATTTTTAAAAAGGTAACAAGTCTTTAAAGTTTTGTTAAAAACACCCCACTAGGAAATGGGCAAGGACACCCTCTTAGCATGGGCTGCCGTCAGAAAGCCCCGCAGACTCTGGGGCGTAGACAGCATCATTTCTCACAGGTCTGGAGGCTGGGAAGCCCAAGATCAAGGTGCCAGCAGATTCGCTGCCTGGCAAAGGCCTGCTTTCGGTTTGCAGATGGCTGCCGCCTTGTTTATCCTCAGATGGCAGGGAGCAGACAGCTGAAGCAGGGTCCCTCCCATCTCTCCTCACAAGGGCACTAATTCTAGTCGTGAAGGCTCTGCCCTCATGCCCTGAGCACCTCCCAGAGACCCCGCCTGCTGGTCCTAGCACATTGGGGGGTAGGATTCCAACACAGGAATTAGAGGGGTCCCAAAAATTTAGTCCATAACAGATGCAAATATGGGCAAAAAAAAAATAAATAACGTGTACAAGTTAAAACTTACCAAGTTGGTAAGATAATACTCAGTGTCGATGAAGCTATAGGTGAGTGTAAAATAGTATACAGATTCTCCAGCAAGTTATCAAAATTTCAAAATGGGTGCAGTCATTCAGTGTCACCCCATTTCTGGAATCAAGATCAGACCCCTTAACTTGGCTCACGAAGTCCTGAAAGGTTGGGCCCTCGCCCCCTCTCTCGTCCTCCCTCCAGGCTCGTCTTCCAGTCGCCCGGAACACTGTGGTTTCCTCCTTCGCCTCACTCACACGTGCTAGTCACTGATCAGCTGTCAGTGCAGGGCCAGCTCCCGAGGGCAGCGTTCCCTGGTGCCCTGCTCATTGTACTGGATGCTGTTGTGGCTTATGTCTATGTCCGTATTTGTCTCTGTCACAGGATATGAGGGCCATGAGATTGGAATACATACTTATGCTCGTTGTTATGTCCTCAGACCTCGAAGAATGCCTAGCAGTTAATTCAGTGCAGTCTACGGCCATGCCACCCCGCACAAGCCCGATCCCATCTCATCTCAGAAGCTAAGCAGGGCCGGGCCTGGTTAGTGCTTGGATGGGAGACCACCTAGGAGGACCAGGTGCTGTAGGCGTAAAAAATAAAAAAATAACGATTGTAAGCTGACAAGGCCCTTGCAATCTGTGAGTTCAACCCAGGGTTGCCTTGCCTAAAAAAAATAAAATTTTAAAAAAGGAAAAATGCCTACCCTTGGAATTAGTGAAAGTTTGAAAGGATATCACGCACAAGAGAGATTTAGCTTTTAAGGTATTCCCTGTATTTATAACAGGAAAAAGAACCGACTGATGAATTCGCCAGGGAGAACTATGTGTGGATGTTTGTACCGTCTGGGACCAGGATTGGGGGTGGCTTGTTTCAGAGCATTCAGAGGGATGCTCTGGGTTTTGACCTGGGAGCTAAATAAATAAACTGTCGAAGCTGGAAGAAATACTTCCTAGGTCAGACCCTAAAACAGAGCAGGTGGGAAGAATAAGAATGCAGAGGTGACTATGAGCTTGTCTCTTCTGTTGGGAGTAGGAGAGGGGAGAATTGGAGCCGCAGAATTCATAGAGGGCAGTGGCATTTGTTGAAGGGACACCAGTCTGGAGGGAACAGGCAGGTCTCGGCATCCTAACTGCTGGTTGGGCCTAAGGAGGAAGGTGCTAGTCATAGGCCCCTTTGCGAAGGGGTGTGCGAAGGGTTCCCCGAACGCTGGTGGGTGTTACCTGATTTCAAACTCTTTCCCTATGTTGTTAGTTTTCCTCAGGTCAGTCTCACTTTTGGTCTTTGCCAAAACTACAACCCAGTGTCAGCTGTGTTTTGGACGATTAAAGGAGGAACTGAGCCCACACTCGGGCCACCTGGGGCCTAGAGGGCCACTAGTGGTAGCTCGGAGATGGTGTCCAGATGGCAAAAGAGCAGCACGGAAGCCCAGACACCGGTCTCCAGGCCAAGCAGTGACAAGCAACAGCCAGGGTGGGTTTGCGGGTCGTAAATGCTTCCCGGGGCTGCTCCCACTCCTTCACATCACAGTGTAGACGAGACTACACAGCCATGCGGTACGGGCGAGAGGGTGGGACTGTGTTTGGGCGTCAAAGAAAAGGGTGATCTCGAGGGCTGGAGAATCAGACATTTCACCGTCGCTGGGTGGCACGATTCGACGCCGTCCCCCATCATCAGACTACCCAGTTTCCCTGGCTCCGACTCCCACATCACTACTGAAACTTGGCTTTTCAAACGAAGGGAGAAAAGGCCACGTGCGGAGCCTCATTTGCATAGTCCCAGGGGCAGCTTTTACGTCCCCGTGAGAAGGCTGAGGGGTGCTGGTGTATGTGTCAGAAGGCAAAAAAGGAGCTAAAAGGAGCATAGAACATCTGGGCACATGTCGAAAACAAAGTGTAAAGACCCAAATGCATCAACATCTACATTAAGCATAAACGGATCAAATGTTACAATTTCAAGACAATATTGCCAGCCTGGATAAAGAACAAAACCTAATTCTGTGAGACTTAAAAACAACATCCTTTAAGTGCATTTGTCCCTTCATATCCGCAGGGGTTTGGTTCTAAGACCCTCTTACCCCCACCCTCTCCCCACCCCCGGAACACCAAAACCCATGGGTGCTCACGCCCCTTACAGCAAAACTGCCTAGTATTTGCACATAACCCACCTACATCCCCCCAGTACTTTAAATCATCCCCAGATCACTTCTAATATCTAAAAAAAAAAAAAAAATGTAAACGTTAATAGTTGTGATATTGTATGGTTTGGGGAATGACGAGAAAAAGGGTCAGTTTACCATGCGTGCAGCTCGCTGGGGCGTTGCACCCGTTTATCAAGCTCCGACAGGCTGCCTGGGCCCCGCCTCATCCTGGTGATGGTCCAAGAAGCTATCAGTTCAGAGGCCCCAGACCTGAGTATTTGAAGATAAATTTGCACATGCGCGTGCAAGTGTCTGTATATGTATGTGCGTGTGTGCATGCACGTTTAGGGGAAAACAGGGATGGAGTAGAGGCACTCAAAGGGGCAAGAAACGTAGCATTTCCTTTTTATAAAGAAAAGGCAAATGCTGGCTCTGAGCTTGCCCGCCCCCAGCAGCTGCTGTTTTGGGTCGGCATCATTAAGAAATGCAGTTCATAATAGATCAAACTTAGCAAATCCTCACGGTTCTAAGAGCTTTGCAGGGATGCACTGATTTTATCTTCACGACAACCCTGGGGGTAGGTGGGTATCTTTATTACCGTTTCTATTTTACAGACGCAAAAACCCGCAGCACCTGGCAGAGCTGGTATTCAGTGGAGGCCACACCCCTCCAGCGTCTCTGCTCTAAGCCGTGCAGTGTGGCCTCTGGACTTTACAGTTTGCCCGACTTTTTGGATAAACGTTATCAGACCTCTCCTGGGTTGTTGTGGAAACTCCCAGGGGTTAGAGAAGCGCATGAGAGGGAACGTGTGGTGTTGCCTGGAGGCCTGATGTGAACCAGAGCTCATTCCGGTGAATTATAACAACCTGGAAAGGAGTATTATTAGCCTCATTTCGGTATGAGGATGATAGGTTGCAGGGACATGCAGAGGGAACGAGTCACGTCGAATAAGAAGAGAGAATAAAATTCTCTCCTGGGCACCTGACTCCAGTGGCTCTTCCCAATGAACCACCGGCTTGCCACACTGCGACATGAGAGCGAGCCGATCAGATCCTGGTGTGTCGCTTCCTCAAGGTTGCCAACCGGTGCCAAATCACCTGTGATTCCCCTCCGCCTCCCCCCAACAGCTGTGACCGGAGAGGCAGGCGGTATTGCTGCACTTTGTCATCCTCAGCACTAGATGGAGGTGTAACACCGTGCATCCTTCCCGTTCCGGACCCTGGAGGGCAGGATGCACGCAGGCGGGCCCCGGCTTCTGGTCCTTGAAGGTGGGGTGCAGACGGCGGCCCCCAGTCAGCTCCAGGACAGCCTGGGCTTCTCTCAGACGGTCCAGGCTTGACCTCCTGGTTCCGCGAAGCCCAGATGAGTGGACATGAGCACGGACCCAGAACGGGGCTCCCCTGCCTCATAAGCTCCTGCAGATGGGGGGAGGGTTCTGGGCATCGAGGAGCACGTGCTGCAGTCATATCTGCTCCGGAGACCTGAGATTTAAAAACATTTGTCTGTAAACCCGGTGAGGTCCAGTCCTGGGCCGCATGGGGAGAAGCGAGGGTTGAAGAGACCTGAACAGCATCAGGAGTGCCCAGTACCCTGGTGACAATAAAACCGATACTTGCACAGCATCCTGCGGTTCGCTCCGCGCTGTATGAGCACGACTGCACTTCGTGCACATCTCAGCAACGCTCTCAGGCTGTACTGTAACTGCCTCTTTGTCTTCTCGGGCACATCTCTGGGCAGCCTGAAGGCAGAGGCCCCATCCAGTTATTGTGACGTCCTTAGTGCTGACCCTACAGCTAATGTTCTAGAAATATTTATTAAACGTAGAATTAAACAATTGATACAGCATCTTTGAGGCTCTGGCGGATGTTATTACCGTTTCACTATGGAGAAAACTGAGGCTCAAGAAGTAATCATAAACGGCTGGTTTCCATGCGGCCCTCTCATAAGTCTGCGTTCAGGGAAATCCCGGTTTGAACCTCTCTTCCTTCCCGTCGTGCTGGAGTCCCCTGCATCCTTTTATGTCCCATTCCACGAGTCGTCAGTCAGAAGTCACGGCTGAGCCTGGACCCCCTGGGTGCTGCTTGTGCCTCTCAGAGGGCAGGCCTTAGGAGCAGGAGTTTAGCCCTCCTCCCTGCTTTCCTTACGAGAAAGCTCCGGCGAACACAAGTCGTCGCCTCATTAAGCCAGCTGCTCCCGGAAGATTCATACCGGGAATGGCATCCCCTGCCTCCGGCTGGGATGAGGGTTGGGGCAGGCGCGGGGTGGAGTAAGGATGAGAGGCCAGGTCCGAGTGGGCGGAGTTTGCGGTGTCACCTCCAGGTGGCGGGTCCGGCAGGCAGGGTGGGACGCACGCCTGGAGCCAGAGGTGGCGTGTGCCGGCGTGCCCGTGGAGGCGTTCCCAGAGAAGCGGCGACTGAAACTGGTGCCACAGATGAGAGCACTGACCCACGTGTTTAAGGGATGACGACCTAAGGTCGCAACCGCCATAGACGGTTATGTATTAAAATGCAGAATCGTGTGGGTGATTAAGTTAGAATAAAGGCCTCGGAAAAAGGCCGTTTTGTACCCAGACTGTCGGGGCAACAATCGCTAGTACCTCTGCTAAGCACGTGTAGGTCCTGCGTCCCCTTTTGCTGCCCCCTGTGGTCCTGCACCCATCAGGCTGTGTCTGACTCTCCAGGGCCCGGCAGGGCACCTGGTCCACAGGGGGCACCCAGAGGCAGAAAGATGCCCATTGCATCGTCTTTACTAGTGGCGAAGGATAGAAAACAACATAAATACCTGAAAAAGACAGCATGGCCCGGCCAACGAGAGTGTGTTCACTCAGGGGGAGGTCAAGCAGCCTTTCTGAAGCAGCTGTGAAGACCATGTTGTCATCTCAGCAACCGGACTTCAGAGTGACAGACTTGAAAATAACTGCACTTACTGTGTTTGAGAAATAGCAAAAAATCGTGAACAAAATTCAAAAAAGAAGGCGCCCAGGGGTCCTGGAACCAGGAGATTTGGTGGGAAGAGCATCCCAGGGTGGCGGTGAGGGAAGATCCCGGATGGCGTGAATTCCAAGCTCCCTGCCGCCTTAGCACCGTCCTTGTGACCTGGGGACTAAACGCCCGGGTGGGACCGGCCCAGCTTCTCCTCGGGGCCTGGCTTCTGTGGATTACGTGCCGGGAGAGTTCCTGCCTGCGCTCGCTCTCTCTCTCTCTCTCTCTCTCTCTCTCTCTCTCTCTCTCTCCCTCCGAGAAGCTTTAAACCACTCCCTACGGCGGAAGATCGCGGTGACTTTGGGAGGGAAACTGCAGGATGGCCTCCTCCTTCTGGTGGGCGTGCGGCACGTGGTGGTTGTCGCACGCTCCACGGTCACCGATCCGTCCGACTCCCAAGGCTCACTCGTGACCTTGCCCCCGGAAGCCCCCGGAAGGGGCTCCTGCAGATTCTCAGGGAAGGGGAAGCCGGACTGTGTCTCAGATGCGCTGTCATCTCCTCTTTCCGGGGCCGATACGTAGCAGGGTCAGCATGCTCTCCCGCAGTTAGGTGGCTGCTTCCTACTCAGTTTTGCTTGAAAACGATGAAGAAAAGCAAGGGAGCGGTGAACACAGGAGCCAGGAAGGTGTCGTCCTCGGGGAAGGGCCCTGGGCAGAGGCTTTGTGCGGTGGCGGCTGCGTTCGGGTGTAAAGGAGGGGCCCATCCTCTGCGGTACAGAGGAGGCCTCGCAGCATCTCTCGCCGGAGAAGACGGAGACGGGCCGCTTCTCGAGGAAGGCAGCTAAAAGCAGATTGGAGGGGTCCGTGCCCTCGCCCTTACTCGACTAGAAGAAGAAACTCCAAGATGGGAGGGTTATAGGGTGGAGGCGAGCTCAAGTCTTCACGTACTGAGGTGTCATGGGGAGGCCCTTGGCCTGCGTAGACAGTGGCGTGAAAGAGGTGCGTGTGTGTGTCTGTGTGCACACGTGTGTGCGTTTCAAGCTCATTGTGAGATCTCATTCGTGTTACACTGTTTCTTAAGCGGGGTGATAGGTTGCGTGGCTGTTACTTTGATTATTGTCCTGTAAACTACGTCTCTTTCATGTCCCTTTTTCTATGTGGAGGACACATTTCACGATAAAGATTTCAAGTCACCCCCTTCCGTACATTATGACCACTTCGAACGGACAGTCGTCCAGCCTGTTAAGTGACGAGGGCACGCAGGAGTTTAGATCGGAGCAGTGTTTGGGGAAATATGTACCTCAGCCACCGAAATAGCACCCTTTGCTTCGGTAGCTCCACTTCTAAGCGTCGAATCTATGGAAATGATCCTCAGTGTGGGGACCGCTGTATGCAGAAGGTGCTCCTGGCAGAATCATTAATAGTAGTGGAAGCTGGAAAGACAGGAGCGTGGGTCGTTAGAGCAGAGCGTGTCACTCGGTGGAAGGTCGCGTGGCTTTTCTGAACGACGCTGCGAAGACTGTGGCGACCTCACGACAGAGAAGGACAGGGTACGAAGTTCGTCTGGGGCGAAGGGGTCAGGGACGAGGGTCATCACAGTCCAGGGCCTCGCACCCACAGACGGGTGGGCGATGACCTCTAAAGCGTCTGCCATTGTGTCTACGACCTTGCGTTTCATCACCCGGAGAGAAAATCTGCTGTCATAATGTTCCCTTCTTCCCAAGGCTTTCCGGCCATCCAGGCCTTTCTCGTGAAGACAGAGACTCATGGATCTGGAAAAGTCAGTTTCCAAGAAGCTGGCGAGGCAAACGGACCTCCTCCCCTCTCCTCTATTCCCACCGAAAGGCGGAACCGCGTTGTAAAGCCGCGAGACACTCGCCCACTTCCCAGAGATCTTTAACGGCCTTACCCACAGCGATTCCTCTTTGGAAGGCTAACGGGGTGACGGACTCTCAGATCACAGACGCAGAGCAGGTGGCAAAGCAAGAAAGACCCACGGAGGAGCTGAAGATGTCCGGAATGAGCCACGTATCTGGGGGAGGCCTCTAATCGAATGAGAATGGATTTCCCTGAGAAGATCCTCCGTGGGCAATTAATTATTCATGGCAGAGACGTCGTTAGGGTTTCATTTGGTTTAAAGGCCTCTAAGTGACTCAGGCAATTGGGTTACGCTGGAGAAGAATTTCGAGAAAGAGACAAGGGAAAGCTTTTCATTATATTGACTTTTTCCCAATATTTTCAAGGTAGTTATTTTGACTCGGCACATAAATTACACTCCAACTGGGAACGGCCCGTGGGTTCCCTGAGGAACAGTCTCCACGTGGGCGGGTTGTGGAGGACGGATGGTCAGATGGGAGCAGACAGGGATTTTCGAAGGGATTAGGCAGTTTCTTCCAGAATCCTATAATAATTAAATAGGGCTTTTCGGTTCCTTTGGGAGTGCGATGAGCCCCCTTGAAGTGACCGCGGGATGTGCGCCCCCGGGGACAGTGGCACTTTCCTGGGGTTCCCTGGAAGGCGAGCACCTGTTCCTTTACAGTAAGTGTAAAGTAAGGTTCTTGAATAAAAACCCTAGCGATCTCGGGTGTTCCGGGCCCTCTTGCCGGCTTGCCTGAGAGGCGAACATCAGAAACTGGCGTCAGGCTGAGATTTCGGTGTGGGGTGGATTCGAAACATGAGCTGGGGATGTAGCGTAGGTTCACGGAGGGGAGGACCACTTTCAGTGCGCATTTGAGAAATGGTAGCTGAATTAAATAAGGAGTTTTATTATTATGATTATTATTAATTATTATTATTATTGTTATTATTTTTTTCTGTGTTTGTATCCCAAGCAATCAGAACAGCGCCGGGCACATAGTCAGTATTAGTCTTTGAGAAATTTTAAGTTTGAAATAACAAGTCAGGTCTTGTCTAGGTGGGGACAACGCGCCAGCCGACGACGTGTTTGGGCGGAGAGGTCGGTGGAAGGGAAGCCACTTTTCCCTGTTCGGGGACTCCACAGTCCTGCAGCACCTTTAGGAGGCAGGTGTTAGGGTCAGCACCCCAGGCCCGCCGGGCGGAGCGGCGGGGAGGAAGGGGATGCTGATGTGGAGCAGGACGCCCTGGTCCTGGGCCCCAGCACGTGCACAGAGTCAGCAAGCGATAAATGCAACAGGTCAGTAAACCTACGCCACGGTCGAAGGTGATACGTGCTGCATAAACACGTTTTAAACCGTGGCATGCCTAACGCGACCTCATTTACAAAAATCTACACGTTTCCAGACACCGGTCCATGGAAAAACGAGATATCCCCTTATCTTTACACACACGCAGAATTTTGTGACCGCTGCTGAATGACGATGGCTTTGAGCTCCAAGTTCCCAGCAGCAGAGAAACCCTCCCTTATTTAACATCACAGCTGGCACCACGAGTGTGTGCTCCTCTGTCCTTCTGGGTCACGGACGGTGGTGAGATGAAATGTCGCTTTCTCAGCTCGACACGTGCCACAGCCAGAATTCCATGACCGGGCTACGTGCTCTACAGCTAGATGTTTCGGCCTTGAGCACCAGGCCTTCCTCTTTCGAAATCAAATACTTGGCTTCCCACGCGGCTTCCTCCGGGAGGGCCGAGGAGAGGTCTGGCCCCTGAGGCTGGCTCCAGAGCTCTGGTCCCGGGGGACACACAAGCCCTGGGGTGGAGCCGAGGCCGGGGCAGAAGGAACTGTTTCTTCCCTGAGCTTAGCTTGTGGCCAGACCGAGAGAATTTGTTTTCATACCCGCCCGACACTACGATGGGCACGAGAAGGGAGATGTGACTGAGTGTTTGTGACTGAGTCTCAAGGTGGTCCCTGATCTGGTTTCTTTTAGCTTTTTAGTACCTCAGCCCGTGCTTGCCTCATAAGTAAGTCCTCAGCATTTTAGGATTCTGGCGCTCAGTGGTAGCTTACAACCAAAATCTGGGCGTGTGTGTTATTGCTCCTCTTTTGGGAAAAATAGAATAAGCTGAGGTGCTTTCTTGCTTCATCTCTACCCCAGACGGCCCTTCCCACCGTCCCCATTGGAGGACGGAGTTAGCTGTAGGGTTTTTCCTCTCCCCGACGCATTCAGACCTGGGAAGCACATTAATCAGAAATCTGAACGCTAAAGCTCTTTTCGCGGAGCCACAGGGGAATAATGGAGAGGATCTGAGCATCACTCTGATAGTCTCCTGTTTCCCTCAGCCATGTAATTCCCATTATTGCATGAAAGAAAAGGGGGATCATCGCCACACAGATTCTTTGGAACCGTGTGGGCGATGTGCATCGAGGGGCCTGGTTTGCATCTCACTTACCTTTGGTTTGTGCGCAGGACAAGCAAGTAACCTGCGAAGATGCGGCGGGAAGGAGACCCCAGCCCGTAGCTCCACATGCTACTTACTTCCACGTTAGGATTACTGTGAGGCCTGGGGCCAAAGTTCCAGTTTCTAACCACCGAGATTCTTCAATTTGCAGGAGAAAATAAAAATAAGTAAAAACAATGGTGTAGTTTTCATTTCTCCTCTGAGAAAAATGATGCCAGCCCAACCTGTACCTTAAACCCCGGCTGACCTACCAAACCACCGTGAGAGCAACTGTCAGGTGGGCACGTAGTAGGGGCTTTAGCTCAACAAGCTCCATTTTTAGGCTGTGACATTCCGGTTGCATCCCAGTTAGGCTTGGCTGCTGCCACTAGCTCGGTCTCACAGCATCAGCCCCTCCTGAGCTGCATGGATTTTGTGTTTTAACTTTGTTTCCCCGACTTTGACTCTCAGATGCCTTAAGGACTCTAGCTCTGGCCTTTTCCGCTCCCGACTGCTTCAGGAAGACTCAGCCCAGGGCCCGAGGACCCGTCATCTACCTGGACTCTGGGCAGGCCGCCTCCGCTGCCTGAATGTTTGGATTTCGAACAGTGAGAGCGATGCTGAGGAAAGAGAGGGGGTGGAGTCTCCCCCTAAAGTCTCCAGGGGGAGCACGGCCCTGCTGACACCTTGACCTTAGCCAGGTGAGACCCAGTGCTGACTTGGGCCTTCTGTGAGATGATAGATACCTCTGTGTTGTTTTAAGTCACGAGTCTGCGGTAAATCGTTCCAGCCGCCGTGGGGAATAAATAACACCCCTCCGCAGCAATGAACATGCCCCTTTTTATTCCACGTGCCTGGGTTTTGGTGGGGTTTGCTGCCTACGTTCTGGCACGCGAGCATCTTCTCGGTGGGTGGAGTCGCCACGGCTTCCTCTCGCCAGATCCAGCCAACAGCACAGCCTCGACGCATGGGCCAGAGCGACGTTCTGCAAAGTGGACAAGGCGCTCCGAGTCTCGTAGACTAGGGCCGGACAGTCGCCAGGCTCCTGACACAGGGCGGCGAAGAAAAGGGACTGGCCTCGGCCGATGCTCGGTGGTCTTCGGTAATAGGCGAGGAGAAGAGCATTTGCTGGACCAACAGCGGCAGATCAGGTGCTCGAGGAATTGTTGGTTTGCTCTAGCAAGGACACAGTAGCAGCTGCGACGGGAGTCACCACCGGCTGCAGACTGTGAGAGTCTGCTGCCATCCCGTCTGCTGCAGGCCCCGCGGGAGCATCCAGTGGGATGTGGCAGGAATCACCACGTCTGCATCGTCCAAGAGTCCTCTGGCGGGTGGCACTGGTCTCTGCAACCCCTCCAGGATGAGATGTTGCTTTTGGTTTATGGGTTTTCATGGGATGAAGCCGCTCTGTTGGCTTTTAGTTGGATTTTCCTATCGTAATATTCTGGGCAGAAAGACAAAAATGGTTGCTGCTTCACTTTTATCCTCTGAATCTCACATAAAAAATGTCTTTCGAGGTGCACCTTAACCAGAAGCATTTCTGGGATTTCTGGGAGACGTGGTTCAGCCGAGCTAGCTTGATCTGTTTTAAAACATTTCAAAACAAACCACAGATATCTTCACAGAACAGCGGGCTTTTGCAGACGATGACGTTCTCCTCTCTAATCATACACCATCGTGGCACTTTGTTATTTTCATTTTACAGACGAGGGAGAGAAAGCACAGAGAGCTACAGGGCCTTGTCCAAACGGCAGCGTCACGGGAGGGGCTGGAGTTTACGTCCAGCCCTCTCGAGTGCTCGCTGTGCTCCTTCTGCCAGACTCATCCTTGCTAAGACGAAGGTGTGTACGTCGGATGGTATGTACACGGCACTTGGAGACAATACCAAGTCACATTTTCACTTTTTAATTATCTTTATGATTATGTTAATGAAAAAATCTCAGGTCAGGACCAGTATGTTTCTAACACCTCTCAATGCCTATATATATATATATATATATATACACACACACACATACACACACACATTTATATTTATATTTATATTTTTTATATTTACATTTACATTTACATTTACATTTACATTTATATTTATATTATATTATATTATATATATTATATATATTATATTTATATTTATATTTATATTTATTTTATATTTATATTTATATTTATATTTATATTTATATTTATTTTACATTTATATTTATATTTATTTTATATTTATATTTATATTTATTTTATATTTATATTTATATTTATATTTATATTTATATTTATATTTATATTTATATTTATATTTATATTTATATTTATATTTATATTATTTATTTAATTTATCTTACTTTTTTAAAAAAGAAATATCAGCCCTCAAAGCTTAGAGCCTCGCAGATAACAGTACCCTATATACATATATCACAAAGTTGCAGGGGGGTCGCAGCACCTCTCAAAACAAACTTACTTGAGTAGGAAAAGCACACATTTCCAAAGAAAAGCAGCCAGCTCATTCACTGTATGAGGGTACAAGCAGAATTGCAGCCCGAATTGTGAATTTGGCGTGTGAATTACCAAAGTTTCAGAAGGCTCCTCGACCATGCTGTTTTGCACCAGGCAAGCCGCTTTCCTGGAGAAAACGTGTTTTAGCCACAGCCTCAGGGAACGAGGGCCACTAAAATATTAATTGTCTGAGCATCCTTACGCATAACCGAATCAGCTTCAATTTACCTAGAGAGAGAGACGTTTTAGTGGTTCACAGCAAAATGTAATAAACTGAATAACTGTAGGCTCTAATGTAATCTCGCACAATCCTATTACATCCCAATTACTTTTTTGACCTTTTTCGGATAGTTCTTGCCTTAAACACACACACAATCTGCAGTTCTGAATGTCTTCTTCCCGTGCAAGGCCAAGGGAATCAATAGATCAGAAAGAATTAATATCTGGCCCTGCCTTCCATTTGTAATCACGCTGTCCCAGGCAAGGCCGCACGCCTGCCCCCCAGGCGTAATAAATGATCACTGGGCGTTGCTGGCGAAGAGCAACGCGTTTTTCATCCCCGCGAGTCTCAGGACCTTGATCACATCTCTTATCCCCCCTAAATTAATAAACAAATTCAGGATCCATCTTATTGCTGCATCCGAAAAGGCGGGAGCGTGGCTGAGTCAGGCATAGATTTGAGGCTGGAAAGAAACTCTTTTCGAAAGTAAGTTTATGACGTGCTCAGAGGTAAACGGCAGCGTCCGTTACGCAGACCAGACAGAACTGTTCAGAGCGGTCAAGTTTCTATTTAGACCAATCGCCCCGAAGTCCTGTTGCCCACGTCCACTTCCACGGAGGGATGTTTGCCAAATGCATACGATGCTGATAAATTCACGCACACACTCAGAATTAAACAGCCGAACCACCACTCCCTGAACACCCCTTAGGTACCAGGTTCAGGGCCAGGCCTGGGATAAACGAAGCTGCATAAGACACGCTGCGGGTTCTTTGGAGACTCCTGTTTAGTTCGACTCAGTAAATCCCAGTGCCATGAGAGAGGGGCACGAATAGAGGGGAGCAGCAGGGTGGGAGGTGGCACAGAGGAGGCTGAGAGCAGCGCTGCTTCAGAGTGAGTTTGGGAGCCCTTTGTGGAGAAGGTCGGGGAAGGTCAGGGTGATGGACGCTGTTTAACTAACATTATTGGCCAGAACTTGCTTACACGGCCATCCCATCTAAATGCAAGGGCGTCTGAGAACCAAGAGTGTTAGCTCCCAGCTCTTGACTGAGAAGGGGGAAGAGGGAGGGGACTGTGAGTGTTAGTGACTGGCCAACGCACGAAGTCTAGTATGAAGGTCTGGCAGGCGAGACAATGCTAAGCCCAAATCATATACTTTTGCACTAAAGGAGGTCTAAATGTCTAAAGGAGGAAAAAAATACCTCCTCTAAACTCTTCATTTCGAAGATGAGATGACTCGGGTCCAGAGGGGCCGAGGCACTTGCTCAGGATGACACAGGCGGCTGGTGACAGAGCAGAGGCTGGCACTCAGGTCCCCCAGCTGTCGGGTCCTGGGCCTTGGCTCGTGCGCACTGAACGGGTGCGTGGATCTTTAACTTTAGTTTACGCTGATTTGAATCAAGCTGTAATTACAACATACGATTGAAAATGTCTATCATTGCTAACACCAGAACAGAAAACAGCAGCTGTAAGAAGTAAAAACTCCAGAAGAAACTTAAAACTGAAGGTACATGAGCAAAGACTGATAAAATAGCTCAGCGAGTACTTGGCCTCTCCCTGGACGGAAGATAAAGGCCCAAGACCGTGATTATATTAGGCAAGAACAGAGCCTCCTGTCTTCCGAGGAAGAAAGATCTGAAACAAAGTTGGTTCCTCGAAGCAGAATTCAATTGGCCTAGAGAGAGATCATCACATCCTTCTCCTAACCCTTCTGCTTCAGATCTGGAAAGCAGGGTGACCTTTCTCCTAAAGAGAGCCATTTTTCAGTCCCGCGGAGCCTGTGCATGACGACAGCACTCCTGCTGATCACGGCACATCCAAGGCTTGTCAAGTGGTCGTTTACAGGGGGGAGGATAGCGGATGGGAAAAACATTGCACAGAGACATTTTTCTCCTCTGTGCAGGGAGACGAGCCCGTTGTCACACGACAAAGGCCGCTGATCACCCACACTGCAGTTAAAACCACGGAGAACACAGGCTGTTGGATTAAAATGCGTGTAAATACCTATTGGTTTGGAAAGAAAATTAATTACATGAAAATGGTGTGATGACGCGTGTGAGAAAGCAAGCATGCCAAACACGACTTTCCACTTCTAAGCATCTTGAGGGTGAAACAGAATAGATACGGATGATACAATTAGACATTTCTGTAAATTCCATCCATCAATACGTTGCCATGAAAACAGGTACCGGATAGTGTCTGTTTGAAGTCTGTCCCCTCGATGAGTCAGGTACGTTGGTGGCTTCTTCTGAAATCTGTCTTCAGTGGTTTTTCCATTTGCACGTGGTGTTTTCAGGTCATAATTTAAAATCCGTGCAGGTGGCCTTAATGCCTGCTCTGAATGCCACTGTTTCGAACCCATATGGTAATTAGTGGCCTGCTCCGGCATGGAAGAGCTGCATCATCCTTCCACCGCATAAACAGTCACGTTGCACTTTCTCGTGCTTAGCGTACGGGAAGCACCTAGAAACCGTTTACGTGTGACCCTTCAGCATTCGGACCGTGTGTGCGTTGCAATGCAACACTACCCTTCATTCTTCTGACCCGCCCCGGGCCTCAAGCTGCGCCCTGATCCATTCCATTCGAGGGTAGGGTATGGTCAGTGATGTGCGTGCCCTTCTGACACGGTCCAAGTCTGTTTTTACCGACGGGGTCTTTCTTAACGTCTCGAGTGGAGAGAGTCCTAGAGAAGACCTAGGCGTGAGATTTGAATGTCACCTTGCACATGCGTGGAGGTCCTCGTGTTGTGACAGTGCAGAGAACGGAGTGGTGGAGCACCGAGGAAGGCCGATCACCCATCACTATGAGAACAGGGAACCATGGCATGATGGCCGGGGGTCCCGGGAGCAGCCCTGTCTATGGCTTTGAGGTTTTGCTGTCAGGAAGACCTGGATTCAAATAGCATTTTGAATATTGTCTGTGTTGTTTTGGTCAAATGACTCAACCCCTCTGCCCTTCTGGTATTTCACCTATGAAATGTAAATAGTGATATCCACTTTATGAGACTTATTAGAGTTATTGAGTTTAAGTACGAAATGGTATCTAGTACAATCTTGGTACTTAATAGGTATAATTCATAGATGTAATTAATTTTTCTGTTTGGCATCTGTTCCTAGGAGGTAAGTAACTCTTAGCATCCTTATTTTATAAGCGAGAAAACTGAGGCCAGAGGCGTCAACCCAAGGTCACACTGGTGATTAATGGGGTGGACAGAATATAAACCCTGGGTGGTCTTGCCCCTAAATAAAACACATTATTTTTTTACCTCTTTAGTCCTTCTACGGAATGAATGTGTATATGTCTTGAGTCTAATGGGAGAAGTTGAGAATGAAATAGAGAAGAGTTTAAAACCTATATAGAAAAATATTTTAAAAAATAGTTGTAGTTTCTGGGTAGTTTTGCTTCCTGACCATATTTCTGGTTTATACGTGTAGGATTTTTCTCTTTCCTCCTCAAGTCTCTGGCTCTTTCCTTTGTTTGGTCACTAGAGATTCCTGAGGGAATCTGTTTTGACATTAGACTGGTGCATGAAGCTTGGAAGCGAGTTCACAGCAGTTAGAGGGAATTAGGTATAAAAGCAAATGCATATCTGGGCTGAATTCCATGAAGGCCTCTCCACACCCGGGGCGAGCTCTCTGGCTGATGAGCTCGGTGGGCTTGCAGCTCAGCTCCATGCTTTGGCTTTTGCAAAATAGATTTTTCTTCTAGACTCTTTCCTCTCAGGATAAAGCACGAGGCCATGGGTGTCTTTTGTCCAGATTTCTGACTTCTGGGAGACGCGAGCTCAGATTTCTCGTACAAATGGAGAAGTGGCTTCCTGGTCAGGGAAGAATGAGTTGTTTAAAACGGGGGTTTTAGTGGTTCACAAAGAGGCAGAGGTGGATCCCAGCTGGCCACTCAGGTGGGCCTCTTCTCAGGTGGGGTCGAGGTTTCTAAATAAGACACCTCCATCTGTGGGCAGACTAAAGGAATTTCTGTTAGCTCATACACTTGGCAATATTTATTGAGAGCCTACCATATGCCAGGCCGAGCACCGAGAACTGGTTAGAAACCAGAATGGTAAATTCGTAATGCACGATGGAAAACATAGTCTTTGACAAGACGGAGGTGGGCTCCTTCACACGGTTCCGGCCACTTACCCACAGTGCCCTTGGGCCAGATGAAAACATGTCAGAGCTGCAGACTGGCCCTCTCTCAACCTGCGGCCAGCTCTTCATTTTCCTGGTTCCTCGGCTCTCTTTCCTACTCTGTGCTCTAACCTTAGTCCCTGAGGTTCTCTGACCCAGCGGATGGTCTTGGTTTTGACCTCAGCACCTCCTCCAGGAAGCATTTTAATACCCACCCTCTGAACCGAGCACCCCTAGTCAAGGCCTGATTGACCCTGAGGATCAGTTGCAGCTCCCATTGGTAGTATATGACCCGAGCTTGTCATATTTTAATAAAAAGTCCAAAAATTTAATAAGTATGAAGAACTAGTGTTGGTTGTATCCGTACCGTGTGACATGGGAATTGAACCAGGACTGTCTGTGTCGAAAACAAATATAAAATTCATAATGAAGGTAACTATCCCCGTAATCTAATGAAACTCTAATTTTTGCCATCATGATGGGATTATTTTAGGAACAAAAAAAAGCTATCCCTCTCCTTGCCCCAGCAGAACCCTTTTTGGCCCATTTATCAGCACCGAGTCAGATTAGCATGTGGCTCCGTGAGAGCTAGCTGGTCACCCACGTGACAGGACCTAGGCTGTAGCTTCCTATGCCCATGGGAGTACCCACTTGGTGGGGTGGACGTGAGGAGCAATGCCGGGATGCGGGAAACACACCTACTGGTCTACGGGAACACACACGCCCACAGCAACCCTCATTCCCATTCCTGTTTTCTCTCGAAAGCCATCACGGGTGTGCAGCGTGGCTGTGCTAGAGGAGCCCCCATTCCAGATAAAGTGGGCAGAGCGACAGGCCCGTGGCCTCTGGGCAGCAGCTGCTCAATGATATAAAACAGATGAGACCTTGTTCGGTTTTTCTGCAACAAAAACCAAGCTTCCAGAAGCACAGAGCTGACTGCGTTTCGACTGTAACCCCCTTCCCTAGGCACAGCCATTCTGTCTCTTCCTCCTCCTCTCTCTCTCCCCCTGTGTTCCCTCCCCACCAACCTCCACCCATCTCTTTCTTTCTCTGTATCTTTCATTTTTGAACTTTTTAACGACTTTTAACGCTTCTTCCAGACTTTTTGCAAACCTCCCCTTCCATTTCTGGCTTCGACAGGACCCAGCACTTCTCACGCTGGATCGCAATTCGAGTCCCAGCAAGGAGAATCCGGGGAGCGGTCGATGAACAGGGACATGTGACCATGAGCAGGAGGCGCCTTGTCCCTTCCTGAGTTACAGGAACGACGGCCGGGGAGCCCCTGCTCTTGCTGAAGGGGCCTGGCTTCCTCCCAGGAACTCTGGTCTGTCACCGGGGCTGGACCCTCGTTCAAGTTCATCATCACCTCCGGGAATCTGCGATTTGCTTGATATCACATCCTCCACCCTGTGGCAGCATCGCCCGTGCAGATCCAATCTAGCAGTTGACTATGAAATAAAATCAGGGGAAGCAGGGATGCATACGTCAGCTTCTAAAGGAATGGCTCATAATTCTTCTGGGGTGAGACGGAAGAGTCAACGGCACCATTTTGTTGTTTTAAGGAGCTCCTTTTTTAATAGAAAAATAGCTGTGGTTTCGGACAGGTCGAGAGCTAGTGGCATGATAGTATGTCTCTTCACCTGGCAGTGAAGGGGGATCTTAGGCAAGTCAACGGAGCAGAGTGTCCAGATGGGCAAGCTGGGTTTAGGCCCCACGCTGTCACTTGTCCTGTCACCTGTGTGTCCGTGGTAGACCAGATAGCCTCTCTGAGCGAGGGTCACGGTCATCTCTTCATGGGCCACTGTGAGGAGTAAGAAGAGGACTGTGCACGCACCCAGCTCTGTGTCCCACACACGGTTGGGGCTCACACGAGTTCCTGTTCCCTAGACCTAATCTGCGCTCATATTTCTTCTTTCCAGACCCCACGCCAGCATGTATTTAGAAAACAAAACCATTTGCTTGAATCTCCAAGAAAATATTTACTCTTTCTAAACTCGGCCAGGCGAGCCAAGGGAGAGTGTTTAGCTGAAGGGGGAATTAAGGGCGTGATCCTCATTCCTGCCTGGAGGGGCTCTGGAAAGGCTCCGTCCCTCAGATAGCTCCTGGGTAAAATCAAGACGTGGCAGCCCCACTCGCACCCTGTGACCCACTGCGGGGCCTCGCTATTTCTGGAATGAAAGAAATGGGAAGCAGGACGAGTTCTGTTTCTGCTCCCTTCCCCGCAGTGCTCAGCCAGGCTCCGGGGGCGTTGTCAGCCCAGGCCGGGACCCCAGCCAGGCCGGCTCCCCCAGGCTGCAGAGGACATAAGGGCGAGGCTGGAGGTCACTCTACTCATTCCCACCTGTGTGTTTCTGGATCATAATTACATGAATTATAGTCCCTTACATTTTTTCTTGCCTTTTTGATTTCCAGAGTCTCTCAGCCCGCACCCTGTCGGGATCATCCCGCCAAATCCTCACGATTTTCCCAGGTAAGAAAGGATGAGGAGACCGAGTCAGGGCCCTGGATGAGAAACAGTTCAGCCTCATCACACCTGGCCAGACTCCCTAGTGAGACGGACGGGTAGATAATTCCAGAAGCACAATGTCATCAGACTTGTGCAGTACATCGACGTTTGTGAGTGTAGGTAGACGACAGGTGACAGATGGCAGGCAGACAGACAGACCTGTAAATGTGTGTCAAGTTCATTGCAGAGTGTGTGTTTGAGGTTTTTAAATCAAGTTAAGAGGACCTCGTTAGAGGAGAGACCTGGACACAAGCAGACACTGGACGTCAGGCCTCCCCATCGTGGGCCCCGGCCGGGCTCTGTGCAATGAGAATTCGCACATTTAGCACCTTCTTGTGGCCTCGCCATAGGCGCTTGAACCACCATGTACAGAATGACACTGCAGCAGGGATCGCTGTTTGGGTCTGCGGGTAGACTTTCAGTACCCAATGGTTCCCGGGCCTGTTTCCCTTTTCAAGCCAGACCGCTATCTGGCGTCTCATCAGGAACACTGGGATTGTCTAAGATTTAAGTGGGGGGTAGAAGGCAGCGGTTTGGGTCTCCTTTTAAGCCCGAGCACTCCATTTGCTCACGCTGTGTCTTTGGAAAACTCAGTTATAGCTAATAAGTGTATCAGGCTACCGCTCTGGGGATGCATATTTCCTGTCTAGATATTTTTGGGGACGAATTCAGATAAGAGGTTGCAGGGAAGGAGAGATTTATTGGTTTGCATTGACTGTCCCTTCCTTAGCATCTCAATTTACTGAGCTGGAACTAACTGTCGGCGAGCCAATCACAGCAGCATCGCTGTGGAAAGTGCTATTTTTTCAGCGTTCTGCCCCTGCTCCTTCCCACATTCAGGCTTGAACTGCACTGAACATTTTTCAGGCCCCAAACCAGTGTCTTTGGGGTTTGTAGGCCATGGTGGCAGCAACTCACTTCCTTATGGGGGGCGGGGAGTATCAAAGACACAACCATCTGGAGCAAACACAGGTTGAAGTGAGTGAAATGATTCTCATAATCAGGTTGGTAACTACATCCATCTCCTCGTATGATTATGTATTTTTTTATGTGTGCGGTGAAAATATCATCTATTCTCTCAGCTACTTTCAAGTCAGCAATGCAGTCTGGTTAACTATAGTTGCCAGGCTGAATATTAGATCCCAGAGCTTATTCGCCTTACAACTGGAAGCGTGTACCCTAGGCCAACATCTCCCCAATCCCTCACTACCCAGCCCCGGGCAACCAACATTTTAGTCTGTTTCTATTGGGTTGGCTTTTTATTTCTTAGAATCCACATATACGTGAGATCACACAGTATTTATCTTTCTTTGTCCGACTTATTTCACTTTTTCCCTTAGCAGAATGCCCTCAAGGTCCATCCATGTTGTTGCAAATGGCAGGATTTCTTCCCTTTTCATGGCTGAATAATAGTCCATTGTGTGTGTGTGTGTGTGTGTGTGTGTGTGTGTGTGTGTCTGTAGGGGCTGGAAAATCAGTCCTATCATGCCCTTCACCTTCTGAAACCATTCTAAATCAGTAGAAACATGGGGAGCTCCTTCTACCATTAGTTTGGCTCTGTGGGGAGCTGGGGCATTGGGTAGGGACTGGCTCCCTGCTCCTCAACCCGTTTCTTCTTTCCGAGACCCAGCTAAACCACATTCCCAGCCCCCTTGACAATGGCAGGGGTGGGGCATGTGATTAATTCTTACTCAGGAAATGTGACCAGGACTGATGCATCTATTTTGGGCCGAAGCAGTGAGTGGCGGGCGTGGCTTCCCCACACTCTTTCTCACCTGTCGATGTGGAAGATCCAGTAAAGACGTCAGAGCTGGCTCCAGGAGTCATTTTGGGATCAGGCGACCCGCTCATCCTGGTTGGCCTGGGACTTTTCTTATTTTAGCACGGAGTGCTTGTGGCCCGGGAAACCCTTCCATCCTAGGATAACGGGCGTGGTTAGTCCCCCCGCTGCTGGAGGACAGACACCAACCATGCACAGCCACACTGGACTGAGGAAGAAAACCAGAC
This sequence comes from Cynopterus sphinx, assembly GCA_030015415.1. NCBI lineage: Eukaryota > Metazoa > Chordata > Mammalia > Chiroptera > Pteropodidae > Cynopterus > Cynopterus sphinx. The sequence continues at coordinate 5,089,875 of CM057391.1, forward strand.
TTTTCTGTGTGTGCCGATGCCCTGACACTTTCTTTGGCATCACATTGTCCTTACCCTGACTAATACAGGCCATTTCTGTGCCCTGCTGGCCCCTTTACAATGTCACCTTGCCCTCCCTGGCGTTCTCCTGAACACCTTGCTGGTTCTTTTTATTTTGGCCCTGGCTTTCTTCAAAAAAAAATACCAGTGAAGTTTGAGATTGACTTTAATTATTTTTGGTTTCTGGACTGTTTACTCAAATGAAAAATCGCGCAGAGCCTAGATCATTCGGTATGTGAGCTATCTATGCAATGTGACAAATTACTCGAAAACTCAGCCAGCTTCCAACAACACGCATTCATCATCCCGCGGTTCCTGGGGGCCAGGAACCCGGGCGCGGCTGCCCTGGGCTCTCGGGCTGGGGGACTCTCACAAGGTTGCCGTCAGGGTGTCACCGTGGCCGCAGTCCTTTCACGGTTCTGCTGGGCCAGCTCACATCGACCGTGTGGTCGACGGTGGGATCCGGTTCCTTGGAGGACGTTTGTTCCCGGCTGTTGGCTGGAGGCCACCCTCAGTTCCTTATTCTACAAACTTGTTAAAGGGAGAAATGAGCTGGGGCTGGTCGGGCAATGGCCTTGAGTGCGGGTGGGCTCGATATGATGGAGGCACTGCAAGAGACCCGAGCGGCCGGAGCACTTGTTGGTAGGTGGTTATGGATGTTGGGAAAAGGGGTCGGGGACAGAGGTAAGGTAGGGTGCAGGTCGGACTCGCAGTGGCAAAGACTCTGAATCTTATTCTCTTGAAGGTTTTGAGCAGGGACATCGGACTAATTAAAAACAATGAACCTGGCTTGCGGCAGTTATTAAGTGCTGTTTAGGAAATGGGCTTTCGTGTGTTAAACCTTGGTCCCTGGAACTTGGTTGAGCGGACGAGCCTGTCTAGTGCTCTGAGAAGTGATGGGTGTCTGAGCCCAGTTAGATCCCGGACTGTGGGGCACCCCCGGAGTTGGCAGATGTCATCTGTGAGGCCTCTCGGAGGCATTCGGGAGCCCCCCCTCGCCCCACAGACACACATGACCCACCTCAGCATCAGCCAACCAGACTTTTTATTTGAATTTTTATCATCGGAGACGTTTCGCTGCTTCTGCTTGGGCTTCCCTGACAGTCTGGGCGTCGTGCATGATGTCTCAGAGCCCCCATCAGTTATTCCTGGTAACGGTCCACCACCACATAAGGTCACTAAAAGCAGCTGGTACCCCAGTGGACCTTGACAGACAGGAGAGTGTGTCCTCTGCTTGTGTCTTGGAGGCGGAGCCATGGACCTATGTGTGCATTTTTAATGTATCTGTCTAACTTCCCGTGGTGGGTAACTTGCTGGGTCAGCTTGGTTGGGTCATGGTGCACAGCTATGTAATTAAACATCAGTTTGGCTATTTCTGTGAGGGTGTTTTATTTTGGATGAGGGTAACATTAAATCAGCAGGCTTTGAGTAAAGCAGATTGCCCTTCATAATGTGGGTGGGCCGCATCTAATCCGGTGAAGGCCTGAATAGCCCAAAAGTCTGATTTCCTCTTAGGAAAAGGGAATTCTGGCAGCAGGCAGCCTTCAGACTGGACTGCAGCATCGGTGCTTTCTGGGTCCGCAGCCTCTTGGCTCACCCTGTAGATCGTGGAGTTGCCTGTCTCCATGACCCGTGAAGAACCCTGACTGCTACACTTTCCCAGCAGATGTCATACCCATCTACCTCGTGTGTCTTGAAGCTTGGAGAGCATCCCCCAAGAGTGAGCACAGAGCAGGTGCTTACTCCTCCCTGAGGCCAGCACCCACACAGCGAGCTCTAATTCTAAGCAGAACGAGCACCTGGCTTTGGTGGTCTGATGTCGGGATGAAGCACGTGGCCCTGCCACCAGGACCACCTGGGTGCGGATGCCAACGCTGACTCTTCCTGATCGCGGACGTTGGAATTCTCTGAGCCTCTGTGTCCTCCGCTGTCCAATGGCGTTAAGAGTCTCCAGCTTAATGATGTGATGGCTGAAAATATTAAAAGAGCCAACAAATATAGAGTATTTGGCAAAGAGTTGGTCCCCCAAAGGGACTATTGTTATCATAAAAACCCTACTTAATGCTTGCGAATACATCGGCACGTTACTTAACCTCTGATGTGTTGGGTTTGCTCTCCTCTAAACTGTCCATAAAGACAACGTGAACAGTTATTTTCGCTCTGTTAAATTTCACACAAACAGGACAGATGGGAAAAAGACTTTCTCTGTTATAGGTTTCGATGCTCTCTATCCTTTGAAAACGCCGTGGAGAGCACGCGTAACAACAACGCTCTGTCTTTATGGTTCATTTTATTCCCACGATCCCCCATGCGATGCCCTCTTCCCCATTCACTAATGTGAGCCTGTGACTATCGAGTGGCTGTGACAGCCCAGGACCGCTGTGGTCGGAGCTCCATGCACGTAATTTCTACTGTTCTCTGCGATTCCCAGCGGATTACTCCCCCCATTCTAGAGACTAGAAAACGACGGCTCAGTCGAAAGCCGAGCACTTGGGAGCACGTTCCGAGATAAAGGATGCCATCCTCATCCTCACAAGGGTCATCGTCTTGTTAACAACCACCTGAGAGAATCCTCCTTTGGACCCGAAGTGGTGGCATTTAGGGCACCTGACGGCATCGTCTTCTCTGCACAGACCTTCCTGAGACCGGGCCTTACTGCACCTGAGCCGCGTCTGCTGCCCCGAGGCCGAACTTGGCCGTGAGATAAGCTCTGCAATGAGAGTAATGGAGTTAGCTCACTTCCAGCGGTCTCCTTGGCTAAAATAAGCTATTTAATTTCCTGCTCCTGGAAATGGATCTCCTTAGGGGAGATAATGACTGTGTATGGCCTCTCAGGATGCGCTCGGGGTTATCTGAATGCCCCAAGTGCGGCTCTAGCAAATTTGCAACCAGACGTTGGCTCTCAAGACCTTTAGAAATCCCGGCTCCGTTGAACTTGGCAGGCGTCCTGCCAGAGAGGTTTTTTAAAAAAATTTGGCTGTAGGAGAAAACCCTGTAGGATCCATAATTCACGGTTATGTAAAACATCGCTCGCCTGAAAAGAGCTGTAATTCGCCCTTCCTAAATATAATCACAAATGGAAAGACAAATTGGAAAATGTCGTTAGCGGACAATTTCACTCCCGAGGGCCCGATTTCTCTAAGAGAGGTGCTGACACCTCCAAAGTGTGCCCTGGCAGCTGCTCTTCCTCTGAGGGCCAGCGGCTCCCCTCGAGCCAAAGCCCATGGGCCGTGGCGTTGGTGCTGGTCCGTGGAGCTGCCCCAGCCCATCACCAGGTGCGACAGGGACCAACATTCATCCCGAGTGAGCGCTCAGCATCCGCCCTGGACTCCACCCTCAAATGCAAGCACCGTCCTGGCCCCACCGTCCTACCCACTGACGTCGTGTGGCCAGGAGAGGCCACACGGGAGGGGAGAGGCGAATGGCAAAAGAGAATTGGGGTGTGGCTGTGGGGTATGAAATTGCAGATCCCTCGACTTTCTTCGCAGGGCGTCGGCGAAGCTTGGGATCGATTTTAACTGTTTTGGGATCTGGACTGTGTTTACTCACGTGAAGAATTGTGCAGAGCCTAGAGCGCTCGGTGTACTAGCCGTCCATCGCAAGGTGACAAACGACTCGAACACGGAGCCGGCTTCCGACGAGCCGCGGTTCTCCTCTTACGGTTTCTGGGGCGCGGCTCACCTGGGCCCTCCAGGCTCCCCCGGGGCAGGGCGCCCTTCCCAGCTCACTCACGTGGGTGAGAGGGGATCGGCGCCCCACAGGGGGTCGGACTGGGGCCCTCAGCTGGTCTCTGGCTGTTGACTGGAGGACATCCGCAGTTTCTATTCACAGAGGCCTTCCCACAGGGCAATACAGCGTGGAAGCTGGTTCTGCCAAAGACAGAGAGAGAGAGAGAGAGAGAGAGAGAGAGAGAGAGAGAGAATCAAAACGGACATCTTTCAGAGACGATTTTTTTTTTTTAAATGGAAGGAGGCAGTGAGATTCTTTGGTGGTGGATGTCAGTGGATTTTATTAAAAATAGAAATAATATTCTCCTCTCTCTACCACACGCTTGACCAAATAGGTGGCCCAGTCCTCCAAGGGAATTTTATCTAAAATTCAGACCTGCGTTGCACGCTCCAGACAATTCCTGGCAATGCCTTGGAAGTTGAGTCCACTTCGAGGCCCCGGACTGCCTTCATGGGCACCTTTCGACGGCTGCCATGGAATAAACAAATTGGGGTTTTGACACCCATGGGAAATGCCACCCGTGCATGCCAGGAAGCCCACGTCCCTGAGACTCACACGCCCCCCGCCCCCACCCTCGCTCTTCCAGGGGCAGCCCAGCTAAGCGGCCTGGGTCCCCCCTCCTCCCTGCACCCCCAAGCCTCATTTTGGAGGTCGCTCGTTATGCAGCCAGCATCCACTCAACATAATGTGCCTTTACCTGCCAATGTGCTTTGAGGGATATTGTTAGCATTAAATTTGCCATTTACATTTTCATGTCTGACATAATTGAGGAATGAATGCTCTTATGAAAATTAAACTTGTGGTTCTCCTGGGCTGCTGTAACCCTGTTAAAATGTAATGTGATTTTTGATGCTTCTTCTTGAGGTTTTTATTAAATAGAATATCAGGATGACTAATTCCCCGAGCCTAAATGCAGGCTGGGAAGAGCATTATTGATAGGGCTACGTCCAAATGGTGCTCTGTGCTCAGCCTCTAATGGCCTAATAATGCATTATACTTGGATCAGAAATACTTGGAGTTGCAGTGCTTATTGCCATTATTGAAAACACCTGGATGCTCCATTCATCACGGTTGCATCCGAAGGGGCCCATTTGTTTATTAGGCTGTCAGTAAACATCTTTATCTGGTCTGGATTCAGACACATTCGGCCCCGCTGGAGAGAGCTCAGATCCCGCCTGGGGGGTCTCTTGTGGTTTCTCCCGATTAGTTTCCTCGTTAGGAAGAAAGGGAGCTAATGAGAAGTTGGGAGCGGCTCTGAGAAGACCACGTTTGACCTCGCGTCATCGTCATCGGCGGCGGTGACGGTGGCAGAGATCAGGGAGGCGGCTCCTGCAGGTCTGGGTGGGCCCTTCTTTCAGCAGCTGCCAGGGTGGCCTCTCTGCCCCCTGTCCTCTCAGATGACGCCAACGCTCAGCAGCTCCGACCCTCGAGGTTGTCTGCAGCTCTGCGTCCCTCTGGATGCGGAGCGTGGGCCCACACACCCCAGGAGGGGCAAGTCTCCCCTGTCCGTTGCTAAATCCTCCTCACTGGGGTCCAGAGAGTGCCACGTCCCTCTCCCGGATGTTTCCGGACCCACGCACACCATCTCTCCGAGGAGGCTTTGGGAGCAACTATTGTGATTAAACTGGAAACACTTCAGGATGCTCTTTTTTAAAAAAAGCTATGTTTTTTAAAAAAATTATGTTTGAAAATGAAGACAACTATCTCGCTGCATAAAACATAAATACATCGCTTAATGGGTTTTTATGAAGTAAAAAGATGCCTGTGTAAACTGACCCCTGACCCCTACCACCCTTTAAGCCCTAACACTGTGCCGGCAGCCAGGGGCCCTCCCCCGGTGCCCCGCCCAGGTCAATCAGGTGGGCTGCGAGATGTGAGTCCGTAGACCCCCCCAGGACTCTTACCAGATCCATCCAACTTTCCCTTTTCAAAGCATCTACCCTTTGCTTTCTGATCCCGAACAAAAGGCACCAAGGACTGAGGGATGGAAAGATGCACAAAGCACACAGCTCAGCGGATGCAGGGAAAATCCACCCAGCAGCAACAGTCTGGGACTGAAACCCCAAAGCTTCTCCCCGTGGTTGCCCGGACCTCCTGGGGCACCCATGCCAGCACTGGGTGGGCTTGTGACTGTGATGGTAACGCAAACGTTTCCCGACCCCTCACACTGTACGCAGGTCTCGCGGCATGCAGCAGGGAAAGCTGAATTGGCGACAGTTCAAGACTACATCCTCGGGGGGAGTTCTGCAGCTGCCACCCCAAAGGGGGAACAGAATCTGTCAAGGATGGTCATGTGCTGGTCCTCAGTGCCCCCTCGGCTTTTAGTGCCTCTTTGGGGGCTTCTCTGTGATCTTTTGGGGCTTCCCTGGCTGTGAGAGTCACAGGTGGCCTAAGCAAGAGGGGCCTTGGCTCAGGTTGGCCGTCAGGTGGCCTCTGTTGGCAGCGTGTGTCTGCCAAGTCCCTGGGTCCCAGAGGGGGGTCACATAGGAAACTAGGAAACCCCACTCTCCCTTGCAAGTGGAAATTACCTGAGCACAGTTCTCGCTCCCAAAGTCCCCAGAAGCTCTCCTGTTTTCACACTTCTTTTTTTTGGTTTCTCTTGAGTCTTCATTTAATAACCTTAGCCTGACCTTTCAAAGCATCCACGATTCATCATCCTATAAAACCGGTGTTACTTTATGCACATATTTGGAGATTTTAACCATTTTATCACTCGGCCCGTAATTTGTTTTCACACTTCTACCCCCTGGGGAAAGCGTTGGGCTGGGCAAGGCCAGGAACTTCACACCTGCTGCCCTGGAGCCCCTGCTTGCTTGGCAGGCTGCGAATGCGCCTTCATCTCGGCCCCGCATTGATCGGGGTCCCCGCACGCAGACCGGATTTCACTCAAGGTAAGACCTGGCCCTTTCCTGCCCTTCTTCTCCCCCACCAATGTGCGGGTCCTGGCTTCATTTCCAGCACATCTGCTTTGGAAGCTTCACAGGCAAACGTGGGTCAGTGGGATAAGGTAGGAGGTGGCCCAGGGGAGGCCTCACACCTGCCTTCCTATTCAGACTCTGCTCTCCACTGGCCTTATGACCTGGAGCAACTGTCACAGACTCCGAGTCCCCCAGATTCCTCGCTGACACACGGGGTGGGCCTACTAGGCGTGAACGCGACACCGTGGCTTAGCACGGAACCCGGTATGCAGTCGGTGCTCAGTTGATGTCAGCTCCCCCTCTGGTTTGCCTCCTCTGAGATATTTGCTTAAGTACTCAAAAAATGTCTTCTGGGGCCACGTTGCCTCGGAGAAGGAATTCTGGGGTGTGCCTAAAACTCAGAGAGGTTCTGGGGCGTCCTTGAAGGCTGCAGAGTTGGTGGCGCCTTCACAGAGGTGTCCGGGCAGGGCAAGTGCCGGGGGGTCCTCCTCGCTTGCTGGCTTCCAGGCTTGCCTTGGCCTGGTCCAGTTTTAGCATCTCCCACCTTCACTCTCCGGTCAGGGTCCTCAGCCTAGGTGACGGCTGGTCACCCCGGCCTGCCTTCAGCAGGAATCCTCTTAGGTCCTATTAAAGAGGAAACCACAGGCCTCAAATGGCGTCACCTGTGCTAAATAAAGCGCGTGATACCAAACCTCGATTTCATGCCTGACCTGTTGCTGTTTCAAACTCCCCGGGAAATATCATCTTCATCAACCAGCCTGGAATTTTCTGGTGAAAACCAATGACGTCATCTGGCAGCGGGGCCCTCTCCAAGCCCCCCAGAAGGAAGAGGCAGTCTGCACGATAAAAGCGCTTGCAGGCCCCATCTCCTGCGTGCCCCTCCCTGAAGAAGATGTCTCGGTCTAAAAACAATCCTTCTCTTTTGTTACGAGCCCCCTGCCCCTCCCTTCTCCCTATGAAAACCTTCTGTCTCCCACGGCCCCTCAGCGGGCCCTTCTGGTTGCTAGTGGGATGTTGCCCCGATTCACGAATTGCTGAATAAAGTCAATTAAACCTTCAATTCCTCAGTTGTATCTTGTTTCTGACAGGGGGCGTAGTCAGGATCCACCCCTCACCCTTGACATCCCAGGGTGGTCATTTTTCACCCACTGACTCCACGCTGCTCCCTAAATTCCCGCTTTTCCTTGTTGTATTCAGCGTAGAGCTCATCTGTAGAATAACTGCTCCCGTGCACACTTGTTTCCCTCCATCTTCCCAGAATAGAGGCAAAGGGAGGGAAATGAGAACTTCCAGGGACTGAACTTCCACTTTGAGACTTGCTGAGTCCCCGAGGAGCCACATCACTCCTGAAACAGGATTTAGTTGTGTCCCTTGCAATTGGGGTTGGTGCGTTTTGATGTTGAAGAAAATCTTATTTCTGTTTAAATGCTATTTCCATTAATTAATTAATTAATTAATATATTTATTTATTTATTATTTTTTACGCCTACAGCACCTGGCCTTCCTAGGTGGTCTCCCATCCAAGCACTAACCAGGCCCGACCCTGCTTAGGTTCCGAGATCAGATGGGATCGGGCTTGTTCAGGGTGGCATGGCCCTAGACTCTATTTCCCTTTAAACTGTGACCGTGGATATATTTTTAGCAGGATGGGAGATACGCACGTCTGAAGGTGACGAAGGGAGGGAGCACTGACCTTGCGGGTGAAGGCCGTGCGTGTGGCAGCCCACAGGCAGCGGAGGACCGAGTCTCTCCGGATCGCCCCTAGGACTCGCGATTACACACCGAGGTCTTGGCCGGCTCCTGCCTGGCCCTTGTGCAAACCTCTGCGCCCCTCGTCGAGCACTCAGAGTTGGTGACCACAGATACACGTTTCGGTGAAACGGCCAAGAAAATGCTGGAACACGAGGTGGCGCCAGTGCCTAGCAGATCTGCACCTGGACACCGGCCTCTCCCTGGCAACCGGTGTCCTGCACCCAAAGGGGGAGCCCCAGGTGGAGACGGTGAAGGTCGCGTGCAAGGGCACCCTGTCCCATTGGGGTTCCCGTGACACCCGCCCAGCAGGAGGGCGGTGGAGGGAGTTAGAAGCCCCCGTGGAGCTCTGCGGGGTGGGGTGGGGGCAGCTGGATGGGGTTTTGAGTGAGAAATCCAGGCCCGTGATAGAGGAGTCAAGGAAGCAGCATTCGCTGATGCTCACCTGAGTTTGTGGTTGAAAATTCCCACTACCCAGACCGACGCCGCCAGGAGACAAAGGCTGCAAACTGCTCCAGCAATGGGGGCTCCTTCCAAGGGGACGGAGTCACGTTGTGGAATAGACCAGGGTTTGTGCAGTTTTGTTCCGTTAGACTCGCTTGCATTCATACTACATTCCCGTCTTGCCAAAGGTATGTCTGAGATTTCTTCCTGATAAAGAGCTCAAGTCTGGATGAGTTTAAAATAATCTCCCTTCAAGAGGATCTGATTGAATGTGTCCCCGCGTGGCACCAAGATCCGGGACACAAAGACTCACAGTTCATGTCGGTGGCGTGAGAGAAATGGAAAGAGATGGTTTCCTTCTTCCTCCCCTGCACACAATCTAGAGATCTTTATAAAGGATTAAAAACCGCCAAGAAAGGCCGCTCCTGAAAATATGGGGCATTTTCATCTCGAGTGACACGTCCGTGTCAGGCCGACACGGGCACCTCGGGCCTCACCACTCCAGTTCTCTGTGTCGAGTGGGATCTGGTGTCAGGTGGTCCTGTCGTGGCCCACCCAAGGGTGCTAAAGTACCAAAGTTGTGGTCAGTTTTAGTACATCCCAGTGCTCCAGCGTCTGGCACAGTTCCCAACACCGCAGACGGTCATCGAGGCCCAGAAACCAGGACCCTGGTGGAGAGTCCTCCCGGGTATGCTCTGGCTTCCTCGTCCTCCGGGTCCTTCACTCAGGCAGTGACTCTACCTGGCAGCTTTCCGCATCTCCCCACCAAGGCTGCCGTTTGGTGGAGGGTCAGCTCATCCTTCACCAGCCCCAGAACCCCCCACTCTGATGCAGCGTGTGCCCCTACCTCTGCATGGCAGCCAGCAGGATCTTTCTAGAACATAACATAGACCTCGTTCCTTTCGTGCTCAAGAACCCTAGTGGACACGTCAGTGCCTTCAGGCTGAGTCCAAACTTCTCAGCAAAACACTCAGGGGTCCCCCACCCAGCTTCACCTCCTGCCACTCAGCACCCGGCTTCTCCCAGCCTCATGCTTGGGTCCCCTCGGACCCCAGCCGCAGCTGGGAACAGGGCCCACCGTCTGAGGCAGCTAGGAGCCAGGCCTCCGCAGTCAGACGGATGGGTGGCATGTCTTGCCGCGTGTCAGCTGGGGGAACCTGGGTGAGCGACTTAGCGTCCTTAAACCTCCCCATCTCCTCTGCTATGAGCCAGGACTGACACTCCCGCCCCTCCCCACATCAGGACGACTCTCTCTAACCCTACCTGCCAGGTGGGTTTGCCGCGAGGATAAAACGAGGCTGTGAAAGGCCCTTAGCGAAGTGCCAGGAAGGGTGTCAGTGGTGAATCAGGGCCAGCTGGGCAGAGCCATCGGCAAGCACAGGGGCTAACAGTGACTGCCCCGTGGGGGCAGGCCTCTGGGGGACTTTTTTACTTTCTTCTCGTATCTCACGTTAGAGATGTTGCTATTTCCTACAACCCGCAGGCCTTATCAATGATCCCCTCTCTGGAGCTGCCCTAATTCTCCCCCGCCTTGTATTCTGTGAGCACTTGGTCCTCCCTGTGAGAGAGCCGGCTTGGCAGGTGAGGGCTCATTTGCCCACCTGCCTGCCTTCCACGCTGACCAGCGCCCAGGGCCTGTGCTGCGGTGGGGTCTCTGCTTCCCCAGGACTCTGGTGGCAGCGGGTGTGACCTCTGTCAGTGCCTGTAATGTCCTTGGCCTCGAATGGAATGCTCTCTGGCTGAAAATCGGGGTGATCCTGCCTCCCCGGGCTTTGGTATTCTCCTATCCAATGTTTAAAACATTTTAGGGAACACACATTTTTAAGAGATATATGTTTTCTCCCCTCAGTCCCCAGAAAGTCGAGATGTTCATTATTACGATGACACAAGGAGGGCAGGACAGCAGCAGAGCACGCACAGCCGGCCGCGCCTCTTGGTGAGCCTAGGGGAGCGCCCTAGGCCTTGCTGAAAGGCGTTCATAAGGGCATCGATCCCGCCTTCCAGTGAATTGTCGGAGAAGAAACCTCGATGTCTACTTTGGGCCCAACCATCCTGCCTAACGAAAGGCAACAGGCCCCGCTTGCTGGAAAATTCCACTTTGAATCTAGAAACTTCTCTTGATTAGAATTTGTCACGGGATGACCTTTGAGATTCTTCCACTTGGAAATGTTGCTGTTGGTTGGTGGCCATGCTCGGGGCCAGGCTACCCGCTGCCCCTACCACGGTGTCTGGTGTGTCAGAGGCCCCTAGGAGACACGCCGGACGCTGGAGGAAGGGATGAATCTCATTCCTTGCACACGGTGGAGCTGGGACCGGCCTGTCTCAGCTCCGTGGCCTCCTCCCCCGCCTGATAGGAGCCCTCCCGTCAGCACGATGCATCTGTGCACATACTAAGTGCATAAGACTCAGTTCTCATGACATCAGGGCTGTTGCCTCAACTTTGGGGGATAGAAATCCATTTTTCAAAATTCCAGACTGAAGACACAGGGAGGAAGCTATTGTTGCCATAAGGAAGAGCCTCCAACTCTCCTACGGGAACGTGTTCTAAAGCATCGGACTCAGCTGTCATGGGGGTGAAGGTGACCTTACAGGGAGACGGAATCGCGGTGGATGCGGGGCCACGTCTGCGTCTGCTTTAGTCAACATTCGACCCAGCAGAGTAACATCGACTTCAGACGTGCTCCCTCCTCCATGCACACGTTCTGTCACGACGTAGACATGGCCAAGACCATGTCTCCTCCAACAGACGGGAAGGGCCCGCCTGTGAAAACCCTGCTCTGTCAAATCTCCATTTCGAGCAGAGAAAGGGGAGAGCGGCTTCCACAGGAGCCGTGTTGGCGTCCACCCGGCCCGGTGTCCACCAGCTCCCAGCTACCCTCCCTGTGCACCACGCAGGTCTCCTGTAGGTGGCTCTGCCTCCCCATGACCTCCTTCCACCTGGCAGGCGCCCCGATCTTTAAGCTCCGGCCCTAGCTCTCACGGAGCTCCCGCGGGGGGTTCTGAAATGTGGGTCTGAACCCCAGGGGCCCGGCCGTGAGTGGGAGCTGCTCGTGCAGCAGGAGAAGCCGTTGGACGTTTAGTGAGGGGGTGATGGACGGGTCCACCATGGGAGCCCTGCTCTGGTCTCTTGAGTCTGGTGCAGCCATCCCTTGAGTCTGGTGACGGGAGAGGACAGAACCCCGGCCCTGAGTGTCACCCCAGTATTTCCCAGCTTTTGAGAATGTGGATTTGTCCAGGTTCTCACTGAAAACACAAGACACGGCAGCCAACGATGCTTGGGCAAGGCTGTAGACCTGCTGTCCGTGGCGTGTCATAAAGCTTCTCGGGGTTTTAAAAACCTAACGTTCTGCAGGAAAAACAACCTGTTTCATTTTGCTTAACTCGGGACTTTTGAACTCAAGACCGACTGATACCGAGTGAGGCCGTGCTCTGCAGAAAGCACCTGTGGAGGCAAGAAGCTGGGGCCTCTACACCTTTTTGGGGGTGGGAGGAGGGTACAGAAGAGGCTCTCTTACCTTTGGCAATTCTGCCAGTGGCCAGGTGTCATGGGGAGAGTGTGCGTGTGTGTGTGTGTGTGTGTGTGCGTGTGTGTGTACTGTCCGAAACAGATCACGGGAACTGCCCAGTCCTCACGAGAATCAGGAAAACCCCCATTTACTGGGCGCTTTATCTGTGTCTGTCAGTCCTGGCCTAGATTCTCTTCATGCACACCGACGTGTTCGTGGCATTTCCTGAGGCAAGGGGACCTCCACTCCACAGGTGAGAGGCGGGGAGGCAGGCCACTTGCTTCGGTTTGCACGTCAGCAAGTGGCCTCGAATGCCCTTAACTTTGTATTTTGTTTTGTTTTTAACATATTATGTCAGGGAATTATTGAGAGCATTTTAGTAAGGCGGAAATTTAGGTTGATTTGCAGAGGGAAGTAGAGTGAGTTTCCTATCTGGAGACCCAGGTAAAAATCCCGGCATCTCCCCTCTTTGAGCTCCAATGACCTTTTTCCTAAGAGTTACTTACGGAGAATTAAATTAGAACTAAGGGTGTGAACCAAGTACACAACGGATGCTCTAAAATGTTCCATCTACGGCCATCCCACCCTGAATGTGCCTGATCCCGTCTCATCTCGGAAGCTAAGCAGCGTCGGGCTTGGTGAGTACCTGGATGGGAGACCACCTAGGAAGACCAGGTACTGGAGGCATTAAAAAAAAATAGTGAAAAAATTAAAAGTTAAAAAAAAAAATGTCTAGTCCCATAAGCCTCCTTTTGCTGTCCCCACCAGCCACCGGCAAATGGTGGCAGATCAGATTCCGTCCAGGGCTCCGAAGCGGCAGGCCCGGAGGCCTGGAGGCCCAGTCTTGGGGCAATGCAGCTCAGGTCGTCCCTTCTGAACCTCTCTAGGGTGGCGGAGCCTTGGACGTCAGCCAGGACCAGGTCAGAGAACAGACCGGAGCAAGGTCCCCGTTATCAGGAGTCAGAGCTAAATTTAGGGTGCAACCGTGGAAAGGGATACTCAGCAGGCTCTGCGGAGTAAGGAGGTGAGTAATTATCTGGCCAACTTGATTAATGTGGACAGGCCGTGCTGATAATTTGTCCGGTTCTCAGCCAGACAGCCCCTCCTTCTCCCTGGGACTCTCCTTCCCCAAACCCTCCCGGTCCTGTCCCCTGGGCCTCTGTCTGTGCGTCTTAGCCTTTTGGGGTTTTCTCATGTGGGGATTTTAAAATATTTGCTCGGACCCCCTTCTTCCCTTCGATGGAAGATTGCAAACGGGGGATCTTGGGTGCTGTTCAGGCCTGAGAACGTTCCCTTTGGCCTGGACATGTTTTTTTAAAAAGAAAAAGAGCTTTCATTAGAAAATTGGGAGATTTCACCAAAAAATTTAGATTTTGCCTCATCTGGAAACAATAGGAAGATGGAGCCAGGCGGGGTAGCTAGCTGCTGCCCTCCTAGTGGCTCTGGTTTCTTCCTGTCCCACCCCGTAGTTTGGCATCAACCGGAACTTGTCGGAAATGCAGATTCTCAGACCCTACCCCAAACCAACTAATACAGAACCACGGGGCGTGGGGAGACCCAGGAATTCGTGTTTTGACAGCCCTCCAGGTGATCCGGATCCAGGCTGGAGTGTGGGTGGCTGAGAACTGGGAAGGCCTGTCTCCACCCCAGTTGCTGCTGCCACACTTGGGGGAGTGGGGGGCGGGTGTGATCTGGAAGAAAAATTACTGAAGAGAATAAGCGAAGCACTCCCGGGCAGTGGGGGTCTCCTAGAGCCTCAGGTGTCTCCCCATACGGGGTGGGAGGCATTGCTTCGTGGCTTGGAAATCCAGGCCTCGCGGTGGTTTGAACACTTCGGCCCGGTGGTCTTTGCACTTCCACGCACGCCCCGCTTACCCGAGGGCTTTGTTAAAACGGGGATCGCTGGGCCCTACCCCAGAGTCCTAATTCAATCGGGCTGAGGCGGGGTCTGAGGATTTGTATTCCCAGGCCATGCTGATGTCCGCCTGCGACCACGAGAGAGAGAGAGAGAGAGAGAGAGAGAGAGAGAGAGAGAGAGAGAGAGAGAGAGAGAGAGAGAGAGAGAGAGAGAGAGTAGGTGTAGGTGTAGGATGGAATCTGTTTAACCTGACCTCAGCGTCGTTTCTCTCCCCAGTGCTGTGGCTTGGGGATCAGTGACTTAGTTTCCTCGTCTTTTGGATGCAGAACTTTTGTGAGGGTCAGAAACTGCGTGACTCCTGGCACCACGCTCACCTGACGGTGTCCACCACAGTGTCACAGTCTCCTGTGGGGAGCACTGGGGATGCCACATGGAGGGCCTGAGGGCAGGGACAGGCAGAAGGAGAAAGGGAGCGTGGGAGGGGTCGGGGAGAGGGGGCAAACCCCCAACGCTCGGTGTTGCAGGGCCTGGCTCTGTTCCATGCTCAACAGCTGGGAAGCCCCAGAAAAGCTGGTAATGGGGCTTTAAAGACGTCCCGGCTAACCACAAACGCATCCCACGTGCTCTGAGTCACCGTTCGTGCTTCGGCTGCCCAGAGCACGCCGGAGGCATCCACGGGGATGCTGAAACGCACAGACTCCCCCGAAGGCCTGAGGCCCGAGCCCTCGGGCCCGAGGTGCTCTCGGCGGATCGAACACGACGGCAGCTGGGCCGCAGCAGGTCACCGGGTGCCCCCAGCTCCTCAGTCACCCCTCGCTGGTCAGTGTCACCGTCAGGAGGAATGAGCGTGTCTCGTGGGCCAGTGTGGACACAGCAAGGGGCGAGTCCAGGGGCCCTTCCCGGGTCTGGTAGCCAAAGGGAAGCCGAGGGCCGACCTCGGCCTGTGTTGATGGACGCAGGGCCCGGTGAAGCGCGTTTTCATCAGGGCCGGGCAGCAGGCTTCTGGGGGGCATTTGGGAGGCACCGGGCGCTGACGGCGCCTTGTTTTCTGCTCCGCCGCCACGGAGGCGCGGGGACGTGCTGACAGATCTCGGACGACGCTGGTGAGTGACACGGCAGCGCCCACGTCTCCAGCAAGTTCTCGCAGAGGAGAAACGCTCACAGGTGCTAGACCCCCCGTCCTTGCAGCAGGACCCTCAGGTTTAGCGTTTTCTCCAAGGAAGGAAGATGTGGGGCGGGGGGACACTGCCCCACCACAGTAGCCAGCCACTTAGGGTGCGAAGGGACGAAGCCAGGCTCACCTGTTCTGGGCCACGATGGGAAACCCATCAGCCCAGGCGCCTCCTTTCTGCGCGCTTAACCGTTTGCAGCAGAGGTGCCGGGGCGGCGGGCCCTGGGGAGGCAGCGCCCCGGTGGCTCAGACAGGACCCTGTCGGGGACCCGCCGGGCGGCAGTACGTGGCGACGGGGCCTTGCTCGCACCGCGTGCTTGCGGAGAGCACTAAGAGGGCGCACTGGGAAGCACGTCTCTCCAGCCCGCCCTTTCCCAGGTGCTTCTGCAGGAAAACAGCTGAACCGTGTTGTACTGACAGTCACACCGACGCCTGGAGACCTTCCTCCCTGGACCTGCCACACCTGAGTCAGGGAGGAGGCCCATTTCCGGCCCCAGTTAAAAACTGGGGACACGTGTTTTGAGTTAGGAGGCGCAAGGTCAGCAGTAGTGCTGCCGGGACCCCTCCACTCCTGCACGGTGCCGGACTTTCTTGTCTTTCTCCACCATCTGAAGCCTCATCGGGGCCCCCCTCCAGGGGCGGCCTCTGTGCAGTCTGGGGCAGCTACCCAGCCTGGCTGGAGGGGACCCAGAGAAAGGGACAGAGCTGACCAGTGTGTGGGATGAAGGTTTTTCTAGGACAGGCTGCAAGCAAGGGAGTCGGCCTCAGGTAGTTTAGTTTCCGGTTCCTGAAATTTTACCAGGGAACAGGCCACAGAGCCTGGTGTCCATCAGTGGCTTATCCCTCTCCTAGACTGTCAGGTCCACCAGTGGGGTTGGTGCCCTCATAAGAGAGACCCCGAGGGCCCTCTTGCCCACTGTCACAGTCCGAGGCCACAGTGAGAAGTCGGCAGTCTGCAGAGGAGGGCCGTCACCAGCCCCCGGCCCTGCCGGGTCCCGGATCTCAGACGTCCAGCCTCCAGGGCCGTGAAGAAAAAAAATCCCTGTTGTTTGTGAGCCACCCAGTTAATGGCATCCTGCAACGGCAGCTCGAAGGAGGATGGTAGATATCATTAGTCCTCGTAGCGGAGAAGGAGACAAGCCTAGGGAGGTTCCGAGCCGGGCTCGAGTCGGTTTAGGTGGCAGATGGCAGGGCTGGCGTCAGAACCGACGGCTCCTAACCCCAGGTTCGGTGCTTTTTACTTTAAATTCTCGTGGGGGCATTGGGGGATGCGCCTCGCTGTGGCCTCGGTGATGACTTTCGTGCTCCCACGAGGGCTCCTGACGACTGATAAAGTCCTCAGGATAAGGTGCGGGCTGAGCTCTGTTCCAGAGGAGGATTTAAACAAAACATTACATTCTACTGATGAATATTTTAACATCTCCGAAAGCACGATGTATTTGATAATCGACGGCACGGCTTAGTTCAGGAATGTTCCTTATGATCGATCCATCGTGTCTTGAATGCAGTGCGATTCCGCAGAAAATGCGTGGTCCCCTCCACCTGGATAAAACCGAGTGTGAGCGAGTGTGAGCGAGTGTGAGCGTGTGTGAGCGTGTGTGTGTCCACTGTCCTCTTGCATGTACCTGTGACGAGTGTCCCTGGAATACTGGACTCTGGGTCCGCAAGCCCAGAAACCATTATAAACTACTCTGGGCCTTTGAGATGCTCCTTGAACACGGAAAAGGCACTTTTAGACGAGGAGAAAGTGACCATTTACATTCTCCAGTGACCAAAGGGACAGCCAGGATCCGGCCTTCTCTTCCTCAGGAATTTCGAAACATGCAAGGAAGACGGTGTAGTCCGCTTCACCTGTGCAGTGGCCTGAACCTCATCGGGCTTAGCCGATCCTTAGCAAAATCGCCAGTTCCTTAGGCGAGGCTTTGAAACGGCAGCTCTGAAGGGCCGTTATCCATTCACCCCTCTGGTTTCGGGGCGCGGCGTGCGGCTCTGCACGGCGTGTTTGTAAAAGCGACAAGGAGAAGGGGCCCCTGGACGCCTGGCCCCCACCGCGGAAGGGGTACACAGCTTCCCGCGAGGTGGGCTAGGCCCGGCCAGCACGTTGTCAGCCCCAGCACGTCCAAATCGTCTGGCATTTTCTGACCAAGGTCGGAAAAGATGATAAGTGGGGTTGGGGTTTATTCTGAAATGGAGATTGGGGTTGGAAGGCCTAACCCCAAACCGCCCAGGTCCCCTCGCCTGCTGACTTACACCGAAACCCTGCACAGAAGACCTCCACCTCCTATTCCATCATTTTACACTCCCCCTGCCCCTCACTAACTCCATTTTTCAGCCAAGTCGGGCAAGCTGGAATCTCTCCGCTATGCCCTGCCCTTCCTGCCTCTATTGTTGGCAAGAAATTGTCAAATCTCCGGCTATTGAAATTCTCTTTCCACGCCCTTATCCCAGGTATCGCCTTTCTCACCTGGCCTTCCATGTTTTCTGCCTGTGCTTCGATTCTCCCCAGCAATATTTTCTTTTTTGGCTTCATAGTTATATTTCACGACTCGCCCATTAACTACCCGGTGGATATTTCCCCCTCAGGGTTTACTGATGATTCCCTCCTGGGGTTATTGCGTAGAGGTGTTTCTTAATTAGTTACGGTGTGGTGACAGCCTTAAGCCATCTTTGCTTTTCCACTCATTAGCTGGACTCTTCTCGAACACACCGACTATCTGGTGGTCCCAGGGACAGTCCTAACATACAAGTCAGGGCAGCCGCTTGATTCCGAAAAAGCCTTTGAAGACAACCGGGTCCAGTTTCGAGTCCTGCACCTGCTACGTAGTGGCTTGTCGGCCTTTGAGCAAATTGGAGCCTCAGGTTCCTTCCGTTGAAACGGAGATGCTGTTGCAGGGCTGTCGTAACTCAGGGGCGGCCCCGAGGCTGCTTCGCACGGGCCTCTTTCTGGGGCTTGCAGTCACAGTCAGGTTCAGGTTTCGCTGTCAGGGGTGGGCAGACCGCCGCAGGTGGCAGGGTCGGGAGACGTGGCCTGACTCCCCTCCCACCTGGGCCTGACAGGCTGTGAACTGAGGGAATGAGGTCCCCTCCCCATCCCACCTCCTTCCTCATCAGACCTCAAGGAGCCCAGCGAGCAGGGCCAGGAGGGTCTGGCCTGCCTCTGTGACTTCCCGGAGCCGGTGCCGGTGAGAAAGTTCTACAATCTCAGAACTCCCAGACCAGAACTGTCATCCCGCCAGCCCGGCTGGGCTGAGTGACCGTCTCTCTAACTGGCTGTGACCCTCTCAGGCTCGCTCTGCATAATCGGGATAAATTGGAGGCTAAAATATTTGTCTGGACAATTCGGATCAAAAAACGCCCCTGGCTTTGATCTTTCAGTCAAAACACGGTATTGTCTCTGAGTCCTGATGACATTAACCTTGAGCCACTTGTTCAGCTGGGCGGGCAGGATTCCCCGGCTCATTAAGGCCCATTCTCAGCCACTGAGCCTCGGCCAGGCCCAGGGCTTTGTGCATCGCCTCTGACACGTAAATAGTCATTGGCAAGTGTGGAGTCGGCCTGGAAACCCAGGCCTGAGGGGTCCAAACTGCTACCTGCCTTTTTGTCTGCGCGCTCAGGATTTGGGTCGAGCACCCCCAACAAAGGGACATCAGGAGGGGTCAAGCACAAGAGGAACAATGACGACGTTCTCTCGTGCAAGCTTGCTTTCCGTTTTCCTGCAAAGAGGATGGATTCAGGAGGTTCTTGGTCCGGCTTTAGCTCTGAGAGGTGAGTGGTTTGTCTCAGCTGATTGCACTAAGCCCGGGAGGCCAGTACCCCGCCTGCTCTTTCTCTGGGCCGGAGGGCAACCTTCAACACTCTGATGGCAGAATCGGGGGCATGGGATGTGCCACCGAATCCTTCCCGCTTCTGCCGCGGGGCAGGGAAAGGGCACTGAAGACCAGCAGCTTGATTTTTATTTTCAGCGGCATGTTTCAGACAGCCTCGTTCGTTGTTTCAGGTGGTGGCCGAGGACGTCTCTGTATTTCACCTGCCGAGAATCCTTTCATTTGGACCACCTGCACAGACCTGCAATGCGCGGGGCTGCTAATTGCCCTGGCCACCTCCACCCACCCTTATTCCGTCTATGAGGGTGGGCACGGGACCCACGCAGGCCAACGGTGGTTTTCTCATCATCCTGGCCTGTGATTTGTCCTGAGAGGGGTGTTGACCCCATCCAGGCCCTGCACAGAAGACCTCCACCTGAGGTTCTCAGTTTCCAAAGGCTGCTGAGATGATTAGTATAAACTTGCGCCACCTGTAGCCATGACCCTTTCCCCATCACTCCCACCGCAGGGAGGATGCCATCTGCAGCAGGTGAGGTCAGTAATGGGAGAGAAGCTCAACCAGGATGTGGAAAGGTGTCCCTGAGGCTGGCTTTACCAGTGAAGTCCCCACCGACATGAGTGGGTTGGCTGGGTTTTATCACTTGCAAACAAATCAGTTTGGACTCAGACAGTAGTTAAAACTCCAGATCCCCGTCTGCCACCCACTCACTAGCTGTGCGACTCACGCGACTCACTTCTTATCTGTGAATGGGGAAGATGATATCGGCCTCTCAGGATTATTATTAAAGGTCGAATGAATGAATTGCTCAGTTCAGTTCAGCAGCCGGCACATAGTAGGCACTCCAGAAATAATTATTGAGTACATAAAGTAATACTGATCGATTGATCTGAGGAATGTTTTGATTCTTAGATTGACATTTGGGCACGGTGGGAGCTGCATCGTGGTGGCCTGAGGACACCAGCAGCCACAGAACAGGCAACATGCAGCTGCTCTTAGACCATCAATTAAATCAGTCGCTTCAGTACATTTTGATATTAAAAGAAAATGCATGTATTAGGAAGTAGAACATAAAAGTCATAGGAAAGGCAAGAATTCAAGGGAGCTCCTTGCACGTGCTTTTCCACGGTGGGTTTGGGACCCACAAACGAGGAGCCGGGGGCAGTGGCTCCAGCCTGCCTCGGTGACACCCTGTGCCCCTGTGGGGCCTGGGCAAGTCATTCAGCCTCTCTCGGTCTTATTCTCATCCCCAAAAATGAGTTTGTCTGTCCTCAAAGTTGCTTTCGGGATCTGATATCTCATCTTCGCCATGTGAGCTGATGAATTCTCTCTCAGTACAAGTGTGGAAAAGGGGACTGAATGGGTGAACTTATAGGGCTCAACCAGTTTAACTGTGGTCCAGTTCTATGACTGTACTCTGAACCTTGGCCACGTATAGTGTGATAAGTTATAATTGGGATAGACATCTTCTATTTTTATAGTAGTAATTTAACAGTGTATTCAATATTGATTTTAATACGAGGTCATATATATCATAATGTGTGTCTCTCATAATCCTATATCACAAATCAATCATCGAGTAAAAATTTAAAAAATAAATTTATTATTTTAAAAAATTATTATCTTATTTTTCAATTAGGGTCGGCAGTCAATATTTTATTCGTCTCAGGGGTCCAGCATCATGATTAGACATTTACACAACTTACAGAGTGATCCCCCTGGTAGCTCTAGCACCCCCCTGGCACTGACTATATCCCCTAAGCTGTACTTTAATCAGGTGCTGATTTCAGTGTTGGCACCCACCAGCATGTCAGCGAGGAGTTGTGGAGTTGGTAATTGTGGGCGCTTCTCTGCACAGATCTGCGGGGCCACTTCTCTCCTGTTGGGGGCGGTTCTGGGGCAGCGAGGGCGACCCCTTGGCACCTCATCATAACAACATTAACAGTAATAATAATGATGCTCGGTGAAGGAAATAGCTGATATATTTTTGAACTTATAGGTGTTATCATCTCGATAACTGTCAGGTAAGGCTATGATGACTCCATTTGAGGTGCAGAGAGAGCTTAAGTGTGGAGAGAGAAGTGGTGGCGCGGATACTCTTTAATTTCTAAAAATGCTACGCCTGGGTGCCTGGGCCCGGCTTCTGTGAGGTTCCCTGCGTGGTTCTCCCTTCATTCTCCTCGGCAGGAGGACCAGCCCCGTTGGGAGTGATGGAGAGGACAGCACCGGGCTGCAGTGTGGCAGTCGGGTGGATGGAGGGCCCGTCTCCTCGAGGCCCGGAGCGCCCGGGACCATGCGGGATGCTCAGTGAGAACACCTCGTAGGGAGCATGAGGCTTCGCCTCTGCCGTGTCATTTACGAGTGTATGGGATGGGCTCCGAAGTCATCCAGGACGTGTTTTTTTTTTTTTCATTATAAAGATCGTCTTCGGTGACTTGGAACAAGCTCGAGTCCAGCACTGAACAAGGATTTTTCTTTTCTCCTAATTAATGTGTTTCCTGCCAAACGAATAGACTGTGTCCCTTTTTGCAGCACCAACCCCGAAGCAAGGTGGCCCTGGAGGAAACCAGGGGATCGATTTTTCAGCCAGGAACGATGCAGCTTGGCCGAACAGGCGTACGGCTTTTAATTTGCTTATCCATAGAGTGGCTTGAGCTCTATACATCACCCAATCAATGCAAATCGGTTTACTCGAAGCTGGTTCAATTTTAAAAGAATTTCATTAACCGGCAATAAAAGGCCCGCTTTAATGGAATTACGATAGGATCCCAAGCTCATCAGGAAGAATTCCTTTTCTATAATGATCTTAACATTTATATGATGGCGTTTTCTAGGGGAAAAAAAAGGGAAAACAGAAAAGCATCCTCGTGGAAGATGGTGACTCGAACGCGGTTGCTGTCGCCCAGCTCGGCGTGGGAGCTACCGTGACACAAACTGCTGCTGCCGAAGGGCAAGGACCTGGGGGAGGACACCTGTTTGGACATTCGCATGTGGACGGTACAGACCCATGAGTGATGCGTTATCGAATCCACCCAGAACCACAGCCACTCACAGGCGGAAGAGACCTTCGTGGCATTTAACATAACCGCCTGATTTCATAGAGGAAGAGACCGATGCCTGGAGACCAGAAACGACGGTCGGAGGCAGAGAGAACTGGCATCTCCAAAACCATTCTCTTAACCGTGTCCGGGAAGCATGTGGGGCTGCTTGGTCTCCATTCGCCCCCGGGGCCCCCCTCCACTTTCTCCACCCTGCTCGGTAGGCACACCCCAGTTTCTGACCTTTCAGTGCATCCATCCCTCGGGGTCCTCTCACCTTCTGCCTTCTGGTTGGGTTTGGCCTGAGGGAGGCACAGGTATGAGACAAGAAGGTGGCGGAGAGCGAGGTCGGGGCGTTTCTTCCCACAAACACCTTGCTTCTCTGCCATGGGTCTGTGGCCGTGACTTTGACTCCAGCCAGGGAGTCCCCCCAACCCCTCAAGTTGTCAGCAAGAACATTTCTTTCCTTGTCCCTCCAGACTGGGCTGAGCGTGGCTTCCTGCCATTGCTCGTCCCTGGCTGCTTCAGCGTGCATTTGGGGTCCGCCTGCCCTGCCCACACCGCTTCAGCTGAAAGGCCCTAAATGGAGTCGCCTCTGCTGCCAGGGCCCTGACTGACATGCCCGAAAGCAATTCTTTTAAGAGCGTCGACACATGTCGATAGCTGTCTGTATCAGTTCGTAGAGGCTTTCACCGAGGGGAAGCAACCACCAGGAGGGTAGGCTGGGCCCTACTGGGTTATCCCACAGTTTTCGTGGTCGCCACTTGTTACTCACAGGAGAAGGGAGAGGGGCCTGCGGCCTGCACGGCACAAGGTGAGGCAGCAACAGCTCACTCTGCAGCGGAGGGAAACGAAGAAGCCCTGACCCCTGGTTCCCTCCCGGGTCGGCTCTGGCCGAGGTCGAAGCTGCCTCCCATCGCTGCGATGGTTTGAGAGTAGAAAGAACACCCAACGGGACTTCTTCACCGGGAAGGCCAGCTGGGCCAGCAAAAGCAGATTCGGGGCCTCAGGGCCAGAATGCATTTTTCTGGAGCTCTAGCAGCCACTTCGTGGTGATGTCTGCTCTGGTCAACGCTTCTTCATTTCCTCAGGTGAGAACGAAATGTGCCCCCAGGCCCCATAACAGACATGACGGGAAAGGCCTCTTTTGTCTGCACGGACCCCCTGCAAGGGTCTTGAGATGCCGGCAGTGTCCCGAAATGGGGTGGGGGTGGGTGCCCTGGGCAGCGGTGGGAGCAGAGGAAAGCAGGGTCTGATTTAGAGCAGATGTGGGGGCCTGCGCGGGGCCATCTGTCCTCAGCCCTGTCAGCCCTTCTGTTGTGTCTGCCTCATTTTGCTGCCGAGGCCCCCAGCGGCCCGGGCGAGGCCCACGCTATTTTTAGCTCACATTTCACCTTTCTGTCTGGGAGGTGCTTTTCCCAGCTTAAGAAAACACACTGCGGCTAGGCTCCCGGCCCTAGCTCTGCCCCCATCCCTTCTGTGACCCCCCACGACCTCGGCGGAGGGGAGAGGCTCCCGCTTGGGGCTGAGCGGGCCTCTTCTGGGGGTCTCAGGGGAAGGCCCTGGTGGTCCCTGGGTTCTCTGAGGTCGCTTAGAGGGACTCGCAGCCAACAGACCACAGGACGCCAACCTGACCGAAGGGGTGAGCACGGGTGACGAGCCCCTGGATTGGATAAAGGATGCCCTCCTCGAGGAGGAGGCAGCCTGAGGTCGTCCTGCCCTGAAGAGCACGGCTCATTTTATTATTTATTGTTACTCTTGGCGACCGTCTTTCTATGCTGATCGGGGGGAAATTTGAACATATAGCAATGTGGGAGGAAGGAAAACCAGTGCAGCCGTTTGCTACCACCTAGAGATACTTGCTGTCGACACATAGTGAACTCATTTCTACTCTTTTTGAGTGACGTTAAGTATTTTTATGCGGTTATAACCAGATGGTAAACACAGCACGGCAGAGCAGTTGCTAAAAGCCTATTTTTTCACCCCCTGGTCATAAAGATCAGGGTACACAATTTAGAGAATATATTAGAAGTAAAAAAGAAAGATTTCCAACATCTCAGGACCCACGGCTAATCGCTGCTAACTTATCGGCTTCTGTCCCGACAGCCTTTTTTTTTTCTGGGCATTTTAAAAAATAAGGAAGGCCCTGCTGCGTAGCTGATTCAAGCGCACTCCATAAAGGAAAGCCCCCGTCTCTAGAAGGAAGACGACAGGCCAGAGGGACTCGATGATGGAGACCTGCTCTCGGTCTCGATCCATCAGAAAGGCCGATGATTCAGTTGGGTGAGCAAACCACTTGGAAAGATGCAGGACGGCCTCAGGTGGGGGGCAAGAGGCAGCGATCACCTCTCAGGCTCCACGGAGCTGCTCGCGCGTTTCTCTGAACCGTCCCGACAGAGTCTTCCCACCGCGTGGGGCGTGTCTGAGTTGCTGGCGAGCGAAGGAAAGGAACATCACTAAGTGTGATTCAGGATGCGTCGTCCATGGTTTTCCTCAGTGAGGACCGCGGATGCTCTCGGATGGGAACGGCTGAGAGCTGCTCCTCCCCTCAGCGTTCGGCAGGGACGTTTGATGCTCTGGCCTTCGGGGCTGCTGAACTGCCCGAGGCCAGACCGACTTCCCTTCTTTGGCTGTAAGAGGTGTTTGTAGAGCTCATTTATTTTTCTTATTTAAAAAATTTTTTTTTGTTATGGAAATTAAAATATTTTCCCCGAAATATGCCTGTTGGGTTCTATTTTCATTTATTTTAGACTAGAACGTGGGAACCCTTTCATGCCAAACAATCTAGCTACCTCGTTCTCCCGGGGAGTCTTTAAAAATCGCATCTTCATGAAAATGTTATAATCTATTTTTTTCTTTTTTTGCCTCAAAGACACTTCAGGTGTTGATCCTCTGTTTCCTGTCCTCCGTGTTTCTCTTCTTCTTTTTTCATTTTCACCTCTTGGCCCCCGTCCTCTGCATCCTGGGGGAGTAGCTCAAAGTCGGCCTTCGCCTGTTGGTTCTGTTTTTTTTTGTTTGTTTGTTTGTTTTTTGTTTTATTTTTGCGGTGCCGATTCTATCCTCTGTCGCCTACGATGGGGACTCTAATTCTGTCATGGTATTTTTGGTTTCCATGCTTTCTTAACTTGTCCAGTGCTCCCTGAAAAGCGTTCTCTCGTTCGGTTAGCAGATTTCCCTCAGCGGTCCACTTTTCCCCTGAGGGTTCTATAGGATGCGTCCTTTCCCGGGTCTCAAATCTTTTTTCTTGGTTCCTATAAGGGGACTGTGTTCTGTCCCTTTAGGTGGCAGTTGACGTGTATGCACTCATCCGTCCAAACCCCAGGATCTGAGTTCCTGGGGCCTCGGCCACTCTCAGCCTCCAGTTTTATTAGGACCGTCAGTTTCCCCAGGAGATTCAGGAGAAATGAAAAGAGTCCACGGGACTGGCTCGAATTATACAGAAAGGATTCGAGGCAGGAGGACCTACGATGTGCTCAGGTGTCTGGGAGGTGGCGCGTGAACGCTCTCTCACTTCCAAGGTCACTGGAGGTCGGTGGGATGATCCCCCTTTGAATACATCTCACCTTAGGAAGAGATGAGGTGTCAGGAAGGAGTATTCAGCTTTTTGACCTCTAGCAACATCACAAGTGCAACGTCTCACAACCCAAAAAATATTTGCCAAAAAAGAACCGAAGCGATCTTTTGATAATTTAGTGGTTTTGTAGGAAAATAAGGTGCTTTCACCAACCAGGTGTCTAGAAACACAGAAAAAAGTAGGAAATTCACTGTGGACTGAGTAACACAACTGTTACAGATGCTGAGACAGAAATTCCTTTTACTCTAGATTTGTCTGACAGGGCCCTTAAAAAATGAGATTAGTGTAATGGAAGAAAAAAAATCCCAGTGTTGTTTAAAATCAGATCCACTGTGCAGACGCCTGGTCTTGCCGGTGCCGTCACATGACAAATACCTTTCAAGGATGATGCTGATGATGCTGATGATGGGAGCTGAGCGCTGAGACTTACGGGATACGTGTCTGATTTGCAGTAGATCCCCTCACTGTGCCTTCTTCAGCCACAGGGCTCAGGATCAAGGGACAGGCCACGATCAAGCGCGGGAAGATTCTGAGTTAGGCCTTAGAACCTGGCCCGGGGGACAACGCCCAGGACAGCTGAACCAGTCGGTAATGCGCTTGGGACCTCTCCTCCTCCTGCGTCCCTGGTGGTCCGCGGCAGCGGCACACTTCGGCCCCGAAGGCCTGCTGTGCGAGCACTTTGGCACTTGCACCCAGAGGCCGGGGCTTGCGGGCGCGTGGTTTTCACACCAGCCCCGAACTCCCCGACGTGAGGTGCTAATGCAGCCTGGCCGGGAAGGCAGCCGAGGCACCTGCAGACGAGCTGCTCTTCTATCCAGGGGAGTCACACCCCGCAAGCTGCCTGCCGGCTGCGCTGTGGGGAGAGGTACAAGGTCAAGGTGAGCACGGGCTTGGATGGAGTTCAGGACATCGGCAGGAAATTAGATTCGTGCGGCCGGAGCAACGATTTATAAAAAGTGTCAAGGCTTCACGTTCCGCTTCGTGGATGTTCTCTGGTCTCGGGAAGAAGCAAATGGCACAGGCCCACGTACTCAGGGAGGATCCTCTCTTCTTCGGTTTCTGTCTCACTTTGCCATCTCCCTGCTTGGGGGGTGGGGAACCCCTCGTCAGAGTGTGGACACAGCCTGGGGCCTCCTGGAAGGCTGGGGAGAGTGGAAGAGTGTCGGCTGCTCCGTGTCCGTGGACTCTGGCGTCCGACAAGTTTACTACAGAGTCACTGGAGTGTGGCAAGGGACAGGCTTTCTTGGACTATAAGTGATTTAGTGTTCAGAATCCCGAGGTACAGCTACTATGAAGTGACTTCATCGGTCGACAGCTACAGTAATTGGGATGCCGCTTATGAAGTTTTGAAAAACTGTCCCGATGGTAAATCGGCATGAGATGCTACATTCTAGAATACCCCGTCATTGAAAACCCTTCCAGTAACTCCTGAAGGGCAGAGCGAACGCTCAGGGCTGTGTCTGGCGGAGACTTTGTCCAATAAAAACTCCCACAGGGACCTGGCTCCCCTCATTTCACTTTTTTAGAAAATAGTGAAATACCACAAGTGTGATTTAAAAAAATCATTCCGTTAAGGAGGAGACACAAAAGCTCGAGAAAACAGACGAGTAGTGATTGCCACCAAAGCTAAGCTGATGGGACCAGGCAAAGGGGGTCTCGTCCCTTTCCGGGGTTCCTACGTGAGACGAGATCTGCAGGTTCCACGCTGCCCCCCAGGGTCCCCCTCCACCTGCGCACCGTGTCACAGCAACCCCCCTTCCGGCTGGGCCTGTCCTCGGGTCTGGTTTAAGCCCGTGAACCGGATCCCAGAGGAAGCGAGTGGAGGAGGCAACGTGAGATCCAGTTCCTGTGGCTCTGTCCGGGAGGACTTCCTGAGCTTCGTTCTGCTCTGCTGTGAAGCAGAAGTGCCACCCGGTCCTCGCAGGAGCCTCGTGCTCACCTGAAGACAGGTGAGCTCTCCGACCTCAGTCCCTGTTCTTAAGCCGGAGCCAACCCAGACTGGGCCCAGAGCCTTCTGGAGCCTTCCGGGCCGTGGAAGGGGACCTCTGTTTCTTCATCTACAAACGAGGGACGATGATGGCATCTGCTTTATGGGGCTATTGTGATGGTTAAATGACTCAGTGTACGTGGAGCTCCAGGCCTGGCATAGCACGCACACGCTTGCTATTATTACTGAGCTTTGAAGTCATCCAACTCCTCCAAATGCCCTAAACATGAAGCCGCCGGGCCACAGAGGACAACAAACGGGGTTTCCAGGCGATTCGATGACATGGTGGGACGGTAGCTCTGGCCCACAGCGTTCCTTCTGGTCTGAAATTCGGACCAGCATGTCAACCAGCCTCAAACCATCCCCCTTAGACCGTTTTGTCACTACCCGCAGGTCGCACGCCCACGAGAACTCCCATGAGGCGGCCAAGGTGCCAAGCGCCGGTGGGAAAAGCGCGAATCGTGCCGCGGGCATTCGGAGCGTTTGACCTCGGGGCGTCTCGTCATTTTTCTTGTTGTTTCTACAGCTGAGTCAGAGGTTCCAGGGGAATGAGGCAATCCAGGGGGCTGGGGGAGGGGAGGCTAGGAAGTGAGAGGAGAGAGGGGGAATCGGAAAGCTCGTTCTCCCTGGGCGGGATCGATTGCTCCGGTGGTGTTGGCACAGACATTCCAGTTTACTAGACAGACAGCTCGTAAGGACTCCCCAGTACCTTTATTTAAAAAGAAAAAAGGTCTTGTCTATAGCTTTTCTGGCATTTTCCACACCCGGCTTTAGTCAAAATTTGAAAGTTTAAAGACCTAGCACAGTCACCTAGGGCCTGCTTCCAGTGAGTGGGTCACAGCTTAGCCTCGCCTGCACAGAAAGGATGGGGGAGGGAGGAAGCTGGGTGAGGGCAGACAAGGCAGGAGCCCTGAGTGCCATCCATCCTTCTCTCCCCAACGCCGGGCATCCCTCCTCCCCAGACTACAACACGACCAGACTTTCCAGAAGAACGTGAGCATCCTGGCTGTCAAACCCATTCCCTTAGTCCCAACATCTTGGCCTGCCCAGGGCTGGAGGCAACGTGGGTTTGCATCTCGCCGGCACCGCACGCTGTGTTTGACCCTGAGCAAGTTAGGCAGCCCGTGTGGTTATGTGTCCGAGTCTCAGTGTTCCTGACTGCAATAGGGTTTCTGCTGTAGGGTTGTTGGGTGGATCGCGTGTGGTACCCTATGGAACAAGAAGCACATGGCACAGTGCAGAGCGCGGCCTCGTGCTTTCTCCATAATCTCATGCGAGGTGCTCGACCTCTCGTGCCTCGGTTTCCTTATCTGTAGCATGGAGATAATCATCTTTCATCTGCTTTATGGGATTGTCACGGAGGTTAAATGAGGTACAACATGTGAAGGCTTGGGGCAGCGCCTGGCGCATCGCATCGGTTGTTTAGGAGCATATTTTTAATTTCCATATGTTTGCGAATTTTCCTTTTTTCCTTCTGCTATTGATTTTTTGTTGTTGAAATCCTCATTTTATTCGTGTATCGTCCTTCTGATTTCCTTTGGTTCTATGTCTATGTTTTCCTTTAGCGCTTTGGGCATACTAAAAGTCAACTTTAAAAATAGTCTTTGTTTATGAAGTCTCATCTCTGTGTTTCCTAAGGGATGAATTCTGGAGAAATGTTTAGTTTCTTCCGATGGGCCAGGATTTTCTGTTCCTTTGTATATTTTCTTTTATTCGTAGGTGGAAATGGAACGTTTGAAAAGCCGCCCCCTGTCCCAGTGTTCGCACATCGGCTCTGTGCTGGGGTGTCCCTCTCCGTATCAGCTGGGTGGACTTGAGGCTTGGAATCCTTCTAAGGTAGAGGCTTACAGTCTTCACAGACATTTTCTGAACACATGTCTTTCCTGGACCTTACTGGCTTTTGCAGTTCCCCTGTAGACGCAGGTCCGCAAGTCTAACCTTCCTTCCTCGGCCCTCTCCTTGCTTACCCAACCTTGCGCCTCTGGTTGCCTCTTCGGTGCGTACCCCAGGCCAACAGCAGTTGATTGGCATTCTCCTGGCAGGCCTAAGTGGGTGCTAATGAATGGAAGAATATGCTCTCCTTGCACCTGATAAAGAGCTAACTGACCCCGGGCTCCTCTCTCTCGACTTCGGCGTCTCTTTTTATTAATCTGTAGAGACAAGACAGAGGCTCCAGTTTAGACCTTCGTTTAGAAGTTACACGTGAGCAATGTCCCAGAGGGAGAAGGGGCCCCGCGTTAGGGTAATTAGAAGGATATTTATTTAAGAAAACATTAATTACCGAGCTGTGGACAGGTATAGGGGAACCAGAGGGGCAGTGCAGGAATGGGAGGGGGCGTAGAAGCCTGGAAGGGGGGCGCATCGGGAGGCACAGGCCTCCGTCTCTTGGAGCCAGCCAGCCTTGGGCCACTGCCTGCCCCTTCTCCCTCTGAGAGGGGCTCCCGTCAACCAGGCGCAGAGGCCAGGGAGCCCGTGGAAGGGGTCCACCTCTGTGGCAGAGAACAAGATGAAGCAGGAGGGAAAACGAAGCTGGAAGAGTGAACGGAAGGCAGGTGCGCACCAGCAGCCTTTCACTCAGGCAGGTGAGAGCAACAGGACTTGCGGGGACACCTCATCAGGCCCCGCCTTACAGAAGTCCAGTGACCTTGGGCCTTCAACTGCAGGTCGCGTTCCCACCCTGCAGGACCGTCCCCTTTGCCCCTAACCTCCACGGCTCCCACGGGCAGGGTCCGTCCAAGACTGAGCGATGGAGACCAGGGCCTCTTCCTTCTGTGCCCCTCGTTTAAAACCATCACAGAGGAGAATGTCTGATGGCCCCGCAGCATCTGCTTTCCCTTGGAGTGAGAGGAGCAGTGGGCAGCAGGCCAAGCCGGGCCTTCTCTCCCCGCCCTCCCCCGGCCCCCCCACATCCCATCCGTGTAGAAGACAAAGGCAGCGCTGTCTTTCCATCAATTTCCCTCGCACTTGCTCCCCTCACCTTTTCTCCTTTTTAATCTACCCGTGGCTCCTAAAAGGATTAATTAGAAAGATGTGAGCAGGGGTCGGGACGTCAGAAAACAATCGTCACTTTCCTATCTGACCTCTCTCACCAGCTGCAGAATTAACAAATTGAATGTCCTCAGCAGACAGGAGTGGCACATGATACGGAGTTCATTACCAGCCTCGCCAGGGCCCGTGTGCGAAGCCCCGTTCAAACAACTCTCGCTGATTAAATTCCTCCCGGGCACTCCCGCCAGACACTGTTAGAAAGTCCTCGCATCCAATAGCTTCTTAATTTTTTTTTAAACATGTGCCAATTATTCGCCTGCTATCTGCAGGTGCTGGCAAGCATCACGGCCGGCCTCGCTGTCTACACTCTTATCCGCTTGGCGCCTGCCTGGGCGCTCACGCCGTCAGGAATGGGACCCTGGGCTCTGGTCTGGGCTGTCAAAAGCTCTCCAGCCACCCTCCGGGGCTGGCCTTTCCTGCCCCCAGCCTCTCCCCCCCCCCCCAGCCCCACACGTCTCACCTTCTGAAGCTCACAGCTCTCTCCAGTGTTTCAAGGTGACAACACAGCCCGGTGACCCTCCAGAAGTGGGGCCCGGAGGGGCAGGCACGGATTCGTGCCTGGGCCCGTGCCAGGTGCCTCGCAGCCAGGGTGTGCCTCAGGCCTGAGCCAGACAGGAACATGCAGTCGCCACGTGGGGACCAGCCGGAGGGCATCCTGCGTGCTGGCGTCTGCCCACAGGCCCCTTTGAAACAAGTCTCAGAACCCACTTCTCCTCACGCTCCCGGTTCCTCGCTCCCTTCCTCGTCTGGGGCCGAAGTAAAGCCAGCGAGTGCTTAGCCGTCTAATAGACGCCCATCAGCATCTGAAAGCGAGGGTTCGAGAATGAAAGCTGTGAAGTTCCATCGGTGTTCGCGACTGTTTAGCAAGGACGACAGGGAAAGTTTGCCGGCAGCCGCTTCTCCCCCGAGGTCTGCTGTTGCCCACTCCCTCCCCTGGTCCCCCAGGCCAGGGGTGATGACCACGTCCCGCTTTGGCCGGCTCCCTGGACCGCACTGTCCCTGAGGCTTCCTTTCACCCTGTCCCCGCCTTTGAATGGACTGTTTTTATTGTCCTCTCCTGCAGCTTTCCAGTCTGAGTGGCCTTCGCATCTCGTCCACGATGATGGCTCCCGCTAGGAATCAGCACTTTCTGCCCCTCGTCTTTAGAAAGTCCTGGCCTGTCTTCCGATGGCACCCAGCACTAGTTCCCTGGCCCGGTCACCTGTTGGCGCTTAGGAGGCCTTGTGTTCCTGCTTCCCAGCGGACGAGCTGAGAACTCCCATGAGCCAAAGGACAGGACGCAGCAGGTGCGAGGAGTGGCAGGAGAGACGGAGGGAGCTCATCGGGGCTACCTCGGAGAGGAGACAGCGGGGTGGGGTGGCGGAGGAGTGCGACATCTCCATTCGGCTGCGTGACGGGCGCTCTCTCTCATGGAAGAGATGACAGACTCAGGCTCCGCGTCCCCATGTGGCGGAACCCGAGTCCACGGAGGGACGCAAAGGAGAAACACATTTCGGCTCGTTAGAAGAAATGGCTTTGTGGCAACCGGAGCTGCCCAGGATGGAATCGATGGCACCAAGAGGTAGTGAGTTCCTGAGCACTGGAGGTATTCAAGCAGGAGGCAAGGGATGAGCATGCAAGGGTGGGTGAGAGACGATGGGGACGGGTGACTGGATTAGACCTTTTTCAAATCGTCCAACTTGAGATCATGTGGCTCTCTTGTTGGAAATAATCATAGTCCTATTCAGCCACGGCGCTTTAGAGGTTTCGCAGGAAGAGCAGGGTAGCCCTCGAGGAGCCCAGGAGAAAAGCCAGCCCCGCCCGAAGATCAGGGAGGAGAAAGCCAGGCATTTTAAAAGGATTTTTAAAAAGCAACAGACCTGGGCCACTGACTGTGGAGACACCCTCTTACGTGGTTTCACAGCTTAAACATGGTCACCGTGTTAAAACTGCATAATTTTGACAATTTCTAGTGGCTGTCTCGTTAGAAAGAGAAGCCAACGGAAAAAAAAATCAGCAAAATGTAGAATCAGAATTTAGAATTTTTTAATTTCACTTTGTGTATGGTACCTGATACAGGCCCCCTCACCTCAAATGGCAGTAAAAACCTCATTAAAATGCAACGAACAAACAAACAAACAAGCAGACACCAGTCCCTAACGAAGGGGACGAGGGGTTGCATGTTACGTTCTGGGGAAACTTGTCATTAATGACCTGGCCAGCAGGAAAGGGTTGAGGAGTGATGTTGGAGCCCGCGTTCTCTGATGAAAACAGCCCACATCCAGAGAGGGAAGCTGAGATGAGCTAAACGCCTTCCCACCGATGTTCCTATCCCCTGCCTTACGCTGTGCTTGCTGCACATTGGCTCCCAGTAAATTACAGTTTGATGACTAAAGACATATAGAATGGGGGACCCCAAAACTCCAGGTTGGAGAGGCCCAGCTGGAGGAGAAGGTAGGTAGGTGTTCGAGTCCGGCCAGGGGACTCTTTTCTGGGTTTTCCTCATCCCTGGTGGGTGGCCAGGCTCAGTTTCTCTCCGAAGAGGCCAGATCGAGGTCGGGCCTCTGGTGAGCATGACTCAGTCCTCTGGAAGCACGAACACCCTGAGTTTGAGAAGCTCGGGCCGTCTGCATGCCTCCTAAGGTCATCATCGTATTTGGTTGCGCCACATGCCATCGAATTCATCCCAGTTTGTTCCCCCATCAGCGCACATAGGCAGATCGGGGTGCAAGCAGCAGCTTTCGAGGGCCACCAAGGGCTCCTGCTAGAAGGGCCATGGCTCCTGGTCTGATTAGTAGCCTATTGCGTCTGCAGAGCTGGGGGTCCTCAGGCCCACGACAGAGGTAGTTATGAGACGGTCTGGGGGCAGGAAAGACTGATGTCTCTGGATTAGCCTTTTAATGCCCCAGTTTCTTCACGTATTAAATGAGAGTCCTGGATTGAGGAACCTCTTAGGTCCACATTCTGCATCGTTTCAATCAGGTAGACTGTATCCAACCGTGTAAGCCAGCCACTGAGCAAGGGGTAAAATAGAATGATTTATTTCTGTTTTAACACTTTCTTGGTTCACTGACCTCTTGATTGTAGGGAAAAGTCACAACATTCAAGCTCTTCCTCTGGTAGTGGGCAGTTATATCGGTCATTCCCATCGGAGGGGGATGTAAGAAAGCTCTGCGGCTTTCGTCTTCCACCTTGGTGAACATCTAAATTAACATCAAATTTCGGACTCTGTACCTAGTGGACTGCCTTTTCCCTGTCTCGATCCCCAGAGCTGGGATATTAAGGACTGATTGGATGGCAGTCAATCAATGAACAGTTACTGACATCTACGGCGGGGCCAGCGCGGGGCGAGGGACGCATGGCAGGGAGCACGGTCAGCACAGCTGATCTCCTTCTGTCCTCGTCGCTGCCCTCCACCTTCCTGCGAGATGTGCTCCCACCAGAGAACGTCGCGGACCGCTCAGAAGGGCTGCGTTTGAAAAGTCATTAGCAGGGCTTCGCCCTGGCAGGGGACGGTGTCACTCTGCCCAGAGGAGGTGTGACTCTGCGGCTGTCCCCTGACGCAGAGAAGGCCCGAACGACGACGGCCACTTCGCCAAAAACCTCGAGTCAGCCCAAGACACAGCCTCGGGCTTGAGAGGAGCAACCTTGTGGGATTTCTTATCTTCCCAGCTTGGACTTGGCCGGAGATGCCCTGAGACCACCCTTCTCAGCGATGTTTTAGCACTTCTGCCTCGAGCTTCCACAGCGGCCACACAGGGTGGAGAGACGTGAGACACTAAGAGTGCTGCACCCCCGCACACTGAGAATAGCCCGGGCTTCTTGGGCATGGTGAGGGTTGGCTCCGTTTACGTTTCGCGGGAAGGTGAAGTGGCGGCGAGTCTCCTCTGCTCTCCCTTTTTCTGCCCTGGGGCCGTCAGGTCAACCTTTTGTTCTGGCAGGAATGACCAGGACCTGGGGAAGCAGGGGAATCGGGGGAGGTGGGCTTCTTCATCTCGCCTATGGAAACATCTTTTAGGGACCTTTATTGTGAGAGACACGATGGCTCCGATAGACAGTCTCGGTTCCCTTAAGGAACTCCCAGTCTAGACAAATAAACTGATAAATCGCAATACCCTGTCGGGGCAGAAATAGTTGCTTACATGCTTAATGAATGGCCCTTCTCCCTTCTTTCTTGCTAATGGAACTTCAATTTTATTCCCATTTAACCTGCTCTGCCGTGGCGGCCCAGTCATGACGGGTCTGACTCAGTCACTGGAAGTCCGATGCCTTTTTCCAGCGACCAGCCTAAGGGACAGATATGTGCCTCAGTTCTGGCCAGGAAGACTTCAGGGGACATCTTCTGGACAACATCTGGAAAGGAGAATTTCTCCCTGGTGAGATGTATTACAAGGATGAAACCCTTTGTTTCTCCATCCCCTCTTCTTTCTTGAAAGGTTGGTGTGTAATTATGTGATGTTTCAAGCGGGAGAGGCCCCGTTGTGGCTCGGAGGAGAGCTGCAGACATCCACTGTGGATGGCGGAGTAGAGACATTGGGGCTTGTGACCCTGGTGGCCTCACTGAGCCACCAAAGCTGACCTGGACCACCTGTCACCTGACTTCCTGTTAAGGAAATAAACAGCTTGAGCCCCAGTTAGTTGAGTTTTGGTTGTTCCTAGAAGCCAGAAGCATTCCTAAATGTTCCAGTGTGGAAAGGGGTTTAACGGGAGACGTGCTACTGAATCTGGGTGAGGAAGGGTGCCGCACGGAGGAGCCATCATCGGAGCTGGGTCTTGGAGGGTGGGTGAGTGGGGTTAACCAGGTGGAGGACGTGGGGAAGCCTGGCAGAGGCAGGGGCTCGAACGAGGGGACAGAGACGCGGAAAGACAGGCCATATTTGGGCACGGTGAGGAGTTTGATGAGGTCGGGATAGAGACTTTAAGGGAGCGGTGATGAGAGAGTCAAGGCTAAGGCACATGAACAAATGACAGTGGCTTACCGAATGTGACAGTCCTAAGGGGTGTGGTCCAGCTGGTCAGGGAAGTACAGCTCTGGTTGGTCCACCAAGGACCCAGGTTCCTTGGGTCTGTCATCTCCCAGGGTGGTTCCCTCATCTGTAGGATGCAGGGACTCTCCGCATTCCAGCTTTAGGGAGGAGGATGAGAAAGTGGAGAACCACGTGCTAGAGGTTTGAAGGCCCACACCTGGAAGGGGCCCCAACACGGTTCATTTCTGCGAACTGTCAAGCAGCAGGAATTCAGTCATGGGCCACACCTAGTGCAGGGAAGCCTGGGCAATGTCGTTCCTAGCAGTGTAGGCCACTATCTCCTAATCCTTGCGGCTAGAGAGACCTTGAGCCTATTGCGAAGGGCTTTATGGGCTAAGGTGAGGATTTGGGGAGTTCTGCAGGCAAAGAGCAGCACTGAAGAGCTGAGGAGTGGCGTGATGGAGACAGATTTCAGCTCCATGTCCGAATGAGGCCTTCCACAACTAGAAGTGCCCAAAGTCAAATGACCTATTTAATGGTGGAGTCAGCTTCTCTTCATCAGAGAGGGTCAAGCAGATGATGGATGCCAACAACTCAGATGCATCGTAGAGGGCACCGAAGACGAGAGAGTGGGCTGGACGCTTTCCCTAAAGGACCGCTCCCATGTCTCAGACCCCTGGACTCTGCTCCTTCTAAATGTCTGACCCCAACAGCGGTGTAAGATAAATGCATCGGGCAGCCTGAGCCTGGAGCAAGGAATCCAGTTACGAGGATGAGCCAATCTGAGGTGGTGCCAGTGGGGACGAAGAGGAAGGAATGGCTGTGAGGGACACAGTAGAGGAAGGATCAGCAGGACTTAGTGTCTGATGGGTTTGGGGACAGGTTTAGGAAACCGGAGGATTAAGGTTGACCCCAAGCTTCCCAGTCTGCATAACTAAAGTGTATCACCAGCCCACGAAGAGAGAGACAGACAGGAGGAAAGGTGGAGGTGAGGGAAAGGTGGGTTTAAGGTACCTGTAGGATGTTCTCCGGGCAGCTGAGATCATGAATCCATAGAGGGATCAAGCCTAGAGGTTAAGATTTGGGAACTTTTTAAATACATGATTTTAAAAATAGGAATCATCAAGGTCACCAAGAAAGAAGGTGAGAAGCAAAGATGCTTAACCTGGCATTTACGGACTTTTATTGTAGGTCCGTGAGGAGGCATGTGTGTGTGTGTGTGTTTACTCGACTTTCAAAGGGACCTGGAACTTAAAAACATGTCAAGCATCACAGCTGTAGGAGGATCATGTTCTGTCATCAAGAAGAGAAGAATCTGGAAAAGACGCTATTCACCGGTGCCAGAGGGAAAACTCATTCCAGAAAGAGAATGTTTAGCCATTCCCGAGGCCACATGGATGTCCCATGGAAGCTGACGATTGAGAAACGGCCTTTTTGGGTTGGACCACCGTGACCTTTCGGGAAGCCGTCTCAGTAGATGGGAGAGAGTGCAACGCAGATGGCAGACTGATGAGAAATGAACGGACGTGAGGATTGAGAGGCAAGGAGTGTGGTGCCCCTCACAAGAAATTTATTTATTATGAGAAGAAATGATGGGCCAGATACGTAAGGGGTAGCCATCTATATTTCACCTCAGGGAAGACAACTAAGTCAGCACGTGGAGGAGAAGAAACCCTGGAGATGGGGAGCACGAGCTGAGAAGTGGGCATGGCCCAGACCGAAGGTCGGGTTGGGGTGAGAGGCAGGTGCGAGGGGGCTTGGCCGAGGCAAAGAGAAGTAAGGAGGCAGGAGCAAGAGCCCGTGGGCCTGTGGCAGTGGAGAGGAAAACAAAGGAAGCCGAAGAAAAATGACCTTGACGTTGTCTGCTCAGAATGAGGGGTCAGAGGAAGACTTGGGGGCCGACTGGGTGTGTTTGGAGTTGCTGATGTGCGGGGTTACATGGTGGCCAAAGCATCACAGGCCTTGGAGCTGTAGCAAAGGGCCGTGGCCTTGACTCCCTGGGCCCCACCCGGGCCCTGCGCTGATGGGCCGAGGCCACAGGCCCACGTCCACGTCCTGCCGCCTCACCGCTGAGGCGTCTCTTTGGCCCGAGCGCGCCTGTGGCCCCCACGCCGGTTCCGGCCTCTGGCCGTGATGTGATTAAATGGGACCTGTGCCTTTAAGGAGCGCCCCTTCCTCCACCCTTCCCCCTCCAATTACGGCACTAATTTCAGTAATGGAGCATTAATAGAGTAATGGGCGAGTGAGGCTGGCCTGAAGGAACTGTGGAGCTCAGCACAAATTGAGTAAATAAACCATATATTAGATTTCTAAACAATACTTTTAGTCTAGTCTCCAGGGAAAGAGTCGTCAAGACTTACTTAAGTCATCCCTGCAAAGTGTATGTAAAAGAAGTCTCTCTTCGGAGCCGGTGGTTATGGAAACCAGAAACCTCCCTGTCTCTCCTCCGGGGACGGCGGAGATGCCATAGCTGCCGTTCCCACATGGGATTCCCTTTTCCCCTTCTTTACTGATTCCTCTTACTTTGACAGGTGTGTCAGAGGTGAGAATTCCCCAGGGTATGCCCCTCCCGGGACCCAGACAGGAGTGGAGGGCTTGGGACACTTCCAGACGAGAGCAGCCCAAGGCAGGTGGCGGTATGGGTGGGGAATCGGGGAGGGGCAGGGTCCAGAGAGGAGAGGAACTGGGGGGAAAGAGGGGACAGCGTTAGCAGAGAGCCTTGTGATGGGAGAACGACCCCGTTGCTGCTACTGCTTGGTGGTGTTTTTATAGAGGTCCCTCTCGAAGACAAGAATAACAAAGACTTGCGTTCATGTCGCCATCACGGATAATGGGAAGAGCAAGTTCAGCATCAGGAGACCAAGAAGAGGGTCTCAGGGCTGTTAATTCCTAGCTGTCGGACCTTGGGCAAATGACGGTACCTCCGTGCCTCAGTTTCCTTGTCCGTAAAGTAGGAAGAGCAGTAGCTTCCTACTCGCTCCCCAGGGAATGAGGAGGGGCATGGGAGATCGTGTTGGTCGGGGGGGAGGCCCGGCCCACCGTGGCCGCTTCTGAGGGCGAGGGTGATTCTGGCCTGCGAGGTCTGGGCGGTCGTGGGAAACCCCCGGACGGTGGGTTTGGTGTCATGAAACATTAACACAGTGGTCACCTGCTCCACGTCCATGGTGCGACCCTAGAAGCTGTGAGATAGATAGGACTGTGGGATTTCGGTGTTACTGCTAAGACCCTCCCTGACCGTGTTTGCTCCCAAGTCGGTCCTCACTGCGGGCTGGGAGCCTGGGGCCGAGTGCCTGGCCGGCTCCCTCTCTCCTCCACAAAGGACCTCAGCCTCCATCCGGAAGGGCTGATTCACAGTGACTTCCTGCGACCACAAAGAGACCCTAGGGCAAGGCATCGATAACCAGTGGCTTCTCTACCAAACCTGCCGAATACTCCAGATGCTCCACGTGCTGGAGATGACGAGCTCCTCACGAAGCCTCTGTGTGACGGGGCATATGGGAGAGGGGGGTGTGGGGGGCAGTGAGGAGACAGAAGACGATAGGAAAGAGGCAAAGTGGGTTCTAACACCTTCTCCTAGTGGCTGCGAGTCTGGGGTCTGCATTCCGAGCTGGGTTCAGATTCCTGTCCTGACACCCACTAGCTACGTGACCTTCCGTGACTGTCCTGTCACCTCAAACAGCAGTTTCCTAAATGCCGGGGTGGATGAGACACCTCTCTGAAAGGCCTGTCCTGAGGGTTCGGTGACAAATGCAGAACTTCTCTCTTACAAATGATGGTCATTTCTTTAAGATCAGAGATTGTGTTCTATTCTTCCCGCCCCCCCTAAATCCAGCACCTACATAAATAGGAAGGAAGAAAGGAAGCAAGGTTATCTGTCTGACTTAGTGGGGAGGGGTCCGGATGTCTAGTAGTCCCTCATGGCCTTCGGTGGCCTTAGAGCTGGATTCATAGGTGGCGAGGCTCAGGGTTCTTACCTGGTTTCTTGACAGTAGCATCTGCGATGGGGACTGTGGGGGAAACAGGGTCCTCTCCCTCCCCCACGCCATGCCCTCTCCACCTGTGCCTCTTTCTGAGATGGTCCTTCAGACAGACACCCATCTTGTAAACAGTCAAGGGCATTGACTATCACTCGGCTGGAATGACAGACTGCTTTCCGACCTAGGGCTTCGGGCCCAGGCATGTGTCGGGGAACCCAAAGTGACACACAGGCCCCAGGAGCACTGCATCCTGACAGGTGCTGGGTGGCTTATCAGAGCAGGCCCCCACAGCCCCCAGGCATGACCTCTGCTTTCCGAATTCCCTTCCCCATGGTCAACAAAAATGGAAACTGAGGTCACGAGCTAAGCCCCGATTTTTATTGGGGTCGAAGGACGTTTTGCATCAGGGGCATCCCAGGATGCCTTCACATAGGCATCCTGATACTCCGAGAGGCATTCTTTGTCTTGGTCATAAGAAGACCGAGTTTTCTGTGAAAACTGGTTTGTCAGTACTTTTTAGGTGACTCGCCATCATTCAAGTCTCCTTTCATCCTAATAGTAGGAGTGTGATAACGGAGCAGGACCATGATTCCAAAAGCTGGTTAATCGCCTCAGCTCACATCTGAACCCTCAAAGCAGGTGGTCCAGGGGTAGCGCTTTGATCCAGGAGCTTTCCTAGCCTTGGCTTTCAGCTAACTTCAGGCCTTTAAAGGGGTGGAAATTCTAGAAAAGGCAAAAATGGGCGTGGGTGGAGAGGTTCCACTGCACTGCTCCAGCAGATGGGTCCGTGTTTTAATTTAATTGACGGAGCCCACCGCAGTGTCAGAATGGCATTTGACGAGCTTGGCGAAGAGACGGACCACGCGTGTGTGCACTCCTCAGTTTCTGCAACTGGCACTTTTTTTATTTTTATTTTTATTTTTAATGTCTCTTTGATGTGTTACAAGACCCTAATTAGAGCAGCGCAGTGAATCGGCCGCTTGGGCACTGGCACTTCACCACGGGCCTGGTTGGCTAAGCACCGGTGGATATTAACCAGTTGCTGGGAATGGGCCGTGACTCATTCCGCAAAGACCCATTTAGGGATCTGAGTCCCACCAGAGGTGCCGAGACCAGATTCTGGCCCCGAGTGTCTGTTCCCATCAGATAGTGCAAGACTAATAATACCTCCCTCGGGCCTTTAGTGGATGAGGCTATTGTTTGCTAAAGCTCCGGACAGACAGAGATATGTAAGTGTTAAGTGGTGGCCTCATGGCTCCAAGTTTCCTGTGGTTACTGCCCGGCCTTGAGGATTGATTTGGGGCCTATCTCTGCAGGGAGTCGACTGTCCTGTGCGATCCTCATTCATAACTTCCTGCCACATCTGGAGAGATGCCAGGACGTGCAGTTCCTCGCCTACTGGGCTGAAAGGAGAAAAAAAGAGGGGGTGGAGCACTACGGAGGAAGGAAGGGAATTAGGGATGCCTTATCTTCAGAGTCCCTCCGTTCCTTCTCTGCAGAGGATAAGAATAGCAGGTCAGCCCATTGGCGTCCTGCATACCCAGCCTGGGAATGAAGAGGAAAGACGTGACATGCTGGGGAGGGCACACTCCCTTTGGTACTAGCACCTGGAGAAGCAAAGGGATGATACCGACATTTTGCTGAGCCTTCCCTAAATACCAGGCCCTGTGCTCTGGACTTTTAAGGCAATATTTTATTTAAACTTCCCTACAGCCCTATGGCTTTCTTTGAGGTAGAAACTCATTAATTTTAGAGAAGATGAATTGAGGCCTGGAGGATCCAGTTCCTTGCCCATCATGCAGCTAGCAAGAGACTGGCGGGGTCTGAATTTGAACTGCCATGCTCTGTGGGGTCATGTAGGGTGGGTAAAGCAGTTTCCAATGTGTCCCCAGCAGCAGCAAGTAGGAAGGTTCTCTCTCCTGTGGTGGACACTGGATCAGCACAGGCCCCCAAGGGTCAGTTATGGGATTGGCTCTACAAGGTCCGGAGGAATATAGTGGGTGGAATGAAATTACTATCACAGAGGGCAAAGCCTGGACCTGCTCTAATTGATATTTAAAAAGTGGGTGATTTGCAAACTTCGGAAGTCTTTCTTCTATTAGCCAGATAGTGCCACATCCCATCTCGCGGCTGACTGTGGTACACCTGCGGGTCTATCTCTTCATCGTGTCTCGTGTAGACAGTGCTCAGCTTCCTTCTGTGACATTAGCAGTTGCTTTTGGTCCCTGCCATCTTTTCCAACCTCTTCGGTGCTTGCGTAGATGCCAGGGCCTGTGCTGGTGGAGGAGGATGAGGAGAGGAATAGGCAGCGGTTCCTGCCACTGACATGAGCCCAGCCTGGGGTGCGGCCAGCAGAGACGGTGCAAGGGTTTCGGTCCTATTGTCTAAGTCAGTCCCCAGCTGCACCAAGTATCTCACTGTCTTTGAGCTTTGGTTTCTTCATCTATAAAATGGGGACAATAATCAGACCTGCTTCACTGGGATTAGCAAAGATCACTGGCAGAGATAACTTATAAAACTTTGCCACAGGCCCTGGTGTGTAGGGAGCTCAAATAGCTGTCCACTGTTACTAGCTCCTGACTCTTCGGTTTACCCTCTCTTCATAACAGCCAGGGGTTCCCCCGCTCTTGAACCTGTGTTTGGTTGCGGACTCCCTGAGAACACAGGGTCAGTTCTTCGCTGGCTAGCCTATAAGACCATGTGGTGGCTTGGGTCCCCAGTGAGGCCTGTACACACCTGGGCCCAATTTGAATAGATGTTTTGACCAAGAAGCTGTGTGAATGGCTAATCATCAGCACGTGACAATATGCTTAACATCATTAGCCATTAGGAAAATGCAGATCAGAACTACAGGAAGACGTCATCCACACCTACTAGGATGGCTACGGTTAAAAGGACTAATAAATAGCAAGCGTTGATGAGGATGTGGAGAAACTAGAACCGTCAAGCATCGCTGGTGGGAATGTGAAGTGATGCAACCATTTTGGAAGAGGGTTTGGCAGTTTCTTAAAAAGCTAAACAGATGCCATACAACCCAACAAATTCGTATCTACACAAAAGAAAAGAAAACATATGTTTACACAAAGACTTGTACGGGAATGGCCATAACAGGCCCAAACTGAAACAATCCAAATATCCATCAGCTGGGGAACGGTGAGACAAAAAGTGGGATTATATTAAATGGGACATAATTCAGTAATCAAAAGGAATGGGTACATGCTAACACATGCTACAGCATGAACAAAGCTCCAAAACAGTAGGCCAAGTGAAAGCAGCCACGCACAAATGAGCACCTATCGTACACTTCCATTTATGTGACGTTTCCAAGAAAGAAGATCTGTGGAAGCAGAAAGCAGGTTAATGGTTGTTGAGCTGGGGTGAGAATGTGATCGACAAGTGGTCACGGGATGCTTTTTGGGGGGATGGAAATGTTCTGAAACTGGATCAGAGAGATGCTTGCACAGCTCTATACGTTTCCTAAAAATAACTTTATTGAACTGTATACTTCTTGTTTACTTTTTGGTACATAAATTATACCTCAGGAACAATGTTAAAAAAAATAAATACTCATCTGAGATCACGCAAGTAGCGGAGTAGGAATGTGGGCCCAATACTCCTTCGGTGCCCTTCTCGCTCCCCTTTGCCATTCGTTCGTATGTGTGCTTGCCTCCCCGACAGGTGGACAGCTCTCGGAGAGCAAGGAGCGTGCCTTTACACCTTTGGGACTCCCTCGCAGCGTTCTCAACAAATATGTGGCACAGAATCGATAGCACGTCGCATGATGACGGGATTATTCTGTACCAGGAGAAGCAGTGTGGGGCTGCTGTTTCTCCCACTGCTGCCTGGAGTGTTGAGACATGAGGGCTAGATAGTCCATCAAAGGCACGCCGCCTGAAGAACAATGTAGTGACAGGGCTGGCTGACAACGAGAGACAAAGAGCTGTGCTGTTGAACACTGCCCAGAGCAACCTGTCTCTTCCTGCTCGGCCCGGCCGGCTGTTAAAAGGACCACAAAAGGCTGCTGGGGAGATGACAAGAGCGTAAGAATTTGCTGAATGTGTTACCCTTGATAGCAAGAGTAAACCCGAATGACCTTCGTGGGACACGCAGTAGAGATTGTTGGAATGTAGGCCAGACCTGAGTCCGGGCAGAGAGGCCCAGGTACGCGTTTGAAGACCTTGCAGTGGCCTCGCACATTTGATCCACTTGGTAAAGTTAATGACTTTGTTAAAACTCAATATCAATTTTTTTCCCACAATTTAAAAAGGTGTTACTAGGAAAAATTGTCCAAAAGTTGAAAGTGGGGAAAAGAGACTATCAGGAGCCTATCTATCCTCTATAAGGTGAGCACTTTTTGACTGGTTTCCTGTCAATTAGGCTATTTTCCAACCATTGGGGTAGCCGTTAACTTGTAGAAAAGTTGGTAATAATGCAAACGATCCCTGTCCACAGCAAAGCAAGTGAATTTCATCCAGTAGATAGAGAAAAAATAACCCCAAATGTGACATTTTATCGCCCTTTCAGATATTAACCCGTTCTGCATCTATTAGCAAATTTAGTTGAGCCTCCCCGACTGCCTGTAGACATCGCTCTTCTTCAAATTCTTCGAAGAAGCAGTCTTAACATCCCGTGGGTTCCCCCATTAATTTAGGAGTCAAATAAAATCTTTAACACACGTTCCTTTTATATTTTATATTCCTTTTATAGTTTAACTTGTTGAAGATTATGCTTTAGCTGTGTTCGTAGACACCGTTCACGTTCACAGTGAACTGTGACTGAAAATTGTACACTGGCATCTGGTCAGATGACTGGGGAATTTCTTTTCCCATCTCCATCCTGAAATCCCCGTTCCTTCAGGTCCAGTAGGCACCATTGTCCCTACCAGGAAGCTCTCGCTAACCTTTAGACTGGGCTAGGCCTCTTCATTCAGGCCTTCACCCCAAGCTCTCTCTGGATTTTTCTTTTCTCACAACACCGTAGGCACACCTGCCTGAAAATGGTGAAAATCCAGGCAGAGGCACAGTCAGAACAGTCCCAGGGTGTGGTTTCTGAAGAAGCAGTGGGTGGAGAAGACTCTGCAAGTCCCAGGTGTTCCAGAGTTTATCTCAG
Source organism: Cynopterus sphinx (assembly GCA_030015415.1). Lineage (NCBI taxonomy): Eukaryota > Metazoa > Chordata > Mammalia > Chiroptera > Pteropodidae > Cynopterus > Cynopterus sphinx. The sequence continues at coordinate 5,134,790 of CM057391.1, forward strand.
TGAGGCCAGCAGGCAAACTCGAGGAGCAGGCGGGCAAGCAGAGGCCGGTACCAGCCTGGAGCCCACCTACGAACTCTGTAACTTTTCTGGCTGTTTTCTCCTGAAGTCAAGCCACCTGATCAAAGTCCACTGGACCACAGCTGGCTCACGGGGCACAGATGTCAGCGGTGGCAATATTTTATGTCAAGATTAACAGCGCTGTATTGAACACTTCAAAAAATTGTCGAGGGCAGCTCTCGTGTGAAGTGTTCTTACCCTGACCCCAAATAAAACAAAGCAAAGGGGCGTGGAGAAACTTACTTATGGAGGTGATGGATACGTTGACCACCTTGACTGTGGTGACAGTTTCATGGGCATGTGCACATGTCCAAACTCATCGGATCAAACCCATTAAATATGTGTGGGGTTTTTTTGTATTTTAATTATGCCTCAATCAAGCTGTTAATTTTTTTTAATGCAAAATTTTTAAAAAGATTAATAGTGGAAATGTGGTCAAATAGCCAAGGGTCCTGGGTGAGCAGAGAGAACTGGCTGGAACAATTCAAAACAACTGCAAGTACTCAGATGAATACATGCCGGGTCTTACACAGAAACTAGCTCTGTGGCCCTTGTTCTCTCTCTCTCTCTCTCTCTCTCTCTCTCTCTCTCTCTCTCTCTCTCTCTCTCTCTTCTATCAAACACAAGTCTCAGAGGGAGACTGTCTTTCATATATTAAAAAAAAGTTTATACCTTCCTTTTCCCAGTTCTCAGGTAAGATTTAGCTACATGTGAGCACCGTTGTGATATACAGACACTTCGGTTGGTCTAACTTGGCCTAATGACTTCCCCACATTAAGTGAGCATAGATTCATACATGTGCATGCAGCCATACCCATCTAAAAGTGGGAAAATTGTAGCTATAATACGTTATTATTTACTATTATTATTATTTAAAAGAAATGGAAAAGCACATGCATATACACTTATGTATACATAATAGAAAAACTAACACAATAAGAACAAGATTATTACATTCACACTATTAATAATTTTTAAACTCTTATCACAAAAGGCAGAAATAGTTAGATTTAGTTAAAATAATCTAAATAAAATAATTTAGGTAAAATAATTTATATCCTCTAAATGTCAAATTACTATATTATATACCTGAAACTAATATAATATTATATACCAACTATACTTAAGTAAAAACAAATTTAAAAATTATATTCCATTTATAAGAGACCTGCTTCAAGTGACACAGAAAATTAGAAAATAAAATTTCAATGGGGCAGCTAAAAAAAAAAATACATGCTAATATAGGCAAAAAGACAGCGTTATCAATAGTAATGTCAGGCAAAGGAAAATTCAAGGAAGAAAATTAAGTAGAGCAAATAAATATATAAACATTTAATCATTTATTAAGACACTAAAGAGAATTCAAGACATCCCAAAGCATAGAAAGTGTACAGTCTATGTTCTCTATCCACAATGTAATAAAGCCAGAAGTAAAAACAAGTGTTAAAAATTTTAAAGAAAAAATATTTTAAAACTCGAAAAGTTTTTAAATACATTTCCAAATATTAGTGAATGAAAAAACTAAAAGCCATAGTTCAGACTACTTAAAAAATGACAGTAAGAACATTACCTCTCAGCTCTGGGCCATTGCCAAACTTTTGCAGTGGATTGTGTTGTCCTTCCCAATTATTTGCTACCTTTTCTGTGATGGCGATTTGATACCCCTGCCCTGACCCCCACACCCCCACTTGACGTTTGCTTGGCCATCAGAATGCAAAGGGGAGTAACATGTGTCCCGTCCGAACAGAAGCTGTAGGAGCCACTGCTCTTTCCTCTGCCATGAGACTAGCACATCCCAGTTAGGAGGCCATTTCTTCAGCTTGTATCTCAGAATGAAGAAGACGTCGATCAGAGCTGCAGCCAACGTGCAAAGGATATGCCACGTGAAAAGGAAATAAACCCTGGATGTTGTAAAACAACAAGATTTGGGGATTGTTTGTCCTTGCAGCATATCCTAGCACAAATTAATATGGCTATAGGCAGGAGAGAAAATCATAGTCTCAAGTGCATTTTTAATTAAAAACAACAAAATAACCTAAGCATTAACTCATTCCCGAAAGTGAGCAATATAAGGGAAGCAGGAGAAAGGTAGCATAAAGTGTAAAGCAAAATTAATTAGAAAAGTGGAGAAGTGATAATGAATTCCAAATCCATTCTTTCAACAAGGCCGGTTACACTGGCATGTTCCTCACAAACATGATCAAACAAGAAGAGAGAAAAGAGAAGCAACCCCCAAAATGAAAAAAAATATATAAAATATCAATAATGAGAAGTGGATTTAGGCAAAGGTACAAGAGAGATTGTGAAAACTTTTAAGAAAATACAATGTACATCTGTATGTTGATAAATTTAAAAAATCCTAATTAAGTGCATTTTTATAAATGAAAGTACAAATGGTCAAGTTTGTATGAAATAAGTCGAGAGGCTATACAGAACAAAATGCATGGAAAAGGTAGAAAAAATGTTATAGGTTTATCGTTAAAGTACTGAATCCAGAGAAATTTATTGACAAATTCTTTCATACCTTCAAGGAACATATAATTCCTGTGTTATTAACTCTATTAAAAGAAAGAGAAATAAAATTCTTACAATTTATTTTAGAAAACTAGTATAACCTTGATATCCAAACCTGACATATTAGAGCCTAAAAAAAAGACAACTAACTATAGATTGACTACATAACTGTATAAATGTAATAATCCCATGTAAAATATTAGCAAATCAAAACTAGAGCCATATTTAAAAATATACTCTGCCAAAGTGAATTTATTCTAGACGTATAAGGATGACATAATTTAGAAAATTTATTAATATAATTAATTATATTACTAAAGCAAAAAAGTATTAGTATTGAAATGGCAAAAATATTGATGTCAAAAAATTTTATAAAGTCCAAAGCCTATTCCTGATTTGGAAAAAAATAAACTCTTAAGGAGAAATAAAAAAAATTTAACTTAAGAATCCTGAAATTAATATTTAAAAATTAATAGCACAAAAATAATAAGAATTTCCCTTTAAGTAAAAAAAATAAGACAAAAATGCCTACTATGACCAGAAATAAGAGGTATGAACGTTGAGAGGAGGAAAAGATATTTTTTTCATTAGACAACTGCCTATCTGGAAAAACTAGAACCAAATACACCCTAGAGTAAAATAAGCTGTATATTATTTAAAAACAAAAATAAATAAAAGTTAGAAAAATTGCATATATAGACACATACAAACACAAACACACAGAACCATGGGGTATGCATTATCCTGACATTGATAAATTCGATTTTTAAAAACTTCTGCATAGCAGAGAACACAACAAATAAAATCGAGAGGCACATGCTAAATTGAGAGAAATATTCGAAACCCATCCTAAGTGTTAATTCCCTTGATAGATAACGAATTCTTACAAATTGTTGGACACGTTCATTTATTCAAATATTTATTGCACACTTAGTCTCTGCCAGGCATTCTTGTAGGAGTCTGGAGGCACACACGAAGAAACAGAAACCCTAGCATTTGGAGTTTACCTCTTCGGGCAATTTATTTTTAAAAATTCCAATACTAATAAAAACAAAAAATTCTTGACTTCCATTAGCAATTAAATGTGAAAGAAAATAGTTTAAATTTTTCACTAAATCAGTAGAGATTTAAAAAGAGTGCTTATACTCAGCATTTGTCAAAGGTGTGGGAAGCATGCACGCTTACGTGACTCTGGAAGAAATATAAATTGGTGGAAACTGTAGAAGGCTGTTTGGCAATCTTAAGACGTTTGACCGGCCATTCCTCTTCTAGGATTTTTTACCAAGTGAATAAATTGCAAAAAAATAATAATAAAAAAAAATTAACGAGAAGGATATTTAGTGCAGAGCTATTTATAAAAGCAAAAAAGTTAGAAACAATCTGAATTTGTTATACAGTGTAGAACATACCTACATACATAAAATAGAAGAAATTACATTGTAGGAGAATATCCCAATACAGATTTACTGTTCAATTAAAATGCAAGTTTTACTATACTGAATGATTCAATTTTAAATGAAAAAATATGTGGTTTTAAGTGTTGGAAAGATACACATTAAAATATGTATTAACATTCTTTCTTAGCGGTACAATTTTAAATGCTTTAAATTTTCTTGTAATTAGGTGGTATGAACTTTCAGTGAAAAAAAGTAGTTTTTTTTTTAAGCTAATGTATAGATTAAAGACATCCATATGCCTTAGAGGTTTTATATTTCACTGGATTCTATTTAATTATTGCAGAAAATCTCCCAGGTTTTAAACTAACTCCCTCCGGCCTGAGAAAAGGCTGCCAGGAGAGGCAGGTCTCGCAGGGCCTGGGTTAGGGTAAAGCAGATGAGGTGGGTTGTTTGAGTGCAGGATTGGAGCTCGTCTTCTAAAAGTTTTTTTGATATTTTGTTCATTGTGGATTTTTTTGCATTAATTTTGTTTTTTAAAAAAATACTTTATAAAAGTATTACTCTTTTTGAGTGCCATTTTTTGGCACCCTCCCCCACATTTGGCACCCGAGGTCAAGGGCCTCACTCAGCTCACCCTGTTCCCTGACAGCCCTTTGCATCCTCCAGGCTCCACACACAGCATCTCTACCCATCCTGCTTCAGCCCCCCCAACCCCCTCCTGGCAACTAGAAGCGAATGGTGGTGTTCTGGCCGGAGTGAGGGGGGACAGCCATCCCAGCCATTCACGAGCGCTTCCTCTGGCCTGGCCTCTGTGCCAAGCATTATCTGAATCCTTGCAAAATAGGATGAGAGCTGGGGTAGCAGAGAATCCTCTGCGTTCTTCAGTGCCATCTTTCCTGTTAGTAATAAGACTTTTTTAATTGCAGCCAGGCCCAGGGCCATCCAGAATAAAGACCACGTTTCCCAGGCTCTCTTGCAGCCAGGTGTGGCCACGTGATTAAGTTCTGCATGAGAGAAAATAAGGAATGCCGAGGACATGTCGGTGAAGGGGAAGGCCATTCTCTTCCTTTCTTTGCCTGTATGGAATATGAGAGTGAGGGCTGGAGCAGCAGCATCCACCTTGGACAAAAAGCTGAAAGCCAGCACGGAAGACGGTGGAGCAGGTGGGCGGAACACTGGCCCCTTCATGCGGAGATGCCAGGCGAGGCCTGGACTGCCGTCTTACCCAAGAGAGAAATAGACTTCCAAAACCACCGTTCGCTTAGGTTTCCAGGCAGTTGCCGGTCAACTTCATCCTCATTCATTCTGATTGACAGGACTCTTAAGTCCCCTTTGTAGAAGAGGAAACTAGAGCCAGAGAAGTTAAGCCCTTTTACAAGTTTGCACAGCCTTTAGGTGACGGATCAGAATCTGAAACCAGGCTGTCTGAGTGCAGTGCCCTCGCTCTTCACGCTGTGCTCTTAAAATTCTGTGCTCCGGGAAGGCTTCTGGATCTGAACGAAGGGCTTTGGATCCCCGGTTTCAGATCCTCAGTCCTATGCTTTGCTCCAGGCAAAGCCCTCAACCCTCCTGGAGTTTCGGCAGTTGAAAGTGGCTCCGCAGAAGAGGATTTCTTGGTCAGCGTCGTGTCGGCTACTGCCCACACCTTGCTGTGCCCTCAGTCCACGGTGTGACACCTGCCCTGTTTATTTGCTTTGGTCTTTCAGGATCGTGCATTATTGTCACCCAGGACAGAGGTTACTCTGCTCTTCCTACCATGAGAGAGGTGGAGGTGAGGGTGGAGAGGGCCGCATCCCTGTAGACACTTCAGAAATCCCACCACCTTAAGGCAGCCTCATGGGGACCCGGCCCCAGCCGTGGATCACCCACCGGGTAGCTCTGCGGCATTTGGTCACTGGGTGGCTCTGCATGGGTGCAGTGACCCAGCGTGCTGTTTATCCCCGGAGGGCAGGCCAGCGCTAAAGGAAGCTCATCGCCTCTGCTTCCTCAGTCACTGATGTCTGATGCATCACCGGCTGAATGCCTTTCAGGCTCATAAGCAGTTTCCTCAGATCTACAGGCTAGAAAAGCTCTGGCCATCCCCCCCGCCCCACGAGTGACCAGTGTCTCAGCATTAATGCATCTGATGGCACCGAGCCTTGCTGGCCCGAGTGAGGACAGTCGCCAAGCAGGGATTGAAATCCCATTTTCATTTACATGATGACTTTTCCACAGCTCGGTTTCTTGCAGGCTTTTGATCTATCGGGCCACACTCTTTAGTCTGGACAGAATCCTTGAATTACTTTGTTTTTCCTTCCAAGACTCAAAGACCTTGACAAACTGGTACTAATTCATCCACATAGCCATCTGTAGTGTTGATATTTCAGGTCCCAAAGTGAAACTGCTTAAATGTGCTCAGCAAGGAAGACAATTTATACACTTCCGAGTGTAGACTTTGTGATTTTTTTATTTGTGAAAAAAAAATCATTGTTATTTTAGGGAAACCCCGAGTTTAACCAACTCGTGTTAGAATCGGATGACCTTGGACCCACACCATAAAATGGAAGTGCGAGACGCAAGCCTCCTCATAAACTCACATCATCGTTTACACTCATCGGTTGTCTGGGTAAAGCACCTACTTCGCCTTCACAACAGATGCGAAAACAGGATTCTGGATAATTGCTCTTCTTTATTGTAAATGTGAGGTTGTTTTAACCGCCAAACTTTTTTCTTTTGACAGCTTTTAAGGAGCCAGGTGTTAAGTGTGATTGTTTTTAACGTTAAAACCGTCACTCCTGCTTCGTGGCATCCCTCCTCCACACACCGAGGACAGAGATGGAGACAGGAGCCATTGGGGTAGACCCAGAGGGACTTGTCAGGTCAGAAATTCTGATTCATTTGTCCCGATTCTCACCATCAGACAACGAGAGAGTAAAGATCCACAGCTGACTTTTTCTTTTGATGAATAAAATGGGCCGTTTTCTCAGAGCTAAAGCTTCGTTTTGGAAAAGCAGCCCTGAACGCACTCCTGGGTGTAAACTCTAAATTGCCTCCTGTGTATTTTAAGAGCGAGGGACAGGTGGGTGACAAAGCGACTGAGCTGCATCCACTGTAATTGGGCAGGGGCCTGAGGAGGACAGGGGGGAAAGTGGACACCGCCCCCAACCCGGGCCAGCTGGGGCGCTTGTGTGTGGTGCAGAAATTCCCAGAGTTGCCTTCCCACTTTGGTGCTGAGTTAGGGTGGACTCGGGAGACATTTGTGACAGCGACACGGCAGTCGTCACACTCCCGAGGCAGCTCGTGCACCTTGCTGACGACACCTTGTCAGAGGTTCAGCCACCAGACTTCGGCGCCTCCGGCTCCCACGGGACACCCCCCTTCAGCTTCTCTGAGCCCTGGGCCTCAGGGATGTGCAGCTCTGAGGGGAAGGGCACTGGCTTCGTCTGCAGGTCACCCGGGTCATCGAGGTTCAAGGTCTGAGAGACAGACACGGGTCCCCACTTCTCCTTGAAGGTTTCATTAGACTCTGACAGTTTGGGCCACTTTTGTCACTGGTTTGATTGGGGAAAATGTTTTCAGAGGTGCTGACACCACCGTGTCCTCAGACATCACCCAAGAATGACATTTTACAAAGATAACCTCAAATTATACTCTCTCCCCTCCCCCTGGCTCTACTCCCCAAAAGAAAGAAAAGTTAAAAAGATAAAAATAAAAACCAAGTCACCCATATGTACACCCCTGGGACCAGCCCAAGTTTTGCGGGGAGAAAAGTAGAGAAGACGTTGTTCTTCATCCTTCAGTCTTTCTCCCACTTCATGTCACCTCTTTCTCACTCTCCAATCCATGGAATTAAAACCTGACTGCACCCTTCAACTGAACAAACTCAGTGTCTGGCTCGGTGCTGCGGAAAGCCCACTCTACCCCACGCGTCAGCTTTAGAAAGTTGCCCCCTTGTCCTACTGCCATGGACTGAGCTTTGGCAAACAGTTCCTGGGTCACCTGCCGCATGTTCGTGATCCTGGACTCCCCAGAGAATGCGCTGTGCGAGTGTCAAGATTATTTTAGGACTGAAGCCGTATTTCATAATAGGCCATGTTCCTCCCTGCGAAGCCACCAGAATCCTTTATAACTTCTGCACTGAAAGACGAGGACATTTCAGCTAGTAAAGGGGCCACTTCAAAGCTGAGGAGCAGAAAACCATACGACGAATGTCCACTACAGGCCTGTCATCCTTTACTGCGGCAGGCTGGGCTCCCCTTAACATCTAAGCCCCTAACATGACAAAATTTCGTGCTGGACAAATATAAATATGGTGACGAGCAAGGCTGACGAGTCAAATATTTTCCGTCGAATTCTCACCAGCGCATGCTGTAAGATTTCCTACAGCCAAGATGCATTCGTTGTGCTCAAAACACTTGATAAGTTTTAATTGTGAAGTGACTAAATGTCATGTATTCTTTGTCCTTGATGAGAACTCTAAACACTATTAGAACCTAAATTACTGAGTAGTGCTTCTAGCTCCTCATTTCCACACCCCCGAATGGTGTCTTCCTTCTCACCCGAGAACGTAGTTGATCAGTTGCTATGGCAACTGTGTTTCCCTACAGGAAAACTGGGGCACGTGATTCCGACAGAGAATCCTGGTAATTGTCTCTGGGCACAAGAAGCAAGCTGATAGGTGGCCTCAAACATTAAAGTGGGCCAGTTTGGTGGTTGGCGGGGACAAGCGAACACAATAGTTCAAATCAGGATTGTTCCAGAAAACGGTGCTATGGTCATGGAAAACGGGTATAGCAGGTGCTTCAAGGAGAAGTGCCACAGGCGTTAGGTAATTCATGCAGGCATTCATTTCTTTTTTACCTTAAAAACATGTCTTGAGTGCCTACTATGTGCCAGACTCTGAAGGAGGCCCTTGTGTTATGTTCCACAAGCCTCCGTAGCCCAATCGCACGAGACAAACAGGTAAGCGACACAAAGCAATTAGAGGTTCTAGGACAGAAATCTACACGTCTGTCTGCTTGACCTCGCGCTGCATCATAATGACCCGACGAGAGGTACGTATGCCTCTCCCTCTTAAACACAGAGCAACCACAAAACGTCCTCTATTAACATCCCGTCCCACAGGCTCTGTGGGGCAGCCATCGCCTCACTTGACGGAACAGTGTTTATCTGTTTTGGTCTGTCTCCTGCCCTGCATTGGGGGTTCTTTTCTATCCTTGGCCCTTAGGCCCTGGCACATGAGCCGTCGCATCAGAGTGAATGCACAGGGAATGGAAGGTGGGGTTCGCCCCTGGTCAGCCAGCAAAGCGTGAAGAGCGGTTTTCAAGGGGGTTGAGCGGTCAGACGGGGACCTGGGCTTGGAATCGGTCTCTGCTGCTCACAGGTTGTGAGAAGGCCAGCAAATCGCAGACTCGCTCTCGGCCTCAGTGGTTTCATCTGGAAGATGGGAATGATTAACAGAACGGGCCTCACAGGCTCGCTGCGTGTGAGACTGCCTGGGACAGGGTGCGTAAAGGGGTCAGCAGACGTTGTCATACCTGAGGCTGGTCCTGAACAGCTGGTGGAAGGAGCCAGCGTGGAGGATATTCCAGTGGATGGTGATGCTCCTTATTGCAGCGGACACCCTCATGGTCAGGGGGGCCACTGCCATGTCTGGGTAGAACATGGGGTCCTTGGTTGCTCTTTGCCTCTGCCTCTCGCCCCTTCATAATGCAGAATGGACGTTTCTGCCCATCCCAAATCTCAGTTTTCGACCTTTTGGGAAGGCAGCATTTTTTTTTCTTACTTCTGTAGCCTGAAATTGCTTTTTTTCTTTCTCTGCCTCCCACCGCCCTGGAAGGGTATTTGGTAAGAAAACACCCCAGCTTGGTTGGAAAGCCTACCCCCCCTAATTCATCCTGAAATGCAGAAATCTGATCGACCAGCCTCATTAAACTAAGAGCCCACTATGGCTGCACCGAGAAGTTTAAGAAGCAGAGGAAGCTGGCCAGATCAGTGGGCAGTGGGGAGTCGCACTCCCACCCCAAACGCAAACACGCGCATTGTCTTAAAATAGCCAGAACCGCTTTCTCTGGTTTTGCTCAAGTGGAGGCTCCTTCTGAAAGCGGATCGAGTGGAAAAACACAAAGCCCTTCAGATTCGTCCTGCTCTGCAACCTTAAATTGGGCTGGAGCCTGTGGTGGGGGTGGGGATAGGTCCATAATAGAGTAAGTGGAACCTTTTAGCTTCGGTAAGTGAGTCTGACTCAGGAATGCAGGCGATTGTATCTCCAAAAAAATCAATATTAAGATGCACGATTGCTCCCCTGGTATCGAAAGAATTAGTTGATCTCCATGCTAAATGACAAGCCTCTTGATAACAGGGATTATGCGACCTGCCTTCCCAGCCGGGGCTGCTGGGGACCTTCCTTTAGGTCTCTAAGGCAGAGATAATCTAATTAGGACAACAAAGACCAGGTCCATTTGAGGGGAAGGCATCGGTGGGGGCGGGTGGGGGGTCGGGAGGTGAGGGTGGGTGTGTGGGGAACTGCGTTGGGTCTTGTGTTGGCAGGGAGGGCCTCGTCCAGGACAAAAGCATCTAGGTGGTGAGGTGCTGGGGAGTGAGGCCAGGAGGGGCGGGGGATGCCTGGAGGAAGGGTGGACAGAGGTCACCTCTGGACCATGAGTCAGTCTCCACTTTGGCTCCACAAACACTGTCCCTCTGGCTCCCAGACTCCAGCCAGACTTGACGGAGGGAGCGAGTGAGTCTCCAGACGTTCAGACACCCAGAAGCCCTCCAGCCAGTCCCAGGCGAAAAGGAAGGGCCTAGAAGACACACGCGGCCACGCGGCCTGTCCAAACCAGGCCCCCTACTTCCTCTGCATCCTCTCCATGCCCTCGGGCCAGGCCCTGCTGGTGTTTTCACCTGTTCGTAGCCAAAGAGAAAAATAAGGCCAGGAGCTGCATTTTTCAGGGAACTAACATTTTTTCATTTAAATTTAGGACTGTCCTCTCTTCCAATATCATGTCCTTCTCACGCTTTTGGCCGTAAACATTCCCTTTTAAAATGACTGACACGACAGTGACAGTAGCTAGGAGGAGGCTTTGCTTTGGGGGTTTTTCTTCGGTGCATTTACAATGCTCTTACCTGGTGTGATCAGAAGTTTCCATTGATTCCAAAAATATTCATTTCTGAGATTTCGTCAGACTCTGAAGACTGAAAACTTATGACACCACCTTGTCACACAGCCTTCGCAGCCAATGTTTTTAAAATGTTACCCACAGAGGTAACACAGTGAGCTTTGCTTCTGGTTCATACATCTTCTATAGATATTTTTTTGCTCCCAGAATAACAGGTGTTGTCAGTGCCATGGAACTTCTGAGGCATCCATTAGGCGAGTCGTTTCCCCGTTTCTTAAAAGCAGAGGGACCTTTTCTGCAACCAGGCCACGCAGGACCTCGGTGTGGTGTGAGGCCGGGGAGCACAGAGCCCTGCCATCCAGGCCCCTTCTTCCGATGCTCTGCCCCCGCCGCGGAGCCTGAGTCCTTCGTGTGTCCCTGGGCTGTGGGGGATGGGTGTGCGGGAGACGAGGTCTGTCACCCTGCTCCGTCTGGCCCAGGGGGAGAGGACCGCCTTTCCTCTCCCTGGACGCTCATGCTGTGGAGAGTCTGAACTGGCCCACCACTCTTAGGCTTCAAACCCTAAAAAGTGGAGTGTCCAGGAGGCGAACCTTCCCACACCCAGGGCAGTGGAGGTGCTGGGTGATTTCCCATGATTTATCTGAGCAGAGCTTCCTACTCATCTAGGGGGGCATGGGTGACCCCCACGAAAGCAGCTCCAAGGTCCTACTGATACTGTCACTCCACGTGGGAAATAAAGAAACACTGTTGGGGAAAGCGGGGAATGATGGAGAGGGAGGGGCTCGATTGTCTGCCAATCAGTTCTACGGGCAAACAAACATTAGTGATGCTGCCTAAGAAGAGACTAGAAAAAAACGCGAGGAGGCCTCAGTAAGAATAGCAAAAATCCTGAAATTTCATTCTTCCTGTCCCCACCCTCTACCGCAAATTCCGGAGTTCCTTAGAGATGGCCACGACGTAAAACATAGATTAATGCAGGACTGTTTTTATTAAAAATCATATTAGTGATAATCACGAGGGTTTTGTTCTCTTTTTTTTTTTTTTTTGGTTCATTTGGTTTTTGGCGAGAACACGCTTGCAAGACGTTGCTAAGGGAAAGAGAGGACAAACGTTTTTGGCTGGAGAGCTGGAGCAGACATCGTCAGGGGTGTTATCTCTATCTGACTTCCTTGCGAAGCTCTGAGAACCGAAGTCCAGAATGAGTGAGAGCTGACATCTGTTTAGCTTGAGTTAATACTGTGCTTGGAAGGCTTAACAATCTCCCTCCTTACCTTATTGAGGTTCTGGGAACATGTGTTAACTCGATTTGCTTAGTTTGGTTTTTAGAATACTCTGCTTTCACCTGAACCTTACTCTGATTGAGTTTAGAGGGTCATGGCTGAATGAATGACAAGGGGATCCCCAAGTCCTACCTCTCTCCTAACTGTAATGAGATACACGTGCACATTCTAAAAATTAAAACTAAATTTGCTATTCACAGTGACTCCTACTATCAATTGTTGAAAACCTATTGTGTTCCCACTATTCTTACGGGTACCAAGAAAACTTTCTTAGCTGGGGAGAAAAAATGAGCACCAGGGAGGTAAGCCGGACACAGAGCAAGACTGTAATTAGGCGACAACTGTGTGGTCCGTCGAACTCAGTTGCTGTCCACGTGGGCTGTGGCAGAAATAGGCCCTGAGGTTTGCTTTAATGGATGGAGAGAACAATGGAGCGTATTCCAGGCAGGAAAGCACCAAAAAAGGAAGCTCAGAAGCAGAGTCAGAAAGACATAGAAGGGGTTCGGGAGGAAGGTTGTGTCCGATTCTGCCTCCAGCACAGGACCCTTCTTGGGAAGATAGAAAAAATGGGGTTAGATGGGTAAGATGAGGCCGGATCGTGGTGGGTGTTTACGTCCAAGCCAGGGGCCATCGGCCCTTCTCCCTTCCCTTGGCCCAGAAAGATGTCACCAGTCGACCACCCATGGCACTCTAATTCCGTCCGCAGCTATCCGGGCAGGCACTGGTGTCCAGTTTGGCCTTCAGAAGGGCACCTATTTTTGTTACCATCCAGGCCGACACCTTTAGACTAGGTATATGGGAAATGGGGAAAAGTGGAGCAAAGGACAGATGAATAAAGAAGACGTGAGTTTCCAACCTTCTCATTTACCATTGGTTTTCGCTTTTTCTGACCCGATTACGTTTTAAACTTGAGCTGGGCACGATGGGAAGAACACTGGGCTGCAAACCCTGGGACTTACATTGGAGTCCGGTTCAGCCTCCACCTCCCCCAGTCTGCGCCTCATTTCCCCCATTTGTAAAACGAAAGACTGAAGTGGGCTGATGTGTAACGGCTGTTCTGACAGTGACTTTCTAGAATTCCACAAATCCCAAGAGAAAGGCAGCCAGCCTGAGCCTGGCTCGAGCCTCCTCCGGGTGGGACAAGCCAGGCCGACTGTGGAAGGGAAGAGGCCAGCCACGGCCTGCGTGAGCAGCTCCTGGGAAGCTGAGCATCTGGGTCAGTGGCTGCTGTTTGTGTTAGACGGTCCATATGGCCCGGAGCGTGGTGCAGGCGCCGTGACGTCTCGCCGTAGGAAGCCGATGAAAGGCCTCATCTGCAAACAGCTTTCTCTGAGGATCGAGCCTGGTGGAAACATTTCGTATATCATTGTTTGCTTCCTCCGTGGCCTCGTCCTCAGCTTCATGTGGCCAGTTTGGCAGATGTTCCCGCCCGAAGGGACTTGACAACAAAGCGGCCTTTCTCCCTGACAGTGTCGCCTGCTTCCTCGTTTGCCAGCGTCGTTGGCTTCTGAGAGTTGTGCTCTGGAGACACGGGCCACGGCAGGATGAGGTCACGGCTGCGTGCAGGAGGAGCCACACACCCTTCATCCATGGAGTCGACCTGCATTTACTACTCCGTTTGCCATCTTAACATCAAGGAGTCAGCTTTGGGGAGCCGGCTTGCAAGTGGCTCTGGTTAAACCTCAAGGATGCAGATAAGGCCGCGAGGCGTGGAGCCGTGGCATTTGAATGTCTGGCGAGGCGTTTGGCAGGCCTGGATTGCTTAATCTATTCATTTGTTGGTATTCGGACAAGAACAGGACAAGATTCGGTGCCTACCTCCTGGAAGGTGCCTTTTCTCCAGCCCCCTAGACGTCTCCTCAGGGACTCAGCATGTGACACCCCGTCTGAAAAGTTCAGCATAGCAGGAACGAGGCCTGTCCTTGAATGAGCTCATGTTTAGGAAGCTCTTCAACTGGCACTTAACGAAACAAACATCTGTCGTCTATCGTCACTTTGAAATATGTCTTTGGAAGATGTGCCTAGAGACAATAAAGGGGGAAACCATGTGTTCCCGACTGGCATTTCGCATGTCGTAGTTTTAGGACGTCCAGGACTCCATGGCTAGAAGTGAAGAGTTTTGATTTAAAAGCAGCTGGACTTGCTTCTCTCCTCCTCTTGAGCTGGGTTTTGTCACATCCACCCACCCACCCATCCATCCGTTAATCTATTCGTCTATCCTCTGTCTATCCGTCTGTAATACACACTCTTTTTTTCTATACAGACATACACTTCATGGTTCCTCTCTGGCATATCCGATCTGTCAGCTTTACCATTATTAAGTCGAGTCGGGGTTAACTGAGCACAAATTCTCTGATACCGCGGCAGTCGGTGTGCTAACTGAGACGGCTACAGAGTGACAAATGCACCAGCGTCGAGACCGGGGACCAACGGGGATGCCCAGCCTAGGCCACAAGAAGCTGGGCAGCATGAAACTTCGCCACGCTACGCAGAACCGAGTGCGATTTAAAACTTGGGACTTGTTTAATTCTGGAAGCCGTCGCCTGTGGGTAGCTGAAACCACAGGAAGGGAAACTGTGGATAAGCGTGGACGGCTGTGTCTTTGGATTTACTCCTGCTCGCTTTCTGTTCGTGGTTTTATCTCGCTTGTGTTGTTCAGACACGTAACCAAACGCAGCCGGCCCGGCGTTTTTGGCTCGACGACCGTGCTCTCTGCCCGGCTAGGCCTGGGGAAAGAAGGCGTCGGTTATTTACCTTTATCTTCACAGCACCCAGCACAGCAGTCCTACGCAGAGGAATCAGTAAACGCCGTTGGACTGAACTGCTACCTTCACAATTATTCGGCTCGCTCCGAGAGATTTCTCAAATCCCACATAGCATCGTGACTATTTTTCGTTTGGTTTTTGACTCTTCCCTTCAGCATTTTAGATGCAGTTACCCATTAGATGCAGTTTCTTTTTGTTTGTTCGTGTTTAAACCTTCTCTCCTCGGTCTTTCCTCAGCTAGTTTTCAGTTATCATTAGTTCTCCTCAGCAGAGCTCACCAGGAATCAAGAAACCAGGCGCATGTTTTTTGATCAGGAGCTTTTTATTGTTTTTCTTTCCGAGCGTTATCTCAGTCCTGTGGCCGCAGAGAGCATTCCACAATAAAAACCACACTTTTCAAACAAGTATGCAGCCCGAAGAGCAAGAATTCAAAGATCTCCGGGTCCTGGCCTTTTCTTCCCTCCTCTAAGCAACTGCAGGTCCAGCAGAAAGACGAACTCTTCATCTCATTCTCTCCTCTGTGGTGATGTCAACTCCCGATTCTCTGCAGCGGCGTTATCGGTGAGGCCCAGACACACTGCCTTGGTGGGGGCCACCTGGCTCCGTGGTAAGGACCGGGCACCTGGAAGGAGTGATGGGCACACCTCGAGTCACCGCCCTCGGCAGCCTGCCTCAGCAGGTGGGTTCTGGAGCCCGACTCCTCATTTCCGCTCCAGCTCCATCATATGCCACTCGCATGGACTTGAGCAAGTTGTCCGGCCTTTTGTGCCTCGGCTCCCTCACCATAAGACTGGTCTGATAGTATTTACAACCTGCACACGGTTATTGTGAAAGCGAAACGAAGCATGTGAAACACCTAGAACAGAGTCATTCACGTCCTGCATCATCAGCATTCACCAAACATGCGCTCCTCCCATCCCTCCAGGACTTAATTTCCACTTTTTTGAAAGGACATCAAATGAAGTCATCGTATTTTCTGGGACTGGTCCTCCTCCGTTTTGAAATGTGGATTTTCAGAAAAGGTACGAAGATGAAGAAAGGATGAGTTGCTCTAATACGTTTTGTTAGAGGACGCAAGTTGCTAATCTGCTTCATTTTTATTATTTAACAGGCTAGGCAGTATCCCCTGCTTCTGAAATTTCTTTAAAAAATCACTTTTGCAGAATTCTGAATTGAAAGAGCCTCCCTACCTTCGTTATACCAGATTATGTCTTGATTTAGATCAGTGTCTTCAAACTTAGACTGAATTCTTTCATTTGCTGGAGGATGCTTGACGTTCATTTCTACTTTGTTCTTCTCCGGCCAGTGTTGGGAAGGTTTTGACTGGCTGATTTAGGTTTCTCCCTACTTGGGGTCCCTTGGAGGGACCCCCATGGATGGAGGTCAGGGTTGTGGACATGTGTGTGGATCTGAACCAAGGTGTAGAGGTGAAGACACATGACAGTCTGCTGTATGGCAGGGGCAGCCGAGGAGGAGGGGGAGAGGACACCGCTGGGAAAGAGTCCCTCTGAGACAGAGTGTGACAGGGGCGTGATGGCGACTGAGTGAGCCAGGCCATCTCTGCGCTCTCGCTCACCTCCCAGGCCCAGGAGACAGGAGCTGAGGGAAGGGACTCCATGCCCGTGGAGGCCCCGATCAACCCACCTTGTGCCATGTGCTGGGCAGGGCACACCTGTGGACTTCGCCTCCCTCCGAGGTTGCTGGTGGTGTCCCCTAACACAGAGACGAGAAAGGTGTGATTTTTCAAAAATTACATTATTATTATGAAGGGCCAGAAATGAGTCCGAACACAGGTTTCTCAGACAGCAGAGTCTGTACTCCTGTCTAATGGGTTCCTTAGAGCCGAAATCAAAGGTTTAAAGATCACGCCCCGTTTGATGCAGGAGACGATCAAGCGTGAGAACGTGGCGGTTCTCTTTCTGGAAGTCTTGGGACTGTCAATCTCGCAGGCCACCGAGATAATTTCATGAGTTCTAGGTAGTTGTTAGAGGGAGTTCTTTTAAAAAAAAATCTGTTAGACAACTTTTCCCAAGAAACGCCTGTCAGCTAACATGATTTGAGATAAGGGTAAGCCGATGTCAGGATAGACCACCAAAGAGCCAAGAAGCCCAAGGGAATCTGGAAGGATTCCGAAGGGCAGTGGGGACAGACCGGGTCAGATGCAGAAAGCCACAGGCAGGGCGACAGCTGTGGGCGAGGGGCGACTGTTCGTGCTGCTGGTTTATTCCTTCACATCAGAGGCTCTCGAGATGTCGCAGGGAAAGCAGCTGCTCTGTGCAAAGAGGAGAGACGACATTCTCCTTCCGCAGGCCGTCACGACTCTTCACCTTTACATAGTGAAAGGAGAAAAGGGGAGGGACAGGCTCGTGTGGGGCTTGGTCCAGAGGCAGGGCCGACGGGGTGACATGGAAGAGGGCGTGTGGGAACGTGCCGCGGGGGAGGTGCAGCTTCCAGGGTGATGGGAGCTTCAAGCTCCGCTCAGTTGCCAGCACAGAACAGAACTTTCCGGAGGAATCTCTCACTCTGATATTTTAAAAAGCCTGTCACAGCAGCGTGAGCCCCTAGCTAACTTCAGACGATGTCTAGTCTACGTGGCAGCTTGGGATCATGTCCGTGCTTCACTGGAGTCTGTTTGTAAACAGGCCGATGGCCCTGTGTGTCCCCCACGACCACGAAGCTAGCAGCGTACAGAAGCGTTGATATTCCTGCTCTCACGCTCGCGATGGAGTCGCTCCGCTGCTTTATGCGGGGCTCTTAGCAAAATAAAGGGGCGTTCAAAAGAATCCATCCGTGAGTCCCGGGAAACAGTTTTATCAGCCAACAACATTTCGCAGGGCTGACTGTCCACCAAGTCGGACGAAAGTCGCAAGCTCCGCTCTGGTGGCGTTGGTACGGAGCGGTATAGTTCCAGAAACGTGTTAACAGAAACGCAATTGGTGCTGTCATCAGTGCTAGTCCGTTAACGAACATGAAAGGCAACGCCCATTCATCCCTTTAACTTATATGTATTGAAATAATAATTTCAAAGTCCTCAAAATACCTTCTTGCGAATTGCATACGCAGGGAGACTTAGCCTAAATTATTGCCCAGCGTCTTAAATAGATTTTCCATTTAATTTGTGGGAAACCTGGGAGAACTTAATGGGCTCATTTTCTTGTCACCACGGTGTTACTGGAACCGAGCACATTTTGGGCGTTCGATAAATGTGCTAAATTAAATGGACTCTGTTTCGATTTGCGCAGTGTTCCGTGTGCGTGTGAATTTATGCCCAGAAGTCTGAGAACACAGCCAGAAATTAGTCACTCCACACCTTTGGGTAAATGTCTTAAAAGTCACATTTAATTTCCAATTAGTCGAATGGGACCGGGGAAGCAGTTTGACTAATGAGACTCAGGGAATCGCGGCGCCCCTCTGATGGACCAGGGGATCGTGACTTTGATCAAACTGTCTCTGCTGCGTTGTCTTGGAAAAGCCTACTGTTGTGTGACTTGCACAAACTAGAGTCTTGCTGGGCTGGATGATTAGAAGGTGTGGAAAGAACTAATAGGAAGAACACAAAGTATTTGACCTTACACACATTTTTAAAATGTGATGATGTCGAGAGACCATTTTGTGGAGATTTGGCCTTGCATCTTCCCATTATATTTGTTTTTTTTTTTGGACAGGAATGGCCAAGTGATGATGACTCTTCATCAAAAACGCAGATTTTGCTGGCATTACGCACATAGATTGCATCGCGAGCACTTTCATCTGATTCCAAATAGTAGACATTAAGAGGTTTGCTGTCAAGTGTCCAAAGGGGGTAGGAGATGGCAGGAAGCTCCCATTTTAATCTGATTGATTAGCGACCTACATTCTAAATGGCATACCTCTAAAAATGCCCCAAATCACTGTTTCTCAGGTTAGAGATGACCACGCTAACAGCTCGGCTGGAAAGATGTGAACAATGATTGATTAACTAGCCACATTAATTGAGCTATTCTTATATCCAGCCATCACGGAGCATTTCCTACGTAAACCTCAGTAGATCCTTGCCACCGTCCTCTGAGGTGGGCCTCGTTCTGGTTACTGATTGCTGTGCAGCTCGTCACCCACACTCGGTGGCTTGAACAACGGCTGCCCTACTCCTCTCTCTGTTTGCTTCGCTTCAGGCCTCGTGAAATGAGTCTTCATTGACCCACAACCGAGGCATGGGGACACCGTGCTCCTCGGCCTCCGTGTCTGTACAGCGGTCATCATACTTGCTTTTCTGGTTTGTTTTACAATGAGGTTGAGAGAATGCTCGCTTCAGCGGCACGTATACTAAAATGGGAACGATGCAGAGAAGATTCGCCGGGCTCTTGCATGTGGCTGACTCACAAAAGAAATAAAGAAAGAAGATGAGAGATAATGTCTGTAAAGCATCACATACTGGGGGCAAAAATGACAGTTTTCGTTATCCTGTACGAATGGCAGATAGTGAAATCAGCAAGGATTAAGGGGTCAGACAGAAGAAGCCTTCTCTCTGGGCTTAGCTCCCACAGGTTCGTATCTGTACATCCCGCTCCTTTAGGGGCTCCTGAAAGTAACAATGGGGACGCGTTATAAATAAAGTCCGTCACGGGGTCCAAGTGGAAGCCATGCATTTGCTCATGATAGTCATGCAGGCTCCTTTAATTGTTTCAAGTGGGGAGTTTCCAAAGCTAAAAAGGGCACAAATAAAAAATAAATAGATAGATGACAGGTAGGTAGGTAGGTAGATAGATAGACAGACAGATAGATAGGGGACGATTTAGGAAGCACTGATGTGGGCAAGGTGACGAGTGTCACCCAAGATCTGAACTGTGGGAAGGTCACTTTTGGTTCTTTCCTCCTTCACTGAACAGCCAGGGCTGCAGATTCTATAGAAATCTGGTGGCGACAAGGCAGGGCCGCGAGGGAGGTGGGACTCTGGCGAGGCCCGCCAGATGCACGGAGTGGGGTAAGGACGGTGGTAGCATGTGTGGGTTGGTTTAGACCTGGCTTCTCTGAATCTCTGAATAGATTAGATCCCGGGGGGAAGACGTGGTGTGTGTGTGTGTGTGTGTGTGTGGTCTCTATTGCATTAGTTGAAATCTGGGTTTTTCTTGGGTCTGTAGAAACATTCTGGAACGAATCTCAGCCATCTCTCGGAGTCGTTGTGTTGCAGAGCGTTTCCTACCCGCCGGGTCCTGAGATTATCTTCCTGGGAGACCCGGAGAGGTGGCCCCAGACCGTGTTGACCAGGGACCGTGGCCCACCCAGACTCCTTCCAGCCCCTTCTCGAGTGATCTCTAGGGTACATGATGCACGGAACCGGCCCCAGAGGACCCCCTCACAGCTCAGAGCTCAAGCCTGACCTGGCGGGGTCGGCTCCTGGTTGGAGCCCCGTCCCTTCCTCCTTCAGGAGGCCAGAAGACTTGCTCCAGGGAGGGACCCAGACCTGTGGGCTGCGGCCATTCCCAGGCGCCCCTGACTGGTGCACGGCCATCCAAGACGTGGCCTGTCCATGTCGCGCATCATCGGGGACCAGACAGGAGGGGAGAGTGGGCTGTGAAGGACAGGACTGGCAGCGAAGGGTCAATGGGGTGTTTGTATCTTTCTAAAGAGACTGAAGAGCTAAATGAACACCCTTCAGGTAAGCGTCAAAATACATGCTGTTCAGTCATGTCTTTTGTCTTCCTTCATGCACAGAAAAAGAAATTTCTTTCTCTTTCTTGCCTCTCCCCACCCCCATCATTCTCATCCTCTCCTGTTTTGTTATCTGATTTCTCTCCTTTTAAAACAATCCGAACTGGCGTTAGGCAAAGGGCTGTGACCCCCGAGGGCGCCTCCCAGCCCACACTGCCTCCTGACCCGGCCTCCATTCATCTGAGCACCACTTGCTGCTGAGAGAAAACACAGAGTAATCCCCAGGTACTTAACCTTGACCCACCTGTATCAACGGCCCCACTTGGGAAGAGGCCTGAGAGATTGGGCCCACAGATAGCACCCCCAACACAGACTCACACCCGGGTTTCCGGTCTGCACAAAGGCCAGGCTGTGGGGACCTCTCCCCTGGAACGAGGCTGATCCCACATCTCTGCGGGCAAGTGGACCTGGGTGGCTTCAGTTCCCACTGACGCACCCGTCGCTCTAACACAAGGCCCCGATCGGGTGGCTCTGGATCAGTTTCTGCAGGAGACCTTCCTGCTTGCATCGTCCAGGGTCTCAGGCCACGCTCTCCTTTGTCCTCCTCCTCCTCCTTCTCCTCCTGCTCCTCCTCCTCCTCCTCCTCCTCCTCCTCCTCCTGCTCCTCCTCCTCACTCATTATGGTGGCATCTCCAGGCCCAGCACACCTTATGGAAGAACTAGAGCAGTCATGAGCAGCTCAGCTCCAGGTGGTCAGGGCAGCCACGTAGGCTTAGCCGGGCTGTGTCCCCTGCTCAAGGGCACCTCACCTGGGGTCACCTAGCGGGGAGGCTGAGGTGCATCCGCTGTGCACCCTGCCACAAGCTCGTGCCCACCCAGAAGGGGCACCTTCCTCTAAGCGCAGCGCAGACGATGGCCATTGAAGAGAAACTGTCAGCTTCCAGGTTATGTGGCGTTGGCTTGATACTTTTCCAGTCCGTGGCTAGTTCATTTTGGAAGAAATGGAATTCCGATGTCAAAACTAACCACGGACCTGAACGAAAGCAGGGTTCGCAAGGGGAAACGAAGCCGTGGGCCCCGAAGAGGCAGGCTGTGAGCAAGCGGGACTCTCTCGTGCCCTTGGGGAGAGGACTCCGAGGCAATGGCCAAGTCCTGGTGACCTCAGGAAGCCATTTCTGAAAACAGGTGCTTGCTAGTTTTTAACGACCTTTCCAGATCTCATCCGTGACAGTGCGATATGACGAGGGAGGGGAACTGTCGTCAGGAGGCAGGCTCCTTGGCTGATCGAGTGGTACGGGCCACTCTGGTTCGGCACTTGTTTTGAGAACATAGATGTGTCCGACCCAACAGTCTGGGCACAGTGGGTCTGACTTCGTCCGTGGAACTCCGGGCGAAGCAGAAAGCCTCACCCAGCCGAAGCCACGTGTGTGGGAACGCACGACCGTGCACACCCACGCGCGCGTCAAGCATCTGCCGCCACCTGGCTTCGCTACGGAGAGCCAAACACACACCCCCACGTCCAGGGCGACACCTTCCACCCTGCGGCAGGCAGCCAACCTTCTGTCCCTCGCTTCGCACTAGCTCCACCAGCTGCCGCCCGCCCACACCCGTTCCCCCGGCAAATCGCAAGTCCCTTCCAAGATCCGGCTTCGTGTTCACTGGGGCATTTGTGTCGACTCCGGACCCCGATTCCTGTGTGAAAGTGTGCCATCGTGTTTGGGAGGGTCCCATTTTTTTAATGCATCCGTTGCCGCGTGTTGTGCCTCCACCTCGTTTTCTCCCCAAAGTCCCTCTGCTTTCGTTGTGTGATTCCGCGTGCCGTGGGCAATCTTAGAAGCGCGAGTTCACGGTGCGGAAGACCCTACATCAGGTTGTTAAATCCAACGAGGACAGTTTAAGGGTCCCCACAAGCACTAGGTGGCCATACAGCAAGGTGTCCCCACCCCAGGCTGCGGAAAACGTGCGCAATTCCATCCCACCATGGCCTCCAGCTCGGGTCTTCTTTCCTTTGGGGGAAGGAGTGGACTGCTGGTGTGACAGTGGGTGGAAGTGTCACCGTTTGCGGTAAGGATGATCCGTACTGTCCTCCCGGTGGGGAGGGGGTGTCGCAGCTGGAGGCCAGCCATGCTCGCCCTGCGGTTGGACCTGTCAAGGCCTTCGTCGAGGTGGTGGAGAGACCCGATGGCACTATTTGCAGGAGGAACGGAGGAGCCTCCTGGGAAAGTACCAAAGTGTAGCAAACACATGACGTTGGTCAAGGTCAGGATGTCAGCATCGAGGGGGAGCAAGAGGTTCGTAGGGAAGGATGGGCACCTTCCAGTGTCTCGGGAAGAGGAGCCGAACAGCTAGGTGGGATGAGCTGCCTGCGAGGCGGGAGGCGGTCGCAATGGGCACTCGCACCACGGCAAGTGGGGAAGGACCCACCTTTCCCTTAACACACACATGTGCACCCACACACGCACACACACGCGTGCACACACGCCAAGCTGAATGCTTCGTTCATCAGTTGACCTTTTTTTTCCTTTCAAAGTCGTCCTTGATGCTTATTTCAGTCTGATCTTACCCACATGAAAGGAAAGAGTCAGCCGTGTCATTTTCCAGGGTAAAGTGTCACGCAAAAGTGTCACGTTTTGTGTGCTGTGAGGACAGGTAGTGAGTTTTTGATAAACGAGACTTAGCAAACTGCAAGTCTGTCCCAACATGGAGCAATGGCCTCGTTTCGTATAGAATCTGTGTGTCGGGTTCATTAAGGGAGACGAGCACACAGATCAATTCTTCTCGTCATTTCCTCTTCCAAGGTTTCCCAGCTATGGAGTTGGCCCAAGGTCACTCATTCATCCCTGCCTCTGTGCCGCCGCTGGTTTCTTCCAGATGCACCTGCTGTTTCCAGGTATGACCAGGACATCTCTGAAACCGCCGAGGCCGCCGTCAGTCCTGGCCTTCCACCCTTGGCCAAGAGAGTGATGTTGCCCACCGAAGCTGATCCGTGTACGTAATCTTTAACCCGGCCCGCCCATTGGTTCTATGTGGCCATCCTGTTGTGAGTCCCAAATTGGATTTGTATGGATCGCTCGTGCAAAAAGCCTTTTAGAGAGAGTGGCGGCCAGACTCGTGGGGGTGGGTGGAAGGGAGACCCGGCCTGGGATGGGTCTGCCTTTGAGTCTGACTCTCGCTCTCTCTCCCTTCGCTTCACCTCATTCCATGAAGGCTGGATGGAGGTGACATGAGAGTGGATCCTCTCTGTGGCGGGCAATTCAAGAAGCAGGATGGATAGCCAAGGACTTAAATGAAGCCTGAGAATCAAAAGGACACCGCCCTCTGCTTTTATCGATGGCAACAGGAACCAGAAAGCTCCGGGACCTTCTGCAGTCCCCCCGTCACTCCCTGCCCCCCACGCATTCGAGAAAATCCTCGCTGTTCGATCTCTCGTCAAATGTCTAGGGTTCAGGGAAATTATTTCACTGTGACCACTGGGGGCTCTGGTGGGAACTGGTGAAAAGGCAGCAGAAGAGTGAGACCCCGAAGCCCGGGACCCCATGGGGAGCACAGGCCACTAGGGAGTGTGGCAGCAAGATCCCCGGGGGGAGATGCTACCAGCCCAGGAAGGTGACTGTTTTATTCCCTTCCATTGCTCCCCAAAGGGCAATTCTGGTGCCTGGGGCAACACGGCGTTCGTTGTGTGGACGCCTTTCCATCGCTGGTCAAATCTGCACAGCCCCCCTGGGCCTCTTCACTGCTCCTCCTTCCTCTTCCAGGCGTCTTTGCCTGTGGTGGAGGCCTCGTTGCTGGAACTTGCCCCGTTTCTGGAAAATGCACCTTCTTTCATTACGGAGCGTGACGGAGAGAGCTCAGACGGTGCCATCTGTATGGGGTTTAATCCCAACTTCTCGCATGCTGTCTCTGTGGGCCTCAGTTGATCGACTCGGCAGTGCACTGTACAACAGAGAAAATCACAGCCAGTGCTGAAGCATCGGCCCCAGGGTGGAAGCAATACGTGGGACACAGCAGAAGTTCAGAGTGAACTGCGCATCCTGTGCTTGATTTAGCGGCCTTGATCCCGGGGTGTCTCTCTCCTCACGTTGGCCTTTCGTGGTCTGCACACTAGTGTTTGTCTTGCCGTTCCACCCTATGACAGCGACAAAACCCTTTCTGGAAGAACGTCAGAGCACCGCGTTGCTCCGTGTCGAGTCTGGCTTCACCGGTCCCCAGCTGCGGGCCTGTGGGCCTCGCACGTCACCTCTCAGAAGCCCGCTCTCCGCTTCTGTCGCCTGCCTACTTCCCAGAGTGGCTGCAGGAGCAAGCGGGACGCAGGGTCTGAGCCTTTGTGCTGTGTGGGTTGATGCCTTCGTTACTCATGAACCTTCTCTAGGCTGAGCACGGTCTTGCCCTATTCACGGACGGGTTAGGATCTGCAAGGTGCCGCCGGCCTCAGGGGTGAATCTAACCCCCAGGTCAAGCCTGGCGTGTGAAGTCCGAGTAGACCGGTCCGACAGGAGGCTCGCTTTGATGACACTCGGGTGGTCGTCTTCATGTGTAGGACGGTGTCTCGCGAACAGCGGGGTCCTCCGGAAATATTTGGCGAATGAATGAATACACGAGGAGGAAATCGCGCCCCCTCCCCGGGTTCCTCCTGAGTGCTTACGAAGTGATTTAGCTGATGGTCGCCTGGCCAGGAGTTTTCTAGCGTAGGGACTGAGGCTAACGGTTCCCTCGAATCACTCCCCCACCCGGCCGTGGCCGGCTGTGCTGCCCCCGGGGCAGGCCCCTCCCTGGGCAGGTCTCCGGGGCGCCCGTGTCACAGTCTTCCCGTCGTGCAAATCAAGTGGCGTTCATGAGCCGAGAGGAGCGCTGGCATCCAGCTCGCCCATCCGTTTCTCCCTCTGGGTTACCTGCCTTCCAGCCCTTTCCACTGACTCGTGAGGTGGCTCAAATAAGACGACGCGAGAGTACACCCATCTCACGTTCGGGTGACATCGCGGGCTCAAGGCGCCTGCCAGACGCCGGCCTTCAGAGAGGGGCGGTGGCCATTCCTTCCTTTTCCCTCCCATCTCATAAAGGGATGGCCTTTCCCTCTTCCTCTCCTCGTTTGCCCCTTGAAAAGTTCCGTCTCGGGTGCTGCTTCACATTGTCTCACTTCCTCAAACAGGTGCTTCTAATTTCTTTGTCGTCTTCCCTGGGAATGGAATCCATTTTATAATTTTTGGGCCACTTTAGGGTATATTCTTGTAAAGCCCAGGGTTTGCCCATTAGACTTCCTTTTACCTTCCACATCCATTTTCCCCCTTTTTCCTATCTATCTGTCTGTCTATCTATCTATCTATCTATCTATCTATCTATCATCTATCAATCATCTATCTACCTACCTATTAATCTATTTATCTATTTATTTTTATAAACAGTCACAATGCAAACATTCTGTGGGATTTTCTTCCCATGGGAACGCCTGGCCATGAAAACATTGTTTCTTCATGGATTTCCTATTGCCCAGGTAGGGGAAAGCAGGATGGCATTGAATAAGTCTTTTCACTTCTTCGTGTTTCTCCCTCTTCTCTAGTTTCCCCTTATGCCTTTCCCTTCAATAAGCCACCCTGGCTTTACAAGGTAGGTATTGGGGGTCCCTTTATCATTTTTAGGACCCAAGAGCACTACTGAGTGATTGGCCCATCGGTGTGCTGGGTATAATTTTACAGTGAGAAAATACCTACTGCCCTGAGTGGGTGGGTGTGACGTCCCCTTCCCCTACAGACGTGCGTCTCATCCCTCCTAACGACATCCCAGGGTAGAAGGCAGTGGCCAGTTATTTCTTCTGACTTTTCCCATCAGGGAACGGCATGCGGAGGATTAGCTATTTTATCTGAAATCACCCGGGAAGGCCAGGCCACACACTCTGATGAGGGCTCATTTTCAGCTTGAGGTGACAAGGTGAGGACTTCGCTGGTCGCGCCTCTTCCTTTGCCTTGCGGGCGTCCTGCAGTGCACACGGAGGAACATGCGACAGGCACGCACACGCCCGAGACCGGGGATGGGCAGACCAGCTACTAGGCTGCGTCCAGCAGCACCAAACTACATGGCTTCAGGAACAGTCCTTTAAGCTCCCTGGCTCAAGTGTCCTCTTCTGTAAACTAAGAGAGTTGAGGACAATGACCTCTAAGGTTGCGTTCAGCCTGGGCCATTTACCTTCTGATGATTGACATGTGCCAGCCAATGACAAAGATGACCTAAGGTCCACTTTGCCCGGGACAGGGCCCGTTGACCCCTGACACCCCAGGGTCATCACGAATGGCTCCTCAGAGATGTCCCAGTGTGAACTATTGTCATAGGTAAACCAGGATAGAGTAGATGGACCTGAACTGCCAGCCTGATACCAACAGGGCTCCGGAAGCTGCCGCCCAGACCCTCGTGGAGAAATCTAGGCCGTGTGCGCCCCCGTCTGTACTGAGCGTCTGCTCCATCCTGTCTCTACTGAAAGGCCATCAGCAGAAATGCGGGCTTTGCAGTCCCGGTGGCTGGCAGGTAGGGGCTTCATGGGTCGACTCGACTTTTTGCCACTCGGTGAGAAAATATAAGCCGATCTCTGTACCAATGGAAGTGGGTGCTGTGGAGCATGGAATTTGTTTTGTTGAAAAGCCAACGGGACAGGTGTTTCTTTCATCTCTAAGGAGAGGATTAGGGGCCGCTGGTACCACATCTAACTGTTCTGTCCGTCTTGGGACGGACTGTTTCCTCTCTGGAGGACCTTCTCTACAGGGCCATGTTGTTTTGATTTTCCCCAATAGCCTACGTGGTCGGCGGGGTGCGTCTTTCTGTAACGGTGGAACACGAGCACAAACCAGTGAGTGGCCTGCAGCGACCCCGTCACCTTCCCGTTCCCCACGGCGGATCCTCGAGAAACATCTGTGAGGTCAGGTTGCTCTCCCATCGCAGAAATTTTCTCTTCCAGAGCTCCGACAGGACGTGGTGCAGTTTGTCCGTCACCCTCCTGGTGACGGGAGGCTCACCCCTTCACAAGGCAGCTCAGCCCAGTGTCGAACAGTCTCCAGTCGTTGGGCCAGATGACGCTATGGCCTAGGCCCCACATGCTGGGGGTGTCGCCTTCCAGAAGCCGAAGCTTCTGCACAGTCGGCCTGCGTTTTCCTGGAGGGCAGGAGGAATCCCCCAGGGCAGGAAGGGGTTTCAGGTTCTGTGAGGATACAGAAAAGTGCATGTTCTCAAAACAAAGCAAACAAAACAAAACAAAACAAAACAAAATGCTCTAGATAAATCCAAGACTAGAACACACGGCTTTCCAAACTAGATGGTTTTGGAGGCCCAGGGTAAGGGAGAGGGTGCCCAGCCGGGACTCCCGAAGGGAATCGTTTCCTTATTTTTCCTGTCGTCTGGAGGAATGTCCTCTCCTCCGGTGCTCCAAGTGCTGAGTGACCCCACCTTGCAGGATGGCACCTCGAAACGCTGCCGTCAGACTCCGCTCTGGCCCACCAGCTGCTTTCCTGCCGCTGTCATGTCACCAGGCCACACTGTCGCCCACGCTCCCCGGCTGCGGGGAAAGTTTTTCAGTCAACATTTCCCTGGGAGCGCTGTGCTGATTTACAAGTTGTAAGCAACCCCATGCCAAGGAGAAAGGCCGGCCGGGGTCCCTGCGGGATGGCCTAGCTGGACCACAAGATGCCCAGAAGCCATTAACAAGCTGAGGTGACAGACACGTGGTGAGGAGGTGAAAAGGGAACCTCGGGGAAATCAGCCATTAACGTGGGAGAGAGGGAGAGAGAGCAAGTGTGAAGTGTCAGGCCGAGTGGGCCCAGCGGTTCAGTCGTCCCTTAGACTTTCCCCGCGGAGCCTCCGGGTCCAGGCAAGCTGGGTCCAGGGCGACTGCCCACTGGGCCTTTGCGGGCATGTCTGCTTGGGTAGGGTGGCTCATGAGACAGAGAAGCCCAGGAATTCCCAGTCTGCTCCTGGCCTGACAGGTGGGTTGAGAACGTTAAGGATTTTAAGGAATTCACCTCAGAGGCTGGAGTCTGCCCGAGATTGCTCTGCCAGGTCCCCCACCCCGTGTCCTCATGGGAAATTCTCTCTGACATGGAACCTGGTTTCGGTCGGATTGATTTGTTAGAGAAGCAGTGTGTGTTTGGGGGGTGGTGGCGAGGAGCAGCAGCCCTGGACAGATTCGAATTCCTAGAATCTGCGGCTGTGTGATTTGGGACAAATAATTAAATCTGTGGGCCTCAGGTTACACATCTGCCCGGTCTGGATGGTGATGCCCATCACGGAGGGTTGTGGTGAGGATTAAATGAAATTCAGGGGAGTAGCCTGTGCGGCGGCTGACACAGAAGTCACTCGAGAGTGGCGTAAGCAACCCCATAGCAAGGAGAATCTCTTTTTAGCATCTCTTTTTGAGCATTTAACGTGAATATCTATTAAATGAGGTATGAGTTGCGTTGGCAGGTTATGGGGGTGGTGACTTGGGCGGGTGGTATGAGGCCAAGACGAGGTCAGGGGACTCGGGGACATTGCTCTCCGTGTCTGGTGGATGGACCCTCCCTCCCTGTGCCGGCTCACTGCCCTCAGCCGACAGAGATCCAGAACGTTCGGCCCCCACGTCCCCACCTCTCTGTGGTTGCTCTGTCTTTGCCCTGGTGTCGTCACCCAAAGTCAGTCCGAAGCGAAGGCACCTGCGTGTCTCTGACTGGCCCACGTGTTTCTTATTTCCACTGTCTTCAGGCTGCTTCCGAGCTGGGAGGAGACACTTGAGGTCAACATTAGGGTCTTACTGGACACAGCAGGCATCAGTTGGGTCTGGGACAAACATCATTTACAAACTATAATAGAATTGATACGTTTCACCCCAGAAGGGGCCACCTGTTTCTCCCCCCTCCCCGACTTTTCTTAGGCCGCGTACACTGCGGTGTACAGATCACGGCCGCACCGGGTTTTCTCTGAAACTCCCTACAGCACTTCCGTGAATCAGACGACTTCGTAATCCTCCAGTGTTTTCATTAAAAATGGATTTCAGAAAAAAAAGAAAAAAAGCAGTTCTGGGAATTCTCAACCCGGTGTTGCTCTAATGGTATGGACAAAGTCGCATTCGAAGAGTGACCTTCCTGAGAAGCAGCACGGCGTGGATGAAGGCAGAACCCTAAAAAGACAGTAACCGTGGGAAACGCGGTTCTTGGGAGATGTCGCCAGGAGAAGGACAGAGGAGGCAGGCGAGCCTTCGGGGGGCGTCTCACTCCAGAGCTGAGGTTCGCTGCGCAGAGACGCATCCTCAGCCTGCACTGTCCCCCCCGCCCCAGACGGCAAAGCTGTACACACCACGATCTTCCTTTCACAGCCACGTCTTTTCTCCTGAAGCATCGTGGGGCCCTGACGAGGCAGCTTATTTTCGCACGGGACGTTATGCCACGTCTTGTCATGATAGCGTGTTTATCTTCGAGAACCAGTTTTTCCTAATGGGCATTTCAACAGCCCCTCGTGGGGGGGAACGCTTTGGCGGGACAGTGGGTGGTGGAGGGATCAGGAGGGGACCCCCGCGTGCGGGTGACAAAGCGGCTTCTCTTTGGGCTCAGTCACGTCGAGGACATTCGTTAAAGCCCTGTCCTCGCTCAGATTCCCGATCATTCGTCTGTGAACTGTTTTGAAAAATATATTTGTTAAAAAAGTAAAAAAGGCTTGTCAAAGTCCTCTAGGTCAGGGCCTACTAACATTTTCTATAAAGTTCCAGATTGTCTGTATTTCGGGTAGCAGGCTCGCGTCTGTCCAAAGCAGCCGCGGCCCGTTCCCAAATCAACGGAAGAGGCGTGTTCTGATGAGACTTTATTTGTGAGTACGGACATTTGCATTCCATGTAATTTTCCCGTGTCATGAAATGTTCTCTCTCTTGATTTTTCAACCATTCGAAAATATAAGTGTAAATGCGGAGCCACACAAAAACAGACCAGGGGACAGATCTGGCCCGTGGCCTGTAGTTTGCTGACGCCCGCTCTAAGAAAAAAACACTTTTGGCACCCCAAAATT
The DNA here is from genome assembly GCA_030015415.1 of Cynopterus sphinx. Classification (NCBI taxonomy): domain Eukaryota; kingdom Metazoa; phylum Chordata; class Mammalia; order Chiroptera; family Pteropodidae; genus Cynopterus; species Cynopterus sphinx. The sequence continues at coordinate 5,165,536 of CM057391.1, forward strand.
CATTAATTATTTTTTTCCCGGCGTGGTTCTTGTGCAGGATTGACCATCCGACTGCGGCTCCTCTTTCATGGCGTCACTAGTAATAACCCGACGAGAGATCATCAAACCGGGGTGGGATTTCTTCTTTCTCTAGGGACGCAGACGCTAGTCTCAAGGAAACAAAACGCCGAATGGGCCCGTCTGCTGTGCCCTGGGTAGGTCACTGAGCTCTCCTACGTGGAAGCTGCTTGCGTACGTGGCGGGGAGGCAGATTTGGGTAGGGGAAAGCATTCTTTTTAAACTTATCGGGAGCAGCCCAGTTATCCTCCCCGCGTCTAATAATCACAAAGCTGGCCTCGCAGCTCTTATCAAACCCTTTCGGAGGGGTCTGCATCGTTTCACCGATTTCAACAAACTGTCCCGGCGCGAAGGAAGATTAGGCCAGGCCGTGCGTGTTTACCCTGTGGAGTTGTGGCTGTGTTCTCTTGGAGAGAGCGAGCTATGGAAATGGAAGTGCACGCTGGTCTCCGATGGGTTCCTGCGACAGGAAAGAGTTGGCGGCCCGTGCCCAGGTGAATGAGAGTGAGATTCGACGCGCTGCTCAGGACCCTCCCCTCCGCAGACGCAGCTCCCTAAAGGGCGCAGGGCCAAGGCCGCTGTACTTTCTGTTCCCGCTGAGCTTGGGGTGGCAGAGGCCTGCAAAGCAGGGAGGGGTGCAAAGGCCGGCGTGGTGAGCACGCCACAGTGATGGCATGAAGGAGGCAATGCTCCTCCTCCACCTACAAGGGAAGACAGAGACCCAGAGGGAGGGGCGCGATTGGCCGAGGCCTCCCGGGCCTAAAGGAGGTGGACGAGTCCAGGGTCCCCCTGTCACTCTGCACCGCACGGGGGGTTCAGAGACTGGCTTGATGGAAGTGACTGCTGACCCCCAACTTCCCCACCAGTGACCAGGCTTCACTAGGCTCCCCCGAGGCACCCTCGTGGGCGTGTGACTGTTGATCTCGCTCACCAACTGGGTTTGCGTTTCATACTCCCCAGGCCCACAGCCAGCCAGGGTGTGACCACCCGCTACAAGTCAAAGGACACGCCAGCTTTCACAGGGGGATATTTTAGCAAAAATCTTTAGCCGAACCCCCCAGTGGAGACCCAACTGTGAACAAAACAGGGAACTGGGGAACATAGAAAGGGATTTTTCAGGATGTCTACTCTAGAGGCCTGGCAGACGAGAGCCCAAGGTCACCCTGCTGCATCCCCCTGTGAGAGACTTGGGTCTGTGCCCACTACTCCCACCTCACCCCCAAGGGTGCTGCCAGGGACAAACGCACGTGACCAGGCTTGAGGTCAGGACGCTTGGCATCAGTTGTGTCCTCACTCTCCCTCCGCAGGCCTCAGGCTCCTCATCCATAAGGGCCCAGCGCTGGGGGAGATGCTTTGAGAGCTCAGCCCTGCTGGCAGTTTCCTTTAAGTGCTGGGCGCTGTGTGCATTGCTTTGGGTTATGACAACCCTGCTAACAGCCTCACAATTTCCTATGGAACGGGAAGATGACCCCAACCAAAGGAGGGAAATGGCCATCCAGACACAGATGTGTTGGAAGGCATCGACTTCAGAACTCTTCATGCACATCGAGTAAAAAGCTTGCTCTTACTCCAGGCCAGGACACGTAGATATAAGTTTTCCCATTGAATCCTTATAAGACTCACATCAGAAAATTAAAGCTGAGAGAGATCCATTTGCCCCAAATTATAAAACTAGTAAGTGGCAGAACCAGAGCTTGAACTTGGGTCTATTTGGCTCCAAATTCCCCATTGTGCTATAAGACAAAGATGAGATAAATCAACTTTTCATTGATTTATACGCCCCTCCCCAAAAACCCCTCCCAAATCAAACTCTGTTGTTCTCTTTCCTCCTGATCGTATGTCTTTCCTTTCATTTCAGGGACCAGAGACCAATTCTGTAACAAAGATTGCTTTTGTGACCCAGACAGAGATCACAGTACTTGAGGGACGTGCTACCCTAGGCGGGAGAAGTGGCAGGGCTGGGCCTGTCTAGGGCTGCCTTTCTGGAGCCTTCCCTGTAACTGGGGCTCTGCTTTGCGCTTCCCTCTGTGCCCTGCCCTGAGTCGGCCATAGGTGGCCAGGGCCAACTGCTTCTTGGGTTCACAGGCCGTCCCCAGTTGAGTTAAGAAAATATGTTATCACCAAGAACCTAGTGCCAGGAGAGACCAGATGGACGTTTTCAATGCTGTATTGGCGGGAGGTGGGGAGGAGGAGGAGGCACAGAGAGAGGGAGAGGGAGAGACCTCAGGGCTTCGTGCCGGGACGTCCACTGACACCCAATGCCTGGTTCCGCCGATCTGTTTCCTGCTGTCACAGGGAGCTGGTGAAGAGCTGCAGCTGCACTGGGGTCAATGTCAGCGGGGCCCGAAGAGCAGCTTCGTGGCAAGGACCGGAGCACTGGGCGGCCCGGGGAGATGGGCGTGGGTGGGAGAATGTGGCTGCGGGGATCCTCGGGGGACGGTTCTGTCCCAAGATTTCAGTTTATCTTGGGTGGAAAAGGAGTTCCCCTCCAATGGCCTGGCCAGGAATGTTGACGTCACAGGGACAGGGAACAGAGTTCGATTGTGTGTCGCACAGCACTGGGAACGGGCCGCTATGCCTAGAGGGACGTCCTTATCAATTAGGTAATGTCTGCTCACGATTGAGGAACTGCGGGATGCATGCTCCAGCTGCTGATACGTTAGCAAACATTTGCAGACGGCACCCGCACCTTGTGGGAAAAGGTTTCCTTGGCCTGGGTCCCACCGGTCTGAGCCCTGAGAGGCTGGTGGAGCCAACAGCATCACCGGGCGACTGAAACAAAGCCGCATGGCAGAAGCGTGACTGGGCAGGGGAGCAGCCCTGGCTGGGATTGAAACACCACCCCCCAGAGGTAAACGTTTGTCGATGCAGAAACGATGCCGGTAACCACATTTCCGTCCCCACCTTCTCCCAGCCTTCCTTTCTTTCCCCATTTTTCCTCCCATTTTCCCTCCCGCCTTCCACTCCCTTTCTTTCCTCCGTCTATTCTTGTCTCACTCCTTCTTTCTCCTCTTCCTTCCTTTCTCCCTCCTTTTTCCCGTCCTCCCTCACCCTCTTCCTCTCTTCTTCCTCCCCATTTTCTCCCTCCCCTCCTTCCCCTCCCTGTCCTCCTGCTTTCCTTGAAATGCTAACACTTAAGGATGTCCACAATATGTAAAACACTGGGCTGCGTGCTGGGCATACAGAGATAATAGCAGAGCCTTGCCCTCGAGGGAATGATAGCTAGAGGCACAAAATAAATGTGAAAATGGATAGATGTAAGAAGGATGCCTAAAAGAATGCGATGGTAGAAGTATGTAGGCTCTGTCATAGCCAATGACTGTGTAATCGATTTTATTTAATGTTCTTCCTTTCTCTTGTCTTTAGAAAAAATCAAATGAAAAGAATACAACCTATTGTAGGGTGTAAAATTTAAAAGATCATCAATGCAATCCCCAATCTCACCAACCAGTAATAGAAACATCTGAAGAATGTACGCATGTAATACATACATATCCATGCGTGTGTACACATTTACATATTTTAAAACAAGAGTGGGATATTACTGTCTACACCGTAACATGTCCTTTTCGATGAATGTATTATCAGCATCTTTCAGGATTAATAACTTTAGGTGGGCCACGTCCTTTTTCATTGAATATAGAGCGAGCAGGCCATCAACTAGGAGGCCCGCAATTAACCCTATCGATCCCCTGTTACTAAGAAGCACAAGGTTCTCAATTTGGGGCTACCAATTTTTTTTAAAAAACAGTCCTAATCATAACTAAACAGTTACACGTTGGTCAGGTGATCTCCTTAGAATAACTTCTTAAAAGCGGAATTCCGGAAGCAGTGTGTATATATTTTTAAGACGTTTTGATACATAACCCAATTGCAGCCCCAAAAGATTCTGTCTCAAGATATTATTATTTTACTGTTCTCAACTCCCAGCAGCTGGACGATAATTCTCCCATCGAAGTGGGATTCGGACAGTGCATCACAGTGCATCACATAGGTTTTGCATGTTTTCTGTCTTTCCACCAGACTGTGAGCTCAGTGAGAGCGGAAGCTGTCGCTGTCTTGCTCAGCGTACACCCCTAGTCCCTAGCACAATTTCTAATAGAATTTTAATTCACTTGGGGTTGAATGGATGACAAGTGAATGAATGACACATCTTTAGGATTAAGGAAAGGACCGAGGATGAGCGGAGAGAAAGAACTGTAAAGAGGAGAGGAATCCCCCATCTCATATAAGAAAGATGTCATGGGATGCAAGAAAACTATGAAATGATCTTCAGATCCCCAGAAAAAGACAATCGAGGCCGTAGAATAATTCTCCACATCCCATTTGGGAAACTCAGCTGGAAACTGTGGGGACACATTACTTATGACCTTCAAATCCAAAAAGGGACACGAAGTAGTTGTCTGGCGCAGTGAGTTCCACCCTCCTGGGGCTCACAACACACCGCATGACGTCCGGACATGCCCCATGTGCCAATATATGGCCCTGCTGCGTCGTGTGCCTGTGCCTTTGTTACAGAGAATGCAAAGGAGTCTGTGAACAACAGGTGGATGAGAGACAGACAGACAGGCCTCAGGTCTCAGTGTATCTCCCTATTTTATGCTACTGAGATACTGGGAAATGCCTGGGAGTATCTAGAAAATCAGACCATGGGAGGCTGTCCTAGAATTTTAACCAGACACGCCCATGAAGGACCCTGTTTGGCTTCATCGCATTTTATCCCATAAACAGGGCGTCTCCTTCTCTCTGCCCATGAGAGTCTCTGGCATGTTCAGTTGTGAAGTTATTCTCGACCACGGGTCCAGCTAGAATCTCAAGGGCTTCCTCTGTCCGCGTTTCCTCCATCACCTGAGAAAGCAGGCGACGTTGGCCACAGTGGTGCAGCTGGAGCACCCACGGGTCCTGGAGTGAAGAAACCACGCAGGTGAATGATGGGGAGTCTGGAGGAGCTAAAGGTGAAGGGGCAAACGAAGTCAGGTGTCAGGGGTGAGATGACAGAGCCGTGGCTTCTGAGGCCACCTCCCCTCCTCACTGTCTCACCTTCCTTCCCCTTGTCATAGATGATTCCTTCTAGAAGCTGCTTTTGGTCAGTGTGCAAGAAAAATCAAGCCCCGAGATAAGGTTGAGCCTCCTAAGAGACTAAAAAAGGGAAAACGAAATAAAATTTTCTATACTTTTATTTGAGAGAACATCATACTGAGACTTAAAAGACTTCTGGATTTTTTTTAACAATCAGGAGCACTTTTCCCATCAACTCTGCTCAGTTCCCTTCGTACCAGCAAACTGAATTGCAAAAAAAAAATTAAAAAAAAAAAATTAAAAAAAAGGCACCCTGTAGCCCCAGCTAATTGCACAGAGAAGCCTTTTGCTCAGAACTGACCCCGTGATCCCTGCGCTGGGTGGGCGGGGCTTGCTTTTCAGCCCCTGGGCCAGGCTCCCTTGGACAGTGCACAGCCTGTGCAGCCATCCACAGCCACCCCTCGTGGGGTGCTCTCTCTCCGGCCGTCTGCACGGCAAGTGAAGGCACACGTCCCGCGTGTCCGGATTTATTCATCTTCCCTGTATCAGTAAGGAGATGCCACTCCAGCACATTAAATATTTACAATGATCAGAGACAAGACAGGACACAGCACGGAACCAAGATAAGAATGCAGTTTTAAAATATTTACAATGGATATGTCTTGCTCCTTCTGGTTCTTCTCTTTGGCCTGGCATTTTAGGCCTCTGATCTTTTTATTGTGTTTCCTTTCCAGGCCCTCTGCAGTTTGAACATGCCTGACCGAGCCTCACGAGTAAATGCAAGAGGACTGTCCCATGTAGGAGAGACGTTTGGGTGAGTTGCACTCCTGTGCTGCCGAGCAGGACTTCTGCACAGCCTCGTTAGCTAATGCTGAGTCTCCTGCATGCGCCTGACCCAGGTCTGCGAGTGGCTCTGTCTGTGGACCTACCCAGAACAGGGCCAGCGGAAGGTGGAGACGTGCTACTGAACTTGCACCAACCACGAAAATAATTTGGTGCCGGTGTCCTGAATATGTCGTTATTTTGGTCACCGGAGTAAACCATGTGCTGGGAACCTGCTTACGATCCTGACATCGTTCAGTCCTAAAACGACGCACATTCTTACGCTCAGAAGCACAACTCCGTGGAGTTTGATTTTAATCTCCATGACCAGTGATCAGAGACAACAGAATTTTGACCTAATGGTGCCACATCAGCAGCACTAAGGAGCAAAAAGCGTTAGAAAAACAAGAGCAGGAGGTAATTGGGCCTTTTTTAATTGTAAAGAGTGAAAACCTTCAACTGTGAAGCATCTGGCTACCCACAGAGATGGAGGATCTCTAGCGTTTGGGGTGGGGCTCCCGAGGACTCTCAGGAATCGGAGGCGTTTTGTTCGGCGGGTGCCACGTTTGACCTTGAAGCGGCGAGGCTGGCACTCACTCCTTCGCATCCTGGGGACCTCCGGGTGCCCTTGCTCGCTGGCAGTGTCTGCCCTCGGGACTCTGAGAGCCTCGCCTCCGAGTATGAGCCTGTGCACGTTTCTGGTGTGTATTTATATCGAGGTGGCCGCGTTGCCAGGGACCTCTGAGAGAAAGCAGAGCGGAGATAAGTCCTAATCCACCTTTCTGTGATAATGTGGCGCAAAGTGAAGAGACCCAGGGCTCCATCCTCTGGTCTGGCATTGCCCTGGGCGGGGCGGGGCGGCCCGAGGGGTGTTCTCAGCAAAGCCAGCAGGCGCTGGGGCTGAGGCTTTTGCGCTGGAAATGCTCCTGACACACCAGCATGTGACCGAACTCTGTGCGGCAAGTAGGGAGGCCTGGGAAGGAAGAGAGGAACGAGAGCAAAAATGGATCTGTGAGCAGCAGATGTGGATTTGGGTGACCTTCTAGAGATGCAGACAGCTGGAGAAGTGGGATCTGGGAATGCTAGGGCTGGCCAGGAGCCAGCGGGGCTAGTGACAGCAGGCCGTGGGGCCCAGTCCAGGTGCCCGCATCCCAGGTGTCCAGAGGACAGCACAGCAGTGAGCGCCCTCCCGAAGCTGACACCGCGGTGCTGTCCCCTAGGATGGGCCAACAGGTCTGCACCAGGGGATGGGGAGAAGAGCCTGGAGCCCTGCGTGGGAATGAAATCGGGAGGCGGGGGACAGACAGTCCATGCTACGCACATGGGTCATGTATCAGGATGAGGTGGCGGAGTGGGCACAGCAGCGTATCCTCACCAGACGGCCCTGGCTTTGCCTCCTACACTTACCCGTGCACCAACGTGGGTGACTCATTTACGTTTGGGGTGCCTCCATTCCTCATAGGGCTCATCTGAGAAACCAGGTGTGAAAATCCTTCTGGATGGAAAATACAATGCACAGTGGAGAGTTCCGGTTCCTGGGAAATGGCCCGTTTGTACCTCCTTTTCATAACAAGCATCGCGCGTTGGTACCTGACCGTTTTTATCCTTGCCACTAACTTCCCCCGGAATGTCTCTCCACCTGTCAGAACCTGAGGTGGGAAAGAAGAACACGGGCTGGCGGTTTAGTCAAGTGCCACAGGCACTGGCTCAAGAGCCCACGCAAAGCGCCCTAGACAGCCCCTTCCACGACCATCCTTCCTCATGGGGACCTGCACAGGCTGCCCTCCAAGGTGCAGTGGGGAAATGCTGCAGAGGGCCAAGGTCTTGCCTTGGTGTCTCTCTCACTTCACGGCATGAAACCTCCCAAGACGGAATCGTCTGTTCACAAAGAATTTTAATCAAAGTCAGTGGAAGAAGGAAAAGAAAATGCGGAAACGATCCACGACATAAAAGGAGCCACCCTGACAAAGCAGCCAGGACCGCACAGAACTGAGCTCTTCTGGGCTCCCAATCCCAGCGCCTGCAGTTGTCTCTCTCAGCAGCATTGGACTCGTGAGATCCTGGCCTGGGTTAATGACCCAACTGGACCCAGACCCAATAACCCACCAGGATCCTTCATAGGCCCTGTGTTTTGTTTTATTAGATATTCCCTGAGAGTTCTTGCCACGACATTCTCGAGATGTTCTGGGTTCTGGGATTCACAGGGTTCGTCTAGGTCCTCTGGCTGATGGATGGCCAACGTCAGACTGTGGTACCAGCAGGACAGGCCCCCTGGTCCGTGGACATCAGCAGCACCGCCCCGTGCGTGGGTAAACTGAGGAGTCCATCGCTGGGGCTCCAAGTGGCCAGAGGCCCTGAAGTGGTGGCCGTGGGACTGGTGGGCAATGGGGGTCAAAAGTCAGCCAGCAACGGTGCATCAGAGGAGAAGAATTATTGTTCCCTGGACACGAAACAAGACGATTCTGGTTCTGAGCCGTCCTCTTCACGGAGAGCGCCTTCCCGCTCACAGCCTGTGCTCAAACCCTTCCCCGTGAGCCCTTTCCAGCTGATAAATATTTAAACCGTGTCTACTGTGGCCCACAGGTGTTTTGACTCATGCCGACCTCTTCTAAGGCTGAGTGAAGGCCTTGATCTGGGTTGGTTTCCACATTCAAAGAAAGTACAGAAAGGGCAGTAACGTCACGGTCCCGGGTACCATCTACTAGGAACAGGACTCAGGCAGTGGCCAGGGGACAAGAGACAACACGTGTGAGTCTCAACTGCCACCACCTAGAGAAGAACTGCTAGGGCCAGGCAACTCAAGAGGTCAGGGCCACCGCCCAGGCGGAGTGCGGCGTCACCACATCGATGGAGAGTCCCAGGTGGGCCGGGCAGCCGGGCGGGAGCTCTGCGTGCGTGCGTCATCCCTGACGAGCCAGGGACAAATCGGAGCTCAGAGCATGAGACCCAGGCCTGGGGTGGCAGGACTGTTGCAGTCCCAGCAGGAGTGACCCCGGGACAGAGCCCAGCTGGGCCTGCACGGAGAAGCACCGGGATCTTCAGTCACAAGAAGAGTCGGAATCCCTTCTCTCGGCCTTTCTAGATCCCACCCTCCTTCGGAGCACAGCTCAGGGCCACTTCCTAAAAATGAAGATTCCCGTCTCCCCCCACCACAGAGGCCGCATCCTGTTCCGATTTCCAGAAGAGTGTTCCCTTCGTCTCTGTCCCGCTCTATTTCTTTCTTTCATTCCTGCGTCTGAGCCGAAACCACTCGGAGCAGGGGCTAACTACAACACCCTTGAGGCAGGTTTTGCCCATCACGCCTCACCCCGAAGTTACTCCGTATCTGATAAAGTACTTTCCAGCCCCTCAGCACCACAGCGTGGGCCTCTGACTCCCTACACCAGCTCGGTGGGGACTCTCGGCTTGAAGACCCATTCACGGTCCATTCAGCCAAGGGCAGTGCCGGCCTGGAATGTTCCAATCAGTAGACCAGTCGGATCTGGGCTTCTTTACTTGAGAAGATACTCCTGAGTTGACTTATTTGAAGAAATGCAGTTTGCTTAAGGACTCTGAGAAAGTCCCAAGAGGCGGGAAAAAATTCAGAAGCAGATCTAAAGGAAAAAAGAAAGAAAAGAAAGAAAAGGAGGATATTCTGCTTAGAAATGTGGCTTACAGCTGACATTCGCCTTTCCTCAGATTCACTCCTGACTTTGCAGCCCGTCGACGGAGTGACGCTCTGCCAACCAGACATGGTCACCTGCTGGGCCACTCACGCGGGGCTCCTTGGCTGTGTCTGGAAAACCTTGCGTTGTGTCTCTCTCTTGCCCTTGTCTCCCATCCCCCTCCTCCCAGCGCAGAGCCTTTGTTGATGTTGACAGCTCATCCCGGAGCCATCATTCATCCTGCCCATGGCAAACTTTGGAGAAAATAAAAAACCCTGCTCCCCTAATCTCATTAGAAGGGCTGCAAATTGAATTTAGCCCCTCTCAGTGTCCCCTCAGCTGGCTGTCATTAGGAGCAGAGGCTGGGCCTTGGCGGAGACCCAAAGACCAGCTAACTGAATTTGAGACGCTGTGGTCCTGACAGGCCGAGGGAGGTAATTGAAGAGCCGTGGGGCTCCTGGTAACATTTCGGGCCGGGATTACACTGGGGAGCCGCAGCCCCCATCTGCACTGCTGTCGGGGCACTAAAGAGCCGCCCATCGGCCTTCCAGGGGTCGGATTATTGATAAAGAGATCATCCCGGATGGAAGGTGGGGGTGCCACGGGGAGGCCGCATTTGGTTATGATGCAACGTGAGTGTTACGGGGCGGGGATGGGTCAGCAAATCACCCCAAGTTAGAAATAATTTGCAGAGCGTGGTCTAATGAAAAAAAAACAAGGGCAGTTCGGGGAGACTGACAGATATACCCACAGACGATGAAGGAAAAATATAACACCGAGTCTTAAATTGTGGGTGTTATTTACGTGTTTATATACATCTTAATAATTTACTTTCTGGGTCATTTTAACTTTATTTATTTATTTATTTTGTCACGTCGATACTAAACCCCAAGCGTGAGGTGGGGCTTTTCTGTGATTAGAAAATCATATTTTTGTGAAGAAGAAATGTGTAAAAACCCCCTGCATCCCTGTAATTAAGCACTGAACAGAGGTTTGTGAGGAGGCCAGACGCTGGCTTCCATTTCCGAGGCCTCCTTAGCTCCCGGGTTTGTTGCGACACTTTCGAGGTGGGTGAAAATTCAGTGATGTACCCTCTGAAGAGGAGACTGACAATAATTAAGCACCTGCTGTGTGCCAGGCTCTGCGCTCAACCTGCTATGCGCCCCGTCCATAACGGAGTAAGATGGGCACTACCATGACCAGTGTCCCCGCTCGATGGTGAGGAGACCGAGTCTTGAAAATATGACTCAATCTCTTGCCCAAGATCACGGGGATAATAAGAGAACTGCCCGGCTAGTTTCCCAGTCCTGTGTCATTTCCCTGAAAAAGCCACAGGGGCGGGATCTGTCACTCAGAGGCACGCAGGGGTGGGGTGGTCAGAGCACCTGCCTCCCTGGGTCGCCGGGAGGATCCCCTGAGCTGTCACTGCGCGATTTCCCATCATCATCGACGTAGCAGGGCCGTGAAGAAGGCCCGTTCCCTCGAGCATTTAGTGGTCTCAGTTTGAGAAGCCGTCGCCCAAATGCGAGGCCACGATACCATCAGACCCAGATTGAGAGTCGGGGCACCTCGCGTTACGCTTACAGAATTCTGGTGGATGGGATTTTTGGTGAAGAGCAAGGGACGCGCCTCAGGCCTTCTCCTGCTCACATGGCATGGCCTTTCTGTTGGCTGGAGTTAGGGTCCCAGCCGAAGGCTCGCGCATACCCGTCATCAGGTCCTCACCCCGCACGAGGCGTCGGATAAATCCTACCCGGTTTAATGCTCGCTCTTACGCGTCTCACGGGCAGAGATCACTTCCGTTTCCTAATGAGAAGAGAGCCTCGTGTTTTCCGTATTCCAGGATGTCTGCAGGGTTAACTGGAGCCTTGGCATTAACCTCAAATGGCACAGACTAATGAAAAGATGGATTTTGCTGCATCAGACGAGACTTATTGGGGTAACTAAAGGCTTCCCTGTCCTTCACTATGCATCCTCATGGTGCTCGGGCTCCAGATTCAGTGAACCTTTACGGGACACTGACGGAGCGCCGGGCTCTGGGTGGACAAGCTTTTCCACATCGTCTCATTGAATTTGCCATCGATTCTCCGAAGAAAAGCCCACGAGTCTGACTTTGCAGAGAGAAAGGAAATTTCGAAAATGTAAGGGGGTTTTCAAGGAGGCCGCATCCACTACATGGAGGCTCTGGGGTTTGAACCCAGGCGTCTCTGTCTCGGACCATCGCAGGGCACTGTCCTGGCACGGAGTGAGCACCCTCCACACGAGCCCCTCTGGAAGCCACTTCTGGTCCGATCAGCTCAGCGATGATAACACCTGTTTGTCCCCCTGAGTTTAATCAAATTCCTTTCTCCATGGATGAAAACACAGGGCCGCAGTGGGGTTAAATGGCTTGTCCAAGGTCACACAGGCAGTTGGCCCTTTGAGCCAAGACCATGTTCAAACTTTTCCTCTAGTCGTCGGGCGTGAGCTCACCCCCCTCACACCTCGGACCCCCTCACTCACAACTCGTTCCCCAGGCCCCCGATGGGCTTGGGGATTTTAGCAGCCTAAAGTTGTCAGGACGATTTTTCCAACGCAGAAAAGGGAGTTGATGATCCCTTTAGCGCTGCTTCCTTCTCTCCATCAGATGCAGGAAAAGCCCAGGGGTCAAGTCACAGCTCCGGAGTGATTTCAGGCTGCAAATCAGAGCCTCATGGTGGCTGGGAGGACCCACTTCCTGGGCCTAACCTGTCGGGGGGGCATAAGCAAGGCTACGATGACCCCCTACACCTGCATTTCTCCTAGAGACCCAGACGCCGTGTTACCTGTAACTCCAGGACTGACCAGTGGGCTTCCCCTGGATGTGACTTTGCTGAGACGTCTCTGGAGACGTGACGCACATTTCAAATTTTTGAGAATTTTCAGAGAGGGGCAGTCCAAGCACTCGTGCCCCGAGTCAATATGGGCACAGACCCAGGACGAGATTATTTTCCTCCTGGTTGAGAATTAGAAACGACTCAGCGAGAGGGGACCCTGGAAAGAGTACGGCCCAACCCCTCACTTTGCAGGATGCGGAGGCCCTGGACGGGGCGAGGGGGAGTGAGTGACCCCGGGTGACAGCAGGTCTGCGGCATTTAAGGACGAGAGAGAGCCGAACTGCCTAGGTCCAACCCCTAGTCCCCCCATTTACTGCTGCGTGACGTTGGGAGAAGCAGTTCTTCTCTCCCTAGGCCTTGGTCTCCCCGTCTGCACTTGGAAATATTCACAGTGTCCACGGCGGGTGAGACGCGGCTCTAAATTCTTTTTTATCACCTCTTTCCCCTCTCCTTACATCTGAGCTGGCTTGCGAGGGTTTTGACAAATACAGTCTATGACATGCCAGTTCCAGGCCTAGTCTTTAAGAGGAACGTGAGCTTCTGTCTTGGCCTCGTGGAGCCCAAAACTGCCACCGAAGAGGCCACCACGCTGTAAGCCTGAAGCGTCGGTGTATCTGGGGAGACAGAGGCCCAGGCAGGCTTTGGCCTGACCGCCCCCACCCCTCCACGTCACCCGAGCTAGGCCTAGACAGCATGCAGCCGAGATGAGCCTGCATCTCCGTGCCTCGCCCTGACCTGTGGGATCAAGAGGTAGGATAATAACCGCTACTGTAGTTTTCAGCCGCTGTGGTCGTGACACAGCAGGGACAACCAGGACAGCGCTTCTCAGAAGTGTGGGATAAAAGCGAGCGATTGCTCCCGCCACAAGCGAGTTGTTCTGCGCCCTGGGCTCGTCGTGGGAGGGCCGCTGAGGCAGGTGTGACCCTCCTGGGAGAAGGACTAGCTAGAGCCTGGCCACACGCCTCTGTTACCTGGAGATTTTGTCCCCCCCCCCTCTGGTCCCTCACGTCCGTCACTCCCGCCCCTGGGAGAAGGAGCGTCCCCAGCCCCGGACCGTCCCTGGGCGGGCCTGGAGGGGTTAAATCCGAGGATGTTGCCCCAGGGCTGGCGATGCAATTCAGCTGCTATTGATTCCCTGTGAGCACGGTGCCCTTCTCGGGTCAGAAGAGAAACCCAAACCACTGTTGAGTAAACACAGTGTTCTGTTCATTACGTCAATTAGGCCGACCCGAGGGGCTGTGGGAGCCCCCTCCTCGCCCATTTGCCGTGACAGCTGCCATGCTAATGAATCCGCAGTGACATGATAATTAAACGGTCACACAAAGTGGGGCTTCCCTCCGACGGCCCCTTTGGGGAGGGAAGCCGGGGTGGCCCTGGCCCGGGCGGGCCCGGGGGTTGTTCCAGGGCCGGGAGGTGACTTGCAGTGCGTGGGTCATGCCCAGACCTGGCCCCCGGGGCAGCCGGGCTGGGACACTGCAGCTGCTCCCTCTGGTGCCGGTGGCCGAGGAGGAGCAGGCGGGGCCAGGGGAAGGATGGAGGGAGCTCCCCAAGGCCTGCTCTCGCTCTCTCTTTATCCTCGGGGAATCCTTAATTGGGTGACGGCTGAAAGGACGCCCCTGCCCCTTTATGGAAGGGGTGGGGTGCCTTGTCAACTCCTGACTGCCCTCGCCTTTCCTCTCGGGAAGGCGGAGAGACATCTGAGGGAGTGACAGGGAAATGGGGACAGCGAAGGCTGCGGAGCCTCGACTCCCTGGGGTCAGAGGGAAGGGCTGGGTGGCCACCTTCCTCGCGAGCTGGGGGGAGAATGACTCTTTCTGGAAGCAGATGATCACAACCCTGCCTCCTTGGAGCCACCACCCGGTTGATGCTGACTCACGAAGTAGACTCCACCCGGCCGTAGTGACAGCCTCGTCCGCTCGTGCTTGAGATCAGGGGCAGGGCTGAGAGAGCCCTGGACGTAAACAGTCAATGCCAGAACCTAAGTTTCTCACGGAGACAGGTTTTGTCCGCGGAGACGACCGGGGTGACCGGATGTCGTCTGGAAGGCCCAGGTGGAGACTCATCTACAGTGACTTCAGACCGTGTGCCGACCGGGGGGGACGGCGAAGCTGGGTGTGGAGTGTGCCCCCTACGAACAGGAAAGAGAGGGAAACGGAAAACAGTCTATTTGGGGCATAAGAAGGAGATGAGTGTCCTGGCTCCGGACGACCCGCTATCACCCCACGAGAGGGGACTAAGTGAACACGCACCAGCCATCTGTCCCTCTGTCATTCACACAAGGACAAACGGACGTGGTAGGGGTTTAAGATACGGAGGCGAACAGAGGCCCAACCCGTGTCCGGCCTCATAAATATTTGGTCAATAAATGAAAGAATGAGGCACAAATCTCTGTCTCTGAGATTCTCCGTACGGTGAAGTGCGAGCCTCTCGCACACACGTGCCGTGAGCGGCTGGTGCTGTCTGCCATGGGCACAGGACCCGGGAGAGAGGACTCTGTTCATGCCAGGAATGTGTCGTCTCGGGCTTTTATGCAAGGCCTGAGGGAGCTCCTAGTGACCGAGTTTTTATTTTCTATTTTTTACAAGATCGTCTAATCCCGTTCACCTCAAGCTGTGAGCAACCAGCGTTAGAGCTTGTTCCAGGAACCCCCATTTTAATTCTTTTCTCCTCCCTGCCAGTCAGCCACCTTGAGTCAAACCACTGGAGCTCACCGGACCTGGGCGGCCATGCAAAAGGAATCTGACCGCCTGAAGCAAATCCAGTTTGATTCATCAAAGTAGCAAAACAAAAAGTCCAAGTTTTTGTTAATTAATTCAACAAACGTTTACCAAGCAGCTACTTGGCTAAAAGTCCTGATTAGAAAGAGACAAATATCCCCACCTCCTCAGGTGGCCGGGGTCTGATATGCGTTGGGAGCAAGCGTGAGGGCAAAGCGACAGGAACACGAACGAACGGGCACACTCTTACCTCACCCTTTCGAAGGGACGGTGGCCGGTGAAATTGCATCTGGGGTGGGTTAAGCCTTCTTTGGAGGAGAGTCGAAGCGTGATGTTCCTGCGGCGGCCCAGCCTTATGCCACGGGAGCTGGTGTGGCGCTGGGGAGGAATGGAGCCGTGGGGACTGCTAATCCTCCTTCAGACGCGGCTGCCTGGAGGAGGCCGCCCTGTGCCTGGGAGAGTCCAGGCAGAGGCTGGAGGGTGAGACGAGGGAAACAGTGACCAGAGGATCCCTCTGGGCAGCAGGATGCCCAGAGTCCTTTCAATTTCTGCTCGGGTGGCCTGTTCATGTTTTGAGAAAGATGAGATGGAACCAGCTTGGCATCTTTTCCAGTGTTTTTGTTTTTATTTATCTATTTATTTATTTATCTATTTATTTATTTATTTTTTATTTTTTATTTTTTATTTTTTTATTTTTGCACTGAGCCCTTGCTACCCAAAGTACAGCTCCTGGACCAGCGTCAGCAGCATCGCCTGAGAGCTCGATGGGTGTCCGGCCCCTGAAGCCCAAGGCCAGACCGACCAAAGCAGAAGCCGACTTCTGACAAGGCCCCAGAGAACTCCCCTGCACAGAGCAGTCTGAGGAGCCCCGGGTTCTATGGCAAAGATGCCGTCACGTCCTCTGCCTCGCTGGTGGCCGTGTGGGCTCTCCACGTCCTCCCTCCTCTCTCTCTTCGAACTTTCCCGAGTGCTCCCTGGGATTGGTCTCCGCCCTTCGTTCCCAGGCTTGCACCCGGGGCATCTGTGCTCTTATCCCACTCCGCCCGCTGTCACTTTGATCAGGGACAGCCCCGCGTGGCCACAGGGAAGCGGCTCCCGTCAGCCATGGCTCCGTGATAGGAAGGCGCCGCATTCGCCCTGCTGCGTTATCCGTGGCCAGCGGATTCCATCCCCTTTGCCTGCCCTCTGTAGGTCTTCTAAGAGAAAAGGGACAAAGAGAAATCCACTCTACGAAGGGACAGTGAGGGCTGAGAGAGAGGGAGAGGCAAGGGACACGAGGGCCTGGTGGGAGGGGAGGGACAGGCGAGGGAGCCGGGACAGCTGCAGAGGACGGGGTCGTTGATGTGGGTCTCGAAGAGAAGCAGCGGGTGCCCTCGAACAAGGAGATTGCGGTTCCCCGGCTTGTTCTTCTGTTCTCCGTTAGCCAGTCTTCGGGTCACTCGTGCAGCAGACACCCGTCGGGGTGCTAGCTCCGTGCCAGGTCCCGTTCTGGGCGATGTGCACAGCGAGGGCAGTGAAGCCCACCTGAAGCACGAGGTGGGTGGGCTGGACATTGCCGGGCAAGCAGGCTGCGAAGGCCCCAGCCCTACGCTGCGAGGCACGTGTGCCATACGCTGTGCCTGGCCTCCCCTTGCTCCCGCCCCCACTCCTGTGGTGTCTGAATTCAAAGGGACCCAGTGCAGAAAAAGCACCCTCCGTGCAACAGATACAGTGACCGGTATGGCCTCTGCGTCACCAGTTATTTTCCTTGGGATTAATTTAATGAGGTGCACACATTCCCGGATGTTTTACGAACAGCCTCACTTACCTATCACAGGATGTCTTGCAAACCATCTCGCTTAACCATCATGGCAGCAGAGGGAAAAGGAAGCTGAGGCTTAGGGAACCGACACGGCATGTGAACTGCCGAGTCAGCCTCCAACCCCAAATCTTGGCTGGGCAATCCTTAAGGAACAGAAGACTAAAGGGTGGCCGGTGGCTAGGGGGACATGAATTGGACGTTTCTGCTTTGTGTTAGATTCTTTTGGAATTGGATTCAACTCATTTGTAATATTTAAAGTGAAAATGTGTTGCTGGGCTCTGAAGGGGAAACCCTGCGGGACTCCCGGCCCTCGTAGTAGTCACTCAGCAAACACTGGCTGAAGTGAAAGGTGAGCCTGGAGGCAGCCAGGGTGTCGAAAGGCCTGTCCGAGCCTGGGAGCCCCGCACTTGAGGCCATCGGGAACGCTCTGCTGGGGGACTGGCTTTATGTGTCCCTCTCCCTCCGCGGAATCCTGGAGACTGTCAAATAAATGACAAGGCTCCTTTTACAAGTCGACCAGCAGTCTGCAGTGGGAGTCGGCGCTGATTGCCTATCTTATCTCGAGTCATCGGTCTCTCATTCAGGCTTCCACAAACAAAACCCTGGGAGTGAGGGCCGGACGGGGAGGGCGCTTCCCAGGGCTCCGTCTGCTCCTGAGCCCCCCGCCGAGGGGGACTGAGCTAAGCTGAGGCCCTGGGGCCAGTGCAGCAGGACGACTCAGGGGGTGGCCTGTCGGTTCTGAGAATGGTGGCGACATGACCACAATGACGAGGATGGCAGTAGGTGAGGCACCGTTTGGGCTAACCACACGCTAGGTCCTGTGTCACGCACTGGTCATGCATTACCTCATTTCACCTGGACGACCCTTTCCTGGGCTAAGGACACGGGGGTCTAGAGAGACTGAACGCATTTCCTGAGTTCACACATCTCCTAAGTGGACAAGATGAGGCTTGAACCTCGATGTGTTGGGTTCTAGATGTTCTCGCCCTCTTATTTAGGGCAGGAAATCACCTTTCTTACCAGCGCAAATCACAAAGCCCTCAAAGACTGGCTCCAGGAGCAGTCCCTGTGGGAGGTGGGACCCCCACCTTCGCCTCTGTCTCAGCTTCTCCTCCAGATCATCTCCCCGGTTTCGTTCTGCCACCCTAAGCCGCCTAGCACCAAAGCTGGGACTCGGAAGAGCTGGATGATGGCAGGACAGAATGTAAGAAACACTGCTTCGGCCTCGTTTGCCCAGAGCTGCTCAGCCTTCTGACCTTAGCAGGACTAGTTCTCCTTTCCAAGGGAGCAAGGGGCAGGGCTCCCGGACGCCGTCCCACCTAAACGAGAGAGAGGCTTGACCGTGCAACAAAGAGCCCAGGTTCCAGCCTCCAAGCCGGGCTCGGCCACTCCCTAGTTCTCCCATCCCGAGCGGAGAACCTCAGCCTCCCGTGGTGTTCTCGCACGTAGAAGAGGAATGAGCGGCGATGCTGGCCGAGGGTTGACTGAGACGATGTGCATGAAGCGATCAGTGGGGCGTCGGGCACGACTACGTGCTCGGTGACTGGAGTCTGTTATCTGTTGGTACAACCAACATTGCCGTCTCTTTTACCCATCGGGCTGCGCGCAGCCTGAGGTTTCATTTGAACCGTCTCCTTTTAAGCTCCTCCGTAAGGTGCTCTGGGGTTTTCTTCACGAGCATCTTGCACGTTTCTTATAAAGTTTATTATGAGTTTTTGAAGTTTTCAGTTGAACAACTCAATAGTGAGATATTTCCAATGTCCTGAAATAAAAAAAACTTTGAAAGTCAGCATTTTAGCCCAAACTAAATTGGTTAACTCCAGCCCTTTCTCCATTTGGAGCATCTCTGCCAGGCGAAAGGTTCCCTCTGTCAAACCAAGGAAATCATCGTCCCTCTGCAGGTGATGGGCGGGCAGCCCACTCGCTGCCTTGCCCGGGAGACATGGGCGCCCCCGTCACAGCGCCGAGCAGGGCTGTTGTCTGTCCCCCTAAAGTTCCTCACCCTCCAGAGCAGACCCTACCCTACACACACAGACACAGGCGTCTACCCTAAGGCCCCGGACTGGTCAAACCCTGATTCCTGTCTTGTCTGCTTCCCTTTAATATTAGAAGTAAATGTATTGAGAGCAATAAAGATCGATTCTGAATAGTTTTCCATCTTAGGAGACACACGTATTTAATTAGATCGAAGCATTTTAACACTTTAAAGTCGCTTCCGATATGTTTGCATTAAAAGCTGCGCGGTAGCTGTGGGCATGCATGGTTTGCATCTTTGAGATGTTTTCTGATTATTACAAGAAATATTCATAGTGCAGGATCATGAGGTTTGCACGTCCGAGAAGTTTTCAGTAACTGACAAACCGTCCTTCAAATACATCGAACCGACTTATGCTCTCACGTCGCCACCAGCACTGATTAATACCTCACGTTTACGAAGCTGAAATTTTAAATCTTTTTGTTTCTCATACGTTTGCATTTCTTCGTTCCTAGTGATAAGGAATACATTTTCCCACATACATATATATTTATTTATCTTTTCTTGAAAAGTGCTATCGTGTCTTGTTTCTTTTGCAGGGAGTAGTTATCTTTTTCTATGGTGTACATTACCACGTGCTTTTTCTGTGTTTATGGAGGAAATTCCATGATTTGCCTCCACTAAGCGAAAGATTTTCTGTTTGTATAAAAAGCTATTTTTTCCTTGTAACTGTTGTGCACTGGTAACACCATTCGATGTCCTTTTTTCCAAGGAGATTTTTTTGTACGAACTTAATTTCTTTAAGTGTGGTATATCCCAATTTGCTATTTCTCTTTCAACTAATGTATATTTTCTAGGAAGTTGAGAGCTTTGTTTAAATTTCTCTTAAGATTTTAAAAGTCTATGACTCCCTTTTCATTCTTATATCCATTTAGTCATCCATTTATTGTTTGAGCCTGTTTGAGTTGGGTTTTATAAAACTTGAAACTAAAGGCATCCTAACTGACAGAAAAAAATAAATAAATAAGAAGATAAAACGTACACTGTACTGCAGCGGTTGACTCTAAACTATTTTCCATGCCATCATGACTTTGTTCATTCTCCCCTTTACTCTCCACCTATTGTCCTTCTTTGACTGTCGACACTCCTGGTGAGCCTGGATGCTTTTCTTCTGCTTTCTTTCATAAGAGCATTAATCGGTGTGCGTAGAAGTGATCCCTTTCTCCCATGAAACCGGGTGCTCTTTCAGGGCAAGGAAATCGGATTCGTCATTGCACCTCCGGCAGCAGGCAAGGGCCTTGCCCATAACGAGCGCTCACCGAGTAATTTCTGAGTAAGCCGTCGGTGGAGCAGTGTGGCATTCATCAGGAAGAGTAAACTGAGACCAGAGCGGTTTGCCCAGAATGCACCTTTCTCAGACGATAAAAATACAGCAGTCACTCGACCACTTGGCTAGACAGCTTTCCCTCCGCCTGTCTCCTGCCTTTCACTCTGTATCAGGCTGGTGCTGGGGACATGGCAGAGGGCCTCGTGGCAGCAAGTCCTTGGCTGGCACAGCTGGGATGTCCTCTTCTGATTTCAGTTCCTGCCCCCACACGCCCCCCTCCCCCTTCTCCTCCCTACCCATGTCCCTGCCAAGAGGCAGAAAACTAAAGGAAACAATGGAAAAGGCTGGGCCTCAGAGCCAAGGCATCTTTAGCTTAAGCATTGCTTCTATCCCTTCCAGGCCATGCAATCTGGGGCGGTGTGCTTCTCCTTTTTGCACCTTGGTTTCTTCCTTTATAATAACACTACTCAGCTCCCAGGTGTGTGAAAGTCCTGTCTCACAGTAAATGCTCAGCAGCTTTGCTATGCCACGTTTCAAACCCTTCTGATGTTCTAAACTATAAGTATTTTCCCTTCTATTCCCCATGCCTGGAATCAAGATTTGGATGTTGGAGCGCCCAGGGGGCTGCATGTACCCATTTCTGTAGTTGGTGACTCTGTATTCATCAGTGGGATATGGGTGTCTGTCACTTATCTTATGGCCAGTTATTCTTTCTGCTCTCCACATCGCACCCACAATCTTATCTGCTCGCTCTCTCTCTCTCTCTCTCTCTCTCTCTCTCTCTCTCTCTCTCTCTCTCTCTAACTACATGGAGGAGGCCCCTGGTTAGAGTCATCCCAGAAGCAATTTCATGGTACACCTAATCATTCCCCGTTTTCCAGTCTTTAGAGGGCAGAAAGCCAGCTGCTTCTCTTGCCTTTCGCAGGCAACTTAATTATAACAACTGAAAGGCTTGGGTTACATTGTTAATTGTGAAGCTGTGTGCCTCTCGCCCGGTGAGAACCTGGGAAACCCTCAGATGCAGGTAGTCTGCAGACACTCTGTTTCCCGGATAGTCACGCAGCGGAAAATTCTAGAACCTCTTGCCCATTTGCCTGACACGTGCAGGACCCTCACGAGACTCTCACTGACTTTCATAGGGATCCTGTCAAGCGAGAGGAGCCGGTTCCTTTCACGCTGCAGGTGTTTTCTCAAGGGACCAGGGTCTCAGGGGCTCAGGTAGCATTTGAAGTCAGGCAGTCTGAGTCCAGAGTCTGCCTTTTGGGTGTTTAACTGATCCCTGCTAGCTGCGCAGCCTTAAGCACAATTCACATAAAGTTTCTCGGCCTCAATTTCGCCATCCATAACATGGGGCTAACAATGGTGCTTTTATCTCCAGAGAGTTTATGCGACAATTAAATTAAATTATGTGGCAGGTTGACGTTGGTTAGGACTGCCATCGCTGTTGCTGTTACTGGTGCTCACCCACGTCCAAGTCCAGTCCCCTACAGCTGCCTCCCTTTTGCAGATCAAGCCTGTGATTGAAGTTCATTGAAAGGAGGCATTTAAGGCTCATGGTTTATTCTGCTTATTTATTGGAGACAAATGTTTTTCCTTAAAAATTAAGTAAATTGAGTAAAAATTAAGTAATCGAGTTAGTGATCACTAAATGAGGCCAAACTGGGTCTGGCCTTCCCCACAGCCAATTACTCCAGCAGCAGTTGCTGCAGAAAAACAGGCAGCTTCCCTGGCAGCCCCACGCCTTGCCCCCCAAGTCTCTCTATTCATCTCTTGGTTCAGTCATCTATTTTGCTTGGTCACGTTCAGGTGGGAGTGGCTGGCTGCCTGGCTGTGACAGCTCTGTCTGCTAATGTGAGGGGTTCGGGGGGAGGGGGACAGAGAGAGGACGAAGTACAGGAGACGACTTGCCGGGTCAGATGAGTGATGCCCCAGACCTCAGAGCAGCCCCACAAGGAGCAGAGACAAGCACCCGAAGCTGATGCCGAGTGTGTCAGTTACGAGGGATGGACGACCTGGAACAGCAGCTCCCAGGTGGCTCCTGGCCTCTGCACCATTTCCTCAAAACCCCAGGCTGCGATCAGACACAGTCCCCCAGATGCCCAGCCTTCCTGCTGTTTTCTGTCCAAAACCACATAAACGTGAAAGAGCCTGGGTTTCCGAGCCACCAAAAGTGGCTCAGCAGCCTTGAGACCCTTGGCAAACGATCAAATCTTTCTGAGCCTCGGTTTCGTCATCTGTAAAATGGGGATACAGATATCCAGAGTTAAACGAGATCGTATGTGTGATACAGCTGGGCGCTGACCTCATTTCGTGGCGCCTCACGTTGGGCTGCAGGCTACGAGGTGGAAAGCTGCACATTTGACGAATCTAATATCTGTGTCTTTAACTATTTTCCTCTTGAATCAAATATCCTTGCCCACATCAACTTGCCACCCATTCTTCTCAGATTTCCCCTTCTTTGAGTACTTTGTTATTTTTTTCATTGTCCAATATTGGTGACCTTCAAATGGCAGTGCTACTTATCGCCTGAAGTGATAAATAATTTTACCAGGTCAATCTTTGGTGCATTTTTTTAAACTATTTTTTACCACGCTCACAATCATGGCTTTATCCAGACTTATTCTGTGGCGGCACGTCTCAAACCGTTTTGTTAAACAGTTAAGTCCATGGGATATTAATAAATGCTACTTACACAAAGAGTCTGTGAACAAACAAATTTGGAAAATACTGGGTTAAACAAAGTTAAACAAATACTCTTTACTTTAGGACTTTCCTAAGTCTTTAGTCTGCTAATGCATGCAAAGAAAGGGATAGGATTCAGCATTTCCCAGACTCTTTTGCCTGTAGGGCCCTTTTTGACCCCTTTTGAAAGCACTGGTATCCTCTAGAAGAGTGATTCTCAAACTTTACTGTGCACGTGCAGCAGCTGGAGGTCTTGTTAAAATGCAGATTCTGATTCAGAAGGTCAATTCGTGGGTGGGGACTGGGATTCTGCATTTGAGATGCTGATGTCACTGATTTACAGACCAGACTTGGAGAAGCGAGACTCTGAAGGGCCATCACCTGACATATAATTAGGGGGAAATTCGCTTTATTAGGGCATTCAGCAGAAGACTGTGGCCTCGAGTTAAACTATACTTTGGAGCAGTAGATAGCATATTATCCAGCAATCAGAATATATCCAGTTCTAGGGGAATCAGGAGAGCTGGTCCCAACTGGTCGAACTTGGAGATGACATTTCACATGTCCGTTCTCTC
Organism: Cynopterus sphinx; assembly: GCA_030015415.1. Taxonomy (NCBI): domain Eukaryota; kingdom Metazoa; phylum Chordata; class Mammalia; order Chiroptera; family Pteropodidae; genus Cynopterus; species Cynopterus sphinx. The sequence goes on from CM057391.1 coordinate 5,189,010, forward strand.
GTCTGTAAAACTCATCAGCCTCACTAGCCCCATAGAGTTGCTTTGAGGATGAAATTAAGTTTTGTGAAAGAGCACCTGGTACAAACCCCATTGCTATACCAACACTGGTTAGCAGGTTAAGGTCCTCCTGGGACCACACAGAGGAAGCCAATCTTTAGATGCACAAGGAAGATAAAGAGGACGAGGGAAGGAAGGGCAGAGGGAAGACAGAAAGCACTGGCTTTACTCTCTCCTCAGCACCATTTTCCTGCCTCGGATTTGGTCAGATACCATCCCACCCTGAGAGTGAAGTCCCCATTTTTCTTAAATCAGCCTCTGGCTATTTCTAATATAAGTAAAAGAATCCTATCCACAGGACCCCATTAATTCTTCCCCAGTAACATGTCTCAGATCTGAGACTTCATTTCCACCTTACCTGGTCCCACCCAGAAAACCCCTCTTCACGTAGAGAGTTGCAATAATCGCCTAGCTCATGCTCACCCAGTTTGTCGCCTTTAAAAGATTATTGTTTTTCTAAAATAAAGGACACAAACATAAGGCGTTAACGTATTCTCCGTCTCAGAGAGAGTCCTAAGTCCCCATTGTTAAACTCCAAACTCCTTAATCTGATATCCAGGCTCTTCGAGACTATCTGATGCTTCAAGCAACAGAACACCCGATCTAAATGGCCTCAAGAGTCACAAAGGTAACATAGCAGATGCTGCAAATTGGCTCACTCGACACTCACTCCAGTCCTCCCTCGGATCTTCCAATACTAAAGAGGCTGGAAAGCCAAAGGCTGCCTTTCCCAGCGCTCCAAGGGCTGGAAGAAAAGTGGCCTTTCTGGAGGCACCGTACGCCTCATCCCTCCCTCCGCCTCACAATGCAGTAGCTGGGCCCAGCCCCCACCCCTGTCACACTTATCTACCTTGGGCATCATTTCGAAGGCCGCATGGCCAAAGCCATAAATCTGTGCCCTTGTTTAGCGTGGCATGTCCTCTACCTCTAATCCAATCTCCCCTCTGCGTGTCCTCGGTGCTCGCTCATTCAGTTTGACAGCTATTTAATAAAACTATTTGCTTCCCTTTGACATGAGGCAGAAGTGGTGGGTGTTGAAGAGCCGCGAGGCCCTCGTGGACAATGAAACCCTTTCCCACTCAACACTCTTCCAGCTCAGTGCAGATAAATTGTGGAGAACTTGAAATTAACCCAAGCGATCCTCTTTTCTTAAGGAAAGAAAAGAAAAAAAATCACTGGAGACCCAAGAAACAGCAAGTATAGTAAGTGAAAGGGATGGCAGGAGAAATCACATTTCCTGGCTCCAAGGTCAGGGGTGAGCCCAGATCAGGGGCCTTTGAGCTTTCCCTCAATCTAGCTTTTATCACTTCAAAGCAGAAGGTCTTAAAGGAATGCCCTTTATGACTGATTCTGTCTTCCAAAACATGAAAGAGAAAAGCATATTTTCTTAAGCTCACTTGCTGGAAGCCAAGAGATTTCTCTAGGATGCTGAGGGCACAAACCCCCACCACCGGGACACGATTTGGTGGGACAGAAACAGCACTGGTTCCATCATCAGCAGACCAGGCCAGAATTCTGCCTCCACTGCTCGCAAGGTTTATGGCTTTGGGCCATTTATCTCAGTTTCTTTCTCTACGAAATGGACATGTTATTCGCCTCACCAGGTTGTCGTTAGGATGGGATGAGTGAGTAAAGGGGGACTTGCTCGGTATACAGCATTTGCTTAACAACGTGGAGCTAGTATTATCTTTTGCTAGTAGAAGTAACAAGCAAATCTGACATCCACTCCATCTGCACGTAACCGTGTGCCCCTGCGTTGTGTTGGTGTGTTACCTGGAATCCATTCATTTGGTTTTCGCTTGCATTGGTGAATCTCAGTCCCACAGTCCTGGTGATTACTACTCCCCTCGGTACACGCAGCACGCCGCCTACACGGGCCTTCCCCGGACACCTGAACCACGTCCATCACCAGCACGAGTTTAAACGTCACACCACACAGCACACTGAGAAACCTGCATGCTTTAACTAGTGACGGCTCTCGTTGTCGGCTGGCTGCCCTTTATCCAGCTCCAAAATCCCACTTTAAAGTCCACGCCTAGGAACATCTACGCTTCCCTTTTCTGGGGTCAGAGGCTGAAGCAGAAAAGTTGGTGCAGACAGTTTACGGGTGTGAGTTCTCGGAGGATACACCTACGAAGGAGTGAGGAAGGCGGGGCGGGCGGAGGGAGAAGCTGACCCCACAGTGCTGCTGTCACGGGGGCCACGGCTAATCCTACAGGGGGGTCGGGCCTTTGAATCCCTGCATTGCTTCCTGCAAGGGAGATAATCGGACGAGGCGGTTCCCTGCAGCCAAGGGCGACGCCCAGTAAGGAATGCGAAGCTGGGTTATCCTGGCTGACGTTCCCAGCAGCTGGGGCTAAATAAAGGAACACAGACCACAGACCACAGTCCCAGAGAAGGCAACAGGGCAGAGCTCCACAGTGTCCACTACCAGGCAACCAACATCCCCCCTTAAGAGGGAAAATATTGCCATCCCTCCAAAACTTCTCTCCCCGCTCACTTCACCCCCTCCCGCCACCAGGAGAAGAACCTGACTCTTATTTCTATCACCGTGGACGATTTCTGTGAGTTCTGAGAGTTCATATGAATGGAATCACCCAAAAGAGCCATCCACAGTGTCTGGCGTTCATGATGGTTTCTAGATTCTTGAACAAGTCTCGGTGTAAACACACGCTTTCGGTTCTTTCAGGCCAATGCTTAGAAATGGAATAGGGGGTCGTGGGGTGGGTGTCTCCTTAACCGTTAAGGAATCCGCGCTAAAGGCGCCCAAAGTGGTTTTACCATTTTGCCCTTCGACCCCCACCTCTCCACATCCAGGTGATTCAGGTTGGGCGTCGGCAGCGCTCCGAGGGACAGTGAATTGGCAGCACCTGCTGGTCTCTGAGTTGCACGTTCTCGTGCGTAATGATGCCGAGAACCCTGCACGTGTTTGTGGACCACTGGGTATTTGGAAAGTGTTCAAGTCTTACTTTTTTATTATCTTTTTATGGCTGGTCTGTAGGTGTGCTTTCTATATTCTGGATGCGAGTTAGACATACATGTTGTCAATATTTTGCTAGGACTTTGGTTTTCTGTTGATTATCTGGATGATGTCTTTTGCTGAACAGAAATTTTTAGTTTTGATGAAGCCCAATCTACTTATTTTCATTATGGTTAGTGCTGTTTGTTCTAAGAAACCTTTTACCCATTCCCAGGTGTGAAGGTGCGAGGGTACTCTTTACTTTCTTCCAGAGGCTTTATTGCATCATGTTTAAAATAAAGTCACTTTTAATGCCACGTTAAACCTCCTCCTTTCCGGTTGTAGTTTTGAGGCCACTTTTCTCCTCCATTAGAGCCACGGAGGCCAAAACACATGGGAAGAATCTGCAAACATTCAGTCGGAGGTGGAGCAAGACGTAGCAAGAAAAGGTCGGGGGCCGAGGAGGGCCTTGTCTCAGCCTCAGTGGCAGAGAAGCAGAAATCCTGAGCAGCAGAGGGGCACGGAGCACGTGCAGACAGAGCCAGGGGTGCAGGGTAGGACGGCGGTCCTCGACGTGCCTCGGTTCCTGACTCCCTGCCCAGGGGGCCACCGCCAGCCTGTCAACCACCGCAGCCACCAGACATCTCGTGAGGGTCTCCGTTTTCATCCCAAACGGTGGGAAGAAGAGAGCAGAGCTGAGGGGGCCAGATGAAGCAGGTGAGTCAAACTAACGCGAGGAAGGGGACCGCTGTTCAGTCTCCAGGATAAATCTTGCTCACATACCTCGTCTGGGGCTTGTTTAGTGTGACCCCACTCCATTCGCAGTGGCACCCTCCCGGCCCGACTCGCCTGGGAAGCTCAGTGGGGACAGACCCGCTAGCCCTGTGAGGGAGGGAGATGCGTTTGCAGGGAGCTGGACAGCCTGTCGCTCACTGAGCGGTGGCTCCCATGTCACCGGCTGCGTGCACGTGTGTTTTATAGCCAAGTCTTTGAGCGCTTTCTTCTGGAAGCGTGTTCAGGAAATAAGAACTCGGAGGAACTGAAATGTGACTCCGGACAAAGGCCGTCCTGTTGGGATTGGGGACACTCGTGCAGCATCTTTGCAGAATTCTGTGACGTCAAACCTGGGAGCGAAGCGCTTTTTATAAAAACCACTTACTAAGGGGGTGACGTTCTGATGGAGGTCGCGGTCACTTTATGGCCTCGGAGCAACACCCACGGAGGATGGGTGCTTTCCTGTGGTGCTAAGGGGACACAGACCATGGCCGCGTGCTCTGGAGAGTGACTCCACACTCAGTATGTGCGGGAGCTGAACACGGGGGTGCGGTCAGTGAGGTCTGGTCACACACACACACACACACCACCACCACCACCACCACCACCACCACCACCACCACCACCACCACCCCGACAATGGAGGATAACCAGAAAGGCAACCATCGGTTCACGGGAATTCGCTCTTCAGGAGAAAGCTCACAGCTCACTGGGGAGCGCCTCAGCTGATCGGTGAGAAAAAACACAGCAGCGACAGCAAAGGAGTGTTCCAGCACTTTCCTTCACACTGCAGCAAGTCAAGGCATTTTGTGCTGCTAGTATCAGGCAAATGGGGCAAACGTCCTCAAGCTGAAAGTAAAGGATGGTTTTCAAAAGCAGAGGTAAACCTGGGGCCCTGCGTCTTCAGTGTGTGTGTGTGTGTGTGTGTGTGTGTGTGTGTGTGTGTGTGTGTGTGTGTGTGTGTGTGTGTGTGTGAAATGCGTCCCATACTCAAAGAAAGTGTGACCCGGGAGAAACCTGAGCAACCCTAGCCCAAGTCCCTGTTCAACAGGTGAGGAGGACGAGGCACAGAGACCTCCTCCTGCAAAACCTATGATTGGTTCTGAGTTGTCTACGGCCATGCCACCCTGAACAAGCCCGATCCCATCTGATCTCGGAAGCTAAGCAGGGTCAGGCCTGGTTAGTGCTTGGATGGGAGGCCACCAGGAGGACCAGGTGCTGGAGGCGTAAAAAAATAAATAAATAATAAGGGACTGTAAGCTGACAAGGTCCTTGCCATCTGTGAGGTCAACCAAGGGTTGCCTCGCCTAAAATAAAATTTAAAAAATGGTTCTAAGTTTACTGGGCAGAGGTCACAAGTAACGACATTCTGTCTACAGCACTGAACGCATCAGGACAAATACGGTGACAAAAATCCCAAAACGTAGGTGATGCTGGCGCTCGAAGAGGCCCGGGCGAAGACTGAGCGCTGCCGGTGGCTCCTGGCAGGACACATGAACACGCTCATTTATTTGTGCTTCTGTTTGAAAGTCCAAGTCCCTCACTAGTTCCTGTGGGTGCACAGTGTGCTGTGCACACGGCACCATCTGTGTCACAGGCAGCGGCTTTGTAATGCGTCACCTTGGACCCCGACCCCCAGGCTGTCTCTGGCCCGCAACAGGGTCCCCAGGGGGTGAGAGCACGCAGTGACCATGCGGGAAGCGCTGCTGCAGGATGTCACTGGCGCGGCATTTTCCCAGGAAAAGGAAGTGCAAGTCCCACCCGCTACGATTCCGGGGCCGGTTTTAAACGTGGGCACGTGTATTCGTTCCTTCGTCCTGCTCACACACGGCCACAAATGCAATGTCTTAAAACAGCAGAAATTCCTTCTCTCACAGCTCTGGAGCTCGGAACCCAAAATCAAGGCGCCGGCAGAGCCACGACCCCTCCAAAGCTCCAGAGAAAGAACTTCCCCTGCGTCTTCCAGATTCTGGCGGCTTCAGCGGTTGCTCCTTCGTGGCCGCATCCGTCCAATCTCTGCCTCTCTGTCCTCCGTGTCTCAGATCTTCCTCTGCCTCTCTTTTCTGTCAGCAACGCATTCCCCCCTTGCCCTCTCTATCTAGACGCCCCCCCTTTCCTTCCAGCCCCCGCCTCCTGACTGCTGGGCATCAGCCTCTCCCGGGCAGGCCCCTGCACCCCCAACAGAAACCCACCTCGATCCACCCCCTCCATTCAGCCTAGGGCCTGGCCTGTCAGGCTGTCCACATGCAGGTCTCCGTGCTAATGAGGAGCATTATCACTTTGCCGAGAAGGAACAGGGACCCCGGGAAAGGCCTCTGTTAAGTGTCCTGGACGTCGGGGACCGCGGCAAGCCGAGCTCTGGCGGCTGCTTGACAGAAGCGAAAGCGACAAGCTCCCCCAGGCCATGGGAAGAGCCGCGCCTCCCTCTCCATCCCAAGCCCCCACACGGGGTCAGGGGATGCGCACCCCCACAGGATGGACACGGAGTTTTTTAAAATCATGGTAATACGTGCGTGACCTCAAATGGACCATTTTAACCATTTTCTTAAGTGGCATGAAGCCCATTCTCACTGTTGCCTCGTCGTCCACCTCCAGAACCTTCAGTTTCATCTTGTGAAACTGAAAATCTGTCCCCATTAAACACGACTCCTCGTCTCCCCGCCCCCAGCCCCAGGCAACCACCCTCTTCCTTTCTGTCTCTGTGAATCCGACTACTCTCGGGGACCCCATAGCAATGGAATCGTACTGTGACGTTTGACTTTTTCTGCCCGGCATATTTCACTTGTCATCACGTTCTCGAGCGTGGGTCAGAATCTCCTTCTTTGAAAACCAAACAATATTCCTTTGTGGATAGATGTCACATTTTATTTACCCATCAATGGCGTAGGACACAGATTTCTAAAGGTAAATATTTACCTTAAATTCTAGAGTCACTTCAGCAGGAAGAAAGGAAAGCCTCTGACGACCTACAACCGCAGAGCGAACAAAATTGAGGACATCTTTGGCCCCCACTGCGAGCAAGTCAGCACATTTTGGAAAAGAAGGAAGAAATCACCTTCTTTTTTACACCGGGAAAAAGCTCCCAACGTTTCCGGCACGAGAGAAAATAGGAGTGTCCTGGGAACTCAACAGTTAGGCCGATAGCAGGCCGAGTTATGCCGCTCACACCGGAGATCTGGTTAATTCCGAAAGCACCAAAGCACAATAAAACTCACTTTCAAGTGAGACTGAGTGATGTGGAGGGAGCTTTGAGAGTTATGAACCAGGTCTGCAGGCGTGGGAGGGACGGGCAGCGGTTTTCCAGGGTTTCCGAGATTCAGGGAGGTGGGGCCTCCTTGTGGGGTCTCCGACACCTGGTAGTCCCAGGACACACACTTTGAGGGACATCGATTTAGGCGTTATATGTTTATTTCATTATTCATGTTCCTTCTATCAGGACAGGTATGTTTTGAAACTCTTGGGTTACCAAATGTCTGGTTGCTGAGAGGATGGGCGAACGGGACTTGACGATCGAACGGGAACACGAGAGGCCTTCCATTTAAAGAAAAAGAAAAGTATACGTGCCATGGATCTTCCCAATGGATCGTTTCTATTTCTCAATTCTCCCAGGAAAAAGATGCGAGAGGCGAGGCTTGTCAGTGCTGGGACACGCAGTGACGCGAGTAACGAGAATCCTCTAGGCCGCGATTTACCGCGTTCCTTCTGGGTGAGAGACAGACCTCTGGGGTCTCGTAGCACCGTACGCAAGGAAGGTGTGACGTCCACGTGGTCAGGGTTCCCGGTCGGGAGAGGGAACTGAGTCTCAGACTGCTGGGCGCTGGGAACACTAAAACCGGCTCTTTAGTGTCCCCAGGAGACGTCCTTCCCAGGCCAGACACGAAGCTAGGAAATACGGCCGCGCCTGCTACTCCATGGTGACGTGTTAAATACACAATCAGGCTCTCCCGGATCCAGAACCTTCCAGGATTTAGACGCCCAGAGCTCAGTGTGACCCTCTCCCTTCTATTTCTTCACCCATTAAATAAACATACATGTGCTTGCCCCCCGCCCGGGCCTGGCCTGGCTATTATTCCATGTGAATCCAGCTTACCACGGCCTTTCCTATCCATTCACTTTCCCCAAACACCAAAGTCCCTAATGTTTCTCCACGCTCTGTGCTGAAAAGAAAGAAAAACCACTGAGGTAGTGAAATGATTCTTTAAGAGCAGAGTCTGTCCCCGGAGTTCAGAGGGCAGAGGGCGCCAGGGTCCTTGAGCAATATTGTGACCGCTTCAAGCCTCTGGGCACAGGCAGCATCCAACGGCCAAAGGAGCTGACGCAGCAGCTGTGGGTGTCGGCACCCACGTTTCTCCTCCAAAGAAAATCCCCCAAACCCAGTTCCAGGGCGGAATTTACCAAGCAGGAGAGCCTTGGTGGTCCTTGCTGGTGGTGGCCTTAAGTTATCAGGTTCTGAAATGGAGGGAGCCGGACAGGAGTCGGCGTGGGAGTCCCCTCTGCAGACCGCTAGTTCGTTCTTCCTTTCAGGGGGACGAGAAAGGTGTTTCTGCCTGTGTCCCTCTCCCCGAGGCTCAGGTTTCTTGGGCCAGGTGGAAACCAGAAAGAAGAGTACCCAAGCTTTCGCCGCGGAGGCGTCGGGCCGCCACCCTGCGATGCCATTTACAAAGTCGTCTCGTCCTCCAGGACTCATCGGGAACCTTAGATGAAGTCCCGTGAATTCCACTTTTCGTTTTTACTCTGCCCGTGCATTTCTCTTCGTAGTGCAGGACACGGGGTGTGGTTATGTCATCGCTGCTCGCTAGAAACGATGGCGACAAGCACAATAATGGCAATTATGCTACCGCTTACTGCCCATTTCCTACGTGCCCATCCCTGTGCTGTGAGCAGTCCAGGCCTCATCTCACCCCAGAAGAGGAGTCTGGGCCCAAGCTGCCTGCCCCGCACCACGGCATGTGAGACACAATAACGAGATTATGACGTGAGTCGACAGAGGGCGAAACATAACAGTGTGTTTAAAAGCGTCGATAACGCTTCGGTTGTCGTCACTTGGAAAACCTGAATCAAGAGGGGAGCGTCTTTTGACTGGGGCCCTGTAGAACAGCCCCCGGCCGGGGGCCACCCCTGACTTACTCCTCTCTGCTAGCCCCCACTGGCCGACGCACACGTGGCGGCATCCTTCCCAAACCTCATGCTCTACTCCCCAGACTGACCCTAAAAGGCTGTGTTCTGTCTGGATCCGCCCTTTGCGGGAAATGACCAAAACAAAACAGTTAAAAAAACCAAAAGCAGCAGGAACTGGAGGAAAGCGATGGCTCATTGGAACCCCACTCTGCCCCTACTGGTTGTGTGACGCTGGGCACGTGGCTTCACTCCCTGAGCCTTGGTTCTTCGTTGGAAAATGGTGACGAGAACAATTAAACAAGGCGATGCAGTGGATAGGCACTTAACAAATGACTTGAAACACGACATTTCAAAACCGGATTGTACTTCAGTCGCCTTTGTAAAGACTGAGCGTTTACTCATCCACACCAGAGAGCAAGATGATGCACTTTCTGAACACAATTCGAAGCCCTCGTTGGACATGTCATAATCAGCCGTAGGCCTTCTGGGTCACTCGTTTGCAGCTCTGAAAAGGTCGTTTCTCCGGGTCCCGGGGATGCGAACCTGCCTTTTGCTTCCCAGGCAAGCGTCGGCCAGTGTCTTCGTGCCTTCCTCTGGCCTCGCCCAAACGCTTAGGGAAGAGATTCTGTCAAGAGGTTGGTGGTCTGCGGTAGATTCTAGAAACAAATTTTCTGTACCCTGGCAGGCCACCCCACTGCCCCTGTCGCCACAGCCTTCCTGCCTGGCAGCTGCGGACAAACACTCCCCATCATCAAGGCCCAGCAAGATTCGGCTCCTGCCACGCAGCTCTGGGCCTACCCTGCTGATGGCTTTCCAGCCAGCCCCCAAGGGTTAGCCTGGCTGACTAAGGAGGGGTATTTACAATTAAAAAGAAAAAACAATGTCATCAGAGAACAAGCCTGTAGGGCCCTGAGGCATTCCCAAGGGTGGCTAATTGGAAAAGCCATTCGCCCCCTTTAACGCCCCCCCCCACAGCTGCCCCAGCCTTATCCGAGAGCAGCCACCCTATCTGTAAATGGCCACCATGGAAAATGTACCCTGGCGACTTCGCGGGAAAGATAGGCAAGGCTCCTAAAAAATCTTCTCGGAGGCTTATCACCTTCTTCTGGCTCCACGGCAGGCTGGGGCTCTGGGCCGGAGGAAACTGCCTGTCTGTGAGCCTAGACAGGGTCTCATCAACAACTGATAAGGCCCTCTGTGAACGAGCAGGCGCTGTGGGCTCACTCGCCTCGCAAATGCCAGAGACGTTTGTCGAAAAGACACAGGGTCCAATGACCTCCGTGAAGGAGGCCGGGCAAGCCCCCGGTGCGGGCCGCCCCCCCACCTGGGAAAGGACAGAACCTTGAGGTCACTCCACGGGCCAGGGGACAAACGTCCGACGGTCAGCCGAGACATCTGCGCGCCAGCAGTGTGCGTATGCCAGATGAATTCATCACAAAACAAGCTTCAATCTATTCGGATTCTACACCATCCAAAAGCTCCCGTCATCAGAACTGCTGCAATCCCGTAGGAAGACGATGGATGCGAAAATGACGGCCTCTCAGACTGCAAGACCTCGATGTCCTTTCCCAGTGGAAGCACTTAGTCCAGCAAGGCACAGCGTCAGGAAGGAAGAAATCAGATTTTAGATTCCCCACTCGGCCCTCTCACTAGCCATGTAGCGTTCGATAACGCTGTTTCCCCAGGAAAAGGCAAATATTTGCTCAGGCTGGCCCTTGTTATGTGATAGAGGTTTAAAAAGAAACCGTAGAGCACTATATAAATGAAGTATTACTCCTTTAGAAAACACAAGGCTCAGACTCTCTGCAGTGGTCAGCGCATTTATACACTCCCGTCCTTTGAGAATTGCTAATTCCTGCTTCGCCTGGTGGATGATGCCGTTGAGCGAATGCACACTGAGTTCCTCGTGTGGTGGGAAATGACAAAGGAAAGACACAGCTCTCACACAAAAACCCATATTTTCGGGCGGGTGCCATAATGAAGGTGTGAACACACCATAGTGGGGAAACCTGGCAGGAAGGTTAATGAGAAAGTCTTAGGAAGAAGGTTAATCGAAGGGCGGGCACCGTGTGGTCCAGAACCCTCTTCTCCGTATTGTTCCGAGTGGGAGTTAGCCCAAAGAGGGACGCAGACAGTATTCGGACGTGGTCATGTCTGAAGGTCGTCACAGTGAGGTGTCGTACTGGGGGATGCGGCATCTCTGTGAGCCCCAAAGCCCCACTGACACGTGGCAGCAGATGCCAAGGGCACAGCTCTCCACGGACCTCGCTGCCTTTCGCTTCGGTGGCTGGAAGTGCTCAGCCTCTCGGCCTGACGGGTGGTGACTCTCGCTTTGATCGTCTGAGTTCCTTTCCGAACTCTCACTTCCCCAGTTCTTTCCTCCATTGTGGAAGGTCTAATGACTGCAATAAATCTGCTTTGCTAATTGAGTCCCGACTGATACACGACAAAAAGCATCTCGGACTGTCAGTGCTAGTGGGGACTGCCGGACAGACCACGGGACTTCCAGTTACATTGGAAATTTGGAAAAATAACAAACACCTTTTTAGCATAGGTGTGTCCTAAATACGAATGGGGTATACTTATACTAAACAATTCTTTGTTGTTTTTCCGAAATTCAAATTTAACAGGAATACAGATCGTTTTATATTTTCCCTCCTTAAATTTGTCAGTCCTGCCTTAAAGTCTCCTCAATTTACAGAGAACAAATCGTCAACCCAAGGCTGGTGAAGGGACTTGGCTGAGGTCACCCATCCTGGAAGTGGCGGAAGCTTGGGAAGAGCCCAAGAGCCCTGACCTCCAGGCCAGGATGTTTGTCTCCCCAACTGCACTGATGAGAAAGCCGACATCTGACCTGAGATTTGCTGTCCTTGTCACCACTGCCCTGCTGAGAGAGAATTAATTCATAGGATTTATTAGCATGTTTGGAGAAGATTCTGAGATAGGCATCCTGTGTGGCCATCCAGAGGAAGGGTCTTGAATAAAGATTTTGAACTTCGGGTTGTTAGGGACCTCAGTTGCCAGGATCTCTGATTAAGACTGGAAGTTTGGCCACGAGCTCCTTATCTTAATAAGGGGCCACCAAAGGGAACCGTGAGAAGGCAGACCGGCCCTCCGAATGGCTACCTGTGGTCATGCCTTGCATTCCTGTTAGCATCAGTTACCTCCAGGAGGAGAAGGCTCCAGAAGGGAGGAAGGAAAGTGAGAAGCGGGGAGGGGAAGAAGGGAAAAATGGGTGACTAAACTGGATAGTAGATAAAGAGCTGGATGTACTAATTAAGGGGACGTAGGTATTATAAGGTATGTGTGGAAAGGGGAGAGGGTTGCTGTCTCATTCCCCGCTTTGTCACACCCTGAGAATAATCCCAGCAATGATCACTAATCATGAACTGTGCGTCAGGAACTCTGGTCTACATCAGCCCAGATGTGGAACTTCACATTTGTTCCTTAATGTCCCCTGCAGGACGCTGACAATGGGACACTGTGTACAGCAAGTGTTTACCAGCATCTTGGGGTAATGAGGAAAGACTGCAACAAAGCGAAGTCGACCTTCATCAGTCACGATTCCACATTGGTGAGTTCATGTCCTCACTTTAATTTATGGGTGGCCTCTAACTCGCAGTGCCTTCGTGGTTATCCGTGGACACGTTCAGAGTAGTACAAACCCAAGTCGCCTTACATTCTCTCTCCCACCTGGGACAGAACGAAGAGATGCTCTTCCTGTTTCGGCTTCTAGACTGTAAACAAGCAACCTTTTTGAGGTGTATTGAGTGCCACGTTTTTCATGTTTTTGTGCTTTTTGCTGGTGATCTCACTGTTTCAAAGGGCTCCCTCACAAAGTCCCGTCTAGTGTCCCAAAGTGTGAGAGACTGCGATGTGCCTTAGAGGGGAAAAGCGTGCAGACAACTTTCTCAGTCATGAGTTAAGTGCTGTTGGCCATGAGCTCAATGTCGATGAAGCAACAATCGATTCAGTAAGGTGCCCTTGAACAGAATCACGCGTGAAATAAGGTAATATACCGACTAGGCGGTGAGAGTGTCAAGACCAGAGGCTCGCAGCATCCTAAACCTGTACTTCCCACAGGAATAATGCTTCCAGATTCATTAAGTCAGGGGTCCTAGCTTTATAGAACACAACCAAGGCCGATGACAAGACTCAATTGTGGAACACGATAGAGAACTTAAGAGTAGATGAGAAACAATTCGGTTATTTAAAGTCTCTTCACGGGGAACTTTGGGGTAACCTTTATGTTCAGCTTTCAACCTCCGGCTGCTTTCTTGAGCTGGCTCTCTTTGGTCTCTGTCATCCTACTCCCCTTTTTCTTATTCTGGGGCCTGCTCTCCTCCTTCAGGAGATTGTCCTGGGTCTGTGAGACCGAGTGTCTTCTTTCTCTCTACCTCACTAGGGCCTCAGGCCATGTTCCATGGAGTCTTTTTTTTACCACAAAATGGTCCTTGGAGGCATGGCACCAAATAGAGACAGATTGTCTCCTGACAACTTCTGCCAATTTTGAAATTAACCCTTTTATTCCAAACACACACAGCCACTTGTGTATTTTCTGATGCTCGTTTGATGAGCCAGTTGATGGTGCGATGTGCACCTTGGGTTTAGCTTGAAAACAAACTTTTAGGAAACACGTTCAGCCAACTTGGTACTTTTGCCAATGAGAAGAGGCAAGGCAGTCCTGGAGGGAAGAACTAGAAAGTTCTAACCTTCACAGCAACGCCTGTGTTTAAAGGAGGCGTGTGGAGGTGACTTAGACAAGGTGATTTTGCTCTAGTCTAGCCGGGGGAAGAGCTGACTGGATAATCTTTTGTTTTTGTTTTTCTGAACTACTTTTGTCACCTAAGAGAAAGTTGACAGTCCCCTATTAAGGCCCCTTTATGTCATCACCATTCACTCCTGCCTCTGTAAGAAAATCTTAGGCAGGCCTGCAATCTGCTGTACAGACGTGACCTCACAGGGTCTCCGATACAGGGCCTCGCTTCACGTTGAATGATATATTTTTTCTCTTTTGTCTTGCCACATGAGAAATCTGCTTTCAGAAGGCATGGGAGAGGACCGTCTGCTGTTTCTTATTAGTGTATCTTCTAAGAGACCTGAGAAAACATGATTACAGCCATTGTTAAAACACACACACACACACACACACACACACACACACACACACACACAGATTGGAAAAAAAGTAAATGCAATCATTTAGGCCATGTTAACAGCTTTTTTTAAAAAAAAAGTAAAAAGAAGGTGAAGAGAATTGATCAGTAAGATGTCAGCTAAATATTATTGAGGAAAAATGTATCAATATACAACCTATGGCTTCCCAATTTTTTTAAATTGGCGCTTTTTTCTTCCTTCGATTCTATAGCCAATGGAGTGTCCCCAAGTCTGCTTTTTAAATTACGAAGGGAAGCACTTTGGGATTGTTGGGGTCGATGTATAAGACAAGATTACAGCAGCTGATACATCAGAAGTCTATGAGTTTTTCTGACATTTTGCTGTAATCTTTCTTAGGAGGAAAATACACATTTTTCTAAAACTGGTTTATCAGCTTTTATTTGGAAAATAAATTGTTTGACATTTAAGAACTGCAAAAAATTCCAGTGGTAGGAACCACAGTCTAGAAATAGATTGTGCTGGACTTGGAACTCAGCAAGCACTGTGAAAGATAGTGTAATAGGAGACAGAAGGGTTTGCTAATTGGACTGGGAATTCATGAGGGAGAGGAGTTGATAACTCTGAAGTGATTTGGAAGAGAGTAACATGTTCGTATTAGAATGAAATGAAAATATGAGTCAGCATAAAATGATTTTAGAGATCAGCGGTTGGGAATATGTTTAGTGGGATGCTATTTTTGGCAACAGCTGCTATTATTTTACTTTCATAAATATTTACAAATTGTTTCAAAAATCCTTTATCAACTATCTGTAGTGAGTGCACAGTGTATTTAGTTTAGGCATATTTATGTGTGAGGGTGTAGGAGGAAGTGTCTATGACCGAAAAACCAGCAATGTGTCTTCATTCAAAATGAATGCCCTGGATTCGGGCTGGATTTAAAAATAAATTCTAGTACTTGAAAAATATACGAGAAATGAAGTTCTAGCTCAAAATGGTGTTGGCTGGTAACTGTTTAACATTGTCTAACTTCTCAATAAGTTAAATAAAAATACCAGAAGAGTGATGAAATGACACCAGTAGAGTGATATTGCGTTTGATACCACCACTGATTCAGAGACTCCAGTAGGTACCACCCAGAATATTGGGAATAAGTCTTTCCTTCAGTGACTGAATGTAGACATCAGATGTAGAGAGGGATGTCAACTTAGTAGAAAAGAGACACATTAACTGAAAGCCTGGGAATTAGATTGGAAACTGCACATCAATGAGCTTGTGGCTGCAGATCTGAAAAGGGAAGTAGGCCTTCACATAAGCAGGGTAAAAGCGGGCCAACGGCAATTCACATACCCAATGTCTAGAAATATTTCAACTTCCTCATAATTCATTCATTAAACAAACCTCTATTATATGCCAGGCCCTGTTATAGGCAGTGACTGAGTAAAGAGAAGAAAACCAAGTTTATTTTTTTTTTAAAGCAAAACAGAGGAAAAAGAACAATGTAATAAAGACTCAAAAGAAAAGCATACACTTAGGATACATCTACTGTAATATTAGGAATAGAATTTCAGAAAACGATGTAACATAGTCAGAAAAGCACAAGGGAAGGTAAACTCAATAAATAGAAGCAAATCTATTTGAAAAAAAATCTAAAATCAAGAGAATAAGATGGGATAAAAAGGTAACAAAATAAGGTATTACAGCCTGCAGAAAAATAAAGAGCAAAGAAAACCATTGAAAGTCAATAGATATTCAGAATAGGGACTGGCAAATCACCATTTAGATAATAATATTTACAGTGAAGAGCCTAGAACTATTACATAACTAAGAAAGTTTCATAAAGTAATAATCAAATATATAATCTAATACAACTTTTCTGAGCTAGAGAGACATAGAGATTAAATGAACTATCTTCCATATAAAAACTATTAAAAAGTGGCCCACACTTATTACAAAAAATTTGAACTACAAAGTGAAGAAAAAACTTCATTACCAGGAGGAAAAATCAATTTCCTATGTTAGAACACAAGCCAGAATAGCCTTAGACACTTCTACATATCTAATCCTAGGTGACAGTGAAGCTATATCTGCGGATCTTTAAAGGGGAAATGTTATGACCTAAGAATTTTATACCTAGTTAAGTTGGCTTTCGTGTATGATCAACAGAGAGAAATTTTCAGGGAGACAGTGGTTCAAAAAATTATCTGACATATGTACCGTTTTTCTTGAAAATAATTGGTTGAAGACAAATTACAGCCATTTAAGAGCTGAAGCAAAGTTAGGCGATTAAATGTTGAGATGTGATAGCATAACCTTAAAATAGAGATGCCCAAGTAGAGAAAAGGAAACAATGAAGACAAGAGCAGAAAATAATAAAATGAGAAAGAGGAAAACAGTAAAACCAAAGCTGATTCTTTGAAACAATAATTATATTGGTAAAACTAGAGAGAGATTGACAAAGGAGAAACTAAAGGTGACACTAATTACTAGCATCAGAAATGAAGGAGATGGACGTGGTTCCATAGTGTAGCAGTTAGCACGTCTGCTTTACATGCAGAAGGTCTATGGCCATGCCACCCTGAATAAGCCCGATGTCTGATCTCGGAAGCTAAGCAGGGTCGGGCCTGGTTAGTATTTGGATGGGAAACCACCTATGAAGGCCAGGTGCTGTAGGCGTAAATTATAATAAATAATAATAATAAAGAAATGAAGAAGGAGATGTCAATATAAATCCCCTAACATTAAAAAGAGAAGATGAGAACACCGTAACAACCTTATAAAAGAAAGTTTAACAGCTTAGAGAAAGGGGTCTAAATCCTTGAAAGCCACTATCTACTATGAATCACCCACAAAGAAATAGATAATCTGACGAGTCCTTTGGCTCTTCAAGAAATTGAAAATTTAGTATAAACTCTTCCCCCAAAGAAAGCTCCAGCCCACATGGTTTCGCTGGCATATTCTAACAAAGACTGAAAGATGCAATAGCAAAAAGTCCACATACTCACTTCTGTAAAACAGGAGAGTAGAAAACACATCCAAACTCATTTCATGCAGCCAGCATTAGCCTGATACCAAACAAGACAAGATAGCCCGAGAGAACTAAGCACCTAAGTCTCTTACGTATATAGACGTAAAAATCCTTGAGAAAACATTGTCAAATCAATTCCAGCAATCTACAAAAGGACTAATACATCACACGAAATGGGTTTTATTACAGAAATACAAGGCCGGTTCAACAGTCAAAACTAAATCAATATAACCTACCTTATTAACTGACTAAAGAATAAAAAGCACGTAATCGAATATCAACTGCTGCAGGAAAAAAGTGTTTAACAAAACTCTAAACCAAAAATCTCCCAGGACTAATAAGTGAGGTTAGCAGATTACAGAACACAAGGTCAGCAAGCAAAAAGCACTTGTATTTCTATGTATTAGTAACCAACAACTGGAAACAGAAAAAATAAATTCAATACCATTTAATTGGCTTGGGAAGAAAAGAGAAACACTAAGGAATAAAACCACCAAAACATGTAGGATTTGTATCTTATAAACTATAAAGTCCTGATGAAATACTAAGGGAAACCTAAGCTAAAGACCATCTACCTGAAATGTACAGAAAACATTTCACGCGACAATGAATAAGAAACGTTTTTCTCAATGTTAGAAACAAGAGTAATGTTTACTATGACCAATATTAATGTTGTACTCAAAATGACAACCTCTCAAGTGTGGATTCTCTGAAACAGATGCCAAGATAGGGTGTGGGGTGCAGGGTGTTTATTAGGGGTCATACTCTCTGCACTGGGCAGCTTGTTGGAAGGGGCCCTGGATGGCGCATTTCCAAGTCTACAGCAGGGGTCATTAAACTTTTTCCGTAAAGAGCCGGATGGTAAATATTTCAGGCTTTGCTTGTCAAGGGGCAACATGGAGGATTTTATGTAGGCATTTATAGAAAAACTCTTTTGAAATGTAAAAACCCGTCTTAGCTCGCAGGTCAAACAAAAATAGAGAGTGGGTGGTTGTTTGCCAATCCCTGTTCAACAACATAGCCGGTGCAATAAGGGAAGAAATAATAATAATAATAATAATAATAATAATAATAATAATAATAATCAGGAAAGTTGAAAGGAGAAAGAAAAATTATAATTATTTTGATGATATGATAGTCTTTGAGTTTCAGAAAAATCCAGCTAATCTAACTATTCAGCTTTTAGAATTTGGAAATGGGGTAAGTATGAAGTACCCATAAATTATAAAATACCACTAAAATTGACCTAGATTTGTGGGTCTCAGATTCTAAAGTATATCCTCTGGGAGGATTTTTAAGTTCAGATTCCGGGATTTCTACTTCAGAGTTCCTAATTCAAGAGTTCCAGGTTGAGGGACAAGGAACCATATTAAAAACAAGCCCCCAGTCGATCCTAATATAAATGGTGTATATTTCTGTGTTAAATCTTCATATTAATCTTTTATAATTTAATGTTCCTCAAACTTTGGGGTGTTTAAAAGACCTGTGAGGATTATATAGAAGTTACGGACACCCCCTACCTCAATTCACCTACGTACAAAGGACTGAAAGGAAAGTCTCCTACTGCAGTGAAACCTTTAGAGGGTAGGTTTTAGCGTGGCTTCACTTTTCTAGGGGACTTGGGTTAAAATACTGGGTTGCATTTGCTCAAATTTTGAAAAAAAAAAGAAACTGTTAGGAGAAATTGTGGAGGGCTGTGAAGTGTACACAGAGAGCCAGCCCACAGGAGCAGCGCTGAAGGCGTTTCGTGCAGACCCATTTGAGTCTTCAGCAGGTGGCTTTCTCTACTTCTCTCCTCAACCCCAGCCCCTAATCTACCCACATCCATGCCATTCACAACCACAGCATCTCTGTCCCTTTGTATCTCATTTGTATCTCAGGGTCCTCTTCCCAAGCTTTATGTCCCCAAGGGCACATTGGGCCTGTGAGCAGAAGGCCCTGGAGGAGAAGGAGGTGGCACTTACAACTGGAAATCGTAGGTGGGGGCAGAAAGTAGGGGAAAGGTTTTGAACTTCATCATAAAAATAATGTAGAACGCTTAAATGATGGGGAGATGGGGGAAGTAGAATGACGAAAGGAGAGTCTTCATGTCAATTTAATGTCTTTTTAAATGAGTAAAGGGACATTTGCCTGTTCTTTATGATTATTACTTGGGACTTCTGTGCAGAACCTCACAGGTGACTGACCTCTCCCTCCTCGGGGACCAACTCGGGTTTAATTGAAGCTTTTGTCTCTGGGAGATTAGCAGGGGCATGGCTAATTAGTATTTAACTGCTCGCTAATGTTCCAGTGGATTTGTCGATCACAATCGAGTTTACAATGGATTCAAAAGGTTTCTGAAGCTTGAAAAAGGATGCTGTGTCAGAACGGATTCAATTTCTTCACAGGATGAAAGCAAGAATCAGGTCGACTTGGTGATCTTTTTCTTTGGTCACATTCCCGAACGAAATGGGACTTTGAATTGGAGCTCTGCCACGGTCCTCTCCAGCTGCAGGGGCTCTGGAATGAGAGTGAAGAGCGATTGAAAGGTCTCCATGGAGACACGAGATCTCATGGGTCTCTGTAAAGCGGCCCTCCAGGGCATGCTCCCACAGCTTCCCAGGTGCCTTAGGAGACCCAAGAGGAGATAAGCTTCATTACAGGACTTTTAGCCCCTGAAGTTCACTAAAAACTTGACTGCCTGCTTTCATTCATTCATTCAGGCAGTCAGCCATTCAGTAAAAATTTCCTTTTATCATTTATTATTAATTAATTATTTTATTAATTTATTTATCTATCTATCTATTTATTTATTTATTTATTTATTTATTTACTTTGTGTCAGGCAGTGAAGTGATGCTGAGAATACGGTAATAGAAACAGCCTAAAGAGACATTTAAAATGAGAGACAAGCGTCTACACAATGGCCAGGCTACGTGTGACACAATGTCTGACTGAGGCACGGGATGGATGACAGGAACACAGGGAGGAAGCCCCGTGTCAGGAGACAGCTGTTAAGGAAAGACCTCAGAGGAAGTAACACTTGTGGTCTTCAGGGATGAGTAGGAGTTTCCCAGAGGAAAAGTGGAGGCGGAGCACTCTGGGCAGGGGGACCGGGCTCTCAAAAGCCCCAAACAAAAGGCAATTGTTCGATCTGGGCGTTTCTTGTGCGGCGATAAGAAATTCTGAGTTTCATTCTGTTGGAGCACCGTGCTCTAAAGTCAGGCCTTGGCCGTCTAACCAGCCGTCTACACAGTGAATGAGTGGCAGATCTGGGGTGCGACTTCAAAACCCACCTTTTCCTTTTAAATTGGGTGGACTTGCCAGAGGCGGAACAAAACATTAGCCGAGCACGACAGCTGTGACCTTCAGCAGCCACCCCGCATCCATTCTCCCCTTCGTTCCTGATGGCAAAAGCCTGGTTTTATTTGGTAGGAAGATGTGTCCCCGTAACAGACTTCAGATCCCAGGCTTGCTGGGGCCAGGCCCGGGCGTGTGACAGCTGATGGGCTGGAAGCGGAGGTTGACATGGGGCCTCCGGGAGGGCTGCCTCAGGCCCAGAGCTGGACCTGCTGGGAGGTCCTCCCGTCTGCTTTTCCTGCTGCTCAGAGCGCCAGAGGGGCTGTGACAAGCGCCTCGGACACGGACACGAGGAGGTCTGAAGGCAGAGTCCGTGCCCCAGGGGCCTCTTCCGTGGGGGAGGATGAACATTTGTTTTATTTCAACTACTTTCATGTGCGACCCGATCCGAGCACCTCCTACGCGTGAGCCACTGCTGGGGCTGGGTCACCCTCGTTTCTGATGATGACCTCGGGTTTCCGGAAGCTCACGTAATTAGCTGAAGATCCCAACCTTCTCTTGTTCTCCAAAGTTCATGATGAGAATAAACAAGGGTAGGCTCAAGACTTAAGTTGTTGTTGCTGCATAGCCAAGACGTGCCGCCCAGCACCACAGCGTCCCACAATCACCAGGTCTGTCACCGTCACCACCACCTCTGTCACCGCCATCTCCATCCCTCTCCACAACGACCACTTCCACCACCTCCATTACCACCACCACCACTGCAGCTGTCACCACCACAATGGCCACCTCAATGACCACCTTCAGCTTTATCATCGCCACCCTCCGCACCAACCGTGTCATCGCTATTTCTGGCACTACCACTGTTTCCACTGCTATCTCCACCGTCATCACTACCACGACCCCCAGCACCTGTGAAAGCCTAGACTGGGAAACAAGGATTCTCCTGTGGGCGACCTCCTCTGGGTGGAGAGGGGACGTGGAAGGGTTGGTGCCTATGAATTTTCCAACCACATCAGTGCCCATAAGTCTCCACACTTACCTATCCCCGAACACCTCCAACCATCTCCTCCTCCTCCTCACCAACTGGGCTCCGACTTCGAATTGGCCTACATCTCTTCCTACTTTTCCATCTCTGCCACCATCCTCCCTCATTTGACAAATGGATGATGACGGCTGTTTCCTATCTGGCCCTCTGCCTCCAGTCTCTCTCCCTCCAAAGCATATTTCAGATCCTGCCAAATGAATCTTTCTAAAACATTGATTGTATTGCTTTTCTACTCTTTTCAATACAGCCAAGTTTCCCATCCGGAACTAAAAGCTCTAGATACAGATTACTGTTTACGTCGTATTCCCTGTGACTCCCCCCAGGAGCTCTGGGATCCTGGCGACATGCTACTGACTCTTCAAACCCAACCTGGCCACACCCAGCTCCACACCAGAGCTCAAACATGTCCTCTGTCTTCTACAAGCCTCTGTTCCTTACAAATTCTACTTACATTTCAAAGCTGGGCTTAAATCAAACACCCTCCGTGGCATTTAACAATTTCCTCTTAAGCAGTTGAAAGATTTGTTTTCAGGATGACAGACTAAATGCCCGTCTGCTTTTCCTGAGCCCTCAGAAAAATGACAGTAAAGCGACAAAAATGCATAAACCTACAAGAGCCATGACTACAAAGATACGAGCCAGGAGAGCAGAGATTTTAGCAAACTTCGGGGTGACAGAAAGTAAATGCGGAGACCTCCGCGGCTTGAGGCAGAGCTGGGGAAATGGGGGCCTTGAGGATGCTGAAGAAATTCAGACACGGGAGAACCACAGGGCTTCTGGCTTTGGGGTGAGCATGCATGAGAACGGAAATGAGAATGGAAATAGGAAGCAGGGAATGAGTGAAAGGAGCGTGGACCAAATAGCGAAGGCCTCCATCCCTGCACAAAAACTCAGGCAGGCAAGCGTTTCCCCCCAGCCACAAAACAAAGGCATTTACTTTTTAAAGAAAGAAGTTAGAATACGCTTGACATGCACTAAGGCAACCACTGAAGGTGAAAGGGCCTGAAAGTACAGCAGTCGCCATCCCAAAGGCCTCTGGGAAGGGCCTTCGGCAGGAGGCAGCGCCCCATCTGCTCGCCCTAAAGAGGTGCCTGCCAACAGCAAGCCCACGCCACGTCCGGGCAATTCGGATTCACCCTCCTGACCCCCACCCCTAACCATCAGCACTTAGAAAACGACTTTTCTGCACGATAAGACTGAGGAGCACTGTCATGAGTCAGCACTACCCACCGACGGCTAAGACTGTGCTTTTCAGGTAAATGAGCTCGGACCTCGTCAGATGGCTGTCGTTCCGCACGCGCATACATTTTCAGTCGCTTCCATAAAACGTCCATGGGGGGTGAACATAAAACAGGTCCCAGTCTACGACACTAAGTCGCACCTCACGGACGGGACACTGTCACCGTGCTGTCTGGCAGGGAATGGAAACCACCCCCAAATAAGACAAAAATAACGAGCTTCAACCCAAAATAAATGCTGGATCCCTGAACTAAGAGCATGGCGGGGCTGTCTGCCGGCAGCCTCCAGAGCAAAGCCCACGGCTGCTGGGGTGGAAGTGGCCACTCACCCTGCTTCCTGTGCTGGCGTCGTATTCGGAGCCAGCCCATCAGTCCCTGTGCCCTTTCTTCAAACAAATCGAAACCGTAGACACAAGAGTCCGCCCCCTTCTGCGTGTTTGCTTTGGATCCGACTCTGTTTGAGACTGGCCGAGAGGAGCAGGACATAGCTGGGCTGTCACCCACAGGCACACCACCGCCTGACGTGGCCCACTCCTGACCGCGGGGGCTGGGGGAGAAGAGGGAAGGAAAAACTGGTTTGATGTCACCTCACACCCCTGGGACTTGGGCACCATCACACTTGGCTTTCTGTTTTCTTTCTTTCTTTTTGCCCTTCCCACCAGGGTTACATGGAGAAGAGATTCGGGGATGGGATCAACATCTAGCCTGAAAACTCTTCTTGCGTTTTCCAGCTCGCATCTTCCATCCGTTTGCAACTTACATTCTCATCCCCAGTCCTGAGAGAAACGTGCCCTCCCGCACCTGCCCCATGGCAGCTCCCCTGAAAACCTGTGGACCCTAAAGAGTTTTTTTGGGATGTCTGAGGAAAATGGACCAAGACCTTCAGGGATGTCACCAGCGCTCTGGGGTGCGCAGTCCAGGCCTACAGCGTGGGCAAGTCCCTTCCTCTCTCTTCTTAAGTTAGTTAGCATGCCCAGCTTGCCGGCCTCCACAGAACTGTGAGGATCAGTAGGATGCTACGTTATAGAAGTATCTTAACCTCTACCCAAGCCTGGCTGCAGGGGAAAGGATCGATGGGGGACCGCATAAGGACTACGCACCCCTGTTCTTCTGAGTCTTCTTTCATTTATCCTTGAATGACGTCATCCCACTATGGAAAGCACCTGAGCTTACCACCTGGCTCCCCCGCCCCGTCTGCCCCTGACGAGACTGTTCTCGCTGACGTGTCCGTCCTCCCGTGCGCAGCCCACGGTGAGGACAGAGAACCAGAACCGGCGCCTGAAGGGCTCTCCCCTCCCAGGAAGATGTTCGTTGAACAACACCATGTTCTGTCCATGTGATGCTCGGAAGAGGCGTTTTCTGGTTTTAGTATCAGGAATGGCCTCCATGAAATGGTTTTATTCTGCTGTTCCTAACAGTCCCTCGGGTGACCGATCTGGTTTCCACTTTTGGGTTGGTGACTAGAAAGCGCAGGCCTGCATCTGAGGTAGGATGAAATGGAGGGTAAAAGCAGGGACAAGTGGCTCCAGAGAACTGAGGCTCTGCTGCCTACCAGCCGTGTGATTCGGGGCCAGATTAGACGACTTTATCCTCGTAAAGAGCTGAGAACAGTGACTGGTACCTGTTAGAGTTGAACAAGATACTTTTTGAAAAATAGTCATCTTTGTATTAACCTCACTCGTAGCTCCATTGTGTATCCTTATCTTTGTTTTTTATCCTTTTTCATTGTTTAATTTCACCACTTTTATGGGTAATAAGCCAATACTGTGATTTTTGAAAACGATATCTCTACCTTTGGGTCTTTAAGTTGTTGGTAATGCTTTCCTAGTATGCATTGCATCTCACTGGCATCTTTCAGCATCTACCTTTATACTTCTGGTAATTTTCTCGGAGTAGAATGCTCGGAACGGGGGTTGCTGTACCAAAGGGTATGCGTATTGAAAGCTTTTGATTAGCCTTGCCAAAATGATTTTCAAAAAAGTCGTATCTGTTTAATATTCTTCTATCAGCAGTAAATACCAGTGTTGATTTCATCACATTCCCATCAACGCTGAGCGTTACCTTTAAAAAGTAATATCAAATCAGAGGCGATTTTTACATGAGACCTTCTCCTCGTGTGGTCGGTGTTGGTCCTCGACTTTGGAGACTCCCAGGACCCCAGGGGTCCGGATCTTCCTTCTGGTCACCTAAGAATTGATGCGCAACTTAAGAATACTTTCAAAGAGCTGGAAGCTCAAAGACGATGCTAGCGATGGACGGTTCACGTAAACTGCTTACATAGCTTTCGAGTGCTGCTATTTTCCAATAACATGAGTAGATTAGCAATTCCCAGATTTATGATAAGTATTTTGAAGGAAAAAAGGCACTGATGGTCTAATACTCCACCAGGTGAACATATCACATCTTAGTCATTCCCATGTGGTTAGTCAGTTTATCCAAATTTTTACCATCATAAATAATGCTGCAGTAGACATCTCTGTGCATAAAACTCTTCTGTAATATAGATACCTTTTTTTCTTAGACTAGATTACCAAAAGCGGACTTATTGGGATAAAACGTGGATGTTTTCAGGCTTTTGATACTTTGTCAAGTTGTGCGAAGGTCATTTGAAAAGCCGTTCTAGAAACATCAAGTGATGTGGTGTGGGGGAAGGGAAAGATGTGTTTTCATTTTCTTAGGATGAAAATATTCCGACAGAAAACAATTTGCAGTGAGGCTGATGAAGCGTGAACTGCAGGCCCCTCGCTTGCACGGGCTCCTTCCTGAGCCTTGGATGGTCACCAGCCACGTGTCACAGGGTCAAGTGTTGTCTGTTTGTCTCTAGTTGCTAAAGAAGACATTTTAACCCACTTCCCAAGACCGCTATCTCTTTCCTCTCCCTTTTCTGCATCATCATACCTCCTGTCAGGTTGGCGGTTTTGAAATGTCCTGGGCATTCTGGAGTTACGGTTATGAGGAATTTGAGAACCTAATTCTGTCCTTATTAGATTATATAATATTCCTTAAAGAAAACTTCTAAAAATTGTATAAATTTCGAGCATCGCAAAATCTACAGATGCTCCTGAACTTCTCATTAAGATAGGCAAGTTGGAAAATGCCAGGATCCATAAACTAAACTCTGAAGTTTGTATTCCCGGCCAAGCCAAGTAGGTTTTGAGAAAAGTCAAGAGCTGTGTTGTGGGCCAGCTCTTGGATGCAAGAGCTGGATAAATGCTCTTAAAATTCCATTTGTTGAAAGCTGGCTTTACAGGACGGATGGAAAGAAGTCTGCCAGAGGCTGGGCCTTCGAGAGGAAGGAAAGGCCCCATCAGGATCTTCGCTCTGGGTTCCAGGAACAGGATCCAAGTTCCTTTCGTCTGGGTGGCTGTGCTCACAGTCCTCTACACGCTCCGATGATCAGCCTGGAGGCAGGGCCCGCCAAGGCGCCAGGGCTCACCAAGGTCCAGGGGTCAGTGGTACCAAGGATGCCAAATGGAGATCAGAGGACCTCCCTACGAGTGACTGGGATGCTCAGGACCCAGGATGTATCTACTGGATGTATCCGTTAGGCCTTGATTAGGGAAAAGGGAGAAAGAAAAGAATAAAAAATTACATTTTCACACACAACTCTATCCCCCATCCAAAGCCTGTTGCTTTCGCCTTGCTCTTACAGAGAAAAGTAGGAACAGGGAGAAAGACAGACTGAGAAAGAGAAATAGATGAGGGAAAGGACATCTAAGGCTCCTCAGAAGTGACAGGCAGGAGTGAGGCAATGAAAGTTAGCCAAAGGGCAAGAATATGTCCTTGATTTGTGGGGAACAATCTAAATTCCTAATGTTCCTGCTTATAATTTTGATTGGGGATTCTGAACTGCGGGATCAGATCTCTCTTCTTCCCAGAGCTGCATCTGTGCTACTGGAAAAAAAGGGGCATAAATGAGAGGAGACAGAGGAGACAGGATCTGAGGTTGAAAGGAAAGAATAGTGAGGGGAATAGAGGGAGCTGAGGGCTTAGAAAAGAGCACAGTCCACACTGCAGTCGGAAAGCCGCAACTACTGATTCTTGAATTTTGATGCATACATGAAAGCAAAAACAGACTTCGAGCCTTTTAAGATAGGACTTTGCTTATACAATAATAGTCCGGAAATAATCAACAACAGTCGAAAGCTTTCTGGGGGATAATTTCAAAGCCTCCTCCAAGAGCAGTCTCCCTGTCTCCTGCAGCCGGCTCCGACTTCCAAGCTCTGGACCACGATGCTCCACGTCGAAGGAAGAATCCACCCCAGACTTGAAACGCGCTAAATTTCTCCTAGTCCTTGGAATGTAATTATCATTAAGGTTGAAAAACGAGGGCGATGAATAGCAATGGCAGGTTTTTTTCAAGTTTACATAAACACTGGCTGAGGGGAGCCGGCTGGAACATCGGAATCAAAGCGCCCTTGTCACATCAGTGCTTTAAATCTCTAAGTAGCTCCTTGAAGATCATCTGGCCTCTGTGAACACAGCAGCTGATAAAAGGCCCCTCTAAGCCCACTGCTTATCTGCTCCCACAGCACAGACTGCCCTAAAGCGGCAGGCTGGGGAACCCAGCCACCCCAAGGTGCCTGGAAAGTGACTTCAAGCCGCCAGACAGGGGCAGGCTTCCAGGACGGGCTCTGCAGGTGTACTGGGCTCAGGAAGGACTTCAGACTGTGGAGTTCTCCCAGAGTAAACCACATTTTAATCCCCTCCCGGGCCACATTTGCCGTATATGATCAAATGAGCTCCTGGGGCTACAAAAAGGCTGCAGGCTGCCCGTGAAGAGTGAGGAGAAAGAGGGGAAATGGGTTCGTGTCCTTCACTTTAAAGGTCAGGGATCTATGGTTTGAAAGTAAGTGAACACTGGACCCAAGAGGTACTCCCCAGGTCTTGCCCACTAGGAGAATAAAAAACCATTTTCATTTTTGAATAGTAAATAGGGACGTAAGCCCAGCATCCCCTGTGGGACGGGCTTGGTGGCTTAGCTGTCTGGCACTGTCCTTGAGTATGATGTTAAATCATGAACACAAACAGGAAAGGGGAGACGGGGTTCCTTATTTATTGATTCCATCAATAAATGTTGGCTCCCATTCAACACCCACCTTGCGTTTCTTGAGTATGCGTTGCTCTGAATGACCTGTGCTCAAAGGAAGGTGTGACATACGGAGAAGCCGGGTCAGGTGAAGGTCTTACCTCTGCAATGGAGATGAGCATTGTTAGATCGCTTCCTGAAATAACCCTTAGGAATATTTTTAAAAACAAGAAAAAGGAAAAATCAGAAATAATTTGTTTACGATAGTCCGGCATCTATTATTCCTAATGAAAAAAAAAGTGAAAGTTTCTGACGACACTCGCAAGCAGAGTACAGACAATATGAGGATTTTTCCTGAATCTAAGATGATGACTTGATTCCATTTTGCACTCGCTGAGTCTGATTTGTCTACAGATGATAAACCTCTGACCCCTCTTTGGAATGTCCCAATTTACAAACCCTGGAATCATTTGGGGCTCTGACTGCTTTGGCTATTCAAGTCATTTTATTTGTATTAGTATTTTTCCTTGCCGGGAGGTCAATCCAGTGAGAAGCCATGACTCCTTTAGTAATGGGACTCTGACAGATATTTAAGGATCCAGAAGTCCCCTTCTGTAAAACATAAAATGCCTGTCCCCTTCCCATCAATGATTCATCACAAGGATTATTATCCCAACAAGCTCCTGATCGATGGGGACATACTCATCTGTGTGTAAATGACACCCGTCTTCCAGGGCCAGCGCTTTCTCTCACTCCTACACCTGCAGAGACTAAAAGAGATTAAGTGGGTCTTCTCAATACATCACATGAAATATTGATTAAAGGTCTAGTTGAAATAAGTGTATTAATGTAGACTTAAAGCACTCAAGTGAGTTAGAACACCCCGAGGGGAAACATTTCTACAGAGCAAGTGAGACAAAAATTGGATACTTTGGAAATGGTGAGAATGTTCCTCAGTACACAGATCCTTTTTGCAATGTCACACACCGAAGTAGGACTTTTATCAAATGATCCCAGTGATAAAAGCCTGACTCTTGGAGGGAGGGCTAAGGTGGAAGTGGTGGAGGGGGTAGGGGTGGGGGGAGTTACAAATGAGATAAACAGGAGGCAAGCGATGGTATCATAAATTATTTTTCATCAAACTCACTTAAGATCGTGAAACTTTTCTCTTCCTTTTTACTGGATCTCCTTTCCATTCCCACCCAATACAAGTAAAAATGAGTCACGGTTGTCTGAGGAATGAGGTAAGAAGAAAAAAGATTCTCACCAGTCCTGGAGGACCGGAAATGTTTGCAACTCACGGCCCACATTCAGCTTCTTTGGGGGAAATTATCCCAGACTCAGCTTTCTGTTGTGGTTTTGGAGGAAAACTTAAGTCTCTTTTTTAGAATCTGGGGAGGCCATTCATATTTCTTTTACTTAGAAATTATAGATTCAGTGGCTATAAGAGCCGAAATTAGATCTTATAGAACTTTCAATTTAAAAAATTTTCAGTTTAGGAAACTAAGATTCATTCTGGGGGGTCACAGTAGGGTGGTCACAAAGCCTGGTCCAGATGCTGGATTTCTGAACGTCTACCAGTGGCCCTCAGCGGAGGACAGTCCCTCTAGGGGGTATTTAGAAGTATGTAGAGACACAGACGATTGTTACGCAATGACTGGGCATTTTCCCCAGGTACCTCCACGGGCACTTCTGTTACCAACCTGCCGTTTCTCTGTAATGCTCTCCTCATACGTGATGCTCAGAGCCCATGTGCGAGAGACGGACACAGTAACAGGGACCACTGGGTATAAATAGCATAGTCAGGGCTACACAGGGAGCTCTGTCAGCCCCGAGCATCAGCAGGCTACAGGACGAAGCCCTGGCATCGTGCCACCAGATTTTCTAATTAAGGGGGGAAATGCTATTATCCTTAAGAAGAAAATTCTCCTTGAATAAACATCAAAATTAGAAATACTTTGCTTGCCCAGCACAGCTCATCTCTTTACAGAGGCTGAGAATCTGCACATGGCCACTTTGCTCCCAGCCCCTGGGGATCAGAGAAGGAACGGAACACCCCTCAGGGCATCCTGGGTGTCATGGAGACCTGGCCCTGGCACGTGTCGTGTGGAAGGAGCCGGGGCCAGTAGGGCGGAGCGGGCTGGCCAGGCGGGGCACCATGCATCCCACCTCATGCGCCTCGTCAGATAACATGACTCTCGGGAGTAAAAGTAATGCCTCAGAGGACTCCGCCTTGTGACACGTTGTGGTCACCATTCAGAAACACCAGGAAGCACTTTCCTGGCCAGTAGCTACTAACTAATCTGTCTACAGCCCCAAAGCCAAGATGCTCAATCATGTTTAATTTTATTTTTTACAAATTTAGTCATATTGCTCTATTATAATATCTCTCACTGGACACGTGGATGAGCTACTCCAATTAATAGACAAAGACTGTTTGACTGGGTTTAAGGGAAAAAACAAAACTGTGTGTGCCTTACTGGATGAATACCTGAAACATAAGAAACAAGAGAGAAAGTAAAAAATAATTATGTATAACATATTATATATAATATTTACCTATAATCTATGAAAACTGTAACCAAATGAAAGCCAGTGTGGCTACATTAATACTAAATTAAGTAGATTTTAGACCAAATAAAGTTACTAGCAATTAAAAATAGACAACATAACAATAAAAGGTTTGTTTCACCAAAGTATACACAACTAAAATTATGACCTCAAAATATATAAAGAGAAATTTTGACAGAGCTAAAAGGAGAAATAGACAAATCCACAATCGTCATTCTCAGAAACAGATAGTTTTGGTGATCTTGTTCTTGGAATCTTCCGTATGCTTACAGACAAAGATATGGAAAAACCTACATATTAACAATACGATTACCACCTTTAACCAAGTGTCATATGTAGGACATGGCCAAAGTCATACTTTTCAAACACAAATGAAATGTTTTTTAAAAAGGGAAGTATCCTAGACCATAATGGTCTCTGATAGCGATGAAGTAAATCTAAAAATTAGAAAATACCCACATGCTTGGAAATTAAGAGACACATTCTTTAATAATCGGGGGATCAAAGAAGAAACCCTAATGAAATCAGAAATTAAGTGTGAATGTTATGATACCCCAAAAAACCTACATTTAAAAACTTGGGAGCTATAGCCAGTTTTTAAGAGAGAAAATCATAGCCTTAAAATGGATATATTAGAAAATAAGAGAGCGATCTCTCTTGTTTTTCTTGATCAGTTTTGCCAGTCAATTTCTTAATTAATTTTAAAAGTCTTTTTAAAAATAAACTTTAGGTTTTGTTGATCTTTCCTATGGTATCTGTGTTTTCTATTTTATTGATTTCTGTTCTCATCTTTATTTCCTTTACTTGAATTTATTTTGCTGTTCTTTTTCTAATCTTCAAATAGATGTTGCTTCCTAATTCCCACTAAAAGGAATGTGGTCTCTAGAAGGAGCCAATTGCAGTTCACCCATCTGAGAACTAACATGTCAGTGGGTTCAACTCAGATTAAAAGTGTTCATCAAGAATTTTATTCTTTCCAAAAATAGTTCTATTGTTCTAAGAAAGGAAGGTAAAATAAGTGAGATGAGAAGACTAAATGAATTATCCTTCATTCCAGTTTGAAAAAAACTAAATCAGAAAAAAAAAACAAGGATAAAAAAACATCTGACAAGTTGTTATGTCACTGAAAAGTTCACTATTCCCAACAAAGAAACAGAATTCACCCTTTTTGCACCATGAAGGAGCATACACTCTCTCCACCTCTCCAGGAACATGGAAGTGAGATGATGTGGGGGCTCACTTGCCATTTTACAGAGACAGCCATCGACAGTTTAATAGGAGCTCGATTAGAGAGTCAAATGGAATATGACCCACCTAGGGCCTTCTCAGTCATTTTCTAAGCAAATGTTCAGAAAAAAAGAATCACTAAAAGCAGATGAGACTGTCTTTTCCAAGCAGATTAAGTCATTTCCCGTGGCTCTTGATAAGTTTCTAGAAGTGATTAAATATTACTAAGGTTCTCCGTGTCTTCTAAGAATTTTTTTAAAAAAAGAAAACACAGTTCTTAATAATTGTCTAACTACCCATCAACTGCCTATGAAAGAATAAAAATGCATTGTTACCGTGAGAGAAACTGAGACACCATAAGTATGACCATGTCCACAGCTTGTCCCTTGAGCTTGGCAAAAGATAAACTTCTCTCCTGGAGATATTCAGTCAGAAAACATTCCCTGGGTGTCTGTGGAGATAAATAAGTTCTTCCTAAAAGATGACATGTAATTGAGAGTAAGAACAGGATATTGGAAATCTCGTTTCCAACTTTGTCACCACCAAATTACACCATGAGAGTGTCGGCCAGAACAATGCCACTAGCTGCGGTAACAAACAACTCTCCAAATCTTAATGGCTTAACACTATTTCTCACCCATATCGCAGTCCAATCAGGTGTCTAGACTTTGATGTGATGCTTAGGGATACCAGGTCTTCCATCTTCTAGGATTTCCTGTGTCCATCACAGGATCTTTTGCATTCAAATAACAAATGAAAAAAGAGGATTGTTCCAGGCTTAAAATTGCACACACCACTAGTGTTCACATGCCATGGGTAGTCATGTGACTCTAATCTAACCCCAAGTTTGGTAAAAGCAGTCTTCCTAGGGACCCAGGACAAAGAAACGAGACAGACGAGCACCTAGGCAGTCTGCCACAGTGAGGAAGCACATCATTCAAACACGCGGGCACTCACTTTATAATGATATAGAAGATGAGTTGATGGAACAATAGGAACTCCAAGTTCACTCTCAGTTCTGGCATTTTATGCTTCTCAAACAGGAGACTATCCAGCTTGGGTTCACAGGTATGGTCTGCGCATGAGAGGTGTGTTACCACTCTGCTATTACCTAAATCATTTCTTCAGCTTCTCGGTATAGTATTTTTCTTTAGAACTTTCGAAGGTGTCCAAAAAAGTAAGGAAAATGCACAGGATAAAACTGAATGAGCGACCTACAGCAAATCAGGGGCCCTTCTAGCCCTAATATTCTATATAGTCCATTGAGTCAATCTCCTCATTTGGCAGAGAAGTTGTCTAAGAATTCCTGGGATTGGAAAAACCATGCAGGTGTTTTTCCATGGCTGCAGCTTTTACATGAGCTGAGCAACATGGTTATCACTATGATTGGAAGAGAAATTAAGGGGCTAATAAGATTACTGGACTTAATGTATGTGTTTTTCTGAAGATTTCCAAAGTCCGATCATCCCCATAGTTGAAATAAGCTGAAATAAGCATAAACTAATAACCTGTCATTGATGTGGATCTGAGCATTGCTATCAAGATTCGAATAAACATTTAAATCAGTATTAATTGGAAATAAACTGGTTAACTACCAAATTAATCAACCCAATGCCATCTCCCTTTGTATCTTACTTCTTTGTTTGTTTTACATTATTAAGATAGGAGATGTACAGTATACGTCCTAATGATTTTTTTCCACTTTATCATAGTTACTCCAGCTCTGTTGTTTACGTCTTCTGAAAGTCGATAATAAAAAAAAAAGCTTAGATAAGGTACCACACTTTTTAGCTCGTATATCGTGACAAGAAACGGTAAGTGCATTTGCTAATAGAGATCAGATGTGCTGTTTTCACAGCTAGAACTGTAACTGTGTGTCAGAA
Source organism: Cynopterus sphinx (assembly GCA_030015415.1). Classification (NCBI taxonomy): domain Eukaryota; kingdom Metazoa; phylum Chordata; class Mammalia; order Chiroptera; family Pteropodidae; genus Cynopterus; species Cynopterus sphinx. The sequence goes on from CM057391.1 coordinate 5,222,335, forward strand.
AAATGATTTTTATAGATAAATATTTTATTATGCGAGGTTAATACAGGAGCATTTGCAAACGATAATTGCTAACACATCTTTTAGAAATCCTCTGTTCATTGTTTCATGTCATAATTTGACCTTAAAATTTTTTTTCTATAATATTTTTATTCCAACATCTAATATATATAAACTGAGGTTTGCATGAAAATTTTCTTTAGACCACCCTCTCTGGAGATTGTGCATGTTTTATCAATTCAATCAACTCTATGTCCACATTACTGAGTATTCCAGTAGATTAACAATGGACTGATATCACCTTGAACCAGAGCTGAGCAGATTGATAATATAAGGAAACCAAAGCACCCTGGCCTAATTTGATGAAGTCCTCAACAGCACAAATCTTTTATTTTAAGAGGTTTTTTAATATATGCATCTACACACAGTCAGCTGAAAGTAACTATATTCAGCTAAAATTCTGAAATAAACTAAAGCCTCACACTGTGTCATGACCAAGTTACCATTATCCTAAGTATGTAAGAGTGATTTTTCAATTAACATAATTAATTAAATTATGTTAAGCAAAAAAAGATAATATGATTATCCTCATAGAAGCACAAAAGGATTTTATTAAAAGTCAGTTATGCTTCATATTAAAAACTTTAAAAATTAGAAATAAAGGTATTTTCTTAACAACATAGCAAAGAGCAGCTTTCTCAGCTCAACAGCCAACACCAAATTAATGGGGAAACACTATAGCATTTGCACTAAAGTCAAAAGCAAGCCAAGCATTCCCACTATCACCACTGTTATTCAACATTGTCCAATGGCTTTTTGCTGAAGAAATAGGACAAAAAACAAACAAACTAGGTTTAAATATTAGAAAGGAAGAGAAAAATATCGAGTAGGAGAACATAAATTCAGTAATGCCATCTCTTTTCTCTTTGTCTCTGGATCCGTGGTTTGTTTCAGTTGTAGTTCTAACCCCTAGTCTTTGAAGATTTTATACATATATATAATATAAAATTATATATCATATGTAACATATAATAATATAGATAATATATATATTAATTTTAAGGCACTTGGGCCTCAGTTGCCTAATGTGGATTCTTCAGAGCACTAGTAGTAATGAGTGTGCTATGAAAATGGGGTTCTCTGGTTAAATAAGTTGGGGGAATTCTACATAAAACTGACGTTTTTCCTGCAGGACCTCTCAGAACCTACAATGTGCAGCTCTGTGTTAAGCATCCCCAAGAGGGAGTATTATAGTGTGCAGTGTTCCCAAATGTATCTGACTTTCCCTTTTCCAAGAAATGTCTCAAGGGGTCAGTATTCCATGAAACGTATTTTAAGAAACACTCTCCTAGACTCATCCCCTTATTTCACATGAGAAAACTGACGTCCAGAGAGGGGACGTGACTTGCTGAAGGCTATTCGGTGACTCGATAGCCAGGCAGGGACCAAAAGCCACGTTCCCTGCTCTTAGTCTGTGTTCACTCTGCTGCGTCCTGCTGCCTCTCTGTCTGAGACGCTCCTGTAACAGCCTTCTGCCCCCACGACCCCACCCAAGGTGCTTAGGTGCTGAATTAGTCTGCGAGGGCAGCCATAACAGAACATCAGAGACTGTGAGGCTTACACAGCAGATGATTTTCTAATAGTTCTGGAGGCTGGAAGTCTGAGATCAAGGTGTTGGCGGATGTGGTTTCTTCCGAGGCCGCTCTCTTTGGCTTGCACGTGGCCACCTTCTCGCTGTGTCCTCACATGGTCTTTCCTCTGTGTGTCACATGTCAGTGGCCAGTCTCTACCTGTAAGGGCACAAGTCATACTGGATTAGGACCCGACCATATGACCTTATTTTACCTTCATTACCTCTTCAAAGGACCTAACTCCAAATATAGTCACATCTGAAGTTGAGGTAGTTAAGACTTTAACATAGGAATTTTGGGAGGACACAGTTCAGCACACAGCAGGTGCCATTTCTTGGGGTTTAACGTGCCCTGTGCACCTCTCAGCCTTAGCATGCATGTCACTGAGTATATACAAATATGATATGTGTCTTCTTTATTATTTTGTGAGATTGATTTTGGTAGATTCCTTACAATTTGAGGACAAGAACTGTGTTTGAATCGCTACAAGTAGTAGGGCTCCTGGAATACCGTAGATGCTCAGCGAATGTTTGCTGAGCACATGAATTATGAAGTCAGAGGACCCAGCTGCAAGCCTGGCTCTCGCCAGCAGTGTGATTGCTGAGACAAATGGGAATAATAAGCATTTTCCCCTGGTTTTGGTACACATTCAATAAAATATGTCCCTGGCAAAGTGCCTAGCATATTAAGGAACTCCATAAATGTTAATTGAATCTGAGATTGTATCTTCTTCCAAGATACCTATAAAAAACTAATTAATAGCAGTGATAACTAATGCTTAGTAATTAAATTGCTTTATGAAAACAATAATAATGAGGCGCGCTAATTGAGGCCACATATTACATAAAGGATTTGCCATCAACAACGATAGTCCACGAATTTTATCTCGCAGGTTGAAGTCAATTTCAAATCTAGGTAATTAAAAGCCTTTTAGCCGAGGACTGGTTTCCTCCTGGCACACGATGGAGGACACTGTGTGACATATTCCTGGGCAAAATAATGAATAAAATAATGCCCTCTAAGGGGGTGGAATGTTGGGTCTTTGGCATTCTGGGTGTAGGGGCTGTAGTTAGCAAACGACATGTCAAAACTTTGATGTTATTCAAGGGAAAGATTCCACTTTCGTTTTAGAGAAAGGGACATGTTTACGGTGAAGACAGGTCAAATTCAAGACACAACAAGACGTGAGCTCAGCCAGGACTTCCTTAGCCATCTGCTGCAGTCTGAGACTGTACCTATTCCATCCTTCCTTCCCCCTTTCTTCTATAGAGGTCGGACCTCTCAGTGTGAAGGCTCTCCCCACCTTCTGTCTCCCTCCTCTCGATTCTTCAACAGCGTTTTATCCTCTGGAGTATCTAATGCCACCTTGAATCCGCTTCTCAGAAGACTTGAACTAACACACACCCCAAAGCTGAATCACTTAAAACAATGAGCACTTCTTTTTGCTCCTAAGTCCACAGAGCGGTTCTTCTCGTCTGAGTCTGGGTCGGCTGACCTTGGCTGGAGCTGCTCATGCGTCATGGTCAAGTGGCAGGTCCCAGAATGAGCTCGGATGGCCTCAACTGAGACGCTTCACCTTTGATCTCTCATCCATCCACATTGTATTCTCTCAAACAGATGGGGTATAAGCGCACAGGCCTCTCGCCATCTGGGCTTGGAGGGGACATAAACTCATTTCCGCTGCATTGAATTTGTCAGCACAAGTCAAAAGACCAGCCCATGTTTGAGGGTGGGGAAACAGACCTCCCCGACCCCCCACCATAGGAGAAACACTGCGAAGGGCATGGCTGTTGGGATGGGTGGAGAACTCCATTGCAATCCATCTCTTACACCCCATCTCCCGGCGTTATCCCCCTTAACACCTCGTCACACCTGTGCCAATAGCTGCTTTGGCCTTTGGAGAACTACCCAACAGACTTGGCCCACGAGCATCACCAGCCTCTTCACTGGGGTTTAGCTGCCCATCACCAAGGCCAGCACTCTCCTGGGCAGGACCCCCAGGCTGGGCGAGCCATGTGAACTGATAAACACAGCCCTTAGAAGCTGCTCCTAGCGGTCGGTTCTCCCTCATGGGGGGAATCAAAAAAAAGGTTTACTCTGAGTGCCACGAGGGGTCTCTTTCCCGTCTGTTCCCTGTCACCCCGCATCAGTTTCAGGTCAGAAATGCTAAAAGAAAACAGGGTGCAGAAGCGTTTGAACTCCACCTTACTTTCCCGAGGAGCAAACTGACAATTAGGACCAGGACCTGCATCAAAAAAGAGCAACCCAGCGTGAAGTCCGTCTAATTAGTCATATGAACGGAGAACTTCCCCTCTACTTCCTCTGGAACATACGCTTGTCAGATCTTATAAGGCAGGCTTTGCTCCCTGACGTGGCGACGGAAGGGGGCCTGGGCACAGGTAGCTTCGTGTTAAGGCCGCAAGCGCCCCTCTCTGCTCCACGAAAGTTTCCTCTGAAAATCGCTTTTAGATTTCCGTTTGGCCTCTTGAGCTGGAGAGAAAGTTGTGAAATGAGGCTTTAATTAAGCTGCAGAGATGGCCCGAGCACACCGTCCCGGTTCACAACCCGACCCTCTAAATACCTTGTCTCGTGTTAATGGGAAACTGAGCAAGATGAAGGATTCAAGGTGAAGGCTGGACATGGTCTGCTAACCCTGGGAACGGGGGGTCGTTTAAGCTTCCACACTTGAACATTTTCTTCCCTTTCAAAGTCTCTGTGCCACGGAAGGTCACCGGGCCTGTCATCAGAAAAGATTAGAGAAGACGTCTACACTGCACCTTGCTCCGGGCGCTGTGACATCCGTGACTCCTACTTCGCAAGGGTCGTCCAGACCCAGACCTTGAGAAAGACAAGCTCTGCTGGGCAAGATACCTCGTTCCCCCAGCGGCCTGGCTCTCCCCTGCGTGTCTGCCTTTTCCTCGTTTCAAGACGTGGCTTCTGGGCCCGCCACATCTCTCTCTGCAGGCGGCAGCTCCTGCCCTGAGCGCATTGCGGCCACATGACTCTTCATGTGATCGGAGGCATCGATTGCCCCGTGTGGAGGTCATGACCATCTGCATAAATGACTCTCTACTGCATCCACACGCTCAAGCACGCTTTTCCTCTCTATTAGGTGCTTAAGCGAAGACAGGTCTGGCACATCTAACAGCATGGGGATGGGAGGTGGCCACGAGCACCGCTCCCTCTGGCTGCCCTTCACTTTCCCGGGAACCTGCTTCACGTAGATGAGATAATGATTGCTACCTGAGGAACAGAAATGGTATACCCTGAGCTCTCAGTCATGCCCAATATTTAATATAAGGCTGCATGGACCTGCCCCCAAGGGGACGAGTTACCCAGGTCATGCAGGCTGCAGGAACCGCATGGGACAATCCTAAAATGGGGCATCAATCAGTGTGGCTCTCTGCCTTCTGACCCTACTGCCTCACCTGCCCCAGGAGAATGATGCACGTGGGGGATGGGACTTCTCGGAGGGGTATTTCACACCCACTGCTCCCATTTGCTCACCGGTCACTCAGCCTCACCTCACGCTGCCCCGCGATCTGGCCTCAGCCCCCCACCGCTCTCACAAACTCTTCTCCCCAAGGTCACCGATTACCTCCCTAAATTGCCGAATCCAATGGCCCTTTTCTTTGACGTGTTTGCTGCTGTGGGGGCCCCTTTCCTGTCTCCAAACGCTCTCAGCCCAAGACTGCGTCCTTCCTCTGGGCCCCACTCCCCCTGAGGGGGCTGCTCATATCTGTCGGTTTGGCTTTTGTCTCTTTGGGACTGCCTGGGTGCAGTCATTCACTCCAAAATACTCCCGTGTGTGACGTGTGTGTAGGAGTTAACTTTAGTCTATACCCTAGTTCGTTAGCAGCTGAAGAATCCTGGTCGGGAATCCACACCCCAGAAGTGTGTGTGTGTGTGTGTGTGTGTGTGTGTGTGTGTGTGTGTGTGTGTGTGTGTGTGTGTGTGTGTGTGTGTGACACTTCTAATATTGTTATTTAAATCTACATTAGAGAGACTGTTATTTTTCGCAAGGGCTGTTAAAAATCACTTAAATCTGTGAAAGAGCGGCTTGTAGGATATGCGGCTGGCTGGGGGATCTGATGGGCTCCACCGTCCTTGTAGGAAGAGGCACAGCGGGTCTTCTGAATGCCCCTCAGTTTACCCCTCTGCCCATCCTGTACCAACCTACACACACGCTTAATGGGTAACTCTGTTGCCTGATATGACCAGAAGCTTGGCCTCTTCTGGCGTCAGACTAGCCCTGAGTCTGTTAGGCAAGGTGCTTGTCTAAGGGCCTGAGACAGAACAGGGCTTGAGTATGTATAGAAGAAACATAACATACATAGGGTTTGGTACTATCTGTGGTTTCAGGCATCCATTGGGTGTCCGGGCACAAGCCCCCTTGGATAAGGGTGGACTGCTGTAGCTACTACAGGTAGTATCTATAAAACCACCATGGACAGGAATAAAATATGTTTAATACTGGAAAATATTATATGTATAATAAAAGTAGCATAAGCCATACTGACCTTATGAGTTGTGATATTAGAATAATTATTGTCATTTTTAATGGTTGCCATCTATTGAGCATCTCTTAGATGTTTCAGGCACTTTCTATATATTATATAATTTTATCGTCACTACAACTCGGTGAGATAAGTCTTTTTATCCTCACTGTACAAGTAAGACAATATAGGAGGATGCTACAGGGGGGTGTGATACCAGGAGGTGGGTTTATCAAGGGGCGTCTTGGAAGCTGGCTACCCCAGAATCCATGATCAGCCACCAAGAAAGGCCTGCTTCCTTCCCTTTTTGATATTTCAAATATAATTTTTTACCTCAAGAAAGCTGAGGCTAGGAGGGGTAAGAGAAAAATGGAACATGATTTGATGTTAAAATAGTCACTTAACGTTACAGTCTCAATAAACCTATTTAAATCTTCTAACATACCTTTTCTTAGAATTTATCACTTTCAAAGGGGAATTTTATATCCTCTATTTCATTTGGGCCTCACACAAAAGTGTCATGATTAACTAAAAAGAAAACAAATACTGTGAAGAATGCACAGACTTTTTTCCTACCTTGGCAGAGGAAAAAATAAGCTAGCAGGCCTGCTGAGGTCACTCAGAAAGCGTCAGGAGAATTAGGTTTTTGGACTCTCAGTCTAGCAGGCTCTTTACTACACTTTGCTGCTTTATCTTTGAAATGTAAACAGCTTCCAAATTAGTTGGTTTTTGTTTTAAAACAACACCTTGTGAAGGATCCGGGATGGTTATTTTTACCAGTGTCGAATTGCTAATGCAGAATTAGACTCCTAATTGTCCTTGTGAATTCTCTTTCCAAAACAGTGGTTAGAGTGGTTATCTCTCATTTAAGGGGCCCGTCTGGGTACTTAGCAAATCCACATAATTTATTCTAGGGGATTTTCATTTTCAGGTCGCTTTTACTCTGGGGCCTTTTAAGCTAGAAGGCTCATCATTCTGCATCATGGTAAGCCTCAAGTCAAGGATGGAAGCCTGTCTCTACCCACCGCCCCAACCCTGAGAAGTCAGTTTATTGGAGTGGTTGTTGTGGGTCCCCACCCCCACACACAAGGAGAATATTGCTTTTCTCTATTCAAGATAGCCCTTCTAAAAACCATCATTATTAACTTTCATTGGCTTGATTTTCTCCTTTCCCTCAGAAATTCTGCTAATTTAGACGAAAATAAAAAGACCCATCAGGGTCCAATGGAAAGCAACTAAAATTTAAATTAGTAATAGATCAGTAGTTTCTCAAGATGCCCTGAGCATCTCTGCAGCCCGCACATGGAATGCTAGCTTCACTGGCCTCTTCCTCCCCTCGCGCCCTGTGCCTCTCCCAGAAGCAGACAGCACTGAGCAGGCCTGGCGTACATGACCAAGTGCCCAGATTGAATTACAAAGCTGGCTTTGAGTCATTAGCAAGTACAAAAAAAAGGGAAAACAGGTCGTGCTTTTCCACTCATGTGACCCACAGTGTCACAAATACTGTTTGAGCAGCGTGTCTGACACATCACAAGTCACACCACAGGTTCCCTGCCAATATGGGGCAAGACGGTGGTGTTTCTACAGTTGCTCCAGCTCCACCTTTCTGGGCTCTCAAGTTGGCTGCCCCTCACTGTCCAGTAGTTGAGCTCTGATTCACATTCTCAAAGCCCCAAGTCCACGTCCAATAAAGGTTCTTTATCCCTCCTTTTTTTTTTCTTGGCTCTAATATAAAAACTGCATGCTTTTGGAAGTTTCATTTTTTGAAAGTTTAAAGTTGGGGAAAAAAAGATGAAAAAATTTCAAGATGGATGGCCTATCAAGGAAAAGAAGGAATGGGATGGGGGAGAAAGAAAGGAAGTCAACAAAGAGTTTAATGGGGTTTTATAGAAAGTTTGCCTTGCTACTGCATGAAGAACAGATAAAAACCTAATCCTTGCTCCTTACACCTATCTGTATATTAATAGGTGCAACAGGTCATAAATACATAACTGCAATGCGGAAAATGGAGGGTGGTGCCAGTTTGCCAGCAAACAGAATACCCAGATCACTGTCTTCATGTGCAGTAAAGATGCTGTAAACAGCATTCACTCCCTGGAGATGAGCCAACACATAAACAATCTTTATGTCACAGTAATTAGATGATTAATGGCGTTTTTAAAATATCATACTTTGTTGAACAAAAAGCCACCCAAATCCCACCAGCTCTGAAGTCAGTTGTTTGGTTAACACCCAGTCCTCGATGAATTTGTCATTGAATCTCTGTTAAAGCATCTGCATCAAGGGATCTCAAACAGAATCACAGAGTAAAAATCCACTTATATAATATGCAGATCCCCAGCCCCCTGCAAACTTGATTCAGATTCAACAAGTGGTGGTGGGAGAAAAAGTTCCTCTGAGGTTTGTGATCAAAATAGAACAAAGAAAATGACTTTAAAAAATCCTCCAAATGTGGTCCACCTTGGAAATTGTTGAAATGTAGAATCTCTGAACTGACTCAAGCTTACAGAATCAGAATCTGCATTTTATCAAGATTCCCAGGTGCTCTGTAGGCAAACTAAAGCTTGAGAGATGCCATTCTAGAGCAAGGACCAGCCATATTTTTTCTGTAAAGGACTAACTAATAAATATTTTAGGTTATGTAGGTCACACGGTCTCTGTCACAGCCACTCAGCTCTGCCTCTGTACTGTAAAAGCAGCCAATAAAACTGAAGTCTGCAAAATGTGGCCTGTGGCCCAAATCTGGCCAGTCACCTGTTTTTACACAGCCTGCCAGCCAAGAATGATATTTACACTTTTAAATGGTTAAAAAAATCAAAGAATAATATTTTGTGACATGTGAAAATTACATGAAATTCAAATTTCAGCATCAATAAATAAAATTTTATCAGAACCCGGCCACATTTATTTGTTTACATATTGTCCATGGCAGTTATTATGTTACAAGTGTAGACCTGAATAATTTTGACAAAGACCATATGACCTACAAGTCTGAATATTCGTTGTCTGTCCCTTTACAGAAAAAGTTTGCCAACTTCTGCAATAAAACTTTATTTGTGGACACTGAAATTTGAATTTCATATAATTTTCACAGGCCACAAAATATTTTTCTTTTGATTTTTTTTTCAACCCTTTAAAAATGTAAAAACCATTCTTTTAGAATGTGCAAAAACGAGCAACGTCTGAGCAACCTGTGCCCTAAATGGGGACCAATAAGATATAAAGACATTTCCTGAACTCCTTTCTGCAGGTGCTACTGAAGAAGAGAGACGATTTTCTAATAGGCACTAACAAAGAAAAATAGAGCCATGGGACCTGGTGACAACCATCTTGTGACCCCAAAGCCATCTTGTGGTCCTATTTTTAGGCTCCCGGGTCCCTGCCAAGGTATTTCAGCCTCTACCTTTAGGTGCCTCCTTAGAAGCAGATAACTTTTTGAAGTTTTCTGTTTCCCTCTGGACTCATTGAGTTACCATCAGTTTCTAAGTGTTTTTAGAGCTGCAGAAGAGTAGGGGCTAAAAGTACTGGGAGATGAGCACATTGGAGCCTTAGAGAAAGACAGACTAGAATTCATACCTAACCTCCACCACTTATTAGCTGTGTGATTTAGAGTAAGTTCCATGACTACTCTGTGCCTCATTTCCTCATCTGTAGAATGGAGAAGATCAAAACAGACAATACAGGTAGGGTGCTTAGGCTATTCCTAGGCAAATACAAGCACAAAAAAATAAGTTCATCATTATTATGAGCCATGTGCTTTACACATCAGAGGGAGACAGTCGGTCCAAACCTAGGACTGAGCTTGTGGGGAAGCTGGAGAGCTGGGGCCTGTGCTGGCTGAAGAGGAGCAGAGTTCTTATAGGTTGGGCTGCGTGCCCGGCACACCCCACTTAAAGAGCATTCACAAACATTCACTATTTAGAAGGTCACTTTAATAATTAGTCTTGCTTTCCTAATCACACGTTAATGATTAGAAACTACCATTGACAATACCGAGGTTGCTGAGATTGCTCATCTTTTAGGAGCCATCTAAAAAGAATAGTGACTGATTTTGCTGCTGAGCTTTTATCTTTAAATGGACCGCATCAATGGGCCATTGTGATGGGAGTGCAAACAGGAAACTCTGGAGGCCCGAAGACACCGTTGGGTGATTCACACTCCCTTTTCCAGAGTTCCCAAGGCTGATGTTCAGCCCTCTCTGGCCCCAGGTCCTGGGTGGGAGCCACGTGTGTCCAAAAGGGGCCTGAGAGCCAGGAGCAGAGAAGCAGGTTTGGGTCTGCCACCCCATAAATATCCCTTAAGATCACGAGACAGTTGCCTGCTTACAGGGAAATTTTTTTAAACATATAAAGTCCGTAGTTTGTAAAAACATTTTGTTAATAACAATCAGCCTGTGCTTAAGGAGAGCTTACTCTGTACTCAGCATTCAACCTGCATCATCTCGCTTTATATAGACAGATGATGTGAAACACTCAAAGTCACACCAGTAACAAATGGTAGAGGTGACACTCGAACCCAGTAGGTTGGGAATAAAACCGGCAAGTCCCTGAGCAATTTTTGAACTTCTTCGAAACATTCAACCTTGGTCCCACTCTTACCCATCTTTTTCATTAAGAAAAAAAAAAAAAGCCTTAAAAAAAAGATACAGTTTTAGTGCAATAGCAGTAGCAGCACCATTTGGGTGTGTCAGGTCATCCGAATAGCACTGCTGCTTCTCATTGTAGTTCAGATTCACAACTTTGAGCTAAGCATCCAGCCAGACCCATTTCACAGATGAGAAACTGGGGCTCAGAGAAATTCAGAGATTTGCCCCAGGTCCGCAGAGTAAGTAAAGGTCGACTTGGGAGCCAGGAAAAAAAAAAAGAAAAGTCTGATAAACTGTCAGCCTGAGAAAGGCCGGCTTGAGAAGGCCCCCGCCGCCCCCAGACCCCGCGCCTCGGCCTTCCTCAGGGCGCCCAGCAGCGCCGCAGCTGCGTCCGGCACCGGCGGCGGCCTGGGGCCCAGCCCCCACCCGGGCCCGCGCTAATGGGGGGTAAAGCTGCGACGGCGCCATCCTGCGAGCCGAGTCTGATAATAGCCCTGATTACACGGCGGAGCAGCCAGAGGAGGTCACCGCGCCGCCTGGGTCGCGCCCGGCGGTGGCGGGGGCTGCGACTTGCACATCTGCGTCCCAGGGGGAGCCGCGTGTGTCCGAAAAGGGGCCCGAGAGCGGGGAGCCGGGAGGCGGGTTTGGGTCTGCGTCTCCAAAGAGGCCGTCTTGCGTGGGGACCCCGCCAGCGATGCGGTGGGAGGCGCCTTCCTAGGAGTCAGGGTCCCCCCCTCTAGAGTCACCAAGCGGGGGGACTAAATGGAGCCGGGCGCACGGCACTGGGGTCCCCTCGATGGTGGGTGACTTGACCTCTCCCAGGTGAAGGTGTGGGTGGTGGGACCGCCGGCGGCCGCTAAGGATGCGGGGTTTGGTGGGAGGGGACCAGCGGATCCCTGATGGGAGGGTCGGGAGTGCGCCTTGCAGTCCCCTGCGCTCCGCTTGTCTGCGCCGCTCAGTTTCCTGCGGTGTCACCGCCCTAACTGGGGTCGCCGAGCCCAGGGCGCTCAGCTAGCGCCAGACACGGTGCGAGGCCCCCTCTTCCCAGCGAGGGAAACTAAGGCACAGAGCAGTCCCGACAGGCCAGGATCGCACGGCCACCGAAGGACAGAACTTGGCAGCCTGACAATCTGCCTCCAAAACTTGGGGTACGCGGGCGGTGAGCCGCACGCACTCCTGCTTGATCCCCTTCTCTCCCCGGGCGACCCAGCCTCCACCCGCCCTGCTGCTGCCTCGGCTGCCTCCGCAGAACCTGCAGATTACTCGTTAATGACACCCAGAAAAGGGAAAAAAATAAAAATAAAAAAGCAATGGGCGCCTGGGCCCGCGGTCCCCGTGCGACACCGAAAGACTTTGCGTTCTACTTAGCGTGCCAGGAGGGTGAGCTGGGGCCATGCGAGTCACACCTGTCCATGTTTGCAGGAATAATGTTACCGGTCCAGGTAGGCAGGCAGCTAAGACGTTCTGTTTCTGGGCTCTGGGGCTATTTACAAACAAACCAAGAAAATTCAGCCCTCTCCACTGTCTCTGCTTCCAAGACAGGACACCAACCAAGTCAGTGATAGAATTCAATATGCGGTGGAGGTTAAGACTGAGGAGCAAAGAGACTTTTGGGACAGGGCCCAGGGTCTCCTCCTGCGCCACCATGAAATTATCCACGTGCCTCGGAGAAAGTGAGTTACTTAGCCTTCCCAGCCTCATTTTCTGAAACTTTAAAACGCACACAATAGTGCTACCCGACTGACATTATTATCAACATTATATATTCTTTGGACAGCCTAAGTGCAGCACCTGGCACACGTTAGGGGCACAAAAGAAGCTCTTTGCGATACATTGAAAAACTAGCATCCAGAGCTTGAAATGTATCAAAAAGCCTTTAAACTATGTGAGTTAGAAAAGGAAGCTGCGAGGCCACAGTGGGTCTCCATTCTTTCCAGCTAGGTGTTTGTTCACAGAGGAGGAACCACGTGTCTGAGCATCTGCAGGAACCTGAACCCTTCCTGCAGCGCGTGAGTTTCTCTTTCTCCACAGAACCCAGAGAGAAAGCCGTCCCTTACATTCCTTGAGTGTAGGGTGGCCATTGGGGCTCTTGAACACATTTCTTGATCAGATCGGATTTGTGTTGTCCTTAAATTAAAAACGAGGCTTTTTCCAAGTCCCAGAATTGGTCGATAGTGATACCTATGAGACCTTTGCCCTTACACGACATTACTGCATTTAACTTCACAACACACTCTTGAGGTAGGTATTACCCCCAGTGGTCACCTTTTACAGATATGAAAACAGAGACAGAGCAGTTAACTTTAAACCAGTGTTTCTGATGCCAGATCCCAACACCTCTCTCTGCAAATGTTGTTAATAAAGTTGTTTGTTCTGCCTTATTTGTATTTAACATTAAGCCATTATGCCCCTACATCCTGAGGTCTTTTAGCGCAGTCTGAAGGAGAATGAAATGTATACTTGCAATATCCATGCTCTTTTGTACATCTGCAGTTAGGCTTTGAATCTGTGATGGGCTAGAACCACATGCAAATTATCCAAGCACACCCCTCACCCAATAAAGCCAGAGTCCAGTGCAGAATGAATGAATGCCCAGAAATAGGTTGAATTTGATATCTCTGCTCCTTGTTTTCTTGTCTGTCACCATTTCCATGTTTTGTGGCTTTTACATGCTTGTCAGTGTCCCCCATCACACTGTGAGTTGCATAAGGCAGAAACTCTTTAGGTCTTCCATTGCTGGTCTATTCCTGGAACCCAGCACAGTACCCAGCCCAGAGTAAGCATCAGGCGATATTGGCTGAATGAACAAATATTCTGCATTCTTTACGTTTTATTGGAGGCATACATATACCTTTGTACCCTGTGTGATACGTGCTTCAAGTCGTCTGGAGCACGCTGATGTTTGAGAATACGCACCCAAGCCCTTACTGGGTATATTTTGCCCTTGGCGAGAAATAAGATGAGCTTCCATCGATGGCTTCTGGGGTGACTCGCAATGCGAGCTGGCGGCAAAGACATTGGAGGACTGCTTCTGCCTGTGTCTTCGCCACCCTGATCTCTCAAACCCGCGGATACTGACGTGGAGGGATAGCTTGTAACCAAACAGCTTCTCTCCAGCTCCTGAAGAGCGAAGGCAGACGTGTCTCAGCCATCACAGAGAGGGCAGGTGGCAGCTGGTTGGGGGAGAGCTGGACCATCTTCCGAAATGCAAGGGAGGTCGCTACAAGTTGAATGAACATCTCCAGCTCTCATGTGATTCGAGGAAGGGCGATGACAGGACAGCTGTGGTCGCTCTCCTATGGAAGTTGTCTCAGGTTTGAGTTTGTTTTTCAACATGCAAGGCACTGCAGGTCAGGACATGTGCTCCTGCCGCCAGTCTGGCCCCACGCATCCCCACCCACGGGCCAGGCCACCAAGAGGACATCCATCCCGAAGCAGGGACCGTCCTCCGTTCGCTTTCTTCGTCCTACGGGGAGTTCCCGCTTATTCAATCCGCGCTCGCGGTAGTGGCAGGAGCGACCCTTTCGAGGCTGGAGATCCGCTTTGGAATCCCCGCTTCTTATTATCAGCGTAATTTCGATCCAGTTCTTAACCTTCCATATGGGACGGGACGAGAGTGAGAGCTCGAAATTTATGGGGGCGCAAAATAAATAAATAAATAAATAAACTCGGTTAACCAATAAGTCATCGTTTAATGTAGTAATTTTAAAAAGCAAATTCGTGCAATAAATTCATGATGGACAAACTCTCTAAGCTTTAAATAAAGACAGGATCCTTTAGCAGCGGGGCGGGTGGCAGCGGGAAGGCAGCGAAGTCCCAGGGGGAGGGGTGCAGAAGGAGAGGGCTCCGGAGCACGCGCGAGGTAAGGGAACGGAGGGGCGGGGGACAGCGGTCGGGACTCCTCCATCGCAGGTCAGGGGGTCCTTTCTCGGCCATTCTTCGGATCACGCTGCGAGGTCTGCACCCAGCTCCAGGGCAGCGGCTTCTCCCGGGTCCGAGGAGGCCCCGCAGTCGCGAGCTCTTGCGGGAAGAGTGAGGAGGCGAGCGGTGGCGGCGTGGAGAGAGAGGGTCGCAGCGCAGGGGGAGCATCCAAGGAGGAGGCTCGAGGCCCTGCGCCTGACCTCCGCCCCCAGACCCAGGGAGGCGCACGGTGGGGACAGGCGCAGGCCCTGCGGAGTAACATCACCGTACCCCCCGCTCCGGCCTCGAATGACCTCCCCTTCACCACCTAGAAAGGGGTGCAACCTGTCCGAGGCCCACACGACACCCCTTTTCTCACAGCTGGGCTGAAAGTGCGCACACGCACCGCCCAAGTTCAACAGATGACAAAACTCCATGCACCGCCCAGGGCCGACAGATGACAAACTCCGGCCGTGCGCCCCGAGGAGCTGATCTTCGCTCCTTCCTCACAGCCGACTTCGGGCGCGAGCGCCTGGATCGGCCTGGCCCTGCGGGGCTCCGCGGTGGGACCCAGGCCTGGGCTGGCGGGTGCGCATCTCAGGGACCACTGGGGTCACGAAAGGGGACTCGCTGCAGGGGAGTCCGAGCGGGCGTCTCCTCCCTCTCCACCCTGCTTCAAGAATTTACAAATCCAAAGGCACCGAGCCCCATCACTGTGTCTTTAAAGCGTTAAAGAGCTGGAGAGAGGATGCGCGGGGGATCTCCCGCCACGTCCGGGAGTCGCCGCCCGCGTGCTGAGAAGGTCTCCTTTCCCACCTTCTCTTGCGCGATCACCCTCGGGGGCCGGATGGCACTCTCATCCTAGCACCCGGCCCCCCAGCACAGCTCTCCCTCCTCCCCCAGCGTCAGCGACACTAGCTTGGGACCGGCCCCCACCACTGTCGGCAGAGGGCTCTGCTTTCGCATCAGTAAAGCGAGGGGACATTAGCCAAAAGCTGGAAACTGACTGCTTGCTGGACAGCTCTCGGGGGGCGACTAAATTTGAGTTCTGAAAGGTTACAAATGAGAATCTGAAAGGGTGACGACGGGTGTAAGAAGACACATTCCAGTCGCCCATATAATCAAAGTCCGTACAGTAAAGCTCAGATGTATAATAAAATAAATGTAAAATCCTAGGCTCCAAAGTTCAACAGGATTTAAATAATGGTCCATTCCTACCCCGTGGCCCCAATCCTCTGCGTCCATTCTAAAACTGAATGCACAGTTAACTTGACTGATCACGCATGACACATCTCTGCGGTCGCGAAACTGCACTTCAGAAATGAAATTTAATTTTAAAACCCTGTATTTAGGTTTTACTTACGTTAGGATAACTGTTAAGGTTACTTATGGTTAGGCCCTTTTTGCATGTTACTTTATTAGTCCATAGAACCGTTTTCCAAGTAGGGATCAGTTCTTGGCCCTGTTTTAATGTAGATGATGAAATCGAGGCTTTGAGAGGTTTAGGTGAGGCACACGAAGTCTCGGGGCTGATGCAAGCTAAAGCCAAGAGCCAAAGCCTTCTCAAGTCCAAGGCACTTTCCTGTATCCGAAAGCAGCGCCCACAGCCTGTCGTCAGCCTGAGTAGGGCCCAGAGCAAAGTGTTATTGTTGTCACTTCGTTCCAGCCCCCTCGGTGGCTTTACCTATTAACCGAATCACCCTGACACCGGGGTTGTGAAGGGACCTCAGCATTTGTCGCTTTCCGCGTCGGGAGGGCTCTGAATCACCTTTTGACAGCACCTCTCTGCCTAGCGCCGGTTGCCCGTTTTTATAGCACCATATTGATTTGCAAAGCCAATAAATCTAAGAGAAGGGACAGTGTGCCCCCCGGTAATTATGTTGTAGCATACGTTTTACTGCCGCGGTTTCAACACCCACGAGATGTATCGTGAGAGGGATCCCCAAACGGCTCATCTCTCTCGCCCAGATTTGTTTCAAGTGGCCTTTCCGATTTCTCTGGTTTGCAACCCTGCCTCGGCGTGCTCGCTTAGCTTTCTGCTTGCTTGTTTTCTACTTTACTTTAAATAGGATGGATGGGCAGAGTTCCCTACGCACAAGAGGACCAAAGCTGGGTGGGCTAGGCCGCGGTGGCCATTGGAAAACGAAGTGGAAACGGATTGGGGGCAAGTCAGCTTTCCCCTGGCTCTACCAAATTTCCTACGAATTCCCTGTCATGAAATTATTTAAATTCCAGTCTGAATCATTAAGTCGACGAAGAAATCACATGGCGTTTCCTCTAGAAATGAAATAGCAAGAAGTTTCATTGAGGTAGAATTCCACAATATGTTTTTGAAAACTAAAACTAGAAGACAAGGTCTTTGACGTCCAATCGAAACATATTCTAAGTTCTAAAGTAAACGTGATCCTCCAATTCTCCCTCCAAAAAAACTCTCTTGACATAAATTTTTCTTCCTAACCAAACACTAGTATTTGAGACAGAAAAGGAACCAGTGGGTGTGTGCCATACATTCGAAAGGGAATTGTCACTGTTACATCGAGGTGCGATGCGGGGGAAGGGGGGGACTTTAACAACCGACGGGTCTTTGGTTGGCTCTGGGTTGTCCAAAAAACAGCCAAGGACCAAAGACTCAAGGATGGAAACGGATCCTTTAGGCGCCCTGGTGGTTTAGCCTCCTCAGCGCGGTTTAATTGGAAAACCTGCTCTCAGCCTGGGCTAGTTCTTCCAGCGACTTCCCAGGACCCGCCCAGGCGCACCTGTGGGGCGGGGGCTGGTGCGGGGGCGGGGATCGGCACCGCGGCCTGCAGTGCGGGTCCCCAGCTCCCGTCCGCCTCTGGCCTGACGGCCTGCAGGGGAGACTCGCCCTCCGCCACGCCAGACCCGGTTTCTCTCTCTCCAAAGGAAATAAAGACGGGCTAGACGACCCCTTCCAACCCAAAAGTCGATGGTTTTACGAAATTTCTCCATTTATGTATGTGGACTTTGTACTTCAAAGCCGGTCACAGAGTTTCTCGGTCATCTTCGTGCAGACCTAGTTAGATAGATACTATGGATAGGCAATGTCAGGACAGTCTCACAATCACGACTCTCTCAGATGACATCGTTTTACTTACACAGATGTTCTCAACTTTTGGTTTAGGTTTTTATTCCCCATATATTTCAGGAGCCAAGGAGGAAGATGCAGTGAAGGGAGTAAAAGGCTGATGGGAAATTGGGGCTGTTTTAAAATTTTATTTTAATTTAATTTAACTTAATTTTAATTTAATTTGATTTTAATTTTAATTTCTTATTTTATTAATTTTATTTTATTATTTTATTTTATTAATTCTTTAAGACCCACCAAGAGGCTTGTAATCGCCAGATCGACTGGCTGGAAGGGAGAGCAAATATTTACACGTACAGCTTGAGTGTGTGTGTCAGCCTGAGTTTACACGGCTCCAAGTGAAGCGGATTACTCTGCGAATTTGGAGAATTTGAGTTATTCAAGCTGAACAAGGCCAACAGGACGACCTCCCTTCCCCCTAGCCCCCCCCCACTCCCCACACACCCCAACCAGGCCGTGGGAAATCCTGGTCGCCGCTGTGTCTGCGAAGACAGAGGGTTCTGTATCCACCCAGCCCGGGCGCTGTAAGGCTTGCACCACCCACTGCGCGTCGCGTGTCCCCTCAGGGTGCCTCACCCCGACCCCGCGTCCGCCTCTCGCCTTCCCCAACGGTCGAAGCCCCACTTTCCAGAGCCCCTTTCGGGAATAGGAACCCCGGGTGAGAGGCGCACGGGATGTCCGGTCGAAACCGTGGTTCCGAACGCAGCATCCTTCGCCAACGAGCGCTTCGCAGCGCTCCCTGCGCGCATCTCCTGCGGGGCTGGCTTCTCAGCCCCCTGGCGAGCAGGCAGACAGACTCGGGAGCCCAGCCGAGACTGGGGACCAGCCCTGGGGCCCGCCCCGCCAATGGGATCTGGCGCCAGGACCCCATCTCTGCGGCGCTGCTTCCTGCTCTCCCTTCTGCGCTTCCCGACTTTCTTTGGGAACTTTGAGCACGCGTGAGAAAAAGAAAGAAAAAGAGCAAGAACTCCGGGAGGTTCCCCTGGTCCACGCGCTGACAACTCCCGCGACTTAGGATTCCAGGTCGCGACCGAAATGCCCCTCCCGACAGCGCGCGCCTCCCTCCCGCCCGGGGACCGCACGGCCGGGCGCCGGGGCGCCCGCCGACGGCCGCACCTGCCCCGCGGGGGCACCCCCTGGCCCCAGCGGGCGCGGGCGCGAGGTCGCGCCCTCCCCGCCCTGCCCTGCCCGGCGGCCCCGCCCCCGGCGGCCGGACGGGGACGCGGTGACGTGGGGCGGCGCTGACTGGCTGCGCGCGGCGGCACCGCGGGCGCCGGCGAGTTAAGGCGCAGCGCCGCGCGCGCCCGGGCGCAGTGTGCGCGGGGCCCCGGCGTGCGCCTCTGGTCCGTGGCGCTGCGCGGGTCGCCACCTCCCTGCAGCTGGGGTGCCCCGGCCGTCCCCGGCGGGAGACGGGGAGGAGGAAGGACGCGGGAGCTTGGGGCTGGGCGCAGCGGATGCGCCCCTCCGGCCCGTCCCACGGCGCGTCCCGGGGCGTCCGGTCCAGCCCGCGGCCGGCCTTTGCCCGCCCTGTCCCGCTCGGTCGACGTCTCCCCGGCTCCGGGCCTTTGCGGTGGGGGGCCGGAGAGGCCAGCGCGGGGCTCCCCGGAGGTCGGGGCTGACTCGTCTGCAGTCCCCGGCTGCGCCCGTCGCCCTCGGACACTTGGCGCTGCGTGTCGATCTGCGTGTGTCCCTGGGGGAAGCTGGACGGCAGGTCCTGGCGAGGACCACGCACGGGGGGCCATGGAGTTCACGGCGTCGCCCAAGCCCCAGCTGTCCTCCCGCGCCAACGCCTTCTCCATCGCCGCACTCATGTCCAGCGGCGGCTCCAAGGACAAGGAGGCCGCGGAGAGCACCATCAAGCCCCTGGGTAAGTGGCCCGCCCGGCCGTCCGCGGGGGACGCGGGCGCATCCGCCCGCCCTCGGTCCCCCGGCTGCGGGGCGCGCGTGGCCGCTTCTGACTCTCAGGCCAGGGGCCGACGTCGTCGAGGATGGGAGGTGTCTTTCTTTTTAGGCCCCAGTTTTTGGGGGGACCCCAGTCTGTTCACGACAACCGGTTTCGCCCCTCGTCCAGGCGCTGATCGCTCTCCCTAGCGGTGTAGAAGCCCCTGTCAACCCGGACGTATGCGGGCGGGGTGGGCAGGCAACCTCGGTGGGATAAAAACATCCAGGGGTCAGTCATGACAACCCCTTGTAAGACTCGGCAGGATTTCCGATGCGGGGAACACCTGCTCGTGCGTTTGAAAGCAGGGACGCTCGAAGCGACTTCACAAGAAACTCGTTTCATTTGTTTCCTCCCCGATTTGAGACACCAAACAGGGTCAGTCCCTCAGAACCACCGTCGGGTGTTGCAGAATAAGCCAGTTCACCCGGCATGACCCGTTTTCTTCACCGAAGCTCTAGACTTATCAGTAAGACAACATTTTATAACCGCTGTCATTTTCAGTCGAGGCTGGCAAAAACATTACCCAGTAACCATTTCCCAAATTCCTCAACTTTTAGCTATACTGTTTATTTAACAACCTTTACCATTTATAGAAGACACTAGGCTCGGAGTAAAGGGAGAAAGGGGATTATGTTCCACTGATCGCAAGCGACTTGTATGGGAGAGAAACGGCTGGAGATGTGCTTTAAAGTCCCTTTACAATTGGGGAGAAAGAAGTGTTCTCATCAGCCCCTCTTGGGTCCCCAGGAAATAACTATTCCATATCCTGATCATGTGACGCTCTAAACCAGGGAAAAACCACATAGCAAACAGGGTAACATTTCTTTCTACATCTCCCTATGTTTTCCTTCCTTCTTGTCCTTCCCAACACACTAACATCTCAATCGAAAGCAACAATAATATGAAAGATGAAGCATTAGAGAACAGAAATAAGGGGCCTGAGCAGAGAGAGAAGAGAAAACTAAAATCCCTGCAGCACCTCAGAGCCAAGGGAACAGCAACCGGAAAGTCTCCAGAAAACATGTCAACAAGTCCCTCCTCCCCGGCTTTCACTCCCTTTCCCTGGTTTGTCTCACCCACCCTGCCATCTATTCCTAACCTGCCAAAGAAATGCAAACAACCAAACAAACTCCAACTGTTTAGAAGAAGAATTAACCACCAATTTCAAAGTTATGTTTGTGGGACTTCCCAGTGTTACCCACTGCTGTTCCTTATAGACGCCCCCATCACAGTTGGGTAGCGAGCAGGAAAAGAGGATTTCTGACAGAAGTACAGACAGAAGACAGGGACACATGCCAGCTCTACGGTCACTTCAACATTGTTTCCTTTTCTGTTTTTCTGAGAAAAAAAAAAAAAACCCATCTAAATTCTAAAGCCGTTCCCAGCTCACAGAACCGCTACACACTTGGTCTGTGAAATGACTGTCCCTCCTGGGCCTTCGGAGATAGACTCTTGTCCTTTTCAGGGGTCATTCTACAGAGCAAGATTAGAGACTATAAGCCAAGGACTCCCCGAAACTCGTAAAGGTTCTGTCGTGGGAGAATGTTGTACTCTGAAACCCTAGTGGGATGTGGAAGCCGGTGTAGGGTGGGGCTCAAAAATGGCTCATGATCACTCATTTAAACACGTGAAGTCTTTTTAGAAAAACCCTCAGACTGCTAGAGCATTTCATTGAAACAAAAATTTTCTTGAGCTATAATCGACATTTCACATGCGTTAGAGCATTTCTATTTCATTTTCTTCTCCCTCCGCTTCGCAAAGCCTGACACACGGGTTCCTCTGGGACTTAGGGAGTTTGCATTTTTCAAAGGTCAGAAAATAGGAAAATTTTCTAAGGCTACTTGTTAATTCCCTATTAAGACCTTATGTGTGTGTGCTCCTAGAAATATTAGCAGAAACTACGATTTTGCCATAGTATGGTTCTCTTTCTTTGAATTTGAAAATGTAAGGAAAAGATAATTAATTTGATGCTTCTTAATTTAAAATGTTTCTCTGTGTTGGATGATTATTCTATTTCCTGTGTAACTGCCCCAAGTCAAGGAGAAATACAGGAAATAAAACATATGATGTGTGTGTGTGTGTGTGTGTGTGTGTGTGTGTGTGTGCTTTTAGAACTTGTTTCAGTTCCTTGAGGGCACTTAGAATAGTTGTTCGGAGATCAGTTTCACATTGCAGCTTCAAGTAGTTTCTTTTTTAAGGGATGCAAGATAATTGGGATAATTACAAAAGTCCCCCTGTATTCCATCAAAGTGACTGGTGTAGTCCCGGGCCCTTATCAGCTGTGGAGGAGAATGTGTGGCCATAGGCGGTGGTATTGCAGCCTGATGGTGGATGGCAAAGCCTTCTTTCTACTTTAATGCTACTGCTAGCCTGGGTTTTTGGTTGTTTTCCTTACTTCTAAGACCTTTTTTTTTTTTTTGGTCCAGAATGACCCAGTGAACACACTCCTGTGATTTAACAAGCTAAATGCTGGAGCCTGTCATAAGATCTCAGCCTGGGAGAGAGATTGTAAAAATGACCTAATTTAACATCTTAAAGCCTAGGAAATGAAGAGCCAGGCAGAGAAGTGAAATTAATTAATTTTTTTTCACCGCTTGCCTCTGTCTCCCACCTTTGGGAAAGGTCCTGCCAACCCCAGGAAGGCTCTGTCTCCCGGAGGAAGGTCCCTCCCGGTTATGACAGGACTGGCACCAGATCCCACGAGCTGCCACGGCTAGAACTTGGGAGGGATGACAATAGGATAACAATACCGCCGTCTTTAATTTTCTTTCCTCATATTTCCAAGTTTGCCTTAAATTTCAGTTGGAACATTCCTGAGAAATCTGGACCCCTTTCATCTGACATCCATCGAGCCTTTATGATCACCACCTTTCCCTTTATCTACTCCTCACATGTTTATTCTCCAAAGTGGGTTTCAGTGAGGGTAACAAGGCACGGCTCCAGAACTCACTCATTCGGTTCAGTAAGCAAGCGATGGCCATGGCACTCCGTGGGGACCCCCACTTGCTTTACATAATGATGGGCTCTTGCTGCCTCCTTGGAGTTTCTGAACTTAACTTCCAAGGTCAAATCCAGGTACCTATTTTAGTCGTGCTGTATCTTTGCTTGCCGGACTTAGCTGTCACTCTCCGTTCTCTCGCAGAACAATTCGTGGAGAAGTCATCCTGCGCCCAGCCCCTAGGTGAGCTGACCAGCCTGGATGCTCACGCGGAGTTCGGTGGCAGCGGAGGAGGCAGCAGCCCGTCTTCCTCCTCGCTCTGCACGGAGCCCCTCATCCCCACCACCCCCATCATCCCCAGCGAGGAAATGGCCAAAATCGCCTGCAGCCTGGAGACCAAGGAGCTTTGGGACAAATTCCACGAACTGGGCACGGAGATGATCATCACCAAGTCTGGCAGGTGAGTGCCAGGCGGTTGAGGAGTGGGGAGATGGGAATGGCGCCTTGGGTTTCCAAGATTCTGCTGGTCCAGGGGGGGCATCTTTCCACCGGCTGCTCAGGGAGACATCAGGGCGTTTGCTTTCTCAGAATCTGGCCGTGGTGGGGAGAAGCCCTCCCCGGCCCTGATGAGAAGGGCACAGGATCCGGGGAGCCCTGCCTGCTGCAGTCGGAGAGAGCGGAGAGAGCGCTTGGGGGTGCAGGGTCAGCATCTGGAAGGCAGGGAAACTCGAGTCCAGGATGCAGGGCATGCAGCTGGGTCTCCAGGGAGGCAGGTAGCTTCCTTTTTATCCGCCTCAGTCTGCAGAAGCCGCCCATTTGCATTAAAAAACTAAAACCTGGTGGGAAAAGGAAATTCAAAATGACCCCACTCTGGGGAGGATGGGGCGCTGGCTTGAAGGCCCCTTGGCGCACAGCAGGGCAGCTCCGGGCCAGGGCAAAGGCTCCTAAGGTTGGTGACCCGTGTCGCCTGGTCGCTCCGGCTCCCGGGACTCCCTATCCCCAACCCGAGCACGGCGGGTGCTCTCGCTCCCTGTGGCAGGAGTGAATTTTGTCTCAGCAATGGGAGCCCCACCGGCTTGGTCATCGGTGGGCTCATCAGGTGGTCGGTGTACACTCAGGCCGATGCTCTTTGTCTCCCTGACTCAGGAGGATGTTTCCCACCATCCGGGTGTCGTTTTCGGGCGTGGATCCTGAGGCCAAATACATAGTGCTGATGGACATCGTGCCCGTGGACAACAAGAGATACCGCTATGCCTACCACCGGTCCTCCTGGCTGGTGGCCGGCAAGGCCGACCCGCCGCTGCCCGCCAGGTCTGTGCCTCCAGACTTCTGCCCTGAGCAAAACGCGTTTTAACCCTGCCAGCAGAAAGTCTCCTGCTTGCCCTGGTTGTCTGGATGGATTGTGAGCAGGTCTGGTTTTCCAAGCCCTGTGCTCTGGTAGGAGATCATTCCAAGCCCAACACTCCAGGAATGACGATGCAAAACAGGAGCTAGTCTCTGAGAAAGGCCGAGTTTGTGCCTTTAATTTTCTCTTTCCTTGTATTTCAGAGTTTTCCTTAAATTTCTATCGGAGTATTCATTAGAAATCTGGGCCTATTTCATATGCCATCCATCAATTCTAGTTGGCCACTTAACACCAGACCGCATAAACCCACTGATGGAGTAGTTGCCTCAGGACCCTGTTTTAGAAGAATGCATTTCAGTAAAGGGGTTGCTTATGGTAAACATTGTTAATAACGTGGTTATATTTGCCCATAATACACATCATTTTGATAAAATGTGGTTGTTTTGATCGGTCAAGGGCTCAGAGATTTTTTTAAATCAGAAAAGCAACGTCTTTTTCTCTCCTCTGCATAATAACTTCAGTGGATGAATATAATTCAGCATCAGGTTCATATTCTTTTACATGAAACATTACTCAATACATTAGAAATCGTATGTGTTTATTTTTGTGCTGTTCACTGATAATAATGTTTTTCCAGAGGACCCTGTTTAAAAAATCACATGCAAACCTTTATTTTTGCTGCTTTGCTGCATTGAGCATGTTGGGGTGGGGGGAGAACATGTATTTGCTTATGTGAATAGTAATAGCTGAAGATTTTGCCATAGTACTACATATTCTAATATAAAAAAAACTACATATTCTAATACTACATATTCTAATACAAAAAAAGAATTTTTTTGTTCTATGACTATTTAAATTTTGTAATTGATTGAAAGTGCATGTCAAAGCTAAGAATTTATTTAAAGATACAGATTTAGGAGCTTTGAAGCTATGACTGGTTCTTTGTAAGTATCTATCTGGAGCCTTCGTCAAGGCACAGAATCAACATAGATAATTTACACACACCGTTCAGAGGGAGTCTGAAGCTTATTTCGTAGTCGATCACATTATCAAGCTTCGGTATATTAAAAAATACATTAAAGTCAGGAGCGAGCAAAACAATTTTATTTGTTACTTATTTTTTTAGTTGAGCAAGATTCACCAGTTTACAATAGATATTACAATAAATATAATTAGCATTCTCTACTATGATTATGAAATAGCCAATTCACATTACTCTTGAGCTTTTACATGGGAGAGAATTTTAGCAGATTCCTAACCATTTTTACAAACAAACTCTTTTTTTTCCCCCCCTTCAAAGTCATTCCTCTAAGAAGTCGATCACTGTCGGAGGGGATGGGGAACTGGTGCAGGCCAGCCGGACTTTGGGAATATGACATGCCTTGTTTATGTTACTAATCTGTTCTGCTTGGCGAACAGAGCACGTACCAATACGCTATCTTAACTGAAGCATGTGTAAGCTATTGCTGGAATTTTAAGTCCCAGGGGCCTGGAGAGAGGAGGGGCTTCCTGTATGCTTTCTCATTCATCCTAGTTCAACTTATTTATACTGATATTAGATTAAAAGGGTTAGTGCATTACAGGATAGAAACGTCCTATATAACTTAAGAATAATAATTTATTCCTATTAAATAGAAATGGTTTTATATTTTCTAGCTCCATAAAGAAAAGGTGAGGAACTCAGTAGGTGATCATTTTTGGACTGATGGTGGAAACGCTTTGTGGTTCTAGTTCTCGGAAGCGTCTTATTTCAGACCGAACTTCATCAGTCAGTTGTTCCTAATCAGGAGAAATAATGCTTGACGATAACCATAGATCGCAATAATGGGCAAGACATTATACAAGATCTAAAATAATGCTATAGTTTCGTGTAGGACAGTCCCTTGAAAGCAACTGATATTTAAGTCAGGTAATCTTTATTAATGCGATTATATGTGGTGAATTGATACTTAAAAGAAGGAACATTTCATCAGCTTCTAGGACCTTAAATGTTTTTAATGTGCTGATCAGGGAAACATCTGTACGCCTAGAAAGTTAGAGTATTGGAGGAGTGATACTTGAAAAATTATTATAATTGTATCATCAAGGAATTGAAGGGCGAATTTGAGCACTCCTAAAAATAAAAAAATCAAACAAACAGGCAAACAAACATCTAAATCCTTTCAAGTTCTTGCTTGGGTGAAGTAAGAATCTTTCGTGCTGTCAGCCTTTTTTGTGCTTTGCTTCTGGTCGGCCTTGTTTCAGCATGTGCACCCAATGCTTCTCGTCTTAGTCCTCTGTGTGACAAACCATGGCACAGAATTCTTGTTTACATGAGTATTGCAAGGAAAGGTTTTGTGACTTTTTCCCTCGCCTTTGTGCCAACCATAATATTTATATTTAATTATAGATATAAGGATCCTATACGAAATTTAAATATAGATAACCTATTCCATGGATAGAGGAATTTGTCTTGTTGAATCAAGGATATTTCCTGCTCCTCTCCTTAGTTCTATAGTTTCCCCTGACGTGAGAAAAGCTGCATCACCTGGCTACCAGGGCTGTGATTTATAAAGAATGGTACTTAGTGTTCTACTCACAGGTAGGACAAACGGCCTGCATTTAACTGTGAGTGAGTAAAAGATTGCCTTGCACATGGCAGCTAATCAATAGATAAATGTTTGATAAACACATTTATTTTCCATCAAATTTTATTTTGGCTTAGGCTGTTTACTAATAAACACATTGGATAATTTGAAGCTTACCCAGCTCTCATTTTGTGAGCACTTAACAAGAAGATGATGAACGTAAAAGTGTTTAAGGCACTGGAAGAAGCAACAGACTATCATCCATGGACTATTAAAAGTTCCCCAGGTCACCGTGCTAAAATTATTCTGTCTTGCATATGTAAAGAAACTTTAAACTCAGTCACCTTCAAGTTCAATAATAAATGGATTCTCTAGAATTATTTCCTCTTTTAAATTTTTTTCTGTCTTCATTGCTTTTTTAGCAATGCTTCTACGAGGAACTCATTATGTAATAAGTATAACCTAGTCTTTCTTTTGAAAATGCCTATGCCAATAAGATTTTATACTTGTCAGAAATAGCCCAGTAGTGTAATTCATTAAAAAAAAAATCTTTAAAAAATGGCTTGCTCAGCAGATAATGGAAAATTTATTAAGTACTGCCCCTTTTAGATCATTGCTACATGAAGAAACACATTTATGTGGTTTAGAGTTATTTTGATATTGCTGTATTATTAAATTTGAGATTATATGGGGTATATAAAATTCACTATTTATATGTTTTTTATGTTTCTTTAGAATTAGAGTATTTTATAGCCCAGAGAGAACAGATTTTTAAAAATGTGTCGATAAAACCTCTCGTAATTTTCCTAGGCTGTATGTACATCCAGACTCTCCTTTTACTGGCGAGCAGCTACTCAAACAGATGGTGTCTTTTGAAAAGGTGAAACTCACCAACAACGAGCTGGATCAACATGGCCACGTGAGTACAGTACCTCGGACTATGGGTTCCCTGGGATGAAATTGAGAAGTCACACAAACTCCCTCTAAGTCTTTTCCTCCTCTTGCTCTGCCCCTTCGCCCTCTGTACCTGAATCATTCTACAAGAATATTTATGTGTCCTTCGGGAGTCATGACTGCTGTTGTCCTGAGGCCATTTACAGGGATGCTGTGTGCCATTTCTGTGCAAGAGGGCGGGGGGCAGTCGTCACCACGGATTTCCTAAGACTTCAGCAACTGCTTTTCTATCTATTCCAACTAAACCAAGGGAATGTGCACTTTGGAGGGTACTATAGTCCATTTTGGGGTTAAACATCTAAATTCTGTCATTGGTATATCAGATGACAGAGCATAAGGGAATAAATAGGGCAGAGACCTCCTATGCGTGATTTTCCTAAGTGTCTTCTGTAGAAAACATTTGTGGGAGATGCAATAACACACAGGGGTTTTATGTCCAGATAAATTTGGGACAGTGCTGTTTTCTCATTGTATATATCCCCTTTGTAGAGAGTCTTAGGAATATTAAAAAACAAAAACAAAACAAACAAACAAAAAAAAAACAGAGAAGTTTTGCAATTAAAACAGAATGGTTTGATTTTGTGTCCAGAAGGAGTTCATCCAAATGCAGGAAAAAGAGAAACTGAAATTCTGAGCCCTTCTCAATAGTTAATAGAACAAACAGCCACTGATACAGGCCTTTGCATATATAAAACTGCTTTTTCAGGAATTATTTGTGATGTTATTTTATGCTCTTAAGATTCACAGAATCATTCTATTTTAGATTTTACACTAAGAAAACTTCAGGCCGACTTGCACACTTCTTTTTGATGAGGAGAATCCTGTTTCTTTTTTGCCAGAAAGCACATTAGGATTTTCATAGTGGCTTTCCTTAGCTTAGACATTCTCATATAACTATTCTCTCACTTATACCCCTTTTAAAAGCTTTCATTACTTAAGATTTCAGTTTTTGTGGGATCTGTGCACTTTAGAAGAAGACTCAAAACTTTTTTGAAAAAAGATGATTACAAGTAGATGAGGAATTAGAGAGTTCTAGACATAGTTTCAATTGGAGGGATTGAAACTGAAACCAAATAAATCACTTCGGGCTCCTGTTTGAAGCTCTCATTTGTTGCTGCCAGCCATTTGCCCACAGGAGACCTTGTTTGTCATGACGGAGTCAAAGTAACCAGGTTAACTTACGCCTCTACTGTTGGCTCTGTCAAGATGTTGGAAGTAGATTAACAGGTGTCTGTTAGTTTGTGTATCGGAAAAGATAATTGACCTTTATCTTTAAGGATGTTGGCATAATTGGCCTTTTTTAAAAGATGTTTCTGCTGACAACATTTTTTTTTTAGGTTAAAATCTATGAAGTATCTGAGAGACATTTTCTGTAGGCCAATGATCGTTCTTAATGTCATTCATATTGAAATTCCTTGGGCTCTAATCACTGTGCTGTACAACTGAAACTAATATATTATTGTGTGCCAACTATAATTGAAAAAAAACCTCATTGAATTGTACAATGTAAATATGAGCAGCTAATTGTCTATTATGCTTCAGTAAAGCTGGGGAAAATAATAATAAAAAAGGAGGAGACAGATCTTGGGTAGACAAAGGACAGTGTCTGCTACAATACATATTAAAGTCTCTATTATCAAGAAAAAAAATTGCTTGGGCTCCACTGAGACCTTTGCAGGGAGAAATAAAATTTTTTAATGGTTCTGGAATTTTCCATTTGTGAAGCTTTTAGAAGAACTGGGTCTTTCCAGGAAGACCTGAGAGTTCATTCATGCTGAGATCTGCTGTCTCGAATTTGCTATGTGTTCCTTTTAGCATCGGCGTCATGGGTGGGAATCGCACCAAGCTGTGTTTCAGGAGCTCCGGGTTCTAATCTGATTTTGCCAAGATTAGATTTTGATAAATTGTTTAGTTTTAGATGGTTATTAATATCCGTTTTAGCTTGAAATTTTTATTTATTATTGATTTACTTATTATTATTATTTTTTTATGCCTACAGCACCTGGTCTTCCTAGGTGGTCTCCCATCCAAGTACTAACCAGGCCCAACCCTGCTTATCTTCCGAGATCAGATGAGATAGAGTGTGCTCAGGGTGGCATGGCCGTAGACGTAAATTTCTATTATTTAATATGATGCTTTGTCACCAGAAATAGCGTGTTCTGAAAATCACAAGGGAAGATTTTTAGTTTTTAAATGGGAAAAGTGCTTACTTCCAGGAATTAATTTTGAAGTAAGATGAAGCAGAGTCTGCATTTCTGCTGGTGTCCCTGGGGCTACCATAGGACTTCAGCAGAGAGTCCAGGAGCCCCGGGCTCTGAGACTTGGTCTGGGGTCTGAGTCCGTCTTGCACCCTTTCCCAAAGGAAATTGACCTTGGGGTGGAGAGAGGGGACTTTGTTTCTGTCTTTTTAGTAAAACGTGTGTGTGTGTGTGTGTGTAATCTCAGTATTAGGGAGCAAATGTTTGCTTTTGTCTTTTGAGTTTATTCCAGCTTTATGACTAAGCACAGGTATCCTGAACTTACACTTACTATGCAAAGAGATGACTTTTTAAAGTTTATTTCAGTTCATTGAAAGCTCTCATTAGTTTCAGTTATCCCTGTTTGGGTTTGGGATCATAAGAAGAATAATGGCATGTACAAAATTCAATACCCAGTTAATGCCCTGTGTTTTCAAGATGGCTTGCATCTCAGCACAGAGCGAGATCAATTCTGTATTGATTATCCCACAGTGACTAGTATTTGACTTTGCAAAAGTCAACTGTCAGGAACACTCCTCCACCACACCCATGTTAGTGAAGAAAACAAGGGAACCATTAGTTGCAGTAATGCTGTTTGCAACTGAACCTGGTCCTGCCTCAGTATTTATACCACACCTCGCCCAGGAGCCAAGCTCTCTGCTAGGCCCTTGGGATAAATGGCATATGATGTGACTCCTGTTATACCAGAAAAGAAAGACCTGATTTTGCGGACTTAGGTAGCCATCTGGATGGCAGGTGAGGGGAGGCTATGGAAAACATTTTATAAATGAAAGTCAATTTGTTGCTCAGATTTCATAATGGCAAATTATTATATTTTATTTAAAACATACATGAAAAATACTACCTTGTTACCTAGGGTTTGTTTGTCGTTCTTGTCATTCATGTTTAGTTTGTAATTAGAAGTGAGGAATCAATGAAGCTGTCAGAAAAAAAAAATCTAATGATAATAATAATTTTATATTTACTGAGCATGTCCTATTTGCTATGTGATTTACAAAGGTCACATCATCTAATCCTCACCAAAACCCTAGGAGGTTAATATACTTTTGCATTTGAGAGAAGGCCACTGGGGAGGTGAGATCACGTGCCCCAAGACTGAAGAGCTTGACAGTGCCAGATTCAGTATTCTAACCTAGGTCTGAGGCCACTCTGCCTCTCTAAACTGTTTTATTTTCCCCCCCATACATAAAAGCCTATCCTCCTAGAATATCTAATTTCTTACTTTAGAAAATTTAGACATACATCCTTTGGTCTAACCAAACTAACAACAACAAAAAAATAATTCAAAGACTTAATTGAAAAATAAACGTATTCTCCAGATGACTTTCCCCTCATCATCTTAGAAAGGAAACTTGAAACAGCCAGAGCTACTTGCAGTTGTGGTGAAGCGTGGTTCCCGAGGATGACTCTGCAGTCTCTTGTGAGGGTGATTTGCTTTGAGAGTGGGCGGGGTGGGTCCTGATCTTGAAACTCGCTTTGAAACTGTAGATTTTATGGTTCTCTCTTTGCCTCATTGTAATTTGGCCTGTTTCGTGGTAGAAATACTTAACATTCAGTCCTCCCCATCTCCTCGTTGCAGATCATTCTGAACTCCATGCACAAGTACCAGCCGCGGGTACACATCATCAAGAAGAAAGACCACACGGCCTCATTGCTTAACCTGAAGTCTGAAGAATTCAGAACATTCATCTTCCCAGAGACAGTTTTTACGGCCGTCACTGCCTATCAGAATCAACTGGTAAGTGCACCGCTCACAATGGCTTTCCTAAATAAGATAAGGATCTGGAAGGTTCTTTCATTTTCTTGGCGAGAAGGGCTACCCCAGTACTTAAAATAGAAGTTTCCTTTGGAGACAGCAATTGAATCTCAGCCCGGGACCTCTGTGTGTGGAGTTAGGAAGGTCATGAAGGTCTGTATTGCATCGTCTTTTCTAGAATCTGTTCTCTGTTCACTGCCCTCTCTTCCACCCAAACCTACCCGTCTCTGGCTTCTCAAATTTTCTTCTTGAGAAAATTACCCATTTCCTCCTCCTGTTAGAGCCTGACAAGGTGCACAACCATACTCTCCCTGCTCCATAAAACTTAGAAGTTTGGTTTTTCTGCTAAATTAACACACATATTCTAGCCAACTTCCCCAATGACTGATACTGTAGCTCTTTTGTGAGGCCTACTCAGGTGTAATTTAGGGTCTGATAATTATAGTAGAATTATTTTTAATGTCTGGTGTGTAAGCAGTGTGTATTTAATTAACTTCAAGGAATCTAATTTATAACACTGAGTTATTTATTTCTACTCCACCTCACATTTTCAATTTATGCATTTTTTTCATAAGATTTAGTTCAATTCGACAAACATCCGTCAAAGTCTTACTAAGGGCTAGGTGCTGTTAGGTCCTTCCCCCATTTTTTTTTTTTCCCATGGCCAGCACAACCTTGAACCCTGGGGATGACAGTAGCATTCCACAGTGAGGACATGGAAGCTGGGAGGGGATAAGTCACTCTTCCACAGTCAGGAAAGGCCAGAAGTAGAATTCCTTCTGCTTCAGTGAAAGGAGCGCACATGGTCAGCTTCCTTGACGAATTCAGTCGTTTGCACCCTCCCTAGGTCTTTGCATCTTGCTTTCATTTGATCAGTTGGGGCACCCAGGAGTACTGCTCGACTCCTGCGTTGCTGTCATATTTTGGGTTCTGAGCGAATAATTGTGAGGAGCTGCCCATTCCAGGGTGGCATGGTCAACCTGAGCAGAGAGGGTGTTGAGTCTCTCAGGAAAAGCCAGAAGATGAAGCCGAAAGCCCAGGTAGCCCCACACTAATAAGGAAATGGGAGTCCAGAGAAGGGGTGTGGGCAAATGGCCAGAGTGGACATGTGTCTGTCTGCAAGGTGTCAGCACCTGTAATTTCTGTGCCACTTGAGGAGATTTCGCTCCACCACTGGGATTGCCATTTTCCTCACCTGTAAATGGGGGCTAAGGATTGCCCAGGCCATGTCAGGGAATTTCTGGGTGGATCAAATGAGATGCTGTGAGTAAACATGACTTTAGAAAACTATCAAAACGGCATGTGGTTGTGATTGGACAGTCTCTCTATTGTCCAGAGACGATCTGTCGCCATTTGGATTGTAAAATGTTAGTGAGATGTTTTTAGTGAGATAAATAAATGCAAAAATGCTATTATAGTTATCATCTGAAAGTAGAAAAGCAAAGTATCATACATTTTGAATTATCTTAACATTAACTCTAGAGTGGAAACGTCCAGAGAATGCCCAAGCTGAAAATTTGGGTGCAGATTGAAGCCCATAAAGGCCTAAATCACTAATGCTATTTCTCTGAATATCTGAAACACTAACAAGAACAATTCCATTTTTAATTTATTTGAAGACACATGTAATTCAGATATCATGGATTCAGAAAAGATTTTTGAAACATTCGATTCATTTTACATGAATTGAATTGGTAACATTTACATGATAAAACATTAGATTTATACTATAATTACTATATTTTTATAATACATAAATATATAGCATATATTTTATACTAGTATGAGAAATCCTGTTGATGTTTCAGAATGAAATAAAAACTTGTCATGTGATTATCTACATAATTATAGTAACAGCTAATATTTGGGTACTTATGATGTGCGAGGCACCATTTAAAGTGCATTGTCTTAGTTAATCTTCACAGCGATATGGGATAGGAACAACAGTATTTCAATGTCACATTGTACAGCTGGGAAAACTGAGGCACAGAGGCTCATCCAAGATGACTTCACCTCTCCCATCACAGATTTGAATCCAGGTGATTAGGTGTCCTTAACTCCTAAGCTTTAGGTACCTGGTGTCCTCTCAGTTTGTGACCCCGATAGACTCTGAGGCATTCTTTTTAGAGGATTTCAACTCTTCCTGTTCATTTATTTTTCTTTTCAACAAGTGCTTGCTGCTTACCTGCTGCGTGCACAACAGCTAGTGTAACAAGACAGCAGTCGTCCTAAACCAGGGGTCAGAATGTCTGCTGCATCTGTAGGAACCATCTATTTTAATGGCATTATTTCATTTAATTCTTTTTTTTTCCTTGATTTTTTTATTTAGGAAAAAAATCTAGATATCTAAAAGTGAAACAAATGGTAAAATGAACCCCATGTACCCTCCACCCAGATTTAAAAACTTTTGACATATTTGTACCTCCCCTACCCCATTCCTCTCTCTCTCTGTGTATTCCCCCTTCCCGGAATCATCTGAAACTAAGTTGCAGGCCTGTAAATACTTCTACAAATATGTACTGACAATAAGAATATTATTTCTGTAACTACAATATCTTTATTGAAGCTAAGAAAATTTAATTAGAATTATTCCTTAATATCACCTAACATTCAGTTCATATTAAGAATTTCAGGATCGACCAGCAAATGTCTTTTACAACCATTTTCTCTCCTCTGAGCTAGGATCCAGCTAAAGTTCATGGTTTGGATTTATAACTCTAATTTAGAAAAATCTCTCTCTATTTTTTCTCAGTATCTCTCTTAGTTCCGATGCTAACACCCTGCAGAAGGCCCCATGAGCCCCATTTCATAGATGAAGAAACTGAGGTTCAGAGTAGTTAATGCACTTGCCTGAAAAACAAATCTGCTACATGACAGAACCATCTACCAGGTCTTAATTCTTCGTTTTTGGTGGCATCATGCTAAATTTCAGTGTCAAGTTTCAGAAACTGAATTTTAAAAAGTTGCCCAATTAAAATAGTTTATTTCTATAGAGCCATCTTCAACACCAGATTCCCTAGCACAAGGCCATATATATTTTAAATTCAAGTAATAGTCAAAGATTTGATTTGTCATACTAATATGCCATGTTTGAAATGGTTTGTAAACCTTATATGACTAATCGAAATTCAGTAACATATATGGGGTGAATAAGTCAATTCGGGAGTTAGTATTTTCATCAGTCTTTATATAAGTTTTACAAGTTATTTTTGATTCTTTCTAGGTCTCCCCACAATCTGCTTTTTTATTATTATATCATGTTTGTGTGCTGACTTTCCTATAGCAAACATATAATAAAAAATATAGGAAATAAATATGTATCAAATATAATATAATATTAGACTTTTTCTATGTACAAAGAACAGAGAAGAGAGGAGAAAAATTACAATTCGCATTCAATATCACCTTAAACTTTAGATAGGACTGTTATTTTTATATCTAGTAAAAGTCAAATCAAAGTTTCCAATAGAATTTGTGAAAAAGCTTCTCATTAATTGTGGCTGGTAGTTCAATTTATAAGTCATGGAAATGGAGCTTTTTTACTCTTTTCTTCTCTGGTTTTGGCGAGGAAATGATTGCATTTGTCTACATTATTAGATAAAAGCTAAATACATTACACTTTCAACAAACTGTTTTATAATTTAAGATTTAAAGGTCATGCGTTGTTTTCGGGCAGGCAGACCACTGCTGCAGAGTTGAAGTGTAGGTCAGGTTTCATTTTTAAATGCCTTTGGACAGATCTTTTCCTGATAATTGGAGAAATGGCCTCTGAGGGCCCATTTCACCTTGTGGCTGGGAACTCCCATTGCATCCAGAGTCCCGGGATGCTACATGGAGTGATACCACTGGAAAGGTCCCCTTCTCTTTGTTGTGACTGGCAGGGTCGGGACATGCATTCTGTTTTATATTATTAAGACGACACGTGGAAAAATGAGTGTATCTAGACCTGAATCAGTCTGCAGTCTACACACACGTAGAGGCATACTCAGCGAAAGGAGTTCTTAGGCACATCCTGCTGTCCGTGCTGAATGCTTTTTCCTCACAAAACGAAAAACGTTGCTGCTTTTAGAATTTGTTTTTGAAGCATGAGCCATACCTGTACACTACCTATTATGTCTGATGATTAGCCAATTTGGATTCTTTTTTTTAGTATCACCTTTGACACTGTCCAACAGTGTTCGAAGCTTCAGGAATTAAAATGAGAGAACAGATGAAATGATGTGCAGCTGCAGTCACTCTCTGGAATTCCGGTCCCTCTCATCATCAGTTCTCAAATGCGTAACTTCTCCAACTGTCCCAGAGTTCGTAAAGAGGTGTAAGACTCCATCTTCAGAGATGAATGTCTTTCTTTATAACTACTGGTTTTTGTTTAAATATCCATGGAATAAAATCCATGGCTGCCTTTGAATATGCGTGATTACCAAGAATGTTATAATGTTTCCGTTTAAAAAGTATTTTATCTTAGAGAAAACAAAATAAAATGCTTCTGATGTATGCTCCAGAAGAGGTTCACCTCGTCTGTAACTGATAAGAAGGCGAAACCGTACAAGGGACTGTTTGCTCTTGAAGCGCAGCTCAGCCAACATTCCTGGGTGCTGCTTGCTGACACTCCAGTGGACTCAGAGTCTGGAAGGATCACAGGGAGCACCGTAGGCTCATTCGGAAGTGTGAGCTGAGGTCCCTGGGCTGTGACTCAGCTCTCCATAGAACCGACTCAGATTTGGTGTTAATCCAGGCCCCCCGCCCCACGATTTTAGTAATAGGAGAGGCAATAGGCAGTTGGCTTTTTCCAACTTCCAAAAGCAGTTATTTTCCCTGGAATTAGATAAAATGATCCACAGAGAAAGTAAATACCTAATTATTGTCTTGAGTGCCTTTTCTATTGGGTGTCCAGGTCCTCAGAATACCTTGCACTATTCTCTAAACTTTCCTGTAGATTGAGATTATAAATCAAAATGTAAAGAAAGGAAAGCTACCATCGACAGCCCTGGGGCTTATTTAAGAAAGAGGGACTTAAAAGTAATTGGAAGCAAAAAATTCTAATAATGAAAGAAAATTCCACAGAAATCTGAAAGGGCCCTGTGGTCGTCTTTCAGATTCTTACTAACCATGTCTTCGTCTCCCTAGGATCCTTTCAGCTCTACCACTCGGGAATTTTACAAGTCGAGTATCTTTTAATCAGCGTTTTCTTTTTCTTTCTTTCTTTCTTTCTTTCTTTCTTTCTTTCTTTCTTTCTTTCTTTCTTTCTTTCTTTCTTTCTTTCTTTCTTTCTTCTTTCTTTCTTTTCTTTCTTTCTTTCTTTCTTTCTTTCTTTCTTTCTTTCTTTCTTTCTTCTCTCTCTCTCTCTCTCTCTCTCTCTCTCTCTCTCTCTCTTTCTCCTTATTTTTGTTTTGTAACCTAATGCATTTTTCTTTGAGGCACAACACAGACTCTTAATACTTCAGACCATGATTCTTATTAGGAAAAATTTTTGTTCATATAAGTGTATAAATGACATTGTATGAGAGGAGAGTAAAAGACTAACTAATTTGATTCTATTTAGATGGAAGGTGGAACAGATGGAAGGGGGAACATGACAAAAACATGTGTCTCAAGCTAATGTCAAACATGCAGCTATTATTAACCATCCTCTCTCTCTCTCTCTCTCTCTCTCTCTCTCTCTCTGTATATATTTATACACATGCCCATGGTATTAACAAATGATGTTGCCAAATCAGCATCAGGCAGCAGCGTTCGTGTTTGTATTCCCCGTTACCCACCAGTGTGGACCTTCTCGACACCCGCCCCCCTCTCCCCCGTGGAGCCCTAGCCTTTCACTACTCTCTGAATACCTCACACAGCAGCCACACTGCTCAGGAAAGGCCCCCATCACTAACTGTCTCTGCCCATTGGCCCCCGGCCTGTTCTCTGGGTCCTCCAACACCTCCTCTCTGAGGCCTTTCCTGACCCTCCCACCAAATCCACCCCTTCTGTGGACTTCTCTAGCAATTTCAGCCTTTCTCGTGATGCTGGGAGACTAGGTATTCTCAGGAGATGCCCTGATGGGAAAATGAACCAACTCTCTCTTTCTGATTTTATTTCCATGACCTCAGAAATGATACTGTTTCATCACCCATTCTTTCCCTCTCCAGATCACCAAGCTGAAAATAGATAGCAACCCTTTTGCCAAAGGATTTCGGGATTCCTCCAGGCTCACAGACATTGAGAGGTAATGAGAATTCTCTGTTTACTTTTTCGTCCAGATAAGATAAAGAGAAGAGCGAGTGTGTAAGAACACACTGCTTTCAACACCAGAGAACCATAACCTCACTGCCCGTAGTCTCCACTTCTCTCGACTCCCCTTGCCTTCTGGTTGTAAACCCTGTAGGTATGTAAGTGCCTAAGTTTTGGCAGATGCTGCAGCTGGTTCTAGTCTATGCTCAGTTTCTGACTGAAGCGGTTTCTTTGGTCAGGACGTGTATTCAACTGGAAAAAAAACAGGTTTTCTTTGTTATCAAAGACTCAGTCCTCTTGGTAGGCTCCAGATCTCGAGTGGCCATCTGCGGAGAAGTGGAATCTGGACGGCCTTTCCTAGCCCAAGGAATGTAATGGGAGCTGGGAACGTTGGGACAGGGAGGTGTGATTTAATTCAAGGTACATATCTTGCTTATAGTTTAGACTGCTTGTATTTAATAGGAGAGGGGTCAGATCTCAGGACCTGCAGGAAGACAAATGACAATCGTGTGCCGACAGCTTACCCCACTTTTAACTGAAAGTGGTTCACACAGTGTGAGGCTCGCGTGTGATGAGTAAAGACCATATTGAGAGTCATGGTTTACCTGGTGAGAAAGTAAAGAAAAAAAATCAGTCTTCAAAGACTTTCAACCTGATCATTTGTGTCTGTCACACATGCTGGGTAACTTTCTATACTTCTTCTTTTTTTTTTTTTGAGTGAGAACATTTAAGTTGTACTCTCTTAGCAACTTTCCATTACACAATTCAGTGTTATCATTATATTAGCTATCAGATGCTCAGACTCTTTTCCTCTCTTGTGCTTATTCCTTTATGCGGCCTGAAGTCTTTACGACAGGTGGGTACCCTAGCATCAGCCTTATCTCCAGATCTCCGCGTGATGTCCCCACCAACTGCTACAGTTTGCCACACTCTTTGTTGCTTACCATGTGGGTCAAATCTTCTGAGCAAGGCCTTTCTCCCCAACCTGTCCTGCCAACTCAAATGAAGGGACAAATACATGCATTGTCGACCTCCATCTGATCCTTTCCTAAGCCTTCCCAAATGGCAGCTCATATAAGGTGGTTCTAGTTTTGGGGAGCAGAAATGGAGGCTTGGTGGGGAGACCGAGAAGCCAGCAGGAGGAGCTGAAATTTGGGCGGAAACTGTGGGACTTGAGTAGAAAAGAAAGATGAATTAGTTGGGGAGCTTGGCAAGTATTGAGATCAAGGAAAGGAAGCTTGACCTTGTGGTTGAAGATCCATCGCAACAACAGAAAAGGTGAAGAAACGGACAAACGGGTCATAGCAGGCCTTGAGACCCGAGTCGGTGAGAGCATGGTATCAGCCCTGTGGGTAACAAATGAGTCCATTTACAAAGGCTACTTGTCCTGAGACATGACCCTTTCCGTCTATTCTGGAAAGCCAGAGGCACTGATTCAGGCCGGGTTGATGCAGGTGGGATTATAATCAGTGAACTTTTTCCGTCTTAGTCAGGTGTCGAGCAAGAATGGGCACAGTGGCTCAGAGGGGCAGCCGTGATGGGCTTTTCTAGTGTACCTCACACCTTCTCTCTCAGATGGGGCGTGAACATGTTTAATTCAGAGACAAAGACGTGGGTCAGAGTCCCAGCTCTGCCTTTCACTGGCCGAGGGATCCTGGAGAAGTCACCTAACCTCTGAATCTGGTTCCTCATCTAGAAGATGAAGACAATAACCTTAGTCACTTCAGAGGTTTGTTAGGAGAACCGAGGACGATGACATTTATTATGAAAGCGGCTTATTAATCTAAAGTAATGGTTAAGTCCCCCATCTTATTAGATGCGCACCTTCTTTTGCCTTCTCCTAAGAGTCTTAATAAACTACTCCTCAAGTAAAACTAGCCCTTGAGCTGCACATGTGCTCATGAGACCCGAGTATCCAGACCAAGTGCCCTTTAGCACGACAGATTTGATAATGCACGCAGCGCGTTTTCCACTCAGCGAATAGGCATCCTGATGGGGGGAGGGCGCTCACATGCACACAGAGTTAAGCAGCTTTCAACGGTCTGAGGGCCGAGAGAGCATCCTCTGTGAGTAGCTGAAAGTTTGCAAGATGACCTAAGTAGTGTGAAATTGGCCAAGGTTTTGGATTTCATTTCCAGGTATTTAAGTCTGAATTTTTCCTAAACAGCCTTTGGGGATGGGACAAATCAGATCAATTGATCTTTAGAGACCTGAAGAAATTAAATTAGTCTGGAGTCAGTTACTGCACTAAACCATCTAGTAATTGAATTGCCCCTTGTAACTGATTGAAAACAGCCCTATCTGTAATAATATAGGGGACTTTTCTTTATAAGGGATCTGAGAGAAAAACACATCTTTTTATGACATGATGACAGAAATTGTACTTTTCTGACCTAATTGAATTCGATGTTATAAATATGTGACCTCAATGATTTCAAGTTTCCTGTTCCAGATTTACAACTACTGTGTGGGCCACCCAAACAAAAATGCCTTCGGGATGGGGTCTGTTTGCCTTATACCTCCAAACACACAGTGTTAACCCAGGAGGAGTGACTTGCACAGCTTTTGGGATACTCCAAAGGGCATTATGGTTTTCTCATCTGGTTTCACTAGGCTCTGTTCGCATATTTGAATTTCTCGCATACTTTGTGTGTAGCCTCGGACAGCATCTCCCTTGTTTGTAAAAAAAAAATCCATCTCATTAGCCAAAATAGGAAGCATTTGCATTAGACGCTTTGCACATATACCTACAATGGATAGCTAAGAAGCAAACCAAAAGCCCAAAGGGATTTCTTAATATAATCTAATTTATAGTTCTTTAGTTCAGAGGAAGAATTATCTGCTGGTCCCATATGATAAATAACCGACAGTCTTGTCAGTTGGCCTTTTCTGTATTTTTTTTTTTTTTTTTTTGGAGGGAGAAGGGAGGGGCACTTTGCAAAGCAAGGGAAGGCACTGTGTTGTTACTCATGAGAAAGGAAACACAACAAGGAGGGTTTTTAATGTTGTTTTCAAACTTAAGTCTCTTTCATCAGGTTTTTTGTTTGTTTGTTTACAAATAGACTTTCATGTTCATTGCAGAAAAGTACTGACAAGTAAAAAAAAGAGTATAAAAAAGTAACAAAGTCCCATTCGCTCAGAGATAACCACTGGCAAGAACTTACACATTCTCCCAGGCTCTTTTTATGTATGTGCAAGCATTCCTTTAAAGTTTTATCACACACACTAGTGTAAATCGTCAGTATAGACATATCACTGTGTATTTTTATAAGTGACCCCAGTACCATGTATTTACTAACATATTCCTTTTCTACGTACTTATAATTCCCCATTATCACACGCTAAATTATTGCCTATAGTAATTTTTTCAGTCTCTTTATTGGTCTGCCAGTGTGGTACTTTTTGTAAATGGATAAAACATATAAACATTTGATGATACTTAAAGACCTGATATACCAAACTCCAAACCTTTTTCCTTGTCATTTTCAAAGTCTTTTGACATTTACGCTTCTAGTCTTTGAAACCATTTTGCAAAGTCTTTCCAAAAACATGTCATTGGAATTTTGATTGGTCTTATATTGAATTAATAAAATAATCTGGGATA
The DNA here is from genome assembly GCA_030015415.1 of Cynopterus sphinx. NCBI lineage: Eukaryota > Metazoa > Chordata > Mammalia > Chiroptera > Pteropodidae > Cynopterus > Cynopterus sphinx. Next base: position 5,263,624 of record CM057391.1, read on the forward strand.
GAAAATTGGTATCTTTACAGTAGTGAGAGTTCCTTCTAGATATGTGCCATAGATTGTCCTTTTACTGAAATCTCTTCTCAAAAAGAAATGAAAAGAAATGAAAACATCTCAATAATAGTTTTAAAATATTGATTAGATGTTGAAATAATATTTTGGACATATACTAGGTTAAATGAAATATGTTAAAATTAATTTCACCTTTTTTAAAAAATGCAACAGCTAGACTATTTAAAATTATACGCGGCTCACGTGATCCTTTCTATTGGATAGCACTGGGGTTGTTGAGGGGAGAGGACCTGCTTTTCAAAATAGAATTTTAAGTAAGAGCTCCACCTAGTTTAGTCTGTAAAAGCTATTGATTCCTATATGTCTGGCATCCTGCCATTTTACCGAACTTAAAACATTACTTTTAATAATTTTTCCTTTTAGTCTCTTGAGTTTTCCTTTTATATTGCTATATTATTTGCAAAAATGATAATTTCATCTTTTTCTCATAGTTATGCTTTTAAAAATGTCTTTTTCTTGTATTATTACACTGACTAAAATTTCCAGGACACTAATGAAAAGTAATGATGATAGCATTTTCTCTTGTTCTTGACTTAGTCATGCCTCTATGTTTTATCATAATATTTGGTTTTCATTGGCTGTTGGTTCCAGATGGATATTCTTTATAATTTGAGGTAACACCCTTCTATGCCAAAACTAATAATTTTTTGTTACCCTGAATGCTACTTGAGTTTATATGAAGTGCTCTTTAATATCGAATGAGACAATTTTAATTACTTTTCTACTTTTAAATAAAAATATGATTAGTTAGTCACATTGTCTATGTCGAGCCATCCTTGTATTCCTGGAATAAATCCTGCCCAGATTGTGTCTATTTTTCTTGTAATATATTGCTAGATTTAATTTACTCATTTTACTTAAGACTTGTTATATCAATCTTCGTAATAAAGATTTGATATACATAATTTTTCCTTCTCTGTTAGTCTTTGGCATTAGGTTTCTGCGAGTTTGTTCAGATGAAATGAAACATTTTCCTTCTTTTTAATGTCAGGGTCAGTTTAAATAGTAAAGAAGTCATTCTTTACCTGAAGATTTTGCAGTCTTGCCCACAAATTCATTTGGGTGCTGTATTCTTTTGGGGAATACTTCTTTAACTACTTTTTAAGGTTTGTTCCAGAGTTTATCAAATATATGTTAACTTCTATGCCACTTAATGCTCTTCGTCTTAATTCTAATTTGTCTAATTTTATATCGCTATTTTTTAAATTTTTTTATTTGTCTTTTAATTTTTAAAAATCTTTGTCACTACAACAATATACATCCTTCACTCTTGCATCATCAAATATCCTGATATTTCTTTCATTAAAGAAAAAAACAATCTCCCCTTGATCTCATTTGTCTCTTGAGTTACCATCTCTCCCAGCTTTTGCTCCTTTTTATAGAAAGCTCCTTAAAAAGTGTGTGTGTTCTCTTTATTTCTTCAACTGTGCCTTTAAACTTTCACCCTCACTTCTCCATCCTTGTTCAGGTCACCAGTGGTCATCCATTGCTAGATCCAGAGGTCAATTCTTAGTCCTTATTTCACTTGACCTATCCATTGAGTTTGACATGGTTTTCCATTTCCTCCCTTTTCCTCTTGGCTTCCAAGACCCCTCGCTGTTCTGGTTTTCATTCTATTTCATTCCTTCACCCCGCTTTGTTAGTTCTTCCTCTTGTCCTCCATCTATAAACAGTGATGTGTTCCAGGCCTTTAAATATAACTATACATTGACTGTTATCAAGTTTGCATCTCTGGTTCTGGCCCCTTTAGAGTCAAAGTTCTGACTGGCTATTTCTTTTACTTTTTCTCTAAGGGCACTCCACATTTTACATATCTAAAACCCAGTCACATTCCTCCACACTTCTTCCCTTAATGTTCCCATCTCAGCTGCTGACCACTGCATCCTTCCCATTGCTTTGGCCAAAAGACTGGAGGCAGCCTTGGCTCCTCTTTTTCTCTTGCTGCCCACATCCAAACAGCTAATTCTTCAAACTATATCCAGAGTCGTCTCACCATCGTCTTACCATCTCCACTACTACCCCTCGGTCTGTCGTCCCTTTCCTAGATTATCACATTAATTTTCTAATTGGTCCTTCTACCTCCACTCTTGCTGTCCTTAAGTCCATTTTCAGTACACTAATCAGAATGATCTTGTCAAAGAAAGGAAGTTGGACAACATCATTTTGCTCAGAGCTCTCCAGTGAGTCACCTTCTTATTTACAATAAAATCCACAGTCCAGACAAGGCCTACGGGCCCACAAGAATCTGACTCCAACCCCCTTACCTTTCTGAACTCATTTACCTTTCTCTTGCTCACTTTTCTTTGAACATGCCCAGGCCTGTCTAGGCCTCATGGCCTTTATACGTACTTAACCTCTGCCTGGGATGTGCTGCCCCTAATATCTGAATGGTCCAAGTCTTTGTCTTGTTTCCTATGATATGCACAGAACCTAGACTAGTGCCTGGTACATAGGAAGCACTCAAATATTTGTAGAGTGGATAATGATGTGTCTTTTAAAAAGTATCCATATTTTTTAAAAATTTTGTCTTTGTGTTTTAATAGAAAAATTTTATCTATTTCCAACTGTTGTGATAACTGATTTGTTTGGTATTATTTCTTTTTAACTGTTTCTGTTTTCTGTTTAGTTCAGCTGTTGGTTTTACCTTTTATTTTCTCTTCCTGTATTTCATTATATTTATCTAAATTTTTCCCCTTCTTTTATTATGGCTAACATTCCACAATTACCATGTGTCATGTAGTGTGTTATATACTTTACACACTTTATTTCAGTTACTCTTCAAAATAATCCTATAATAAAGAAACATTATCAATCCTATTTTGTAGATGACATTGCTGAAGCTTAGAAAAATTAATATTTTATTCAAATTCACATGATTGTAACAGAACCTCACACCACAGTCCTTTCAGTAATGTTCATTGTATTTCTTTTTAATAATTATGTTTTTAACTTTTTTAAAAAGACATAATTATAAAATTTATATTTCCATTACTGTCAGGAACAAAACTATACATTTCCTTTTCTTGTAAAATAGGAGATATTTAGTTTCTTCTTTGTACTAATCCTCTTCTAATGCATACTTTTGGTTTAAATAATTTGGGAGTTTAAATCCAGATTTTTATTAATGTATCTTTATCTTTTTCTTAATGTTAACGTAAGGATCACATACAACAAGCTCAATAATTTAAATTTAATTCTAGTGAAACTCATTTTATTGTTTAGCACTCATTTCTTCTATATACTCTCCCTAACTATTGGAATTGTATTCTGGGAATTGCATTATTCCCAGTCGTTGATAATGTTGAGTAATTGGTTGAGGAAGGGTAAGTGGGTCATCTTTATGAGTTCTTGCATATTTGGGAGAATCTGTTGCTGTTATGTATGAACCTGACTAGGTCACAATCTTTTTCCTTAGAACTCTTTCAATCTTTCTGTCATCTAGCTTTTAGATAGCGTGGAATAAAAGCTGATGTCTTTCCTTTGTTGGAAACTTACTTCGTTTTTTCTCTCTCTGTGACTGGATAACATGTTTTTAGGAAGTGTGTTTTTTTTTTTTTGGGAATTCAGAAGTTATACCTGTATTTATTAAGTTGTAGATTCTTTTCATTAATATTTACAATATAATCAAGCCCTTGGAATTGAAAAGCCATTATTGGCTCAGGAAATTTTCTTGTTCTTTTTCTCTTCCTCCTCCTTCATTTTGCTTCTAAGTGGTCTGTTCTATTCAGACCTTCTAAAGCTCCTATCATGCATGTATTATATCTCCTAAATCTATTCCCTATTTCTCTCATCTTTTGTTTAATAATTTTCACCTCTTTATCTTTTTACGGATATTGGGAGAATTTCTAATATACTTTCTAATTTTTTCTTTTGTTTTCTGGCATCCAATATTCTGTTTACTGCCTTTACGGAGTTCTTTCAAAAGGCGGTAATTATTATTTTGTCATTTCCAACTACACGTTTGCATTTCCAGGTTTTCATTTCATGCTTTCTAGTCCCTGTGTCAACAACACAGGGTCTTCTTAAGTCTCACTGAAAAATTGAAAATGTAAATTAGAGGCATAAAATATCTCTTCCTGTTTCTTGGAATAATTCTGTTTCAAAAGAGATCATTTGTTCAGCTTTTTAAAATTTGTTTTCTTCTTGTGAATTGCTGAATGTTTTATTATGTCCCATTATTTTTTTCTAGCTCATCTATGGAATGGGATGTCTGTTTATATGATGTTAGGAGCTGAGGACAATTTTTAGTAAAAGTGTGGATTTCTGTTAAATCTCTCAGGTGCAGACCAAAGAAGGGGTAATCATTTAAATTTATTGTGACTTTGCCAATGTGGAAGTATTATTATTCTGTTTGGGTTAGGGAATTGTCACAGATGATAATAGCCTGGAGAAGGGAGTCTTTAACTTTGCATTAAGCTGCCTTCTCTGACTGCTCAGCAGCTGGAACTTACTTGCTTCCTCCCCACACCCAGCAAAGCAGCTTCATGGCCTTCCCCCAGAGCCAGTCATGGTCATGGCCTCATGGTACACCCTTTAGTGTACCAGAAATGTAGAGGAGGGAGCTATTGCGGGCTTTTCTCCTCCCAGTCTCCAGCAGCGTATGCATCTGCTGCCTGTCAACCGCTCCAAGATCTGCCTTTGTCATTGACCTCTGTGGCTTCTAGGTGGGTTTAGGTGAAGCTCTGCCAGAGGCCTTTTCATCCGTTCCCTCCCCAGGGGGCTTTTTTCCCCTTCTTTTGTACACCTGCAGCATCCAGTCTTCCTAGGTGGTCTCCCATCCAAGTCCTAATTAGGCCCGACCCTTCTTAGCTTCGAGATCAGACGGGATCCAGCTTTTCAGGGTGACATAGCCAGAGCCCAGGTCGCTTTCCTTTTTCTACATGGATGAGTGGCATGCTGGCTGATGCTTCCTGCACTCTGTTCCTATTTGTGGCTAAAATCTCCCAATAAGTAGTTGGCAGACTCCGTAATTTCTTCAGTTCCCCTTGTTTTCTCAGAGAATTAAATACACAGGCTTATCTCAGATTGATTCAGGATTCCTACTGAGAGTCTCTATAAAATATGTTTAAAATGCCTGGCATCGAATAAAACTTTCAAACAAATGAAATTTGGATACCCGCCCAGGGCGAATCAGGCCTATTTTGCTCAGAGCTCAAAAATACTCTATTAGTTTACACGAGGAAGGAAACTTTAGGAAAGAAAGTTGCAAATCTAATATTCTGGGAATTTATAGAAGTTTTATCTACATCAAGCCACAGAGCAGCAAGCGTTTTGGCAGATTTTCTAAAGAGGTTCACAGTTTATGGATAATTTCTAGGTCTTTCATAGTGATTACATGGCTAAGAAAAAAGTAGTGTTTGATTCTGACACAACTCTAAGCTGGCTTGTCGAGTTTCTGAGGCAGTAAGGTTTTAGGAGCCGTGTGGGGTCGCTTCAGCCCACCTCTAAGCAGGTAAATGGCTTAGATTAGGGGTTGGCAAATTACTATCTGCCCTCTGTTTGATACAGCCCACAAGCTAAGCATGTCTTTACATTTTAAATGGTTAAAAATTATAAAAATATTTTGTGACATGCAAAAACATGAAATTAAATTTTACTGTTTACAAATAAAGTTTTATTAGAGCACAGTCATGTTTTTCAGTTTCCATATCGTGAGTGGCCTTCATGTTACAACGACAGAGCTGAGTATATCTGACAGAGACCATAAGGCCTGCCAAGCCTGAAATATTTACTCGCTGGCTTTTGCAGAAAAAGTTTGCTGAAATCTTTTTGTAGTTCTCCTTGTCTTCAATGTAGCTTCTACTAGAACTCTACGAGTGTTTTAGTTTTTTCCCCCTTTTACTGCTAGAGTGTTTTAAAGTCACTTGGAATCATTCCTCTGTGTAGTTATGAACTAACCCAGCGATACACACTTAGTTTATTTGTTTCATTGTATCCTCTAGATTCTGGAATTTCAAAATAATACAAATTTCTTATATGATTATTTAATAAATGATTTACTTGGTTTTAAGACAAACCTGCAGAACATGGCTTATATCAAAGCTTCTATCCCTATTCCCCCCACCCTAATTCTTTCCTCTCCTATAGGTAACTATTAAAAAAAGGTTTTGTTAATTATTCCATTGGGTTTTCTAATATAAGAAGATACATGTTATATATTCTCCTTTGCCATTTTCTTAGGTAAATTTTAACATACTCTACACACGTTTCACCTTGTTTTCATATAACAATATACATTACTATTATCCATATGTGCTATGTGAGTATATAATACACGTATAAATATGTTTGGGTTCAGTCGTGTCATAGTGTTTTATTATGTTTTCACAGATATACTATCTGGTTTGTTTTATTAGCAATTTTTTTTTGGTACTATTTGGTAAACTAGCAAGGTTCTTACTCTCATCGAAATGTTTGCCTTTACCCTAACACCTTCTAAAAGTGCCTATTCCCCCACTTTCTGACTTTCTGTAGGTCCCCCACCATGAGCAATATTGAAACTAGCCAGGAGCTTCTTTTTCCTTCCCCTCCTTTCCCTCTTGTTCAGCATCTGACTTGAAGTCATTTCCCTTTAATCCCAGTTAACAAGCATAAGCAACAACCTTGTTTTACTCACCATCTTCTCTCTCCCTCCTACCCTAATTTTTCAGAATTATACTTCAGCTACCTCGCAGAGTATATGATCATTCCATACTCTATTCTTTCTTATAACCATGGTTTAGTCATAGTTTTACAAGTAAAAAATATATTTAATGCCAATAGCGTTACCTTATATGAATGTCTCTTTTGGGTGTCTGAAGCTCATTTTCTACTAGATTCCTCAGGAAAGCCTGTGGGACCAATGTTCCTTGTATTTTGCATGAACATGACAATTTTTCTGTGGCCTTTATTTGCAAAAGTCAGTTTGACTCGGTATGCAGTTCTTGCCTCCTATTTTCTTTCCTGCCGTGTTTTAGCTGTATTGTTACTTCATTGTCTTCTGGAATAAAGTATGGCTGGCAAACTCTGATGACAATTAATATTCCTTCTCATGTAAGTGACTTAGTCTTTTTCCTGGAATGACCAAAAGATTTCCTTCGGTTTCTTTTGTTCTTATTGGCCCCGATCGAAGCGTAGAGGGGGAACCCCAGTTCCCAGAGGATGTTTATCTGGGCTTGTTGCTTCCCTGTTTCTTTCACTCACAGATAATGTAAGAGACAGAAAGGAGGTGGCATCAGTCCTCTGAAACATTATTCATCTGCTCCTCACCTACCACATGCTTCTTTCTAATGAGCCATGGTACAATCCACGTGGTACAACCCACATGGTACAATTCAAGATTTCCCCTACAGTAAGTTCTAGTTAGCTTCCCAGTGGAATCGTTTTTAAACTGTGGAAAGCTCTGCTGGCGACTTTAGAGTCAGAGAGGAGGAAATTCATGGGTGAAATGGAATGAGGAATATGTGGATTTCCCTTCTCCATCGTGGGCCCCATCCAGGCAGGTGGCACTTGCACCACTTTGTGGACTCAGCAGGAGAGCAGAACAGGTGTCACGCTCAGTACTTCCTCCAGATGTCCTATGGAAGAGGCATTTCTTTAAAAATCCTCCTCTACCTCTGAATTTGGGACATGTTAGTCACTTTTTTTTATAACGTTTCTTCCTGAATGACTTTCTGTACTTTTGTGTACTTAGTTCATCTCTTCTCTATGTCCTCACCTTCCTCACTGGCATCCGGGCTACGTTCTTCTAAGCATTCTGGCTAGCTTTGGGGGGTGGGGGGGTGGGCATCATGGAAACTGATGTTCAAGGCTCCAGAAGAAATCATGTTGGTTGGGAACTGATTAGTTCAACCAAAGAGTAAGTTGCCCAACTACTAGTAATAAGGTAATTAGCCAACAACGTAAGTTCTTATATCATGCTTATCTTCTATCTTTAGGAGAAAACTGACAGAACAAATTTAGGCAAAGGAGAGAAACATATATATAAATGGGTCAGGGAAACCGTACTGGCTGAGAAAATGGATAAAACAGTAAAATGGTAATAGCTCGTAATTTAGTATGCTGATTTCTTTAATCTTTCAAAAATACAGCTATATTTGAGCGTTATGGAGACTCTTACAAAGTAGATTATGTAATGCCTGTAATAAAGCAAAGTGAAATATTCTTGTTTTATATATATATATATATATACACACACACACACACACATAGGTATTTATGTATGTATGTGTGTGTGTGTATGTATGTGTGTGTGTGTGTATATATATAAACAAGAATATATATATATATATATATATATATATATATATATATATATATTGTGTGTGTGTGTGTGTATGTATTATATATATATAAACAAAAGCAAAAAACCCTGGATGTTAAGGGCAATTACTATATGAGAGGTGAGCTCCTCAAAGGTAAAAGTACTACAGATAACAAATAGCAAAAGCTAATAACAGTAGTCTCTGCCCTTTGGATGGGCCCGTGCTCCCAGTGACCCAGCGCGTCCCCTGAGACTCACATGCTGTAACAGGAGCCACAGAGCAGGCCACAGCTTCTGAGACAGGCGCAGGCAGAGGATATCTGCATTACCTCTGCCTGGAGGGACAAGCTCAGAAATTCCACGTTACTCAGAAAGAAGAGACAGAAATCAAGGAGTTTAAAACCGAATTTTGTTTCTAGGATTATTGAGCAACACATAACATTTCAGTCTTGTATAAATAAATTATCTTTATTTTAAATTATTGGTATATAGTTTATTCTATTTTAAATGTAGATTAAAATATAAGAAGAGTATTTTAAATTATATTATGCATACTAAAGTGCTCCCTGATATTTTATGTTTCAACTTTCAAAAGAAATTTAAACTTATCTTTCTAGGAAGTATTTCTTTTGAGGCTGAAATGATCTGGGGAGCCGTCCACTTACTTCTGCCGTTATACCAATGAGGCAACTAGCACCCAGAGGATGGAAGTGATTTACCCAAGTTTCACAACTAGTTAATAGGTGGTTTGCAACTAGAACTGGCCTTTTCCAAAATAGCTATTTTTAATTTTTATATGCTTGTAGATTCATTAGTTATTAGAGCTGTAGTGAATCTTGGAGGTCATCTAATCTAGCCCACCAGTTCCCCACCACAGCCTCATTCCTTAGAAGAAATCGAAGCCCAGGTACAGATGAAGAATCTGATCCCATGGCTTCTTAGGAAAGAATTTTTTTTTTCATTTTCAAGGAAGATAGACTTACTCTAAGAGCCTAGATGCATAAAATAAAAGCAATTTTGTTTGGTAACCAGATTAAAGTCTGCTTTAAAATAAAATCTATTAACTTAATAAATTATAATAATCAAATGCTGGTCACTTATCAGCAGCTTCTGAAAGGAAGCACTTAACATCACAGAACAGTGTCAAACAAACCAGTGAGTCTGACAGAGTAGCAGCGACATTTAACTTAAAATGTCTTAAAATTTAACTTAAAATTGTCTTGCTGTGTATGAAGGATATGTGTTCTCTCCCTCACAGTTTACTAAAGAGGCTGAGTAATCTGTACTCCGAGACCTTCCTCCTAGTTGTCATAGCTGTTAAGACCTAGGAAACTACACCATTCACTTTGGTTTTATTCAGTTGTTATTTTGTTTATTTAAGTTGCTAAAATCGTCATGGACATTATTACTAAAAAGAAAAATCAGTAGGACTAAGTTAAATAAATGATAACAAACTAAAGTCTAAAAGCTCTTTAAAAGATTAAAGTTATTTTGTTTTCCCAAATTGGACTGCATAATAAATTTCAATTCTCAAATTAAAATTAATGATTTATAATACATTTCAAATTATATTATCTAAAGTTTTCATTTATTAAGTACTTTGTGGAAGCTACAAATATCGATAGATTGTCTTCCAGTAATTTATAGCATTATCTGCATCAATCTTTGGGAAAATGTTGTGACAAGGAGTTATTTACAAAGGCCCAGTAAAACATGACATAAACACGAGCAAATTGATGAGCAAGAACAACTTTAAATATTTTGCTTCTTATAAATTAGATTTGATTTTAAAGGATTTGACATTTTCTCCCTGAAAAGTTTTTTTTTTTTTTTCCGGGTCTACATTTAGGAGAGAAAATTAAAAATGTAAATTGAAATAGCATCTAACTTTTACTTATTTTCCTTTCTTACATGTATATTATAGGAAGGTTTGAATGAAGCATATACATAGCTACTGGAAGTCTCAGTTTCACCTAAAATAATTATGATTATGTTACCAGCTTTAGGAACGCATGATTTTGATACTGAATAGTAACAATAATTTGATTTTGTTACCTATAAACATTTATTGAGCACTTATTATTTTCCAGGTGTCAGTATAAGCACCATATATATATATACACGTGTGTGTGTGTGTGTGTGTGTGTGTGTGTGTGTGTGTGTGTGTGTGTGTATTGATTCGTTAAACCTTAATCATAACCCTCAGAGCTAGGTCATAGTAATATCCTCATTTTAGAGATGAGTGTACCAGGGCATGGAGAAGTGAAGTCATTTGCCCACAAGCACATCACTGGCAAGTGACAGAGTTGGATTTGTGCTGAGCAGGTTCCAGCAAACACTGTCCTAACTGCTAACCTCAGCCAGTGGTTCTCCCACTATGGGCATCCAGGTCAGCGGCTTCAGCACCGCCTGGAACACACTGGAAATCCCATTCTCGGCCACACCTCGGACCTACGGAGTCAGAAATTCTAGGGCCTGACAATCTGTGTTTTGACGAGCCCTCCTGGTAACTCCAGTGCACTCTGTTTTAGTCCGTGTGGATTGCCGTAACAGAAATGCCATCGACTGAGCGGCTTGCCCAACAGTCATTTATTTCTCACATTTCTGGAATCCAGGAATCCAAAATCAAGGTGCTGGCAGATTTAGTATTTGTCAAGGACCGGCCTCCTGCCATCTTTTCACTGTGTCCTCACCTTGCTGAAAAGCAGAACACCAAAGCAAGCTCTCTTGTCTCTCCTTATAAGGACGTAAATCCCATTGATGAGGGTTTTACCCTCAAGACCTAATTGTCTACAAAAGGCCCCACCTCCTAATATCACACCGGGGGGTAAGATTTCCACATGTGAGATTTGGGGGGGGACACAGATATTCCATCCATAATATGCACAAAAGTTTGAGAATCGCTGCCTAGATGAAGTGTTCTCTCCCTTGTTCAGAGGTCAGCAGTGTAGTGGGACAGACAGTCATGCCAACACACATTTCCACCGACTTAGTAAGTGCAGTGAAAGAGGAACGTGTTAGGTACAGTGGAGCTGCAAAGGGGAAAGAGAGAGAAAAGGAAGGTTTTTGCTTTCTGAACATGGAGAAATTTGCCCTCCAGTTTGAAAGACAGAGCAAGGGCAGTCAGCTCCAAAACAGACAGAGTCTGCTGGTTTTGCTTATCCAGAGTTTGAACAGATAGTTCAACTGACTTCAAATGGTTCCGAACACTTTGGCAGGATCCACGTACTGCAGCTGCCCTCTCTCGTACCCGCCTTCTGGCTGTGACTGTGCCTCTCGCATGTCATGTGTTATTCTTGGAATCGATGTAGTCAGGAGAAATCTTTTAAAAATCTTGTAAGGTAATGATGTGCTCTTTTGCCTAGAAAAATAATTGAGCTTTAGATATTAGAAAGGCCGCCCTTCAATAACGGTACCCATTTTATTTATCTCTTAAATTCAGAGTAAGTCAGCTAACACTGCCATCTCTAACTCTGGGAGGTAACAGCACTGAGCATTACAAGGTGCTACCAAAGCTTGTATTATGTAAATCTCTTAACCCATGAGGGGAGTCAACCCTTACTTTTCAGGGTACGGTATTTTATAAATCCTCCCAACAGGCTTCCAGGCTAAACACATTCTTTGCACTTTTCATTTTGCTGGAAACAGGGATTAGACGTAAAGTAAACAGCATGGGCTCTCTACTCTGTCACATCTTTGAAGCGATGGCCCTGATAGGCACCACTGTTTTCAATCACTTAAAAGGCAATAATTCAATTACCCTTTATATCAGAACGGCTATGGCTTACATTTCACTCCCAGACCTGAGACAAGGAAATCGCTTCAACAGAATCCCCTTTTTTTTCTCCCTCCTAGAGACGAGAATAAGCAGTGATACCAGTGATCTACCAAGGACGCAATAAGTATAATGTACTTTTTATAAAACAACAAAATACTTCACAAAGCAGTTGATGTGCTGTGTTGTTTGGAAAACGGTTTTCCTTGTGTGTGTATGTGACAGATGTTTAAATGATTTTACATAAGGGCACTTTTGTGGTGAATCCTATACTCTGCTTTTGAATTTAAATGCCTGGATTGAGCAGTTGATGTGCCTAAGATGGGAAGAGGAATACCCTTGGCAATTCAGAATTTGGGCCACTGATGGACATTCTTTAAGACGATACAAAGAGAAAATATTTTCTAGGGTATTGGGGATTTGAGGCAAGTTCCTTCCTCTTGTAAAAATAACCACCTAATTCTTTTCTAAGTTAATCTCAAATATTAACAGTACAACACGTGGCTCAGACGAAAAGGACATCAGTTGAATGGATGTCGTATTATTAAGGTTTGTCATCTTAGTAATGACAAACAGCTCACTTGACTTTTTCTTCATGACCCAGATTAATTACCCACAAAGACAGCCACCCTCTAATAGTGTAGCGATTTAAATCCTTGAGTAAGTGACAGTAAGCTGTTAAGGCTGGGGGAGGCCAACATTCTCAGGATGTGGGCACATAAAGATTAAAATATATGACAGGTGGCCAGTTGATTAATTAGGATCCACGTCACGCCCAATTATCCTTTTCATTAACTTCTGCATTTGCTATATTTACTGGTGCCTCTTAGTAAATGATAAAATATTTTCATTTCAACAAGTCTACTTCAAGGGATTCAACAACTCCATTCAAGGGATTTTAAAAATAGGTTACACTTTTTTATTTTATTTTTATTTATTTATCTATCTATCTATCTATCTATTTATTTATTTATTTTTAAATAGGTTACACTTTTTATTTTTATTTATTTATTTATTTATTTTTAAATAGGTTACACTTTTAAACATTCCATGAATGACTTTAAAGTTGATGATATTTCCATTATACCATACTGCCTCCAATACATTTACTGCACTAGTATAAAAAATCGGCAGAATAATGACTATTTTTATTAATTCCTTATACATTCTCCAAGTATCAGTGCTAGAGCAGCAGTTCTTTTCTTTGTATTCGTTGGTAGGTTGTCATTTCTCATGATATTCAACAATCTGTAATTAATTTTGAACGAACAATCCATATGTCCAAAGTTCAAACGGTACAGAGGCGTGTATGGTGAAAGGAACCTGTCACACACCTCTCCTCCATTCATTCCTTGACATGCCTGCCTGCTGGAATCGCCTGGTGAGCTTTAGCAGTCACTGAAGCCTGTGTCTCACCCCCAGAGATGGTGACAATTTTACTGGGTCTGGGTGTGGCCTGGGTCTTGGTATTTTTTAAAGATCCATAGGAGAGACTTTACTTCAGGTGAAGGTAAAGCAACAAGGATCAAGTATGCCCTGTTGCCGTAAGTAACTAAGACACACACAAAAAATATGAAACGAGTTTTTTTTTCTTTCTTTTCTTTCTTTCTTTTATTTATTTTTATTTATTTATTTTTTTGTGTGACACTGGATACCAGGCAGTAAAAGTCAGTAACCCCCAAGGGATGAAAAACAAATGACACGAGCCCTGTGTTGGCCCCAGTTTAGAGTCTGAGAGCATATACTGGCCTTGCCACAGAGAGGAAGAATTCAGGCAGAGCCTGGCGGTCTCAAAGATATATAGCACTTAACAAGATAAAATTCACAATGTCTGGTATCCAATTAAAAATGATCAAAAATACAAAGAAGTAGAAAACTAAGACCTATAATGAGGCAATCGGTTAATCGAAAATGACCCCTGACATAAATATTATAATGAGCAGAAAAGGACATTAAAACAGTTATTATAACTGTATTCCACATATTCAGAAAATTAAATAGAGATATGGGAGATGCATATGCCTGACCGGGAGCGGTGGTAGCTCACTGCCACTGTCCAGCAACAGAAGGGCATTGTGCCACTTACCAGTGGTCTGGGAAAAGATCGAAATTCCAAGTGTGAAGTACAGTTTCTGTTGAATGTGTATGACTGTCATGCCATTGTGAAGTCAAAAATGCCTGACGTGAACCACTGTACATCAGGGACTGGCTATATGTAATGAAAGCTGCTCTGGATGGGGTTAATGGCAGATGAGACGTTGCAGATGAGACGATCAGCAAACTTGAGGATATAGCACTAGAAACTATCCAAAGTGAAACACAGAGAGCGTGGAGGAGTTTTTCTTTTCTAAAATGAAGGTATTAGTGACTGCGGGGAAAACTTTAAGCAGTCTAGTGGATGTGTAATGGGAACATCTGCAAGGTGGCAGAGGGGGTAGGAGAAGAATTATATTATTGAAGAAATAATGTCCAGAAATTCGCCAAACTTAATGACAACTAAAAACACATAATGAATGGACAAATGTTACATTTTGAAAAGTTATCATGATTTATTTGCTTTCCTTGTCCCTTCGATGTGAAGTCTGGTGTTGGGTTTGTCCTTTTTCATTCCACACGACTTTCTTTTGCTCCTTTCTTTGTCCTTTGGCCTTGGTCTCACGGCCACAGCTATTCCAGGGTCGCATGCTGTGTCAACTGACCTGTTCCCAATTTGCACTTTTGGCAAAAAACTTATTCGGCTAAACTCATGCTTTTTTTTTTCTTTTTTAAGTTGATGTACTCTAGTTTATAGACTGCTGCATGAGAAAGGTGATCTTCAAAGACAATGGACCAGTCTATTTGGGGACCTCCATTTACTCATGGCTGTGTACGGGTCCCTCGCTGTGTCTCTGCAATTCTCAGTCTTAAAGCAACAAGAATCTTAGGATTCGTTATTCAGAACTACCCGTATTGTCACGTGTTCTGCGGAGTTACTAGTTGTGTTAGTTGAACACTACATCTTCTTATGATTCATGATATTCGGAACATTTTGCCAACATTTCCTCGCAGGTTGGATCAGCGCGAGCATTTGTTTCGTATTCATTAGCTGATGAAGCGGGTGAGATGATTCTCTGCAGCTCCCTGCACTGAATTTGCTCACTCGCCTTTCACATGATTAAACGCCCTATGCCTGTGGTCAGGTTTCAGAGCCCCCGGTTCCCCTCTTTGTTCCTCACTTTGTAGGATTTCAGGGGATTGTCCCTACCCTCTTCAGTCATGCTTGCTTGTATTTGTATGTCCAAGGTCATGTTTCTGAGAAGTCTGCGGTGGAATGATTATACACGTTTGAATACAGTCTCTCCCTGAAGTGGTGGTCTTTCGGCTGAGAAAACGTTTCCACTGACTCCTAAATTACCTTTAAGACCCCTCTCCACCTCGGAGTCCTCTTGAGTTTACCCGGGATGTATTGCTTTCTAACCTAGGGAAAGCGTGGAGAGCCTGATTCAAAAGCATTCCTATGCCCGCTCACCCATCCGCACCTATGGAGAAGAGGACGTCCTGGGAGATGAGGTTCAGACGACACAGAGCCGAGGTAAGGCAGCTCCCCAGCCCTGCGGCTGCAGGGAGCACCGACACACCCAGGATTAAAGCAGGTAGCGCATGAGGCCTCTTATCCTCAGGGCTCACACTGACCCCCAAATATTTCAAGAGCTTCTTCAAGAAGCAACGGCCCCTGAGGCTGATTTTCATGCAGTTCATAATTCTGCCTCTGAGTCCTAAGGGATTTATGAGGCCTGAAGGTTTCCTGTGGTTTTCTCTGCTGGTAAAAGGACATGAGCCCCTGATTCAGGGCTAAGGAGTTACTCACCAAGGAACTGTAGGATGTCGGGGGGCGGTCCCTCAGTCTTTCTGAACCTCAGGTTTATAACTGGAAAAATCAAGGACGGTATCTGTTTCACTTAGGTCAGGCATTAGGATAATGGCTAAAACTGAAAACATTTTTTAAAAGGAGGTTCTCCTAGTGAAGGGCCCTATGCAGAGGCAGCAGCGTCAGGGGTGAGAGGAGGTGCTGGAAGTCCCTCTGTGGGAAAAGCTTGGAAGGAGCCCTCTGCTCCTGAGGTCCAGAGAAGAATGACCAGAGGGTGACCAGGCACAGGGATGTCATAAGGGGAGCGAGCCCCTGTCGTATTGCTACGTCCATAACAAGGAACAGCACAATCGGTCAGAACAGAGGGCATCTCTTATAACTAAATCCAAGTGAGCTCCTGGTAATAATATAATCGGAAAAAATCAATGTCAACTCTTGTTGAAACATCTGGATGCTGTGATGTAAGAACAAGGAATTTCATAACTTGTCAAATATTTTATAAGGAGTTATGGAAGCTAAAAAAAAAAAAGGGAACACATTTGTGGGTTCTCACAGTGGCCTTTGGGGTTCCTATGTCCAGCCCTCCTTTGGGGATCTGCAGAGGTTTGGACAGTATCAGCTCCCTGGAGCACCTTTCAGGGGAATCAGGTGAGACCTTCAGGTAGAGCTACTCCCTGGGAGTCTGTAGGCCTCCTATTTAGTAAATCCTCTCTTCCATACGTGGTGTAAATGACATCTCCTTATCTGGAAAGGTCGATCTGCCTCCTGGTTGACATGTCTGTCTCTTTGGACTGCAGATCTCCTAACATATTTCTTAAATCGATCCTTACCGATAATATAATTCTCGACTCGCACGTCGGAACAGAGTTCCCAGTCTAACGAGTCCTTTCGCCTTCCAGGGTCCGCCTTCACAACGTCCGATAACCTGTCTCTCAGCTCTTGGGTCTCGTCTTCCCCCAGCTTTCCTGGATTTCAGCACCCACAGTCCCTGACTGCCCTCGGCACCAGCACAGCATCCATAGCGACCCCCATCCCGCACCCCATCCAGGGCTCTCTGCCGCCGTATGGCCGGCTTGGGGTGCCCCTGGCCCCATCTGCCATCGCTGGCTCCATGCAGAGCAGTGGCCCCACCTTCCCCTCCTTCCACATGCCCAGGTACCACCACTACTTCCAGCAGGGCCCCTACGCTGCTATCCAAGGACTGCGCCATTCCTCTGCGGTCATGACACCGTTCGTATGACTCTTCTAAGAGTGGGGGAATCCAGATCTGCAGCGTGCAAATGGGTATGGAGATCAGAGGGCAGGGCTGGGTGGGTGGGATGTGGGGTTTTGGACCCAAGGCTCTCCAGGAGACGTGGGACCTACTGGCAGGAGAGCTGGACACCACAGAACTGCCAAGGGAATGAATGCATCCCAGGCCGGGATTCATCTGCAGTTGTCGGGGAGCTCTTGGGTTTGGGAAAGAACCAGTGGCAAGTTCTCAGCCAGCCTGAGTCCTGCAGCGAACAGGACATGGATGCACCCAGGAAGCTGAATACTACAAGGCAGATGAATCCCGAAGTGCAGTTGACAATGCTGTGTCGATGCAGTCATGTATAGAATCCACGTGTATAGGTTTTCTTTCTGCTTTCCACAGGCCAAAAGCATCTTCCAAGAGGCAATACTGGGTTACATACCGACCATAGTGTGTAATGACTAACTTAAGTCCACTCCTCCCTGTAGAGAGTGAGAGCCCATAGAGAGAGGTCGTAGTGCTGTAGCTTAATTAAGCATGTGTAGTTTGCCCTTCGTTAGTTTGCGGGGCGAGGAGCTGAGAATGCTAGTGCATCCTATTTTGTGGATGAAACCGTACTCGGTAACGGCTTTACAAAGTTCCTTTTGTAATCCTGGGGGACAAGGACCAGACGAGCTCTTTTTCAGTCCTGTCTTCTTTCTTCCTAATTCTCCTTCTCGCGATGACTTGCCAGCTACGTAGGGAAAATCTTCTATGTCCAGTTTTGAAGCAAGAGGCTCTTTGTGTGACGTTGGAAAGCTGAGGTTTTAGTTTTCTGGGCTGTGTTCTCAATACACTACTGATCTATTCACTGGAGAACGCTCTGAAGCTTCTACATGGTGATGCCTGAGGCTTTCTTTCGCTTACGCTGCAATAAAAAGCCAATTTTCCTGTTCTGAATGAAGCTTCTCTGCCATGGGTGCCGATGGCCCCTTCAGTTCCCATCAGCTCTGGGAGACCTTATGGATGTTAAAATGCACCAGGCCAATTCCTCATTTCTGGGAAATCTGCTTTGATGATAGATTAGCCGCGACTGCTAATTGACAAGGATTTGTGAGTGGCCGTTCTAGGTGCCTGTGTCGCCAGCCACCATCTAAGCTGTGCTCACGAATTAGCCTACGTGCCCATGGATCTGATTTGTCCTTTTTTCCTACTGTTACATTCAGTGACTCCTTTACCATTTTTTCTAGCCTATTAAACGAAACTACAGGCTCACTCGAGGACTCCTGACTGAAACATTGGCTGTGCTGACGAGTAAATCTAAAACATTTATCCACTTCATTTTCAGCTCTTGCTGTCCTTTGAAGCCTTCTTTTAATGTTGTACAGTAATTGATTATATTTTAGTTATATATAATCTCTATATTATTTTGGGCAACATATAACTAAACAATTATGGTCAGGGTAGTATATTTGGGTAGTATATTTGGTATTTTGCAACAGTTCGTTTACTTATAACAAAAATTTAATGACGTTTATACTCCTTCAACGTTAGATATAATGCATTCTAGCTGTGGGATATAATCTGTCTTCTTCACAAAGCTCCCCCAAAACTCGATTTTAACTTAATAATTTTGTACACAATATTCCTTTTACTCTGTTGGCTACAAAAATATTTAATCTGTTTACTACATGGTTGTTGGGAAAAGAGATGGGAAATATTGCTGCTGTGAGTAGAGGTGTATTTGGGAGTAAATGCAATCTACTTATCACATCAGACGCCACTGGGATTTTATTTGGTTATTTTACTGTTAGGCTTTTCCTTATCAAATGCCTTTCTCGGGCATTTCCAGCTCACGAAACAAGGCGAAATGGCATAGCCTGTCTATGTGAGGCCGTCACTGGACTTGGCAATTGCCATTCTCCACTGAATCCCTCAGTTTACCTATGCAGAAGCATGCTCTGTGTTAACCAAGCATCTCAGCGTCCTGCGGAAGGCACTGTTGGCTAATTTATAGCTTCTGGCATGTTATGCTATAGTATACACAGGTAGTTTGTTTTCAAACGCAGCACAGATGTGCATTTCCTTAACAAAACAGTTATCAGTAATGTTTAAGTATCCATAGAGATTAGGGTAGGGGTTTAATATTTAATACTTGGCCTATCCCCAGTGCTCCTTTTTACATAGAGTGCTGCTGCTTAGAGCGGGAGCAACAGAAGTAGATGCTATTTTCCATGATGCTAGTCAACATTCTGGTAAACTGCTGGTCGGCTAAGTAAATCATATCTGCATTTTCTTTTCAATGAGAATGAATGGATGATTGTAATACTATTTTGATATTTTTCCTAATTGGCATGTCTCAAAGGACAGTTGTATGTTTCCGTTAAATATGGTTTTACACCAGTGTTTCCTGACTTCATAATTTTGTGATTAAGCAATATAAGAATAAAATAAGAGTGCTTAGAGAAAAGGCTAATATATCAAAGCATGCTATTGAAAAGCCACACCTGGAATTCTAAATTGGAAATAGTTTGTATTTGGTTTTATTTGAACCAGAAATAAAAAGCACAAGTGAAATGGAGCTCAGCCTGATGAGAGTCAGTCTAGCCATGAGAGCCAGGGGTAGAAATTTACTTCCCCAGGGTCTTTATGAGCTATTCTGGTTGTTGATTCTTCCTTTAACTCCTTGGGCATTTCAGATTTAAAACTCTAAAGTCTATTTTGCCAAAAAAGAATTAATTGTAAGAACTAGTTAATTAGCAGGAAAGGCAATTGAATAATAAAGAGCATGAGGTATATAGTACATTTAGAATAAATTCCGGGTTTCTCCTCCAGGTACATTATAGTATCAGAAAGCACGGCTGCTAACAAGAGGCCCCACCAGCACCTCTTTATCTGACCCGAAGAAATTAATTCACACCATTAATTAATTAATATTAATCACATAATTAATATGTGATATGTTTTGAAAACATTTATCGATAACTCTGAGTCAGTTCAATTATTTCTTTCATTTAGTAACTCCTCTGCCCTTCTCTGCCTGCCCCTTAGCAGTATAAAGATAAACACATCCAGCTTTCACTGCTGGTCCTTTGAGTTTATAACAGTGGCATGTTGTCTGGAAGGTCTACCACCATTCCCAGTAGGTGGACAGGGTAGGAATTAAAAAGCTCCCTGATGATGATTCATCCTCTAGCAAAACCCCCGTGTAAGGGCTATGATGTAGGAGTCATACTGACTCCAGGGGTATGCCAAGATCTCCCCTCCCCCACCGTTATCCACATCTCTATCATTGCAATTTTCCACCATGATATCCACCCCCTCCCCAAAAAAAGAAAAAGGAAACCTTCTAAAAGCCCCCCAAATAAGTATTCTTATAAAGTATCCTCATCCCATATTGCCTACGAGTTTTTTGGCGAGATCTTAGGATAGTTATCCTAATGCTGAATTTCACATTAGCTTTTCAGGCTGCTCTGTTTATGTTTAAGCTGAATTATATTGAGAAAAATAAGCCTCAAATAAAGTGGATAAAGTGACTTTACCACCCCATTAAATACACAGTCAAGCTTAGCCATGACTCAGGTACTAAATAAAGTTCAAAAATTCAATAACGTAATGAACAGGGTCAAAAATTGTAAGAAAAACAAACTTTTTCCACAATCTCCCATTGACAACGTAAGGGAAACTTTTCATTATTAAAGACGTATGGACGTGATAATTGTTACAAGTAAAGCAATATTATGTCCTAAATCTAGACTGTGTAGACAGAAATAAAGCACTAGACGGAACAGAATTTCAGCTGGCCCCTTTAGGGAGGGGTGGCGGATGGATTTTATATGCATATTATTTCAGAGTGCAAGGATTTTATGTAAACAAGCAAAGAGGAGGTTAAAACTTTACAAAACTAAGCGTCCTTTCTTCACTACTATTCATTCCATGCCAGTTATCAAATATTCCAATACTTATCTGTCTTCAGCATGCTTAAATGGTTCATTTATATACGTTTGACAGATTGCTTAACCCGTAAGTACTTTTCTGGCCCCTCTGTCTCTGTCCATCCCTTAAAGAATTCCAATCCTCTCCCCTGATAATAAGGAAGTAAAAACATTTTGGTGAAATAATACACCTGAACAAAAAATACAATTTATCGTGGTTTACTTCTGCTACATTAATACACTGTATTTAGTGGTTGTGTTTTCCTTAGTTTCAGAAACCTGAAAGAAGATCTTTGAATTCCCTAAAGGAAAAAATCGAATTAGCCTTTTTAGTAGACTCTATCACGGTTCTATTGTTTGCTGTGTTCATCTGCTTAATGAATTGCGTGAGAACAGTCATTGTTATGAAGTGCAGTGTGCTGGGGGTTGGGGGCAGGGCGTGGGAAATGCTTTATGGGAAAAGAAGTTAGAAACCTAATATTATGAAGTAACATCTAACGAAGTTCTTTTTAAGTGCAATATATTTATTTCTGCTAGAAATGTATTATCGACAATATGTAATATTTGAAGCATTACATGTTATTTGTAAACAGCTTAAAATTATATATTACCCAAAATTGTACAGAACTACAAATGTGTGGATATTAATTTCTTTCATTAAAAATGGTGTGTTTTTTTGATATATACACACACATTTACACCTTTCATTATCTGACACACTTTGCTTCGTGACTTTTGCTACCTGTTTGCTCACCTGAAAAAAAATGGGGGGCTTAGGTGAGACCAGGGGCCACAGATGGCCACTCCTGGACCAGACACTGCACAGGGCTTGGCTTTGTCTTTTTTCTTTTTTAACTTTTTAACACCTACAGAACCTGGTCTTCCTAGGTGGTCTCATTCCAAGTACTAACCAGGCCTGACCCTGCTTAGCTTCCAAGATCAGACAAGATCAAACTTGTTCAGGGTGGAATGGTCATAGACTTAGCTTTGTCTTTAATTGCATTTGAGAGGCCGGCCCATTGAGAAGACACGTCTCTAGGCCCCACGAGTACCCATTTTCCTGCTCCCAGTCCCCTTCCCTCACTCACTCTCCCTGATGAACCCGTGGGATGGTAGGACTTTGCACCTCCCTGTACTGAGTGATACTGAAGACTCCATAAAGCTTAAAGATCTCCTGCCTCTCACTCCAGTCATGAGCTCTTGAATGTGCTGTACTGATATCACACAGAGCGGGCTGCCACAAAATAAGATTAGCCAAAGTCAAAGTCTTAATCCTTCTTCCACATGACAGTTCTTCAGAATATGTGACGTTATCATACCTTCTGCTTTCAGAAGCCTGCTCTGGCATCCTTAATTTTTTGTGCATGCCAAACACCAACCTTTAAAAAATCTTTCATTTGGAGTGAATCGAAGCTTACGGAAAAGTTGTGAAAATATTATAAAGAAACCCTGTATACCCTTTATCCAAATTCACCAATTGTTAACTTTTTGCCCCATTTAAGTTATTTTCATTCATACTGAGTAGAACATGCAAGCACACACACACACACACACACACACACACGATACAAATTATTTCTTTGAACCACTTGACAGTTTCATATATCATGCCCTATAATCCCAGTATGTTTCCTAAAATCAAGAAAATTCTATGAAATAGCCACAGCAGAGTGAGCAACTTCAGGTATTGAACGATAGCACAATACTGTGATCTAATATCTGTACTCCAGTTTTGTCAAATGACTCAATGATGTCCTCTGTACCATCATTTTTCCTTCAGTATAGATCCAGTTCAGAGTACACAATGCATTTAGTTGTAATGTTTCTTTAGTCTCCATTAATCTGATGCAGCCCCTCAGCCTTTCTTCCTCTTTTATGGCTAAAGAATTCCCATTTTTCAGTAGTGTATAATGTCTATCCTTAGTTATCTTGATGCGCAGTCATCCCAGATTTGGTCAATGGGAGAGCCCCTTAAGCTGGCTCTTCTGTCCTTTTCATTTTTCAGCATTTCTTCAATTTTTGGCATAACATGCCATTCCAGGCTCACCTTGTATCTTTCCTGCCCCCAGTCCTGGAGCCAGCCATTTCTACAAGGAACTCAGATTCCTTTTAGTTGGAAAATTGAATTAGAAACCAAGATCTGGTGCCAAATGTGCTCATTGGAGTATGTTTGCATCTAGGTCATTTCAGCTGACAGAATATACATATGTAAATAAACACACACATTCAAATACGTGTGTATAAACTATGTTAGAAATCATAAGTTTATGCTGATATCTCCAATTCCAACACACTCCCCCCCACCCACGTAGAGTCCTTTTATTCCTCGCTTTGCCCCATTCCACATCCAGGTCCACCTAATTCCACGGTGAGAATCCTCCTCGTTCCCAAGAGCATCAACATATTATTGACTCATTTCTACCATATACTTCAACTAATTTCATATTGCTTCACTCATACAACTACAAAAACACACCTTTTGCAAAGAGTTCAAGACCACCAAGGATACGTTGTTAAAGAATACATTTTGCAGTGACTTGGGTTGGCTCCTTTTTTCTTGTTCTACGTGGTGAAGTTATTCATGGCAATCCAACAGGGTTCATTTGCTCAGATTGCTTAGTTTTAAAGTGCTTTTTCTCCCTTCTCATTCTTACTGATTAAAAAAAAAACAACATTAATATGCTTCCAACAAAAAAACTCAGAACTCATAAGCAACTATAACTAAGTGTAGGGTACAAGGTTAAAATAAATAAGTCAGTTGCTTTCCTATATGTAGCAATGAACAATTGGAATTTTGAAATTAAAAATATAATACCATTTATTTACATCAGCAACAAAAAGGGAAAGAAATACTTAAGTATAAATATAATAAAATATGCATGAAAATGTATATGATGAAAATTAGAAAACTCTGATGAAAGAAATCAAAGAAAATCTAAATAAATGGAGAGATGTTCAATTTTTGTGGATAGGTAGCTCAACATTGTCAAGATGTCAGTTCTTTTCTACTTGACCTAGAAATTCAACACAACCACAACCAAAATCCCGGCAAGTTTTGTGGCTATTAACAAGCTGATTCTAAAGTTTATATGGAAAGGCAAAGACCCAGAATAGCCAACACAATACCGAAGAAGAACAAACTTCAAAACTTACTGTAAAGCTACAGGAATAAAGACAGTATATTGATGAAAGAAGAGACAAGTAGGTCAACAAACAGCCCAGAAAATAAAACCACATGAATACAGTCAACTGATCTCTGACAAAGGAGCAAAAGCTCTATCTAAACAGCTAAACAGATGGCAGATAAACATGAAAAGATGCTTAACATCATCTGTCATTTGGGAAAAAAAATTTAAAAAGCAACGAGGGACTGCGGCCCATCTTTAGAACGTGGAAGTAGATAGGGGTGACGGTTGCACAACCTCATGAATATATTAAAGTCACTGAATCCTACACGTAGAAGAATGCATGTTATGATATGTGAATTATATCTCACTAAAGCTGTTATTTTAAAACAAAAGAGCTATCTGGAAAATATTTTATTTCCATTCTTTAGAGCCCAACTTGTCAACTTTGAGGACTTCCAGAAGATGTGAAGACTAATCTTTGTACTTGTGAGTTTAAAGTGAGCCATCTACAATCTTCTCCCCACCTCGTGTTTTCACTCTGTAAAAAGAAGAAAAGGAGCCATCAGGGGGGTCATTTTATAAACCACATAAATGTCTAACCAATGTATTGTATACTTGAATAAAATAAAATGAAGATAATACTGCCTATTGGATAATATTGTGTGGCCCTAGGGTCTCAATTTACATTAGTTTATTTTTTTTATCCCTTCCATCCCCCCACCTCAGAAGAATTGTGGCTGGTTCTTTAGACTTCCTGGGAAAGAAAAAGATAATATAAATAACCCTCCTCTATACCGAGCCTTGATGTGATAATAATTGCTACCTTTCATAAAACATTTACTGTATCTATACGCTTTAAATCTAGTGTCTTACTTAATCTTTACTACAACTCTATGAGGTAGGTGCTATTACTATTCCCACCTGAAGTATGAGAAGACAGGCTGAGAGTAAGTGACCTACACTAAGTGAGAAAGTCAGGATTCAAATCCTGTCTCTACTCATAACTAAGAAGCTGCATTAACTCCTTAAACAAAGATTTCTAAATTCTTAGAATTAAAAAAAAAGTCTTTTTTGTCTTTTTCTGAACCCAGGTACAAGGCCTTAATTAAGAAACATTACTCATAACTGCATAACTCAACAATTTTTCTCCTAAGAGATTATAAATTGTCACTGGTTAAGTGTCTCAAGAAGCATTTCAACAGATTGTAGACAAGAAGGGAGTTTTAAAGTTCCACAATTATCTTTTGGGGATGGGTCAATATCCATGTGGAAGCAAGACTCGGCTGCCCAAGCAGCAGTCGATGGCCTTAATGTCAACACTTATGACTTATTTAGGAAAATTTTCTCTTTCTTCCCTTGTACTCTAGTTGCCATTTGGGCTGCTAGAGAATAGAAGTGATTAGAAAATAGGAACAATGAAGCCTGCTGCACTTAGAGACTGCACAGCCAGTGGAGCCAGGGGGGACCCAGATGACAGGTGCCCAGGGGTGCAGTGGAAGCCAGGTTGGGGCTGAGATATAAACCATAGCACACAGGTGCCTTATGTATCATAGCTGTTTTTGCTATGTTTTGTACTTAATCTGCCTATATATATTCTATAATTCCTTCTTTAATATATTCTAAGCCTTCTGCTTATTAGGAATGAATATAGCAATTCTTGTGTTAGCCACTTTAATGGTAAATAAAAATAATCTCGATATGTTGGAGTTTATAGAGATACGTGATTCAACAAGACTTTTTTTCATCTTCGTGAATGTATAGAAAGTCTTGCAAAAATCTAAGAAACAAATCCCATTTGGTTTACTTTTTAAAAACTTCTTAATTGAAATGAA
Organism: Cynopterus sphinx; assembly: GCA_030015415.1. NCBI lineage: Eukaryota > Metazoa > Chordata > Mammalia > Chiroptera > Pteropodidae > Cynopterus > Cynopterus sphinx. The sequence continues at coordinate 5,289,662 of CM057391.1, forward strand.
TAAAGTTATTAAATCAGACTGCTCTTAGAGAATTTTGGATATGTGGTTCAGTAATAGCTAACATAATTATGAGATCTTAAGAATTTTGTTACCATCTTTGGGACTAACTAGTGATGATAGACTAGAGATAAACACGTTGATGTCAGTTCCACTCCTTGCACCATAATAGGGAAAGAAGTACTTTAATGTATAAGAAATTGTGAAACAGCACAAATAAAAACTCATTTTCATGTAGAAGAGTATCGATTAAAGTGAAATGAGGATTTTAAGTTGTCAAACGATAGGTGGGAAATTTAAAATATGCAAAATGATGTTCATTGAACTACTATCTTTCCTGGTGTATATAATCAAACTAAAGGTAGATGTAACAAAGCAACCCACTTAAATTATATCTATGTATTTTCACAAAGTTAAAACATTTAAATTTGATGAAATGTTATCTGAATCAGCTAAAATCATAACAGTATTAAATGAAAAGCCAAACACCAGCCATAATAAATATTTTAATCATTTTGATATATGAAACATGCAATGTAATTAGTTTTATGCAGGGTTACTCTTGTAATTTCCCTAAATTTTATTTCTGGTAATTGATTTACTACAACAGTGATTTTTCTTTTTAAAAGTGAATTTAAAAACTACCTAAAATTTTAAATTCTGACTTACAAGTCATTATTGCCATCTGCTGGTTATATAGTTTCATTGCATTTTTGCAGAAATTACCAATTGTTTTACTAAAAGACAAAAGGGAAAATGGGTGAGTTTTAGATATAGATGACAGCATTCAAAATATCTATGTAAGAGAAATAATCTGCTAAGTCACAAGGCATTAAGGAGGATGATACTATGAGAATATATATTATTTCTAATTTTAACTGATTTGACTAATAGTACAATAAACATTCTTATGAAAATTATTTTTAAGTGGTAAAAAAGACCAGATTTGTACTTTCAAGGTCTAGACCGAGGGTAAGCATATGCTTTATTCTGTTAGCACACTGAGTGATCCAAAAGGCAATTGTAAATTCTAGGAAACAAACAAATTGACCAAAAAGGGAAACATAAGATGCAAAAACGGATTTAAGAGAAACCCAAGTCAGAAAGTTCAGTTCAGAGTTATACAAGATGTCACTAAAAATTTCATCTAGCCAATATCCCAATAGCAGCCACTCCCCCTATCTTACAAAAATATCTACATCTCATAAAAAACAAAAACATAAAATTTATAAAATCACTTCAGTGAGTAAACTAATACAAGGACCTCAGATTATCTTTTAAAATATTCAACAAGATATAGTTTAAAATTATTAAAATCACAGAAAGTTGAAGGACAAACAGGTTCATTGGGAAAACACTAATTTTTTAAAAAAGCACAGATGGCCATAATTATTTAAAGAAAGTAGGGTGTATAATTCAGCTGACTTGAAATGTCTGTGGGAAAATATCAATTTTCCAAATTGGTCACAGAAGTAGACAATGTAAATAGACCAATAATAACAAAGGAAATCGAAAGATTCAAGGGGAGAAAAAAAAGGCTCTAAACTGGATGCTCTAATTAATATAGACAGGAAGGTGCAAATCCACCCAATTCAGTTTGTGAATTTATATAATTATAATAAAAAAGGAAAATAATAATAGCACTCCACTTATTGTTCCAAAACCAATATTAAAATAATATAAAAAAATAAGGTATTTTATTCTGAGTTTCCATACTCAATAACATGTTTTTATCAACCACTCATAAATACCTTGTAGTTTAAACTCAGTATTGGGCAATAATTTATTAACTGTTAAAACTTGAGCAAATTACTGCATCCTTGATCCTCGGTTTCCTTACTTGTAGTTATTATATAAATGAGAAAACACGTTAAGCACCAAACACGATACTAGAAACGTAGAAATGCTCCCTTAAAAAAAAAAAGATCTTAAAAAACAGCAAATTAATGACAGCACTTATTGAATTTAAATAAGTGACAAGATGAATAGTTCTGTCAGTAATTGCTTTTGACCTTCAGAGCAGGGGGAATTCATGGCTGGAGAAATGAGCCGGGCCTTGGGAGCTGACAGAATTTAGACGGGCAGGGAGAAATGGATGAAGAAGCTCCAGGATGGCTTTTAGGTGAGAGGAAAGGGAGGGTCGATGGCATCGCAGACTGCAGACCTCACTCGGAATGAAAAGACAGATTGGGGCGGAGAATGGAGAGTACCGATGAGCAAGCCAAGGAGTTTACATTTCATGTGTGGGCTAAGGGGAGTCAGGAACACTTTCGAGAGCTGTCGCATCAGGAAAATTAACCTGGCCAAACTGGGCCGTCGATCAGACCGAGTAGGGCATTAGGAAAGTCAACCCCAACCTCCATGAAAGATGGGCAGGTGAAGCGGCGTCGGCTGCAGGGGGATGGCTTGTGACCGCGGACGCGGAAAACGTCAACGACCCCGTCCACCTTTGCCAGACGCCGTGGCGTCCAGTGTGCAGTGACCGCGGCGCTGAGCGCTCCCTCTTCGGGCCCGGGTGGTGCCGGGTTTGGAAGGTGAGGGCTCTGAACACGACGCTTTAGGGCGGAGGAACTCTGAGCAATCTCGTCGGGACACGCAGTGTCACTCCAAGAATGGATTAGGAAACTGTCCTCGCGGGGGACAACGCGGCAGCACCGAACGCGTGTCGCCAGCCTGCGGCCCTGGGGCTGGACTCACGGGGCTCCCTCCAGCTCTGCCACGTGTCGCCGGTGGCCCCGGGCCATGCCCTCGTCGTAGAGGACGGACGGACACTGCCGCCAGGGCCGCGCGCTCGCGGGGCAGTGCGGGGAGAGGCCTCCGGAGTCCCACGCGCACCCCGGGCGCTCGCTTCCTCCTCTCGCTCTCCTTCGCGGGCGAGTTCTTTCCACGCAGATCTCCGCCTTTAAACCCCTCAGACAGGCAACCTTTGGCAAAAGTAACAAAGCCGAGCCCGAACTCGAAGAAAGGAACGAAATCTCAGAGTTCTTCAGACGTGGCTGCCAGGGGGCCGTGACTCCAAACGGCCCGTGGAAGGGTGCGCGCGGGAGGATGGGTGCCCGCGGGAGGATGAGTGCACGTGCGGGAAGATGGATGTATGCAGGGTGATGGATGAGCGTGGGGGTATGGATGCGCGCGGGGGGACGGATGCGCGCGGGGGGGTGGACGCTCGCGGGAGATGGATGAGCTCACGGGCCGCGCACATGGAAGGATGCGCGCGGGGGGACGGATGCGCGCGGGAGGATGGGTGCGCGGGGAAATATGGGTGTGCGCGGGAGGATGGGTGCGCGCGGGAGGATGGGTGCGCGCGCGGGAGGATGGGTACGCGCGGAGGAAGATGGGTGCGCGCGGGAGGATGGGTGCGCGCGCGGGAGGATGGGTACGCGCGGGGGAAGATGGGTGCGCGCGGGAGGATGGGTGCGCGCGGGAGGATGGGTGAGCGCAGGTGCTGCGAGCCAGACGATGGATGCGCGCGGGAAGAAGGATGCACACGCGGGAGGAAGGATGCGCGCGGAAGCCGCGCAGGGGGGCTCGCGCCCCGCGCCCCGCCTCCAGGTCGCCTTGACGACCGCGGGGCCCGCAACGGCGGCGGCGACGAGTCGTTGAGGCTGCGAGCCCCTGCGGACCTCGCCCCGCTCGGCCGGGCCCGCGCCGGGGTGGGGGACAGAGAGCCGGCGCCGTGCGAGCGGGGACTATGCGAAAATGGTCGGGCCGACGAGAAACAAGCTCAGGGAAGGCGCCTCGGAGCCGGCGCCCGCTTCGCGCGCCCCCGTGCAGCCCCGGCGGCGGCGGCGGCGGCCCACGGGCGCCGGGGAGCCGGAGATGGAGGCGGAGCCGCAGGAGGCGGCGGAGAAGCCCGCGCTGCCCTCGCCCGTAGGCGGCGGGAGCCTGCCCGGCGGCGCCCGGGCCTACTCGCCGCGGAGGCCCCGACACCTGAAGGCGCAGAATTGCTTGCAAATCGAAGTGGTCGCCAAGGAACTGTATCTCAGCCGCTTCCAGTTCCTCAACTGTCTGCTGGAGCAGCTCCGCGACAGGGTGCACCTGCTGCAGAGACGCCAGTTCTCGGGCAGGGTGACCATCTGCATAGGTGAGCGGAACCGGGCAGGGAGGGCCCTCGCCAGGGGTCCCGGCTCCCGGCCGGTGCCCGCCCGCCTGCAGGGCCAGGCCCTGAGCCCAGGGGTGGAAGTGGTTTGGGTGCGTCCTGAAGGTCCGTTTCACCAGCAAGCCTAGCAGCAAGGATGACAAGGGCCAAGCTCTGGAAAAGTCGCGGAAAAAAATCCCTAGCCCCCTTAGCTCTGTTTCAAATATTTTCCAGGGTTTTTTGACCATAATGATCACCTCTGTATCACCGACAAAATGTCACCTTAATCGGGGCATCCATGTATTTAGCTCTGGGGGGACAGGCATGTCCCTCTGTGCCTTACATAAAACAAAAGCGTTGATTTTTAAAATGAGTCGCGAATCTTTAATAGTAGTAGTTGTAGGGCCAGATTAGCATATTGTCCCATGTTAATATCCGTTCACTTTCACTGCAACTTCATTGCCTAAATTTGGGGAATTTTCTTATTTAAATACTTGAAAAATTCTTGTTTACCTACATTCCTCATTTTCTGCAGCTTAAGAGATCAGTCTGGAGCCCAGTCCTTGGTCAGACTGGCTACTGATATAAATTGAAACATAGATAAATGTCTCCTAATGTAAGCTGTGACTTCTTTCCCACTGTAAGTTGACTGCTGTTGTGGAAGTTGACTGCCACTGTGATGAGTCTCCACATTTGGGTTGTTACAAATACTGGAGGACTAATAGATGGCAGTTGATATTTCGATGGTATCAGATGTCTAATTATGGCAACAGATACATCCTACATCCAGAATGGACATGGTCTTGGATGCCAGGCTGTTTTGCATCCCAAACACAAGGCCTGGTGCACCCATGTCTGGCACACGGGTGAATGTGGGGTTAAATAATGACAGCCTATACTACGTGCTGTGAGAGTTCAGAAGAGCAAACAAATAACTTAGGGTGAGAAGTGGGAAATGGGATCAGGGAAGACTTTTAGAAAAAAGTGGGATTCAAATTGTGACAAAAAGGCTAATATTTGGGTGTGTGAAGCAGAGAACAAGTATTAGAGGCTGATAGGACAACATAAAGTCATGGGAGTAAGAAAATATGACAGTGAAGGAGGCTGAAAGGGCACAAAAGTGTACAAAAAGTGGAAGTAGGAAGTAAGTTCAAAAGGTTAACTGGGAACAGCCTTGGAGTCTAATTCAAGACTAGGTTTAAGGCATTTGAACTTTATTCTATAGGAAGACACTGACTGATTCTTTTCTTTAAGGAAAAAAAAATTTTTTTTTAAAGAGGTGAAATGCAAATGACAAAGTTAACCATTTTAAAGCAAACGATTCTGTGGCATTTAGTGCATTCACAAGGTTGGCACTGAAGGATGTTTAAATAGGAGAGTGACACGATTGGAAGTGTGCTTCAGAGAGATGACCTTGACAGCAGTGTCGAAAACGGACTGCAGACAGACTGAGAAAAGAAGCAGGAAAGATCATTGAACACTAGACTCCAGGCAGCAACTGCCATAACAAGAGTAACAGTGGGAATGGAGAAGAGAGGACGGAGTGTTGATGAGAGCCCAATGAGGGGCCTCGGGTTGGTGGTGAGATAGAAGAAGAGAGTGGGGAATGGTGAGGGAAAGAGAAAGTTCAGGAATGAGTATTTATAGACTTGGGAATTATCCATGTACAAGTGAATTGAAACTTTAACATTGAGAAAGGCTGCCAAGAGAGAAAATTGGGCAAAGTAAAGGTACCTGGGAAAAACTTTTAGTTTCAAAAGGGGGAAAGAAAAAGCCAGATGAGCATTTATATATTAAAAAAAAAAGTTGCCAGAAAAATAGAACTGGGAGAATTGGTGTGATGGAAGTTAACAGAGGAAGAAATTCAAGAGTCTGGTCACGTGCTGCAGAGAGGTTGAAAAGCGTAAGCGTTGAAAGAGGACATTGATATGGAGAACGGAAAGGTCGGTGGGCCTTCTAAAAGAGTTATAGGAACTTAGAAGAAGGAAACTGGCTAAGAATCTGGTCAGCAAGTGGGCAGGGGTGGGCAGACTATTTCGTAGTTTGAAGGGCCGCTAGATCAAGGGAGATGTTTTAGGGTCTGGGAGAAGTGAATGCTGAAGGGAAAGACTGGTAGGCGAGGGTAAGATTGAGGTTCCAAGAGGGGGAATAGCTGATGGAGCAAAGCCTTAGAAACTTTGGAAGGGAGGAATGACAAGCACAGATCTGAGAAGCTAACTGTCAAGGAAGAGAGAGAGTTCCTCTTGTGAGATGGCAGAGAATAGAGAAAAGTAAGGATTTCTGTGTGGAGAACATCGGTGAGGATGTCAGAGAAGTCTGGAGCGCTTGTGTCGAGTGGCCTTGGTTTCAGTAAAGTCTTAGGCTGGGTCTCTTTCTAAGATGGGGTTGATAGGCGGGATCCAGGGGTCCAGGTGACATGCATTTTGTCACAACCTTGGAAGGGGCTGTGATAAGCACTTCTTGCCCTTAGGATATTGGCATTATTATCACACCTTAGCATTTATCAGGTGTGTGATGTGGGGTGAGGAGAGGGAGTGAGAGACACAGGAACATTTTGAGGATTTTTGGAAAGCTGGGTGGATTGAGTTAGGGTGTTTGACCTTTTCCTTTTTTGGAATCGCTAAGTGAGTTCACTCCTCTGTGACAGTAGCAAAGATACTTGATTAGCAGTGTCACCGTTTGACCTGTCCACAGCTCCCTGAGAAAGCCACATTCCTAAGTGCTGACGTGGGGACTGCAGAGGAGGCTCCCAGGCCACTAGTCTGCGGCCCTCAAGGCTCCACAAGGTTTGAAAAGCCACGGGGCTTTGGCTGTGCTGCTGCTGAAGCCTTTTCCTGCTTTAAACCACATTCTGATGAGCAGAAGGGAAAGTGGCCTAGAGTGGCTTCTCTTGGCTAGAGTCACTTCTGAGAGGATCAAGCTGATCATAGTGAATATATGTGCTTATTTTTAAAATTTTGTACAAAGGAATAGGGAATGACAGATCATACTAGAGAATAATCTCTGAAGAATCACCAAAAAGGTCAAAATCGTCAGTAGTTTCGTTACTCTTTTGCAAATTACATAAATGAGACATAAAGTCTTCCAAGTCTCTTCCTTTGCTCCTCAAAACCCCCCTGCAGAGGTAAGCACGAGTTGTAATTTTTGCCCTTTGGGGATTTTTCCTATGCGTGTACAGACAGAAATTGACTCGCCAGCCTTCCCATGTGTGCTTTCTAGACATATAAGGGAATGCCTTTGAAATAGTTGTTTTAAATATATAATTATTATAATAATATAGCTTTTAATGACTTTTTCCTTTTTTTTTTCCTTCTAGCTGCCTTTCTGGGACTTTTGCACTGGTAAGATTAGTTTCAGTTTGAAATAAATAAAAAACATGTGAATTAAAAATTGAATTAAAAATGGCACGTAATAAATCTATCGCTGCTTGCTGTGTGTAGGAACACCTTGTGTGTGCATCCGTTTACACAGTTTACACAGATAGATTCCTCTTTTAAAAACTTCACGCGAAGCAGCATTTACAAAATAGGTGTGTTAGGGGAGCAGTAACTTATCTGTTAAAATGTGTTGCTTTGCCAAAGGATTCACCACTGTCTGTCTTAAACATCTCGCCTTTCTTGTGTTCTTTGCCTGCTTATTTTATCTAAAAAAAACTCACTTATTTTATAGTAATGATGGTTTCTTAGTGACATAAGCTCAGAGATGAGGTTTTAGTAACACCTGTCCCCTGGAAATCAGGTAGAAAAGAGGGTAAAGACTGTGCAACAGTAACACGGAATTGAACGGGCACATGCACCATGCTTTACACACGTGATCTTTTTGTAAAAACTTGTATGCACAGTCATTTCTACCTGAGCGCAGGGATTTCTGTCCTTGGGGAGGGTGGGATCTGCCCCCCTGTCCTGTTGGGTTAGTGCTGGTCTGGCCATTTAGTCTGCAGGGAGATTTTGATGACAGAACCAAGGCTGGAATGTAAGAAAAATACTTTTTACGGCTATGGGAACCCTGGCATCCGCCCTACATGTGAATGAAGGTGAGCAGAAGACCAGGTTGATCGATGGAATTTTGCTTTGTTTTCTACTTAATTGGAAACCCTTGCCATGTAAATGAAGGACAGCATCATTGCTCACTACAACCAATCCTGCTCATCACATACGCTCCCATGTTCATTACCTACAGCTGTTTTCCTGAACTACGCTAACAGGATATCTTTAAGTACAGTCCTGCCTGTGTTCCTTGACCCTCGAAGGCTGATCCCTTATTTGGAGTTACACTCATTTAAAAATGGCTTGACTGTAAAGTCGTTCTATTTAAAATTCTATTCCAAAGGCTTTTCAAAAAGCACGACCCAAACGAGGCACATTAGAGTCCCTTGTGAAACCTAACAAACCCAAACCTACCTCTGCTCTGATTTAGAGGCCTGGATTGTGGAATTTCAGCCTTGTGCAGCACTAGATTATAAATGCCTAAAAATATATAAGTTAGTAAAGCAAACTATAAAGTTAATATTGATTACAAAAATTTGTTTTTTTTCCACTTTATGAATTTTGCACTTTGTAACTCTTTGGTACTGATTTTGAAACATGTCCTTATAATGATTCTTCATGTTTTTGTTTTTCTAGGATACATTTAGTAACACTGTTTGAAAATGATCGTCATTTTTCTCACCTCTCATCTTTGGAGCGGGAGATGACTTTTCGCACTGAAATGGTTAGGTTCTTTTTTTCTAATGGATTAATCCATAGTTTAATAATAGTAAGGCTATATGGCGGAAATTCTTAGGAAGAGAAATGAATTGTTGGTGAACTGCACTGTTTCTCAAGCTATAACCTAGGCTTATACCTCAGTAGAAAGTGTTTTAGGATTCTTTTCTTTTACTTATTATTTATCTCTCTTCCTTTTCTAACACAGACTTTTTAATATAATAATGATCAATTATAGTAGTCGAGGAAGAGGAGAACAGAGATTACATTTAAGAAGTGATATAGGGTATCAAATGGGATCAGAAATTGCTTTCTCTTAGGTCAGTTTAGGAAACACTATGTCTTACCTGGCTCTTTCAACTGTTTTTTGGTTTATTTTTGATTTATTTATTTGTTTGTTTGTTTGTTTGTTTATTTATTTATTTATTTTAGCATTCTTGACTTCAAGGTAATCTCTTTTAAGAGGCAACTTCTGATATAATTTCTTTAATAAGTTACCTGTTATTTTGCTACCTCATTTATAAAATGGAGATAATGCCATCTGCCATACGCACTCCATATATGAAGTAGTGTAAGGATTAAATGGGATAACAAATGTCAGGACAGCAGAATTTTATAATTCAGACAGATCAGGCCCATCCTCCAGACCTACTAGTCAGGGGCCAAGTGAAGAACTGGAACTGGCTCTCAGGACTCTGTAGCCACTGCCTTCTTGTTTTGTTTTTAATTGTGGCTAAATTGAAATTTAAAAATTAAACTTAAAAAATTTTTAAATGGCAGATTTTCCCATTTCCACTATATTTAAGTGTACAATCTGTGGCATTAAATGCATTCACATGTTTGTGTAACCGTCACTACCATCCACTTCCAAAATTTGGTTATCCCAAATAGAAACAACACCCACTGACTCTTTTTCAAACTATCAGAAAATGAGGAAGACTAGTACAGCGCTAGCCTGAAACAAGTTGCTTTTGAGTCCAAGAAAGCAGTGGTTGCCAGGGGAAATCAGAAAAATCGTTATTCTTTTTTTTTCCAGAAGAAATTATTTTAAAAAGAGTGACCAAAATTAATACTTTCAGTTTTGACTTACATTGACAATTTGTGCCTTTTTAAAGGGACTTTATTATTCCTACTTCAAGACCATCATTGAAGCACCTTCGTTTTTGGAAGGGCTGTGGATGGTGATGAACGACAGGCTCACCGAGTACCCCCGGGTGATAAACGCCGTGAAACGCTTCCATCTTTATCCAGAGGTAAGTAAAATTTGGGATGCATGTTTGTACAGTGATTCTTTTTTTAAATCAGAAAAACAAGTAGTAAGTAGACACAATGATGTTGTTAAAAGAAAGGGACCTCTAAGGTTTATCGATTGTCTGGGTCCTTATAGATGAACAGAGTATAAAACATCCTTTCCTAAAGTCAAAGAAAGACCCCAGAAACTGCTCACTCGAACTCAGAGAAGCTCAGTGTGCAGGCAGTGGCCAGTGTAATAAACAGGGCAAATGGGAAGAGCCGAGAAGGGTTCTAAATGAGGACAGCCCATTCTTTAACTTCGAACACCATGTGGTTGGGCAGACCAGTCACGTGAAGGGACAGTGAAAGTGATGAGCAGGACAGTGACCTGGGAGCTGCTCTAATGAAGTGAGATTTATTTCGTTACACAGCCAGAAATCTGTGAATATCTTCTCTTGCTTAGCCTAAAACAGTACGGATTTTATGGTAGCCTGAAAATTCTGGAAATTGGAAAAAAATTAATAAATTCAATTTGTGAGCTCTTAAATGCTAATTTGACGTCATGGTAGGCATGACTTTTGAGTTATCTCAGAATCCAGCAGATTTGTCAAAAGCTGTTTTTCAATCCTTCACATTTTATAGGCTTTTGAAAGTTATTTTGATTTTGAAATGTATGTAGTACCAAAATTTAAAGAATAATGTACAAATATGTAAATAGGTGTCATCAACTGCTTAGATTAAATAAAATGCTACTCTTCTGACATTTTTGCTTCAGATATTTAAAATAACTAAAGGATGTAAATATGGTTCTTCAAGTCACCTTTGTTCTGCTTCCCAGTCCACTTTCTCCTTTCCCGTCACTACAAATATCAGCATTAATTTGATGTGTATCTACCAGTCCTTGTCTCCGAGGATTGTTTTATGTGTTTTTATAAATCCACATAAATGCTCTAATACTGAATATATCATTCTACAGCTGTTCCCTAAACATCAGATTTTTGAATTCTTTGTGTGTGTATGTGTATAATTTTCTTTATTTTGTTCATGTATTTTTAAAATTTTATTATTTGTTTCGAACATACAGCACATTGGTTAGACATTTATATAGTTTATGAAACGATCCTCCTGATAACCCTGGCTCTACACATAGCTATTACGTTACTGCCAATTGCGTTCCCTGTGCCATGGTCCCCATCCCTGTGACAGTCTATCAGCTACTAACTTGTACTTCTTTGACCCTTCACCCCTCTCTCCTGGCCTCCAACTCCCTTCCTCTCCCTTATTTTGTGAACTCTTCGATGAAGTACAGCTCATCGATTTTTTCTTTTATTGATCATGCTTTTGGTATTATAACTAAGACGTTTTTGTCTAACTCAAGGTCACGAAGATTTTCCTCTGTGTTTTCTTCTGTGCATTGTATAGTTTCAAGTGTCATGCTTCGGTGTGTGATCCGTGTTGGATTAAGTGTGAAGTTTAGGATTAAGTGTTAGATTTTGGATAAAGTGTAGATCAAAGTTTATCATTTTCATCGATGGATATCCAGTGTTTCCAGCACTGTTAAAAAGATATCTTTTCTCAGCTAAATTGCCTTCAAACTCTTTTTGAAAATTGGTTGACCTTCTATGTGTAAGTCTATTGCTGGACTCTAATCTATTCCATTGATCTATTTATCCATCTTGACACCAGTATCAAGATTACTAGTTACTGGAGCTGTAAAATTCATCTTAAAGCCAAGTAATGAAATTCCTCCAACTTTGTTATTTTTAAATGTTAATTTGGCTAATCTAGACTCTTTGCACTTGCATGTGAATTTTAGACCAGCTTTTCAATTCTAGGAAAGCTGCCGACATTTGATTTGGATTGTGTTCAATCTGTAGATTTTTTCATCTATTCGAGGAGGTTGTCATCTTAATAATATTGAGTCTTTCAATCCATGAACACAGTTTATTTTCCATTTACCTCGGTTTTTTAAAGTATCAATAATATTACGTAGTTTAAGGCATACAGATTGTGAATACCTTTTGTCAGATCTATCCATGTGCGCTTAATTTTTTGATGATATTGATGTCTATATGTTCATTACTGGTATATAGAAATACAACTGATTTTTTTGTGTGTGTTTAGCTTTTATTCTGCAATCTTACTGAACTCATTAGTTCTAGGTGGATTTTTTTTTTTTTGCTTTGTAAATTTGTTGGAATTTTCTACATATATAGTCATATGGAAAAGGAGATAGTTTTATTATTATTTTTTTAATCTATATGTTTTTATTTCCCTTACTTTATTGCATGGGCTAGAACTCTGAACCCTTTTTAGGACTGGAGAACGTGGATATCCATGCCAGTCTTAGGGAGAATGCATTCAGTCTTTAACCATTAAAGTATATTGTTACCTCTAAGCTTTTTACTCGTGACCTTTATAAACTTGAAGAGGTTCTCCTTTTATTCCTATTTTTTTTCTGTAAGTTCTTATCAGAATAGGTATTAAATTGTTTCAAATGCTTTTCCTGCACCAACTGATACGATTACAAGATTTTTCTTTTTATCTTGTTAATACAATGGGTTACATTGATTCTTTTTTCTTACAGAAACAGCTTTATATTCTTGGAATAAACCTTACTTGGTCATGGCATATAATTATTTTTACATATTGCTGAAATATTTGCTGATATTTTGTTAGGGCTTTTTCTATGTGTTTTTATAAGTGATATTAGCCTGTAATTTGATTTCTTTGGTACTTTCTTTTTTGGTTTTAGTAGCAGGGTAATAATACTAGCTTCAGATAACAAATGGGATAGTGTTCTCTATTCTTTTTTTTTTCTGGAAGAGATAGTGTTTCTTTGTTAAGACTCTTTTTTGCATTTGTTCTAAACATGTTCATAATTACTCATTGGAACAATAATTCTAATAATTTTGTCTTATCCTTGTAATCTGTTGGGTTTTTTCATTCAGTTTGAGATCTTTCTGGGTTTTGATGTGATGAGTGATTTTTAAATCAAAATCTGGATATTTAAACATTTTAGAGGTGAGATGCTGAGTTTCAGAAGTTGAAGGATTACCGCCAGCCATAAGAACCATAACTTGTAGAGTGAGAATTTGAGTTCAATTCTGACTTCAAAGCTGTGCTTTTCTACTGTATCAAGCTATGACCCAGAAAGGAGTGTAATTCTAGATTTAACACATACATTTAATATGGTAATGTTTTGTACACAGTGATAAAAATGATAAATTTTAGCAGAATGTCAATTTTATAAAATTAAGTTGTAAAATAGTAAATCTGTTTTATTTTTGGATATAGACGTTTAGGATGCTGTTTAGTGATGTGTGTTACATTAACTTTATATAATACATACTATTCTATAATATTTGAATAACTCAACTTTATGTTTTTATATGCCGAGGGAGAGACTGGCAGGGAGATTACCAAAGCAGTACAAGTAGTTAGCTCTAGGTAGTTTTTACTTTTGTTTTGAACTCTATTTTTTAACCTTTTTCTTTATATTATTTTCCCCAAATCTATAAAGTCATATATTTTTTTAATCTCTCAGGCATGAGAATTTGTTGCTAAATTTTTTGTTACTGTTCTTTTCCCTAGTCTTTAAATTTTTTAAAGCGGTTTACAGATTGGGAAGAATTGGTTATATTTGGTCTGTTTGGTCAGAGTTTTAATGGGCACAGGAGCTATTATTCCATATGCAGTTGGCTTTATATTTTTTCAACAATGAAGAAAATAAATCAGGGACCTAGATCACATGTTATGAAATATTTCTATAAATTTTTGTATTTCGCTATTATCATTTTGTTTTAACATATACTTTTAGACTTGATTTTATAGTTAGTCTTATTTATATTATAGAGTTGATTAGAAGAGTATTCTGCAGGGATATTGATCACAACATAAATTTTTATCGATGTGCATTAGTGATATACAACTTAGTCAATAACGTGTCTGTGTAGGTATGTAATTTTCAAACAACTGTTTCCCAAGTGAAATGACTTAAATACATTTGTCAAAGTTTATAATGTCAAAGGCAACCATCATGAAATGGATTTTGAAGAAATAGTTATTTTGAAGATGATGTATTTTCCTCTACTATCTCTCTCGTTTTTATCTTTTGTAGGTGATTATAGCCTTCTGGTATCGGACACTTGTGGGAATAATGAATTTATTTGGGCTCGAAACTAAGACCTGCTGGAATGTCACCAGAGTAGAACCTCTAAATGAAATTCAAAGCTGTGAAGGCATGTTTTCTTTTTTTCCCTAAAATGCTGCTGTGTTGTCATTAATGTTTACATAAATACGTTATAACTTATTTTAAGAATTATTGTAAACTAATGATTGAATATTTTAAAACGCTCTACAGCTGATTCACCTAAAAGTGTATTTACCTTTAGTGTAATTTTCCGAGAAGGCTGTGTACTTACTAATACAAGTTTTCACTTCTGTTGAGGATTGATATACCCCAGTGTAAGGCAATCCTGAATATTTCAGAATAAGATAGAAAAAAAGTTTGGGGGTAGCTTGAATATATAAATTTGGGGGTGTGGATTAAGCAATCAGATATCTCCCTGTAATATTAATGTGAAAATTTAGTTGTGGAAACATATTTAAAATTAGATATACAGTAATAAATTGATTTAGAAATACTTCACACTCGCCATATGCACCTTTTATATTGGTATCTTTGTCAGGGAACCACTTTTGGAATCCTCTAACAGTTTTCCAGGATCTGTTATTGTCACCGCTACTTATGATACTTGAGACTTAGTACTTTAGCACTTTTTAAAATACTTAGATTTAAGTATTACGCTATCCATTGATACTCTTGTTCAAAGTCACATCTATCTACCTGCATAAAACTTAGTTATTATATTGTTTTTTCATTTTCTGCACAACATGACTACTCAGTATATTTTTTTCAGTGTATTTTCTAAATCTATTTTTCTAGACTTATTCACAGTAACATTCAACTCTCAGAATATATACTAAATTTGTATTTCCGTATTTCCCTTACAGTTTTACTGATTCCTTCAGGTGATATTTATAACATCTAAAATAGAATTGTTAGAGGATATTGGAGGCATAATTAGACTTTTTTTTGTGCAAAGGATAGGAAAGGAGAAAATGCCCTCTAACATGAGAGACTGAAATGATTCAGTCAGCTTAGAAGGTAAAACCTTTTCTGAGAGATGGAAAAATCACCTTGCATATGTATGCATATGATATTTATTAACTTGCCACTAAGTTGCCAACACTAACATACACACACACACACACACACACACACACACACACACACACACACACATATATTTAGTCTTATACACAGGATTTATTAGGTAGTAAGGTGCTGGCTATACCTAATAGTGGGTGGACTAACTAGATTATCTCGTATAGACTAAAATTAATCTCTGAGTTCCAGTGCCACATTTTACTCACTCGAGAGCCAGCAAAATATAAACATAATATAATGGATTTTCTTTTGTAATTTACCAGGTGACTGTACAGACAGTTCTAGACGTTGAGCAGTAGCAGCATCCAATATAAAGTGAAGCACCAACTAATTGTTGCAGTATGATAATACTTAATTAGGAGAAAATGTAAATGTAACCACAATAAAGTATAAAATGTGGAAGTAGCTAATAATATCTCACGTAAGGGGAAGTACTGATATAACTGTTTAAAAGAGTAGCAATCTGACAAGCAAATGCTTTCAGCAAATTCATGAGCTCTTGCTTACAGACACTGAGATAATTATGTTGAATTGCTGTATCGCCATTTATTCATTAAATACTGAATACTCTTTTTTGTTTTTTTTAAAGGATTGGGAGACCCTGCTTGCTTTTATGTGGGTGTGATTTTTATTTTAAATGGAGTAATGATGGGATTGTTCTTCATATATGGTTCGTACCTGAGGTAAGACTGCTGCTTTAAATGATCTTTCGGTGGAGTTATAAGGACTGGCTGACATTTGTTGATTATATAAAGTTGATACTTAGTGAGATTAACAATTGGAACGTTAGTAGATTTTCTTTATATATTTCAGAAGCTTATTCAGTATCATGCAACCAGAAACAAGCTGTCACTAAAATAATATCATAAAGGCCTTCCTTTTATCCTTATGGGGATTTTTTTTTTTAGCTAATTAAGATTTCTTAAAGTTTTTAATGAAAATACTTCTTGGTCATGTGTAAAATTATTTTAACAGAGGAGATCTATGGTTGGCATTAGTAGCTGATTATTTCTAATTTCAGTCTCTGTACATGTGAAATTAAGACAGCAGTAAAAGAAAATGGACATTTCTTATATTTGGTAGCCTGTCTCTCTTGACGACAGTATTACTCTTTGTTTTGGGTAGCAGTGCTCAATCTCAGGTGACAGGTTGAAGTTAACTATGACAGTCATGTATAGTTGACCCTTGAACAATGCAAGGGTTAGAGGTGTTGATCCCACACACAGTTGAAAATCCACTTGCAACTTTTAATTCCTTCAAAACTTGACGCCTAATATCCTGCTGGTGACCAGACGCCTTACGATAACATAAACAGTTGCTTAATACATATTTTGTGTGATATATTCATATAATATAAAATATGCTATGTTCTTATAATAAAGTCACTAGAAACAAAATATTATTAATAAAATACATTTATAGTATTTATTGAAAAAATCCACGTGTCAGTGGCCCCATGCAGTTCAGACCCATGTTGTTCAAGGGTCAGCTGTATCCTGCTTCCCACCCTCTTTTGAACCTGGATAGCCATAGGAGTTAGCTTTTATTCAGGGAAAATAAGATGAAATCAACCTTGGTTACGCCCAGTAAAGCATTTGCCTTTCTCACAAAAAGATAGATTCAGCTGCCCCTTCTCTGTTTTTTCCTGTTTTCACTTGGATATGATACCTGGAGCAGCTGCAGTCATCCTGAGACCCTGAGGAAAGGCCATAAACTTAGCACGTTTTGGGGCCTTCACATCTTTATGACAACAGACACTTATCTTTAATTGTCTTATTGACTGATACAATAAACATCCATATCATTTTAGCCACTTTTGTCAGGTTTTCTGTTTCTTACAGCAGAATACAACTGAGTCATCAGTTTTCTGTACAATGTTAGTGTTGAGCTGAATAACATGTAAAGGTAAAAGTCTAGATCCAGTCTTTCAACAAGTATTTTATTGAGTTTACAATAAATAGGGGTTGTGTCTGTATAGAGTTTAATATATATACATGCCTTGTTTTAGGAAGTTTTCAGCATAAAAAATACCAGCATAAAATCAATGAAAAATTGTGATGTATTTAACATTGTACCAGATATCCTACCTGGCATAGTAAGTCGAGAAAAAGCAGTAATAGGTGTAAGGATTGGAAAACTTGAAAAAGAGAAGCAAGTGTCTTTACAAGCAGATCTATTATTTTACATAGAATACCTCCCCCCCCCAAAAATCAATGGATAAAATATTAAAATAACAATAAAATTTGTTACTGGAAATAAAAATTAATATACAGATATTGTAGATGTATACTTTAGCATCAAACAAGAAATGAAATTTTAAAAGGATGCCATTTAGAACAGCACTGAAAACAAAGCTCTTTTTTAAAATTAAATTTATTGGGGTGACATTGGTTAATAACATTATATGTTTCAAGTGCACAGTTCTATAATACATCATCTGTACATTGCATTGCACGCTCACCACCCAGGTCTAATCTCCTATCATCACCACATAATTGACCCTCTTTACCCTCTTTGTCCTCTCCCTCCTTCTCCTCCCTTCTGGTAACTACCATATTATTGTCTGTGTCTATGAGTTTGTTTGTTTTGTTTGTTCATTTGTTGCTTTCTGTTTTATCTCCCACGTTTGAGTGAAATCATATGGTTCTTGTCCTTTTCCATCTCACTTATTTTACCTAGAATCATACTCTAAAGATTCATCCCTGTTGTCTCCAATACTTTCCAAATGGCAGTATTTTATCCTTTTTTGTGGCTGAGTAATATTCCGTTGTATGTATGTGCCACATCTTCTTTATCCAGTCATACATCGAATGACACTTAGGCTATTTCTGTGTCTTTGCTACTGTGATTAATACTGCCAAGAACTTAGAGGTACATATATCTTACAAATAAATGTTTTCAAAAATTTTGCGGGTACATACCCAGCAAAGAGATCGCTGGTTATATAGTAGCTCTATTCTTAATTTTTTGAGGAACCTCCATACTGTTTTCCATAATGGCTGCACCGGTTGGCATTCCCACCGGCAGTATATGTGGGTTCCTTTTTCTCCACATCTTCTTCAACACTTGTTATTTCTTGTCTCATTGATAATAGCCATTCTATGAGATAGTGTATCTCATTGTGGTTTTGATTTGGATTACCCTCACAGCTAGTGAAGTTGAGCATCTTTTCATATGTCTGTTGGTCATTTGTATGTCTTTTTGGGAAAGTGTCTCTTCAAGACCTCTACCCATGTTGTTTTTGTTATTTAGTTGTATGAGTTCTTTATGTATTTTGGCTTTTGGCACCTTATCAGAGGTACTGTTTGCAGATATTTTCTATTATTCAATTGGTTGCCTTTTTGTTTTGTAGATGGTTTCTTTTGCTCTGCAGAAGCTTTTTAGTTTGATGTAGTCCCAGTCATTTATTTTTGTTTTTACTTCTCTTGCTTTGGGGGTCAAGTTCACAAAAGCCTCTTTGAGGCCAAGGTTCACGTTGAATACTTATGTAAAACATGAAATTCTTAACAATAAATCTAATGAAAAATATATATGACCTCTTTTGGAAAATTGTAAAACTTCATTGAGAGACATATAGGAATATCTAAATAAATGGAGATACATGCCACATTCATGGATTGGAAGACTCCATATTAAACAGATGAGAGTTATCCATATTGATTTATAGATTCAGTGCACTACCACTGTTGATAACTTTGATGAGCTGATTTAAAATTATTCAGAAATGCAAAGGGCCTAAAATAGTTGAGATATTCTTGGAAAGGTTGGGAGAACTTCCTTTATTAATCATTTCTGTATTACAAAGTACAGAATATGACAATGTAATATTGTCATCACAATAGTTAAATAGACCATTGGAATAAAGTAGATCCCAGAAGCAGAAGTGTTCATTTAAAGACCCTACTGGTATGATAAGTACATTTTGCAGTTAAGTGGGTAAGGATAAGCTTCTTAACAAATTGTTTTGGAATAATTGGAAGATCATATAGAACAAAGTTGAAACTATGAAAAATCAGTTCTCATTGGACTATAAACTCAAATGTGAAACACAAAATTATAAAATGTTGAGAATGTTACATAGGGGAATATTATAACTAACTCAGGATAAGAAAGAATTTCTTCAGCAAGGTATAAAAGTTCAGCCATGAAGAAAAAAATACTTTACTTTGCGTGCTTGTACATTTAAGATTAAAATATAACAACATGAATGGGTACTTTTGAAATTTTTACTATTATATGGTAATACTATGTGTGACGTTTTAAATATAGTTTTAAATTCTAGGAAAATTTTGTGAAAAACACTATTTTGTATGAATTATGATTATATACTTATTTGTTTTTACAGTGGGACTCAACTTGGAGGTCTAGTTACAGTTTTATGCTACTTTTTCAACCATGGAGAGGTTTGTTTTCTAGAAAGTACTTTTTAAGAAATAGAACGGGCTGTATAGGGACCTTTTTGGTAGAAAAAGGAAATGCTGTACTTGTTAAGTTGAGGCACTTTATATGCATTATCTCATTTACTCCTGCCAAACATTTATGGGAGGTGGTTGTAATCCTCACAGTCGAAGTTACGAAATTGAAATTTAGAGAGTTTAAGTGACTTAGCCAAGATTTCACATTCATACATGATGAAACTGGGTTTCTCATTTGAAATCTGTCTGGCTCTAAAGCCTCAATTCTTTCTATTGCATCATGTTGCCTTTTCAGTAACACAACATGCTGAATTAAAATAGAAATTAACTTACTAATTCAGCCCCCTGTGACACGGGCCACCATAAAAGAGCTCAAGAAACGTATGTACAGTAGGACAAATTCACCCAACAAAATGCTGAGTCCATCACATGTGCCGCGCTCTGTTTGATGCCAAGGCCTATGACAGTGAAAAGTGAGAGAATCTGCCAGTTTTGGGAAGCAAAACATGTAATATGGCGCAGCTTATTTAGGTTAGAGTCTTTTTTCATTGCTATTGTGAAAGGCAGATAGTTTGTTAATTTAAAAAAAAATCTGTTAGAGAAGGGAATCATAAAAATTATACATGAATATCACAGGCATATTAAAGCAAGCAATGCACCGTCATTCACCCACGTGCTGATGTAGAGACAAAGACCTTTACTTTGAAGTATGCCAGACGAGTGGCTTTCAGGCTTGACTTTTTCCTATAGACCATAATTCATCTTACAAGGCTTATCGTTTCGGTTGCTCGGAAGAGGAGCAATAACGCTTAAGACTCTTGCAAGAGTTTAAATTCTGTTTAGAATTTGAGAACTCTTGCTGTGAAGCTTTTATAATATTCTCCCTCATGTCTTCTAAGTGGTTTTAAAGTCTCTACCCGAATGTAATTAACGCTTTCATTACATGCATCACGTGAGTGATTCCCAAATGCTTCCAGTTGTTTTAGAAATTTATAGTTAACTCTCAATTATCTGTAATGTGTGTCTTATTAAACTCAGCCTGTATAAACCCCCTTGGTGTTTGTGAATGGCATAGATGACACTTGTTTAGATGTTTTGGGGGCCATGTATACATCTCAGAGGGCTGTCACTGCAGAGCTGGAATGTAAGTCCAGTTTCCAGACCCAGGGTCCTCACTGTTCTTGTGCTCACCATCATGTTTGTCCTTCCTATTTCCTAGCGTGTGGCTGGCCGAATCTTTCACTTCTCTCTGGACTTGCTAGTTAATGGCTCTCAGCCTAATGGCTATGTGCCTGGAAAGAGAGTTCCCAAAACTGAGAAGCTATGCGAGGCATTCAGAAGGGAATGAGCCTCGTATGAACATGATTAAAACCGGCCCATGCACGATTTTTAGATTAATAATGTTTATTCCAATGGAACGTAAAGTGAAGTAAGCTTTTTATTGACTTCAGGCTACTCGCGTGATGTGGACGCCACCGCTCCGGGAAAGTTTTTCATATCCATTTCTCGTACTTCAGATGTTCATTTTAACTTTAATACTCAGGTAATTTTTATCTATGAAGCAAATATAAATTAATATAAGTCTCTTAAAATATACTTCAACCTATTAAGTTATAGTTGCCACATTTAGGTGCTGTGTTTTTCGTTGCTTTTAAAAGAGATTGAATATTTAGTTAAGAAAATAATCTAAAATACTATGTGAAATTTTTTTTTCCACTTAGGAGTCTAGGCTACAGGTTTTCGATAAATAATTTTGTTTTAATGAATCAGAATATAAGCGTGCATATATACTTGGTAAAGATTCAAATGTTTTTAAGAAACTTACTTTTTTTCCCCCTCAAATCTTATGTATTCACTCATTGTTTTCCAACCTGTGGTTTTGATGGAGCATTAATGTATATTCCATGAAAAAAGTCTCCTATGCACAAAGAATTTGGGAAATGCTAGGTCAAGAGTATGTATGTATATTCATATATTGAGGGAAATTTCTGAATAACTGATGTTTCTAGCAGTTTGACCAGTTTCATCTCAGCTACTTCTCTTGGACACTTTTCTTTTTGTTGTTGTTGTTGGAATTAATTTTATAAGCCTCAGAAATTGAAGAACTCTGGAAAACAGTGACTACAAAAAATAGCGGAAAGCCATAAATATCCTGGAAATAAGTTTCGTGAATGTTAGTGAACTCATTCACTGAATGAAGTAGTGATCACTATCTTCTCCAAAACCCCCAGGAACCTCACACTTCACTTACTAGTACCTGTCAGATTGAAACCACTTGTGTACAAGTCTTTCTTAAAACATAAATTTGTTAATCACACACGCATGCACAAATGTCTGCATATATATATTATTAAATATATATTATAATATATGTATTATCAATATATTAAAATACCCCTGGAAACAGGGACTTTGCCGTATTTATCTCTTGAACCACAGACCACTTGGTGTGCTGTCCATCAATGTTCAAGGCTCTTATAATGTTAGCTTGAAGGTAAATAGTGTCCTGCTGGTGTAGCTAACTCCTGATTTGTTACCTACGTGACAAGTTTATTTCGGGGTTGGATTTGGATTTGGGACTCTGTTCTCCATTCAGATTTTTATATCTTTGCCATGCACTTTACTTTCTCTCAAATATTCCCACCTGAACTCCTATAAAGATGGTTTATTTTCTATTTTTATTTTCTGAAATGATATTAGTCTGACGAGTCAGGGTTTCATGGAATGAAATGTGTTGATTAGAACATTTAGGATTATGCCCTTGAATGCATATGCTGAATATATTCTGTACCTTTAACAAAAGTAATTTTCGTTTGATACGTATAAAATAACTTGAGTACTTAATGAATATATTTTGTGATAATATTGTTAAACAATATGAACATTTAAAGTCTTGCTTTTGAAAATTCATGTACCATAGTACAAGCATTTATCAAAATCCAATATAACCCTTAAAAAAAGAATAGTAATAGTTTTATTATTTATGCAAAATATTTGCATTTTTTTGTATTCTAAAAGATACTGAAGTCTTCTGTGGTAAAAGGTGTTAGTTGATGATATATTTCATAATTGTAGAATGGGCATTTTAAACTTTAATATGCTTTTTAAGTCATTTAAAATTTTTTTAAAACTTCCTCATAGTTGTTCATTTATTACTTTGCCAGCACTTATACTTCTCTCCGCTGCTTTTTAAAACGTAAAAGTAGTGGTATATAAAAGATGCTGTTGCTCATGAAGGGTAAACATCTTGAGGTGTGAATCGTCCATTCCCATTCCATTTTCTGACCTTCTTGCTGGAGTATTAAATTTCTAATGTCATGCTTGGTTAGAGGAAAATAAAACTTTTTGTTTGAAATATTTTATTTACTGATAAACTAGGTATCGTAGTTTATTTAAAGCTCTAATATTGATTGTTTTATGCTGAGCATTTGTATAGCTTAAACAGTATTTTAAGTTATTTTAATGAGCTTTTAAAAGTTAACCATATTTTGTCACTTTAAAGATAAGAGGATCATTAGGTTTGGTCATTTTGCAATTGGCCTTTTTTCTTAGTGGTAGGCTGCTTTTATGGTAGAACTTATGGGTGTCAATTCTCTCCCTTAAGGACCTCGAACAATAATAGAAGGCATTTCATGGCACTCTGTCTCTCCAATGTCACCTTTATGCTTCCTTGGCAGTTTGCTCAGTTTATACTTTTTACACAGGTAAGATGATTTTAAACTAGTCTAAGTTTATATGGTTGTTTCTATATATATTTTAAAATGTGATTGTATTCATGCCCTAATAGATTTTCAATATATGGAGTAATTATGAAGTTTACATGTATGTGTGATTTAAAATATATATATATATATATATATATAATTCTAAATTCTGTTAGTGTATTGGTTAGTTGGGCAGATATTAATGGTCAACAGGCAAAAGACTTTTTCCTGTTATTTAAATTCACAATTTTTCTTTTAGGTATTTGAGATGACTGCTATAAATATGCCTGTAGATTTGCCTGAGACCATATCCTCTTTCCCCAAACAACTAAGTAATTCATAGTAAGAAACTGAGCCGGGGAAGCAGAGAGTAAGAGGTCAATTATGATGAACTTTCATGATACGAAGGTTTTCCATTAGAACTCCTTTCCAGCTAGCAAATAAACATGACAATCATTATGTTCTTTATTGGCAGTGAGCAATTCTGCCAAGAAGGCTTGTGCTGTCCTTTGTCTAAAAATAATGAAATTATAACCTCAATTTAATTGGTGCTACAGGTTTAAAGCATGTTTAAAATATTCACTCTGCTTTACTTCCTTATAATTGGCCCTTTCACGTATAACACAGGAATTTTCCGGTTTTCATTATTTGCATATGGCACCATAGTAAAATAGATTTCTCATGTGTATCACATCCTCGTGACAAGCAGATTTGGTAATCCAGCGGTGCTGATGAAACTGTTTAAATAGGCAGCTCTTTGGGAATTTTGATGTTGCTTTAACGATTGCTACCCACTCAAAAGATGTGCTAGGCCTTTAGTGTTCTTTTTTTCTATTTTAATTGAGATACAATTGACATATCACATTATTTAAGTTTAAGGTGTACAGCCTGTTGATTATACATCGTTATATTGTGATATGATTACCCCCTGATTATCACCAGATATCAGGTCACATAATTATTCTTTCTTTCTTGGGGCGAGAACATTTAAGAGCTAATCTCTTAGCGACTTTGAAGTATATAATACAGTTCTGACTACAGTCAGTATGTTGTGCATTCCATCTCCTGAACTTACTCAGCTAGTTGCAAATGTTGGCCCTTAAACAGCATTTCTCGCATTCCCCCAGTCCCCAGCCACCACCATTTGACTCTCTGTTTCTACCAGTTAGGCTTTTTCAGAGTCTTTTTAAGTGAGATCGTACAGTATTTGTCTTCCTCTGTCTGACTATTCTCACTTAGCATAATGCCCTAAGGTCCACCATGTTGTCGATTGCCTTTATCCTCATGGCTGAATACAGTTCATATACCTATATCACATCTTCTTTATCCATTCATTCATTGACCCTTGGCTGTTGTGAATGATGCCGTAAGCATGGAAGCAGACAGATGTCTCTTCGATATTATTTCCATTCTCTTTGGATACATACCCAGAAGTGGGGTTGCTGGTCCATGAAGAGTTCTTAGTATATTTTGCATACCAGACGTTGGTCAGATATGGGTTTTGTAAGAAGTTTCTTGCAGTTTCTGGCTTGCCTTTTAATTTCCTTAATAGTGTCTTTTTCAGAGCTGAAGTTTTTAATTGTAAAGAATTCTAGTTGATCATTTTTTTTTCTTTCATGGGTCCTGCTTTTGATGGTATGTCTAAAAACTCATCCTCAGACAAGTTCACCTAAATTTTGTCCTTTGTTATCTTTTAGAACTTTTGTAGTTTATGTTCTATATTTAAGGCTAAGATGCATTTCGAGCTGATTTTTTTGAGATGTATAACGTCGAAGAGACCTAGATTCATTATTTTGCGCATGGATGTCCAAGTGTTCCAACACTGTTTGTTAAGACTGTCATTCTCCATTGAATTACCTTTGCTTCTTTATCAAAGCTCGATTGCCTGTAACTGTGTGGATCTGTTTCTGGACTCCATTGTGTTCCATTGATCAGCTGTCTGTTATTTTGCCAATACCATGCTGTTTTGATTATTGCAGCTTTATAGTTTTAAAATCAGGTAGTCGCTCTCTTTGTAAGAGTTTTCTCTTTGCCTTTTGCTTTGAGCAGTTTTTACAATGATATGCTTAAGTGTGGTCAGGTTTGTTTGTTTTAATTTATCCCTTGTTGGGGGCTTGTAATAGTTTATGAATCAGTGCTTAATTTTTTATATAAATTTGGGGAACTTCTCAGATAAAACCTCTTTAAATATAGTTTTTACTTAATTTTCTTATCCCTTTCTGAGATGTAAAGTAAAAATATATTAGATCTTTGCACTATATGCTCTATATCTCTCACATTCTTTCCTATATTTTTCGTCCCTCTGTCATTTTATGCTTTCTTTTAGATGTTTTCTTCTGACTTATCTTTCAGTTTGTCACTTCTTTGTCTGGCAGTGCCTAACCTGCTGTTAAACTCATCTTTGACTTCTTAATATTTGTCATTGTAATATCTAGTTGTACATTTTCAATTTGGTTCTTTCTTTACGGTGTCCAGTTGTCTCCTGGATTTTCCTATCCTACCTGTTACTTCCCTGCCCATGTTAAATGTAAGGTCTATGTCTCCTGATCCCAGATACCTTTCTGACTGACTTGTCAACTAGGAGTGGGTTTTACATTTTTAAAGTATTGCTTAAAAAAAATACAAGAATAATCAGCAGGTTCTTGAATAATGTCATTTCATTCAATTTTGCTTTGTTACCACATTGATGAGATTCCACAAGAACTTAACTCTTGTTTATGTCAATTAGCCTATGGTAAAATTGTTCTCATTATATGTTGTTTTGCTTAAAGTCACAGAACCTATTGTCGATGTTAAGTGAAGACTTCTGGTATACAGTAGAGACTATATGTGGCCCACAAAGTGTAGCATAATAATTATCTGGGTTTTTACATAAAAAGTTTGCTGACTCCTGAACTAGATTCTTTATGTATCTGTTTCTGTTGTGATTGTGATAATTTCTTATCTCTTCCTATATCTAGTTAGTTTTGTTGTGATGTTGAACATTGTACATGAACAACTATAGTTAATTTGAGACTAGGTATTGATATTTACATCTTCCAGAGAAGATTAAATTTGCTTCCAGCAGACAAATAAAGGTACTAACGATCTTGAATCACCTTCATGCAATCAGAGAATGAGATACTTCAAAGGTGGGCTTTAGCCTTCCTGGAGGCTGCTTGATTTCTGATTCTGTCATACTCCTTTGAAGCCCCAAACCAAAGCCTCGGGACTTGTCAGGGATCTCATTCTACATTTACCCTCACTGCTGTGTCTGTGAGAATCTCACTCACAGGCATCTGCTACTGTTGGAATTGGTGGATGCTTTCGGGAAAAAAGTGATTCAAAGTGTCAGCTCATCCCTGCAGATTTCCATCTTTTCTCTGGTTTTAGCTACCTAATACTTTTTTTGCCTTGTTACTAATCTGTGGCTTTTTCACAATTATTCTCCCTAGCTATTCTAGTTCTTAGGAAAAAGGTGGTTGAAATTACTTCAGCTATCATTATTAGAAGTATAACTCTCTCCTTGCATTCACTTTGCTAATGAGTAATGAGATGTTTGTTGTCTACATTCATATTCACTTTGGCTTTCTTTTTGTAATTTTTTTATTTCAGATAGCCTCATTGTTTCCCATGTATGTTGTGGGGTACATTGAGCCAAGCAAATTTCAGAAGATCATTTATATGAACATGGTAACATTTTTTTTATATTTATAAGTCAAATATTAAAATAAGATCTTATGGTTTATAAAATAGAATTTATTCTGTTTCATGGGGTCCTTTCTCTCAAGTAGCATTTAATACATATGATTTTGATACTATGCAGAGGGAAAACAGGAAATGTGCATTATAGATAGATACCATATTATCATATATCCTTTCAACTATAGTATAGATGTCTTTCACTCTGAAACTTTTTTATTTTTATGCTTTATTTATTATAATTGTCACTATTTTTGAAACTGCCTTTTCTCCCTCAGACTTGAAATTTATAACATTGTGCATGAGCATTGCACTCTGTAAATTTTATATTTTTTGTATTTTTGTTTTAATCTTAGTTTCTAAAGACATCTCCCTAAGTACATAAAAATAAATATCTTATAGATAACATCTTAAAATAAAGCTTCGTTGATGATAGAAGTCCTCAAATAGTCCAACAAATATAAATTAAAAATTAATACTTATAACTATTATTATATCACTCCATTACTGAATAGAAACAACATTTTTTCCACTTCATTTATACCAAGTAGCAGATAGAAAAAATTAAATTCCCTATATAGAATTTATGGTGTTGAAAATACTTATACCTATCAGTGTGTCGAAGTTCTCTTATCAAATGGCCAAGATCTATTTATTAATCTTATTTATGCAAATAAAGTTTGTATTAGAAATCTCTGTATGCCTATAGACAAAGTATGCATTATGCTATACATCTAATAATAATAAAACATGCATTTCTTTTCTTCAATTTTTAGATTTCGGTTCTCCTTTGTTTTGTGTTGATGTTTGGAAATCCAATGTATTTATCTTCTTATTATTCTTCATCTTTGTTAATGACATGGGTAAGTAAGTGTCTGTTAAGCTCAAGAAGATTTTTTTTAACCTGTCAAATAGCAGGTTTAACCCACCTGATTCAAGTTTAGAAGAATAAATATGGCCATTTCCTGATTATTATTCACATGAAAAAGTTTCTCCCAAATAACACCTATTCTCTGTTTCATCCTTTAAAAAAATGTAGTACAAAGTCTACTTTTTAAGGCAATACCCAAGTAAATATTTTAAAAACCAATTTTAAGATAGTAAGATTTACTTTTAAAATACGCTGTAATTTATGATAAAAATCAGTTATTTCCTTCTGAGTCACTTCAGTAGACTAAATCCTTACTGCAGTGACACTGCCATTGCTCAAAAACATTCTTGGAACTCCTCTGAATTGCCTTCACAGACTGTGGCACATTCTTTTGAATATCCTCAGTGGTGGCAAATCTTCGTCTTTCAAGGGTGGATTTGATTTTTGGAAACAACTAAAGTCTTGAGAATAAGGTGGGTGATTGGACTGGGTACTACAGATCTGGGTCAAAGTATGGTGTGACGTTAAAGTAATAAGGCCTATTTTCTTGCACCCATAACTAAATTACGTTTGAAGGTAGATTAGACAAAGAAGTTCTAAACTGTTTTGAGCAATGGCAGCATAATTGGAATAAGTGTATCGTCTCCTCATGTGACTGACTTTCATTGACTAACTCGTTTAGATATATATTTGGAACAATGGTTCAGTAAATTAGTTTTATTACTTTATAGTCACACTTCTGATATTCATAAGCTAAAACCTATAGCAGAATAGTTCTGGGATGTGCTCTTTCAACAATGATTAAAAATGATAACAACCATAGTAATATCGGATTATAGCACTTTTCCATGTTTGGTGCATTGACTGAACCTTTTCAGATTGCTCTTAACTTTTAACATTTTCACTTTTCACACCTTTTTCTCCCTTCTCTTTCTCTCAAAAAAAAAAAAAAAACCCAAAAAACAAAAAACAAAAAACAAAAAAACAAAAACAAACAAAAAACCCTAGGGTTTGTTCTTTTCGATATTTCGTCAGAGTTTTTCAGCATTATAAGGTAGTAGACTTGTAATAGTGTGCGCATCCACCTCTTTCTAGGAAAATTATTTTATTTTGAAATATACACAGATATAGAATGACTTTAAAAAACATTTTTTTATGTGCTGACAGTACTGACTGGTACTAATAAGTACTTAGTAGTGAACTGTTATTTGGCAAATATACTTAAACTACCAATGCCGGAACAGCCCCTGAGAGGGGGAGTGAGGATTGAAGAAAAGACAGAGACAAGAGAAAGATCTGGGAGGGCTCACAGTCAACACTGGAGCCTCGAGTTCATTCAGCACACCCTATTTACGCATCAGGATTGCGTGGGAGACTGACAACTGCTTGCACCTGCACGAGAAGGAACAACTGCTTGCACCTGCACAGGGAGCCTTTAGCTCTCTCAAGGCTCCCATCCTCCTCCTTAACAATCAGCTTGCTCTCTGGAGCAACAGGTGCTTCTTAGTCGCTACAAAAGCAGCAGAGGAATTACAAACACCTGCTGAGCCAACAATCCCTTGTTCACCCAAAGGGCGGCCATCAAGCAAACGGCTCCCAACAAACTTTCAGGTCAAAATCAGAGCTTTTCCAATCATCCTCTAAAACAGCAATGACTGCCTTGACTCTGGTAATCATGCCTAGTTTAATCACTTAGCTTTCTATTTTTATACAGGCTTTCTATATACCTGCCTGTTTCTATGCCCAGGAAATGTATTTTTTCAGTGTCTGGGTCATTGAACATATAGTAGATTATGTGGTGTAGATTTTGTTCTTTGAATTCTCATGGTATAGCTTTCCATCTTCCTTTGTCTTCTGTATTTGTGTTAATAATTGCTTTAAAACTAGGACAGGTTAAGGTTTGAACCTTTTAGCATCAGGAGGCACATGATGTGTGGCGCCTCTTTTTTAATAATAGCAGCCATCAATGCGTAAGACCAGGTTCACTAATTCAACAGGGATTGCAAAATGGTGTTATCCCAGTCTCTCATTTACAATTCATATAGGAAAAGTAAAGTATATGTCTGTCTAAATGAGTGAAGTTGGGAGTAAGTAGAAAAATACTTGAAATGATGGTCAAATTTTTCTAGTGAAAATTTTATGAAAATGATTAACTCAGAAATGAAGAATTTTAATGAATCCCAAATTTAGTGGTAATAAGGCACATTATAATCAAATTTCTCAAAATCAGTGATAAAGAGAAGACCAAATAAATAAGACATGTTTAAATATAGAACAAAATCAGATTTTTTCATAAGAAAAAATGCAAGCAACTAAACTGGTAAGCAACATTTTTTAAATACTTGAAGGAAAAATACTGTCAATCTGTAATTCTATAGCTAGCAAACATGTTTCAAAAATGAAGGCAAAATAAAGACTTCATGACTAGATTTACATTAAAATAAATGTTAAAGGACGTCCTTCAGATGGAAGGAATGTGTTAGATGTCGGTATGGCCCTACACAAATGAAGGGCCCTGGAAATGTTTGCTGGAGGGGCTGTTATAACTAAACTACCATAGACTGGGTGGGTTGTTTCTCGCATTTCCAGAGGCCAAGATGTTCAAGATCAAAGTGCCAGCCACATAGGTTCTTGGCAGGGGCTCTCTGTTTTATTTGTAGACATGTGCTTTCACTGTATCCTCACATGGTAGAGAGAGAGATCACCAATCTTATGGTGATCTCTTATGAGGGCACTAATCCTATTCATTAGGGATCTGATTAAATCCCAAAGGTTCCACCCCCAGTATTTCACATTGGAGGTTAGATTTCAAAACCTGAATTTGGTGGGGGACTTAAACATTCCATTTGTAACACCGACGGTATGGTTTCTGAGGACACTGGCTTTGTACATGGGTCTCAGTCCCAGTTTCTTACCTTCCATAGTTCCAAGCCCTTTTCTGCTGCCCTCCCTTTTAATAAGAGCACATAGTTATAATCTCTTTTTTTCCTCTGGCATCTGGGAAGTTCCTTTTTTTCGTAAAAGTTCATTTAGACTTTTTAAAAATATTTAAAGATATTTAGGAGTTTGGAGTGAGAGGATTTTCGTGTTAACTTAGACCACTAATTTGGCTGGGTAACTTGCATGGAGACACCACCCACACTCTACCTACCTCCGCAGAGATGTTGCCCTGCATAAAACATCCCAAGTAACTCAGGAATTAACTTGGTTTGGGGAGCAACTTCTTAGCACACTAAACATTGAGCTCTCACCCCAAGGAAATTTTGCCTGTTTCAAATTTGAAAAATCAACAATTAAGAAGGAAAATGGCTGGTGGTAACCCAGATGGAAGTGGGTTACAGTGTAATTTTTGAAACATATAATTAGTATAAAACATAAATGTTAATTTTGCTTGTTTCATGTTGTATAATATGTATTTTAGGTGATAATTATAAAGAGATATAAAATTCAAAGACTGGGAGTATCTGAACTCAACTTTTGGGTAAGATTCAACATTTTTAATACAATTTCTTCAGATTTATTTTTATAAACTAAATTAGGTAATGCACTTCAAAATCAACTGATTTAGAGTTAAGACATCTTATGAATAGCTACTTTCATAAGGTGGGAAATAGGCCTTAATAAGTCATTTTTAAGAAATCCATTTATTCATTCCTGTACCACCCTCAGGCCTTTCTTCCTTTGCTGTCCATTCCACTATACCCTATGTTGCTTTTAACATTTATTTCTATTTACCTTGAGTTCCTCTCTTTACATTTACTAATCTTCTCTTCAAAATAACTAGGTTTGTAGTTCTGTCCCCACTTTTCCTTTCTCTTTTCTCTACATCTGTCCATTATCTATTTTCCCTTCTGCTTCCAACTTTAGACTCTCGTATTTTTGTCCTTTTAACATTTTCCTTATGATCTCCCAGCCTCTTACTATTTCATCCTTAAACACTGCCTGATCTTTGTTTGGCTTATTCCCAAATATACAAATGGATGACCCATGTTACTTTATGTTTGTGGGTTTTGTTTTCAGTTAAAATAAGTATATTATTACATATGCACTGTAGTTACTGTAGTATCATCATAGTATCAGCAGATGACATTCTTTTTCTCTGGGTATTTGATTTATTTCTATTAAAAAATAAAGCCTGCCATATTGAAGAACTATGTGATTACATATTGTATATTGATTAAGGTAAGGCAAGTAGGTTTCTACTCAGAATACAAAAGAAAAAAAATAGGATTAATAGCCAATTTCTCATTGCTTAGTCATTTTTCCATTCTTTATGGTGAAAATGTAGAAATAATTGTACACTTAAGTTATTCACATGACCTTTCTGATATATGATTTTTTTTACTTCAGAAAAAATGGTAATGATTGTTTTTTTAAAAAAGATTAAACAAGAAATCAATGGAGAATTTAAAGATATCCATTTAATAACTGAGCTCAAAAGAAAGTCAAAATTTCAATTATAAACTATCAAAAAAAAATAGAACAGAGTCCATAGATATTTAGGGAAAGCTGCCAAAGCTGTGGTGACAGAAAAATTTATTGTTTTAAATATTTTTAGTTTTAGAATGGAAAAACTAAAAGTTAACCTAAGCTTTCAACTCAAGAACAAGACTCCATATAATGTCAGTTTTCTCCAGTTGATGTTTGGATTCAAAGCAAGTATTATGAGATTACCTTGCATAATACTTGCAAGGTAATGAAGCTGGAATAATTTGTTATTTCAATGAATGAAGCTGGAATAATTTGTCATTTCTATGGGAAAACTCACATCATACACATCAAGTTTTAGACTATCTTCATAATTCTTTATGTACTTCCTTACATTATGGCTCAATAAGATCCTGCAGACTCATCTTGTATTTTGCTTGCCCTAGCTCTGGAGTCAGCCACTTCCCCCAGGATCTCTAGTTCCTTTTAGTGTAGAATGGTATTTAGAAACCAAGATCTGAGTGCTGAGTGTTCTCACTGCTACCAGTGTGTTCTTGCCTCTAGACCCTTTCATTGTATGTATGTGTATGTGCATTCACAGGTGTGTGTGTTTCTATATGTACGAAATATATATGTATGCATGAAATATATGTATGAAATATATGTATGAAATATATGAAGTTATGAAATAACTCATAACTATACCTCCAATTCCAGTCCAAAGGAAGATAGGACAATAGAAATGACCTAAATAACAGCGAAACAATGTATTGAAAAAAATCAGAGAGGCTTAGGGACCCGTGGGACAATAACAAAAGATCCAATAATGTATCATTGAAGTGCCACAAAAAAAATAAAAAGAGAGTGGGATTGAAAAAAATGTTTGAAGAGTAATGGCTGAAAACTTCTTACATTTAGCAAAAGACATAAATCTGCAGAGTCAAGAAACTGAGTGATTCCCAAGTAGGGTCAACCCAACAAGATCCTTGCCAAGATACATCAGAGTTAAACTTCTGAAAACTAAAGCAAAAAAATATTGAAAGCAGAGAGAAATGATGCATAGAGCAAAACTGATTTGAATTTCAGCAGACTTCCCGTCTGAAACCATGGGGGCCAGAAGGTGGTGGCACGACCTTTGTCGAGTGCGTCCACTCTGCGATAGGCCCATCCTTTGTGAGAGACCTCATCACTCATGCACTTCACTTGATTAAGGTTTTTCTATGCTGTTTGTTGCTACAACTGAATCTTTTACCTGGGTAGTTTTTAGTACCTGACTTCTACCTATTTTATTTATCTTTTAGCTAATTCAAGGATTCGGTTGGTTATGTGGAACAATCATTTTGAAATTTCTGACCTCTAAAATCCTAGGTGTTTCAGACCATGTGAGTACTTCCAGTTAAAACAAAAACTGCAAGTGTGTACCTGGATGCAAACTTTGAAGCCATCTCTTTTTACCTCTACATTTCACAGAAGTGAAGTCCTTTCTTTAAGGTCTCCAGGCCAGTTATTGGCAGAGTCAATTCTATAACCCTGAGTTCAATGATCTTTTCAACCCACTAAGAAAAATATATCAATGGGTATTAGCTTAGCCTTCTAGGAAAAAAATTAGTAATATGTTAAGTAGTTATCTGTTTATATTTCAGTTAAAATACAAATAATTTTTGCTTAAATAGTGTTATTCATTTATTACAGATGTTAATATATGTGCAGTCTGTCCTCAGCTTTGAAATATAAAACTCTTAAAATCTCAATGTAGTTTTATTTATTTGTAATTAGGGGCTGAAATTAAGATATGATTCGATATTTGTAGATTTTTTTCTTGTAAGGAGAAAATATTAAAAGTTCTCTTACCTTTTCATCTTCCAGGAAATATATGGACCACTTCATCCCTCATGTGTGGCGTTTCTTTTTGTTTTAAAGCTAGTGCCCTCAATAAAAGCCCTTTTTTCAAAGCCTAAGTCTCTACTTAACAAATTAGTTTCGGGAAATAAAAATAGTGTAGAAATTTACTTCTGAGTTTTAGTACTTTCTGTTTGGATGTGAGCATACTTGCGTGTGTTGTACAGTAGTAATACTCTGATATTTGCCTTATCTCGTTCTATCCAGTTGGGACCCTGTCTGATGCTGAAGGGACTTCAACTTTCCCAAGAGATTATAGTACTTAATCTCTAAAAGTTCAAGTACCATCACTGATCAGTAGAATTGAGCTTGTATACATGTTTACATTAAATAAAATTTCAAAATGTAAAGGATTTATTCGCTATTTATTGCTAGCTTCGCATAGTGGTTTATTAGGCTTATTTGTTGCTGCTGTTTTCTGGTATGTTTGGCACATTTTATGTTTTCTTTCCCTTTTTTATTGTTTTTAACTTTTTATGCTATAGGGAGTATACATTTTATGGTAAACTTTATTAAAGCTTCCTAAGTTAATTATTTATCTATTAAATTGGTCTATTATTTCCTTTCTTTCCTCTTTTCACATTGTTACCCAACTCCTTACGAATCTTGTACACACACACACACACACACACACACACACACACACACACACACACTCTTAAGAGACTTCCTTTATGCGACAGCCGTGAGAAAGATTTGAAGCTAAAATGTGTTAGTTAAATTACTATTGGTCACCAGGCCTGCTCTAAATTAGAATAATAAAGGAAACTCCAAATTACCTTTGGTACTGATAGATAATGGGAATAAACGAAAACCACAGGTAATCATATCATCTTGATATGAAATAATTTCTGTCCCTGTAAATATTTTGAATTAAGGCTTCACATACAAATATTTTCCTTTTTTTTTCTGGCCTTCTGAGAACATAGTGGAAGAATAATTGTCTTGCCAACAGCAGATAATGTATAATCAGTAGAAAATAGGAGCTCTTCACTGGGTTTGTTTTTTTTTAAGGCCTTAGAGATCAAGTAAATCGATGTATGAGGCTTTGTAAAATTGACAACGCGTAGAAAATTTGTTTGTAGTTTAAAATATATGATAAAAAAATTGTTTTTTTCTCGATAAGTGATCTGATTATAAAATTTCATGATTAACTGCATGGTAGTTTCTGCCTAGTACATGTTGATTTTAGCTTACCCTTTATCATCTCTGCTTATTTTTTCTGCCCTCTTTCAACTTTTCATTTCTCTTGATATTTCTCTTTGTTTTCATGTTTCTTCATTCAGCACATAACACATACTGTTCACTGTATTTTTTTTTCTTTGAGGGACCATCCATATGCCTTGGATTTATCTATTCTATAGACTTTATTCCTATGATATC
The DNA here is from genome assembly GCA_030015415.1 of Cynopterus sphinx. Lineage (NCBI taxonomy): Eukaryota > Metazoa > Chordata > Mammalia > Chiroptera > Pteropodidae > Cynopterus > Cynopterus sphinx. The sequence continues at coordinate 5,325,287 of CM057391.1, forward strand.
AAATCGGTTGTTGACTAGAATTATTTGGTGTAAATTTAATTTGTTTTATTCTGTTTTCTTCTAGATTCGCCTGAGCGACCTTATAGCCGCCCGAATCTTAAGGTTTACAGATTTCGATACCTTGATTTATACCTGTGCTCCTGAATTTGACTTCATGGAAAAAGCGGTATGCTTTTTTTGGTGTTGTTTTTCCTTCTTTCCGGGTATGATGGTTTTTTGCTCTCAAGTTTTCTATGAATCCAAAACTCCAATTTTTCACTTAGAAACACCCAACTTACTTATCCTATCATGTGTTTACTATAACATTTGCTAATCATATGGCCTTCCTCACCTATTTTTGTATGTGTAAAACCAGTAAAAAATGACCTCCCCATCTTAAAGAGTTATTGATGATAGTTAAATGAGATAATCCAAGACAATACTTGATATACTGTGATCCACAGTGAATTACTATCATGATGGTTCAATTAAGTTTAATAATCTAGGTCAGTTGTAGGCATGGGACCACTCAGGAACAATAAATCCAAAAATCTTTTTCAGTTTTTTTAAATTCAATTTTATTTTACTTTATATCCCAAATAATACAGAATTTTTTTAGCAAGGTGTTACCAAGAAAGATACACTACTAATCATATATTATTCTCTTGTCTATCCAACTGGGCATGCGTTCATTCAAAAACTGTTATTGGCCACTCATTACCTGTGAGGCGGTTCATTGTAATTTTGTTTGTTTATTTATTTTTCATTTTTTAGGTGAGACAACCCTTGGTTGATTTCACAGATTGCAAGGACCTTGTCAGCTTACAGTCCCTTATTTTTTTTTTTTATTTTTTACGCCTACAGCAGCTGGTCTTCCTAATGTGGTCTCCCATCCAAGTACCAACCATGCCCAACCCTGCTTGGCTTCTGAGAAAGATCAGATGGGATCGGGCTTGTTCGGGGTAGCATGACCATAGACCTGCAGACAACAGTCCATTGTAGAGCTGCAGAGGAAAATAACTCTATTCTTGCCTCCAAGAAATACGTAATTTAGTTACATGGATGACCCCCTATCGCAGTAATCGGTCATGAAAATTATTTAGCTGCTGATATTCTTCCCGTGCTTATTTATAATTACAGTAAGTGCTTAGGCTACTTTTCTTCCTCGTTAGTTCTAGTTTCACATACGAAAATAATGGAACTTTGCAGCCAGGAAATGACAACGTAGGGCTCAGTGATCAGTAAACACAGATAATACAACTTAATATTAGGTAAATAAATGAGAGATAAAATGAGAAGAAAGGAAAAAAATAATAGACATTACCAACTTTTGGTTTAATGGTTTTTATCATTAAAATTTTAGAGAAATTTGTGTAACTTTTTATAATTTTAATTCTGATATAAGAACATGAAGGTTAAGTATCCTGTTACTGACAAAGATATTTGACCTTTAAGAAATTTTATTGTGACATGCTATTTGACCTGGATTTTTATTCATTAAGTGTAAAATTTAATAAATGAGTATTTTGAAGAATTTGTTTTATTTCAGACTCCCTTGAGATACACAAAGACGTTTTTGCTTCCAGTTGTTATGGTGATTACCTATTTTATCTTTAAAAAGGTATTTAAAAAATTTTTTTATCACTTGCTTTTGGGTTCAAGATAAGGACTTAGATTAATTCTAATAGCTCAGAATGCTGTCTTATTTTAGGATGAACTGTTCACCTTAAAAAATTTTTTAATAAGGATCTTTCCTTATCTAGTATTAGTGTTTGCCTGGGGCATAGTTGGAACTAAACTGTTCCTGAGGACTCCCGTTCACAATAAAAATACTTTTTTCTACTGAGGGTGTTTAGGTTAACGAATCAGGGCATTTTAATTATCACATAATTTCTTAGGAAAACTTCGTGTTTTGATTCTATTCACAGAGTTCTCGTGAAATTTTGTGTGTCTTATCTGCAAACACTTATCTAAGGTAATTATAGTTTTAAAATCATACTATATTCGATTATGAAATAACTTGCTATAATATCAATTTTTCAAATGAATGGACATTAAACTTTAGCCTTATGATTAAGGAGACGTAAACCAAACTTAGATGTTTTCTTTTTTTTTTAAAAAAAAGGATTATTATTCTCATCTCTTTTATGTATTTGGGACTGTTATAAAATATATTTATATTTGTGGATTTACTCAAAAGCTAAATTAATTTAGTTTAATTTTAGCACATGACTAGAACTTAAAGTCAATAAGCAAATACAAGCTAAAGTTCTATTTTGGTGATTCTATTTTTTAACTTTCATAGAAAGCATAATGATTCGTTTTTCGGAATATCCACGAAATAGCTTTCTCTACATTTATTGTTAGGACTATTTGTCATACCACATTTTGGGTGGTTTTGGTGGAGTCTCTAGAGTTCACTATGAACCCCATGTCCCGTGCTTATATTTTCAGTAGACAGTTTTGTAGTCGCCAGAACAACTACTTAGAATCTTAGAGGTGAAATTGGTGAAATGATAGAATCTTATTGGTTGAGATCTTTCCCAAACTGAGGGGGTTAACAGCCCCATTCTGTTTCGCTCCGGTCAGATGGAGCTCTTGACATTCTAAAAAGTGTATTGAGAGCCCTGAAAACTGTACCTAAGGACAGCGTGAAGGGGCCTGGGATGTGTAATTGGAAAATGAAAGCCTGAGTGGTACCTGGGAAGCTGGCTTCAGATGTCTGAGAGGGTGTGATGTGGAAGAGGACAAGCCTGAGGAGGTCGACGGGCAGAAGTTACCCAGCCTAAAATAAGGAGGTCCTTCTTAGTGACTAAATACCCAAAAGTGGCAGGCCTGTGTGTGCACAGGCTGGGGCGGGGGGAGGCTTTAAATCCCAACACAGTGCATGACTGTGGTAACGCCGTCAGCCAACAGAGCATTGCAAGGAACGAGAGTGCTCCCCTCTGTTGGATGCAGTCCTCATTGGCGCCGTTTGTAAATGGCTTTGTACATATCGTTCTAGAAGCCGCACTCAAAAGCACGGTATTTTTTCTGAAGTGGAATCGTAGCGTGATCATTCTGTGACGTGTGCTTTTTGTTTCACAGTATGTCTCGGGCGCCTGCCTAGGTCTTCCTCAGACTTTGTCGTGGTCTCCACGTTTTAGGGTCACTGTCACGCGTGACTGGCGCGTACTCAGCCATTCCCACGTGGATGGACGTTTAGATTATACTTACCTTTTTGCTGCAACAACCCTTGTTATAAGTCATGGTCATCTCTGTACATGCATCTTGGCACGGTGTTTTTAGCATCTAGAATGTTTGAAATGAGACTGCTGGATCATAAGGTATGAATATGTTGTTATTGGATAAATACTGAGAACCTAACAACGATGAGCATGGAGAATGCCCGTTTATCTGAATCTCATGAACACCGGTGTTGTCAAATTCTGATTTTTTCCATCTGATAGTTTAAACAGAAAGTAACTCGTTTTATTTTGTAAAATCTTTATCCGGAAGTTTTACATCCTTCCGTGTGTCTGCTCCCTATTTGTTTTTCTTCTTGACCATTTGAAAATTGATTGGTAGTGTTTTTATCTCATGGACAGTAGCCTTTTGTCTATCGTGGGTGCATCACGTTCTTCTAGGATGTCAATTAATAGTTTATTAATGATCTTTGCCCTTCTTCTCTGTTTCTAGCCATCACCAAATGTCTCAGCCAAGCTGATCTCCTTAGCAATCCTTTCTGTGCAGGTATTCCCAGATTTTTGCTCCACCGTGTTGCTGTCGGTTCATAATTTTACGCTTGAGCCCTTCTGAGGCCATTTTCTGCCACCTCCTATCCCATTGTCTTGCTGACATCCTTTATAGTTTTCTGTTTTACATGCAGATCGTTGCATCCATTTTTGTACTGTGTTGAAATTATTGGAATCTCCCTTTCCCCCCTCAAATGAGGTATTGTCCCAACACAATACTGTGTAATTTATCTTTTCCCCAGTCATTTGAAATATCAGTTTTAGTCACAAAGTAGTAAATTCTCATATGTACTTGATTCTGTTTTAGATTCTCTCTTACGCTCAACCATATGGTTGTTTCTGAGTCAGACCAACACTATTTCAATCTCTTTTTCATTGTTACTGTTTTTCACATTCGCTTGCATGTGCTTTTCCAGGTAAACTTTGGAGTAAAGGTGTCTAGAACCCCCCGGCATCCACCAGGATCTAGTGCAACAGCTTTCGATTCATTCAGAGTTTAATCTGTGCATAATTGATTCTCCAGTTCAGTAATGTGGTACACCTTTACTTACCAGTGCGGGCAAGTCATGTAATCCCTCTGTGCCCCCGCTGCCCTAAAAAGGAAAGAAGAACCTCCACCTCACAGTGGTACTCTGTGTGTTAGAAGCATTAACTAATGTGAAACCAAGGGCTTGGAACTTCTGACAGCCTGTTCTAATCGTATGCATGCAATTTCCTCTTCAACTCCTCTGAAGGTCATGCTTGGAATTTTCATTTAAGGCTCTTTCACGTTTTGCTTTAACTCTGTTTCCTGAGAGGTCGGTTCGTTTGCTTATTCATCTTGTCGTTTCTCTCTCACACTGTTTGTGTCTCACGCTTCAGCTGTATATTCGTATTTTAAATTAGCTGCTAGATTTATGTGTGTCAGTCGTTACTGTCGGGGCCCTTGGCGATGATCATAATTACTTACCTGCTAGGCCTCTCAGGTGCAACAGCTGACGACACAATTCCGTGGTGACAGGCAAATGTCAGGACGAGTGAGCACCTACCTTCCCCTGCCCCCAAACTTGACTGCCTAAGTCAGGATGGAGCTGCCATGAAGACAAAGGAACCAACCTGGTGACTTCACAGTCTGGAGGGGCCTCCCCTGACCACCATTTTTCTTTTTTAATTTCTGGATCTGTGCGTGCCCTTGAACTCCTTACTTCCTTTCTCTTTTCTTTAACCCCAAAATCTGCATCCCGTAAAGCCATTTTATAAAACTAAAATATCTAGTCTTTTCAGTGGAACATTCAAATAAGGCAGTCATGTATACTCTTGTAGGAACCTAATATTAACTCCGTGAGGATAAAAACGGTGTTAATACTTTTTGCTCTGTGTTCACTGCACAGTAGAGCACAGTAAATGTACCATACAAATTTAGGCAATTTTTATACATGAATATCTAGTAAATTTGTTAGACACCGTTCCTGGGACTAAAATATTTCTGTGTCTTACTCAGTAACTTTTCTTCTAGAAATTTATCCTGGGCATACATTCGGAGATGTCCACAGTTTTATGTATAAGGATGTTCATGTTATTTATAATTGTGAAAAATGAAACCAATGCAGAAGTCCAGCAATGCTTATTTAAAGGGCTGTATATACTATACATGGTTGAATATTTAATAGACATTCTCTTTATTCACTTACCCTTTCAGAGGTACAGTCTCCAGCAATCAGTAAAATCTGTTTTATCTTAACCAAAAACAGCTTTTTGATACACCTGAAGTAGGATGACTATAAATCGTGCCTTTTACATTGCTATAATTTTTAATGCTATTTTCTAGTATTTTTAATTTATGCTCCTAAGTAGTTTAGAGAGAATAACATTTTTAAAATCTGAGAAGTGAAGTTTATTTTTATTCAATTTTATTATAATGGACATTTATTAAATAGGGAATATTTTTGTTTTATTACAGAAAACAGTTCCTTGACCATGGCGAGGTAAAGCTTTTATTTTAATCCCTGGTAGATTTGCACATTAAATTCTAACTTAAGGATAATTCTCAAAGGTATAACTTTGCTGCTGAGCACCGTCAGCACATGGTTCACAAAAATTGCTAAATTACGGAAACGTGCCAGTTATTTCAGTCGGTGTTTCATGGCATCCTCACTAAGACTCAGTGAGGATTTAATGTTTTTCAGTTTTATAGGTGAAAATGCCATATTATCTTTAACAATTTGGGGGCATATTAGAACGTGAACATTTAGTTGCCACTTACTTTTGGTTGCCATCATTCCTCGTCCCTTTTTCCACTGAGGAGTTTGTTGATGTGTTAATGAAGATGTCTGTTAGAAGAGTGTGTGGGAAACCTTTGCTTCGGGGAGCCCCATCTTAATCTAAATGGAGTACCCTACTCATAGCACCAAGATTTATAAAATTCCACCACTTTTAAAATAATCTAGTTTAAGTCTTGCTGTGGTATCCGTTGCTGACTGAGTGACAGGCATGCACACTTGTGAAGCCTTGCATATTTGTGTCTGTGGCTCTCACTCCCTCGCCTTTGCAAGTCCTTGTTCACCACCTGTCACTGAGGCCCCCCCACCCCATGATCCTCCTGACACTTGCAGCTCCTCCTGCCCAGAGCCTCAGACCACACCCTCCACTCCCTGCCTTTTTCCCCTTCTGTTTTCCCTTCCGTTGCACTTTCCCCTTTCTAATAGACTATATAATAGGTTTATTTTTGCTTTGTCTATTTATTTTCTAGCTCTCTGTACTACAGATACTAAAATATAAGCCTCACAGGACAGACATTGCTCACTGTCGTTTTGTTCACTGTTGAATCCGAAGCACCCAGAGCGGTACCTGGCGGATAGTAGACATTCAATAAATCGTTAAATACACGAGTGAATATTAAAACTTATTGCTAAGTGAAGAGATCCTTGTCCTGATGCATAATAATGCTTTTAATATCCTTTAATAATACTTTATTTATTAATTTGAAAACATAAAGTGAACGTGCCATTCTGTTTTGTGTTTTCGTAGCTCATTTTTCACACACTGCAGCTGTTAGCATTTGCTGCTCTGGCCACTTTAATTATGAGGCTGAAGCTGTTTCTGACGCCTCACATGTGCGTCATGGCTTCCCTGATATGCTCTCAGCGGGTAAGGTATTCATTCTTTTACTACCAACTTCGCTGTAACGCCCGTAGCAACTCCCATGAGGTTACTATGACTCGGCTGAGTAATCTAAAGATTGGTTAGTTCCCAGAGTAAGAACAGCAGCTTCAAGTAGCTTGGAAAATCATTCCTAGATTTTCACCGACATTTCTGTGGCAAGGGATGGAGCACGCCTTCCTCTCTGTTAGTATGCTGTCTACAAATGTCATGCTTTGGAATTCAGGTTGGTTTGTGGAAGGGTCCCTTGGCCCATCAGAGCCACCTTCCAGTGCTCTCCTAACGCCAGAGTAACTGCTTTGGTATTGTCCTCAGAGAATCCGTAGGAATGATTGTCCATTCTGAGGCTCCCTTACTGTGGCTAATACGCAAAAGAGCTAGACAGAGTAGCTAGAAGTTTGGGACCAGGGTGCTTCTAGAAACACCTTATTTAGTGTTGACAACGAGAGTCTTGACTTAGAGTAGCATAATTGTCATTTTCCTCAGAGGAATATCCACGTCTGTTAGCTCTAGGATGTTTCACAATCGTGATTTTGCTCATCTTAATTCCTGGTAGCAAATCAGTACTCGAAGGACCAGGTGTTCCTTCCTTAATTCTCGTGAGAGGAAAGAAAGCTCTCGTTTTTAACTGGATCCTGTGATTCTAAAATATCTGCTGTTTTCAAATACTAGGCGATAGTTCGGGATGTCCTTAGTGTTCCTAATGGTCTCAAATGGTAATCCACCTGGGTTGCAGCAGCAAGGGGAGACTTTATTATTGACCCTCTAGCACTCTGCATATAAGAATCATAAATAAATGGTTTCTTCCATTTCAGCTCTTTGGATGGCTTTTTTGCAGAGTGCGTTTTGAGAACATTGTCTTCGGCATTCTAACCCTAATGTCACTCCAGGGTTGTGCAAACCTCCACAGTCAGTGGAGCATAATAGGAGAATTTAATAATTTGCCTCAGGAAGAACTGATACAGTGGATCAAATACAACACCAGACCAGGTGTGTAGCGCGCTTGACATCACTCGTTTGAAAACACACACACAGAGTCGTCGGTGCGCTCACAGACGTGGACCGTGCCAGTCGCAGTGTCTGCCAAATCCAGCCTTTCCATAAAGGGATTTTGCGCCCCCTCCAAGTCCCTCCTAGCTCCCAAAAGATTTTTCGTTAGCATCAGTTATTAATGATCGGCTGCAGTCGTGTGCTGTAACTCTGAATTGTTATCGTAGTTTAACCCTGACAAAAGACAAAGAGAGGTCTTGAATAACGAAACATCACACCTTGTGACCGACCAATGGAGGAGACACTTTCACCTGTGGGGGTGACTTCTGTCGGTCAGTGGTACCTGCTCCACCTCTGTCAAACCAGGCATGTGCAGGGTATTTTCTTCACTAAATCTTAATTTCAAAGACAGGAGTATACATCCGACTTTTAAATACCCTAAAATATTATGTTTAGCTTGCCTTTTTTCTTTATCTCTTTCAAAAACCACCTCAAGCAGATAGATATTTATTTCATTTTTAAATACCTTCCTAGAGAAGAAGTATGTTCTCCAGTGTTTTCTGTAAGTGATCTATAACCTCATCCAAGACGACTTTTAAGGTTTAGTACTTTTCTTTGGCACAAGTTCTTTATTATGGTTTATTTAAATCTATCCCATGGCTCCTTGAGTCAATTTCCTCTTATCTTTTATCTCTTTGATAGTCAGCACTTGACGAATTAGCCATCAAGGTTAACTTTTCTGTTAAGGTAAAATATCATTGCCTTATGAGATGTTCAGTTTATGGCTTTCGGAGAGGACAATGCTTCATCGCTTAGAGATCCCAGACCAGTTTAATCAAAACTTTAAAATGAATCCTCTGCTGAATTTTCCCCTGGGCAAGGGAGGGTACACAGTACCCTACAGTACACAGCTCTGTAGTCCCCTTTGTGCCTTCCCAGTTATAGCTTTTCCCCCCAAGCTTTAAAAGGTACCTGCTTTTTAAATTTTTCCGTGGGTCTTTCTTTGTTCCAGGGTTTGTCTTGAGTGTCTGGCAGAGAGTGCCTGTGTCTGGCAGCTTACCCTTCTGAGATAACGCCCACAGACTCCTACCTCATTTTAGCCGCCTTTTACATTTTCTTATGAATCTTTTCCATCCCTGTACTGTGAATTCTCTCCTAGTTACCACGTGTTTGCTAAAAGCACCAGGAAGCTCTCTTTATGGCATGGATGCGACTAGTGCTTATGTTTCGGTCACCGCGTAGGGTTGTATGGCTTGTGCGCTGCACAAAGGTGCTCATTTGAGAGGAAAGTGGGGACTGAAGTCCAGCCTAGAGTCCCCTCGCCAAGCCGTGTGTTACTGAGGCTCTGTAAAGTCAAGAGGGGTACTTCTCTTCTAATACATACAGTCGGCTGAGTATATATTTCAGTACATTCATAGGAAAATATCCTACTCTTTCCCTGTCATTTCATATTTTCCTCACTGCCAAGGGGAAAGAAGAGCGTGGAGAGTGTTTCTCGCCCTTTCCCTGACGCTGATGTTTCTCCTCGGTGGTTCCAGCTTTCCTGGACTGGCCTCAGAGTTTCTTCCTAATGACCCTGGCCCTGGGCTTTAGGTCACTCCAGCCCAGGCTTTCTCAGCCTCGGCACTCTTGACATTAGGGCCTGTCCTGTGCATCACAGAATATTTAGCAGCATCCCTTCCCTCTACCTATCAGATGCCAAAAATGTCCCCAGATGTTGATGGCATCCCTAGGAAACAAAATCGCCCCTGGTTGAGCACTACTGCTCCAGCCTGAGAGCTTTTCATTATGAATGATTGAGTCTTGCAATGATAAACGCGCAGTTCTACTTCAGCTGACATACATATTTAAAGCACATAAAGAGATTTTACTTCAGAGTTACATCTAGATTGCTTAGTTACATTTTAAAGTAAACATTCAGTTATTTATAGTAGATCTAAATAATGCACTATTCTTATTGGTGATTTTTATTGTGCTGATTTAAAATGGTAATAACCTTCATAATTTCATAATCAGAGGTGCCAGGAGGTAAGCGTTCGGTCTTTTTTGTCTTCCAAAAGACAAAACTGGAACTGAAGCCAGATAGTAGATGTGGGTGAATCCCTAGTTATACAAAAGACCATGCATTGATACCTCCCATTACTGCGAAAGTACTACTAGCAAGCAATGATATGTTTTCATGCAGTGTACAAACTATATAAAAAACAGAAGCTAAGAAATCTTAATTAGGAATATTTAATGACCATCTGATGGGAAAAAACAAGGCTTTCTTCTGACAAGTTCTTAGGATAACAGTTCATGACCACAAAAGTCATTTTAAAAATGAACCATGACACGTGCCCTTTAGCCTAACAGTCTCTCAGTGTCTCTGCAGTGCCATCTCTTAGCATAGTGCTTGACGTGGCAAGAAGCTGTGGTGAAGAGGGTGCGTTCTGATACTTCCTAGCTGGGCAAATCTTGAGCAAGTCACTACATCGACAGAACAAGAATAACACGCCTTATAACCACCACCTTATAAAGTTGTGCAAATTAAATTGTGTAATGAGAGTAGCAATATTAGGAACAGTTCCCGGCACCAAGATAACATTTAACAAAAGTTAGCTACTATAGTGGACGATCAACAAATATTGAACGAAGAAATGAAGCAAAATAATGATGCCAACCAATAGCTATTATTTAAAGGTACTTCATCTTTCTTAATTTGGGTTCAGATATAATTGATGAGTAACTTCTGGTTTTCTTTAAAGCATGTTGTTAAGGAATACAGTCTTTTTCAGATGCTGTTTTTGCGGGAGCCATGCCTACAATGGCAAGTGTCAAGCTGTCCACCCTTCACCCCATTGTGAATCACCCACATTACGAGGATGCAGACTTGAGGTTGGCAGTCTAATAAACTGCTGAAAACTGAACAAAAAGAGCCAGCTTTTCTCAAAGTGAAAAATGTGTCACATATTTATGACTAGCTTCTGTGCATGTGTGCACGTGTGTGTGTGTGGGGGGGGGTGCATGCACCTGCACCTTCCAGTAAAATGCCTCAGTGGTAGCATAACAGTTGAGGTGGACTTGGCCCATGGCCTTAGTCTGCCAGCCCCTGCTGTAGGCCCCCAAACCCCCTCCGCTTGATTTAAGAAACCATTCTGCATCTGTTTCTGCTGACCGAATAACTGGCCTTTTTAAACAGACAGAAAAAGTACATGGAATGTACTATATTAGATGCTTTTATAAAAGTTTGGAGTGCTCTTTTGCCAGCTGGTTAGAACAACTCGTTTCCATTGAGGTCTGAAAGTTTTGTTTTCCTTAAATGACTGACTTAAAAAAATATTTTAATCATTCTGGTAATTGTCAGGGTAATCTCTTCCTTTTCATGCAGTTTTGGCCTATTATTAGTGGTAAAATTTCAGATTATTTAATATTTAATGTCTGATTTTGGAAATTGGGCATCTCCTATGTTTGAAATCCTAAGAAATGTCTGCTGCATGAATGTTTATTTTTTTCGGGATTTTATAAAAACTCCCATTTGGGGCTAACCCATGTATTGGACCATATTTTGGAAAACATCCCAGGTTCTCAAGCTTCTGTGAAGGCACTTTCTCTGACTGCTGCCATAGCACCCAGTTTTTGGATGTTTTATTTGGGACATTCAGCTTCAACTTACATACTTTTCAGAGCTTCTATAAGTGAAATTATCTACTGAAATCTATGTTTTCACTATATTCAGCCTCTATCTGTATGTGCTCCATCAGCATAGTAATTTTACAAATTATGTAAAGCAAATTTTATATTCTGAATGATTATTTTGCTACCAACTTCAGACTCTAAACAGGTTTATACAGTAACAAATAGTATATACAAAATGCAGACTCCTCTAAGTTTTAGCATGTGCAAAATATAAGTAGGAATGTGGAAACTGCTACCCCCAAATTAATTCATACTGTTTGGGGTCATATACATAAATGCTCCATCCAGTGAGCATTGAGATTTTAATTTGCTAGCAAAATTTTTCTTATTTATTCTCTTATCATGTATTTAAAAATTAATAACCTGTTTTTTAATTTAAAGGGCCCGGACAAAAATAGTTTATTCCACATATAGTCGAAAATCTGCAAAAGAAGTAAGAGATAAATTGGTGGAGTTACACGTGAATTATTACGTTTTAGAAGAGGCGTGGTGTGTTGTGAGAACTAAGTGAGTATGAAAACCTTTTGTTATATGATATGGTATATTTTTAAGCAACAGCTGTTTTACTTTATTACAGTAGTCTTGATTCTTTATGAATTTTTATTCTAAATAAATTTTGTTAAAATATTATCGTGGTATTTTATTTAAAATAATCTTATGTAGAAATGTAAAATCATACTGTCATCTAAGTTGAATCTAATTTAAAAAATAGTAGTGTATTTTAGTTTCTCAATCTTTAAATTTTAATTTGATATCTTAAATGTAGCCTTTTTTTCTTAATTTTTCAAGTTTTTATGATAATTTTTATTAAACATGTGAAATACAGATTTGAATTTATAGCAGAATGACATGTTAACATGCAGCTTCTACAGCCAAATTACATTGGATCTATGAGAAAAGTTTCACATAACTTAAAAGGACATAATAAAAACATTTCTAATTAAAAATTTTAAATTTCTGAATTTCAAATCTCAAAAAATCATAAAACTCTAAAATTTTTAATAGACATCTTGAAGGCTTTTTTTTTTTTTTTGGATTTTTTTAATTAAGAGGCCCTTACTTGTAGGCCCTAGTGTTATGTCTAACATTAAAATTTTTTATTTTTCCTATGGTTAATTAGGAATGAGACTAACACATTTTTGAAAAGCTAAGTTCAGAAATTTTAGTAGCTAATTTTTATATCTAATTTTAATATCTAATAAATATATCTAGGAAGAAATGGCATTTGTAAAAGGAGAAACAGAAGCCTTACAATGTGAATATATGTGCATTTTATGTTAATTTATGTTAATGAAGCAAGACTTCAAAACAAAACATATTACTACAGATATAGATATTTTATAATGACAAAAGGATTAATTCATCAAAAAGTACATAATAATCTTAAATATGTATGCATCTAAATAAGAGCTTTAAAATACGCAAAGTAAAAATATCAGAACTAAAAGATAAAGTAAGCAAATCTTCAATCATAGCTGGAAATGTTAACATTCTCTTCTTTATTGAGAAAAGTAGGTTAAAAGTCAGTAAAGATACAAAAGATATGAACAACAAACAATATCAAATAACCTGATCCAACAGCTAGAGAGAACACCTGAAGAATACACATTCTTTTAAAGGGCGCGTGGAATAGTCATTAAAAGAGAATGTGCTAGGCTGCAAAAATGGTCTCAATATGTTTAACAGGTTTGAAATCATACAGAATTAAATTAGAAATCCATAATAAATACTTGGTAGAGCTCTACATATTTGGAAATTAGGCAGTAAACTCATCGATAATTTATGGGTTCAGAAAAAAAAAACACAAAGGAAATTTTAAAAATAATATTTTTTTACTGGAATAGAAAAGGGGTCTTTTTCACAATGTTGCTGATCTCACTGGAAAAATCCAGGCAGATTAGTTGACTAGCAGAACAGTACAAGTTGACAATCATCAGGAGAACAGAACAGATCCCAGAATCACTACAATTTATAATCTCTGGTGTCCAATCACCAACCAGAAATTATCAGGCCTGCAAAAACATGGGCCAGTGTTACAAGTACTAAGGGAAAAAGAAGAAACTCATTTGAGTAGGCCCGGATGCAGTCAAAATCTGCAAAGCTGCTGTTCTGTATTCAAAGAATTAAGGAAAATATTCTCAAATGAGAAATATTATCTCATTCAGCCATGCAAAATGGGAAAGGGTTGAGCAAGAACTTGGCCCAAAAGCTTCCCTTCCCTGTCGTAACTCTGTATGTTTTCGTGCGAATCCACATCAATTTAAGCTCAAAAATATAAAATTCATCAAGAATTATATTAGCTTTTCTTTTATTTGTCTCATCCTACTACTAATGGGCCTTATGTTCTGAAAATGAATTTTTAAACATATATATCTGAATATAACTGAACCTATAATTATAATTAGATTCAATAACATTGGTTATTTAGTTAACTGGAACATGAAAAATGCAGCATACTTAATTTCATGTTTGTCTCTAACTATCGAACTTATGCCTTTTGAAGCGATGCTTTAAAACCTTTAGCTTGTTGAATAAATTAGCCTCTCAAGTATAAAGGGTCTACTCTATACTTTATATGTGTCCTCTGGATAGGAATGTGGTTTTAATATGGATTACTGTGCCTTTTTTTCAGGCCTGGCTGCAGTATGCTTGAAATTTGGGACGTAGAAGACCCTTCCAACACAGCCAACCCTCCCTTGTGTAGCATCTTGCTCAAGGATGAGAGGCCCTACTTCACCACAGTATTTCAGAATAGTATGTACAGAGTATTGAAGGTTAACTGAGGACGGGACTGCCACTACACCATGGTGCAAAGAAATGCATTAAAAACAATCACTTTGGCTTACTTACATTAATACGAATCACAAGCTTTCATAAGGGACCCTTAGAAAGAAGGTAATAAAACGATCTTGCTTTTCTGGTTACTGAAAGGTAGATGATTTCACTGTTTTCCATGGAATGTCAGCCTTATTAAGCTTGTCACTTAAAGAACTAAATCGTTTCATACTGCATAAACACATATTCATCTTAAAATTTTAAAGAAAAATGTATGTCAAAGAGCAATGAAATTTAATAAATCGAAGATATGTAAGTCCATTTGTCCCCAACTAGGGACATTGCTTCAGATTTTTCTCGAGTACCAGGATGTACCAGCTCAAACACTCCAAACCACGTAGAACAGACAGCTGTTTCCGAAATGCTGCTTCCTTCAGATCCTGATACTGATCATAGGTTCTTTACCTCTATGAGGAAATTCATTGTAACTGTGTGTCCATTAAGGCTTTCGCTAGCCTCCAGGAAAGATCTTTAAAAATAGCTTCCTTCTTAAGGTTTTGAACCCCTTGAATTTCTTTAACCAGATAAGTATTTTTTCCATTGTTTAGTTCTCAGCCTAAATTCAACAGGTTGTTCATCTGTCCTTAAAATCTGGTGGTTTTTCTTTTAATATCCAGGTACAATAAAAATTGCTGTTGTACATGACCAGATTTGGAGGTTAGACATGATCAGAAAAGAAAATCCAGTTAAATGTATCAGATGAGGTTTTAAAAATCTAGATCTTAAATGAAGCAGAGGCATTTCATCTTGACAGATCTGTGTAGTTCATGGGATATAGCCTTTTTTTCTGGTCACCATCTTTCGTAATAACATACTTTTAAGTCCTCATTTGGTTTTGGTTTTGAATGAGGAAGGTGATGTTTTACAAATTGTATTCTCTGATATAAAATTTACCAAACAATAATGCTTCGGAAAGTGGTAAATAGTTATCTTGAAGATACTGTTGCTAAATGAAAAGATAAACATTCTCTCTGCTTGATGGGTATTAAATACGTCATATCTGTAGTATTATTCACTGTGCATCTACTTTAAGTTAACATCATGGAGTTTTTGTAATTCCCTTAAGTTCTTGGCCCTCTACATTCGAGGTAACAAAATGACTTAATTCCATAGGTTAGATCACTTACAGTAGGTAGGAGACTACATACAGGAAAACCGACAAAATTATTTTTCAACTTTTATAGTCATAAAATATTTTATTGCAGGATACAAAGCAGCTAAGAAAGCATGCCACATGTTGCTTATTTTAGTATTTTTAAGTACTTTGTTTTGGTGTGTGAGTCAAAGAAGGAAGAGAGACATAACATGGAACATTCATAAAATTAATGTAACACATAGCGGATGGCATTTTCATAGGAAGCATTTTTTAAAGCAACAGAATTCAGCAACAACAAAAACTGGGACGAGCTGTATTAACTAATAAAATGTTCCATACAAATATGATGTATTGATGTGGATTGATGCTATTTTCATGTACTGTGTATGTTTAAAGATTAAAAGAGCCCTTGGAGATCTGTGTGGTTTCCATCTTTCCTCACCCTTTACCAAGCATATATCTTGAAATCGAAATAGTTTTGATGTGATGGTAGAAATCCCAGGTTCCCGTGATGAACCATGTTTGCCTTGGCAACGGCATCTCTTAGCCACTTCTGCGTAGTCTCGCACAGAAGGCTGGGTACGGTGGTGGAACAGCACGGGCTTTGTAGCCAGCTGGATCTGAGTTTGAATCCTGCCACTCCCGCTGAGCAGGTGTATTACCTCCCAGCCATTCAAAAGATATGTACTGAGCACTTTGTGCCATGCCTGGTGGTGTTTCTGACTCTCTGAGCTTCAGTTTCTTGACCTGTACGTCAGAAGTCACCCTACCAACTCGTCGGGGTCATTGTGAGGATGAGTAAGAATGCGTGCAAGTGCTTGGTGCACGTCGGCACTCACCGAATGTTGGTTCCCTTTGCCTCCTCTTCCCCACTCACTCAATGACCAGTTCAGTAATATCAAGTGATGTGGCCGATTATCTCAGCTCAGGATGCCACAGTCCTGCCTCCATCCTGTGTCAGCGGATAGGAACAGCGGAAGGCAGCTTACTTTTATACAAATAAACTGTGTATGCTACTGGCTTCTTGCCTGTGAGTATTTTATCATTTATTCTTTTGAAACGTGAAGACTGTGCTTGAGCCCTGTAGGCTGAGCAATGAATGGGTAGCTTTTCCCCCAATGCAAAGAAGTGTTTTCCGTGGTTTCCTAGTTTTACCTAATTTTAAGGTCTGTAGTTCCTGTGACAATTTCACCCTAAAGAAATGCTTGTACAAATATGCCGGGGAAACAATTAGAAAAAGGTGTGTGGAGGCATTATTTGTGTAAGGATGGGAGCTGAAAACGACCTAAAAGGCTACCGATCGAATGGATAAAATGAAGTATTTTCATACGATGGAACATTGTATGGAAGTGTTAAAATGGTCTGTTTGTGCCTCAACAGGCCTGAATCTCAAATACAGTGTTAAGGATATAAAACTAAGTTATCAAAGGTGATGCGTGTGCGTATTTTAATATGTATTCCTTTATATATATATGGCCTAAAAGCAAATAAAACGTCAGGAGAGGCAAATCAATGAGAGCATAGGGATAATTAGTACAGAACCTAGGCTGGCGATCACTTCTGGAAGAGAATGCGATCCAGGAGGGATTCTGGGTGCTTCCACGTTGCTGCTCGGGTGTTACCCAGCTGCTAAGTACGTAGTTGTCCATTTTATCATTCTTTAAGACGTACATAAACTTTATAATGTTTAATGCATTTTGCATCCTTCAGAAGGCTATGTCAGTGGTTCTTAAACCTTGGGTCGTCTTTCAGCGGCTCCAGGGTGCTTAAACAAGCATCAGGAGTTGATCTCAGGTCCAGCCAGTCGAACAAACTTTGGACCTCTAGGTTTTATGGAGCATTTTATTTTATTTCCATCAGTGCCATTTACTACTTAGTTTCTTCAAATGGCAGATGATGTGCTGGTGCCTTCGCCGAACAACACGGATTGGGTAGAAAGAGTGATTATTTTTTATTTTGTTTTAAAATACAGTGAACGTCATTTACGTTCATTAAGGGGAAACTGGAACTTGTGGCAAGAAAATACATGCTCGTTCAGGAGTAGTGCCGCTTCTTAAAAATGAACACGTCGTGGTTCACAGGACTTCAGAAAAGACAGCGTTTACGGGAATTGGATTCCAATTCACAGTCTGATTCTTTTCGTTGATAAGTTGGATGATATCATGTGGCTCCTTCGTGACCTTAAATTAGCTTTCCTATGATGGGAATCCTGTTTTGCAACACATCAGTGTATTTGATGGATTCCATATATTGAACACCCACGTTCTGTAACATATAGGAAAAATATGAATTAAATTTGTTTTTATTTTTTTTTAAAGTTAAGACTTTTACTACCCAACTTGTAGCAGCCATTGTCACGACTGTAGCTGTGAGATGTTCCCCCTTTCTTCACTGTTCCAGACCCTGGTCAAATTTCAGAGCTTGCAGAATGGAGAACGATGGGTCCAGGCAGTCAAACCACGAACGCATAGCACGTACACACTGCACACGTCTCTGAAGAGTGAAACACTGAAATTCGGATGTAAAGTTCCTCTAGCTGAGTCCGTCCAGTTATTTTAATGAAGACTTGGGCTTTATTAGACTCGCTTTACGATGTTGCAGGAAGCAGAACTGTCTTCACCTGAAATACAGTTCTTGCTTATTCCTCATCCTTAATGAAATGACGTTCTGCATTATAAAACGATTACTTCCTTTGAATAGATGCCACTAAAAATTAATATTTTTAGAGTGCAAAAAGTTTGTTTTCTGTGGACTTACCGCCATCTGCTGGCTGTGAGGCATGATCACACTTGTCACGAAATAGCTGCAAAAAGTGTGTGTTTGCAGGTGTTTTTTAACAAAATGAGAGAAATCTGGGGAGAAACAGAGAGAACTCAAGGACTCGGACTCCCCTCTGCAGATGGTCATGGAACAGTAATCCCCGGCTCTTGCCTCCCTCGCCCGCCCCGTATCTACTATTTCTTGCATCTCCCTCCCTCCTCCAGGGCCTTAAGGGTAGTGTCTCGGTCACCTGCCTCCCTCTCCAGGAGGATCGACACTCCCAACGTGACACCGTTAACTTCAGCGGCGATGAACTGCTTGAAACCCCCAGCATCTGCTGTTCCAGCCTGGGCTCACGCTGTCCCCTCAGTCTGTGAGTCTTACACGTCCTCCTCCTCTTCCTTCCTCTTCCTGCTCATCCTTCACGTCTCTGCTCACAAGTCCCCGCCTCTCTGAAGCCGTCCCAACCGTCTCCTCCATGGTCTGCTCATGCCTCTCCACTTGTCATGTTTGATCATGTATCCGCTTGCCTTCGGGAGCCCTGTTGAGCTACGAGCCACTTAAATATAGGGTTTGTATCTTATTTATTTCTGTTCCGCTCAGCACAGTCCCTGGCACTTAGTAGGTGCTCAGTAAATGGTGCACAAAGGAAAAACAGAAAATAACTGGTTAGAATATAGGGAAAAATGAAGATAGGGAGGTTGATGATCCAGCTAGGTAATTTTTATTGTTTGCTATCCCTACAACAGGGCTAAATTATCCCAAACACGGAACAACATATTCTTAGTTATTTCTTAGGTCTCCAACACTGTTTTGGGGATCAAATACAAGATATTCGCATGTGGATTAGGACTGGGCTTGGCTCCCTGCTCTTTACCAGCAGGACAATTTACTTAACGCTTAGATAGTTTTCTCACATGCAAAATGAAGCCTTTAAAGGTACATCCTTCTGTTAAAGAGAAAACCACAGGCCAGGAATGGTGTCACTTACGCCAAAGCCTACTGTACCAACCCTAGATTTAATGCCTGACTTAATTGCTGTTTCAACCTCCCCTGGAGATGTAATCTTAACCAACCAGTCTGGAATTTTCTAGTTAATATCAGTGAAGCAATCTATGGCCTGGGCCCTCTCCATCCCCACAGAAAGAAGAGGCAGTCTGCGTGATAAGCCCTTGCCTATTGTTCCCTTCCCCACCCAAAAAGACGTTCTGGGCTAAGATAATTCTTTCTCTTCTTTTGTTAATAACTCCCTTCCCCACCCTCCTTCTTAAAACAAAACAAACAAAAAAACGCTCTATTTTGTACAACTTCTCCGAGCACCCTTCCGCTGCTGGATGGGATGCAACCCGATTCACAGATCACTTAATAGAGCCCATTAGATCTCCAAATTTATGGGGTTGAATTTTGTTCCTCCACGCCTCATAATGGTCTTTTAAAGAGAAAAATAAGGTAAAAATACACGTAACACATATAAAATAGAATAAGTGCCCCAAAGCTCGCTCGTTCTTTCTGCCATTGTTTTTGTAAAGTTAGATCAGCATCGAGCAAGTGCTGGCTGGAGGGGTTCCCGGTCTCCATCAGTGGTTGGTTTATGCGTCAGGGACTGTCTGTCCCTTCCAGAGCCCGTTGTCAGTATTTTGCTGTGCCGGGTTAGAAGCCTCGCTACTGCCTTGTTTCTCTGATGTGGACGAATAAGGGGTCACCTGCTCAACCTGATGAGCTCAGGGGAGGCCAGCATGGTGGGCCCCACAAACTCAGAGGTGGAAAGTACCCACAAAGGATGATTCACACATAAAAATGCCTAAAAGTGGTCGAGGCGGCGGACAGTCCCATCCTGGGCCTGCAGCTCCCCTGACAAAGGCGGACCCTCACCTGCAGCAACCAGTCTGCTGCCTGTGTGTGTTTAAGATAACAGACCTTTGAAAGGTCAACGTAATCTTCTTTCCGAGGCCCCTGAGGGCACAGGACAGAGCAGGAGACCACAGGGGCCCTCAGGGGCCCTTGAGGTTATCTTGTTTCTGGAACACCCGCTCCGACTCCCTGTCTCCTTAGCTCTGTGAATGTTCTTTAACGACTCTCCTGCGCCTACCATGTCCAAGAAGTATGTGTCACTCTGTTTTACCTTTTCTCCAATCCCGGGGATTTCCCCACTTTGCTTTCTCCTGCCCCTACTCTTCCAGCAGCAATCTCACGTGACCCTCCTATGTGTCCCTTTCTTTGATTCTCAGGTATAAGTTGAAAAACTGCCATCCTCTGGAGCATTTTCTCAACCCGCTGAGATCTTGCTTCCCAGCAATTGTCCTCAGTTGGGCTCAAATAAGACTTTTTCTTAGGCTGGACGTTCTTTCAAGACACGGATGAGGACTAACGAATATCTTTAATTTTCAGGAGCCATTTGCTGGAAACAGAAAGTGCGCACAGCCTAAATGTACGGCTCTGGTTTATCCTGCAAAGCGGCAGGTTGCAGGAGTGTGGGGGATCATCTGGTTTTAAGTTTTCAAAGAACTTTGAATTTTTTCGGGTGGTCTTTCCCTCCAGGTATAAAAATAAGAAAGCCAACAACCCCAGACCTCCATAGTGGGTTCTGACGAACTCACCAGTGAAGGCAAAGCAAACTGAAAAGGATAAATAACTGCTCCTCAATCGAAAACAAATCTGGATACCATCAAGGGAGTCGATGCTCATGTACAAAATTTATCTCATGTCCCAGCCCGTTGGGTGGAGGATGGGGGAAAGTGGGTGTTTCTGTTTACTTTTAGAGGGAGTTTATAGCAGTCTCTCTAAATACCTATTTTGTAGCAGATTTTACCTTGAAAAAGTCAGAAAACAAACAAGTAAACAGAGGCAAAGTTCGTGGCTTGGTTCTTTAGTAAATAAATGGTTCTATTGCCCTTTTACCTACCCCCGACTCCTGCTACCTGCAGCCAGGTGAGTAGAAAAAGAGGGATGATGAAAAGTAAGGGGTCTAAGAAGGAAGGGAAGCAAGTGGATGTTGAGGTGGACGACAGGCAGTAGCTGTCTGGGTGGTTCCTTATCGGAACCACTTCCTAATCCTCTTATTTACATGACTGGGCCCAGCCATGATGTGAACATTTAGAGGGGAAGCTGGGTGAGGAGACGGAACTCGCAGCTCGTCCACGTAGGCTGGAGAGTCGACCGCACCCCACCCAGCTTTTCCACACTCTGCTCCCGCGCTGACCGCGGTTTTGCCCCTCCAGAGCACGTGGTTTTCTCCGGGCCTACCATCAGCACCCAAGGAAAAGCAAACGTCAGTTTCCGAATATTTTAGCTACTGTGTTTTCTCATTTCAGGGGGTTTGTAGTCATGGATTCACATCCACTCGTCTGGAAAAAAATATTCTTCGTCAGATACTTTCACGCTTTTAAATCTTCTGACCCCCACACACTAATCCACACTCGTGGTCACTAGGTCCACAGCCCTCCTGAGCCAGGAGCAAGGTCTCAGAGAAGTAGAAAGCAACCCTCAAAGGAGAGACCTTTTTTGTCTTTAGAACCACTTCCTCCTACAGGAGAATGAGTCACCATGGTCAAGGCAAGACATTGGGCACAAAAAATTTCCTAACCGTCTGCGTCTCTGGTCACATCAGACATGAGATGACAAATGTGAGAGTGTAACCAAAATGCACACAGACTTTTTACCCAGCCGCGTACTTTGTTCTCCAGGTCAGAAAAGTATAGACATGGATTAAAATTTCCCCTTCCCCTTTTCGGTCCCCACTATTCTGATTAAGACTCCCATTGCAGGGTCCTCAACATTTTAGTGCCTTTCACGCTGCTTGCCTTCGTTCTCCTTAGGAGTACAAAATATGCCTTCATAGCAAAAACACAGTCGCTCTGCACGCCCAAGCCCCAGCTGGAGGCCTGGCTTCCCACCGGTACCTGGAAAATGTCTCCAGGATGGATTTACGTATACAAATGGATTCCACGTGCCCCGTTTCCATGGAGAAGCAGAAGTGGGCCGATAAGGGACACCGATGGCATCTTGACATTAAAAGAAAAACAGTGACTGAGGATATGCAACGTGGTTTTGACGAAATCCGCTCGTGGTCCGCCTCTGCTGCCCGCACCTGCCTCTCTCTGGCCTGGCCAGCGGGACGCCTCGCGCAGGCCCCTCGCCCTGTGTTGAGATGGTGCCGCTGCCCTTTTCGGCTCTCACAAGCCTGTGGTCTGTGTCTGACCCAACTCAGTGGCACTGACCCTGTCACTTCTGGGAGAGGAGGAAAGAAAAGCCGTTTAACCACACACACAAAAGTCAAAACGACTGAAGCTTGTAGGTTCCAGTGGGAAATATGTGAGTGCTGGGGTTCCAGAGAATTCCCTTCCCACGGGACGTTTGAGGAGCTAGAGGAAAAGATAAAAGTATTTATCATTGAAAACCAAAAGTGGAAGCGGTGCACCTGCACTGTGGAGCAGCGCAGGCTAGCAGTCACACGAAGAGTGAGGAAGCTTCTGTTCCATGTGTTGCCGTTACGTGGGAAGGGAAATTTTAGTGATTTTTTTTTTAATAAAAGTGCTATCACTGCCGGACAAAATATGATAGAGGCTCCTACCAATGAGGACAAACGAGTAGGAGGTTTTATTGTCGTTGGCCTAGATAGTTTGAATCCTTATAGGGGAAACTACTGCGCCCCGGTGTTTTCTTTAGTTAAATGGAAGCTATAACGGCTAATCTTCCCTTTTCAATCAAGACTTGAAAGGCCAGTCACCTTGCCCTCCTCCATGCCTGTGGGCAGTCAGCTGCTACTGATGCCTCAGGAATACTCAAATGCAGATACACAACCCCTACCGGCTTCCTTTTCGCTTTGTAAAGCACAGTGGGAAACCTTTTACCTCGCACCCTTGTCTCCAGCACTCCCTCCCTTTACCGCATCCTGCACCCCATCGCAGCCTGATCTTTCAAAGACTGGCTGCCACACACGTGGACCACATTTCCGTCCAGAAGTTGCAAACGCTATCTAATGTTCACAGGGCAAACCAACGGGACGGGTTGCTAGGGAAACAAGGCCATAAACTCACACCATCGATTCTCTGATTGGAGGGGGCAACCAGACCTGCACCGGCTGGCTGACTCAGGGGTGAGGCCAGGGGGGTTGTGAGGTGAGAACAGTGAGGAATATATGATGAAGCCTTTATGCACTTCCCAGTTTCAGCCCAGGCCTGGAGAACAAAAAGGTGGGTTTTGAGATTCAGTGTCAGGTGCATCTCTCCCTGATTGTGTCGGATGCCTCATGTGGCAGTACCATCAAAGGTTTTCCCCGCTCAGAGAGTAACTGCGAACTAACTCAGACCCAAAGACGATAAAAACTTTATCACTTGTTACATCCACCCAACTACTGACCGTAGTTTAAATAGTGTGGGTATTATACTCAGGCCAGGCAGAGAAAACGTGGGAGAAATAATTGAGGCAGGACCAGCAATCCACGGACGTGCATCCAGTTCAGGGAAAGGTAAAGAATAAATCTGAGTGTGAGAGCCGGACCGAAGCCTGACTCTCTAAGCCGTGACCTCGGTGACGTGCGATCAAAGAAAGATGAGCCTGAAGAAGATTAGCGACCAGGCCGGCCGTCATGGAGGACGTGGCCCGGCAGATACTACTACAATATTTATAATAATGATAATGATAGAAAACCATAAATCACAGTCTATTCTCCGCGAGGCACTTTATTCATTAGATATTCAAACTCCGAAACAACTTAGCAATGTCGTTTTACAAGAGAACACGGAGGTGTCTCGGAGACATCGAAGGCCTTCTTAAGGTTCCCCAGCAAGAAAGTGGCAAGGCTGGAAATTAGATTCGGGTCGGTCGGGCCCACTGATACAATCAAATGAAGACCGAACTGCCGTAGGTGAAAGTCATTTATCTAAGGGGGTAGAACTGGAGGTGTGGAAAGTAAGGGACCCAGGAATTGTCGTTTTATATTTAGGGCCAGGCGGTGACGGAGATGAGGGGTAAAGGCATTGGTACCTCTGCAAGGGAAAAATGGGCTGGACCGCCTGTGGTTTAAGAGCTTGGCTTCTAAAGGGGGTTGTGAGAATCATCACAAACATTACTGACCAGGCAAACCACCCTGCTCTTCTCATCCCAGACCTCCGCAGGCCTGGTGTAGGCCTGGGGACACAGGGCGGGCTGCACCAGTGCAGAGGGCCAGAGAAGCAGGCAAACAGGGCATCACGTAAACCCAGGAGGTCCCACCCACAGCAGGGCCCTGCTCCTTCTTCCCCACAGTGAGAAGCTAAGTCGTGGGGAGCTGTGGCCACAGGCACTGGTCTCAGGGCTGGTGACCCTGCAGCGGGCTCGCTGCCACACTGGAGGGGAGGCTCAGATTTCTGCACGGGCCCCCGGTATCCAAAAGGCTGAGGACTGCTGGGCATTGGAAGCATTTTCTGTTTACTTGTTTACAAGCATCCATCTTCTGGAATTAAAAATTCTCCGGAGAAAATCAGGTTCCCATCTGAGGGCAATTTATGATGGTGTGAGGTGTCGGGTGAGGCTGGGAGGGTGGGGATTTGGTGTCCTTTCTGTGGGTGTGAGGTGTTCCAGCCACAGGATGTGTAGCATTCAGGCACAGTGTGGGCGCTCCGTGCAGAATGACTGAGATGGCATCTCGCTGGCACCTCTCGGACACAAATGTCCCCAAATGTGCAAAAGCCTTGGAAAATAACATGAAATCGCCTTGACTCACACACCAGCAGATTGTAAGTGCTCTTCTTGTTTTCTCTTTTTCTTTAGAACTAGAAAACATTTTTCAGGCTCTCGCAGGAGCACGGATGTCACAAAGCAGGGCACACCACGCATCTGGTTGTTAATTCCGTTGAGACACAAAGGAAGTCAGAAAATCTGTTCTTAAATGATGTCTTGATGCGAGAGTGAAAATGAGTGACTTGTAAATGCGCAGTGAGCTGTCAGCTATGCACCCGAGGGACATGGGATCAGAACTGCCACCCGACTCGGAGTCCCCATTTTAATTTCGTCATGGGGATTAATAGCTCTCGGTTGACCAGAAAGACATCCGGCCTCGCCAGGCTTTAGTTTGCCTGTCTCTGAAGTAGAGAAGAGTCAGGGTGACCACTCCTGCCGGCTCCGGGCCCATGACGTTTGCAAAGTGTTGACCCATTTCCAGGGGCGAGACTGCTGGGATGCGCGGATCGTTTTCTCAGAGATGTGTGACGTCGTCTTCTTATCAGACGTGCTTCATGCGACAAGAAAGATGCTGTCACTCGTGCCGAGAATCTGAAAGTCAATTTTAAGGCAAAGTCAGACAACTAAAAATATAAAGGATCACATTCCTGCTATGTGCCAGGAACTAAAAAAAAAAAAAGAAAAAAGAGGGCAGAGATGAAGTCTCTGCCTTCAAGGAAGAAACAGATGCACTGATCACACCCCACAATTACAGGTAACGGGGTGGGAGTAGTGAGCCGTGTTTCCAGGATGTGGGCATATAAATGCGACACCGGATCTTTGTGATCCCGGGGAAGTTGAAGCTACCAATATGCAACTGAGTTGCCTGTGGACAGACAGACATTCCCCACTGCACGCCCCCCACACACACACCAACAGAGCTCTTGGCACCTTCCCCAGAGAAAACAGAAGTCATCCCCACAGCGTCTCTGAAATTCCTAGGTAACCAGCGTTCTTGAAAGCCTCCCCGAAGAGGGAAGGACAGGGAGATGAAGCTGTCTGTTGGGTTCAGTCCTGTTAGGTATTAAATTTCCCTGGAGCTGCCGTTGCCGGCCAAGATGAAGTCGGATCTCTCTCACCAACTAATGCTCAAAACCAATTTTTAAAGAAAACCCACCTACCTAAGGAATATGAAAACTAAACAATAGAAGGCAGGTTAGAGAGAAGAGTCAAAAATTGAAGAAAAACCAGCATGGGAGTGAGTGTTTGGGGTTATTTTTCCTCTTTATTCTCACATCTGAAAGTGGTCCCAGTTATAGGACCTTGCAGCAGGCAGACCTCTGAACTCTGAGAGAAATCTCTTTTTTTTAATTTAATTTTATTTTATTTTTTGACTAGAGTATGAAAGGGTGCCCCCAACAAGCTGAAAAGGATGAGACCCATCTCAATTTTTTTCTTTATTTTTCACTTTTTCCCCCTCCCACTTTTAACACAACGGTGGCCATAGACTGGAACTTCATGGCAGTGGCTGTGGCATGAGAACTTAAAACACTGAGAATAAAAACAAAAACAAAAACAAAACAAAACAAAAAACAGTCTCTCAGGTCAGAGGTTCTGGCAAAGGGTTCCTAATGTTCCAAGGGGATGGATAAAACCTAAAACTATGGTTTTCTCTCTTTTTGCCTCACCACTGTGCCCTGCGCGCAGCACCAGTCACGTGGAGTCACAAGCAGGGTGGCCCGAATGAGTTCTAAGAGGAACTTGACTTTCCGGCCGGAGGAGCCCAGCACAGTGATCTTGGGGTCTGGGGAGTTTGGGGGAGGTCAGAACTGGAGAGGGCAGCGCTCTGATTCTCCATCCAAACCAGCGCAGGTTCTGGGCGGGTGACCAGGCCGCACCAGACAGACGCGCGGAGCGCAGCCACCTGGCGGGGAGACCACAGTTGCACGGGGCTTCTGATCTGCACCTCGATGGGTTGGGATGCTGCTAAACCAAACCAACAGACAAACAAACAATCGACACTCTCCAGGGTGTTTTCCTGGAAACAATAAATGCAACAATCTCCAGAGAATTTTTAAAGGATCCGGAGTCTCACAACATAACATCACATCTTCAAAACTACGATCTGAAATTTGTTGATAAACAAAGAACCAGGGAAAATCTATCAAGAGATGTTAATCCACTCAAAAGCAGCAAAGTGAGCATTCTTTAAAAGTACCTATCTAGACCATCTTCTGAGCCATTAAATAAATCTTTAAATTTTTAAATAATTGAAAGCATACCAAGTATGTTGGCAATAACAAGTATATATGACCATAACAGAGTTAATGGGGAAAAAAAGAAAGATATCTGAAAAATACCCAAATATTTGAAATTAAACAACACAATTCTAAACAGGCCATTGGTCAAAGAAGTTTCAGGAGAAAAAAAAAATAGTTTTAAATGAATGACAATGAAAATACAACACAACAATTGTAGGAAGTGTTTAGAGAGAAAAGTATAGCATTAAATGCTTATACTAAAACCAAAGTCTCAAATCAATATTTGAAACGTTCGTGTTAAGAAACTGGAAAAAAAAAAAAAACTAAACCCAAAGCAAACACAAGAGAGGAAATACTAGAGATAAGAGCAAAAAATCAAAGAAAGTGAAACCAGAAGAGTAACAGACGAAGTCCATGACAATGTCAATAAAATATATAAAGCTTTAGCTAAACTACAGAGAGAGAGAGAGAGAGAGAGAGAGAGAGAGGCCTATGACCCCAGGGGACCCAGGCCCCTTAGGGAAACTGGGAGTTCGCTGGGGAAGACTATCAGGACCTTGGAACTCAGGATGAAGAGAACCGCTCAAGGAGGGGCTGTGGACGGTCCCTGCAGACCCCCAACAGGTGCCAGAGCAACGAGCAGGTGGAGCCTGGGTATCTGGAACCAGGCTGCACCCAGTCATGCTCAGCCTAGCTCCTGATAAGGGCCCAGCTCTAATAACTGTCAGACACCAGGAGGTGTGGCTGGTGAGGTGCAAAGATCCCCGCAGGGAACCTAGAGAAGGAGAGCCTCTGGAGAGTGAGGACTTTTGATTCAGCCAGAGTCAGGTTCAAGGCTGGGCTCCTGCTCAGGACAAAGTAAACTCCTGTGGTGCCCCCATTTGCCCCCCGCCCAGCTGTAAGAGGCGAACCCTAGCACAGCTAGAAAGGAGAGTGGCTGGACACCGTGCCTGGCATGCAGCAGGTGCTCGCTGCATACTGGTTTCTTTCCACCCCCTCCCCACCAAGAAACCAGCTCCTCAAGGTCATTTGTCAGAATTTTCACTTTGGGGAAGAAAGGCCTGAGTCCTCGAAGAGCCAGGCAGAACCTGTGGCAGCCACAGGGACCAGTCCCTTGAGGAGGATGGACATGCAGGAGGGGTGTTCCCCAGGACAGCCCCGAAGTGCGGGGCCCTGGGCCTAAGAGAGCAGCCAGCTGAGGCATGGGCTCACAGCAGCTGTCTGCACAGGCAGTAGGGCCTTCCAGAAGGGCGCAGGCCGGATTCACCCATCTAGGGAAGACACACGAAGAGAAGGGGCACATGCAGGTAGGTGGGGCGACACGCTGGGCCTGAGGAGAAACACTGCACAGCCGAAGAGAGTGGATTCTGAGAGGGTCTGAATTCGGGTTAAGTCACCCCTGCCCCGGACCAGCCCCTGGTCTGTAACTTCTAGCACAGGAGGTCAGGAGCAGCCCTGCTCCACCCCCGTCTACCAGCCGGTCACACAGAGCTGGTCCTCCTCCGGCCACACAGCAGGGTCACAGGCCGCAGGACAGCTCTGTTTCTGAACATCAAAGTGGGTGGCAGTAGAGAGGCTGCACTCCCTCAGGGGTGGCTTCCCGGGCTCCCAGAGCTGAAGGCTGCATTCCAGTGACAGGCAGGGCACAGGTAGCAGGCTAGTTCTTGCATATCTGTGACACCCCCTCTGGAAAGTTCCAGAGATCCTGGTATGGAACCCACAGGGAGAGGAGATGGGTGGATCCTGCAGGTGCGAGCTGGCCAACCGGTCAAAGGGATTTAAAGGAGCCTGTTAATTTGAACTTATTTGTGTCCACCTGGTGGAGAAGCCCTGGAAAGGTAGGTCAGGTGGGAATAGTGATGATGAGGAATTAGCACTTATTGAGCATCTGTCATGGGCCAGGGCTCATCTTATTTACTCCCATCATGACCCTGTACCCTCTCTCTCCTTCTTCCCCTCCTCCTCCTCCTCCTCTTTTCTGCTTTATTGTAAGAAATACCTTGATTAAAGGAAACTTAGGAAGCAGAAACGTAAATTTCACGATGGGTCCTTTTCACTGGGCTTTGATTTTATGGCACGAACATAAGCCGGTTCTCATTTAAAAACAACATATTTAATAAAACCAATACTTGGTAAATATTTGCTGATTTAATTCATGGAACATGTGGATGCTAACTGAAAATATATTCCACATGCCCTAGAGGTGAAAAAGATTGTTTTCGGACGGCACTGCCATACCGCAGGGACACTCCTCCCACGTTTTTCCAGGTGACTGTCCCCCTCTCGCCTCAGGACCACCCCAGGATGCTGGCTGACTACCGGCCTCCCAAGTAGCCCTGAGTTCATTACAAGTAAAAGTGGTTTTTATACATTTTATACCTTTTTGCCCATCTGTTTGGAAGAAGCAGATGAAAATTTACGATTTTAACAGACAGTGTTTACTCAGAACAGAAGCTAGATTAAAAGATCAGCCGGGGCTCAGAACACACAGGTTTCTCTGTAGATCTAGCCAAATGTGAGACCAGGGACCGGAGGGAACCCAACATGTAGGCGACACTCTGCAGGCCGCCCCTGCGGCCCCCACCTGCCCTTGCCGCACGACTGCACACACAGCCAAGCGACTGACTCCTCAGAGGACTGGGGGGGAGCCAGCGCTGGCGGCAGGCTTGGCGCCTCTCGGTGCCAGGAGCCACCTGCACCAGCGTGGGGCACAGGGACAGCCAGAGGGGCCTGCAGCCAATGCCTTCTAGAAGCCAGCAGAGGTAGGGCTCATCCGCCCCACGCACCTCCAGCCAGGAGGAGCCACCTGGAGGATGGGGGTGGGGAGGAGGCCTGGGAGGGCCTTAGCCACCTGTGGTCCCCAGGCCCGCAGCTGTGTGGTCACTAGGTGCTGAGGGGAGTGAACTGATTGCAGCTCCAGGTCCAGAGGAAGTTCCTGGGTGACCTGGGCAAGTTGCTTCTCTCAGAGCCCGCCGCACAGCACACCACCCCTCACTTAGTGGCAGAAAATGAGCATTTATCATCTTTTTTTTGTGTGGGGGTTGATGGGGCCAAGCTCGACAGTTTCTGGTTCTTTCCGTTGACGTGTCTGGTGTCCGGCCGGTGAGTCCTATATAGCTGGGACTGGAACTTGCCCCTCCAGTGAGTCCCCCTTTCGCAGCGTGGTCCCTCCTTGCGGACTCTCCAGCATGGTGGCTTTGGGGCAGCTGGACATCTTACTCCCAGGGAAACTTGCCTTGGAGAGAGGCAAGTGCAGGTCAATTGCCTTTTGTGACCTAGCCTCACAGGTCACAGGTGGAGGCAATCTCAAGTCCCGGCCTTGGTTGGGCCTGGGGAAGAGTACAGGTCCCTCTTCTGGATGGAGAGGGTATCAGAGTAGACAGCCATGCTTTGAAACCTCCATAAGGCCTCAGTTTCCCTCTATGTTAAGTGGGAATAATAATGCTTCTTGGGCTAGATCTTTTGGCGGGGGGATGGGAGGATATGTGGGGCTAATGCAGATGAAAGTCGCCACGCTTTCACGTGGTGACAGTTAAGGGGCTGTCGCAACCTGAGAGATGGACCGTTAAGAAAAGTTGCCTCATTGTACTAATTCTCAAATTGGACCACGTTATAGTATTTCAGGGCCTGAGAAGCAGAGGCAGTTTTCTCATTGACATTCTCCTCTTCAGTAAATAGATCGCTCGAGCTGTAAGAATCTCACCCATGGGACCAATAATAAAGCCATTCAGAAAAAAAAAAAAGAGAGAGAACTACAGCCTGTAGGCGGTTTTTGTTTTTTCCCTGAATTTGCCCTTCATCAAACTCAGGACGCCAATCACGGCATCGCATCTCGTTAACCCACTGCCAAGCTGCGTAGGGAATGTTTGTCATGGAAAGAACTTAAAACAAAAACGAGTTGCCATCGTCCTGTTTATCATAAAATACAATTGTCGTTTTTATTCCACGTATAGAAAGAAATAAGTAAAAACGTGTCCTGCACCAACCACCTCAATTGTCACACTCATAACAGTTAAGTGAGGAACGTGTGAGCTAGAACGCTTGGTTGTCAGTGTTTGGAAACGGGAGCCGGTTTAACAGAAAAGGGAACCGCAGGGCTTGGGCCCTGCACTGTAGGAACATGGCCAGGGCTCAGGGAGGGAGTGAGGGGGGTGTGAGACCAGCCAGTGAAACGCGGGGTTCCCCTCCCCACCGGCCCCTGCCTCTCCCCAGGTCTGTTCACTCCACTCTTTCTGCAGCCTCCGTGCCCAGCGTGAGGCGGCTGCTCCATCAGTTTTTATTCTGAGCCCTTCATTGAGCAGATGTGCCCAAGCTAAATTAGACCTCTTAGTGCTAGGTTCAAATTCTTGGAAGAGAGGGTATGCGTGGCCCTGCATGGGTCAGCATCCAGTCGCCTGGGGTCAAGGGGCAAGTCACATAGCATGGCTGCAGGTTCCTGGGTGTAGGTGGGCAAAGTGGGGATACGAGGAGGGCAGGGCCGGCGGGGAAGGGCTCGGGGGGTCCTTTTGAAAGGCAGGGACACTCCAGAGGGCGGCTGCTACAACGTTTTTACGATTATTTACTCACACGTTTCCCTGTTTTATTAGACTTAAGGGCAGGACTACGTTTTCGTCATTCGTTCCATTGGTATCAAGCACACTGCCCAGCCCGTAGTGAGGGCTCGGTGGGGGCTAGAGTTGTGAGTGGAAGTTTTTACCATCACATTTCTTAAACAACGAAACCACCCAGAGCTCTGGCCACGGGTGCAGACTTTGGGAACCTGGTGATCATCGGCCCACGTCTCTTTTAACTCCGTGTCATTTGAAATGGAACCCAAAGGCGCATGTTGGTGTTTGGAAACAGACTTCTCTAATATGGT
Organism: Cynopterus sphinx; assembly: GCA_030015415.1. Lineage (NCBI taxonomy): Eukaryota > Metazoa > Chordata > Mammalia > Chiroptera > Pteropodidae > Cynopterus > Cynopterus sphinx. The sequence continues at coordinate 5,357,255 of CM057391.1, forward strand.
TCCTTCTCTTTAAGGAGATGCCACAAAATGCATTTTGGATGGGATTCTTACTGCTTAGGATGAATGGCAGAGCGCGTACAATGATCGAGGTTATATCCGAGGACGGATGGAGCATTTGGGCTAATAATCTAAATAATGCTAATAGGGATTGAAGACAGGCAACGTGCGTTTGAGAGCCTGTGGACCAGAGACACCCAGGAGCTTTACTAAATCCATTCATGTGAAATGAAAGGAAGGGATTTGGGGTGGATTATTGGGAGAAGATTGAAGGCAGGAGAAAACAGGCCGCGAGAATCTGTCAGGCTAGCCCTTCTCCAAGAGAACCAAAATTATACGCCAGTCTCATTTTAATCATCACAGCGTTTGTTTTGTTTTAGTTTTTGGGAGCTAGAAGGGGCTTAGGGAGTCGCACATTTCATCCCCTCACAGTGTCATTAAGTAACTTGGGCAAAGTCACCTCGCTGCCCTGGAACGTCACAAGCATGTAGATGTCCTGGGAGAAGTGGCTTGTTTCCCCCCAAGGCCTGTCATTTGCTGTTTCAAGGGGGAGAGTTCTCAGCCAGGAGTGATTTAATCTCATGCAGTAAATGCTGTGGCTTCTGGAATTTTTGTCCGGGAGTCATGGCAGGCGGCGGGCTGCCTTCAACCTCATCCCAGCTCATCCCAGCAACTGCAATCTTGTGACGTGGTCCTTCTTCCCCCAGCTACTTTTCTAGCCCCCTTTTCCAGAAAAGCACGAGGCCGGGAGGCCTGGCACAAGCTGCGGATGTCTGTCTAGTCCTGTGCCCCTTGCAGCTACCTTTCCCAGCTCAGCCACATAAATACCTTTTCCCCTGGGTCTATTTTCCAGGCGGGTCATTCCCACGGTGACGGTGTCGCAGCCCGCCGGGGTGTCGCAGTAGGTGCAAGTCATTTGTTACTAACAATAGAGTTCCAAAGCCTGCCAGTGACTTACTTCTCAATACATAAATTAAAGAGTCCCCAAGTTAACCCCCATGCCACACTCAGTTGCCCTGAACACCCTTTCTCGTGAAAGCCTGTAATTGTCGCACGGGCTTTTACAGCCTTTATGTTCAAGGATGCACTTTTTAGCTCTCCCGGAGAACCACAGCTCATGGTGTCTGTCTTTCATGAATGTTCCTCCTCACTAGTCAGGCAAGGGTTACGTGGACTGCCCCCATCTGGCTTCACCCCCAGCATCCCCTCGCTGTCTGATTTCACCCTGTAAATTGGGAATAATGAACGTATGCGTCTCGTAGGCGATTGAGAGGATTAAATAATGTGCCTGGAAGACACAGCATAGTGCCTGGGCCCCAGGAAATGCTAGTTTTATAGCAGCCCCTGTTACTTGTTATTGTGAGGTTTTTCATTTTGGGATGTTTTTAGACCCTTCTGTCTTTGGGCGTAAAGAGCAAGCACATCATTCCTACGTGGAATTGGTCCTGCGCAGAAATACCTAGGGTGCCTCCACCAGGATTTCTTTGGTTTCCAGATGCTTATAATTCCATGCTCCTCTTTCTTGGCTGGCTCTAGAAATGTCTCAGGCCCGGAGAGTTCCAGAAAAGCGGGATTTGGTGCCAGGAGCTTTTCTCCGAAGCCTTTCAGGACTCTCTTCACTGGCTCCTCACTCATTCCTTGATTCATTCCTCTTTCTCTACATCCATCACTCTCGGGCTCTTTCTGTTTCTGGCCAGTTCGGGAAGGAGGGGGGTGGGGAGCATCTGCGACGCCTCTAGGCCCAGGGCAGGAGCAAGAATCTAGGTGGCATGTCCTGGTGTTCCAGGAGGAGGTCCCAAACTATTTTCCAACTGGTGCTGGGTACCACTCTGCACAGGGGATTAATTTAACATTTGTGACCTGTTCTAAGTGTTGGAGAGACTACCGTGGGGGGACTCAGAGGCTGGCACCACGACAAGGCTCTGCCTCCCATGTGTGAGAGCCACTTCTGCGTTCTGATCAGGCTGACACCCCACATTCCTCGTTACCTTATTGTTTTTTTTTCTTTTTACGGTACAGACCCTGCGTAAAGACAAATTAATAATATATACTAAAAATCTATCATATACCCAAGGAATAAGAGCAGGGGTGATGTCTTCTTTCCTTGAAGCTGTGGGTCTCGGCCTCGCCATTTGGCAGTCGCTTGGGGAATTTCTAGTGGGTACAGATGGCCTCTCTTTCTGGTTTCATTGGTCTGGGGGAGGTCTACCTGGTTGCATCTCGAAAAGTCTCCCCATTCATGTTAATGCTGGCAGAGCTTCAGGGGTGAGACCAGGCGGGCCTGGGGGTCTGCACTGGGCAGCTGTGGATAGACCCCCTGCTCTCCTCCCCACTTCAGGTTCCAAGGGAGGGGTTAAGTGACACCAAAGATGCTTCCCACAGAACCCCAAGTACTGTGACTGCGTAGCCTCTTAACAAAGGTTTATAAATAGCACACGACCCGCTGTTATCTCCCTCATTTTCTTGGCAGTATTTTCAGGACCTGTTTCCAAGATTCATCTCAGACTAGTAAAGAAGAGTTATTACGGAGATTTCATAGCTATTCCTCTGAAAATATGACTCCAGAAAGGAGGATGAAAGGTAAACTTTGTGAAAATGTATCTCTATTGCTCTTTCCAGTTCTTTCTACAGGCAAGATTTGTTTCCCTCTCCTGAGTGTCTCCTTCACAAATGTATAGATTTTTAAATATTAATAACAGGTCAATTTGAGAAAAATTTTTGTTTTCGAAAAACGCAAAATGGAAGCAAAAGAAAGAATCTTAATTTACTCGGGAGCAGGATCTCCCAACACTCAGAAGTGATTTATTTGGAGAGAATGAATCTTAAATTCATTTTGGAATAGATACATCTTTGCGAGGTGTGATCGGGAATCTCCCGGCTAGAAATGCTACCTATGGCCTCACCCCAAAGCCCCACTCCCTAGGGGCAGGGGCAACAATCTGCATCTTAAGCAAGCTGCCTAGGTATCATGCTCTACTTTATTTTCTAAAGCAGCAGCACCATCTTTAAATTAAATTGTGCATGGAGTCCCAGTAAATAAACTGGTGAAGGTGGGGCTCTCTGTCGCACACAGTCGTGAGGAGGCAGACTTGAGGTTCAGCAGGCGGCCTGTCGTGGAGGTTTAGAAAAACTCTCCTGAGCTTTTCCACAGCCCGCTGCTTAAGGGCCCCCAAACATCGGTGTCCTCAGCCTCCACACTTCCACTGAGCTGCCCGTCCTCTGACTCGTCCCCTTTCTGCTGTCCCTCTGTCTTCTCTCCATCCTCATCGGGCCATCCTTGTTAAGGCCTTCAGTGTGCTTCTCGTCTGACCGGACTCTTTCTCTCTCAATCATCTTATTCACACAGTGGCTTCTGAAACACATGCCTTTGTCCAAATAGTCATAAAAGAAATTCAGAACACAAAAGGATGCAACGAGGTGAATACCTAATTTTTTTAACAATTGCAGGGAGCACATGATGAGGTGGGTGGGGCAGAGGGATGGCTTAAGGATGAGAGGATAAATCACGTGGTACATCCAGGAGCTTACCCTGGAGAAAAGGGGATGGGTGACTGGCCCCAGAAGTCTACATGAATCAGTTTCCCACCTTATCTGTGTCTGGTGGCAGGTGAGAGGGAGGCTCAGACTCCCAGTTAGGTGTTAGCAAAGGCCCGCTGTATGCAAGCAAGTCCTGGTCCAGAGTAGAGGCTAGAGGCTAGAGGTTAGAGTTCATTGGCTCCTGGTATGCCTAAGGCCACCAGGGTGTGGGGAATCTAGCATCTTTCTGGGAGAAGTTTGCTCAGGTGTAGCTAGATTTACGGGGTTTGAGAGCTGGGGTCCATGTTGGGGGACCCTGGGCCTTTTATGCTCCAATTATTACTTCATTCATTTATTCACTTTTTAATCCATTTGTTTATTCCTGAAACTTACATTTGTGTTTCTTGACTTCCTCATTCCAAATTTTAGGATGCTCATTTTAGCAGCATCTATGGCGTGCCAGGCAAACAAGGGTTTCAGAAACATTCTGTTCCCTGCCTATAACGCCCTTTTCACGTTTCTTTCTGTGCAAACAAAATCTATTGTTCTAACAAGGCTTAGACCAGCTTGCACCCCCTCCCTGAAGACTCCTGGACCATGTCAGTCATGAATGGGCTCTTCCCTTTGGAGCTCTTTCAGTACTTATGCTCTGAATTGCATATTTTCGTCCATAACTACACTTTGTTCCAGCTTGCCGTGCTTCTCCGACCAAACTGTTAAGCCTTTTGGGGATAGGGACTTAGTATGTGAATTTTTAATGTCGCTAATATCTACTAAGGCTCTGAGGACACAGTAAGGCCCCAATAACGGAAACTGCATGTTAGAGAGACAGGCCCCTCTGCAACCCGTGGTTCTTGAGGACACACTCTAAGTAGGACTGATAATGAACTCTCTGAGTTTCTCAGGGACACTCACTGGAGCATGAACAGTTTACATTACAAGGTCGACTATGGCAGACACTAGATAAAAATGTGAGAGGCAATGAAGTAGCAATTTACATTTGTCCTCACCAGAGACTAAAGAAATATAACACAGTGACAAGTTTGGCGTCTGCTGAGAGGCGAATGTTATACAGAAATGCTTTGTTGCATCCTTCTGTTTCTGTGAAGGGTGCTGGGGGTAGGCAGGGAGTTCCTCTCTTGATATGAGCAACTGCTGACGGAAATTGCCAGAATCTAGAACTTGACTCCAAAACACTTCTCCAATAAGACAATCAAGTGACCTAGCCCAGGAAAGGAGGATTAGAAGCCACAGAAAAGATTTTCCTTTTGTTTTCACTCTCTGGGTAGGAGAGCAGGGGCCGGGAAAAGGGAGAAATTTGGCAGTTTTAAATGAAGCCTTTAAAATGTCAGTTTGAAACACTTAGAGATGTTCCCCTGGTCTCTATACTGCGATTATGACTAAGCCTGCTTTGGGGGCATTTACTTGTTTTCCTCTATTATTTTATGCTCTTCCTTTTTTTTTTTTATATGCTCATTTCCTCCTTTAAGCTTCCTTCTCCTACCCTCAAAGTTCTTAAAAATTATTTTTAGTTAAAATCTTTTATTTCAAATGCCCAAAGTGGAGCTTTTAGCGAGAAAAGGGTTGGGTTTGCACCCTGGGGACCAGGCCGGGGTTTTTATTCTGACTGATGGACTCCGATCCTTGGATTCTGTCTGCCTTGGCCCGACATCTCTATTGTGTCACGTAGGGAAGCACCTTCCTGGTGCATACGGAATTCCTGAAAGGCAAGGCACACTGAAGGGGGTCAGTAATTGTAACGTTTAACTACGTTCGTTATTCATAATTCCGAATCAGTTCATAGGATCATCCGTGCACAGTGCCCAACACAGTTTTTAAAACGCAGCTTTCAATTTCTTCTCTTCCCTTTCCTACCATCCACCACTAAGTGGCAGGCACTGGCCTATGGATAGATATGATGAATAAGAAGCTGTATCTATTTGCTCCTCCGGTGGATCTCGTAGTTATAAAGACGAAGTGAAATCTGGCGTGTAACCTTCCATGGGTGTTCTAGTTTCTGCTCCACCACCCTCCTCCCTGAGTGTGAAACATCCTCCTTTTCTGGGGGGTCAGGGTAGAGGGAAAGAGGTGTTGTTTACTGTTTTGGCCAGGCTTAATAACCCACCAAATGGGCATCACTTGCAAAGCACATGTGGGAAGCAGGGAACTTCAGGGGCGGGGCCGCTGCTCAAATAGCTGCGAAGCTTCAAGCCCAGAGAAATTGGTCCAAAGATCACACCCGTTCCTGGCTCTTCTGCATCCTACTTCTCTGCATTTTCACACTCATCCTGGACTGTCAGCCCCAGGCTCTGGCAGAACAGAGGACCTGCCATCCTCTTTATACATCAGCCACTGCTTTCAACATCATTGAACAATTACTTCGAATAACTGTTACTTTACACACATTGTCTTATTTAACTTTCACAAACCTGTAGGGTAGATGTGTTTATTGCTCTCCTTTTCGGGATGAGAAAACCGAAACCGAAACATCCGAAACTGAAAAAGCTCTAGTAACTTGGCTGATGTCACAGGCCTGTTTCATGTCAGAGCAAAGACTGGACCTGGGCCTAAAGTCACCATGTTTTTAACCAAAACCCTACACTGCTTCTCTCAGTTTTCTCCACTTGGTAGCCAAGCGAAAAAGAGGACTCATCAGCACTGGTGGACTGGAGAAGAACCCACTGGGTGTGTCTTCAACATAGGTGTCACTCTTTCAATTCAATCCAATGAGCTTCCACAGCCAGGCTCTGGGCTATGCTCTGTGAGACCACATGAACTTGAGTAGAGATTCTCTGCCCTCTAGTAATTCAAGATCATGGGAGAGGAGGGCTAAAAATAAATGACTTTCAAGCGCACTGCAGAAGCAGCCTTATGAAACATTAGTCGGTTATGCTCCTTCAGTCATTCATGAGGTCACTCATTTATTCACCTAACAAGTGTTTTCTCTGACAAAACAGTAGCAGCTGAAGGCAGGTAGTTCCGGAACCCAGGCCTGCGGAGTCCAGGAGGAGACAGACAAGCAACCCCATACTTCTAATACTGAGCGTCCTTTTCCATGTATTTTTCTAATCATTTTTAACAGATCAGTCCACAAGTTATTTGATTACCTTTAAAAGACGTTGAATTTGGTTTCTTTTCATCTACAGGGTAATAATTTAAAATTAATCCAAGCGGGTATCACTGGATCCAGCTGAAACACCATTTCAGAAACCAAGCGTTCTGAATCCCACTTTCCATAATTAATAAACTGCCTAAAAACAGTGGCTCCCTGCTCCAACGAAGACTAGTGAAAAATCCAGATCCACAAAATACCAGATATAGGAGGGACTGATTAATGGGCATGGCAACAAAAAAAACTTCCCCTTTCCGGAAGCACTCATCACCCCTTAAAAAAAGCATAATAGCGAACGAGTGTCAGTTATTAACTTCTCTAATAAACACATCTCAGGGCAGAGCAACTTCAAAGAGGACCCACAGCACGTGGAGATGCTGAGAGTACCGCGGAGGTCCTCGGTGCACAGCACCGGGCCTTTCGGGGACGAGCCCAGGGGACACCGCTGGGATGGGCTGGGAACTCCTCAGCTCCCGGGGGTGCTACAGGGGCTGTGCGCAGACGCGGGGTGCAGGGGGGACCGTCCCGAGGCCGTGGGAGAGCACGTGCGTTCCCGACCGAAGTTCCCCGTTTAATCAGCAAATTACACTTCTCGGCGCTCTGTCCTGGAGGCCCCACCCTGGAGCCCCGACTCGGGCCGGGAGCTCCCCGAGCCCTTCGCCGCCGCCCCCCGGGAGTGGGGTGCGGGAGGTGACCCCGCGGCCCGCACCCGCGGGGGGAGGGGGTGCACGGGGCCGGGACCCGGCGCCCGCCCCGCTCAGCGACCCGCGCGCGGCCGTCCCGGGGACAGCCCTGCGCCGCGCAGCGGGCTCCGTGCGCCGCCGCCGCCGCCATCGGGTCGCCACACTGACCCAGCGGCGCCCGCACCCCAGACCGGGCGCTGCCGCGCTCCCCGGGGCCCGCCGCGCGCAGGGCGTCTGCGCGTGCGCGCGCGGGGCCGCGCGTCGAGGGGCGGGGCCTCGCGTCGGGAAGGGGCGGGGCCTCGCGTCGGGAAGAGGGCGGGGCCTCGCGTCGGGAAGAGGGGCGTGGCCTCGCGCCCACGCCGGCGTCCCCCGCCCCGCCCCCCGGCGTTCCGCCGTCGCCCTGACAACCGCAGCGGCGGCCCGGGCGGCGGGCGGGCGCGTCGGCCCCGCGCCCCCCCACCCCCCCCCGCTCCCCACCCCGCCCCCGGCCCCGCCCCCCGCGGGGAGGGCCCCGCGCCCTCCCCCCGCCCCGGCAGGGCGCGGCGTCCGGCCGGCCCGCCGCCCTCCCCTCCACGCCGCCGAGCGGGCGCGCGCAGCCGGCGGGCGGCGCGACGATGCCAAGATGGTCCTGCGGGCGCGGAGCAAGCCCCGCGACGCGCCGCCCCGGGCGCCCGCCGCGCCCCGCGCCTCGCCGCCGCCGCCGCCGCTGAGTGGGGCGCCGGGCGCCGGGGAGCCCGGGCCCGAGCGCGCGCCGCCGGCCCCGGCCCCGCCGTCCCCCCCGCGCCGCGGCGCGCCCGGCCGCCGGGCGCCCCGCGCCGAGCCCGCGCCCCCTCCGGCCGCGGGGGGCCCCGGGGGGCGCCTGGCGGCCGCGCTGCGCGGGGGGGCGCTGGGCCTGCGGCGCGCGGGGCGCGGCCGCACCGGGACCACGCTCGTGCTGGGTGAGCTGCCCCCGCGCAACTTCGGCGCGGCCCCCGCCCCCGTCCCCCGCTCCCGCCTTCCCGCCGGTGCGGCCCGCGCCGACTTTTCCCGGGACGGCCCCCGCCTCCTGCCCCCCTCCCTCCGCCCCCCCACCGTGTCCGCTTAAAAAACAAAATCAGACGGAAACGGCCCGCGGCCGCCCGGCCGGCCCCCCCACACCCCCCGCCCCGCGCCCGGGCGCGCGCCGTCCCCGACACTCGCGGGACCCCGCGTGCGAGCCCCTCGCCTCCCCTCCCTTCATTAACCCCCTCCCCGGCCGCCCGCGCCGCCGTCTCCACTCCCCTTAGCGAGTCTCTTCCCGGGCGTCCCGGGCGCCCGAGCCCCGCTCACCCTGCGGGGCCGGCCCCTGCCCCGAGCGGGAGGGGACGCGCGGGGGGGGGGGCAGGAGGTGGCGGCCCCTCTGTCCCCGGCGCGGCGGGGGCGGCGGTGGGGGGGGGCAGGCCCGGTCCTTAAGTCCCCGGCCCGGGGCAGAGCGCTGCCTCCCCCTGTGCAATGCGCTCATGGGCTCCGGTGACCAGAGTCCGTCACTCTGGGGGATTTCCCCCCCCCTTGTTGGCCTTTACATTCCCTTAGTGACCCCAGAGAATTTGCAGTTCCCTACAGGCCGAGAGAGAGATCCCAGCACGTGGACCTCCCCTGAGATCCCCGCCAGCCCTGGAGTCCACTCCGACAAAGGCAGTCACCACGCGTGTGCACGCACGTGTGTGAGAGTGTGAGTGTGAGAGTGTGTGTGTGTGAGTGTGAGAGAGTGAGAGTGTGTGAGTGTGAGTGAGTGTGAGTGTGGGGGAGGGAGAAAGAGAGAGAGGGAGAGAGAATGGGGTCAGAAGGACGATGTCGTCCCCGGGGTATCTTTTACTGTTGTAGACTCGAGCCTAGAAAAATTCGGTGTTCTCAGTTTGCGCATTCCTCCTCTTTTCGGCCGCGCGCAGGCTAGGTGAGTTCACCTTGGGGAGGCAGCATGGTACAGGGGATGAGGCAGACTCCAGACTGTTCCCAGTCGTGGAGTTGGGTGTAAGTTTCAAGTTCTTTCCTTTCCTTCCCGGTGGCGTGGGATGTCACCTCCCCACGCTCCCCCGGGCAGGCAGGTCCTGAGGAGCAGAAGGAAAGGGTGGGCAATGTCCGGGCAGGCACTCGGGGTCTGAAGCATGGGACAGGTTTAGTTGCTGTTCTGAAAGCACGTGTGTTATGCCAGTTTGAGGTCTGCGCTGACAGGATGAAGTTGCTTTTATTTTTGGTCTGGCTAATATAGGTATTAACTCGATAGTGAAAGACGGATGGCATCAGGGAGGTTACAGTAACAAATCGGAACAACACCTATGGCCTTTTCGAGCCTGCTTTCTTGGAATTGCTTTTCTTTTGACTTTTTACCTTGGATGGCTTGTACCTGGATTTAGTAATAAATACTGAAACGCAGTGTCGTGCTAACGTCACACCGGGGCGCTCTCCTCGACTCCTGTGGCCACTGGAAAGATATACCGAGGAGGAGGAGCTGCCCACATTCCTGGGTGCACTCTGGGTGCCACCGGCCACCGGGTCTATGGGACTGAGGTGACCAGACCAAGGCCTGGACACTTTCTTTTCTTGATAATCATCTGTGTAAGCCCACGGGGCAGGTTGAGAGTTGTTGGTTCTGGCGAATGGTCGGACCTGGGGCCTTTGGTTCTTTTTCTGGCCCCGAATCCTTAGATCCTGCGAAGAGGAGCAGAGTGTAGCCATTTTTGAAAGCCGCCTCGTTTCTTCCCTTCTTACCCCTCCTGGAATGAGTGAGTTGAGCTGACTCTGTACGGTTCTTTAGTGTGGGACTTTGCTATGACAAAAATTGCTTCGATTATGTTTAGAAAGACGTTTTAAAGCTTGAGGCTTAATAGAAACACATTTTTAAGAGTTAGAAACCGACGAGGGGCCCCTAGTTCAGGGTCTCATCTCCTGTGTGCTAAGGACTGGTGAGGAGCCCACTAGCACCCAGCTGGTCCTTTCCCCCTGGGCAGTGTTACACGTTGTTAAAAAATCTGTCTCAGTACACATACATGTTTTTCTCACTCGAGACATGATTTTCTGTGTATTTAATGGTAACAGTTGTAAAGGTGGCTTCTTGAAATGTTTATGTTTATAGCTCTCAACGCAGTCGCTCCCTGCATCACCTCAGCACGATGGCTTTGGGGTCATGTGATTCTTTGGGGGGCTGTCCTGGGCATTGTGGGATATTTAGTGGCATCCTTGGCACCTGCCTATTAGATGCCAGTAGCACCTCCCCAGTTGTGCCAGTCGGAATGTCTCCAGGCATTGGCAGGTGGCCCTTGAGAGGCAAAAATGCCATGTTTAGAACCATTGCCTTTATTATCCACATCTTGTAAGAGCTAGAAAGCCCATGTAATGATAGACACACGTCTTAGGGGTCTTAGGGGCAGAAGGGGTAAGATGGGGGGTGTTAAACTCATTTAACAACTGTTAACGAGCTCAGCCCTCACCATGACACTGTGACTGTCATAGTCGTTGTACCAGATGGGGGCTCTGTGGCACACAGATGTTTGGTCACTGGGCCCCAGTCACCCCTAGGATATGGAAGGGTCAGGATTTGGTCCTAGGTAATGTGGCTCCAGAATTCATGTTTTGCTGTATTTCATCTTTTGTAGGGCGAGTATAGCAAGAGAAGAAAAGAAGCCCCAGAATCCAGTTCTGATAAATCCCAATAATTAATACTTGATAAGTGTTACCTTTCAGGGTTCTTCCTTCTTCAGGGAAATTAAGGGAAAAGAAGGATCAGACATAGACATAGGGGAACGAGAAGTGAAAGAGAACATTGGGGGTGGCACAAGGGACAAGAAAGCCTGAGGAATTGTGAGTAGGGGGCCTCTGGCCATCGTCGCAGGCTTGCTTCAGACACGTAGGCGACCGAGTGCTGGCCCTCAGGTGGGGTTGTGGGTGGATGTCAGGCCCATATGTTTCCCTGGGAAGCCAGTGAGCAGGATGCGAATTTGGAATTTTTAAAGATTTTTTTCAATGTTTAAACCATTTTTTTCCCTTTTAAAATGGTCCCTTCAAAGTCTAGAGGTTACTGGCCCCTGGGACTCTGGCAGGCCCTTCTTGGTACTCCAGGCGCTGCTGGTTGGGAAGCTCTGCCGAAATCCCCTCCTGGCATTTGTGGTGCTGGGAGAGCCTGGCACACTGTGTGTGTGTGTGTGTGTACGCGCACACACGGCGAGTGGGCCTTCAGTAAATATCTCACTGTCATTACCCCTTCTTTTCTGTCCCATCAGTATCAGTGATAAGAATTTTTTGTCATGTTGGACCCAAGTCAGCATCCAGCTTCATTATAGCTGTCTTCCCTCCTGGCTACCGACCATGAATCTCCCCTAGGCCATCATCATAGCTCACGATCCCCCTCAGCACCCCACTGTAATAGACCCTGCCCTGAGAAGGTCATCACTTACCGGCCTTCTCAGATCTCCTACGGTTCCGTAGGCTTGGTGTCGGCTGCTTGAGTGCCTCGTGTCCGCTCATTGTTTTATGTATCCAAGTCTCATCTCTCAAGGGTTTTATCTTTAAGGCACAAGTACTGGCTAATATTCCTTTAATGTTCTCGTTTCCTAGGAAAACGTGTTGTGCATCTAGTTGGCATTTGGATGCTTGTTGACTTTACAACCCTTGCAACTCACACACAAATCTAGGAACTCGATAGAAGGAAGGGGCTGGACTTGTGGTGTCCATGGCTGTTTTCTCTTTCCTGAACTGGGTCCTAAAGAGTGTCTTTTCACTTGATAGTTTGCTACACAGAACGTGGCCTTTGTCTCGTCGCAGATACTGTAGACTAGACGTGTGTTTTCCTTATATATGTGTCTTCATGTACTGGAAGCCCTTCGGGCAGAGTGGAATGCTTTAGAGACGTCTTTAGGTGGTTAGATCTGGACATGCCATAATCTCTCTTACCTGGTGATCGTCATTTAACAACGCTCCTCCCCGGTGAGGTGCCAGGCAGGCCACTAGGGGATGTAGAAATTAGGCCGAATTAAACACAAGCTCAGCCTCGAGGCACTTTCATTCTAGCAGAGGACTCTGTTAAGTAGGTGACTAGCCCTTCAAGAGCTGTAATCAAGGTGGTATGGCTGGGGAGGCAGGCCAAGCTTCACTAAATGCCATAGTTGAAGTCCTTTGACTGGGAGGGACAAATGAGTTTTCAGGCAGGAGCAAGGGCGTAGCATCGTTGTAGCACTTGGTATAGTAGGGGCCTGTAGCCCAGTGCGGCCAGCATGAGCCTGTGAGGGGGATTAACTGGAAATAGGCCAGTTAATATGTGGGCTCCACGGTGTGAGCCAGGGGAAGCTGTGGGGCTTTGCACGCGAGGGGATGAGATGCTAGGTCTATACCCGCAGGATGGATTGTTGCTGTGGAACAGGAAGACTGTTTACTGGTAGCTTCAGCTTCTGGAAAGAAACTTTTAAACTCTGAGTGGACCCTTGAGAACATGAAGAAGTTGCTAGTAATATTAGGGAGGAGCTGAGAATAGAACTTGTCAAGGTTGGCTTACAAACCTCGTCCAGTAGATTTAAAGAGCGTTTTTAATCTCTTTTTATGTCATTTTGTCACTTGAGGGTTAGAAGGTTAACTCTAGAGTGCTTTAAGAGTGGATTAACCTCAATTTAGGAATAAATTGTGTTTTTAAAATTTGCAAGTCATTTTGGACTTAGAATACCTTTCTCTCTGTAAATATTGTTACAGCGTGAGGTCATCAAGTGCCCACAAATGGGAAGGGAGCCAGCTCTGTCACCAGGGCAGAAAGAAACGGCTTGGGGGTTAGAACGGTTTACCAGCTGTGAGCCTCTGGGGAAACAGCCTCTGGGAGGCCAGACTTTCTTGTGCTGAATGGGAGAGCTGATGAAGGTGTCCTGGGAATTTCTGGTTACACAAGGTTGTGAAGTATACGTGTAAGGTGAAGAAATGTCACGAGGGTGGGGAAAGGAGTTTGCGGTCAGGAATGCACGTCCCGGGCCACAGCTGCAGCAGAGCCGCCTGCAGGTGACCGCGGAGGGGCGAAGGGGGAAGCGGCCCGTCGGCCTTGCTGCTGCACCCACACCTGGAGCTGGAGGACGAGGAGAGAAGGGACCTTGGTGTGCAGAGGACTGACCCGAGGAATCTTAAACATGCAGATGGCAGGGCTCCACCGTGCCTGATGCGGGGGAGAGGGGGTCTGCAGGAGGACCCAGGACTTCTGAGCCACCTGCTGGGGTGGGGCAGCTTGGGGGAGGGGAGAAGGTAGGGAAGGAGGTGAGGATGGTCCTGGGACCCTGCAGGTGAGGGGAAGAGGGGAGAGGCAGAGAGGGACTAGGGTTTTGGAGCCCCTGAGGGTGGATCAGAACGGTAGGGACGGACCCCTGTCCCATTTCTCTCTCGGTTCCTTCTGCCGGCCTCACTGCTGCTGAGGCTGCGGTGGCGGGGACCCCGCCCCACTTCCGAGGGCATTGGACTTGGACTTGCCATATAGGGCGATGTGGAGGGAAGGAGCAAAGGCTCCAGCCGGTCCTGGGTCTGCGGGTGAAGGAGGGGCGGCAGAGGGAGCGTGAGCTGTGACAGGACCCGGGGGACCTCAGCGCAGCCCTGGTCTCCACACCTGGCACCCCAGCTCCTGGCTGCCAGGAACAGGTGGTTCAGGCTGTCGGTTGCATGATAGACCAGGGGTCTAATTTGCACTCAGTCACTGAGGACTCTGGTTTGGGAACAAAACTGTTTAAATGCACACGAGTGTGCGTGTACCCCTCCATCAAAGTGTGTTCAACTTCGGTTTACCGGCAGACGCGATTCAGGACCGGTTCATTCCCCCCTTAAGCACGCCAGGTTGTGTTCATTGGTTCAGCAGACGTTTGAGCCTGGCTGTGTGCTCAGCTGTGTGCTGCAGTAAAGTTTAGTGGAATGTTGTTTCTACCCTCGGAATTACATTCTGTTTGTGTAAACAAGATCCTAAGAACGGAAGAAAGAGAACTTTCAGTGAAGAGACTGCTCAAACCCCGCGAGACTGAAAATTGCTATAACGTGACATGTAATCTGGCCCAGAATTGCCTTAATCGGAGTTGGGGTGTACACGTATGTTTCAGAGTGATAGTAATTTATGTGCTTCCGTGAGAGCCTTTCAGAATTCTCAGCCATGGGATTGCGACCCCTTGAATTAGATGGCAAAGCAGACCTCCTTTCCTTGAACACCTTTCCTCGCATTTGAAACGTCGCCTACTTACGCTCTGGTTTTAAAATATAACTTGCTAGACTTACCTCAGCATCTTAGGATGACAAAATAGAGCCGATGTGTTGAAATGGATTATCAATTTTGTGACTCTCCCTCCCCCCCCCCCAGAAAACACTATAAACAGGATTGATAATCACTGGAATATATTTAGAGAAAATCAATTTTAATCTCTTCTATAGGCAAGAAGGTAAGAAAAGCTCTTTAGGGGGCCTTCAGAAGTTTTCATCGTTTTATGTGTTTATGCTTAAATTACATGTTCACAAGCAATACCTGCTTTACTTGGGCTTTCATTTTCAAATGGCATATACATATCATTTCTTTCAATTTTGAATAAATTAAAGTGTAACTGCAGTTTTATATAAAAATAGCTTCTATAAAACATACTGCCTATATCAACAGACGGATAGTACTTTTCCCCCTTTTATCTTCAAAAAAAGAGGAAAGGGGAGTAAGACACCGGCAGGTAAGGAGGTCTTGGCCTTTGTCTCACCTCCCATATCCTCCTCAAGAGGCAGAGCAGAGCATGGCTCTCCGGGTCAGAATTCCTCCCTCCAGCCTCCCTTTTTTTTCCTTGGGCAAGTTACTGAAGTTTCCTGGGCCTCAACTTTCAAGTGTATCCTGGGGAGCTACTTGCACCTACCACATAGGATAGTAGTGCGGAGTTATTGAGTTAGTTCGAGTAAAACACTAACAAGGTGCCTGTAATGAGAATTCGAATGTTAGCTATTTTATTATTATCACTAATAATTGAAGTGGACAAAGGAATACATTCAAAACATTGGGCACGTAAGAATTGACCTTAGAGACCATGAAACAGTGCCACTCAAGTGCCAGGAACTCCAAAAACTGTTCAGTGCTGCAGGAATTAAAGGAATTAAGGCACTGAAGGCTAAGTTGTGCCTTCCATCCTTCTGAGAAGCTGTGGTGTTCTGAGGAGGTAGAGATGGTGACCTTGAGAAGTCCTCTATTTATCACTCCAGAATTCTGAAGGGCAAAGGCTGATTTAAAGGCCTAATGTGAAAGGCATTGCTTTTAAAGTCAGCAGCAGACAGCATGCCCTCTTTTGAAGGATTATTTAGGTTATTCTAGAAGTTTATTGTCGAATGGGAAAAAGTGACATTATTATCTTTAAATAAGATTGTTTGAAACGGAGAATTAAAGATGATAAGCCAAAAAAATTACAAGAATTAAGTTTAGTAAATGAGCCAAAGATTAATACGTTACCAAATAAAAACACTTCAAAAATAAATATATCAGCAATATCCAGTAAAGAATAATGAAAAGAAAGATTTCATGGATATTAGCCAAAAGAAAAGTTAAACTCCCAGGAAGACTTAATGAGAAATATGAATTGGTTGTGTATTAAATATGTATCAACTCTGATTGGACTTTTGTCAAGGGCAATTGAAAAGCAAGATGAATAATTGAAAGTAAATACCATGTTTATGGATGGGAACATTTGGGTTTATTTTATAAACATGTGGATTCTTCCTAAATTAATTTATAAATGCAGTCCCAATTATAATCTCAAGGGGATTATCTAAATATGGGAAACCTTCTGTGTGATAAAGGTTGCATTTACATTCTGTGAGAGAAAAGTGGCTTATTCGGAACATGGTGGTTGTTAGATCATTGAGAAAATAAGCCCAAACTTTATTAAGGTAGGGTGAAACCTCCAGCCAAAAAGGAAGTGGACGGTAGATTTGTCAACAAGAAAAAAATCAAAATTCCCAAAGGTCAGAGTACCATAAACAAACAAATGTCAAACGACAAACCTAGTTAGATGACGGGTTCAGTGATCTGGAGAATAACTTTGTCCTTTATAACCGTTAACGTCTCCTAGGCAAAATGTATTTTCTAAAAGCATATAAATACTTCTTTACGAATAAGGCAGAGATCTGAGCTGTTTGGTTTTCATTCCTAAGAATATTTTCATAGTTCAGTTCCTTAGTTGGTAGTTATTTAATCAGAAGTCTCCATGCAGTAAGATGAATCTAGTGATAAGAGAAAATTAAGTGATATTTTCTGGATTCATCTTAATCTGTTCTTTGTACTTGGACAGAAAGCAAACTATTGATTCTATTAAATAAAAAGAATTCAACTGAGTACATTTTAAAGATCTAATTGGCTTTATTGAATGATTCGTGAAGCGGGCAGCATTCACTCCAGCAAGTAGAAAGGAGGTGCACTGAGCTGTAGAAAAGGAGAGGCTTTGGAAGGCTGGAAGGGAGCAGAAGAAAGGAACTGGCAAAGAACAGGTTGTCTCCGGCAAGTTTGCTTTGTCGAGGAGGAGGGGAGGGCCCTGTCTGGAGGTACCTCACTGGTGCTGACCAGGCGGTTCCAGGTGGACGGGTCAAAGGTTACATTCCTGGAGAAGTGGAAGCTGCCGCTAGCTTAGGTATCGAGTCTTGGTTTGCTTATGTGGGGCTTAGCACAACTGACTCCATTTTGGGACTGTTTTCTGTTTTATTTATTTTATTTATTTTTTAACAATTCCCATATGAGACTGATTTTATTATTAGTTTGTTTTCTCTCTTTTTTTCCCCTCTCCATCCCTTCCTTTCTTCTTTACATTTCATTTTAAATTTGTTTAGAAAACAGTAAAATCTATCATAAATTCAGGTATTGCAGCAGTATATGAAAAGTGGTAGTTCTGTTTTCATCCGTCCCCAGTTCTGGTCCCTGAAGTCACCATATTTCTTGATTCTAAGTCACTCCTCACCATTGGTTCTATTCCTGTCGCAGTTCTATTTTGTGGAAGTTCCCATCTGGGATACCTTGTAGTTTTGGGCAGGTTAGGCCCTCGTGCATTTTGTTGAAAGTGTGCATGAATGAGAATGATAGATACATGCCAAATTATAATCCAGCCTAGTCAGTATTCTTCCCCCAGTTTCTAAGAGTCCAGCATTTGCACATCCCAAACTTTACCATGCTGACCTTTGTAATGCTTCTCTTTAAGTCGAAACCATTTCTTTATGCTCACATAGTAACTTAAATTTCTTTTTCCTTCTAGCCGCCTTTGCAGCAGTGTTGCACTGGTAAGATTGTTTTTCTCCTGTGATATATATTTTATGATGTTTATAACTTAACCATAGCTATTTCCCATGTATAAAGGAATAATTTCCATACGATAAGGATGAATGTATATTATATGCAAAACAATAGTCTGAAAAAAGTAGTTTAATTGATAAATCAGGGTTAGCATAATGTAATTTTTTAATAAAAAAGAGATTCATTATTAAATAGGTTATATTTGAGACTACTCTGCTTAATCTAAAGTTCATGTTGAGAGGAAGATTAATTTTTTTAATCTTCTGGATCGAGAGAAATACGATTTTCATTAATCAGACGTTTCTGAAATGGTAACCCCAAGACATCATAGTTTATAATTTCATTTCGCTTAAAACATCAGTATTCTGGTTCATTCTAATTTTAATCTTTAACTTATACAGAGAAATTTCCGTGTAAATATAAGACGTGCCGGGCAGAAAAACAAACACGGGTACCACTGTGTTCGCGTCTTATTACAAAATCATCTGCAAATGTATAGATGAGTTTATTTCGCGTTTAGAGTTTCCTTTACAGACACTGCTGCTCTGTCGCCCTCTGGTTTTGCAGGAGCCACATCACTCACCTCTTTGAAAACGACCGGCACTTCTCTCACCTCTCGGCGTTGGAAAGGGAGATGGCTTTTCGCACTGAAATGGTTCGTTTTCCCGCGGTGTTGTAGGTAGCTCTCTGGAATCTGAACATCTTAGGCTTTTTCTTCTGGAGATTTTCACTCTCTGGTGTAGAAGGAGATGTAGACAGCTCCCGCTTCCCGCCCCCAGCCTCAGCTCCCGAGGACACAGCCATTTTCTTTTATCCGCACCTCCACCACCCGTCTCTGTTTAAAGGACACATCAGACATGGTTTCGTCTGTAAATGGTTCATCGGTGGCTCAAAAGAAAGCACTTCTGAAGTTAACCACAGTACCATTGTCACAGTAGAACACAGTGAGCAGCAGTTGCTGAACATCAGCAAGTGTCAGAGTTTAAATGACCCCATGGGCTTTCCCGTTTTCCCTGTCCTGCCCTTTTTCCTTTTTTCCCTTTTCTTTGTTCTTTTCTTTCTTTCTTTTTCTTTTCCTCTCTCCCTCCCTTCTTCCCTCCTTCTTTTCTTCCTTCCCCCCACCACTTCCTTTTCTCTTTGCTTTGCTTTCCTTTGCTTTGCTTTCCCTTTCCCTTTCCCTTTCCCTTTCCCTTTCCCTTTCCCTTTCCCTTCCCTTCCCCTTTACAGCTGATGTGGTGGTTTGTTTAAAGCAGGATCCAAACAGTGTCTCTGCGTTGCAGTTAGTTGATGTATCTGTTAAGTCCTTCAGTCCTCTTTCCTTTTTTTTTTTGTTTGTTTTCTTTGCTATTTAATTTTTGAAGAATCCTGGTCATTTGTCCTATAGAATTACTCACAGTAATTCCTATTATTTATGATGTTCTATATGCCCAGGTTTCCTGATAAGATAAGAGTCTTGATAGCCGAATTTTTTAGGGGGATGGGGGGACAGGAGTACTTCATAAGTGGTCCATGCAATTATTGTACTGTACAAAGAGTCACACCATATCCCTTGTCTCACTTTCTGTGACGTTCAGATTGATCGATGGCTTTTATGTTGATCCCTCCATTATATCCTAGCCTATATTAGTTATTTCATTAGGATTTCCGAGTGTGACCTCATCTTAACCCAGTCACATCTGCACGGACCCTATTATTAAATAAAGTCACGTTTACAGCTTCATGAAATTTTGGGAGACATTATTCAACCCAGTGTAGTAGGAAATTAATTTTTAACTTAACTATTTTTTCTATTTCAGTAAAAACCTGTGTAGGCAGATCACTTTTATTTTCCTGAGCCTTAAACCCGGGTTAGAGTTGGCAGCTAATGGTGCTGGCTACCAGGGTCGCTCTAGGCAAAATTGTGTAGAAGATGGAGTTCTTTCCTGTGTTTCTCTGTCCTGCTTTTACACTGCCATTTATACTCCCTCGCAAGGCTTCTAGTAGTTGTTTCGTTTTTGTCCCATGTCTTCCAACCTGGATCTTCCCTAAATAGCATGCTAAGCTCAAAATTACTTATTTTTTTTCAAGTTGGCAGCCCCAGCACTGTCCCTCTCCCCCATCCCCACAACCCCAGTCTTACTTAATGCTGAGCCGATAGAGGGGTCCATCTGCCTGCACACGTCTAAGCCACAGAAGAGATGGGCCGGTTTTGCAGCGAAGAAAGGGTTCATTAGAGAGTCGCAAGTCCCGGAGACACAGGCGAGCTACAGCTCAGAGTCTTGCTCCCCAGGTGTCTCGGGAGGACAGATTACGTAGGGAAAGATCAGTAGTCATGGAAACTAAGAGAGTTGGGGTCGTGGGTGCTACCGATTGGATGGTTGAAGGAGGATGAGGTCGTTGATCATTGTGTCTGGCTTCGGAGTCAGCCATGGCGCCGTCCCTTCTGGTCCCGTGGCCTGGTCCCGTGGCCTGGTCCCTTGGCCTGGTCCCTTGGCCAGTGGGGTGGTTATTCTGCCTTAGGCCTGAGGCTGCAGCACATCTAAAGCCAAGATGTTATCCTTAGTCTAAAGTCCAGCTGAAACCTTTTCCCCTCATGACCTTGGACTTGGTTAATCTCATGTCCTGAAGCTTAGGGGTTAAAGGAGGAGGCACACAGAATAAGGGTGGAGAGAAGCAAGTGAGTCACAATGCCTCTCATTATCTGGGCAAAACCAGCTCAAATCAGAAAAAAAATCTACATTAGAGAAATAAAGTTTGTGTGCAGTTACAATAGAAATGAAAATAGCCTGTAAAATTAGTTGACATCAGACTATGATTTACACGTAATATATCAGTGTGTAGTCTTCCTAACATATTTGCATTTTTTACATGTAAATCTGGGAGGAAGATGGCCAATAGTGCCGTTTTGGGGATTCAGATTAGCAGTTAAGGGGAAACATTTTTGGACAGCGTGGAGTCTTTGGTTCATGGTAAGTTTAAGTTCCATAGTAAATTCCTCATCACCGTGTTCATTCATGAGATAGCTTTTTCTAGCACATTCTTAAATGAAGTATGGTGCCTGAGTTATGTTAGATTTTAAATGTTGAAAAAAATTTTGAAGCTATTTTGAGCTCAATTGTTTCAGTTAAGACAAAGCTATACTAAAATATGTAGGTTGTTGCAACCTAAAAATTCATCAGTCGTCAGAAACCTGTGAAATTATTGTAGCCCTTACTTGCTTGATTGCTTTTCTTTTTCAAAAGCAGTAGCTTTTAAGTTTTGTTAAGCTAATAAGAGGTACATAATTATTATTTTTATTATAACTGTAATATGTGCTCATTTCAGGGATTATATTATTCCTACTTTAAGACTATTGTGGAAGCACCCTCATTTTTGAATGGAGTATGGATGATTATGAATGATAAGCTGACTGAATACCCCCTCGTTATTAATACATTAAAAAGGTTCAATCTTTACCCTGAGGTAAGTTGCTTTTTCAACTCTGATTTTCCTACTTTTTAAAAGAGTGTTATTTGTATTAAATGCTACTTCTAAACATAAAGTATGATTCAATACACTAAATTTATTGTAGTTTTAAGAAGAAAATACATGTCTTCTCTGGGAAAGGAATGTGAAAAAAATCAGTATTAATTTTGGAGTGCTTTAACTGATTCTGTGGGAACTATTATTATGATTCATGGTTTAGAAAATGAGAGCATTATCTGTATTTGGTGTGCCTGGAGGGACTATAACAAGGGAGCATCATACTTTCATATGTCATTTGCCAAATAGCGTTTCTTCCCTGTCTGGGATTCCTTCTTTAATTGGATGTACTTTCTCGGGGAGGGGGAGGGGCGGGCACCCATGAGATGAGGGAGGAAGGCAGTAACTTTTGGAGCCTCTTCTGCACATCCCTGCCTTCGTTTGACACCCCTAGGCATTCTCCAGGGCTGAGCCAGGGTCGCCTTCCTCCAGGATACCCTCCCGCACTTGGGGGCTCTCCAGCGGAGTTTGCAGCCCCCATGCGAACCCTTCTTACATGACACTACTGCATGGCCGATGTCAGGGCCATGGCTCTTTTTCTCTGCAGGGGTCCCAGGCCCTGCCTCAGGACTAGCACTTACTGGGGCTGTCAGTCGTTTTCCAATGAGTGCAAGGAGGACCTAAAGTTACAGATCAGTGAGTCTGATTGATGAATGAGAAGCTGGAGACCAATGAGGAACCACCAAGGTTCAGTGTTTTCTACCAAAGTGCTGCTTATTATTTCGTGCTTCTATAACCATGTCCATGTTTACGTTTACAGAAGTGGGGTCACACAAGAAAAATGCCGTCACATGGCACGTATTTTTTTAAATAAGTGCCTTTTGTATTTTAAGACTATTTATAACCATCTTCTGTGCCATCTTTTCTTCCATAGCATCATTTTTAATGGCCTTGAATACAATATACCATTGTCTAGTTTATAATTTATGAAAATTATGCTTGTTTTCAACCTTTTAAAATACTCTAAAGCTTCATCTTTGAAGTTAAGTCTTTACATATATTCTTATTTTTTTACACTATAAATTTGTTGATACAAAACTGTTTATTTCAACAGAGTATATCCTTTTAACGATTGTGGGACGTGTTGCCAAAATGCTTTGCAGATAATTTACACCAACTGCAATTTCCACCAGCAGTGTTTCTGAAAATGCTCATTTACCTTAATCCTTGCTAATTTGATTAACACTTTGCACACCCGCCATATCTCTGTGTGTGTATCATTCAGTGCTCTCTATAAAACACTGCATTTTACTTTTAAAAATAATTGTTTGTTCATGCCCTTTGTTTGTATTTCCATTGAAATTTTATAAGAGCTCATTTATCAGACATTACTATTGTGTAAATAGTAAATTCTTTAAAGCATTTTCCTCCAACTTTTTGTTTGCCTTTTAGCTTTGTGTATGATGTATCATATCTGTGGATATTTTTAATTTATGGTTTTTATTTTATTCATATATATAAAACATCTTCATTCTTTTCAGTTGTTGAAATTATGGTTTTTTTTTGATATTTACATGTTTAATTTATCTGGAATTTGTTTTGGTGTAGTGTGGGGTAGGAATCTAATTCTCTATTTATTCAAAATGGACTTCTGCATAGCCTAACACTGATGAGTGGTCCAGCTTCTCATCACTGATTTGGAATAGTGTTCATGATTCCACACATTATTGTTATATGGATACGCACCTGTCTGCTTTTGGACCTTGTGTTTAGCATTGCCTTAGGCTGGGGTCCTCTCAAGCAGGCTTTGAGTTCGAAATTTCTGTGCTGAAAATGTACAGGGAGGTACCCTTGGGGTAAATGCCTGAGGGGGATAAGGAGGCCTGATAAGGCCTGAGTTGCTGTCTGTGATTCAGTCACAACGAGAGATTCAGCCAATCGCATGGTCGCGCTGGGGCTGGGATGGCTCCACACAGTTGTCCTGCCTTGAGGCTAGGGGCCCTGGCCTTCACAGCCCTCCTTTTTGACTAGGCACACAGAGGATGCAGTTGTCCTTGGTAGCGGGTGTGACCTGGAATGCATTTATCCTCTGCAGCAGAGGGTAGTTCCCTGCGAGGGACTCAGCTGGGAGTTGTCAGCTACCAGCCCTCCCAGCTACTGCAGGAATGAGTGGTTCAGCCCCGAAGGGGGCCTGGGTGCCAGGCAGGCTCCCTACCACCTTCCCAGCGGTAACTTAGATCCGTCTGGCTAGGCTTGTGCCAGTGTTGCACTGTTTTAATTGTTGTAAGTGATGCATTTTAATATCTGTTAGGACCTTCACTTTAGTTATCTCCTTTTTGTTATCTTTCTAGGCAACAGTTCTAGCCAGACACGGGATTTTTATTAGTGTTTTATGTATGAATTAATTTGAGGGAGAGCTTGCATCTTGAAAATTAGGTTTATTCAGGAAGACATAGTATCTTTGTATTCAAATCTTTTACGTTCCTCAGTAGAGTTTACCATGAATTTTGCGTGTTTGTTTACATTTTATTCCGTCCCCCAGGTGAACAGTTGAGGACTGACCAGTGTAGAACCTGTGCAGGGGATTGTGAGGCTCATCTTCCCAGATTTCAAGTAGATGGTACTAGAAGGGAAAATTTGATAATTATCAGACATCTTAAAAATATTCCAGTAATGAAACTGTCAAGGATAATATCTTTTCTCATAATGTCTCTATTTTTAAACAATTAGGTCATCTTGGCCAGCTGGTACAGGATATATACCAAAATAATGGACTTGATTGGCATTCAGACCAAGATATGTTGGACGGTCACCAGAGGAGAAGGACTCAGTCCAATAGAAAGCTGTGAAGGCAAGTTCTTTGGGATGTTGTTCGCTTGTGTGTTTGAGTGTAATAGTCACTCCAGACTTACGGTAGGAGCAGCCACCATTTCATTATGCTCGTGGGTTCAGCAGGCCAGGAATGTGGGCAGGGCACAGTGGGCTGGCTGTGTCCACGACGTTAGGGGCCTCGGCTGGGGTCAGATGGCCAGGAGACTGGGATCAGCTGGGGGGCCGCTATACAGGCTCCTGGGCTGGGTGACTGCGAGGTGGGGCTCAGCTGGGACTCTCAGCTGGGACCCCTGCATTCGCTTTCCACGCAGCTTGGGCTTTTGTGTAGTGTGGTACCCCAGTGTCTGCTTTTCCTGCAGTAGCTCAGAGCTCCATGCTGGACATCACATGGCCACTTATGACCCATGCTGGACATCACATGGCCACTTATGACCCAGCCGCAGAGTCACATAGTATGGCTTCTGCCACCCTCTGGTGGAGCAGTTACAAGCCCAACGAGACCCCGTACTTTTACAGGAGGAGTGCCTGGGACCCTGCAGCCTGATTCAAGCCCACACAGCTACTACCCACTTCCATCCACGTCCTGCGGTGGTGTCGTGTGTTTGTGTGGGAACCAAGGCAACTGTTTAGTATACTGGGCAACCATTTTCAAAATAAGCACATTTTAATGTTAATTGCCAGACATATAAAGTCATTAATAAAACATACGTTTGTTTACTTTTAAAGGATTGGGAGATCCTGCTTGCTTTTATGTTGCTGTAATTTTTATATTAAATGGACTAATGATGGCATTATTCTTCATATATGGCACATATTTAAGGTAAGACTGTTAAATTGAGAATATTTTAGTAGGTGTTTATAATAATATATACTAGAATAATAAAAATAGTGAGATTATCGTTAACCTTTGGTTCGGTTTTATAACAGTGTCATTTCTGTTACGTCTGCTTGTAAACATAAAATCACTTCCCAATTGGATGATTTCGTCATTGTCATGGCCAGCTGAACTGAAAGTAATTTTAGAGGCTTAAATAGAGTACGGTGGAGATATTTGATAAATTTCAAATATTCATAGGCATTTGAGCTTCAGCAGTATATTGTTTACATAACATGTGAAGGCAAGGACCACTCGTAATGGCTTCTACTTTGCTAACGTGAGAACAAAAATACGTTTTATGCAGATATTTACTATTTGACCTAATTTACTTGATAATTGAGCAACATTTCTAAAATGAAAAGATTGACAAATTTTCTAAGGGTTTTTATCTCTCTCTCTCTTTTATTTTATTTTTTTTACAATCTGCCACACTGTATACTTGTTGAACTATGTTACCATGAGAGTATCTTAAGAATTTTCTTTTTACTCCTCGCTGATTCTTTGCCGTGGAGAAGTATGAGCATAGGTCTATCATTTTCAATTTGAGTTAATGCGTTTGAATCCGCTGTTCTCCCATTCTCTTCTCTGCTTTGGAAATGTGGCATTTCCATTTCAGTACGCCCTAGATGCGTCGAGTTCTTAGCTCAGTGTTTGAGTCTGTAGCAGTTACTCGGTAAGTATTTATCAAATGAGGTAGCTGTTAGATCACTTTAAAGTATATTTGCATATAGATTTAAAATACTTTGATGCTGCTATTTCTGCTTTAGCGCGGAGAAAGGTCTTTTAATTATTTAATTGGGAGAAATTGAAATGAAAATGAGTGATTAAAAGATAATGTGACTGTTTTTGTTTTTGAAACCAAGACACACAGAAATAACTTAACCAAAAGTATATGGTAATCAGGAGAGGAGGCCAACCTGAGGGAGAGCAAGGCCAGTGTGCCTCGTATCATGATGAGCAAAAGGAAGAGAAACTTGGGGGGGCATTTATTCATTATGCTGAGTACCACCCTTCTGACTCATGGGCAACCTCATTGCATTTGGGAGGTCTGATTTTAAGAAAGAGAAGTTAAATTATGGAACGTGGCATTGCTGCTAAATTGCTAATCTATAGTATGCCACCTTTTCATTGAAATAATTCCTATACACTTATTAAAGTCGTCATTCAGCATCGGTTTCTTAAAATGCCTGTTATAACCATTATTTCAAAGGCTGAAAGTGTCATATCCGCAGCAGAGAATGTCCCGAGGTCTCTGGCTGCCCTAGGCTGTCATTATCAGACTGGAGGACAAAAAAGCTGTGTGGAAGCTCTAAATCGTGGGTGGAACCTGTTCACATTGAGTTTTCATGTAATTTGAATAAATGATGTGGGAGGAACTTAAGAGTTACTGCCAGTTCTTTAGTTTCCCTTTATATAAAAAAATAGAATGCAATGGAGGGCTTTCAGGGTTGTAACAGGGAGGCGAAGTGTCAGTCAGGTTAACTGAGATGGAAGATAACATAGGAGGATTTTTAAGAAGTGGCCGGGTAGGAAAGAGAAGGCCTGAATGAGTTAGGACCCACTGTCTTCTGGGTGAGAAGAGAACAAGGTTCCTTTGCAAGGCACCAGAAGAATGCCTGCCTTCACAAGGTATCTTTTTAGTTGAAT
The DNA here is from genome assembly GCA_030015415.1 of Cynopterus sphinx. NCBI lineage: Eukaryota > Metazoa > Chordata > Mammalia > Chiroptera > Pteropodidae > Cynopterus > Cynopterus sphinx. The sequence continues at coordinate 5,383,621 of CM057391.1, forward strand.
GAAATGAATAAATTTTGGAAAGGAAAAATTTCGCTCATGACTGCCATCTATGAAAAGCACAATAATAATATATTATTATCTCTGCCAGATGCTGTATTGGCATTTACCAATTTAGGACGTGCTTTTCCACTGGACTCGCTCAAAGGTTTTCCACTGCCGATTCCACCCTTCACTGCAGACTCTTATTTGCTGAGGAAGTGCACATATAGCACTTATTATGTGCCCAGCTCTGGTCCAAGCCCTGTACAGGCATAAACTCATTTAACCCTTAGAGTTAGCTCTGGCAGGTGGGCTAACCCTTTTGCAGATGAGGAAACTGAGGCTCACTCGAAATAGTCTAATAGCAATTCAATTATTTGCAGCTTTAATTAATAAGTTAATATGTGTTTAAAGGCACCGAGTAATGAAGAAAAAGCTGTTTATCCCATTTCCAGAGAGGGTGTTGTTTACATTTCATAAAAAAGTTTCAGCAAAGCATTTCAAAAGAGCATGACACTTGGAAGGATCTGGACTATACACTCTTTTCCGGAATCGTGCATCTCCTGAAGGCTCTGAGGCGGCTGGGATTTTGCTGGTCGTGTGCTCGTGCTTCTGTAGGCGTTGTGCACTTTAGTTTGATCTGTGGACGTTCGCTCTTTCTCATGTTGTCCTTTATCAGGATCCTGTTTTGCTCCATTTTTAGTTCTCAGACATGTATGTGATTTTATAAGCATTCTAATGGTTTCTTCATCAGTTAGTTTTTCTTAGAATCGTTTTGTTGCTGCTGTATAAATTGGAATGAAAGGTAACCTGGCGTGTGTGTTGTGCACGTGCATGCGTGTTGGGAGTGAACCCAGGCTCCTGTCATCTGCAGCTCCTTCGTTCACCAGACTCAGCATCTTTCGCATATGGTCAGCGGACAGGAAAGGGGAGAGTCGAGGAGACACATCTGATTCTTAACCCCCTCAGTGCAGAAGTGACCCCAGGTCCCAGTGACAGTTCCGCACTCCCCTGCACCTTGTCCGTGGACACTCGTATGAGCGAGGGCCGGAGTCCACCTCTCACCAAGGCAGGGTCCTGTGTTCCTTGTCTCTCCCTCCCATCCCCTCTATAATGTAAAGTTTCTGAGAAAACGTTTTCATTTTTTTTTTAATCACAGTGGCCAGTGGTCTGATCTGCCTCTGATCTTCTTCTCCTCTTTAGAACACTCACCTTTCCCTGTCTGGCTTCACCAGTTCTCTGTCGCTTCTCCGCTTCTGTGATGACACCACTGTTCCCGTGCAGGTGCAGCGCATCCTCAGGAGGCCTCTGTCCCTCCACGCAGAGCATCCATCCTCTGATGTCTTGTTGGCGTTTCTGTGGTCATTACAGGTTCACAGTGGCTTCTCTGATACCAGAAAGAAGTTTTAAAAATCCTTTATTTCTAGATATGTTTTGGAAGCCCCAACGGCCTGGAAGATCAGTCTCTGTGTCACACCTCCCTTGTAACTTTGCTTCCTGTCCCCCTTTCTGTCCTGAGTAAATGAATGGTCGTAGTTAATATAACCAGTTTTCCTCCTCTTTCTTCTCATGATCCCACCTGAGTTATCTGTGACATGACTCAGTGTTCTTTTTAGGCTCTGCGACAGTAAATAGATCAGCTTTTCACATGAATTCTTTACTTCTCCCCTGTTTCCCACCTGTTTTAAGGAAAAGTTGAATTTCCTATTCTTTCTGCCAATTTTGCTTCCATTATTTTGATTTTTTTTGTTGTTTATCATGTAAAAATAGAATCTTTACTGTTTTTGTGGACCGGCTTTCTTGGCTACAAATGTGTCTTAAATAGGCTGTGGATCACAGCAGCTCAAACTTTTCCACCCCCATGTTTTGTTTTTTTTTGGAATGTTCTGTTGACTGGGCCTGCTGGCACGTCTTTAACCTAACAGTTGTGTATGAATATTTAAAAGATGAGTATTTGTCTTTAGTACATATAAATCGATGAAAGTTACTGGTTGAAGATATTGGTGTCTTTATTCCAAAACTTGCCCCTTTTTATGTCCCAATTTCGGTAACTGACACTTTAACCTCACTGCTGCCCAGGTCTGACCCCTAGAATATTCGTGACCTTCCCTTCAGTCACTTCTGAAACCCAACTACTCACAAAACCCCATTGGGTTCTTCAGAGTATCCCTGGCCTCCTCCACGCCTCTCTTCGCACCTGCAGAATCTAACAAAGGCTCCCGGAGCCCTGTCCGGAGGTGACAGTAGAGGCCCTGCACTTTACAGGAGCGTGCTGGAGCCACGAGGGGAGCATTTTCTCGGGAGAGTGACATTTCAGGAAAGCGAGACATCTGGGCGGGGCCTGAGGGTGCGGGGAGGAGGTTGTCCTCATGGAATGGAGAATCTGGGGGGCACAGTGACAAGTGTAGGTGGGAGTCGGGGTGTGGTGGTCGGGTCACAGCAAAGGCTCGACATGGTGTTGATGCTGAGCGGGAGCCTATGTGTGGGGCCAGTGACCAAGGAAGGGTCAGGGATGGTTGTGACATGACGATGAGGTGTTTTTGACTGCAAGTTTCAAAAACAAAATGAAAACACTGCCAGCAGCCTTTGATTTGAATAGTTTTTACGTTTCCTTTTATGTTTTCATTTATTCCTCCCATACCTTTGGACTCTGGCTCTCTGCCATGGTGAAGCAGCGCTGGACACCATGGCCGCTGAAGAATCGGTCACCTGGCCAGCTGCTGTAGAGAGAATTCTGGTTCTCTCCCTGCAGATGAAGATTAAATGAAAGCTGTTAACCAGTGGTTTGTAACAGACTGGAAGGCCAAGCTGACAACTTTTCTCAGCCTTCCCGACCCTCATTCTCTTCCTCATGTTGGCTTCCTGTCCCTTTCCTTAGTGGTCGCCTCTCAGCCAGGCCTGCTGGGCCTTCTCCATCCGGCTAGCCGGTGCCGAGGCCTCACGTCTCAAACTCAAGGCTGGAGCTCTCTCTCAGTTTAGTGGTTTCCAGGCTATTCTCTCGTGTTCTGTTTCTTAAGCATTTACACAATGGGGAAACTACCTCCAAGAGTTATTCAATGTCATTTCGAATGAACTAGGATTCTTTGAATGTTGAACGTAGCACGTTTCATCATGCTTTGGTAAAAAGGGGGAGAAGCCTCACTGATTCATGAAGCCTCCCAAAATGTGACCATTGAATCCATGGCACTTAATGATGTAGGGAAGAAGAAAATTATAAAGTTATAGATCGTCAGAACTGAAAAATATTTTTAAGATCTTATCTCCGCGTTTTATATCCAAGGAAATTGAGGCCCAAAGGGTGAATGAAACATGAGTAAATGTGGTAAATGTTAGGAAGTTTAGAATGTTTTAAAATTTGCATAATAGGAGCTTTCATATTTTCTGATAGTTGGTATAATATTTCAGAATATAATATTCAGAAGGAACTATTTCTTTTTAACCACTAGGGAATGCTGAAATATCAGCTGCTCAACAGTAATGGAAAAAAAATTAATTTCAGGTATTCTGATTACTACATTTTTTTCTGTTCAGCAAAATTAGATGACCTCTGTGGTAGTCTCTAAGGATCAGAGGGGTGGGGTAAATGCCGGGCACACTGTTGTAGAGTTGTTGCCAGTCACATTTCATAGTGATTATAATTCAGAGTATTCCTTGAAGATAAGCAAAACACGAAAGCTTACCAGAAAATCTGCCTCCCTGTTCAGTTAAACAAAGCTGTCTACGTTCACGGAAGATGCTGGTCCATAACCTGTATCATGGTAGAACACTGTGTAAGTTTGAAGTAGGGACGACCTTCACAGACAAGACAGGAAATGCAGAAGAAATAAAAACATTGACATTTAACTGCATAATATTAGCTACGTAAAATTTAAAATTTCTTCCTGACATAATACACCATAAATTGTATCAGTAGACTTTGTCACACAAATAATAGTCAAAAAATTGATATCCCTGATCTTTCAAGAGGGATACAGACAATCCAATGGAAGAATGGGCAAGAATGTGAGCAGGTGGTTCACAGAAGAGAAAATGCACATTGTCCAAAAAAAAGCAAAAACAAAACCCACTAAAAATGATGATCTGTACAGGTAGACAGGATATACAAATTAAAATAACAGCGAGAAAAAAATTTCCACCTATCCGAAGGGCCAATGTAAAAGGGTCTGGGCCCGTCAGGTTCTGCGTTCTAAGCCCGGTACATTGTGGTGGGGCTGTGGACTGGGGTGTTTTCTGGAAAGTTCACGTTCTTTGACTTGGCAGTCTCACGGGTCTGGCCAATGGAAACAAAAGCACCAGTATTTATGTGTACAAGGATGTTTAACTTTTTTTTTTTTTTTTACTGTTATAGCTAAGAATTGAAAAATATCTGTTATGTCCAATAACAGGGAAAGGGCTGAACAAATTGCAGTGTTTGTGCTCTGTAGTATTTAACACCTATTAAAAAGAGTGCCTGGGGTGACACGTAGTGATTGGGAATAGTCTTCATGACAGATCAGTTAGAAAAGGAACAGATTTCAGAGGGATGTTAGTATGATCACATGGAAATACATGTTCTCGTGAGTTGGAGAGAGGTGGAAGGGTGGACACACAGGTTATTACTGGCTATCTGAGGCGAATGGGATTGGGGGAGGGTGTCAAGGAGGAAAACATTTTTTAAAAATATGAAGACCTGTGTACTTTTCCTCTTGTTAGAACAAGTTCAGAAGATTAAAATAAATGTGTCTGTCTGTCTGTCTGATTTTTTCTTTAAGCTGCAGCTAATTCTTAACCTTTCTGCTGTCTCATCCCCTGCTCTGAAAGCTGGGGTTTGCTCGTTTGCTGGTCTGCGTCTGCTCTTGGCCTGTGCTGTACCACTTTCTAACAACTTTATCTGTCACTTATTTCTGTGATCCATCACTTCAACTGCTTTCTGGCCAATATGCTGCTTCTTTGCCTCTTTATATCCCATTTGTGCCAGTCCTGGTCGATAACCAGTGGGGGAAAATCACACAGTCCTGCCATTAGTGTCCCTGTGAATTTGTGGTCTTGAACTTCAGTTGATCCTTTAAAGACAGCTCTGCGGCCCTTGTGTCTCCCCTTCCTACCTCTCCCTTTAAATGCAAGCGGTATTTCAAACCTTTAGCACTGCCACCTCTTCTCCTGAGCAGCCGTCGGCCATGTCCCCGCACCAGGGAAAAGCTCACCTCCACGGATCCTGCAGGCCCCCCGTGCTGACATTTGTGTTGTATTTCACAGTATTCTGAAAACATAAGGAAGATAAGTAAGGGTAAAGAGGGTCAAATCTAGGGCGACGAAAGGAGATTTGACTTTGGGTGGTAAGCACACATGGAATACAAGGTCATGTCTTATACAAACGTACGCTTGAAAGCTACATAATTTTCTTATCCAGTGTCACCGCAATAAAATTAATAAAAAACCTTTAGCTATAACCTATCGATTTCCAGCATGTTCTGTAGAATAGCAGCTTGGGGATGGCATGTGGTATTTTCCAACTTTAGGACTACTAAGCCCTTTTCTGACCTCTCTTCTTTTCCTGAGTGGATGTCATATGTCCCAGGAAAACAGTGTGCGCAGTGCTGAAGGGCACAAATAAATCCGTGGCACTGAAGAATAAAAAAAGAAAGGTCGGGTTGCATGTGCACCGTACTGTGACTTGCAACAGCTTCTTCTTCCCTGTCAGTCTGTGTTTTTCTGTATGTTTTGAAGATGGAAATGATTTTTAAAAAATGAAACTTGTTTTGACTAATGATACTTCAGAGGGAATAAGCTATTTTTTAAGTAAGCAGAGTAGAGGCCTAGTGTGGCTAAATTTTTTTAGTGGTGGAGGGTTATCACGTTATGTGATTTCAAGGTTTTACTAGGATCGACCTGGATTTCTGTGGTTTGAGTTTCACTGTCATGTCCTCTCTTCCAGTGGCAGCCGACTAGGGGGCCTGGTTACAGTCCTGTGCTTCTTTTTCAATCATGGAGAGGTAGGTAGTCAACACGTGTTTATTTTCAAAATCTTTATGGGATTTTACTTCTAGAAATGCAAGTTTCTTCTTTAGGTAGTCAAATATTTCTTTAAAAATTTTAGGAGATTTTACAGAAATATAGGTTTCTTTTTAAAATTGAATTTTTAAAAAATCTACGGCAGCATTCTTTCAATGTTTGATCTTATTTTGATTCAAAATTTAAAAACTAGCATTTATTTTAACTTTTCAGGATCATTGTATCTTTTATGTGATATACCTCTTAGTGATTTGAAGAAGTAGTGGGTCTGTTTCAATTCTTTATAGAATTTAAAACTGAAAGCTTGCATTTTAGTTGTAATAGACATAAGCCAGCCATGGATATAGTTAACTCCCTGTGTTGGGATGACTTTTCGTTGAGGAGCTATATCATGCGTTTCTGTTTTAATGTATTAAACTTTGATGCACTTTTCATTGTCCTTTGTAGAATGTTTTGTTATCAATTTGCTCATACCGAAGGCCTTTCTGAGATGAGCAGCACTGTCGAAAGCATAGACTCCCGATCCAGGCAACTGTGTCCAAATCCTGGCTGTGCCAGTTAGTGGCCGTGTGACCTGGGCCGGTGGTTTAATCTGATGATGTTACTGATATCGTGGGATTATTGGGAATGTTACACGAACTCCTATGTGTAAAGTGCCTAGAACAGTGTTTGACACATAGTAACTATGTAACTGTTAGTTTGTATTATTATTAATTATTATTATTATTTTAGATTACATTCTAACATAAATTCAAGGTGCTGGTGAAATCTTTCCACTAAATTAATCAGAGTCGTAAATGAGTTTCTAGTAATATATCTCTGTCCAGTTTTCTTTCAGGGTAAGTAAGTGTTGTATGAGGTTGTGTTTATACACTAAGTGTCTCTAGTATTTGAATATACACGTGCTACTCAGCTCCAAGAGGAGTCAAAACAAACTTTATCAGTGGAGTCTAGGTTGAACTTTTTTTTTATTCATCAGGTTACCAGTGGATGTTGAAATAATACTAACATGCTTAATATTCAGAGGCATGGAAATTTAAAGCTAGAGCAGCCTGATAGATTATAGCATTCGACAAATTGTTGTGGTATAACATCCATTAATTCTGAATTTTGAGCAAGAAAAAAGAGTGATTTGACTCTTCTTGACTGTATGTGCTGCTCAGTGTCAGTGTAGATCGTGAAACGTGTAGAAGCACAAATTCTGTAAGAACGACCTAAGAAACATGAAATAACCGCTCAACAATGGAAGAAAGGAGCACTGCATGTTCACATGAAACGCTGGAGGGAGGAGTCATTGAAGCTTTAAGCCGAGGCTGAGTTCCTGTGCGCAGGGCAGGAAGGTCCACCGCGTGGCTGCCCTCAGCATCAGGGGTCGGTGATCCCTGGTCTCCCATTTTTCTTAGAGTTTTGATACTCATGGAGCATGGTCATTATTCCTTGCAAAGTCTTTTTAGTTTTTAACAATGAAACTCATGCTCATTATTTTATTTTTCAGCTTGGTAGATTTTTAAAAATATTTTTCAGCTATTTGGTACACTTAAACATGCTTAGACATCACTTTCTGCTAAACTAAATGTGATTGAAATTTGAATTGCATCTTTACTGAAAGAGTCAAGTAGATAATTGTACTTAAATCAGTAACTATAGCTTTAGAGTAGAAAAATGACCATTTTGTATAGTGACGTATATTAAAATTGAGACCATAAACTGAAGTTTTGGGTAAAAGTGGTGAGAACTCAAGTAACTGAAACCTTTTTATTATAATTTTGTCTTTATTTTGTTTTTCATGTTGAGAGATTTTCAGACTTTTTTTTAATGACTTTTAAAAGTGTTGCCTAAAGTATATAATTTTTGTATGGGGGTAACATCTCTGGTGGTACCTATTCTTGCATTTAGTGAACTTTTCTACATTGTCACAGTGTTTTGCTTACTGTGATTGCTGGCGGGTTGCTAATTGGTGCCCTTCTTTCAAAGAAGAGTTATTTTAATCATGTGAGGGAGTGGTTTAGGTGCCAAAAAATATTTGTGAATTATTCCTTGCTTTTAAGTTCTATTTCCATTATTTAGTTTGTTCTGTACTTGAGTCTAAGATAGTAAATGACATACATTTAAAGATATTTTTTTCTCTGATGGTTTTAGCATAATTTTTTTGCCTTAATAAAGGAACTACAAAATGTGCAGTGTAAAAGAATTAAGTTATTTAAAATAGAAATTTAAAGCTTTCAAATCTGAAATATGTGAGTGCAGTAAAGGAGCTATTAATTGCTCATAGTAATGATTGATAATATTGAGGGTTATACATTTCATAATAAAATATGCAGAAGTTCTCACTTATCTGGGTTTTTTATTAAATGTTGATTTCCTCTTGAGAATTATTGCTAAGATGAAAGCTAACAGTTTTGCTCTGACGTTAAAATGTTTCCTTCTGAGATGTTTGCAGCGTGGTTGATGCCGCAGGATTTTTAGCATGCTGACTGAAAAGCATGTAGATGAGTATGTAAAAATCAAAGCCTAAATATAATAATATCCCCACTTTGAATGTTAAAAATTTATTATATGTGAAATAGGTTTGTTTTGCTTTTTTATGATGAGATTAAAAATTATTACTAAGCATGACTGATGGTGTTTTACATAAAATGTGTTCATAGGTATAAAATCCGCCCCTTCCTTTTTTGAAACCAAAGTAATTTAAAGTATATAAAGGATTGCTTTAAAGGCATATCTAATTAACCTTTTTTTATTACCCATAACATATTTCTGACCTATATTAGTTTCTTAAATACATTTTAACTGAACTGAGATGAAAAATATAAATGTACACTTTCTTAATTATTTATTGACATCGTTTTGTCATTTATATAAGGTTTGGAGAGGAATTCTCAGCACACCTTGAAAACAGTCTCATTAATCCTTGTAATAGTCTCGCCTGATAGATAAGTGGTAAATAATATTCTCACATGCATTAAAATGGAAGCCCTGAAAGGTTAAGTGTTTGGCTCCAGGTTGCTAAGCAGGGAGAGGATTCTTAATTTTCCAGCTACCAGTAATCTCTTCAGACTTCTCTCAACACAGATAATTCTGAGATAGTTTGTCTTTTATAATGGAAAAATCCAGAGATCTTTTTTTTACCAATCTGTGGGATATTTTTTTCTTTTCCCTTGTTCTCTCTTTCTCTTTTTCTGTTTCTTTCCCCTCCCTCTCTCCCTTCTCCCTTCCCTTTCTCGTGATGCTAAGGTTTGGCCGGGACATTTATTCCGCGTCTTCCACTTCTTTCAACTCGGTTAATGTATACTGCAGACCTACTGTATGCCAGGTACTTGTAGATGCCAGGCATGCGTCAGTTATTAAAACAAAGATCCCTGCCTTTGTGGGTAACCGTGTGAAGCTGGGGTGATCTTCCGCTTGAGGTGGGAGAGCACTGGCCTGTTGGAGGAGTAGCCAGGAGGCCATTGTGACAGGAGCACAGAGTGGCAGGGAGGAGGCCAGACAGCCACGGTGGGAGACGGAAGGAGCTGATTCTGTGGTCCTGGTCGGTCAGTGTGAGGTTCATTTGGAGCAGACGGAAAGGCCACTGGAGGGTTCTATGCAGACGAGTGACTTAAAATGATTTAAGTATTTTTTGCATTAATTTGGAAAATAGTGTAAGTGCCAGATGCATTATTTATTCAGGCTGTTGAGTAATATGCCCATGGATTTCTAAATTGACATTAAACTTACCTGAATTCCCAAGGTCCAAAAAAAAAAAAAAAGAGAGAACGTGCTAATCTTTGTTGGGAATGAACCTGCAGATGGAGATTTGAAAACCAGCCTATAATTTGGTAGCAGACCAGCCTCAAGTGTCCTTCCCGACCTGGCACCTGCTGGATCTCACCATTCCCCAAGCTGTTTCCTTTGCTTCAGCCCTCTCTTGTCCTTCCTTCCTTCTTGTTCTCAGGAGGGACAGGTCTGTTTTCTTCCTCAGGGCCTTTGCACATGCTTTTCCTCCATGTCCTGCACACTTCCCTCCCCCCTTATCTCCTAATCAGTGCCTGATTAAGTCCTCATCGTCCCTGAAACGGACGTTTCAGTTTGGGTTTCAGCAGGGGTCTTCATTCCTTCCTGCAAATCTGGGTTTTCATCTGGTATAACTTCTCCTCAGCCTTACATCAGCATTTGATCCTTGTCTCAAAACGTCCTTATTTCACCTTCGTTGTTTGAAGTGTGTTTTTGCCGGAAGAGTTCTAAGTTGATAGCTTTGTCTTTCAGCATTTCATTTCTGTCATTCTCTGTCTATGGCTTCCATTGTTTCATACCAAGTCAGCTGTCATTCTCCGTATTGTTACTCTGAATGGGTCTCTTCTGCGGTGGCTGGGCAGCTCCTTTTAAATTTGACTTTATTGGTTTGATGGTGATGCGCTTAGATGTGGTCTTATTTGTATGTATCCTGCTGAAGCTTCACTGAACATCTTTGTTTCATTTTCTTTATTAGTTTTTGAAAAATTTTAGCTAATATCTTCTCTTCAAGCATTGTGTCTTTCCTATTCTCGTATCTTCTTTGAGGATTCCAATTCCATCTGTGTCCAACTTTTGATGTTATCCCGCGGTTTTTTGACGCTCTATTTTCTATCTTTCTTTGCTTCACTTTGGGTATTTTCTCTTGCCGTGTCCCTGAGTTCAGGGTATTATATTCTATACATTCAGTCTGCTTTTGAGCCAGTCCGGTGAATTTTTCATTTTAGATGTTATGGATTACAATTTTAGGATTTTATTTTTTTCTTAGAGCTTCCCTATCTCTGTTGAAAGTTTCCATCTTTTCACCCATTCTATCCACCTGTTTCTATAAAATTTAAAACTTAATTATTATAGTTATTTCAAAGTCCTTGTCTGCCGTTTCCATTTATGTTACCTGTAAATTGAATTCTGCTGACTAGGCTTGACGTCCTGATGGTAATTCTGTGTAGTCTATAAAGTCCCCCTGCCAGGTTTAAAAGACATAAGGGTTTCTTCTAGTCTGACTAGCTTAGTGGTAACATCAGATCGTTTATATTTAAGCCAGTGCACTTTCTTTAAACCGAACGATGGACTTGTTAATATATTCAGTATACATGCAGAAAAATGATTGAGTATGGAAACTGGGATGGTCCATTAATTAACTCTTGGGTGAGCTTTTCAGAAAGATTGATATTTGACTATTTGTTATTTCATTTGATCCCCTTGGCCACCTTTATATATTTTGCAGCCCAGGGTAGTTTGGGCACAGAAGTGCAAAAGAAAATGGAAGCCTCCTTTCTAGCAGCATTGCGAATAAACATATTAACACGGATGACTGCAGAGGGTTTTGAAGTCTTAGCTGGTTTCGCCGAAATTTGTGTGAATGAAGAGGAAGTCTAGGCAGTTTACACAACCAGTCTGAATGTAATGTTTTTAATTTTGGCAGAATGTTTCCTAGCTGGCACTTGCCCCACTTCCCTTCTAGGCTAGACCGAAGTTTTCAGCAGTTTGCTGTTGACGATTCACGATGCTAATAGCTCACAAGATCTCGTGTCATGTGTGTCTCCCTCGCCAGTGTTTCTCACTTTCCAGTTTTGCTGTTGGTGGAAAGCCTGGCAGCTTGTTTTGTAATACACCCTTCTAATTATGTGTGAGGAAAAAAACCCTCCTTTTTGTGCTCATAAATAGCTCTCGCTCGGTATGTCTTACTTAACGATTTGACACATGTCGTGACTGTGAACTCTTTGCAGTGCACCCGTGTGATGTGGACGCCCCCTCTCCGGGAGAGCTTCTCGTACCCGTTCCTGGTACTTCAGATGTTGCTCGTGACTCACATTCTCAGGTAGCTTTCCACTCGCCCTTGGTGGTTTGCTTGTTTGTTTTGCCGTGAATAACTTCAGCTGGAATTGTTAAGCTTCCACAGTAAAAACCACGAATGTGATAAAATGATGGCCATGGTGCTGATGCTGGGTTAAATTCACAGAGGTAATCTGAGAGCGTGATTTCACAGTATTTACTGTGAAAAGCATGTTCGTAATCTGCCCTCTGGTCTTCTTCCTGTTTCTTGGTGGCCCCCAGCTGTTGTTTGAGTAACAGCAAATCTGCGTCCATTTCTGCCATTTCCACTTTCCCATCATCTCCTGCTACCACCACCATCTCCCCAAAAACAGGCAGAAAGAAGGGGGAGAGCCGGTGGCAGTAGAGTGGATCCTAAAAGAAAGAAAAAGTACTTTCCACCTTTGAACCGTGCTCTTCACGAAATAAACACGTTTACAGTGCGACCCAGCATACCTGTGTACACGGACATCGATACAAGTTTCATGGAATAGAAAGAACCCTTGTGTAGGATGCAGTCGTGTATTTCTTTTTTATTCCATTAAGAATTGCGGGTTCTTAGCTAATAATTTTGTACCTCGTTAATAGGTTGCCTGGATTTTGAAAATGCTTGACTTAAGGGCAGGATAGAAAGATGGATTAGGATAGCACAGAGGGATGGCCTTAAAAAAAAGGCATACTCAAGGAAATAAAAGCGTTTTGTGGTGGCCGTCTGACCCAGGTAGGTTTATCTAAGGAGGGTCCCCCCCCAGTCCAGTATGCGTCCCTGTGCCATAACCACAGTAGGTCAACACGTACTCTTCACCGCGTGAACATGCTAGGGACGTCGGGCCTTTGCGTCAGCTCACTGGTGGAGGAGACGTGTAGTTCTTAAAACTAACACGAAAAAGAAAACGAACTCACCCTCCAGAATATTCCCTAAATCAGAAGCCAAGACAAAGTCAGACCTCCCCAGGTGGCTTCGGAGCGGCCTTTGCTGCCTTTTGCCTTCGCTGTGTCCCCTCGTCCTCCAGTCTCCCTCTACAGGCTCTGTGGCCTGTAGTCTGAGCTCCTGCAGCACGTGTCTGCGGAATCCTTCGCACTCAGGATATGCTGCTTTCTGCGATTCGTTTCATAGACATCCTCTGTCTCTCCAAGCGAATCTTTTGGCTGGAGCATCTCATATGTTGGATTATTTCACCAAAGTAGAGTTAGAAAAACTTCAGTGGACATGGTGGTCCAGATGCCCTCTCTTTGCCAGGCTGTGTTCGTTTTTACAGTAATAATGGGTCTTTACTCTTCATAGAAAATTGTTGTAACTGAGAATCAGGAGGTACAATTTCTAACCCATTGGTTCACCTTACATCGGTTTATGCTATAACTTGATCATGTTTAAAGCTTCTAAGTTGCTGCCGTTTGGAGCTGTGCTAGAAGGTTTGGTGGTTAAATGTACTGATCTTTATTTGTCTTCTCAAGGGCTACAAAACTTTACAGAGGCAGCTTGATTGCTCTCTGCGTTTCCAACGTGTTTTTCATGCTTCCATGGCAGTTTGCTCAGTTCGTGCTTCTTACTCAGGTAAGGGGCTTTAATCTGTTTAAAGCGAATGAAGCTTGCTGTGTTTAATTACGTGAACTCACTTGCATAAAGTGATAGGACTGAGGTGTTATGTGATTCTGCATCCTGAAGTGTTTTCCAGTTAATACTTTTAAACAGAGTTTGCAGTAGGGAAATACATCCGATGCATGTATTCGTGGGTGTTAATTATTCACGTGCTAATGGAATGCATTTATAGAGCTCAGTATAAGTATGCTTATCTTTGTTTAGTGTTCATTCGTGTGCTTACAAGGGGACTGACTCACGCCATACCCTTTAAGTATTTCTCTTCAGTCACCAGAGTATTTCTCTTAATTAAAATGTATTTCTTTTCTGAATAATGTTGTACATTCTTCTACCTAGGATAAATATACGTAAAATAACAGGATAAATAGCTAAACAGTTCATACTTTATATAACTCCACCACCAATCTGCACTTTGTCTATCATCTTTCCATGTACTCTTGTCTCTTTCTCTTCAGGGGTCTATAGAACAAGATGAAGCTAGCTTGTTGAGAGAGAGCAAACTTCATGTGCTTATTTGTATAAAGCATTTTAAGAGTTGCCTGTTAATGTTGTCTGAAAAGTCTTGCTTGAGAAATGAAGTCAGACCTGGATTTGAATCCTGACTCTGTTGACTAGTTTCTCGACTTGGACAAATTGCTTGACTTTTCCTTAGTGGCAGTTTCCCCGTTTGTGAAATAGCGAAGTTAGGAGCCTCCTTTTTGGGGTTGTGGTTAGGATGCTATGAGGTAATGTATGTAGGACCCTTAGCACATTACCTGGCATGTAGCAAGAAGTCAGTAAGGTTAGCTGCTTTTACCGTTATTATTTTTTTTAAAAAAGGCTCTATTTGTACTTAATTTTTTCTTTGCTATTACTCCTTAGCCTCTTTTGTCTTCTTTAGTTTGATGACATTTCAGATGTTTCTGGTTTAAAATGTCCCTGAGTGTCACCCCCTAAGATTGTACCCCGTAGGCGGCTGTGTGTTGCTGGGACCCTGGGCTGGGAAGGGAGTGTCCCCACTGCTTCCAGTTCGGGCAGGTGCCTGCTCTGGGGGGCGGTGGGGAGAGTCGTGGGGGTTGCATGGACCGAGGGGAGGAGGCTGTGCTTTTCTGCGGGATTGATGTTGAATAACACACACACTCTCCGCAGTTACTGTGTCACGTCAGTCACTCTTAAGCAGTGTGGGAAACGGTGTTTCTGCTAATGGTGTTGCAGAAAACTCAGACCAGTGAGAAACCAAGCGCCACTCGGAGAAATGGAGAACTCAGGTTTATTACATCGGCGGTCCCAGAGCTAGTGCTCTGAAGATCTGGGCCCCAAGCTCAGGGGTGTCCTTACTTTTATAGGGCTAACAAGCAAAAGGGTTACTCTAAACAGGTTACTCTAAAGGGTTATCTAAACAGAACAAGCAAAGGAGAGGGTGAGTCTTCAGTTGATCTCAAGGTCACCCTGCCTTTCCGCCCAGGAGGCATGCATGCTTACAGAAGCAGAACAAAGAGCTGATTGGAGTAGCTGTTGGAGTGGAAAATTCCTCTTCAGTGGGAAAATGTGTTGTATATGGTTTGGAGATAAAACACTTGGTGAACAGAATTTAAGTTATATGTTGAAGTGTTTAGCTGTTTGATAGTTTGTTTATATCATGTTTGCATAGTAGGGGAGGCATGAAATTTCATTTGAATTGCTTGCTCCATGGAGAATGGTGGAGGGAGAAGCATTGTTTGACTCAATATTTCTAAATTTTACTAAGGTACACTTTCATCATTTAATCACTTAATTCGTCTAAGTAACTACAGTACTCTACATGCACATTTTTTTTAAAACTGTAAAGAAATTTAAAAATACCCTGTAGTGCAAGTAATTCTAATTTGAAATTCGATCAGTTTGATTATAATCACCACTTGAATGTTTGTATAATGAAAGAGAACACTAATGGAGATACCTGTAAACAGTGACTAATAAGCAGAACTGAATGTGTTTTTCACACACATGCATTACACAATTATTTTTTGAGTTTAATGTACCTTTTCCAAATATGTAGTAATTGTCATATGTTATAATTAAATTTTTCTATTTTTTGATTAGGCAAGGCACTTTGTAATTGTGCGTGTTGACAGTAGAGCCACCCTGATGTTAAAATGGGTATTGTTTTGGATAATCCACAAAGTAGATTATTTTGCATAGCCAATTGAGAGAGCCATGTATGGAAGAGAAACATCAACCAATATTTGCTGTATTAATATATTGATCATATTTAAATAAATTGGTAGATAAGGAGACTAAAGACTCACTTTCGAAATAAATATAAGCCAGTTTGAAATAACAATAAAGATAATCTTTATTTCTGTAGCTCTTCACTGTGTATGTAATTTTTATTTTTAACTTTTTAAATTTCAGGTTGCATCATTATTCACAGTATATGTCGTGGGATACATTGATATATGCAAATTACGGAAGATCATTTATATACATATGGTAATGGTTTTTAAATTTTTTTTTTCCCCATTGAGCTTGACCTTAACCTCCTGATTAGTATTTGATTTGTTTGTAATTGAAACTGGTCATAACATCATTCCACAACTAAAACAAGCGTCGTTCAAAAACTGTGATAGAACTAACAGACGTTTTAAATAGGCCACCCAGAAATTTTTAATTTGGGTCATGTTATCTGATTTGAGGTCGTGCCTTACACATTATCTGTGAGAGCGGTAATTCGGGAAAGAGAAGCATGGTATGGCATATTACGGAGGAGCCTGCCGTTGAAATGGAGCGTTCATTTCTGAGCACCAACTGTCCGGGCACAGCAGTGACACCGCAGTGACAAGAGCTGCAAAGATCCCAGTGTGCATGTAATCGCAGTCTAGTTAGTAGAGTGCAGGAAGGAGAGAAGGCGGGATGAATAGTAAATACAGGAAGTGGGTAGATTGTACAGTGTGTCGGAGGTGATGGAAGTGTGGACAGAAAGGAGAGAACAGGCCACGGCCGCCCAGGGGGAGCAGCAGAGCCAGTGTCGGGTGGGAGGTTGAGCTGTCCAGCCAGGTGGTCAGGGCAGGTCCTACTGAGAGGTGGGGAGTAGAGCGGAGTGGAAAAAGGAGAGGGAGTTTGCCTAGTAGATGCCACAAAGAATATTCTAGATTGGTGAAACAGCTAGAGCCAAGGTCCTAAGGCTGGGTGATCAATTCTGATGAGTGTTTATTCTTTAAAAACATTTTTCTTCTCTTTGTCATTGATTCTGAAAATGATAATGTTTCCTCTCTGTAGTTTTCATGTTATTATAATATGCCACTGTGTTTATGATACACATAAAGGACATTAATAGTATGTTGGGGATTTGCCAACAGAATTATAAAATGAACAACTGTGAGCTAATCCTCCAGTTGACATACAAAACCATCGTTACTGTGAAGCCCGTGTGCCCTGAACACGTCCCCTCCCATCTCTAGAGATAACCACTGTCCTGACTTTTTAAACTATAATTTACTTGCTTTTCTTTCTGACTCTGCCATATGTGTTCCTAAAAGGTGTTTTTTTTATTATTAAATATTAGTATTGTTTCTAAGGTTTGTAAAAATGGTATCCTTTTATGGGACATTTTCCCTCAGGTTTCTGAGATTTGTATGATACTGGAATTTAGACTTTTTCTTTGCTTTATCTTTTTCATTGTAGAAATAAAGCACAATTTATCTGTTTTCTTATTGAAAGACACTTAGATTTCCCCCCCTTTTTTATACTTTTATGGATAACACCTTACATTCTTACACATACCCCTGGGATGTACATATTGAGCTTCTCTAGGATATTTATTTACGTAGTAGTAGAATTTCTGTATATAAATTATACACATGTTCAACTTCAAATTTAATACTGCATTGTTTTTCAAAAATGTTTAGACTATAAACAGTAATGTATCACAGTTCATGTTTTTCTGTATCCTTTCATATTTTGTCAGGCTGGTAAGTATCAAGCGGTATCTTATGGCCGTAATTTGTATTTCTCTCTCAGTACCACTGAACTTCTTTTGGTGTGCTTGTGAATTCTCTGTGTATCCTTTTTTGTGAAATTCCTATTCATGTTTTCTTTAAAACCAATTTTTCTCTTATATCTAAGAGAAAAGGGCTTCTGTTTGATTCACTACGGTATAATCCACTGTTTTCATTAGTTAGTTTGATGCTTGAATTGTTCCCGATTCGGCCGCTTACTTCAAGCTGCTTTCTTTGTCCTTTTCACATCTTTATCATGCTTTGAACACTTTTTAAAAGAAATTAATAAAGACTAAACTTCATCAAATGTTTTTCTGCATCTTTCTGGATTATCCTGTGTATTTTTCCCTCCTTAATATGTTACGGTGATGAATTATATTAATTGTTTTTCTACGTTAACAGACCTTGCTTTGCTGGGCTAAACAGTTTTTATACAATGTTGGATTCACTTTGCTATTATTTTGTTAGGTTGTTTAAATTCTGTTCATGAATAGAATTCAATAGTAATTATTCTTTTTTTACACTTGGTTTATTTTCCCCCAAAACTGTTTAATATAGTTGTTTTTTTTTTTAAATTACAGTAAAAGTCAGAATGATTATTAAGCATTTAGAGTCGGTCAATCACACAGTCACACAGGTAGCTCTGGATGAGGACTTTGACTCAAAATTATAGTTATGAAAATACTGACATTGCTCAGGTTTACTTTGCAATAGAACCTGTTCGGGGTGAATGGTACATGCCTTATGGGGTGACTTACTGTGGAACTAGTCACTGATTGACTTGGGAATATTCTCTTTCACTATCACTTTACAAATTCCTGTAGTTACATGAGGGAAAAAAAAACATAGAATCGTCTCCATGAAGGATTGTCCCCCATTTTTATTGTGCTGAGCTACATAACTTAAAATTTACCAACTTAATCTTTTTAAGTGTACATATCAATGGCATGAAGCACATTCACACTGTTGCGTAACCATCGCACCATCTGTCTCCATTGCTTTTTTCATCTTGAGAAACCGAAACTCTGTACCCATTAAACAATTCCCTATTCCCTGTCCTCACCCCGCCCCTGGAAACCCCCATTCTGCTTTCTATGTCTATGATTTTAACTGCTCTACCGCATATAAGTGAAATCATGCAGCATTTGTCTTTTTCTGAATGAGTGTTTTCACTTAAAATAATGTTCTCGAGGCCTATTCATATTGATGCAAATGGCAAGATTTCCTTCATTTTTATGGCCAAATTATGTATATATACACACCACATTTTCAATATCCATGTGTATGAAAATACAGTGTTTGCCTGATGAGGAGCTACATTCTATAATATGTGAGAAAACCCAGTAGGAAAATAACCAAAACCCAATAGAATAATGGGCCGTAGGAATAGCCATTTTACACACACACACGCACACACACACACACACACACACACACACACACAACAACAACGACAACGACAACAACAGCAGCATATAGAAGAAAAGACATTGTGTCTTTTAAAGAATGGCAAGTAAAAGAACAACGGGGCGACATTTTCCTCCTATTAGTTTGGCAAATATTTAATAGACTGATTCACAGTGTTCGCAGGAGTGAGTCAGCAGGAGCTCTCATGCCCGACTGGTGGGAGAGTAAACTGGCGTGATGTGTTGTATGACAGTTTGTCAATATTTTTTCCAGATTTTACAGTGTGTGTACCCTTAATCCCTCAGTTCCACTTCTAGTAATTTATCCCGTAAATGTGTCAACATGTACATAAGGGTGTTTATCATAGCAGGTTTGTAATAGGGAAAAAAAAGTAACAGAACAAAACTGGAAGGCATTTAAGTGTTCCCCAGTAGTCGGAGGACTAGTTAATTAAATTATGGTACAACTCTATAGAGTGGAATGCTTTTTTTAGTTATTCAGTAGAAATAATTAGATTGGCTTAGATTGATACGGAAAGCTCTCTGAAATTAAGAGTAAAAGAAAACAACAGTGTAGTATATGGGTTTAAGTTCCATTTGTGGTTTTTAAAAAATATAAACTAGAATTTGTATGTCAGAGTCTGGAAGGATCCATTGTGGTTTTTAAAAAATATAAACTAGAATTTTATGTCAAAGTCTGGAAGGATCCACAGAAACCTACTGATAGCGATCTTTTGGGTTTGAAACGTGGGCTAGGTCTGCAGGCTGTTTTCATTGTATATTCCCTGTTGAACGGGTTGAATTGTATAATGGGCACGGGCGATTTTAGAATCAAAATCAATGTTCTTTCTTCGTTTATGTGCATTAATTATATTTTTCTTGGATTTTTCCAGATTTCTCTTGCACTTTGTTTTGTTTTGATGTTTGGAAACTCAATGTTATTAACTTCTTATTATGCTTCCTCTTTGGTGATTATTTGGGTAAGTGTTCTTTAAGTACTTGACTCATGGCTGTTTTTGAAACTGTGGTTCGTCAGTCTCCTTGTCGCTGGCGTAGAGCCCGTGCGGGATTTTCTGTAAGAAGCATCTCGTTTTCCTGCATGCATGCATGTGCTTGAGTATTCAAGTACTCAGTCCCAGAGCAGGAAAGACACACAACAGGGTTAGTGTTGGGAAGCATAGCACCTTGCCTCAGAGTCTGTTCTGCTCTTTCTCTTCCTCATCTTTCTGTCCCAGGATTAACCTTAGAAAGTTTTCTATGTTTCTTTTTCTTTTTCCTTCTCCCTTCGTGGTTTTTATTCTAGTCCTGCTCCACCATGCCCCCCCACCCCTTCCTCCCTGGCTCCTCCTCACAGTCTCTCCTCTTGGTACCACTGGGATCAGAGGCTTGAGGCCTTGGTTTTGTAGGTTTTTTCCTCCCCGTGTTTGTTTGTATGAAATACTCAGATAATTTAAACCAGGTGATGATATAGTTATATTTTGCTACGTCACTACAGATTTAGATTATCAGGAGACAGTCTTCCTACAGAATGAGAGCAAACGATGAAAGGTCACCTAACTCCTCTGCCACTTTTCGGAGGATGACTTTCTAATTATAAACCTTTAATTTAAGAACTTTCCCGAGGTGGTAATGCCTGTTTTTCCCTATCTGTTTCACCATTACAATGGTTTGCAGCCCTAAGAGGAGAGAAATTATTCCTTATGTCTAAAGTGTACGTGCGTTAGTGCATAGGTCCATTTCCTGACGACACCAAAAGCGTGTTGCACTATCGTTATCGAAATGGATTCTTGAATAATCATTTAAGTTACTCAGATCATCTTGGCTTTCTTGATTTCTAGAACTCGTTAGCAAATCTAGAACCTCCTATTTCTTGGCCCCATTTTACAAATAATGTTCATTTACGATCTCGTTGCCCAAGGATGTGTGTCCTCTTCCCCCGGTGGACTACCACCTGTCCCCGGTGGTGTGGCCTCAGTGTGCTTAGTCCCAGAAAGGAGCAGTTAGCGTGTGGTGGTGCTGTGTTCTCATCAACGGCAAGAAATGAAAGTCGGCACCTGAGTTGCTGTGCTTGGGGAGTAGTGACAGTTCTTACAGCCAGCGAACTCTGTCTGTGACTAGGAGGTGTGAAGGTGTGCTCAGTTCTCTGTCTTGCGTGTGTGCACGGGCAGGTCCCGCCATCACTCATGCTAGAGCACAGGACTCTGGGGACTCGTGTGTAGGGAAGCCGTCGAATGGGAGATCACACGTAAACAAAATCTAGGCACATTTTGCAGGAAACTCCTTTCTTCAGTTGTGCACCTATGTATGTCAGGTCTCCTGTGGGGTCCCCTGACACTGTGTTTATGTATATTTCATATATTTTGGTGCACAAAAATAGATGATGGCAGCAGTTACAAAACATAGCCTGTTTTTGCATATTAACTAGAAACAAACATTGGCTTATTGTTATTTATAGTTACCACTTCGAAACCTGAATCATCACATTTTGTGTTCTCAGATATTCAGAAACTTCTGACGAGATTTAATTTGGGTTTCTGTATTTGTGTTTTGATCTCTAACCATATTTTTCTCAACTTTAAAGCGGATATTGATCCCTATTGTATTTTGGGAGTCTATTATGTACCTGGAAAGACATAAGAGTTGATAGAGGAAACGTATTTAGTCAATCTCATTAAAAACTCATTTGTAGTTTATTCTAAGAGTTAATATTTAACTCAAGGAAAATCTTATGGCTACAAGACATCTGTCTAAAATTCTGAAATTGTTTTATACTTCTTGGTTCTTAGATATATCAGGGGTATAAAATCAGTCATAAAAATGTATATGTGACAATTCCAGCTTTACTTAGTTTTCAGCCTTACTCAGCCACTACCCTAATTTTCTGTGGTTAAAATAGCACCATTTTCTTGAAGTCAGTGAGCTTGTGGGGATGCCTTGTGGAACATCGACAGTATACTGAATTTTAGATTCTTGAAGGTCTTATTATTTCAAAGTACTTTTTGGTGCTTGAAGCTTTGTAAGTGTTAACTGTATGTTATTTTCTCCGTGCAGGGTGTGCTGGCAATGAAACCACATTTCTTGAAAATAAATGTATCTGAACTTAGTTTATGGGTAAGAATCCATCTATTTGAATGCACACGTTTTTCCTTCTCTAAAATATGTCATTGGTTTTTTTGTTTTACTTTTAAGGAAATGATCTGTGGAATGCAGAGCACCTGACAGTTTTATAACATATTAGGTTTCAATTTTAATGGACCAAATTGCCCTTTCATAAAGCAAGCTAGTATTAATATTTGATAGGTAGTTGAAGAATTCCAGTTTTATTTATTATCCATGTTTTTTCTAAGGAGTACTCATGTGTAAGAAACTTAGTAGACGGGGACTTTAACTGCAAAATCTAGAAAATATGTTAATTTTCATAATTGTGTGTTTATGTTTTTAGTGACAGTCTTAATTTCGGAGTAACATTTGCATTTTTTTAAAAACACATCCTCTTGGGTATGGAGATATTTCACATGTGATTAGAGCATTTTTTTCTTCTTAGACCTTATCTATAGAATGGCTATAGGAAGCATCAGTTTATTTTTTTGTTACATTTTTCTTTTGTAGGTTATCCAAGGATGCTTTTGGTTGTTTGGAACTGTCATACTCAAGTATTTGACATCGAAAATTTTTGGCATTGCAGATGATGTAAGTGCATTTTTGCTTAAACTTGAAAGATTTGAGAGAATCTCACAGCCTACAAAAGAATTACTTGAATTATTAAAATACCACTATTTAAACCAAATTCTAAGATGAAGTCTACTCACCTATTATTTTATCTATTTCCTATAATAGAAAGTAAATGTAACTATGTATATAATTTATACAAACTAACTTCTTGACATAATTATTTTATTGGTTTTTCTATAGCCAAAGATTTTAAAATACTAAAGCAAGACAGCTCTAGAGAGCTAAGCTCAGAGTTTAAGGGGTATATGGCCATTTTTCTCTGGTTTCTTTATTATCCCCTTTTGTGACAGATAAAGACTGTTAAAAAGCCTCTGAAACTGTCGACTGTATTACATCTTATTCTTTTTCCCTCAGTTTTCTGGTCAGTGCTTGTGAAAGGTTTATTTACGAGCCTTTGTATGTAATTTAATCCAAGGCAACTTTATTGAGAGAAGTTTTTGTTGTTAGTTGGTTTTCTGCTATTTGGATAGGAGAGAAAAGGAAATGAGAATTCTGCTTTATAACTTTCAGGATTCCTCATATCCTTAATTTTGCTTTGCCTGCTTTGCTTTGGTGTTTTAGTAAGCGTGTTAATTAAATTTATAAAAGAGAGCAACACAAGAACCAATATGGAAAGAGCAAAGTAAACCACGTATTTTTTTTTCCGTAATTTATTTTAACTGGCTGTCTTCCATCCTCCTGTAACAGATGAAAACCGTGGTTTTGAAATTGGGCTCTGTGAAACCTGGGACTTCTGTGCACTCTTCATGGGGCTCCTCACTTCCCCGCCCCCCTGCCCACCCCTCTTTCACCAAGGCCGTTTAGCTTTAATCTCTCACCTGTTGGACATTGATACAGGTTTTCATATGAACAAGGGATTTTTTTTTCTAAAAATGAGTGAAAACAATTGGGCTAGTAAATGGGTGGTCTTCGACCTGTGGAAAGATTTTTAAAAGTATGGAACTGTGGTCTAATATGTATGTATGTATTCATTCATTCATGTGTGCCTGCTGTGTGCCTGGCAGCAGATCCAGGCTAGAGATACGAAACTGAATAAGACATGGTCCAGCGGGAGGTGGAACAAGGTCTGGCCGCTGTAATGCAGTGTCACGGAAGCTGTGACACGCTTAGGTACAGCCGCGGGAGAACCCCGAAGCAGTCACCTGCGGAGGGGAGGGCTGCGAGGTGACTGTGTCACCAGGATCCCGAGGAGGAGCAGGAAGTGCAGTGAGACAGCCCAAGTCTCAGGTGTTTGGAATCTGTCTCCTCACTGGGGCAAGACAAGCCAGTTAAGATAACGATTCAGGTCAAAATGACTATTGTCACTTCTATCACCGGGGCCCAAAAAAACTCCCCTCCCTCCAAAGTTACTTCCAAATCAGAAATAATTTAGCTGCAGCTTGATATTTCTGGAGATCTGTACCATCAGTCAAGCGCTTTAGCTCATCAATTCTTAATTAAGACACTGGGTAAAGGAAGAAGATGACCAGGTCACATGGCACTTGGGAGGCGTTTGCTCCTGTCCTTCTCTGGTGACATGATTAGACACCCTCCCTCTCCTTCCCTGTGTCTCCTGTCAGCTGGTTGGTGAAGCCTGATGTCTGCAGAGGAGCTCAGAGCCCCACGGTTTTTGTCCCTGGGCTGGTGACATAGGCGCCCTCCTCCCAGCATGTATCAAAATCCAGACTCCCAGAGGGATGTGGGCGCTGGGCATAAACCACCTTGTTTGTGCAGCTACAGTGCAATGGGCCACCATTGGCATTTAGGGTGGTGAGAGCCTCTGGAATCCAAGCTTCCCGACTCTGGCCGAGGGCCAGCCTCGCAAGCAGGCGGGCTGGGCTAACTCTCACCCGAACATCAAGTGTGTCCATCTCTTCCCACCTGCCACCCCTCCCTGGGGCCTCTGGTTCATGGCAGGCTTGGGCCCTCTCCAATCTCATTCTCCTCCAGTCCAGGGCTGTGAGAGCTTATCTACCCCTTGTTGGTTGTCTCATTTCCAGAATCTCTGAACTTTCTAGCCAGTCTGCTGTTTGCTGCACCAGCGCGCAGCCGTGGGCTGGCAGAGCTGTGGCACTTTCTGAGTTTGCTATTTTTACTGACGGCGCCTCTGAGCATCGATTTTTTTTTCTTCTTTCTCTGCCCCCAGAATGCCTCAGCTCCCTCTGGTGGAAAAGGCTCTGTTGTTCCTGGCCTGTCCGTCCTGGTATAGCTACTGGGTCACCTGAGCCCAGGGAGGCGGTGGTGCCACTGATGGTGGGTGGGATCAGCCCAGGCAAGGACGCCCGGGCCTGCCCAAGCTTATCAGTTCGTTCTATGAACGGACACATCTCAATTTGTTTTCCCTTTGGTCAGTTTCTAGGGCCTGATAAGGTTGCTTTTGACAGTTTTGTCCAATTTTATAGTTGTTCGGGGAGGAGATGTTCCACCTTCTTCCTCTCACTTTGTTAATTTAACCTTGTATCCCTCGGATAACCTCACTTGCTCCCGGTGTATAATTTAATTATTTTTCTATGTATCGTTGGATTGGTTGGCTGCTGTTTTTAAGGACTTTTGACTGTACTCAAGAGGAATAGTGATCTGTAGTTTTATTTTCTTGTAATGTTTTTGACTGATTTTGTTTTGAAGGTAATACTAGCTTCCTGAAATGATTGGAAGGTATTCTGTATTGTATTTTCAAAGAGAATTTATGCAGAATTGGCGTTACTTCTTCCTTAAATGTTCGTTGGAATTCAACAGTGACACGCTCACGGCCCAGAGTGTTCTTTGTGGGAGAATTTTTCTCCTGCGAACCCACTTCTTTAGGAAGCTCCTGGTAGTTCATGTCTTTAGAGGACACTGACTCATTCCAGCTACCTCTGTCATCAAATGGGTCATGTTTAAAAAGAGATTATTGTAGGATTCAGTCAGTGAGAATTTTTATTGAAATGTGAAATGGTCTTTTATGTTCTTTTATTTAAATTTCCTTATTTGGATTTGGAATGAATATTATATTAGCCTTCTATAAAGAGTTAGGTTTTCTTTTTTTGCTATTTTCATACTTTGTATTTATTGTATTAATATTTTCAAAGGACTGCCTTTTTAAAAGTCTTTTTTAGCTTTGTCATATTTCTCATTGTCACTGAATTCTGTCATCCTTAGCTTCCTTCATTCTCGTTTCTTTGGGCTTGTTCCATAGCTTTTTCTGACACTTGAGGGAAAGTGCTTGGCTCTTTAGTTTTCAACCTCTTATTTTCCAATAAATGAAGTTGTCAGTTTCTCGATAAGCAGTACTTTTTTGTGTCTTACAAATTAACTGTTTTAATGATTTTCTCTTACCCTGAAGGTTATTAAGTTTTATGTTATTTAGTTTCTCACTGTTCCTAGTTATTATTTTCCAATTCGTTGCATTTATGATTGGAAAAATTAATTTGTCACTTTGAAATTTATTGTGGCATGGTATGTTAACATTTTTTAAAAACATTTTACTTGTGTTCAAGGACAACGTGCATTCTGTCTGTAAAGTTTGTATTCCATGTTTGCGAGCTTAATAATATTCAGATCTTGTATTAATGTTTGTCTGCTTTTTCTATTTTAGAGGAAAACATTTAACATTTATACTGAACACTGTTAACTGCAAGATATGTTCATGGTACATACAATCTTGCTTTGCTCTTCATTTTCTCAGCATATAATGTCATTCATTTTCTCTTTTTCAGTATATTTTTTTGCTTGAATTCAGTTTTATGAGACATTGCAATTGTTCATCTAGATATCCTTAGTTCGGTCTCTCTGGTATAGAGCTCGTTCTCGTCTGTGTTTAACCTTCATGTTTTTCTTTTAAGTGTGTCTTTTTAAACAATATAATGTTGGATTTTCCCCCCTTTAATTCAATTTGAACATCTGTCCTTTAATTAGTGAGTTTAAGTTCTTTACATATGTGGCAAGGTAATTATCATTATAGTGGGACCTAATTTCTTCCATTCTATTTAGATTTCCCAACTGTTTTATTTGCTTTTTAGATTTACTTCCTCCTTTTCATTGGACAGATAGTTTTCTTATGCTATTTTAGGTGCTATTTAGTCTTCCAATTGATTTCTTAAACTTATTAGCATGTATTTCTTCCCCATCAAAACAAAGTGTTTTGAAATTCTTTAGCACATTTCCACCAGCTTTAGTTTCTGGTCTTACCCTGAACCCCTCCCCCCTTCATCTAGATATCATTTGGGATTTTCGTTACTCTGTGATTTGGATATAATTCCCCCCTCCCCCCCTTTTCTTGGGTTCCTGCTTTTTTACAGTTGAAAGTTTGGCAGATGTTGTTTCATTCGTTAAATGAAAATGATTCCACCTTCCTCACATGGCTTTTATGGGAGTAGATGAGGTGACCTATGTGAGGGCGCTTGGGTAATATAAAGAATTACGCAGATGCTGATTGTCAGCCAAAAGCTGCATGCCGTTCCAAGGCCCGCCCGTTTGCTGCTTCCTGTAGAAAGTCTTTTCAGTCCCCTTTTCAGAAATCTGAATTCGTGTTTCCTTGTCTTTATCACACCTTGTTCCTTGATGATGGACAGACGTCTTTGCGTGTTACCAGGCCCACCTGTCCCTGTAGGCTCCAGCAGAGGAGCTGTCATGCAGCGCATTTCCCCAAGTTGAGAACACTGAGCAGGGGAAGCCAAAGATAAAAGACTGGTTTGTTGACCATCCATCGATCCATCGTGGAAGGTCGTCGGAGCTGTCATTTGTCAGCAGCAGAAGCGAGCCGTGAAGTCGGTGGTACAGGGCTTTCACAGCGAGCTCTACGATGCCGTGAAGACTATTTTTAGATGTTACTAAGATTAAAATAATTTATTACAATATTGAGCATAATCTGATGGTACCTCATTTTTTTCCCTTACTAGGCTCATATTGGCAACTTATTAACATCAAAATTCTTCAGTTACAAGGATTTTGATACTTTATTGTATACCTGTGCAGCTGAGTTTGACTTTATGGAAAAGGAGGTAAGATGTGATTTCTAGGTTTTTTTCCTCTCCTTACGTTTTGGTTCATTGACTTTTCATAAAGGGTGCTCCTGTTATTGCACACTCTGCTCTGTGCTGCTCTCTCAGGTTGAAGGAAAGAAAAATCTGGCAGCTGAGAGGAGGATGTTCCTATTTACATTAGTTTAGCTCCCTGAAATATACGACCTTTTCTCACGTTAGTGATTTAGAAGCCTGCGTGCAGACTAGCAGTAGTTTTTTGGAGAAATAAATACATAGGCCTTTCAAGTTGCTTCTATTTAGGGAAAAAACATTAATTCAATGAAGCTTAGGCTCTTACATTTCCACTCACTCTGGTGGTTTGTTTGATCGCATTGCTTTGAAATATCATTGAGTACAAGTTTTTCATTCCAACAATATTTTCCTTTCTAAAGCTGTATTCAGATGTTTAGGAGGAAACCAGAGAGTGGTTTAGTGGATTTTGAGACAGATGTCTGTAACAGTGCTTCATGTTTCTGAACAAGTGCCTCATTCTTGGTGCCATAGCTACCTGTTTCTAGTGGGACACTACTGTTAATGTGAAGACAAATTGAGATACATAGGAAAGTACTTTGATATTTTATGTAAAACATTATTTTGCAGTACCTTATGAGCTGGCTTGGCTCAACAAACTTCAGGTATGTGCCTTCTCTATTGACGTATTCTGGTCTCCCCGAACTCCCACTGAGTTACGGACCATGGACAGTAGTGTCCACATAGCAGACCTCATCATCCAGACGTGCTGAGTTGAGCCTGTCCTGCTGAGGCACAGTTCACTGCAGCGCCCTCTTCGTCTTCGTTCCCTGTGTTCTGGGAAAGGCTTTGACACTCAGTGGCTGATAAAAGTGTGATAGCATTGGCACAGCTGAAAGTAACTGAGGAAGAGTATCTTAAAAGACGTTAAAATGCATGTTCACAGCAGATCAAGACTCCTTCAGGGAAGTAATAAAGGAAGTACAGGGTCAGCATCAGAGAATCAGGGCACAGGAGAAGTCCTTTGCTGTTAATAAGGAGGCACACGCCACTACAACCGGAGAGTATGAACCGTCATCTGGGTGGTGGAAGAAATGTGTATTGAGGCATAGCGCGACTTCCACCATTTTGCAGAAAATGGCAAAGCTGTTTCCAGCCTGCTATTCCCCATCTCCATGGGTTCCTTCATGGGGACTGTGCTTTAGAGACAGTCTGGTGCCAGTTCAGAGAGTGCATCCATGGTATGGTGCATCCATACGGTGGGGGACAGGGAGCAGTTTAGCATGATATCTTACTGATGTTATAAGACACTTAAGATGTATATATGGAGTGAGCAAAACGGTGTGATCTTATTTATAATTAACACACATAGAATAAAGTGTAAGAACAAACTTTTAACAATGGTTTTGGGGTGGGAGATATTCAGTATTTAACTTTTTGTAATTTGCATCTTTTAACTTTTTTATAGTAATCATATATTGTGTTATGCTGTTAAAAGAAAATATAAAACAATAAGGGGGATTTTTCCTTTTTAGATGTGAAATGAATAGAACTACATTTAAAGTACAGGGATACCAAGACAGGAACATTTTTATAACTCAAAATTGACAATGCTGGATAGAACCATGTTATGTACTTAACTATGTTTGTGTATGTACGTAACATGAAGTGAAGAGAGCGCAGATAAATGGATAAAGAATGTGTTATTTCATGAATGTTATTTGAAAAATTGTATTTGGAGTGGGGAGTCAGTTTAAAGCCTTGTATCACATAGTACACCAAGCTTCATTTCAGTTAATTAATAGTTTAAAAATTAATGAAGCCTGAAAAATAAATTTGCGAGACATTTCATTGATCATTAACTCCATATTCTGATGGGCATACCAGTGCGGAATGCATGTGAGAATGATGAATAGATTCGTCTGCATGTAACTTAAAACATCTGTACATTAAATATTTTAAACGTTGGAAAAGCAAATGACTAACTGGGATGATTCTTGCCATAAATATAACAAATGAAACTAGAGATGAATGTAATTCGTAGAGGAGCCGTGTCAATCGAGAAAAAATTTACCCAGGACTCTCACCCTTCCCCCCAGCACCCACACATCCCCACCTTCACACAAACGTGCAGAACGGGGAAGGGTGTGAGCACACAGCTCACGTGGAGGAAATGCTCACAGCTGACTGAAAGGTGAAATCGATCATCGCCTGTATTTTTCTGCATTCTATACTTTTACAGTGAGCACACAGAACTCATTATGTATGCTTAGAATAAAATCAAGAATTACAAAGAAATATTAAAATAAAGGGTCTTGTGTTTAGAGCACACATGCACACACACACACACCTCTCACTGTGTGGTTTGTTTTATTTGCATTTGTTCTTGTGCATACACTCTCTGGTATACCTTTAGATATTGAGGAAGCTTTATAATTTGTTTTTTTTTTTATTAATACTTTTACATATAACCTTAGTCCCTTCCGTTGGTCACTTTTTGCCCCTCCCTACTTCTCATCCACTGCTAATTTATTGTAATACTGTCATCAGTGAGATTATTTTATTTCCTGTGTACTTTTCCCCCTCATACCTCGTTTTTAGGAGTCCCATTTTATCTTCAGTATTAGTACATATACCCACTCATGCTATCCTGTCACCTTTGTTTCCCCATTTTGTCATAGTTCTGTAGGTCGGAGTTTTGAAAGCTCACCGTGAAGCCCCTCCTGCCATTTCTTAGATGTGTGAAGCTTGTTCTCCAGTGGATTCTTTAGGAAGGGCTCATAGCAAATATATATATTTTTTAAAATAATAAAACAGTTTAATTTATTTGATTTTTGCTTAGATTAAGACAATTTAAAATTTACAAAATAAATATATAATAAAATTTTATATATAAATGATATAAATAATACAATATAATTAATACAGTACATTTAAAATATAAAATAAAAAATTTAAGTATTAAGTACTATGCAAATGTTTATAAAGGTGAATAGTAAGATTAAAGCATAAAAATTCTTTAATAGGACTTTTAATTCACAGTGTGCATTTTGTGTAATTATCAAAAGTACTCACTTAATACAGAATAACAAATGAGAAATATTGGACTAATGAGAGGGAGAATCAGAAAATGCTACTTACTATATACTCTAGAATTAAAATGTACCAGTATTTTTAATGTGGTTAGCTGGATTTCTCTGTATAAGCATATGTGAGAAGGTCTATGTTATTTGACTCAGTAACGCAGGATTATTTTGGAAGGGGAAGTGTTGGCGGTAAAGCAAATCGATTGCAGGTGGGAAATTTTAAGTTCGGGACTGTTTGAGACTGAGAGGTGCTTAGGGCTGTTTCTCTACTTATACTTTTAAAAATTCACTTGGTTCGTTATTTGAAATGAGATTTTGTCCATTTAAAATAACAGTTTCCTCTAACGAAACATCTCTCTGAATTTCAGACCCCACTGAGGTATACCAAGACACTGCTGCTGCCAGTTGTTCTCCTCGTGTTTGCTGCCATCGTTAGAAAGGTGTGTCTGTCGCTTACCGCTTTCCCAGAGCAAACCATTTTCCTGTCTCTGCATGGTAGTTACAGATGCTAGGCTGTGTGTGAACCTGACGCAGTAGTTTGCATAGATTTAATGAAGCGTTTTCTGTATTTTCTTTGATGAACATTCACAAGTCTTAAAAATATTTTGTCATCTGCCAGCAGAAAACACCATAAGAAAAGGATGTCTCAAGTTTAGATAATCGTGCATTTGAAAGACAAGGTCAGAGAGACCTCACAGACCCAGATACAGTTGTTTTTACCTGTGTAAATTATTACCAGCTCACTTTTGACTTTTACGTAGTATTTCTCTAACAATGCCTTTCTAAGTCACTTGTGCAATTTCACTAAGTCCTACATTGAGTTTGTAATTAATCAAAAAGAGAAAATAGAATCTTAACAGTACATTATTAAACTCAATAAAAGGGTTAGACTTCCAACTTGGCTTTGATAATGAAACTCTTAAGTCCAGGTATAAATCAGGCCAGGGGCGTTGCAGTCTTTAGCAAAGAGCGGGTGTGATAGTCTCTCTCTTCTCTTTAAGAGTTGGTGAGCTCTAACTGCAGGTGCTTTAAGAGAATGAATTAAGATTACCGTGTAATTGAAAAATAGATGGTAGACCCTAAAAGTCTTCTGATTCGTAGCTGGTGATTTCTGTGTTACATGTATTTATAGAGCCTGTATTTATAGAGCATGCATGTATTTATAGAACATTCCGAACTGTAGTCGTTGTTCACATTATATCTCTGTATTGGCCTAAAACACTTCACATGCGTTGTTTGAGAAGCCTGTGAGGCACACAGACGTTGTCCCCATGCTGACAGGTGCAGAAGTGGAAGGTCAGAGAGGTTGTCCTTACCAGCCTCACATCATGTCCATTAAAAAGCACTGGCGGGACCAGAGGCAGACGGCCCCTCCCCCCACCGTGCAGGGTTCAGCTTTGTCGACTCAGAGCCCTTTTCACATCTAGTCGGGTTATGGTCAGTCAGTTTCTGCTTGGTGCTTCCTTTGCACTTTTGCAGCTTTATGTGGCTGTACACCTAGAAGATAAAAAATACTGGATATTTGCAGTCCAGAATGCATGAAAAAGACAGCGGCCTGGATGGCAAGAGATAATAAAAATTATTAGATCGGATTAAAGTGGGAATGTTTGACTTGAAGAAGAAAGAGTCAAATGGAAAGAGGATAATAATTTCACATATTTCAAAGCCTGACACTTGGAAGGAAGATTATATTCACTTCGGCTGCTTGAGTGACGGCCAGTTCCAAGGGGTAGGACTTTTGAACAGAATCCGTCTGCACTGATTACGAAAGTGCCACAGATGCAGGCCGCGGCTGCTGGTTCTCCCGAGAGCTGAACTAAAACCCGTCCGCAGTGTCACAGAGGACGTCAGACTGGGGATAGGGTTTCGGGTTAGACGGCCTCCCCGTGAGCGCTGCTGTGGAAACACAGAGCTCAGTTCGCTGTGCTTGCCGGTCTCCGAGGCAGCTCTGCAGTCCTGTGTGTCTGTAATTAAGGGGAGGCCTCGCCAACGACCTGGGCGTGGTGGGACTCGCAGCCTTTGAATTGGAAGCTGAAAGGTCAGGTTTCGAGACCCAGCGATGCTTCTTAGCTGTTGGCCACCTTCAGGCAGATCGTTCCATTTACCTGAGCCCGTTGCTCATTCGCAAAATGAGAATAATAAAGTCTGCCCGAGTTGGGTGGTGGGCTTTCGGTGCAATCGAGTACCGTATAAATGTAAGGTTGTGGTGTAATAATTATTTTCTGAGTTATCTCTTAAAACTCCATCTAAGAAAAAGTTTGAAAGCTTAGAAGATGCATTAATTAAACAGCTGTTCTAAAGTGTTTCAAAATCTGTTTGCAGATTATTGGTGACATGTGGGGTGTCATAACCAAACAGCAGGCACACGTAAGGTAAATATGCTCGTAATCATTTTGTTATTTCCTCCATCCATTTAGCAGATATTGACAGTGTGGCGATTTTATACTTACCTGATATGTACTCAACATTTGATAGTTGGTTTTTAAATTGTTCTCGTCTCCCTTCTTGCTTTCCTCATCATTTCTCATCTGCGCAGGGCTCAGCGCGTCACTCACGCGTGCCTCGGAGCCCACCCAGTGCAGGGTGACAGTAGCCCTACCTGCTGTCTGTACTCACACGGCACAGCTTTGCGCTGGGAAAGAGCAGGGAAAAGAAATTATTCTGTTGATGGCTTTGGGACCAATAGCTGCCTTTTGAGAGATGAGCGGGGTTCTATAAACCTGGATCCATACCTCACTTTTTACACAAAATTAATTTCAGATGGAACAAAGATTTAACTCTAGCAGAAAAGTGAAATCCCCAGACTAACCTAGAGCTCGTTTTCATAGTTTTAGGGTCAGAGAGGCCTTGTTCGGCAGGACCTAAAACCTGTAAGCTAGGAGGGAAGGTTGGCAGGGTCGGCCGGGTCGGTGCTTTTTTTGGTAGGACACTGAGCAGTCTTCAGGGAAAAGACAGATTGGGGGAAATGTTTGTAATATACGACAAAGGACGAATGACCCTCGTGTAAAAAACTTCTATAAATTAATGAGAAAAATGCTAAGAACTCAGGAAAATGAGTGCAGGACACCAACAGTCGATGGAAAGGAAGGTGAATTCTCATTGTGGTCTTCCCTCTGCGCTCACGTGCTGGTGGGCCCGGGTGTCCGCTCTAGACCATGGGTGGCCAGTTGTTCCGGCCTCCGCAGCCTCACAGTGGCCGTGACCCTCCCCACAGCCCGGTTCTTTGCTTGGCTAACCCCTCACTTAAATGCCGCCTCCTTCAAGGAGCCTTCCCTGACCGTCCTTTCTGAGTAGATTCCGTGTCTCCTTGCTTGTCGTTCTCCACCGTCACATGCTTCCTTTCCAACCGTACTTAAATACCGTATCTCCCAAAGGGTTATTTTTGTTCAATTTAGTGGTTTATCTGCTGTGCCTGGCACACAGTAAAGGACAGTAGATGAATGAAGACTTCACTAAGAACTAAAAGATACACAGAAAAGTGCCTGGTCCCATGATAAAGCGAAAGCCTTTCCACTTACCAGGTGTGTGTGCATTACTGACCCTCACCGCCTGCAGGGGTGGGAGGAGGCGGGTGGGAGGGCAGTTGGACAACACACAGCAAACCATCCAGCGGGCCTGTTCTGGAACCCAGCAGTCCCCCCAGGGCAGATGTATCCTCTAACCATGCCCACAGGAATGCAGAGATGGTGGTTCGAGATGCCC
This sequence comes from Cynopterus sphinx, assembly GCA_030015415.1. Taxonomy (NCBI): domain Eukaryota; kingdom Metazoa; phylum Chordata; class Mammalia; order Chiroptera; family Pteropodidae; genus Cynopterus; species Cynopterus sphinx. The sequence continues at coordinate 5,417,827 of CM057391.1, forward strand.
ACGGTGATGGTAAACGTGTCATGGGAAAACAGCTCTCGTGAGGGACGGCTTTACTTAGGACTCAGTCACAGGGTGGAATGCTGGGCCGTCTTTATGGAAATGTGTCCATCATCCGTCATTGAGTAAAAAATTACGAAACAATATATAGGATGATCGTACGTTGGTTTAAAAACATGAAAATGTATGTTTGTTTGTGCATAAGAAAGACCTGGAAGGTGAAATCTGCAGCAAGAGCATGGGATGGAAGGATGGAGTAAAGACGGGTTTAGTTCCACCTTCATGCTTTTCTGGGATTTGCGGGGCTGTGGAGATTGTTGGGTTTAGGTGTGTCTGCGTTTTCTGTGTTTTTTATAACTTCAGTACCCACAGCCTTATATATTATTCCCTCACCTACAAACGTCTCCCAGCCAGTGATAAATCATTGCGTGTGCCTCTGAGACATCTCTTGTTCTCATTCAGAAACCGTTGGCTGTAGCTGTGCCCTTATTTATACCCGAAGCCTTTGGGGGCACGGGAAAGTGAAGAAGCTCCTGGTATTTGCTGCCAGAGTTTCTCTTCGTTTGAGGTGAAGTGTTGGTGAATGTCTGTGGGCAGAGCCATGATGTGAAGTTGCAGCGTAGTGTACAGCTCTGGAAGAGAAGGGCGGAACTCTGCAGAGGCAAAGAATAACCAAACCGTACAAGTAATCCTAGAAACCACTGAACTTCACGGGGCTTTCACTCCAGGGAGGGTCAGCGCTTTTTTGACAGGAGGATGGCACATCGACGTTTCACTTTGCATAAGCTCCAGAGTCACAAACCGGCATAGAAAACGAAGGGGTGGGAGATAGATGCAGGTTACCAGGACGTGGGTGCAGGTGCTCTCTGTATGCCGGGACCCGGGGGTAGGGTAGGGTAGAGGCAGCGGGATGGCGTAGAAAACGTATTAGACTTGGTTTTTTCACTTCGTAGCTCTACGATTTGCTTTCCCCTGCTGTAAATCGGGGCAATCGATAGTTGTAAGATCAGAGTTGATGGGCTGTACGGGGTATATAACATGCAGGTGGCCAGGCATGGTAACTGGTACTTGGCATGAAAGGAGAATAAAGAAGGGTCCACTGTAGTTCCATCGTCTGCTCCGTATTTTTACTGAGTTCGATATATCAATATTTTTTGAAACCGAATTCTCGAATGCGATCATGTGTCGTCTGGATTAGGAGTTAACTGAATAATTCCTTCATTTGCTCGATGTGCCACGCATTGTCCCCGGGCTGGGAAATGCATCGGGGCTTACGCTAGAGGAGGTTTGTGTTGTCAGCTCCCACCCTGCACCTCTGACCCAGGCTGCCCCCTTGAACTTCGGGTTTACACGTGTGACTCCCGGTTCGTCATTTCTGCTTGGGTGGCTGGTGAGAATCTCAAATACTGTGAACGCAGAATGGAACCTCTGAGTGTGTCTCCTGCCTGCCCAGCTCTCCTGGGCCTTCCCGACTCCATTCTCGCCCAGGCCCTCTCTAGACTCGCCGTCCTGTTGTGGGCCCCTCAGGGACCTCCCTGCCCTGGGGTTTGCTTGTCTGTCCTCTCCGCTCAGGGCTCTTCCCAAGGGGTCCCTGGGCTCTCACTCTCAGCTCCTTAAGCCTTGCTCAGGTGTCACTCACTTGGTGACCACACTGACTGATCCGTGCCTTGCTGATCACCCAGCGCTCTGCATCTCTTACCCTGTCCCCTTTTCTCCACAGTCCTTCCCGTCACGTCACATACGTTCGTTTGCTTTTATTCTCTTTAACTGACAAGCTCTGTGGGGACAAAGGGTCTTTTCCCAACGTGTTGACTGCTGTGTCTCCACTGTTCCAGTGCTCAGTGAGGTGGGGTGGATGGGTGGACGGGTGCCCCATCCTCCTGAAGGGCTCACTTTGGTAGGGAGAGACAGGTGATGGTCAGATGAGCCAGTACGTGAGAATTTTGTTTTCTGTGGGAATTAAAGCGGCAACGGCACAGAAGTGGGGAAGAAGAGCACCGAATATGGGCGTCAGGCGCCTCTGTGATGTCTGAGAGAGTAAAATTAGTCTGTTGTGACGAGCGTGGTGATCACGGGGGAACACGGTTCCGTGTGAGTTTCAAGGATGAGTGGGGACCGGCCTAGGAAGGCCGCATGTGGCGTGGCACAGACGAGAGTTGATCCGAATGACAGAAGAACCTGTCGAGGGTTTTAAGTCGGGGAGAGGTGGACCGGGTCCTTTCCAGATCGCCCTCACGACCGCACTGAGAATCCAGGGGCGGGGGCAGAGGGAGATGCGGGGGGGACATGTGGGCCTCCGAGCACACACCCGCCTCAGCAGACTGAAACTGTCAAGCAAAGCTAAAGATGCAATTTTGGGGCTATTTGCACATTCCCGAGCTGCTGCCGAAAAAATCTCCTGCCTGGCTTCCCAAATTGTCTCAGTAGCAGCTACAGTTTATGGGGGAGCCGAGGGACACTGGGCACGGGAAGCAGGGCTGTGGGACTGTGGGGCATCAGAGGCCCCCTTCACCCCCTGCTCTGCCAGGCATCACCCACCAGGCGTCTGACACACCCACCGCAGGCGCCTTTGGTGGCCTGGTACATGGCCTGTCGTCAGATACGCAGACTAGCCAACAGTGTCGGGTTTTTTTCAGTAAACTCCCTTCAAAAATCGTAGCACCAGTTTAGTTTATAACTTTCAGTTAATTTGACTTACATAGAGATGTGTCCTGAGGGAACATTATAGAAGTCGTAGAACTCGTCCTTGTAAGATGAAGCTGCACGTAATTGAAGGAAGTGCTTCGGCACTGATTTAATGGTATTTTTTTTCCATTTCAGAAAGCACCAGTTTGATCACGGAGAGGTAACGGCTTAATGTTACTGTAATTTACCGTATTTTTAGTGTTTGTACCTATTTGGATTTTCTTTCGAGTTCCAGTTTCTAAGTTTGTTGGTAATTGTCACTAATCACCTGCACACAGACCCTTCATCTGTTAAAACAAGCGGGAAGCTCGTTTGGCCTGCCCTGACCCCCTCTCTGGAGGCACAGTTTATCCCGGGGCCTGTTAGACGCGGGTGCGGAGCATCTTCTGCGTGACTGCCCACCTTGCCTGAGGCTCGGAGACTGGTGGCCGCCCCCATCTCCTGCTGATTCAGCCAGGCTTTTCTATTTTTACTGTTCGTTTCTCTCTCTCTCTCTCTCTCTCCCTTTTTTTTTGATTGAGGTATAATTGACATAGAGCATTTGTATTAGTTCCATAATAATTTGAATGTGTACACATTGTGAAATCCTCACAGTAAGTCTCGTTAGTTAACCTCCATCACCCTGCTTAGTTACAAAAATGCCTTTTTCCTTTCCTTTCCTTCTGATAAAGACTTTGGAGGCCTGCTCGTTGGCAATAGCACGCCGACGGAGGCTCCGAGCACTGCTGCGTGTGGCAGCCGCAGTGCCGGCTGCTCCAGGATGGAGCCCGGGGACCTTACGCGGCAGTTATTTCTCATTAACACTTTCCTGCCTTGATCTGATGGAGCGGCCAGGTGGATCCAGAAGCGTGGGCTTTCCTAATAACCACAGGCCCAGCTCCGAGCCGCACGACAGCACGCCTGGCCTCGGGGACTTCGTAATTTTAGCCCTCTAGTAAAATGGAGACCTTTGAAAGTGGATTTTAAGACTCGTTTACTGTTTCGGAAGTCGGAGTATTGTTACTGAGAAAAAGGACTCTCTGTGCAGTCACCATTGGAACAAGTTTCTTAAACTTCACAAGCCGTGGGAGTAAAACACCTTCTTTTCCTTTCAGCTGGTTTATCATGCGCTGCAACTGCTGGCATACACGGCCCTTGGGATTTTAATTATGAGACTGAAACTCTTTTTGACGCCACACATGTGCGTCATGGCTTCCTTGATCTGCTCAAGACAGGTGAGGTGGTGGTTGCGTTGGCGTGCGAGCTGCTTTGGTAAGTTTGCAGCCTTGGCCATTCAGTGACCCTAAAATGGTACCGAATTACCCAGAGTTCTTTAAATTCTTATGGCAAAAGTTTTGTACTTATCTGTTTGGACTTGCCATCTTTCCTAAAGAGTCAGAGGTGATAATTCCTCGTCTTCTAACTCCCCAAATACTCCTTCATGTAACAGGGAAGCCTCAGTGCAGTCTGGATTCATGCACAGTGAGGATGGATGTTGATAGAAGCAGAGCTTAATTGTAGAAGTAATTTTTGTTTCGTTTTGACATTCCTATCACAAAGAATTCGTCCAATTGATTTCATTACAAGTACTTTCAAATCATATTTTTCACTTTTAAGCTTTGAAAATTATTTAGTTGAATATATATATACTTGTACTCACATGCCTGACTTCACCTTTCTGAATGTGGCTTGAGCCATCTTGGTGGTTTGCTGCTTGTTTTTCCCGGGTCCCTGCCTCCTTGCTCCGTATTCACAGGTTTATGCTTCTGCATCGTGGCACCTTTTCATCAGTCAGCTAGCCAAAGTGCAACAGCAGCGCCTCTTTTAAATTCAGCGAATATTTACTCAGCATCTAAACGGCGCTCTAGGGATGAGTGTAGAGTGGTAGATAGAAAAATCTAGAAGCAAGAGTTATTACGTACGCTCTCGAGAAGCTGCAGTCTAGCTCTACAGGTGTGTAGACAGATAACCTTGAGGAGAGAAGGATCGAGACAGGGTCGTCATTGAGAGGAGACCACTTGAAAGGGGGAGAAGTTAGCCAGCCTTCGTTTCAGGTTCCGGCAGAGTGTCACGTTAGAGGGGCACCGCCTCCGGGGGTGAGGCCGCTGTCCCTGGCTCATCCAGGCCCGACAGGAAGGGGGGCTGGTTGGCGCTCCTCTGACATCCTGCCTGCAGCGTGACTGATGACGATGGGTGGCCCGGGCTGGCCTCACAGGTGGGACCTCTGCACACACGGGTGCCCACACCGAGGAGGACCCTGTGCCTAGTTTGTTGCTCTGCTGTTTTGAACGTCTTAAAATTTTTCAAACAAGGGGTCCCACATTGTCACTTTGCACTGGGCCTGGCACATCATGTGGGTAGACCTGGCCTTACCTGAACCGGGAGCAGAGAGAGCAAGTGGAGCAAAGAGCTCCTGAAATCATGCCTCCCGTGTGTGAGGCTGAGGGTGGAATTCTTTCATTCCCAGAGCCACTGCTCCGAGAACTTTCCCTTCGGGTGGTTAATCCGTTATCCGGGACTCTAGCGGAGACCGAGTTCTTCTCCGGAAGGACTGTTGGGTTATCGTGTACGTGCCCTTTGTATTAACCGTCATTGATGTCTCTCTGATGTGGTTTCAGCTGTTTGGATGGCTCTTTTGCAAGGTACATCCTGGTGCTGTCGTTCTTGCCGTCTTAGCAGCAATGTCAGTGCAAGGTTCGGCAAATCTGCAAACCCAGTGGAATATTGTAGGGGAATTCAGCAATTTGCCACAAGAAGAACTTATAGAATGGATCAAATATAGTACTAAACCAGGTAAAGGGAAGTCTTACTTAGCGGTGTTTTTTCCCCAGATTTTATTTACCACCCAAAATCCTCAACCCAAGTAGCGTTCAGTGGTCTTACTCTTTCTAGTCAAGTCGCATCTAGATTATCCAGAAAAAAGAGAAATGTCCGTCTTTCTTAAGTGGTTTGCGAAGTAAATGTCATACGTATCTTCTTGGTAATTAATTTCGTTATTTTCCATAAATTTCAATTTTTTCAAAGTTTTACATGCCACAATTTAAATTATTTTTATGTTTATTAACGATTTTTAATCCTAATCCTTCAGATTCCCTCTTGAAATGAACTCATGGAATCTTAAATTTATTCGTGTTCAAAAAGGGAGATTCTGTCGTCATTCGAGTATAAATGACTGAATGTTAAATTTTCCTCCAGAATTCCTGGGTGTTGTAAAACTTAGTCAGTTTGCCAATTCTTTCCTAGAATCAGGCACGATTCCTAAGATATTAAAACCAAAAGCCCCAGAGAGTCTCGATGGTGAAGCGACACGGCTGTGCCTTCCGGGGACAGCAGGCCAGGCTGGGAGGCTGACCGCGGTGGCATCTGCCGCCGGCTCCTGGGGTCACGCAGGCCCCGGGCCTCCCTGGGAGGTGACCGGGTGACCGGGAGGAGAGCCCTTGCATGCCGGCCACGCGTCCCCCTGAGCCGGCTTCTTGCTTTGCAGACGCCGTGTTCGCGGGCGCAATGCCCACGATGGCCAGCGTCAAGCTGTCGGCGCTCCGGCCGGTCGTGAACCACCCTCACTACGAAGACGCGGGGCTCAGGTGGGTCACGGTCCTCACTGTGAAAGCCAAGTGTTCATGCAGTCAGGGGGCACGTTGGAAGCACTTCAGGAAGGACGCGGAGCGTGGGGGCTTGCGGAGTTCGGGAGGAGGGCCGGGATGCCATGCCGGGGCGCACACAAGGTCCCCGCGGCAGGGAAGCCACCAGCTCTGGGCTCGTCGGCTCCACGAGGAGCCAGGCGACACCGCGCCGTGTCCACAGCCTGCGGGCCAGCGGGGCCGCACACGCAGGCCCGGATCCGTTACCACCGTCCTCGGGGTCCCCCAGAGATTAGTGGCCTGCAGTTTCTGGGGAGGTTTTCCTACAGGCCGTTTCCCCTGCGTTCTCAGGAGGCGGTAGACGTGGGATAGCACGCAAAGAGGGTTTTCTTCTGGTCTCCACACACACAGCCTGCTAGAGCGACCTCGGTTTTTGTTTTTTTCTCGTTTTTCATAAACAAGGGGACTTATTTTCGTGCCATTTCTAAAGTAGGACGAATTATTAGTCTCCTGAGTGACGACGTGAATCCTAGTAACGTATTGTTTTGACTCACAGTAGGGCCTATGTTTTATAAACGTCGATTTCGGCCAGCGAGTTTCCAGAGCAATTACGCTGAGTAAATTTAGCTTTCGAAAAATCTAGAAGTAATGCAGAGAGCCGTTCAGAGCTGAAGGTGGTTGAGATGGAAGCAGCCCTGCCGTCGCGTTTGTGCGTAGCTGGCCCAGCACACACGGGGGCCACACTCACATGTAGTAAAGTGATGGAGACTTCAGAACAAAGACAAGCAGACGAAAGGCCGAGTGTGGAGATGCAGGGCTGCGTGAACCCGAACCCCTCTCCCAGGACTCGCGCCCTCCCGCCCCTCCCTCTGATGTCCCCAGGCCAGGCCCCGAGCAGGACTCCGGCCGTGTCCTCCCCATCGTCCTCCCCAGTCCCATTCATTCTCTCCCGCGAAGAACGACTTCCTCCTCTTCCTCTCCCCCGATTCTGTCCGATTGTTTTCCTTGAAACCAGGGCCAGGACGAAAATAGTCTACTCCATGTACAGTCGAAAGGCGGCCGAAGACGTGAAGCGGGAGCTGATGAAGCTGCAGGTGAACTACTACATTCTGGAAGAGTCCTGGTGCGTGCGAAGGTCCAAGTGAGTACCCGGCGCGGCTGACACTGCGTTCACAGCGCGGCCCGTGGTCGCGTGGTCCCTCGGTCACGTGGCCCGTGCTCTCTAGTCGTGTGTGCGACAGGTGTGCGGCACGTAGCCACGTGTAAGCGGAGTACGCCTTTTTAGGTCGTTACTTGAACTGGCGTTTTTTCTTTTCCGGTCACTGAATACGTTTCTTTTGCAGTGACTTTCAGGAGCACGCTTCGATAAAGGGGTTATGTGGCACGGGCTGGGTATCTCCCAAATTGCTCGTATTTGCCTGCGATGTTTAGTAAATCGTTTATTTCAGGTTTTATGTGCTTCCTTTCAAAAAAGGGTCTGAGACCAAGTCCTGGAGGGTCTCAGCGTAACGAGGTCAGTCGGGCAGCCGAGAGGCGGGGCCCCCTGCGTCTACACCACATCCCCGCCGCACACTGTGTCCTGCGGTGGGTGGGACCCTCCCCCGTCACCTCAGGATGAAGCTTCTTTCCTGCTGTGTCACGTCTGAGTTGAGTGGGAAAATGATTCACTTCGCCCTGACCCACCATCTCTGGAGTTTCTAGTTTTAAAAAGTGTTTCCACAGCGAAGGTCACGAAGCGGACAGTAGCCGCAGGGGTTAGCAGGATCTTAAAAGCTAGTGCGGGTTCCAAAGTTGGCTGGGACGTTGCCTCTGGGTGACCAGCGGCAGATGACCGTGGCTTTTGCTATTAAAATACCAAAGCAGTTGCTCCGTGAGGAGCCACAGATGTGCGCAGGTGCATCGGAAAGCAAGGCTGTTTTCTGGAATGCTCTTGTAAAAACTCACTCATCTGTGACTAAGCAGCAGCTCGGTCACACTCATTCACCGTGTACTGCAGCGACGCACGCGCAAGGGTGTTGAGACAAAATAACTAAATGTTAACTCAGGAGTAGCAGTGTCGGCAACGCCCAGAGGAAGCAACTGTTGATCGCTGAATGGCTTTCCTAGGACCGTGTCTCAGAGACTCGGCATCTATAGAAAATGCCATTGTCCCTGGAGTCCTGATTTAGAAAATCCTCTCAGTCCTTATGAGCAGAGGGATATAGCCATGAATTCCTAGGCTCACCTTTAGCTAACTCAGGACGGAGGAGTCATAAGCATCCCTCGCGTCAGTTTTGGGAGGACGTCGCAATAAGCCATGGCAGGCCGGCATTTGCCGTCAGAGGAACCGAGTTTCTTGGCAGATTTCCACCAGCTTTATCGCCTGGGCCCTCACTCTCCCGTTCAGGGACGCCAGGCGGGGACACCTGCGGGTTGACCGGAACAGAAAAGCTCCCTGACCTTTTCCCCAGGGCTAACCATGAGCCCTGGGCCAAGCTTCCCCTGGCGTCACTTCAGGAGGTGCGCGTCGCCGTGTCCTGTTATTGCTGATGCTGTTTCATCGCTTGACTAGAAAGTCCCCCAACTCTCTCCGTTTTACGAAGACGGATTTCCCTTATGCCTAAGGAATCCACGGAGTGATACTTACAGGCCACCTCTTTAGCCTCTTTCTCGATGGCCTTTCACCAGATAGTCCTCGCATCCATTTTTTCTTCTTTCCTGAATCTTTTATTCCATTGGTGATTGATTAGAAAATTGGTAATATAGAGTTGAAAGTAACGTATGACCTATTGATTCGTGGGGGTACAGATAGATTCGATAAATACTAATAAATAATAAATGGACCTAGAGCTATTGGGTTATCTCTATGGAAAAAAATTAAAAATTAAATCTCCACCCCACACCATAGAGAAAAAGTAATTCCAGATGAGTTCTAGGTCTAACTGTGAAAAGCAAAATTCTAAAACTTTCATCAGAGTACACACAAGGCATATTTTGATGATACTCTGATAGGGAAGAATTCTTTAAAGAGATCATGAAAATCATAAGCCCTAAAAGACTGACATCTTAGAGTATACTAATAAAAATCTTCAATAAAACAAAAGCCCCCCCCCAAAAAAAAATCGTGAACCCTAGCGAAAGCCAACAGTTCTATCTATAAAGCCATGCTAGGTTTGAAATAAATGTTACGTTATCTGAAGAACTGATTTGGACAAATACCATAATGTCAATTTTATGTCTACTATTCTTTAAAAATATATGTTGTTTCTAAGGTCTAATTATGAATTTAGTTAAGGTATGAGCTTAACACTACTGGGTTTTCTTTAAATTGATTCATTCTGAAATACAGTTAATGGGCAGTTGCATGAGTATGAACCAAATACATTTGCCAATCGTGATGTTTAAAATTAATGTCGTACCGTGTGCTGTGCACGATGCTAGGTACAGTCTCTCTCTCCTCATAGCGCAGCTGTGAATGTGGAGAGCGAGACTGACTGAAGCTAACACCACATTCTGGGTGGGTAGGTAGCTCAGGCGGGATTTAACCGAGACCTTTTGGTATCTTGTATGTCTGTTTCTTTAGAGTCACCCGAAAAGAGGATTTATGGCAGCTTATAGTAACGTAAATAAGCATGATAGGATGTTTTAAAAGCGAAGTAGGAAAAAATGAAATGAGGGCAGGAATCTAAAAAGTGTGCCCCGCCTTACCTGCCGTCAGGTACTGTGCACTGACCTTGAACCCGTGCTGGCTTTCCTAGGCCCGGCTGCAGTATGCCTGAAATCTGGGACGTGGAGGACCCTGCGAACGCCGGGAAGCCTCCCTTGTGCAACCTCCTGGTGAAGGACTCCACGCCTCACTTCACCACCGTGTTCCAGAACAGCGTTTACAAAGTCTTAGAGGTCATAGAGGAATGACCTCTGCCCACGGAGAAGCACAGCAGTGATGGCTTTAATGCTTCGCTAGTAGCTCACGCCTTGTTTTGAATTCAGATCCCAAAAAAGCGTTTCTAGGGAACTGTGTTCCAATAGGGAATGTTTTAGTTGGTCCGTTTGTCATTCCAGTTGTAAGACACGTGCCATTATCAGCTGGGTACTCTTTCAGTGCGCCCCTTAAAATTTGCTATGCAAATGAGTATATGCTTGTATTTGACTTACGTATTTGTGCTAAAATGAGCAAAGTCACCTGTATACGAAACACCTTGGGATGGGATGAAAACAGCCTGTTCCGAACTGCGCGGGGGCTGATTTTACAGCTCATGGACCATCGATGCCCCTTGCTCCTCTTCTGCCTCTTGCACTTGTTTTTTTGGACACTTCAGTGGTTTTTGTGAGCTCCTCGTTCATGTCGGTCCCTGCCATCAGCCTCAGTAAGAGCAGATGGGGCAGACGTGGGTATTTGCTGTGTGGAATTATCTATTTCACCTCTTTGTGTTCCTTTGTTGTCTGTTGCTCCTGTTGATGAAGCATCTCCTGCCCATTATGAATCCACACTCTTGGAGCTGGTGGTCAGGACCCAATTCCTGTACTTCCCAGGGGTGTGGTGTCAGCATCTCTCCGCCCCTTTCCCCACCCGCCTCGCTCACAAGCTCCCTCCCTCCCTCTTCCTCCCTCCTTCCCTCCCGTCCCTTTCCCTCTCTCTCTCCCCCTCCGCACCCCCCAGCATTCTCTGTCAAATAAGTGGTATTTACTTATTTAGTTTCTTATCCAGTACTTTTTCTTGGTTAAAAAAATTTAATGACAATGTGTATTTTTCTCATTTTTAGTATTATTCAGAAGTGTATATTTTAATACCTTTAAACCACTTAAATATTTTCATGTTTAATTGTAGTTTTAAGAAAAACCATTTCGAACAACCTCAAGTGTAATACATCTAGGAACTAATGTGTAGTCCTGTAGACATCGTTTCCAGTGGAACAGTAGGCTGTAGTACGTGGTAGGTTTCCTTTCACTATTAAGATATAATAAAACATGAGACTAATTTTTCTGTCAAAAAGTAAACGAATAGTGATAAGCGAATGGCGTTTTTATATTTTACTTTTAAAATTGCCTGTCTTTAATAAGACAAAGCCTTAAGCCTTACAGTTTTGGTTCCAGAAACCAAGTATGAGGAATGAAGATATTCAGCCTTCCTTGTTGTTCTTTTCCTTCCTGTTTGTTTTTATTTTGAAAAATTTCAAACCTGCTTTGAATTCTCATGTGCATTTTTGTTTCCTAGAAGTTAATTTGTGTGAAATGAGATTCTTCAGAACAGTGAACCCCTTATCGTTCTGGAAAACGATTTTACGATTTTAAATTCTGAACAAACCGTGCCTCCAGCAGATTGCACGTGTAATTAATTGCACAGTGTTCTCTTTATTAACCACGGGCACATTAACCGCACTGTGGATTGTCCTTGAGACCCGAGTCCCCGTGGCCAGTGCCCGCTCCTGGGAGCCGCTGCAGAGCCTTGTTCTTCTGCCTCCATGTGGCTGAGGGCGGCCTGGGGAGGTGCCCGCGCGCTTAGGGCAGAGCCCCCGGAGCCCCCTCTTTCTCGCCTGCTGGGTGACTTTTATGTCTTTGGTTTTCCCAGTTTCAGAAAACAGGGAGTAGCCGGGGAGTTTGGGGTTAGGAGCGGAATGTGAGCGAGGAGGTGGCTGTCCAGACAAATGGGCAGTGGCCACTCGGGGCCCGGGAGGGTGAAGGTCGCCAGGCGGCAGGAGGGGACGTGTGCTGGGCTCAGTCTGCACCCGGGTCGCACCCACATGTGGTGGTTTTGTACGGCCAGCAGTCACAGTTTGGATTTTGTTTTGTTTTGTTTTAAATGGTACTTTTAAAGTCTCTGTTTTCCCCACCCTCCCATCATTTTCTTCCTAAGAAGTTCACATGTAATGACGAGAAGTTCTGTACAGGAAAAATGTAGAAATACTCTTAAAACGGTTTCATTTGCTGGGAAAGGGTAGAAGGAGTCTGATTCGCTGTCTTCCTGAGGACCCCTTCCCTAACAGTGTTTATGATGTGGCTCCCCAGCAGGCTCCGGCTGTTTGAGGCCCGGCCGCTGCCTTGGTCACGCCTGGTAGCCGGTGCTGCAGATTCTGGAACTCTCTCATGACAGCACAGCCTAGTAGTAGGTTTGATGCACATGACAAGACAGTATTAAAACTCAGCATTTTACTTCTTTTTAGCATTTAAAAATATTTTTGCTGTAGCGTGAGGAAGGTAAGGTTAGACAAGGAGGCGATAAAAATAGCTAGTGCTGTGACATGGAAAGCAACGTTGGGGCAGGATTTCTATAAAAAGAGAAACCTCTAAAACAGCTTAGAAAAAATGGTGGTGTTAAAATAAGACAGTGACATTAAGGAGGAAATGAAAGGGTGTGTCAGGAATAAATGCTACTGCATAGAAGTATTGTATTTTTATGAATTTTCTGCCGGTTGTTTACATGTACTATGTATGTTAAGTAAAAAAAGATCGTAAAAAAGGTGGAGAGTGTGTTTTTCATCGTTTTTATTTCTACCTTGACATTGAACTTGTTCAGCCTCATCGTGTGGCCCAGACAGCATGAACTGGGCTGTGGCAGGTGGCCGTCCTCGGTGAGGGCCGGGGGCTGGTAGCAGTGGGGGGCATGAAGCTTCTTCACCCGGGGACACCTCTGTTCTCTGACATCTTTGGGGGATGAAATGTTCTAACAGCGGCGCAGGGTTAGGGTCCAACAGCTGCCCCACCACAGACGTTTCTGAGTCCGCTGGCCTCAGGTGGTGCTCCGGTCTGAATGCGTGTGTCCCCCACATTCATGCATTGACATTCTAACCCCCACGGTGATTATATTAGGAGGTGGGACATTTGGGAGGTGATTAGGCCATGAGGGTGAAGCCCTCATGGAAGGGATGGGTGCCCTGATGAAGAAGGCACGAGAAAGCTCCCTTGCCCCTTCCACCAGGTGTGGCTATAGCCACAGGTGCCGTGTATGAGCCAGGAAACCGGCCCTCACCAGACACCGAACCAGCCAGCGCCTTGACCTTGGACTTCCAGCCTCCGGAACTGGGAGATAAATTTCTGTTGTTTATAGACGTCCAGTCTGTGGCATTTGGTGACAATGGTCCAAACGGACTGAGACTTAGGGGGTCCTAGTGTTTGCCTTTCTAACCAGTTACAAGTGAAGCAGACGCCTTTAGTCCAGGGGCCATGCTTGGGGACTGCTGGATGGGGAAGGGCTCGGGATGACTGGCCTCCAGGGGACGCCCCGTTCCCGACGGCACTCACCCCACCAGGACAGGCCACAGGGTCCCTGTCACTGGGAAGTGAATGTTGCAAAATCCCTTCTTGTCTCTTAGGGGACCTTACTTCAGTGCAGTTTGCAAGGAGCAAAGACCAGATAGGGTCATTTTTCACCAGAACGTCACTACAACTGAGCTGCCTTGCGTTTGCTGACGAGGTGAGTTATGGATCATTTAAGCATTTTTGAAACTGTAAACTAGACGAGGCTCGGGCCTGTCTTTTTCAATTTAGAGATGGGAAAAGAGTGAAATCCTTTGAAATCGGACTCTGTGTTGTAAAATTACTTCGTCTAGAAGGAAATAGATAATTCGATGAGATGGGTAGGTTTTAAAATTTCGTCTTCCACCTTACTGTTTCTTCACATCCCAGAAATGCTGCATCTTCTCCGTCTGTTGGAGATCAGCTTAACAGCTCAGGGTCACAGGTCACCTGTTTCTCTTCTGCCTTCCCTTTCTCCTTGGAGAGATTAGAAGTTTCTAATTTAAATCAATGAAATTGTTCTTTATGCGGAAAAAGAGGAGCTGCTTTTATACTTCATTACATTCTTAAATTGGTCTTTATTTCCCAGGACTGTATCAATCGGATATATTTTTACATTCGAAGTGGAAAAGGGTATTAAAGTATAGAAAGGTCTTAAAAACTCTTTTTATCTTTCCTCCCATGAGAGAGATTTTTTAAAATTCAGAATGAATAGAAGAGTTGAAGACAATATGATCTTGAGTCACTGTGGTATAATTAAAAGGTAGATTTTTCTTTTTTCTGCAGAAAGATTAAGAGGGTATTGATACTGGCTCTGCTTTCAAAGTAATGTTTTTGTACTCAACGATCTCTAACCCAAAATTCTAATTAAATAAGCAAGATGTTGTCAGAACGACTTGCATAAATGGCAGTGCTACCGAATATTCTGTTTATGCAGGCCTGTTCTTTTTAATTCAGCGTAATATCAGTTCATTGATTTTCAAGCACCTGGGCTTTTTTTTTTCTGTATGCAAATTTAATATCTTGAAAGAAGTTTGCATGTAGCAAAATGAAGCTCGTTCAGTTGTTATGCTGATCGCCCTTAGAGCTTTAGTACTTAGCCACTTCTTAAAAAATGGAAATGAAAATGACCGTTTCTAAGTAGATTTGGCCTCGGGCCGTCAAAACTGGTTTTTAAAAAAAAAAAAAAAACTGCCTGAAGGCCAGCTCTGCAGCTCAGCTTTATGACCCGGCTCACGTCTCTGGGCATCTGAGTCCAGATTCAGAGGCCTCCCTCTTGCCCTGTACCATCCTCTTCCTGGTGCAATTCAGTAAGTAAGTAGTCCTCCAGCCCTTTAAACCTGTGACGAACTTGGCTTTTTCTAACAGGCCCTATGGCAGCCATTCTCCAACTTGTCTGTACCTGGGGAATTCCTTGGGGGGTTTCAAAAATCCTGAAGCCTCCCCCCTACCCCCCAGAGTTTAGGATTCAGTCAGTCTAGGATGTGAGCTGAGCTTTGGAACTTTTAAAGATGCCCCGGTGACATTTTAGGACTTCTGGTATCCACCACTTTCCATGTCGTTGCCAATTAAATTAGAAGTGGCACGCAATTTTATCTCAGATACACTCCTACTAACAATGATTAACTATTTCTGCTTTATTTCTATTAATCATGGAACCTCGTGTTGAGTAGATCCTTTTAAGGAAAGAATTCTGTGCTCAGTTGGAAATATCCGCCATGGGGGTGGGGGTCGGGGTGAGAGAGAATAACAGCATAGGTGCCGCATATTTGTAAACCCGCATTAGGGTGTTGATAAGAAATGGGGCTGTAGCAGTAAAAATAAATTACTTTAAAAATCACTTTGACAATTTAATATTAATGCAAAGAATCACGTGTCTTCTCTTCGAATATGCCTTTTTTCTTTTTCCTGGAACGTGCTTTCTTGATCAGTTTTTACTTCAAGACACAGCTCAGATGTCACCTCCTCTGTGAAACCTTCCCTGAGTTTCTACCCCTTGGCTGGGTAAACTGCCCCCACTGCTTATGCTCCTAAAATCCCTATATTCCACACATTTAACATGACTTTTTCTGCTGCATCGTGTCCTTACAGATTGGACCTATATCTTATTCCATTCCAAGGCCACAGTGCCACCTTAGACAGTTCCTGGCAAGTAGTGACGATTCATGATTTTTGAAATAAACCAACCTTTCCACAACATTGCAGTAAATTCCAGACAGCACTGTTTTGTTTTGTTTTCCTAAACTAAAAGAAACGGAAGATTATGTGTTCCAGCTGTGGAGATGAAATAACAAGGAAATGCAGGACATCATCTGTCGAGGTGAATATGTAAGAGAAAAACGTCCTTGATAAACACCTAAACAAAAATTAACCTCATATCCTTGCTAAGTGCCTTATTCTTTTAGACATTGGTAACCAAATAGCTATGGGAAAGCCATATGGCAAAAACGAGATACGCCTGACTCTAGAGGAAGGACTCTCAATGGCCTGGTTTGCGTCATGTGGCCCCAGATGCTACGATGGCCAGTCCTGGACTCATTCTCTGCTGGCCAGGAAGATGAAAACCGATTAGGAATTTGGTTAGTCTGGGAGGAGGGTGTTCCCAAAGGTGAGGGAGAGACTGGCGCGTTGTTGGTGGATGAAGACGTCAGACAAAACAGATGACAGCAGTCACGCAATTAACATTGTCGTCATAGAGACAACTGAACTGGAATCCTGGGTCCATTCTTTGCGATCTATGTGAGATAAGACACAGATTCCTTAATATGGGAATCAGTTTTCTTGTCCTTCAAAAGGATGTGCCTCCTAAGGGGGTAATTACACACGAGAGAGAGACATCCACAAACACAGCAGGAAGTTTTAGCATCCCTCCCTTAGAAACGGATAGAATAAGCAGGCAAAAATAATAAATAAATAAGGAGACACATGACTGGAGTCATAAAAGCGATCCTGATTCAGTGGTCACATATAGAACACGGAAAAAAGGACGAGTGCACATTCTGTCCAAGCACGTACTCCTTGTCCAGGAACGGATGGGAGAGCATGGGCCTCAGGGAAGCATGCCTTTTGAGCCTGTGTCGTCCACTGACGCCACCCGAGCGCCTAGAACAGTGCCTGGCGCGCGTGCATGTACATACCACATTTTAAAAACCGAGCCATTTGCTGAGAGACACGTGGATTGTTCCACATCTCGGCTACTGTGAATGCAGTGAACATAATATCCCTCTGAGACCCTGATTTCAGTTCTGTCCAACCTCATCTAGGTTCTCTGTTTCTAGGAGCTTCACATTCGTAAACACGTCTGTGAGGTCACTTTTCCCAACCAGAGGATCAGGGTCCTCTCTGAGATGAATGCTCTATCCAACTTAAACAGCAGACAGCTTTAGGAATAGAACACCTCCCTCCCTCTTCTTTCCCTAACCATAGCCCCGAGCACAGATGAGCAACCCATTTTTAATGCTGACAACCTCTGAGGTTTTCTTTGTTTCTCCTTGCCTGGTGTCTCCCCAGCCTCTCCAGGATCCGTTCCTGCTGCTCCCCTTGGCGTCTCACTGAGAATAGGAATAATTCCTCCCAGCATAAGGAGAGGAGAAAGGTGTTTGCGGGGAGGGGAGAAAATCAATCCCCTGTCAAAATAGTCTGGCTGCACGTCTGCCCCCTTCACTCAGCCTGCGCTTCAGAGGGGGGCCTGGCTGGGTGGGATGGGCCGGGGGCTCTGCGCACCGAGCGTCTGTCACTCCAGGCAGAGCCTGGGCTGCCTTCCGAGCTGAACAGGAAAATGACTAGGTGGTGACAGAACCGGCTGCCCGTTCCAAGTGGAAGTGCCACCTCTGAGAAGGAATGCATTGTCTTTTCAGATGGCGTTTTCACAGGGAGCTTTGTCTCCCCTCCGAGGCTGCTGTGTGAGCTGGAGGCTTGATGCCCGTCCAACGGCCCCGGCGCCTTCTGGGGCCTGGAGCGCCAGACTCTTACATTGGAAACAGCCTTGACAGCGAGAGGCAGAGCTGTAGGCTGTGAGGTCAGATTTGGAAGGAGAGGAAATTCCTGAATTCCAGGCTTTCAGGGTGAATGCCCAGGAAGGACTCAGGGCTTGTTCCCGGAGCCTGGAGTAGTAGTCTCTGCTCTGACACTGACATTCGGTTACTTTGAACAGTTAGATCCTGTGGGGTCTTGCTTTGTGGTGGGTTTTCTGTTGGGTTCAGAGCCAAGCTCCGTCTAGGACTACATATTCCCTGTGACGGAGCCGTGCCTCTCTTGCACGCCTTACCCAGGGCATCACGGGTCGTGTGATTTTCCCTCGGCTGTAGGAACAGGCTGTGGGAGCACTGGACACCGCTCTCTAGTCCTCCCAGTAGTTGTCCCCAGCGCTGGCTGTGCTGACCAGGGTTGTGCTCAATGCCCGAGAAGGAGCTTCTGCAGGCCACCATCTGTGCACTTCTCTTAGTGGGGGTCTGTCTTGCAAGCTCTAGCTCCCTTCATCTCCCCAGACTCTTAGCTTTATTTATTTGCTCAATTCAGGGCATCCACCAGGCTCTCGCTGGCTTTTCTCTTCTTAGGCCGCAGACTGTAAACTCTCTCATGTTTGTAATCTGGGGCAGTTACGGGTCTCACCTCATTAGTTAGCCATCGCAGAGACCACTGTCCTTTATTGCCTAAAATATAGCGACTTGAAATCTATTTCATATATATATATATATACACACATGTATGTATACATACATTTATATATATATATATTTTTTTGTTGTTGTTGTTGTTGTTGTTGTTATTTTAGTGGGCGGGTGTATCCAATTCCTGTTATACTTGCTCAGGTGGAAGTAGAAGTTTTTAACTTAAAATCATGGCAAAAAAATTTAAGTTGAATATAAAGAACAATTTTTTTTTTACTATCACTATTAGAAAAACAAAAACAGGACCCCCAGGAATATTTTGGAGTCCCCATGCTTGGAGACCTGAATAAAGGGGACACGTAGTATTAGCTACGGGTGGTTATTTATTAGGAATCATTTCTGAGGTACATAACAGAAAGTAAATTCCAGCCTTCATCAAAAAGGGTTATTTATTGGCTTAACACTTGTTCCAGGAAGTCTAAGGAGGTGGGCCAGACACGTCTGTCACTCAGAGGGTGAGTGGCCACTCCAGACACACATCTTCCCTTGACGTAAGGGCCAAGACAAAGAGGATAAGCCTCTCCCCAGCAGAAGTGATCCGAATGGCCGTTTGAGCCGTGCAAGCAATGTGAACAGATTAATTACTCTTTCTGTTTAGTTTGGAGCCTGGTCTTCAGCCTTTCCACCCTCTCCTGACCCCCCTTACCCAACCACATGACTGACAGTTTACTAGAATCACACTTGGGGCAGGGGGGCAGGACACGGTGTCGTCCCGAGTTGGCCTGTGAAATATGACGGCGCTGTAAGAGATGCTCTCGTAAGATTTCCATTGACTCTAAGAATTCATTCCTCTAAGGACCAAAATGATATCAAAAGGATCTGAGAAATACCCATTATCGGGCTTCAGACAACATTAATCCATTAATGCCCCCCTGAAACCATGTCAGGAGGTGTTTCGGGTTCAGTAACACGTGCTGGTGACTGGTGGCTTAGAGAACGGAGACCGTCTCACCGCTAAAAGGAAAGCCCTGACAACATGTCATCGTGTCTGAATTGGTGCAGAATGGGATTAATTTGATTTAAAAGAGGCCTCCCTGCGTCAAGACTTGCTAGTTCTCTCGGTCCTTCAGGCTTACAGGCCAGGTGGCATACCACGTCTTGGCACCTGCGCCCCCCCAGCAGCGAGCGGATTGGTCCATCAGTGATGGTGTGCGTGCGCTTTGGAAGGTCTTAGTCCTCTGAGTGCTCGTTAGTCGCTGCTCCGTGTTCGACTTGGTTTAACACAAATGCACGTCATCAGTGGCTAGTCCCTGCGCTGCATCCGCACGGGGAAGGCCTCACTGTCATAATCGTGACGTGTCTGTGAGGGGTCTTGGCTCTGAACAGGGATGGTGAGGCGTGGGCGGAGTGGGATCGTCGTTCATTGTGTGTCGACTCTGCCCGTCCGTTCCTGCATTCGTCGTTCATTTACTCGTCTATTCAGCAACCTTTAATGGACTACCTAGTATGTTCTGGGCTCTTACGGGGCAGTGAACTTCACACTTTGAAGTTGGATGGGAGATTTGGAAAACATAACCAAGTTAATGAAATCCAACCTGTGATGGATGCTTCGATGGAAGCAAGCAGAGTGTCGAGATGTGCAAACCGTAGACCAGACGGGCTCTGCCTCTGCTCAGACCTCCGCTAGCTCGGCCGCCCATCATCAGCGCAGCATCAAAGCTCTTCGTAGTGTGGACCCTGTCCCACGCCCCTGGCTGCCGCTGCCCCTGACGCTCAGGCACACGTGAGTGGGTCCTCACCTCTCCCTGGACACGGATGTAGTGCCAGGGGCTCAGCTTCTCACCTGCTAGTGGCAGAGGGTCTCTGAGTGGCTCTAAGCGAGGCAGGGACCCAGCCTCACGTGGCGCGTGCTTGCTTGGTGACTTGGCGGAGTGGAGCATGCAGGAGGCCCCGGTCAGGTAGGGCATGACGGCCTGTTAAGCGTCTTCGGGGCCCGAAGTGGGTGGCAGCGACAGGTCCACGAGACGCTGAGGTGGCGCGCCCACTGGGATGTGAGCGTGGACTGGCGGTGAGGGTGACAAGGCGATGTGAATGGCTCCCGGCGTTCTGGCCTGGCAGAGGTTGGCGAGCCGCCAGGTGAGGCAATCGAGGTGGCACTGAAGTGACGTTAAGGTAGCAGCACGACCGTAAATAGATAGAGATTCCTCCAGGGCCACCCGCAGTGGGTGGGGAGGGCAGAGGGCAGGAGGGCCCACTGGCGGGGTTCCTTTCTTGCTTTCTCTGAGCGTGCGACACAGTCGGCCTCCTGGGGCTGACACGGAAGAGAGGCCTCTGGGAAAGAAGAAACTGACTGAAATGGATAAGGACCTGGGCCTTCCTACGTGTGTCTTCATTTTAACTTCTCGTTTGACACAGTCCCCTCCCACCCCTGGTTTTCACCTTCTAACGAATATCACAGGTATCCTTTCTGTTGTTGTTGTTCCCCCTGTAGGCATCTCTGATTATTTCTTTCACCCTGTTTAACCCTTTCCCGAGGGCTGGACTTTGCTGCTGTGTCTGGGTGTCTGCCGTGAGGCGACACTGGCCAACTCAGGTGAGCGGCTTCCTCACAGGATGTCACACCCGCCCCTCAGGTTGTCAGCTGTCATTGCACCACTCGGGCTGAGCTAGGCTCTCAGCACCTGTTAGTAAAAATGTGGTCCCAGGCCGGCACCCTCATCTCACTCTGAAACTCACTAAAAATGCAGAGTCTTCGGTTTAACCCAAATGTAAATTTTCATAAGTTCCTGGTGATTCCTCTACACATGAAGTTTGAAAGCCCTGTTCCAAGGTGCCCCACGCTCAAGGGCCTGGTTCAGGGGGGCAGATCGGAGGCTGAACGAGCAGGCAAGCCACTGGGGTCCAGGGGACCTGGCCCCACGGCTCCATCACCAGCCCATCCTTCGTCCCAGACTGACCTGGAGAGCCCCAAGGTCAGTCAAGGTAAGAAACCAAGCCATTCGCCAAGAGGGCATCGAGGCCCAGTGTGTCATGGTGGCCTCCAGCTGTGCCGCCTCCCACTCTTGGCAGCAACTGGCAGCTATTGTTATGGGGAAAAAGGACCACGGGGCAGTGGCACTGCCAACGCTGACTAAAAGGACGAGGCCTCTATCTGTGTTTGCAATGACAAGGTCAGTTCTGTTCGGGGAGGAAGCACAATGGCCCTTTGTTCAGCGGATGGTACAGGATTTCAAAGGCAGGAAGCGGCCAGGGGCCAATTAAGAGGCAAAATGCAGGGCTCTGTGTGCGCCACACTTAGTCCAGCCCCGACAGCCCTACTGGGACAGCCACGGGTCACACAGCCCCTGCCTGGGCCCGGCCACCTGCCTCAGAGATACTGTGGGCGTCGGACGTGCCCAGGTCTATTCGTCTCTTCTCAAGCAAAGGGGGTGAGGCTATGCCAGACTCTGGGAGGACAGGTGGGGACAGGGAGGTGAAGAGGCCATGGACAGATAGGACGGAAGGCGACAGTGAGGGTTACTTGGGTCAGAGACCACGGCGGATCAGGGAAGAGACGTTGGTAATGGGATCAAGAAGCGTCGTGCTGAGGCTTTGAGGGGAGGAGGGGATGGAGGGCAGGGAGATGCCACCACTGGCCACCAGTGGCCCCCGCAGCGAGACAGGGTGTCAGAAAGGCCAAATTCAGAACGCACACCCCACGTACAACTGGGAGACGCAGGCGTTGTGCGGACCCTTTCGGAGCCTCATCCTCCTCATCTGCAAGATGCAGAGACCGACATGAGGGGATGCGGCCATGAAACTAAATGGCCTGAAGCACAGGAAAGTACCGAGCAGAGCGGTTGGCACAAATTTTATGAATTCTAGTTCGGGCGGACATTACTTTCTGTTGCCTGTCAACTCTGCACCTGCACCCCGGCCCTGCCGGTTCCACCCCGAAGAAGGGCTCAGGGCATCCTTCCCAAACGCAGTCGGGGGGCCGGGGGAGGCTAGACCGGTGGCGGGCAGAAGCCCCCTGCGGCCCGAGCTAAGGCGGGTGTGTGGGCATGGAGAAACGGCAGGGATTTGACACGGCATCTGATGTCACCAAATCCTCGTGTTAGAACAATCCCTGCCACGCGCTGTGAATGACCAGGCCTGTGTTCCCTGCCCCTGAGTTACGGCGTCGTGGCCCTTGAATTGTTTCCTTGTCCGCTCCCTGTTTCACTGACTTTTGCCTTCTCCTGATCATGGAGGATGTTTTGTCTCCCTGGAAGTTTCCAGAGAGTATCTGCTCCGGAGCAGGCCCGCCTGCCACCCTGCTGTGCCGGCTCTGAGCTGCAGGCTGGCGGGCTGGGCCGTCTTCCTCCCGTGGTTGTGATGGGACTCACCCCCTCAGAGCCCTGCCCCAAACGCTGAACAGCGCGAGCTGTTCCCATCACCTCGTTCTAGTTCCCCGGAAGAGGCTGGTCTCAGCCCCGCCCGGAGCCTCTGCATCCTCCCAGCAGGGCCGGCAGGAGGCGGGACCCCTCCTTTTCCGGGCCACCCCCATCCAGGCCTGTGGTGATTTGCGGACCGGTCGCACCTCTTTGTCCCTCAGTATTATATCCTACAGAGAGGGACAAAGCAGCCCTGATGGGTCTAACTGGAGTCCACGGAGACAGCTCAGGGTCCAACCCCAGTGACCGATACCCCGGGAAGTCGCCCCTCTCCTCTGGGCCTCACTCGTGCACCTAGATCTTTCCATTAGTGCCAGGTCCCTCTCTCCCACCAAGAGCCGGCTCACGCCCTCCCATCTGTGGACAAGTGTGGGTGCCGCTGTGTTCGAGGGGTGGGCTCTGCTGTCGTTTATGCTGGTGTCGAGTGAGCTGTGTGTTCGGATCTCATTCCCTCCCCTTGACTTTGGGGATTACCCTCTGCCGAGGGACCCTCAGGTCTCACCGACCAGGATGCTCAGAATCCCAGTCTCAGTTTCTCCCCATGTGGGTGGGGCCGAGGGAGAGACAGGGACTGACAGCCAGACTGGCGCAGGGAGCACTGTGGGGTGCTGAGGGGTGCTGTGGCCTGGTCCCCCCCCCAGCCTTCTAGTGGAGGGTGATGAGGTGTCCAGGCTCCTTCTGTTCCCTTCTGGCACCCCCCTCGCTTCTGAAACCTGCCGACTGCTTGCTCTGTAATAAGGGGAATTCGCCAGGGGTGTCTCCAATGACGAAGTCCTACGAGCCGCAGGTTATGTGGCCCTTTGGCTACTTAAACTGTCAATCTCAGCTTCATCTCGTTTGATTTCCTCCCTAACTTCTTGGCTCTGGGGGAGGAGACTGAGATAATTCAATATATGGAAACTTCCAGAGGGTGCAGTTCAGAGATGGGAAGGGTTTAAACAAAACTGACTGGGCTTTCCCCACCCGGGGTAGATGTGCCTCATCCCACAGAATTCATCCCTCATTTCAGATGCTTCCTTTCCAGAAGTCACCTCCCTTATCGAATGTGAGATTCTTTAGGATTTACCCTGGAATGCAGGCTGGGGACGCTGTGCCACAGGGAGGTCATCA
The DNA here is from genome assembly GCA_030015415.1 of Cynopterus sphinx. Taxonomy (NCBI): domain Eukaryota; kingdom Metazoa; phylum Chordata; class Mammalia; order Chiroptera; family Pteropodidae; genus Cynopterus; species Cynopterus sphinx. Next base: position 5,441,416 of record CM057391.1, read on the forward strand.
CCCACTCGCTTTATTATTTCTTAAGAGATGTTGCTCCTCGAAGCAGGTCCACGAATGTCCCCAGGGACCCTTTTCTTATTTCCAGATCAAAACCAATCATCGTTGCTGCTCCTTGAGTGATACAGGGAAACCTCAGGAAAAAAAATGATGCTCCCATGACAGGCCTGAGTTACAGGGACGTGAGACATTACCAGCAAGCGCCTGGGTGTTGCCCCCAGGCCTGCATTCGTGGGCTGAGGAGCTAGCCTGTCCCCTCCAGCGTCTGCCTTCTGGCCCCAAAGAGCCTCAGGTCCTTCCTGAAACCGAGGACAGGAGGGGCCCTGCGAGGCATCAGGGACCAGGATCAGCTCTCCAAAGTGGGGGTCCACGTCTCCCAGGGTTCCCTCCTGCCACTCTTGCTTCTCCCTCGGGGCATGGCTCGGGCTCAGTTCTCTCACACCTCCCTCCTCTCACTTGCTCTGCTTTGGAGGTTGGAGCCACTCGGCCTCTCGGTTCTGGCAACTGTCAGGACAACTGCCCCCTTTCTTGGGGACGCCCGTTGGTCCTGACGCTGGCCCACGGCCCTGGGTTCCCACGTTCGTGCAGCCCATGTCGTTCTGGCTCTTGTCCTTGGAGCCTGTTTGTGTTTGCTCAGGAGGGTCCCATCCAGGTCACGACAGGGATCAGTCTTCTTCCTGTGTGGGGAGGAGACACGGAGGACATGATGTCGTTCTCCCCTTCTCAGCAGAAGGGAACATCAGTTCATTATTTCCCCAGCTCCACGAAGTCCTTGAAGAAACTCCCCTTGTTTCCTCATGTGGCCTGGAAAATGCTTCAACTGGACGTGGGTCTTGCTGTGGCTGACATCTGTCACCCTAACCCCCGAACCTCGTAGAAACCTGAGAAATACCACAAAGATTCACCTGTCTGATTCCCCTCTCTTCTCAAAGAGCCAGCCTCACCACACTTTCTATTATTACTTCGTAGCTTCTTCCCAAAGTTGGTAACTCAAGGCATCTGACGGGCTGGTATGAAGGGGAAGCAGCTCAGGTGGTCGTGGTTTTGTAGGGGATCACTCACCGTGGTTGAATGACACAATCATGGAAATGGTCATCCTAGTCAAACAGGGCGCAGTGATGCTTGCACGTCAGGTCAAGGGAGAAAGAAGTTCTTGTGAGGACAGGCAGGGGCAAACTGAACAACCGTCGGGATCCGTGGGGATCCGTGGTAAGGACGGGTTGCCCCAAACTGTGTTTCCTCTCCCTCCCTGCCCCCGCCCCTTCCATTTGCATTTCTCAGTAGAATCGCCCCATTGTCCTTTGTCAGCTTCCTCTGCCCGTTCACAGGTCCTGCCCTCTCATGGGCCTAAAATGGTTCATCACGACCTCTCCTGGTCACATCGAGTGTTAGGAACTTTGGGTTTCACTTCCCGCTGTAGTATCTTTGTAGTTTGCGGACCAGGGTATGGTGAACCCCCATGGGATGGGGGTCCACTTGGTTTCACCTGCATTGTCCGGGAGGTGCTAGGCTACGTGGGACCCAACCTTGGCCAAAGGATTAAGGACCGTGCAGGACAGTGTCACTCAGAAGGGGCCATGGGCATGGCAAGCACACTAAGGTGGGCTCACCCCAGCATCATTCTTGTTCTGTTGTGGGTCTGAGCTTTTTCCCTCCACTTTAGGCAGAGGCAGGGGAAAGAAGGTGGTCCGCAGGGCGGGCAGACGCTGGGATTTGCTGAGGGCACACACGTCCCCAGAAACAGCCTGGTGATTAGTAAGGAAAGGCCATCTTTCCTTAAAAAGCAGCACCGTGCCAAGAATCCCCTGTTATATCTGCTGTGGAGGCCGAGCGGGTAGGGAAGAAGGTCAAGAAGAGTCGTTTCTTTATTAACTTCTGCCTACCTTTGCCCAAAGGGGACTATTGGGCTAGTCCCAGGGAGAAGCAAAGGCCGTCCCTCCCGCTCTGACACGGATCCAAGGAGCTAGGAGGGGGCTGTGTTCTGGGAAAGAGCTGATAGAATCTGGATGGGGAATCAAAGAAAGACCGTTCGAGACCAAAGCAGGAGGAGCACAGAAAGCAAACTCATTTCGGCGGGGGGAGACGTTTTCCTCCACGTGGAGGTGTCCTTACCTTGGCCTCTGGAAACGGGCGCCCTCCCTCCTACCAGGTGGGGCTTTGCCCGACTGGATGGCGGGTGGGAAGACTGTTTTCAACTCAGCCCATCCTCCTCCTCCTCTGGGGCTTGGGCTGTCCGCACAGGGGGCAGAAGTTTCCTTCTGCCTTTCACTGTCCCATCGAAGCAGCGAACGCCCTGCAGCAGGATGACCTGTCCTGGGCCAGTGCTTCTGAGACCTCGGTGGGAACATCGGGCAGAGTAGGTAGGCTACATGCTTTGAGGAGCAATTTCCAGAAATTTAGTGGCTTCACCCTTTTCTATGCCCTCAGGCCCCTCTCCATGCAACTGCAGATGGGCCGGGGGGATGGGAAGCGTGAGAACTCTCCCGGGGAGGTTTTGTGGCTCATGCGAGGACAGTGTGCAGAGGCTTTCTCACAACTCACTGGGACCAGAGTTAGCTATAAGGGAAGCTGACAACTTCATAATGCAGCGGCGTCCAAGGGGAGGGGTGGCTGGTGCCGAGCAGTGGCTGTGGATGCCACAGCGGGAGCCGAATTCCAGTGTTCGCCGTCGGTGGGTAGTGCCCCTTGCCCACAGGTATGATCCAGATGCATTAGGAATGAGGGTGTCGTTTCGATCTCCCTTCTGTCATCCTTTGTTTTATTTCATAATCTGTTCGAGGTTTTCCCCGGGGGAAGAGAGAGGCTATTTTTAGCCCCTTCAATTGGTGCCTGGCCTTGGAGCGTTGAGGAATAAAACACAGAAGTGGAATAAAAAAAAGGGAGGAGACTTGGGCTCTAATTTTCTTCGAACCTTAAATCACAAGGGGAAGAGAACGTGATGTGGACTTTAAATCCTTTGGACTTTAAATCTTTTGGACTTTAATCTCTTTGGACTCTAACTTAATCGTTGCCTTTCATCACTGAACTTTAATTTCTTCCCAGAAAGTTCTTGACGAGAAGAGGTTGAGATTCAGATTTGGAACATTCCGTAATTGGTATTTTATTGCTGGAGTATCTTAACATCATTTAATTTCATTGTGGAACATGTAATGATCTGTATTTAGAGCAACCATATAATTTATCACCCAAACTAAGATAATTGAGAGAAAAAGGAGGCTCTATTAATAATCATGCGGGAACAGCAGGCGTAAACCTGGACTGTTTCAGAGGAATCGGGATGCACAGTCACTCGGGCTGGGTTGGAAAACGTGGAGGGACAGAATTAAGAAAGAGAAATGGAATAGGGAATGAATTTCCAGCGATGAATGGGGTAGATTTACTTAACGAGGGTTTGCTTACACACACCAGAGCCCTCTGTGCTCAGTTCCAGCTTGTCCACCAGTGGCCCCAGGAGGTTCCATAAAGGAGCCGTACCAGTCAGGGGACATCCCGGCAGGGAAAGGAGAACCACAGTAAGTGAGATGGACAGAGGGGACTCGATGCAGGGAATTGGGCAGAAATACCCAAACTGCTGGGTCGTAAGGTAGTTCCATTTTTAAGTTTTTGAGGAACCTCCAAACTGCTTGCTGTAGTGGCTGCGCCCACTGCCGCAGGTCTCGGTAGAATTGCTCGTCCTGGAGTGTCCCCGTGGCAGCAGGCTTAGGCCACAGGCTTCGCAGTGAAGCGCCAGTGGCTGCGAATAGACAGCGGGGGAAAGTCATAGTGGATAATCCTCCATCCCTCCTGTTCCCGTTCACTTGAAGAGGTCGTAGTCCCAACTCCTATTAGTCCTCAAACCACCCAAGGTGGGGGGCATGGCCTCATCTGTGTCATGAATTGGGGAGCATGAACTGGGCGTGCGTCCCTGGGGTGCAGGCTGTTTGCAGGCAGCTGATGTTCGCCTCTGCCTCTCCAGCTGTCAGTCTTACCAGCTCATTCGTAGGACTCACATTTATTTACAGGTGCCCAGTCGATTCTGCTTCTAGGGATATAACGGTAAACAAAATAGACAAAAGTCCCTGTCTCATGAGATATATAGGCTTTAAGTTATTTTTTGCACCTACAGCACCGGGTCTTCCTAGGGGGTCTCCCAGCCAAGGACTAACCAGGCCCGAGCCTGCTTAGCTTCCGAGATCAGATGGGATCGGGCTTGTTCAGGGTGGCATGGCCTAGACAACAAACGCCATAGCTTTTGAGGTGAATATTGACCATTCTGTTCCTCGGTCCAAGCAGGCACTTGGTCTCGTTCCTGAACATGCCCCGAGTGGCTCGCATGAGTAGGACTTTGGGCTCTGGCCCTCTGCGGAGGCAGGTTCAGCCCCCTGAGGTGTCTTGGAGCAATGCCTCAGTCAGAATGGCCTGTGATCAGTGCTTTAACCAGCTTTGCAAACAGACGCAGCTGGATAGTCGGCCCCCTCACCCGGCCTCCGCTTTGCATCCACGGGGTAGCATGACAGCGGTGGCTGATGCTGTTGGCAAACGAATGAGCACTGTTTTCCTTTAAAGGCAGCGGCCCTCCGGGTGGTCCCCCACCAGGTGGGTGGAGGGCCATGTTTTCGGGAACCTTCCAGGGGGCGCATCTGTGAGGTCAAAACTGCTTTCATAGCAGCACTAGGATGTGACTTGCCTCTTTCCTTTTCATTCTCTCCTGTGTACGTGGCATTTTCCAGAGGTTACATGGCGTATAACAGCACAGCAGATTGACTGAAGAAGCAGACTAAAATACTCCTTTTTTCTAACTATATATTTGTGTGAAGCCTGATTTTCTTTCTATATTTCCATCAAAATAACATATTGCAATAGACTGAATGCAGAAGATGTGAAAATCCAGCTGTCTGTTAAGCCAAACTTAAAAGAGATTTATTTCCAAAGGAGTTAAAACAGCCTCTCTCCTTGCTAAGATGGGTTTTTTTTTTTTTTTTTGGAAAAAATACAGTTACTTTCCATATAGATGACACTTATGTTAATATACATAATAAGCTTTTTATTATGTAGAAACAAATTCACGAATAAACATTAAACTTTTGTTTCCGTTTTAGTTTTCATGTGGTGATTATCAGTGGGGATAATCCACATCAACAAACGTAAAGGGTTGCTGAGACCAAAACGGTTAAGAAGGCGGCTCTAGAGGCTTCGATATGCTACCACGTTCACGTGCTGTTACAGCCCCAATCGCCTCTTCAGAGTCGTCCTTCCTTGTCCCCAGACGTCACTTGACTCTCGGATATCTATAGGCGTGCAGGACTACTTTAGATTGAGGTCTATCTTAATGGAGGGGAAAAATGCATTTATTCCAGAGTGGAAAGAAAAAGACATTAGTGATGTCTTGAAAGAGAGGCAAGGTAATGAAGTTGACCTCTTAGGTGACCACACGTGTCCTCAGGTTGGGCCCAGGGCGGCAGGATGGCTGCTTAAAGAGAAGCAAAGGGAGCCTGCGCACTTCCAGGCCGTGAGGAAACTGGCCGCTGACTACACAGCATCCTTTGGGGCGCTGGCTCCTGATCCTGGCCCTTTGAAGAGCTGCCCCAGACGCCCTGCACCTGGGTGACCTGGGTCGCTTATACCGGTTTCCAGGCCCTATCCAGAACCCAACAAGTCAGTCCCTTGAGCTAGGGATCTAGAATCTGTATGTATATATTTTTAACTTCTTGGTTAATTCTGCAGTTCAGCCTGGTTTGGGACTGTTTGATCAGCCTCCTTAAAAATCTGTCAGTTAGTAACGGGGCCGTGTGAGTTACATGCTTTTCGTCTCCAATATTTCTCCCAGCCACCTACCACAGGTCCACAGTACCTCCCTTTCGTAATTAGTTTTTTGGGATTAAGGTGCCACCACCTTTAGTGCCATCTCTTTGAATGCTACGTTCGGCTAGCTCTGGGAGTGACATTTTAGCAAGTGTTTTATAAGCCTGCTCTGCCATGAGGGATGAGGAAGGGCAGAAAGGATGGGGACAAGGAGGAGGAAACTTTCTGGAAGGATATGGGAGTGGGAGGCCAGTGGCGAAAACTTGAAGATTCTCGGCCCCTTAGGCAAGAAGAGAACAGAAGACAGACATTGATTCCTGCTGAACCGACTCCCGAGGCTCTGTGGAGGAGCCAAGATGTTCCAGCAGATTCTGAAACATGTTGGCATCAGTTTCCCTGTTATGGGATGCTAATGATATGCGCTGGCTCTGAATGCAGAGAAGGGACCCAGACGATCCTTCAGTCATCTCTGCTGTTTCAGGGATGCAAACGAGAGCCAACCGGTGACCCTCACTGCCAGTCGGGTCCCCTCCCCTGCACCGCCTCCAGAAGAATCGTCTAAAAGGCCTTTGACAAACGTTTAGAAACTTTTTCTTGTGAAACAGAGCAGACATTCACAAACTGCACACAGCATGAGTACGGATAGCTTAACGAGCCATTAGCAGTGGCTCTCGTAGCTGTCACCTAGAGCAAGGACAGAATCCTGTCGGTGCCTCTTCTGCACGCCGCCTTCCACACAGCCCTCTCCTCCCCCACAGAAGTGTCCCAGGCTTGGATTTTATAAAAAATGATTGCTTTGCTTTGGAATTTTGCCACCTAGGTGAGCCTCCCCAAACACAGTAGTTTAATTTGGGCTGGCTTTAAATTTTACAGAAATGAAATCATGGAGCATTTCTTGATTTCTATCTTGTCTACTTTTATATAATTTTTAAAAGATAGTTTTCGTGTTGTGGCAAGCAGCTGTGGTTTATTTTTTCCATTTTTGTTGCCGTGAAGTATTCCACTGTTCGAAACGTACCACAGTCTGTCTATTCTATTGTTGGTGGGTGTTCGTTTTGCTTCTTGTAATCAGGGTTATGACGAGTCTCCTTTCATACGTGTCATGGTGGATACAGTTATTTTCTGTAGTACGTGTACTCAGGAATGGAATTTCAAGGTCACAGGGTATATACATCCTTAATTCTACTAATTCAAGGAACATAATTTTCCAGAAGGGTTATATTAGCTAAGTTTTGAAGCTGATTTTGTGGCCTGGCATATGGTCAGCTTTTCTCACTGCTTCTTGTGCACCTGAAAATACCTTTTATTCTGGGGTAATAGGGTAAAGTGCTTTCCCTATGTTTTCCATTTTGTTTAAATTATCCAGATCATTCTTAATTTTTATCTGCTTCAGTTAGTGGAGTGAAGTACGATAAAATTCTCTCCCACGTCTGTGGATTTGTCTACTTGTCTTCTAGTTTTGACATTTTAAAATATATATATTTTGAGGCCACGTTATTAAATGCATAGAAATCGAGAATTATTATGTCATCATATTGAACTAAGACATTTGTCATTGGAAGTGACCCTGTTTAACTCTACTCAGGCTTTTTGCCTTAAGGTTTGTTTTATTGTTATTCTTGTCTCACCAGCTTTCTGCAGGTGCTGTTTCCATTGAATGCCTTGGTCTAGTCTTTTATTTTCAGACTTTCTATATCCTTGTGTTTGGGGCATGGTTTTTATAAACGACAGATAGAGAGGTATTTTTTAAAAAATCCAGTTTGACAATTTTTCATTATTTATTTGTTTATTTAAGTATTTTTTTATTTTTCAGGTGAGGCAACCCTTGGCTGACCTCACAGATTGCAAGGACCTTGTCAGTTTACAATCCCTTATTTTTTATTTTGTTTTTTACACCTGCAGCACCTGCTCTTCCTAGGTGGTCTCCCATCCAAGCACTAACCAGGCCTGACCCTGGTCAGCTTCTGAGAGCAGACAGGATAGGGCTTGTTCAGAGTAGCATGGCCACAGACTGACAATTTTTCGTTATTAAATTTTTCGTTATTAAATCGTTATTAAGTCCTGGAGGATTTAATCTGCTTACATTTATTATATATAAAAAAGCACCATCTTCCTATATGCGTTCCGCACTGTCCCAGCCCCTTGTGTTCCGTGTTCGGTGTCTTGCCTCTTGTTGGACCCTCGAGTGGTTTTATAATTCGGTGTCCCTCCTCTTCTCGTTTGGAGGTCATAGACTTCTTTATTTCCATTACTTTAGTCATGTTAACAACGCATTCTCGGTGTATCAATGTTTAATGGTAATTTATATTCTATCCTCATTCCAGGCAATTCAAGGACCTTTTAACAACTAACATTTGGTTTACTCTAGGCTCGTATGCTGCTGTTGTATGCGTGGATGTTAATACTGAGTCACCTTGGAACCTCGTCGGGAGTCCCTGATCAGTCTGGGAGCCACGAGACTGGGTGCCCCAAGCCTTCCTCTGCCTTAACATTCTGTAAGGGTGGAACCGCACTTTAGAAACATTCACCAGACCAGCCGCATTGTGGACAATGCATTCTTCGAAGGTAACCGCAGAGAAGTGAGGCATGGGATTTTCATGTTTCCAAAAGCAGGGAGGTCGGCACCGCAGTGGTCAGGACCATCTCCTTTTGGCCAAATGCAATGGAAAGCTTCAGGGAAGGCTAACAGATCCGCATCTAACATGAGGTACATTCAGAAGACGATCAAGGATCCGTCGTTTCCAGCAGGCCTGAGGCTCACCTGAGAGGTTTCTACAGGAGCAGAATCACTTGACTTTCTGCTAAAAATCTCTTTTATTTTCCTGCCTTCTCGGCAGACTCAAGCTTGTGGCCCCTTTGGCTGTGGGTGTGGAAGGAAGAGGCAACGTCATTTCTGTGCTTGTGTATACAGAGTTGTCCAAATGAAGCGGGAAGGAAAATTTAAACTGCACGTTTGTTTGGTTTAGATGGGGTACGATTTTTCTCACGATTAATCACAAATTAAAACCATTAACAAGGTATTACCACTTTCTGGGGGGGAAACGATGAGATATGTTGGCTAGTGAAATTAAACTTCAATTAAATTATGTTTCACACAAGCCTGGAAGGCAGAGAAGGTTTTACCATTCGTATTTGATTTAGCTCAGGAAAGTGGAAACACTGACTTTCTGTAGCGTGGCTACATGGACCGAACACACCTACTTTTGTTATCCTAAATTTCCACCTGTGCCTGGAGCTATGTGATAATGTAACCAGAGGCATCTTTGACATCTCGGTGTGGGAAGTAAGCATCTTTGTTTTACGTGGCATCCTGTTGACTCTCTGAACCCCCTCGGCCTCCAAGGCTGCACACAGTGACATCACGGTACTAAGCTTCTCGTTTTCTTCGAGAGCACAAGCTGGATTTCTCGACTGGGAAATGACATTTCTCTGACTTCATAGTGGACGATGGGGGAAGTTACAGCTTCTAGAGAGCAAATGACTCAGTGTCGAGTCACCGAGTCGTCAGTCCCCTGGAGAAAGGATTCCAGAAGCTCAGACTCTTTGACTGTAACATCAGCCACGTCAGTCTCAGGGCCTATGCACGTAAAGAAACCACATGACCCTCCGCGCCAGCCTTATGCTGTTCCCATCCTACAGATGAGACAGCTGATGCCCAGAAACGTTAAAGCCACATGACTAGTAAATACCAGTGTTCTTTCTTAAATTTTAGATTATGTTTGGCCAAACTCAGCGAACACATGGACACGAGGATTTCAGAGTCCACCCCAGTGCACAGCAAGTTCCATCTCGAGGGCAGCTCATCCTGCAGCCACCTGGAGATCTTACCGATCTCTAGTCTTCTCAGGAAAACGGGAGCCGCAGCGTGACAACTACAGAAGCACCTGCTCGGTTCTCAAAGAGCACAAAGCCCCTCGCTCAACTCTCTTCTTACCTTTCAGAATCTCTGGCCGGATGAGGTAGGCGTGGAATGCCTTTTGCAGACCAGAACTTGACGGACACTGAAAGCTCCCGTCGGGAGAACCCAGGCCTGCCGCCTTGCCATCCTGACACCCGCCAGATCTTGCTCTGTTAATTGGCTCCTGTGCAGCCCGCTCTGTTAGCAGCGACTCTGCGACTCACATCTTGATTTAAAGCGAAATGTCGGAAAGTCCTTCTCGGCCACTCCAAGCTTCTCGGGGAGCTCGTGTTTAGGTGGCTGGACAGGGAAGGAGGCAGCCCTCCCAACCGTTGTGTAGACATAAAACGAGATTTATTCAGCCTCCTCAGATTCAGAAAATAATTCTCAGAAAGATAGTGACCGAGGAGTTTGGTTTCTTTCGGAAGAGATGCTTTCCCTAAGGCCACATGGAATTGAAAAGGGGGTTTATGGGGAAAACGCCACCGTGACCTGACAGGTGCAATCTCGGGGTTGACACCGTAACGAGGGATGGAGTATTATTAAATTATGCTGCATATTTTAGTGACTCCGCTAGTGGTAGGAAAAAAAAGAAAACCACGTTGAGCTCAGAATAATTCTGGAAGGAGGATTCAGCCAAGGAGATTTTAATGTCAAGAATGAATGCGAAGCTAAAAATAAGCAGCTCACGCGCGTCCCGGGGCTATGTGCGAGGATGTATATACACTCAAAGTAAGTTTTCCCGTTTCCACTTATGGAAAAATCTGTTGCTACGAACTGACTAGAAAACAGTCAGTCAGATTTCACTCGGATTACGCTTATACATACCAAACTCCAGACTTGTCCAAACAAACCTCACCAGCGCTCCCTGGCCGAGGAGACAACGGCGGCCAGCAATCGGCAACAACAATAAGGAGCTTTTGGACATGTCCTGCCTGGAGAAGCCACAGGAATTCAGCTCCCCACTAAAGAGAGGGTTCAGGGACAGCAAAGGCGAGAGTGTCCCTGAAGTGTGATGGGCCCAGCGTGGCCTAAATGTGGGTGAAGAGCCTTCAGAGGCCCTCAAAGACACGCGAGACCCAGGTCTCAGCACTGACTGAGGCAGCAGGTCTGTGGCCTGTGACATTTTTGTGCTATTTCTTTTCCTATCAGAGAAAGGGCCCCCTCCATTCCGACCTTGCTCCAAAGGGCCAGCAGTTGTGCTCTTTGCACAATGCGTTTGCGGATACGGCGGGACTGTGAGGTTGGCTGCTGCCAGCACACCCACCTGCAAACCAAGGCCATCTGCAGAAGAGGCACTAGTGCCAATGCCTGGAAATGAATTCGTTGGCATTTTAAGAACAAACATCTTCTTGGCTACAACTACTGAACCTCCAATCCAAAACTGGAGGGCGGGAGGATCTAGGCCTCAGCAAGTCTTTTGTTTGCTTCTTAAATGGGAATTAGAACACTTGTGTACAACGGTGCTTCTTCTAGTCCCCTCGGCTTTGCCCAAACCTGGATGCCAGGCCAGCAACGTCTCTGTCCAGCGAGTCCTGGGGCTGACCAGTGGGAAGCCGGGGGCACCTTTCTTGGCTGGCATGAATGGTTGGAGAGTTCTAACTGGCCAATTATATTTGCTGCTGCAGGTGACACACACACTCTTTAGGAAGTTTGCTTCGTGCATCCCCCAGGTGATGAAAGGATGGGGTGATGAAGTTGGCTCAGGCTCCATGCACATGCCCAAGGTGGTGACGGGGACCTGGGAGAGCTGAAGGGGCTCGGCGTAGCGCTCCCACGGCCCCAGGGTCTAGATGAATTCGGGCTTGGACAGAACCTGCATCTCGTGCCTCTCGGTCCTCTCTCGGCATGTCATCCTGGAATCCTGCGATCTCTGCTCACTAGAGAGAGAATGAAACAGGGAGGGGAAGTCATTTGGTGAAATTAGTGAGGACGAAGGTAGGAACATTAAGAGAGAAGACGGATGAAGAATGTATTCAGGAGCAGACACTGTGCCTAGCACTGTCCACGTAATACCCCTGACCTGCCTTCCCCGCCAGCCACAGGCCTCCTTCCCGCTGGTTGGCACCAGAGCCCAGGGAAGACACCGCACCGGCCCAGAGGTAGGCACTACGGTAACCCCATTTCGCAGGTGAGCAATCTGAAGTTTATGAAGCTAAGTAACTTGCCCAAGGTCAGAGGTAGCTATGACTCATCAGTGGCAGGAGTTGAACCTCGGCCCCTGGTATCACACCCGGGCCTTAGACTGTTCTATTATTCTTTCTCCTACAGCTTTCTCCACCTACTTCCTGTGGCTTTTGCAGGAAAACAGCTGAAAACCAGCCAAAGTGGCAGGGATCTCATGTCGGCTCTGTTACTTAATATTCCTGCACCCTCACTGATGCCACTTAACCTTGTGAACGTGGATTTGTGAATCTGTAAAGTGATAATAATTAACGCTCCGTGTCTTGCTAGCACCACCACATTGCATTGAGGTGATTCATGTGGAGATGCTTTGAACTAAAGAAATGTCTTCTCCAGGTGGCCTGATTAAGACGGTTCCTCCAGAAGGCTCTGTGGTACAGGAGAAAGCACGGGCTGGGGCCTGGGCCCGGGGTTAGACGTTGTCAAACTCATGGGACCTTTCTGGCCCTAGATTGTTTCATCTATAACCTGCTGGGAAGCTCTGGAATGAGGAACACACACATGGGCGTCCGAGCTCTGTGGGTGACAGTGTCTGGAGCAGCAGGAGCATCCCTGACCTCCGGGAGCATCCCTTACCTGCGGGAGCATCCCTCACCTGCGGGAGTGTCCCTTACCTGTGGGAGCATCCCTTACCTGTGGGAGCATCCCTTACCTGCGGGAGCGTCCCTTACCTGCGGGAGTGTCCCTTACCTGCAGGAGCATCCCTCACCTGCGGGAGCGTCCCTCACCTGCGGGAGCATCTCTTACCTGTGGGAGTGTCCCTTACCTGCGGGAGCATCTCTTACCTGTGGGAGTGTCCCTTACCTGCGGGAGCATCCCTTACCTGCGGGAGCATCTCTTACCTGTGGGAGTGTCCCTTACCTGTGGGAGTGTCCCTCACCTGTGGGAGCATTCCCTCACCTGCGGGAGTGTCCCTTACCTGCAGGAGCATCCCTTACCTGCGGGAGCGTCCCTCACCTGCAGGAGCATCTCTTACCTGTGGGAGTGTACCTTACCTGCGGGAGTGTCCCTTACCTGCGGGAGCATCTCTTACCTGTGGGAGTGTCCCTTACCTGCGGGAGCATCCCTTACCTGCGGGAGCGTCCCTTACCTGCGGGAGCATCTCTTACCTGTGGGAGTGTCCCTTACCTGTGGGAGTGTCCCTCACCTGCGGGAGCATTCCCTCACCTGCGGGGGAAGCAGACAGAGCTGCTGAAGGCGCAGTAGATGAGCGGGTTGATGGCGCTGTTCAAGGCCGGCAGGTTCTGAATGATCACGGAGGCGTAGAAGCGCTCCTTGGTGTCTGGCAGGAGCCCGAAATTGTCCAGCATGTCGAAGAGGAAGTATGGACTCCAACAGCAGATGAAGGCTGGGGAGGAGAGAGCCATGAGCACCACAGCGGGCCACGGCCCCGGGTGCTCTCTGTGTCGCCTTGGCCGGAGCTTCAGCTGGGGTGTCCCTGAGCACCTGGGATCTCGCAGAAATACTTAGGTGGCCACCTGGAGACATGCACACGGTGCACACACCCCACAGATGCATTTCCAACCGGCACGTTCCCTGGAGCTTCTCTATTTGCAAGGGAAGGGGCGATCTGACCACCGCGAGACTCTCGGGAGCGTGGGAATGTCTCCCCGTGGGAACTTCTCGGGGGGAAGGGCAAGTTGCCTTGCGGAGCATCTGGAAGAGGTGTGCGTTTCTGCACCCCAGGGCCTGTGTTGGGGGAGTCCCGGCCCTGCCCCTACACCCTTTGAAGGCCCAAAGGGACATTTATGTAGCAGAAAACCCTGTGTATAGTTACCGCACTTTAGACACCTATTTTATATAGGAATTTATTGTTAATAAATACTAAAGTTTTAGAAGTGCAATTCCCTCGCAAACGAGGGAAGCTCATTTCGTTTAACTTGGAACTGTAGCAGGGTTTGCTCACCTGCTCAGAAGATCGACGCTCTGACAGCAACCTGCTTTGTTTTTCTGTCTCCATGAAAATACACCTGTACTGCAGGTTTTCATTTGAAGCTGTTACTACGTCTGCCCGACTGTTTCATTCTCCTTCCTGTGTAGCCTTGCCCGAGTATTTACATATTGAAGTCTGTATTATTTCATTATCATCATTTTTTTCTATTTCTCCTTTATATCATTATACATTGGTTGTTTCAAAGTCACGTTAGGCCAATAGCACTGCATATACATTCCCTCTAGGATGATAATGGAGCATTGAGAAATGTGTGTTATAGAAAGGGCTGTTTGGGTCGGATTGGGCTGTCGACATCGGCGGACCTCCTGGCCAGGCCTCCCTACTCTCTGATTAAAAGGACCCCAGGCTGGGCATGTGGTTGTTGATTACGAAGGGCTGTGCGGGCTCTGGAACGCATGAGTGAGCTTTTCCGACGGAGCAGCCAGGCACTGGGCATCCGTGCTTCTGATGGGGAAGGCAGGGGAGCTCTTGGTTTACTCCAGAACCTTCTGGGAACGGGTTCTGAGGCCTGGTGGGTTGTATCTGCTTTGGCCCCAGGCCTGCCTGCAGTGTTGTTCGGTGTCTACATTCTGCTGGTTCAGTCTCGCCGCATGTGGTCTGTTTGACATTTCGCTGTTGTATTTTCAAAAGGTGAGATCGACTGTTTTGGTGACTTGACATGCAGCTAACACCAGGGCTATGCTTCCTCAGAGTGCCCAAGGGTCACACGAGGGGTAGGGAGGGGTAGTCTTTGAGCTACATACAAAGGAAATAACACAATCCCCTTCCTCCTTGCATATCCTCATTCATTCATTCATTCATTCATTTGACAAATATTAATTAAGCACGCAGGGTGTGGCGAGCCCTATTCAGGCGTTGGTGGTAACATTGTCAGAAACATAAAAGTCATTATCTGCTTTAGCTAATAATCAGATTTTCTCCAAATTACCCACCCCTCGGAAATAAATGTTGTCCTTTGAAGGAACCGCAGATAGACTGATAAGTTCCGACATGCCTCTCCTGTCCCCCGTGGGCTCTCCAACACTGGATCCAGGGACAAGTTTGCTTTTGGGATGTTCGCATGGCTCTGCGCCACAGGATGGGATGTTGCTTACCGAGAATGATGACCATGCTGTACTTGATGGCCTTGATTTTGGCCTTCGAGATGAGCCCTCGGTTGTAACTGGTGCACAGCTTCCCACCTGTGGATGCAAAAAGAGAATGGTAGAATGAAGTGTTGTTTCAGGGCCACTTATCTCTGCTCATCAGTGCCCAGGAGGGCCCCGTGGTCATTGTCAGAGTAAAGATGGCTCTGGGCTGCTCAGTTTGCGGCTTCGTATAAAATGCAGATATGTCGGGACATCCAGACTCTCTCAAAGAGGCTCGGCTGTTTACCCCAAATTAGCTGACGCTGGAATTGGCCACGTGACCACAGTGGCCAGGCTGGGACTCCCATCTGGCAACCTAGGGCAAAGCCGTTTTCTTAGGTTGGTGACCGCAGACTAATGCAGTCGTCTAACTCAGAAACTCCACTCTCAACCAAAGCTCAAACCGTGGATAGAAAAAAACAAAAATAAATGAAAATGCCCGTCCCAAAGAGGAGCCTGGACAGAACTGTAACCCCATGTGGGCTGTCATTTGATGGTATTCACGTGAAAAGTAAATATAAAAATCCGTTAGAATATCAGCTTAATGGACACAAGAATTATTTTATTCCTTTATCCTCTAAACAATAAGTGATTAATATTTGTTGAATGAATTAATACAAACCTCCCTCCAGTCAAGAAATGGTAAAATAAACGTTGAAAAGAATGGGCAGAATTCAGCTCAATAGCTCGTGGTAAAAGGAGTGGAGAGATGGCCAATTTAGGAGAAGAGACATTGGGTGCAGGGTCCCTCGATGCTGTGGGAGACTACGTGCTGTCAGGGCTTCTGCCGGCCCCAAGCTCCTTCAGCTGGGTGCCACTGATTAGGGCTCCACGGGTCCAGCTGTGGTGGAGGCCCAGGTCAGAGCCTACCCAGGGCACCTGAGTCACATGGGCAGGGCAGCTGTACACGTGTCCTCTCTACCGTGTTCAGTTTCATGTTTAAAATTTACTTTAATCCCCAGAGACACTGGTCTGAAGTTTGCCTCTGCACCAGTCAGTGTACCCCCTCTCCAAACCCGTCCAGCCCCGTCCAACCAGCCGGCACAGCTGCTCAGAGATCAGACCTGAGCAAACCAGGCTAATACGGAGGAACTTTCGGTTCAGCATGAACTATCACACGCTCCCCGCAAGGCTGGATGAGATGGGAGGTGAGAACCAGCTCCGAGCAGAGAAGGGAACTGTCGCCCCCGCTCCTGCGTGGCAGGTCCCAACGGCAGAGGAGTTGGGGCCGCAGGGGAGGGATGGGAACACGTGGGCAGCAGAGGGAGCATCCTCAGGCAAGACAGGGAAACAGGAAGGCGTAAGGTGTGTTGGGGCCACAGTGAGTGTCCCCACTTGGCTGGAGCCTGAGAACGCGCTGGCGTTCAGGGTGGGGACGAGAACTGAGGCCAGACTGGGGAGACCTTGAATGTCTCCCAGAGGAGGCTGGGCCACACGAGCCATGGAAGCTTCTGAGTGTGTCCACAGCGTGAATATCTACCTACTCGCTGGAGAGGGCAACCCCTCATCGAGAATAGTAAGAATGAGGGCTCTTTAGGTGCCACGAGCTGAAATGCTGATTGTCACTGATTTTTTTATCTCTCACTGTGTGTCCTCCTGTAAGATGACTCCCAGGCATTGTTGGGGCCTCCCATTTATCCTGTGCATTTCACGGGACCACGAAACCTTGGTGGTGGAGGGAAGCAAGCGCTGCAGAAGCATTTACAGCGATATGGCTCCCCCACCCCAGTGAATTTGGCGATGTCTGGACGCATTTTTGGTTGTTGGAGTGTGTGTGTGTGTGTGTGTGTGTGTGTGTGTGTGTGTGTGTGCTACAGGCATCTATAGGTAGAAACTCGGAATGCTGCCCAACACCCTTCGGTGCTGTGCAGTGACAGCCCCCGCAGCAAAGAATGACCCAGTCTACAACACGGATCGTGGTGGGATTGAAAAACTCTGATTTCCGAGGATATCTTGGGGAGGATACAAGTGTCAGGGTCAGACCCGAACACTTCCCCCAGCTGTCCCATTACTAGCTGCGCTCCCAGCCTCAGTTTCCCAGTTTAAAGAATGAGACCTAAAGCACCAACTTCACACTTACTTTGAGAATTAAAATAGAATAAGAATTAAAATAGAATTCGAGATGAGCCACCCAGGCTCAGAATGTCAAATCCCTGACTAGCTGAGACGAATGAGATTCGAACAGTATTTCAGGGGGAATAAGAGCTGCCTCTGTGGAAGTGAACAGAGGGCATGACTGCATTTGGGTAGTTCATTCTACAATATTGTTACCTGCGTGTAGGCATTGTCTACATCTAAAAATAACTTGGGTGGGATCATACCCATGGGAGGCAAGTGAAACAGGCAGCAGACCAAATTCTGTCCTTCAAGAGAACACCCATCAGCTCGCAGCAGCACTGCGTGGCTCTGAAGACGTCGTTGGCTTTTCAGAAATGGCATTTGCGAAATGTCTGAAATCTACTTAAAATGGAAACTTGCAGTCCTCTCCACAGGGCCGGTGGGTGACAATACGATCAGCTCCCTGCCCTTTAAATCTCCCGACGAGATCCGTGAAAAGCGGCTCTAATGTGACCACTCCAGAAAATGCAAAGCCTCCAGCTTCCAAAGATGGCTCTTCAAAGACGGCCGAGCCACCAAATGCTGGTAATTCTCCTTTATTGGGAGATAAAAGGATTATTTCTACCCAGGCCTTGGCGCTGAGCTGGAGTGCAAAGCAGTTAAATTCAGCTGTCACTGGGCATTAACGCTGGGGGACCCGGGGGCAGCGGGTCCTTCAGACTGGGGACTGTAAGGAGCACCGCCTCAGGCTGTTGAGTTCAAGTTCACGGCCCTAGAGGGGCCACACTGGCAATTAGTCCCCAAGTGGCCAGTTTCTGCCCTTTACCTTTCCCACACTTGATGCCCTCCGAGGAGCCACTGGGAATCCATCCTTCTTCCGAGCACCCGAAGGGGAGCAGTTGTTATCCTGAGACTTTAAAATAAGGCCGAGCTCATTCCTGGAGGGTCAGGGGAGCCATCTGTGGACCTCTAAGAAGGGCCAGTGGTTTTGTCCTTAACAGGGATGTCTACCTAGTAATATTTTAAAACAATTTTTTTTTTTAATATCTTGGGAATGTTGTGTATGTCAGATGGGTAAAAAAAATAAAAAATTAAACCGGTTTAGAGGTTGGGCCGAATCTCTAAAATTTTTACAACTGGAAATTCATTTTTGATTTCTGATCATCAGTGGCCTTCTAAGCTACACATATAACCTGAATGTTAAATATGCTTAGCACATGTGACTCATCTGCTTAACTGGGCACGATGGCCATTTCCCCCATTTTTTTGAGCCTCTAGCGAATGAGAGGTCATAGCTAGATATGAGGAGGTCTGACTTAGGTCACCTAACTCACAGCCCTTTCTGGGCCTCGGCTCCTCAGCCTGGCAGAACCAGAGACCTGGACAGGCCTAAAGTAATTGAGGCAGAAACAGGTTCACCAGCTCCTGTCCTTTTCCCCGCCGGGGCACACAGCTGGACCTCATGTCCCACCCTCTTTTCTGCAGGGCGTTGTCACGTGCCTAAGTTCTTTCTGTAGGAACAGGGGGGATGCACGTGTACCAGTGCCAGGCCTGGCTCCGGTGAGCCCCCCGGGTCATCCTCCGCTCCCTCATCTCCCACCCCCGCCTGCTGGGTGCTGATGCCGAGGGACACCTTAGGAGTCACCTGCTCTGCATGGCAGGATCTCCATGTGCTTGAGTTTCTGTGGAACACTGCCCTTCCCTTCAACCTTTACTATCAGTTAGACTTTAATTGAGCGAGAGACAAACTTCTGTGTTGTTAAGGTTACTGTATTTTGGGGGTTTCCTTAACTAAAGCACAAATTGGCACCTCACATGAAGCGCTGTCATAGCAAAAGCTAAAACGTGTAGCATCGGTCTAGCCGGCGGGCAGCAGGTGGCAAGAAAACTGATACTGGGAGCTGGGACGCTAGAGATCCAGTTGGAGAGGGTCACATGTGGTGTCTGGGAAGGCAGACATGTGCCTGCTGAGCCCAAAGCCCAAAGGACAAAGTTGGTGTAGCAGCCGGGGCTCTCCAGAGAAACAAAACCAATAGGAAATGATCTAGATAGACAAGGAGGCTGGCTCTGGTCCCCAAATCAAGCTGTAACACTGAGAAGTTTTAACCAGCAAAGACCCTTCAGGAATCACACCTGAGCCTGAGGATGCGGCCTCCCACCTACGACTTATGATGGCCTCAAGCTAGCTTCCATTCAGTGGAGAGACAAGGATTCAATTCAGCGAAGAAGCGAAGAACAAGCCAGAGCAGAAAATCATACTCACTCTCTGGGTATGGCTGCGGACGCGTGGAACTGGAAGCAAACCTATCAGACGCCTGGTCGGTTTCTGAGAAATAGCATTGCCAAGCAAACCGTGAGCGTTATCAGACTTTAACATTTTTATTAATCCTGCGAGTAGAAAAATGCTTCTGAGATTCAAATGTGTACTTTCCTATCCGTGAGGATGAGGATCTTATTTTTGGCCAGTACACTTCTCCCTTCTGCAAAATGCCTGTGTCTTGCTCATTTCTTTTTCCGATTTATCTCTGAAAAAATTTTTAATTGATTGTTAGGACTTCACATGGGGATACTAATCTTTTCCCGGGCATAGGTGCTTTGCATATAGTCTCTCCCAGTATGTGCTTTGACGTTATATGAATTAACAGTCAAATGGATCCATTTTTTTTATGATTTACCGTATCTTGTACCTTTTAAAGAAATCCTTCCTTACCTCAATGTCATAAAGATATCACTCTGCACTTTCTCTTCAAAATTTTAAAAGCCATACATTTTATATTTAAAGTCTCCAATTGACTATGAATTGAGATAAAGACCAAATTTCATTTCTTTCCCTACGATCTTCTGGCATAAACCCAGTTCTTTTCTAAGGGGCTGTTTCATTTTCTGTTTGTCTGCTGTATCGTGTCGCCATCGTACCCTGGTCATCACTCTGCCTTTATGATGAATCTTAATCTTCGGCACAGCAAACTTCCCCTATTTTGTTCTACTGCTCCAGGAGTGTCTTAGCTGTTTCTGGCTCTTCAAATTTCCGTGTATATTTTAAAATTGGCTTCTCAAGCTCAATACAATGTCCCGTTCAATTCTGATTGGAACCGAGGATCATTTGGGGGAAACTGACTTCTTGATGCTGTTGAGTCTTCTTATCCATGAACAGGGCATAAGACACATTTATGTGCGTCGTGATATTTTTTCATGACGTTCTTTATGTCTTTTAGGTTCGTTCAGTTCAAAGTCAGTAGGATTCAAACCCAGTCCCTAATCCAAAGCTATTTGTTCCTCCTCATTCTACCTCATTTAGTCTGAAGTTCGCAGTTTGGATGCAGTAGGAATCGCATCACGTCTTTCAAGTCCTGATGGCCATTTGCAGTTGTATCCATATATCTTACACTTTTCTGTTCCACGGGTGTGCCTACCCCCTCTCCTGCCCCCATAAAGTAAACCTTCTGTTTTAGAGGAATAGGTAGACACCCCGAGCTTCGAGAGCGCGCTTGGTTATGCAAGATAACCAGGCGCAAGTTTGAAAATCCCCTCTCTACCTCTTGCCCTCACACTTGTCTGTGGAAAAGCCTTCCTACCATTTATTAAATAGTTCTCGTTTCCTTTTTTTTCTGTCTGTCCGCCTTTGAGGGGGAGGAACTGGACATGTCTGCCAGTGAGAAGAGGGGTTGTTACACTAATGACGACTCGAAGTTTGCAGCCTGTGTTTACAAAATGAGCTTCTGTCCCCACTAATCATGTCGCCTCGTCGGTGAGCAGCCATCCTGGCGTGCCGACGCCACTGGAGATCCTATTTACCCGCCAACCTCAGAGCTGCTCGGCCGTAATGACAGAGAGAAGATCAAGCGAGTTCCATCTATGAGTAAGAGAGAGAGAGGAGACGGCTTCTGAGACTACCATCTGCTCCTCGTTCCAGAGGGGGTCACTAATGATGACAGAAAGATACAGACAACGGGAAAGCAGGAGCCGTGGAGATATGAACTTGAGTTAAAGAATGAAAACCGGTGGCAGCCATGTCCACCTTTGGGGAGGGCTCAAGGCGTATTGATGTCCATGGCGGGGACAGCTCTCTACGTGGCTCTGTAGCATTTCAGAGACTGGAGGATGGGGGACCCACCCCGGAATTTAGGGATTGGGAAATCCAGTGACAGGAGATGTGGGGGACACAGGAGAGAGACAGAAGCCCAACCGCAGTGGAGAACAGTCAGCCGAGAAAGGGGTGGTGGGAGATGCCTCAGTCGGAGGGGTAGCTCGCAGAAGGTGGAAAGCTTTTAACTCCTCGGGCTGCCAGCAACAGTTCTCTATTTGCTTTTGGGAGTGATGAACTCGAGGAAAATGAGGTGGATTCCACGGCCCATGGGACCAGGAGCGGAGAGAGAAGAGAAGAGCTGTAGGAGGTGGGACAGTGAGGGCGAGAGCTCAGGGGGACACACCAGCCTCCTGGAACTAGCACAGGACAGGGGTTTAAGCCCGAAAGCACAGGAAGTCCTCAGCCCACCTGAATTTATTTGATATCCGATAGAGAAAGGACACGCTCATTATCTTTCTTTGTCAGAGAATTATTCTGACCTTGGACCAGAGCCACTCAGGTGGATAAAGCGAATGTGTTTGTGTTTATCCTCTCTGATTGCTCTGGCTCGACTAGAGAGACCAGGTGCAGAGACTGGACCAGCCTGAGACCCCACAGCAGATGCAGCGAATCAGACCCCTCAGGCGGCGGGGGCCGGTGTCCGTGCGTGTGAAAAGCTCCCATAATGCTTTCGTGTCACCAAAGCTGAGCCCCAGTGGATGGGACTACCGGCTTTTTGCAGCCAGGAGCCACGCCATGTATCCATTTGTCACTCCCGCTGCTCGGTATCACTGCTGACGTGTGGTGGGACGTGGCAGAGCGAAACCGAATTCAGATAAAGAAACCAAGACGCGCCTCTCGGCTAGATCCAGAGAAAGGGACACAGATTGTTAGTGGCCAGGAACACACGCGGGTCCCCCTGACATCCTCACGGTCATGCTGGAAGAAATCGATTTCCGACGGAGGAAAACAAGCCTGGCGTTGGTCCAGCACGCGTGTCGTGCCATCTCTAAGTCTGAAAAGAGGAGGACTTAGGGGGAACGGAGTCTGTCCCCTCTTCTCAACCTCTCGGAGCCCGGAGAGGTGAAGTGATTTTGCAAAGTGGCACAGCTCAGTGGCACATCGGGGCCAGAGACCGCTCTTCCCATCCCAGGTGTCTGTCACACCTTGCTGCCCTGTGTAAGTGCTTGTGGAGAGGATGCACGTGCGTGTGTGCACGTAAGCATGGAAGTGTGTACGTGTGCGAGAGACCGGGTGTGTGCACGCGTGCTTCTGCGTACGTGGGTCCGTGCTGTGTGTGCACGTGTGTGTGCGAGGACTGGGAGAAGGCACGGAGCTGAGCAGAGCTGGTCTCCTCCAGGGCTAGTTGCATTATAAGATACAGAAAGCCAGGAGCCCTTTCTGCTGTCCCTCTGGCTTGCCGTGTTCCCTCCAGGTGGACCTCTGTCACCTGCAGTGGTGTTGGCCTGGGAAGCAGGGGAGGCCTCCAGGTCCTAGTGCCTGCCATGTGGAAGGTCTGCCAAGTTCAGGTTTACGGAGCTGGACCTGGGGAAGTTATGGTGGCCACCTCAGGCTCGGACTGGGAGCTCAGGTGGGAGCTTCTGTGTTGGGACAGTCGGGGAAGCACGGCCCATGCTTTGACTGGCAGAGGGCCCAGGATCGTCCTGTGGAGAGATGGCGGTTTTCTCCATGTGGACATGTGATCTCAAGCCCAACAGAAGTGTCTACACTGACGTTTGGCTGAATGTACATTGTCCTTCCTGGGTAGGCCTCTCTTTCCATCCCAGTGTCCTTCAGGGTGCCAGGCCTGAGAGACTGGGGCCACCTGGGATCTCGACTCAAAGGCGGCTCACAGAGACCCTGCGGGCACAGCCTGGCATGGCCCGAAGCCGCCCTTCCTCCTCCCAGTGTTCAGGGAGGCCAGGTGGAGAAGGCAGGGCCTACCTGGGGCCGCCTTTGATGGGTGTGACGTGCCGCGGGGCCCTGATTAACAGGGCAGGCTTGTGGTACACCTCAGCAGAGGCGGAATTCGCCAAGAGTTGGGCAGCACACGTCAGTCTTACCTGAGCAGTTGGAAATCACCGTCTCATCGTGGCCTTTGCTTTTCATCCAAATGGTTCTAATCACGATGGTGTAGATGACACTGTGGAAAGGAGCAAGGGTCACGTTAACATGGCTGGTGCGTCCCTCCTGTGAGGACAGGGAGAGAGGACCACAGGGGTCCCTGAACCACACCCGCCCCCATCGTTTGCTGATTCCAGAATCACAGCAGATGGAAACCAAAAGCCACCGGAAGGATCAGCGGGATGCAGCCACTTCTGTTTGAAGTGAGGGGGCCAGAACTGGTGGAGTTAATTTTTCTGGGATGAGCCTGGTGGATAGCGGTGTAGCTGAGATGAGAACGAAACACAGCGTTTGGGGGCAGAAAGACTTAGATTTGCGCCCGGCTCTACTCCTTGCTACTCGTATGACCTTGACTTCAGACCGTCTTTCCTGCGGCCCCATGAGTCCTGTCTTCTGTGCGCGTGCCTTTGTGTGGTCCTTGCCCCTTGCGTGTGGCAGGACTTGTGACTGGCCTTAATCAGCGCGTTGGGATGGAGGTGATGGGATAGTCATGATTACGTGAGTGCAGTGCCTGTCTCTCTAATGTGTCTCTCCACTGCTGGCTCTGAAAAATCCATTCATTACCTGGGGCTGCTGGATCATGAGTCCCACAGCCCCAGGAAATTAATTCTGCCAAGAACCCATGGGAGCTGGAAAAAGATTCTTCTCCAGTTGAGCCTTTGACGGGCACCCCAGCCCTGCAGATGCCTCGTTTGCCGTGTTCAGACTCCCGGCCCACAGGATCGGTGAGAGAGTAAAGTCTGTCGTTTGAAGTCACCAGGGCCACGATCAGTTGTTATCCAGCAATAGATAAAAAACTCACTGAGTGGCATCGGCTGAACGTCTGTGTCCCCCCCTCCCCACACTCGTATATTGAAATTCGATTGCTCAATGTGGTGGTATTTGGAGGGGGGGTCTTTGAGAGGTGATGGAAGCCACCCGGCCTGTGGCATTTCATTACAGCGGCCTGAACAAACTAAGACAGGGAGCCTCAGTGGAGACTGTGAAATGGAGGTAATAATATAAACTTCTTAAGAATTTTTTAGGAATCAAATATGACATTTTAGTGTCCAGCCCAGTGCTTGAAAATGAGAACAGACATAATAAATGTCATTTTCTGTCCCCTCTTTCTTTCCCATTTCCCACGTAATATCATGCCTCCACTTGTATGATCTAATCTACATCTAACAGGAAATTAATGTGTTAAAGACTCATAAGCATCAGCAAGTTTTGTATCTTGTGTCCCCTTTGATAAATAGAAAAATACTCTTTTTTTCATGTTATTTGACATTTCTAATATATTAAATATCTTGACTAAAACTTTGGAAGAAAGACCTGCTTCATTTTAAAATAGTATCACCGTCCCTCTCGAGACTCACTGGTTAAAAAAAAAAAATAAGAGCTCTAATTTGCAGCTGCTGACAAAGCACTAGTTTCTTTTAATGATCTTTAGAATATAACTTAATTAATGACTGTGTTAAAGCCCTCTGCTTCTTACTGCTTTTCCCATTCCTGTTCCACTACCCCCTCTCCCTGAGTGTTCCAGGAAATCCCAGGGCCTTTTGGGATCACCCCCACCCCCCTTCTCATATACCTGCCCAGGGACTTTTCTGGAATATGTATGTCTACATTAAAAAAAATGAGAAATGACAAAAAAAATTGCTGGTGAGTCTAACCTTTAAGTAGCATATTTTCAAGGGCAGGGCGACTTTTCCCCCAAGTAAATGAAATACAAGGAAAGGTAACAACCACCGCGAAGTGTTGTGTATTATAATTGTAACCCCAGAGCGTCACTGATCAATAATTCAAATATTTATGGACCACCAACCATATATACAATGAAAAACCAAGGAAGATCTTATGTGTAAGGGGTTTGGGCCTACGTCACCCCACCTCACCACTGAAGGACCAGCCAGGCACATGGAAAGCTAGTACCAGCTTTGCCGTCAGCCAGGAAAACGCCTGATGAGGAGGGCACCCCTTTAATTTAGTAACCAAATCAGGCCCCTTCTCAGAATGTGACGGTCATACATCGGAGAGACCTCCGGATTATATTCGTCTCCTCTTTCCTCCTGTATTGACTCAGCAGGTTCTGTAAATTGTCCCTTCAAAATGTCTGTAATCTGTAGCTTCCTCTCCATTCCTGCTCTTCCTTTATATGATTTTTTTTTATTGTAAAATACACATAACACAAAACTTATCATTTTAACCATGTTTAAGTGCGTAGTTGCGTGGCATTAAGTACATTCGCTTTGCTGTGCAACCATCACCACCGTTCGTCTCTAGAACTTTTTCATCTTCCCAAACTGAAACTCTGTACCCATTATACACAGAACTACAGACAGCTTCACGAAGTTGCGTGTCATTCTTACCCCAAGGGCCATCTTAATCTTCTCTGCATCATTCCCGTTTTCGTGTACTTGCTGCTGGCATGAGCGCCCTGTATTATCTCCTGCCTGATCAGCACCACAAGCTTCTAACACGTCGCTCTGCTACCATCTCGAATGCCCGCCCGCACCACCCTCAGAGCTGGAGCTCTAGGGCAGCGAGCCAACCACTCCTTGGCTTGAAAACCTTCCAGTGCCTCCACTTTCCTAAAGGTGAGAGCCAGTATCTTAAGCAGGGCATCCAAAGCCTCCCATAACTGTCCTCTGCCTTCCTCATATAGTAAAAATATCATATACACACATATAATCTACACGTAATATATGATTGCAAAAGAGCAGAATGCCTCGGATGAGGATAGAGAGGGAGGTAAGGACCAGATCGTGCATGACCTGCACGTGGGGTTCGATGACTAATGTAAAAAATCATAAGAAAGTTAAATCAAAGCATAGATAAGTATGTGGGAGGGACGATTTGTAAATGAAATGATAAAATTTAAAGAGAAGCGTGACTAGGTGTGAATATACCAAAATGCAAAATGTCTATATTTCACAAAAGCCACACATACTCATCTCATTCATCGTTTCACATGTATTTATATAAAGTTTTGCAAAGTCCTTTCCTATGATTCTTTTAAGTTTTATAAACTAATTATTTGACTTTCTCATTTCTACTTATTCACACTTTCTCTTCTTTTCTTAATTATATCAGTCTTATTAACTAAAAACAAAATGAAATAAAGCCCTGTTCAACATGAAAAGGCTAATGACAAACTGGGAAAATGTCCTCAACATATAAAAATAGGAGAAGTTTATTATATAAAAAATTTCTCTAGGGAATAGGGAAAATAAAGTAAAATAGAGAAAAATAGGTAAAAGAATATGACTAGGTAATTTATTTAGAAAACAAAAATGATAAACATAAAATGTAGTCAGCCTCATCGTAATGAAAGAAATGCAAATTAAAACACCTATAAGAAATAAATAACTATATATAGATATATTTTGCCTATGAATTTGGTGAGGAGAGACATGTATCAGATATGTGTTATATATATGTATGTGTGTGTGTTGTCTGTCTGTCTATCTATCTATCTATCTATCTATCTATCTATCTATCTATCCATCTATCTGTCTATCTATCTGAATAC
This sequence comes from Cynopterus sphinx, assembly GCA_030015415.1. Lineage (NCBI taxonomy): Eukaryota > Metazoa > Chordata > Mammalia > Chiroptera > Pteropodidae > Cynopterus > Cynopterus sphinx. Next base: position 5,468,119 of record CM057391.1, read on the forward strand.
TTGAGGAACAATGAAGCGTGAGATTTGGTTAATAAAGTTGAGTTTTTTCTTAAATCTAGCTAAGCTTAGAATTAAGAATCGAACCTTACCTAGGGTCTTTACCTCACTCTTAGCTCTGAGGGATATGAAATTGTAGCAACTTAATGTGGGAATTAGCTGAAAAATTTCCTCCGGGCCTGGTCTTATTTCAAGAAGGAAGAAGGAGTTGATTGAGGTGGGGGTGCCATGTCCCCCAGAGAGAAGCTTTCTGCAACACAGGGAGCCTGACCACAGAAGAGGGAAGATCCTGACTGAGCAGGTAGGACGTGCCCGGAGATGCTCAAGGACAGAGGGACGTCAGTGAATATTCCTGGTGCCGCCTGGGCTGGAAGCAAGGAGCGGGATTTAAGGAGCATCTTAGTTTGATGAGGCCTGAGTGAGACCCGCTTTTGAAATCATCCCCTTTAATTATCAAATTATGTGTCGCTTTTTCCAAGGGCAGTACAAACCCACACAAGTCGGGCTGTGGGCAGGTTTGAGGAGAAGGCCTGGCGGGAAGAAGAAGCTCAAATGAACGGGGGATAGTTTCAGACAGAGAGAGACCCGCCTGACACATCTGGCCGACAGCGTAGCACAAGCTCCGTGGTTCACGCTGCTACCTGCCCTGCTGAGCAAGGGTTTTGACTGATTTCAGGCGCTGATAGGAAATCAATGAGGAGGGAAGCCAGGACATGCACAGCCACTGAAATCGATGCGTCAGTTGCCTCTGACAGCCTGAGCCGCCTCCTTCTTCCAAATGCTCCCTCTGGCTGGGATGAGCCTCTCTCCTCTTCCACGTGCCCTTTCCAGAGCTGCTCTGACCCACCTTTGATGGGCTGTCTAAGTGACCTTCAACTGCCCTTCACGACTCCTTCCAAATTCAACGTGCTGCAGAGCAGTGAGTTGAAATAGAATAGAGATGTTAATTTGTCCATTCAGAGAGATGACTGGACACTCTCCAGTCTCAGCAAGGCCGCCGGGATGGCTGAGGGGATGTTTCTGCTCCCGCCCGGCTCACCCTCTGATGCGGAGCCGCAAATCACTTCACTCCTTTTAGCCCTAAGTCTGTTCTTGTGAAAAGTTCGGGGGCCGAACTATGTGATGGATAACATCTCTCCAGCTTCAGTATTGCCTGAGACTAACGATGAGCACAGAGCAAGAACAAGTGATTTCTGAAATATCAGGAAACACCTGAGAAATGATGCCTAACCACTTCCCGATCAAAGACATGCACATTGAATCGATGAGACACTTTTTCAACCTCTGCCGTTGGCTGAGATTTCATAAAACCAGGGCTCCACCTTCCACTGGGTGGGAGGAAGGAAAATCGGAGCTTGTGGTTGTTGTTGGCGGGAACACACCCTTCCCAGAGGGCAGTTTATGAACATCCATCGAAGTCTTCAAATGAGCATCATCTTTGATCTAGGAATTCCACTAAAATGAGTGCCGAGGACACAATCAGAGACTCGTGAGTAATTTTAAATGTAAGTATTTTTATTACAGCCTTATTTATACTATCAGAAGCCAAAGGCTGATGCCCTTTCTATGTCCAGGAACAATTTTGCGGCACATCATGGCAGGTTTGGGGGCACCCAGAAGATGAAGCGGGATCTCAGGATCAGCGTTAATCACTCTAAATATCCTGCCCACCCTCGCAGGCCTGCCCTTTCAGAAACGACCTTGCGATATGGCCAGGTGAGACCCTGCCTTCCTCAGGTGGTGGTGGTGGTCTCCGCTGAACGACCAGCTTTGGCCCACCATTGACTACAGGACAAAGGGGACATCTTATGGCTTGGTTGCTAAACCCTGTCATAATTGAGCCTTCCCCACCCAGACAGAGCTTATTGTCACCTTCTCACCCACTAACACTGCCTGCGTGTCCTTCCTCATCATCACACTCGCTCTGAGCTCCAGTCAACAGGGAACCTGCTTTCTCTCCTTCCCCTTCTCCTATCTGACTCCTTCCCTCCGTCACTGGTGGCTTCCCAGAAGTGTCCCCTGCCATTACCTGACTTCCCTGCATACATACTCTAGCATCGTTTGTCTTATCGTGGTTTTTGTTCAGTTTTGTTTCAAGTAGGCCTGTCATTTCCATTACACAAGATTTCTGTAACTGCTACTATGTCCTATCTGAAAGGCTGCACGATTCAAAAAGAACAGGGTATGAACTCAGACCGAACTTCGTTTAAACCCTGTGTGATGTCGGGTGACTTAGTTAACTGCTCTGAGCTTGAGTTTTGTCACTTACAAGACGGGGACAGTGGTGGTTACTTCACAGGGTTTTAGTATGGTTAACAGGGTACTTGTTAGCTACTTAGCACAAGACCTGTCCCATACTACACACCCGGATGGTCTTAGTTCCCTGCTCCTTATTCTCCTTGGAGGAGTTGGGCTTAGCACAGGCTTTAACAATGTGGCCCGGCCAGTTTCCCCGAAACACTAGGGACAATGAGTGAGCTGTCACGGAGGCGAGCAGGAAAGCCTCTGCACAAGTCGCTGGCCTCTTCTTACCTGATGATGCCCAGCGGGATGAAGTACACCAGGAAGGCCACGATGGTCATGTACGGAGTCCAGTAGGAGTCGTCAGGCCACAGGGCCCAGCACTGCACCTCGCCGTTCGAGAGTTTCCTCTTCCCAAAGATGATCAGGGTGGGGATGGAGAACAGGAAGGAGAGGCTCCAGGCGGTCACGGTGAGGATCTTGGCTTGCTTTTCTGCTCAGAGAAAAGAGAGGCAGGACTGGGCATCTGGAAACATCTTCTGGGCACATGCTTGGAGCCTAAGGTAGAAAGGCATCCCCGTGGGATGGGAACTCTGGGCCTCTCAGAGCCTCAGTTTTCTCATCTGTAAAGGGGGATTGTAGGATCTGCATCCAGGGCTGATGCAAGGATTAAAGAGAGATGCTTGCACGGAAGCTGGCAAACACTCAGCGTGAGGTCTGTGCTCCCTACTTTCTACTTCCCTCCTTTTTTCCTGATTTACCCACCCAACTTGGAACGTGGATGCACCCATTCTTGTAGTCCTGGAGAGCTCAGTTGTTCCACTTGCATCTGATACTTTGCTGTGCAAATGCGTGTCTGGTCACCTTGCTGAGCCTCCAAGGCAGGGCTGGAGCCTTCGGCCTGTTGGGTGTCCTTCCATTTACCATAGGGACATCACCCAGAAATGGCCGATTTAAATTCTGATGGTGTATTCCTACATAATATATGGGTTACGTAGAGAAAAATGAGGTCCTAAGACATATGCTGCTTTGTAATCTATTTTTTTCCTCTGAAAACATATTATGACCATCTTTCATGTCAGGAAATCTGTGTCTACCCAGGTGGCCTTCGGATATTTTCCATCAATAGGAGCCTTTCTTGAAATATAGTTTTATCTCAAGCTCGGAGCAGGAAGCCCAGGTCATCCGGGTGGAAGCTGGGGGACAGTCGGAACCTTCCAGCCCTGTCCTGGAGCAGTTCCACAGAATGAGCCCTCGGCGGCCCGGGTGTGAGGTGCAGTTTGAAAAGCACTGATAAAATAACAATTTTCTATGGTTACACTGAACTCCAATTTTATCAATAGCTTATTATTAAGTATTTAAAGAGTTTCTGATTATTTTTATTATAAATAATTCATATGCATCTCTTTGCACTGTTCTAATGGTTTCCTCAGGATGACATCTTAGAAACAGACAACTGGCAAAAATTGCCAAATTTTTCCCCGTAAATCTCCAAATTACAGCTCCCACCAGAAATATGCCGAAGTTCCCATTTCCTTTCCCTCTGCCAACACTGAGAGGATTCGTTCACACAATATTTGCATCTAGTCTGTAAGATTTCCTATCCAGATATTTCGTCTTGAAGTTCTTCAGTTACTAGTCAAAAGAGCACTTTTATATATCTTCTATTTCACTTCTCTTTCTTGTTTTTTAACATTTTTTTCATGTTTAAAAAGTAAATTGGTAGGTTCTTCTTTCTTTATGAGGATATTGCCCCTTTGCCTGTTGTAGACACATATTTTTATTTGTCATTTTGCCTTTTAAGTATGTTTCCAATGTGTATTATTTGTATAACATGAAGAATTTTGATACACTAAAAACTATATTTTCCTTATTGGTTGTGCTTTTGGTGTTATTCCTAGAAAGATCTTTCCCTCAAGAAAATTCTAGAAGTTTTACCCATAAACCATAGTCTTTCATGTTTAAGATTTCTAGTTTCCAATCCAGCTAGAATTTACTTTGTAATTCTATGGCAGGTGGAGATCTACTGTTTAAAACAATGGTGAGACGGCTATGCCAACACCGCGTGTGGACTAGTTATCAAAGAACCATATTTTAATATCTAGCACTGCATCTCTCTCTTCACGATTAGCAGATATTTTTCTAATTATTTTCATATTTATTTTTCCTAAAGAGCCTTTAAATCACCCACCTCTCTGGAGCTACTGGCTAAGGAAACTACCACTTTAGAGTAAAAAGCAGTAAGAAAAGTGAGTAAAATGCGGCCTCCCACCCCCTCTCCTTGCTCTGTCAGTTGCCCTTGCCTTGTGCCCGCTCAGCCATGTGTGTGGGTCCTGCCGGCTCCCACCTGCCCCGGTCTGCACGGAAAGGCTGTGTGCTCCGTGGGGAGTCTCTTCTCCCCCCTCTCTCAGCTCGGTACATACACCCCTGCCTCTGCCCGTCACAGCTGCCCTTAAGCCCAGTGAGTGTAACATCATGGGAATACAGCATCGGGTTCCCTGGACCCTCGCATGCCCTGTTCTCACCTATTGCCTCACCCTCTGACTATGAGGACCTTTGTCGCTTGCTGCATCAGGCCACGCGGCTATCCTTGGTGGCTTGGCGTCCCTGTTAAATCTGCTCCCCAGGGCTGGGAACGCCCTGACGTTTCTGGCTTCCTTCCTTGGCTCCCATCCCAGCTGCAGGTCGCCCCCTATTATTTGTACGTTTCCTCCAAGATGTCACTTGGGATTGGGCAGAGGAAGGGAACGTGGCTGATGTCTGCTTCCAAGCTTGCATCTTTCCCCGAAGCTCTTGGAAACGATTACTTTCCAAGTGCCCTGCATGGGACCTCTATTAATTTTGTAGTGAGGAAATAAATTGCCTCACATCCTTACGAGAACATTCTAATCTTCACTGCTGCTTTCCCTGGAATTTAGGACACTGTTCAGATTATTGCAAAACCTCTCCTAGAACTCGTCATCTTTGCCCTGAAACTAAACGGTAGATTTTTTTTCACCTAATAAATATGGTGAGATGAGTAACTGAGCACGTCTGCTTCTTGGCTCTGGATCCCAACCCCTGCACCTCCAGCAAGTGTCCTGAGGTTCCCCTCACAGTTTGGCTTTTGTCATGTTTGTTAAGATGTTTGATTGTCCCTTTGTCATCAGGATTTCATATCATTTTATCAGTTTTCACAACTTGTTTGGAAGGGTAGTTCAGGTCCCTAAATGCTGGGTTCTTACTTGCTTTCCAGGGTCATGGAGGAGAGTAATAGATTAGGTCCCCACCATCTCTCCAGGACACATTACTTCCCAGGATGCGTCTCCACTCCTTGGAGGCAGGGCCCTCCACCCCTGGGGAGAGGGGAGTGTAGTGGGCAGGGAGCCATGCTGCGGTTAACCCTCCTCCATGCTCCAGGAATCACCCTGCCAGTTCCCTGGAGTCCTTCCTGCCCTGGGCATTTGCATGATCTATTCAACACTTTTCCCTCCTGGCTGCATGCAGCATCCTCTGCTGTGTGGTTGCACCTTTCCTCTGAGCTTTCTGCTTTCTTCTTTCAGGAACTCCTCACTATCTCTGGATCGAGGAGGGCTTTCCTTGTTTCTGGTAGGACTGACAGTTAAGAACATCTTCCCAATTATTTCTATGGTTCGGGAGTAAAGAGGGTAAGGTGCTTGTTCCTGAAAAAGGAACAAGTTGACGTAGGAGTGTTCATTTCTTTGGACAGGAATGTGCGTCAACACTGCTGTGAAGTAAAATCTGGAGGCGTTAGCCTTGAGGTGAATGGATGGTCAGCAGTCCACCTTCCCCAGTCGTCAGGGGCTCCTGGCCATCCAAGGAACCATCATCATTTTCCCAGGAACCCAAACTTTCTTTTCTACATTTTTTTTTTGGACAATCCATGAAGGAGAGGAGGAGGAAGAAGAAGAGAAGAAAGAGGAAGAAGAGAACCATGGTTAAGAGCATAACAATGAAAACAATACCACCCGCCACAAAGGAAACAGCGTTGGCTGAGCCAGCTCACCTCCTTGCAGGAAGTTCATGGGGTAGACGATGGCATGGTATCGATCGATGCTGAGGGACACCAAGACATAGGTAGAGGCGTAGAGCAGCACGACCTGGAGATGGGAGTGAGAGGAGGAGGTGCATGACTTCACAGAGGGTAGGGAAGGCACATGATGGAAAGATGAGGGTTCTGTGCTGTTTTAGAAACCTGGGCACTGAATCAAGGGGAGGGCTCAGGGTCGGGTTAGGGACACCTCCTGTCCCAGGAAGCAGATTGCTGTTCTTGGTGCTGGAATTTGCACGGCAAGTGGTGACAGTTGGGAAGGCTTCCAGCTCTCATTCGCTCTCTCTTTCCCTGGGTGTCTCGGAGACTCCACATTGCAGAATCGGCCCGTCCCCCTTTTGACATTTGCATGGTACATTTGTTTGTGATTGACTTTTAAAGCTAAACTAATTTTCTCTGCCACAGTTGACATTCCAGAGTAATTAGAAACAAATGTTCGTTTGCCTTTTATCAGTGAGAGATGTTGAGAGATGATGCTGAAAAGGTTTGGGTTTCAGGGAGCTGGTCCGAATCATTTATCATCATCCGAGCTGACACCCGCTAGCAGAGCCGTTCTCTAGGGTCGGCCTTGGGTCTCCTCCGATTCCTTCCCACCCTTTCTTTTATTAACCTCACCCATGCCCTTTAATTATCCTGAGCGCGGTGTTATTTGCATGCTTTGCAAAGAAGGAAATTAGGATAGAAGAGGTTAATATCTCTTATGTGAAGAGCATACTCAAAATGTAATTAGATGAAATATCTTTGAAAGGATGATCAAGGTGGAAAACTTTCAGCTAACTTTGCGCCTCGTTTCTCCTAAGAGTCCCGCTGTCTCTCTACTTTGTAAACTTTGGGTCAATCTAGTGCGTGTAGAAGAGGAGAGTGAAGTCTGAAGTCTAAGGGTGAGGGTCCGAATTTCTTCTAAAATGAAATGGAAATAACACGACTTCGGCAATAACCTTTGTCCGTATCCTTTGTCTTCTTTTCTCTTTCCCTGGCTCAGATGAATAACAATCAATGACGTTGCTCTTATTATTTTGTTTCTGTAACATTATCACAAATTTCCTCAGAATTAATGTTGAGAAACTTGCTGCAGGGAGAGGGTTCAAGGACTGACCGAGGACCGAAAGCTCCATGAACGATGTCAGGAGAAATTTTCCTCTTGCTAAAAAGGTGACATATGGACAGAAAGAAAAATGATGGCCAAATTTAACCCCCAAATCAGACAGCTGTCCCCAGAGAGGAAACTGGCTTTGCCACGTATTCAGTTGAGGAGATGGCATCAGAGAGGAACGGGCAAGAGAGCCCCCAAGGGTGAACCCCGTGGGGGTGGAACGTCATGGAGAGAAGGTCATGAGAATCTTGGCCACCTGTGGCTGTACTGAGGGAGGTGGCTGACACAACTCCAGAATCTGGGCCAGGAAGGAGGTCCCAGCATAGAGTGCCTAAAGGAGCAAGCAATGTTAATCGAAAGCGATCTGTTTTGAGATACAGCCAAAAAGGGTATTGAATTTCAGGAGTCTTTAAACATCTAGGCAGGGTAAAAAATGCATATATTAAAGTTTACATAAAAGAAACGGCTCTCAAATTGCCATGCTTTTCTCCACAAAAATAAATGCCAGAAAACAGTATAAAAACATGTGCAGAGTTTTGAAAGAGAAATTGTGATCCAAGCATTTTGTGAATACCATTTCTGTGCCACGGCACAGAATAATTTCCTTAGATATGTAAGAAGGAAGAACACAGCACAGCACATAGTCTTCGTGAAAAATTTTCCTGGAGAAAATTTTTCTGCTGCTGGGGAATTGTTTCAACATTAAGAACTCAAGAAGAGGGACTACGATTGAATAATAGCAGCTATGGTAAGCAGTTAGTCAGAAAAACACAAAATGTTTCCAAAATAACTATAAATATAGTTAGGAAACATTTCAGGAAAAAATCTGGGGCGTTGAGTGAGAGGAGAGGGTAGAAGGAAAAAAAATCATGTTATTTTAGACATTTTAGACTTTTTTTTTTTACTTTGACAGAGATATAAAATTTAAAATTCAAGATAAGTTATAATAGAGTGGAATAAAATTGGAGAAAAAGTATTAATTGTCTATGCCTGCTTGTGAGACATTACCACAAACTTTGTGCCTAAACCAACATAAATGTGTTCTCTCACAGTTCTGGAGACCAGAAGTCCAAAATCAGTTACGCAGGTTAAAACCAAGGTGGTAGCAGGAACATTCTTCCTCCAGAGACTCTCAAGGGCAATCAGGGCCTTGACCTTAGCAGCTTCGGGTGGCTGCCAGCATTCCTTGATCTGCGGCCACACCAGTCCCATCTCTGTGTCTGCGGTTACAATGCCTCTTCTGTCTCGGAGTCAAATCTCCCTCTGCCTCCCCTTATAAGGACACATATGGTTGTATTTGGACAGAAAAATCTCTTTATTTCAAGATCCTTATCTTAATTGCATCTGCCGAGTCTTTTTTTTTTCTCTCCATGTAAGATGATACATATACGTTTCAGAGATTAGGATTTGCATATCTCTTGGGGCTATTTTCCAAACTACCATAATTAATAATCAAATAAGAAAAAACAGGTAATGAGGAAAAACTTTGACCCAGAAATATGAGAATGAGGTAACTGAAACAGAGAGTGACCAAGCACTATGTGTCACAACAAATACACATGACTTAAGCTCCTTTACTAAAACAAAGACTGTTTACAATGCGTTTCTCAAATTTGACTGTTTAGAAGAAAAATCTATATGATGAAATGATTATCAAAGTGTAAAAATAGAGTAATAGAAAAATGGCCAAAGGTGGATCAAGCAACTAAAAACCAAAAGAAGGCATTCATTACAGTAGCGCCATTAGGGTAATTAAGTTAAAAACAAATAGCACTACGTGGGATAAAGTAATTATTTACATTTATAAATGATGCAGTACATGATGGCAATTGAATATTAATAAACTTATGTGAAATGAATAGCATAACACTAAACATACACTACTAAAATGTTGAGTTATACAGAGGAAAAACACAGTAATATAGAGACAGAAAAAATTAAACAAATTTTATGAATAATAACACATTATTGTAAAATATCTAGGTAATGTTTCAGAAATTGGTTATAAAATAAACTCCCGAGGGAAATAAAAACCCTCAGTAGATTCCAAAAACTGGAACTTTTGCAATTCATCTATTTAAAACAACAAGCAGTAAAAACTGAAATTAGTATCATGGGTTTTTTTTAATACCACTTGGAAATTTAAGCACCCTTATAATTAACTTGAGTCAAGAAGGAAATCAAAGTACAATTATAGTCAATTCATAAATGTCAACAATGAAAATTCTACATATCAACAACATATGGGATACCATTTGGAGAACAGATGGCAGCTTGAGGACATATGTTTGAATTCTCACTACCCCACCCTTCAATTCTGACAAAAATGACCTAGGAATAATGAAGCCAAAGAAAATTTTGCAGAGAAGGGAGACTTAAACGGAGGAAAGAGAGAGATTTTATTTTTAAAAAGTGCCAGTTTGGATTCATTTAAAGGACAAGTCCGGGGCGGACTTAAAAAAATGTAATGAACTTCATTTTTAGAACAATGTTAGATTTGCAAAAACTGCTGAGCAGGTAGCACAAGACCGTTCCCACACTAATGCTCCCCCCTTCCCCCCGCACCCACGCTTCCCCTTCCTTTTAATGTCTTACTACTTTGGTGGGGTCCATTTGTTAAACTTGATGGACCCATTTTGACACATTAATATAAAGTCTGTGGTTTATATTAAAGTTCACTCTGTGTTGTGCAGTTCTATGGGGTCTGACAAAGGAATAAGGTCATCGACTCCCATTACAGTATTAAACAGGAGAAGTTTCACTGCCCTAAAAGTGCCCTGTGCCTTACTTATTCAATCCCTCTAAATCCCTGGCAACCTCTGATCGTTTTTTACTCTCTCCACAGTTTTGCCTTTTCCAGAATCTTGCATAGTCGTAATCACACCATATGCTGCCTTTTCCGACTAGCTTCTGCCACTTAGCAACGTGCATTGGAGATTCCTCCTTGAGACTTTTCGTGTCTCGATAGCTCATTTTTTTTATTGCTGAATAATATTCCATTATATGGATATACCATGGTTTAGTCATCCTCTATGTTTTTTTGCTACTTGATAGCTCATTTAGTTTCGGTGCTGAATACCATTTTATCATATTGATGTGCCAAAGTTCATTGATCCATTTGGCTTTTGAGGAACATCTTGCTTCCAGATTTGGGTCATTATGAATAAAGCTGCTATAAAGATTCTCATGCAGGTTTTTGTGTAAATGTAAGTTGTCAACTCAATGGAGAAAATACCTAGGAGCACAATTGCTAGATCGCATGATGAGAGTAGGTTTAATTTTATAAGAAACTGCCAAACTATCCTCCAAAATGGCTGTACCATTTGAATTTCTAAAAAAGAATGAATCAGAGTTTTTGGTGCTGCCCATTCCCACTAGCATTTCATATCAGCGTTTTTTGTTTGTTTGTTTGTTTTTAAATTTTGGCCATTCTAATGGGTATATAGTGGTATCTTGTTTTAATTTGCAATTCCCTAATGTCATATCATGTTTCTTTTCATATGCTTGTTTGTCATCTGCATATCCTCTTTAGCAAAGTGTCTGTTCAGATATTTTGCTCATTTTTAAATGAGTTGTTCATTTTCTTATTGTTGAATCTCAAGAGTTTGTTGTATATTTTGGATACAACCCCTTTGTCCATAATGTGTTTTGTAAACATTTCTTTTTTCTTATTCTGTGCCTTGTCTTCTCATTCTCTTATGGTATCTTTCACAGAGAAGAAGTTTAAAATTTTCATAAAATCCAACTTTTCAATTTTTTCTTTTATGGATTGTGTTTGGTGCTATAGCTAAAACGCCATTGAGAATCCCAAACTCCCTTAGATATTCTCCTATGTCATCTTCCAGTAATTGTAGAGTATTGCATATTTCACTCAGGTCTATGATCAACACTGAGTTTATTTTTGTGAAATGTATGAATCAGTGGTTAGAATCTCCTCTTATTCCTCCTCCTCCTCCTCCTCCTATCCAATGACTCCAGCAGCATTTCTTGAACAGACTATTCTATCCTTTCTCCATAGAATCGCCTTTATTTCTCTGTCAAAAATCAGTTGACTCTCTTTGTGTGCATCTGTTTCTTGGCTCCCTATTCTGTTCCATTGGTTTATTTGTTGATTCTTTCACCAATTTCATACTGTCTTGATTATTGTAGCTTTATAGTAAGTCTCGAAATTAGATAGTGGAAGTCTTTCAATCTTGTTCTACTTCTTCAGCATTGCATTGGCTCTTCTGTGCCTTTTGCCTGTCTGTGTGTATTTTATTTTCTTTATGAAATAACTTTGCAGGATTTTGATGGAGATTGCATTAAATTTATAATTCACACTGGGCAGATTTAACACCTTAACAACAGTGAGCCTTTCTATCTATGAATATGGAATATCTATCCATTTATTTAGATATTCTTTAATTTATTTCATCTGAATTTTATAGTTTTTTATATATTTATCTTGCACATATCTGGTTAGGTTTGTGCCTTACCAGTTCATATTTTTGGTGCTAACATAAATGGTATTGTGTTTTTAATATTAAATTTAAATTGTTCATTGCTGGTGTATGAAGAACAACTGACTTTTATATACTAACCTTATATTTTGCAACCTTGCTATTCTCATGTAATAGTTCTACAGGTTTTTGGTTTTGTTTTGTTATTCTTTTGTATTGTTTACATAGGCAATCTTGTCATCTGTGAACAAAATTATTTTTATTTTGTCTTTTTCAATCTGTATACCTTTGATTTCTTTATCTTGTCTTGTTGAACTCATTAGACCTTCCAGGGCAATGCTGGAGTGATGAGAGGGGACATCTTTCCTCATTCCCAGTCTTTGGAGGAAAGCTTGTGGTTTCTCACCATTAAGTATGAGGTTCTCTGTAGGTTTGTTGTAGATGTTCTTTATTGAGGTGAGGAAGTTTCCCACTATGTGTAGTTTGCTGCGATTTTTTTTTTATCATAAATAGGCGTTGAATTTTGTTAAATGCTTTTCTGTGTCTATTGATATGATCATATAAATTTTCTTCTTGACATTTTTGATGTGATGGATCACATGAACTGATTTTATTTACATGTTTTATAATTGTCCCACAGTTCTTAAATCCTTTATTCCATTTTTTTTAAAATAGACATTATTTTTAGGAGAAGTTTTAAATTCACAGCACAACTAAATGGAAGGTACAGAGTTTTCACATTGGCCCACCCCCTCACATAGCACAGCCTCCCTGGACATCAAATTCCCACACAGGAGTGGTACATTTGCCACAATTGATGAACAAAAAATGCCTGAAACCAATACCTCTTCCAGTCACGGCAGATGGACTCCATGTGAACGATGGGGCATGGTTTCAACACTCAGCTAAGCAACTAAGGACTGACTCTGCTTTGCCTCTGGAGCTTCAAGGTCAGCGCAAGGTGAGTGCTTAGGGCCTTCTTTGTTTCAGCCTGAGCACCAGGCCGTCCTCGGCATGCTCTTGGTCTGCCAGAGTCTCAGGACTCTGAGGCTAGTCAGAGATTTTCAAACCCTGTGAATGCCTTCTCACCCAGCTTGTTTTTAAGCTTCAGGTTAGTCTATTGTTTTCCCCAACTGTTATCCAATACCTTAGGCCTGTGTGAAGTGAATCAATTGCCTGTAATTGTTTTTGACAATTGCCTTCAGAAAAAAGGCCTTTCCCTGTGGCTGAGTTCTGAATCAAATAAAAGGGCAGCCTTGCAAGTGGGGTCTTCGAGAGGACTGCCAGACACATCAAATAATGACAATTTCCTAGGAATGAGGCTTTTTAAAGAGCTCTGGCCCTCTTCTGCTCTCTTCAGTGGCTGCCAGATGATTTGTTTTCATTATAAATATGAGCTGTTAATTTTCACGACCACCACAAATCTGGAGACTGGAGAAGAGACTGGTGCAAGTTAAAACACCACAAATATAATTTTTCATACTGAAACTCAGCCATTTTTTTGAGTGAATGCTCCCTGGATTATTAAAAACCTTTCATTAATTTCCAGAGTGGTTAAAAATTTGATGCTGACAATTTTGAACAGGTTTTTTGTTGCCTTTATGGAAGAGAGAATTATCAGTTTCTTATTCTGTCATCTTTGCTGTCACCAAAATGTATTTTATTCATAATATTATCTGGATATTCATTGTAAGTACTGTTAGAAGGAATATTACTAATGTGAATAATTCTGGAGCAAAGAGATATTTTTAAGTTAACAGTGAGCAAAAATAAGTTATAATGTGTTTTTAAAAAATGCAACCAGCCTCCAAATGCTCCCGATGATCCTGCCTTCTCGTTTCACTCCCTATGTGGCTCTTTTTTCTCCATAGTGAACAGGGGCTGACTTGTGCGACCAACAGAATCATGTGGATGTGGTGGTGTATGAGTTCTGAGACTAGCTCATAAAACGCCTCACCACTTCTACAGTGGTCTTTTGGATAGCTGATCCTTGGGAAAGCTGGTTGCTATACGGTGAAGACACTGAGGAATATCTGTGGAGAGGCCCATGTGAAGAAGAAGAACTGAATGTTCTGCCTAAAGTTAGCACTCACTTGCGGGTTATATGAGCGAGCCTCCTTCGGAGCAAATTGTGTAGTCCTGGCCAAACCTTCCAATGCCCATTGTGCCAGTCACCATCCGATGAACCTTATGATGAGCCTTTAGCAAGATCTGCCAGGCCAAGCTGTTCCTGAATTCTTGACTAATATGGCAGAGATAATAACTGTTTATCGCGTTAAGCCAGTGTACTGGCATAATTTGTTTCTTGGCAATGGATACAGTAAACAATAGAAAACATTTACCTACAAGGAAGCTAAAATCCTCAAGAAGAAATTAAAAATATATTTTTTAAATATTTAAATATACATCTGAGAAAATACCAGCTCCAGATAGTATTAAGGGCTCTATCACATCTACTACAGTTTCAATATTATGCTCAGAGCACAAAAGAAGATTTTTAATTGTAACTATTCTCTGTTCATTTTCTGAAGATGGAATAACTCTATTACCGAGGCCTGAAAATAATAGAACTAGTGAAAATTATAATCTCACTTATGAATATAGATGAAAAGAGTTTTGAAAATCCTCCTATAAAATGGAATCCAGCAAGATAAGCTTTTGTAGAAATGCATTATACCTCTCTAAAGCTACAATAATTTAGACCTGGAGTGCTGGCATCAGCATTTAATATATGTTATGTACACATATGACATATTAATAATACTATATATGTTCATAGTACATATGTAATATTTTACACTGAATATGCATATTTTTACACTTATACATTTTACAGTGAAGCACATTTGACAGGCAAAATAAAAATGTCTTTAATGTAAAAAATAGATATTAGCAATAATAAAAAATAAATGTGCCGGTTATAAGAGAATTGATAAAGAATAGGTAATTTAGAGAATAAGAAATTCAAATGGCAATAGATACTTTAGAAAGTCCAATTTAGGTGGCATTATAAGAAATGCAAGTTAAAACAACTAGAGATAATACCTATTTTCTAGCAAACTGCTAAAGCTTTTCCAAAAGAACAGTAGCCACGTTAGGTTTATGTGAAGGGAGAAAATACAAGAAGAAATGGAAACTTTTTCTGGAGATCGCTTAGCTAGTGCAACATCTCATCTGAAAACTCGTGTCCCCACAAATCCTGAAGCCCAAGTCACGGGATTAGAAGGCGGGGCCTTTGAGAGGTGATTAGGTCATGAGGGCAGAGACCTCATGAATGGGATTGGTGCTTTTAAAAGAGCCCCCAGGGCCCCTGTGTCTCTAGAGGGTAAAATGAGAAGTCTGCACCCGAAAGAAGGTTCTCATTGGCACCTGATCTTGAACTTCCAGCCTCCAGAACTGTGAGAAATAAGTGTTGTTTATTATCCCTCGCTCTGTAGTATTTTTGTTTTAACAGCCTGAATGGACCTTGACAGCCAGACTATGTCAAAGCCTTAACACTGACCCAGAAATTGTACTTAATGCTTGAAATTTGAATGCTTATGTTTTTATTATTGCTTATTTGCATTTTCTCTGTGTATGATTTTAGCAAAAGAAAAAATCTTACAAATTTTGCTTGTCCTTTTAACTAGAAAGAAGAGAGCGCTTTGTTGCACATCAGTGCAGGGTTTTATATTATTTTCCTTATGAAGAATTCAAGAGCTAATTTTGGTTTCAGTTAGTCTCATCACACGTGGAAGGTACAACCTACCTGCAAGTAGCGGACCACTCGGCAAACCAGATCAGGTGCCAGGAAGTCTCCAGTGAATCGCCAAATGATATCTGTCAAGATGTTAACCAGTCCTGTGAAAGAGTCTAACAAAACACACAATTTAATTTCAGTCTCTTTCAAATTGGCAGCCAGGCCACAGTAGAAATGAATTCCTTGGAGTTGGTTTTTTCATTTTTCTTTTTTTTCTTTTTTTCTGATTCATCAGGAGGCCACTGAGGAACATTAAGGCAAGATAGGAATCCCTTGACTTTTATAATTGGAGCTTGTTACTACTTAGATGCAGCCATTTAGGAAGGATTTTGGTAATGGCAGAAAGGGAATCTTACTAATCATAGAGCTGACCTTGTAAGTCACAGAAGAGGAGTTTCAAAGGGGGGTTGAGGTTAGACCTGTGCTAAAACAAAGACTGTGTGAGGATCAATAAAAGACATGCTCAGTTTTCCCTTAGAATATGTTGTTCTTGGATGAGGCCTCAAGTGGTGCTCTGGCTTGGTCTGAAGCTAGCCACTGGGTATGGGAGCCCCACCATAGGCCAACTACAGCTACTGCCTGAGCCTTGCTGGGGGCAACCCAGCAAGAGCTACCAAGCAATCTATAGATGGTTGCCACCTGTGCTGGACTTGGCGGTGCCTGGAGAGGCTAAACTGAGGTTGATGGCCAATAGTGGTGGACTTGGGGCTGCTCAAGTAAAGGTGTGAAACATGCTGAGAGGTCAGATGCTGCTTGTTCAGGTTTTGTGAACCTTTGAGAGATTTTAGGAAAGTCTGTAGCATGAGGCAATACAGGCCATTTGTATGGAAAAGCCACTGGAAGCGAAGCGGCTTGGTGTGCCCACAAGTTGGGTGGGGCAGAGTCTCAGGAAACCAGGAGAGCGGGTCAAGCCAGGTTGTTGGAGACTCGGACACGGCAGCCACCTGCATCTGCATGCCCAGCAGAGGAGGGCTCAGTAAAGCAACAATTGCTTTTGCCAGCACTTTTGTCTGGGAGAAAGCTGCCCTTTCAGCCCGTGCCCCAAAGCCAGACAATTCAGTTCCTCGCTATATGTCCCTGGCACCTTTCAAGCTGTTGACCTAAAGCTGAAGCCCAGAGAGAGTGCATCCAACAGCAGGTAAGTCCAGGTGTGGCCCTTTAAGAGGAATGCAGGGACTCCAGCTGCCTTTCATGTCATGATCTCTACTGGTTTTCACACCAGTAGAAGTTGTGGGAACCTCTTCTCAGGACTGGAACCCTGGGCTGGGAAGCCTGGGCTGCAGCTGGGACTCCTCGCTTCTCTGGAGGGACCTCTGCAGCAGAGACATTCCGCCTTCCTTTTAACTGCCACATGTGAGTGGATGTGAGTCCAACCCAATCTACATCTCTGCCCTTCCTAATAGTCTTGAGGTGGCTTCTTCTGTATGTCTTTAGTTATAGGGCTTCGGTTCAGCTAGACTTCAGGTGATGCTCAGTCATCCTTGAGACTGTTCTGCAATTTAGCTGTAATTTTGTTGTGGTTGTGAGAGGAGGCAAGCACAGCATTTACTTACTCTACCATTTTCCTTAAATTCTTTTTGGGTTTACTTATTCCTTAATTGAAAAATAGTGGGCAAAAAAAAACCCCTAAACCTATATTTCTCTAGCTGTAAGTGGCTACATGAACAATTATAATAGACTCCACTAAAACTTCCTTTTTTTTCCCTGGAGCTCCACCTTAAATAAGTCCATATCTGGCAGCAGACTCTAAATAAAACTGTGCCACAGCATTCGTAATTTGCAATTAAGCAAATGCTGCTCTATCTGATCAGTAAAGAGCTATTCAGTTACCTAAGTAATTGAGTACCTTGCACAACTAAGCCTTTCCTCAATGGTAATTAATAGGACCTTGGGAACAAAGGGTACACTTTAAAGGCCTAATCACTTTTATGTTGTTATTCCTGCTTTTTAAAATTTATTCAGTGACAGATCCTAGGAAACTGTAATATTTAGAGAAGCCAAAATAGGCTTACAACAGCCTTTATTATTCCTTTGATGCAATTTCTTATAAATGTGAGTGTGGATTTCCAGGTGGAGCAAGTATATGGGTGGAGTGGAGAGAAGTGATGAATGAAAGGATACCCTAAAAGGTCAGTAAGGATAGGTCAGGGGAAAGGGTGTGAAGGTCATTGATTCTAGGCACAGATGACAGCACAAATAAAGTTATGGAGGCGAGAAAAAGTGAGATGAGAAATGACAAGGCTTGTATTCATGAAACAACATCGGTTCCTTGTCGCCGAAGCCTAAAGTAGGAGCTGGAAGTGGTGAGAAAAGGGGCTGGAGAAACAAGAATCCAGACCTTTTAGGGTCTCATGTGCCCATTAAAGGAGCTTGCCTTTTCCCTCTACACTGTGAGAGCTACTGAATTTTTGTGTATCCAAACATATGTTTTCAATCGATTTCTTAGTTGCTGCTGTGGGGGGATCAATCTGATAGCTCCATTATTGCAGCTGCCATCATACTTGATAGAAAGTATGCAGATTTTCAAGAAAGAGATAATTAGTGCTTAGTGTATCAGGTAGGAATAAGGATATAGAGAAGGACGCAGGTTTGAGATGTATTTTATGAGGTAGAATGAGGAGGAATTGGTGACTGAGTATTAGATATTTTGAATGTGAGGTAGAGCAAGTCCACCATGTGTTATGGGTTCCTGGTTTGGGTGTCCCTGTGGATGCTGGTGCCACCCGAGGACATAAGAGGATAAGCTCATTGTATTTGGGTTGTTTCCAGTTTTTGGCTATTCTAAATAAAGCTGATATGAATATTCATTTGTAGGATTTTGTGTAATCATAAGCTTTATTTCCCAAAGATAGACACCCAGGAGTGAGGTTGTTGGGTCATAGGGTAAATTCATAGGAAACTACCCAACAGTTTTCCAGAGCTGCTGTCTATGCATTCCCATAAAAAAAAAAATGTGAGAGATAGAGAGGGTGGTTCTTTGGCCTTGCCAGCATTTGGTGGAATAGTGCCCCTAACTGCAGGGGATAGGTTCAAAGACCCCCAGTGGGAGCCTAAAACTACAGATAGTGCCAAACCCTATATGTACTATGCTTTCCCAATGCGTACGCACCTGTGATAAAGTTTAATTTATAAGTTAGGCACAGTGATAAAATAACAGCAATGACATAACAAAACAGAGCAACTATAACAATATACTGCCATGAAAGGTATGCGAATGGCTTTGGGGTCATTGCTGAGTAAGATACAGGTTAAACTCAAGCACTGTGGCACTGTGACAGTCAGTCTGATCACTGATTCCATAAATGACTAACGGGCATTATAGAGCGTGGAGACGCTGAACGAAGGGACGATTCACGTCCCAGGATGAGGGAACAGGATGACCTGAGGTTCCATTATGCTACTCAGAATGGTGTGCAATTTACAATGTATGACTTGCTTATTTCTGGAACTTCTCTTTAATATTTTAAGATGGCAGTTGGCCACGGGTAACTGAAACCAGGGGAAGAGAAACTGAATGAGCGGGGCTGGCTGTGTCGTCAGCAGGTGTTCTTTTAGCCATTCTCCTCGGAGGACAGTGGTCTCTCACCATGACTTCAGTTCCCACTTCCCTAATGACTAACGACGTCCAACATGTCGTCATGTGCTTATCTGCATCCAGTTTCTCTCTCGTGAAGTGTGTTTTTAAGTCTCTCCCCATTTATGACAATTATTTTAAAGTTTCTATCTCATGTTCCAACAACTGAATCATCTGTCTGGTTCTTTCAGTTGCTTTGGCTCTTGACAAAGGGGTGTGTGTGTGTGTGTGTTTGAGAGAGAGAGAGAGAGAGAGAGAGAGAGAGAGAGAGAGAGAGAGAGATGCTGATGGAATGGCTCACATTGTGTGGCCAAGAACATGAGACAGAGGTTGCTGGTATTTGTGCTGGACGTGGGCACACTTCTCTCAGGCTGTTTGGGTCGGGGTTGAACCATTCCACTCAGGAACTTAGCCGGGCTTGGGTGTCGTTGTTGCTACGGTCATCCTCAGCCCCTACGGGCTTCAGTTCCTCCTTGGACACTCTTTTAGGATGGGAGCTGGGGTGCTGGAGGGTTCTGATGCTCCGCTCTCGGCTTTCAGTTGCATTCGTGTTTCCGTAACACTGCTGCTGCTTGTTGCTCAAAGATTACTTAGCTGCTGGTTCTAGGGTCTCTTGTCCTGGCTCAGCCTCAGTCTTACACACACCCATGTGCTGGGGCCTGGGGGTGGGGCGAGCATTCTCAATATTCCAGTTCCTCCCCGCTGTGGCAGTCAGACTCCTGCCCTGTGTCTGCGGTAGGTCTTGTGTGGGAGAGGGGTTCATGCCCTTCCCTTAGTGGCAGGAAACTGCTCATAGGATTGGTGTAGTATCCTGGGCCAGTCATCTTATGCCTTCATCCCCCAGAAATGAGAGATTTTTATTGTTTGTTTCAGTGCCTTTCCCTCTGCTCCAGGGCAGTGGTATTTGGTCCTTCAGTGGCCTAGGTTTTTTGCTGAGAGGAGGACTGGGCAGGGGCAGGCTTTCCTGCCTTTTTCTGCAGGTGTGGCCTAAACCTTCCTGCATCTCTGTAGCCATTTCCCAACTCTGCCATTCCTGGAAGCAGCCATAGACAATCCTGCAGCTGAATGGGCATAGCTGCGTCCCAATACAACTTTATTTATAAAAGTAGGCTGCAGGCTGGACTTGGCCTATGGGCTATAGTTTGCCAACTCCTGGTCTACAGAATAAACTCCAAATGCAGTCATGACTGTTAGAGTCCTCCTGCCGCCCTTTCAGTCTGCTCTTTGCTCATCCAATCCCAAAATCATACTGTAAGAGAAACCCTTTCAGCTAGCACATTAATACTGGCAGCTGGTTCGTCGATCAAAACACTGTGTAAAGAAAGGAAGCACAAACAACCCCCAATCAAACATTAAAATATAAAACATTAATGTACGTTTAGTTGTCATTTCTTTAAGCAGGACCAAGCCTTTTATTTGACTTTATACATCATCCTTTTTGGGGGGAGCCTAAAATACTCCAATATTGCATTTTTTTTTAATTTTCAGTTTTGGTTTCTTTAAACTGGAGTGAGAACTTGAGATATCAGCAAAGCAATCGGAGGCCGAATCTTATTGCAGGAATTTTTATAACCCTCTTCATTTTTTTATAGTTGCACTCCCTGAGCTTAACTGTATTGATCTTCTTTTAGTGACTCAGGAAAAAATACTCGAGGCTTCCACAGTATCGAATTTATTTTTGACAGAAGCAAAAGCTATTTCATGTTGTTTGTTAATTATATAATTGGAACAAGGATCAGAACTGGCATAAACTGGTTTGGGGACAAACACCTCTGATTCATAGAACCCAAGAGGTGGGAGCGGGAAGGGCAGGCTCACCAGGGGCGATTCTGCTAGTCTTGGGTGCCCCCGGTCAGGGTGTTTTGCAGACAGAGTGGAGTGTTGGTTCATCCAGGGAAGCACCTCAGAAGAGAGAGCTGAGAGAGCTTCTGCTGGGAGCCCCTTGCAGTTCCTGGACCGCCCCTGGCTGTTTGCTCCGTCTGCCCCTTCCTTTATGCTGTTCCCTTGACTTGGGAGGTTTTGTTTGCATGTCTACAGGGAGGATGTCTCCTAACACTTCTAGGGTTAGTTCAAGCCTTTTCTGGCACTGAGTTTGGCGGATTCCCTCCTCTCGGTTTCTCCCTACTGTACTGTCAAAGTACCTATCACACGCTGACACAGTCTATTTTTTGTATTTCTCTCTACTTCCACTATAGTATGAGAGGTAGAGATTGTTTTGTTATTCACCTTCATGTCTCCAGACCCTAACATCCATTGCCTTGTGACATGGTAAGAGCATTCATTTAGCTTTTCATTAAATGAATGGTGACATCATTGCCTCTGTTGCTTGTCTGGCTGGCCGCAGCAGAGGTGGTTTCACAGACCGGGCTGAGCCACGTGGTCATCTTCTTCAGCGTAGATTAAGACGATGATTCCAGAATCAGGATGTGGGAAGGAGAAGTGCAGTTGGGAACTTCGGTTCCAAGAAGATTCCTAAAAATGCTCTCTGGAGCCCAAGGCCTCCTCTAGGCAGTAAACTCCCGATTGGCAGTGACCTTGCCTTGCCTTAGTCATGTTTATGGTCTCATCCCTTTCCCTGGTGTCTTGCAAGACACTCGCTGCTCACTAGCTAAAGGAGGAAATGTTGACCCATTGAACAGGTTTGCAAACTGCCTGAAAACGCAAAGCCCTAGTGTCGGATTCCCCTGCATGAGAACAAGCTGAAGCACCATTTTTAGTTCCCACGTGCTCTCACCTGATGTTTGAACTCCTCGTGCAGAGCAGAATTATGCGGGTAATGAACACCTAGCAAACTGAGGAACTTCTTGGCCAGTGAAAAGGGGGCTATTGAATACAAACATAATTCGTATAGTGACTTTGACATTTCAGATAATGTGGGGCTTCTTTTAGCTCCAAGTGTAGTGTAAGGATGAGAGGGGTTCTGCTTTTGCTGGAAGGACACCGTGGATAACACCTTTGACTCTTCAGGGTGTACAATGCTTCGAGCTCAACTCAATGTGTCCAGTGTTTGTTTTGTTTTCAAAGCGAGGGAAGTGCTAATAGCTTGTTTGCTCACAATTGCATAGAAAACTGTTTTTGATATTGCTCAGGTCCCTCTCTCCCCTGCTTTTCTTTTTTAACACCAGATGCTTGAGGACATTCTAAACGGAATAAGATTGGAAGAACTTCTGTGCATGTTTGTTTAATGATAGAAATTGCATCGCTCAACCTAATGTCAGGGCCTTAAGTGCCAATTAAAATTATTTCTCCAAAAACTAAGTTCTTATGTCTCTAGGTTTGGGTCTCATTTTATAATATCAATATAATCTTGGCACCGTGCCCTTCGCCAGGATTCAGCACTGGCTGAGCTTAATGGCCCAAACCGTCAATGCTTCGGCCCTTTATTAATCCTGGGGAAGTGGCTGGCACCTCAGTCATTACTGCTCAATTAGGTAAATAATCATCACATCCATTCTCATTAGAGCACTCTCTTCACAGAAAGTTTTGTATCTGAGATTTTCAATTAGTCTTAACAAGTCATAAATGCCATCAGTGCCTCTCCTCCACTGGTCCACCAAATGAATAAAACTCATGTGTCGAATTAAAGAAGCCCAAGTCCTCCTACAGCCCTTTCTCTTTGCATCTGTTGTGTGCCCACACCAAGAATCTCGTTGCATGAGGACAACTTATGCAATGAGGCCTTATGAGGCCTGGGTCCTTGCTGCGTGGTAAAGTACTTTACACTCATAGGTGCAAGCAACAGGCTCAGCCAGAGCAAGTGCTTCCTTGAAATGAGGAAAAATCAGGGATTGAGTTATGACTGTTTCTCCTCCGCACTCCATTTTAAGGCAAAATTTCTCGAGGCGTGGTGGCACACAGCCCACATTGCCCGGCATGTGGCTCCAAGTGTGCTCTGAGTGTAAATATAAGAAATGGACAACTCATTTCTTCCTTTAATGAGAGTTTGTTTTCCTGGCAAGAAGCATTGACATCGGTGGTCTGGGACAGTTAGGAATCCAAGTGGAAGGGAGGAGAGCTTCATTCACTGCTATCCAAGAGATGAGTTCTCTGAATGTCTTTTTTTTTTTCAGTTTTTGCCCAAGGACAGCTGAGTTGTCCTAAGTTGTAACATGTTGGGATGGAATTGGTAACGAGAAATATTTGGTTCTCATCTTACCCTGCGGCAGCCAGGTACATACAGGCTTAAATGTAGGGACGTGAGGCAGACACAGATACGCTGCTCAGATACCTGAGCAAGAAAAACTCACTGTGCAGCCGTGAGGAGTGTGGTTCACTGGCATCCTTCAGCCGTCAGATTCCTCCGGGCTTGCCTCAGCTTTCTCAGTGAGATTATGCAATCATTAGTTCAGGCTCTGCCCATGTCTGAACGGGGTGCAGGTGGAAGAATCTATCCCACGTGAGCATCCTTTCATGAGCTGGCAGAGCCTGTTGGGTTGTCGTTATGCTCTGATGAGTCTCCCTCTCCTGCTTCTCCCCTTTTCTTTTCATAGGTGCTACTTCCCCTCAAACCTGTGCATAGTTCATTCTGTTTTAACTTGTTTCCCCCCAAACCAGCAGTTTGTCAGGAGGTAAGGCAGAAAGGAATGCAAGATCATTCACTGTCTGCGGACAGTCTTAACAGCTGCCTCTTTGAATAATCTAAGATCCTAGCAGAAATCCTATTTGTTCAAAAATAAAGCCGCTGTGAAAGCTCCCAGGATCTAGAGGCTACTGCGGATGATGACTGCTGTGCTCCGAGCTCATCTGTCCTGCAGCCTACAGGCCTGTGCTTAGGCGTCATGATTTTGGCTCCTATCGAAGTCTGTGGCCCTCTCTGTTTCAGTCACTGTAGGGGTGTTGTTGAGGATATTTTACTGATGTATTATTAAAGTTCTGTTTATAAAGCTCCACAGAATCAATGCTCATAATCAGGAACCATTTTGGTTTGTGTGTTTTTCCCAGGGCTCGAATAAATCATGTTTGATGAGTTTGCTCTCAGTTTGGGCCATTAGGAAGGACAGAATGAAATATGCTCAGCTCCCCTAACTCTGTAATACCTCATAGCCTATTTCCTTTGTTTCTGTAGCTATAGGTTAATATTTTCTATGACCTTCCTATTTTGTACTTTTTATTTTGGGGGGTGTGATCTTACACGTACAGGCAGTGGACGAAGCATGGGTCCTGGAGTCTGACGACAGTGTGTTAAATGCTGGCTCTGCCACATAATAACTGTGTAATCTTGGGTGTGTTACTAACCAGACTGAATATCAAGTTCTTTGTAAAACCTTAATAGTAAGAGTCCCTGCTTTATAGGGCTATCGTGAAGGTTAAAGGAGATAATGCATGCAAAGTTCTTAGGACCATGCACGTAACCCCTCGTGGTGCTGGTGCAGTGATATGGCTGAACGACGAGGCAGAGCCGCATGCACTGGGAGAGAGAGCGTGGGTCTCATTATAAGTCCTGAGCGCCTAGACAATTTGCTAGAAGATAGTTTTCTAAAAAAAAAAACAAAAAAAGCTGGGTAAATAAGAGGTTGAGGCTTTGTTTAAACAAGATCCATGCTAAAGACTGGCTATTTTATTTGCTGCAATGCAGGCTAGTTCATTTAACATGTTTGACATCCACTAAGTGGTGGCTAAATAAACTGATTGACTGACAAGGTAAATAGAAGAAGATAATGCTTGAATAAAATAATGTAAGAAAGGCCAGTTGCATTAAATGGTTTAGGGACCGGACCACTATTTGTCGGCAGGGATGCTGTTTGCGAGGCAATTCGTTGGTAGGCTAGACTGCCCTGTGCATTGCAGGGAATTCAGCAGCCCTGTGTGAAGTCTGACTGGGTGATAACTCCAAATGCCCCAGGACTGACTCCAGCTGAGGGCCACTGAAATATGTAAGGACACTTGGGGTTAGATTTAGAATATAAGCTTGTGTTCTTCTTAAAACAGTTCTCGTTTGCACCTTGTCATGACTATGCCTTTGGCCCTCTCACTTGAACGTGTCCTGGTCTCTGTGGCTCCTTGGAGATGGTTGAGTCCAGCCTATGAAAAGCACAAGATGAGCCTGGAACATCTGGTTGTTCCAGGCAGTGAAGAAGCCCCCGAAGAGTGTTGAGAAACATTTCTAAAGGAACCAGAGCCAAATTGTAGGGCTCTCCATATCCAAACTGGCAAGCTAGGCATCAAAATAAATAATGAGAGTGACAAATTGTAATCCATTGAATAAAATAAGAATCCATGGTCCCATACTGCTGCTATAAATAAATAAATGGGGGAAGAGAACGCCAGCTCTTCCTTGCCGTAGAATGCCAACTAATAAATGTGAAGCAATGATTGAATTAGAAAAAAATCATTGTTTGAAAACTTTACAGTTGATTCAGGCGAGAATCTACCCTGGACTTAAGGGCTGTTAAGTGAACATTTGAGGAATAACAAGATAGTTATACGATCTTACAATACTTGATAATTGCAAAGGGAAAAGTAGTATCTTTACACTGGAGAAATCTGCCAATAATATCACCAGTAATAAGACAAACAGCTGTGCTGTGCCTTCTGATAGTATATATCAGGAGGAACACAGCACCATTTCTGTGGTCTGTATCTGGAAAGTGCACAACATAAATCTAATCAGGAGGAAACATCCTACAAATCCAGACTGAGGGATATCCACAAATACCGGTTCTCTTTAACGAACCTGTGCTATTTTTATTGATGTCATAAAACACAAAGACTGAGAAACTAGACAGGATAAAGATACATGACAGCTGAATGCAATACATGATCCAGGGTTATCTTTTACTGTGAAAGATGTTCTTGGGACAATTGGTGAAATTTAAAGCAGGTGTACAGGTTACGTAGTGGTACGTATATAGATAGATGGATGAATGAACGGATGGATGGATGGATGGAGAGACAAATTGATATAGATAGATAGAAGGTAAATGTGAAAAATGTTAACATTTGAGGACTATGAGTGTAGGGTACATGTGGAAACTTTACAATCTTCTTGAAGATTTTCTATAATCCTGAAATTATGTCCAAAGAGAAATTACCAATGCAAAGTGTCCTGGTTGGGAGCACACACGATCTGGTTGCTCAGCCTGCAGGGGTGGAGCCTGCAGGCCCAGTGGCTGGGAAGCCTGGCAAATGGGGGCAACATGCGGGGCAAAGACTACTGTTATACAAGGACTTGAGTTTTATGGTTGTTTGATAGGTTTCTTCTCATTCGAAACAGGATAGTCCTTCTTGGCGCACTCCTGTGCGATGTGTGTGTTAATTATTTGCTCAGAAAAAGATTTGCAGTCAGGCCGATACTTGTTCCTTAAGGCCCAGGAGACACCGCACACTGCCTGATGTTGGGACAGTCTAGGTCTCAGAAATATAGATGAAAAAGCAAACAAGGAATCACAGCAGCTAACACATGGTGCTTATCTGTAAGGACTAATTTAATCTTCACCGCAATCCTGTGTAATAGATGCTGTTGTAACCCTCATTTTACAGCTGAAGAAACGGAGGCACAGACAGGGCAACTGGCTCAACCGTTAGTGGGTAGAGGAGCCAGAATTCAAAATCAGGCATAATCCAGAGTCCAGGCTCTCTTCCCCACTCTCCCACCCTGCCTCTCGAGGGCCTCTGAGCACTGCGACAGGTCTTTCTTGTAAAGCAAGGTGAAGCGTCTAAAACCAGATTCGGAAGATGCTGAGCTGCCACATCACATAGTGGGGCAGCAGCGAGTTGTCTGCGTTGAGTGGGAAACAGAGTCAAAGCTCAGAGGAGACAGGGAAGGGAGAAGAAGCAAGAGGCAGAGGAGGGAAGCAGAACCAACTGGCGGGGCCAGAGCAAGCGGGAGGACGCTGGCCAAGGGTGGGTCCTAGAATACAGAGGGAGAAGAGGCAACGCCGAGCCTAGTGGGGGACTGATTAAGGCAGAAACCGAGGGATCGGCCTGAGAACAAGAGAGCCGGCCAGGCTTCGGAGCCAAGACTCAGACACAGGGCACTCTGCACGCCTTCCTGGGAAAAGGCTCTCTGGTTTCGGCTGTTTCATAAGGCCTTGGCCTCGTCTTTCCAGATGATACTTACCTTTCCCAAGAAATAGCTCTCTGAGTCTAACCCTTGTCACTCAGGAGGATGGAGACAAACACTAGCTGATGCCTTCCTTGTGCCAGGCATCATTCAACGTATATTCTCTTACCTAGTGCAGTGTTTCGTATGCGTGTAATCTGAGCTGAACTCTCTACTGTGCACATAAATAGAATTAGCAACCACTCGGAGTGTGCCTTCCACTTTCGTTTCAAAGAACTTTTGGGTGTAAAGTGGATTTTTATGTAATTCTAATTGAATAGGAATAATTCTAACTAGAGGAAACAATTCACTCTAAGTACAACTATAGATAGCAAAAAAAAAAAGGGGGGGGGAACCTCCAATACAAAATACAGCATCTTAGAAGTAGGAACACTATTATTGACAACATGGAGGCTTCTGCATGCCATAAGGGTCAACTTCAAACAGTGAAGGCCGGGGCAGGCATAATTACGCACGTCATCTCTTTCTATCACCGTAACTGTCCAAGGAAAGGCAATAATATACTTTCTGCATCTTGGGGTGATTAAGAGGATCAGAGTCAGTAAAGCATATAAGCACATTTCTCAGGGTCCGCCACACAGGAGGCTCTGAAGGCATGACACCTGCTCGGCTCAGTTCCCCAAGAGAGAAATGGAGCTAGGGGGATTTAGGTGCCGAAAGCCATGGATGGGAGTAAGAAATGGGAGAGCCAAGGTTCAAACGCAGGTCTCCAGACTCCACCCCTTCTTTAGTACAGTTTTCAAATGAAGAATGGTTTTTAAACTGTTCTAATGATTGAAAAAAAAAATCAAAAGAAGAAAAGTATTTTGTGGCGCATGAAAATTCTAATGAAATTAAAATTTCAGTTTTTACAAATAAAGTTTAATTGGGACCCGGCCAGGCCCGTGCATTCACTTTTTATCTGTGGCTGTTCTCATGCTGCCGTGGCAGCGTCGGGTGGTTGAGACAGGGGCCACGTGGACTGAAAAGCCTCAGATGTTTAATATCTGGCCCTTTACAGAAAAACCTGGCTGACTGGCTCCTGCTCTAGAGGTTAGACCCCATCTTTGCATCGTGCCCGGGGGCTGGTGGGTCCAGATTGCTTGTGACTTCTGGCATCCTCAAAGAATTAGTGACTTGCCATGCGGGCAGCCTCGAAGAGCTCCTTTCTGGCTTCCTGGGGAGTTTGAAGGTACCAGATGGAAACAGATTCCTTTCTTTCATCTTAACAAAAATCCGAGCTCGCTCTGTTGCGTGTTCAAAGGGATTTGATTAATTAGGACATGAAGGGGAACAGGGGAGCGATCCGAGCTGGGCCGGCAATTTGAGCTGCTGTAGTTCTGGCTTCTCCTCCCCCCGTCTGACAGGCTCCCGGACGACCACCCCGTCACATGGACACTGCGTGCTTGGAGGTCGGTCGCACAAGTGTCGGAGTCAGTCACCTGTGTTCGCTGCTGTGGTCCCCCACTTGCCAGCTCTGTGACTTTGGGTGGGTTGTTTAACTTCTCTCGGTCTCAGTTTTCAAGATCTAAAATAGGAGTCATGAGAGCATCTATCGCTTGAGTCATTTGTAGGATTAGGTGGGAAAATGTATGTAAAGGCGTTTTTGTTTGTTTTGCAAAGAGCTGGCTGAGCACTCAGTGAGTTGTCACAATTATTTCTGCCCACTTGTCAGCAGGGAAGGAGCTAAATCTCGGATTCTAGTTGAAAGGCCTTGGAAAGTGTTTTTAAACCGTTTTTTAAAAGTGATATAAGCATGCAGTACACATTTCAAGTAACAGAAATAATAAAAGTAAATGTCTCACAAACGATGTGTCCCGGAATGTTCGAGGTAGCACGACTCGTCATGGCTCTAAGTTAAAAGTGACCAAATGCCGAGCGCGAGCAGAATGGAGAAGTCACCTGTGGAATATTCATGCAAAGGGACACTGTGCCGTAAGGAGAGAGAGTGACCTACGACTACACGTGACCTTGTCGACCGATCTCTCGGACAGGGTGCTGTGTAGAAGAAGCCAGGCGCCAAAAGCACCCGGACCGTCAGGTTCCATTGAAAGTCTAAAATCAGGCGGAGCTCATCTTGGCCCCGGGCATTGCCCGAAGTGGAAGGGAGGGGTAACGGCTAGAAGCTGGTGAAGGTGGCATGGGGACAGGTGGCAGTATGCTCAGTTCCTCGAGTTGGATGCAGGTGACAGGTATGTTGAGTTTGTGAACAGTCATCGGCTGATGCTTGGAGGGCGGGTGTGTAAAAGGCTAGACTTCGTGTTTTAATTTCAAATTTGAAACTAAGGAAGCCACCCTCCTCCTCCTCTTCCCGAGTCCCACTCGCTCAGTCCCCTCCTAGAAGCAGCTACTGTCACCAAAAGCAAACAAACAAACAACAACAACAACAACAACAGCCCCAGAATGCCCAGGGGTAGCCACTGAGTATGCAAAGAACATGTTTTCATGGGGATTTTGAAAGTATATCTTCTCTCATTTCCCGAGAGCAAGTTTTTGTTTTATTTAATAAAATATTTATATTTTTAGAGCAGTTTTAGGTCACAGCGAAATCAGGCAGAAGTAGGGTGAGTTCCCATCCCTCCGACTCCCACACATGCATGACACTCCCCATTATCCACATCCCCCACCAGAGGGGCACACCGATGAACCTCCCCAGACACATCCTACTCATCCAAAGTCCGTGCTTTCGTTATGGTTCACTTTTGGCCGTTTACATCCTCCAGGCGTGGACAAACGTATGACACCCTGTCGCCACCGTATTGTAGCACACGGAGTATTTCACTGCCCTACTATGTGCTTGTAACACAAGGAAGGAAACTCCATTTTTGGTGCTCATCTTGCTCACGTTCTAGTGTCAGAGGGAGTCGTGTCAAATAATTAAGCACAGGATTGCACGGTATCTGTGCAAGGGACGGGGTGACTGATCAAATAAATCTACGCGAGTAGGAACCAAGGGGATAGGGCAGGCTTCACAGCGGTGCCCTTGAACTATGCGTCTTAAAAAATGAGCAGGGCTTTGCGAGACAGACCGGAGCGAGAGAAGGGCATCCAGACAGAGGGAGTAGAACGTGCAAAGGCAAGGAACTAGGGAGCACCTGTTGTCACTTATCATTTAATGCGTCCTTTCCTAGTCTTTCCACCTAGACTGGCAGGGACTCGTGGAGGGACTCTGTGGCCACTAGAATCAGATAAAGACAAATGAGTAAGAATCTTCTTAAAAGATCTAACCAAGGGCCTGGATTTTAAATATTCAACAGATCATCATTTCAGGACTATGAACTTCCCATCAGACTCTAATTATAAAAGAACCATCTAAGGAGATGAAATTGAAGAAGTTCTTATAATTAGGGCCAAACCACGATTAGCACACTTTCTGCCCTGTTCAACACTGCATCCCTGGGGCGTGGCTCCGGCTCGGAGGAGGATGCAAAGTTTTATTTTTAATAACTTTTTATTTTTCCATTATAGTTGACATACAATATTATATTAGTTTTAAGGGTATAACATAGCGATTAGACATTCATATAGCTCATGAAGTGATCACCCCAGAAACCTAACTGATACCATACACAGTTACTAAAATATTAGTGACTGTATCCCCTATGCTGTACTTTACATCCCCATGACTGTTTTGTCACTCCCAGTTTGTACCTCTCAATCCCTTCTCCGTTTTCATCCAATCCCCCCAAAACCACCTCTCATGTGGCAACCATCAAATGTTCTCCGATACAAATTATTTCGGGTAATTGGGCCTAGCCTGTGACATAGTCACTATCTACATCCATTGTTTGCTGTTCAGTTGCTCTGTGACCTTGACCAAGTTACTTGGACATCTTGAGTCTTAGTAGCTACTTATAAAATTGAGAAAATATATTTACTTTGTCAAAACCAAATGTCATTTAAGTGTTTGGAACACAATAGGCTCTCAAAAATGTAAGCTTTCCTTTCTTTCTCTTTAATTCTCTCTCTTTTCCTTCCCTCAGTCCTTGAAGAGATTCTGAGCAGCCGTTGGAGACTTTGGTTAGAGAGGAAATTTTAAGGCATTTGCTGGGTTCCATGCAGTTGATCACTACTGATAAATGCCACCACCTTTGAGAAATTTCATGAAGGCGGATGAAAAAGTTGGATGTTCGTTCGGGGCATAATATCAGCCTGAGACTGGCCACAAGCGGATTCATTCTGTTGGGGTTGCACATGTGGCAGAGGAAA
This sequence comes from Cynopterus sphinx, assembly GCA_030015415.1. Classification (NCBI taxonomy): domain Eukaryota; kingdom Metazoa; phylum Chordata; class Mammalia; order Chiroptera; family Pteropodidae; genus Cynopterus; species Cynopterus sphinx. The sequence continues at coordinate 5,499,503 of CM057391.1, forward strand.
GCTAGGATATGTTTATCTGGAAGAAGAGAAGATTCAAGGTCACACTCTTGACCTTGGCATGTGCCTGCCATGCATTTTCTTAAGGGCTGTCACCCGAGAGATATATTAGATTTGAGCCTAATATGGGGCTGGGCTCAGGGTCTTCCCTCAGTAACGTCGTGGCCCTTCCAGGTGGCTTGCCTTAGGAGGAGGCAATTATCCTGATTATCCATTCTAGAGGGGATTACGTGAAGGTCCTCTGTCCGTCTGTCAGGGACTCAGGCACTGTGGGGAGCGGGATGCCGTGACTCAAACTCATGTCCACGATTCTATGATAACTTTTTGTGTCACCCACCCCACGCCTGGGCAGAGGATTCCCACCAGCCAGTTAGCCTTCCCCCACCTGCTCCTGCCTCTACTGCAGCCCCCTAGAACCAAAGAGCTCTAGGCTGTAAACGAATTTGACCAACTGCAAATTAGTCCCAATTCTTTAGGGCTAATGGCTAAAGCCACTTATTCTCTCGACAGCGTTTTCATTTTAATGAGAGCATCCAACCTTGGCCCAGGAGAGACTCTGTAATAGAGGGATTCCGGGCAGTGTGGAAGGCAAAGAGGAACAGGAGGGCTGGCAGCTTGCCCAAGGTCACCCAGCAAGGTGGTGGCGGAGCTGTGACTAACACCCGGCTGCCCCAACACCAAGTCGCACGCTGCTGCCCCAGCCTGACGCCGCCTCTTATTTGGTCACACGGGAGACCTCCTGCCTCCTTCTGGAGCCGTGTTAGTCACTGTGGCCCAGCCTCGCTGTGAAGAGGCTGTGGTGTGAGACCCAAACAGCCCTCCCACACCGCCAGGACCTAGCATGAGAAATGGGAGCGCTGGGGAGGCCGCATCAGTAGATATTATGCAGATGCTTAGAGCCACCATCTTCTCTTCCATTACCAAGCTAACAGCCTCAGCAAAGAGCACGCCTGGATGCCGACAGTTTTATTTTTCCTGATTTGTCAGACCGAAATCAGGTTCTGACATGCCCCATGAAAGCATAAAAGGTACGTAGCTGGCAGAGGCCCAATTCCTTTTTCTTTGAATTAGAGGGCCTCGCTCCATGAGCTGGCAGAAGCCCAGCCTGTGGGTACATCAATTATGGTCTCTGGCTGAGAGCTGTGCTGAGCGGAACCAGGCACTAACCATGCCTGGAGCTACGATGAGCTTCGTTTGAAAGAAAGCAGTGATGGTACCCAGACCCCTTTCCTCCAGCCCCTCTTCACGTCCCACCTGTCACCCAGTTAAGGGATCCTGGATTCTAAGCATTCATTACACTTTTGTTTGTGGTTGTACAAGAAAAACAACATCCTTCATCCTCTAAAACTGAAATTAATTGCTAGTATGAATTCATACTCTGCTGGATGTCAAAAATTTAATTGCAGACAGAAAAGCTCTAAACAGGAAACAAAATGAAAAATGACCCGTGGGCTGAAGCATCAAGGACGAGTAGGTTTTGTTTGGGGAGGGTCAGGAAAGGAAATTTCGAGCAGGGGGAATAGCATAGATAAAGGCAGGCAACTTAGAAATAGTTAGAGTTTGGGAGGGTTTAAAGTAGGAAATGGTATGTTCCAATTATATTTTGCTGGATTGGATGGGGAGAGGAGGAGATGGGAGGCAGGTGAGAGAAGACACCATAGGCGGGTGAGCAGAGCTGGAGGGGAACATTTCATCATGTTTCAGGTTATAGACAAAGCATGAGGATCACCCTGAGAGAGTAGGAGGCGATGAGAAGCTCGAAGGCGACCTGAAAACACAGACAGTTAAGAGGCAGGTGGGAAAAAGGAGGCAAAGACCGAAGGCAGAGAGGAGTGAGGGGAACAATAAGGGTCCAGTGTTACAGAAACCAAGTTCCAGAGTTTCACGGAGGAGGAAGTGATGGCCTGAGGCAGATAAGGCACGAAAGACCAGTAGATAAGGACTGGAAAATGTCACTGGCATTGTGCGACGAGAAAAAGATCATTCATCACCTGCCCAGGAGCAAAACCAGAACTGGTGGGCAGAGGAGTGAGTGGGCACCGAAGACAGAGCGGGCTGGATCCTTTGGAGGAGTTTGGATGGGAAGAGAGAGCCTGAAAGGGAAGTTTGAGGAGTATTTGTGGTTAAGGGAATATTTTGTTCCCCCAGAATATGAAGGTTTCTAGGTAGATGGATAAGCAGCAGTAAACACACACGCACACATGCACACGCACACACAGAAAGAGGATTTAAAGATTCTAAAGAAAGGAGATATTGAAAAACAAGGTTTTCTAAAGTAAAAGAAATGATCGCGGGCATTGTTGGATAGACTGGCACTGAACAGGGGGCTAGACAGTTACTGTCTGAATGCAGGAGTAGGAGAAGGAGTGGTATGAAGGAAAGCTCTGCCCAGAGCAGCCTCCTAAGGGCGGACACATTCTGGATGGTTGGAGGGACGAGATGGCTGGCAAATGTTGTCTTAGCTGGGAAATGGGGATTCTAAAGAATTATGTTATTTGAGAGGATGCAGAGTCCTGGCTAGTGGGCATATTATTGATCCGGCATGACACAGGGATTTAAACAGACTCTGGAGAACACGCTGGTAGCTGCCAGATAGGAGAGGGTTTCGGGGGCTGGGTGAAAAAGGGGAAAGGATTGAGAAGGACACACTGGCAGTTACAAAACAGTCGTGGGGAGGTGAAGTCCAGCACGAGGAATCTAATCAATAATATCGCAATAGCTGTGTCTGTGTTAGATGGTTTCTAGACTTATTGGGGGGTGATCACTCAATAGGTTATATAAATGTCTAACCCCTATGCTCCAAATCTGAAGTGAATAAAATATTGAATGTGAACTGTATTGGAAAATAAAAAATAAAAATAAACAGACTCTGGAGCCATCTGTCTAGGTTGCTGCCCACTCTAATAGTTATCAACTGTGTGACCTAGTGCAAGTTATTCAAATTCCCTGTGCCTCAGTTTCCTCATCTTTAAGATAAGGAACCACCTATCTCATGAGTATTCAAAAATTAATATTAGTTAAGTCTGTAGACCAGCATCTGCCTTGTAGGTGTACTAGATCAGTGTTAAATAAATCAAGTGAAAATATTATCTGACTTAAAAAATACTATTACCAATTTATTATCAATGTTATTTTAGTGGACTATTATGTTCTTTGAGGGGATGTAGCATATGCTATCTAACTGTTCTTTCAATGTGGTGCCTGTGAGTTGTTTACCATTTTCCACTGTTATAAATAGCTCTGTGATGGAGATCACTTGGCCAAGAGCTTGATCAGCAGTTTTAGATGACTTCCTCAGGGTGGATTATTAAAACCTTAACTACTGTTTCAAAGAAATGAATATTTTTAAAGCTCCGTCTTGTGCTTTTGGAAATCAGCTCATTAAGCATTACTTTTCGCAAGCCTGCTTTGTTTTCTCTGGATCCGGACTCCAGAGCTGTCACTTTTTCAGCTCTTATATTCTGATCATCACTCGATTTGTATTTCGGAGGGAAGAAGGAAGGCTGGCATGGGGACTGTGGAGAACATATGTGTCGGACCCAAATATATTTTCGTTTATTCATTGATGTATTCATTCATCACTTATTCATTAATCAATGTCAGAAAATCAGAAGATAGGAACAGGGATGTGGGATAAGAAACAAGAGGGATAGCTCTCCTACAAATGGCGATAGTTGGCCTTCACTTTAGCTTTTACCTCCAGGGCGGTCTTTTCTCTGAAACCTGCAGGGCCGCCCCATGAAGCGTGGCCCTCTCTGCCCCCATGTGCGGCTGTGCTTGGAGCTAGGGGAGGGAGCACAGTAGTCCATGGTTCATTCCTGGGTTCACACTACGCTGGTGAGACTCAAAGACACTCTACTCTCCCCACCTAGAGCAAACTCATGACCGAGGCCTGGTCAATCACACTGGTTCATCCCATGGCTTTAGTGACTGGTTACTAGCTGCAAGGATAATGGAAGCCTAGTGATGTTGGCGTCTCCTGTGGAGAGATGCTCTCCGAGAGAAACACCATCTCAGAGATAAATACAACCATTTAATGGGGAGAGAACAGAAAGAGAAAACAAGCGAAGGCAGCAGGAGATGGACAGAGAACACACTTGCAACTGGACATGGGTTTTCAAGGAGACAGAAATGTAGTAACAGCTACGAAACTTCATGGCTATTTAGACCAAAATATTGAGAAACACTGTCCTCTGAGGAGACCCTCCACTTAAGCATTGAAGGAAACAACGAATCTAACCTCAGGAGCAAAAACCCCGTGGTGAAATGTTGCTGTTTCATATCCAGATCTCCCTGAAAAGACATCGATAGTCAAGCCAATTTTTGTGATATTTGAGCAGATATAATTTTCCCAACAAACACTAGAAAAGAATTGTTTTTCAAATAATAAAGACTTTCTTTGCTAATTGCCACCGTCAGTTTACAGGTTTGTAGGGTGAGTTAGGTTTTGAAGATTTACACATTACAGTGTATTCAAGCTCAAAATGTCCTCAGCTTTGAGAAGGTCCTCCACGTTTTCCGTCTCAGTAAGTGCCACCCCCTCTTCCGAGCTGTGAAGTTGACACGCTTCACACCCTGAAGTGAGATCCTTCTTGTTCCTCCATTTCTACTAGTCAGCCATCGTGATGACCTCTCTTCTGAATGGGTTTTGAATATGTCCACATCTATCGCTGTTGCTCGGTTTAGAGCAGCCTTCTCAGCTCTCACCTGACATCAGAATCAGCTGGGGGACATTAAACACTGTTGAAGCCCAGGAGTCACCTCCAGAGATTCTGATATAATTGACCTGGAATGGTATTCAGGAATGTGTACTTTCAAAAGTTCCCCAGCTGACTCTAAATCCAGCCAGGGTAGAGAAACACTGGATTCAAGGCAACCTCGGGACCCTCATCATCTCTTTAGGACTATTCAAGTGTCTCTAAAGTTGTCGCCTTGACTCCTGCAGTCTGGTTTCTTACCAATCTGTCCTCCGCACTGCTTCCAGGAGAATCTTCCAGGGGAATTGGTTTCCGGGGGAACCGATCTGATTTTATCACTCTCAATGATTGTGACCCTTTTGTCACCCTAACCCTTACACATGGCTTGAAACCCAGCCTCCTGGTGGCCTTCCCTGCTCCTGATCTCCTCAACATCAAACCCCATCGTCTTCCCTCCCAGTTAACCCTAGAGCTGCAGCAAAGCCGTCTTCAGTGTTCATAAGAGAAGTCTCTCATGACAATAGTGAAACTGTTTTCTTGAATGCCATGTAGCTTCTTGTCATATAAAGCTGTATATCGTAGCTGAGAATTTTGCGAGTTCCATGACTCTTTACATGCAGAACTACGGTCATTTAAATAGTTGCCACAGTCTGTTTTGTCATGAGAATAGTCTCCACATCATAGCGCATCGCATTGCTATTCGCACTGACCAAGAATGATGATTGCCATTCTCCATCCCTGTAGAGTCCACGTTTGTACAGAGCTGTAACTGAGAAGCCCTCTTCTTGCAAAGGCCCAGTACCTAAATTCTGCAAAGAAAAAAATATTTCCTACAATTTCCAACTAACTTTTATTTTTCAACAAATGCCGTCCAAGTCTTCACGGTACTTTTGCTGGGCGTGGGTTCTTGTAGCGTCCAACACCTGCTAACACTCCAAGCTAACCACCACGGCATCAGTCATTCATTTTGTCCTTACAGATAAGCAGTTTTTGAGTTGGTTCAGGCCACCATTAAAACAGATTCACGAATCACCTTTGTTTCTGTCTAAATGCTGGACTTGTCATCACTTAAACTTGAACAATTAGATGAGTTAATATTCCTCTTCTCTGTCATTTTTATTCAGAACTTCTCTCTTCTCCCCGAAAACCACCAATCTCTCCTTCTTACAGCCACTGCTAGCACTGGCAGGCAGCACCCTTTTTGTGCCTACTTTTCACAAAATCACAACCGTACGGTAAAAGTGTGCATGTGGATGTGCCAATAAATATACAAGAAGAAGTCTAGCTGGGCGGCCCACTAGCCTCACTCACTAGTTGAGGGACATATGCTGCACGTTACCCTTAAAACATGGACGCGTCAGCTCCAGCCTCAGTACAAGTAGAATTAATAAAAGGCAATGGACCTCTAGTATAGATACCAGAAGACTCTCAAAGCTACCCTGGGATTCTATTATGGATAAACAGAAGAGCCCCAAAACGACCCTGGGAATCCTCGTGGAGTTGCCAGGATGATGAGCCAGTGGGGAAAACGGGTTTTTCCACATCAGAAGGTGGAGCCGGACCTGAACTCCACTTCCCTTTGGTTTCAAGCTGACATGACAGCTGGCTTTCCTAAACAATGGCTGTGCACAACTGATACGTAAACCACACTGCCGAGTCTTATTCTTGCCATCCCCACTTCCTTCCCCGCTGCCACTGGTAAACTTGTCCTATTCCTTAATAGACAGGTGAGCAACCAGGGAGCCTGTCCCAACCCTCCTGGGGGTGAGAGATTAGAGAAAAGGGCTCTTTTTACTGTCCCTTGCTTTGCAAATTTCATCAGGAACTCTGTCTTTTACCCATAACCAGCGAGGTGAACTTCAACCTGAGCCCAGGTACAGGATAACCTTTTTGTGTCCATTGTGAGGTCTGGAAAATAAGAATTCCAAGTGTCACTTGTTTTCATTGTGACACTACCATATCCCAGTCTCTTTCTGCTTTGGCCACCTGGAAAACCTCTGCTGGGCCTTCAAGATCCATCTGTACAGTGTCAACCCTCATCCTTTGGCCCTATTACAAAGGAAGATCACCCCGTTCTCTGTGCTATTAAAACAGGTGACATACCTGGGCAGTTTTCAGTACTGGAGGATGATTTTATAGAATTGCTCACCCTAGGAACGAGAGATTTACCATAATTCTTTATTTTTTAATGTATGGTTACTTTTTTTTATTACATAAGGAATATGTATTGGTAAAAAATTAGAAAGTACCCAAAAGTAAAATATGACCCAGAGATAAAGACTCCCTAACATTGTGTTTGTACCATTTCAGATTTTATTTAATTAAAAATGGCCTGATGCACCACAAAGGTCTCGAGACCTACTTTATTCTCTTGACAGGTGCTCACTGTTATTTTTATTTGCATGGGTTTTGTTTGTGACGACACTAGACATTAAAAAATAAGATTTACCGGTGAATTGCATTTCTTTTTGTGTGTCTTACCTGTTCACATTGATCAGCTCTGAAATCCCTCAAATCCTCAACAGGGTGATATTTGAGTTAGGAAGGCCAAGGACGACTTTGCTGGGGAGGGGACCAGAAACAGCTTGGGGGGAGAGTGTTCAGTTAGAGGGAAGAGAAGGTACGAATTGCTGCAGGCAGCTCAGCTAAGTGTGTGCAGAGGCAGGGAACCTCAGTCTGCGGGAGCACACGTCCTGCCACTGTTGATTCAACCACCCTTTCCTTCCCTATTCCTTTCAAACCTCATTTCTTATACCCGAAAGTCTTATGTATATTTGATTTGTTTCTGGCCTTTCATCCTGTTCCTTTGCTTTTAAATCTTAAGCCCACGTAGCCTTGTTGTAAGGTGAGCAGCTATATTTCACCCACTGTTTCTCTTTTTTGCAAATTTCTTGGAAAATAGCAAGAGTCCATGTCTCCAGATGTGCTTTAAAATAATATCTGCTCGTTTTGAAGTTAAAGATCCAGCTGGAGTCTTCCTCCAAGTTACGTGAAACTAAAATTTTGATTTGGGGATAATGGAGATCTTTACGAAATGGTGAAGATCACAATGGGTAATGGTTGTAATTTGGTGATATGTATATAGTAAACAATTACAAATATGTTGATTCTGACCAGAAACATTGAATGGATTTTCAATTATTAAATTTAAAAATGTCACTCAGTTAACCTCTGTAATTCTTCTACATATTAATCACTACATTTATTTAAAAGTATGTTCATATGCATTTTGTGTTTTGGTTGTTATTAAAAATTTGATCTTAGATTTTATATATTTTTAATAAGTTATGACTGGTATGTAGAAAAGCTAATTGCTTTTTGCATTTATTAGTTTTATAATCAGCTACTTTAATTAAATCTCTTATTAGGCCTAGTGGGTTTTCCAAATGATCCTATGTTTCCTTCTTAGTCATATCCTTTGCAAACTGATAATTTCTCTCACTGTTTTTATTTACATATCTCTTACTATGTTGTTTTCTTATTGGATTGCACTTAAATTTCTTAAAAAGTATCTCTTGAACTACAGAACCTTTCTGTTCATTGATTATTCTATCAGAGGTTGGCCTATCTTTTCAAGATGTTTAAATATTGCAAAATTCAGGGCTACAGCCCTTCTCCGGGATTGAATATACTTTGATTCTTTTATTCACAAGGAGATGAAAATTTCAGGACACAAAGAGGCAAAGAGAAAGCGGTCAAGGTGGTCTGCTCTTTCTTTATTACCCTCAAGTGTAAGGTTGAGCAGTCTCCAGGAATGAGTCACTGCCGCAGGCCTCAGGCAGGGTGGGGTTTTTGCATAGCTGGACCCTGGGGGCTGGCAAGGCTCCCTGGGGGAGAATGGGCTTGGAGGGGTTTTACTCAGAGCTGAACCTCTGAAGGGGGACATGGCAATGGTCCTTGCAGAGCGCTGGTGCCAGGGGTGTGGACACCTCTGTCCCTTTTGGCCAGGTCAGAGTCCAGTTATTTTTTGAGACTAAGGCAGAAACACCAGCTCCACCTAGAACCTCAGCACTTTGGGGGTGGAGGGGAGGGTTGAGGCACTGCTGCATGTTTAGTTTTGTAAGAAACCACCAAACCATCTTTTAAGGTGGCTGTACCATTTTGCATGCCCACCGACGATGAGTGAGAGAGTCCCTGTCGCTCCACATCCTTGTCAACATTTGGTGTCCTCGGTGTTCTGGATTTTGGCTATTCTATAGATTTGCTGTGGTATCTTATTGTTTTAATTTGCATTTTCCAGATGAAATATGCTATGGGGCATCTTTGCCATCTGTGTTTTATTTTTTATTTTTATTTTTTGGTGAGATGTCTGTTAGTCTTTTGCCCATTTTTTAAAAGTTGGGTTGTGTTCTTACTACTGAGTGCTAAGAGTGCTTTGTGTATTTTGATTAGCAGTCCTTCATCAGATGTGTCTGTTGTAAATATTCTCTCCCACTCTGTAGTTTGTCTTCTCATTTTCTTGATCCACTTCCTTTCTATTAACAAGCTAATGACAATAATTATCTGGTAAAATGCAGAAAACGGCCTTTCCACTGAATTTTGCCTGCATTCTGGGGAGCCGACTGTGCTCTTGAACACGTGGGCAGCAGCTCTGTTGAGGGTTCTGATTGTCAGCACAGGCTCTAGGGTCTGTTAACCTGGGTATAAGCTGGTTCCACTGTTTACAAGGTACGCAGCCCGGCTAAATTATTTAATCTCTCTGTCCTCAGTACCCTCAATCACAGATAGAGGTAAAACCAATACTTATCCTAGGGTAGCCATCAGGATAGATGAGCTAAACTAGTATAAGATTTGGTGCAATTGATGGGAAAATAATAAACTCTTCAAAAATGTTATTATGGCATGATATTTTAATGTCCTTTTTTGGCTTTAGTATCTTAATTTCTAAGTTTTTAGTCTTATAAGTATTTTCCCTTTTTAGAATATGAGTGATTTCAGGGATGGTTATGAAGATCGTATCTGTAGTCACGTTGTGGCACTCAGGAGTCTACTGTTCTGAGGTCTCTGTTCTTTATGCTGAGAAGGTTTTTAGAGGTCCCTTCTCTTTTTGTTCCTTTTTAAAGTGGAATTTAAATGGCGCATCCATTTGAGTAGCTTGGACTTTTCTCTCATCTACCCCATGGGCCACAGACATTTGGGGATCGGTGTTTAATTTTTTCTGTTGAATGAAATGACAGCTTTGCTGCGTACTAAAGCACTGTCTGTATTGTATTTTTCACATAATATAATGTCACATAATAATAATCATATTAATAATGACCCCCACTTGTTGATCACCTGCTGTAATCTAGATACTGCGTTAAGCACTTTGCATATACACATTCTCACTAATTTTCATATGTTATCATCCTCATTTAATAAATGGGAAAATTGAAATTTAGATGGTTAATTGACTTGCTACAGTCACCCAATTGGTAAGGCATAGGGATGGCATTTGACCCTAGACTCCATTATTCCATGTTCCTAACCACTCTGGGAAAACCTCCACCAGACACTCTGCTCCGGAGATTCTCAAAACATTATTCCAAAACAACCTGCATAAGAATAACTGAGGGGTGGTTAAAAAATCCAGCTTCCTGGGTCCCACCCCAGACCTATTGAGTCAGCCTGTCTGCTTTCTCTCCCTTTCTGAACACCTCATCGCCACAAACATTTTCTACTTTATCAGAAGAAAGAAACCTCCCAGATCCTGGGAGGAGAGAACAGAGGTCAGGGATTTTGGTAGAACCAAATGAGTTTATAACCCACTATGGACAAAGGCTGCCAGAATGCAGGAAAAAGCTTACGTAATATCCTTCCTTCCTCTAGAGTTCTCAGGTTGGTTTTTCTGAACCTGTTTCTGTGGCAACATGGCTGTCCTGTTTAGAGGTTTTCCTTTATTCTGGTCATTTCACTGTTCTAGATCTAGATACAGGAGGTGATGAAAAGAAAGTCAACCAATCGTACCCTTGGAGAAAACAACTGGTAATTCAGGTTTGGATGACTTTGATGAGGGCAAAGGTCCAAGTGAAAGTACAATGGTTCCTTCTGGATAACAGCACATTCTTTAAAATAAAAGCCCAACTCCTCAGTGTGGGAGGTAGATAGGTTGTAGTTCAACCAAACGGATAAGTTTTTTCTCTGCCATCTGTAGAAATCGGATGGTTGTTGTAAAGATAAAATGAGGTACGCTCATAATATGCTCTGGCAAACAAACATTCGTATTATTTTATCATGATTATCATTATTATTGCTATAAACTATAGCTGGTAGGAAAGGTTAAATAGATGAGGGGAAAAAGAAATCTTTTAATAAAGAACTTTAATAAAAATCCAAAATGGAAATCCCAATGACTTATTCCTACCTCAAATGTCTACTAAAAATAGATAATTACAGACCTCCTTATTCTGCACTATTGAGAAATATATGTCCCTTCATCCTTCACATAAAAGGATGCTTTGTTCAAATCCTCAGGCACTCGGACTCCGCAGGGAGAACCTGTCAGGGTGATGAATCTCCATGTTCTGACAGGAGCTCAGCCTGCTGGATGGTATTTTGGAGCAGGTCCTTGGGGAAAGAATATTTCATTCCAAATGAAGGTCACAGTGATTATTACTGGGCAATGGGATATTGCTTTGCCACTGTTAGTCATTGGGGTCAAATAAAAATTTCCCCCAAATAGTAACTGTGCTGCTGTGCTTGGCTGATCCAGGATCCCCAGGAGTTCTCCAGTCAGGACTCAATGAGGCACTCAGCAGAGAAGAAGCCCTTTTTGCAAAGTAGCCTTTGGCTGCGTCGTCTGGGGACGCTGCAGCCAGGATGGCGGCATTTGCTCTGCCTTCACATGCTCAGAGGTATCAGAGGGAATGGGATTGTTCTCCCCATTGAAAAAAATGATTTAAATTTGGTGAACGCGTTTGCAGTTCGGCTGGGGAAGGCCACTGAGACCGTGACACACAATTCTGGAGAAAGTTGCCCATTCTCCTCTTTGCCTGACTGACTCTTCCTCCTAGTTTCAAACGCAGTAATTACCTGCGGCCTCCATAACACACCCAACAGGCCTCCAGCCTCGTCAGTTCCTTGCCATCGGACTCACTCGAGTCAGCCTACTTTCATCCCTTCCCACTGCCACTGGCCGGCATCTGGCTGCCATCCTCCCTCCTCTGATTTGCTTCAATTATCTCTCATGTTGACCCTGCAGTCCTGTCTCTACCCTCGAAAATCTAATTATGTCACAGTCTTGTTTCGGTCTCTTACATGCAACTTGCAGAAAAACTTGTAAACCCAGAGGAGCCCAAAACAGACCAGCCTACCAAACAGAAAATAACAAGCGTGTTATAGGTGCCGCCCACCTATAACAGTTATTAAGACAACGGTAAAGATTCATGGACCTTATTACTTTTTATATGCACATATATAAACTCCCAAAGTGAAATTATACTGCAAGTGCTGAATCTTAACTTGTCTTTTTTACCTGATACCATATCACAGCTTATTATCCTATAAAGGGATTTTATCTGCATTGTTCTATTGTATTTCATCATAGGTATCAGTTACTGTGTGTAACCAATGCCACCACCGCTCTGTTATTCGTTTGCATTTTTTTCACTTTATAACTAACATCATAAATTACATCCTTGTTTAGACACCATTATGTCCATCCTTCAATAATTCCTTGGGATATTTTTCTTCTACTAGTATCGTTGAGTTAAGGGCCTGTACATTTATATATGTTCTTTCTCTAGGATAATATTTACTATATTTTTTCAGTTTTCACCCACACACCACACACTTTCCTACTCCCAAAAGCCTTCTCTCAACTCACACAGCCAGCTGTTTACTTAGGGGACTACACATCACATGACATCCTGAGCCTGCTTCTGTATCCTGCCCATTTCCCCCGTGGGACTTGTATTCTCCTCCAGAAAGTAGTTCATGGTGCAAAGAGGGCCCCTCTGCCTGCCTCATTGCCTGTGGCCTCTAAGACAAGATCATCCTTGTCCAGTGGACCAGATCAGGCCACAGCTAGTACCTCCACCTTGCATTTGTCGACAAATCTGTGCTCCGTGGAACTAACCCAGGTGTGGCATTGAGGGCTCCTTGACTCGTTTCTCAGTGACACTCCATTTGCCTTATAAGCAGCATCAATTCCTCTCTGATTCTGACATTAGGTTGTCTGTCAGTGGTGGTTTGCAATAGTAACAGGAGTTTTAATTTTTTTCCATATTTTTAAAGTGAGAAAATGGAACAGGTTTCCTTGAGGGCTGGGGCCAGGCGCAGTCCTGAACTGGAAGTCCACCTAGATTTCTTGCATGAGAGCATGGAAACAATCTGTGACTTAGGAACATACGTTGGCAGCAGCACGAGAATACATTCTGAATCCTCATTAAAGAATCAGGTACGAAATACGCATTTATTTTGTGAAGTCCCAGCTGCATGAAAACTCCCTCGCTTGTTTCCCATAACATTTCTGAAACTCCTGCAGTGCACAGACCGTCGTCATCATCCAGGACAGTGTGCCGTCTTTTTTTTTTTCTTGGGGCAGATCTTTTCTGGGTCACCTGCTGCTCTGACAGCTCTACACGATCCAGCATGCCAACCATCTGATTCCCCTCCTACTGACATCATAAGAGCAAAATCCCCTTTGCAGTGAATTATGCCAGGCATCAGCGTGGTCTAAGGGAGAGCAGAAAATATGTCTCCCTCTCCCCTCCCCTGAGAGGTGCAGGGAGGGCAGGGGGTGTTTGCATGCTTGGCACATGTGCCCTGAGGGTATCTACTCCCAACTCCAGCCCTCCAATAACCAGCCACTCACTGTGTAGACCCCCCTTTACAGTTATTAGGTCCTGGCATAGTTACAACCTGCCATGGGCTCTGGATAAACTCACAGAACAAACTCCATCCTCCAAGTCTCTCTGTTTCCTGCTGACCTCGGGTGCCTCCTCACCAAGCCAGCCGGCTTGGGAAAAGCATGGGCTCTGAGGTCAAACAAACCCGTGTCCAAACTAGAACTGTGTCACCTGGCGTCTGTCTACTGGTGCTTTGTTAAGGCAGAGGACTCACCTGCTGTGTTTATTCCTGGGCTCACTCCTCTAAAAGGCCCTGGTGGTACCTTTCTGGGGCCAGAAGACCCTAGAAAATCCTTTAAGTGAATGGGAGGGTAGGCATTTGACATGTTTGATGGTGCGCGAGATGTCCTGTGCAGGACCTGTCCCAGGGAAATAAAATGCCTTGGATCGTACCTCGACTGCGACTCCTCAGGGCTTCCCAGGGCTTCATTCTGGAAGTGCATCGCTTCTCACATTTCATTGGCTGGAGCGAATTACACGACCCCATCCAGAAAGGAAGACGAGGGAATGGAAAATAGCGAACATATGGCATTACTTCTGCCACAGAGTTAAGATAAGGCCACACAGAAGGTTCTGTGAGGCTGACTGACAGCTCCTTGGGAGAGGCACCGGAGCTCTGAGGGTTTTCTGACTCTTGGATGTCTCAGCGTGTGGGCTACTTCATAATCCACTTGGGCCTGACTGGCTGTCAAAAGAGGATTTCTTTGCGAGAAGGACCTGCTGGAGGCACACTCCCATTTGCTTATTCAAAGTGCTCTGCTGGCTTGGGACAGCGCTGCCTGTCTAGGCTAGAGCTTTTTGATTTTCCTAAATTAGGTGTTCTCTCTTCGCTGCCTTTCAAGCAGCCCGAATTGCGAGGCCGTGGCGTCTCTGCTCCATTCTGAAGCATCAATCAGCAGAGGGGAATGGGCAGCAATGCCAAACGCTCGCTCCGGCAGACGGGCTTCTCTCCCTCCCTTCCTCACATCGGGTGTCCCCCGTTAATCTTCCTCCAGATTCTGGGAGCACCATAAGGCTTGCCATTTGTGCTCACCTGAGCACACATCTCCACTGTGAACTGCAGACCCTGGGGCTTCTTTTCAGAGATCACTGATGCTGGGCTGAGATGGGAGGTTTGTGGTCCTGGTACAATTTCTCAGGGACATGTGTGTGGTTGTACATCCTTCAAAACAGGATCAAATCTGTACTCACTTGGCTCCGGGTCTCTATGGCACTCCTTGATGCACAGCTGAAGTCGCCAGACCGCACACCTATGCTTCCAGCCCTGACCCAGCTCTGCCTCCCTCCTGAGGCTGGTCAGGAATAGCCGATGGGGTCTTGGCTATGGAAGACCAGGGACCCCAACTTGGTCAGCCTCGGAGCTCACATCCCAGCTCTGCTAAGTGGATACCTACCGTCTCTCTGAGTTAATTCCAGGGGACCTATCACCTTTGGGAGTGCTAAGGGCACTCGAACATATGACGGTCCTTCTCTGGGGCACTTTTACAGTTGCCTCTGATGGCACCTTTGAGTCGTCACATTCTGAACCCCTGTTTCTGTTTGTCTTTCACACTGGGATTCCTACAACCACAGCCAAGTAGTGGCACGTTGTCCAATTACAGCAAGTGGTCACGAGTCTCCAAAGATGCCCTGTTTCATGTTATTCACATCCTCATGTGATCTCCTCTTGAATCCTCTCTGGGCTGTAACTCACATGTCACCAATGAAAATGGAAGAAGTGACCCTTCATAACTTCTAAACCCGAGACGTAGGAGTGCTTTTGGCTCCAACTGGTGCCCTTGAACCCCAGCTGACACCCTGCAAGGATGCTCTGGTGGGCCCCCTATGAAGGAGAACTGAGGGATCTGCCTGAAAGTCCTTGCTAAGCTCCCAGTCGTCAGCCAGCACCAACATGCCCGCTGTGACATTCAAGCCATTCCCAGCTGAATCCCAGGCATCATAGAACAATGATGAGCTGTCTCATTGGACTCGATTGATTTTCTAACCCTCAGAAACATGAGGGGAAGTCAGCTGACGTGTTAAGCCACTAGCATTTGGGGTTGTTACGTAGCAATCAATCGATGACCAGGACGAGGGACACTTGTTCACGTGAATAACATTCCCTGGAGCGGTCCAGTGGACATGGGGCCTGGCACGTGGTGCGCAGTGAGTTTGCGAACCTGCTTCTTCGGGTCCCTATGTCTGGAGGGACTTAGGACAAGGCCGGGAGAGGTGGCTGGCTTCCCAGCTGGTGGGGAGAGTTTCTGTTTTCCAGTCACAAACTGCGCGGGCTCCCCAGTTCCAGGCTTTCTTTGGGGAGAGAGTTCTGTGCTCTGGTCCTGAAGCTGAGATGTGAAAACAGAGCCTTCAACATCGCACTTAATCCCCTGTTTGTTCTGCAGAGCAGCTGCTCCCAACGTTTTCCTGCCTGAGTGTTTGCTCTTTATTTCTGGCAGCCAGAGGTTTCACTTTCTGCCTCTGAGCTAAATTATTCATTATTATTATTTTAAATGTATATCGTTTCTTCTAGAAGTTCTAATTTGGAGTGGAGGTGAGGGTAAGATACAAAGGAAGAATTCCAGAGGCTGCTCCTTCTGACATTTTAATTGAATTTCCTTTTTCTCTCGGGAATATTGTTGGGTATTTTGCTCCCTACATCATGAGACGACGCTAGCAAACCCATGGAAACGCTAACTCTTTTAAAAAACATAAACCTATTCAGAAAAAGAACAAACTTAAGGTCTAGGTTATTAAATTCACAGTTGTCTTCTATTGTTCCACCAAGATGGGTCTGACAGTTTGAATTCTGTTGCTGTGGGGACTAGGCTTGGCAACTAGTGACCACACAGGCACCTTCCCTGCCCAGTCTTTGTTTCTTTTCAACAATTGCCAAAGTGCTGTGTCCTTAAGATCGTGCCCACTCGTAATCCACCTCCGTGTAGACAGCAGCTAATGGTGCCGGGCTGCTCGCATGCATCTCCTAGGTAATGTCGACGAGTCTTTTTATTTTTTTTTCCACTTAGCTTTTAATAAAACTAGCAGATGGGGACTCATGCTGTAATATGTAGCAAGAGAATTAATATACTGAAATGTGACCCTTTGACAGAGACTAGAATGAATATAAGGTTATTGGGGCAAGCAAATGGAGAAAAAAATAATTATGGAAGGAAGAAAACTGGAAAAAGAACTAAGATGATTAAGTCTTTTGAGAAATGAATAAAAGACTCTCTCGGAAGTAATTAAGTCTCCTCCTTAGATCCACACACTGCTTTTACACCTCTCTGCTTCAAATTGTGCATCTGCTTAAAGACGCCAGTGATGGCCCAGTGCCCTACTTTACTATACCCCAACTCCTGGCCCTCAGAGGCGCCTCAGTCTGGCTTCGACCTTCCCCTAGAACAGTTATTCTTACCCTCAGCTGCACTTCTGAATCCCTGGGACCTTTATGGATCGTGGATGCCTTCTCGCATATACAAAAATAGACCCAACACTGTAATTAACATCGTTGTATAGACACTATGATACCCACCACTCAGCTTCGGTAATGGATTTGAGTTTTGAAAAGATCACCACGTAAAGAAAGGACATAAAAACAAAACAACGACCAAAGAAAACATGGCAAGGAATATAAGTGAAAAAATGGATTAGAGAAGTTAGAGTTTCAGATGGGCGTCTGTGACCTCAGACAATTTAATAAATTAATATTTCTTAAATATATGCTAGCTGTTAGAACTCTGCTGGATGCTGAGTGCAAAGGGAAAGCGAGGGTATCAAAACAAAATGAAACGAAACATAATCCTTGCTCTCTGGTGGTTCACAGTATAGTGGGAGAGATAATATAAAAAAGTAGCTATGATACAAGGCATATTACAAAAACTAGAATGGCATGGAGACCTATAAATCATTTATAATGGGGAAATAAAGAGAAGGTCATGTGGTGGATATATGTGGAAAAATTAACAGGGAAAATACTGATGCCTGGGGCCTGTCCCAGAGATGCTGAGGTAATTGGTCAGGGTACTGCAGGGCATCGGTACTCTTGCAGAGTCCCTGATGATTGGAAGAGTGGCCACTGCTGAGAGGTGTGCCGTGCGTATCGTCTTACCCACTGCTTCTATGCAGATGTGGGACAAAGGAAAGCACACTCCAGGAAGCCTGGACCCAAGTCTCAATCTCCCAAACAACCACAGCAAACAAAAGCTAACATTTCTTAGCAGGCTCTGCACTGGGCATTTCATGGGCACCACCTTAGTGTTTCCCAGCCCTGGCTGCATATTCAACTCATCTGGGGATTCTGGAAAACTAGCCAATGCCTTAGTCTGATCCCAGACCTAAATCAAAATCTTTGGTGTGGGGCCTGGACGTGAGTGTTATTTATTTATTTATTCATTCATTCATTCATTCATTTATTTATTTATTTATTTTTACAAATTTAAGTGGCTCTTACAAGTGATTTTTATCTACAGAGAGTTGAGAACCAGTAGCCTTGGACTTCATAAGGTGCCTCCAGTCTTATATTTATAAACCAGCTCCTTCACGGGTCCCCCTTTGCGAGCTGAGCAAGTCTGTTTGCCACCCTCTGAAAATGCACGTCTCTCAGCAGCCTGTTTTCTAGGCCAGGACGGCACCCCGTTTGCCCCTTTGGGAGACCTCCTGTTATCGGGACTATATTGAACTAAAAAGTTTCTGCAGAGCAAAAGAAATGATCAACAAAATAAAAAGGCAAACTACAGAATGGGAGAAATATTTGCAAACCATCAATTTGGTAAGGGATTAATATCCAAAAGACATAAAAATGTGTACAACTCAATAGCCAAAAATAATTTATTTAACTTATATGCACAAGAATTGAATAAAATTTTCCCAAAGATGATATTCAGATGGCCCACAGGTACATGAAAAGGTGTACAACATCACTAATCATCAGAAAAATGCATGTCAAAGCCACAAAGAGATTTCATGTCACATCTGTTAGAATGACCAGTAACAAAAAGACAAGATGATAAATATCTGTAAGGATATGGAGAAAGAGGGAAGTCGTATACATTGTTGTTGGCAGTGTAAATTGGTGCAGCCTCTATGGAAAACAGTACAAAAGCTCCTCAAAAAGTTAAAAATAAAACTACCATACAACCCAGCAGTTCCACTCTGGAGTATGCATCTGAAGGAAGTGAAATCTCCATCTTCAAGAGATATTTGCATCCCCGTGTTCATGGAGACACTGTATACAACAACCAAGACATGCGAACAACCTAAGTGTCCATCAGTGCATGAATGGATAAAGAAAATCTGGAATATTGTTCAGTCAGAAAGAAGATTCAACGTAGATAAATCATGAGTGCAATATTCTAAGTGAAGAAGGTCGGACAGAGGAAGACATGCTGTATGGTTTCACTCGCACGTGGATTCTAATAAAAGATTCAAAGTCATAGAAACAGAGACCAAATTGGTGGTGCCAGAGAGGGCCGTGGCGGAAGGGATGAAGGTGTTCAAAGCCTACACACTTCTAGTTATGAGATGAGTAAGTTCTGGGGACATAATACATAGTGCAGTGACTAGAGTAAACAACATTGTATTGTATATTATAACTTCTGTGGGGGGATGGATACTGACTTACATTGTGGTAATCATTTAGCAGTAGAAATACATATTGCTTTGGACACCTTAAACTTATACAGATTCTCTGTCTATTTTATCTCAATAAATTAAAAAATGTAAAATGTAAAAATTAAAAAATAATCAGAATTAAAATCAGTGAAAAAATTAAGTATGCAATTCAAAAATCTAGGGGAAAAGATGAATGAAATCTGCAGGAAAATGGTAGTTAACTCTACATATAGCTGTGGACACCTCGACACTCACGTGGCTTCACCTCTCTTACTAAACCTCTCAATTTTCTGTTTCAAGCAATCTATCAACAGGAGTGTTTTGAGGGGGGAGAATTCCTTAGTTCATTAGTAAATAGCTCTCCAGAAAAGTTATTTTCTTTTATTAATATGAGACAATTTGGCCCTTTCAGAAGCGGGAAGTTATCTGAACGTGTGCCAAAAAAATATGTTTTCTATTTTCCTTTGTCGAATACTCAATGGGAGTTACTGTCATTAACTCTCTTTCTTCATTGCATTGGACTAAAACAGATAAGCCAGTGCTGAAGATGATAAATGACTAATAAATTTTAATTGGCACTTTAGCTCATAAAATATAAACAGTCATTAAATTCATCCAGGAAATCGTTAGAATTGAAGTGCTAAAAATTACAGAATGTGCACAAATAGCAGCTTGAAGATCTTTTGGTTTCCTTCCATGCTCAAGAGCTAAAATTCCTAGCGGATATAGAGAAGAACTGAGATTGTTTTTTGGAATGGGTCAGAGATGTGGAGAAGAGGAGTAAGTTCAAACAGGTGCAAAACTGGAACAGTTCCTCCATTCAAAAGTTCTGAAAAGTGGTATGATCTTTGCTTTCAGAAATATGTCAGTGTGGCTATAATTGCTATAAGGTAAAGACAGACAAATTGGTTTTGGATTCTCTGATACGCTGGCCGCCGTGGAAGAAAATGCTCCTTTTTAAAATATGCAAATTATACTCGAGCATGTGTGTAAGCATCATAATGGATGAACAGAGAATTCCTGCCCTCGAGGAAATGGTTGTGATTTTATAACTATTGTAAGCCAATAAGGCTTTTGTTTCCTTGGAGGTTTTAAAACAAGTCTCAGTGTGGATCTCTGTTGGTGGCTTCTAGAACACCTGCCTCATAACATGTTCCATCATCATCTAGCCCTGGATTACCTAAAAGGAAGTGGGCCAGTTTGAAAGCCATAAAAGTGTCCTTTTTTTGATGAAATAAGTTCACTTCTATAACCTTTCCTAAATAACAATACTCACAAGATTTAATTGTGAGACTATTCTTCGTGGACTTGCTGATAATAACCAAAAAATTTTGGGGGAAGGATATAAACAGGGTGGTCAAACAGAGCTTCTTTGTCTAAACTTCTTTCTTGATGGAAGTAAAAACATGGAGGACACCTTATGCCAGAGACCAGTTCTTACCTGTGTCCTCTCGTCGTTCCTTAGGACAAGAAACTGATTTTATTCTGGCCGGGGGGTCCAGGTTAAAAACAAACAAACAGCTTTTTTTTCAGTTAGAGATGACAAATGAAATGCAAGTGAAAAATGAATGAGTGAGAGCTCAGGGAATGCCCGTTAAGAGGACAGATAGTTGGCATAAGCCTTTCGCGTCCTTCCTTCCTGTTGACTAGAAGGAAGGTCATGATGGCAGGAATTCTAGCAGCCACCTTGCACCGAGAGCCATCTTTACTATGAGGTGAATTTGAGGATGAAAGTTCTTTAATAGAATAGAAATATGGAGGGACCTGGGTCCCCAGCGACAGGGAGACACATTATAAGAGCTGACTGCCTACCTCCAGAATTCTTTACATAAGATACAAATAAAACCTATCAGTTTAAGCCGTCGTTATCTAGATTTTATGTATCTGTGGCTGCATCTAATTTCGACTGCTTTACCCACCAAATAAATAAAAGACCAAATGGAAATCAAAACGTTCCTCAAAAAATCACTCAAGGATATTGGTCTGTACGTAGGAGGCTGTTCTCACGAGGTGGGCCACGATGGAAAATATTGTTTAATGAAGCGCATTAGTGTCGCCTTACCTAATAGTAAGTGGTAATGCTTATTTTTCTCCCTCGGAATAGCCAGGTAGAATGTCTCTGAGCTTAGTTTTCCAAATATTTGTGTTACCGATGATGTCAGGCTGAATCTTGATGATTTGAGAATAAGTTTATGTGAAAAGTTCAGCCCTCCTTCAAAGCAACAGTTGAGAGCCAAGGACACACCTGAGCAAAGTACATTATCCTGAATAAAAGAGCTAATCAGTTGAGGGAGGCAGTGCACTTCAGGCCTTTTCGAGAACTTTCACTCTTCGGCAAGTGACTCAAAGGATTTTAAATTAATCATTGCATTTCTTTCATTTCCATAAATAAAACATTTATAGTGGAAGCAGTAAGAGCTAGCATTTATGGAACAATCGCTCTACTTTAGGTACTTCATAGGTATTATCTCACTTAATCCTCTCCATAAATCTTAGAGGTATCCCCACATTTTGGATTAAGAAAGTGATATTCACAGAAATTAAGACACTTTTTCAAAGCCATAAAGCTCGGAAGTAGAATTGCTGATATTCTGAGTCACCCAAAATGCTGGAAAAGCAAAATACTCTTCCAGAGAGGTGAGTTTGTACAAGTGCTTGTGTACTATTTGCAATGAATGGTCAGAATCCGTCTCTACAGGGGGACTGACTTATTTACATGTGGGTTTTTGGCAGCGGGTGGGTGGCCAGTGCCCCTCACGCCACGTTGTGCAAGGGTCGGCTATATTTTAAGGAGTGACTCTGTGCAGCTGTTGATAGAATAGATGTTTTGAAAAGGTCACGCACCACTTGGAGTATCGATTAAAATAAAAAGCTGAAAATGTTGCCCTTTCCAAAATTTGTAGCTTTAAATTTTGTTCACTTTTGTAGAAGCTCCCGATGCTTCCGCCAAAGGATTTGAAGTTTAAAACGGGTGAAATCTGTCTTCGCTGACATTAGTCCCTTCTCTCGCTATCTACTATTCCAGGCCCCTTCTTCTAAGAGCACTTGAAGCTCAGTCACACCAGGAGGCAGGGCACCGAGGGAAGCGTGAGACACGTTTCAGTGTATTTTCACTTTACCAGGCATCGGAGAAGTGGTTCTCTAGTGACAAACATTTCGGCTAATGTCAACAGTTCTGGGAAACCTTGGGACAGGGGAGGAGGACTTCCAGGTGTCCTGCATGGTAGTTGTCCACTACTAAGGCAGCCCTGGTGTCACCGTGCCAGCTAGAAATCCAACCAGCTGGTCAGCTACCGGTATTTGTGAGAGCCTCATAGCGCTTTCAAACGTCCTTGGGGGTTTGTATTTGGCTCTTACATTCTCCCACCTCCAGTTACTTTTACGCTTTAGCTGGTCAATCCAACTCATTTATTAAACACATTGGCCCAGCATCTCAGTTTTGCTCCATCCATCCAGGCTTCCATTATTCTGAGGGGTTCGATGTGACAACGGATCCCTCCCCCCACACGCTGGCCCCTTGGGGAGGTGCCTCTTATAATTAATCAGAAGCTCAGAATTGGAAGAGAGACTGCCTGGATTTGAATCTCTGGTCTACCCCTCATTGCATGACCTAGGGCCAGGTCTCAATCTCTTTGAACTTTAATTTCCCTGTCTGTAAAAAGGGGATTATGGCAGGGCAAGGTCATAGGACTATGGTGAGGAGTCAATGGGGTAATCGACATAAACCATGTGGCACAGAGGCATTTAATATTAATATTAAATAAATTTAATATTAAATGGTAAGCATTTAATAAACTTTAACTTCCATTATTGTGGCCTTTTTGCTAATGACTTTCCCTGCCACTGCATCTTAGTATCTCCCTCAGTATAAGGGACACGGAATCACACCATCTCTACAGCATTCACCTGAGAATATCTTGCTCCTTGAACACATCCTCGCTTCCTTCCAGCTCTTCCGTTCAGGTGTTCTCACCAGTCCCGCCTTAAGACTTTGTGGGGCCTCTACGTTCTTCTGATCTGTTCCACCTTCATTTCTCCCTTCAGCCCTGAGCTCTGCCATCCAACCCCCTTGCCAACAAGTATAATTTCCTTGCTTGGCTGTGTTCCCATGCTCTCAGCAGAACCTGGTCATGGAGGAATTTAAATCTCTGTTTTCTTTCTACCCCTTGGGGCCGGCTCCACGCCAAAGGCGGTGGTAGCTTGAACCAAGCTTGCAGGACAGAGGATGTGCTCGAGGCAAAGCCTGAACATTTTAGCAAGGCTTCTGAAGCTGCCAGTTATTGCTGCCCCTCATTTCCTGCCACTACCTCTCATCAAGGCCCTCCATCTCCTCCTGCTGTGTCCCGCCCATCCTCCGATGCACCTAACTCTTTCCCTTTGTTATGGACTGAATGTTAGTTTCTCCCCCAAATCTAACCCCAGCGTGACTTTGAAGACAGGGCCTTGACAGGAGTGAGTCGTGTTAAATGCAGGCAGGAACTGATCTGACAGCGTTAGTGTCCCAGTTAGAGACACACCGTAGAGCTTGCTTTTCCTCTCTCTCCATGTGCAGCTGCTGAGGAAAGGCCACATGAGGACATAACAAAAAGGCCGTGCCCCACAGGAGCCCACCCTGCTGGCTCCCTGATCACACACTTCCAGCCTCCAGACTCTGAGCAAACTAATTCCTGTTGTTTAAGCTGCTCAGTGTCTGGCATTTCAGACTAAGCAGACTGAGACACCCCCTACTTGATGCCAAGGGACAAAGACCTGTGACATTGTAGTCATATTTAGGCAAATGCATTGGCAACGCAGGGACACGGTAATGCTAACCACACCTTTCTGTGACAACAGCTCCGTCGTGCTGAGTTGAAGCCAGCGGCCTGCTGTAACATCATCCTTACAGGACCAGTGTCTTGTCAGTGGTTTCCCCCTCTCGTATAGAGAAGCCTAATATATGGTCCTCTGACGAAAGAATTTTAGTGATAAT
Source organism: Cynopterus sphinx (assembly GCA_030015415.1). Lineage (NCBI taxonomy): Eukaryota > Metazoa > Chordata > Mammalia > Chiroptera > Pteropodidae > Cynopterus > Cynopterus sphinx. Next base: position 5,523,580 of record CM057391.1, read on the forward strand.
ATGCTTATCTTGCCATTCTCCCTTAATCTAAGTGGTCATCTGACAATCAGGAAGACTTTGAGTTACAAGGGCTGGACTTGATATCACTAGAAAATTTTCCATTATGTTTTAATTCTCATCGTTATTGTTCCTGACACCTATAGTGTTCATTTTGAACTGCATACATAATAAAAGAAACTGGAAAGGCCCTAACATAGCAACTTCTTTAAAGAGAATGAATTTTGAAACTTTCCAGCGTGTGATTTTTCTAAACCGTTGTCAGTGTGAAGCTCTCTACCTCTCTGCCCCGACTCTCCCCAAACCCAACTCAAAATGCTTCACTCACATATTGAAGGTGGGATTCAGATTTTAAGGGCGAGATATAATTTTATAATGGCACAAGATTAGCAAATTTGATTGAAAAATGTTTATATATTGACAGTTATAAGCCAGTGGCCTTTAGGCCAAATCTGGCCTGCACCTGTGCTTTGATCAGCACAGCCTGTGACAAAAACTGAGTCTGAATGCCTTTAGGTGTGAGTCTCCTCCATCCTGGATGCATCTTTGCTTGTCTCTTCCCCAGGCTCTTTCATACACTTCTGTTGCCTACTCGCCTAAAGGCATTTGAGATTACAGTACAACCCCTCCTCTATGTGGAGGTGATGTGTTTGGTAAATAAAGTTTTCATTGAAATAAACTACATAAAATGCCCAAATCATAAGTATATGCTTTGGAAAATTATCACAAAGAGAACACATCCGTGGAACTATGATCAGGGTTCTTAGATACAACGCTACTAGCACCAGAGGCCTGTCTTTCGTTTGTGCAAATTCTAGGACAAAACTTGTCATAAGGTAGACATCGAAAGAGGAGCAAAAGTAGAAAAGTGAAGATAAGACACAAGGCTGGAGCAAGGTAAATTGAGAAGTTTTTGGTGGAGCTAAAAAATGTGAAACTATATAATATTGGATTTTAAGGGCCTTGCTTTTCTATGATCCTGGGTATGACCTCATGTCCTCTCAGCATGCCCAGTGGTGTTACTACGCGTCACTTACATTTCAAAAGCAATGCCCACAAACTTCAATTGGCAAGGCACTTGAGACTTCACATTTATTATTAAACGGAGATATCTCTTGCCCATTTTCTGGGATCTATTCTGTAAGCTCATAATATGCTATGATAGGCTAATATCACCTTAGTCAACGATAGAGGTTGATGTGTAGGGAGAGTGGAACCCTCTAGAACCCTTTGGTGGCACTGATTGGTATTTTCAAATCTGTTGTCTAGTAAATTATTTTTGTAATGGAATCTTACGAGTATTTAAATGTGTTAAATGTGATGCAAGAAACGTTCAAATATGGGTTTTACATCCCTGCAGAAATGACTTCCAATTCTGCTGATGCCATTTGGACTGAGACTCCTATTTCCAGGGGGAAAGGAATTGAACGTTAGGAGCCAGAGGAGTTTTCCACACAGCTCACTCCTCTCCCTCCTGCACGGTTTCTCACCTGTGACGGCCAGTTGGGTCACAAAGAAGGTCATTCTCGACTTCCTCTTCCTCCTCCAGGTGGAGAACAGCACGGTGGCGTTTCCGACAATGGTGAACACGAAGAGGACCCACAGAGTGATCAGCTGCTCTGTCTGGGGGAAAAGAAGCAACACAAAACCGCTGTACTTTACAGAGTCAAGGCTCAGGCTTCGGGGCTGGGAGGTCGTTCTCCTGTCTCATGTCCCCGCCTGTCCAAGCTTTACACTGCAGAGGCCAAAGACACGTGGTCCTTATTTACACTGCTAGCAGTGGACTTTGCTGCAACTTAAAATTTAAAAAAATCTCTTCGGAAATCTATGCCAAGAGACCAAAAGAGTATATATTCTTAGGCCAAGCAATTTCAAGTCTACGTGAAAGAACTCAAGGTGTGATAAAGATCACGGTAATTGCAAAGATGCTGTACTTACTGTAAGAAGAAACTGGAAATTGTTTAAAGATAACAGGGGAGTTAGGTAAATAAGATACTTCAATTCGGTGAACTAGTTTGTAGCTATTAACAAGGACAGCCATAAAGATTATGTGCTAACATTTAAAATGCTTATCATGATAGGTAGAAAAACATGATAAAATTATATATTGGATATGACAACTCTAAAATTATACACGTAGGAAAAAGACTGAAGTGCACTGAAATGTTAATAGTGGTTATTTTGGGGTTGTGCGATTATGGGTTATCTTAATCTTTTTCCTTTGACAGCATTTTTAAATGGCAGGGTTCCACTGAATAAGATAGAGTTAGTAAAAATGAAAAAAAAAAAGGAAAATAAGAAAAGAAAAGAAAAAGAAGAGAAAAGGAAAGAAAAGAAAAAAGAAAAATGCAGGACTGCTACTCATTTATAAATGCCACGTCCTTCGTAAAGTGTTCTGTGGTTCCTTCAGATTTGGGCAGAACCCTGGTGAGACTGCACGAGGCTAAGACCACGTCTGAAAAGTCTTTAGTGCTTCTCCGGCTTGGAGGAGATGAGGAGGAGAACCTGAAAAACTCTCCTTGTGACGGCGACATGCCTCATCCTACCTCACAGGTTTCGGAAATGTCCAGCTGGAGGAAGTCTCCCCTCCCCCCGACTACTGTTGCTTTTTGGAGTCTTCCTAAAACCTAGGTTTATGTATTTGTTTATCAATTCATTCAACATCAACTAACGGTTTGCAGTGTAAAGACATTGAGGCGACGAGAGAATACAACATGCAGAGGGAGTAAGCTATCCTCGGCCAGGGTTAAATCCTGTTTCATCCGGCAGGGCCACTGAGTATGAAAACACTTAGTTGTGTTTTGAGTTCATAGTGTTCTTATCACAGACATGCACACACACACGAATCTTAGGGCAAGGTGAGGACTTGGGGGATGGTGGCAACGGGAATTGGGCAGACAAGCCTGGAGGCACTCGAGCATCACACTCAGGTGAGCGACTCGTGTAAAGCGGGTGGCTATGAACCCGACAGCCGTCTGGCTCTGGATCGGATTCTTTGCTACTCGCTTGATGTGCGATAACATCGGTAAGTGATAACCTCTCCCAGCCCTATTTTCTCATTTGTAAAGTGATGATGAAAATAAAATCTGCCTCGGGAGACGTGTGATGAGCAGATAGCCTGATAACAATGGAGATTTCCAGCTGAGTGCCCGAAGCGTGGTAGGACACGCAGTAAAAATTGCTTTTATCGCCTGCCTCAGTTTCATGGACTGCCTAAAGGCTTGAGAAGTGATTTAGAAATGACCCAGAACCTTTTGAAGAACGATGCTCGAATTCATTCTGTTTATCCTATTTCCACCTTTCCTCGCAGGCCTTGGGAGGTGCGGGCCAGGCGCTGCACCTGCACCCCCGCCGCCCAGGGGCTGAGGGAGCCCCAACACCTGTTTCATATGCTCGCGGAACATAGTCGGGGATGAAATGCCCCCCAGTGGTCATGTGAGGCAAAATTCCAGGCCAATGCTCAAAACTGAGTAAAAGATGTGAAATTTGCAATTTTTCAACAACTAAAGACTCAGTCTAGAGAGAGTCTTTTCAACCCTGCACATGGTTGCAGGCTCATGGCTAATTGGTTTTCAACCTCAAGTTATTGAGACCAGGACGTGGCATCAGCAATGTTCAGATCAGAAAATTCCAACCCGGGATCTTGAGGGGTGGATAGTAAGCAGCATTGCAGTGTCCCCTGGAGGATGCTGGTGCTGCCACACGGCTGAGGCCTGCGGTTTGACTCCAAGGGACATGATTCCAGGGATGACCGTGTGGGCGGGCTTTAGGTCAGGGTCGCCGCTCCAGGCTGGCGTTCTGTCTTCCTTGTAGAAGGTGCTTAATCCACGTCTGTTGGATGGATACATGGTTGATGACAAGTGCAAGGGCACATATAAGTATAATGGAAAAGGTTATTTGGAGTGAGAATTATCTCAGGCAACATGGGACATTTCCTTGGGTGACTCTAGATGAAACTGGATGACAGACTTGTCTGGAGGGAAGGACATGATTTATTCAAACCCAAGGAGTCATGGCCCTGTTTTCTAGAACAGTCCTAGAAACTGGAACAACAACAACAAAAAAAGCCTAAACACTCGTAGAGTGAAGGGGAACTCACATGATCTGAGCGACTCACGTTAACCCAGCACCTGACCCGTTGTTTGTACTGTATTGTAGGTGATTGGCATGTGCTGAGCATCGTCAGAGACACTTTTCTTTGGCTTCATCATCACAACCTGGCCAATAGGATGTCACTGTCCTCGATCTTACAGGTAAGAAATGGGGGTCAGAGAAGTTACTACCCATAAGTGGCGCAGCTGGGTTTTGAGCATCGCTTTGCTTGACTGGAAGGTTCATGCTCTGATTATCGTCATGGTTTTCTGTTCTAATTTGGGGCCAGAGACAGTGAAGTCGCTGCATTTACATTCAGTTTTCAAGTGGGAAGCAGATCTTCCTTTTTCCTCCTGATTTAAACTTGTCTGAAGCTGGGCTTCTGGAGCTGGATTAGTTTATGACCGCTTCTCCCCACTAGGGCTGAGCGTAAGGTCAATGCTCAACATGAGACGGGATGGACGGACACTGGAGCAGTGTGCAGCTTTCACACAAGCACAGCCATAAATGTCACAAAAGACGCAGCTGCACCGTCTGGCCCAGAGAGCACAGAGATTTCTGTACCCCTGACATTTCCGTGGCTCATTTTAGGATTATTGTTATTTCTGCGATGTTGAAGATGAGTATCTCAAACATGGGAATAAACAAACACATCTTCCTTTCCGAGAGAGGAAATGAAGTCTCAGAAAGGTTATACCTCAGCCCCAGTTCTCAGCGAGCAAAGCAACTCTCCTCTCCCGTCACCGGGACCTGAGTGTCACCTGTTCCTCACGGCACCCAGGCTCTGAGGCCACTCAGAACCGCATTAATTTGTGCGGGCGGGTTAGAAATATCCAAAGCAAAAATCTGAAAGTGCCTGATGGCACTGAAGATGAATCGCAGTGTGACACAGGGAGCACAGCATTTAAAGCGAGGCGGGTAGAAGCGGACGGCAGAGCCTTGGATTTCTTAATTAGACTCGGGAGATGAGATAAGGCCAGAGGCTCTGGAGAGCCCTGGGTGGTCGTTATGTCTGAACAGTTGGAAACTTCTCATTCAGAGGCTGGTCCCAGCTTCTCTGGTGTCTTGGCCCAACTGCCAGGTACTAACAGCCAGTAACAGTCACCGGGAGGCGTGTAGGTGGGACAGGGCTTGCTCAGGAGGGTCTGTCTTGGCTTCCTCTGCACAAACCCCTCTCCTGATGATGAGCCTTTTGAAAATCTACATCTTCACCACCCTTCCAGGGACACAGCTGGGGGACACCCTTGTAAATACAATTGAATTATTGTCATCACAAGCATCCATGGGCAGTCACCTTCTCTACCTGTTTTACCTAGAGCTAAGGAATTCTAGTTTGGATTACCCAGGATAGTCTTTAGTTCTAATATGCAGTTATAAAAAATATATTAGTCTTTTTGATCAATTACTATTATAAAACGAAATAATATGAAGCTACATATGAGTGTGAATGTTCATTTGTTTGATATTTTTGTAAAGCTTTTCCTGTCATTAGAGGTATCTGGAACAGGGGAGGAGGTTGCAGTCTCTGACTGGAGGCTGGTGGGACAGACAGCAGGCCTCCCAGGTGAAGAGCAGAGAATGCGAATGTGATGGGAGATACTGTCCCACTTGGGTCTGCTGAGGTTGACAGCAAGGCTGTGGTCCAAGGTGATTCCCAGTAGCTGTGGACTGAGCGTCATTCTGTGAACTGTCATCTAGTATCTTAGAGGGGAAAGGCATTTACCTTGAGGGAGAGCCTTGGCATATATATTTTGGAGTAGAAATGATACTCAGGCCAGGAGTGGGAGACTGTCCTTGAAATCATACTGCCGTGAACATGATTATCCTGGTTTGCATTCTGTGCAATCGAGATCAACAAACGTTTATTGAGAATCTAGCAGCAGATTTCAAAATACCGTGGGGATATAAGGAAGGCTAGGGCAGAAACTCACAGTCTGATGGAGAAGGCATACATGTAAGCAAACATTTACAGTGTGACCTCTTGTGATAGAGATGTTGTAGAATCTCAAAGAAGGCCTAGGGAGTGGGACTTGAGGACAGGCTGGTCACAGTTGGTCAGAAGGAACATCCTGGAGAAATTAACGTGTAATTTGAGTCTGAGAAAATGAGTGAAAGTAGCCAAGCAAAGAAACAGGGCAAAAGTATGGGTGAAAGCAGGGGGTAAAACCTCTCAGGTTAGTGGGGATGAATAGGGGACATCCGTAAACATTAGGTGTGGCCCTAGAGCACAGAAAGGCTTATAACGTGAAGTTGGACCAGTGTCCTAAAAACCAGCTATTTCCAAAATGGGGCAAGGTCCACCCTGGGTCTTTGTCCCGAGTTAGAAGAACTTGCTTCCAAGAGATTCGTCCCAGTGTAGAATTTTCTCCAGTCGCTTTCACTGCCTGACAGGCCTTTGCTCAATCCCACCATCGCAGGTGACAATAAAACTGGAAAGCAATTCTCTGCCTAACATTTGTTTCCTATGTTCACATTAAACAACTGCATTTCTCTTTCGACTCTGACCAGAAAGGGTTAATTATCATCGGTCTGGAGTCTTTCAGCATTTACCGCCTGGGTCTAGTTCGTGTTTAATTAGTGATGTTCATTTCCCATTGCCTACTTTTCTCATTCCAATCAGAGTACATTGGTGGGACTCCATCTGCCCAGCTGTCTGATCCAGCTTTCTGGTTACTAGTGAATCCTCAGATTTCACCAGAAGCAGAAACGCCAGTGTCCCACATTTATCCTAATGTGACCCCCTTCTTGTGATTCATTCTTGATCCTAAGGGGACCTCCAGGTTAATCATGACCTGGATGTACTAGAAACTTTGAGATAATTAAATTCTGGGATGCCATCTGAATGCTAATAACAGACCAGACCAAAGATGTTGGAAATCTTCTGGAAACCCATCAGGCTCCGAGTCCAGGTAGTAATTAATATTTGTTGAACAAACAAATGCAGTGTCATCTGCTGTGTACCAGGAACTAAAGTGAATATCTAAATTGCTCTCTGAGTTCTCAGACCCTTGAAATATAGAAAACTAACATTTGGATAAATCAGGTCCAAATTTCTACAACGTGATGGAAACCAACGTCATTACTATGTAATTAAAATATCAAGAAACTATTCTTCCCGATGATCCATATAATTAAAAATTCAGACTGCAAGAATTTGTTTGTTTGTTTGTTTTGTTGTTGTTCTGGAGGTGCAAATAAACAGAGTAAAGTGACTGGGCAACCTTTCTGCTGAGGGCTGAGCTCAGCGCTGACCCTGAGACTTTCAATCTATAGTTTCTGGTCCATCCAGGAGGCTCGAGACAGGTACGAAAAGAAACCCAGGGGAGCTAGCAAGGGGAAGAGCCGAAGGAGATGTGACGCTGGGGCAGGAGCTGAACATCTGGGCGAGGAGAAAAAGCGGGGAAAAGGGCACGAGAGGGGCTCAGAATGAGGATTCCAGGCAGAACGCCCAGAATTGCTGCTCATAATGGTTTCATATTCTGTGCTTTTAAATAGAGTAATTGCTTAGCAGAGTTTGTGTGCACCCAGTTCATGTAGTAGGATGTCTATCTTGGTTTCCATTTGCCCCATCATTCTGATGCCTGCATTTCCAGGTCTCCTATAAGCTGCATGAGTCTTGCTAGCCTCCCCCACCCAGGATGGGACTCCAGTTCCTGCACCTCTCGTCATTCACTCCATGGGAGTCTATCCGAAGTCTACAGATACGGCTGCCTGCGTGGCTCCCAGCATCACTCCTTTGATTGGGGTGGGTTGGCCACATCACCTTGGGCCTGATCACCTGAGCCAGGGCCAGTTTCCTGGGCCAGGTTGGGCCTCCGGCCTGACACCTGCCTCTGTTGAATCCACTTTCCTACTCTTCTCCACTTGTCATGGAAGTCTAAGTATGCTTTGCGGTTCGGCCCATCAAAATGATAATAGAAAAATGACACAAGATTGGAAAATGGATTTTCAAAGGAATAGATAATTCACAAGTTGCAAGCCTACTTCAGCAATCGCTCTTCAGATCTCAACTGGGAGTGGGAGAAAAATTGGAAGGAAACTGGTAAGAGAGAAGGAAGCATGAAATGAAATGGAAGAACCATCCATCACATCGCCCCCACTGAATCCTTGAACTCTGCTGTGGCTCTGAAAGTGCGTAACCTTAATTATTTAAAGATCACTCTCCTCTCCCACACAGTTCTCTACTGCAGGGACGCCGGCAGCAGCAGAGATCCTTGTGCATGTGGTCCTCGGGGAACAGTGCATTATCTGGAACTTCCCCTCCCCCCTGTGTCACACTCAGCTGTCACAAAGGCCCCTGCTTGCCGATGCGTTTTAGAAACTCCCTTAAGGTTTCTTGCAGAGGACATTGATCCTTTCATTTGCTCTTATGGAAATATGATGGGCACAATATATTTGAGAGTCTACATGGTACATTTTACATGATTTTTTTTGTCATTTCTAATAATAAAAGTAATATGTGCTCTCTGTCAAAATTTGGTAAAATATAAAAAGCGTACAAAGATAAAAACCCATCTTCCAGACAGAATTTCTCACTTTCCCACTTGGGCATATTTTTTTTTTATGTTTTCTGGGTATAAAACTTGGAATATATCATGTATACAGTTTATTGTGCTTTAATGAAACTTTTAGCATTGAACAAGGAGCATAATAATAGGTACATAATATTCCATCCTAATGGTTATGTCATATGTTAATATTTCATCCTATGGTTATGTCACAATTTTACTCTTCAATTATCAGGTGGTACTGAATAAAACAACCTAACCCATGAGACCGTGTCTGTTTCTTTGAATATTTCTTTAGTGTACTTCTGGTTCGATCCTGCAAGTAGAATTAGTAAGCAGAAGTCCAAAGGCATTGTTAAAGCTTGCTGCATTATCACCGAATTGCTCTCTGGAAAAGCTGGGTTAGTTGTCCTGATTTACTCTTTCATGAATAGTTTTATAAAATTGTCACATGCTCGAGGTAACATTTCTCTTTAATATTTACCAATTTCATATGTCTTATGTTGTTTCATTGTTAAGTGTGTATTGTTCAGACCACTGACAAACAGTTTTCTATGTTCTTTTGACTCTGCATTTCATCTAAATTTTGAAATTTTCTTGGCTCATTTTTTTCTATAAGAAATGTGTGTTTTTATTTATATAAAATATATTTTTTTCTGATCTCTATATGTTAAGGACTTTAATCACATTATACTTGTTTTTATTAGCTATAATACATATTTTTATTGTAAATATTTTGCTAAGGTTTTTGTTTCCCTTTGAATTTTATTTTTAGTCTTAGAAAGCCCTTGCTCATCCAAAAATCAGTCTGGTAATTTGACTGTTTTTCTAGGTATGTGGGTGACACAGAAGCAACAAACCGTCAGTCGCCAGAGGGAAGTGGGTAGGAGCATGAGCGGAAAAGGGGAAGGGCGTTAAGAAGGGCGAACTTCCCATTATACAATAAGTCATGGGATTACTGTGCAGCATAGACAACATAGTCATCAATATCGTAGTAACTACGTACGGTGACAGGTCGGGGCAAGACATCGTGGTGATCACTGTGTAAGGTATATACGTGTTGAATCACTATTTTAGACACTTCAATTAATCCAATGTTGTAAGTCAACTATAATTTTAAAAGATCTCTGGGAGGCGATTCAATATTAAAAAAAAAAAGTTTAGCAGGCTGAAATCATTTTAGGAATACTCATTGAATTAACGTGTTAGTGTACCAGCCCCTTAGGGCAGTGATGCATCCTCTCTGGGTCCCTCTCCTGGTACCCAGTACAGGGCTCTACCCAGGGCAAGCAGCTGTGGTCTCCCCGTTCATGGGAGAGGCACAGTGTTTGCTTGACGCGTCCAGAGGCAGCAGACAGGAGTCACGCGTGACTGCCTGATTGAGACCCTGGATGCATTAACCACACTGAAGATGACCCTGTGGCCCACGGGTGGTGCCCTCTGCGCTGGGCACCTTCCCGATCTGTGGGACTGAGCTTCTACAATCAGGCAATGAACACTTAAATGAAGATCCGGGGTGTGAGTGTTAACACGTGCCTTTCCCAGTACCTTCCTGGTGGCTTGGGGCTCAGGCGTGATGGTCTCCGAGCCTCACATGCGGAACCAGAGCTGGTGGCATGGGAAGGGGAAGAGGAAGACTTCGGATACTGTTTGCTTTTGGTCTACAGATCTGTCTGCAGGCTTCCCCTCCCATATGGATTGCTGCGGTGTCAGGGATTCCCCCAAACCATGCTGTCTTTAAAGCCCAGACCCAGTGGCTTGTAGAACAAGGAGGAAGGCTCCATCCTCTCTAAACTGTATTCATGGATTTATGGAGACTTTGAAATAAACAGAATGCTTCTTGATGTGCTCACTTGTTTAATAAAATATCTACCGATGTTCAATCGACTCTGCGTCAGACACTGTACTAGGGGCGGTGGGGTCTGGAGCTGCCCCTAACTAACTGGCACCCCGTGTGCATACGTGTGGCTGTCTGTGCTCATGTGCACACGTGGGTCTGTGCGTACGTGTTTATGTCTGTGTGTGACTACGTGTTTGTGTGTGTAGGTGGAGATGGATTGTGCAGGTCCAGAGATGGAGCACGTTGCTCAGAGATTCGAAGTGCCTTGGGATCCTGAAAAGTGATGCTGTGGACTATTAAACGAACCTGACGGCTTTGCAGAAGACGGGGAATTGAGCTGAGATGTGATGTCAGAATGAAACAGCGTGGGAAAGCCGTTTCTGCCAGAGGTAACCAGGATTGCATTTCCTTAGACTTAGTGAGGCATTCGATGCAGTGAGGAGGTGCAGCGTGCGAGGCGGGGAGCAGCGAGGGGGGTCGGTCAGACCTGAAAGGCCAGGAGGCCGGGCCAAAGAGCTTGGCTTTTACCCCGAGGAAGGTGACAGTCCAGCCTGGGGTCAAAGCAGTGCTCTACAACCCCCCACAAAGGCGTTCAGTGAGGCCGCCTTTCCCACGCCCGTCAGCTAACTCATCCTTGCCAGTGGGATCGGAGTCCAAGTCCTGCATCGTTTCAGGCCAAAGCAGATAAGAGAAGGTTTGCCATCTCCCTGGGAAACCACTAAGACAGGTGACCTGCTTACATCTATGATGTGAGAAAAAAATAAACCTTTGGTGCGTTAAACCACTGAGGCTCAGGGTTAGTTGTTCCTGTTGCAGAGCCTAACCTGTCCCAGCTAAAATCAGCAGAAAGATCCTATTTTAATAGTTTCCTCCCTCCCTTCCTTCCTTCCTTCCTTCCTTCCTTCCTTCCTTCCTTCCTTCCTTCCTTCCTTCCTTTTTTTCTCTGGTTAGGGCATAATTTCTCTTCATGGAGTGGGCCATTAAGGTTGTCTAGATAGAAATGAGACATTATACCATGATGATAAAATAAGAAATGGAATCTTCTCTAAATATCTTATTCTGCATTTTTCATGGTCTAGTTGAAAGAGAGAAACAGCTCAATTTGCCACCCATTTTGAGGACCTGATGCACGCCGAAGCCTTCCTGGGGCATTTCCACCTGCGACAGGCTCTCGTGGAGTCTGCAGCAACGGGTCACCTCTCAGTAAGTAGCTTTGAGAACAGAGTGAAACGACGTATTCCTGGAGATATAATAGCTCCCACTTATGGAACTCTGTACCCCAGGCCACTCCCTGTCCTTAAGGGTTTCACAAGCATTCAGTCACTTAAGTTTTCACGACCACCCTCTGCAAGGCATTCAGTTATTAGCATCATTTGTTAAATGAATGAACCAAGGCACAGGCAGGAGCAAACCGCCAAGGTCACATAGCTGGACAGTGGTGACACTGGGACCTGACCAGTCTGGCATTAGAGCTCGTGCCTCACTAAAATGATGAAGATCTGAGAACCTGAGTTTAGCTGGGATGACTAGGCTGCGTTTTCTCCAATCGGGTAGACTGAGAGGTCCAGAGAGAAGCTACATTCAATTACCAAAAAATAAAATTACATTCCTTGTCCCCTTGAGTTCATGGCTCGAAACATTCTTACCCACTACACAGACAGGAAATTATCTCAAGGATGTCAGGATGACATTTCGAAGCGTTAATGGATGGGCTCTTTCCCACTTCTTTGATAAAACCACCCCAGCCAGGCAGCCAGAGAGCTTTAGTCCATCTGCATCAGGGTACAACCTTTATCAATGCAGCCAAAGAGAAAGAAGTCAGCATCAGGCTTTCAGGATGCCTCACGGAGGATGTCATAGCAGCGTGAAGAGAAATGGCATTTTCCCCTGCAAAAAGATGGGTCTCTTACGCATCCAGAGCAGAGGGCCTAGCATAGGCTCAGCTCCCCACAACAGAGGCAGGATGCTAAGAGATGCAGGCGTGTTAGAGGGTACAACAGGGGTATAGGGCGTGAGGAAAGCTAGACATGGATGAGGGCATATTATACTGCCACCTGCACAGGTTGGCACTAAAAGAGAGAGGATGAGACAACACCGGCTAAGTTGGAGAGCCCAGGGTTAGAAGGGTGTGCACTGTATGGGAACCAGGGAATGGCAACTCCTGGGAATTTTTCCACCTATCACGGGGAGGGAGTTCTACCGTTATGATGGCCCCATGGGTAGGAAAAGGACCAGAGACAATGCCACCTTGCTTCTGCTGCCCAGAGCTGGAAGTAAAGAAGTGAAACTTTTCATGCCCAGCAAGGACATAGGAATTTAGCCAGGATGGAGAGGGCGAAAGAGGGAGCTGTGAGCATGTGTGTCCCCGAGGGAAATGTGACAAAGGGACGCTGTGGGAGAAGGCAGTGCAGTCCTGACCTGGGCCGAATGGCCCCAGGATGACCATTCCAAAGGCCAGACAGGGGTCTCTATCTCAGCTGCCACCATCTGCCCACACCCCTTCCCAGGTGGGCGCCCTCCCTCACCCCTACCGCACCCATGAGCACACTACGAAGCGCATCCCTTAGAGCTTCCACGCCTTCCTGAGTCACAAGATGGGAAAACCCTCCAGGGGCTGAAAAACTGTGTAATGACCGAGTTTCCTCTGAATTAACTAAGACCATGTTGCCTGCCACAAGATGCGTTACTTACACAAAGAGAAATGTAGATGAAGTTTTCCTTCTTCGCGTCTACCTAGCTCGGGAGCTGCACGTTGTCCTCGCAAAGCCAGCCGGCAGCGCCTGTGCCTTTCTCGGTGATGCAGAGTGAAACTGGACATGCAGAGTCCAGCTAGGGCAGGGGACTCGAAAGAGGAGTGCCAGTTCTGCGTAGCAGAAACAGGCAGCGGATAGGAGACCTTTAATAATTATTTCACCGAACAGAACCAGTCGTAATCTCCTAGGAACAGCTGCACTATTCACTGGTGGAAACTCAAGCTGAACACACGGAGTAGAACTAATTAGGGGAAGACCACAAAGTCCATCACGTCAACACAAGACCCCTTGTTACGACTGGCACTAAAGATACACTAAAAGGTCAGGGATGGAGATGCTGGGACAGGCATCGCTGACATCGTGCTGGGAACCAAGGCGGGAAGGGAGACAAGCACAGCCCGACGGGGAAGGATGGCGCCAGGTGAGAGGCAGGTGAGAGGCAGGTGAGTGGGCAGAGAGGAGAGGAGGCGAAGCGGCAGTCACTGGCGCTGAAAGTGCTGGCCCTCTGGAGCTCGAATGAGTTCTCACAAACGCACCGTCAACCTACACATGGTGAAAACAAAGCCAGAACAGTACCCTTAAGCTGCTTAAGCTGAGCACTTGCTCGAAGCCTCGGGTGAGCTCACTGAGACGTGGGTTGAACTGGAGTTCGCTTTCATGGCACGAATGGAGGACGGGCATCTTAGGGAAATGAACAGTAAGACGGCGGGCATGGCGAGTGAGCCAACGAGGGAACAAACCGTGTCCGGTCCCCCTCAGGCACTTGGAAGCCACATTCACAGATAAACAATAGCTCCCTAATTGCGCATCATTTGTAACTACCCAGTAAAGGAGATTCGGTGCGAGATAGTCACCAGGTCCTAGTTAACAGTCTGGGTTCGTGGCTCTTTCTCCCCTCACCGAGGAGAAATAAAAGGAAGTTCACTCGCATTATTTATACTTTAGGCAATTTACTAATTGAGACAGATTTCCTTTCCAGTCCCTTTGAATTAATTTCCTCATCGTTAAGGTTAGGAAACATTGCTAGTGAATCCGTGGGCCAGGCTAAGGCTGTGATGAGAGGCTCTTATTTCATCCTCGCCTTCCATTCGAACAGCTTTGCACGCAGGCACCCCCTTCCCTTTCTGATGAGCCAGACCCGCCCTCCTTAAAAGCTTCTGGTAGATTCTCGCAGCCATATCATTCCTTAAGGCTGGGGTTTAGGGACTGAGGGGGTGAGCTAGACAGGCCCTTGAAATGAGAAACTGTGAAGTAAATTAGGGCCTGAACTGAGGACCTTGAACCCAGGGCCACACAGGGTTAGTCCCATGGGGTTCATGATAGAGGAAGCAGGTGACGAACTCGCTCCCGGCGCCTCTGCTATTATCCAAGGTCGTGGCAGAGAACATCAGAGCAGTGGGGAGTGGGGCAACACCTTGGGGTTGGCGACGGGAAGGAAGAAAGGCTGTAAGCCGGTGAAGGAAAAGCTAGTAAGGCCTGGACAGGGATGTCGTCTCCCCTGCCAGCAGAGCTTTGGGGTTCGGAGGAGAGCAGGAAGCTGAGGTAGCAGCCCCGGCATGGAGACTGAGGCTGAGACTGGGTGAGGCCGCGATGCGGTGGACGCGGATGCCCAGGGCTAAGCCAGGTGTGCGGTGCCAGGCTGCGGTGCCACGACTAGGTCCATGCCCGCCCCCTCTTCTGGAATCTATAACATACCTTGGTCACACCAGCCTAGGAATGAGATAAGAACGGGATGAATGTGCCCGCAGAGAACGACCTTGGCAAGTCTGGCCAGTGGCGACCTGGCAAGGCAGGGGCTGACATGCGGAGGAGAAAAGAAGACCCCCCACCTCTGTCCCTGAGAAAGGACGCTTTCTGCCACCCAGGCTGACAAGAGGAAGGCTCCTGACAGAAACAGGACGCCACACTCCGTTTCTGCAGGAATTGTTTGTGGAGTATGTCCAGGATGGCGCTGGTTTCTGGAGAGAATCTCAGAAACGACATGGGGCGTCGCTTTCACGCAAGGAGCTTACTGACTGTTCCACATTTCCCTGGCACGTAGTGAAAGGACAGCTGAAGACAGAGTTGGTTAAGTGACCAGGAGGGAGGTAGATTCCATGACAAAGTGGAACTCAGAGGAAGCATGAGACAAGGGGGGCTTCCTGGAGGAAGCAACCCAAGAGGAGGCGCATAGAGCAGACGGAAGCGAGACAAACACAGGTGAAGATGAAGGTCAGTTCCCAGTGGAAGGACGCAGCATGGGCTGTGACAATTCGATGAGATATTCCCAGAAGTCACTGAGAAAGAGTCCTGTCGCTGAGGAAGCCCGCAGCAAGTGAGTGCACGGCTGTTGCTGGTAGTAGCTTGTGGCTTTTACGCTGTCACCATTTTGCTTTTTATGGTATTTTTACTGCTTTTGGGAAAGGCAAGGGGGGATTAAAGGGCACGCGTGGAAAGCAGTAAAGAAGCTCAATTCTGACTTTTCACTGAGAAATGCATGGGATAAAAGCGTCACAGTGGACAGATTTTTGTTTGTCTGTTTGTTTTTAGAAACTGTTTCTGTACCAGCAGCTTGTCCAAACCTCTTGTGCTCAGAGGGGGCCACGGAAGAAAGTGACACATTTAAGTGGGTTCCCCCTCACACACCCCCCCACTGACTGCCGGGTAACTAAAGGTCCCTGTTTTGGGTCCATGCCCGCGTCTCTCGAGAGCCCTGGGCCTCCTGGGTGTGCAGGGCCTGCCTCCCTGAGGCAGGGTCTCTGGCTGACTTTGCAGAAGGGATTATTGAGTCAACGGCAAATGGCAACAAGCTCCACTTTCATCGTCTATTTTCTGCTGGGGGGTGGGCCTGGGAGTCTGGGCTGAACGTGTGCACACGGGACCGGGTCCCCTGCAGCCAGCCCGAGCGCCTCCTTCGGGCTCTGCTGTGTTGCAGCGCGTCTCGGTCCCTGAGGAGTGCGGGGCTGGCTCTAGGGACAGCTCGCTCCCTGCTGAAAGTTTGATTCCGAGTGTTCGCACAGGAGCAGAGGGTGTGAGTGGAGAGGGGGATGTTAGAGTAATGATACCTCTTTGGGTAAAAAGCCCAATCATTTTCAAAATGCCAAGATGGTTAAAAAGAACTCTGCTAGAATTTTTCTTGAAAAAATTTTTTTTTGGTATAAAGGACCACTTTGAGACCTGGGAATTATTACAACGACCGAACACACCACGGGGCAGGCAGCGTGTGAAGTCGCCTGCCATCCCAAGCATTCTCACACAAGAAGCAGGAAACTGTTGACCAGATGTCAAGTTTGTTCCTGACCAGCTCTTGTTGCAGAAGCGGGGACAGCATCAGCTTGACGAGGGTCCTCTCCTCACTGTGGCCCTCATGTGCTTTCAGGGTAACAACTCAGCAAACCCTGACACCTTCATTCATTCTAGGAGTCAGCTTGTCGCAAACAGGCACCACGCACTACAGTTTAAGAAGCTGTTCCTCACTGATAATCAGTGCAAAGAATCAATCAGGAAAGTGTGGTCCTTCCTTGCTTTTTGGTGCTGTGTCCCTCAGGCATCGGGCACCGTCCTGGGGGATGTGAGTTTGCCACATCTCTGCTGCTCCTCGCAAAAAACTCACAGCAATAACCCTGCGCGACGCAGACATTTCGCTCACGACGGAAGGATTAATTAAATGTGCTTTCACCCAAGGAAGGGAGGAAAAATTTCTCAGAAGGATCCACTCACAAACGTAACGCATAATTCACATGCTTTCAACAGCAGCAGGAAAAGAAGGAAAAGACCTGTATTTATAAGAAACTGCAACAGGGGTCTTTGCATGCTATGAAAAACTTGGTACTTTAGCTTTCGGTTTGGTTTTTAAAAAATTCTTTATAGAATTAAAGAAAAGAATATAAACTTCACCCATTTACTGTAGCGGCTATTATACTTTAACTGGCCTCTTAAATTCAAATTTCACCTGTCTCCTTACTCAAAACCAGTGTTCAGGATGGAAGGCAGGACACTCACCTTCAAGGAGTAGTAGAAGGAGCCCCATTCCTCTTCCTCCACTTCTGGGAAAGTTGTGGGGAAGCAGACGGCTGGGGAAGAATCCAGAGTCTGCCTGGTCCCGTTGGGATGGGGGCTGCCCTCTGTGAGGTTGGCCGGCATGGCTCGGGAGTCCCCGCGCCTGGCTGTCCCTGTGCCCACGGCCAGGAGAGAGAGCCGGGCAGCGGCTGCACCTGCTCTGCCTCCCCAGGCTTCCGGCTGGAGCTCAGCTGAGCAGAGGCACGAGCCCTCCCAGGCCCACCTCACTGAAGAGCTCTGCCTGACGACAGGGAGAGTCCACGTGTTGCTCTCTCCTCGGCAGCTATGATCCAGTTGCTGAAAGAGCCTCATCACCCCATAGTTTCGCCCAGGGCCCCGGCCTCACCCCAGGAGCAGGTCAGAGCCCCCCCTGCAGCCACCCACGTGGCTCCCCGGACAGCCCTCCCTGCCCAGCTGAGCTGTCTCTAACTTCCAGAGGGGTCCCCTCCCACCTACCCTTCCCTCCAGTTTCAACGACAAAGGAATTGGGACTAATCAGCAGGTTGATTAATTCAGGTCATGTGTGCACTTCAGAAATCAGGCGTAATTATGCATTCGTTTGGGCTCAGGGCGCCTTCTGAGTTAGAGCCCTCAGCCAGCCTTGCACGGAGTGGCGTGCCAAGCACCTCAGTGAGCGGGAGCCAACGGCAGTTGCCTTCCACACTCACGGTTCTAACTCTAGGTTTGCTCAGGGCGGTTCTCTGACAAGTCTGGGGTCTGTTTGTCAACAGGCCACGGTCCCTCGCGACGACTGGGACCGGTGCCTGGTAAATGGTCTCAACGCCTCAGTATTCTTTCATCTGACATCCAAACTCACTCTGTGGAGAAGGCAGGGGGTGGGTCTGTGTGTTCCCATACGGCAGAAAAGGTGGTCACTGAGAGGCGGAGGGACTCGTCCAAGATCCCACAGCTGGAGGTGGCAATGAAGTGATGAGCCAAGTCTTCAGAAACGCCTGGACAGGGGTACTTACACTGTGACGTACACTGATTTGCACCCTAGTCCCAAATGCCGATCGAGCATGAGTTTGGGGTAGCAGGCCCGGTGTGAAACAACAGGATCCAAGCTGCTTGTATTGAAACCAAGCCCAATAGTTACTTCCACTGAAAATGCTCTGTGAGCCTAGTGTGCACCGCCACTGGCTAATGACACCTGGCCTAGGAGGTGTTGTGATGATCATACAAGATTGCAGGTCATGAAATTTCCTGGGCAAGCTTTAGTGTCGTCCATGCAGCCCAGGAAGCATTCAGCGTGCTAGAGATGAGGTGCTATTAGGTCTGTAATGAAGGGGCAGCAACTTCGAGGGATTTGCACAGAAAAAAGTGTAAGCCGTGGGCTCTTAGAGAAAGGGCCAGAACAGGAGGACAAGCCAATAGCAGAATGAACCAAAGCCTTTCCGACTGGCAAACGATCATGAGAAGATACTCAACCTTATTAGAAATGATGGCAAAGCAACTTCAAAGAATAGGAGAGAACGTCTCCCTGTTAGTGTGGTGGAAACTGGGGTGCGCTTATCCCGAGGGTCGCCAGGAAAAAGAAGGGACGGGTCTACTTTTTCCCTTCTGATATGTGAGTTGGTTGAAATGGTCACTTTGAAGAGCAATTTGGGAGGATCTAGTGAAGACGAAATCACCCGTCCCACGACGCAGGATTTCAATCCTGATGCTGCTCATTTTCTGTCTCTTTCTCTGGGTTACTTGTGTGTGTTCAGTTTAGGGACAAGCACTGCACCACACACTTAGAAATACATGCACTTTTTTATGGGTCTGTTTTACTTCTATACGAATTTATAAAACGAAATCCAGGAGAAAATTCTGGAGAGGGCAGACATAGTCGTAGCACAGTGAGGGTGGAGAGAGAAAATTGTGGATGGCACAGATAGGAAAGGGGTGGAGAGAGAGCGTTCTAGATGCGTCGTTTCCTCTCTACTCATGGTCCAGATGGGTCATTTCTCGACCTGCGGCTGCCCGAGAGAAACCTTTATGTACACGTACAAGGAGACCTGCAGAAAGTCACCTTTGCAACGTTGTTTAGAAACAAAGCAGAAGCAACTCAACTATTCATGGTGACAAAAATCAACGAGAAGCCCCAAACTAGAAACCACCCACGTGCCCATCGACAGTAGACGGGATCAATAGATTTCCATGTGGTCACACAATGGAATAGTGTTCATCCACGAGAGAGAGTAATCTGAGGCAAACACAACCTCATGGATAAAACTCACAGATCGTATTAAACAAAATGACACACGTGTTTCATTTATGTAATGTATAACTATGTGTGTATGTGTATGTATGGACACACAGGTGTATTTACAGGAGAATACTACACAAAAATTTTAAAAAATGGTTCCAGACAAGATGGCGAACTAACCTGGTTTGATGATTAATTTTCTATTATCAATTTGACGGGGCAGCAAGGTGCCCAGACATTCGGTCCAACATTATTTTCTGTGTGTCCGTGAGGATGTCTTTGGAGGAGACAAACTTTTGATTTAGGCTGAGTAAAGCAGATCGCCGCCCCAGTGTGGGTGGTCGTCAGCCATCAGTGAAAACCTGCATCGAACAAAAAGCCTGGTATTCCCACGAATAAAGGGAATTCCTCCCACCTGACTGCTTTGAGCTGGAACATTGGTCTTTTCAGGCCTTTGAACTTGAACTAAAACATCAACTCTTCCTAGGTCTCAAGCTTGACAGTTTTTGGACTGGAATTACACATCACTTTTACCGGTTCTCCAGCTTGCTGAGGTTTCTCAGCCTCTGTGATCACATGAACCAATTTCTAATAATGAATTATCTGTCTATCTGTCTATCTATCTATCTATCTATCTATCTATCTATCTATCTATCTATCTATCTATCATCTATCTACCTCCTCTATCCATCCATCCATCCATCCATCCATCCATCCATCCATCCATCCATCCATCCATCCATCCATCCATCCACCCACCCACCCACCCACCCATCCATCCATCCATCCATCCATCCATCCATCCATCCATCCATCCATCCATCCATCCATCTTATTAGTTATGTTGTCCCTGGAGGACCCCAATACACGACTTTTAGCTCCTCCCCTGAATTTGTCCCTAAAGATTCCACAAAAATGAGAGAGGCATTGCTGGATCACAGGATTAGAGTGAAACCATGGGCCACCCACTAGGAAGGCTTAAATCACGAAGGTGGGGAACACCGCGTGTCGGTTAGATGTGCGGGATGTCGGACTGTCACAGCTGCTGTGGGGTATGGTTCACGCACCTGGGGAAATTTCTTGGCAGTGGTAGCTACAGCTGAACATATGCATGTTTCACGACCCAGCGGATTCCCTGCTAAGAAGATGCCCAACACAAATGGCTACTTACGTTAACCCAAAAATGTAAAGATAAATAGAGCACTTCTGTTCGTAACTGCCCCTGACTGACAGCTACCGAAGGGCTCCTCCACAGTGAAGTAGATAAAGAAATCGTGGGACACTCAGACAATGAAAAGCGTGCACTGATGAGAAAGAACGACCTGCCGTTACAGGTAATGACAGGCATAAATCTCACGGTCATCAGTTTTGAATTATAGTGGAGTTAGACACGAAAGGATGCGTAGTCTCTGATTTTATTTATATGAAGTAAAAGCTAAGACTCCCTTAGGTGGCCAGTGATGGAATGGGCTTACGTTTACTGTTATTTGTTTAGATTTTGCTCTTCTGCTCCTGTTTCACATCAGCCACATCCTTTCCATTCGAGGTCTCAAAACTCTAAGTTCCCTATAGAGACTCGGGGCTCTCAAAGGCCTCCATGTCACATGTTCACTGTTCACGAGGATGGGTTCTCCACCCAGCTGCACCCTGAATTAACCTGGGGTGCTTTCAAAAATACTAAAGCTTGGGGGTCACCCCCAAAGTTTCTGATTAGATTGTTCCGAAGCACAGCCTGGAACTTTTTTGATGCTCCCCCAGGTGATTCTAATGTGCATCCAAGGATGAGAAACTGTGTCTTAGGAGAACAGCAACCTCTAGTTCCCTATTCCCAGTTTGCAGCCATCATTCTGGGGTCACCGTCCTCCTTGCTCGGCCCCAAGGGCTGTTTCTGGCATTGCTGAGACCCACGGCGACCCCAGCATCTGTTCTGGCCTCTACTTTATCAAGACCCAGTTTGAGTCACTGGGCACCCGTAGTCTCTGCAGAGCGGAGAGCGGGAGGGAACTTCTCCATTTCTTCATCTGTAGGCCACCAGGGTTTCTTCCCTCTTCCTCCGCAACAGAGAGTCGAGGTCCAATTCTACCTGTTAGATTTTTTCAGTTTTTAGATCTCATTCTGCTTTCCTGACCTCAGGGAGGTGGGTCTCTCAGGTCAGTTCTTGTACCTGAGAGCAAGAGATCCTGGACTTTCCCGAGGCCTGGAGATATCCAAAGAGACGTTCACTCAAACTGCCATGAAGGTCCTTAATGAGGTAGCCTTTGCTCTTCCTGCTTCTGGGGCCCACTCGGGCTGTGGTGGGGCTTTGGAAAGAGGTGATGTCTGGGAGTTTCACCTTTCATCTTTGTTTCCACCTGTGTTCCTGCGCCATGCCCAGTGCTTTTCTTCTCGGACGCCTCCACCCCTTCCTGATGTATCAGCCAAGTGTTTAGGTGGGTTAAAGGCACCTCTCATCAGCCAGCAGCAGCCGGTGAGCCTCCCTTACTACCTGGTCCCTTTTCAATCTCTAGTAGCTATGGGGATGTGGGCAGGGTTCCCACGGTGCTGGAGAATCTAAATCCTCAGCTGAAACACATGCCCTCCGTGGCCAGGATCAGGGACCACATGGGATCAGGCTGCCTCTGCTTCCAGCTGGCCTCTCATTGCCAGAGGGGGTGAAAGATGGAGGATCTCCCCCCAAATCCCAGGTGCCGACAAGCATTATACCTGATGGAAATCTAGGGTAACTTGTTGGCCACAGCTGACTGTGGGCTATTACCAGAGGTCAACAGAAAGAGCTGGAAGCTGACTCAGCTCCCACAGGGCCTTCTGCCCGTGGCTCGCAAAGGACCCATCCTCCAGTGGCCCTTTTCCTCCATAGCAGTGACTAGTGCCCAGCCAGCTCTTTAGGCTTCACAGGGGAAAGGGGTTGTTGCCCTTGACCTATAATTAATGAGGTTTTATAAGTATTTTAAAGGAGAATGCACACATTTATTTTGAAATATTGTCATGACATATTTTGACCATTATGAAGAAGCGGGATTTTCTTGGTTTTGTTTAGAGGCCTTTCTGTATTCTTTGCCTTCCACTCTCGGCCTCTCCCTTTTCTAGGTGAAAGTCGCCTCTCCTAGGTCATTGGCTCCCTTTCTTCATCTCTCCTCTGAAAACCTTTGCTCAAAATCGGTCTCATGTCAGCCACATACCCCTTGGAGTTAACTGAGAGGAAAATTTATTTTTCAAGTCTTAACCTTCTTAGAATGGGAAGTTTAGCCCCTGGGATAGAAATTTGGACTTCAGCAAACAGAATAATGGAGAGTTTGGAAGGAAGATGCTGCAGGTTTCGTGAATTCTCCCTCGCTTCCTGTGTCAAACATCTATTACGGGGGCCCTGGCTGCAATATTTATATCCTTGAACCAATACATGGTTTTCCTGTAATGCAAAAAGGGGAAAGTCTATAAGCTTTGGGATAAAATTTGTAGGCAAGGCATAATATTTAAACTCATTTCTTATTTATGTATTTTTAATGGCTATTGGGGTCCTTCTCAATGGGGATCGCCGTTCTGCCTCATCACAGTCTAAAGTGCAAAGATTTCTCTTTAGTCCCGTGTAAGTGAGGTAGAGAGGTCTGGAAGTCCGGGGTATTTGCTAATCTTCCCAGAACCCATTTAATATTTGAAATTTTCAGGTATTAGCTGTGACCCAGGATGTCAGTGTGATCCGGACCTGAGGGTGGCTCTGTGACCTCCTTTCTCTGAGTCCATGGACACCCTCGAACCTCTCCTTGTCACCTGCGACGGCAATAGTGCCTGCACTTTGAGGGCGTTGGAGAATGAAATGATTTAATGCGTCTCTATTGATGCATATGTCTTCGTTTTTCTTTCTCCTTATAATTATGATGACTTGTTTCTACATGTCTAAACTTTTCTGGGTTCTTTAGTCTCCAAATTCCTGAAGGGCAGGAACTGTAAATCCCCACCCCCACCCATTTTTTTTGTATCTTCCGACAATGCTGAACTTCATTCGTCGGCCCTGGGGTCCTGGAAAACTGGCAAGTTAACCATTTCTTTGTAATCTAAAAACCACAGTTCCCCGTCTGACTCAGATCCAACTCATGGCTGCCCCCTTGCAGGCCATCCAGGCCTACAACGAGATCAGACACGGACCCTCCCATTCCCTTTCTCTGCCTCGTAAACGTTTAGCTAAACTCTGTAGTCCTCACTGATCCATAAGAACAAAGCATCAGTTTAACCCACTTTGGTTAAGCTGCCATCCTTCCCCCAGGCTGAACTGTGGTCCCCTCAGCCTGAGTCAGTTTACAGTCTTCACCAGAACAGGACGGCTGCTTGGGCAAACACCCCCCGCACCCCGCCAGTATCCAACCGTGCCACCCCATTGGTCCCTCTTCCCCACACCTGCTTTTGTCCAGCCTCATAACCCCCTTTCTGCCTAACCCTGGAGATGTTTGCAGAGATCCTGGTGGAAACATTCCCCCCACTGCAATGGGACCTTTCCTCCTCTTGCGACAATCCTTCCAAAGTCTCTTCTTATTGATGTCTCGAGCTATTTGTGACACCTCTCAACTGTTCAAAGACTCATGTGGTATTGAATTGAAAAAGATATTGGTCATAAAAAATCTGTTTAAGCAATGGCAGTATGAGGAATACAGGATGTCAGGTGCTGGTGGGGAGCTCATAGTTCAGGGGGGGGAGGACAGAAATGCGCCAGGTTAAAATGACAGGCGAGGAAATTAACACAAATGCCGAAGGTGACACAGGCAGAGAGATTAACCTCCAAGTGGGCAGTCAAGAGAATTAATATTCTGAGATCAGAGGAAGCAAAGATTGTAGTTTTGAGGTTAAAAAGTAGGTTTCGGTGTTTTTGATTACTTTGCATGAAGCATATGACCTTTCTTTTTCTACCAGCGTGGAGATTGGTGAATAAACGTGGGCTCAGGACAGAGGAAATTAAGTTGCTCTGGGGGATTTTGTTTCCCCAAATGCCAGGATTTGCCACTGCCTGAAGCAACGAGCTTCCAACTTTCAGGTGCTAAGAGATACTCTACTCCCAGGAATTTTCTCTCCAAGGAGTGAGCGGCAGCCTAAGCTTGCCAAGGTCATGGTGCTGCACCTGTTCCCCAGGGAAGAGGTATCACAGCCGCTGCACTTGGATGGTTACTAAGAGCCTCTTTCAGAATCTACCTAAATGTGGAGGGGGAGAGGAGTTTTAATTATGTAGGTAGGAGTAGGACAGGATGTGGGGGAAATTCCACCTAATCACCGTGCTGGGGGCTTGACTGATGTCACAACATTTAATTCCCAGAATATTAGTTCCAAGTGGGTGCAAGTTCCCCCATTTTAAAGGCGTAAAGGAGAGTTTTTCAAGTAAAGAAATGGAATCCGACTTCCCACACTGGTGAACCTCCCGTGGGTTTTTTTCCTCTTTTTCAGTTTTGCCCTGCATTCTGATGTGGTGCTGAGGGCTTTAAATCATTAGTATGAAATAATAGTAGCCTCTGGAAGAAAATTGCTTTGAAGGCGGGCAGAAAACCTTGGGATCCTGGAGAAAAAGATAAATGCAGTATTATACCTGGTAATTGCTTGCTCTAATAGGTACAAGAGGTTACACATGTTAGTGATTTAAGGGAGGTATTCGCCAAAGAAATGGATTGCAATATTCTACTTTAAAGAGGACACGGGGAGAAATATGATTTAGCAGTCCATGCTTTTAGGGTCGCGCTTTTGTAATGTTAACAGTAAAACTTGCCTACTCTAAACACCTGAAGAAGCAACGGCACAGGTCACATTCACTGTTAACGTAACCTCAGTGCCCAAATGAGGTCATTCTTACACTTAACCTTTGCATCCTGCTTTCTAAGTTCACGTTTTGTAGGCTTTTGTATGGATAAATGTAATAGTTATTTCTAGTGCTTTTCTGTAATGCTAACACGCAATGTTGCCACGATTTATTCAGTCGCCCCTTATTCATTGACATCTAAATTGCGTCTGATTTTTCAAAAACTGTGCACTAAGCAGTCGTCTTTGAGTACTTGTCTGATAATTTTCTCAAAAGATTTTGTCGAGGTACTATTACGGCTGCTGCTTCTTCATCTAGTCCTTCTGCCTTAATTTTGCTGCTGCTTAACTGAAGTTTTGAATGAAATGCTAATTTAACATTTACTCTCATTTCCATGCTTAAGGCAATGAATTTCCCTCAGAATATGCTTTTAGCAATGACATCTAGATTCTGATACTTATTTTTCTTATTTCCATTGTGTCCTATAATACATGTTGTGCGTTTTGATTTCTTCTTGGATGAAAGAAGTATTTGTGAGTCATTTCCAAAGGCTGATATTTTTGTTCAATCCATGATGTCATTAGTGACCCTGGCTCCTGTGTCTTCTTGCTCTGGCATCTTTGGTGAATGGCTTTCATCCTTAAGGTCAGCAAACAGTTGTAAGACATACACTCCAGTTCCACCGTGTATGCATTCTGGCCACTGGAAGGAAGGGAAGCCCAAAGGGTGCTCAGTCCTTGTTAAAGAACCTTTTCTAGAATTCTTACCTTCCATTACCATTTCATTGGTTCTATGGCCTCTGTTATTTGCAAGGGAAGTTGGGAATATTGTCGTGCCCCATAAATGAGGGTTTTTTAAGTAAGTCAGTGAAGCAGGGATGTTGGAATTGGCAGATATCAGTCTCTGATGTATATGTCTTTAATCTTTTCCATTAATATCCTTTCTATATCTTTTTTTTGTATTTTTTTCTTCTTATTCATTGGCTCCAGGTAGGTAGATTATATTTATTTATTGTTCAATATTAGAGATCTTTCTTTTAGTGAGGCAATGGTTTAACCATTTATATTTACTAGTAAACATTTTGTGGTCAGTCTTTGTATATACTTCCTGATTCTTACCTCTGTTTTTGCTTTTTACTATTATTTAAATATTTTCTTTAGTATTTAGGTTATCTTTACATTTTTCTTTATGTTCTGTTTTAAGATTTTCTTTAACTTTTTTCTTCTGTAATATAAAATATATACAAGTATTTTTTCTACTAATATGTGTTGTATCTTTAAATAATTTGACTAAATCTCAGTTTGTTAATATGTTGACATTGGTAACAAGACATTGTTTATTGAGTTTCCCTTGTGAAAAATGAGAAAAGCTGCTCACGTACATTTTCTCTCACTCTGCTCCAACCATTTCTTCACAAAATTTTTAACTGGTAGGCACTGGAATTTTTAATGCAATCGAAAGTGAAATATGGTAATTGTCTTTCAAGAAATGTAACATGGGTATTTTGTCCCAACACAATATTTGCCAGATCGATTTATATATAATCTGATTTTAAAATGGATTTATTACCCCCAGTCAACACATCATAGGTGCTCAATCTAAGTGAGGATTGACACCAAATCAGTGGAGCACTCGTATGCTCCCAGAGTTGAGAAGGAGGACCCCTCAAAGTCAGAGGAAGTTAGGGGTGACTCACAGAAGTGCTGCCTGTTGCATATGTACTTTGGAGAATGGATAGAGATAACAGAGAGAAGGCACACTGGATGCAGAGAGAACTAGAGAAAAATACAAAGATGAGAACTTGAAATTATATTAAGAAAAAAGTAGAGACGTCTGGCTGCAAGTAGAGAAAGATGAGACTTAGAACTGTTGGCAGGTTTTGGAGTATTCTGAGTTACAGGCTAAGGACTCTTAACTCGATTCTATATGAAAAGGAAAGCATTGGAGGTCTTTGAGCAAGAAAGTGGTATGTTGCCATCCTGATCTACTACAGGGAAGCCTTTCTTTTCATCCTCATCATATTTAAAGACAGGATTGTAATTGATAATTGATGATTAAGAAATAGACGTTGATTGGCTTGTTCTCAGCAGCAACTTTTTGCTTTATGTCAAAATATTGCTAATATTGGTTTATCAAGTTTAGTTATGAAGTGCTACGAAGACAGAAACTGATTATTATGAAACAAAACAGGACTTCCTCCTCTGCGGACTGGCAGTATTGTTTTGTTGAAATAATTTGGATGTACTATTGATATTGGAAGTGACCTCTACTTGGGGGACTCTGAAATCAGATTAGCTAGCTCAGATCGCAGCCCTGTCATTTTATATAAAGTACATTAATAGGTACATGTTAATTATTAATAGTAATTGTTCAACTCAATTTGTAAGTGTTTTTTACTCCATTAACCCTCTTTTAGTGAAAGTCTCACTTGCAATGACCCTTGATGTAATCTGGCTGAAAAGGAAGAAACCTGCATTTATCTGTTATGCATTAAGTATCATCCTTCCCACACCTCCTTATTAAAAACAGAACCTGCTGGGAACTGTGCCAGGAAGTTCATCTATGTTATTTATCATCTACATTTTGCGGATGAGGAAACTGAAGCCCAAGGAGAATTTTAAGAAGTGTACCTAAAATCACATCCACCTACCTAGTTAAGAGATAAAATTCCAACCCAGGTCTGCGCAATATCAAAACTTGAATTATTTCCACCTAGGACATAATGGAAAACATTGTGTGCAGGGGGTTAGGAAGTCTGGGTATGATTCTGTGCACTAGTCCTTGATAACTCTGTAATTTTGTGAAATTATTTAATCTCTCTTATACTATTCGTGAAAATGGCTATAATATTATCTGTTCCAGAGTTGATGTGAGAATTAAATGAGGTAATAAATGTAAAAAGTGGAAAAGCATTCTAATGCAAGACAACTGATTGATATTTGAGTGAATAAAATAGAAGCTATCATCATCATCATCATCATCCATGATCATCATCATAGATTAATAAAGTGAGTAAAATTTCAGGAAAGAGTGGGAGTCATGTGTGAGCTTTGTACCAGGCATTTCCCATCACAGCTTCATAGTTTTCCTTGAAAAATTAAATGATAGAGGAATTTATGAATAACACAGATCAGGACACAAAAAAGATTTCTGTGGAAAGTAAGACGGGCAAGACTTTCGAAAGAAATAAACACCATTGAAATAAAATGTTTACCAATAATTTGGATGAAATTAGTTTCTTTAAACAGTTGACATCTGATCAATCATGTTGGTTAGACCTTCAAATAAAAAAATTTTATTTTGTGAATTATAAGATGGAATGTGTTTTATGAAGCAAATACATGATGAAAATTAATCTGAGCTGCTTAGAACATTTTGAAAAATTAAAAATTTATAAACATAGAACATAATCATGTATCTGTTGTAGTTAAAGACCACATGTTGCCTGGACAAGAACTCATTAACTCTTTATTGTTTTTCACTTATTTGCTTATAATGAGACGTTAATCATTAACCATTTGTGACCATTTTCTAGGTCTATATTGTCTCATGTTGCCCATTTGAATTAAAATATCTTTTGAAAGGGAATAAGTCAAATAGTGCATATATATTTAGTATCCATTTTAAAACATTCAGGGATTGAAAGGGCAGCTTATGCTTTCAGAATAGTATTGGAAACACAGCGTCATCTTCATTTTGAATTTGTCCTCTCTGGTCTCCAAGATCTTTTCTTCTTTGAAACAGAGACAGTTGACTAGGGTAGAGCAGACCTGTCACAGATGGAAATATTGCTGGTCATACATTCACTAGTGTCTTAGTAAAGGAAATGTATAAAAAGATATGTTTTTTTTCCAATTTATAACGCCAGGTTTGGGGGGATTCTTGCAACTGAGCCAGATGGCAAATGAATTCTCTAGTCAGGTCTAGAACTGAAAAGAAACAAAAAGAATGTGATTACGTTTTAAAGATCGATTGTCCACCTTGCTTCTGAGAACCTGATGCTAAAAAAACTTCGACAAAGAAACCATTTGTACCCCTTAAGATTTAAAAGATACGAATAGTTGTAGTCATGTTTTCTTTGTCTACGTGGGAATTTTCGAAATGGAAACAGCACCTAATCAAAGCTTTAGGTATATGGCCAGGAAGATGACACACAGTCACAGATACTTAAAATTCTGGTAGAACAAATGATCCCAACAACAGCATCATGGAGGGTGGGGGGATGACTATCACCAGCCTCCTGGCTTCAGGGCTATGGGGTCTCCTGCACGGAAATTCACAGCTTGATGGACAACCGTTTATTGGAGTGACAG
This sequence comes from Cynopterus sphinx, assembly GCA_030015415.1. NCBI lineage: Eukaryota > Metazoa > Chordata > Mammalia > Chiroptera > Pteropodidae > Cynopterus > Cynopterus sphinx. The sequence continues at coordinate 5,553,082 of CM057391.1, forward strand.
GGACACATAAGAGCTGAGCAAACAGTGGGTGCTCTAGGTGGGGGCTGTTCAGCTCTTCCATTAACTTCCTTTGACCTGCTTAGATGTTTGCTGTGGTTCTGGCACCGTCTTTCAAAATCTTTGAGCCTGGGCTCCAATCATTTTCTTTTCAATCCTTTAATTTTCACTTCTACCCAACAGAAGCAACGGCAACTAGTAACCATCTCCTTTATACAGTTGGAAGGAAAGCATGTTTTGTTTTGAGATCTTATGAATGAAAAGGAACAAGAAGATGTAAACTCAATGTGCAGTTGTGAGAAGACAGGTTAGTCCTGTTTTGTACACGCAGCATCCTTAAACGGTTAGAGAAGGAAGGAATAGGGCACTATGGCTGCACTCAGGAAGAATCTGGAGTATCACGGGCACGTGAGTTAATCTGAGAACCATACAAGACATAGTAAATATAAACATATACACGCTCATGTGGTAGCCATGAATTCTTAGTCAGAGCAAATACTCTGCTAAGGCTTTTCACACACTATTTTGACCCTGATAATAACTCTCTGAGGTAAATAGTAGAAAGAAACCGTTGACCACCGAGACTGAATGACTTAAGTATGTGGATGCAGTAAGGGGAAAGTCAGGATGCAAACCCAGCTTTGTCTGACATGAAAGTTCCTGTTGCGAACGGTACGAGGACAGAGCGTTTGCAGATGTGTCGCCTTCTCTGTGTGTTGCCCTTCCCCGATTTCCTTGCTATTGGTTTTTGTTTCCAGCCTGATGGTGTCCCCTTAGGGACAGTAGCACTGGCCTACAAGACCATCTGCTCAGAGGCCTGAGTCCCAGCATCCCAGGCGCCTCCTGCAAGCCCCTGAGGTGTCACCCCGGTATCAGTCAGGCAGTGCCCTCTCTTCAGAAGCCTCCATCCAAGTTCCTTGGGACGTCTTCTTAAGTGTGAGAATTTTAATTATCCCAGTTCCTTCTCTTCTACGTCCCACCCTAGGGACAGTGGCTGCTTCTTGCAGTAACAACCTCTGTCACAGCTCAGTGTCCCTTATTTGCATTTTCCATTCTTCAATACCTAATTAACTTGAGTTTGTGTTAAATTGTTTCTGTAAAAATAACTGATGTGATCACTGCCTCCTCACTGGTACTGGCTGAGACAAGGCGAGAGGAAGGATAACTGGTTATTGATGGAGAAATAAAAGGTTCTCATTTTTCTATTCCAGGTTAGAATCAGAATTATCTGTTATAGATCCATATTCTAATACTCTCTGGTGTCTCTTCTTAGGAGGACACTAATCCTGTGGGGTTAGGGCTCCAAATGTAGCCATGTGGGGTTAAGGCTTCAGCATATGACTTGGGGGTGGGGCACATACATCTAGTTCTTAACAAATGGGGACTTTCAACCCAAGGATGTCTTGTTTTCACCACATAGGCATGTTTTCTCATCACGTATTTCAGAAAGGTCACCTGGGGTATTTTGCATTCTGTTTTTGTTAAATTGCTTATTTGGTATTACATATATTTGGGTACTATGTAAATTGGATTTTATTTACTTATTGCTAGTATTCTGTACAGTGCTTTTTAATTACAAATTTCGCTGAATTCATTTATCAGTTCTAATACTTATTTAGTTGGGTTATTATTGTAAGTTTTACAGGTATAGCATGATACATGTGAAAACGATGGTAATTTGTCTCCTCTTTTCTAATATATATTGCTCTCAATTTTTTTTCTTGCTTGCTTTATAGTAGGGTCAAAGATCGGATTGCATTGGCCAAAATATCCAGAATGACATTTAATAATTTAATTAGAACAAACTACCTTTTACCATTTTTGATTTCCGTAGAGCAGTTTTTAGTATTCTACTCAAGCATGGTTGTTTTTATCCTTTTATTGCTATTTTTCAAGGACCATTTCTGTATCTTTTTTTATAGTTACGCATTCTTTGATCTGTTTACATGATGAATGCCATAGAGATTTGCTCATATCCAATTATGCTTTTATTTATTAAAATAATTGTACATGATTATTGTGGCAGTTTGCCCCTTTGCTCTAATCTCTGTTCCCAGTCCTTATCCTACCTGTTACCTCTGGAGGTGACTTCACAAGCCCCATTTTCCAGGCTCCTTTGCAAACAGACTTTCAGTTACATTTGGCTGGTGTGTCTCCACGTCTACCCTGCCAAGTACTCAGCAGCTTTTTCAACTGAAAGTGGAAGCTTCTCTACATCTCAGGGAATTTTTTTCTATTATTTAAAAAATTATTTCTTTAATCCTCTTTTATGTGTTCCTTCTCCATTCCTATTACAGGTGAGTAAAATATCCTGGTCCTAAAGATTTCATCTACCTCAAGTATGTTGACCTATTCATTGTGATTCTTTTTTCCCTAGTTCTGAGAAAATTTCTTACACTTTTCATATAATTAACTGATTTCAGTATTTAAAAATATACATTTCCATAGTCTCTATCATATTTTCATCTAAATTATGTTGATAATTTAAGATAATTATTTCTTATTCCAGATTTTTAACTTCTCATAGATATCAGCTTCTCTTGAATCTTTGAGAATATAAACAGAAATTGTTAACATATATTTTTCCTTAACTTTCTTTTCAATGGAAAGCCTTTATTCCGATTTCTCAGAATGGCCTCTTTGTTTGGAACTATTGACTGTTTTCATTGATTTGCAGCTTTTCCTCTATTTACTCATTCTTCTGGAGAGATATTATATCTGTTTCGTTTCTGTGTTAAGGGCCAGCGTGGATTCAGGGAGGGAGCTTTAGATATTTATTCAACTGGTGCCCAGACACACCAGTCCCCAGCCTAAGGCGGCTCATGCATTTGACTTCTCCTCAAAGCGGGCTGCCTGGACTGTCTCATCTTGCAGAGTGACTCACTGGGGCCCTTACCTCTGAGTCTCTGGAGACTCAAGGGGGAAGTTGGGAGAACTAGGTTTCTGTCTGGAGGCTCTGGGGGTGAATTGGCACCTGAGCTCACTGAGGCTTCCTTGTGATGGTGGAACTGAGGTCCCATTTTTTTACCGACTGGCAGTTGGGGGCAGATCCTCACTCCCAGAGGCAACCTGAGTCCCTTCTCACATTTCCCATGCGGCCCCTCCAGCAGTGGCATGTTAAGTCTCTCTCATGCTTCAGATCTCTCACTTCCCCTTCTGTGATGCCCTTCTGACTTCAGCTGAAGAATTCTCTCTGCTTTTAAGGCCTCGTGTGATTGGATCAGCCCTCCTGGGTAAGGGAGGGTAACCTCCCTATGTGCAGGTCCATAACCGTAACAACACTTGGAAAACCCATTTTGCCACGTATGTAACATACTCACAGGTAGAGGGCTAAGAACCCAGGCATTGGTGGGGGCCTCCTGGCTGCCACAGCTCTGTTTCCCCTTGTCCTCATCAGGTGACGAGGCGATGTCACTTCTCATGATAACAAAGGCTCCATGTGTTGTGAACCTCCTAGGCCAGGCTAAGTAAGTGCCCTAACTGCAGCATGTCACTTAATTCCTGCAATAATTTAGGAAGTTAGGTGTTCTCAGTTCCTTATTACCAATCAGAAATAAAGACTCCAATAATGAGACTAATAAACAACTAGGTTATTTTAATATAATAATAATAATAATGATAATAATAATAATAGATAATGCTGTAGGTGTGGGTGCCAGGGAAGAAACACCCTTGGGTTGGCATAAACCTTAAGAGTGGCCTGATCTGATGTGGTTTGTGAGAGTGCGATGTGACGGAAAGTCCAGCACGACCTTTGACGAAGGAGGGGACATCCGTTCACAGCTAGGAAGACAACAGCACCAGTCAGCGAGGCAAAGCCAGAATTAGGGGACTGAGCGAGAGGTCATAAGGAGGCTGAGTGAGGGCAAAAGAGGGTTCGAGTGACAGGTGAAGGCGCTTCAGCACCGAGTCGTCTGTGAACAGAGGCTGTGTGTCAGAGTGGGCCCTGCACAGCGCCTCGTAAGGGGTGGTGGTGGGGGATGGGAGCCGAAGCTTAAAGGCTTAAACTTTGAAAGCTGCCCAGACCTCGTCTTCTCCCAGCACCTTCTGTGGAATCCTTTACCCATCCCTTGACGTAGCTAACAGGCAGCCTGCAGCTGATATGAAGCTTTTCCATGGGATGACCCCGGGGATGCTATAAAAATAGTAAAGATAAACCATTTCTTAACTAGGTAAGGGGAAACATAAAAAATACTATAAACAGACACACAAGAAGGCACAAACCCCTCTTGAAACAATCAGTGAAAATACTCTGTTTCCAGTAGATAGCTTGCTCCGTCAAGTGGGATCTTTTCGCCATGAGAGTTTCTCTCCTTTTTTCTTCTTCTTTATTAAATATGTTGAAGTGACATTGGTTAATAAAATTGTATAGGTTTCAAGTAAACAATTCAATAATATACTTCATATGTTTATTTCACTGTGTGTTCACCACCCAAAGTTAAATTTCCCTCTGTCACCATATATTTGACCCCCTTCACCCTTGTCAACCCCCCCCCCCCGGCTTCCCTTCAGAAGAACAGAAGTGGCACCCCAGGCTGAGTCTCAGAGGAAGTCATACCTGGTCCCCAAGAGGCACAGAAAACTCCCATCTCTGCAGGGCACGAATCTCCTAGAGGTAAACATAGCAAATAGGAATTTAAATCCTAGAATTCCATGTTGGGATCTTACTTTAAGCCTTTCCAATTAGTCAGGAAAAAAAAATTAATTCTGCTGTTTATCTTTCTAATCATCAGACTGACTCTCATTAAGATTGTTAAATAACATATTTTCAAATGAACTAATTAAAGAGAGACTCAGCTGTGCCCCCCTCTTCTGCGGGGAGACAGTGAGGAGCAAAACGAAGACTCTTGATGGTGGTAACCCATTTTTCTTGTTTTGTGTCATTTATTTCCATGGAATCAGCCTGGTTCAGAGAACCAAGGGCTCGCCATGGAAGTCCCAGCATATCACAGGTGAGCTGAGTAAAGGAGAACAAGTCACATGCCAGCCGCAGCCTGACATCTTTTATCTGTAAAAACCAGTCCTTCTCTCCCCGAGCCTGTTTAGGCAGTTTGCAGACACAAACACCAGCTACATTACTCAGATGCAACGGGTGGAATTTAATATAAAACTCAGTACAGCGTGGGGCTTGATGCTAACAGCTGACATGCACAGCATGACTGTTCCCCAAGAATTGTTCCAAGCCAGAAGTTCCCAACGTTCTCATTTAGTGGCATTCACTGCGATAATAATTTCTCTTCATGGCACATCTGGGCCAAAAAAAAAAAAAAAAATACCCATCATAACCATTTATTATGTAGTTGGGTCTCAGCAAGTTAATACATATTTATGTCCTGACAACTTAAGTAGGCATTTGGAAAAAAAAAATGACATCTATAAATTAAAGGAAAGGATAATGCTTTTATCTCATTCTTAACTGGCATGGTTACTGACAGTGGGGTTCGTGTGCCTGTTGAGCGCTGCACAACCTCTCAAATGTAGAAGTCAGAGGAGACGCTGCCGATCTCATTCCTTGCTCCACGGTGATTTGGGGGCAGTCCTCGCCTTTCTGTTTCCTCAGCGTTACCTGAAAACCCAGCTTTGCGAAGCCAAAAGGGATGCTGTGTGATCTAACGCTGAAACCGTGAACTACTTTGAACTAGTTGTTCACTCGATGTCTGACGGATGTCACGTTGCCCTTGAAGATTTTAAGTGTCCCAACAACCCCCTAAGAGGTCAGCACAGTGCCCTGGGGCGCCTGGGCATGCCGAGTGGAAGCTAAGAACTTCCAATGTAAGAACTCATTCGATCCTCGTGACAGCCCTGTGGTTTACTGTGTTACTATTCCCAGTTATGGACATGACCTTGAGGCAGCAAGGTCACAGAGCTAGTGCTGCCAAAACTTGAATTCAGATATTTTGGCTCAAAAGTCTTCACACGGCACAAGCACACAGGTTAGGGACCAGGGAAAGCTGGCTTCACCTCTCAGGATCTGCGTGGCCTTGCACCAACTAACGGATCCCTCCAGGCCTCAGTGTTCTTTTCTGATAAAAGGGAATAAATAATAAGAGTTGTCTTAAGGATTAAGTGGGACAACAGATTTGAAGACCTGGGCTTAGTGCCAAATGAATGAACAAAACAAAACAAAAAATTCATTGACACAGACAACAGTAGGGGAGGGATTGTGGGAAGGTTGGAGAGGGTAAAGGGGATTAAATATATGGCGATGGAAGGAAACTAAACTTTGGATGATATAATATACACTTGAAACTTACATAATCTCATTAACCAATGTCACCCCCATACATAATAATGAAAAAACTGGTACAATTTTGCAAAAGGAATTGTTTATCCACTATATTCTTCCTGCATCCCCCTCCACCCGCCCCACCGCCCTTGTCCCGTAAAAACTTGGTGAGATAGGAGTCAGCTTTAAGAAACCAAAGCCCAGAGATCATTCAGAGGACATTGCAGTAAGCCTGTGGTTAATTGTTCCAAACCCAGCCCTTTGGGTAAGGGTCTCCCTGAGCATCATCTCTTTGAAACCCTCCTCAGGCCTTCATAAGAGAGAGAAGCACTGAGCTGTAAGGGGGAGGGGTTTCCTATCAACTCATGATAAGATTTTGAAAAATTAATAAGTAAACATCAAGTGTTTTGATTTAAAAGCTTTATTTTTCTGGTAATATAAAGACAGGAAGAGTGAAAAAAGATCATAGAATCCTCCCCATCTGACAAAATAGAAACAGCATCTCCGTTGGTCCTGAGGTCTGCCTTTCGTTTTCGTAATAAGTAAAAGGAAAGAAGAGAAAGAAAAACCTACAAAATAAAACATAAAGAACTTAGGGAGAAAAAAACATTGTCCTCTCCCCCTTACCAATTTCTTTCTGCTCCAAAGTCTAAGATGTTTTTATTTATGTCCCCAAATGTAGAAAAACCATCTGACACAGTGCCCGTCGCCTCCTGCAGCCCGTGGGGGGCATCTGCACAGCACATTCCGCCCGCAGAGCCTCGTTTGGGGATGTTTTCTTACCCGATAATTACAATATTCCGTTTTGGTCAGCGATGGCTTTGTCAGTTGTTGTCTTCTCCCCGGCACACAGACTTGTTTAAGAGGAGGAGGGCGAACCTGGGAATGCAGCCAGCCACGCGCTGAATCGCGCTCACTTCGTTCTGCCCCCGAGGAGCTGTGTGGACTGGAGAAGTGTCACCTTCAGCGTCTCCGTCTCCTCACCTGTGATACTGGGGCAACTGCTTCCCCATCATTGTCACCGGGAGGATTACCTTTAGTAATCAATGGGTCTTCGGTTGACATCTGTCAATGAGGGCTTGACTGTAGACATTTTATCAATGTTTTCTCAAGAGTTTTGTTCCCATTTCCCTATCACCTCCACCTTCTTAGGGGAGTATAGGAATTCCTGGGCTGTTTTCTTCAAGGATGCTTTTTCTACCATGAGCATTTATTTTTCTTATAAACATTTCCTTTGTTTTCCATAATGCTAATCCCTAAATTGGTTTCTGAGCTTATTTGAACGCGTTTGCAGAGAACGTGCTCACTTGGCTCCTTTTTAATGCAGGAACCCGCCATCAGAGACCCGCAAGGCTTATAAAGACATTTGAGAGATAGCAGAAAGGAAATTAGCAAAGAAACCCAAATTATCTTTCAACACAATTTCCCACAGAGCAGATTTTCTCCTCAAGCCGTCCTCTTTCCCTTTTGAGATAGATGATATTTAGTTTTGTGTTAGAGAATTTTCTCTGTTGCCTTTCCTTCTTCCCCCTGAGGAAGTAACCTCGGTGGAACTTCCATAATTTAATTCTTAGAAATAACTGGGGACATGGGGGGGCCTTGAACGCTGAGATTGGCAGAAGGAAGAATGGTTGGTGTGCTTATCAGCCAGCCTCTAACTTGAGAAGTCAAGTTAAGACTGGCAGTTTGGTCCAGTTTCCGTGATGTAAACGCAGAGAGGAACCTGCAGTTAGGATATTGGGCCAAGGTGGGGGCTGTAGTGGCTCACGGCTGGCGGTGTGGAACGTACACCAGTAATACAAATTATATTTCTGGTGAAACAATACTAACGTTTATTCAATTCTCAGCATATAGGTACTGTTTCAATACTTCTTATGGGACCATTTCATTGAAACATTGTTCAACGCTAGAAAGGAGGCATGGTAATTATTTTCACTTAATGGATAAGGGTATTGGGGCTTAGGAAAATTAAAAGTTTGTTTGAGATCACAGGGCTAGTAAGTTAGGGGACCAGCATGGATCTCCACTGCGATTTTATATCAATCCTGGAGATATTTGGAAAAACAAAAGTTCAACAGAAACATCGGGGTAGAACCTAAGAATGCAAATTTTACAAACTCAGTGAGTTTAAGCTGCCATAATTTGCCTGAGGATCAAGGATCAAGATCTCTAGACTACTCCCGCTTTATTCTACCATCTAAACATTCTAATTTTAAATGCTACCTCTGTTTTGATTAATTAGACTATTTATCTGATCCAAGAATTATCGATTTACTCTTTAGGCTAAGATAGTATTATGTTCAAAGAAACCAGTTTACAAATTCATCCTTGTATTTCTTCCATAAATGATTATTGAGTACCTACTGTGTACTTGGCTCTCTTGGGGCTCCAGAAATTAAAAATAAAACGAACAGTACAGCTGCCCAAGGGACTTCTGAGCTAGTGAGGGAAGCATGAAGGAAGCTGAGAATGTGATATATGGAAATGTTGAACCGGGAACTTTCTCTAGGTTACAGGTTTATTGACCCCATATTTTATGGCAGCCACGGGAAGGCCTTGGGGAAACGGGGATGTATGAAACGATTATTAGCCTGGAGCTCACATTCTAGCCGGAAGGATGGCACGTGATAAATGTTCAAAATGCCCCATGATAAACCCTATAATTATGAACAAGAGCCGTGCACCCCAGAGGAGAGAATGTCCGCCTCTACCTGATGGAGTCGTTGAGGAAGGAACTTTCAAAGCTGGGTCTTGGGTACGCATTTGCCAGGTGAGTTAGAAGGGGCCGGGAAAGGCATGCCTTGCAGGGGTCTTGTGTGCAGTGTCCCAGAATCATGACTTGGTCACGACTGCCCGGATTTTTTAAAGAAGTGGTGAGAAGCGCTTAGTTATGAGGCTTATGGTGTGTTGCCACCGCCAGTGGGAAAGAATCTTTTACAACAGATTAGTAACAGTGAACAGCTAATGTCTATCGGGTCTTCGTTATGAGCATTTCGTGGTTATATCATTTACTATTCACAGCAACTCTGTAAAGGAGGTGCTATGTTTAGCCCCGCGTTCCAGGCGTGGAAATTGAGGCATAGAAAATCAAGTAGTCCGCTCGATATCTCATAAAGAACTAAAGCCAGGATTTGAACCCAAGTTATGACTTCAGGGCCCAAACGCTTTGCCACCATTGTTATCCCTGTTGTAATTGGTTCTATATTAACTGGCCTGTCAAGAACTGTGCCAGTCGCTTTATGTACAGTGTCTCTCTTTAAAAATCCTATTTAACAGATGAAAAACTAAGGCCCCGAGATTACACACCTGGCAAACAGCACGGCCATGACCTGAATCGGGTCAGTCTCGTGCCGAAGCTTTTGCATGTAACCGCCGCACAATTCTGCGTCTACTTACAACATGGCCAGGGCACCAGGGAGATGCATGACCCAGTTTTCTGGGTTACATCTTGGGCTAGGCATTGTGTGTAAAGAATAGCCTGGTTCTTCAGTTTCCAGCAAGGCTTGTGGAAAAGAACAGAAGATTGTGCTTTTATCACACATTAATGGACTCGTCTAGAATGATCTCATGTGGTTGTGGAGACCTTCCTCTCCTCTCTGGAGTGACAGGGGGATAAGAAAGGGAGAGAAAGAAAGAAGCACCTTAGTGTCCCTTCTCTGTTAAGGTGTTGAATTACATTAATTTTTGGATATTAAATCAACATGCCATTTCTGAAATAAATCACATTTGTCATAAGGAATTATCATATGTAAGTCCAAAAAGGCCTCAATGCTATTATTTTGTTTAGAATTTCTGCACGTTTACTCATGAAATAGATTGTTCTAAAATTTTATTTTCTAGTCACATATTTTTTAAAAATTTTAAAATCAAAACTATGAAAAGTCCAATAAAAGGCATATGAAATTGTTTTCTCTTTATTCTCTGGTAGAATCTGCATAAATTTATCTCAAAAATATTTGGAAGAATGTACTTGTAAAATCTTGTTGTTTTTGTAGAAAGGTTTAATAATAGGTTCAGCTCTCAAAAAGATATAGGAAACTATTCTGATTTTCTATTTTTTTGTATGTCTATTTTGTTAAAGAACTGTTTCTTTTATATAAAGTGTCAAATTTATTTGTATAAAGTTGTTTTCTGTTCCATCTATATAGAATTTGTATAAATGTCTCCTTTTTCATTCCTAATAATGGTAATTTGTGCCTTCTCTTTTTTTTTCTTTTCTGTCTTTCCAAGAGTTTTTCAATTTTATTATTCATTTTAAATAACTAGGTTTGACTTTGTTGATTTTCTATACTGTACTCTTTATTTGTGTTTCATTGATTTCTGCTTTTATCTTTATTATTTACTCTATTCTCATTCATTCAGTCTGGCTTGGTGCTTTTTCCCCGTATTTGTTTGTTTTAGTTTGTTGAGATGGAACTTTAGATGTTGATAGTTGATTTTTCAACTTTTTATTCTCTGCTGTAGCTGCATCCCTCACCTTTTGTCATGTCATTTCTTTATTATCATTCAGTTCCATATTTTCTATTTTCCATTGTGATTTTCTCTTCGACCAATAGACTCCTTAGAAGTGTGTGAATTGAGAAGTGTGATCAGATCAACATTCTGTACCTGCAGTTTCAAAACAAAACAAACAGGCCGCTCCAAAATACTTTCTGACATGTGTCTTTGCATACCAGTGTTAAACTTTCTAAAGAGTTTCCTTAAATTGAATTGTTAAGTCAAAGATTATATGCATTTCTAGTATTAATATATATTACCAGGCTGCTGCTTTCTTTGCTGTTTCAAAATTATTTTCTAATGTAGTCTGAACCATTTATACTTTAGGCTGAATTTAGAGGGAATTACATTCTAAAAGAAACCCATGGGAATTTTTATTAGAATTACTTTCTAATAAAAAAATAGCAATTTAGAATTACATTAAATGAATAGCTTAATTTAATAGAGTAATTGACCTATTTCCAATCCAAGGAAATACCCCATAAGCATAAAAACCAAGGAGAAATCATAAATGAAAACAGAGAAATGTTAACAATGTTTTTTCTAATGAGGCTAAAGGTAATTTTTTCCTTCTGTATACGTTTCTGGGTTTTCCCAGTGTTCTTTAATATGCTGGTTTTATTTTTATAGTGAAAGCATTTATTTAAAGAGTGAGCCATCCTGTAATAGGGCTGGGAGGGATCGCTATTCCCCAAACTTCTTTTTTCCCCCTTTTTAATGAGAAGGGAGATTTGAGAACTGTGGTTTAAATGCCAGGAGTTATTTACCAAAGTTGGTTGCAATGATTAGAGAAGTAGAAATGTTGCTACCATAGTTTTAGGAACGTTAAACAAACTACTTTCCTCATTTATGAAGCCATGTCCCCAAACCAAGTGTGTCTCATTATGTGGCACAGTCCCCGAGGACAGTGCCACCAAAGTATTCTTAACGAAGCGCGGCCCGAGAATGGTCATTTTTCTTGCCCGAATATATTTAATGCTCAGAAATTCCCAGGAGGCAGGAGGGGATTCTTGCTAGGGGATGCCCACACACCTTGGCAGAGGGTCGTACTTTAGAGATCTGTGCTTCTCCAAAGTAAAGAAGAAACGTGGGGTTTGCCCTTATTTAATAACAGAAAAACGTGTGTGGAACCTTCAGTTTGCGAGTTCTCTCCGAACCAGTGGGGGTATGCGAGGAAGTCTGTGACATAATAGAGTCAGGCATTAAGACAAGGTCACATCTGCGCATTTCAACTTAATCTAAACTCTATAGTTTGGGAACATAAAGGAGGAAAGAGCAAGTTGGGAGGGGAAGGGGAGACAGAAAACAAGAAAGCTCAAGGGCACGCAGTGGTAGAAATCCCATCCAATCTCTGCACCACTCCGTGGTGTCTGAGAGACTGGAGGGAGGTGAGTCCGCTGTGAGAAAGGCATCTCCCACTACACTGTTCTGGAGAATTCTGCAGGAAGCCATTACAGTTGAAGGTTAAAGGCTCTGGACTCCTTTAGCTGAGATGAGCGGAATATGAAATTAGAATAAATTTGGGCTTTAACAAGCAAGGGTGTTGTTAAATCCTTGAGCTTTAATTTCTCTCTGGAATTTGATGAAGGGAGACGTTTTAATAATCAAATATGTTCATTCGTTTTTATTTCAAAGCCTCTGATGTGCTGACTGGACATAATTTGGCATGGGAAATAAAAGAGCAAATTTTTAACTTTGGGAACTAAATGACCTTGGGGTTGTCCTAATTAATTAGCTAATTTCTGAGCCTTATGGAGGCAAGTTCTGTCTTACCCATCAGCATATGAGGAAACACAAAGAAGTGGGTTCCCCACAGCCCTGAGGGAGCAGCCAAACCCCTAGTTGGCCATGAGCTCGATGGACAAAGATAAAAATAAGCCAGACAGTGTGGGAAGTGAGGCTGGCACCTCTCTCCTGCTTCATGCAGAGGGTCCTCTGTTGGAGAGATACTCCCGGCCTCTGGAGTAACTCACCTGAGGGGTGAGTTCCTCGGGGGAACCGTGCTCCATCTCTTCCTCTTCCCCTTTTCTTGGGATGAGCTTCTCTTAGGAGCAACCCTCCCCTCTCCTTCACACTGTAATTCCCACCCCTTAGCAGGACCAAGAATCCACAGGAAGTTCAGGAGCTCTGCTCTTGTCTGGTATTTCTTGTCTCAGGGTTGGTGTGTGCTGTTTGAATCACAATCTCTCATCCCTTCTTCCCTCCAAACTCTCCTGGGAAACAATCTTCCTGCAGAGAGCGTGGATCCTGGCACTCTCCTCCACGCTTCCTGTTGTAAAGGTGTCCACCCCTGCAGACCCCTGACGTCCAGGGGAATCCCCTATTTGGAAGCTCGTTCTTCACAGATGGAAGCTCTGTTTTCTGGTCCTGCCTCTGGTCGCCATCTCTGGAAATTAGGCATTTTGCTTTCCTCTTTGACTCATTTTCAGGTTGGGTGGATCCTTATTTTCACCTGCGTGTTGCAGAAGACAGCGTGGCCTGTGTGAACACAGGAGTCATGGCACTGATGCCTCATTGCATTTTATTCTAATGATTTGGGGCTTTCGGACAAGCATGGTAGGGAGGGACAGGTCGTGTTAATGTGACCGAAGAAAATAGGCATTGTAGGTTTCAGAGCTGTGGTTCACCTAAATCCCTTCCTTAGCCCCATGAAAGAGATCACCCCTAAATAATAGCCATTGCAACCTTGTTTGTAGCGTTGAGTGTAGCTTCTGCTCAATCAGCCTCTGTAAAGCAGGAGGGAGCCTCTTGGAGGGGATTGTACTGCGGCCCCAAGCCTATTCACTCATCATTCTGCTAATGCAGAGTGCAATTAAAATACAGCTTTGCCTGTAAAGCCCACTTTAGTTTATCCCTCGGAATGTTCAGGAGGCATCTACTTGCTAAAGATTAATGCTCAAAATGAAGAGGACTAAATACTTGCACAATTTCAACAGTCAAGAGGAAATGAGAGAAATTATTCTGCCTTTGCTTGTTGGCTCCCAGCTCCCCCCTGTGCTCTTTTGAGGCTGGTGGTTTAGTTTCCAATTCATACAATATCAAGACATTTTTTAAAAAACGAATATTTTGCTTTCAATAGTGCAGCACAGTGGAATAGGTGAGAACAGGACTTTGGAGTCGGATATACCTACCTGGGTTTGAATTCCAGCCCTATTACTCACGAGCTTTGTGACATGACAATCGCTTATCCTTTACGTGTCTCTGTTTTCTCATGTGGGATATTTTGCTTCACAAGATTCAGCATTAAGTAAGTTAATATTTATGGAGCTTTCAAAACAGTCCTTACATACAGTAAGGGCTGTGTATTTATTAAATAAAATACATTTAAAAATGAAATATTAACAACAACAGCATGCTTAATAAAAGAGGAAACCAAGGTTTTTAAAGATTAATAATTGCCTCGAGCCAGGAAAATAATGTGATCCAACACTGTCTGGGTCTCTGATTTTCTAACTTGCGGTCTCACGCTTTGTCCTCTGAATCGTGCACTGAGCTGGAAGAGAAAAGTTAGATGTGCCTGATGACATTGTCTTCAGGGCACAGAGGTGATGGGAGGGACACCACGGGACAGGAACCAGGAGATGCACAAGTAGAAAACCTCAGACTTTCAAACCTATTTACTTGTAATTTTCCAGATGCTGTGAACTGTTTTTTTCTCTATATTTACCCTTCCAACTAGGAGGAAGTATAATTCTGACGGGAGTGAAAATAATATTGATTCAGCTTTTGGGTTCTTCCCATCTGCCAAGTGATGGAGAGGCTTCCTGAAATTTTTGGGTGCGTTTAATTGCTTTTTAAAGCATGACTCTTAAAAGTATTTTTCAGTTGCCATGTTGCTTCTCAGAACCACCTACACACATATACACGCATTTCAAGCTTTATTTTAATAAATATGTATGTATGGGGGTTTACATAGATAGATATAGATATATGCAGATAGATCTGTATGTCAAACTTTAATTTTTTCCAAATGCCTGCCATTTCCCATGGATCACTGATACTTTCTGCTTCCCCACTGTGTTGAATTTTGGCCAAGTTGTCATTCTTCACACTGAGTTTATTCTGCTTAGCTGAAGCCATTGGCACTAACTTTCACTCCGTATTTCTATGTACTTTCTTTCAAAGGAAGTTGACACTGATTAATCAGTGACTAGACATGCGTGCTCCATCAGGCAATGTGGAAAATTCTAATTTCTAGAGCTTTCTGGGTGGGGAAATGCTGGGTGGCTCGTGTTTTTCCACCTGCAGCTCTGCTTGTATGGTCAACTGTGGTGGTTTACAGACTAGACTGTGCACTAGACCCCTGGGGGCGGCAGTGGGGATGAGTCAGGGTGCGCATCTGCTGCCAGGTGGTGGTGACTGACACATCTCTCTTTTGGTTGTTCTGTGCCTCTGCCTTCCCAGTGGTTAAATATGCTTATTATCAGCTTCCCTGGGGGTCTTATGGCCGTTCCTCAGGCCGGGGGCGGGTGGAGGGTTCTGCAGGTGGGTTCCCAGGCCCCTCCTCTGCTTCGAGTTTATCCTCATCATATTTCATCTGCGGAAAGGGTCCAGTGTCGAAAGTATTTTGAACCAGTAGTGTGTGAGTGGAGACTACAGTGTTGAGTCAGAAGCTCAGGACAGAGCTTCTGCCCAAACAAACAGTGACAGCTTGGGAAAATTGCTGAACTTTCTGAGGCTTAATTTCTCGGTTTTAAAAAGGGTATGGGTTTGAGTAGGTATCTCCACATTTTTCCCCCATTTGTATGATTTGTTGCTAATTGAACTGCGTTTAATGCCAGCCACAGGAGCTATTATTAAAACGAAGATGTAGATGGCAAGATGGGAAGGGAAGGGCCGTGGTTGCAGAGGTCAGGAAGGGAGAGAGAGAAAGGGAAGCACAACGCGTTAACACGATGGACCCATTTTACAAGTAAGGAACCAAGGCTGTGTGACCACATATGCCCGAAGCAGCCAAATCACCCAAGAGATGTTAAATTTTGTCCAATTTTTCATGTTGACTAGGAATTCAAGCAGATGAGGGCCTGATGCTGTAGATTGGGAATAGAATCCCAGAACTCAGCAAAGCAGGAAGGTTGTTAGGGGCTCATGTTTGGTTTATAAAGAAATGAGGACAATTGCTTCCTTTGTTTCCTGTGGCTGAGACAGCTGAATTTACAGAATTTCATTTTCAAACGATTAGGCAGGAGTCTCAAGGGATGGCTTAATTAAGATCTAAAAAAAATAAATAGTGGGGTATAAATATGGTAGGATAAGATTTTTAAAAATCTGCTGAGACCCGAGTTTCCATATTTGCTTCATTGGGGGGAAGAATTTTAGAATTCCTACCTTCCTCTGCCTCTCTCTCTCTCTATTTTCACTCACTGGAAGGAATAATTACCGAGTGCCAGAGGCTCAAATAGGAGCTTTTATTCTTTCAAAAGCCAGTTACTATCCCCAACAAGATGGCATACCTCTGAGGAGAGAGTACATCCCTTAAGAGCGAAAGAAAAATGATTCAAAATGCATCTGGCCAAATATGGCAACAGCCCTGGTTCTTTCAGAAAAGCATTTCCGTAGAACTGCTCGGAGCTCTGCATGAGAGGTAGATAGATACCTGCCCGCTGACGGGTGCCTCTGAGTGCGAATCCAGAACTCGGCCTAACGATTCGTGGCAGGGAACAGACGGCTCCTTGGAAATCTGTGATTTAGTCCTCTCCTTTGATACGAACGCTCTCCAGGAGGGGAAAAGAAATCGCTTCATCCTGGTTGCACAGAACTCATTTCCTTCATTCTCATGCAGCGATTTTTCATTTTTACGAATATAAGTTACTGAGGTTCTTCCGTGGCCCAAAGGCAGAAAAGGTGGTCCCCAGGGAGCCAGAACCAGACTGGGGTGAACAGGTGCCCTGCCCCATCACTTTGCCTAACGTGTCTCAGGTGGGCAGGTACCTCATCATTTCATTGGAGCAGCATGAGAGTTCGGGGACCTTGGCCTTAGCTCCCTTCAATCATTTTATCAGGCTAGCTTTGAATTTCAGGGAGGTGCACGAGGAAGAGGAGAGAGTTCGAGCTTCCTCAATTCCTTGAAGGCCGCACAGTTTACAGACACCACACAGGGGAATGAATAAATCTGTCAGGCGAGTGGCCTCTTAATCCATCCGCTTTGCCCGCTCTTTTATTCACCCTTTTGTCTCCCTGATTTTGACTTTGCTCGTAAGGGGAGGTGAGGGTGGAGGAATGGTCGGATACAAATGAGATAATATCAGGAACAATGCCACTGGAAGTGATTTGTAACCATTCGCAATTATTATTTGTTTTTCTCAAGGAGAAGCTCAAAGCTCTTCTCTGTTTCACCCTTCCCTTGAGAAAAAGGAGCCAAGAGGTCAAGGTTAAGGTCGTTTTATTGCTCAGGGAGAGTGTGTGGAATCTCACTGTCCGATGGAAGGAGTCCCTTAGGGACACTTGGGGGCAAGGGAACTCCAGGGGAGCCAACTCAGCTCACACACAAAGCAGAGACATGTAGACGGATAGAGGTGTGTACGCCGCTTTCAATACCTGGACTTGTATTAAAATATTTCTGGAAGGAAAACAGTAAAAATGTAGCTAATGTTAGCTGGGAGTAGTGGGCATAGAGAGAATTTTTAAATAATTTTTTATGATTTCTCGATAATTTCCATAAATTCTATAAAGTATCAGTTTATGTAGTCAGATTTAACAAACAATTATTTACAAATTGTGTTTTGAAGAGCCATAGCAAGCTGTATTGTGATATGCTTACAACTACATATGTGATTTTGAAGGTTTTAAGCGTTTTTTATTGCTGGTAACTAAGAGGAAACAGATAAGATTATCCTGGAAATTAAATCATAAGAGTAACAATTCTTATCTCCGACGTGTGCTTTTCTGGGGAACTTCTTTTGAATTCTTAAAGCACTGGCCAGATTTTCTACAGAAACATTTATTATTTTTACAAACAAAACATTTTATTATGCTAAAGGGAGAAGACCTACATTCCTATTCCAGGCCCGACACTTTATATTATCTCTGCTTATTTCAGAGGCCTGTCAGAGGTTTCAAATGCATGAGAAAATACTCTTTTTTAAATGTAGAAATGAAAAAATTATACCCTATATTAAGGTCGTTTTCCTACAGCTTTTCAAACTCCTGAGCACTAAGAATTTGAGAATTTAACCCAAATAAATCTTCAGGCTGTACTGCTTCACCTTTCGTGAGACTCATTTTCCATCGAATAGGCAGAGCCTAACAGGCTTCATGTGCCACTCTCTAAGCTGAGCGCTGAGAATCTCTAGCAGGGGACCATGCGACTCATCCTGAGCTTTATTCGTCACTTAGAGCCATGAAAACACGGCGACCACGTGGGTGGGCTGACTTTGGCACCAGAGGCAATGGCGAGGCACCACAGGTCCCTTACGGTGTGTGTCAGCTTGGTGCCATCGGTGGTCACTTCCCTCCCTGGCCACTCAGGCCAGGTCCCCATGGAGCGGAGGAGTCTGTTCCTCCACCCACCTGATTCTGGGCTGGCCTGCGTGCTTTCAACAATAAACACGGTGGAAGTTATCATCTGCCAGATTTGGGGCTCGGCTTTAGGGGGACTGGCGGCTCCTGCTGCCCCCCGTTAAAGCCCTGAGCTGTGTGGGAGAAGCCCAGGCTAGTCTTCTGGAAAGCGACGTCATTGTTTGAGCGTGGCAGGGAGAGGAGTAGGTGGTTCAGGTGGGCTGCATCCCCCAGTCTTCATCAGCGACAGGATGCTCCATTCTCCATCAGTCCCGCGGGCCGGTCTGAATTCTCATCCTAGAGGTGGGGATGAGGGGACAGGTTTGATTTGTGACTATCCCCGACAACCTCGACATTTGAGAGGATTTTCCTTTATCTATGTAATTAGGAAAATCACCAGGAGGAATTCTAGGTAAGGTCCCTTGTCATTGATCTCGTCTGCATCGTGGGGGGCCGTTTCAGTTCCCTGTAGTTGTCTCCAGGTCACCAGAGTGTTCTGACATGATTGCCATCAGCTCCCAAGTTTTAGCGAGTGAGCGAAACACACACATTTACCTTTAACCTTAATGCGAAAACTGCTGTGCTTCTCTTCACGGAAAAGAAAGCTCAAGCTTTAAGCTGTTAACATCAATAATAAGTCTTAGTAATTACATACTGTAGATAATTATAATCTCTATCATTATGCAATTAAATTGGAAACACTCCTGAGGTAAAAGGGATTTTAGTAATAATGGTAATATCAGTGTTTGCCCTTTTAGCCATTTTTGGTTGTGTTTATTTGTGCAAATTACAAGTGATGTTCGAAATGTACCCGGGACACGATTTTGTAACCAAATGTCATCAATGGTAAAACTCTATTTTAACCCTAAAAATTAAAAACGTGAGCAAACTTTCATGTCGCATGCCTCTGAGCTGATTACAACCAGCTTCCACACTGTGGAGGTGAAAGAGGAAAAATCCTGCTTTGTATCAGAAAAGTGGGTGATTTATAAGTAGGTGGGCACACTGTGTGACGGCCACAAAGACAGCAGGTGAACAGGTGCACATCTGAGTGGAGCTTTTCCCGTCTGATTTTCACTCTAGAACATGCGTTATGCACATCTGTGCTCCCTGATTCATCAACTTTCTCATCACTTAAATCTGCTTGTTTCCTGAATATTCTGGGAAGCTGTCCAATTCACCTCTCCTGTGTTACCTGCAGCCCTTGCATTTTGGTGCCTGTTTCACGAAGATCGTAGTTTCTTACGGGCTTTTGACAGACGATAACGACGACGCTGAAAGCATTTTGATGATGAACAACGTGCTGTCCCACGTGGTCCCTGTTTTGCATGTGTAACCCCATTGCAGGTGTTAGGAGTTTGAGTCGTAGAAAGGCACGAAAACTGTAAGATCTTGCAGTTACCAAATAATGACCCTATAATGCGAAACCTCGTTTCTATGACTTCGAAGCTCACATTTTTGGCCGCGGGACCATAGGATCACACAGTTTCTTGAAATTTTACTCCGGAGCCTGCCCAGATTGTTTTCACCTGTGTTTCTTCTCTGACTCACCCTCACGTAGGGCCATTTCGCTTCCCCTTCATTACTAGAAACCCTAATAGGCTTAATAGATGTTTTCTCTTTCCTTTTCTGCAGACAGCCTACATTCCCTTGCTTCCAGTACCCATTTGTGCTTAATCCGGCAAACACAAATTATTTCCACTTGTACTTCTTTTTTTCCACTTTCCATTTTTATAATAAAAGAGGTTGCTTGTCTTGCCAACAATTAACTTCCTTCCCTACTCTGCATCCCATGCTCCCCTCCGGCTCTCTCATCAGGGATTTGCTCCTCGACGATTCTCTCCTCTCCACATGTACCTTCCCGATGTCATGTGAACAATCCTCCCATTTAAAACCAAACCAAAGCCCAAACCCTTCTTCAACCCACGTTTTTCTCTGCCTCCTTTCCTACCTCTCCAGTCTCAACCAACCCTCCTAAAAGAGTTTTCTAAATGTTCTGTCCCCACATCCTCAGGCTGTATCCATTCTTCAAGCTCCCAGAATGTGCCTTAGCTGCCCCCACCTGCCCGCACTGCCCACTGTGAGGTTCTCACCCACTGAATCGGATGAGCACTTTTTCCTGCTGAGCTCCTTTGCTCTTCAGCATTATCTGGCTTTGCGTACAACCCAGTCCAGGAAAGCGTCTCTCCTTGGCTCCCTCCCATGCACAAAGCATCCTGTGTTTCCTTCCTACTTCTTCAGACACTTCCTCTGAGCCTCTTTAGCAGGCTCTTTTGTCTCTACCCAGCTCTTAAATGGTCACACTACTCACTCTTTAGTGCCCTTTCTCCGTCTCCCTTCCCCGTGTGTTTTGAGTACATCTGCCCCTTTCCGTCTACACTGCCAGCAGCCTGGATTCCAGCAACATCCTTCAACCCAGTCTCCCTGCTTTCGATCCTGTGCTCTTGGCCATTCTAAGCTGTGACTCTCCATGTCACATTAAAACACTTTAATGGTTTTTTTGTCAACTTAGGCAAAATTCAAATGACTTCCCACAGCTTACACTTTGGAACTGGGCCCAGTTAATGCTGATTTACAGAGTTATGGGGTAGAATTTCAGCAGCACGTCTGGGTTCCATGGAGGTGACATCCTTTTAGTTCATGGAAGACAAAAAGGTGTATTTCTTCTTTATATTGTGGTTTGAGATGAGTCTTTCTGAGTGACAGGCAGCCTTCCCCTATTTGGGATCCAGGGACTCTGGCGGGAGGAAGGGCTCATCATAATGTGCATCCCACTGACAGGAAGGCAGGGCACGGAGAAAGAGCCAGAAACTAAAGCACACGGTTTCCCCTTGCCTTCTCTTCATGATAACTCTTCACATGGTCCTATCTGGATGAAATGGGTTAGGAAATGTAGTTCCACTGTTGCTATAAAAGAAAAAATTCAAAAGAATTATTGGGAGCTTGAGATGTGTCAGACAGGCGGGTGAATCGGTGATTGTTGATGGATGCGATGCCCACTCTCAGAGGAGTGGGCAGGATGCTATAAAAATATGGGGGCGCAGGAAAGTGGGGGGTGCAGTGGTCACAGGGGACGAGAAGCGGGAGCCTATTCTTTATTATTGTCATCCTCTCAGGAAAAGGCTGTTAGGCCTATCTTGTCATTCCACATCCATCATCATATCATATTTTGGCTGAACCTTCTGCCCCATTTATGTTAGGCAGGCAATTGGAAAAATAAAACATTTTTAAAGAGAAACGTGCCATCCTTTAAAAGGGGCCGTTAAGGGGAGTTGGTTGAGAATGGAGGAGCCTGTTGACTCTGCTCTCTGAAAAATTTCACTGAAACTAACTCCAGCCAGAGCGAAGCTCTCAAGCAAGGAAATAAATCAAAACCTTGCTGGGGATTCTCTCCCCTTTACGGTGTCTGATGAGAAAAGCCTTCGGAAGTTTCCTTGGGCATATTTATCAAGGAAGAACTGGCCGTGAAAATGGTTCTCTTGCAATCGTGCATTCCGAGCCGATGAAATATTAGCATTTCGTGATTTTTGCTGGCCACAGCAAAATACAGACCTACTGCTTAGCGCACAATGGGCCCATCAAGGAAACTGTGGGTGCCTACGGCAAACCGTTTTAGCAGGTGTCTGCGCAGAAGCAAACCCTTCTGGGACATCGGACAAGTTACCCAACTTGGCTTGCACGAGAATAAAGGGTCCTAGTGACAGTGACCTCACGAGCTCATCACCAGGACCACGCGAGGCGGCCTAAAGGGAAGCACCTGGCCCAGAACGGGTGCCCAGTCGAGGTGAATGCCCCCCTTCCTCTCTTTCCCTTCTCACTCTCCCCTGCCCTGTTCCCCTCTAGCCTTTCTGGTACAGCTGAGATTTACAGGGGAGGATGGCAGAGGTCTGCACGGGGACCAGACTGACCTCTGGCACTGCAAGAGGAGAGAAACGCAGGGAATGGGGCAAAGGGCTGATAACAAACGGGGGGATTGGGCTGGAAGCCCAATATGTCTCAGGATTCTATTGAATTGCGAGTGAAACCACTAAGCAGCTATTTCCGTCGCATCAGGCACATTGGCTGCAGTGTTTTGTGGTCAAGACAGTTTCCTCCAAGGAAGGGCATTGGGCATAAGGAGGAGAGGAGGCCGTCACTGCAAGGGCGGCACTGAGTTAAGGTTAAGGACAGGTGAGCAGCCAACTCTGGCGCTTCCACCTTGTCCAGGTCGGCTTCTGGATTTCCTCTGCTGACCTGACGTAGCCTTAGGCTGTAATACATCTCTCCCACTTTTGTGAAAATTTCTTCAGCAAAGCTTTCTTCTTCACTGTCTGTGATACACTCTCGTTGCTAAAATTCAATCATGATAAAAATGTGTAAGGATGAGATTTAAAGAAAAAAGCCACTCAACTCCATCATGGAGCACATTTGATGGGCACGATTCCAGCCAGCCCCCTGCACGAACATACGGAAGGATGTGGGATTAGGTAAATAGTCTGAGAGATCGTTTCATAACAATGGGTGGTGCTTTACATAATATAATATTTTGGGTAAGAGGTAGGAAATTTATTATTACATGAGCTAAACAGAATTTAAGAGGTTGATTTGAAATGGAAGTATTTGCCGAATTTCAGTATATTTTTAACACAAAAAAATATTAGATTGTAGAAGATCCTTTAAAATTAAGAGAAAATTATTTTAAAAGACATTAAGAATTGCCACAGTTATTTATTGTTCAATCTTTATTTAAAGAAATCTATATTTTCCTCCATTCTGGATTTCTTTATTCATGTACAAAGGAGTTATATTCCTTAAAATCTTATAAGATTTGTTGCCTTAACATTTTTTTTTTGTACACAATTACCATTTACCACCTCCTTAAGTGAGCTGTTCTAAGTTATATGTCTCTAGGACTCGCCTCTTTCCCAGACACACCTCCGTGTTAGAATTCTCTCCCCTCATCCTCCGATCTGTACAAATTGCTCTCTACATTCCTGGAAAACTTAATTCGGGAGCTTTCTTTTATTATGCTCCCATTTTGATTCTCTGTTATTTATTATGGCATGTCTTTCCCTTTCTTATTTTCTTCTTTTGCTAGAGAATATTTTCAATTAACTCCCTAATAATGACTGTGGGGAAGAAAAATATTTCTAAGTCATTTCAAATGTTAAAGAGCCTTTGGTTATTTGAATACTAGTTTGGCTGGTATTAGAATCCACTGTTATGGGTTCCCAGGAGGGCATTTAATCTAAAGACACGTTTCCTCTAGGGATATTCTTTTGTATTATTATTTAGAAATTAACTCATTGCTTTTTCTTCTTTATCTGAGCTCTAATTTATATACAATTGGTGATTTTGAACAATTATATACACTCATGTAGCACTACCTAAAACAAGATGTAGAGTATTTGTCCATTGTCTTCAAAATTCCTAGGGTCAACTCCTGCCCACATTCACCAGAAGAAGCCACTTTTTGATTTCTAACACCGTAGATGAGCTTTGCTTTATTTAGTACTTCACATAAATGGAATCACACGGAATGGATTCCTGTCTAATTTCTTTTGCTCAGCATGGTTTTGAGATTCATTCATGTCATTGCATATTTCAGTGATGCATTTCTGTTTATCCTGAGTAATATTTCGTTGTATGAATACATTACCATTTGTTTATTCAGGCACCTGCAGAGAGATACTTGGATTGTTTCTAGTTCTGGAATATTGTGAATAAAACTGTTTTACATGGACTATTACTCAGTCACAAAAAAAAGAGAAAGAAATCTTGCAATTTGTGACAACATGGATGGACCTTGAGGGCATTATGTTAAGTGAAATAAATCAGACAGAAAGACAAATACCGCATGATCTCAAAAATCTAAAAAACAAACAAAAACACACAAAAGGAAATAAAACTTACACACAGAAATAAGGGATGAGTGTGGGCAGAATGGGTGAAGGTATGATCTTCCAGCTATAAAATGAATGTCATCAGAATGTAATGTTTATCATAGTGACCAGTCGTACTGTAACTGCGCTGGTAGATGTTAGCTAGACTCATTGTGGTGATCATTTTGCAATATATGCAACTGTGAAACCATTATGTTGTACATCTGAGACTAACATGTCAGTCATATCTCAATTTTAAATAAATAAGTAAATAAAAATTCCAGATTTTCTCAAATATAACAACTAAGTACATGCTCATGTTAAGAAAATAAACTTTAACATATTTTACGTAAAACAAAAACAGCAAAAATCCTACTCTGAACATTCTTGTAAGACTTTTTGTGCAAATGTTTTATCTCTTTCAAGCAAGTGTCTGTGAGTGAATTGCATAGTCATAAAATAGATGTAAAATTAGCTTTATAAGAAACTTCCAAACACTTTTTCAAAATTATTACCATTTACATTTCTACAAGAAATGTCTGGGAATTCCAGGACTTCCCTATCTTGGCTAACGTTTCATTGTCATTGTTTTTATTGTCATGGGCATATTGTATCTATTGTGGTTTAAATTTTTATTTCTGTGGTGACAATAATTTTGAGCATCTTTTCATGTGATTCGCATTGGCCATTTATATATCTTCTTTTGTGAAATAGTTTAAATTTTTGCCTATTTAAAGATGTCTTTTAACTTTTATTAATTTTAAGATACAGGAGATTTTTAAGCTAAATATATTCTGGTTATAAATCCTTTGACAGATTTATGTATTTAAACCATTTTTCCTTGTGTTTCATTATCTACTGAGTTCCTAATAGTGTTTTTTAAAATGAATTTATTGAGGTGTATTTGTCACACAATAAACTTCGCATGTACATTAGTATATGCACCCATAAAGCCATCACTAAAATACAGGTAATATACCTATTCCCCACCCCCCCAATTTCTTAGAATCCATCCTTTCTGGCCACATCTTGGAAACCCATTTGTCATGAAATTAGTGATCTACTTTCTATGTCATCGTAGATTAGTTTGCATTTCCTAGGTTGTTATATGAATAGAATCATAAACCATGTAAAATTTAGTCTGTTCTGTTTCACTCCGGTTATTTCAGGATTCATCTATGTTCTTGTATGTATCAATAGTTCATTGTGTTTCACTGCTAAGCAGTAGTCCTTCCTATGAATATACCCCATTTTGCTTAGTGTTTACTTGTAATGGACATTTGGGTTGTTTTCAGTTTGGGCTATTACAGATAACGCTGTTGTGTACATTTGTACGAGTTTTTGTGTATATATAAATAATTTCATTTTTCTTAAGAAAAATATCTAGGAGTGAAATGAGAGTTCCAGTTCCTTCACATTCTTGCCAATGCTTGATATAGTCGGGCTTTTAATTTTAGTCATTCTAGAAAGGGTGTAGTGATATAGCATGATGGTTTTAATTTGTATTTCTCTAGTGACTAAGGATGTTGAGCATCTTTTCCTTGCTTCTTGCTTGCTCTCCTCCCCCCACCCACCTCAACTCCTTCTCTATAACTGCTATTAATGTGGCCGTGTCTCTCAATTGAGTTCACAGCTCTTTTCAAGTTGATACCTTCTGTATAAGTCCCCCTTTCCATGCAAGTAACTGCTTTCTCCTCCTTCTTCCTTTAGGCTAGTGGTAGTAAGGTGTATCTCACTATGCAGGGTACTGACTGCATCATCCTGCGTCATTTCCCTATATATTTCTCATGCCTTTAAAAACTGCTGGAATTATCCTATTTTAGACATGCCATCTGTTTCTTGTGGTTAACTTAACTGATACATTAAGTTAGTATTCCTACTATAGCTAACACTTTGCAGTTCCTTGAAAATGAGTCTTTTACCAGACTTGGCTCCTTATCATTGTGGAAACTATTCAACAAGAGTTGCAATACCTCTGACAGGATATATAAAATATCTTTCTTTAAAATATGACTGCCTATGCCTGCCTACACAGCCTGTAAATACATTAATGGCCATCCATTTTCTCCACTCACTTGACTTTTTAAAAGGACCTAAAATGGCTTTTCCTACATTGCTTCAATTGAATTTTAGTTTCTTAACAAAGAGAACATTCACATAATAGGCAAAGGTAAAATTGACTGTATTAGTGGCTGTCATTGTCAAAGATAATGCCCCATAAGTGGTGGAGTGGCTGGAAGGAGTGGTGGGTGCCATCTGTCTTTTCTCTCAGATCCATACACGAAATGAAGCTTCGGTTGCTTTGAAATGCCAAGTGCTATTTGCAGTAGTGTATTTCAGTTCATGATTCTGCCTTCTAAATGTGCATTCTTCTTCAAATCGTTGTTAAGAAAGATTGATCATTTATATGGATATTCTAAAATCAGGTATAAATTCTTGGAACTTTTCATTTTTGGGTTCTCATTGTCTTGGAATTATATATTATTGATCATTATTTGAAATAAGTTGATTATATGTTATAACATAGAAATCTTTTTGGTAGCTGTATAGTTGGACAGTAATAAAATCAGGTCGAAAATAAGTAATACATAGGAGAGAATACAATCAATATCAAAGCATGTTCTCTATCCTTGAGACACGAGGCAATCTGCCTCCATGTTAAGGTTCTGCTTATTCTCATACTCCTGAGACAGCTGGTGCTTTCATCTAATGCTTTACTTAACATGGAAACTTCTATTTGCTTCAAAAATAAATTAATAAAATAATAATTATGGTTCCAAAATTAACAACAAATATTTTCCATGCTATGAAAGATCAAATAGAAAATATTAAGCAAGGTTATTTTTAAAGCTTTATAATTGTAAGGCTTCATTTAATATATATTTACATCAAAGAACTTATCCTATAAGCAGAGAATGAATCCTGTTAATTATGTTGTGAGCTACAAATAAAACCTTGATAGCTTTCTCAAAGTAAAAAGTCTAAATACAATTAAACAATTATTTTAACTATGTGGAAGATTTAAAGTTGTTCTCAAGTGAATGCTGATACAACATAAAAAAGTCATCAAAAAGAATTCATATCTTTTAATAACAATAAAACTATAATTGAAAAAATATATGTTAACTGTCTTAATTCTAGAAATTCAAAACTAACAACCAATTACATTTAAAGAAAGAGAAAGGAGATAATAAAAGTATAGTAGATATTAATGAATTAAAAAATAAAGTAGAATTGGTAAATACATACTACTGTAAAATACACTTTAAAGAAACAGTCATTATTAAGCTAAAAGAACTTAAACCAGTAATATACCATCTTGGAGATAAAAAAGAAAATATATCATCACACAGAAGGCTTTTAAAAGTTAATAGGAAGCTATTGCAAATAAATCTATTAAAAAGTTTGAAAATCTGGATTAAAGTGATAAAATTTTTTTGAAAACATAAATTATTGAAATTTATTTTAGAAGTAGAAAATCGATAGGGACCAAAAATTACAAAACTAATAGTGAATGTTGTCAAGTACTCCTAAAAGCTTCAGGCACCTGTACACAATATATGCAATCACACATGCACACAGGTGACACATACTCAGAAAGCTAACAGTTATACATGAAGATGCTTCTGAAGGTGTGATGCAAAGTTAGCTTTCACTTTTCTACTGGGCTTCAAAATACATTATGAAATACTAAAAGAGAAGTAAACATGTCCACAATTATATTTGGAAATCTTAACCCTTTTCTCAAAATTTTAGGAGAAATGTAGACAAAAAATAGGGGGAGATACTCAATACAGGTGTCTAAACTCGTGCTTTCCCTCTGGTGTCAGAAACACACCAGGAGGCGCACAGTCCCCCAGACAGCTGTGTGGCTGGGTGAGGGTCAGTTATCAGGACGGTCATATGACCTGATCATGTAAATCTGGACATGGCACACGCACTTGGAGACCTAGACAAACACGTCCACTATGTGCCCCACCTTTTCCCATGGAACAATCACATGTGTGTCCTCAAAGGCCCAACAGCTTTATCTGTACCTCAAACCGTCTTCTTTACAGAGTGGGGAAGTGCCCAGAAGTGTGGCTAGGAGAATTGGAGCTATGTTTTGAAGGGCACAATGCTTACAGATTTTCCATAAAAGAAGGAACAAAATATGGCAGATTCACATATAAGGAAGAAATGCCTGTTTTAAACCACACCGCATGCGACTGCCAAAGAAAGAGTCAAAGTGTGTCCACTGAGCTAGAAATAAACTCCCATAGAAATATTTCCAAGGCATGCTGCAGTGAGCCTGTAAAACACCCTTATTATGAGCTTAGGAAACAGAGGGACTTCTGCTCAGTGGGAAATGCACGCGGTTCTAAGGCAACTTTGTGATAGAAAACACAGCTGGCCTGTGTGCACCGCTAAAAGCCATTCCTGGAGAATCCCCAATGATTCATTCAAATCTCTGTCAAAGAAGAAAACAATCAGGTCTGGGACAATGGACTCTGGAAGGCTGAACTCTCAAACGCAGAACATTCTGGCCAGATTTCTACCATCTTTTTTTATTGGAAGGGAGCAGAAATGGAAAGAATTATTAAATGAATATGTATTTGGTAAGAAAAATGCTTTTGCAAATGTCTCAAAAGACTTCTTTTGTTTCAGTTTTTTTTATATAATAATGAAACATACACATTGTAAGAAACCAAATAGAGGATTACAAAATGGAAAATTTGATGGCCCTGCTTGTAAACATGCAGTATTTAGTAAAGCCATTCGATTTTTCTAACTTTCATTGTCATCTGTAAGGATGCTGTCAGGACCTTGCTCATAGGTTGACTTGCAGATTAAAAATGACAACCCATGAACGTGTTCAATAAAAGTGGATTATTATGTTATATCAATATTATACATATCATTATATAGAGGAATATTTATTATTCAGTTTTTAACTTATTTGTTATTCAACAATATTCAGAGAAATTTCTAAAACAGAAATCACCGTGTGTTCCCTGGAGAAATGGGGAAAGAAAGATGCAAATGGAATTTTTCTGTGGAGTTTCAATCTTTATTTCTTAACCCTTTTCTGTTACACAAGGTCTTCTCATTCTTGCCTATTACATTCATTCAAAAATCATTACAAGCCAGCTTACTACCCAGAAAGTATCGCACTTCATTGAATTTTCAGCCCAGGGATACTTTGGAAAGGGTGTAACTGACACAAGGGGTGAAAAATCTGGGCTTGTTCCCACCTAGCCTGGGTGTCCCCAGACAGTGTACTAAGGCAAGTCACTTCTCTGTTCTTTATTTTAACCCTTGGACTTGTACTTTTTTTTTTGATGACACTGAATTTCAGGTTTATTTGACTAAAAAATAGATCTAAATCTAAAAAGAGATTAAATTTGCTCTTCAGAAGAAATTTTTAATTGAGATATTGCCAATTTATTTATTTGATTTTAGAAATGGGAGTGGAAGCAAAGATACACTAATTCTGCCATCGCTTATTTAGTAGAGAATCAGTAGCTACTACAGACAGAAATAGAAAAATAAATAATAATATAAAGTTTAAATACGGTTGCTATAAATATCTCATATAATCAGAAAGAAACATAACAGAACAGAAAGACACCCACCACTTACTTAGAGGTAAAAGAATGAAAGAAAAGATAAAAGCAAAAATGTGAAATTGGACACATTAAAATAAGAAGTCTCTCAGATAGAATCATAAAAAGACACATCAAGGTGTCCTATACATCAGAGGCAAGTCTACTAAAATGACTGTGAAAAGATAAAAATGAAAAATAGGCAAAGTCATTGAAGAAAATGCAGATAAGAAAAAGGTCCAAATCCTAATATCTCATAGGTTTAAATTAAAACTAAAAGCATCAAATGAGAAAAATAAGAGTACTTTATAATGGTTAAAGTTATATTCCATAAAACAAATTTAATATTTTTGAACATTCATATTCAGAACCAAAGAACAAAGCATCAACTGTCATAAAGTAAAATATATAAGAAATACAAGCTGTAATGGGCAGAAATACATAATTAGATAATTAGACAGAGACCCTAATTCACCTTTCTCAGTCCATAATAGTTTAAGCAGGTTAAATATTTAAGGGTATAAAAACCTACATTACATTGAACTCTAAGCCAGAAAGTAGTCTGTGAAACTGTCATAAAAATTGACCATGTATTTGACCACAGATAAAACATTAAGTTCCTGAAATAAAAAAATACAGACAATATTCTCTAGTCGCAATTTAATGAAACTAGAAATTAATTATTGAAGTAGAAAAAAGGCAAAACAAGATTACCTAGAAAATTAAAATAACATTTGGAAATTAAAATCATACACCTGGAAATTAAAAATAGTTTTAAAAAAAATTTGTGTTAAACAAAAGCTCAATATAAAAAAATCAAAGTCTTTGGAGACATGTTAATAAAAACAGCCTACACTGGAAATTACAAATATAGCTAAAACTATGTTCAGAGAGAATTTGGGAGTGCTAAATACTTATATCAATAATTTAAAAAATAATGAAAATAATTGAATTTACCCAGAATTAAAAAAATAGAGAATTATAGAAAAAGCTAAATACTCGATTTAAGAAATAATACATTAGAAAACATAAAATGATAGAATAAATAAATAAATCTTAGAGCTAATTATTAAAAAAATTAAAAACAATAAAATAAAAAAGGAAACATGTAAAGTATAAGACAAAATAATAGAAAACATATCAAAAATCTAGAGAAACTTAAAATAATGATAAGAAATAATTGCTAAAATTTATGCAATAAATTTGAGAATTGAACGAAAAAGGACATATTTTGAAGAAAGTATAAATCAGTAAAATAGACACAAGAAGCTATAGAAATTGCCACAGAAGTAATTTAAAAAGCATTTATTGATCCATACCTACACAAAAAGCACCAGATTCAGTTTCACAAGAGACTTCTACCAAACCATTAAAGAAATGATCATGTAAAGCCATATAAAATATTCTAATCCAGAGCATTAAAAAATAAAGTTTCCAAATTTTTATTACCATTTAAAAAATCCTATGAAGATAAAAATTACAAGTCAATCAAAATCTTATATATCAATATAAAAGTCAATAAGTAAATAATTAGCCAGGAAAATGCAGGAACACAATAGGGATTGATAGAAGACAAAGTAGATATTATTCTAGAAATATAAGAATTGATTAATATCAAATACTTATTATTAATCAAAAGAAAAAAATCATAATATTATTCCCATTAATCCTGAAAGGTATTCCATGAAGTTCAACATCGTTTTTGGAATAATTAGAATGGGGATGATAATAATATAAATTGCTCATTGGTCCCTCAGCATGGTGCCTATGCCATAATATTCTGAAATATGTCCTTTACCTAACCATTTCTCTCCATGCCAACACAAACATTTTCATAGCATGGGAAGGAAAAACGATCCATTTTTGTAGGTAGTGTTTTTGGCCTTTACATCATTTTTCCCTGCTCATGCAAGCCACTGCTTTCTTATATGGGCACATAACATGTTTCTTTTTTTCCTTTTTTTTTTGGCTCTTTTCTCATTTCTTTCTTTCTTTTTTTTTTCTTTTTTTACACAAACTGATGAATAGATTAACATCTCAGGAGAACAGGACTAAAGGCTGTCATTTTGAACTGTCAACCATCCCTTCAGACCCGATGTATGATGCTTTTTTCTGTGGGAAGGCGTTTCCATAAATGCACTGGGTTTTTAGTGAGCCAGCTATAGGACATATATGTGTATGTGGTATATATAAAAAAATGTTGACCCTTCCCTTCTTTTTAAAATTTCCCTTCCACTACCCATAAATCTTCCCTGGGATGTATTAAATAATGACAAAAATCGTAATAACTACTCTTTATTGAACGATTCTATTAAGATATGCACTCTTTCATCATTAAAACAATCCCATGAAGGAAAGAAGAAACCAGCTAAAGGATGTGTTCAAGGTTGTAGAGCTGACATTAATAAACAGATAAAGCAAAACATCCCATGCTGACCCTAGGGATTGTGCTCTGAGCTGGGGCCTTGGTGAAGTAGCTGCCAGTGAGGTAAATGCAGAAGCTCTTGGAAACACCTCCTGCTCTTCAAAAGACTTGTTCTGCTCACTCGCTAATGCTTGAAATTTTAAAAAATTGACTTTATTTTTTAGAGCAGTAAGAGGTTCCCATACACCTCTTATCCTCATGTGCTCAGCCTCTTCTACTGTCATCATGCCCCACCAGAGGGCACATTTGTTACAACTGATGAACCTACAGTGACACGTGATGATCACCCAAAGCCTGTAGTTTACCTTAGGGCTTGCTCGTGGTGGTGTACAGCTTCTGGATTTGGACAAACGTGACACCATCATCCTATTCATCTCTTCCTTCCTCCCAACCTGTGGCAACCATGATCTTTGTTCTGTCTCCATAGCTCTGTCTTTCCAGAATGTCACTTAGTCAGAATAATAGAGTACGTAGCCTTTTCTAATGATCTCCTTTTACATAGAAACATGCACTTAAGTTTCCTCCATATCTACTCATGGCTTGATAGCTCATTTCTTTCTAGAATTAAGTAATATACCATTGTTTGCATGTAGCATAATTTCCTTACCCATTCACCTACTGAAGGACATTTTGGTTTCTTTCAAGGTTGGCAATTAATGAATAAAGCTGCCATAAACATCTGTGATCAGGTTTTTTTGTGGACACATTTTTGAATAAGGAAATAACTCCTTCTCTTCAAAATGCTTTGCTACTCACTTTGCCTCTGCTTTTATACCATATCTTCGTTTTTCCTGAGTTAATTATTTTTTAAGTGGTTCAGTTATTTCCTGGGTAACATTTTCAGAAAGTGTAAAAGTCTTTGCATCTCTGAGAATAGCTTAATGATTTCATTCATAAATTAAAGCTTGGCTGAGCATAGAATCCTTTCCCCTCCAAAGATATGCAAATCTTTCCTTCAAAATATCATAGAAAAGTTCCATTTTAATTTAATATTTAGTGTGGTAAAAAAGAAATTTGGTTTTATCCTGACATTTTGTTTCCTCTGTAAGTCCCACCTGCCCTTTTTTACCCCCTGTTGAAAGCAAGACTTTTTTCTCTATTTATTATTAATGTCATCTGATATTTAACAATTCATTTCCTGGTAAAGATTGAAAATTTTCTTCAACTTAGGCAACTTAGGCAACTTTTATTCAACTATTTTTTTGATTCTGCTTGTCCTTGTGACAATTTCAGCCTCCTGTACTATGTATACCATGCGTGTTGGATCACCTAGATCATTTTTTATAGTCTCTTGTCATTTTGTTCATCCTCATAATATCTTTATCATTTCCTTTGAGTTCCAGGACAATGTTTTGTGTTCATATTTTATCAGCTTCTCAGTTTCTTTCATGATCCAGCTTGCCAGTGACTGCCTCCATAGTAGTGGTTTTAAAAATGTGGTCATTTGGTTTATTATCCAAAACAATGTTTTATTGATATTGCATGTTTTTTTCTAACATCTTCTTCCTACAACATCATCTGAAATCTTATAGGAAATATTAATTACAAAGTTCATGCTTATCCCAATTCTTTACCTTTATTCCCTTTCTTTTAAACTACTAAATCTGTTCATCTAGTGGTTTTTATCAGTTGATTCTTACATAGAAAAGCAGAAAGGCAACATCACAGCCATGCCAAAGAATCTTCTTCATGGTATAGGTAACTTAAAAGTAACTCAAAAGCCAGCGCAGACTTTGTCACCCACGTCTCTTCTCCTTGATCCTCCGGAAGGCATCTGGGCCAAGTATAACTTCAGAGTGAGATCCATAGCCTTCAGCCTTGGTGTACTTCTTGAATCAAGGTTAATTCCTTTCTCTCTTACAGCCCACGCTGTCTAGCTTAACATTCTGCCATGCGTTGACATCCACTCATTTCTGGTTTATTTGTGTATGGTAAATGTAAGGACTTGCTATTCCCTTACCCATTCGCACACTCTCCAGAATTTCCAAAATGTGAGTAATACCCTTTCCAGGATCCAAGGATCTCGATTACATGTCCTTGGCCACTTGGATGGACCTGAGTTAGAAGAACACAGTAAGGATGATAAACTCACTACCCTAACTGGAAATCCCCAGGGCCCCTTCTACTAGAGTGGGCCTATAATAAATCAGATGTCCCACAGCATTTTGAGCTCTCTGGGATTCTATGTGGAGCTTATCTGCAGTGCACTGAATAAACCTCTAAGATGATGTGATCCCATCTCATTTTACCACTCTCTTGGCATCATTCACGTTTTATTTTTGTTCCCCTCCATATGTCCATCAGATTGCTGCTCCCAACTAAAATAAAAATCATATTTGATTGCTGATTTTCAAGCTTCTTGGAAAAGATGCCAGTTCACTGCTTGAGTCCTTGTTTTATAATTAGTCCAGGGCTATGTACCACTGTAGATGTCACTGCCTCCTAACTGCCTCTTCCTTAACTGTCGCTTTTCTCTGGCAGACCATCCTAGGTATAACGTTAGCCCCATTTGACATTCTTCTCTGCTGTTGAATCATCCTGATAAAAGTATTTGAAAATCTCACCTTTAAACTGAAGTGAAGGCCTCCTCTCCCCAGCCCTAACTCAGGTCTTTTAAGCAAACTCATTTCACTTTCTATTTTCTCCTCTCCCTTTGGGAAGTTATGAGTCAGACAAACCTGAACTTAGAGAATGAGGTTGGATGGAGCAGGTGCCTTTCATTTTCTGGAGAGAATGAGCTGCAGAGAAAGGGGAAGGGACGAGATGAGAAGGAGAGGGATAAAGCTGATGGATTTTTTGCTCACTGAGAGCTGGGTTTTTGTTGTTTGGCATCGTTATTTGATTAGACACACTGGAGGTTTTTAGATGATAAGACTTCCCCACAATCAACTACAAATAAGATAGCCTTCCAAAGCCAAATTAAAATGCTATTTTGAACAACAAGAAAAAAAAAAAAAACAAAACTGTTTGGCTTTCTGTGTTGTGGTTCCCTGGTGAACACACTGCCAGAATCACCGAGTTTGTACACAAAGAGAGTTGGAAGGAAGAAAGGAAACCGACATTTATTGAGCGTCCTCTTACTTAATCATTTTCGACCCTGTGTGGTAGGGTTTTCTTTACACAATTTATAGATGAGGCCCAGAGGGGTTGAGTAATTTGTACAAGGTCGCAAAGCCAGTAAGTGCCAGAGCCAGGATCTGAATTTTAACTTCTAAATTTCGGAAGTTTATATTATTTTCTCTCAATCCTGTTTCATTGAATTAGCAGACAGGTCAGCAAACTGTGGCCCACAGAACAAACCGGCCTATGACCTGCTATTATAACAACATCTACACTCATTTGTTCACCTATTATCTATAGCTGCTTTTGTGCTTACAAAGTCAGAATGAGTAGGTGTGACAGGGACGGTATGACCCATAAATTCTGAGTTTGCCAATCTCTGCGTTACTGTTCTGTGGCATGGTTCGATGTGTCCCCAGCTTCAGTTTGCATTTAAAACACTTAGAGATATTCTTACAATTCAGTTTGGGCTCAAGAAGTCTGGATGGATCCTGAGATCCGGACGTTAATGTCGCTGCTTCATGGGTCCCATACTTTGATTAGAAAAGATATAGTCAATAAAAAACAACAAAAAACAATAAAACCTGAACAGAATCTGAACATAACTGTCTGCTTTTTTCAGATTTCCTAGAATGGGAGCATAGAAATTCCTCTTCTTGTCTGCTCCCAGGTAAAACAGGTGTCAACGAGCTGACTTCTGCTTCATTCGGGGAAGAGATAAGGTTAGCAGGAAAGACCTGGGTTGGTCACGTGGCCTCACCACTTATCAGCTGTGTGGTCTTAGAAAGCCAAGGCAGCTCCGATTTTCCCCTTAGATTAAAGGTGGATACTAATCTCCCAGGTGCAAACCACCCGTTCTCAACCCTGGCTATGCACCATGGCTTGACACTGAGTTTTTAAAAATCCTAATGCTTGAGCAAGAACCAAATTAGATATGTCAGAATCTCTAAATGTACTCTAAAAGTCAGGCATCAAAGGATTTTAAATTTCATTCCACGTGATTCCAATGTACAGCCAATGTTGGGATTAGTTCATCATTAACCTAGGGTGAAGAAAGGACCTTCAGTCTTCTTGTTGTTGGTGATTAGTTCTCAAGACGATTCCGGTGTGCAGCCAGGACTGGGGACCACTGACTGTGCATTCACGTGGAACCATCAGGATCAGGAGAAATGACGTGGGGATCAAAGTCAACATCCCAATAATGAGGCCAACTAAGACCCTGCAGACCCTGCTACGATGCGCTGGGAAGGACACACAGTCATGTCGGTGACATTCCTGCCAAAAAAGGCATAACCTAAATTTAATCCTGAGGAGCCAATGTCAATTTACACTAAGAAACGTTAAGAAAATGCATAATGCACTGTGCTCTCTGAAACGTCAGTGTCCTTCATGAAAGACAAGGAAAGACAAAGGACAGATGGAGATTACAGGAGCCTACGGAGACATGGCAACTAAAGGCGACACAGGGTTCTCGGCCAGGAAAGAGTTGGAGAGGACGCAACTGGGAACTGTGGTGAAATTTGAATATGGACTGTGCTTAGATGGTAGCATTGAGTCAAAATTAAACGTCTTGATATTGATTACTGTAGTTATAGGAGGACATTTTCTGTGTTTAGGAAATAACTGCTGTACAAGTGAGAAGTAAAAGGGCATAACGCTTGCCACGTACTCTCAGATGGTTAGGGAAAAAGTACATGTGTGTGTATTTTTATACATGAAAGAGCGACTACACAAGAGACAAAGAATAGTGCAGAAGAGGTGGCGATGTTTGAACAAATGGTGAGCTTGGGTGAAGAATATTGAAAGATATCCTGGGTGAGGTGTGTTTTAGAGTACATTGATTCTTTTTGTAATTTTTGGTGGGTTTGGGATTTCAAAAATAAAAGTTAAAATGACGCAAAGTAAATTTTTAAAAAAGGACTCGCATTTGGAACTGGTTTGGGTGAATGGCTATGAGTGGCGCAGGTGTAAAGCCTGGCATGGGACAGGGGGGTGATCCATGACTACACAGATGCTGCCGAAGCGCCGTTCGGGGGCACGCTTCTGGTTGACCACTAGCGCTGGAGCATGCAGAGGACTCTGCACGTCCTGGCCTGCACCAACCAGGCCTGGGCGCGTAGCTACAGAAGACAAAGTGACAAGAACATGGAGGGACACTGAGTGATGCCCTCTCTCCCAGCACAGACAGAAAAAGCAGGATCAGGAGGCAGAGGGCCCTGCCTGCGGGAGGAAGGATTGCTCTTGTTCATTCTAATCTCACTGCTTTCAGAAGCCCAGCACTCACCAAACCTCCCTCTTTCCCTGGGCTCAGGCCTGGGAGTGCCCAGGTTCAGGTATGGGGTGCCCGAACTCAGGCCTGGGGGTGCCTGGATGGACACCATGTGCAGAGCGGTGTGTCTCAGTTGAGATCCTTGACATGAAAACAACATGCAGAAGAGTGGGAGGGCTTTGCATGGTTTCCTTCACCCCTGTAGCCTCTTGGAATGTAAATGTAAATAGTATTTTAATAAAGCCACTTGCACCTGAGCTGCTCCCTACAGGGCTTTCAGAGGCACTCGTTTTTCATGCCCTTGCCTCTCACGGTCTGAGGACTTCTTGCCTCCTCTTCTCCTCCTTTGTCTTGGTGATTTGGTCACAATGCGGACAGTCACAGCACAAGGCTCGCCAACACTGCTGTAGCTGCCTGGTAATTGAGCCCTTCACTCCTGCCAATCTGTCTGCACCTGTGGTTAGGTTCTGGCCACCCAAGGCCGTGACTGTTGCAGCCTTGAAACTTCATCTTGCTTTGAATCTTATTCCCAACTTCCTTCCAAAGTTCTCATTCTTGACTCCTCATTTTGGCTCTTGCTTTCAGCTCCACACTTTACTCCCTGGCCTCTGACAGTTGTTAGATCTCCCTAGTTATTTTCAGAGGAGAAGAGGCAGGTACAGAGTGATTGAGTAATTTATTAAGGCCACACAACTAGTAGATGAAGGAGTCAGGATGAGACCACCCCTGGCTGACACCAGTTCTGAGAACTTGGTTCAACATTATCCTTCTCAAAGCAGAAATTCTGTCTCCCACTTGTATTGGGTGGGGTGGGGTGGGGGGAGTGGGAGGTGGTTATTATCCAAGAAATGTATCAAATGGCTTCTCTTCTAATTCATGAATTAGGGAGCCAGAGCTGGGGTTGTACTTAATAGAGCTGCTCAGCCGAGGTGAAAAGGTGCCAGGAATTGGGTGGGGACAGGAGAGGTTTTCATCTCTTCACTGCAACTGACTATTTCTTTGCAAAGTATAGAAATAGAAAGGTGTGGTGTGTTTCCGATGATAACATACTATTAATGCATTATAAGAAAATTTGTGAAGAAAATTCCATGAAAGAGAGTATTAAAGTCTTGAAGCGAGGTCTACTCTTCCAGTAGATTCTGCTCCTTTCATGTCTGGGCTCTGGGTTTAGTTGAAAGGAACTCGCCTGCAGAGAAAGACGCAGAAGGCTGAATGCGACCTGCTGCCTGCAACCTAACCCTCGCTTCGGCTGCCAGAAAGCTCATTTTTAGCTTATTTTATTTCAGTGTCCGACTTCTGTTTTCAGTTGTGAATGCAGAATGAACCCCTTTCAACACCTGTGCTACCCAAGCTCATCCTTGCTTTCACAGGCTGAAAGCCGGTTTTCCCACACATGGTCACTTCCCCGCCTCCCTGTAGCAAACGTCTGTGGCCCCACCAATGAGTGCAGAGCTCTCACCCTCCTACTCTTCCCGGGGATGCCTTTCTTATCTTTTTTTTTTTTGTCTGGGGTTACCCATTGTCTCAAGAAGTGGTCACTCCATAGGAACCGGTCTCTTAACGCCCAAGGACAGTACTGACCTGCTTGAGGTCAGAGAGCTAGTAGGTGACAGAGCTGGAAGTTAAACTCGAGTCTCGACTCCCTGATCAAGCCTCTTTCCACAACACTGTGCCTCGAACAAGATGATTTCAAAAGAGAGGCAATCTGGTGACTCCTGGAGTCCAGCAGGTGTGGAATAAAGCCCAGCTCTACCACTTGCTGGTGGCAGGACAGTGAGCAAGTGGTTAGAAGTTCTCTTTCCTCCAATCTAAACTGGGCATTATAATCCCTAACATCCAAGGTCAAGAACATAAAAGGAGAGAATATGTAAAAGTGCCTATAGAGACGAAGTTGCTTATTAAATGTAAATATCCACCCCACCCTTGCTCAAAAATGCCTCGTGGTGGTCAGCCTTCTCCTCCCCGTGGTATGGTTGAAACTCTAAAGTCAAGGTGGGAGTTAGGGTCTTACATATGCATGTAGTCCATGAGCCTGAGTTCATGATTCATTCATATCGTAGATCTTAGGGGAAAATGTGCAACTGCAAAGAGAGAAAGACATTTTTAAAGGCCATAACAAAGTTTTGCAAACTAGCATTTACCTCACTTATTCAAACTAAGTAATTAAATCCAACATCCTTTCAGAATACAGAAAATGAAATAGTCCACGTGAAGTTGAAAGTCATAACACACGGTGCTAATTAACATTGACACTGAGACTAGAATCCCTGTCTCTTGATCTCCAGGCTACATCCTTTTAGGCACCACATATGCTGGGATGGATGATTTGAGAAAAATATTTGTCTTTTGGAGAATTATTTAAGAGATAACCAAATTAGGACATAACGAGCTCCTGTCTAGTGGTGAGAGTATAGATTTGCAAATGCTCTCATATTCCCTTTATTCATTAATTTCTTGCGAGACTTCATGAATTTACTGCTTTACTTATTCCGCGTAGCTCTTTTTTTCCTAAAGAATTGCAAGCAACAAGCATATTTCACAGTCGATAGATGCTAAAACTCCCACCAACTCTGCCAGCTTAGTTGCCATGGTGATAAATGGTTTAAGAAAATATATTTAGAAATAATTGAGGCCCTTGAGAGCAAAATGTCCTAAATTCTTTCTATGTTACTGCTTGATATGTTTTCTTCAGGGCACCAAATAGCCTTTGAAGAAAAATTCTAATCGTGGGAGCTCAGTTGCTTGTAGGTATATGAGATTCTATGTTCTCTTGATTGCATCTCAGACTAACATGAGTTGTCCCAGGCTCAGCAAATACCCCCCTTGATTGCACACCATGAGGGGTTAAGAGAAGTCTTGCCTGTAGATATTTCCTCCCCGTAGTGATTATGGATTAGAATTTGATGTTATTTAGACAAAATGTGATTAGAACAAAAATGAAATCTAGACTCCTGACGAAGCAGACTTTGGAGAGAAATGTGACATAAGTACTTGTTATCTGGGCAAAGGAGAAGGGACCTGAGCAGTGTGTGTTGATGTAACCCTCTAAACACCCTCCTGTCTCACGCATCATCCTCACCCCTGAATTTCTTGAACTATGGCCTGCTAAGGTGCCTTTCATCTTATGTAAAATAAAATATTAGGCTCATATGACACTATGGATAATAATTTATTGAGGATATTTAATGTTCTAGGACTCTACTTCATGCATTACTATTTTTAATCTTTCAGTAAAAGTATGTGGAAAATATTATGATGCTCATGTTATGGATAAAGGACCTAAGACTTAAATGGGTAAGCAATCTGCCCAAGGTCGCAGGCACTGGTATTTGGGCTGGAATCCAAATGTAGGCCATCGGAGTGCTAACTCGCTGCACTGCCCTTGCATCAGCTTGGTGGTTTAAGCATTTTCCCCAATCCATATTCTTCTGGAATGTGCAGGCTCTTGGACTCACTACCTTGGGAAGTAGGGTCCCCATCTCTGCAATGAACAGAAGCAGTAGACACCCCGAAACCTTCAGGACTTCTGTGCTATTCCACACAGGACGATTAGGTACTTAGTTTAGTGTGTGCCTCCCCGTCTGACTCAGCAGTCG
Source organism: Cynopterus sphinx (assembly GCA_030015415.1). NCBI lineage: Eukaryota > Metazoa > Chordata > Mammalia > Chiroptera > Pteropodidae > Cynopterus > Cynopterus sphinx. Next base: position 5,594,095 of record CM057391.1, read on the forward strand.
TACACACCTGCTTTCTTTAGCTCCTTTCTCCATTTATTGGCAACAAAAAGAGGGTGATCGCCTTCATCAGGAAATGGCAGTGGCAGCATAGAGTGTGCTCTGGAACCAGGCTGCACAGGGGTTCAGATTCTCGTTGTCCCAGCTTCCGTCTAGGAGGCTATGCTTCTTGGTGTGTGGTCTGTGATTTCTCTAGGCTCCAGTTCTCTACCTCCAGCTGTGTGGAGGTTTCCTGTGCACTTGAACCCATATGTAGCTTTGTGACTAGTCTTCCTAAGTGTGATTGGTAATAACAGGAATTGCTTCAGGATGGAAGAATTTAATAGCAGAGACAGGATGCACCAGATTATCTTCCTCTACTCACTTAATCAGGGAAGTAGGTTTTAAGATGGAGGCTCCATCAGCTTGGGTCTCTAGACTGAGCCCCACTGCCAGCTTTCTTTGGCCATGCACCATGAAGGAGCAGAGCTTTGGTTCTTTAAAAGCCACCGAGACTTGGAGGTATTTAGTGCTTAGATATAGACCAGCCTACTTGGATGACTAGCACCTGGGAGTTCCGCCCGCTTCAGTCCTGGGCCTTTTCAATGAGCTTCTCTACCTTGTGGGGTGCAGGAGTGAGTCTGAACATCTCTCCTTTGTCCCTCACAGAGACTGATCCCAAATCCTCGCTAGAGCTCCTCCTTTCATGTCTGGCCTGACTCTTCCCCCCAAAGGATTTAATAACTGATTGTGTGGGAACCTTGTGTTTCTGGGTCAAGTTTTCACTGATCCATCTGGGACGGTCTCTGAATTTACACATGGTTAAGAGTAACAACATTCTTTTCTTTTTCAGAACATAAGTTAGGTCATAGAAGCAAGGAGAAGGACTGGCAGCTTCAGTAGGAATTATAATCCCAATGTTCTTCGTTTGTAGTTTCAGTTTGTACTGGAACATGGCCAGACCTATTATGATTTGGCTGGACAGAAGCACTAAGTCTACATATGATAACTGAAAGAAACGGAGGTACCTAATTGCCAGCACTAAAAGCTACCTGTGTTTTCAAGAAGATATTGATTTTTTCCTGGCCAGAGCTCTGTAGAAGGGATTTTCAAACATGGAGCAGTTTGCGGTAACATCTGCCCTCCTATTTAGTTGAATGTGGGCCTTTCTATAAACATTTCTCTCTGGCTTTTTGTTGCCCGTGTCTCCTGAATCACATCTCCTAAAGTTTCCCCCATGCAGCCCGGGCTCCTGGGGTCCCTAACAAAGTAACATAAAGATTCAGTTGGAAATTCATTTATCACTTTATTTTTTTTATCCAATCTAAAGAGAGTGATTTCTTCCACGTTCTCCTGGAAGTTGATTTTAGACTTACCTCTACATTTAAGAGAAAAAGTCCAAATGCTATCCTTGATTGTGGTGGCAATACCGTGGTATTGTCCAGACCCTGATGATGGGTTTGTGGTGATATAGCCACGAGCTCAGCCTTGTCCTGATGCAGGCCAGTGTGACACTCCAGGCTGTGGCCATGAAAGTGAATGCTTGCCAAGAGGACCAACGCACAGTGGCAGCCTCTTGCTCTGCCATAGAGGTCCAAGGAAAATGAGGTCATGCCCCAGAAGCCAGCAGAAGCCATGGGCAGTGGAGGTCAATATGGAATACTGCTGGGAGGTGACAGGGGGTGGGAGTAGGACAATGCGCATTTGACTTGGAGGGCCATTGATCTTTAAAATAGCAGTTTCAGTAGAGTTATGAGCAAAATTCAGAATAGAGCTGTTTAGAGAATGAATAGAAGGAGGCAGAGAGATGAGGTTCTAAGAATTTGGGCTATGAAAGGATGAAAGGAATGGAGCAATAGTTGAAGCGTGCTGTGGAGATGCAAGATTTTTTCCTTTTTCGCGTCTTTCCTTTTATGTTGCAAGGATGAGAAATACTAAAGTCTATCTGGATAGTGTAGAGCACGGGCCAGTAGAGAGATTACAATAAAAGGAGAAAGAGGGAGGCACCAGAGGAACAAAGGACATAGTAGGGGAACAGGACAGGAGCTCCCGGCCCCAAAAGTGTCAGAGGGAAGAGGACTCTTTCTCCCTAGAAACTGTGAAGAGGAAACTGCGTACAGGTGTGCTACATCTCTAGACCTGTTCATTTTATAATGAAAAAGATTTCTAAAAGAGTACAGGTTGTTTCAGTGAAATATTTTGCAAGCTGAATACAATAAGAAGGTTGGGAGGTTTGAAGACAAAGATGTGAAATAGCTACAGACGAACGAGGAAGAGGCAGATCTCCAAGAACCGAGTGGGAGACTCAGGGTAGAAAGTTCATCTGGAGCTGGAAATCATCAATGTGCAGAGACCCAGCCTGCTCAGGTTTGTGAGTGTCCTCCAGTTAAACTGGCCTCTTGGGGACGAGCTCAAACCATAGTGGTGTTTTTTTTAAGTTCACCTAGATTTTTGAATTTATAAAAAGCAAGTGTGACCGGGGAGAATGAGCAGGAAGCTTAGGGTAACGTAATCTAACCTGGATATGAAGAAAAATGAAAAGAGGAAAGAAAGTTGGGTTGAAGACAGCATCGTTTAGACTTTATACTTTATACTTTGGAAAAAAGGTCATTCCTATAAGCATTTGGGGGCATATGTCCTCATCATGCCTGGGTATTTGCTTGTTTAATACTTACATGTACTTAACTATGTTCTAGTACCGAGCTAAGTGCTTTACAAATGTTAACTCTCTCAAGCTTGAGAACCTTCATAGTAATTCCATGAAGTAGAAATCATGACCACACAGTTTTACAAATAAGAAAAGTAGGCATAGGTGACTTTCTCAAGGCCACAGAGCTTAAATTCCCAATCTTGCGGCTGAGTTCATGTTCTTGTTCATGTATGTAAACTATTCTACTAAATTATTCTACTAGTATATTAGGCATATGATAAAACATGCAAAAACATGGTTTGAAAATAGAAGTTCTACTGTTTTCTTCCCATAGTTCAGTACATTTTCTTATGTATCTCCTGAGCCACATGCACCATGGAGCCCAGTATCGAGGATGTGTTGCAGCCTGTGTGTTCACAAATTAAATAACTGAACCAGAAGGCTACAGGTTGTGGTGAGACAGTCAGATTAGGTGTTTGTAATTTCAGGGATGTCTTAGTTTATAATGATGACAGATCCATGGGGTGCCCTTGACACTGTGTGGTTAAAATGAAGTGATGAAGAGTTCTCTGTGATATGTAGGTAAAGAAATCAAGAAGACAGGGGATTAGCTGGGTCATCCACACAGACCCTGAGGATGAAAGCAGGAGTTGGGATGGAAGATGAGATGGCACCCTATCTCTTCTATCTTTACAACTGAAGGGGGATAACCAGGAAATCCAAGATGACAGCAATGAGAATAAGACACGGTGGAAGAATTGTTCACAGTGGATGCAGACCCAACAGTTGAACCATCACAAATGATGGTTTGTCCTGCAGGGAATGTTAGAATGTCAGATGATGGAGGGTTGTAATGTTGACTATAAAGAAAAGTGACTTTAGTGGGCAGAAACTGGGGCATACCCAAGGTTTTAATGAGAAGATGCCTAAGTGGAAGGAGACCCCACATTTGTCTGTAGCGTTAAGGTAGGATTCACAAAGAGACTAACACTTAATTTTGGATTTTGTAGGAAAAAATATTTCAGTGATTGACATGGTGAAAGAAGGCATGACAGCTGGAAGACACAGCATGGGTAGACATAGAGGCAAGAGAGACTATGATATGACTCAGTATTGCTTGACTGGAGATGACTACGGAGTGGGGGAGTAGGGAGTGAGGAGACTGAAATACAAGAAGAGGCCAGATCGAGAGGAAAATTGCATGTCATTTTAAGAAAGCTGGGATTTATCCTGGTGATGATGGACACCCATAGAGATATTCTGAGCTGCAGTAGGTCACAGTCAAATTTGAACCTGGCTGCGACGTTGAGGCCTGACTGGATGGAGTTAGGCTAGAAGAAAGAAGATCAGTTAGGAAGCTCTGAAATAGTCGCAGCAAGACATGATGGAGGCTCAAAGTAGGGAACGTAAGGTATAGACTGAAAAAATAAGGTGAGAAATTATAGGAATATTCAGGAGGAAAAAATTGGTAAGACGGTGAATAATATGGGGTCAGGAAGAGGGCAGAGCCTGTGATGACTAGCAGGTTCCAGGGTGCCCGGATGATCTGGGTGCTGTTCACAAAAACAAGAAAACAAATGAGGAGCAAGGTCAGAACGTGGCGGCTTCTGCTTGGGAAATACTGAGTTTGAAGGGGTTGGAGGTCACCCTAGCAGGTTGGGGTCCAAAGGAAGAAAGCTCATCTTTTCAATTGACTGTCCTCGAAGAGCAGGGTAGTTTGTATCTTTTCTAGAAGCTTCTAGCAAATATCTTTCCATGTCTTGTTGACCTGAATTGGACCATCTGCCCTTTTGGACTAAAAATGGTGCCTGGATATGGAACATGGTTATTTTTTAAAACAATCTGGCCATCCCTGGAGCTGAGACGGATAAGTTTTCCCCAGACCATATGGCAGAGCCCAAGGAAAGGCAGTTTTCTAAAGGTAACTCATCCAAAGGCAAATATCTAGCATGCAGACATTCCACCATCATCAGGAACAGCAGAAATAATATAGAAATCTTTGCTCCAGCTCCCAAGGATGATGCAGGCCACTGCAGCACAGAGGAGTCTCCTTATCTCTGGGAGTATTGAGGTCGATCTGACAGCAGATTTGGTGGCATTTGAGTTTGATTCTTCAATATCTTGCAGAAGATTGCTAAGTAGAGAAAGTGCATGGGCAGAGGAAAGGTTATTCCAACAGAGAAAAAATGTACTCAAATGTCAGCGGTGCAGACAGAAAGGCCTTGTTTGGGTGACTTCCTTTGCCTGTGATTCAGGGACCATTGTGTTTTGGCAACAAAATAGCTTGTTTCCGTGTAGAGAATTATGTAAGATTGTCTTAATTTATTCTATATAATTTTTATTACAACGTGTTTTTTTTTTAAATTTTCATTCCAATTTTGCCCGAGTGTATGTGTGTTGCATGGTGAATATAACTGCTGTCAGCATCGGTTTTGCCCAGCCTGACCCGGTTAGCGACACAAAAAGGTTATATGACAGCTGTTGGATACTAGCTTTGGGAACTTGAGGCACTTACTTAACCTCTCACTTAACCTCTCTGCACCTCAATTTTCTCATCTTGGAAATGAGAGATAATAACACCTTTGCTGCAGCCTCATTGTTAGATTTAAATACTATCACACATGTAAAGGGCCTTGGAGATTATATCTCTCTACCCAAATCGGAAGAAAATTATTATTATCATTACAATTATTATTATTGAGGGCAACTGGACAATAAATCAAGAGGAGCAGCCTAAGGCCTTTTTTGGAAGAAAGTTTGTAGTAAATGGATTGCAGGCAGATGAAATAGTAGGCCGCAGCCTTCTAAGCAGGCTGAGTGCACGGACGCTCAGATTTCTGATTATAAAGAAGATAACCCATCAAAGCCTCAAAACAATCATGTGACGATTCGTCTTGTTTGTAGATGTGGAAATGGGAGCCCCAAATGCCCCAAGTCACAATGCAGGCTTTGGCTTCACAAAGAATTTAAGGAGCATAATTATGTATCTGCATGCTTCTTGGGGCTTACCTCTCTGCTCGTGACACTGTAAATCAGTCCTGTTTGCCAGTTCCAAGTCAGTCAGAAACACTAGCCAGCCCTGAATCAACCCCTGCAAATGGCAGCCTGTCCTCCTTTCCTCTCTATCTGTTCCTCACTCCCTGCCTTCCTACCTTGGTAGTTGCCTGCCCTTACCATCCCTGTATCTGATCCCTTGGCTCCATGATCCACCCCTGGATCCTTGCTTTGGTCCCCTAGGATTGTTTCCGCTGCCTGCTGTCCTTCATACTGGACCTTAGGGAATTCTTAGAGCATTGCTTTAGCTCTCTTGAGAACACCGTTGCTGGTATTTTCTGTTGCTTTATGGAGGGCCCTTGGACTTTTGTCCTAAATTCTGGCATCTAAATCTTTTTTGAATCTCTTGGCCAACTGTTAACAGGGCCAGTAAATTTGACAATGATAACCCACTGGTCTGAATCTCAAATTTGCTGCTGATCTCACTTCTGTTTTTAGTCTCATCTAAATTCTTTTTTGCTTACTGTGTCTCTAGTGTTAGGTCCTGATCCATTTTTAGTCTTGCTTCCAAGTTTCTTCACCCTCCATGGTCTTTAAAGCTCTAAACTTGTAGAAGTCAGGGTCAGAAAGAGAACCCTGTGGTGTTGGATCAGAATTGGAAACATCATTATATGCTGATTTTCTATCATCTATCTATTATCTATCTATCATCTATCATCTATCTACCTATCAATCATCTATCTACATCTTGTCTGTCTAAATATGTATACATGGAAAGTTATTTTGATATGCATGTATACACATAGTCCCTAACTTTGTCCAGTGAAAGGGGCTAGGATTAGCAATGTCCCTAATAGCAGTGAATACACCTAACACCAGATCTTGGCTTCTAAGTACCACTTTCACTAAAAGCAACAAAGGCTCTTTGAAGAAATGGCTGATGGCAGGGCTGGGTAGGGAAACTACAATTTTAACCCAGAACATCTCGTGAAAAACACAAAGAAGCTTTCAAAAGATGATGGGGTCATGTCAAAAGGGCATAGAAGTCATTTTAGATGAATTATTCACTCACAGGTCAAATTATCAAAACAAAAAATGATAATGAAGAATTATTACCCATTTAATAATCATAATAAATAGGAAATTATAAATTCATATAGATATAAATATGCACAAAATAAAATTATGATGAAGAATGGGTTATTTATATAGTTTCAGAGTATCTTCCCCCCAAAATACTTATTTAATACCAAAGGGGGAAAAAAGACTAATTACCATGGAGCAGTCTGGCAGATAGAACCTTAAACAAGCAATCAAAGTGAACGTATTAGTCACAGGACAAATGAAGGTCATTAGCCACCCGGTCGAACACATCGAGAAGAACACAGCGTTGCTCCTGTGGTGATCCACCCAGTGTGACAAAGCTGAAATGCAATCACGAGGAAAACCAGTATCGCTGACATTGAGGGAACCTGCAGAATGACTGGCCTGTAGACTTCAAGTGTCAATGTCAAAAAAAAAAAAAAAAATCAAAGAGAAACTTTTCCAGATTCAAGGAGACAAAAGAGATGTACGTGATTCTCAATCCTTCTGCTCTAAAAATATTATTGGAAAAATTGGCAAAACACAAGTAGGCTTAAAGTTTAGATTATAGATATCTGTGTTGATTTCCTCAGTTTTATTGTCATTTTGTAGCAGGTAAGTTACTTTTAGCATACTTCTCGCTTTTCTCTAAGGGTATTATTAGTTCAAACTCTAACAAAAATTTAAATATATAAATAATTTAGACAGATTTCATAAATTGCCCTGTGGCTTGACTTCGCTGCTGCCAGTAATGGATATTATTGTAAAGTTTTTTTTTAGGTACATAAACACAATAAGTTAATTGCCCTGTCAAAGAGATCACCTGGCAAATTAAAAACAATTGCCTAAGTTTTAAAATACAAGTTCTTGTGGCTTGAGAAGAACGTTACAGTGGAACCACTAATACTCCAACTAGAGGTAAAAATGAGACATCTCAAGCAACTTACATGGAGATGAAAATAATGTATTCTGGAAAACAGATGACTGAAAAAGTGCTGCTAATGTGGGTGCAGAACAGGCGTGTGTAAAGTTTGAACGAACCATCTCATGAAATGCAAGAGCAAAAAATACTTTTCTTTTTCTGTATACGTACACACATCTATTTAAGTTACTAAAGAAAATCATAAATATGTGTATAGTAACTGAAAAATACATGCATACATATGCATAACAGTTGATAGGCTCAAAATAAAGAGACCTTAACTATTGAATCTACATTCTAAAAGTTCATGTATATTAAAAAGCAAAACACCAAAAACCTCTTTGAGGGATTCTCTATCAGAAAAAAATTGAAAGTCACCTTATGTTTGTGGCTCTATGATAGTTTTAGAGTATTATTTAGAGTATTATAAAATGAAACATTTCCATTGATTAGAATAAGTACATGGCAATGTATCGATTATAACTGCTGCTACAAAACACAAAATAACAGGAGGTAGATTAGTGAAAATGCAGGTTCTGGAGTTAGATAGACATGCTTTTTAATCTCAGCCCAGTCTATTTCTAGTTCCTTTATTTTAAGCAAATTACCTCTCTAACCCTGTTTATTTATCTAGAGAATGGAGCTAATAAAAGTGTCTACATATTATTAACGGTAATATAATTAAATGAGAAAGTTCATGTCAACTCTCAGTAGAATCTTGGCACGTAGTAAGTAAATATTAGCAAATACTAAAATTATTTTAGTTATGGGGCAGCTTATTACTTTTCTTTTTGTCCCTTTCTTCAAGCTATCATTTATATCGTGGTGGAGTGGTCCTATTTCTAAGGAATCCCAGGGCAGAAAATCAGAGTTTGGACCTGATGGAGTTATTTGTCATCGTGCAGCCATAGCCTCCAGGCTTGCAGGCAAACAGATTCAGATTTAGATGATGGACCGTAGCTATAGAAATGCAAACACCAACACTATCTTTTTTCCTTTCTTAATTTCTTTAAAAGACATAAAGCAGTTTAGAGTTGAATAATAGCATTGTATGGTAAAATTGTTAACATACTTAGATGTAATCTATGTGATGGCTGTAGCCCAAAGAATGTGGGCAGAGATGTAACTATACCGAGAGAGAGAGAGAGAGAGAGGGACATGGAGACAGAGACAGATTGATTCAGATTCAAATCCTGGAGCCACAACTTTTCAGCTGTGTGGCCTTCGAAACATGATTTTCCTTTTTCGAGAAACCATTTTTCTTGTTGGTTCACAGAGAGAACAGCGTTACCAGCCTACAGGGCTCTGAAGAACATTCAATGTATGTGGCAATGCCTACTGATGCTGGAAGCAACTGCTCAATGCATTGGAGGCTCCTTTTTTCTTTTCTTCTAAATGTGACCTTGATTACAAGTAGAGAGGGTTTATCCTGACACCCTACGAAAAGACGAACTATTTCAGAGTAGCTTTACATTATTCCCGCTATCCTAGCCAGCATATGAAATGGATTCTCTTTTAAGATGAGGAACATAAAAAAGGAATGAGGCCTATTAACAGCTGCAATTAAGATATAAGGGTGAAATGACAGCACCTGTCAATAATTGTAGTCACGATCGTCATCAGAATAGCAAACATTAATTGAGCACTGTCTAGGTGCCCTATAATAACTCAGTGAATTACCGCCCTTAACCTCCTGAGAAGGGTTTGAAGCTCTGATGGGGAATGTGTGGCGTGGCCTGGGTTTGGGGCTTACAGTGGAAGGCTGGCTGGCCACACAGAAAAGGCCTTTGTAATTCCTAAAGTAATCGGTATTCAGGACCTGGCCCTCAGCCACACAGGCTCGTAAGAACACTCATATATATGCCTCAGTTAATTGGATTTGGAAATGCTGACTCAGGCTTAGAGGAAAAAAAGGACTTACAAGATGGATGAGTCAATCAGGATCACAAGTTATCCATTGGCAGTAAGAAAGAGCTGTCAAACAAAACAGAGATCTGTGTCAGTCTGACCAGTACGTTCCCTCCTTGTAGGCAATTCTACAGGGAAAAAAAGCCAAATCGTAATTAGGACTCTCGGTGAGCCAGTGGAGTTTGTCATCAGGTCTTGTGATGACACAGCAGTTTCTAGATGGGCTTGGGGTCGGGGAGACATTGATAGGATTTATTCTGCCCAAATTCGCTTCTGTGCCTTTCTATTTGCTCCTCATTAATTAGACATAAAGTCTTGCGAACTAGAATGTTTTTATAATGACTTTTCCTGCTACTGTTCTAATACAGGCTTTGGTCCACTGTGACCCACAGGTCAACTTCAGCCTGCCATCTGACTTCGGACTGCCCAAGAACTAAGAATAGTTTTTATGTTTTTAAGTGATTGGGAAACAAAAAGTCAAAAGAATAATAATACTTTGAGGCATGTGAAAATTATCTGAAATTAAATTTCAGTGTTCGTACAAAGTTTAATTGAAACACAGCCAAGCTCATTCATGTATCTATTGTCTGTGGCTCCTTACAAGCTACAATGGCAGATCTGAGGAGCTGTGACACTGGTCAGGGAGCCTGCTAAGCCTAAAATCTTTATCACCTGGTGCTGTCGAGAAAAAAATCGCTGACCTCTGCTCTAATCTGTTATTTTGATTTTATTTATTAGCCTTTAAAAGAATGATCTTATTTCTCTCGTAATCATTTCTGCCCAACTTACTTCAGGTTATCTAATTTTGTTGCCATAAAATCTTGATTAAATCTGGAACTAGAATATAAAATTTGATCGTAATGGATAAGGTGTCATTTATTGAGCAGAAATTATATGCTGGGCGCTTTATGGAAAGCTCTTATTTAATCCTCCGAGTCACTCAGTGTGATCATTTTCATTGTGCCTATTTTTAGGCATGAGGAAACTGTGGCTACAACAGGACTTTTCTCAAGTTTACCTGTAATTGTTGACGGAGCTGGAATTTGAACCCAGGCTGCCTGACTCCAACACTTGCTTTTCTCTTCCCTGTCACACTGTCATCTCACATTAATAAACTATAAAGAAATTGAGAAGGTAATAATCCATTTTTGGGTAAAAACACATTTAAAAAATAAAATCAGGTTTCATTTTCTAAAACTGTATCTTCAGTACAACCCCAAGTTCATGGCTAAGCACTTTCTACATCAGAAATATTGGCCGAATCCGAAACATCGGCAGAATCCAACGTTCCAGCAGAGACTGGGTAAGGCAAGTAGGTGAAACGAAGCATGTGTAAGAAGAATTGTGTGGTCCTCTTTGTTTAATTTTTTAATTGTTTATTTTCCCATTTTTATATAGACAGCAATAGAGAGACTATTATTTTAAAAATAAGCAATAATGCGAGCACTAGGCTTGTGGCGAAGTGGGACTTCGCATCCTGTCTAAATGGGGCAGATGCTGCATAGAGCCGGCCAAGAGCTCCTGTGAGAGAGATGAGGACCAGAGCTTTCATGGTTTGTTGCTTTTCAAGGGAAGACATAGAAGTTGATTCCCCTCCCCTCACTACTGCAGGTAAATCTTAAACTCTGTACAGACCGGTCTTCAGGTGGAATGTGGCCTGGGTGCTGCCAGGCTGTCACCTGTGGGCTGTAATTGGGAGCTAACACCTCCTCCCCCCAAACCACATTGCTCTCAGCTGGTGAAGGCTCCCCAACAGGGTCCCTGCTCACATCTCCATCCACCAGACAGGGTCCTTTGTTCTCTCCAGAGGCATCTAAGGATAGAGGCAATAAAAAGCCACGTATGAGGCTTTAATTATCCAAATGGGCCTTTTAGCTCTAAGTTTCATCATAACAATCGTAGCTAACAGGCTTTTGATCTCCCTCAGGGTACTGCCTCCTGATTAAAAGTCTTTTCTGCCTTTTAAAATTCCTCACCCAGTTTTGACATTCCATGCCAGCTCATTTGGCTGGCTTTCTCTACTTCCCTCTCAAATCTGCGGGGGGAACGAGCCCGAGAAACAATGCATTTGCTCCCATTTGTGTTGTCTCTTCTCTAGATGGCTGCATTCCCATCCAGAGCTTAGTGCAATCTGTCTGTAAACACCAGCCCACTCATGCTCCTTGCCCCGTCTAAAAGCCTCATAACAAACCCAAGTGTTCATTTCCTCCCCTTAATGACTTAAATTTTTTAAACAGAAATAGTAAACCAATTTGAGCTGGAACAAATCTATTTTTGTAGCTATTGAATCAGCATTCAGAAAGTCTTTTGAACTAAACCTGAACCCAGCCAAACTTTCATTCTATTTGGGACTCAAGAATCGAACCATTTTTAAGAAGGAAGTTTCATAGAGGGGCTCCCGCATGGCAGGCTTGACATCTCTTTGATTCTGGGAGAGTTTTTGTCTTACGCTCTCATCCAGCGCCCACGCGAGAACTCAGTTCCCTCCAGGTTATCACTGAGAGGTCCTGGAAGGGTCGCAACAAATCGAGACTGCATTTTTCTTCTTGGCATTTGTGGATGTAATTTAACTTTGTGTCCTCGATGCTAGTCACAGAGCAGGTACTCCATGAATGTTTATGGAATAAATTGTGGACGAATTCCAAGAAAGCTTTCGCTAAACACATGTTCCAGAGCTTATTGTGTTAAGCTCTCCATCTGCACCTTGAGGTAATCATAAAAGGTCTGAATTTCTCTAAAAAGTCATATTTGTATAAGTAATTAGGCAAATCTCATGAACTAACTAGTCATTGCTTCGTAATAACCTACATTTGTAAAGCAAAAATGTTTTCTGAACATGTGGAGACCAACCAGAAGGAAAAATTAAGATCAATTTAAACATCAAAATGTTTCTTAAAATAAACTTTTGCTGCATATAGGAAAAGTACAGAAATAATTTCAGAGCAACAGAAAACATTGCCTTCGGATTTTTAGATCTGACATTGTCACACAGACCACCAGAGGCCAGGGGCAGTGGCCAGGGCATACCAAATGCTGCAACAAAAAAGTGGTGAGCTGTGTGTAAGAGGGGGGACAGAGAAAAATGTTAAGGCCCAAAATGCGTGTGGGGGGTAGGTGTTTCTGAAAATACATCTCACTCAATAGCCTGGCTCTGGAGTCACCAACACAAAGTGCGGAGACCACCAGAGCTTGGGAAATCTGGAACATCTCATTAATCTCATGGGTCTTGCTTTCAAAGTGGAAGCAAAATGTACAACTGGTGGAATTCACCTCAAAGAACTTGGATAGACAAATACCTCAAGTCCAGAGCCTTCTCCCAGGCTCCTTGCTCCCCCTATGCAGCTCCAATCACATCCCCCTTTTCACAGAGGCCTGAATCTCTGGATGAGCTGTAAGAACATTATCGGGGAGACAAGGGCATTCTCCATCTCAGTGAATGGTGGCTTTCTCCAACCAGTTGTACAAACTGGAAAATCGGAGTTTATTCTTTGCTGCCTCCTATCCCAGTCGCTTATGTGCAGCCAAATAGCTCTCGAAGCCACTTACTTCCCTGCGTCTCCCTGCCTCTCTGAACCAGCTTTGAGTGTGAGCATCTTTCCTTTGGACTTCTGCACGGGCCCCAAAATGGTCCTCCACCACTCTGTTTACCCTTTTACATCATGTCGTTTTCTGCTTTCATTGACTTCCAATGACTTCCTCTAGTCCACGATGTAAACTAAGCTCTTCCACCTCACCATCACCCTCTCTCTGGTCACGGTGCCTTCTCCGGGTTTCATGAATATGCCACGCGGGGCCTTTGTACATGCTTGAAACATTCTCCCTCACCCTTCCCTTTGCCTAGTTAATTCCTTCTCACTCTCTAGAATGAAGGTCAAGTATGAATTCCTCAAGCTAGATTTCCCCAGGCCTCTGTCAGGACCCCAGTAGGTGATTCGTGTTGCCCTTTGCTTCTCCACATCCTCTCTCAGCCTTCTGCTCTTCATCGGTAAAGTGGAAATAATAACGAAGCTCATCTGTTATGGATCAATTAACACTTGTGAAACCCTTAAAAAATGACTGGCATGGTAAGCCCTAGGTGGATGAGCCGTTGATGTTAAGAAGCATCGCCACTGTTAGAAGTAGCAGTGGCTGTTGTCGTGGGTGGGTCTGTGTAGGAGCTAACGACATGGACTCAACCAGATTGCTTGGGTTTGAATCCTAGCTCTGGATCTTCCTAGCCATATGGATTCCCCAAATTTACTCTACTCAGTGCCTCTGTTTCCTTATCTGAAGAATAGGAATGATACACAACTGTACTATAGAATTTTGAGGATTAAATGAACAAATACTTGAAAAGCACTTAGAGCAGTGCCCAGCACACAGAGTGTTCCTACTACTTCCAGTGAGACTTACTTCTCAGGATGAGTCGGGGCTCCCCAAACACAGGAACTGGCTTGCGAACTCAGGGGACTCATTTTTTACAAGCTCCTCCGAGATTTAACACCAAGAATTTGTCAAACCGTGACACATGTGTGATTGCACGTCACTGTGAGCCTCCGGGTTCTTGGCGGTGTATGGCAAAGACTTGTCACTAATGTTTTATTGTGCAACCAGGCCACTTCCGCTTCTTCATTAAACTAAATTAATGTCAAGGCACCAAAGCATGTCCCTGGTTAAAAAGTGAAACAAAACCCTCCTCCCATAGAAGCCGGAGCCTGGCCCAAAGCATCACCCCAGGATGATTTTCCATTAACTCTGAAGTTTGCTAATAAGATCCCCAGTGATAGCTCACCCGTGAACATCACGTCAGCCAGGGTCCCAGTTCTAGGGTACGATCCTCAGATTTTAGTCCTAAACCTAGTGTATTCGCTCACTAAGAGAAGATAACTTCCTGCAATGGATGTATTTTGACCAGATACACATGAAACCAAAGTATAAATTGAATTATGTCTATTCATTACATTATATTAGGGACCTTAGATTTTCTTTTCAGGGTTCTGTCTTGTCAGCATTAATACTAACTAACAATAATGAAAAGAGCCGTTACTTATTGAGCACTTGCTATGTACAAGGCATTTCCTATGGATCATCTAATTTAATCCTCAGTAATCCTATGAGGTGCATACTTTGCCCTCACAGAAAATGAAGACAAAGCTAGGACAGCTTAAACAATCCCCCAGAGGCACATACTGGTTAAGATACTTTCAGTTGCAAGAGACAGGAACTCAGAACAGAAATGCTTAGGAAAAGGGAAACTAGAATGGTGGGTCAGCTTGGGAAAAACCCTAAAGCTGTTCCCCATTCATCCCTGCTCTTTTGTAGATGAGCTCTCACAGATGATAAGGAACTCAGCTGCCAGTACCCACCTCTAACTGGGAAATTTCCAGGGCAAAGCTCTGATGCACCTGGTGTGGGCCATGTGCCTAATCCTTGAACTTGTCCAGAAAGATATTGTGCAATGGAGAGTAAGGAAGAGGCTTGCCAAAGGAAGAGGGAGCTCAGTTACCAGGCGAAAGGGGATGGCAAAAATGAGTGTGGCCAATAAAACCAGTGGCTTTGGTGCCCATTACATTCGCAAAGAAATATGACATCGTTACAAATTCACCTGTTTTTGTCCAAAAGCCTGCTGCTTTGTCCATTATAGTTCTGTGTCTCCACATAAAGGTGAATTATTCAAAAGCTTAGTGGACAGTCAAACACAATTCAGTGGCTTGCCACCTGAACTCTATTCTTTCTTGGGTTGTATATTTATCACTGACCAAGATAATAGTAGAATAAAAGCCACAGCAACAAAATCCAACTAGCTGTGTGCGCTAAGACAAGGTAATCGGTCCACCTGAGCCTCAGCGTCACTGTGATGTAGTCTTTTGCTAATGAGGTAGTGATGGAGGACCGAATCTAATAATGTGTTTCAAACACCCAGCAATGCCAGTCACCTAGAAGGAGGAAGGGCCGGCACGCGAAGACAGACAAGCGTGGCTCTAGACTATGTACCTTCTTAATGGTTTTGAATTGCTGCCTCCACCAAACCACTTTTATCTTGTTTGGGGAAGCTTTCTGTGGCCTGATAATTTGAAAAAAAGCTGTCACGTTCATCACAATTGGGACTCACGTGGTAGTTGGTTGCTTAATCAAATCATTGGCTAAATTTAGTAAGTTTTTAAAAAGTGGTTAACACTTCACTTGAAACAAATGTACCTTTGTGTCTTCACCTGTGAGTTTTTAAGCCAAACCAAGGCCTTTTCTTTGAGTGTAGATAACTAATTGGTTTTCCACCTCACTGTTCATGGAAGATTGCATCCACCATGACTTGCCTACCACCCCATCCAGTGCTGACGTCCTTAAAATAGAGTGAGAACACAAGGACACATTCTGTAGCAATAGAAAGCAGCATCCTTCCAGTCTTTAATTTTTTTTCTTGGATTTTTTTATTTGCATTTGTTTCACCCATGTTGACTTTGACAGTTTTAAACCTATCTCCTCCCTCTTTCCAAAGCATCCGACGTAAGTGTTCATGTCTTTCTTTACTGCTGCTTCATTAGTTTCATGATATTTAATTATATTTAAAATGGCAGTAACAATGGTGACAACCATTAACAAGTTTGGAAATGAACACAGCTGAATCTCGGCGTGCCAGGACCCAGAGCATGGCTCAGATTCAGGGGGCTGGGGACATCGACCAATGTCCTGCAGAGGAATAAAGGTGGTCAGTTAAGAGGAAGTCAATCATACATGTAAGAGAGGCCCCAGAGTGTCTATTTACCTTTCACAAGTCCTCCGTTCTGCCCATGTGCCTAATTTTCCTTGCTTTGTGTACTTTCTTGTGCTGTTAAGCTCTGGGGAAAGTCATTACAAAACATAGTTGGTTAAAATTTCTGATTCCCTGTTGCATTTAATAGCTCTCAATTTGTGAGTTTTGTTCAAAGAGAAGGGTTGAGGCTCTGAGGTTGAATCTGAGGCTTTGAGTCATAATATCCTCTTTTAACTCCTCACAAGCAGGTTTTCCTGTGGCTGCTATCTAATTTTTCCATCACCAGAACTGCAAGTACCGTGACAGAGATCAGAATCTGAACAGCCCTTTATGCTCAGTTCTTAGTTTTTTTGTTTTTTTTTTCCTGCTAATGTGTTTATCCCAAGGGAATAAAAATATCCATGAAAAGAGGGACGGCAAATTCTGTGTTGACTCATTCCCTGGGCCAGGAGGCCCTTTGATTAAATATTATTCACTGTTGAACTTGACTTGAATTAGAGGCTTAAAAAAAGTCCTCCATGGAAACCAGTTACAATTAGATGACGCATACTTTAAATATGGGGAATTAAAATCTCAGGGATCACCTAATGACATCCCCGGGCCAGATCGCCTACTCATCTTGGCACCCTGTGTCTTTAGAGATGGCTTATATTAGAGGTTTGTTTATCTATCTATCTATCTATTTATTTATTTATTATTTTTTTATTTTTTGTAAGCGGTCAGTAAATAGTGGGCCAGTTTGGAAGAATTCCGAACTATTGAGTTTAGTTAAAAGGACACATGCAACCCCAGACTAATTTGTTGTGTGACTATGTTTTAAACCAGAGAAGTGACTGATGAGGTTCTGCATAAAGGGTAATCCAGTTGAAGTTTTCTTATGCTCTGAGCATCTGTCCCCAGTCCAGAGCTGTTTATGTCAGGATGCGGTGTGCCGACCATGACTCCGGATCCTCTGGAAAAGGCAAATTGGTTTAGGAAATAAATTCAAATGCTTTTTCCCATGCGACGTGTCTTCATCATCTTAAAGATAACCTTAGCTTTTTGACTCCGGCGACTTGTTTTATCCTGTGATAGAACACTGTGGAAAGACAGACGAAGGCGACCCAGTACCCTCTGAACACCCAAGAAGTGCTGAGTGCTCTATTTCAGTTGCTGCTTTGTTAATACCATTTTCCCTCTGCCCAACCTCCCTAACCATGAAATGGAAGAGCCTCTTACTATTAGTTCTTGTCATCAGATATCATGTCCTTAGTCAGTGACATGGGGCAAATGCGATATCACTTATTTGCTGTGTAACCTTGACAATAACTTAGACTCTCCAAGCTGCACTTTCCTCATCTGTGTAACAGGATGCTAATACTGACCTTGTAGAGTCATTGGTGAAAGGTGAGATGCAGTGGTCACAGGCACCTGGCATAGGTACACATCTAATAAATCCTAGCCATTATTGCTATTTGAGCATAAAAGTTCAAAGGTAGAAACTGTGACCTAAAAAGAAATTGCAGGTATAGTAAGTCCTCGCATAACATCCTTGGTCATTTCTGCAGCTTTAAGCAAAATGACATATAAGAAAACCAATTTTACCATAGGCTAATTGATTTAAACAAATGCCAGGTTTCTATGGCATCTCATCAACATGATAATGAAATGATATTGAACAACATGACTTTATGCTAGAACCTGCTATGCACGGTAATATGAAATAACCTTTTGATTTTATAAACGCAAGATCTTATAATGAAGGGTTTTATGGAGTCACAGACAGACAACAAATTCAGTCAACTGATATTGCAAGGGGCTAAACGTTATGCCTGGCATCTTACTGTACCATCTCTAATGCCATCAGTCCATGTGAGCACTTCGTGTACACAGCTTTGCCTTCACCTGGCCAGGTGAGCACATTGAGAGGCCAGCCTGCTGGGACTTAGACAAGCAGAAGGTTGCAAGGTGTGCCCCGATCTGGAATGACTGAATTTCCAATTAATGTCCTTTATATCTCAAAATCTCTTTCTCTCTCTCTCTCTCTAACCATGTCCAGAAAACTCACACTTTTCTGTTTATCCCTTCTCTTGATCTATTGATATTGGACAAAAGAATGAATAACACTGGGGAGGTAAAGACCCATCTAATCGGTAAGTGCTCCAGTACCTTGGTGTCCCTGGGACCTAGCGGACAGAAATTTATTATCCCATTGACTCTTCGACCAGGTTTTGTTTCAGGCAGTTATATACAGAGGAAAGTCAAGTTTCCAGACGCCCTCCTTGTATACCTCCTTTGCTCCTTCCTTTCCTCTCCTTCATAATTGTTCTATTAGCACGGTTGGTCCAGGAGGGTCCCCCGAGAGCAGGAATGTTGGACTGTTTTGTTTACTGTGGCACCCCATGCCTAACTATGTTTTCTATAGTAAACAGGCATTCATTGAGTGAATGTTTTCTTGAGATTTTTGGTTACCCCAGAAGACAGCCCCTGGACATCCCAAGTTCTTTGTGGGATCACTTTGCTCATGGAGATTTAAATAAAATTGTCTAAAACTATCAGAGTAATATATTGGGAAACACAGTGCTCTTCCACCTCCTCAGAGCAGCAAAGCTGGGGGTGGAGGACGCACATTTCTCTAGTCCCCTCTGACTCCAACTTCCCACTTCCATGGAGAGGTCTCTGACTTGCTTTGCTTTTCTCACCCAGCATTTTTCCATACCCTCTGCCCAACCTCCCTGACCATGAAATGGAAGAGCCTCTTACTCTTTAACTCTTCAGAGTGCCTTTGACTTAAGCTTATGTTTAGCAAATCTGATTAATGGTTCGTAGTAATGGAGATGGGCTACACCCCCCAAAGAACACAGCAAATGCCTTGGAATTGTGTAGTAGACATCCCTGTGCCTGAAAGAGCCTTATTCATTTTTGTCACCAGGGAATAGCCTCTGGTCCTCTCTTTTCTCAGGGTCCAGGCCTCCATTATTCAGGGCCCTTCTCTGACCTGGAAACCTCATCCTCTTTTTTCTAGCTCACTCACCTTTAATTCCACATTCTGGGGCCTCATCTTTATTACCCAGCTCCAATGTTTTTCTCCACAAAAGCCAGGTCATCCCTGATAGGAATTCTGTAGTTGGTTCTTAAAGGAACCATTTTTTTTCCTTCAAACATGTATAAAATATTTCTTAATTTTTACACTGCTTTATTTATTTACTTATTTTTAAGGAGACTGATTGATTGATTTTTCTTGTGGTTCTTGCTAGCTGTTTTACTGAGTCGATCTCCATCTGTTTCCACAGAAGGGAGACTGTTTTTATCTCCATCCTATCCTGGTTCTATGCACAGTCTAGTTGAATGATGCCTCACACTTCCCTGGTCAGTGAGGAAGTCATATTTTTTCTGAATTTTCTCTAGATAAAGATTCTCCCGGACTGTCCACTGTAGGAGGTAACAGTGGGTGTCCCATCCTTCCTCATTCCTTTCTTGGATATTTAGACAAGCTCAAGTCTGATCCGTGCCTTTTCCAGCCTTTTCTAGACTAACTCCATCCTTCCTCTTGCTAACTCACTGTTCTTCCCAACTTTCTTTAGTTCTTTTTTACAATACAGCTATTTTTTTTCCCACATATCACCCACATTGGTTCAATACTGTCTGTTCCTCTATAATGTGGCTCCTTCTTAGCTCATCCAAACTGGAAGCTCTTGTCAATAGACCGAAGAAATGTACTTATAATACAAAAACAATAAGAATAAGATCGTGTAATTAATTCATTTAACAAACAATTATGTCTATTATAGTGTGCAAAGCATATGGTAAGCACTGCGTGACATTTATGACATAAACTTCCTTCAGTAATTTTATAATTCACTAGAAGAGTAAGCATATGTGGAAAGAAAATTATAACTAAATTAGACATTGGTAAAGGTGTTAGATAGACACAAGTCACGTGCTGGAGGAGGAAATTAAACGTTGATGAATTTTCTAAATGACTTCCCTCACGGTGGATGTTTAAACTTAACTTTTGGTTGACTCATTTCTAGCTCGGGTGTCTGTAACTAACAATGCATTCGAGAAAAGGGGAACCTCTTATTGACAAATCTGGATGCCTCCATGTTTCTGTTTCTGACTAGAAAATAAACAGCGTCTCTTCCAGAGATTCCATGAGCATACATGATAGAAAAAGTATTTGACTTTGATTAAACAAGTACCTGAGTGCGATTTCTGGGTTTGCCACTTGATAGAATCATGACTAACATAGCCGCTGGCGAATTTTCTTACCTCACTCCCCAGAAAGCCATCTGTGCGATGAGGACAATAGCAGAGTTGTTGTGATCGAACAAATCAAGTGAAAAGGTTTCAAAAAGTATGAAGTACTGAGAATTAGGTGTGTAATTAATGTAACTACATGAAAAGTCTATACACACAAACGAGAAAATAAAATTCCAGACTTAATAGCAAAGATCGGAGAAAGTGTGGGTGGGAAAGTCACCATTCTGCCCCATTTTGAAAAGCTTCGTTTAGATTTCCTTGAAGCTATCGTCAGGGACGATTTTGTGTTCCACGTATTCATTTTCTTTGTCAGAACTGCACACAACATTTACCACTCTGAGAATACTCAGGGGACATAGCGACCTGCCCATTTTTAAGCTCTCCATGAAGGCTCATTT
This sequence comes from Cynopterus sphinx, assembly GCA_030015415.1. Lineage (NCBI taxonomy): Eukaryota > Metazoa > Chordata > Mammalia > Chiroptera > Pteropodidae > Cynopterus > Cynopterus sphinx. The sequence continues at coordinate 5,614,998 of CM057391.1, forward strand.
ATCTCGTAAGGAGGGTGGCTTTTATCAAAGGCACAGGATTCAGCAGCCAGGGCCCCCAAAGGGGAGACAGATGATAACATCACTAATGACACTAATAAAACTTTGTCTATACAGAATTGTCTCTCTTAAAACCCAGATTCTGGCTACAGAATATTTTCTTTTGATCCCAAGTAGCTAAATAATTCTAATACATGATGTGTTTTTTATGTTGACCAATTAAGAGGGAAATAATTATAACAGCTATCATAGTAGTACTTTGTACACTTGGTAACAATTAGAAGTAATTGCTCAGTACTACTATCCAACATATTATCACAGTTTATAGCCTAATATAACTTGCAGTCTTTTACATGTGGAACTGTATAAAGTATTTGTCAGGTTTATCTTAATTTGATTTTAATCCCCTAAGCAAGAAAGTTTTTTTTTTCTACTTGTAATGTGCTTAAGGAAAAGAGATTTTTATAACTTCCTCTTCTGGCCTGTTCAAATATTTAACAAAGAAACTTTCTCTTTATTCCTAATTTTACTTTTGACAATTTTATTTTTTATTAGAATCATGACTAAAGACAAAGAGTAATGGATGGACTATTATTGTCTTTAAAATAACATATAATGCCTCCACAGATAACGAAGTGTTCACTGTTTTTATTCTTCATATTCTTCTTGACTGTTCTCCCACGCTCAGGATAAAACTCACTCCTGCCGTGATTTACCCTTCTCTGAGCTCTTCCCTGACCAGGTGTGCATAAAACCTGTGATCATTCACTGAAAACACCCAAATGGCATCACTTACCTTGCCTCAGCCACACTCTCTTTCAAAGCCCACACAGATGTATTATGACACTTAGCATTATTTCGGGGTGTGTGTGTGTGTGTACAACTCTTTCCCACCTCACAAAAGTGGACTAATAATGCAACTTCTGGAACTAGTAGCCTGGGAAGAGGAAGATGAGGTGGGGAAACATTGTCACCCCCCTGCCACCAAGAAATCAAACATAAACTAGATAAAATTATTAAAAACACAAATTTCAGGTCACAGGGAATTGACCCAAAGCAAACAACTTGAAAAGGTTTACTCAGCAATAGCTGATGCTTCACTGGTAATTAAGGGTAAGTTCATTGCCTTCTTCCGATGTAGCCACTTTCACCCCTCCCACAAAGCTTATTGCTTTGCCAGACAGAGAGGTAGGCTTAGTTTGGAGTAGGCTGCAGAGCAGCTAAGACTATAAGAGGCGGATTTCAGTAACAAGAGCCACAAGACCTGTAGAAAAACAGATAAAAATGAGGCATATTTGGCTGGCCAACTGATAAACTACATATGTGTATGTGACATCCCAGGGACCCCAGCAAGCTGAGAGAGAATGCAAACATTCTTTGCCTTTAAATGTGTTTCTCACATCTGGGATAGCTAGATCTAAAAAGACTGATGATATCAAGTGTTGGCCCGTTGTGGAGCAACTGGAACCCTCCTGCATTGCTAGTTGGAATATTAAAGAGTGCAGCCACATTGGAAAACAGTCTGGCAGTTTCTTAAAGAGACAAATGTAAGGTTACCTACCATGTGATCCAACAGTGACGACCTCTGTCTGCTGATCAGCTTTATGCAAATATTTATAGCAGGATTATTCATAATAACCTCAAACTATGAAGAATACACATGTCCATAACTGCTGAATGGATAAACAGAATGTGAGCTATCCATGCAATGAACTGGTGCTGAGCAACAAAGAACTACTAAAACAATAGCAGTTTAGATACATAAATCTAAGACTCCCCATGGTAAGTGAAAGAAGGCAGTCACAGAAGCTCTCATTCTATATGATTCCAGTTATGTGGTGCACTAGAAAAGGTAAAACCGTAGTGACTGGAAGCCGATCGGTGTTTCTCAGAGGTTGGTCTGGAGATCTCAGTTAGCTTTAAGGAGCATCAGAGACTTTTGGGGGTGATGGAAATCTAATTAAACTTGACGATGCTGGTAGCTGCATTGGTAGACCCTATATATTTACCAAAGTCTTGAAACTGGGCACTTAAAATGGGTGGATTTTATTCCATGAAAATTATACCTCTTCTATAAAGCTATAAAAACATAGTTGAAAATCCTTTTCTTATTTTCTAATAAGTTCTGTAAATGAAGGCAAGTGTCTAGAGGCATTTAATTTAAAGTCCCTCTTTACAATTTCTATAATACCACTCTATATCAGTTATTTTCAGATTCTCATCCATCTCAAAATCTTGTTGCAGTCTCTGGGCAAACTATAACAACGCACACGCAGCACTGGATTAATAACTGCATCCAAGATATTTTATTAATATTATATATTATAAATTTAATTTATGAAGAAAAAAGTGTTGCTGATGTATTCTGCTTATGATCTGCTATGATTTCTTAAACTTTTTTCTCATGTTTTGTAAGCATTCTCCACCTTATATGATATATGTGTAAAGAAAATTCTACATTTCTGTCGTCAGACATTTTTATCATTATTTTATAGCATTTTGGGCTAGCTTTTTAAAATTCAGTTTTGTCCAGTTCCCAAAGGAATATTTATAGGAACTCAGGAAATGATTATAATTTGTAACTACATCCAAAACTAAGGCTGACAGTCAACATATTGCCAGACCATAGGGAGCATTTTTGTTAATTAAAAACATATGAAGCAGAAACAAGAATTAGAATATGAAAGAGACATTGGCATATGGTTTTCACCTAAAGGAAGAAAAACAGTCTTGCTTGAAGTACAAAAAATATAAAATTTCTCACCTAACTTCTTAGCCTGTGGATCAGAAATTCAAATACTATCAGCCAAAAACAAGACATTTATTTCTCTGCTAAGGTAAGTTATTATTTTGAATTAGTGAGACATTGTTCCCCACTGTACTCTAAAATTTTTTTTAGTCAAGGAGCTTCAAAGATTGCAACCCCCAAAAAACAGTCAGTCAGACAATAACAGGTGGGCATGGTGATGCTTTGCTGTACTGTGCTCTGGAGGAAACTACCACAACGCATGTGGGCATTAAGGATGTTTGTATATCCTATTAATAGCTCATCTTTTCTAAGAAAAAAGTAGTAAAGATACTTTTTAAAATTACAACAAATTAGGTGAAAGGAAAGCCATGCCACAAAACCTGGCTCTTGGCAGACATTGGATTCAAATCTTCTTCTCATTTTGAAGACTTGAAGGAAATCTTATCACAGAAAATGATTTTATAAATAAACCAAGCTTTAAAAAGCAAGTCCATGAAGACATCACAAAAGAGACAAAATGAAACAGAAATTCAAGGGAAATGGATGCTGTAAGGAAACTAGACAAACAAATCTAACACCTGAATTAAAAACTTCAATTAGAAGATGGAATTAGAAATTCAGAATCTTGAACAAGGGAATATGAAGGTCAAACTTTTAAGAAGCTAACAATGGAAGGAAAAATGACAAAAGCAATGAAAGCATATGTTATGATCATAGTAATGAGAAGATAATGAATGGAAATCCAATTTTAGAATTATGAATTTTTGGAGAAATTAATCATAACAATTAAAATAAGATCAACAATCAAAAGATACAACTGAAGAGCACTTACCTTGCGTTGAAAACAGAGCTGAGCATGCAGATGTTAAAGAAAAAAATACGCCATTCCATGGAATGAATTAATAGGAAAAACTAAATTGTACAGAAATAAATATCCTCAGTGCTCTTCAAAAAATAAAGAAAATATTAAGAAGATACCACTGTACATCTATTAGGATAGTTAAAATGCATACAAACTGACAATAGTGAAGTTGGCTGATAAAATGAACATTTACAGAGATCTTCAATGTTCATACTGGTTTGTATGTGGCTTTTATAATTAAAGGGGAATTTGCTGGATATAAAAATTCTAGTTCCGATGTTGCTTTCCCCGAATACCTTAAACATGTTGCTTCATTGTTTTCTAAATTAAAAAAAAAAAAAGAAAGGTTGTTAGGATATTATCCAAATCTGATTTTCTTTTCCTCATAAATAACGCAGCTCTTTGCTTAGATTCCCAAATTTTTTTCTTAAAATCCTTTGGGTTTAATAGTATGTCTCCCTGTTGAATATCCAGGGCATGTTTTCAAGGTACATGAAAATGTACTCCTTTAATATGAAAATTCAAGTCTTATTTTAGGAAAGTTTCTTGAATTATGGTTTTAAAAACATTATTCTGGTCTATTGCTTCTTCAGTGTCTCAAATTATCTGAATACTTAGTCTCCTTCCCTTGACTTTTAGAGGTGTCACTTTCCCTCAAATGCATTTTATTTCTTCAAAACAATTTCTCTTCGATTTTTTTCATCTGCCTCTTTACTTCCCACATTTCCATTTTATATTTTCCATAGTGTCTATTCTTTCTTGAGGACCTTCCATTTTGGTCTTTATTTCAGAATATTTCTTTTAAAATCTTTTCCTGTGTTATGGCAGTTCTCATTTCATATCTTTTTATTGCCTAATGATATTATTTCTAAGCTCATCTAGTTCTGATCTGTGCCATTCCTTGAAGCTCTAGTCATTTCTTAAAATTTCTTTTAACTTGGTTTGAAATATGATTATAGTTTTTGTCTGCTGAATTTTCCAGTCATCATTCTGTTGGATGATGACCTCGGGCCCTAGAAGAGTCCCCAGGAAGGGATTCAGTAGTCCCCAAATTTTTGTAAGCTACAAGCTGTTTACCTATCTGTTGATGTCTGAAGAACAGCTAGGTTGGACATTAAAATCTTCAGTTCCTTTTGCTGAATTTTCTAAAAGTGCTGTTCCACTGTTGCCCTGCTTTGCATGCTGGTTTTGAAAAGAATTAGTCTAATTTTTTTGCTAATGCAAGGCTTTTATCTTTTTGCCTGGGGACTTAATTTATCTTTACCTTTGAAATCATTTTATTAGACTATGTGTCAGAGTTAATCATTCTGGTTTAATCTCACGTACTTAGGGAGCCATTTCAATATGTAGATTCAGATTTTTTTTTTTCTGGAAAGTTTTTGTGAATTATACTTTTAATTATTAACTCTCTTCCATTACTTTGCTTCTTTATGTGTTCCAATAATATAACAGTATTGCTTCTCTGCCAGTCTTTCATTTCTATTACTTTCTCTTTGACTTTTATTTTCTGCTTCATTCTTTATGTCACTTTTATTTCCTTGGTTGTTTTCCTACCTTTCTTCAATGTCTCTTATTAAATTTTCATTTGAGTCTATTCTCCCTTGGGCACTTGCAATTTATTTCTTTATTTCTAAAAAAATTTGGCCTTTTTCTTCCACTTCTTTCCTGAGTTCAATTACCTCTTTTATATTGTTTCCTATTTTGGGCCCATTCTGGTTTAGGTTTAGAATTTCTGGTTCAAAGTGATTTTTCATATCCTCAAATGCTTGAGTGTATTTAACTTTCTTTGGACTAAAATTTAAAGTTATATTCTCTGTTTCATGGTTGTTGTTCTGAAGGTGTCTTCCTTACTCGACATATATGACATTTCATTTCCTTAATTTCTACAGTAGTTCTCTATGTACTTTTCCTCTCTTTTACTAATTTTTTATATATGTGTCGTCTTACAAGATTCTTAGTTTACAGGCATCCATTTCTCCCAGCCTAGCAGAGCCACAGTGCTGAAGTGGACGGCTTTGTTTTTGATTGTTTTGCTGATGAAAGAGGGATTGTGAGTCTTTTGACTGTGAGGTTCTTTTTGTCTTACACGACCTTACATTTTCCCTATCTTCTTATTGTCCCTTTCTCTACCAAATTGCTTGAAGATATTTTTTGCCTTTGTTCATCTCAGACTGTATTCTAATAAAAATGTTTCTTACAAAAACAGATGGCAGCTAGTTTTTGGCCTGTGCCTTGGAGTTTGCTGACCCCTGGTCTGTTCTATTCCATCAATTTGTCTGTAGTGAGCCAGTACCAGGCTGAGCTAATTATAGAGATTTGATAGTAGGTTTTAATATCTTGTAGAGCTAGTCTTTCCTTAGAGTGTTATGTATTCATGAGTTTATTTTTCTGTGAGAAATTTATCGTTGACTCGATATGCTATAAAATTTAAAACTTAGAAATTTTATTAGGATTGTGTTAAATTTAAAACCAATTGGGTCTCAATTCTGTATCTTGGCTGCCCCCTTTGCTTTATCTCAATTGCTTTTGGCACTTAGGAAAATACATATTTTTATTGTAAAAGTTCTCATTGTACAAATACTGTTTATACTATCTTTAGTCTTTTTTTCTTTTTTATCCTTTTATTCTCTGAGACTATTTTAAATAGTACCTCTTGGACCTGTGTATGACCCATACATCAGTCAGTGATGTTATTCTGTTTTCCTCATCTTCTGTTCCTTCTCCTCACATTTTTAAAAGTTACAGTCTCCTTGCTTTGTCATAATTAATAATACTTACATTACATATTATTTCTAAACCCATGTTTCTATCTTGTTTTAGTTGTAGCAGTATGATTAAACCTATATTAAAGTTGCTTGTCTGTCTTTTTACTGAATTTGTTCTAGTCATCTTTTGTTCAAATAAGACCATACCTTAATAACTTGCTCAGGAGGAACATGTGTGTATAGTACTCCCCAAGTGAATGAAACAAATAATAAAACAGATTTCATTCTTTCATTTCCTATAATGTGGCTCTTTTTTCCATTCTAAGAAAGAGAGAATGGTGCATTATTCCCAACAGTGATACAGAAATAATAGTGCATTTAGGGAACCACTGTCACAGCTGGGTCATCTTCCTGAGTTACTCAGTCGTGCATATCTGATGATGCTGAGACCATTCAGAATTCTGTTTCTTAGACTATATTTAGTATATGCTTAGCCAGCAGAGGCAATCAAACAAACTTTTTAGAATGTGAGCTGTTCGGGGAGAAAAATAATCACCAAACTGCACCTCAAATCTCAGACAAACATGGTGCAGCACATGAATGTCTCAGGTAGTGGTTCTCTTGTGTAGCAAAATCACATTCGGTGTGATGCAAGATTCTGATACCAATTTCCAATAAGTTCATTTTTCTCAACTCCTATGACCACCATGAGAAGTCTCTGTTATAAAGTGTCTTCTGCCAACACCGCGGGCATAGCATTGTCCACAGGAAACTTTTTACATGCTGGTTCTAGCCATGGACTGTGGATGATTCTTTCCCTCACATTCCATTCCTTGAGCCCCCCATCATGAGGCTGGAAGTGAAAGACTTGGGGAAGCTTTGTTTCTGAAGAACCAGACATGTCGAGAAAGTGGGGTGTGGCTTGGAGACAATGCCGTGAAAGGAAAGAAAGAAATAAGAGGTGAAAATTAAAGGTCCTGGGACAATAAAAGTGAAACAAGACACGCCAATCATTCTGCCAACCTCTTACTCATTCATCAAGAAACTGCACAGAAGAGACCATAATGGACAGAATAGAATGATCCTGAATATTAAACAGTGTTAAAAATATAACTAGGAACAGAAGAAAAAATCAGATGAAACACCCCAAACTACTGCAAAAAAGTCAGAAAACAGAAGTTTCTGCTGATACAAGGGCTCTGCACAAAAGCATTCATTCACTGTGATTTTTATTTTTCTGGTAATCATCTCCATTTCATAGATTTTTACTACCAGTCATATCAGGAGCTTTGGCAATTCAGCCATGTTTGAATATGCCTTATAAATAATAAATAGTGCCTCCAGAATCTCTGTCCGGTTTTATTAATAAAACATATGACTGGTTCTCAGGAAGTAACAAGTTTTATGGTAGCTTCCACATGCTGTCTTTTCACATTTTATTTTTTCCAGATTTGAGGAACCTTTTCTTCTTCTTTTTTTTTTTTTTTTTTTTTTTTTTTTGCAATTTTGATAAGCAGAGAATTGCAGCCAAACCTGTCTGTCATTCCATTGAAAATGTCTTCAGAAGTATTTTGTCTTTTGGGTGCTAAGGCACTATTTCTAAGAACTCGTTATATTCTAATGGTAGATTGGGACCTCCTTCCAGCCAGAGCCTACCCACTAGAGAACCAATAAAGGAGAGAGGCAAAGTGCAGATCAAAGTATCAACGTTCATGAGAATCCAGTCATTCCCAAACGTTGGATAACTTTGAAAGGAAAAATATCCAGAAACATAAAGAACGGTTTTTACAACTTCTCTCAGGTTTAGAGCAAATACAGAACTTGGTACAAACTCGCAGAGAGATGGTTCTGAACAGACTCAGTGTCACTTATTCAGTAAGTATGCTGAGCATCACGGTCTGTCCTAAAATCTCAAGCACCATCAGAATGAAAAGCACCAGAGAAAGATGGTTCTCTGTTGTCTTTTCAATCTCATGCAAGCATGGCCAAATGGATGTCAGCATCTCATTAGTTTCACACGTCAGAAAAGTCTCACCCTGGAGGAGAGTAAATAAGGGGTTGCTCGAAATTTTAGAAACATCACCTTTAACATCTCCCATATTGAGAAAATAAAAAAAAAATCCATTTTGTAAAATTAAAAAAAAAAAAAAACAAAGAAAAGGAAATGAGTGTTTCCCACTAATATGTTCCTACGAGTCGATGTCACGAATATGAACACCGAGCTCTCAAGACCACACGTGTACCTTGGGGCTTCCTGAAATAAGCTGACTGCAAAACAGCCTCACAGCAAACACAAAGCCACCAGCAAAAAAAAAAAAAGAGGAAAAAAAAAGTCAAATATTTAACTTTTCTCACTTGTGCATTCTGACGGGGTAGGGGCGAGTAGTCTCCCATACCTCATAGCCTGACTCAAACTGCAGCCACACTGAGATCCATCTTAACCAGGTGGAAATGAACACTGGAAATATTTGAATATTTAAAGACTGCATTGTCCCAAGTTAGGAGCAGTGGATGTGTTACTGACTGGCTTTCAATTATATAGAAGCTACGTTTCCAGTGAAAAATTTAAGGGGTATGGCTCGAGTGTTGGGGACTGAGCGTTCTGATTACTGTGCATTTGACACATTTCCCATGTGTCAGAAGTGGCTGGAAAAGTGGACCAAGGGCCCTTGGATCTGAGACGAAGTGGATGACAGCAAGCTGTGTGCTGGATCCCTCTGCTCTCCTCCCAGGCAAACCAATAAAATAAAAACAAACAAATAAATAAATAAATAAAGCAAAATAAAACGAAAATTCAATAAGTTGTCATGACAACCAGATTTGGAGGAATGTGAAGGGGGGACCAGAAGGCTAAAACACACCAAACAAGGAATGAAATGTGTCCCCAAGAACAGGGTGGTTCCAGAGACACCAGCCTTGGGGGAAACAAGTGAAATCTGATCTCTGTCTGAGTGAATTTTCATCTTGGTTTTATCCTTACTGTTTTACCCTGTCCCCAGATTTCCTTCAACAGCACCAAGACTCTGATAAGCTAAGAAAATCGGTCCTGATTCCTGTCTATTAAACTTTGCCCTAGGGACACATAGTTCTCAGATGCCTAGTTGTAAACGCCTGATGCCCTTAGCAAACAAGTTGCTCACATTGAAATTTGGAACCAGATTGGCTCTCTGGCCTCTTTATGACCCTTCAAATACCTGTTTCTACTTGTACAAAGAAAAAAAAAGGAAAGGCAGAGTGTTTGATTCAGAAGTATGAGCTTTTAAGCTCTATGTATAATAAAACATTTCCCGTTGGGAAGTACAGGTGGTGACTGTACTAGCTTAGGTGATTTTTAAAAACATTTTATGAAAAATCAAGCACTTACGAATTTAAAACACCAGTGATAGTAGGGCTTTTCCTCCAGTTCTGCTTGCTAACCGAATGGTTAGTTAGCAGATACAGCCATCCACTGCGTAGTAACCCTTTTAGTTCTCAATATCATACACTCATATATTTGTATCTTCATCCATTTTCCTCTGAGATGAAAACTTCGTTGACATTGGGGACTACAGGACAGGTATCAACAATAAGTCCAGAATTTAATTACTAAGTCAAAAGCTGCTGATGACTTGCCGCGCATAGACTGACCTTACCAAAGCAGCTGAAGATAGAGAATAAGATAGAGTTTGCTTCTCTATAAACTAATCTTCCATACAATCTAAAATTTCCTAAAGGGTCATATTTTTGACTAAAAGATTCTGCAAAAATTACACAACAGCTACTCTCTTCTCCATCACTGCAACATTGGGCCCGAGTTTAGGAAACGAGAAGGGATCAGGTGAGATCCAAGGCTGAAGACTGCATTGCTTCTGCTCGGCTGATACACTGACAGCATATGCCCCTCCCTCACTTTTTTTCTTGTTTTCCATCTTGCAAAATGAATGTCCTATGACATTTTAAGCCTTTAATTGTTATTAAAGTCCTCTGGAGCAAACAACAGAAGATTCTGACATATTCAGTGTGGACAAAACACCTTTTTATTTTTTTAATCAGAAGTGTCTATCAGTCTGTACCCCAGCCTTGGTCGGCGTAAGCTGGAAAGACTACCATGTGCAGAGAACTTTGGTTCTGAAGCTAAGCCGTCTTAATAAAAGAAAGATAATTAATTATGGCACAGGGAATTGATATGGGAAACTGAGATGAATCTTTAAGCTTATTCTCTTGTCCTTGTATATGATCTCACTGTGGAACAGTGCGATTATTTATTTATTTCTTTATGCTTACGTTATCTTGATAATTTGTTTTGGCAGGAGATTTGCAAGGACTAGAAAATTGTAAAACTTTCTATGAACATGTTAAGGAATAAAATCTGCTGAGTCTCAGACAAATGCATGAAAGCGCCAGAGCCATGACCCTGAGAACCTGTAGAACCTTGGGTGTCTCCCTTTGTGACCTGTCCCTGCGATGTTATGACATGAGCCACAGCAGTGCAAAGCCATCCCAAAGGAGACTCAGAGTCTCCTTGACCGACTTGAATGATGCTCTTCAGAATCCTACCTCATTTGAGTAAAACTTTTTTTGTTTACCTTGAATCCATCCCTTCCACTTTAAGTCATAGAGACTCACTGCACTCATGGAACTTACTATTGAGTGACACAGTCTCTACATTTCCAGTCTCTTTGAGCTGAATTGTTTCCCCCCTCAATCACACTTTGAAGTCCCTAACACCCAGGTCAGTAGTCCTCCTTTATCTTCAGAATAGACATTTCAAGGCCCCAGTAGATGCCTAAAACTGTAGATGGTACTAAACCCTCTATATACTATATATATATTTTTCTATACATACATGCCTATGATAAAGCTTAATTTATAAATTAGGCATGGTAAGAGACTAATGTAATAATTAATGTAATAATAAAATTTAAAAATTTGTAACAATCTTGTGGGATTAATTTGAACATAGCCCCTCCACAAACACAGGAGGCAAAAAGGACTGCTGGGTTAGCAGTCCTAAGGAGGACAATGAACAAAGTGTCCCTCAATTGTGCCTGCCCCCAAACACGTTTCCCACTGCCCCCATGGACACTACCTGCCCCTTTGGCTGTCCCCATGGACATTATCTCCCTGCTCTGCTCAAGGACATGGCTGGTCCAGTCCTCCCCAACAGTGGCTAGGCAGCACATCTGGCTGTCATCCGTGGGGGAAGACCCTTGTTCCTTGGGATGAGCCAATCCCCTTCCCCTTTGCTCGTATATGAAACAATGTCCACTCTTGGCTGCTGCTTTTTCCTGCATCTCCAACCACTAAGTGCTGAAGCTCCTTGTGTCATTAGAAATAAATGGTGTGTCTCACTCTGCTGGCCCTCCTCACAGTTTTTTTCAGAATATCGAAGGCCCAGGTGCAGGTTCCTGGCCTGGAGCTCTTACATTATAAATATATTGTAATAAAAGTGTATGAATGGCTTTGGGGCCATTATTAAGTTAAATAAGAACTACTTGAATGCAAGCACTGTGATATCACTACAGTCGACCTCATAACCAAGATGCCTACTAAATGACCAACAGGTGGTATATAGGGTATGGACATGCTGGACAAAGGAACGAGTCACATCATGGGCAGGACGGAGTAGGACAGCATGAGATTATATCACACTACTCAAAAACAGCATGCAATCTAAAACTTACAAATTTTTTATTCCTGAAATTTTCCATTTAATATTTTTGGCCTGTGTTTGATCCTGGGGTAACCGAAACCTCAGAAAGTGAACCTGCATTTATAGGGGACTTCTGTACCTCAGAAGGTGACCATATTCGGACACATGATCTTTAAAGAGACCATTATATTGAAATGAGATACAGAGGGGAAGTGAGTAGTTGGGAAAGCAGTTACACGCTGCAACAATTTTTAAAAAATTGTCAGTTTTCTGAAATGTCAAATAATGCCATTAAAATTCCAGTGTGCAATTTTCACCTATCTAGAAGTATCCTTAGACAGCAATTAGGCGGGACTAAAGTCACAATCATTATTTCCTGTAAGTGATGGATGGGGTATGATATGTATCACCCTTCCAAGATGTCAGAGCATTTTATTTTTACTTTGATCAGTGTAGAGTGCATTTAGAAAATCTGTCAAAATTATTTTATTGACTCTGGCTATTTTGTGGAGAAGTCAAATTATCAAGACATTTGGAAGGAAAAATGAGGGGTAGAAAGTGATGGATAGTTGTTTATAAAGCATAGAAGTGCTAGTGCATTTAAATGTTTTAAATTCTGCATTCACACTAGGAACTCACATTCAACCAATCAGGTATTAATTCTTTGAAAAACAAAAGATTTACCTGAAAACTAGCAACTGACTTTCAAAATAAAATTTCTTCTCTGTGAAAGACACTGCCAAGAGAATGAAAAACACAAGCCACAGACTAAATACACAAAAACTCTCTAAAAGCTCAGCAATAAGAAAACAAACAACCCAATAAAAAAATGGGCCAAAGACCTTAACAGAAACTTCATCAAAGAAGATACACAGATGGCAAATAAGCACACGACAAACAGTTCCACATCATCCATCATTAGAAAGGGCAAAACAACCATGAGCTACCACTACACACCTATTTGAATGGCCAAAATCAAGAACACTGATGACACCAAATACTGATGAGATTGTGAAGCAATGGAACTCTCATTCATTGCTGATGGAAATGCAAAATGGTACAGCCACTTTGAAAGGTAGTTTGGCCATTTCTTACAAAATTAAACATACCCTTACCATACAATTTAGTGATTGTGCACCTTGGCATTTACCCAAAGGTGTTGAAAACATGCCCACACTAAAACATGCACATGGATATTTATAGCAGCTATATTCATAATTGCCCAAACTTAGAAGCAACCGACATGTCCTTCAGTAGGTCAATAGGTAAGGAAGGTGTGGCTCCAGACAACAAAATAGTATTCGGTCATAAAAATGAAAAATCTGCCACTTGTGACGACAAGGATGGAGGTTGAGGGCAGTATGTTAAGTAAAATAAATCAGACAGAGAAAGACAAATTCCAAATGATCTCTCTTACATGTGGAAACTAACCAAAAAAATGAAAAAGAACTCATAGAAACAGCAATCAGATTGGTGGTTTCCAGAGGTGAGGGGTGGGAAATGGAAGAAATGGATGAAAGTGGTCAAAAAGTACAAACTTCCAGTTATAAGATGAATAAATTCTGCGAGCACAATGTCCAGCATAGTGACTTTAGTTAACAATACTGTACTGTGTATTTGATAGTTGCTAAAAGAGTAGATCTTAAAAGTTCTCATCATACACACAAAAATTGTGAGGCGATGGATGTTAACTATCCTATTGTGGTAAACATTTTATAGTATATACATACATAAAATTATTATATTGTGCATCTTAAACTAATACAATGGCATTTCAATTATATGTCAATAAACACACAAGAATGAGAAAAACAAACAAATGAGCTAGACACTGAAATGAAAAATGTAATACAATGTACCATTATGTTGTCTCAGAAAAAAAAATTCTTAGGTGTAAATCTAACAGAGCATGTACAGAATTTTAATACTAAAAACTATAAAATGTTAATGAAAGAAATTTTTAAAATCTAAATAAATGGAGAGGTAGAAATATCTATGGATTGGAAGACTCGTGTAGTAAAGATGTCGATTATCCTCAAGCTGATATACAGGCTTAATGCAATTCCAACCAAATTCCAAAAATGCTTTTGTGGATATAGATAGGATTATTCTAAATTTACAGAGAAATACAAAAAAAAAAAAAGATACAAAAAATAATTTTGAAAAAGCAGAGTAATGTAGGAAGGATCGGTTACCCAATTTCAGACTTGTTGTACATCTAGAATAAGCAGAACTGTGTGGTATTGACAACAGAATAGACATATCGATTGATAAAATGGAAGTGAGAACTCAGAAATAGACCTATGCAAATATTTCCAGCAGGATCTTGACAAGGCTGCAAAAGCAGTTGAATGAAGGAAAGGTAATTTCTTATACAAATGTGCTGGGCAACTGGACATTCATAGGTGACAAATTGAACTTCTATCTATGCCTCACACCTACTACAAAAATTAATTCAAAATAGATCACTGATTTAAATGTAAAATGTAAAACCATAAAACTTTTATTAAAAAATAGTATAAAAATTTTTAGGGTCTAATGCTGGGCAAAGAACCCTTAGATGTGACACAAAGAGCATGATTGATAAGGGGGGAAATTGATAAATTGGACTTCATCAATATTAACATTTGTTCTGCAAAAGACTCTGTTAGGAGGATTCAAAGATAAGTCCCAGAGGGTAAGAAAATATTTGCAAACTATATATATATAGTTTGAAAAGGACTACTGTCTAGAATTCTCAAAAAAAAATATATTCTACAAAAACCAGTCCTATTAGAAAATGGCAAACATGAAGAGGACACACAGATGGCAGATAAGCACACGAAAAGATGTTTATCAGTAACTATTAGGGAAATTCAAATTAAAACCACAGCGAGATAGCACTAAACATCTAACAGAATGGATCAAATAAAAAATAATGACAGCACCGAATGCTGGGAAGAATGTGCAGAAGTCAGACTGCTCATTAGAGCCGTGGTTGCTGATGAGACGTTAATGATGATACAGCTACTCTGGAAAATAGTTTGTCAGTTTTTTAATAAACTAAACATAAAACAACCATATGACCCAGTGATTACACTAATGAGATTTTTTCCAGAAAAATAAACTCTTAGATTCACACAAAAACCTGTTTATAACTGTTTTGTTCTTAATAGGCAAAAACTAGAAACAACCCAAAAGTTCTTCAATGAGTGAATAGTTAACAAACTATGGTCCTTCCAAACCAATGAGTACTTTTCAGTAATAAAAAGAAACAAATTATTCATAAACACAGCAACTTGGGTTAATCCCTAAAGGATCATGCTGAGGTAAAACAACAACAACAACAACAACAAAACAACAACAACAACGAAAAACGCCAACCATAACAAGCTACATACCCATTACTATAACATTCTTAAAATGATATATTCTGGTCGTGACACGGTACTATAGGAAATTTGGGGAAAAGGGACTTGAGATTTCTCACGATTATTTCTTACAGCTGCAAGTATATCTAGAATTATCTAAAAATAAAAATGTTTTACTAAAAACCAATTTACTGTGCTTACCCATTCTCAACCCAGCAATTCTGCTCCGAGACATACACTCAAGAGAAAGGAGAGACAAAATGCAACACGAGATGTGTACAAGAATGTTCGTACCATCTTTTGTCATAAGAGCACCATTTGGAAACAACCCAAATGCCTACCAACAGAAGAAGAGATAAATACATTGTGATATATTCATATAAAATAGTATAAAGCAGTAAAAAAACGTGTAATGATAAATTAAAGGAACCAGACACAAAAGTGCACATATTGTATTAGTTCCATTTCATGAAGTTCAAGAACAGACAAACTGACAATGAAAAAAGTCAGAACAAAAGTTACCACTAGGGAGAGAGGTGTTGATTGGGGAGGCATACAAAGTGGGTAGTGGTGAAATAGGTCCAAATCCCAAAACTTGTGCCCTTAAGATATGCACCCTTTGTGCATAATAGACCACTATAAAACTTAAAATACACCAAATATTAAAAAATAGAACAAACCAACAATCCTGTGCTGGTCACATAACACACTTTTATAGCTTATAGTCTGTTTATTAATCTGTGGCCGAGAAGAATTTTCTATCAGTTTAGCAATACCAAAAAATACAAAAATAGCTGAAATTAAACTAGAAATTGTGCCATCAGTCTTCGACCCAGCTGTAGACTTAAGGGGAGTCTGCAACTAACACCTAAGTGAACAGATGTTGGGGCTAAGAACAATTACCCTCTCTGCAATAAGCTCCAAGATGGGATAAGCCTCATGCACAGATGTGCGTAATGAAACTTAGGAAATACAGTAAAATCTTCATTCTGAAGATTTAAGGGAAAATGCCTAAATGTGATTCCTTATTGGAACCAGAATGGGAGTGGGAGGAAGTTTCACTTAAAGAATCTTTTCAGGCATTGTTGGAGAGAGATTTGTGCAGGAGACCCATGTGGTGGCTGTCATGAAAATTCTTGTGCCCACGTAAAGTACCCAAGGATATTTGAATCCACTTTTAAGATGAAACTTGCACTGTGTATTAAAAGGCCTAAAAATATGCAAATTCTTTGAGCCAACACTTGCACATGTAGGAGTTTGAAGGAAAGGGGTGGATTTTAAGCAAAAAAAATGGAGACGTGTATGTTTCGATGTATTCATAAACATGTTCCACACCCCTCACCTCTCTCTGCCAGGAGTTTACATGGTCTCCACCTCTTGGGATGTACTGAATGGTTCACTTCTACCAATACAATATAGCAGAAGACACAGGGTGTCACCTTTGAGATGAGGTTATAAAAGGCAATGACTTTTACCTTGGTTACTCTCTTGGGTCACTTGCCCAAGGAAAGCCAGCTGCTGTGGAGAGACCCTCATGTCATGGGATCAGGCCCCATAACTGTGTGAATGAGCTTGGAAGTAGCTCTTTTGTCCCCAGTCAAGTCTTCAGATGAGACCGCACTCCTGGCTGATAGCTTGACTGCAGTCTCATGAGAGACTGTGCCAGAGACAAATACCCAAGCTGTGCCTGCATTCCCGACCCAGAGAAACGTAATAAATGATCGTTACTTTAAGCTTCTATTAGGGCAATCCGTTAGGCAGCAATGGAAAACTAATACACCTTGTGATATTCCAATGTACTGGCTGTACATTTGTAATACTCCTCTCATTGTCTTCTTCAAATTATTCTACTTTGACTATGCCAGCTGTTTGTTGCTGGGGATTATCAATAAAACAATATTTCTGGGCATATAAGTAACATCGACACCCTCCTTGGGTTCATTTCCCCTAAGACATAAAACGAATAGATCATGATTGAATCTAAAAATTCCCCAGGGCCTTTGAGAAGCCTAGGTGCCTTGAAAGAAGATGGTAGGTAGGAAGATTTGTGTTTTTAAGGATTTAAAAGAAAAGTTCTCCTTAGCTTTTAGGTGAGAAATGGAGGGTGCAGTGTTTTTTTCCAAGAACATCCTGAAGCACTCGAGTGTAGCACATCCGAGATAAGTGACTTCGGACTAAATGGCTAGCAGGTGGGTGGGTTCCTCAAGGACTGGCCACTTAGAGGCCCAGGCTTAGGAACATAGACAAGAGGAAAGAGAATCTCCCTCATGGACCCCACCCTCCTTTGTGAGACGTCACAGCCTTGGTAGCCAAGATGTCATGGGAGATAGAGTAGGTTGAAATTGTGGCATTATCTGGTGGTGACAGTAACAGCAGACAGAGACCTCTAACTCTTGGTTGTGTAAGTCAGAGCATGAAACATCTTCCCTCATCTCCTCAACCTCCCCCACAGACACCTTGGACAGAGTAAAGCTTTTGGGGTTTTTTGTTTGGTTTGTAATTTTTGTTTGTTTGTTTGATAATCAGGGAGGTTACAGGTGGAAATCAAGCCAATTCCTAGTTTAAATAAGGACATTTTTTTAAAGTTATATTTCTTGCACCTTGAGTTATGTACAATGATTAGTACCTGTTATAATTAAAGAAAGTGTAATTAATGTAGAAAGTTAAGTAGGATTCAGAAACGCACAGGTGCCTTGCACCCGATAAAGCCAGGCCATAAATATTCCGGTGAATCCTGCAGCCTGGCTCCCAGGAAACCTCCAGAGTGATCACATCCATCACGTCAGCAGATTAACTGTGTGTGGTTCAGGCCGGGCTGTGAGTCACCTGCTCATCAAGGTGCTCATTATGAACTTGCCAAACAGATGAATAGCGAGAGAGGGATGGATGCTCTCTCACGGCAGGGCTGCTGTGTAAAACCACGGTGTCAGAGTAAATCTATTTATATGTCTCGATGTATATATTGTATATGCATACACACATGTCTGTATGCATATTTATGATACATGCATGTCATAGAAGTAGGAACTCATAGTTATAGAAAGTTTAGGGCAAATCTGACCTGGAATAACATGAAGCTATTCATAACTGTGCTGTTTCTTAGTGGGAGAGTCATACTTTCATTGCACAAATATTGTGCTATGATTTTTTTGCTGAGGGCATTATATAACATATATTTATTGTATTATGAAAATGATCCGAATTCCAAAGCTAATCCTGCACTAAGGGTGTCAGACTTGTTAGAACCCAATATTTCAAGCTTGGAAGCTACCCTGTCTCTAAGATGACCTGGCACTTCTTTGCCTTGACCCTTTATTGGTTTTGGGGTTTAACTCTCAGAGAATCACTTTACTTCCCAGTTTTGCCAGTTTTGGGGAACTCTTCACCGCAATTCCTATAAGGTGAGAATCGTGGGTGAGTAGTAGATCCCTGTAGAAGGAGAGGGAGAGTAAGACGGCTCCAGGCAGAGATAATTACACAGAGGACAAAGCAGCACAAGGAGCCTGAGAAGCTGAAAGCAGCTGACTCATCGTTGGGGTCAGGATGAGACGGGATGAGGGCCGGATGAGAGCTGACCCTTGGGAGAGTAGAGAGGAGGCATTCAAGGGTTTGGCACAGAGAGGATTATACTCTTGAGAGCCAAGCAGTGAACAGTGCAACGAGGAGGATTGCGGGGAGATGGGAAAGAGGCAGGGGGCCCAGGAAAGGCTTTTGCACAGGCTTGAGAGACGGTCTTAGAACTAAGACAGTGGGATGGCGAATGGAAGGAAATGGAGTCAAGAAAGGTTAGAGCAGAGCCTCAAAAGGCCTTCACAGAAAACCAGATATGATGCGGAGGGGAGGAGTTAAATCTGAGTTCTCTAAGTTCTGAAGTTTGCTAAGCAGAAGGTCAAGTTTGAGTAGTCTTAAGGGCAGATTGCTCCTTCTTTGGAAATCAGAAAGAAATCTCATTTTACCAGTGAGAGGGCCATAACCAGCACACTTGGGTGGGCAGTGCATGGGATCTGTGGGTTGGCTGACCTCAGCTCTTCACGGTAACCTGCAGCAAGAGAGTTTTTCTGTCTAAACCTTAGCTTCTTCACATTAAAAGTAGGGACAATATCATTGTCATAGCAGGATCGGTGGCGGGGATGAACATAGTAAGTAAGGAAATTATCTGCTGCTTTCGAATATCTGCTGCTTCCGTGGATACACTATGAATTCTAGTAGCATCTGAAGGAAGATAATTGGAACAGAAACTTAAGAATCTCCCCAAGGCTGCAGAGCAGGGACAGATCTGGGATTCTGATGCAAGCTCTCTGCTCCATCCCCAGTACTTCTGGAAAGCAGGCATCACGTAGCTTTACCGTGATGTCACATAGCAAGGAACAGAGACAATATGGAGAGCCTGTCCACATCATACGTCTTTCAGAATGGAAATTACCTTTAGTAAAACATCAATCCTTTATCCATATCATTTACTGTCAACACACATCATGAGTATAGAACTGATTAGCAGCCTCTAAATGTCAAGGAAGTTAGATGGAGGGACACAGCACAGTTAAGAGTCTCCTTAGCAGGATAAACAGACCCAGCTCTCTTGGGGTGTCTCGTCTCATTTGCCTGAGGTAGTTAACTTGCTATAGACACCAAGAGACAATTAATTACTGGATTTCATAGATGGCTCCCACTCCAACCTGTGGATGGCTATGCATATCATTTGTTTATTTCTAAGTTGACCAGAACATTTTAATTTATGTTTCTAATTGGTATCAGCTGTTTCTTCTGTCCTGTCTAACTCAGGGCTCTCATGGAACTATCAAGAGCATTTTCCTGTCACTGCCAGAGTTCAGAAATGGCTAAGACCAAGTCATTGTCGATGACCTCACATTGTCATTGACCAGCTAGATCTGATAAGCCAACGGTGCATTCAGCAAGCTGGTGTCCACCCTTTAACACATACAGGGAAAGGCAATTCGATGATGTGAATTTTGGACAGACAGGGGTGACAATTCTGCTTTGGCCTCTCATTTTCCTTATAATCTTTTAAATATTGCCAACTTCTCCAACGTTAGAGATCTTACTGTGGAAATGTAAAATAGAAATGATACATTTCTTGTAAAGAGGTTGGCATACTGGTATATAGGAGATGCTCAATTAATCTGATTGTTTTCCCCTCCCAGAGGGACTGTGTCTAGTTTTGGTGCAGAGACTAAGAAGCAGGGTTACAAGGCTACGAGTCCCTTAAATTAGAGACGCTCCTACCTAGCTTTTATATCCAGTCTTAGCATAGCACTTAGCACAGATGGGTGTGCAGAGAACGTTTCTGATTTGTCTTACCTGCGGGTTTTCCTATCTTTTGGCCACATGGTTGCAAAAGTGTCTTCCAACTCCACTCATCTGGAGTCATTTAACTCACATTTTGCTTTTAACATTTCTTGGATTTTTACTTTAATAACTGTTCTGTTCACTAACTCCCTAGTCTGACTCAGCAATTCTCAAATGACACACTAAACTCTCTCAAAAATACATTTAAAAGTTTATCTCTGAAGTAAACGTAGGATAAGAAAGTGCTTAAAAAGCAAACAATAGATATGCACTGTAAAGTGCTTGCTCAGCTTAGAAGTACATTGGATTGCTTATTGGTAGAAAATGACACAACAAAAACTAAGTCAACTAATTCTATTCTCTCTCTTTTTCCACCCCATTTTGTACAATTTTGATAGGCACGTGCAAAGATAATAATAATTGCTAACATTTATTAGCTAGAAATAGCTAAGACACTAGGAGATCCTACTATGTAGTGGCCTCAACTGGTGTCTTTCACATTCAACTCATTTTTTCCCATAAAAAACTTACAAGATGGGTGCTGTTATTTTTTACACTTTACTGGTAAGAAAACGGAAGCAGAGAAAGATTAAATGACTTGCCCAAGACCGCACAACTAGTATGCTGTATAGACAGGATTTAAATGGAAGTAGGTGTAGTGTAAGTCCAAACACCAAAAATGGTCAATATTGAATATCTATCTTATCCAAAGACTAAAAAACCTAATGCCCACTGGAAAGGCATACTTCATCATGTACCTCTTAAGAAGTTTAGCCATTCACTTCAATGTCAAATGATAATCCCCTTCAAATGAAGCCAAAATGAAAATAACCATAGTTCTTAGGCAACAAAAGCTGTAGGTAAGAAAAATATTGGCAATCTCTATTATCATTATCATGTATATAAATATTTAACGTGTGCATATATATTTATTTTAATTATATTCTTTTAAATTACATTTGCATATGTCCATGTGTACGTGTATGTATGTGTGTGTGTATACTTACAGGGGTATATGTGGATAAACATATAGATACGTGTGGATGTCGAGGGCATACCTCAGACATCAATATAGTCATTATATACGCTACAGATGAATGTGTAGTATCTAAATTAAATATGTCATTAAAGGGCTCTGCTTCAAACACCTCGTTTTCCTCGTCAGGTCCTCTGGGCCTTACTTTTCACTGAGCTACCTCCATAGAGATGACCTACCTAAGTTCAGGCTGCCATAAGCATCTTGCAGGTGCAACCTACCATTTTCTTGTTTGGAGCCCCCCTCATTTCCTCTCCGTGGGCATCTCTGGCAATGTTAGCACTTGCAAATGAGATTTGGAGAAGCAGACACTCTATCTAACAACCCTGACCAATGAGACTGGCAGCTAGCAGTTTCCCTTTTTCTTACCCAGACTGATGTGTCTGAGATATATTTCATAAGGTTTCCCAAAGGCTCATGGCATAAAAAGACCAGTTATCCATTGGATGGCCAACTCGTGGGGCAAGCTTGTGTTTGATTTCTCTCCTTTCTGTTTCATTCCCCACATTCCTAGCTTCTCCTCTATGCAATCATATTCTTAAATGAACTACTCATCATCAACCTTCACCTCAGATTCTGCTTTGGGGGATACCAGGCCTCAACAGGCACTATTTCAATAATATTTTCTATATTTGATTATTTACTTTATTGCTAAAATATAGTAAAAATTAGAACTTTAACAAATAATGCACATTTTATTACCTGCAAAGGGTCACCATTTAGCTTATAACTTTTAAAAATAAGAACTTTCCATGGTAAAATGTTTGCAGGCTGGGAAACATTTATTGCAGGCCAGCAATGGTCTGGTGATCAGAGTCAGTGAAATAATGATTTATGTCATATATGTCTGGAAAACAAATTGAAGTCATTCTCCAAGCCAGATCCTGGTTTCAAGGAAAATTACATGGTATCATATACAAGTCTTGGTGGGGACATTATGACTTTTAAGGGGCATGCAATTTGTTAAATGTAATGGTGGTGATGTTGACTTATTCCATATGTAGAAAAAATGTGGAAGATGATGGATGACTGTGGAGTGATATACTACAATTCCACTGTCAAGTGGCAGTTTCTTTTGCTGAATCAAGTTCAAAATCTGAATTCTTCTCTGCCTAGCAAGCAAACTTTGCCATTTCTAAGAAGCTATTAATAATTTGGCCTGTGGAGAAAGAAAAGATAGGTCAAAATGTCATCGTGAAGTATGTTGGTCATCAATTGCTTAGATTCTCTAGAACAGGGTTTCTCACCTTCAGCACTGAAACCCTGTATTGACGTTGAGCTGCCCTGTGCATTATGAGGTGCTTAGCAGCATCTCTGGCCTTGGTCCATTAGATGCCAGTGGTATCACCCCAACCCAAATCTAATGTTCATGAGAAAACTGAGGGAGTCCAGGCAGCACATAAGAAAATGATATGAAGAAGCAGAAACTATGGGTCATCAGCTTAGTTACATACATGTACACAGAAGTAGAGATACGTGGTTGTCAGTGGAGTAAATCTTCCCATGGGAAGCTTTTCCTGTCTTTCATGTCACGGCTCAAGCATCACCCTGGAGAGGTGGTTCCTGAGCACTTCCAGCGGAAGCATCCTCACCCTTCCTGGCCATGCTCTGCCATATTCCTTGTTTTATTTTCTTCATGAGACTGATTACTACTGTGATGGTTAGTTTCATGTGTCACCTTGACTAGGCTAAGGAATGCCCAGAGAGCTGGTAAATGTTATTTTGGGGTGTGTCTGTGAGAGTGTTCCTGGAAGAGATTAGTTTGAATGGGTAGACTGAGACAAGAAGCTGGCCCTCGCCAGGGTGGGTGGGCCTCGTCCAATTCCTTGAGGGCCTGACTAGAATGAAAAGGTAATGAAAGGACAAGTTCATTCTTTCCATTTGAGCTGGAACAACTATCTTCTGCCCTTGGTCATGAGCGCTTCTAGTTCTAAGGCCTTAAGACTCAGATGGGACCATTCCATGGCTTTCTTGGTCCTCCAGCTTGTGGACTTTGGGACTTCCTGACTTCCATGATCATGTGAGCCAATTTCTATAATAAATCTCCTCATATATCTATACATCTATACATCTATACCTATATATCTGTATCTATGTCTGTTTCTATATCTCCTCTTGGTTCTGTTCTTTTGAAGAACACTGACCAGTACTAATATGGCAACCATTAGAACTCACTTAGCATTTATGCATTTGCTCATTCTTCACCTCTCTCCCCTCAACCCACTAAACATAAAATCCTTGAAAGCAGGATCTTAGCTAGCTGCCTTGTTCGCCACCACTGTATTTCCAGTCCTAGAATAACCTCTGTCATACAGCAGCCCTCAAATACACTCTTCGAGTGAATTAATAATGCACAACTCTGTGGGACAGAGAAGATAGCATGATTCACGAATACTGAAAATGATAGCAGTGTTTAATTTCTTTGATTATGAATGTGTTATCTATTAATAATAAATACCCCACATTATGAATTTATTATTTTTCTCCTGTACATTGATCCTTGGGGACCATGAGAAGAAGAGTATTGTCTAAAAGGCAAGACAAAACTGAAAAAAGAAAACGTGTGTTGAGATTGCATGACTATTACAAAAGGAGTGAAGCAGACACGCCCCTGTTCTCACATCCCATCCATGTGGCATTTCCCATCTACATGGCACTGTTGAGGCTGAGTTAAGGAACTGACAAGGACAGACTTCTGGCCATCTTCTGGCCCAGCTTCTAGGCCACCTCATGCACCCACAGATAGACCAATGAGGTATCTTACGAGGTTACACATCTTCATATCTATGCTAATGTTTTTTCTATTAATTGAGTTCCTACCTATGGCCATATGGGTGGGCAAATGATCCAAACTATTCCAGTCATAGTGCTCAATTCCCCTATTGCCCCATTAATTGCACCAGTGGGTGAGCATGCGTGATGATTAGTTTTATCTGTCAACTTAGCTAGTTTATGGTATCCAGTTATTTAATCAAACACTTTATGTGCCGGATGCAACTAACATGTAAAATCAGATGACTTTTAATTAAGGAGACTGCCCTTTATAATGTGGATGGGCGTCATTCAATCAGTTGAAAGCCTTAAGAACAAATCTGGGATTTTGAGAAATCCTGCCCAAGACTGCAATATTAACACCTGCTTAAGTTACCAGCCTGGCAGCCTTTCCTATGAATTTTAGACTTGCCAGTCTTCACAATTGGGTGAGCCAATTCCCTAAAATAAAACTCCTAATATACACACATATCTGTATCCTACCTGTTCTGTTTCTCTGAAGAACTCTGACTAATACAGTATGTGACTAAGCTGAGTCAATCAGAATCCTTCTCCAAGGTTTTAAAAGTCCCCCTGTGTCTCTGATTGAGAATCTTCAAGAATGTGGTAGAACCCTAAGCAAATATCCAAATAGGTCCACTGGTTTGAGAGCAAAGGAACCCGCATGCCAAAATGCAGAGGCCAGAGGTGCAGACAGAGAATCTTGGCTGGCAGAGAATACCCCAGCCTTGTTCCAGGAGCTTCCAAGGTCCTCTATAATCCCTTTCTTCCTGTAACTGTTTATGTGGGCATAAACCCTTCTTCTGGCTTAAGCTCACTGAAATGAGGTCCTGTCACTTTCAAGCAAGTTATTGGGATTGATGAAATGTTAGTGCTGGGGTTCCAGTTCTGTGTTTTCTTGAGGGAGTCTGTTGAGATCACTGGGTGGGAGGGTCTTATGTTCTTGGAGGCCATGAGGAGTAATGACTACACCTGTCCTGGTTTCTATGTAGAAAAATATAGAGACCCAAGCAAATATTGTTTTCATGCTTAAATGAACGAATGCTGGAGTTAAATCTATACTTCAGCCATATCTTGTTGTAATACCTTCATTGCCTTTGGTCCTTCTGCCTAAATAGGTTCTGATTATATTTTATGACCCCTACTAGTGTCACAGATGACTGGAGCAAGGCCAGACATCTTACCCAGAGAGAGGCCTGTACAGACTGGCCAGTGACCAATCGCTGTGAGGTCTGGCTCCGAATGATGGGCTGGGCTGCCCAGGTTCCACTCTTGGTAATTTGGACACAGGCTCTTATGAACCTGAGTTGGAAGTAGGGGTAAATGGTAAATCAAACTCATGACATTGAGTTGAGGACATGGCAATTTAAAAAGTCTGTGCATAACACAAAGGAAAGAAGAGCAGAGGAAGGAGATGCCAGTTGGCAGAGAGAGAAGCGTTTAGTGGAGGTGCAGGGAGAGCAGGTGCCACGAGAGGGAGGCTGTGCAGTGGAGCCAATTCCAGGCCTGTTTTCATGAGGTGCAAGGATGCTGAGCTCCCTGCCAAGAAAAGCAAAGCTTTCTTTACTGGGGTGATTCTGAGGTTAGCCCCCACTCTGCACAACCAGCAAGGCTGCCTGGAATGTGTTCGATGTGAGTGGAAAGCACTCATCATGGGCAGAACCTCAGACTGCAACATCTTAACCAAAATCACAGCAAGAAATGCTTTTTCGATGGCAACACTTCTTTGTAAAGAACATTAGCTTTCAAAATATAAACTCCAGATCATCTGTTAACATTTACAGCGAACAAATGACTCTCAGACCGTATTTCTTAATTAAGTGACATATTTTCCCTCTGTCAATACAGAACTGGTATTTTAGATAAATATAACATCTATGTACATTAGATAATCCATAAATCTCATTTTTGTGGTGGAAACTTTGGGAGGTGATGGGTATACATATGACTTTGGTAATGATCTCATGGGTGTATGCTCACCCCAAATTCATCAGTTTTATGCATTAAATATGTATGACTTTTTATATGCCAATTGTGCCTCAAATGGTTCCATTTTTAATGACCATAAAATTTAGATACCCAGTAGCCAGATTTTTTGAAAGAAGAGAAACCAATGTGGTAAAACAAAAAAAGAAACCGTCCTAGATTTAGAGGAAAGTGAGGATGAAACTTGGAAACAAACTGAGAAGGTTAAAAAAAATTACGCCAATTCCATCAAAGACTATGTTGTCATTTTCCCCTTAAATGGAGAAAGCGAATTATAATGTCAATCCAGAGACATAATCTGGGACTAATCAGAGATCAGCATTAACTCGCACAGCTTGGGAATGGCCTTCTCGACAGTCGTTTAGTGTCTGACTGTCCATTTGTACAAGATGGATGAGCACAGGTGCCATAATAAGGCCACAGCATTTGATTATGATAATGGCCACTGACGACCAAAGCGATCCATAAATCGTAATTGAACTACAATTGAGAGCAGGCAGCATGTGACACAATTCATTCTAGTCGCCTCATTCAAAATTCCAGACTGGAATTGTCAAAGCAGGAGCCAAAAGGCAGAAATGACAGCTCTATAAAGAGTCCTGTCTCCATCTTCAGCTTCCTTTGTGATTTCTAAGTGGGGAGAAGGACAGTCTGGGATCAGAGCCTTACATATTGCTGCTAGGCGGTGGGCCTCCCAGTGGGCAGATTTTCCCAGAATTTTTAAAGCAGGAGTCAAATTTGGTAGTCAGCAAAAACTTCCTTCTCATTTACTTATTTATGTATTTAATAAACATTTTGTTGCGACTTAATAATTTGTTGGAAATTGCTGCACAAAGGCTCACGGACTCACGAAGAAGGGTCGGTCCTCACAGTATGCGACTGACCTGCCCTAGAGTGAGCAATCCAGAAGACGAACGTGGCCTTCTGGAGTCTGTGTTTTAATGGGGAAACAGATGGGTGAACAGACAATTACAGTCTCATATCGTGAATGTGCATATATAGCGCCCAGCGCTAGGAATCTCACAGACCTGCTGGTCACATGCCATCACTTCCACGTATTCCACTAGCCACACAGGCCAGCCTTGCTTCAGTGCAGGAGGGGACTCCACAAGGGCATGGATGTCAGAGGTGAGCATCCCTGGGCCCTCTGAGAGGCTGGCTGCCACAGTCCTAAGCATTCCATAACCGATCACCTCCCTACGCTTCCATGACTTTACATGTTCCCTTCACCCGGAATTTTCTGCTGCCCTTTCTTCTCTTCGAGGGCCAGCCCAAAGTTCCCTTCCTCTGTAAAAGCATCGCCAACACCTGCAGACAGTACTTCACGAATTATGCCCACCTTGCTCCTCACCATACCGTCAGCGCTGAACATACACATGATCTATTGGTGGTGCTTGATGAACGTGAGAAGAGGAAGAAAGAAAAACATGAAGGAAGGGGGTGAAGGAGAAATAGAGGAAGGAAGGAAGGAAGGAAGGAAGGAAGGAAGGAAGGAAGGAAGGAAGGAAGGAAGAGAGAGAAGGGGGAAAAAGCTGTCAAGCCCTGTCCTTTAGAGACGGCAGTCCCCACCCCACCGTGCACACCTGCACGCTCCTGAAATAGCAGGCTCCAGAAATATCAGGCGAGAAGAGAAAGCGACATGAACTGGATGAGATGATGCGAGCTGGAGATTTGTTGTGCCCTCAGGATGTGCGGTCCGAACCGACTAACAAAAGCAAGCAGGTCTAGGCCAGGAAGAAAAGAACCACAGCATCCACCAGAGCGAGACTCGCAGAGCTCCCAGTCGCAGCTCGGCTCTCGGATGCCCTGCGGGACTCCCTCTCCAGGTGTCAAGACCTCAGAGCATCCAGAGCAGCCTCAAGCAGACGATAAAGAGCCATTGTTAATCTGGAAGATGTTAGTCACCCATATGTGGCTCAGAGGACTGCCAGTTCAGCAGCTTGGTGTACAAAAACTAAATAAATAAAATAATAATAATAATAATAATAATAATAATAATAATAATAATAATAAATACTGCATTCCTTTATTTTATAGAAGCCAGCCCAATTTTTATTCTGGCAGCCCCTTCATCCCAGGCCGATTGTACAGTATCAATTTAGTCATCCCCAGGGTGAAGACCAAATGCTGGATTGGTGGGTGGCGGGTAGGGACACCTGGTCTTTGGTCCCGGGGATATTACAGTTATGCTGGAGATGCCAGCCACCTCTGTCTGCTTGGACCCTTCATTAACATCACCCGTGGGCCCATCTGCTTAGACACCGCACCAGGCGTTTTTTCCTAGGGCCTGACCCCTTCTCAGGATGCTCCACAAAAGCTGGACCGATCCTACCCCAGGATGCCCTCCCCATCTTCCCTTCCTGCAGCCCAGGCCTCTGTGGACTGTGGAAGGGGCACGGGCCAGCCCACTCTCCCTTCTGCCATTCAATCATTCTCTTCAGCCCTTCGCTTGTCCACAAACCCCAGACTCTCTGTTCGTGCTTATAAAGAAAGAGCCAGGGATTCTTGCCAGTGACTTCTGCTTTCTTCCCTGCCACATACCATAAAACACAGAGGAAACAGCCTGCGCTAATGGAGCAAAGAGAAAAAGGGAAATCAGAGACAGTGAGGACAAAGCGAACACTGTCTCGTAATACTATGCAGCCATCCAAAGTCCCCAAAGCTTGAGGTTCACGGTCGATTTTCATACCCTGCAGAGCTGGAGTGTGGAAAGGATGGGGATGTCCCAATATCCCGCATGTAATCCTCATCGACTCCTCCCCAAAATGGGTAACAATGCCCAGACCTTTGATATGTGGACAGGGTGCAGAGAACCCCAATGTCCAGCCTGTGTTTAGGCTCCAGAACTGGGCCCACCCAGGGCACCGAGGGGGTACGAACCACAGCTACATGAACTCAGGGCTCAGGTGTCCTTTTCTGGCAGGCCACTGCTGTTTGGGGGCCTCTGCTGTGCCAGCCGAGTCCCGGTGTTCATGAGCAAGCGAACCCCTTCCCAGCATCACTTGAAGATGCAGACAGGGGGCCCAAGTTTGGAAATACACTTACGTGGCATCTGCCCTTCACCCGGAGCTGGCTGACAGACGAGCTGCCTGTCTGTGTCAACGTGCTCGACAGCTCTTGGTGTGAAGATGACAGACGCTGACGCTCTTGCCTCTGAGTGTGCGGACACGCCTGAAAGCCTGGGGTGTTTTGTTGGAAAAGGGCAGGTGTGCACACACACACACGTGGACAGCCACGCATACAGAGTCGCCCGCACAGTCACACAGACAGACAGGGTCTCACACGTGCACACACACCGGCACAGGCCGCGTCACTGGACTCATGCAGGTCTAGGCCAGGATCGACCTCACGAAGGTTGTTCAAATGTTTAAAAGTGCATTTTTCCGGCTGCCCTCGCTGCGAAACACTTTCCCCGTTTTAGGACTATTGTCTCCTTTGCCTTATGTCATTGGCTTTCCGGAGAAGGCAGCCCCAATACAAAGCCATCTGTCGCATTGTTGTCAGAAGTGATCATGCCCATCTGTTTGTCTGGTTTCTCAGAAAACACGCGTCCTTTCCCCCCAGGGTCAACCCCAGAGGCTGGCCGGAGCAGGTGCTGAAAGCCAGGGGGCCTTTTTCAACATCATTATTTGCGTTTAGAACTTCTGGACTTGGGGACGCCTAGTGTTAGTCTAGTGTTCCCTCTGGTCTCACGGATCCAAGCTCCTTGTTTCATGCCTGCTGGGGGCCGATTCTTTGCCTGCCGTGTC
This sequence comes from Cynopterus sphinx, assembly GCA_030015415.1. Taxonomy (NCBI): domain Eukaryota; kingdom Metazoa; phylum Chordata; class Mammalia; order Chiroptera; family Pteropodidae; genus Cynopterus; species Cynopterus sphinx. The sequence continues at coordinate 5,645,143 of CM057391.1, forward strand.
CCGCATTCCTCCCCAGGAAGTTGCAAAAGTGAAATGGTTTTCCCTCAGAGAGCTTGAGGGACGCACCCAGGTCACGCGGCTGGTGGCAGAGTTGGTTTCCACACAGATCTTCCTGACTCGAGTTGTGGCCTTCCACCCCGATCTCCCCCAGACAGGGAGCATTGGTCAAAACTTAAAAAATACGCTCATTTTCATAAATCAGGTATACTGTAGGCTTGATGAGCTTTTTCGATTTTTAGGAAAACTTCCATAACTTTAGAGCAATTCTTACTGTAGCTAAAGGACACACTTGAAAGATTTTAAATATTCATTTTTAGAAACAAAGAAACAATCCTCAGTCATTCTGCTCCGTCCTGGGTGTTAATAAGCGTGTGGACGACCCAGTGACACTGCTCTTTGCTGAGCATGAGTGAGCCAGAGAAGGCTGGAGGCTCCGGGCCCCGTCTCCTTTCTCGGGAGGCCAGCCTCCCCTCCCCGTGTGAAAGAAAATCCAAGCCCACCAAGGCTACTGGGCAGAAGGGGAGAGAGAAAAGGCCTTCGAAAGATTCCCAGAGCACGGGAGAGAAGGGAAGCTGTGGTTTTCCCGAATCCTGGGGCCTGAGGAAGACTTAGAGGCCAGAACGGAGGCCTGGGGTGGGGGCAGCATGCATAGCAACGAGGCCTGAGACTTTACGTCCTGTTCACCCAGCATCTTAGAAGTGCCAAGTCAGATTTTATTTACTTTGAAGACGATGTATGACATTTCTTACATCAGAGAGTTTGGGGTCGAGAATTCACCCTGAATACCTGAATCCTCAAACCGAACGTTTTTCCTAATATAAAATGTCCCCCCCACGTCCCGCGTATTGCACTGACCTAGGAAGCACACATCTGCTTGTGTTCCTGGGGGCCTACTTCCAGCCTGTCTTATCATTAAAGATAGGTAACCTTTTCCTCCTCTGCAGCTGGATAAAATGGATGGGATGTAGGGGCTCTGAGGGTGCGTGCTGTTTTCGGATGAAGACAGTCGAGTTGCAGCATCTTAACAAAGAACCATCTGTCTCGCGAAGCCTGCGTGGCATCTGGTATTTTCTACCATCTCATTAGTGATACTGCATCTACACATGTCACCGACACTTGAGACGATCATGGACACAGGACATGGGCGCCTAAGATGAAGGAGAAGGGGTTAGCCCCTGTTGCAGTGTTGAGGAAAGCCGAGCTTATTGAAATGTGGGGCACGTTGTTCCTTTCAGCTCTGCAGAGGTGGCCATAAATTCACCCCACGATGCCACGATAATCAAGGGTGTCACGAGGTAAATAACATGGGATCTCCCAAGAGTCTGTCCAGAAGACGAGCTTCGGTCTCCCCGTGTGGGCTGGATGGGTCCCCTGTTCTCCTGCAGAGTCACTTCCCATCTTTCTCTGCCCGGTCTGCCAAGAGCCTGAGCTCTAAGGACCAGACCCTGGGCCGCCTTGCCCTCTGGTTTCTTGTTAGAAGGAGACATTTGCACAGGAGAAGAAGCCAGCAGGGGATTGGAGGAAGATAAGAACTAAAGAGTTTCTCCCTTCGGCTCCCTCCTGGGTCAAAAGCCAGCAGCAGGCATGTTCCTCTACAGAAGGCCACAGCTCCTGTTGGGGGCCCCGTCTCTCCTCCATCTGTAGCCACAGTTCTTTCTGCGTCTTGACAGCTACTCCGTCCCCTTGCCTGGTCAGCTCTCAGAGCAATAACAACCCCCAGACGGCAATAGTCCCAGGGCTTCACCATCCCTCGTTGGTCACCTCTAACCTACCCCAACACCTTGACAATATAACAAATATCCTTAGATTCTTGGACTGTAACTTGTAGGTACCAGAGAGAAGGTAAGACAGAGTCTTCCTTAGGAAATCCTGACTTTATCATAAATCATATCACATCACATTACAGTGTTATATATATGTGACTCAGGTTAACCATCCTCAATCTTATAACAGCTCGTGCCTGCCTTCATCTCCCGAGGGCTTATACCTGCTCCAGAACGCATTTTTAGACTATTAAAGCACAGGTGAGTGTTTCTGTAAAAATTAACACGTTTTTTCAGATCCTGACGATGTTTCAGGTTATTTTTCACCCAAATTCAGCCACTTCTGTTACCCTCCTGGGAGCTCTCGAATGAACGCCTGCCTCCGCGAGCTTCTCACCTCAAATGCCTTTTCCAGCCACCTCCATCTCCTTGCACTCAACTCTTTCCTGCGCAGCTAAGTTAGCAACACAGCAAGCTTCGAAGTGGCCTGATCGACTTCGAGTGTTTGCTGGATGCTAGGTCCCTCAATAAGAGGTGGATGAGGGCCTTTCCCAAAACTCCACCCTCTTCTCTCCCTGGTTCCAGAAGCCCTGGCCTTGTTCTGCTGCGATCGCGTTTTACTTTGTGCCCTGTTGCCTTCATGACTGTCTTTGCCACTAGATCAGGAGCTTCCTGAGGACAGGAAATACTTTTTCATCTTTGTCACCTCCTCATTAAGAGCCACACACATACCAAGTACGTAGAATGTACATCGTTCGTACCCAAGGAAGCAGAACGAGTCACCAAGACAGCAAAGCCCCAGCCAGCGAATGCCCTGAGCAACTCGTCCAAACTGGGGCGTGCCCTGAGGAGTTGGATTCTTCGTGAAATGTTCTAGAGTTGGGGACCCAGGGATTCTGGCCAGTTTGAGTGACTTATACTTAAGACAGTGACATTATCCAGCCCAGAAGGAGGGCATTTTGAGAGAGAGAGTTAAAACAGAAGTTGCCCAATCTGAGCTGTCCAAGTCACAAAATAAGTTTAGTCCCCCCCCTTCCTCAGTCCTGCTCCCACCCGGAGCCTTAAATAACCACCCAGGACAGCTTTAGTCACTCTAGAAAATTTATGTAACGTCAGAGAATGTCTAGCTCAAACACCCCTCTCGCACTGTGCTGACTCATGTGCCCCAAATATGCCTGGCTAGTGAGGCAGAATTAACGATTCCCACTGGCGTTTAACTCTCAGTCTCCCAGCTCTGTTTCTCTCATTCTCGAGGGTAGACTCTAATTTAGTACAGAAAATTAAAATAAAATAAAATAAAATAAAATAAAATAAAATAAAATATAATAAAATAAATAAAATTAATAAAATTAAAAGGTTTGCCTGACAATTTCCATCCAGGAATAACTGAAGAAAGGAAATGTACGTGATTATTTTAAAGGCACACGTATTTACATTAAAATGTCGTTCACAAGCTCCACCCCTGCTTCCTACCCCACTGTCACCCAGATTATGGTGCAATTGTTTTAACCTAAATGCATCTTGCAGTAATGCCATGGCCCCGTATTACATGAAATAAGAGTAAACGTCACTGCAGGAAGGAGATTAAGAAGAACAGAAACTTAGAAGTCCCTTCCTGCTTTTCTGCGGGGGATAGCTGTGAACTGGCAAAGTAATTGATCTGACTTAACTTCTGTTAGAAGTATTGCGAGAGGTGCCTATACGAGTCCAGCCACTGTTTGCACCCTGTTTGCAGGAGTGGAGGTCTCTGGAAGGCACGGCTCTGTTTAACCCTCACTTCAGGTTCCATTCTGTATGCATGCCCCTCCGGCCCTTTGCCTCTGCTTCTGCCTTGCCGTGGTATATTTTCTGTATCTTTGCAGGCTGCCTAGATGCTTTATGGAGAATGAAAGGACATACAAAAACTTTAATAGTCACTCTATTAAAACAGGCAAGTCAAAGCATTCAGAGTTAATAGTAATTACTCTAAAATCCAGGGCCAAGATCTGGGAGCACATTTCTCGTGTCCTCATATGCAGAGACCAGATGGAGAAGGGAAAACCAAGCTGCAAAAAGTCCCCACATTCTCTCAACACCCACCTCCATCCTCCAAAATTATATCCCCTCTATTTTCTCCTGAGCATGACTGGTGTCCAGAGGCAATTGATGTTCTTGACCTGCTTTTTGTAGAACCGAAGGACGAGAACACAGGTCCACATTTAAATCTGTGCAGGCTCTTAGGCATTGGCACTGCTTTGCACTTTTACATTAATTCCTAATTGAAAAATGAAATCCATTGGTTCTATCTTGAGACCTTACCATTTAGAGCGAAACTGTATATGCACCCTTCACGATATCTTATCAGAAGAATTTGGAAAATCTAGCTAGAGCTAGAAAAGACTTTGAAGTCATCTCCTCCAAGCGCAAATGTGTATTTATGTGGAAATATATTTTTAAATATAGTTGCAAAATTAGCTTATGCTTGCTTGACATGAGAATGTCAAATTGACCTCAAGTGTACTAAGTAGAATGTAAGTCCTCCAACCCTTAGGCATGCTTCCCGAATAGGCACCATTAATAGTAGCATTCATTTATTCATTCAAATGATACTATGGATTAAAACAGAGAGAGAGAGAGAGAGAGAGAGAGAGAGAGAGAGAGAGAGAAGAAAGAAAGAAAAAGAAAGAAAGAAAGAAAGAAAGAGAAAGAAAGAGAGAAAGAAAGAAAGAAAGAAAGAAAGAAAGAAAGAAAGAAAGAAAGAAAGAAAGAAAGAAAGAAAGAAAGAAAGAAAGAAAGGAAGGAAGGAAGAAAAAGGAAAGAAAGAAAAAGAAAAGAAAAGAAGGGAGGAGAACATCAGCTAGTGAGGGTGCTACAAAGGAAGCTAAAGCAGGGTGATGAGATGCAGAGTGACAAGTGTGGTCTTTTCAGACAGAATCTACCTACAAGGCAAAGGGAGCTGCAAAGGCGAGCCCTGCAGGCAGGGGAGTGCGGGGTGTGTTCCCAGAACGGCCAGAGGGCCAAGGCAGCTAAAAGGCGCAGAGGAAGAGGGCGAGTACACAAGATGGGATTAGAAATGTCAACAGCAGGCAGATTTTATAGGTCCTTGAGGCATTATAAGATTTGCTTCTTTTCAAATGCCAGGAGTAACAACTGGGTGGTTTTCAGTGGGAAAGCGGCGCCGGTTAACAGCCAAAAAGTTTTCCTGTGGAGGGGAATGGTCTAGTGGGGGGGCTGAAGATTAATTTTCGAGAGAAGATTTCATGGTCCAGTACCATGCAAGTTTATCCCACGTGGGGAGCCAAGTAACCATCACCACAGTCAGGATTCACACTGTCTCGTTGCCACAAAGAGACCTCCTCCTGTTATTGCTTCATTACATCTTCTGTTGGGTTTGTCTTACAAATACCACAAACCTGGGCATGAGATATTTTTCTCTTTGTGCTTCTCTGTGTAATATACAGTTTGTTAAAATCTATAAATCTACCCGATGCAATGTTTCTAAGCCTTTAACTATCACAAACAGAAATGTTTGCACGTGGTTATGGATTCTCTTAAATCTTTACATTTTGATTTAAAAGGGAATTAACCAAATTCTCCAAAACATTTAAAAAAAATCTAATCTAATTCGTCCACTTTTAGTTGATTCGATCACCTTGAAAACAGACTACATTCACAAAATATCAGGATAATTCCAAAATTGATTTTTATACTTTTCACTTATCCTAATACAAAAGTCATGATACTGTGGTTTTGACTCGTTTCTTTACTTCTTTCTAAACTTACATTATTCCTTCCCAGGGTTGCAGTACTCTCGCCAAACTCAAAAGAAAATATCACTTCACACAAATCTGCTAAGATGCTGGGTTCATAAATATTGAATAAGTGGTTCTTGGTTATGGGATGAGATCTGGTGATGTTAAGGATATTTCAGACTTATGTGAGTGTGGACAGGGCCTCTTTTCACAATCAAACCTCATTTGCAGATGAAACTTTTCATGCTTATACCTTCAAACAAAACAACCCCCCCAATAAACAAACAAACAAACAAACAAATAAATAAAGTTTTGGCTTTTTTGGAGACTGGCCTATATTGCAAAACCCATTACCTTCTCAAATGTATTCAACATTTTCATAATCTGTTAGCAATTTTGGAAATTCAGCTATACCTTCTTCACATCTCACTATGATTAGGAAGTTTATCCAGGATTTTCTAACTCAAGATATGAAAGTCTATCTAGTCTGTGCCCTCTGCTTCCCCCTTGGGCCCTCTGCTGGTGCATCCTCTTCACGCAGTCTCTGGAATTCTCCCTCCCTCTGGTTATTTATTGTGCATGAGCACCGGCTCCCTCCGTCCTTCCTATTCTCCATAAAATCCTTTCTTCTCCCAGAAATACTTTGCTGACAATCCCACAGATGCATTTATTCCTGCCTACACAGATAAAAATGCAGTATACTTCACAGAAACAACACTCACCCACCTATATTAACTATTCCATACATATTACAATGAATAAATATAAGTATGTGCTGTTAGTCATTTTTATTTTACATAAATCTTTCGATACATTTCATCAAATCTCACTTATTTATAGTTTTTTTTTTTGATGACGAACTTGGCAAATGCCTGACCCTATAATCAGCGCTCAGGGGGTTCCTAATAGCATCCTTGTGTTATGGCAAAAATAAGATGTTTTACACCCAAATTGATATTTTTCAAGCCCCAGGACATGGAGCCAGTCTCTCTCCAAGATTTTCTATTTCCTTTTCATAGCAGTTGACATTGAAGAGCAAATCTGGGTGCAGACCGTTCCATGTGAGTACTGGGGCAAGATGATACCTGCTTCTAGGCTATGTTAGCAGAACTGGAAAAGGTATTTCTTTCTAGGCACATGGTTTGTTGCTGACCTGTGACCCGTGGTTTCACTATGCGTGGTCTGGGTGATGGCTTCTCTGGGCCTGGGCAATACGCCCCAGGGTGGCTGTGTGCAAACCCCCTGCAAACTGGTATTTTTATTTAAAACGTAAACATTACTACATTGTGTTTGCTTTCCATCTAAAACACTTCTGATTTGTTTCTCATCATATCTAAATGTTTAATCCTCACACAGAATGTTATCACAACATCTTTTATTATTTCCTCTTGATGATGACTTAGACCTCCTGCTGTACTGTTACTAAGTAGTGTTTGGTATGCCTATTTCTGGACTTTTCTTGCACATATGCAATTCAGATGCATGCAGATAGTGCGGGTTTGATATTTGTTTGTTGTTTTCACAAAATACAATCCTGTTCTACAAATTGTTGTGCAAATTATTTTATGTGTGTGAGTGTGTGTGTATTTTACTTAACAATATACCATGGGTTTTGTGCAGAATCAGAACATATCTTTCTCTTAATTTTTAAATATTGCTAACTGTTAATAACCTATTATTATAACAAATTTAAAATGTAAAAAAATAAATTATTATATCCAAACGTTCAATACTTAGAAAAAACTGTCAGTAACCACCTTTCTCTCCCTCTCCCTCTCTCTCTCTCCACTCTCTCTGTGAAGATATCCAAATGGAGGCATAAATTACTATTTTTAAAAAGTGAGATGTCAAGGAAAAACATCATGATTCCAATGAAGAACTAAGTCTTTTTTTAGTGGGTGCACATCAGGGAGACCCAGAGAACTAGGTGACTCCGTAGAACAAAGCAGGATTGCAGTTCTACAGGAAAAAGGAGAAGAGGAGGCTGTGTGTCCCTAGGGTCTGGCCTGGACTGTGTTTTGTTTCTCCTTTTTTGTTTTCTAAATCTCTAACCACTGCAAATCTTATGGTTGCAAGAAACAGTGAATTTTCTGGTTTCTCAGGCTCCTTGCTCAAGATCATCGGTACAATCACATCCAAGCAACTGTCAGAACAATTCTTTCAAGAGCTATTTTTGCAAGCTTTGTGGTTTATCAAGGTTCAAGGGAAGCAGAGAAAAAGAGAAACAGCAGAAGGAATAAGAAAAGAAAGGGGGCGAGAGTCAAAGCATGGAAAACCGGTCTGAGGTCACTCCTTTGCAGAGGTCATCCTAAGTTACTCAATGATGGAATTTAATTTTACTGAATTTAAAAGAAAAAGAAATCGTCAAAACTAAAACAGTTAATATACTTTATATTAGTGTTTCTTCACAACAGAAATATTTTCCAAAATATTCTTCCTAAGGCTAAGAGAATTCATAATATTAACAAAATGATGAAAGTTCATAAAATCAAATTTTTCTACTTGTATTCATTTTAGAGAGTTGATTGCCTTCCTGCTAAAGACGAGAAAGGTGAACATTTTCACATTTCCTCCTACAACTTTCCCACCCACATTCTTATTGCTCTAAATTATATCATTAAATCTCAAAATAATTTATCGTGGGTCAATAAGCAAATAGATTTGAAGTCTCACTGTTTTAATGTGAGTTCTCTATTTTTTAATTTTTTAATTTGTATTACTCTCATAATAAGGTAAAAGTGAGATTTTTAAAATAAAGATTCATGAGTTTGTTTTTGTTCTTTTCTTCTTTTTGATTAAAATATCATATTTTATCCTCATCTAGGCATAGTAATATTTCAGTGCCACGAAAAGCAAAACAAAATGACCTTTTAGAAGCAATAGAACTTTCTGCAATGATGGAAATGATCTACATCTGTGGCGATTGAGCCCTTGAAAACATGGCCAGTAGCACAAGAAACTGGACTTTTCATTTTATTAAATTTCAATTACTTTAATCTCACCTGGCCAACATGTAGTTAGTTGCTACTATAACAGACAACTCCATGCTAAAAGATAATATAGAAGACTATTTTTATGACCTGGGCCAGAAAAAGAGTTCTGAAACAGGACACACAAAAAAGCATGAAGCATAAAGGAAAATATTAACAATCTGTACTACATTAAAATTGGAGCTATCTTTTTACAAGCAGATGCCATTGAAAAAGTAGAAAAGAAAGGACAGAATGGGAGAAGATATTTGCAACACTTTTAAGACAAAGGGTGAATGTGCAGCTTATATAAAGAGCTCCTATAACTCAGTAAGAAAAACGATGAGACAAAGTGAGCAAAGTACTTGACCTATTGGTGCTTGCCTATAAAGGTTATTTAAATGGTTACGAAGGAGCTGGACTTTATTAACCATCAGGAAAGTAAAAATTAAAGCTACACACACACCAGAATGGCTAAAGTTAAAAAGACTGACGAGTATGGGCAAGGATGTGGAGCAACCTGAACCCTCACCCATTGTTAGTAGAAATGTAAATTGGCACAACTTTGGAAAAAATTCTGACATTATCTATTCAAGTTGAACACACATATCCCCTATGAGTGAGCATCGCCACCCTAGGTATAAACTGGACAGAAACGTTTGAACATATTCCCATAATGACCCCAAACAACCACTCAGGAAACACCTTAACTATCCAGAGCAGGATGCTAAATGCTGTCTAGTCGTACAGTGACCTGACATTCGACAGTTAACAGGTTAGGGGTATAATGACATGAAATAGCAAGGATAAAGCTCACGAACACCACATGGAGCAAAACAAGGTAGACATTATGATCCTACTTACACGAAGTGAAGAGATGGGTAAAGCTAAATTAGAGTACTGGAAATCAGAACGCTAGTTACCTCGGGACAGGAGGGCAGTACCCGGGAGGCCATGAAGTGGCTTCGGGATGCCGGGAGCTCTACTTCTAGACCTGATGCTGACGATCTTCATGAAAAGTTAAATTTATGTTTAGAATTCTTTTCACCTAGTCTGTTATTCTTCAATAAAAAATATTTTTTAAAAAGAGATTTTAAACCCTAGAGACCATTAGAGAGCGACCATCTCCCAAAGCAAACCCTCTCACTCTTCAGATTGTGTGCTAATGGTGGCATAAATATACAACATCTCATTTTCCATTTACGTTTTTAGTTAGCAATGATCTTACCAGGTGTTTTTATTCATCTTCTGTGAAATGTTTATTCACAGCCCTTTCTCATTTTTTATGGGGTACTGTTCATTTCCATAATGATTTATGAGAACATTATAAAGATATTATCCATCTCTTTGTCAATCAGGTTGCAAATATTTTACTCGGTTTGTTATTTAATTTTGTTTAGAGTATCATTTTCCACACCAAAGTTTTCATTTTGACTTTTATTTATCCAATTTCATCATATCACCTTCCTTGTGGTTTCTGAGCTTTTAATTTGCATATTAACAGCTGTCCCCTTCCACGAGTATAAAAAGTATTTGCCTCTGTTTTCCTCTACTATTTTCAGAGTTTTATTTTTTAACATTTAAACCTTTTATCTGTCTGGAACTTATTTTTATTTATAATGGGCGCAATTAAGTCTGTCTTCTTTTTGCTTTTGTCCATCTGAATGCCAATTGTCTAAGCAAGATTCTTTTTCTTTCTGCACCAATGTGACTTTTATTTACATACGTATGTATACATTCTCACACGTGTGTGTGTGTGTGTGTGTGTGTGTGTGTGTGTGTGTGTGCACGCTTTAGATTCCCTGGGATAGTTAGGTTCACGTCTGAGTTCTCTACGAAGCTCCACTTGTTTATATATTTAGTCTTGTACCCACATCCTAACGATTTAATTACTGTGGCTGATTAGCCTCCAGGGCACTCACTGAAAGATAAATTTCGCAATGGCAGTTTTGTCTAATGTTTTGGCTTCTTCTCTCACAGGCCTGGTGCTCGTCCATGCTCATCTCTCCAGGTGGCATCTCACCTCCAGGTCCTCTTCTGGTGGCCTCTCTCTCCAGAAGGGTAGCCAGATATCTGACATGGTGGATGGCTTCCAGGCACACAAAAATATGTGCTGGTAGTTTTTGTTTGTTTGTTTGTTTTTTTGGACGTAGACTTCTTACCGACACTGCATTACTGATGTTGTGTTCTATTTGTCAGGAAAGTCAGAGACTGGTCACACTCAGTGGGAGTGACTACACAAGAGTGTGAATACCAGGAGATGTGTCCATTGGCTGCTATCTTTGCAGACTAGCTACCTCAATGGACATCCTTGCTGTGGTTCCGTTCATAATAGAAATGCCTTATGTCCTTTGCTGGTTATTTGTTGTTGGTTTCTAGCTTTTATCAAGATAAGGAGAGGTTGTTTCATTTTGGTTATCAGAATAGGTGCTGAATAGTGTCAAAAAAAATTGGAATTTATAAAGATGATTCTATGGTTTTCTCTTTTAAAATATTCATATAATAAATTCCGTTAACAGAAGTCATCCCGTTGAACCCTTCTTCTGTGTTTGAAGTGAATCCTCTGTCTTAGTTTGTTTGAGTTGCTATAATGAAAAACCAGAGACTGGGCAGCTTATAAATAACAGACATTTATTTCTCACAGTTCCAGAGTCCAAGATGAAGGTGCTGGCAGATTCAATGTCTAGTGAGAGTCTGCTTTCTGGTTCAGAGATTGCGCCTGCTCACTGTGTCCTCACATGATGAAAGGGGATACAGAGGTCTGTGGGGTCTCTTATAAGGGCACGAATGCCACTCATGGTGGCTCCACCTGCATGATATAAGCACCTCCCAAAGGCCTCACCTGCTTACACTAGCATCTTTTGGGGAGATTTCAACACCTAAATGTTGGGGGGACATAGACGTCCATGGCTAAGGTGCATTATTCTTTAATATGTGGCTACATTCCACTTGTTAGCATTTTATCAAAGAATTTTCTATTTGCAGTTACACATGAGACTGACATATAATTTCGTTAATTATGGGGCACATTTCCTAACTCCTTTATTTTGCAAAAAGAAAGGAATATGAGGCCAAAGAGGTGAGATGAGTGTCTCAAATTAGCGAGGGAACTTGTATTAGAAATTATGCCTTCTGACTCCAAATCAGTGAGTTTCCTACTGTGTGATGTTGCCAGTTTTTCAGAATATTCTAGCATTGTTCATTTGTATCAATATTAGAACAATTCTAAAATCTTTTAGAATTACGAAACTTGATTAAAGTGTCCAGTATAGTCTAGCTAATATTTATTAACTGAAAGTTATTTAAATAGTATTTACATAAGACACATTTCTTCTCCAGATCCCATTAGCCTCCGTGTATAAATGAATGTGATCAGCATTTTTTGATAATAACTTTCACAGGACCTTTAACAGCTCCTCCTCTCCTGGTTATTAACACACAGGGATTCCCAGGGCCTTGAAACCTATGTGTCTCATCCAGTCAAACTAGGGAGTCCCTAGATTGGTCTCACCTGAGTTTCTTAGAGGGTGCTCTCTGCTACCATGTGGCATATGGCACGTTCTTTCCCCCACATCCTCACATTGATGAAAGTTGCATCCCAGACCACTTAGAGAGGGTGCTACATGTCAACCTCACAAGAACATGTATGTCTGTGCCAAAACTACTATTTCTAGAATTACTCCAGAGCAGCAGTGTTGATGTTCCAAAGCCTTTCTGTCATTTTACCAGTGTTGTGTGGTGCCACATATTATACACTTTTTGAAACTTTTCCCTCAGGTTATGCTCCCCCTCCCCCCACTCTCTTATGCAAGTCGGTGCCTAGGGACCCACCCCACTCATTGATCAGGTCCTTTGGGGGTACATCTGAACCTGAACTGAACTTTGGCTCAGAATGGGTCTTCTCTGTGTACATGGTATTTTTGTGTATATTTTCTTCTGAGTTTTAGGAGCAAGACTAGAAAGAAATACATGGACCTCAATTTATGTAAACCCAACACTGAGCATAAAATAACGTGCCTAACGATCTTCAAATACTTGTAAGAATGCTCCATATGTGAAGTAAAGTAGAGAAGTAGGTGGTTATCTGGTGATTTTGCTCAAAAGACCAAATTTCAGTTTAGAAGGTTCAGACTAAACCTTGTGCTTTCAGAGAAAAGAGATGTTTCCAAATCATTTAAGGGATTATGAAAGTGCATATATTTAGGCTTGCATAAAGAAACAAAGCTAAACTAAACAAAACACAAGTAATAACAGAAACAAAATATTTCCAAGCAATCTGTAGGATTTAGCTTCAAGCCTTTTATGCAAGATTTTTATCTAAAGCCAAAAGCAGAGAGAATTAATTCAGCTAAAATTTTGAAGCAATTTTGTCTTAAAGTTTTAAATATCAAAAATATTTTTGACATTTTAAACATCAAGAGAGAACTGGGTCCCTTTAGGGAAATGTTAGAATTAGAATAATTTAGAAAAGAATCGCTTCCAAAGAAGCTCTGAGGGTAGATTAACTTCTTAGGTTTTTAAAATGATTAAAATGCAATAACAGTTTAAGAAATGTGATCCAGATCCCCTATGAAGAGGATAAATCTTTGGAATCGCGAGGAAAGACTAAGTGTAGACCAAACCATGCAGTAAACTTCATGTATGATCAAACTAGTTTTTCAGTATAACATCATAACTGAGGAGAAAGGACTATCTGATAAGTAATTTTAGAACAATTCAATCACAGTTTGATAAAAAGAAAACATCCACACCTTTACAAGACCAAAATAAACTCCAGGCCTGGGCACAAGCTGTTCCATCCACCGGGCAGCCCTCCTACTCTGCATGCCTAGCAAACTCCCACGCGGCCTCCGCAGACATCTCAATATTTCCTGTGGTTCCTTCCCGATTTCCTCTAAAATTCACAGACATATCTTATTCTCTACTCCCACCTCATGTGGGTAAACTATCTATAGCAAACACAATGTTACATTATAATCATTTGCATTCCTCTGCACAGTGTTTACTAAGTTCTTTCAACTTTTGCAACCCAGCACCTAAACCAGTATCGGCCACAGAGTAGATGCCCAGAGTAGATGCTCAAAGAGTCTTTGATGAAGGAATGGCACATCAAGAGTTGGAATAATACGCACACATTAAAATTTCAAGCCTGACTTACCAAAACGTTGGTGAGAAGTCAGGTTTCTAAAAGACAGGTTGTGAATGCGTTTGTACAATTAGATGATAGCCAAAAAAGAAAAAGTGTGGTTTTACAGATGCTAAAATAAAAGCATGAACACATATATTTACGTTAAGGCAATTAAAATAGTTTTCACAATCTTCTCAAATATTTTAACATAACCCTCACAGGGTTAGAACGAGACTTCCTGAGACTGAAGCACCCGTAGGATAACTATCAGATTGCAGTGACAGAGAGACAAAGCTGTCTATCACTGTCAAGTGCCGAATTTACAGTGAATAGAAATCTCTAAAATTTTCCATACTGATGTGAGATTAAAGGTATATAAAGTATCAGAGAGAAGCTTTGGGAGAAAGTTCAGTGAAGAGACTTTCCTGGAGAAATCAGTTGTCTTGCTTCGCTTTCTAATATTCCTGTTTTTGGGAGCCGTGTTGGGCATTGAAGGGCGAAAATGAGCCACCTGCCTGGAGTCCTGCAAGGCTGCAGCCCTTGAAGGCCAGTTGCCTCCAAGCTGTCCACTCAGAAAGTACTGAAATTCCGTTCCCTGACGTTAGGAGCCACAGAAGACTGGTCTCTGCTTTACAACTGAGAAAATAAGCCAACTGTGGAGTGTATCCTGAGCTGGACCCAGAAATCTTAAGGAAGAGTGAAGCCCTAGATAACTGCTTTGTTGAGATTAGAGTGGCCTCTCCAGGTTTTAGGGGTGAGGGATACAGGAGTTTCCCCCTAGGGAGAGAGAGAAGGGGCGAACATCAAGCTGGGTGGGCTTGTCTAGGGTCCTGTCCATAGGACCAGCTGGAGGGTACAGAGACCTTGGCAGAGAGAAGCTGGAAGGAGGGAAGCTGGCGACATAATACCAGGTGACCAAGGCCTGAGAAAGGAGTCTCACTTGCCATCCCAAATTAAATATGCTTCTGCTTGAGTTGAAGAAACTGCAAGAGGGAGGGTCCCAACTGGAAACCGCCAGTGGGTCCTCAAAAGCACTTCATGGGAGACATAGGAAAAGGCTTCACCAACTGTGTGGTCATAAAGCACAAAGCCACCGAACCCAGAGAGGATTGTCCTCTTCTTACCCTGCGAGGCCTTCCCTTGAGCGTAACACAGTGGTGGGGGAAGTCCGCAGGGTTGTGCTTCCTTTTCTGAGAAGCAGGTCCAAATTGGTGGCGGGAGGAAATATTATCCATTCTAATTTTAGCATTTCAATGATTTTAAAGAGCTGGACTTCATCTATTGCAAAATGAGTGTTTGCTACTTAAAGCCAGTATTGTATTATTTCCTCAGAGTGAGGGGAAAGGCACGAGCCTGCAGGAAAAAGACTACCACAGGTGAGAGATTACCACCGCGGGATAACGTTTAAAGGATGGTGGGAGATAAAAATTGTGTTTGGATTCCAATCCACACATTGAGCTTGTTCAATATGTCAGTTGCACAAGGAAAATGGGTCATTTTCCTCTCTTAGTGCTTCAGACATTAAAATGAATCATCTAGGTCAGAAAGTTTGTTGTTTTGATGTTTATATTAAATGTTATTTAAAAACCCTCATGAACCACAGAACACCCTACAGCATTTCCTCTGCCTTTGGATGAGGAAGCTTGGATTATTGACCACAGATGTGGAGGGAAACTTCTGGGTCATTGGGACCGAGCCCCTCATTTGACATGTAAGGGAACCCATGGCGCAGAGTTTAAATGACTCGTCCCCAACACCACGGCTGGTTAATAGCAAATCAGCTGACACACCCACGTCTTTTCCTGATCTGCCTCAAAACCTCCGCAGCCTGCTGTAGCTGCACCCCCAGTCTGAGAAGCGTCTGGAAATAGAAGAGAAGTGGGCAGTTTTCCTCGCACTGCTTAATCAGCCTTCTCTAGGGGGTGTTAGGTCCACACCAAGCAGGCTTTTAGAGGATGTGAGAAGTTAATTACCTTCTTCTATAATTCATTAGTCACCATCCT
Source organism: Cynopterus sphinx (assembly GCA_030015415.1). Lineage (NCBI taxonomy): Eukaryota > Metazoa > Chordata > Mammalia > Chiroptera > Pteropodidae > Cynopterus > Cynopterus sphinx. Next base: position 5,660,737 of record CM057391.1, read on the forward strand.
TGTAACCTGGGGCTGTTCGAAATACAACTTGTATTTAGTAGCATGCATTCGGAAGGCTTTCAACATTAATATGTCCAAGAGAGCCTCTTTCATCTAGTTTATTTTGTTTACCTTTGACAGGCTAAAATGACTTTTAGAAGCTAGCTTCATTTTTACTTAAAAACAACAAAACAGCTAGGGTTACAGAGAAAGAAAGGTTGATGGGAATTGATGGTTACCTAATCTGTCTCCTTCAAATGAACGTGAACATGGAGCTTGTATAGTTAAGAGGATTCCTGGGATGAAATTGAGGAAGGTTTCAAACACAGGATGGAAGAAAAGATTGTCCATCTCAAAATAACCCTCAGCAATCTGCTGGGGCACCACTGGAGGCACCCTGTGCTTTAGGGTCAAACATTATGTCACCTATAAGGATTCTGGGAAAATGTCAGTATTACCCCAAAACATGGCATCGACATTTCTCAGTGTTCAGAAGATGGCATAGTGGCAAGAAATGGCAACTAGGACAGAGACACCCCAGCTGGGGTTGGGTGGGTTTGGGGGAGATGAGAATGTTTTGTGTAGAACAGACCACCTCGGGACAGACTGATAAAGCACCCAGAGAAGCAGCCAGAAGGAAAGGAAACAAAAATATGGCAGAAAGCAGTGGGAGAGACGAAGGGTATGAATCACCTGACACTTCCCCAGGCCCATCAGAAGCAAAATAAATTTGTCTTTGGCGTTTTTGTCTTCCCTGAGCTCCTTCCAAAGTTTACTGAATTCTAAGGGCAATTCTTCTACAAAAGATGCAGGTAAGGTCTTCCATTTAATTTTTAATAAACCAATCATTTGGTTAACAAGTGTTTATTGGGTGTTTCCTTATACCAGGCATTGTGCTAAGTGTTGGAAATATAATAGTAAAAGAAACGAAATTCCTATCCTCAAGGAACGTAGAACATAAGAGAGATACGGACAAGTAAGCAAGACTACGATTGTAGAAGGCTGTACTCCTCCACTGTTTTGTATTTTAAATTTGTCTGTCTATCTGCTCACTGCCTTTCAGCTTAACAAAAAGGAATGGATTTCTAATAGTAAAAAAAAATTATATATATATATATATATATATATATTACTATTAAATATATATTACTATTAAATATATATATTACTATTAAATATATATTTTTTATTATATATATATATTTTATTATATATATATATTTTTTATTATATATATATATATATATATGGCCCATTTTCTTTTTCAAAATTTCGAATGGCACCAGATTGGTCTAATATACACTAAACAGCAATAATGGTTCAATCTGCCATTTTGAAACAAATATAAATATTTCTCAAAAATCTGAATTATGAATTACAAGAAAATGGGATTGATAGAGCGAGATCCGTTGTAGGGGCCATGGAGCCCTGTGGGCGTCACCATTGCTCACCCACTGCGCAGGCACGCTGGCCACAGTGGACCAGCTGGAGGCCTGTGGGCCCACGGGCACCACAGGCTTCCTAGGGGGAGTGGTGAAGGGAAGAAGGGAGACGATGGGCAGCCCCAGCAAGAGGGAAGGGAAAGGTGGTTTCTGCTACCAATGCTGCCACCTGAGAGGCCTGGTTAAGATACTACAGAGGCCTGGATGTGGGCTGCTAAGTGTACCAGAGCCTGGCAATATAAGACAGGAATGGGTGCCCCCAAGAAGGGTCGTGTTTGCATTACAAATGGTCTGCTGGAGGTAATGCCTCAAAATCCGACTTGCAGGAATGGCCTTGAAGGTTGGCATTGGGTACAGGAAAGAGTTGTCTATGTACTACGTGTTGGGATCCAGACCGTCTACGGTCGAGGGCAGCAGTAAAACCAGGTGATGGCTGTGTGACCTTGAGCCATTTTCTTTACCACCCAGTTTCCTTTTAACTCAGAAACAATAATTTTGTAATAACTGTGTATAGTGCCAGATGGGTGCTAGACTTGTTGGGGTGAAACTTCATGAGTTATATAAATGTCTAACCACTATGTTGTACACCTGAAACTAATATAAAAATAATATTAAGTGTCAATTATAATTAAAAAATGAAAATTTAAAAAGAGAAGAAGAGAAGAAAGGGGGAAAAGTGGTTGGAGTTCATAAGGCAATATGAAGATGCCTTTTCTGCTGGTATCTGTTGGTCAATATGTTGAAAAGTTTTATTATATGTAATTTCATATTTAAAAATTAGGCAGAAAAGGAAGAACTTTCCATTATTGTATAAGATCAGGGTAGAACATGGCTGCTTTGTTTGCAGATTGAATAATCTGCCTCCAAAACATAATTAAATTCTCTAAATGCTGGCTCCATAGACCCTTGTCTCGTTAGCCACCTGATCTCAGCACCTACATTGCTGTTTTAGGCTCTGTCACTCCAGCGCTGGAGCAGTGATAGGACTAGACAGGGATGGCTCAGAAATGGGGTGGGGTCGGGGGGAATGTCCCTCAACAGACCTCTTTCGTTCTGGAGATTTGGGGTCAACACTGGTCAGTCAGGCCTTGGTGGTTCAAGCTGCGTCGAGGCAGGGAATAAAACTGGGTAATATTTTAAGGTTCCTGGTTTTGATCTCTGAATGACGAACAAGAATTTTTGTTATTACACATCAGTTCTGGAAGATCTCTTCTCTGCTGGTGTCTGGCCTCTCCTCGACGCCTTTACGTTGATTTATTGCACACATCCTTAGTGACACTCACGCTGCCACTGTTCCGAGCTCGCAAAGCCAGCGTTTTAAATGAGGTCTTTATTGTTGCTGTTTCAGGCGTAGCAATGTGGGTGGTGATGAAACTGTGTGCTCAGCCAAATGGACCACTGTCTAGTCAAGTAGGGCTGAGTCCAACAATCATTTCCTCGCTTGGCTGAGCGTGCCAACCAGGCTCTCAACAGAAAATTGGCTTCATCGCTGCACAGCTATTCTTGGAAAAAGTTGATTTTTAGGTATCCATTTATGTGTTCAGTTAAGACATAACATCCCCTTGGATGGTGCCTAGTCTCTTGGCCTTTCGCCCAATCAAAAGAAGGGTGTGCCTGCATTAGCAAATGGGCCAATCTCTTCTATCGATGCTGGGCATCTAGGTAGCACCTTTCTTTTAAAGAATTGAAATTGTCGCATCTACCTCATGTAGTGTTAAAGTCGATCTTTTCCACATTCTCAGATTGGCCCGTCCCTTCATGAGGCGAACGATCCAAGACCACCCAAGATTGCAAGATCCCACGCAAATTAGTAAAAACAGCCATCACAGAATATAATTTATTAAAATAGCTTCACTTGTCCTTTCTCTACCTTCCCTCCTTATTCTTTTCACAGAGGTATCTAGGTCCTTTAGGGGAACCCTATCTTAGGGATTTGGGTAGACCTGAGAACAAAAAGACTCTCAACTGATGGTTTCGCCTGAATTTGTAAAAGCCAAGGTCCTTTGAGGAGATAATGTTGAATGTCTCAGAAGAAGAGGGTAGTCGTGGAAGTTTTTTGAGAGCAAGGAGAGAGAGGAATGATTGCCCAAGGTCGCAGAGAGAAAAATATGTCACAGTCCCTTAAGCTGGGCCTGGACTCTTTCCCTTGGAGGAGCCACCCTGAAGAATGGCTACGGAGTTCTTCGGGAGAGGCAGCACCTCACCCACGTGTGCTGCGGAAGATGCGGGGCCTGAAGGAATCCCACGGTGTCTCCATAGTCACCAGTGGGGTCTGTGGCACCAAAGCAACGTTGTGCTGTAACGGAAAAGCCCAGGCCTCTTGGCCATTAGAGTGGGAGGAGGTGGCAGCCGCATTCAGAGACAGGTGGGCGCGCAGATGCAGAACTAAAATGATGTGAAGGACAATTATAAAACTCTCTTTTTCTTACACATCCGTTTGTGGACTAGGATTCATTCCTACTACACCGACACTGAATATCGCTTTGCAATTTCCAGAACTGTTTTCTTACCTCAATTAATGTATGCCTTAAAATAAATAAATGGATAAATATGATGGTCACCTTTGCTTTACAGATCAGGGAAGCTGGATCATCCACCCAAGAATACGCAGCCAAATTAGTGGTCAAATCCGGAATCATGGTCTGATCCATCTGCCCCTAAATTTCATACCCTTTTCAATGTGCCATTTTGCCTTCCCCATGGCAAAATTAATACCATTCATTAGATATTACTGAGGAAAGGGCTGGAGCTTTTAAAATATAACTGAATTACTAATTTAGGCCATAACACACTCATAACATCAGTCCTTGGCCACAGGTTCTCAGGGCCTTTGTGGGATAAGCTTCCTGAGATTTTTCTCCTCAACTGCTCCCAGACCCAGGTCCCTTCTCAGACCCTGGATGTTCTTTTCTTCTTCAAGGAAGCTGCCCTCTCCTGTTCCATGCCTTAGTGTCACACCACTGCCATGCATTCTCCCCAGGTCTCCCCTTCCTTGCTGCTCCCAATATAAACACAGGGCACTGTCTTCTCCAGGGCTTTGGCAATCTATAAGGAAAGAGTCAGCATGTGACAGTTTATTTTATAACAGGAGATGGTCCCCACTCTCTCAGAATGACCCATTCACCTGAAATCTCCAGCTTGAATTCTGCTTCCCAGGATGAAGATGTTATCCAGGTAGAATATAAAGCGCCACCACTTTCCCATTATCCAGCAACGGCTGCCACCCGCCCCGGCCCCTGCCCCGGTTTTATTGCTCGCACCGTATAATTTACAATCCGTGGCACATCATTGTAACCTTATCCTCTTCTTTCATTCTTCGTTCTTCTTACTCATCCACAAAAACACCAACCCTACACGAGCCCCACATCCTCCTTGTCTGTCCCAGAACAGCTGAAAGAAATTGGAAGCAGCCGCACAGAATCTCGCAGGCCAGAAAATGGTTGCACAGTAAATTCATGACCCGCATCTCACACGGGCCATCATCAGTAGCCCTGGCCCAAACACTACGTTCCTCCAGTCTTGCAGTCCCTACAAAATGACTTCCGACCTTCTCCTTTCTCCTGAAGCATTCCAGGCTCTTCCTTCCTTTCTCAGATAATGACTGCGCCTCTTAGATCATCTCACTCGGGCCACACCGAAATCACTTGCACCCATTTTCTCCTCTCCTCCAGTCCCTGTGGACAAAACGTCCCCCTTCGACCAAAAGCCATGCCCCATATCTATCCCCTCTGCCTCCAGGGCATCACCCTCTCCTCTCCTGGACCATCTTCATCTACAAGGAATCACTCTACAAGGCATCACCCTCTCCTCTCCTGGACCATCTTTGTCTACAAGGAATCATAATTTTACTTGAATATCACCCATCTTGATAAACCCACCTACTACTCTCTCTTCCAATTCCTTCTGCCCTTGGAGAATGTCCAGTTGCTCCTCTTGGCCCCACAGTAGGACCTTCAAGGGAGTTGTCCCCATACACAATATCTCCATGTCCCTGCCCATTATTCTCTCTGAAGCGCCACCCACCATCCCATCAAAAACCGTCCAGAGGGGCAACTGCTTTCCTGTCACCAAGATCAGTGTGCAGTCGCTTCTTCTTATTCCCTTCACTCCTTCCGCAGAGCTCACCCCCATGGATGACACCCTCGCTCGTCACTTCCCGCCTCCTTCTCCTGGTTCTTCTCTTACCCGACTGGCCTCAGGATACCTCAGTCTCCTCTTTGTTCTTTACCTGAATAAAGTGTTGCCTTCCCTCGACATTCCGTCCGGGGCCCTTTGCCCTTCTCTGACACTTTCTTCTGAGATAACCTTATCAATCCCCATAACTTTAAATATTAGTGGTTACTGGACCTTTTTGAATCCAGAAATAGTAATTCAGTTGTGTTGAGCTCCAGACACTGATATGGAACCAAATTTTCCCACGTAATTAAATATTCAAACATTTTACCCATTGTTCAAGCCAGAAATCTACAAATCAGTTCATTTTCTCCGTCACATCTACCCATGAATAGGGCCTGGTTATAGCTCCAAAGCTGCAATTCTATCTTCTTATCTCCACCTGTCTGTCCTCCTGTCGCTATTGTCACTATCACTTCCAACCTGGACTTTACAAGGTACAAACTGCTCTCATCCCTCCTAATCCTGTCTCTCTGCAAAGGCTATCTCATAGCAGCAAAGATAATCCTTTCAAAACGTAAATCAGATCATTTGACCCTTGGGCTCCGCACCCTCCAAAGGCTTCTCCCTTCACTGAAAGGAAACTCCACCTTCTTGTCACAACCCATGACCAGCTAATGCCCCTAACATCCTCTGACCCTGTCCCATGTCCCTCTCTCACTTGCTTAACTGTAACTCCATCAACGCCTCCACATACCTGTTCCTTCTGTTGATAACTTTCTTCCTCAAGCTCACTCTCTGGCTACCTTTTTTCAAAAGTCTCAGAGAGGACTTCATGCCACCCATTTAGAATGTCCTAAATTTTAGCTCTTTATCTGGTTCCTTCTTTGGGCTTCTCACAGTCTGTGATTTTTCATTTTTTTGCTCTAGTATTGGATCAAACCCATTTTTCACATCAGAATGCATGTTCCATGAGTAGAGACGTGGGCAGCCTTGTTTGTCCTTGTGTCTCCAGTCTCAGCACTGAGAGGGGCTCATAGAAACTGCTGAGTGAATGTGTGTTGACTGAGAGAGCAGGACCCCAGCCCAACGCTCAGCAGATCAACAATAGAAAATAGATCAACTATGGTTCTAAACTACAGGACACTCAGATTTGGCTCTAGATTCCATCACCTTTCTAAAAAAAAATGCCCTACCCCTACTTCGTAGATGGGGTAGGTGGGACATAGCAGACTGAAGGTCTATTAAATACAGAGAGGCTGGCCCAAGTGGACCACACTAGGCCATGGACTTGACTTTGTGAACATAGGTTCTAGGGAGTTCTGTTCTGTCATATCACAGGGATAAAAGTCACACTTTAGTCAGACTGACTGACATCTAGGTCTGTCATTTCCAACTATCTGCCATGTCTGATCATCAGTGTTGTGCCTTTTAACATCTTCATAATTAGTTTGGTAATCCAACCCTGCCCCGGTCTGATTTTCGTGTGGTTTAGCCTTTCACCATTATGACGATCGGAGTCCTGAAGTAGTTCGCTGTGCCATATGGCCAACAAGACGATTATGATGACTGGTGCTTTCAAAATCCATCTCGGCCTTGACTTTGCATGGCCAATGCAATCATTTATGTTTTTCCAAGAGGAAAAACCTGTGCAGGAAAGCAGGGGGCGTGTTTTATAACTGATTTCTCATTGGGTTATGTCTGGGAAAGCTTTCTAGTCTTTTTTAGTTCAATGTACGTGCCAATTCATTTCCAAATTTCTGTAATGTGCCTGATTTAGAGAACTGTAGGAGATTATACCCCTCCCATTAACGAAACATTTAGAATCATGGTACTTCCATACAAAGAAATATTCTCAATAATAAAAAGAAACAAACAACATGGGTGAATCTCATATGCTTCATACTCATAAGCAAATGGTATCAGATTTAAAAGGTCACGTGTTGTTTGATTCCATTTGAATGACATTCTGAAAGAGACACATCTGTAGGGACAGAAAACAGCTCTCAGGGTTTGACAGGGCTGGGAGGATGGGACGGCACAGGGAAGACTGACCACAGAAAGAGGTGTGAGGGAATTCTCTGGAAAGTTGGAAGTAACTCTATCTTTACCATGGTAAGAGTTCTGCAGCTGTATGCCTGCTGTGGTAACTTTAATGTGTCAGCGTGGCTAAGCTACAATACCCAGGTATTCAATTAAACATTAATTGTTGTAGATGTGGTTAACTCCTATAGCTGTTTGGCTTTCAGAAAAGGAGATTGTCCTTGGTCATGTGGGTGGGCCTCATCCAATCAGTGGAAGGGCCTTTAGAGCAAAACAGAGGTTTTCTTCAGGAAGAAGACACTCTGCAACAGACTGCACTATCAGCTCCTGCCTAAGGATGTCCAGGCTGCTGGCTTTCCCTATGGATTTGGACTTTTCAGTCCCCACAATTGCATGAGCTAATTTTTAGGAATAATTCTCTTTATATATCTTTATATTTTTTCTGGAGAACCTAACACATACACACAACTTTATCACAATTTATAGAAAAATACACTAAAAATAACAAATTTTACTACATGTAAATTATAGCACAATAAACCTGATTTTAAAAAAAAAACTGATTCAGAATCCTAATTCGAATTCTGTTTTGAGATGTCGAGAGAAAGTGTGCGTACAAATGAACACGTATGTGAATCAGTGTACACGTGCCTACATGCCATGCGTGTCTTCGTATGTTTCTGCAAAGAGTGTGAGGAAGGTGGGAGTTTGACCAAAAAAAGACCTTTAATCATAAAAGTGGATAAAAAATGATAAAAAAAAGTCACCCTCCTGGGCTGATTCCAGCTAACCGAGGAGGCCCCAGTGTAACAGGACCCCAGCTGGCTGTAGTTCACTAATGAGTCCTAACACGGGGGTAGGGGAATTAAACTAAAAGCAAAGTGTTATTTGTGGAAAACTCCCTAACATCAGGTGCTGTGGCAGGAGCTTCAGTGTAAAGAAGGTGAATAAAATATGGCTCCTGCCCTCTGTGCTCACAGTCCGTGTTGGTAGACGTGTGAATAACTCCATGAAGAACCATAATCCTGGACACAGACGTGGGAAGATATCAGATACAGAAAATTCTATGGAATGAGAAAGGCGAGGTTCTGTCCCTGTGTGGGAAGGTCAAAGGGGGCTTCAGAAAGTTGCATTAAAGCTGGACCCAGGAAGGAAGAATGCAATTTTGAGAACTAGAAAAGGAAAATGGAGAAGAGGGTATTTGGGAATAAAAAAAAAAAAAAAAAAAAAAAAGAACCAAAAAAGAAAAAAAAGCAAAAGCAGAGAAACGTGGACATTAAGAACTGGGACTGGGGGCTCCACCAAGAACAAAGAGTCAGTGAATCAGATGAATCAGTAACTATCTGTGGAGGACTTCCTATGGGCTGGTTTGGCTAGGACACAAGGTGCATGCGAGGGAGTAAAGGATGAAACCAAGAAAGGGAAGGCTAAGGTGAAAACGCTAAAAAGACAAATTTTTAATAAGAAGCAGCTTTAAAATGTTCCACTTCCATTTGAGAAATGAAAGAACCCAGATGTGAAGTGGGTCATGCTGCCCCTTAAGATCTAGCTGATTTAGACAAGCCATCATTCCGCACCCCATTAAATGTCTAATATCCTTCTCGGGAGGTTTGCTCATTCCTGGGGTGCTTTGTCATCCTCGCTTCTGGCTTTGATTTTTTCTCCCCCCAATTCTACCCCAAATCCTCATTTTCACATTGGGTCTTGCTGCTATTTCATTATGTCTCTTCCACACACCTCCAGCCGTCCCTTCTCATCTCCTTAAGAACTGGACTCCTGCAGCTTTCTACGCATTCCTGGTGTGTCCTCTTCATAAACAAAAATCGTCCTTCTCCTCTGTGGTGTGTTTGGGGAGGCTGGAACCATCCTCTGGCCATGTGGAAAAGGGAAAGGAATCTGGACATGGAGCTCGACTGTGCTCTGTATAAATCTCCAAGCAAGTCCCATGCCTCTGGGCAGAGGCCCCCAGAGATTGAGAAGCCGCAGTCACCCAGTGAACTGGGAGAAACCCTGTTCACCTCTGTAGCACCAGCACCTGAATAAAACCTGCTTCGTAGCAGATGTTCAATAAGCGTGTGTTCAAAGAATGGACATACTTAAAAACGAGATTTTCCTTGGTTTCCCTTAAAAAAAAAAAGATTGTCAATAGAATTCCTTAGGGGTGTGCAGGCTATGGTTTGGGGGCTATGGAAGAAACTTAAGTCTTGAAATCGGTATCTACTTTGTCTTTCAGACACTCCACTATTTGCCCTCCATCCTCTCCTCTTCCAAGTCCCTCCTGGCAACTTCCTTTCGAAGCACACTGACCCAAACTCGTCCTGTGGCAGGACAGTCTCTCCCTAGCCACTGTCCCCGACTCAGCTCAGGGCTTGCCTCTGTACGTCCCCACACTTATTGATTTTCCCCCTTCCCCAGACCAGTTCCTCCGACCCCCACTCCCCACATCTCTGCAAGGGGAAGGTCACAGCAGATGGCATTTCCCCATCCATAGCTCTCTTCTTAGAAGGCAAAATTACTCACAATTTATTTTGGTTTAATACAACTTCAAAAACATTATAATTTATTGCTTTGGGGTGGATATTAATTTAGGAACGTGTCCTCAGATATAGAGGATAGTGACAAGTAAGGATGATCCTCTTTCTTCTGAATCAAATATTACATTTTTAGGATAATAAAAGGTAATAAAGATCTATAGCCCGACTCCCTGGCTCTTCTCTAAGTGTATATGCCCAATACAAATTCTAATTAAAGCAGAGTAAGAACAGTGGGCACATTGTGTGACATTCACACCCTTCTATTGCCGCAAAAAAAAAAAAAGAAAAAAGAAAAAAGAAAAGAAAAAAGAAAAAACAACTTCCAATTCAAATGATTTCTGAGGTTAGAAAACCAGACTGAAAAGAGTGTGTGTGCCTATGTCTAAATTGCAAATCTTGACAGAAGAGATGCAATTTCCTACATCATTTGAATGTGCATTGCTCAGAAAATTCACGAACTTGGGGAGTAACCTCCAGCCAAGGTCAGAATCAGTAGCTCCTTTAACTCTGAGAGTCAGCTCAGGACCGGCCATTGCCAAGGGCGCCTCAGAGGCCAGAGGCCTCAGCTGTCAGAGGTGATACAAAGGGAAGGCGGGCCATGTGAAGGAGAGAAAACTAGAAAAGAAAATGAGGGCATCCGAAGGCCATCAGCAATGGCCTCAGGTGCATTTCGCTGTCCTAGCCGTGTGAGTCAGCCTGGCTGCAAGAATCTATAAAAGGCCCCGCGTGGCTGGCTGCAGAGGACACATTCTGGGTCTGATGCTCTGCCCACATCTGAGCCTGTGATTCTGCAGCCGTGCTTTCTTCCTCTGAGGCAGGAGCTGGGGGCCACCCCTTTCGGGGGTCACTGGGAAAATGGGAGAAGTCACTCCCTCGTTAGCATCACAGTCATTATTCCCTGGACTCATTGCTGCCCCAAATAATAGGTGAACATTTAAGTGGAGGATTGTGTTACTCGGTGTAAAAAGGCTTGCTCAGCCAAAGAAATGGGGTAAATGAGCAGCACTTGTAAGAAAAGTCTCAGTTTTTACCTCAAACCGGGGGACCTGGAGCCTGGGTTCTGCATGTGGGCAAGTCTCCCCCTGGTGGACAGAGGCCCTCACCTTCCACCGGTGAGAACCGCGTCGATTGGGCGAAAAAACAATTTATAATCACAAAGGAGAAAACAAAGAAGTGGTGAATTTGTTGCCATGACGCATGTTTCCACCTCAGCTTCTATAGGTTTGTTTTTGTTTTTGTTTGTTTTTTAGTGGAAAAGTGAGACTGAGTTCAAGTTTTTGCACTCGCTTGAGAATTTTTCCCCTTTGGGTGTTTGCTATTAGTTGACTATGACTCTGAGTCTGCACCTAAGAAAGAGTTAGTGGATAAAATGCAGTTTTCTAGGTTTGGAAAGGCCCAAAGTCACGTCTGAGGGGGCACTGTATTTGGGGACAAACCAAGAAGTTCTGTGGCAAATAAAGAGTGACTGGAGGAGGATGAGCCTGTCTGTTTTCATGGACAAAATGCGTCCTGATGTCCTCACCTCTTGATCAGTGACCTGTCAGCCACCTCACTGCCGTGGGGTGTCCGTGTAGTAGCCAACTCCACCGGCAGCTGCACCCTCTACTCGCCTGAAAGACAGACGTGGTGGGTCATCTGTGTCCTTGACTCGTCTTGCCTAGGGCTCCACCGCCTTCCCCAGCTGTCTGTGGCTTTAAGGAGGGGCACTTGGACAGCAGTGTGTGTGGTCGACCTCAGACGCGTTTCTGGGATTCTGAATGTATCTGTACGTGCACGTGTGTGTGTGTGTGTGTGCGTCTTCACGGCTAAAGGCTGACAGGCTGGGAATTCGCCAGATGTTCAAAGTACGTGTGACCTGAGAAACATTATAAACCCCTGAAGAAGCATCTCACTGCCCTGCGAAAACAAGCCTCGGCGGTGGTGATGGGAGGCCCGGGCTGTGGAATCAGAAAGCCTAAATTCAAGGCCAGCTGGGATTCCTTAGGAAGTTAACTTAATCTCTCCGAGCCTTGGTTTCTCCATCTATAAAATGGGAATAACAACGAAAGTGCTTGATCCATTGAATTAATGAAAGGATGAAATGATATGTGTGCCTTGCGCTTGGCAACCCGCTTGAGACGTATTAGTTGCTCAGTAAATGTCAGCCTCCATCATTATAACGAATTCCTTCCAACATATGTGAAATGTTAGGTTCTTTAAAATTCCAGTGTGTGCATCGGGCATTTTCCAGTAATTTTGCAATTTTTGGATGAGGTAGAGGGTTATTTTTGTCTTCTGATAGGAACATAGGTAATTCCTTTGAAACAACCTAAGGATGTCTCTAGCCACAGTGACGGAGTAGATCATAGAATTATATAGTTTTAAAGCAGGTAGAGACCTGAAGTCTTACCCTGTCATATTTCCTTCAATGACATTTTGTAGAAAAAACAATGAAATTGCATCAAAAAAAAAAAAAATAGATGTCCTGTCTGGGTCACTCCAATGATGTGGCCACAATCCGTGGCCTTAACTTTCAACTCTGAGATGATTTCACTGTAGCTCTCAAAGACCTTTTAGCCATTTCTTCCTCCTGTTTCATCAGATTTCATCTCAAAGATTGAGAATGGCTCTGTCTGTGAGAAATATCTGTCAGGACCCTGCTCAACCCCCTGGCTTCCTGGACACTTTGGCTCAAAGCTCATCCTTTTATTTCCCCTCCTGGTCTGAGAATTTTGTAAATCAATCTCCTCACTGTTTATCTTAGCCTTATGATGCATAACACATTATAATTCTCTCTTTGTCAGAGTATAAACTTCTTGAAGATAGGAGACATCACCTTCATCAAATAAAATCTGAAAAAAATGAGATTTCATGAAGGAAAACATAGACAGATAGAAGGAATCGGAAGGACATAGATTTCGTTGATGAACTTGAACCTGGAAAGCTCCAGAGGACCAAAGAAAAGCCCATCGCTCATCGCTGACAATTTCTCCTGGAGTTGTCTGGAAGCAATACAAACTGTAATCCGTTTGTAATCAGGGCCAACAGCACAGGAAGGCTGGAGGTGGGCTGTAGGGAAAAAAATCTAAGACCTACTCACATCTAAAATTTCAAAAGGGCAGAAGATGAGATTCAAGCCTGAAAAGAGAATGTACACCAGGGACTTGTTCCTAAGAGAACGGCAAAAGCTTGGTTCTTAGGTCTGGTTCCTAGATCTGACCCTACACCTGGGTCTAGACCGCAAAGGAAATAGCAGAGCAGACGAGTGCCAGGCATGGCCCACACTTCCAAGCCCGGACAAGAGTTGAAGGAGGGAGTGAAATCCCTAGCTTCGAGGATGAGAAGCCTTGAAAGCAGAGTCAGGCAGGGCCCAGTCTCCCGATGTTGCCTTCTACTGCTGTTTCTCAGTCATTCCTCCTTACTGCACCTCAAATAATCCCACAATGGGGGAGACATGGTGGCCATACTCTCTGTCAGAAGAGCAAGGTCCGGATGGAGCCGTGGCTTTCAACCTGAGCTTAAATTGCTCTTTGACTTGCCTGAAATATACAGAAAATGAGGGCGTTTGTCTGTCTGGATGGAGGATTCACAGGTTTCATGAGAGGCTCCGAGGGTCTCTGGCAGAAAACAGGTGCCTGGCACTGTCCTCCAGCCTCTCAGGGGCTCACAGCTCCGCATGCCTCCCAGAGGGACTCTGTCTTTCAGAGTTCTCTCTAAGAACTAGGATTCTTTTGAATCCATCTCCCTGTGTCATAGACCAGGCACTGGAGACACCGGTCCCTTGGGGGATCCTCGGAAGTTGCTGCACATGCAATGCTTTCAGAAGACGCTGGACTTGGGAAGAGCCAGACTTGCCTGAGAACCCTGAGGAAGCCCAATAATCCACTATCGCAGGAGAAATGCAGGATGCACAATGCAAACTTATTGACTCCGAAGTTGTCCTTTGACACAAGAGACTCAATAGTTTAAGGAAAGTCTGGGGTAATACGTTGACCGATAATCATTCCTGGTGATTCATTCCTTCTCAAAGCAGCTTTGATCTTGACAGAGGGCATCCGCCACTTGCTTCGTTTTATCTTTAAATTATCTAGGGACCTGCTTTTCAAAAGCTGGGGAAACAGGTGATGAGGTTTTCTTTTTGGCCAACGAAACGCGCATCCCCGAACAAAAGAGCATCATCAAGATTCTGCTGCTCAGAAGCAGGGGATTTGCAGAGTGTTGTTTGAGGTTCCGAGGTTAATTAAACGCTAAACGTTATCTGAGTAGCAAGGGAGGGAACAACTCATCGGCCTTGGGATTTAGCTCTATTCCAGCCTGCGGTGAATGGCAAATGCTTCTGCAGTGTCCAGGTCCCAGAGTGAGGATGGAAGCGACTGGCCTGAATACCCCTGAGGTTTCCTCACTCAAACGAGCCGCTTTTCAAATGGGTATTTGAGGAACAAAAGAAACGAACTAAAATGGACATTTGAGTCTCCTCTTACCTTAGATGCTGGAATCCATGATGTCACCCTTCCGCCCGCCTCGTTCTTTACACAAAGTCTATTATAACCTCAGACAACTGTCCTAAGAGAGAAAGAAATGCCAGAGGAAATGCAGATCATCACCTGGGTACCTGAGCACATCCTCTGTGTCCCAGAGGATGACAGCTGATGCCTGTGAGACACTGCTGGTCGCCTGCCTCACAGCGACCTCTCTCTCTCTTCTTCTTCACTACCAGAAAACCATCTTGTTTGGAAATTTTAAAGAGATAAATTGCATTTGCCAACTTTATTCAAGCTGGGAATGGCTATATCACACAGTCCAGGCCCCTGAGATGTAGGCACAAAATGGGAACATTTTCCCCCTAAGGTACTGAGTCAACCAACAGTGCGTTTTTTGCTCTTTCTCTTTTTTCCTCCTGGAATGGAATCAAGATGCTGAAAGTGGAGCAGACGCCTAGTGTTCACCAGGAGACACGCACAGGGACAAAATTCATATGCCAATGATGGCTGAACAGCAAGTTCTTGGGCCCTTGACGGCATCGTGGAGCCACCATATCCGCCCTGGACTCCCTGACTCTAGCCTTTTTGTCATATGAGAAAAATCACATTCCTGACTGTTTGTCATTAATTAATTGAACTTTCTCATATTTATAACTAGAAAAATGCAGTCCCTATGGCTGCAATGTCCCTACTCTCTTGATGATTTGAGGTTCTAAAAGTTTCTTGAAACTAAATGAAAATCTAGTGTGAGGAGAAATATGGTGAAACTGTGGTTTTCCTCTCCCGATTATCAAATGGAATTAAATAGTTTCTAGCCCTCAGTGAGAGAGAGGCTCAAGGAAAAAAAAAAACTATTTTAGAAAAAACAAGGTATTATTTCACACATTTGACTTTACAGTTTCTAAAATTCATACATGCAACAAAAACACGAAATTAAGAAACTACTTCAATATGATACCAGAAAATGGTATTAAGTTTACCACATTTTACTATTAGAAAGACACTCTCGCTGGTGGCATCTTCCTCCCTAGGTCCTAGCTGCCCCTCTTCACTGTCTGGGGGCCCACTTCTACTCTGCCTGCTAAGATCTTTCCCCTGTTTTCCTTTTTATCCATGTTCCAGGATCACAAATTCTTTTTTTGTCAGCTGACCAAAGGAAAATTCAAAACTGCTTTATTAGGTACAATAACTTAGCCTCCTGTGTTTCATCTTCTCCTCTCTGTTCCATTTCACCGTGAAAGAATTAATACGTTTTCCTGAACCAAATTTGTAGTTTCCTGGTTCCCCACTTTAGCTTTCCTTTAATAACTTTCCAAACCACAAATCAAAATTTTAGGCTGGGTTCAAGTTCAAAGTAGCAGGCCTTTCCTCTTCCCAATTGTGACGATAAGCACGAAGTGGTGAAGGGTGGAGAGGCCACACTGGAATCTTTTGTCTCTTAAGTTTCCAAGTAAGCCACATGAGAGTTAAAGGGTTTACCCCATCTTTTAATATAGATATTCATATAGATTTTATCAGAAAAAAAATGTCTAAAATCAAGGACTGAGACGCACAGATGATAAATGGGAAGAACGACACAAAACCAGCTACATGAGTTCAACCTCTAACCAACTCAGCAGCAAGAACCAGTTTCTCTTCCCCCAGATCCCTCCTCTCCAGCAAGCTCCCTGCGACGGTGCCTTTTTCCTGCCTCGGTTTTTCACACCGTGGATGGCTCCTGGCTCAGGCATGGGCTAGCACCGCCCTACATTGATGACACTCCAATGTCACCTGTCTTCATGGCCAGAGCAGGCTGCTCCTATTGAAGTGGCCAAATGCCTGACAGCCATTGTCACTGGACTGGGGCCAGCTGAGTGCATTCTTGATAAGGTGTCAGGGCAGAACTACCACCACATTTTCCCCGTCACACACACACACACACACACACACACACACACACACACTGCAGCAAGGAGGGGTGTCCTTTCTGAGCCCTAGTTACCGCATCTTTAAAATGGGGTTAATGATTACCCCCACGATTTGTTAAGGATTATACAAGGTGATAGATGTTAAGTACTTATATGAGGGCAGACGCATCACAGGTGCTTGGTAAACTAGTACTTTAAATGATGGATATCTTCCTTTTTTAGTCACTCAGAGGTTGGGAAGCCAGCAAAGCTCTTTCTTCACTTACTTCCAGCGAGTGGCCCTCTCTGCTTTGTTTCCCCTGTTGTTTTTATCTGCCAAGATTTTAAGAAAAAGTGTGTTGCTCTCTGGTTCTTTCTTCAGTGGGGACTAGTCCCTCCCAGTGGGGTAGATCCCGAGATTCCTTCTGCCACCATCCTCGGTAACCCTTTCTCCGGTCCCTCTCATCTCAGTAGACAGCACAGGTAATGTATATAGATTTTTTACAAATGGTAACCTCTGGAACATGGAGGCTTGCTTCCCTGCAGCTAGGCTGGTGATGCTTTAGGAGCACAGTGGGGGTGGTCTTGCCCCACTGTGGAGAAGGTCAGGCAAACAAGAAACCACTGTTGCCAGACAGATGACAGTGTGTCCTTTAAGAAAAGAAAGAAAAAGCATGGGATTCAGACCAGAAAAGGCCACCATCTAGAGGAGTCACTTGAGATGAACTTGAGATACAATAAGTAGGATTTTAACATGCAAAAAAATTAAATAAATAAATAAATAAACAAACAAACAAATAAATAAATAGATTAGGAAGGCAGTCTATGCGGAAGGTGAAGCAAGAGCAGAATGGCAGAGGTTGGAAACCGGGGGCATATTCAGTTTGGCTCAATCACTAGCTAAACCTCTGGCTTATCGAAGTAAAGATTCACTTTGGTTGTTGATGCTGATTGGGCCTTTGTCTTTTATATGTCTTATTCACTATAACTGGAAACCAGAAAAAGGTTCTTTTGGAAAAATATCAGAAAGTTGCAGAGGCTGAAAAATCAGCCTTGTGACCTAGAATCATGGGAACGGACTAGATTTTCTCTACAGAGATCGTTCCTGTATCCTGGTAAATGAGAAGGCACTATAATAAGTCCACACGATTCTATTTTGATATGTACATATGATCCTATCTTGCTCTCTGTAGAAACATGTGGGTATGTATGTCTGTGTGACTATATATAGATGTATGTGTCATTTGTACCTATATATGTTCATACATAAGTACACATATTTAGCTTGAATTATATGACTATGTATTTCTTGTTGGTAAAATTACAGGAAGTTATTTTTTTCTCTATTTCTAAGACTTCCGCACCAAGCAATGTCGCTTTTATAAGGAAAATAACTAAAATTTTCAATAAAAAGGAAAATTAAAGAAATCCTAACTTTGTTTTTTTCTACGTTCCTTAGTGAATATTCAGTGAGGTGGTTTTGTTTAGACAAGAAGCTCAAGTACGAAGCAAACGGAACATTAGAACACAAGAACAAAGTGGCCCCTTGTTCATTTTAACCATTGCCTTGAAAGTGTCAGAGAAACTTGAGGATGTAGAAGTAAGTTTAGCTAAATTAGATTTGACCGAGGGCACGATGGTTATAGTAAGGAGCCCCCACCAGGCTTCGTATTTAGAGCAGGCCCATGAGATCTTTAAAACCTGATGGAAGGAATCCCACTGCGATTTCCTGCTGCACCAGAGCGACAAGACGAGAATAGAGATTGTGAGCTTTCTGGCCTCTGTTATTCTTCCTCCACCCCATCCAATGTAGGCCATCTCTGGCTCTGGTGACAGAGGAGAGGAACTGAGTGAATTGCCATCTTAGGTGTCTAACATTCTTACTCAACTCTAACTTGGCACACCTGCAGAACACTGCACCTAGAGCTTGAAGCTTCACCCAAAATCTCGGAGCAGTTTTGCCTGGAATGTTGTTTATTGCTCATGGAGAAACAGAGAGAATTAGTGAGTCAAAGGGATGAGTCCAGAAAGATAGAAAGGAGTCACACCCCACGTAGCCTTGAAGGGATTAGTTTAGCTTTATTCTAAATGTAGAAAAAGGCATTAAAAGTTTAAAAGAAAACAGTGTCATGAAACAGTTAAAGGTCACTCATATTGTTTGACATAGAGTGGAAGGAAGCAAGAGAACCAGTTTAGTGAGTGATCTAGGAAAGAGAAAATGTGTTACACTCACACACATACAAGTACACACATATATGTGTGTAAATATGTTCATATATACGTACTCACATAGAAATATCTGTCTATATGTGTATTTGTTTACTTTAAATGAAATGGTCACCATTGTGCCCTTATGTAATTTTTTTTTTGTAATAATGATTTTCCTTATCTCTTGTTCTGAAAAATCATTTTTGACAGGTGTCTAGTGTTGCATTGGATGGTTTGGTCAGCTTATTGAACTAATTTCTTGGTGTTGGTCTTTTTTTTTTCCTTCCAGTTTTTCTTGTAAAAGATTGTATCTTCAAGAATATTTTTGCCAAGAGATTGTTAAGCATGTCTGAT
This sequence comes from Cynopterus sphinx, assembly GCA_030015415.1. NCBI lineage: Eukaryota > Metazoa > Chordata > Mammalia > Chiroptera > Pteropodidae > Cynopterus > Cynopterus sphinx. The sequence continues at coordinate 5,679,756 of CM057391.1, forward strand.
TATTTCTTTAAGGTTAATTATTTGAAGTAGGACTGGGTCAGAGGTTTTCCTCTTAATGGTTGTGATACAGAATGCCAAACTGCCCTGGGCAATGGTTGCCCACACTTATACCTGCGTTGGAGTGTTTGTTGGTGCTTATTTCCTCAAACTCTTCCCTCATAATTTAAATGTGCTAAGTTAATGGGCAGAAATACTGCAGTTATTTTAATTAGTATCTCTTTGATTATTAATGAGGCTAAATATATACAGTGTTTCTTTTATTTTTCTATACATTGTCTTTAAAGTAAAGCAGACAGTTAAGGAGCATGAGGATCCTTAAATAATGGTAAAAAAAAATGTAAATCACACAGAAAAAATAATCTGCCAGCATCAGTGAATTCTCTGTAGCTTATTAAGTTATTTCTTAGATCCCTGTGAAATCTTTATTGCTGCATGCTCCCTAACCTGCTGAGCAGGTCGGCAATGAGTGTAAATAAAAGTAAACGCTTTGGTAGCTGGTTCTCATTTCTATCTGGTGTGTGAGATGTGGAGCTTAACAAATGATCCTGGAACACTCTTGTGAATTCTCATGCTGGTCTCACTGTAAAATTAATTGAACAATCAGGGTTTGTGGCTCTCTAGTGAAGAAAGGGAACTCAAATTGTCAGGCAAGCCACGTGAGGAACAAAGCACGACTACTCTAAGAGGCATATTCTAGAAAATGGCTTTCAAAGGCCATCCATACGTGGTAACAGAATCGGATGATTCAGTCAGGGAGCCATGTGGTCCAAACCCCCACTTAAATGTAAGTGTAGCCTGCTACCTGCTAGGGGAAAGGAATCATGCTCAGTTTTTATTGGTAAAACGTTAAAACTATAATAATTTAGACAGGGCTTCTCAGTCAAAAGATATAAAAGCTGAGAGGCTGGTAGTAAATAAGTGAACAGATTTGGGTTTTCATTTCCGAAGTTTAGTCTTGAGCTTTTATTGACTTGGGAGCAAATAGGTAGCTCATTCAATAAAGTTCTAACTTGGAGTCTGAATTGCTTTTGACTTTAATCCGACACAGCTTAAATTGAGGCAGGAATAGGGTTGGTCAATGCATGTATCTTTTAGTGAATATGAAAAAGATGGAAATCCCTTTTCTCACCTGTTTTTCTATATTGAATTCTGACCTTAAGGGGGGGGGGCAGCTGAAATTAGATAATTTTTATTCCTTTAAATACTGAGAAATCATGGGCCTTGGGACCCTACCATCACATCAGGATGGAGTTTCAAGCATTAACACTTCACGCCAAATCACTGTCTTCCCCAAGGACATCATTTAAGCACAATCACTAATCAACCCAGTCACAGGAAAATACACTGAACTTGGATTTTGATCTTGTCCACCCCATGGAGAATGTAATAAAGTCTCAGAAAGATGGAGCCTTTGAACAAAAGAAGAAAAGGAAATAATATTAAGCACCTTCTCTGTATCAGGTCCTCTATTAAGTGCTTCACATGTTTTACTGCAATTAATTCTCATAACAATCACCTGAGATGGACACAGACATCTTCATTTTCCTGATGAAGAAATGGGGCCTCAGAGAAATGAAGGAGCAGGTCCAAGGCCTCAAGGCCAAGGGGAAATTTAGATCTGTGTGATCTGAAAGATGATGAACTTCTACTGCCCGTCAATGTTACAGATTTCAGGATCTAGAGAAAACTTCCCCTTAACTCGAAGAGGAAGAAAGAGGGGAGTAGGATAGGGTCACCTGCCCAAGCCCAGCCTGAAAGGCCTTGGCACACAATCCAGTCCCACTCACATTAGGTGTAGGAGGTCCAAGAACTTCCACTGAGTTCCGTAGAAGGGCCTGAGATGGAAATTTGTGTAAGGGAGTGAGCACACAGGCCCAGGAGGGGATGAAGATAAGCCTAGGTGTGGTTTGGAGGTCCCTCCCTGGCTTATCACCTGCACCAGTGCCAGGCATGTGAGTGAGGCCATTGTGGGTGGTCCAGCCCCTGAGATACCATGTAGAGCAAAGAAAGCCACCCCCACTGAGCCCTGCCCAAAACCCTAACCCAAAGCCTCATGGGCCATATCATGGCTTTTGTCTTCAGCCAGCTAGTAAATTTTGGGGTAGCTTTTTGGCAAAACAGATTATTAAAACACAACCAAACTCCATATCAGATGTGGGAAGAATGTTCCCTGAAGCAAAATCTGATTACTATTTCTAGCAAAAATGTGTGTATCCAAAAAATAAAAAATATGAAAAAATATGTTAGAATCACTAAGAGATGAGACTTGGACCTGATCCTTGAAATCTGGAACCCTGACGTCCTTGGGAGCACATCTCGTTAACCTTTGTCTCCTGGTCATTTTTTCTGTAATTCAGCTTCTAGGAAAAGAGCATTGGCTAAGCCTAGACAGGGCTGGAGGCCCGTCTTGGACCAAATGTTTGGTCCTAGAAACTAAACCTCAAAGGGTATGCCATGGAGCTATGTGCATCCTCATGGAAGCATCCTGAGGGGAGGGGCCATTATATCCCACTTCTCTGAACCTCCACCCTTCCCAGGTGGTCACCTTTCTGAAACCTGCGTATGCAATTTCTTTTTAGATTTGAATTCTACCTTTCAATGAATTCCTTGGTGCTTGCAGCCAAAGAGCCTTAACGAAGACACACATCTTGAGAGCAAGTAGCCTCAGAACACAGTTCTAATTTAGCAGATGTGGAAACTGTTTAATTTCATTGTTCCTGGTGTACAGCCAGAATCAAAGCCCAGGCTTCTGACTTCCAGCCCAACACCTTTCCTCTGTTCCAAAGGAGGACAAAGGCCTGGGAGAGAATTTTCATTTTTCAGATGGAGTTCAGCAAGTCAAAGTCCACAGAGGGTGTGTGTATGGGGTGGGGTATATATGGGGTGGGGGTGGAGGTTACCACCTTCAGGAATAACCCAAAGCCCCATACCCCAAGGGTGGGCAAACATCACAATTAAATCTATTCAAAATTCAGTTGTCTCTGAGGAGATGGTTTATCTGTGACCAAAACACCTCAACTCCTTTCTGAGTTAAGTAGTTAACTATGGTTTGAATCAATAGCAAAGAAATACATTTGCCTCCTCCAAATTCACTTCTAAAAATTAATGAAAACCTATCTCATAGTAAATATATTAATTGGGAAAGTTATTCGTCATACTCAGAAGGTCTCAACATTAAAACAAAGGCCCTGCAGAACACTCGTGAGATGCTCCTCAAACCCACATAATCAAGTAATTTACACTTTTAAACTGTGAATAACAAACTACAAATCTGTTATTCATGAATTTGCTTAAATTAATCAAGTAATCTCTCTTTCTCTCGTCCCTAGGTCACAGGTGTTTTCTCTATTTTCTCCATGGAAAGTGATTTTTTTCCTTTATTTTTTCTTCCTATATTTTTCAAGAAAAGATGCCCTACAAAATGAAGACATATCCCTATTTTCCACAACATATATGTGTGCTTATCCGTACTCCTCATCTTTCTATAGACTCTAGCTATATTAGCTTTTCATTTCTGAATTTTTATAGGGCTCTCATCTGGCAATTAAACATAGTTTCTTACATTGTTACTTTCCACTTGTGCCTTCAGCTTCAAGACTACATTTTCAGTGATTGCTGTAAAATTTTATATATATATATATATATATATAAATATTATATATATATATATATATATATATATATATATATATATATATATGTCTGATAGTTCACACAGAGTTAAGACAGGAGATGTTTTTTGATTTATTTATTTCTTCAATAAATATTTTTGAAAAACATTCTAGGTATTAAGACCGGCACTCAAAACAACCAAAATGAATATAATACTATTCCTGGTTTGAAGATATAATGAATGAATGAATGAATGAACACCCCTCTCCATCTTTATCCAACTGTCTTATCACTGAAAAGGGGAATTAACCCTTTTAGCGTATTGTAGAGCCTGAGACATATTCAATTGACACATTCTAAGAAGAAAATTCACAGACGTCTACAAAACAAGTGAAAATACTCAATATTCTTAAATATTCTGGGGCTGGGAATCTGAAGACCAGGGCTTTGGGTCCTGTTCTGCTAAAACCAGTTTTGTGACAACAGAGAGTCCTCTCAACCACCTTTAACTCTGGTGCCTGTAAGACTGGGAGGAGGGACTAGACAGTCTCTTAGTTTTTCTCCAGTTCTAAAATTCTATGAACAAAGGTAAAATCCCTTCAGTTTCCAAACAGAAACAACAGGATGAAATTAGGAAAGCTAAAATTAAAGGTAGTTGTAGGATGTAAGAGCTTAAGAGAATGTGGGAATTTTTTCAAAGGGGAGAGATTAAAGCCTCCTTGGCTCAAGAAATTTAAAAATAAAAACTGATAAATTTCATGGCATATACTGTCAGCAACCTAACAAAGCTTTTGAAAAACAGATAAGGAAAGTAAAGGAAGAAAACAGAGATAAATAAACTTATTTCTTTCTGGAATATCTATCACTACATAAAATAGTTTTACTAGTCCCCAGAAAACAACTGTTCTTTGCTTCTTCAACAGAATCGAAAGAAATGAATTGATGGTAGAATAGATTTGCAAAGTGTTCAATTAGAGTGACAAATTTATAAATAAACTTTTTTTTTCCAATATAGGACTGCCACTTCAAGACATCAAATGTGTTTGCTATTTTGTGCAGCACATCAAAATGTTAAGTTAACGAGACACAGGAGTGAATAATATGTCAACATAACGATAAGCCTGAGTGACAAAGTAATCGAATATGAGGAAAACATTTTTGGAGCAAAGTGGTAACAGCTGCAATAAGACATGAGATAGACTGTGCAGGATCCATTTAGCTCAGGAGACCCAAGTGAGGGGAGAAAAAATAGCAGCAGCAAAAGTTGAACATGAGCTAACTTTGTGTCAAAGTTCAAGGACTGAGGAAACCTCTCTAGACAGCAGAGAAAACGTACTGGGGACCCAAATCAACTAACGGAAGCCAAGCCTATTTTAAGGAATGTAGAGGATTTGGATCACTGAGGTATCACGGAGGATTAATGAGTCAGAACAGAATTGGAACAAAAGATTTCCATAATGTTATTTTTCTCCCTTTTCAAAATCCAGTATTCTTCCTTGGAAAGGTGTACTGTGTCCCCCAAGTGAGCCCTCATAGAGCTTTGGAGGAGAATTTGAGTTGGTTCTAAAGAGGCAGAAGGCAGAAAAATTAGAAGGAGATGTCCAAAAACACAGCCTTGCGTGTAGACAGCTGTGAAACAAAGCAGAGGTCCAAAAGCCTCTGACCATAAGGAAACATATTCTCAAACGTACAAAACTCAGTTAAGGTGTAAGTGAGACAATAGGGTGTAAGTGAGACATTGCTCCTTAATAGAACTAAATATATTTTTTAAGAACTTCAAAGTGGTTAGGTTTTGTTGTTGTTGTTGTTGTTGTTGTTTTTAAGTAAAGTCAAAAAATTCAAAGAGATGACTTCCCCGGTAATAACATCTCAGACATTTTTACCTGTATGTTGTATTTTGTGTCTGCTAGCTATGTTAACTTTTACGTTTAAGACTTTTCTATTTTATAAAATGGCCAGGATTAAATTGGGGTCAGATTTCACTAAACCTTGACAAAGATGTATAAATCACATCGGGATCTGTGGATGAATTAAAACAGCGTGCAAAAACTAAAATATTATGGAATGATAAGGATGTTCTCCCTGTGCTCTGCTCTGATGGGATGTTTTAAAGTAGCGTACACTGAAGCCAAAGCATTCTCAACACAAGCAAAGAGATGATGTGAGTCCAAGGGCACAGATGGAAGGCCGGGATAAAGCATCACCCCTGCTTAGTGGGTCTGGGGAAGATGCAGGTAGCACGAGAAATGTAGAAAAACAGGGCAATATGAAAAAAAAGAAGGTATTTTGGAAGCTTACCAAAACACCTTATATTTGTGCCAGGTTTTGCATTTCATAAAGCTTTCTGTGGAAGCTATTACCAATGTTTTCCATACAAGGAGACTGAGGTTTAAAGAGATTCCTAGTGTAACGAGCTGCACCAGCTGAGAAGTAGATCTGCATTTCTGATGCCAGGTCGAGTGCCACATCCATTCACTTGCCTTCTTTCCGTACTTCTGGGAATGGACTGAGGCAATGAGGCACAAGAAAGTTGTCCCTGGGCTCTACTACCTGGAAGATGTGGAGTGGGTGGGAAAGGGAAAGGAAGAAAACTAATGTTTCCTGAGCACCGACGATGTGCCACACACACAGCTGAGCGCTTCACATATTATCTTTTTCTTTGATCCCACCCAGAAGAATAGATCTTCAAGGTCTTAAAGGTCCCTTCTAGTTGGACCCCAGCCTGGGTAGAGGGGGATGGGGGCAGTCACATTACTGTATCCCTTTAACCAGAGATAAGAGGAAAATGTCATTGGGAGAGGAGAAGGCGCTGGTGCCTTCTGAAACCAGGATCTGTGTCTCAGTGTGGAGGGGAGAAGCAGATTGTGTCATTTAATAGTCTCCACCTGCTCCAGGTGCCACAGCGGTATGGTTGCACTTCATGACATGCTCCCTGTGTAAGCGGCACCTGCCGTACACAGATTCCAGAGCTGATTACAAACAGCAGGCTGGATCCCACAGTGGAGAGAGAACATTCTTTAACGCTAGGATGGAGCACTCTCTTTTCAGACCATGAGGACTGCTACACTGAGTCCAATGACAGAAAAATATTTCAGAAGGCGAATGCTCACTATTGAATGTGCACAATTAAAATGGCTATTTCTTGGGGGTAGGTAGGCTGTCAGGGAAGTAATCACATCGAGCTTGATGGCCCAGGATGGAAATGTTAATTTAGTACATACCCTTGAACAAGCACAGGGAACAGCTGCTGGTCCCTCACTCCAAATTTCCCCACCCACATCCCCACGTCTCCCACTCACACATTATATTGTGCCCATAAATGAAACAAAATGAAGACATGAGTCAGTGATCTGCACAGAATTTATATTTTCCTAAATTATTAGGCTAATTAATACTACCTGCTGTTATAATCTCAAAATCTCAGTGGCTTAACACAATAAAAATTTCTCATTTATATCACAGTCAAACGAAGATCAGATAAGGCAGAAACGAAGGGGGAATGCCCTTCCTTCACCGGTTTGGTATCAGAGGAGGCATGCTGAAACAGAAGATTTAATAGTTTCAATAAGATCAAGAGTCTCAGAACATAATATCTAGGATGCCCAAGATACAATCAGAAATTACTTGTCACAATAAGAACAAGAAAAATCTCAATTTGAATGAGAAAAGACAATCAACAGATGATAATACCAAAATTGCACAGATGTTAGAATTATCTTGCAAAGATTTTCAATAGCCATCATTAAAAAAATGCTTTAGTGAACAATCCCAGGCCCACTTGGAACAAATAAAGAAAGAAAAAAAAAACTCAGCAAATAAATGTAAGATATAAAGAAGAATCAAGTGGAAAATTTAGAACTGAATAATATAATAACGAAAATTAAAAAAAAACTCAATGGATGGACTCAACAGTAGAGGGAAAAGGACAGAAAAAGAGTTAGTGAATTGTAAGATAGAAATCACCCACTCTGAAGAACAGAGAGAAAGTGGATTGAAATAAAATGAATAAAGTCTTTGGCTGTAACAAAACACCTTCTACTTCTTTCATCAGAATCACAAGAAGAGAAAGACGGTGGGATTGAAAAAAATGTTCAAAAAAAGCGTGAGTAAAAATTGCCCAAATTTTTAAAACCTAGACTTAAGAAAATTGGTGAATCCCAATAAGGACTAATTCAAAGAAATGTACACCGAGACCCACAATAGTCTACTTTTTAAAAACAAAAGACAAAGGAACCTTAAAAGCAGTGAGAGAGGTGACACGTTACCTACAGGGAGAAAACAATTCGAATGGCAGTGGATTTCTATCAGAAATAACCAGGAAGAAGTGGCTCTAAATTGCTTTACAATTGCTGAAAGAAAGAACTATCAAACCCAAATTATTTATTCAGGACAAATATCCTTCAGGCATGAAGGAAAAACCGAGACATTGTTAGATGAAGAGAAACGAAGAAAACGTGTCGCCTGCAGACTGCCCTAAAGAAATGGCTGAGGGAAGTTTCTGAAACAGAAAAAAATGGCAAAGGAAGGAACCTAAGAGCATCAAGAAGGAATAAAGAACAATGGAAAGAGTAAACAGGGTAAGTACCATACACTTTCCTTCTCCTGTTGAGTTTTCTAAATTGTGTGTCATGTTTGAAGCGAAATTATAGCATCACGATTATCAATGTATGCAGAAAAATAGTTCAGGCATTACAGCATCAGTGAGGAAGGGGAAGGAACTCAAAGTGAGCTAAGGTTTCCACGGTTTACACAGAAAGGTAGGAAAAAAGAAAAAGCAGAAATAGAATGGTGGACCCCAGGCTAAGTTGTCTATAAAAATCTCACTTCGTACGTAAAACCTGACCCTCTTTGCCTGCTGAACCAGAATGTTCTGCTTTGTGGAGCTTCCCCTGCCTGACTAAGTTACTAAACAGAGAAACTCAGTTCTCCTCATACTCCGGCCCACACCCATCTTTCACTGCTCCCAGGTCATAAGTAAAGTAATAACTCAAATTCCTCCTGATGGTCATTATGAAATTAGAGGAAAAAAGAGAAACTTCCACATGAAAGACTTAGGTTCTGCGTTTAAAGAGTGTGCTGGATTACCCAGGAGCATGTATTGCTGAACTGTCTGAGGGGCAAGTGTAGCAGATACACGCTGTCCTTTGAAATGCATGAAATCAAAAACAGTTAAAGGATGAGGGATAGGAAATGGATGTGACAAAAGGCATGATAAATGTTAATAATAGAATCTAGGTAGTAGGTATGACTAGACTACGTGTTCACTGTCAAATTCTTGCATTGTTTCTTTATATTTAAAAATTTTCACAATAAACTGATAAAAAATGGAGTGACTGCTAAACGATTTGGGTATTGTTACACGTACATGAGATTTACTGAAGCAAATAGATCAGAGGCCTACCATTTTTGAGGGACTTGTATTGTTAAACAAACAAACAAACAACAACAAAAGCATGATCGTGGGCTTAACCAGTTTCTGACGGTTTAAACCTTAAAACAGTCCTTAAGAAACCGACTTCACACAAGCAGACCATGAGTTATAAAAGTCCAGCATCTCCCAAGAAAGCAGACTCTTCAACGCCCATTTCAGAAGTGGAAGAGGAAAACAGGTAAGAAGGAACCTCTCGGAGGCTGGAACCAGGTCCAGGTCCATAGGGCAGAATCAGGGCTTATTCCCAAAAGCTGAAAATTAGGTAGGTGGCCTTCACGGTGCCCACCCAGCAGGATCCACCATTGCCATGGACCAGCAGAAGACAGTGTCTTCTTCTTCTGAAGGGGAGTTTTGCTGACACCCTTTCTAGGCTCCATCGTTGCCTACAGGGTGTGGTAGGGCCAACTGATGTACTCACAGGTAAAACTTTCAGGGGGTCCTGTAGGACTGAGGGAAAGGCCTGTGCGTCACACCGGGATCACAGTTGGGTGTGGTGACCGTATGGAACTTGGTAAGGAGGCCACGTGTGTTTATCTGGTGAACAGAAGGAGAGGCTGTGGCAGCGACTGGCTGATAATGTCCCCTAATCTGTAACATAGTCCTTCTTCTTAAACACACTAGTCTACACCCCAAGCTCTCTTTCTGTCAAATGCACACGGAGACTGAATTCTAGCACGTGAAACATACAAGATTAAATCTAAAACATCATAAACATGTGGATAATAACGCCACCAAAGAGGTCTATTTCCTTCACCAGTATCTGGGCATCACAGGGTACTGAATTTAGGCAGATTTTATTCTCAGTTTTTACACGTTCTGCCTTGGATTTATATAGATTTGTAGAGCTGTTCCAGGTAATTGGCAGGACATTAGCTTCAAGCAGCATCTTTATGTCCAGCCTGGGGTTCCCCTCGGGCAGACAGGCCCTGCAAAGAACCACACCAATCACTGGCATAATGATTCCAGAAAAAAGGATTTACATTTATTGCTACATTCCCTTCCTGGAATTTTTTTCTGGGTTCAAGTTGTGCATGTCTACCCAGCAGAAAATGGAGTTCACTCCCTCGCTCAAACAGAGTAAACACCACGAGAGGCACATTCTTTCCCACAAGGCAGAGACACGTTGGCCTGGTAAAAGCACAGCCTGGATGTTCTACCTTCATGGGGAATGTGCATTCTGAGAGCAGTGGGGCGCTGTGAAGGGACGAGCCCTGTCCCCAACTGGGTTCATTCTTAGGGGAGGGAAGATCCAGTGTCCGAGGCCACACCGTGTTGCGGTACTCCCTGAGGCCTTGTAAGGAGAGAGGACACACAGTGATGGGAGGGCCTCGCGTGCCTCCAAGGGGCCTGCTTGACTAGGGACCGGCATGCATACCCCGCCCTGAGAAACACAGCTGCGCATTGAAAGAGGTTTGCATTCCGAGCAGGAAAACCCACGCCGCCTTGCCCCTGCTTCTGCTTTCGTGTATCTTGATTTCAAGAGCAGTTCTGTTGCCCCCTCAAAGCCACCACAGACTTGTGAGGCATGAAACGCTGTCTCCTCAGTGCTCAGACTTCCTCTCCTGCATCACCCCGCTCAGAATTCGTCAGGTGGCATCCTAACTCTTTTTCCCTCTGTAGGCACTAGAAGATTCTGGGTTCCTGGGGTTGAGTCATACCCTGCTTGGCATATTCCGTACTTAGCTCAGGGCCCAGCACGCACTTAACAAGACTCAAAAAGTGGAAACAATTTGTTGCCGGTCTGGGTAACTGAAGCTTTTCAGATTCCTTTTATAGATCTTTCCATTCTTATTTTAGGGCCCAGATACATGATTCCTGGGGGGAAAAAAATCTAATTTAAAAAGATTAGATTTTATATATAAATAACAAAGGGAAATGTTATAAACTGGCTCGGTGGAGTGGCATTCTCACACCAATCTTCTGTCTTCCTTCTATGATCTCAGCTGTTCCTGTGGCTGAGACCCCCTTCGTCTCTCACCAGCCTGTGGACCTCAGAGGCCCCCACTCTCCCATCCCTCTATATCCTGCTGCCAGAATGAATCAGCCAAAGCACCTACCTGATCCAAAAGCATGTGTGTTTCTTAATCGGCTACAGATTAAAGTACAGACTCCAAGAGGAATATATCTTGAAGGCCTTTCACAGCCACCGACTTCCAAAGATTTTCTAAAAAGCACATTTTTCCATCTCTGAAATCAGTTCGTATCTTTTCATCTCTGGCAGCCATGTGGCGGTGGTGCTGTGGTTGCCACAGCCTGGGAACACACGTCAGAATGCACAATGGGTGTCAGCAGCTTAGAGAAAATGCCAGAGACCCAGCAGAGCACCACTGCAAGAAGCAGCACATTGTGAGAGCTCTGGGGGCACAGGGAGCAGCATTGTACCGAATGGACACGAGCCTCAGGATGCTAAAAGCGACAATGCTTCAGGCATCCTCCAACCAACTTATTTTGCTTCTATTTTCTTTCCTCTTACACGTGAGAATGATATACGATATCTAATTCTTTAAAAAGAAAAAAAAGCTCTTTTAATTAAAATAACTAATCTGTGTCACTGTTTAGTTAGCTGGGATTTTTTCTTTCTGAATGGAGTGCGTCTTACAGTGGGTGACGTTTCTTAAATTAAATATATCAATTGAATCATCCTATTAATTTCTCATCTCTCCCTCTATTAACCTATTATAGGAAGCTAATTCCCACCGTTAGTGTTTCCTAGATCAGAGCTACAAGTGTCTGCCCTTATTTAATCCATTTACTGGAATTTTGTTATCACCATTCTACCCTTTCCTTCAATGGCAACTTAAATGTAAGCTCCTCCAAGAACCCTTTCCCAGTTCAGTCCTCTACGGTGACCTCCTCCAGTTCCCCAACTCTCCATTGCGTTTGTGCTTCTGTCTCATTTCAGGTACAATCCATTATTTTGAAATCTTCCCATGACCTAGGCACAAAGGTAGGCCTTTTAGCATATGTCATTCCAGTCGATCATCACAACAACCTTGTGAGGTAGGAATTAGTCTCCATTCTTCAGGTGAGTGTCACCGAGGAACTTCATGTACTTTCCTACAGTTAGAAGGCAGTAAACCCAGATCTTTGGGCCTAAATATGGTCTTATTGTTGGATATCGGCTTCTTTTTCTCCACAGTCTGCCCTGCCCATCTATGTACTGAATACACTATATTGAATTAATTGACTGTGAAACGCAAAATACCATTCAAAACAAAATTTTCCTCATAACAAAATCCCAAATTTATGTGGAAAACAAACTAAAGTATTTCAAAGTCTACTTTATTAGGCTGATATCCTTGTTAAACCTCATTTGTTTAAGAAAAATTGGGATTAGGTTTTATTGTAGGAAAAGAACCATTTAAGCTTAGCCTCAGAAATGCCGTAATTAGTTTTCTTGTTTCTTCTGTTATTTTCTTAAATAATAATGCAGAACCGTTGAAAATTTTACCACGATGCTCAGTTTACATTCGAAATACTAAAATATAAGAAGCAGAATTCTCCTTTCTGCTTGTGGGAACAGCCAGCTATGGAAAACATGAAAAGCATTTCCTTGTGAAGAGGAGAAGAGGACTTGCCTTTTCCCCAACTTAAGAAGCAAGAGCAGGCAGTTTAATCTTGAACTCAAACAGACCTGAATCACAGTTCAGATGCTCCCTGGTTCTGTGCTCTTGGACAAGTTACTTAACCTTGCTGAACATCAATATCCTTATTTGTAAAATAAAGACTAATCAAAACTACATCACAGTGTCATTTTAGGACCATTTGATAATGGTACATAAATGTAAGGCATTATTATCATTATTATTATCATTGTTATTTCTTGATGGAATATTTAGCCATACTGAGGAAGAAATCTGTGATACCATTTGATGTCTGTTTAAAACTAATGAAAACCTCTTCTACTGTGTAGAGAACAGATTAGAAGGGCTCAAAAGTTGGGTAACCAGAAAAAATGGTGGCAAGAGACAATGGTGGCCTGGCCTGTAGCTGGACAATCACAGTGAAGATGTTTCAAGTGTCCACAGCTGAGATGATTTCAGGAGATAGAATCCATGTGATACGATATTAGGTTGGCCGTGAGAAGACATGGTTAACCAGGAATCAAGAATAGACTCGAGGTGTACGGCTTAAGCATCTGGGTAGGTGTGAGTCCCATTAACTGAGTTGGGGAAGACTGAAGGGAAATGGGGTGGAGGTCAGGTTGGGGAGAGGGAGTGGAAGTAAGATAAAATATCAGTTCTAAAACAAAAGTCCACTTTTGGAAATTAATAGCACAGTTTTAAAAATCAGAATTCACATTTTCATCTTAATTTTCATGATTTCTTTATCTCTGTCTGCATCCAAAATGTAGATCTGAGTAGACTCTTTTCTTCTTTTCTTCCTGTGCCACATAGGGAATAGGAAGAATCATAGAGATCTTATCAGTTTGATTTCTTCCCAGAAATTTTTTAGGTTTCGCTTCTCCCTGTTACAATCATTTGTTAATTCAGCAGTTAAGTCAGCCATCATGACTAAATCTAGAAATTCTCCGTATAGTCTTCCCTGCAGAAGTAACAGTTCTGATCCAGGAACGTAGGTCCCCTCAATGGGTTGGCTCTTTGTTCTTGGAGGCAAAGACTCCTTTTAGGGCCTGGAAAGTTTGATTGTATCACCCATTATGCCAAAGCACTTTCCAACCTCCTATCTTCCTCTGTGCCCTCTTAAAATCACTTTCTCAACAAAGCCCACATTGTTTTGTTTGACAAACTCTTTCCTGGTTGATTTATGAACACAAAATCAATTGTTACCTTATGGTCACCATAATCACAGTTGCAATTTCTATTATACATTGCATTTATAGTAATCACCAGTACAAACCTGCATCTGAGTGTCTTAAGCTTCCTCTCCCTGAAATTGTCTGAGCAGAGCCAGTCTCGATGACGATGATGGATGAAAGGTGGAATGGGATGACCCCTAAGTAAACTTTTTTCTCTAAAAGTTTGAGTATTTTATATTTAATATTTTGCAGAAAACCAAAAGTATTTGCTGCTCACATGGCCATTCTAATTTAGTGAAGCTTTATAGTACCACCCACATTTTAGCTGAGCTTACTCATCAGCTGAAAAGCTGAATAAGCAGAAATGGTCTCAGATTTACTAGGAAAGCTCTTGCTGCCATCTTTCAGTGAAAGAGTGCCCTGTGCAGTTGTCTGGCTTATACTGGGAGTGGCTAGTTTTAAATGAACATCTGTTAAGGAGGTAGGGTGCTGCAGTGGAAAAGGCTACAGTCCTCCCTTATTGCCTTCATTCTGGCACTCACTGAATTTTAACAGGACCCCTCACATCTGTGAGTCTTAAACTCCTCGTATGCAAGATAAAAGGATTTAATTAGATCAAGGTTTCTCAACCTCTGCACTATGGACTTTCTGGGGGCTAAACAATTCTTTGTTGTGGGGAACCATCCTGTGCACTACAGGATGTTTAGCAGCATCCCTGGCCTCTACTCACGAGATGTCATTAGTACTCTCTCCCAGGTTCTGACAACCGCAAATGTGGACATGTGTTTGAGGATATAGATAAAGCTGCTTTTGAGCACCTAACAGTTGGAAGTGGGTGACAGATACATATCAGTTCATTATACTATTCTTTCTAGTTTGCATATATTTGACATTCTCTAAAACTTTCCACAACTAAAATAATTCCTAAAAGGAAAGGTTGTGTCAAATAAGCTACCAAAATGTCTAAGAACATTACAGAATGGCACAGAAATGTATTAATATATATTGAAGTCTGGTGAATGTTTAAATCAGCCTGTGACTGAAGGAAAAAAGATTCTAGAGAGAGCTTTTATGTTGTTTTATTTTGGGTGTATGTTTTATTTTTCATTACCATTTGGGTCATTTGCCAATTCACATTAGGGAGCAAAGAGGCTGAATAAAGACCAGTGGACTAAAGCCTTCTGGGGTGCAAAGTAAAAAAAAAAAAAAAAAGAGTTCAGGGTTACCAAGTGACAAGGACTTGCAGACCCAAGATTCTGGAGAAAAGAAAGCCACAGAGAAGCGAGCCCAAAATGTTTACCATTGAGGTATCTGTCAATTCTTGAGTGGTGCATGGGGGCTTAGAGAGTAGGTGGTGCTAGAGGCCAACAAACCAAGTAAAAAGCATCTACTAAGAGGCTAAAAAGCTGAACAGAAATTTGGACAGTCTCATGGTACTGGAAAGACTAAAATTGGAGTTGGGCCTGCTGGAAAGATGAAGCTATTACAAATGTCTCAGAATTTTACTTGAGAGTCACCCCTTAAAGAGCTATTCCTTAAGGGCAAGAGCAAGCAAACAGAAAAATACATGTGCCCCACAAAGCCTACAATCAAAGCAATTGCTGCTTACACTTAGGTGATCGGCCTATATTCCCTCTGCCTGCCAGAAAAATATCAAATCCACTCTGGAGGAAGATAAAATCTTCCAAAGCCCCATATTGGTTTTCATGGATAATATGTGGCATTTAAATTAATAAGTATGCCAGGAAACTGCACCAAATGACTAAAAGGCAAGAGAAAAGAAAAAAAGAAAATACAAAATGGAAACAGACCATAGGTGATCACAATATTTAAGTTGTCAGACACGGATTTTAAAATACCTACAATCAATGGGTTTAAGAAAAAGATGAAAAGACAGATAAATTCTCCAGTGAACTAAAATATACAGAAAAGCACCAAGTGGAAATTCTAGATCTAAAAATAATGTAATACTAAAATTAAGAATAGATGAGTGTAACGATAGATAAGAAAAACCAGAAGAGAGAATTATGCAGCTGTAAGGTACTCAGTAGAACATATCTAGACTAAAGCACATACTAAAAGTAAAAGTGAGATAAAAAAGGGTAAGACTCAAATGGAATGCAGTTAAAATGTCTAAATTGTATAATTGAGATCCTAAAAAAAAAGTGAAAACAGAATGGTGCCGAAGAAATACACAGTCCTGGCCAAGGAGTATCTAAAATGTATGAAAAATATAAAGTCACAGACTCAAGAATCTCTTAAACCCAAACAGGATAAACCTAGGTAGTCATAATAATAAAAATAAAATCTTAAAATCTACCAGAGAAAAAAGACTTTGTAAAAGCAGCAATTTTAATAGAAAGAATGGAAGCCACCAGACAGGAGATGTTTACATTCTGGAGGAAAATACATGTCAACTTAGAATTCCATATCTTTCAGAAATACATAAAATAAAGATTTTTTTACCAACAACAACTGAGGAAATTAATCCCATCAGGACTCTACCAAAAAAAAAATTCTAAAAAGAGTTTATGAGGCAGAATAGAAATAATTTGAGATGGTAACAAGCAAATGTAGGAAGGCATGGATAACCCTAAAAGGAGAGCAGCATGGATAAGTTAAATAAATATTTTCTTTTTAATAATAATAAGAAGGAGGAGGAAAAGAAGGAAAAGAAGGAGGTGGAGGAAGAGGAGGAAGAAGAGGAAGAAGAAGAGGAGGAGGAAGAGGAGGAAGAGGAGAGGAGGAGGAGGAGGAGGAGGAAGAAGAAGAGGAAGAAGAAGATAATGTCTTATGAGCATTCAAATAAATGTAGAATTAAAGGAGATGGCAACGATAACAGAAAGTTTGGGAAAAGATATAAATAGAGCACTGTGAAGTCCTTGCATTACCTGAGAAGTACTAAAAGTACTAATTCAAGGTAGATTCTATCAAATCAAGAATGCATTATAGATATCCACTAAAAGAAGAATTAAAAACATGTAACTTAAAAAGCTAATAGATATTAAATAAAATTTAAAAGTACTAGGCTGATAAAAATAAAAGTAGGCAAGGGGGAAAAAAACAGGAATAAGACCAGTAAAACAGAAAACTAACTGTGAAGTGCTATATTTAAGTTTAACTATGTTAGTAATTACATTAAATGTAGATAGACTAAATAATCCAAATAAAAAAATGGAAAAATAAATCACATAAGAATGTATCTCAACTATAAGAACATAGAAACATTGAATGGAAAAGGATAGGAAAAGACATGTCATGCAAACTCTAATCAAAGAGAAGCTGGTGTTTCTTTACTAAGATCAGATGACAAAATTTTAAGGCGAGAAATAGTACTAGGAATAAAGGAGCCATGTATGACAATAAAATTTTCAGTTCAACAAGATACAAGATAACAATTCCACAAAAATATATCATAAGATAAAATCTGAATGCATTTATTACCGTAGACACGTTATACACCTGTGGAAAAGATCGAACTGCTCCCACGGGTAGCAGTGTCAGTGGATCTCATAGACATGCTGACAAAAGGCCCGAGGCACAAAGGAATCTCATCTAGATAAACTTCAGAAGCGAGCCTGATGGTCATTTTCTGCAGGGTCCCAGTGGGATGCTGGCAATGGCCTTTATACCTTGATACAGATAACGTATGGGTGAGACCACTTTTTAAATATTTAGAGAGATACACACTTAGAATTTCTGTACTTTACTGTGTGTATATGGTTTCTATTGTTTTTAATTTAAAAAGAAAAAATATATATCTTCTCAAGGAATTCTAACATGCCCCAGGTTTGAGGACCACACAACTGTGATACGTGACAGTTGGCTGGTAGTGTGCTTCGAACCGATGGCTGTGTGTGAGGCCCCACCTCCTGGCTGGACTACGTGTGGCCTCGGCGACTCAGGGTATTTTGGACACTTCAGGTACCACTGGGCAGGCAATAAGGATGGAGAACACTTGCCTAAAAGTAGGTCCAGAATCCCACTCCTTCTCTGACCTGTGCTTTATAACCTTCACTTTGACCATAATATTCTTCCTCTAGAAATACTAGAACATACCAAACACATACCCCATTACACCAGTTCCACTTAGCTGAGCCTCAGCTGTTTCCCCTCACAAAACCCAGACCTAGAGGTCTAAGATCTGTAGGTACTAGCACATTCTACCACCTTTATCTTGCCCAAAGCTTTACAGCTAAAAATATCACATTCTTCTCTCCCATCCACTTCGACTCCTTTTCCTTGTCCCTGATCACAGACCCCAATTTCTAATCACTCACATCACTTCGGGAATGAGGAGACACAGCGTGACCTCAATACAGAGTGGTGGTAAGAGTCTCGGCTTCAGACCACAGACACAGGATTTGGTAATTATATAAAGAAATCTAGGGAAAATGCTTCCTTAAGAACAATTTAATACCCTATGGTGCTTATTTTGCAAACCTTAAACAGCTCGGACTAGTGCAGCGATTGGACAGATCTGGCCAGTCTTCAAAGACAGGCTTTCTCTCTCAATCGTTAAGCAAAGAATTCCAGTAGAGCTGGGTCAGTTTCCTACAGCGATGTGACTAATTCACTTGCTGAGGCTTGTACTTGCTGAAGGTACCACTGGGCTTTCTCTCCCTGTGCTGGAGACCAGGGCAGTTCCCTGGAGAAAACTGTGCTTTGTGTTTCTGCTCAGGCTCATTTATTTATTTATTTATTTGTGTTATGATAAATTGCACTGTGTTTGGGGGAATCGAAATGGTACACGTTCAAGTAAAAGCGCAATAGTGCGGAAGAGCACAATTTGGGAAGCAGCTAGAGCATCTGCAGATAAAAGGGGAGAGACAGAAATGACGGAGTTTGAGGAAGAATTGGTTTCCTCTTCGTCATCTGAACAAACAGAAATGAACCTTCTCAGATCCATTACGAGAGATGAAGCTTTGATAACATTCAAGTTCGAAGCAGTTGGGCGTGATGGATAGGTTTCCAGACCCCTCCAGAGAGGAGCATTGCGGCCTGAGTAGATGATTTGTCTTTCTGTGCCTCGGCTTTCAAATTTGCAGAAATGCGGTGATACGCGTAGAAATAACCTACACAGAGGGCTTCTAGGAGCCAATCAGTGTTCTAAGCACTTCACATATACTTAACCATCACAATGAGGTGAGCGCTATATCATCATCACCTCTATTTAACAGATAAAGAAACTGAGGCACAGAAGAGCTGACATGTCCACAGTCACACGGCTAGTAAGTGGCAATGAGAGGATTCAAATCTAGGACGCTTGGCTCAGTGTCTGCGCTCTCCTAAGCATTAAATTCTAATGCTTCTCTCTTAGTCTGTCACTTCACTTAAAGTGCCCTCTGGGCCCTCGTTGTCATCAGGATAAATCCCAACGCCACGACACAGAAGAGATGACCTTTCCCAGTAGAGGTTCTACCTCTACACTCTTTCCTCTTCAGACCTTGAGCCACCTGAGCACCTCAGCCACTGGCCACACAGGGGTCTCCCATCATGTGTTCCCCAAACATCACAGGTGGCCCTGTAAGCCCTGGGCTCTGCTCTCGCTCCTCCCTCTGCCTGCAATGCTCTCCTCCCTTCACTGACTACCACCCCTCATGAGCTGCTTTCTGGTCTCCTATGCTTCCTGTGAGTCCCTGGAAAACTGTATTAGCTCTCAAGAGTTACCTGGACACAGGTAAGTCACTCACTTTATATGTTCCCATACAACTAAACATGCATCGTAGAACTATTTGATGTATGGATCTGCCTGGATCAAAGATTGCTGCTTTCTCTGCCGGTCCAAGGAATCAGTGATACTCCCCAGAGCACTGAGTTAAAAAGGATTCTGGGGTCATGTTTGAGTCTAAAAGGAGAATGTTAAGTGGAGACTTCATAAGGGCGAGGACCTTATCTGACATTTACACCCTGGTATCTCCAATGCCCGGCTCAATCTGAGTACACTCGAACAATAGCTGCAAATGAATGATAAATGAACGTTTGCTGTAGTAAGGGAGGTGAAAGTGGTGACATTAAGTGTGACATACTTTACATCCCTCTGGTAGTCTTTGATCTCTTAAGGGCAGAGAACACATCTTACTCATCTTAGCATCTTTGGGCCTCACTTACTTCATTAGAGAAAATATTATTTCTATGTAAATACATAGTTGAGAGACGCACCTTCGAGCTCAAAGAGTCTATACTGATGCAAGACATGGAAGAGGAAAACCCAGCCACGTGACTCATTCTCTCCTCTGTCTGTAATGAGCCACATGGAACATCACACGAAGTAATGTTTCACTGATGTGTGGTCTCTTACCCCGGCAGCATCTACCCAAAAGTTAGAATAAAGATGGAGATACCTGCTACCCAAGCGGCCGGGAGGTTGAAGACATGCTCTGCATTTACTGTTTTCTCCTCCAAACCTCAGGAATATCATCTCCCTGACTTGTTTACTATCGTACCTCCTTTCCTGGTGGGCCCAGGATTTATCTCCCCCCAAAAAGACCCTCTCTAGGTCCTGTGGATTGGAAGAATCATTCATTAACTGTGATTTTAAATTCCTTTTCCAAATTGTTATATGACAAGGAGAGGAAGTTTAGTCCTGAAAAGGATTACTATTTTTTAAAACAATGAACCAGGGACAGGTGGAAAGTTCCCCTTGAGAGGCCAACCTGACATGCCTGTCTCCTGTTCAAAGACATACTGTCCACCTACCAGCTGACCTCGGGTCCTACTCGGTGGAAGGCATAGAAGGGCCAAGTGCAGGTGGCTGCCTCCGAATGGTGCCTGTGGTGTGACTGGTGGGACAGACAAGCCCGTGCCCTCTGAACGAGCTCTATTTTCAGACCTCCTCCTTGAGAAGATATGACAAATAAAAGTTTTGCTCTTCGAAGAAAAAAGAAGTGGAGCGTGATATCTTATTTGTTTTAATTGACCTGAATTGAAACAAATTAACTTAAAAATGTTTCAGTGGCATTCTTTGAGATGTTCTGGAATGTCTGAGGTGTCATAAAACCAATGATAGCTTGGCCAGGGAGAGCATTTCTTCTTTTCTGGTCTCGCTCATTATGAGGTCTGGAGCAGAGCTTGTCTGGTAGAACTTTCTGTGACAGTGGCATTTCTCTACATTTGTGCTATCAATTTGCCAGATGTGGATACGAAGCATTTGAAATGTAGTAGGAATTGGGTGTCAGGAGCTGTACCTGTGACCAAGAGAAGCCACAGAGCCCCACCTACTTTTAACTATTTTCCTGGACTATCCTGAACCCCTGGGCACCTGCTACCCTCCTCTTCAACACTAAATATTACCCAAAGAGGCATCCTCACCCTTACCAGCCTCACCGCTGACTTGCTCTGCACTTTATGTTGTTAGGATCCTTTTTTCCCTCCCTAGGGTCCCTGAAACTAGCCCAAGAAATAATTGCATCCAAGTTCCTCATTTAATAGAAGCGGGTAATGAGACACAGAGTTACTCACTTGCTTCCATCCTCACAAGAAGTTAATGCTCCCCATCAAAGTTCTACCCTTTTTACTCGAGGTTCATTTCTAGGGCCCCTTTTCCATGTGAGGCTTTTTCTGATTGTCTTTATGCCCATTGATAATTACCCTACCGTGAATTCTCTAGCATGCAGCCAAGAGCACCCATTTTGGCTCAAAGTCTTGCATTATTTCATTTCTTAACAAGAAATGTAGAAGAAAATAGGAACCATTTTTTAAACTGTCTTTCCCACACAATGCTGTGTGTCAGAGTACATGCTCAATACTATTGAAAAGAGGAAAATAGCAGAGCTTGTCCTGACTCTTCAGAGAATAACATGGACCCTAAAAAATAGAGTAGGGCAGTCACATCAATCTTCATCTCAGATAAGCTGGAGAAGAGAAATGCACGCTTAATTTTTCTTTGTGTTTAAATGGCCACTTTTGATAGACTATGCCCAAGCCCAGATTTAAAAATTAAAATTACTTTTAATATATGAGTCAGTCAATTTAACTTGGCAGGTATTTATTAAATTCAAAGACCTTATACTGTAGTTAAAGGACAATACTTTCTCACAGGAAGGGGATTGAGATTAATGTGACAGCATATAATTTAATTCCAGCACGTACTGAATGCCCACCGTGAGTCAAAAGATGTGTAGCTCAGAGCTATTCGAGGTTGGTGGTAGCCACAGTTACTGAGGGTGACTTTTCTAACGTGCTGAGAATTGAAATAGGCTTTATGCGACTGTAGAAAATAGCAAGGCTGCTAGGAGGAGGAGGAAAAGGAGAAGCTGCTGAGTCTGGGGATTAGCTGAGCGATGGTGCCAATGTGGACGTGTGTGGGCCCTGTGTGGACTTGGGCCAGGGTTGAGGCTGACCGAGAGGGTGTGGGTGTTCCATGGTTCAGGAGGTTGCCTCGACCAGCTGTGATGGGAGCATGAGAACGGACTTGACTGCTCAGGCCATGGGGAAGCACCCTGAATTTCTGAGCAGTGTCGGAACGTGTCGAGGAGTCAGTGATGCATAGAGTAGAGGAAGAACACACTCATCCAGGAATTGATGCAGGCTCTCATGATGGTGGTGTGGTGGCAACAAAGAAGAAGAGATCAGCCCATTTTAAGAATAATCGTCAGGATAATCTAAGGATACATTGTTTTATGGGCAGGAAGAGTGTTAGGGGAGAATTGAGGGATGCTTCCAAGCTTGGAGACGGGGAGGATGGACAGATGTTCGACTGACGCGTAAGAATCACGAGAGGGGCGAGGAGTTCATGTGGTGAGAACAGGGTATTTTCAGTGTGGCAGGATAATGGACTTTCCTGGGGATGCAGAATGAATTTCAAAATAGGGAACTGGAACTAGAATTCAGAGCGAGGGTGAAAACAATGCCTTTCAGATCAAAAGAAACTACATCCCCTCTCCTCCCAACCACACGTTCATTTCTCATGATAAGAAACATGGGAGTCCAGGACAGGGCTGAATTAGAACATGTTTGGACCGAAGCCGTTATCTACACGGTCTCCAAGTTACCTTCCCAGGGCTTTATGGGTGGCTCGAAGTCAGACGATTGGTTAGTCGCTGTATGAACTGTCCGTGAGCACAGTCTGTCTGATCTGGGAACCAGACCTTAGCAGAGAGTAAGAGGTTTTGTGTCACGTGCACAAATCAAAGGGGAGACCAAGGGCTGAAGAGTGATCACTGAAGAGTGAAGAGAAGGGCTTTACTTCGCTCACATCCCCAGCTTTCACATGTGAATTCTAATAAAGTAATCCACGTCCCTCAGTTCTCACATATCAGAAAAGGGAACACATAGGTAACCAACTCTAGTCCCACTTGAGCCCTCGCCACCGGAATTCCTGGACTCCACACCCCAGTCCCTCCCCCACTGCCCACCACACACACACAACCTCCCCTCTCCTGCTAGTGTTACGGTTACATGCTCCTTCCTCCATGGCTGCCACCGACGTCCTCCTCCAGAGGAAAAGGGGTACCTCTTTGCCACCGCCTCAACCATAATGTTGTCACTCCAAAGCCAAGGCACGTGCCTCTGATGTTTGCCATATTGGTGTCACCCAAGTTCTTTCCTGGCCCATGGCCCATGGAATTTCTTACGGGCAGACTATTTGGATCACCAAGCTCTGCCTTTGCTCTAAGTGACCAGAGCTGACTTTCTGGGAAACCCCAGCCATGGCCCATGCCTCACTGGGGACACTTCCAGCTCGTCACAGCCCCTTTTGCTTTTTATGTTTCTGTCCACACTGTTCTAGCTGATACAAAAGAAGACCTTGCTAGTGTCCAGTGTTATAGTTTATTTTAGACCTCCAAGCAAAGGCCACAGTACCTTAGCTCTTCAATACTAAGTGTCTATTCCTTAATCTAAGTCACCTTTTCAGATTCTAACAAGAAACTTAAAATCTCACATAAGTGAAAAATCACATCGGTGATATCATTCTGCGCTATTCTCAAGGACTTTCCTCTCCTGTCACCGCCCCTGGGTAGAGCTCCGAAACCAGGTCCTCTCTGTGTTTGGGGCAATTTTCCTGCTTAGTTAAGGGCATGCTCTGTGGGGGAGCATGTCTGTTGTCAGCATTTTCATCCGCAAGGCCTACTCTCAGATTGGATGTGTGCAGCCACCTACCCCACCCAGAGACTCAAGGACTTCATTTATGAACAGAATCATGGGAGGCCCAGCTTCACCTGTCATGTTATGCTAGGGTTCTGTGGAGGAAACACACACACACACACACACACACACACACACACACTATATTCACAGCAATTAGAGTAACAATAATCAGAGACTCTACGAAAGGCAAATGCTTTCTTTCAGTAACAAGGACCATGTGTTTCAGGAAATGTAACCAGCAATTATACAGGATTATTTGACTGAAGCCAGTTGCCTAATCTCATGTACAACATATCCCATTTTCTTTGAAATCCCTGCAAGAAACTGGAAGTTAGTTTAAGATAATCAGTGTCAAAATAAAGATTAAATCATAATACATTACCCTGGTGGAGTCCCAAAATTCCTTGGTCAGGACTTTCAATCATTTCCAGCCATTTATAAAAGACAAAACACGGCTACTTTGATAAACCTGCTGATCGTTTCAAGCTGGTCTCTATGAGCATAAAAATGATCCTGGTTCCAAAATATTATCTGATAGCTTAAAGGGCCCATTTTTTTTTTTACTGCCAGTAAAATAATAGCTTGGAAGGAAGCAGAGGAAAAATAAATCCAAACCGTCAGTTATCAGAATAAGTTGGACCTCATCGTCTCTCTGAGAGTATGACTGATTTAGCTAATAATCTTTTAGGAAGTGCATCAAAATGCAGCAGGAGTGAATTTTTATCTTTTCCTCTGATGTTGTATGAATAGTAAAAAATAGAAAATCCCTGAGACAAAAAGTATAATTCACCTATTGTCGTTTGCTGCCAATCAGAAACAGAAAGTTCTCTCCTAGATTGTGATAGCAATTTTTCATAAGCACAGCATATCTATATAGGTAAAACAGCTGGCTCATGCTCAGAATTTAGACCTTAGCAAGACTTTTAAGTGCTAATTTTACTTAAAAGGTCACAGCTTTAAATATTGTTCAGAGAACCTGCAGGGAGAGGTAGCAGAGAAGAGCGGGGAGGAAAAAGGGAGTTGACCGGTCAAGGGTACGGAAGACTCCACGATACCAATGGGACCATCAAGACACATACTGGTGAGATTCAGACAACTTCTGTAGAGCAATTGTATTGTGCAAATTAAAGGCAGATGCTTTTGCCGTCGTCGCTGGGAGAAAGAATAGAGAACACTAGCTTCGTAGCTACTTTGAATCTGTGACATTTTTATTCTTGCAAAGACATTATTTTTTTTTAATCCCTGAAGCCTCTAGAAGATTGCTCACACACTCCACACATTTCACCAAGAAATGTATGTAATTCTGATCTTGTTGCCCTTGTACAGACTATTCCCAACAAGGACGAGGTCAAGTCAAACCCGCTGCACAGCTTGGCAGATCACTCATCACTCGCTACCATTTTCCTAGTTTTTCCTTCCGTGGTTCCACCTATTCTCATCATATGCCCTCCACTCCAACCATGTAATCATGCTCATGGGTCCCGGCCCAAGCAATGCTCTCTTTCACATCGGTGTGCACTCCAGTGTGGTTCTCTTCACCTGAACATATCCCGTACCCTACAGGCAGGGCACAGGGGTCCCTCCAACAACCAGCCAGTTGTTGGATCTTGCTAAGTTCCTTTTGCACAGTCCAGTCAAGTAGAACCATTTCCCCATGATGGACCAACCCCAGCACTGCACGTACAGCCAGACTTACAAAGTGATGCTCTCCCAAGTCAATTCCTTGGCCCCCAACCTGGGGACACTGGAGCTTGTCTGGGCTCTGTGGGGCATCACTATCAAGATGATGAGCATACTGATGACAATGAGAACAACCAAAGTGGTATCAACACCCTTTGGATATTTCATAGTCTGTCCTCCAAAAAGTGAAAAAAAACCCTGTTAAAAGGCACAATGCGAAGTATCAGAATTAACTCTCCCCCCAAAGTTTAATGGATGTCTTTTATATCATGTGACGTTACCTTAACTTCCAAGGCCACCTAGCAGAAATGGCCACAGTTTAGTTGGATTCATTCTGGGGGAGCTTATATAATTAATTATTCTCCATAGACGATCAGACTTTGAGTCAGTGTTCGACAGGAGTTGAAGATGTGGCTCCTTAGATGTTTTTAAGAGAGGTCTAATTAAAGGAATAAGGTGAAGAACACCGAACGCCTGGTGTAGATCTGAAGAGCAGACACAGCAGGAGACTGCAGGCAGGTAGAGTCACCTGAAGGGCAGCAGGGGGATGGGGGACAGAGGACCCGGGACAGCTCCCTGAGGGCTGCTTTCTCCTGGTCGGTGGAGTGACAGGATGAAAACAGTGGGAAGTGTGAGTTATGGAGAGGGAAGGTCACTCTCCACTCTGCTCTGCTAATGAGTCATGGAGATAACAGAACCGAAGCAGCTTTCTCAGGGCAATTTCTCATGAATTGGGTAATTAGCTTTATTGACTATCACTGGATATAAATTCCCTTTCTGAACACTCCTGGAAATGTCTAAATTATAAGACAAGCACCATTATCATAAAATTCTATTAAGTTTAACTAACAGAGCTCACTTTTGAAAGAGGTCAAACACTAAGTGCCTCGGGGTCGTTGAGAGACACAGATTGAAATCTTCCTTCACTGCCCACTTTATAGATGTTATGCGGTAACTACAAGGAGAAAAAGAAAGCTAGACCTCTCCCATGCATGTTCGGATTTAAACCCCGTACTGATTCTATGACACAGGTTTTGCCATTGGCTGTATATTGAGAATAAAAAGAAGCATGGAAGGGTTAAGTAACCTGCCCAAAGTACGCAGGCCAGAGGACATTCCTGATTTCAGAGTCTGCGCCATTAACTGTTGAGCAACTGCCTCTCCAGTCACACAGGTTGAAGGGTGTGCTGGCCTTGGTGACAGCCTCCTGGCCTCCTGGGTCCCCCACTGCTAAATACTGTGACCAGAGGCTCCCTGAAGCTCACCACTGCCTCAGATCTCACTCTGATGCTGCCCACGCTGAGGCTTGGCGTCAGGTAGAAAACGTTCTGATTTGCTCCCAGCACAACTGCCATCTCTCAGTCACCTTCCAGGAAGCCATGGACAAGCTGTCACTGCAGGCTGCCAGGCCTACCTCTCTCAGCCTCCGAACCCACTTCGCTTACTCATTGTGAAATCAGTGGGGAGAACTCAATTCTTTTTTTTCTTTACCCATCCCCCATGTATTTTTTTTAATTTTTATTTATTTATTTATTTATTGCATATCCTCATCTTTCTTTTCATCACACAAAATGTCTCCTTGGATTTCTTTTCTCAGACAGCCCTTGAGGTCTCTCAAGTACGTCCCTGTATAATTCCATAGTGTGTATCTAAGTTGTCCTCCTGCATGTTTAAACAATAACCTGCTTTCCTAAACAATTTTCATATTCCCCATATAAAATTTGAACACTATATTTAATAAAGGTAGAAAGAGTACTAAGAAACTTGTCATGTATGAGGCACTGTCTTCTGTCAGAAATCCTCCTAGACAATCTACCTATCAAGATCACAGGGGAGGGTAAATGAAACAATGTTTGCAGTTTCTATTATTTTCATTTTACTTATTAAGAAAGAGACATCCAGAGAATTGAAGCCACTAATCCAGTTCACACAACTGAGAAATTATGGCACACAAAAGAAATGAAACCCAAGTCAGCTTCCCTCCAAACCCATGTTCTTATCATGACAGCTGTACTTCTCATACCTTAGTGAGCACAAGCATCACCTAGGCTCCTGATAAAAGGAAGATCCTGATTCACAGGGTCTGGAGTGGGGCCCGAGATTCTGCATTCATGATGAGTTTCTGGGCACAAAGCGGCTGTTGGTTTACAGACCACAAGTTGAGCAGACAGACACTACAGAGTTTAGCTAAACTTCCCTTCACGGTGAAAAGGCTATCTTCAGTTCAATCTCTTCTAAATGCCACAAATCCCATGTTGTAAGTCAAAATGAATGCACATGGACTTGGTGGAAAGACTTCCTAAAGTGGGCTCTGTGGATCATCTGCACAGAATTCCCTGGAGTGCCTTTTCCATGCGACTTTCTGGGCATCATCTTGGCTCCTCTGGACCAAAATCACTGGCGGCAGGACCTGAGAAGCTGCACTTCTGGCAAGCTCCTTATAATGCACAGTCAAGTTTGAAAGTAACTAGAGTAGCTTCAGCACTGAATGAGTGGGAGAGAGATGGTGATCAGGGAGGCTTACTGAGAAAGATCTGTAGACAAAGGGGCCTGAATGACATCTCCCTGAAGGCAAAACACAGCTTTTTCCCAGTGTAAAAGTGGGGTTAAAACTGAAAGGGTGAGTCATAAGTTTTAGAGTTGAAAGAAGGCCAACAGACTAGGTATTGACAGACAGATCACCTAGGAGACCTCAAGAAGGAGATTGTTCTTTGCTCTTTATGAAAAAGGTGTCACAGCCTCTTTACCCCTTGGATAAAACCTTGATGGATATTAAATATCGAATAGATATAGTACACTCTCAGTGTTCTCTTGGCAGTAACTGTAGAGAAGAAGAACAAATAAAAATAAGCTCTTGTTTATAAAGCATTTTCACCTTGTGTGTTAACACCCATGACATAATCTGCTCACGTACACTGTCTCAGAGGGTGAGTAAAGGCAAGAATTATTCATTCTAGCTCACAAGGGAGCATACCAGGCCCCAGAAATTGGTAGTAACCCTTGGGCCAAACCTCCAGCTTCCAATATCATGACCGTACTTTCCAACTAGTCCCAGAGCTCCCAGACATGGCCATGCCACAAAACCACCAAGGAGGCCCCACTCTCAGCCCACTGAGTCAGAACTTTTGGGAGGGAGCCAGGTGATATGTATTTTCAAAAACAACACCACAGGCGATTCTTACACATCAATCTATGAAACCATGTTTAGGAACCACTCAACTCGATTATGTGATGGTAAAGAGCTTCTTATGACTCAAAGATTGTCACCTATTAGGAGAAGAAGTAAAGGTTTGGGGAGTCTGAGACCCCTCTTGAAGATCTTAATGGTAGCAGGCACAGAATATTAGCTTAGAAGTAAGGTTTCATAACTCCATAACTCCTCGGAAGTTTTAAGAGATCTCCTTTTGAAAAACTGGTCAAAAGAAAACATTTCTCAGAACCTAATGATTTTGTTAGCAAGCCTTTCAAGGTTAAGGGACAAATTTAAATTTTTATAACTATAAGATATGGGAAAAGTGGAAGATGATGCTACAGTGCTAGATTCGAGATTTGCTCTTGGTTTAAGTCCTTAAGAGCTGTGTGGCTTTGCCTGAGTCAACACATCTCTGAGATTTTCAGCCACCTTCTCTCCAGAATGTAAAAATGTGGGGGAAAGATGAAAAAAAGATGAGTAAAAGCACACGATACATAATAGGGGCTTTTTACTTATTAGTTGCACTGAATCTGAGAGTCCTCAGATGAGTGGGTTGGAGATAAGGAACAGGAAGGGGGGACCCATGGCTGCTAGCCAGGCCCTAAGTAGCTCAGACTCTATGATCTCGCCCTCTGTTAGCGGGTCTGGCCTTCCAAATTGACAGATGGGACAACAAGATGAGCAGTGCGATTAAGGAGTTGCCAGAAAGTTCTTCAGGGATACAATGCCCAAAATTTTATCGTTTTGCTAGAGACTGCCCCTCAGAACTTCCTTTCTTGTGCTTCTCTTTGAAAAGTGAAAAAGCCCTGATGAGTTGACTTTATTCTACATTTTAATTGTCTGTTCTTCTGGGCCAGAGAAACCACAAGACCATGTGTGTGGGTGGAGTGAGTGTAGGGGTATAGGGACCATGGAGAACACATGCGACAAGAAAGAGGCACAGGAAAGAGAGGTGACGGGTGTCAAGTCCAAGTTCTGCCTGCTTCATGTCTAACCCGCCACAGATTTGGCAATATCGTGTAGTGAGATGAACGTGGCGTGGCCACTAAAGGCAAGAGGTTTGTGGCCAGAAGAAATCTGAGCCCAACCCCCCTGAATACAAAACACACACAGAAGTCAGGCTCTATGTTGTTTCCCATTCTCCTGTTTGACCCCCAACACAAATCATCAGCATAGACAGATGTGAGGGAGTAATTACTCCAGCCAAATCTAAAATTGTTTCCACTCTGTGTAATCCTCACTGTGAAAAAGGACTCAGAACTGACACTGAGAACGGTGCCATCTAAATGCCATGGACACAAGGTAAGAATTGTGGAGGAAAGCTTGGCTCATGGAAGGGATTGGAGAAACCGAGAAGTATTCAAAGGGAAGAGTGTGTGGCAAGGAGGTAGATAGGACTGTCCACAGGACACATCCAGCTCCTCCTAGCCCCAAAGCAGCAGGGGCTGGAGGTGGAGGCACCTGTTGCAAAGGTGGTGAGAAGCAAAAGATGAACGTCTCTGGGGAAGAGCGCCAAGGTGAGTACGGAAAGCAGCCAGAGGAAGAGCTCACTCCCAGCATCTTCCCGGGGCACGGAGCATGCTTCATAAAGCATGGCCGCCCCACCGTGGTCATGCCAGATGGAGAAGAGGGCATCGCCCATGCTCACTTTGCTTTGGAAGATAAATTCTTCCATGTAGCAGCAGGAATCTCAGCGTGCTGAGCCTCTGGGTCTGGTTCTCTTCCTGCCCCCAGGAGACAAAGCCCTTGGAATAGACAACACCTAAGGTCAAATCTGGTTAAAGTTTTCCCTGAAGTTTCCCCTCTCCTTTTGTCTGGGCCTGTACTGTTTGATAAGGACCCTCCACCGTTTCTGAGTGCAATTTCCTTAACCCCCAGACTGGAACAAAGGGAGAATCATCTAACATGGTAAGGCTGACCAGGTCAAAGAAAACATACAGGTTAAGAATTAGTGCCCTTGGGCCGCAGCCACAATCTGCTGTCTCATGAGCGTCATTGACTGACAGTCCCAGGTGCTGCACCTCCAGACCTATCACAGCATTCACAGCCTGTTCCCAGGGCTGCTCCAGCCAGCAATGCCCTAATGCAGGGTTCCTCCTGCAAGACAAGGGACTCCTCTAATGGTGACTTTGGCTAAAGGACTCTCCATCTGCCTCCCAAAAACATTCTTAGAGCTCTGCTGTAGAACCTACCTGTCCTTCCTTCTCCCTCCTGCACAGGTGTCAGATCTCATGATGAGAGGCCTTTCCCACTCTCTCCTGCTCCCCATCCTTTTTCCTTCTGGTCATTTTCCTGAAAAACCTTTTGAATGTCTACTCCTTTCTTGGAGAGTGCTGAGCAGAGAACCTGAACTAACCCACACGTGAAATTAAAAATGTTAGAAAATCATCAACTTGTGAAGAAACCTGCATTGATATAAAAGGGCTAACCCAACACCAGGCAAGATTACATTCTGAAGTTACATGTAATTGCTTTAAATATTTCGAATGTAGACAAGAGAAACATGCTGAATAGCAGAACTTGTCAATCCGGTAAACTTAAAGCCTGGCTTGCTTTTGCAGAACTTGGGGGAAAAGGATAGATTTAAAATTTAGAGACTAGACCCAAGAGAGACAATATATGCACTATAAAAAAAAAAATCTAGAGAAGATTAAAGCGACAAGGACGAACTGATGATTAAAGAAATAAAAAAGACAATTTTTCCTGATTCCCTAAAATTAAAGGTGCCACCTTCTTGCTCGAAATTCTACAATACAAGCAGCACCAGAAACAAGAGGAGCTATATGCCATGTTCTCAATTGCCTGAGGGCTCTAGAAAGAAGTGGTCCTAGAAAACTCTACCATGAGCTCCAACTTCTGCCATTTATGTTGTCAGCTTAGGAGCAGAGGGCAAGACTTGAAGAGCTAGATTAAGTTACAGTTTTTGACTGCTTATTCTAAAAGGCTGGATGCCAGCTGTAATGTTGATAAAAAACCTAGTCTGAAGTCATCTATTAAGTGACACAATGTGACCATCAGGGACAGGCCGCCGACTCACACGGAGACCCGTGATTGCGACGTGATGTGCTATAATCTCGATAAGTCTGGCAGGTTGGAGGCTGTGATTTTATACCGATCCCTTACAAACAGTTTCGTATTTTTTCAACTTTACATCACAACTCAAAGGGTATCTTTTAGTTGCCCCTCTGAGAAGGATTTGTTAATTGGACTAGAACACGTGACTGATTCCTAAGAGGTAAGTCAAAGTGTTCGGTAGTGAAGATGTCAGCATCACATCTGGCTCAGCTCTGTTCGGCCTGCATGGCCATTGGTGTCCTTAGCGTCACATCTCAATCTGCCTTAAAGTGGGATCCCACATCATATCAAGAAGAGATGATGGATTCAGTATCATCTGCTTCCAAAAGAGAGAGATCTGGCTGTTAATCATCAGTGTCTTCATTGCTCGTGTTTTACGCTCAAGTGGAACCGCATGCCTTTATGGGCAGAGGGACAGGAGTCAGCGAACAGACTGCAATTTCAGGCTATTATGCTCTAGCTATTGCCAGTAGCCATGAATTCAAAAATTATATTATCATATGTATATCTCATTTCATACACCATCATACCCATGATCATTATGCTAATGGCTTTGGATTCTGATCTTAATAAATTAATTTAACCACTCTCTCTTTATAAGGTACATTAAAATCCCATACTATTTGGTTTGAGACATATGCGATTATTTTCTAATGAATCAAATCTTCTAATTAATAAAAAGCTATCACCGTGTAGATACATTATACAGACATGACTAATTTTCAAAGAATTAGATCAAAATTGATTCAACGCTAAAATAATCCTGAAAAATGTAATACCTTAGACTCACATGCATTGTTCTAGTATAAATTTTTAGAGTCAATTTATTTAATGTTAACAAATCTCGAAATAATTTACTTTAATCATGTTTACTTTGTCAAAATTTATTAAATTTGGATCTTTAAGAAGGAGAAGGAGGAAGAGAGTTGAAGGAAGTATTTTATGATTTATTAAAATGTGAATACTAGCTACCCCTTTCCATGTGTAGAAAAAAATGGGAAGTAAAAAAGAGTACCAGAATTAGAGTATACGAAAATTCTTCATGTGCCATGTCTCTATGATTGCCAGACCAGCCCACAGAATTTCAAAAAAGCAAAAATGATTCACTGGAGAAAAATAAATCAGGCTCTCTCCCGATAGTACATACTAGAAGAGATGCTATCGTTGCTACAGGAGTGATCAGAAGGATGGTTCGATCAGGGTGAGCCCCCAAAGTTAACGACAGAAACGTTCCCGCTATCACTCCCTCCAATTGGTCAGTTCCGGGACTGTACCACGAAACATAGTTTGAATATCACACCTGCATTTGAAGAGGGTTGAGGCCGTTGACAAAACTAGGCAAAAGCAGTTTTCCACTTTGCCAAAGCTGTCAGTGAGATGTTTTCAGCTGCAAGTGACAGCCAACTTGAGCTGGATGAGATTATAATCTAGAGGACGGTAAACTGCCATTTGCCTGCTTTTCCCTCTCTTCTGGCCTCATCCGTATGCCAGCTCCCTTTAGGCTCTTAACAAGATGACTACAACAGCATCATCAAGGAGAAAAACCATTTATTTCTTAGGCCCTTTCTAAATGTGACAAAACTTTCCTTAAATACTCAAATAACCTTCCACTGGAGTCTCTTTAACCCGCATTGGGGCCCCATACACATTGCTAAAGCAATCTTATGGTCATTGATTGGCATAAACCTACATTTCTGAACCAACTCCTAGAAAAGACAGTGGCGTTAGACCAATGATTCTCACACTTGTGTGTGCCCTAGAGTCTCTTGGAGGGCTTGGCCCCCTAAGTTTGTGATTCGGTAGGTCTGAGGCGGGGAACAGAGAATTTGCATTTCAAAAATTATAGTTTTAGAAAAAAAAAACGTAGTTTCTTTCAGGTCATACTTATGTTTCTAGCTGCATGATCACTATTTGAAAAGCTCTGGATGACACCAATCGGGAATGCTGATTATGGTTCAGAGTGGAAGTCTGCAATTCTAACAAACTCCAGGCTGATGCTGATGCTACTGGTCCACAGGTCTCTCACTGAGCTCAGCCTAAAAGTCCTCCTCACACTCTCTCCTCCCTGGTTATGTTTATTCCCCTTTCCCAAGCACACTCTTCACCCCCAACCCTATGGCCAGGATGCATTTGTGGGTGAGTATTTCCTCCTCCTGAAGAATAAAGAGAGCAGCCATTTCAGTGCACCTGGGAGTAACCAACCGAGGGAAAACTACACTAGACAACCCTGAGACCCATGTTTGATGGGTATATTACTCTCTAGAGTGAGCTCTGAGTTCAGGTGAAGGGGAGGCAAAGATGCATCAATATGGCTCTAGGGTCCAGGCATCTTGGACTGAGGTAACATCTTCCTGGCTGAATACTTGATGCCAGGTTAACCAGTGAGACTTTTATCCAAAGATCAGTATAATTGTAAGTGAGCTGAGGAAACCTTTTCATTCCAATGGCATTCTTTGTTAAAAAAAAAAAAAAAAAAAAAAAGCTTCTAGCACAGTACAGTGAACACTGCAATTTATTACAAAAATATTATGATGTGAGTGATCTCTTCACTGGTCCTGGTCTGGGAGGAAAACATGTCAGCTGGGAGGGATGTGGAAATTCATCACTGTCCTCAGCCTTCCCTTTGGTCCATTCTTTGTTTAAAATGTTTTGTTTAGAAGCTTTAGGAGACAGTGGAAATGAATCACCTCCAAGTTCTCCATGTCGGCGATGTATTATACTCATGAGAAATGATCACATCTGAGGCGGAGGGGAGGGTCAGTGCAGGTAATCAAGGTGCAATTACAGTGTTAGACCCAACAGTGTTGGGCCAGGCCAGCTGATGGATGACTTTTCTGAAGGAGAACAGGGTAAGAGCACTTGGCAGCAACGGTGAAGGCTGCCTTCCGATCTTCAAACATCACACTGGACTTACTCAGGGAAGCCAAGTGCTTCTCTGAGGCCACTTCAACCATGCGGCGTGCTAAAGCAATCACTTACTAAATGGTGCAGGTCAAAGAAAGAGAAAAATAAACCTCGAGGAGACCTGGTTAGTGTACCCTTTGGACTGCCTCCAGCAGTTCAAGAAACCCCAAGAGCAAGAGGAAATGGAAATAGAGGAAGTGGATGCTGGCTGATGACACACGTTGAGCAAAAAGGCGTTCAATGTCTTGGCCCAGTACCTGCTGTTGAAGAGTTAGCAGAGAGGTCAGATGTCTGGGTCTATGGCTTACAATCACCGAACAGTGGGAAGGGCTGCAGAGTTGACTGTGCACATGAAACAAAAGGAGAGAGAAAGGCGAAGGGAAAGAATGTGAGGGGAAGAGGTGTGGATGTTGATAGCCAGGATGGGAGCTTGGGTGGGACAGCCTCTAGGGATTTTCTGCTTAAATAGTTGGTGGTGGGAGAGGGTGCATTTCATATCTTGAGTGACTGCCATCAATTCTGCATTTGGAGAGCTTAATCTCAGTGGAAAATCACAGTCTCACGAATGGCCTTATTGAATGTGAAAGACAAGGCTATGCCATAATCTGAGAGAAGAAGCTGTAAGGCAAAGCGAAGATAAATCACTCTGCTTCATAGTGAAATGGGAATCTTGGCTGTTTAACAGGAAATGAAGGCCTGGGGTTTGAGAGAGGAGATAAGAGACAGCTCTGACGAGGGAACACAGGGTGTCAGCACAGAGTGGGAAGCCAGGTCCCAACTGAAAGTTGCCTGTGGGTTAGAGAGGAACAGTGACTCTTGACAACTCAACTAGG
This sequence comes from Cynopterus sphinx, assembly GCA_030015415.1. Taxonomy (NCBI): domain Eukaryota; kingdom Metazoa; phylum Chordata; class Mammalia; order Chiroptera; family Pteropodidae; genus Cynopterus; species Cynopterus sphinx. Next base: position 5,715,332 of record CM057391.1, read on the forward strand.
CGTTGCTTCCTGTCCTGTGCTGTAATTTCCCTGCCATCCTGAAATATTTTCAGTAAAAGTCAATTAGACACAACCTGCTTATATCAGTAATGGTTTTGGAGCATAAAGAAAACGTGCTGTGTCCACATTTGGGTGGAGCCACTGTATGTCTTACCACAGCTGCAGGGCAGGAACCTGTGGATTACTGAGGGGAATCGGGAAATCTCAGATGGAGGCAGAGGACTGCTAAATATTTCCAAATTATTAGGCCCATACAGTTTATTAGAGGCTTGACAGATTCTTTGTGTCTGTTTTGTCTTATAAATAGCCTGTATAATTTTGAGAGGTAATAAACAGCCTGTTTACATGAACAGAAACTGTTTGAGTGTCTCATTAAAGCGACGCTTTGTTCACATCTTTAAATAATGCGAAGGGAGAAGTAATTTCTAACCGGGTCCCAGTCTGGAAGGTAGTGTTCCACTACAGTTTATAAAACTTTTTTTTTCTCTAAGTGTCCACTGATAGGTAAATAGATCATGAAGATGAGGTACATTTGTACAATGGAATATTACTTGGCTATAAAAAGAAATCTTACCATTTGCAACTTGTGATGCGACAGATGGACCTAGAGGGTGTTATGCTAAGGGAAATAAGTTAAAGAAAAACAAGTACCATATGGTTTTTCTTGTATATGGGATATGAAAAACAAAAGAAACGGACAAAACAAACAGACACAGGCTCACAGATGCAGGGAACAAATCAACAGTGGCCAGAGGAAAAAGAGGTGGGCGGATGGGTGAGAATGGTGAAAGAGATTAAGAGATACAAACTTCTAGTTACATAATAAATAAGCCACAGGGATGTAACGAAGAGCATAGGGAATGTAGCTCACAACACTGTAATCACCGTGTTATGGTGACAGATAATTACTAGACTTGGGCCGATCATTAAATAAAGGATGTAAATGTTAAATCACTATGTTGTGCACTTGAAACTAATGTAATATCGTATGTCGACTATATTTCAATTAAAGGAAAAAACTCTTCCCACTGCCACAGCATGAGCAGAAAGTGAAACGGTGCTGTCGAAGCACAGGGTGGCAGTGTCCTCAGAGGGAAAGAAAGCTTCAGGACTAGAAAGGAATGGCCACCAATGGGCAGAGCAGGTGTTCTGCGAAGAACGTCAGAGAAAGCAAGCAGCTCAATGCTCTAGGTCGAGAATGAATGAATGAATGAATGAATGAATGAAGAGTGATGCTGAAACTGTGGAGATGAGAGCAGAGACTAGGAGAAAGGGCCTTGATGTGCAAAAGACAACAGCTAGGGACAAGAGATGGAAACCAGAGCGATCTGCAGAGACAGAACAACTGGGCAGAGCAGAGGTTTTTGCCATTCCTGGTGGAGACCTAGAAATCCATATCAGAAGCTGCTATGTGTCATTTATAATTTGTTACATGGAATTTTACATAAATTGTCTGTATCGGATTAAATTGCAGTCAATTAAACTGTATTAAATTGTCTGTAGTGAATTATGTATACAGTTCTTCTTCCAGGACCGAAAGATAGATTCCATTATTTTCAACAAATTGCCTGGGCTATTTCCATAAATGCTTGCGTTGCAAAGGCTCTGCAGGTATTAATATAAACGGGCACCTTCTAGATGTCTGGCTTATACTCACCCTGCCCCTACCCACATACACAAACTCATGATTATAGAAGATTCTTGGGCTCTTCTGAGCATAAAATTTAGGCAGCTTATTTATTTATTCATTTACTTATTTATTATTATTGCTTTGTTTTTTAGCAAGACAACCCTTGTTTGACCTCACAGATTGCAAGGACCTTGTCAGTTTACAATTCTTATTTTTATTTTCTTATTTTCTTTTTTATGCCAACAGCACCTAGTCTTCCTAGGTGGTCTCCCATCCAAGTACTAACCAGGCCCAACTCTGCTTAGCTTCTGAGATCAGATGGGATCAGACTTGTTCAGAGTGGCATGGCCGTAGACAGCCTTTTTATTTTTGAACCCAAGCCAAAATACAAGTTCATCAACACATACACATTCAGAGAAGAGAGAAAGAAGTTCCATATTTTAAAAAACTGGGATAAAATGCTAGCTTAAAAAAAAAATCAAACATGCCTTGTAGAAATTTAAGTAAGGTGTAATTTTCATCGGTCATGGTAGATCATTTATTTCTTAAAATGATCGCCAACCTTTCTATGTGATGAGAGACCATGTTGGGGAAACTGGATTTTAAGAGAATCTGAACCCCTGCATCCTCAAATAAGGTAAAGAAAGTAGTGCTAAGTACACTTTCTCAGGAAAGGATAAATAAAAGAAAAATATTATAGAAAAAAATAAACAAAAAATAAATAGGTAATTAATTTATCATAGAAAAAAAGATAAGTGGCTAAGACACGTGTGAAAATAAAATGTTTAAGCTCACCACTAACTAAGAAATGCAACTAAATTAAAAATACCATGTTTCGACATCTCAAGGTGGTGAAGCTTAATGAGGATGAAAATGCCTATGACTGACAATAGGCCTGCGGTGTGGAAGGTGAGAAGTGATGTCCGACACAGTGAGGGTACAACATGGGGGGCAGATCCAGCCTGTGGGTGGGGCCTGTGCCCTCAGTGAGAGCAGAGAGAAGATCAGAGCCGCCTTTGATTGCCTTCCTGGGATGCCTCTACGCCTTCTCTAGGTTCCTTTTATTCTGGTCCTAAAAACAGTCATTTCAGGGCCATACTCCTAACTGTTGCAAGAACAAGTACTGGATTAAGTGCTCAGAAAATTTGCTTCTGCTGCTCTTGTCTACCCACAGTCCACTCTGTCCCCTGGTCCAAGAGACAATGAAACCGCGCTTCCTCCTCAAAGCAGATCTGAGACTGGAAAGGGCTCACTTCACATCTTCACCCTGGGGTTTCCCCATAAACCAGGAGCCTCTGCTGATGTGATATGAAGTATTATATCTAAACCAATTGGTAGGAGGGTTAGCACAGAGGGATAGACAGGACACCAACCGTGGCCGCATGGTTGGGATGTAGTCAAGCGCCAATGCTTCCAGGCACCACTGATGGGGTCTCTGACTCTTCTACCTTCTCTCTTTCTCTCTCTCTCTCTCTCTCTCTCTCACTCACTCACACTCACACACACACACACACACACTCCTATACTGCAGCAGCAGCCTCTAGTGGACTCCTCTCATGGCGTAGGCCAAACAGCTGTCAACTGAGGCACAGCCATGAGAGCTCGCAGAAGCCAAGATAAAAGCACGCACTAGCTGAAACAAGCAAATACAAACAACCACAAGTTCGCGTGTCCCCCAAGCCAACTGCCTCCACAGACTCAGCTCTCAGCTGCGAGAGCCTGTGAATGGCAGTGTAATGGAATTAACACCGTTTGTGATCTACCATGACCGATGAAAATTTGGATTAACTGGAGGAGGGATAACAGCTAATAACAGTAAAAGGCTAAATTTCAGTTTTCAGAAACAAGCCAAAACTGATTAAATGGGCAGATTGGTTTTGACAGCTCATAGTCTGAGTGTCGCAAAATAAACAACACTGGTTAATATGCTCTGTCATGGAAGACTGAGCAGATGATATTTCATGCTTTTTTGGAATGGGCTAAAGAAGATTATACAACGGCACGCTAGGACAGCCATTAAAATTTCCACTGGCTCCTTCTGCCCGGAGAATAACAAAGTCCAGGTGAACTGAACTCATTCTTCACTGTGTTTCACCCACCCACCCTCTATACAGTCACCACCACCCCAACCCATCCATCTAACCGACAAGTATTTGCGTGCACTTCCCACTTGTCAGAAACTGACACGCTGAGTCACAGCTGCAGGAATTTACTGTCTCCAGGTTTTCTCTTCCCTTCTCCCTTGTTTGGTCATATGAGGGCCCAGACTGTATAACTCATGCCTCAAGACTGCCAGGCAGATGGGAACCAAACTCTGGTCATCAAGCTTAGCTTCTCATAATTGTTTCTAGGACAGGTGCCGGGAGCAGAAAGCTGGGTTGCACCATTGGCCAAGATGCCAAACCTGGAAGGCATGAAACTAGAGGATGGCTGTGTACAGCACTGGAGTCGCTAAGGCAGCAGCATCAGAAGCGGGTATTAGATCAAGATGAGATGACAGGTGATGCTGGACCCAGCTAGGGGGTCATACTCAGACAATAAAGAGGAGGCAGACTCTAGAAGAAACAAATTAATCATGGAAAGTTGGGTTTTTGATATAATGAATAATTCCTTTGAGCCACATTGTGCCTATCTTGATGGCTTTCTGCCAATTCAAGCTATTTCTTATTTAATTTTGGTAGTCAAAAGAGAAGCTTAGCAAGGTGAAAAACAGACATGAATGCAGTGGGTTGAGACGAAGGCCAATTTGTTGATCATGGAGAACTTTTGTATAAAAAGAAATGTTTAGAACAATATGCTAAGAGCAAAGTGTGTGTCAAGAAAACTCGGTATCAATTTATAAGCATCACCATCATTTCCTTTATACTATAACAAAGCCAAAGATCATTACTATTTTCCGATTGGATGTAGGCTTTTCAGATTCTTTAATAACTTGGATGGGAGCCAGACACATCCTATAGTAAGCCTTCCATTAACTTGACGTTAATTAACAAGGCTAAGGCAAAAACTAAAATTCTAAAAGACACCAGGTGATTTATTTGTTTTTTTCAAGTATGCACGCAGCAGGAGTGGGGCATTCTGTTTGGAACTCTCAAACTACTGTAGCTAAGTGATTTCAGTCTTACCTAGCTCGGATCTCTGCTCCTCATCTGTCAAAGATGTGTAATAATATCTCCTTCACAGGGTTGGGCGGTTTCCCCACCCAGCTCTATCTTGTCTCCATACAGGTGCTTAGGAGCCATAATGCAGTGACAAGGGGAGACTGAGGAAGGGGTGTTGCAGCTGCATTGACATTGCAATCTTTTCACTTGATTTTATGTTTCTTTGGAAGAACGATGGGCATATTAAGGGGGACTGTAGCCTTTCCTAGACCCTTCTCGTCTACAACAGCAAAGTTTTTATGCAAAAGACCAGATAATAAATATTTTTAGGTTTTCAGAGCCACACACTCTCTTCAGCAACCACTCAACACTGCCACGCAGAGCAAAAGCAGCTATAGTAAACAAACGAGTATGGCCATGTTCCAATAAAAGTTTATTTACAACAGCACACAACAGACCAGGACCACAGCTTTCGCACTCAAATGAGGTATCTTGGAGCTATTTTGTTGTTTTGATAATACAGTCATAGAAGAGAAGGGACCACAATGACAAGACCAGGGGGAAGGGTCTCACGCACAGTGAACAGTGAGAGTGAATGCTCCAGGGTAGGCCCGAGCGTTGGAAGAGAAACAAGAACCATGTGGGCTCTGTGCTTGGCCTTAGCTATTCATCTAATACAATGATTCCATAAAGTAGGCATTTGATACTCATCTTATAAAAGTGAAAACTGAGATTCAGATAGTTAATTTGACAGAGCTATAAAGCATCACATTTTAGGAAAAATGATACATATGCTACTCCAAATTGGCTACCAAGTGAAAACTAGTTACAGCAAAAAACCAAAGGCAACCTAGAGAGCACTCAAGGTCAAAGGTATTTATAATACATTCCCTTCTCCTCCTCTCTATCCCCTTCCCCCAAAACGAAGATCGTTTATCAATTGTTGATTCGACTCTAGGACTAGTTAGATGGGGCTAGCTACTCAAATCATATTTCAAATGTTTTGGAGTGAACCAAATTCTTGAGATGTTCTGCCAACATTATAACCCTTTGTTCTGTAGGAAAACCACGTGAAATTGATGGGAAATAGGCTTCACATGCGTCCTGCTCCTTAGATTAAAAATCACCCAATACCTTCTTCAGAACCATCGGCTATGCAAGAAGTTTTTTGACTTCCCCAATGATCCTCATCCTGAATATGAAACAGGAGAGAAGTCTTTCTAAAGTTAAATTTCTTAAAAACGGGAAGTAATATTTGTCAAATGCCATCATCCAGAGGGCCAAATGTCACTCTGAGCTTAGAAATTATATGTAGTTTTTGGATGGGATTATAAAATGGGACATTTCCTCAACTAAAAAGAAAATGGAAGGAAAGGAAGAGAGAGAGGAAAGGAGGGAAGAAATAAAAGGGCCAAACAGCACTTATTCTTTCTAATTTTATCTGAATCTCCAAGGAACAGGTTGTGGCATTTGTCCTTCTCTGGGCCAGGGTTTAGAAAACTGTAGAGAAAAGGGGGAAGCATGAACCTAGTGCATTTTGCCTGGCTGATCCTGCTCCCCTCAGCACGATGGATGTGCCATCTCTCAAGAGCACTCTTGTCACTCCCTTCTTCCCTCCCTTCCTACCTTTTTTCTCTTTTTCTAACCCTAGCACAAATATACTTCTTGAGCAATTTGTGCCAAAAACCAAAGGATGCTTTCCTAGACCTCATCACTTCCATCCATTCATTTATTTATTCACCAAATATATTCACCTCCTGATTTGTACCAGCTCTGGTGCTGGGGAAACTGCGATGAACAAAATAGCCTCGTAACAGGGGTTGGAACCAGGACACCTTCCATTTGCTCTGCCTTCGCTTCCAAGAGCGATCAGGGCCAAGGAGCAGCTGCTATTGTCTTTCTCCAGAAATCAAATAGGACACAAACCCTCCTTTTATCCTCAGACAGGTCATTGGCCTTCACATCCCCCTACAAAGCCATTTACTCTGACATTTATCCATATGCCCATCTATTCAGTCAACTACACTGCCAAAGAGCAGCATAATAAAGCGCATAATATGTACAGTCCAAGGCCAGCTAGACTTCTCTCCTTATTAGCTGCCTCCTCCCTAGGGCTCCATCTCCTCCACTGTGACAGGGGTCTCATCCCAGCACCTCCCTCCTGGACTCATTAGGAGGATTTAATGCCAGCATCGCACACGGAGCACCTAACACACTCAGTAAAATGGTCCATGTGTTATCATCACCGTTACTGTTAGGTGCCATGCACATAATCAGACAGATCAGAAAGTCAGACAAAACTCACACAGGGACCTGGAGGGGTCAAACGCCACACCCACGCTGCATCTAGCAAGTCCGCTGTGTCTCTCTCCTGGATTCAGCCATCATGAGTAAGGGTTAAGGGACTAAAATGTCTCCAGCCTGACCACCCACATTTGAAAGGCATCCTCAAAGCACTCCAGCTGTCACCACCTCATTTTTTGCCTGAGTGAACATTATCCGAAATGGATCACCCTGCAGAGCCCGTACCTGAGAAAGCCGGTAGTTCAATGATTCGCCTTGGCTGCTTGCATAGAACAGATGTGAGTCCTACCAGTGACTCAAGTATCCGTCGCCTTGAGATGCAGTGTCTACACGTGAATCTAATGATCTCAACACGGCAGCCTGAATATAACCACGACCTGAGAAGTGGGTAAAGAGACCACCTCTTCACAAAGTGCTTTGGGAAAAGAAGCTCACAATGAACACCCCGAAGGGGCAAAAGGAAGGGAGTGAACTCCCCCCAGGGTGGGACAGGGGCCCTGTTAGCTCATTAGGATAAAACTCAGCCAATGACATTGCCCAGAAAAAGAATTGTTCCCTCAGGAAACTGAAAAGGAATTCCAGTGACCCAGGTGGGGTCAGTTTACTCTTTCATATGGTAAATGGTGTAAATGCAAATGAATGCAATTGTACCCAGCTTTAAAGACTAACTTCAGGATCCATGGACTGACAGGAGAGGAGGGGTGAGAGCTGACAGCAGGAAACATGAAGTAATCACAGGTGAATGACTTTGAGTATGGGAGAAGAGCCTAGAAAGAATGAGCCAGAATTCATTTGCCTGCCACCTGTAGTCAGTATTCATGGGTTTCGACACTTGGTACTTTTGCAGAGAGTAGTTCATTCATCTAATCATTTATTTGTTGAATATTTTAAAGAGAATCTCTCCATCTGACATCTCAATGAATATATATATTTGTGCAGTATCCAAAACGAACCAAAATTACTAGAGTAATAGGGACGTGACTGATGAAAGCTCTAAACCTAAAATCATTGCAGGCACAGATTGGAAGTACCCAGTCAGCGAAAGTGACAGTATGTTCCAGTCTGAGGCTTTGAGAGACGTGGCCAGTTTCCCGCTGTTCCTATGTAGTCTTCTGTATTTCTCATTCACCTTCACCTAAGCATGACCCCAGCAGCCTTCAGTCTGTCTCAGAATGAGACTCCCATGGGGCAGATATGCATCCAGCCTACGGCCTGACACATTAAGCCCCACTGAGTCCCAAGAAGCCCCACAGAGTCATAGCTGACTCATAAACCTGTGAGTAAAAAGCAAATACTTGTGGATGTTTGGTGAGGGGTGGAGGAGGTTGTTTGCTATACAACCTCATTGCAAAAAACCTGACTAATACAAGTCCCAAGTTTCATATTGCTAAAGATATTCCCAAGTTCAAGGTATTTCACATAATTCCTAACAGAAGTCCCACTCAGTTGACAATTGTACTTAATTTTGTGATCCAAAAAGGGGTGGGCCGCTTCAGAAGCCCTCAGTTTTGTCTGAGTACCTACCGCCTGCATCTGGCAAGCACGTCACTCCTTGTGTAAGTAACTCAAAGACCAGAAATCGGGGTGGTATTCTCAGGTGCTCCAAGCTAGGAAACCCTGGATAACTATTTCCAGGTGTTATTCATGTCTTTATTAATACTAATGTTACAATTTATAAAAGGGCCACTGTTAAATATACATACACATCCCCATTATATAGAAACTAAAGCACAGAGAGGTTAGGAAAAGCATCCAAAACCACGTGAGGACAAGCAAGGGAGCCAAGACTTAAACCCAGACGATAGACCTCCAGAGTGTATGAAACCGCTGCCTTTAGGAATCCACGGGACTCATAAAACTGTTCACACCTCCCTCCTACCCATCCAGCCCTAGCCACAGACAGTCCTTCCTCCTGTTCTTTGCTCCTTGTCAGGCCTCATTAATTCAGGATCCGGACACCGGTCTGAGGAGCCCCCACGTACACCGATGCCACGCATCGTCCTTAAGTATAAATCCACCGCGACTCAGAGGTGGTCTGGCTTGAGTCAGGAAGGTGGGTTGTGATCTGGGAGGCTCCCGTCTGCCGTCTGGCTGTGGGTTCTTGGCTGGCTTCTTCCTTACCTTGGTGAGTTCTCACAAAAACCCACAGTTGTTTTTTACCATGAACTTCCCTTTCTCTTCCAGGAAGGGCTACGTTTCTTATTTTTTCTCTTTAGATACTCAATATCCCTTGCCCCCACTTTTCTCTTACCACTCTTAGAATTTCGTGTATTTTTCTTCGGTTTATAGCCTTTGATTTTACTGCCCTCAAAATTCCTCAAAGGCTTATAAAGGCTTTTTATGCTTCTTCCACCTTCTCAGGATGCAATGAAAGGCAAATTTCATTCAGGTGGATCCAATGCTGTAGTTGGAAAAGAAACAATCCCTTCTAAGATAGTTTAACCAAAAGAAGAAAGAAAAGTAAAATTTCTGGATTTTAAAAGTTATCCATGTTTACCGTAGAAAAATTGGAAAACACAGGTAACTAAATAAATGTAAAAACTACTCATAATTCTTCCCCCTAAGATGACTGCTTTTAGTTAATATGTTAATATTTTGATATATTTCCTGCCAGTCTCATAAATATATTTTAACCTAATCGTGATTTTACAGTACATGAATTTTAGTGGCTTGCTTTCTCACTTAATCTTATAATGTAAACATTTTTTCCAAATCCACAAAAATTTTTAGAGGAGTGTTTGCCAAAGAAGCCAAGGACCATTGGTCTCCAAAAATGCCTCACAAAAGCATGAGGATCATGGTCACACGCCTTTGTGAGACAACGTATGTGACATGGTCTCGTCCTGGGGATGCATATTGCCTCACTTAAATATCTGAAAAGCTGAGCAGCAGAGAAATCCGTGTCATTTCATTTTCCCAGCATTCCCCAGGACATGGAGCATGCATCTTAGGTTTCGAGGAACAACTATTCAAGTCTCACGAGCCTCGTGTTTTGGGGGGTGTGGGTTAGTGTTTGGGTGGAGGGGTGGCTAGTGGTCTCAATTGGCCTGATGAGAGTCTGGGGGTTTCTAATCAGGTGCCCCTTAACTTCTCACTTGAAATCAGTTGCTGTTATGGATCTAGGCCCCAAAGCTCTAAAAACAACAACAAAAATTATTAAAGCCTACAGAAAAATCTAGTTGAAGTTAGAAGAAGCAGTGTGGGGGGATTTGGTTTTCCAGATTCACTTCAAATTCCTAAAGAAGAACAAACTAACGAACTTATTCACCCATTTCCGTTTGTACTTGCCTGTCACGCGCTGCCCAGCCTCTGCTGGGTTCCTTTTCATTTAGTTCTTGTCACAATCCTGTTCAGTACCTATCGTTGTGCCCATTTTGCAGGTGGAAAAACTGAAGTTGAGAGGGTGTGAGAGACCGACTCAAGGGCACAGGACTCCCGCCTGAGACCACACTCTCCACAGCACGAAGATTGTCTTTGGTCCTCGCCTTCTCCCGGCAGCCAGCCAGGGCCACGACAGCTTCCAGCGTGGAAGTGAAACCGGTGGTCCGCAGCTCAAAGGGTTCACCCTGAAACAATTAGCCATCTTCTCAGCCGTTTCATCATGACCCTGCACAGGACTAATCTCTTCCATTTTTATCGTCCGGCAGCACCTTCTTCTGAAAGCATCTCACGTTCTTACATGCTTGGATCACAAGCGAAATCTCTCTGTCTCGTATATTAAAATCGCTTCGCCTAATGTATTGAATTTCAGCCCTTTGATTGGGTATGGTGGACGATGTTAGGGATGCAAACTCGGGAATCCATTTTAAGAAAAAATTCTGAGCAGATCACAGACCACCTTGCCTTTAGCAGAGAGGAACTGGGTCAGAGTTGGCATGCTCCATGGGTTTCATTAGGGAAATATGAAAGAAGAGAAAAACTAGAATTCTTTGAACTATTCTAAATTAAAGGTTTTATAGGTGTTACCTTGTTTAAACGTAAAAGCCCTGTAGAAAACAGTTACTCTTGGACCCTTTATGCAGATGGGGAAACTGAGTCACTGAAAGAACGACTTGTCCAGGTCCACGCATTTAGAAAGCAGCAGATCCAAGACCTGCACTTGGATCTTTCTAAATTTAAAGCCAAATGGTGGCTGTCACATCCATCGAGCATTTCCAAGAGAAATGGCCAGAGATGCAGCCGCTGGCTAGGGGAAGTTTGCTCTGTGCTGGTTGCTGAAGGCAAGGTCAGGATAAGAAGAAAACTGTTGCCTGTATAACCCTGGTTTATTCCTGTTATTCTGGTGTAATTATTGACAGAACCTCTTTCATTCTTAAAATCCTCCCGACTAAGAATGATAAATTATAAGGTGCTTCCTAGTTGAATGAATGTGTCCACCCCTTAGGAGTAAAAATCCATGATGAAATCCTAAGGGAGAGCCAGCCACCGTTCCAGAAAGAAAACAGTAGAAAGGACAGGCTGAGGGTGTGGCTATTTTAAAGCTTTTCCTTGTCCAATCTGTCACCTAGAGCACATTGCAATAACTCAGGTGAGAGGAAAATGGTAAGGGAATTCCTTTTCAGGGACAGGAAAGCAAAGAAAAAGCTGGGGAGCAACATTTCACCCATCCCTACTGCAGGCAGAGGGGTGAGCCGACACGGGACAAAAGGAGAGAGTTGGGAGACCGATGGGCCTGAGAAAGAGCCCCAAGCTGAGCTGGACAAAGTCTAGATGGGAGGTCCAACCCCAAGCCCTGAAGCACTTGGAGTGATGGGCAGAGAAGGGAGGCGGGAAATCTGTTAGGGTCCTGGAACAAAGCTGTGGGCTGGGTAGGAGGAACCTGGCAAGTGTCCAGGAAGGTCCAATGTCAGAGGCGGATCAGCAGACTTGGGGCCTGGGGTTCTTTGAGTCTCTTGGACTGGCCTGTGGGGGCCCAAGAGAAGCCAGCAAATGGGAAACGAAAGTGCTCGGGGCGAGAAAAGGCCTGGAAAGAAAGGCAGTCAAACATCAAAGTGCCAAACGTCAGGCCAGAGACCCAATGGAAATGGGTTCGTGGGGGGAAAGTCAGAGAGAACCGATTTCTAGTCCTTAGCTACGTGGCTACATAACTGAGTCTTGGGTTTCAAGAAAGGCTAGACCCGAGGATTTAATTTTCTTTATTTTGCTTGCTTTGGGAGTTATTTGTTTGATGCATTAATGAGGAGGACACCTTTTCGCTATCCCACCTAGTGCATTCCTATTTCATGTTTCTTGGTTCTTCCCCTGACCCCGCAAAGGCACCTGTTAATGAATCCAAAAGACAAGGTAACCCACGACAACAGTGGAGCTGCATTTATCGTGTCCCTCTTCTTCTGTGTAGGGAAAAAGAGTCCACTTGGTACTTATAATCAGATAATTACATATTACATAATATATTAATAATTACATAGGTGATAATTACCTATTACAGCTGCTCTCTATAATCAATAAACCCTAGAACATGACCTCCTTTCACTTAGCCAGTGAGAGACAGATGAATAGTAGGAAGAGGCACAGTCATCGGCTCTGAAAGGGGACACGTTCCATTCTGAATAGACTCATGCTCCGGGTCCTCTTCCACCCCAGCCGCATAGCCTTACCTCTTGTTAGTGCATCTGAGACCAACTGCAAGCTCTCTGGCAGAGAGCACACCCTTTCAGGGTCACTGTCACGTGCAGGCTGGCATTCAGCATCTGTTAATTTTGAGCACTAATGGACGTGTGGGTTAGAGGGTGGGAGATGCGATGCGGAGTCTAAGCTAAGGAAGGCAGAAAGGTGTCACCGTAGGAATCAGTTGTGACGGGTGGTCGCAGCAGTCCGAATCATGGTGCTGAGAAAGACCCCGAGACTTGCCAGGGAAAAGTTGCCCCATTGGTTTTATCCACCGTAAGTGCTAGAAGTGGCCGTGGTGTCATGGCATGAGTTGCGAGCCCTCTGCCATTTTTTATTTTTATTATTTATTATTATTATTTACGCCTACAGCACCTGGTCTTCCTAGGTGGTCTCCCATCCAAGGACTAACCGGGCCCGACCCTGCTTAGCTTCTGAGATCAGACATCGGGCTTGTGCAGGGTGGCATGGCTGTAGACCATGGACTGTGGCTCTACTGGGGCATGAATCTAGGACCTTCCGTGTGTAAAGCAGACGTGCTAACCACTACACTGTGGAGCCATGTCCACCCTCTGCTATTTACAGGTGTCTGGAATGCAATATAAGAGAAAGAGGAAATCTGAAAAAAAGACACATCCTAGATGTTTTGAAAGTAACAGTCAATCTCTTTCCAAAAAGACCCCTCCTACAAGGCAGTAGAACAATAGGCTGAAGTAATATCCCAGTGGAGCACAGTGCTGAGCTGATAGAGAGAGCCGTGTGCCAGTCTCAGTGAGGAGCTGATCTCAGGATGGTCATGAGGGACACTGAGCTAGGGCCCAAAGCAATGATACTCGGATTGACCTCGGCCTGAGTCCTCAGAAGACAGAACTTTAAATGGAAAAGGGAACCCAAGAATAATTTGGAAGTAAAAGGACACAGGCAGTGTTGTTCCAGAAGATAGTATATGACAGTCACAGGGAAACAGAGGTTCCTCCCACCGTCTCAGGATGGGGCCTTTTAGACTGGAAAGGAGGACCCACTGGGTGTCCCAGGACCGAGAGGAGAGATGCACTGTAGCCCCGGGAATGCTGGTACCCAGAGCTGTCGAGGCACTTGCAAATGGTCACCATGGCAACTGGCATCTGGTAGCCAGAAGGGGACCAGGAGGAAGATCACAGTGAAGGAGGCACCCTAGGGAGCGGGAGCCTCTCCTCTGAGACAGAGAAGTGGATTCGGAGGGGCTCGCCTGCAAGGGGCTCCCAGCAGGATCCATCGGGTCTTGGAACTGGCACCAGCGACTGCCACTGGGGATTGCGTTGGGCCTATGACTCGAAAATCCTCATTCCCAGCCTCTGTCACCACAGCCTCATGCAGCATCACTATGTTTCTGTCCTACCTGCTGCTCCAAGGCTCGGCTCAGCTTTTTCCATTCTCCCCCTAGATTCCCAGAAGGGCCTCTCATGGTTTTCTCTTTCTTTCCGAAAAGCCCTCGTCTGAGGTGCCTGACCGAGGGAGCCAGTGCGTCCCTCTTCGACTAGCGAGAGGAAGGAAAACAGTTCACAGAGCCCATCAGGAGCGACGCAAAGGATTCGGTGGAAACTTCATTCATTCTTGGCAAGCCAGGCCACGCGCTTGGAAAAACAGCGTCGCCGTGCGACCTTCCAGCACAAGCAGCCATGCTTGGCCCTTCTCTGGAAGCCTCCTCGTCGGGCCATGGAGAAGAGAAGAGAAGAAACAGAAGCAGGTAAAGCTGACACTCTCTTCAGCCACATGGAAGTCGTGACGACAAGGCCTGTGAGCCACTACTGTGAGCAGGGCTGGCACAGACCAGCGGCCTGGGGACCAGTCTGAGTCTGGCCAAGTGGCGTGTGCCCTACCTCAGGGGCTGGGGGTCAGGCTGGCTCGGGCCCAGCCTGGGGAGGCTCTGGGTGCTGCCCTTTTTGGACCCATCCCCAGGCCTCCTTCCTGCTACACACGAAGACGGGCTCAGCTGTGATGAGAACAGCGGTCACGGTTAGACATCCTCGCCTCCCAGCCCACCGCTAAGAGGAAGCAGAATCGATGGATTCGCCATGGGCCACTTCACTCAGGACAGAATCGTCTGATGTCTGAAATACTCACGAATGCCGCTGCAGGGGGACCTGGCAGCCTGAATCCCGTCGAGGGACCTTCAGGAGCCTTCTCCGAGTCGGCAGACTCCCAGCCTGAAAGCCACAGCCCCTTGCTTCTGACTGCAAACCCTGCGAAAGGGTAAGAGTTCCCTTTCCTGTCCAGACCTGACCTACATGATCAACGCAGTCCCCAGATGGGCACTGTCTGGAGATGGCATGCGACGGGACACACAGATGCCTCCCGGGCTCGGTCCCAGCATAAGCTTTGCGCTGACACGGCTGCTACAGCTGGCTGGTTTCATCCGGCAAGGAATGAGTCACGGGCCCAAGGTCAGGCACCCAGAGGGTGGCAGAATTCGTGGCACTGCCCCCGGACATTTGCCACATCCAAACTAGCCTTGACTGAGCCCAGCAGCCCTTCCCGGGTCACTCCCCATTATCTGGCCTTCAGATTACTCAGGCCACTGTCGTCTGCTCCTGGTCCCCCACGTCTGGGAGCAGACACACGTGAGGCAGTGGTTACCCTGGTTCTGACAGTGGCCAACACGGAGGGACGCAAAAAGAGGAGCAAAGGGCATAGCCATGGGCATAGCCTGAGGGCCAGAGGCCAGCACACACGAGGCCCGACCTGGCACGAATCGTTTCAGGGGAGTGATGTCTCTCTCGTTCGCTTATCCTTTCATGCTTTCGTCACGCTCACAGTTTTGAGCCCCTATGAGACGTGTCAGGATCTGTGAAAAAGACGAGAATCCAAGAGCGAAGAGACCTGGCCATTTTCTAGAGAGGACTCGCACTGCCTGGCCCTAGGAACACTAGGTTCTGTCCTCTCCTCTGCGTCACCGTCCCCGGAGGCTGAGCAGTCCCTGCCTCCTCCTTCTCCCTACTCAGGAGCAGTCACCACCCAGCTTGTCCCTGGAGGTCGTCTCCAGGGCGGGGCGCAGGCATGGGCCAGAGTGGCCTCAGTTCATCCACAAAGGCCAATGCACAGGTTTTTATTGTCGCGCTGCAGGAAACAGCTGGGGGACAAAAGCCACATGGAAACCCGGAGCCGGGAGGGCTGCTTATCTGTAGTTTTCTCTGTCTTGGTCACTGGCTGGTGCTCCTGTGACCACACCTGGGATTCGCACTGGCTGATTTTGGCTACACACCCCATGCTCCCCTGAAGGCAGAAAAACTCAGCTCTCACCACACTGCCAGCACCCAGCCAGTTATGTCCTTTTGTCTGTTTGTTTGTTTATAAGGAAAGAAAGACCATGGAAGGGGTTGGTAAGGTGAGAACAGAAAAGAGGCCACAAACAGCCACATAGTAAATGGCAATGAGAGAGAGAGAGGCAGAGAGAGAAAGAGGTGGGGGGAAGGCAGCCTCAAAGAAAGCCAGGGTTTCTCTAAGGAAGCATCGTTATTTGGCAATTCCGCCTGCTCCTGGCTACCTCACTGCTTCTGTTCCAGTAACAGGTGTAAAAACCACTGTGTCCTCTCTTTGATTTCCTGTGAGGTCGAGCTAATGAAAGGGAGAATGGAGAATGATCGGGAAGCAGGAGGGAGAAAGCCCCGAGGACAGAGGCCTTGTACGAGGAAGCCTGCAGGACGGAGCTCTCCCTGTAAATTAGTTTCTATCTAAACAGCTTTCTGTGGGAAAGAGGACGTCCTTCCCTCATTAGTGCTTTTCCTCTGTGATCATGGAGCCTCCGCATCAGGTTCCAGGTCATCATCCCTAACTTCACATCATCCATTCCGTTCAGTGGAGATTGGAGACGTGGGGCAGGGAGTGGGGGAGGAATTGAATCAAAACACTTTCTAGCCTCGGGACGGCTGCAATGATGACAGCGGGATTCACCGGGGGCTACAGTGGCAGGAACGGGTGACTGCAGAGCCAGCTGCCTCCAAACTCTCCTGCTCCCTGGGGGACTTTAATCTCCCGATAAAAAGGCCCCGAGCACGGAAGGGCAGTTCACCGAACCTTCATCCCACACCATGCACGGGATCGGATCATAAAGACTTCAGAGAATTTCCCAGAGGTTTCTGCTCACCCGGGGCCTGCTTGCAGGGAATTTGAACTCTGACTACACTCTGGACACCTCTTCACTGTCTCAACCCCGTGGGTCTGCCCTTCTCACTCTGCTAGGCTAGTCCCGAGGACAGCCTCCCCCTCAGGTCACCCACGCTCCTGCCTTCCACAGGTTTAGGGAGGTTTGGAGATGGCACGAAGCTGCCCCAAAGCATCCACCTGGGGCACCAGCCTGTGGCCGTATCTTTAGGATCCCTCTTTTTAGGATGCATTTGATTCCCTTTAACTTGCGGGGCAAGACTCACAAATTTCTGTGCTTTTTATGTGGAATAGATTGTATCTCTGTTTTCTTATTTCTCCCTCTGTCGACACCCAACCAGGGGTTTATCATTTCAGACCCCAAAAGCCCGTGAAGGAGTTTTCCTGAATAAACCGACCATCGTAGAGAAGGACAGCCGTCTCCTTCTTTGTCATTATCCCAGTTTTCTTCTCCATTAGCATCTTAGTCGTACCATCTTTCCATGATTCTTTTAGCGGTTACCCTAGAAACGACCACATGTGTTCTTAAGTAAGTCTGATAGAAAGTTTTACTTTTTAAAGTTCCCCAAAACACTTCTACCCTCTTTACTTCCCTCCCACCTTTTCTCTATTGCTGCTCTGCATTTTCATCCTCTGTGTGTTTGTAAAATAAGATATTGTTGTTACTGTCTCTTGCAGCCAGTCTTTATTTACCCACAATTTTATTTACTCACTTATTTACCCTTTCTGTTGCTTTTCCAGGCCTGTCTGCATGTCCGGGCTTCTCTCTAGGATCATTTTCCTCCGCCTGAAAATTCCCTTCGGTGCGTGTTTTCTGGCAATAAACTCTCTCAGATTTTGTTTTTCTGAAACCATATTTTCAGAAGCACATTTGGGTTTCATCGCTCAGGCTGTGTTTTGCTGCGTGTAAGCCTCTGGGTTGACATTTATTTTCTTTGGGTACTTGGAAAGTACTAAAGCACTAAAACCCATCGGACTTTTTTATTTCCATGGAGAAGTCGGTCATTAGTCTGAGAGTCGTTTCTTTCCAAGTAATGTGTCTACTTTTCTTTGCCTTTGCTTTTTAAAAATTAGATAATGAAGTGCATGCATGTTTGCTCTTGAAGAAAAAAAAATCCTGTTCAGAGTTTATAATGCGTCTTAGATCTGGACGTTAATGTCTTTTACCAGTTTTAGAAATTCTCAACCGTTATCTCTTCAGATACCATTTCTACCTCATTGTCTCTTTACGCTTGTTCAGCTGTAACGCTCAGGTGCCCATGACAGTGTCCAGCCCTCAGGTGCCCATGACAGTGCCTTGAAAATAGACCTCTCCCCGGTTGAGCCCTGAGCGTGACCGAAGCCCCAGGACTGACATCTTGGTTCCTGTCCCCAGGAGATGATCACAGCTGTCCTTATAAGCCATTCGCTTTGGCAGCACATTGTTACACTGTGGTAGGGAGCTAAGCCACCCCCAGAAGATAACTTCTGCCCCTGGACGAGAGGTCCCGGGCTGAGTGTTGTCTCAGCCTGTGCGGGATGATTCTGAAGACCCTGGACACGCAGCTGAGCAGCTGCGGCCACCACGAGCCATCTTTTCATCCAGTCATAGATGGATCCCTCCTCCCTGAGTACCAGCGAGTCCCCCAGACCCAACCCCACATCTCACAGCTCATCTGCTTCCATCTTCCTTCACTCGAACCCTAACTGTATCATTGTCTCATTGTTAAATTGTCTTTGAAAATGATTTCTGCAGCTTCCATGAGTCGGGAGACCCCAGGTCATGCCCCCACTCCCCCCGCCACTTCCAAACTTCTCCTGCTCCAGCACATGTGGGAATAAAGACGCTGTTTCAGAAATATTTTATTTTTTTTCCTTTTTTTTTCCATTTAACCCATTCTTCAGTTTCAATTCACCTACTTTGGCAAGGGGATTCTGAAAGGAGAGATTGGCAAAAAAAAAGGGGGCATTTATTTCCCCTTCTCCTTTGAACTATAACCAGTTAAGGCGATCACGGTGCTTTCTTTGTCATAAAGGGAAGATTTCAGCATCATCTGAGGTATTATTTAAAGTGCTGCTTTGTTTATAGTTGCATGGTTCGAGTTGTCTGTGCTTGCCATTTCTTCCCTCCCGTGGGAAGAAAGTTGACAAGTTAACAACAAAAAAGTCATGACAAACCTATTACAAAGAGGATGTTGAAGTTACATCTCACTGAGCATTTCCCTGTTCTTAGTGATAAATATACAGTAACGCTGCTTTGTTTATCTAATTTTGGCAGGTACTAAACAATCCATAATCCTGTGAGGAAAAATTCTCTGGCTCCTGAACACGTAAGGAAAGAAAAATTGAGTATACTTCAGGAAACTTAAATTATGATCCAAACGCACTCTAATTAGCATGCGACCATAAGCAGTGTAATTCATTTTCTCGTTGGTATAATAAAGATATCATTGCGCAGGGCCATCGAAGAAACTAAATGAAATACTACACGTAAAACATTGGACACTGAGCACATGATGGAAACAAAAAGATTTTTTTTTTAACATAAAGAAGCTGTTTGAGTGAAAATTACATTGACTTGAGGAACAGCGAAAATTCATTTTGTAGTCTCAGACTCAGTTTCCTCACTCACACGAATAAGGGTCAGTCTTCAAACCAAAACACAAACTCAGTGCAAATCCAACCAACCGGCGAAGGGATTTGTTATGGTTCTTCATAAGTTCCCTCGACACTTGTCAAAATAATGGTCCAGCAACTCCATAAACTAGAATAGAGCCCACGTGGATTAAACTTTAGGAAGCTGAACAGTAAAAGCACCAGCAGAGCTGAACATCATATGTGAGACAAACAAATAAGAAAGCTCAAAGTCATGGAGAGACAAGGCAGACACTAGAGTCCTTGGGACCCAACGAATGACACAATGCTGAGTTCCCTAAGCTTTTTGGTTTTTGCCTAACATATCTTAAATTAAGAGTTGGAGAAACCAGTAATTTCAAAATGCCAATGGGAAGAGACGAAAGAGCCCCAAGAAATGCCTGTTTTTTCTGGCATGGACCAAGAAAGGGCCAGCCCCACAAGACAGAAAAACGTTTAGGCAGCAAGTACCCCATGCCGGCAAGACAGCGTGAGCAAGATGTGGCTGCATCCGCACCCCAACGGCCAGTCTGCAAACACAGGCTTCACAGTCCCCAGGATGCGATGAGATGCCCGACCCCCTGCTGGGTGGGGTCAGAGAGGACTGAGTAGGGAACTGGACTCCTTTACCCGCCTGGCGGTAACGAGGAGCTCCGCTTTTTACATCTTCATTATGATGGAGGCCACGTGGGGAGCTGTGACCAGGCGCCTGTCTCTCCCGGCCAGGGTGGTGTCAGCAGAGGGCTCCAGGGAGGCCTCCACTCCCAGCCCTGCTGATGGTATTGCCGAGGCGCCCCTACGCCCAGGGTGTCCGTGGAGGCTGAGTGGAGAACCTGGCCTCCCCCCGCCTGGCAGGAGCAAGGGGGCATCTCACGTCCTCTGCCAGAGCAGTGTCAGAGGAAACCAGCTGTTATGGACCAGACCTTTCCCCCTGTCATGCATATGTTAAGCCCCCAAGTCCCTTTGGTCCAGGACTTCTTACTTGTACTTCAGTGACACATTATTGGGGTTGGGGGGCTCCCCACCTGTCTTCAGGCTCCAGGGCAATGACTACTTCGGCTTATTCCTCCTCACATATCACCTCTTTCAGGTACTAAGCAGGATGCTTGAACTCAAGAGAACACCCACTCCCTGTCGGCCGTACTGTTGGGGTGTCCAGGCAGCCGGGGAAATGATGCGAGTCACACGGGCCGTCAAAGTCTTGGCCCTGCCATTTACGAGCTCCTAATATTGGGGCAGGTCGCCTCACCTCTCTAACCCTGATGCACCTACCACGGCCCAGAGGATGCTACTGTCCTATCGGAGGTTTCCAGATCACAGTCTTAGGGTCACAGCTGCTGAAGTAAAAATGTCCTCTGGCAAGCCATAAAGGACTTCTTTCTCATCTGGAACTTTCAGTTGACTCCGATAGAGGCTTTAGACCTTTCTGTGATTCCCCTGGCATAGGCGTTCCAGAGAAGACGCATGGGAGAGAAAGGGCAGGACATTGCTGGATTTCTGCCTATCTGCTCCCCAATTGAATCATCTTTCATCTGGCTCCACGTGAGGCTCTTGTCCTTCCATGATCTGTGTCTGCATTTAAATACATTTCTGTTTTAAGCACCCTCAGACCTGTGGGAGCTTGTTCTAAATGAAGCAAGGGATGAAACACCCCCATATCATCTATATATAAGTTAGCAGAGTTAAAAAAAAAAGCTCAGACACCCAGCCTGCCAGAATTTCTCTCTTGGAAATGACAATAGGCTGCCTCAGACTTTAAAACATCTCATTTGTAAGTGATCTATTTTTATAAAGGGCAAGGGAAGGGGTGGTGGTGGGAGGTGTACAACCTCATTAAAATTCTCACGATGATTTAATGAGGATGGATTGTCTTCATTTTGGAGTCGGTGAGACAGGGGTGTAGGAAGATCAAGCAAGTTTTCAAGGTCACACTACACGTTCATAGGGAACCTGGAATACAGCAGGTTTGACTGTAAATTCCACGCTCTGCGTGCTGGGTCCAGGACGCCCACTGATACCCCCGGGAACAGGTAAGGATGCTTTGAGTGTAAGAAACAAAACAAAAAACAAAAGCCCTTTCAAGTTTTAGGTATAGAAAAAGCGTGGACACAGCCAAACAGCAACAAAACAACACAAGACACCAGACCCTGAGCGCAGTCTTACGAGAAAGGCGAACGGGCTTCAGGTGGTCTCTCCCACCTGTACCCCTCCCCCAGTTCCAGTGTCCCCCTTGTTACATGTAGAATTTGGAATTATTTGAAAATATCCTTTTTTAAGCACAGGAAGTGGTCTAAGGAGCAGCTCTAGGCTCTACCTCAATTTCCCAAGTCAGGGGAGGGTCACTTGTGGAGCTGTTGATTCTCGCTGATGCCAGGGGCAGCTGTGGGCACACAGGAAAGGTTTCATTTGGACTTTAGCTCCAATGATCCCTGGGAGAAAAATCTCAAGTTTCAGGATGTCCCCAGTTCTTCTTTCTTTTGGTTGTCGCTACAGCCCTACGCCACCGACAGAGCATGGGATATTCTCCCATGACATTTCAATTTATTTTTCTCTTGCTTAACCAATTTATGTTGAGTACTTTCTTCAGGCTAAGAGCTTTTAAATGAGTATAGATTTATGTAAATTCACCAAATCGCACACCATATAGAAGGTTAAAAGCTGAAGCTCACTGAGGGTAGACCAGTTGCTCACATAAATACTAGGTTATAGAGCAGCGACCAGAATCCTGATCCATCCGGTCCCAGTATGTGGCTCTTCCCACTAGGTCCGGGGTTGGCAAACTTCTTCTGTAAAGGTTCAGACAGTAAATGTTTTAGTCTTTGTGGGCCACACTGTCTCTGTCACAAACACTCACTTCTGTCCTGGCAGCATGGAAGCAGGTTTAGATAATTCCTGAGGAATGAGCGTAGCTGCCTGCCAATACAACATTATCCACAAAACATGGCGGTGGCCCTATGTGGCCCCTGGACCACATGTCTCCTCTTGCCGCAGGCCACGACCTCGGTTCCTGCAGTGTCAGCATCCTGAGCCGGGTCCTTGTATTGCTCCCTAGTTACTTCCCCATCTCGACGCTAAGGCACCTATTGCCTTTCCTCCTTCCTTTCCTGACAGCGTGGCTCCATGCAAGGACCTGCAGCCCCAAATCAATGCCCTGATCACAGTTTTACCTCTATCCTCTCTTAGGCTGAAATGTATAACAGTCACGACACAGCAGGTATGTTGATCCCAAAGAAGACATTATGTGTCTGTGCTAAGAGAGGCCTTGTGGACCTGAGCTCTCTTAAAAGCTTTCTCTGACCTCATGGCTTCATTGGTCAGACTCTTGAAATGCAGGTGCAAGAGGCGCACATGCTTGGATCCCCCACCTCCCCTAGGTGATGCTGGGGATCTTGGTAAGAATACCCAGCTCTGAGGTGACCAGGACTAGCATCTTCTTCTTGGCCATGCTGCCACCCTGGCCCCAGCATGAAGACTGGAGAACCGGATCAGGAGTGCAGCGTCCTTCAGGAGGCACACCGAACTCCGGGACCTTCTGCTCCTGCTCTAGGTATGCACCAACGGGAGTCTGGGGCTAAACTGGTTTGCCATCATTTCTCTGAAAGATCCTCATGAGGAAAATTTGTCTACAGTGTGCCAGGGACTATTCTGGGCACAGAGACATGTCAGTAAATAAAACGAAGTCCCCGCTTTCATAAACTAATGCTTATTCCAGGGAGGGAAAGACAAAAGCAGAAGGATAAACCTTAATGTTTAGATAAAAAGAAAAATGAGGGAAAGGAAATCGATTACTGGAGAGGAAAAGCCTATTTTAGATAAGATGCTTAGGAAAAAACTTTTTGATGAAGTGCTATTTGGGCAAAGACGTAATGAGGTGAGAGAGGGAAACATACGCAGACCTGAAGGAACCTCATTCTGGGAGGAGGGAGCAGCGAGTGTGCAAGCCTTGAAGTGAGACCAGGTCTGGCAATTTGGAGGTGGCAAAGAGGCCAGCGGAGACCAGGGTATCTGGGACAGAGTGAGAGGGGCAGAGAAGCACAAGACGAGGTCGCAAAGGGCACAAAAGACCAAAACCATGCAGGCTTTTATAGATCTTAGCAAGGATTTGGGATTTATTGCAGCTGAAATGAATAGTCATTGGGCTTTAAAGGGGGGCAGGACATGCTATAATACGTTTTTTTTTTTAAAAGGTTTTCCCTAGCTGGGTCTGCTGGACGTGTACTGTGTGTGGGGGGGGGAGGGTGAAGGGGACACCAAGGGGGAGAGTGACGCTCTATCAGCAAATCAGTGCCACAGTCTAGATCAGACACGTTGATGATGGTTCAGCCAAGGTGAAGGCTGTGGGGATGGTGAGAGGTGTTTTGATTTAGGATATATTTTAAGAGTCAAAGGACAGAAATGACTGATGAGTGGAAAATGAGGAGTCAAGGATGACTCCCAGGTACTTCTCATAACCCCTCTACCCACCTTTTTGGTCCAGCAGTTGCTATGGCAACAAGCTACCCAGGTATAGCAGGCAGCACCTCAGCCTCCGCACCTGTACTTGGCAGTTCTTGCCTCTTGCTCCAGGTCATTCTGGCTCCCACAGAAGCCAGGAAGATCTGGAAAGTTCACACCGCAGAGGCACCTTTCGAGCAGAGATGGTTTGGGACAGGTGGATAGCAGGCACATCTCATTGGAGAGTACCAGCTGGAGCCCACAGCGGTAACCAGCTCAGCCAGACTCCCCTGGGTGAGATGTTTCTCTTTCCATTTTACTTTTCCCAGCCCCCCACGATTCTTCCCTGGATTTACTTCTCAAAATAAACTTCCTCCGGGCTCTGCCACCATGAGCTTACTCCATTTACTGAAATTAGGGGGCTGCAGGAGGGGAGAATTGAGTGGGGGGAACAGATATAAAGCGTTCAGCTCAGGTAGGACGTAGGACACTTTGAGTTGCCTGTTAGACCTCCACGTGGAGATAGTGAGGGGCAGGTGGATGACTTGAGTCTGGAATTCAGAACATAATGTGTGGAAGAGACCAGGCTAGTTGACTTCAATAGTCTCTGTGGGAATGTGGCAGGTGACCCGACATTCACAGATGCCACCAATACAATGAGTCTCCATGTCATCACTCTCTCCTTCATGGGTGACCCTTTTTCTGGGCCTGGAGATGAGCTGAATAGGATGCAACGACCAGTGGAAGGAGCAAAGAGGGGCATGTCCTGTCTCCTAATGACAACACTTCCATGCTTTCCTCATTTTATTCTGGCTCCAGCAGATGCTGCGTCCTCACAGTCACATTAGAATGAAAGCTTGTCATGGCAAGTGAGCATGGACACTGTCTGATGGGAACCTTTTCCCTCCATTAGGATTCCCACTGAGGTTTTAGAAAAGGACAAAAGAGAGACGAGAGGCAGTTGGTGGATACAGAGAGGATGAGCAGCTGTGTCCCAGGGACACCTCTGACAGGCCCCAGCCCCACCCCCAGCCCGAGGCTCTGTTGAAGGGACCCTGCAGAGACAGCCTGGCTCTTGTTTTCATTTCCATTTAATTTGTCCAAATAAAAACTGCAATTACGGAGCAGTTACACATCCCCATGTGCTTCAGAGATGCTGTCCCTGGCACATTTGCTATCCCCACTTGGAAAATTCACCCATAAAAGCATCAGACTCGCCTGCATTATATGCGTGGAAACCAGCAGTGTCATCCTTTGAGCAAGGGATAAAAATTCACCCTGGGGTGCTGATGTTAATAAAGTTTAATTAGACCGATTTGTAGTGAGCTGGGGTTTCTACTCTGCAATTCGACAAGCAGCTGACACCGATTCAATAGTTTTTATGTTCAAGAATTTCTGTATCTCGAACAAAAGGTCAAATGAAACAAAACTCTACCCAAAAGACTCCTGGGGGTGCAGTGAATTTCTGTTGTCATTTGTGTGTGTATATGTCTGTGCATGTGGGTTGTGTTTTTTGATGACAAAACAGTGATCTCGGGCAGCCATGTGATCCTCCCATCGGTAAAGTCCAGGAGGGCAAATGAAACTCTTCTCCTGTGAAGACTTTGCTAAGTAGCTCATGACCCTCTTTTCCTACTGTCAGGGCCAAACTTCACAGACGCCAGCATAGAACACACACGATACCTCAAAGTCCCTTGGAGTTGGCTTGAGAGATGAGCCATCTTGCCTAGGGATGGTAGATAAATTTTATAAATTATCATCATTGGATCAGAAAATGATTTGATTAAACTATCTTATCTTTAAGATACATAACAAAGTTGATTTTACTGAGTTGCATTTGGATGTGATGTTTCTGGAATTTCATCCACGTCCCTTGGAGGGAAAAGTCTGCTGACGTCCACGCATATTGCCATAGGCAAATAGCTGAGGTTGCTCTTTCCAAATGGGGATAGCAAATGTGCTAGGGGCACACGGGTCAGGACACAGGAGAGGAGAAAATTGAAGAATACAATCTCTCTTTTAAGATTTTTTTTTTTGACATCAGAAATTATAGACATTCTAGAGATGGAAGAAATGTTCTACAACCACTACAACAAAAAAGTTTCAACAAAGTTCAAAGGGGCATGTGACAGAGTCGGCCCTCTACGTAGGCAGTGTCTACATTGCATCTACATTGCTGAGAGCAACAAACTGCCCACCTGCCTCCTAAATAGGTTCCTTTCTGATCCCACACGGTGTTTTGATGCCCGCATTAGAAGCAGACTACTGGTCAGAGACGTGAAATGCCGGAGACTCAAGATAAGAAAATGAAGACATGGTATCTAGAACTGATCATGCAGAGACGTCAGAGCAGCTTGCACATATTTTTGACAAACTGACTCTTGAGCGAGTAGGAATGAGGTCAGCTACACTTTTACAAGTGCCGGGAAAGAAGTGGAACATCAGATGCTGCCGGAGAGCGGGCCACTGGGGAATGGAGATCGGGGAGACGGGAGAGAGGAACGTGGGCATCTCCGCTTAGGCGGAGGGGGAGACAAGGGAAAGAAAGGGAGGACACCGCCAGGCGAAGCAAGGGAGGACATGTAGCAGAGAGGGTGGCACAGATCAGTAGCTGATGCGACAATTTGTCTTAATTGCTGGCGAAACATCTCCAGAAGCGATGTCATGATCTGTTTCTTCGAGTGGAAAAACTGTCATCGGCTCTGCACATTTTAATCCAACGGCTGGGATCTCTAGCTAGGAATACGGAGAAACTACGATCCGTGAGAGAAGATTTTCTTCTCCCCACCAGGGAAGGAGCATGAGCAGGAGGAGTGAGACCACTCCCACCAGCTTACTGGGCATCTGCCCAGAACCCCTCACCAGGCATGGCAACACGCGTGCCTATGGCCTAAGGGGGCCTGCCTGGCCATGTGCTCCCACCCAGAGTCTGAGCACCAAATCAGATGAAGCCCACGCAACCCCAAACATCCAGCCAGCTCACGTCACGAGGCCAGCCCAACTGGAAGGTGGCCCTTACCCCCGCCAGCCGACGCCAGATGACAGATTACAGCTTTGTGTCGCTCAGTGGGTGCTCTGAGATATGATGACCCTGTTTGCACGTGTCATAAAAGGCACATTCTCCGAGACAGCGTGGGCCAGGCCATGCAGTTCAGGGGATGAGAATCTCAGAACTGAATTTTATTCCCAGCCATTTGTGCGAAGGCAGCTTAGATACAGCCACATCGGCATGATTCTTGCATGATGCAGCCCCTCTTGGGTGGAGTTGCAAAAAAGATACCCGTGGCTGTGTCTGTTGCACCTCTGCTCTTTGCCTCCCAGCCTCTCCCTGTCTCCTACCAGGCCTCTTTTTTCATAGTAAAAAGGATCCCATGCTTATGCTTCAAGGAGCACAAACGAATGAAGTTGCATGCATTACTGATATAAAGATAATAAATGTTGTTATGTGAGAAAAATCATATGCATATGCATGATTCAGGCAAACATCACCGTGTACTTGCTGCCATCAAACAGCCCAAATGAGGTAGCCATGTGAACCATAAATCATGGAACCAATTTCAAGGAAAATCAGTTTTGCTCTGGAAAATTGCTTTCAAACTATATGCACTCGAAATCAACTAAATATAAAAATTTGAACATTCAGTAAATTAGATTAGAACATTCAGTGAAATACAGAATTCCCAAAAGTCAAAAACAATGATTTTACCTGTTTTTTTTTAAGATAAAAAATTAAAAGCTATACATCATAGGGTTCCTTGACATCCCCCACCCTCCACCAAGTAAAACCCAAGAAAATAACAAATCAGAGATGATATGGAAAGAACCTTTTATCCCTTGATGCCTTCTCCTTTCTCAAACAAAAGGGTGAGCTGATGGATCCATTCTGACCCTCAGGAAGAGTCCAGGCATAGCAAACCCCTCCCGGCTCAGCTGCTTATTCCAGTTCCTCCAAGATGGCACTCTGGCCTGCGTCTTTATTTCCTTTAACCAAAGCAGCCCAACTGTTCTTTGGCCTGAGCCAGTGACAAAGCAATGAAAGGGCAAGACAGTCATGCCACAAATTCCGGAGCGGGGCCGGGGGTATCAACAGGCAAACCAGAACGGGTTTAGGATCTAAATTCGTCTGCGAGGGCTTCGAGTGGCCTCGCCTATGAATAGCCCTTGGAAGGCTTCTCCTAGCGCATCTCAGAGAATCACAGAATCAAGACAGCTGTGAGCATCTCTCATGGAAACGAGATTGCTTAGGCTCCGCTGCTCCGACTGTGGAAGCAGATACCCCCCTAATGTCATCACATAAAACGAAGAAGAGAACGTTCTCCAGCGTGATCAAGCCGTCTGCCCCACGTCCTCCCTGGCAATTTGGGGGTAGGTAGGAGTGGTAGATGCTGTGGACAAACCTGGCTTTTCATCCTCTCTCCTCCTCCCTTGCTTTAATTTCCTATCACGTAGCCCCTTAGCTCTGAGAGTAAGCGAGCAAGCAGGTTTCCTAAAACAGAGACCCCCTGGCCCCACTGTCTTAAAGAGAGCGATGGGGACCCATACGAAGAGGCTGCTTTGGCCTCTTCCAGAAGTGTGCAGGGGATCCTGCAGAAACACATCACATCACAGGCTCACAGGCAGCCCGCTCGGGGTGGGAGGGATCGGCCAGGCTTCCTGCTGCCTCCCGCTCCCCTTCACGCCTAAGCACCCGAGCCCAAAGGAGCTGTTTGGGATCTGACTCTTTAAATTACATGCAGAAACATGGTGAGGATGACAGTATAACTAATGGTATTTACATTTTCAGAGCCAAAGTGAAACTTTTTTCATCACCACAAACATTTGCTAAAGCCCAAAACTTCGCTGTTGAAAGCACCCCTCAGAGGAATTACTTAGGCAGCCAAGTTCCAGTTGGAGAAGGAGTTTATGTCAGTTTTTGAGGCATAAGCAGGGTTATGACACCAAGTGGCTGAAACATGACAGAATTGCTCCAACCAGGACTTGGGCTCAGCTGTGTTTTCAGGCCTTTTATCTGTAGGTGTGACCACAGCTGCTGACACTTGTAGGTTCAACTGTGTGGACACTAAGCATCTCCCAGCCCCGCCATCAAGACATGGCCAACTCATCAAAAGCAGTGATTCCATGTATTTACCCTGGATTGATGCTGTTAAGGAAGCCAGTGCCTAGAGGGCCTGGAAGATGCCTCCTTCCTACACAGTACAACGCCGAACTGCCTCCTTAGAAGCTTCTTCCCTCTCTCTTCCCTCGCTAGATTCTCAGAAGACACATCAAAGGAACTTGAACACATCCATGTACAAGAAGCAAAGAGGGCTTATACCAAACTGCCAAAACGTCCTCAAACCCTACGTGTGCTTGCCCCACTGAAAATCAAGGGATGCTTGCAAAAATCTCCCAGGGCATGCGAGCCACATGGCCACAGCTCAGAAAAGTTTTGTGAATCTGTTACACCCCAGCAGTACCCAGAACCTGTTTTCTGCACACCCCCAGGCTGTCTGCTTGAATTTCTCTTTATCTAAGGCAGTGACTCATGCCTTCAACTCCCAGGCAGCACTATCCCTGATGGCAGGAGCTGCCTTCTCTGACAAGCCTCTTTAACATGCCCCCAAACAGAAAACCCCAAAGTAGACTTCCTGAGGCTCCCTGGCCAGCTGTGTGTGCTCTCTGGTTCACAGTCACTCATCCTGGCCTGTGATTGTCTTGTGAAGGACCATGTCTTAATAATCCTAATGCTCAGGATGTCTGTTGAACTGAATCAAATGCAGCTTAAAGAAAGCATTTTGATTTATAACAGAATCTGTAAATCTCCTCCCCTGCCAGCGTTCCTTATGCGACAGACTGGTACCATCACCGCCTGTCACTCCAGCCAGAAACTTGCCTCTCTGCCACCCAATATGTCATAAAACTCTCCCTTTTTTAGCTCCTACTTCCTTAGTTTGGGCTCATTGTCTCTCACCTGGACTATCTCAGGGGCCTCCCACTTGCTCTTTTGACTGAAAATCCCACCTGCTCTTTGCTCACTGAGATAAAGATCTGATCATGTCACTACATTGCTTAACACTGTCCCATAGCTGCCATTGCCAGGGGCAGATGTTTCCATCTAGTGCCACACAGCCCACTGGGAGCTGTATGGAGAGTGGGTGACAGAGATGGTGGCATCCCTTCCACTCTTGGAGCAGTTGGTTAGGACCTAAGATGTCCCCAGATGTGCTAGCCACAAGCAGCAATATCTATTTACCCAGGTACCCAGACGAACATTATTTTCTGAATCCACTATGACATAAAACTCTGTGGGAAGTTCTGCCCTAAAAGATAAAGCCCAGGCTTCATACATGACCCTGAGGTCCTCTACGTACCATGCTTTGCTCTCTCTGTTCGTGCCACATGGCTTACAGTGCCGCCACAGGTTTAGAGCCCTTGGTTGTCATGGAGCTTTGCTCTCTCCAAGCCTGGAACACCCTTCTCACTTTGTTTAGCCAGGCTCATCTCTAGATGTAGATCTCCCATCCTTCTATCTCATATTAATCTTTTCAAAGCTGGCTTCCTCAAAATTAATCTAAACCAAATTAATCTAAATCTAATTGTCACTCAATTGCGTTCATTAAATCAAATACAACAACACAGCTCTAAAACCCAAAAGGTCCCCTGAAAGGAGCAAATGTCCGGGTTCATAATTTAGGGCCAGCATCATCAGCAGCATCAGTTTCTTTTCCCTGTTTATTCATTCTTGGCTGCTTGAACGTTATCTTTTTTTTTTTTTTTTTTTCAAAATGAAAATCCGGGGTTCTGAAAAGGCTTGTATGACAAGATTTAGAATCAGAGACAATTTGTGCTGGTTCCTAAGGTTATGTTTGGAGGAGATAGCTAATTGAAATATCTTGTGCCTGTCCCCTCAGGCATTCTCCTTCTCCCACACCCAGAGCTTACAGGCTCACTTCTCCAGCACCTGCCAGATCCAGTGAGTGTGAGTGACTACAAGCAGCAGAGCGAACAGAAACTCGACCAGGAAAAGCTGCACACAGAGCTGTTGCAACCATAAGTGTTGGTTTGTTTTTATTTATGCTAGAAAAATATACTGACTACCTACTGGGTTATTTTTCTTAATTAGGGTGGTATGCTCATGGGTGTTAACAACATTATTCTCTATATCTTTTTGTAGGTCTGAAATGTTTTATAGTTTTCCAAATGGCTTATCTACATTCAATGACAGGTGGGGGAAGAGGCCTTCTAGGTCTTTTTTGTTCTGTTGGGAGGTGCCCTTTCACAGGCTGGTGGTCAGATGCTTGGGAAACACTCAACGAATTAATTAATTAATCACCTGAAGAGTCGGTGATACTCTGTGGGCTGCCCTTTTAGAAAATAATTGCTATTGTCAATGTCAAAGATTCATTTTTCTTCCTAGTTCAAAGTTTCTAGTTGAGGACCTTCAAATATTCCAATTTTTGCAGAGCAAGAGGGAGGAACATGTTTTTCCTGAGCACTTTGTGAAAATGAGAATCACAATAGTGTTTGTTCTTTACCAAGGACATTTTTTTTCTCATCAAATTCAAACTTCATAGCTAACAGCACAATTAAAGTAGGGATTCTATACTTGTAGATAGAGTGATATTAATCCATCTTTATATATCATGGAACCAACACTAGTTGCTAACTTAGGCTAAGTACGTTAATGAGAGAAATAGAACATTTTCAGAATATTTTTATTTCCAGTCATCTGACTCTGTAGGAGTTTGACTTTGAGAACTCAGTGAAAATATCCCATGTGGATAAAGTAGAGTGACTATCATTGAAGCTCTTGGTTCATCTCCAGACAAAATCATTGCTCAACTAGAGCCCATGGCCAAAACCAGAAAATACAAACCAACTCTTCAGCTGATTTCCCCACCCTCCCTCATCAAACAACTGCCTCTTTGGATTAGTAGGCTCAAATAATCCTCTGTCTTCTCCGCCTTCTCTTTCTTCTAGAAATAGGAATAATAAAAGAAAAAACTGTACAAAGTTTAAACTAAACTGTGGACAAGGTACATCGCACAAACTTGTAATCAAGCTACCCAAATTCATGGAATTGGTTCATGAAGAAAAACCGTCATCATTCATACCCCAATATAGCCCTTAATTAAAAACATTCCGCAAGAGGCTATTTAGCCTTACTCAGTCCTTGGATGAGTCATGAGCAATAAATAATCACCCACAATTTTCCCTTCTGCATAATTTCCCTTCTGAATCCTTCTTTCATAAGGAGTAAACTGGAAAGGGCTTCTGGTCAAGATGGCGACATAGGTAAACACCACACTTGCCTCCTCTCATGACCACATCAAAATCGCAACTAAACTACAGAACAATCATCTTTGGAAATGACCTGAAGTCCAGCTGAACAGAAGTTCTATAACAAAAGGCATACAGAAGAAGCCACAATGAGACTATTAGGAAGAGCGGAGACACGGACTGAGCTGGTCCCACATGAGCATGTGGCAGTTAAAACTCAAGAGGGGCTATCAGTTGCGACAGTCTCCCCTGAGAAGCGAGGGGTCCCAGCTCTACACCAGGATCACAGCCCAGGTTTTCAGCACCAGAAAGAAAAGTCCTTACAACTTCTGACTATGAAAATCAGCAAACATTGTGGCTGAGTAACAAGGAGGATGCCTGGAGTCTCAGACATTTCTCTTAACGAGCCTGAACAAGGACTTACCTGCTGACAGATGCACTAGCTCTGAGCTCCAGCGGTGGGGTAGCAGCTCTAAAGCCGCTAGGAACATGCAGGGAGGAATTAAATTCTCTGACCTCAGGGCAAAGGGGTCAAGGGGCAGCTTTCTCCCAGGTGGAAGTGCTGGCAGAGTCCGTTGTTCCTTTGTTGAACCCTCCACTGCTCAGCATGTAGAAGGCAGGTGGCCACCATACATGAGTCTCCATCACCCCAGCTGACATCGTTGGCCCTGCCCTAATGACTCCCTGAGACCCCGCCCCTCCCAATGTATGGGCCCACCCAAGCTGCTTCCAGTGGCTTTTCCATAAAAACAGCCTGTCTTGGCTCATTTGTGGGTTTTCCTAAAATCTCTCAAATGTTCACAAGCCCCAAACATTCAGTATCTGGCCCCAGTGTGCCCCATACCTCTTGCTGAGTAGTCCCAAGCCCCACACTAGTGGCAGCTGGCCTCAGTTTGCAACTTTACCTCTCTCAGGCACCTCTGAGCCTGGCACAAGTGGCAACCATCTACACATCATTTTGTAGCTCATACCAACTGGCCCTGGACTGGGCACAGGCATCAGTTGAGCTTGGCCTTCAGGAGAGCTTCTCCCAACAGGTTCTAGAACCAACACATCCAGTAGTCAGCTTCATACAACACCAGAGCATCACCCTGCCACCTCCACATATGACACACCCAGAGCCCTGATAAAGTAATTTCTGCTCTGTAGGGTCAGCCCCTGCACAATAGCTCCTCCATTGTAGTCACAGCCAGTCCTCGTAACCAATCAGCCTGAGGGTTAATCTATCCTATTGATGAGCAAATAGCAACCAAGGCTCAACTACAACAAGAGGGCACACACAATCCACACAAGGGACACACCTGGAGTACTTGGATCAGGTGACCAAAGAAACTGCACCCCTGGGCTCCACAAGACACCTACTATATAAGTCTACTCTACTAAGACAAAGACATAGCAGCTCTACCTAATACATAGAAACGAACACAGGGAGGCAACCAAAATGGGAAGACAAGGGATTAAGAGGTGCAAAATGGTAGTTAAAGAATAATCATGGGGATATGGAATATAGCATGGGGAATATAGTCAATAATAGAGTATTGGCTATGTATGGTGTCAAAGAGGTACTAGATTCATCGGGGTGATTACCTTATAAGTTATATGATATCTAATCACTACACCTGAAACTAATATAATATTGTGTGTCAACTGTAATTGAAAAATAAAAAAAATTAAAAATTGATAAAATATACAAATGCAAAAAAAAAAAGGTGATGAATTAGAAAGGAATTTAAAGATAATCGAAAAGAAAAAAAAACAACCAGGAGAGGTCAATTGATTTGCCCTATTCCTCCTTTCAGTATAGTAGGTGGAATAAATGAGATCGTAAGTGTGAAAGTGTTTGTAAACTATGTCCGAGATTATTGTGCTAGCAACCTCACTAGTAGTAAGATGTCTAGGTCCCCTGACTCTTAACCCTTCCCATGCATTACCTTTTTGAACTACTGATAAGCAAAAGGGTGGCTCCAAATGCTTCAACAGTGTGGACAGGTTCACAAAATACACCTGGGACACGTAGCCTAAATCAAAGTTTCTTTCCAAGTGCAGCACTGAAGCAATGACCTGGCAGCCTTGGGTCCCTGACACTGAGCTGGTTAGGACCAAAGCACAATAACGACTTCGCTGTTTCCCCACCAGTTACTCTTACACTGTGCATTTATTCAGTTTACTCAAACTAGGTATATCCCAGCAAAAAAAAAAAAAATGCAAATTCGTCCTCCAGCTGTCATGAATATATGTTAAAGGAATACAAATGTCTTGTCAAGCAATGGCAATATGTTGACTGTCAGAAATTTGAGAGTTTGCTATTGTCTATTAATAATACTCTTCATAACAATAAAGTATGGTAGGGTATATAAAATACATCTAAATAAAGCTGTCAACAATTGATGAACCTGAAATTGGTATTGCTTATTTATGAAGTACGACATAGCATATCCTGAAATAGAAAACGCACTGCTTTAAATTTTAAGTTCTTTATTTACTACAATGCAGAACATTTTATTTTTAGACATCAGCGAGTTTTGTTTTCTTGACATCTTCACTTATTTGGCTGAAAATAAAAGTTGGGAAAATCCCATGGTGACTAATAGTAAGGATATAAGAGCAAGTATAGAGACTATTCTTTGTTTGGACTGATGTTAAATCCACTGGTCAGTAAAGGCTTTCCTTTTGTCTCATAATTACAACATATTAACAGTCAAACAGGGTTGGACTAGGACTTCTCTAGGAATAATGAAAGGTTTTCATTTGACACATGGAATAGTCACAAAATGTAGATGGCTTACATCAACTCATTGGGTTTGCCCATCTTAAATTGCTCTAAAATTCAGAAAATGGATTTTTTTCTCCAAATATCTGCTCATGCTCAATAAAACTAACATATCACCCTGACACTCCTTAATCTCAATGTGTGGCATACAAGTGGACATATCCATCACACACACGTACATAATTAGGAGACTCAAAAAATATGTAAAGATGACAAGAAATCACCTGATTCTTTGGCTATGGTCTAATAACAAATATATATTTCTTGGCAATTAGCCAATCATTTTTGGAAATAATATAGGACCATGACCCAATAAAGTCTAACAGCCTGTGCCTTGCTTTACATGCACCATTAGGGCCTGTCACCAATCACCAGCCGTCTTCCTCAGGCATACATTACTTTCTTGGGAATCACGAAACACCCTTCGATAAATTTGCCCTTCTCCAAAGAAATACATTTCTGACTCAACTGCAAATCCCGATGCCAAGCTAAAATTAATGCAGGCAGGCAATTTAGGTTCTTTAGAAAACTTCCTTAAAAACGACAAATGTAAGTGATGTGAAAGCCTCCCAATATGTCTGCATGCTGCCTTATTAAATTAAAAACACCTGGTTTATTTATACAATGTATCCAATGGCTTACAGATTGGAGTTCTAGAAACAATACATGTCTTATAGCAAAAAATATACATATAACAATCCACCTATAGTTTATATAAAGGATGAAATGTTTCTGAATATATCTATATATCTATATATGTACACATATATACTCTGGGTGTGTATATATTTGCAGAATCAGCACACAAATACTGCAGTCCTTCATTGGCTCTTCCACTTCAGTGTCAAGGACACCAGTTTCAAAGTCTTAAGCTGCTGAGCAAAGGTCACCGCTGAGGGCAAAGGACTGGCTTGATGCACCTCCCCTTGTGAAGGACCAAGTTTGCTGGACAGTGGCAACCTGCGACGCACGGCTTATTGCATGGACCGATCTCATTCCAGTTGTCACAGGTCTTGGCACATCCTGGACCACAGGTATCATACACGGCACCGTGCTTGCACTGGGTGGCTGCAAAAAAGGACACAAAGGTGAGTTGTGGCCTCATTAATTCACTTTCAACCAGATGCCATTTCTGCAGGCTCATGTCACTCACTGCCACATGTCACTCGCTGCCATTCTGCAGGCCTTTCCACAGCACAGATTCACTTTTGCATTTGAACAAAGGAATAACGAATACTTGGCATTCCTCAAACACTCTAAGAATCACCTTCAGCTAAAAAATAAAAACATCAAAGATCCACCTCCTGGGCCAGCAAACTTCAAAATAAAATAAAATGAAAAGCTTTTTTATTTCCAGATAAGACAAATTATACATTAGTGAAGCTACAGGAAAACCTATAAAGTTACCTAGATATTGATAATAGTATGAAAAATTAACTTCGGAGAGTCCTTCAGGCAATTGAATAGGAATATTTTCTGTGACCTCACCAATATTCAAATACATGGAATTACACATCCATAAAAAAAAAAAAAACTACCAAAGATATTGAAAATGTGTCACATATTTTAATTGTAGGGCTTATGTGCTGAATTAATCAAATTGAGGAACGTTAGTGCAAGAATAAAGCCAAACAGGGAAAACTCAGATGTGCAACTGGAGAGAGGAAAGTAACATCTGGACCGGAGAACGTAAAAATGCTGATGTAGCAAATCATTTTGCTGTCTTTATTAACTCAGAGCTAAAAAGATTGTGTCAGTATTCTGAGAGCTCCTGAAAATTCATGAATAGATTTGCCACATACACACACCAAAAAACCTCACAAACATTCTGGAAGTTTTATGACACACAGCCTCTATCATCTGGGTTCCTTCCGGTGACAACCAAAGAGACCGACCCCCCTTCATAATGGCAGGCCAGTTGACACCGAAGGAATTTAGAAAAGAGGACCCTGCAAGAACACCAGTAACAATCCAACCTTCATTTGAAATTGCTCCAGATGATGGAAGATGATCACTGGAAATGCTTCTCTCATTGTTCATGCCATTTGTACAATAACAGCTGGTGAAAATCGTTGATTGTAAAATGGAAAAACAAAACTGGGTTTCAAGCAAGTGGGCCTTCCTTCGAGTCCTTCAGATTATACGTGTACAGCTCCCAGAGAATGTGAGTGTTTGACAACATCTAACAAACAGTACGCAAATTCCGTGAAGGCCCCTCAAACACCCATCACACGAGTTAATGAGAAAAAGGCGCCCAGGCCAGAGAGTGGTCAGTCGTCTCTCACAGGGCCTACGTGTTATTAGAAAACCGAGCTGTGTGAAATGTAGAGCTCGGAGGAACATCTGAGTGGAACCAACTTCACAATGTCTGGCTCTATAATTATCATTTTTCTACATGGATTTGGTTCACTTCCAGGTCCCGGTTATGTCTCTACGCCCTACGTTTCCCTTTAAGTAGTCCAGCTACTGAATATATCTATTAGGCAATTTGGATGTGCCTTTTGTTTTCTGCCTGGATCCTACCTGATAGAGTAAATAAGTGAAAAATTACTTACTCCACTTTAAGGTTGGTTATTTTCCCGAACATTACCTCCACAATGAAGCTTTATTAAGTAGTTTCAGCCTCTCATAATGTAATTCTATTCCTTAGGCTACTAGGAACCTCTTATAGCCACACCAGCCCTGAGGACGTGTCCTCTGCCTTGATCTAGCTTGGTGAATGCCACCAAAATTCACCCCCTCTTCCTCTCTTTTAAACTCAGTTTCCAACCTTGTCTCCCCCCTCCCAGCCGAATATGGCATTGACACATGGTAACTCTATCCACCTGTTGTTATGCTTCTGTGGATCAGCAGCGTTCGAAGCTGGAAATGAGGATCCCTGGGGAGCTTCCTGACGTCTGGTCCCCACCCAGAACCAGGTTACCAGTCATTTCAACAAAATGCCCCCTCAATGCAGGCAATTTTAATGGGCAGTCAGGGCTGAGAACTGGTCCAGGTAATAAGTCCTACGTTCTCCTTCGGTCGCCATGGAGACACCTTTCTAGCAAATGAGAAGGAAGCCAGCATTTCCGAAGTGGAAGTAGGTGTGCGATGGAAGCACCTACTGTTTCTCAGCATCTTCCAGGCAACCAGCTGCTGTTCCCTAGTCCCAGGGCACCCGCCCGTTCGCCGATGGACTTGGGACATCTGCACGAGAACCCTTCGCTCACCTCCCCACCGCTTCTCCTCAGCTGTATCCATCCTTGCCTTGCCATTCCTGTTTTCTGACCCATCTCCACTGGGAAGTGGCTTTACTGTTTGTCCTCACTACACAGTAATCTCCTCCTTCTCCGTTGGCTTGATCTTCTAATTAGAAATGTCCGCAGATCAACACTGATCTTTAACCAAAAATATTCCCTTGTCTATCAGACTAGTTTTCTTCTTCCTTTTATCTCCAAACTTCATACGAGAGTTTACAGTCATGTTCTCTATCCAATTGCTCTGCAAGTGATCGACATTGGTGACCTGTCTGCCTCATCTGCCACTTCACTGAAGCTCTTCCCACCAAAATTTTCAGTAAAGACTGTATCTGCAGACATATTGGCAATCCCTATTATCCTGTGGCCTCTCCACAAAATATTTGGTCTTTTTGTCTATTTTATCTTGTGATATGGAATGTTCCAGTTCCTTCTGCTAACACCTTATCTCTCTCAAGCTTCTTTGCCTACTCCCTGGCAAATTATCTCCAAGACTCTTCCCTCTACATCACTTCTTTCTCTCTCTCACTCACTCACTCTTGCTCTGTCTCTCACATACACACACACAGCAGTTACTACAGTTTTGCTTCTAATTTTTAAAGAGCTCTGAAATATATTATCATCAGTTCTGATTTTTCCCCCCCCCAATCGCATCATTTTCCAAGTCTTAATTCAAAAGTGATCTCCTTCAAGTGGTTTCCTGGATGTCCCCCAGGACGCTCTTCCCTCCTCTACATTCCAAAGTGCTTTTCACATTTTAGTTATTTTTTTTTTATTTGTTTAATCCCACAATTGCAGTGCAGCTGTAGTTCTTAATTGGAGATGCTTAGAAGAGTCCCCTGAGTATCTTTTTTAAAAGACGTGTATTCCTAAGCCCCATTCCCTAAAGATTTTTGCTCTGATTCTGCAGTGGGGCCCAGGTAGCCATAGATTGTAAAAACTCCAAGGGTCACTGTGGCAAGCACAGCTGGTTGGAGAGAATGAACCACTGTGACCTGGGCTCTTGGGAACAGAACCCTTGTCTTCCATGACCCAAAGTTCTGGCACAGGGCCAAGCACAGAGGAGCAGCTTAATAAACGCTTGTGCCTGCTGGATGATGATTTAATCTTAACGACATTCAATCCATCATCCTACATCCCAATGTGGATTACATTTGGCTGGCCTCGAGTTCATTTTCCACTCTGCTGCTTCCAGAACGTCTCTTTCAACTCACTTTACTCTCCAGAGACTTTGCTTCCCTCCAAATCTTGCAAAGATCCCTTTAGTGTGAAAACTCGGCAGAATCCTTGTTCTCACCAGTGTTCTTCCCTTCCCCTCATTCTTTTATAGACATGAACCCCCCATGCCTTTCCCTCTCTGTGACCATTTGATACTTGCTTCCCACTCTACTGTTTAACTTAGCAACTAACACTCTGCTGTGACATCTCACCTTTGACTGTCGAACCCTGGTATTTCCCTCACAGTCTACAGGTAGGAAGTAGAATGTAGGCAAATGAAGAGCAGCCAGGAAATGACTTAAATCGTCTAAGCCTCAATATCCTTATCAGTCAAAGGTGGGTAAGGGAACATTACCAAAGGGATTCCAATGCGGATTTAACAAGACACAAGGTAAGAAAGATGCTTGTGTGGTCCTTGGCGCAAGGAGGCACTAAGATAATGTTAACTAGCAATATAAATCTTCATTAGTAAACTTTCACAGGCCTTGCATAGTCAGGAATTCACGCGCGCGGCTGGAGTTCCTTTAGTCCTGCTTACATGG
This sequence comes from Cynopterus sphinx, assembly GCA_030015415.1. Classification (NCBI taxonomy): domain Eukaryota; kingdom Metazoa; phylum Chordata; class Mammalia; order Chiroptera; family Pteropodidae; genus Cynopterus; species Cynopterus sphinx. Next base: position 5,755,186 of record CM057391.1, read on the forward strand.
CTAGTGGGCATGCCCTTTGAGTTGGTATTGAGGACACTGCTAAATCCAGCCTGGACTTGGAAATCACTTGTTCATTCAGAATTTCAGGCCTGGCTGGCTTCTGATTCGTTCCACTTCCCAGCTTTTGACTCTGGAAATTTTCTCTTCTCTGTATAAAGCGGTCTTAAGTGCTGTCATAAGTCAAAAGGTCTGGGAGCTAAAAGCAAATAACGAGTATTCTTACAGGCATCACTGTTCCGAATGCATCAGAAATGAATCTACTGAGCCATGCTGGATGCCTCCGTAAGTGTGCCCTGGGCCGGCTGTCAGTCTGCAAAGTTCATCGTGCGTGTGTGTGTGTGTGTGTGTGTGTGTGTGTGTGTGTGCGTGTGTGTGAGTCCCCTGCAACCGCGCACTGACAGGGTCCGACTTCACTCGCATGGCTAATTAATTGTGAGTGGTAAATGGAACCTTTCAGAAGCCATATTCCTTTTTCCATTAGAAAAGTCACTTGAGCTCCTGAGATTCTGCCCCTGATAGTGGGATGCTGAGGTGCAAGGGGTAGTCTTCAGAAGCCAAACGGTGCTAACTGCGGCTCTGAGGCAGGAAGAGAGAGTTCATGCCTTCTCTGTCGACTGTGATCCCGCCCAAGCAGCACCGCTAATAAAATGCATGAAGTTCTGCTGAGCGCTGCACTGCACCGGGATGAATGGATGGGGCTTGATTCTGCATATTTTTTTTATTTTCCGGTAGATTCGGGGGGGAGGAGGATTCAAAACAGAGAAGGGATCCAGACCCTCAAAACTACTGTCCTTAATATGCTATTCCGCACTGATGCTTTAGGTAAGAGGTTGCGCCATTCGGTCTCGCCTTTCAGGAGCCTGGACCACACCTTCATGTGAGTTAATTTTATCAAATCAATATTTCTCTGAGGTTTAAGCAGCATTAGCAGAGAGGTCGTCTTGCTGCGGATGGTAAGCTCGGATATAAAGATTGGACTTGTGTTTGCAGAGGAGAGAGCAAAGCCAAACAGAGAAATCAGAGGAGAAAAGCCGACTTTGGTGCCTTTCAAGGACACAGGCTAGAGAACATGTCAACGGGTGGTATGAGTAACCCCCAAATATCTCATTCTACTTCCCCGAAGCCATCCAAATAAGTGTTCAAGTTAACTCGGTGGTTTCAACTCTGAGTTTCAGCTCTGGCTGTACGTCAGGATCACCTCAGAGGCTACATAAGATGCACAAGGACGATGAAGCAGGATGTCTGGGCACAGGAGCCAGGCTGAGGTTTCTGGTTTGGTCCTGTTTTGTGTTTTTAAGCTCCCAAAGTGACTCTAACATCCAGCCAGATTGAGACCCACCGGTCTAGGTGGACAAATGTCCATGAGCTGAAAACACAGCTTCAAGACCCCTGTCCTTGAACCCTGTTCCAAATGATGCAGCAGCCTCCTGCCTGGTCATCTGCTTCCAATCGTGCCCCATCCAATCTGTCTCTACAAGGTGATCTCTGAAAAGCATAAAGAGGCTTGCTTAAAGCCCATCGGTGGCTTCCACTTCTCTTGAAATGGAAGCTAGACTTCCTCCCAAGGCCTGGGAAGCCCTGCACGATCCAGCTCCTACTTCTACTCCACCCCCATCTTGTGCCTCATTCCCTCACTCACCATGCTCAACCCACGCTGGCTCCCTTCCAGTTTGAGGGCATGCTAGTTTATTCCTACACCAGCCATCAAATCTGCATAGAAGGCCTCCCCTGATGCCCTTCTATCCTTTGAGGGGCTTGGCTGGACTGTCACCTCCACAGAGAGAGCCTTCCATCTTCACCTCCATGTAGCCACTCATGTCCTCCCCATTTGCTTTCTGTTGCTCTGCCCTGTGTGTTTCCAGCGCCTCGGTGACGGGGAACCTCATCTCTCATAGTCCCCAGAGCACCCACCGTACTCAGCATAGCACCCAGTACTTAGCCAGTTTGTAATGAATATTTTTTGGACAAACAAAAAAGTCCATTTCATGGATATCAAATAAGCTAACTAACTTGCCTGAGATCAATCACAGAGCTATAATGACTATCCTAGGAATCTACCTCAGACGGAAAAGAACATTCTGCTAGGGTGTGCATCACAATCTCTGGGTGGGAAGCCTCGGTGCTCTATCAGTTTGCACTGATGGGATTTTCCTTCGGCTAGTAGAGGATGTGGCCACTTAAGGCTAGTAGAGGATGTGGCCACTTAAGATAGCAAGTCTCGTCCCCTGCCACCCTGGGTGTCGGAACACACTTCTGCTGTCTGGATCTGCCAGGACCGACTCACCTGCACAGGTCTGCCGAGGCTCCCAGGGCACGCTGACGCCCTCTCGCTGGCAGGCCCGGGCGTAGGCCAGGAAGGACTCGCAGTAGCAATTTTTATGGACTGGACATTCACACATGTCCGTCACGCAGGACCTACGGAACCAACAGAAAGAAACGAACGTTTAAGAATCTCGCTTAGGAGGGTCGGGCCTGCTTAGTACTCAGTGGGGAGACCACCGAGGAAGACCTGGAGCTGTAGGTGTAAAAGAAACAAACAAACAGATAGATAAACACACAAACAAACAAACAAACATCTGAAACTGCTGAACACCTTAGTGTGACTGGCAGAAGCAGGTACGAGAGGGTGAAGGGGAACCTCGATTGGCCACTAAAGGTTGCTCTTTTAGGTCGGAAAGCTAAAGAAAGTATGAGAGTCTGCATGGAACCGATGCTACATGCCACTGAACAAAGTGAGCCGAGGTCCCCTTTCTTCCAGAGCAGGACCTTTTGACAGAACTTCCCGCCGTGATGGAAAGGGTCTACAGTCGCCACTGTCCGAGCAGTGGCCACTCTCCACCCTGGGCACTTGGGATGAGTCCAGTGTGACTGAGGAAACGAAACATTTACTGATTTGATGTTAGTTTTCTTAGAAGTGAATAGCTACGTGTGCATGGTGGTCACCAGGTCGGAAACGCAGCCCTTAGAATAGAGCCACCATTCAAGTCGTTGTCACTCTGTGATTCGCTCTGATACAGGAATAACAGATCCTACTACGATGCAACCAAAACAGTGACCGACGGATGAAAGCATAAAATCCCACGGCAATATCTTGAATCTCACTCTTTTAAGGATCACTGGACCTCGTGTTTTAGAATGTGGTGCGACAGAGTCCAAGCAAAGAAAAGATTTTAGGCCTCTGGTTAGACTGAAAGATAAAGACGAGCGAACCAAGGTCTCTTTAGCTTCACTTAGAATACAGAAATGATCGGCCAGGACATAAAAATAACAGAGATACGTTTCAGTGCAAACTAACAGATTCGGAAACATGTTGACCTCAAGGAGACCATCATGGCTTGACATTAGTATCTAACATTAGTTTACAAAGTACTTTCCCTTCAGGCTATCACTGAGTGGCTAATCGGGCATCCTACAGTTTCTGTTTGATAAACAAAGAGGCCATTTTACAAATGAATAGATGCACCCAAAGTCCCATTAATAAGTGGCAAAAGAGTGAATCAAATTACATCTCCTACTTCTGAGACTAGTGCCCTTTTTATCACACCAGACACTGTCCTGTCTTCATCTTCCAGCAAGTTTACTGCCCAACAATTTCGACTTAACATTTATGCTGGAGGCCCCTGAGATGAATAAAATTAAATTACAATTTTTTATATTATTTTTTCAGTGAAACCTCTTCCTTACAGAACCTAATTCAAGGCTGAAAGTAGAAAAAAATGATATTCAAGGTTACAAGCGGCACAGGTGATCTTATAAAGCGATCAGGACACGGTCCTCTAATGCTAGCATGTCAGCATTTCCTCTCGGTGGGACATGTGTGCACACCTGAGGAGAGAGAGCGACCAGCTAGCTCTGCGGGGAAGCTGGGGCACCACCTGCTCTGAACGAAAAGAACAGCACTAACCTTATTAACGGGTCAAGGGACTCACCGTGTACCTACAAAATTATTCCAGCCCAACGCTCAGGGGCAGAACCTTGAGAAATGTGAACCACCAGGGACAGAAGAGAAACAGATCTGAAACCCCAAGAGCCTCTTTCCTCAAGTGCGAGATTATTTGATGCCTGACACTTAAGACACAATAATGGGGACAGAAAAGCGGATCTCTCTCCTCTCCGTAGCAATCAAGGTCGTATCTTTTAACGGCTTCGTCCACTTGCACGACAGAAATCTCGAGAAGTCATGTTTGCTAGCAAACCCTTTCTGCAGTGCTGTCTTTAAATTCATGTGGCACCTTCAGGTGTCCAGGAAAAGCCAAATGATGCCTGTCCTTAAAACAGCCTCTAACCGTCTGAGTGTGAACCCCCCTCGATTTTCATCTCAGACTGAACCCACCCATCACATTCAGACTCCGATGTCCCCGCGGCCCCTTTCAGCCGCCCTGAGTCCTACTCTCCATTCTCATCTCTACCTCACTTCCCCAGGAGGCTTTTGTCACTGACCCTCCCTCCCGTCCCATGGGGCGTGGGTCTCTTTCCTTCACACGCAGCTCACACGGAGGTGACATGAATGGGATGGCACCTCGTGGGCCTGGAAAGGTGACAGTTCCTTGCATGGGAAAGAGCTGGTCGACATGAAGAAACGCACCCTCTGACCTGAAAGAACCTCTGATGCGATTCTGTACAACCGTGTGGACCGTCAGCAAATAAAAGTTAATGCAGCTGATAGGATTGTTGGTGTTTTCCTTCTTTTCTCTTTATTTCTGCTGGTCGTCTTTGAAGCTATTCCTACAACTTTCATTATGGACAGCTAAAGCCTGCGGGAGGGAATGTCTTAAGCACATGTTGAATAATCGTCACATACACGTACCCCACCCCACGCAGGCCCCGGGGCCCTCAGACACAGTGACTGACGTATCGACCCTTCAAAGCTAAGAAAGATTTCTATTACTTGGCACCCATAAAGAACAACATTCGAGGCAAAAACGTTTGTCAAAGCCAGCTCTCCACTTGAAATATTTCCCATATTTTTGAAGGCTTGAAAGATGTGTTTTGTCACAGAAGTTTAAACTACAAGATGTCCTTTTTCGCTTGTCAACTTGATGATTCTGACACAACTGTGCCCAGCGTTTGTGAGAGAAGGGGGTCGATGGCCCAAACGCTCTGGGAAGATGTAGAAAATCGTTAGCTCCCCCAGTAAGCATTTTCCGAAACTCGGCATTCACGTGGGTTATCTCGTTTGCTCCACGCTGCAGGGGACATGAGGCGGGCCTTACTACTCGCTCACTTAACAGGTGCAGAAACTGCGGCTCAGAGATGGTACCTCCTTGGCCAAAGTCACACGGCTGATGACAGATCTAGAACCGCCAAAATAGGACCCGAACCCTGGTCTTTCTGATCTCAACACCTGTGTTCCTAACCACTACAAAAGAGAGCATCTTTCCAGAAGGCAATTAGCAATACTTAAAAATAGCCTTAAGAAAGGTTCTTTCCTTTCAATTGGGAAATTCTGCGCCTAAGGAAATTGTAATGCATGTGGGGAAATAATTTACATACAGAGGTTTTCATCACAATGTTATTTAAAATAATAATTTAAAATAAAATACCTAATTTGCCTACAATAGGGACTCGTTAAATAAGTTTAGGTGACCTTTACAATGAAATACTCTGCAGACATTGCAATGATGTTTTGGAGACATGTTTTAAAATGTGGGGAAACATTCAGGAAGGATGAATTGAAAAAGAGCAGAAAGTGTTTTAATATTGTGTGGTCTCCTAAGAAAACAGAAATCACTGAACACAGATACGCCCACATGCTCACACTGGCCACCTCTGAGTGGCGGAGCTGACCTGTGGCTCATCTGTTTCCTTCTTATCTGAATTTTCTACAACGAGCACGTATCACTTTTCTAAAAACATAAAACCACCGTGTATTTTTAAAACATTGACAAGAAGAACGTGGGACATATTAATATTTAATCAGAATTCAGGAACTGGAGTGAGAAAATAAGGAATAAAGAATGGAAGAAAATTGGAGAATCCATTTGTAGGTCTTAAGGAAATATTTCTCCAGCAAAAATCTCCCCAGTGTGTGTATCGGAGGCATCCTGACATGGACTGTGCTTTGATTCACTGTGCGTTGTCCTCAGACTTCACTGCCTTGGTCTACTGATGCTGGGAACTTGCATCCAGATGGATGGAATGGATAATGGAATAATTATGCATGCTTCTGCCAGTTACAGAGAAATTTATTAAGAGAAAAATAAAAACATCCTCAAATGCATTTCAAATTTCAGGGAGAAGCAAAACTATTATTATTCAAATGTTCAGTCTGTGTTTATCACACTTCAACATTCAGAACGAAGAAAATCTAATTCATGGCACAGTGGAGTTGAATCTCTATATGTTAACGGAAAATTGTCCTTCCCTTAGTAAGCACCAATACTGTATATTTATACTCGTTTTATAGGATAAGTAGCAGCATTTTATCACTTGGGGTAGTTACTAAGATTTATGGCTTTGGTTTCTCTGCTTTCATGGTATTTATTCTGTCGCCGTTATGTTCCGTTTGATGGTGAGTTCTTGGTGAGGAAACACATCTGTTCACGGCTCCAGTGGGAAAACACAGGCTGCATCACAACTGGACTCTTCCAGCAAACCCTACAGGTGAGGAGTGCCCGCCTGGGCCACCCCATTACAGCCACTTCCCGCCACAGATGTTTCTAATTCATAGATCTCGAAATGATTTTCTGATTTCTCCACTCTGCTCCGGCGTCGTCCCAACAGCAGAGAGGCGCGGGCAGGACTCTGGTCCCACGGAGTGATGTGGAATGAGGATGCTGAGAGCCACTGCAGCGACCCAGTGAGCGGCGCCGTGCTGGGCAGCACTTGGCCACACACTGAGCACCCCCCTTCTCCACCTCTCTCATGCATCTGCGTCACGTTTCGGGAAGACTCTTTGAAGGCCTTTCCCGTTGCACCCAGCTCAGTACCCACATCAGAAGCGACCTGTGGTCACTGCCCTCCCTGAAATCCAACCGATCACAATTTGCCTGCAAGGGAGCCCTAAGTCATCGATTTCCCCTCGTCAAGTTGTAATCACTGCCTTCTGAGAAGCTCTAGGAGTCGCCCCCAGCCACAGAGAGCTGTTTAAATGGAAATTTAAGTGAATTGCATCTAAATACAATTTCAAATTCAATCTCTTAGTCACATTAGCTACATTTCAAGCATCCAGTGGCCACAGGTGACTAGGGGGCACTGACACCAGTGCCGCCACTGCAGACAACCCTGCTGGATCTTGGTAGCGAGTGCAGCTCCCTCTGCACCGGGAAACCATGCCCATCCTCCCCAGGGGGATTTATAGGCATCGTGAGGCTAAGATCAAGGTCACTCCTGCTTTCTAACTGGGCACCTACAGAGAAGGTTCACATTTCTTGGAATTCAAGGGATTCAAGGTCCCCAGCGGCAAAGGTCATCCCTCCCCCTTCCTCACTCTTTGGTATACCCAGGCGTGGGGGATGCCTCAGGACACCTGGGCCTTCCTTCTGCCTTGCCACCCCTGCCTGGAGTGTGCTTCCACGGCTTTCCCACTGGAAAAAATCAATGCCTGTCCCTGAAGACTCAGTTTGGATTCCTCCGTGGCGCACTCTGACTGGCCCAAGAAAGTCAGCCCCTTCCTATCGCGTTGGGTCCTCTCTAGACCTTTATTCTCGCACAGACCCTCTGAGCGCTAATTGCACCTCTCCCCGTTTGCAGGGGAAGGCTGTGTCTTGCTCATCTGGCCTAGCACAGTGCCTTGAACACGCAGCTCAGTAAATAGTCAGCAGAAGGGTCGACGAGAATGGCCTAGTGACCTTTGCTTGGCCCCGACAGGACATTGGTATCTGAAGAGCATGGATGACATCCTTGCCCCAACTCCCCAGCTACTGCCTAGCGCATCCACGGCCATGGGGACTGCCGGTTTGTCAACCTCCGAACCGAGCTCCTCCCACTAGAACTTTTCCACTGTCGTTCTCATTTGGAACGTGCACTCTTCTCCTGTATCCAAGGGGAGATATTTTTTTAATTTAGCGAACAGTGGAAAAGAGGATTTGATGAGAGAAATCTGCTTTAACGACACGTTTTCAGACAAGCACATTCAATATTGTAAGAATAACCTATAGATCTTCCTGTTATTAAAAAGGCAAGCCTCCAATACTGCTAAAATAAAAAAAAAAAAAAAACATCAAACATCTCCCCGCTTCCTAGCAACGGCATACCAAGTGGTTTTCCCTCTGCTTTTTCTGGCTCGTTGGCCGCCGTGTCAGAGAGAGGCAAGTGCTCGTGCCTTGGCTCCCCAGATCGTCTAACCGCTGGGAAGTCCCCACACTGCTTCTGGGGGAATGGCAGGTGACGCCAGAAGTGGCAACCAGCCCCATCTCGGAGGCAGAGTCGGACCTGCCACCAGGAAGAGTCTCTGGCTGGACGGACTCCATCGTTCAACCTGGAGGTCAACTTTCCTAAGAGTATCAACAGGATCAGGGGTGGGAGGTGACCGGACAGCCACAGTGGGGTCCTGTGGCTCTGCTTGCTGCCCGTACCTTCCCAGAAACCCGAGGGCATCTCAGGCTTGCTGGTGTCTGGGCATCAATGGGAAAAGGGAAGGGAGAGGATGCGGGAGACAGAGTCCCGCCCGGGTGGGCACAGCGGGTTTAACTACCAAGAGACTGTTAAACATCCCCGTATGCTTCAAGCCTTGAACGCTGCCCTGACCTCCCTAACCTGAGTTACATGGGAGTAGCTAAGGTCGTAGCCATGGTAAGAAGGCGCATCCGTGCCACATTACACTTAATAATTTCATCATAAATTATGCAGCAGCTACTTCTTCTCAATGCTATATGGGCACCCCACACAGGCCCTCAGAACAGTGTTTAACACTAAACACAGGGCCAAAGGACTCAGTAGTAGGACACGTGAGGTTGCTTTATTGAGTTCTTAATGGGTGGGGGGGAGTGGGCAGGGGCGAGCTCCAATAGCCAGTCAGTAGGGTGTCCCTCCTGCTCACTCCAGACCCTCCCTGGGCCAACAGCAGCTTAGCACCTCTGTGGCTTAAACATTGGTGAGAATATTTAATATCAAATATTGGCCTAAATCTTTGTCCTATGCTGCCAGGACAGCACAGTGAGGCCGTGCCTTTCGGGGTGAGCTTATCCATTTCACAAACTCAATCTAAGAAGATGGGCAGGAGGATGTGGGAGGCCCGCTGTCGGTCTGGATGTGAGCGATGAGCTTGCCTGCGGTCCAGCCTCATCAGATGCCCCTCGTACACACACGCACGGTAGCCCTCAGCCCACTTCTAAGTGCGAAGAATGAATTCATCGAGCCCTGTTTGTTCCAGGCCCTAAGGGAGGCCCAGAGATGGGCAGAGACGGACCCACCTAGAGGAGGAGATTGTGCAGACACTAAGCATCAGAGTCCAAATGACATGAGGATCGATAGGGCCGGAAGGGAGTAGAGTGGGACACTGAAGACTAACTCCATGTGGTGGGCGAGGGTCTCCAGAAGGAATCACAGACCAGGAGAGGCTCGGGGCCGGGGCCTGAAGGACCTGCGGAATTCCGCTTGGCTAGAGAATGAGGAAAAGGAAATTCCAGCACAGTCTCCAAGTCACCATATCTTAGATTTGATGGTCATGTGGTCCCACCTCCAATATTAAAAAACAAGACAAAATGTCCCCGAGAGACAGTCACACAGCCTATTCCCGAAGACCTCATTTCCCCCCACAGAGCAGCCTGGCAGGTCTATCGTTTGAGACATTTCTTTCTCCCAGGGATCCACGTCCTCACGATTTGCCATCCGTCACTCTCAGGTGTGACAGCCGGAGCCACACAGAGCAGTCAGTGTGCTTGTCCCCGTGCCGACTCTTCAATTACCGTCCTGAGCTTCCACGCTCGGCCTCGTGTGTTTTGATCTTCCTCCTTCAGTGTCCTTCCCTCTGCAGTTGTTCTTCCTGCCTCAACAAGAAGGAAAACCCAACCACCAGAGTAACAGGGGAAAAAGCTCCCAAACCATCTGGGCAATTATCCAGAGAGAAGCCCTTCTTTGCTTGTCTGTCCTCTGTTCCCGTCGCGGACCCCTGCCCACTCACACGCAACTCCAATTCAAAACCGCGGGTCTCGACATTTTGACCTCATTTAGACACTCTCCAGACCCTGGGAAGTATGGACTCCTTCCATCCTTCTAACGTTTCCCGGGGCGGCAAATGCCGTGAACCCGCACAGCAGAAGCCAGCGTGACGCAGAAGTCCCAGAAGGGGTGTCAGCCTGCGACGCCCTTCCGAAGCTGGAGGCTGCTTTTCTGGAATGATGGGGGCACCCGAGCCCACACGGACCTTTAAAGGCGGCAGCAATGATGACTTCCCGTGAGGCTCATTCAAAAAGAAGTCTCACACCTGTCGCAAGCCGAGTCCCTCTGCGCGCTGAGACCAAACACCCGTCAAGCATTTTCTGGAGCCTCAAGTGTTTGCTGCTCCCGATCAGCCACCTATCAGGCCACACGCGGAGCACGTGTCTCCATGCCCTTCGCCAAGTTTTCCTGTGTCTTTGGGTTGGGGCCTTTGGGTTGTGGCCTTTGGGTTGGGGTGGCATGTGTCCCCCTCTGCTTCTCCCTGTGCCCAGGGGCCTTGCCTTCCAAGAGGCCCATGCCAGAGGCTCCATAGAAATACCCCTCTCGGCAAGGACGAGCTCCCTGTGCTCGCGTAGGGAACTCTGGCTCCACGGAGGGAGCAGCTGGCCTCGACCCGCAGACGTCTGCTGAGCTGTCACCCTGCACCCTGGGCCAGGATGTCCCAGGCGCCAGGCAGGGCGAGGGGAAGCCTGGTCACCGGCCCCCTCTAGTGGCCGAGAGGAGCAGCAGCGCCAGGCAAACTGCCTTCTCTATTCTGGTTCCAGAATTTGCTTCTGACTTTGAGGAGGGGGAGGCTGGCTGATCAAGCAGCACCTGCAACGGGCTGCTCGTCAGAAAATCAATCCCCTTTTTCTCTTAAACACGTTCCAGGCATCACTGTCATGCTCGGTGCAAAATAAGTGTCAGGCTGGTCGGGCACTGAGCCCCTGGGGGGCAGTGAGAGGCTGTGGGAGGCCCACCCTCCGCAGGGCAGGCCAGGGGGCAGCATCCGTGGGGAAAAGCCCAAACTTTTCCACTTCCTAAAAAAAACCACATTTTACTGATGCACCATGTGCGTCTCGCTTCATACGCGAAAGACTCTGGAGCACGAAAGAGCACCGGACCCTTCCCCTGAGCGGGAGGGGGACATCTTCTTCCATGTCTGAGGTGGCAACACGGTCGGAGGCTGGAGGTGGCAGCCAGCTGCCAGCATCTAGCCCTGTCCCTGCCTCCTAATTAGCAAAGTGACAGGGTCCCCGCCATGCACGTTCTGTGACTCTCGGTCTGAATGCAGACTTGCCCGGGGCTGGGCCAGCCCTAGGACTGGATGACATTTGCACTCAGATGGACTTTCTGGAAACGAGAGGGGGCTGTTTATCCAGAAAAGTCCTAACATCCCCTCTTCCCCATCGGGAGCCTGTGTCGCCATAATTCTATCTCCGGCCTGGACAGACACACGTCATCTTTGAAACTGTTCCCCTCAACCTGACATATGCCCTGTGAGCGTGTGCTGTGTGCAGGGCCATGGCTTGGGCTCCATGCGGGAAAGCGAAGGGGAAGAGGAGCCTGCCTTCCCCTGGGGAGCTTGTGGGGCGAGCAGGGTGACCCCGAGAGGCAGAGGCATGGAGCAGCACAGAGAAGGAAGGTGTCCCCCGCAGGGGCTCCTGTCTGGGAGTGCGGGGCTATACCCAAGAGGCCACACTTGCAAAATCACACTCTGGGGCACCCTGTCACCGCTGGGCACCAGGGTGAGGAAAACGTGCCCCCACACGTGCCCCCACAGGACAAGCTGTGTGGCAGTTAGAAGGGGCCGCAAGCCGAGGCAGAAAGCATATGGAGCCGCCACATCTGGTGACTGCCCCAGCTGTGTCACTTGGGGTACATTTTTTCCCTTTTCTATGCTGTCTTCCTTGTGTGACTTCTTATATGGTTGTTGTGAAAAGTTAAGTGAGGGAACAGACCGTGCCCCACTCCCCACTGCCAGTCCCTAAGGAAGAGGGAGAAATCCATCCTCATGTGGAACTGAAGGCTGGAGGTCAAGGTCAAAGCAAGGAAGGAACCGTGGTCGCCCAGCTGAAACTCAGCGAGAAGCATGCCCATGAAGGCACCCCGTTTTCTCTTTCCTCTCATTCTAGCGTGGCACCCCTCCCAGTGCCATTCCTGGGGACATCTCGCCCCAGCAGTGCCTCTGTGACATCAAGCATCTGTGCCCAGCAGGGCCAGGATGCGTGTGCCCATCTGGATGGCCACCGCCTGCCGGGAGCGCAGTTATCGGGGTGCATAGTCTCAGCATCTGGAGGCCACCCCCCAGCCACATGCAGCAGCCGCCACCAGCCCGACTGCTTCAAAGGGGCCGACCCCTCCAGAGGCCTTGTTCGCATTAGGCTGTGGATGGCCGCCAAGTCCCACAAACCCTGCACCACGTGCCCTGATAAAAGGGAGGCGTGGCGGTGGCCCCCGGAGGGTGCGGCACGCGGTGAACCTTTTCCGACGCCGGGCGCCTTTCATCACGCGTCTGCCAGGCCTCCTGGCTCCACAGCGCGCCGGCGTCCCCATCCAGTCACTGCACAAGGAGGGGGTTCTGCACTCCATACTCCTTGCAGCTTGGCCTTACAGGGAAAATCAGTCCACTAGACCTACAGGGAGAATCATCCTTCCCTGAGAGACCCGCCCCATCTGCATCCATGGGTGATGGCACCCACGGTCACTCTCCAATCACAGAAAAGGGGTTCACGGGGTAGACATTCCCCAAATCCAAATCAGAACCACCAGGGGCCGCCTGCCTCCCATCTGCCCCCCATTGTCAGAAGGGGACTGCCCGAGTCTAGGCCCCAGTGAGATGGATGAGAGGCCTGCTTGCCAGAAGCAACACAGGAAGATCGTGCCCTAAAGGCCTTAAAGGCCCCAGAATGCTCACAGCCCAAGGGTGGAAGAGCTGAGAGGGAGCAGCATTTCCTGAGGGCCGGGGCCGAGCCGGGTGCATTGCATACGTGAGCCCCTGAAACTTTGACGGCACGATTTCTAACGGAAGAGAGAGCTAAGAGCCAAAGAGGTCAAGCCGTTGTTTTTTGGTTGTTTGCTTCAACATCACACTGATGGGAAGTGGCAAAGCTGGGCCCATGCCCTGTCCCCTGTGACATGTTGCCATCTACAGCCCACGCTGCTGCTTCCGCTGGAATGCCTCCCGCCGTCCTCTCCTGTCCTCACCCCTCTTCAGTGTGCAGGCTGATAGCTTTCTCAGGGAAGGCCCCTGAGATCCCCAGGCTAGACGAGGCTGCTCCCAGGCTCATGGCATTCTCGAATGGCTCTGTCACAGCCTGCATGGTGTCCCAGTGTGGCTGACTCTTCCCTCTGTCCACCCCCCTGCACTCCAGGGTGGGCAGGTTCTGCTCCACCATTTTTCATCAGCTCCGTGCAACGTCTGGTTGAGAGTGGATGCTCCACACCTATTTTTCTGAACGAATCGTTTATTGGTGTTCATGTCGTCAAGGCCAGATGAAGTGATTATTGAGACGACAATGAGAATCAGATGGTAAATGGCCTGAGTGCTTGAAGGAGGAGCGAACATACCGTGGACCTAAGTACTCAACGGCCAAGTGGAATAAGAGCTGAAAACTGGCCACTGGCCTGGCCAACAGGAAGTCAGGGAATAGTTTTATAGGAATGGTGGGGACAGAAGCCATCTCCACGTGTGAGTCGTTGAGTGAAGACCAACTTTCAGCAGGTTGGCAAAGAAGAGAATGAGAGAAATGAGGGAATAGCTTGAAGGAAATCCAGGTGTGTGCATGTGCGTGTGTGTGTGTGTGTGTGTGTGTGTGTGTGTGTGTGTGTGTGTGTTAAGATCATATTTTATACCAAGAATAAAGAAAAACAAAGTCCAGGAAAAGATGCTGCAGTTAAAGAGATGGAGGGGTTGGATTCATCAAATGTCATGAAGAAACCAGATGAGGGTGGCATCAAGAATTTAGGAGAAAGTTGCTCTTTTCACTTACAGTTGCTAGTAAATTCCTGAGAAAAAATTAGTAAAAAAGGAGAAAACCACTAAAGTCTCTATGTTTATACAAGACACAGGAGGAGAAGGGGTGAAAGTCAATGCTACCTTCAAGATCAGCAGTTGGACGAAGGAAGACAAACAACTCAGTGTAAATACCCAGCAAAGCAGGGGGGAGACTTGAACGAAATTTGCAAATGTTTCCAGGTAGGGAAGGACTCCAGACAAGGGGCAAGGTCACCACCTCTGGAGAATGAGAGGTCCAGTCCCTCTCAGTCTATGACCTTGGGGACCAACGGCAAATGAATTGAGATAAAACTCAGGCAGAGTTTTAATCGGGCAGAAATTTAGTGCAGGAGAAATCAGTCCTTGGCTCGTGTGGAGAGACAGATAATGTGGCAGGTTTTCTAGACCTTAATTTTACGATCTCAGATTAGTGATGGAACATTTCCTCCCAAATCAAAAAAACTTGGAATTTAGAAATCACATTTGGGGGCAGAAAGGATGTGGGCTATTCTAGATGCTTTCTTCTTAAATGTTTTAATGTTCCCAACTACTCCATAAAAAAAGTCTTAAGAGCAACCATTGCAGCCACTCCTCTTGGTTTAAGACAGTGAAGGCTCAAAGATCCTACCAATAGGCGGATGAGTGGTGAACAGTCACAGAATCATAAAATCAAGAGTCTTAGAAGACCTTGGTGCACATCCACTCTCTGCAGGAATTCCTTTTATAGCATCCCTAACAGATGGTCTTGCATCTGCATCGCGTCTGTAAGAAGAGCTCAGGAACTTTTTAGGAATCTCATTCCTGTGATAGACAATTAAGGCTTCTATCTCTCAGGAAGTTTTCTTGTAGATTAAATGAAAAAGTGTTCGGTAGCTCCCACCTATTTGTTCAAATCCTACCTTCTGTTATACTGTGGAATTAGTCTGTCCTGTTCCAGCTTCCGTATGATAATTTCCTTAAATATGTTACAAAAAAAATTAACATGTTCCATTTAAAAGTTAACTTTGGGGGGGGGACTTCCAGAAAATTCCTATTAAATTATTTTTTACTTCCTGTGCTTTTATTTCCTTCACACCTACCCACTAGAGGATATCAAACCTAAGTATAAACTTTCCTTCCCTTGTATTTATTCTTTCAGGAAATCTCTACTGAGTAGGGCATTGTGCTTGCCTTCACGTTAGGGGCAAAGATGAAAAAGATTAAGTTCTAACTCCAAACTATGCAATGTACTAAAATAAATTGAAACAAAAGGAAGAAAATGATGAGTGCTATAAAAAAGAAAGAAAGAAAGAAAGAAAGAAAGAAAGAAAGAAAGAAAGAAAGAAAGAAAGAAAGAAAGAAAGAAAGAAAGAAATTTTAAAAAACAGTATAGTATTACGAAGCAAGTTCAAGGAGAGAGAGATGACTTGGCGTGGTGGATAGGCAATGATGAGAACTGAGAAAAGATTTCAAGGAGGAAGCTTTATATCTTAAAAAATAAAAAGAATAAGTTTTACGCAGGCAAAGAGGTGGGAGGGCTTTTCAGAAACCCACATTTTAGAAATCCTTTTCTTTGAAACGTCATGTGTGCTATTCCGGGATTGATGAGCGTAAGAAAAGACAAAGGTCATAGGAATGAACTGGAAAGGTGGGTCGCATCACATAATGGACTGCCGGGTATGCCCGGCTGTGAAGCGTGAACCTGATTTGGCGATCGGAAGAGTCACTGAGAGATCTAAGCGGAAAAGTGATAAACTACGAAATACACCTCAGGAAAGGAAGCTGACGATAGGGTGTTAGATGGGCTGAAGGAGGTGGATTGAAGATTAAATGGGGGAATTAAGCAGCTATTGCTGGTGGCCCAATTTGGGGCTCTGAGAGGGAAAAAAAGACACAACCAGGATTATCTAGTGGAGCCAGGAGGCATAGAGAGATGTAAGGCACACGAGATAGGAGGGGCATGATCTGTAGCATCTGAGAAAGGACCTCATGTAGGGGCAAGGGATAAAAAGCAGGGTCAAACATGCCTCTGGAGGTTTGAGTCGGGGTTTAAAGTCTGTCATCACATAAGAGGAAGTGGAAAGAGGAGTGGATACTGCGAGGAGATGATGGGTTTACATTTAAACGTGCTAAGTTTCTGGTGGAGCATCCAGACAGTGATGTGGCGGTAAGTGTTCGGCCACTGGCTTTTGGCAGGTTGAGAGAGAGAGAGAGAGAGAGAGAGAGCCCGAGTTGTAGCTCTGCCAATTTCTGTGGTGTAAACTCCCCACTGCAGCTGCTCTCAGGCTCCCAGCACGCAATCCATGGCTGATCACCGAGCGTGGAGGCGGGAAGGGATTCTACCATCTGGCTTTTGGGAACCTCTGCATGCCCATTCCCGCCCCCAGCTGAACACGTGCAGCAGATGTTGGGATGGGGGCAGGGGACAGGAACGGAGCCAAGGGCGCTCCTCACTGTCCAGCAAATGAAGTGTGGTTCCTTGTGAGCAAGTTAACGCCGTGGCGACAGGCGGACTTGAGCGCTGCTACTGATGTGCTCCCTCGTCGGCCAAAGCCACAAATAAGTTTTCTCATCCTCTTTCCCCAACATTCACGTAAACATCATAACAGCAAGTACTGGCAGGGACCGATGAGTTTATGCTAGTTCGACTTTTCATAATGTCCTAGGAAGGTTTCTCCTTTAGGTTGATCACTGTTGGCCTACCGTGAAGCAGTAAGTGCACCGCTGAATCAGTTGAAAGGCTGCTTGGTTTCACTGCACTCTTGCCACTGCTTTAGAGGGGCTCAGGATCATGCTGCGCAGTCAATCAGAGGGTGCAATTTGCCTTTTAAAAAAACTACTAAACGCTACTCTTTCTCTCTTTTCAGGTGTATAATAAGCCAGCAACATGGCTGATGGCTGCTGGGCAATGGATGACATCAGGGGGGTGGTAAGGCGTGTTACATCAAACAAGAAATTTAAAAGGTGAGAAAAGTGAACAATCCATGTAAAGATGATAGTTGAAAGTCATGCACGAGGCAAGAAAACAGGAAGGAAGAGGAACAATAAAATAGTCAGAAAGGATTTTACTGTGAATCAACAGTGAAAAGTTATTGCTTCTCACCCACGTCTTTCCAGAGAGAGCACAGAGCTCATCACATGCTTTCTTCCCGACTTCGCAGCCTGTTGAGTATTTTTTTTTTTTTGTGCAGCCATTCTTTTAAATGACACAACCTTCTCCACATATCGGCCAAATCACATCACTCCTCTAATCGAAAGTTTCCAGAGATGCCTCATCAAGTTAAAACTACAATCTACTAATCCCTAACCATGGTCCACACGCGCCTGATGACATAAGGACCTCCTGCTGTATGTCTTCACCTCTGTTTACCAGCCTTAGCTCATGGCCTTATACCCAGGCCGGACTTGCTGCTTTTCCTGGGATAGGATGAACTCATTGCTGTCCCCGGCTAGAACAATCTTCCAGTCTCAATGGAGGAGCGACTCACACCTTCTCAACATTCAGGCCAATATTACCTCCTCGGACATTCCTTCTCGGATGACCAGTATCTAAAATAACCCTCTACCTTCACTCTGCCACCCTCTTTCAAATCAGAAACTCTTCTATTTATAGGTATTTCTCAGAGATATTACAATGAAGCAAATAATGCAAGAGTCACAAGAATTTTTTTGGTTTTCCAGTGCATATAAGAATTATGCTTAAACTATACTATAATCTACTAAGTGTGCATTTAAAAAATATAGTGCTAAAAAATACTGCCATCATCTGAGCCTTCGGCGAGTAGTAATCATTTTTCTGGTGAAGGGTTTTGCTTCGATGCTGATGGCTGCTGACTGATCAGGGGGTGGCTGCTGAAGCCTGGTGGTAGCTGTGGCAATTTATTAAAATAAGGCAACAACGAAGTGTGCCACGTCAATTGACTCTTCCTTTCATGAACGATTTCTCTGTGGCATGCGATGCTGTTTGATAGCATTTCACCCACAATAGAACCTCTTTCAAAATTAGAGTCAATCCTTTCAAACTCTACTGCTGCTTCATCAACTACGTTTATGTAATATTCTAAATCCTTTGCTGTCATTTCAAAAGTCTTCACAATATCTTCACCAGAGATTCCATCCCAAGAAGCTAGTTCTTTGCTCAACCATAAAAGCTACTCCTACTCGTTTTATCATGAGACTGCAACAATTCAGCCACATCTTCAGGCTCCACCTCTAATTCTAGTTCTCTTGCTATTTTCATATCTGTAGTTATTTTCCCCACTGAAGTCTTGAATCCCTCAAAGTCATCCACGAATTTGGTGTCAACTTCTCTCCAACTCCTATTAATGTTGATATTTTGACCTCCCCATGAATCACAAATGTTCTTCATGGCTCTAGAATGGTGACTCCTTTCCAGAGGGTTCCTATTGACCTTGCCCAGGTCTGTCAGAAGGATCACTATCTATGGCAGCTATGGTCTTATGAAATGTACTTCTTAAATGATAAGAATTCAAAGTTGAAATTACTCCTAATCTGCAGGCTGTAGAACAGATGTTTTGTTAGGAGCATATAACAACAGTAATCTCGTCACACATCTCTATCAGAGCTCCTGGGTGACCAGGTGCTCTGACAAAGAACAGGAATATTTTGAAATATATCTCTTTTTTAAAGCAGTGGGTCTCAATAGTGAGCTTAAAATACTCAGTAAACAGTGTTATAACCAGATACGCTGTCATCTAGGCTTTGTTTTTCTAGTAAAGAACCCAAGCAGAGCAGATTTAGCATAATTCTTAAGGGCCCTAGGATTTTTGAATGGTAAACAAGCATCCGCTTAAACTTAAAGTCACCAGCTACATTAGTCCCTAACAAGAGTGTCGACCTGTCCTTTGAAGCTCCAAAGCCAGGTATTGACTTCTCTGTAGCTATGAAAGCCCTGGATGGCATCTTCTACTAGAAGGCTCTTCTGTCTACACTGAAAATCTGTTGTTGAGTGCAGACACCTTCATTCAGTATTGTAGCTAGGTCTGGGTAATTGGTTGCAGCTTCTACATCAGCACCTGCTGCCTCACCTTGCACTTTTATGGAGATGGCTTCTTTCCTGAACCTCATGAACCAACCTCTGCTAGCTTCCAACTTCTCTTCTGCAGCTTCCTCACCTCTATCAGAGTTCAGGTCTAGCTCTGGATTAGGCTATGGCTTAAGGCAATGTTGCAGTTGGTTTGAACTTCTACCCAGAGCACTAAAACTTTCTCCATATCAGCAGTAAGGCTGTTTCAATTTCTTATAATTTGTGTGGAGTGTCACTCAAGAACCTTTCCCTTGCATTCACAACTGTTTGGCAGACAAGGCCTATTCGGCTTGTCTTGGATTTTGGCATGCCTTCTTCACTCAACTTAATAATTTCTAATCTTTGATTTAAAGTGAGAGACATGTGACTCTTTCTTTTACTTGAACACTTGCAGACCACTGTAGGGTCATTAACTGGCCTAATGTTAATATTATTGTGTCTCTGGGAATAGGGAAGCCTGAGGAAAAGAGAGAGATGGGGGAACAGCCAGTCAGTGGACCAATCAGAACACACGCAGCATTTATTGATTGTATATCAACTGTGAACACAGTTTTACTAAATGTCAATGATAACTTCTTAGGAAACACATCGCTAATGTAACGGAAATAAGACTTAAAAAGTGCAGGATCAATACAAACAACATTAATTTATGAAAGTAAGAGAGATTTAGTAGACTTTTTTATGTTTTAAAAGTCTACATTATTTAAGTATTAATAATGGGATAAAAATCAAAATAATAAATTCAAAGAAAATCATTAAAAAAATCTCTTTGGCTGCACAGTGGAAGCTGGGGTGTAAAGGCAGAGTCTGTGTCCAGTGTGGGAGTGAGGAGGGCCCAGGAGAGGAGGGAGAGGATTTAGGAGACAGAGAATGATGGTCTGTACTGAGGCAACGATGGTTGCTAATGCAGCCAAATGGATTTTAGACATGTTTTAGAGCTTACGTCAACACAACTCGGAAACTGACTGAATATTTGAGCATGAGAGTTAAAGGAGAGAGAAGAATCAATGACTTTTACATTTAACGAATATTCAATGAGCCCTTTCTGTGTCCCAAGCACTAAATTAGGCACCAGGAACCTTGGATAATTCAATAAAAACATACATTAATTCAGCATCATTGTCGGAAAATGAATGGGTGAAAAGGCATAGTTTCAACCCAAAAGAAGCATGCATGTATTTCTTGAACTACAAATAAAAATCTAATGTGGATCAGGATTAGTTAAAATTAGAAAACAATTGTGTCTTCTAATTATAGAATAGCCAGAGGAGAATCAGAGTGTTTATTAATTCGTGGAGAAGAAGAAGAACGTAGAACTGTAAGGAAAGGTGGCTCTAAAACTGACCTGCGAATTTGGCTCCGACTGAGCAAATGCAGAGGAACCAGAGCCCTGATCCAAGAAGATTAAAAACCAAAGTGAAACTTAGAAGTGAAAGAGGACCCAGGCCTCTGGACCACTGGTTCTCAGCCAAGATTATACCTTAGAATCAGCAGGGAACTTTGCACAACAAATGCCAGGGGGTACTGCCAGCAGAAATTCTGACTTAGCTAGTCTGGGTATGGCCAGGTTAGCAGAAAACTCTTAGGCGATCCCTCACGCAGCTCTGATGGAGAACCCCAGAAGCTGATCTGCATCAAGAGCAGACCTTGGTTCATGGTCTAGATCAGGGGTCCCCAAACCCCAGGCGTGGACCGGTACCAACCAGTCTGTGGCCTGTTAGGAATGAGGCCACATGGCAGGAGGTCAGCAGCAGGCCAGTGAAGCTTCATCTGTATCTGCAGCCACTCCCCAGAGCTAGCATCACCGCCTCAGCTCCGCCTCAGATCATCAAGCATTCGATTCTCATAGGAGCACCAGTCTCTGGTGCCAAACAGGTTGGGGACCGCTGGTCTAGATAGTTTCTATAGTCAAACACAGTTAACAAGGCTCTATTCTTAGGCTTTGCAGATTACGCTAGTAGCTAGTTCACCCCAGGAATCCTCATAGTCCAGAAACTCACGTTTTTAGAACAGAGGAACTGAGATACACATTTTTTTTTGAAACATCTACAGGATAAATGGCTTTTCCAACCTTAAATGTGTGGAAAGCACATTACAGTCTGATGATTTTGCTTCACCTCTGGTGTATAAATAAAATCGAGGGGTCAAATATAAGACTGCTCCCCCTAAATCTGTATTAAAAATCATCTTAATTTTAAAAGTGCTGGTCAACATTGAGCTCATAATTTTATCCTTCTATGCAATATTCTATAAAACAAAAATTATCTTATTAAAGAATGTAATCTAAGACCTGATTGGAAGAGTTTCTGTGAGCTTTAAGAAGAGCACCCATTTGCCGGTTTGCACAAGAAGCAGGTCATTGCTGATGCAAATGTTAATTCAGACTTTGATGAAACCAACCCTCTGTACATATAATCTCCGAGAAAACTGAACAATCTTGGTCATTATTAGAAACTGTAATCATTTCTCTCAAAGTTCTTTACTCACGATTGTCCTTCAACAAAAGGTCACCACAAAACCGAAATTCTCAGAGAAGAAGGAAGGAGGGGAAGAGCAAATGACATGGCTGCCGGGGACTCCTGCTAGTAAGGCTTCCCTGCCAACAGCAGCAGCCTCGGCTGTCGTGGCTTTGCTCCGCAGGCTGGTGGCCCTGTGCAGGCACATTCACTGAGAGGCGGATGGTCCAAATGAACTCTGGGCCTCTGGTCCCTCTACTCGAACCAGCAGCCAATCTCACCTGGGGCCTCACCTGGGGGGTGTTAGAAATGCAGAACCTTGGCCTCACCCCAAAATTGTCGAATTGCATGCTGTATCCTAACAAGATCTGGAGGGGTCTAAATGTGTCTAGAGCAGAGCTTCTGAAAGTGTGGTCAGTCAAAGCAGCCGCCTCGGCATCACCAGAAGCTAGGGGAGAAATGCAAATTTTTCGAATCCATTCCAGACCTACTCAGTAGCAAACACTGGAGGTGGGGCCAGGGCCCAGAAATCCGGATTTTAATGAGCTCTCTGGGTAATTCTTGCACACAGCCAGGTTTGAGAAGCAGTAGTCTAAAGCAGGCTTTTTTTGTTCCACCCCAGCCAGAACACTTAACTCTCTGACAATTGAAAGTTTGGGCTAAGACTAAGGGATGAGGAATTAAGTGGAGGAGAAAGGGGAGCAGCTGCAGCTTCAGAACCAGATGGCACATCACTTGTCATCTAAGCCAGAGCAGAGGTTAGTATTAGCATCTGGGGATGAATCTTGGGTTCTCACTCCTTAGAAATTTCAGAATAAAATGATAAATCTAGTGCTTTGAAATCTCAGTCTTAAGTTTTTGCAGAGCATAACTTTAATCCTATTTTTTTAATTAAAATGTTAGGTCTTGGCCCACATTCCCAACCCCCAGCCCCACTAAAGGCATCTGAGAGTATTCAAGACAAATCTTTCACAATGATGAAAATCTATCTCCAAATACTCATATTATCAGTGCTATTGGTAAACTTCATTTTTTGCCTGTTTTCACGGTGTTATTGTATTATAGCCAAATTCTCAAAGAGTTTACTATGTGCTTCGTTTACTCCTTCCCTTCCGCCTTCAATGAATATGCACTGAGCACCTATCATGCTTGAGGTCAGGGCGCAGGACACTAAGTAACACTTGATGGACACCCAGCCCTTGGAGCTAAGGGTTGGACAGAGAACACAGCATAGTAAAGGCTCTGATAAGGACTGCAAGGACTGTTGTAGGATGAACCCTTCTCTGCATCCCAACCCTGAGCTAGGAAGCACTGCGAATGACTAAACTCAGTCTGGGAAGTCAGGGATGGAGGTTGTGAGGCCGGCCATTGGTGGAGAAAAGTGTTCCTTTTTTTTCTAATAATCGAGAATTCCTTAGTTTCTTCCAGTTGTTATTTCCTTACTATGGGAAGGCATTTATTTAGCTTTTCACAGAGAAGTCAAAGTTGATTGTCACCTTTTTTGAGTGCAGAAAAAATTCTTGTTCTCAATTTCTTTGGTCCTCCACAATACTCTAGACTTGACGCACTGCATTGGGTGTGTCACAGATGCTCAAAATATATAATTGCTACTTTATTAAAAAAGAAAAGAAAAACATTTTTTTCTTCTTCTGAGGAACTGGATGATGTTCCTTGAATCACAATCAAGCTTAACTCAGAGATGATAAATTTAGATTTGTATTTCATTCTTGCACTCAAGGTTCTCCTTAAAAAAAAAAAAAAAAAAACCCGACTCTATAATTCTTTCTTGTTTAATAGTTATGACCAAAACCCTCAGGGGTCAAGGGGAAAAGTGAGTAAGAATGCAAACAAAGAATAAACTTCAAGAATAAAAGACTAAAAATCAAGTCATTTTTTAAGTATAAATAAACTTAGGAAAAAAATAGAAGGAATTCAGTTTGAAATTATAAACATTAAGAACTTTTGTACAATAAAAAATAAAGAAACCAAAATATTGAAACTAAAATACCAAGTGCTAACTCCCTATCCTTAGGCAAGTAGCTCAAACTTTTTGTTCCTAATGGGATATTTTAAACAGAAAGGAACAGGGAGTAATATAGCAAGTAGCTATGTATCCAGCAGTAAGAATTAACAAACGTTAACATTTTACTGTATTTGATTTAGGTTTCTAAAAGAAACATTAGATGTATAGTAGAAATTCTCTTTGATCCCCTCTATTCCTAACTTCATATCCCCAAAAGCACATGATTATCTTTTCTTTATAGTAATTTTATATTTTTCCTACATATAATTGTATCTGTGAACAATATGTGATATTCTATTTTTTAATTTCACACGAATGGTTTTGCATTGTGTATATCTTTCTTGAACTTGATTTTTCCATGCAATATTTTCAAAATTTATGCATGTAGATACTAGTACATCTCTTTCACTTTAACCAACGTATAATATTCTTTTTGTTTTCTAGGCCATTCACTTAATCATGGACAATAAGGTAGTTCCAATTTGAAGGTTCTATTAAAAAGACTCCCAATAAGTATCTTCGTATATGTATTTTTGCTGTCTTTTGAGAATTTTTAAAATTTAATTGTATGTTATATCAATCTTTGGAAAATATTGAGACTTTTTAGAGTCTTTTGCTCAATTTGCAACAACTCACATATAAGTACTACTCTCTATTTCTTGAATGCAAAGTTTTATATATGTCTATTAAGTCACATTTAATTCTCGTTCTGATTTTCTACTTTCTTACCATCTTGTCAGCTTGACCTATCTGTTGCTGAGAGTAATGTCTTCACATCTTTCCTTATGACTAAGGAGTTGCCAA
The DNA here is from genome assembly GCA_030015415.1 of Cynopterus sphinx. Taxonomy (NCBI): domain Eukaryota; kingdom Metazoa; phylum Chordata; class Mammalia; order Chiroptera; family Pteropodidae; genus Cynopterus; species Cynopterus sphinx. The sequence continues at coordinate 5,779,572 of CM057391.1, forward strand.
ATTCTACTTGTAAATTGGACAGTTCCTGCTGTAGATGTGAAGGTGATGTGGTTAGAAGTGACACGTGCATGACTGTGACATCTTAGCATATTGTTTCTAAGATCTCATTTTCACCTTTAACTTTACTGTAACTGATACTATTGCTGTAACAGCAATAATTCCAGTGGTTAGTATTCGCATACTTTTTCTCCATCCCTTTACTTTTATTCTTTCTGTCATTCTATTAGGTACTGTTCTTGCAAACCAGTTGTAGGCACAGATAACTGCTATGCTAGAAATCCAGTTTGAGAGTCTATAATTTTTAACAGGCCACTTTAATCAATCTGGAATTTTTCCAATTATTGATCTATTTGGATTTTTGTCTTCTGTCTTTTTCTATTCATAATGGTTTTCTTCTTTATTTCTCTACTTTCTATTTTCTATTTCCTTTAGGACAACAAAATGTTCTTACTGTGCCATCCAGCAATCCCATTACTGATTGTTTACCCTACAGAACGATTAGGTTAGAAAGCACATGTATATGAAGAGGTTCCATGAAGCTTTATCTATAATGTTGATCTACAAACATGTGTCCAACAATATTGAACACGATAAAATATCCGAGAACCATTACAACTATTTTGAAGCCTACATAGCAAAAGGAGAAAATGTTGAATGAGGTTCTAATATTAGGAAGAAAAGCAGAATCCGAACTTCCACATGGACCATGTGGACCACTATTTCAACCACGTAGAGATACACGGGTGAAGGGAAGAAAAGATGTTCAGCTCATTTGGCTCCTTTGAGCAGCATTGCTCTTCTCTGCTATGGCTGCTATGTGGGTACCCTGGCACATGCAATCTGAACATACGACTCAACCTATGTCACATATCCCTCGCTATTTTTCACTCTCAGTGGTCCTAGCCAGTGTTGTATGTATTCAACCAAGAAGTTCTCCTGAACTCACTGAATTGCCAGGTTTTTCCAGAGAAACAGAACTAATAGGATGGAATAGGATAGGGTAGGGCAGTGTCGGGTAGGGTAGGGTAGGGTAGGGAATGATTGGGTTGGATAGGGTAGTGTAGGATAGGATGGGTAGGTAGGTAGATAGAAAGGCATTGAGAAAGATTTTAGAAGTTTATTTTAAAGAATTGGCTCACAAAATTGAGGAAGCCGCGAGGTTCAAAACCTGCAGGGTAGGCTGGAGACGCAGGGAAGAAATGATACAGTGTTCACAAAGGCAGTTTGCTGGCAGAATTCCCTCTTTTTCTATTAAAGTCTTCAGCTAATTAGACGAGGCCCAACCACATTATAGAGGGTAATCTGCTTTACTTAAAGTCTGCTGATTTAAATGTTAATTTCATCTAAAATCCACCCTTGGAAACATCTAGAATGTTTCCCCAAACATCTGGGCATCATTGCCTAGCCAAATTAACCATTATACTCACCTTCTTCATGGTATTCATTCATCTATGTATCCATCTAGCAAATTTTCATTGAATGCCAAATATATGCCAGGCATGTATCCTCCCATTTACTCAAGGAAATGCTCCTGGCTCATGGCAATAAATCTCAGACTGACTGGCCACCCTCCCACCCAGGGACTCTGGAAATGCTTCTTCCCTTTGAGGAGGTAAGGCCTTATTAAAAAGCAAGAGAAAAGAGAGAGAGAAGATGTAAACATAAATAGTATTGTGCAGAGATAGTGGAATAATTTCTTTTAAATTGCTTTTTGTAACTCTTAAGTTTTACTTTGTTTCATTTTAATAAAATGGGGTAAATAAATTCAAGGCTTCTTAAAAGAGAAAGTGGAAAAACCATAGCAAAGAAATGCACTAAAGGTAGAAATTTAGTTCTCAGGAATTTTCAGAGGTTTATGCTTAAATCTTTAACACAATGAATAAAAGTTCTGGAAAATGCTTCTTCATCCTCTTAAGATGGCCTGTATTTATTATATTAGCAGAGTGTCCTTTTAACTGGCCTAAAAGCAGCCTTTCTGATGCCAAACTGGCAGAAGGTCTTCTATCTCAACCTTCTGTTTTTGGGTGAAAAATAATTTTTGAAGCAACTTTGGCTTGGGCTATGCAGACTTTTCAGAGACCTACAGCTTCCAAGGTATTAAATAACAGCCGGCAAAATGAAAAACAAAAGATAGTAGTAAACAGAGCAATAAAAGCAACACTTCAGAAAACCATTCTTGTTATGATAAAGGTCCTGGGATTCATGGGATAATAACTTTATTGGTTTTCTGTAGAGAAACTGAATCTCAAGAGGCATCTCCAGCTTAACAGTTTACTTGCTGGATTCCTATGACTTAGGACTTTTTGGCCTCAAAGAGTCCTGAGACATGATACAGCCTCTTGATAGTCTGAGGAGCTGAGTTCAGTGCTTCAGACTCAAAGGACCTTTGAGAAGCCGAGCTTAGTGCTTTAGTCTCTGACAGTGTTACAAAAATGGTCACAACACACGAAAAGAGCAGTTTTAAATTCAGAAATACCTAAGTTTCCGAGGTAACCTCCCACTGATGAATGAGGCCATCTGACTGGAAGCTCTGACATTTTGCTGTATAAATCATTTCTAAAAACTTAAGGGTAGGTGAGATGCTGCATGGGAAGGTGTGGATTTGCAGTTAAGATTCTGCCCTTACCTCTTTAGTAAGTGTTATTATCTATGTATCCAATAATAATGCCTACTAAGGAAAAATAATGACTTGAAGATCCTAATTTGCTTTTGGAAGTTTATTAATGCATGATTGCTGGACCAGAATAATCCTTTTGCTATTGTTTTTGTTGCTGTTTATTGTTGTTTGATTTTGTTAAGGATCATGAAAACAGAAAAAACAGTTCAAAGAAGATGGCAACAGTTTTTGGAAAACTAAAAAAAAATAAATAAAACATTTAATTAAAAAGCTGGACCTCTAAAGGTTTCAAAAGTCTTTTTTAATTTCCACAGTTCTGAAAGGTGAACAATTCAGAGAAAAAGAAAGTGAGCTACAGAGATCTCAAACCTGACAAGTTTCCTTTCTGTGTAAATATAAGAATGAGTCAAACTGAATAAGGCAGGGAAAAGGCAAATGAAAAAAAACTACATTACATCTTAGAAATTTTTACTCCAACTTTGTCAGAAAGAATGCATCCATCCATTCATATGTACATCTACTCATTCATCTTCCAATCTATCCATCTATCCATATATCCATCCATCCATCCATCCACCCACCCACCCACCTACCCTTACACCCATTTATTCATCCAATATTTTGCTATCTACTATTTCCTACTATGAGGTAATGGAATTGAGATAGGAAGGTCCCTATCTCCATGGAGTTTATATTCTACCACATTTTTATCTTCATTCTTTCATCAATGCAAAAAGATATGAGTTATTCATTATATTTTTTAATGTAAGAACTAATGCCATGACGTTAAATGATGTTGGCCATCAGTGATCATCAAAGAAATGCAGACCAAACCACAATGAGATCTACTCCACACCCACTAGATTGGCAATCATCAAAAAGGGAGATAATGACAAGTGTAGATAAGAAGGGAGAGAAATTAGAACCTAAAGACGCTGCTGGTGGGGATGAAAAACAGCGGCCACTTTGGAAACAGTCTGGCCTCTCCTCTAATGATTAAACATACCGCAACTGTATAATCCTGCAGTTTCACTCTAAAGAATTGAAAAGTTATTCAAATAAATACAAGTACATGACTGTTCATAGCAGCATTACTCACAATAGCCAGAAGGTGCAAACACCACAAATGTCCACCAACTAATGAACTGATAAACAAATGTGATGTAGCCATACAATACAATATTATTTGACCATTAAAAGGACTAAAGCACTCCTACATGCTGCGACATGGATGAACCTTAAAACTATTAGATGACATGTAAGAAGTCAGTCCCCACGGATCATATAATAAATATATGATTCCATTCATACAAGTGCCAGAACCAGGATGTCTATAGAGACAGAGAGGGTATCAGTGGTGGGCTAGGGCTAGGCATGAGGTCGGATAATACCAGGAGTGAGGGCAAAGCACTTCTTTGTGAGGTAATAAAAATGTCCTAGAATTGACTGCGGTGATGATTGCATCTATCTGTGAATGTAATAAAAACTATTGGATTGTACATTTTAAATGAGTAAATTGTGTGCATGTGAATTATATCTCAATAAAACTTAAAAAAAAAGAAAATATAAAAGCTAATGCCACATCTATTTTCTCAAGAAACTAGTCACCTTTCTCCTAAGACAATTGTCGTGTTTCTAAACACTTGTACTTGTTTTTCTGTACTGTTCTTACTTCCATCATTTATTATCCCCTGCTAGAATGCAAGCATCTGGAGGGCAGGACTTATGTTTGTGTCACTTTTGCAACCCTTGAAGCACCTAGTACAAAGCCATTTACATAGTAGCCACCTAATATACTTTTGAGTGATTGAACCATTGATTGGTTCAAAATTAAGAATTATTTGATCCGTGGTAATTTATAATCGGATAATTTAAAAAACACACACATACATAGTGAATGGCCATCTTTCTCACTTATCACACTTTCTTCACTCCCTATTCATTTTTTTAGTGTGCTAGTCTGATAACTAAAACCATGACTGTCACCCTGGCCTGGACACACCTCTCCGGCCTCATCTCATAGACCCAGGCTCTGCCTTCTTGTTTCCTTTCAGTTCCTGAAATACGTTTTGTTCTTTTTGACCTCAGGACCTTTGCATGGAGTTTTCCTGCACTGCCCTCACCCAATTCAGGCCCAGGCCTCTTCAGACTGCACCTAAGTCTCCCTTCCTCGGAGCACATTCCCTAGGGCCTAAGACACATCAAGTTCACATTATAGCCTCTTACAATTCCTCTCACTTTTCTTGATCACACTTTGCACTTATCCCATAACATTCACATGTTGGATGACAACGTTTTTCTCCTCACTACAGTATAAACTCAGGGAGCACAGAGACCCTACTTTTTTTTATTTGCATGTGCATTCCCCCAAGCTCCGCACAAGGAACTTGGAAAATACTTTTGAATGAATTCATGAGTTGAGGTTTTAATGGTCAATAAAGAAAAAGCAAAGAAAAGCCTCACTGCTAATATAAGCAAGACTTCAGAAATGAATAATTCATGTGTCAAATCTGATTTAAAAAGCAAAAGTACCAGGGGATGATAAGAATCCATAAATAGCAACTGTTGGACACAGGAGCGGTCAGTAGTGCAGGCCCTCAGTGGGCTGAACGTGTGGCAGCATGGACCAGGAGGTAAATCGCTGGGGTCTGGGGCCCATGGGGACAGAGGTGAACTTCCAGAGATTCTGGAAAAACATGTGCAGATGTGGCTGCCTGTGGTGAAGTTTGTAAGAGGAAAAGGATGAAACACATGGCCACATGAAGACAGCTGCCTAAAAATGGAAACCCAGGCTTATTATGCAGGGATCATCTCCCCTAGATTAGAAACAGAAAGGCAATAAAAATGCCAATTGTGTCAATAAATGCCTTCAGGAAGAGAGCATGCCCCAGCGCTCGTTCCCAGGGATGACTGCACTTGCAAACCTTTAGAAAGCGAATCTAGCAGGAAAAGGAGAGAAAGTGACACTGCCCAGATGCCATCCCAATTGCCATGGAGACATGGATGAGAAGAAGAACCTGCAGGTGTGTGCCGGGCGATTATGCCCCTCACTGAGCAGTGTCCTGGGCCATTTGGGAAGATGCCCGGTTACCACGATGCCATCTCGATAACAAAGAATGCTTTAAGCTGAGCTCCTTGCTGGGAGCCCATGAAATAACACACGCAAAGCCTTTAGCATACCACCTGACACATGGTAGGAAGTTAATAAATGCTCATTTTTAAAATCTGTTGTTATGAAGCCCAAAGTTTGATATTTCATTATATGACTTGCTTCAACCCCGTATGGACAACATTTGCTCCTATGTGCTGAGAGCGTTGTAGATGGTTTCACAAAAAATGCATGCTAACCAAAATAAATTCCAGATGAAGTAGAGAGTTAAAATAAAATAAGTGAAACCATAAAAGTACTTGAATAAAGTTTATGTATATTTTTATATAATCTAGGGACAAGTAAAACCCTAATAAGCATAAATGCAAAGAGAAAACCCATAAACCGCACACCCAAAAAAGATATCGACTACCAAAAAAAGTAACACTCACATATGACAGTAACTAAGAATCAGAGTAGGAAACAAATGACTCAGGGGGAAAACCACAGTGTATTACAAAAGGTTAATCTCTTTCATATCAAAAACACTCCCAAAAAACAATAAGAAAAAGATGAATGCCACTAAAAATGAGAAAAATGTTGCCTATCATTTTAGAATTTTATTTTTCTTTGCTTTCAAGTTGTGCAGATTTTTATTGTCTGTTTTAGTGAAAATACTCTGTCAGCAAGGGTGCTTGCTCATATGTCGCTAGTTAAAATATAAAATGGCTTAGCCTTTCTGGTGGCAGTTTAATATTTATATAATTTCAAAAGCCTTTAGATTTTCATACCATTTGAAATTCACTTCTGAAAACTTATCCTAAGGAAATGAGGATAAGCATAGCTATTGAGGTATGTTCATTGCAATCGTACCTAAAATCATAAAAATACCTTAAATGCCCAACATTGGTAGAATGATAAAAATGAACTACGTTACATCTGTATTTATGTGAAATGAGTTAATATTTGTAAAGTTACTAGCACTTTATCTGGCACATTATACACTCTACATAGGTATTTAATAAATGAAAAGAAAAATAAAATGCTATACAGGCATTTACAACAATAGTAGAGAAGAATATTGATATATAAGGATGTGAATATTATATTGTTAGAGGAAAAAACCAGCTTTCAACACTATTTCAATAAAATCTGGACATTGTAAAATAAGTGTGTAAGTGTACACACATACATGTATGCCTGAAAAATTTTTTTTAAAAGTCTTCTTGCTGAAGTTATTTTTACTTCTTCATTGTTTATGTTTCCTAATTCTCCTGCACCATTCAGGATATGTGTGTCACACATTTTTGAAGCATATTGAGTTTGAGTTTTAACTTGCTAAAAGGAAGAATTTAATAAATCTTGTAAACTTCTCTAAGTGTTTAAATGTAAAATTTATACACATTTTTTATAAACTCGATTTAAAAATAGTCATTGCCATTCTTTAGCAACCATTTAGATAATACAGGATATTTTTCTTCTGGGCTCATTTCAGAACTGACTGCAATCCCCACAGACCATAATTTTGCCTTAAATTGTTTTCCCTTCAGAAGGCTGAAAGGGGTCTTAGCCTGTGAGCTCCACACAGATTGCCAAGGAAATATTTATCATCTTCCAATGCCATCTGAGATCCAAACCAAAGTCTTGAATTCAGATTTAGCTCCCTTTGTTATCCCCAAATGAGATCTATTTTCAGCAGACCACCCAACTGCCTCTAAATGACTGTAACATGCAGGCCTCAGCCAATCAACAAAGTCTTTGCAACCCAATTGGATCAACAGCAAAATCCACCTGATTGATTGTGCAGACAAACCATATTCATGAAAAAGTAAGTGGGGGACGAATCACATTTGAACACCCAGAGTCAGGGCAGGGGCATGGATAATTAAAACCTTCGGCACAGCTCACCAGGACAAAACCTCTGCTAATAACCGAGAACTGAAAGATTATGCTACTGAGTCTCTGATTTCCCATTTGAAGTTCTATGAAACAGCAGGAGATTCCATAAAAGCTTAATAAAAATAACAAAAAGCTGTCTCTCCTCAATAATTTTTCCAAAGAGTTGTTAACAGGACCATGTCACTAAACACTAATTTAAGCATCAATCTTCCTTATGGAAACACCAGCATTTTCTCTCCCCGCCTTGCTCTCAAAGCGGTTTCAGCCATTAGCCTTAAAAGAAAACCACTGAACCAGAGGACTTTTTCCCTTGGAAACATTTTAAAGGCAAAAGCAATCTGTCTTTCCACAGAGGTTCCTGAGTGCGTGTAGGTCTCTCCTACACCTTAACCCAGAGTTTTATGATCACCTCGCCACCCTAAGATGAACATTAGTTATTCTGCTCCTAAAATCTTCACACTCTAATTGGATTATTCAATCTGGGTGTATTATTTCTTTCTCACTTAAAATTATAAATTTTAAACTAAAAAAGAAAATTCTGATCTGGATGATAAAGAACAGCTTTAGAGCTCGAAGCCAGCACCTTTGGTTCACGAGGAACCCCCTTCTCAGATGCAGCATTTCCAGGGGCTCCGTACGACAAACTAAACCTTTCCACCCTAAATCCATTTGTACAGAGTCTTCCAAATTTCACAGGAACACACAGTATATAAAGTCTGAAAGCACATATAGCAGTGATGAGGAAAGTGACAAACATACTACTTGTGCGATTCCCAGACCAGAAGGCCAGCTGTTGTTCTCATCACTGCATCCTTTTCTGAACCCTCCGGAGGCTTTGCAATCTGGCACTTTCCCTCAGTGCTACACTAATCATACCAAACAGGAAGCAAATGGTAACCTGTGCATCCACTTTCCTTCTCTCCCTGCCACCCCACACTTTCACCCCCAAGTACAGACACTGAGGGGGTGGGGAAAAGAGAAAGGAAGGAGCAAACTGCTGGACGCTGTTGGAAGATGCTGACCTGGGATTGGCAGTTTCAGGTAATAAGACCTTGATACTTATAAACCCATGAAAAGACCAAAGATGATACAAATGCAAACTACGGAGAGGAGCAAATGCATACAGAGCCAGCAAAGTCCACTGCGCAGAAGAGCCAGTGGAAACCCTGATACATGGTTCAAAATCAGGTCACGGCTTCGAAATCCCAACAGAGGAGGCCTGGTTTTCTTTGCAAGGCTTCTGGAGTAGTGGAGGGTTTTTCTTGGATGACATTTGCCCTCGCACTGTATAGTGACTGTCAGCAAGATTCTAACATTAAGGACCAGAAGGATAAAAAGCAATTCCTTCACTTTGCAAGTTTGAGGGGGGAAAAGGCTAGAGCAAATGGAGAGGAAATAAGCCATCGGTATTGGTTAAACTCAAGAGAGTCAAAGTTTGAAAGAAAGCTTCTAAGTGCTGACACACTCTGGATCAATTAGATTAAAGAAAATGAATTTCTGAAACTAGGTCGACATCTGGTATGGAGAAAGTTTTAATCTTGAGGGAGAAATCACAACTACTCCATCTTTGTCCCCCACAGAGCCTAATCAGTATACCCACGTACAGTGGAAATTCGGTGACTGCTGATTGAACTGAAGCCTCTTTACTGTTTTATGTGCCATGCCAGTCAAGCAATCTGAGAGGGGATAACAAATTAATAGAACAGCTGCTGAATGACTTGGGGAACCGAATCAAAGGGAAAGTCCACATTGCGATGTTCAATTTTATGTGTCATCTTCTCTGGGCCCCAGGGTACCCATATATTCGGTCAAATGTCATTCTGGGTATTTTTATGAGGATGTTTTTGGATGAGATTAACAGTTAAATCGATAGACCGAGTAAAGCAGACTTTCCTCCCCAATGTGAGTGGCCCCATCCAATCAGTTGAAGGGCTGAATAGAATGAAAGAAAATTCTTCCCAACTGCCTTCCAACTGGGACACTGGTCATCCCCTGCCTTTGGGCCTGAACCCAAACATTCCCCTGTCCTGGGTCTTGCAAGCCTGCTGGCCTTCAGCCTGGAACTACTCCATAGGCTCTCCTGAGTCTCCACCTTGCCAACTCACCCTGGAGATCTTGGGACTTGTCAGCCTTCCTAACTACATGAGCCAATTCCTTATAATGAATCCCTTTATACATCCTATTGGCTCCATTTCTCTGCAGAACCCTGACTAACATACCAATCCATTTGGAAATCATGGCCCCACCTCTTCCATGACTGCCCACCCTCCTCCAAGAAATATTTCAGGCTTAATCTAAGACTGAGGCCATGTGGTTGCCCATATTGGGGTAAAAAAGAAAAAACAACAACAAAAAAACTATTTAATACTCATGGGAGTATCTAATGTATAGAAACACTTGAAAACCTATGGGGATTCTCAGCGTCTTTTTCTTGTTCCAACCCAGAAATTTGGCATCAGGTGGGAATAGCTCTAAGCATCATGTTTTCTGGGTAAATACTTCAAAAAAATACAGATGAGAAACAGCATAGTCAGCAAAGTCCTCTCCTTTTCTCCACTCTCACACTCAGGATTCCTGCAGAAGGTTGTAGAGAAACCCTTAAGGGAAACTTAAAAGCATGGAGTAAGGAAGTCAGTAGCAAACACACCCTGTGTGTGTCACTGGACCTATTGCGATGCCTTCCAGCGCTCTGAGGACCGGTGACCAAGAGAAGAAAGAAACTAACGTGGAACCTGGGAGCTCCAGTGTGACCTCCTCAGGCAGGCCAGTGGCTCCAGGAATCCACTGACTTCAAGTTCAGGGAACTTAACAGCATCCGCCGCTGTTTCCAGGGTAACGATGCAAGGCCATCCTCACGAGCCGGGCTCATTACCGAACACTGGGAAAACCGAGAGTGTACACGCACCACGTAGGTCGAATCCCCCAGGGATCAGAATGTGAACCTCCTCCGTGTCTCTGTCAAAGTCACTGCTGAAAATCAGATTTATGGAATCAGCACAGACCTTTGATTAATATTTTTTTAAAAGCTCTACAAAATCATGCAGATTAAGGATCATAAGCTGAAAAAGATTTGTTTGTTTCGTGTTATTCCTTATATTAGTAAATGAATATACAGCATTTTTTTAAAGTTATAGATATTTGTTGAGGATTTACTATATTGCAGTCTTTGTCCTAAGTGCTTTGCTACCTCACATGACAGTTACAAAAATCTTATCAGTAGATATTAGTATTGCATGCATTTTAGAGATGAGAACTTTGAAGCCTAGAAAGTGTGTCATTTTCCTCACGGCACACAGTAACAGTAAAGCCAGGATCCGACCCAAATGGTCAAACAATAAGTCTTCACCACTTTTACCCATGATACCAAAACTCAACACACTGAAGAACCAAAAGTATAAAACCTCATATTTTAAGCATCGAACCTCATATGTCACATAGCTTCTACCAGGAGAGGGGTCTGATGTGACATAAATAAAAAGGAGTCCCATTGGAAAACACTCCGAGCTGCCCGAGATTTGTTTTTTAAAGACCAGAACACAGAAAAGAAGGGAAAACACCTGGGCCTGAGTCAGGGTCATATTTCTCTTCTCCTTCCGGAGAAAACCTCAGTCTAAGTCCAAATTACATAACACTCCGAATGGTTTACTTAGTCAGCGGCCACTGCTCCAGTGTGGTCTCGGGAGGATGTCAGCCAGCGCCACACTCGGAGGTTTGGCAAGCGTCATGATGTCTGAGAGAATCTGCGTTCTAACGTCCAGAGGACACAGGGACAAATCAGTTAGAGAATGCCGCACGGTTAATGAGGTGACTCAGATTGAGATGCTGCACACTGAATTGCTACGTCTACCGCGACAAACAAGAAGTTCTATAGAGAAAAGGTTTATTCTAACTACGATGAACCTCTCCTGCGACAGATCGACTTCTGGGAGCCCCCAACGCAAGGGACGTCCTGTCGGGAGTTGTGAAGTACAAATGTGGCCCAGTCCCCAACTCTGTGACAGTCACACCCTCTAGCTGAGGAGACGGGAAGTGTCAGCAAGAATACACGGCGAGAGAAGAGCTAAGTTGCAATCAGTGACCACGACGAGAGACGAGGCAGTTTGGTTAACAGTTGAATGAGGGAAGTGGCCAATTCACATAGGAGTTCATTAAAAAAAGGAAAAGATGGGACAGATTTATAAAAGTCATGAAATGTGAGCTGAATGTGGGAAGATGGCAAGGTTTGGAGAGAGGGGATTGCAGATGGCAGGCAAAGGGCAGAGGCACACGGAGGATGGCACGCTTGGAGCCCATCAGCCTGGCTGACCAGAGAGTTTGAAGAACGAAGCATTTATCTGAAAAGGTGTGTAGGGGAGAGACTGAAACAAATCTCGGATGCCAAGCTAGAGTCCAAACTTTGTCCTTCATGTAAGGGTGGGGGGCACTTGCCAGAAAACTCAAAGCATCACCTGAGTGTGGAACCCACCAGGCAGGGAGGTTTAGAGGAGAAAACAGATTCTAGCAAAGGGACAGGGTAGGGGGCTCTGGCTGTAGAGCAGGTGTTTGGGGCGAGGGTTTCAGACTCTGCCTGTGCGTGAGAAAGGCCGGGAGGGAGAGGAGGAGAAGATGCTGACTAAGCCCATCTACACACAAGCACCAGCCCGGATGCTCCATCTTCACTGCCTCACTGGGTTCTGACAAGCACCAGAGCACAGCGCTTAGCCATCCCACTTCACAGATGAGGACGGCTCAGAGACGTTACCCAGTCACACGTCCCATAAATAAAAGAGTAGTATGGGCCTGACTTCCTTGACAGAAGAAATGGACAGAGCTGGTAACTGATTGAAGAGGGTGTGAAAGGCAGGGTCGTGCCTAATGACGACTACACGATTTCAAGCAAAAAGGCTCCTAATAAAAATACGAAGCATGAAGAACACACAGGAAGCCTCGGGCCTCCCTTATGGGGTGGCGGTTTTCCCCTAAGTGTGCAAAGCCTGCCTCCAGCAGCTACGTGGCACATCATACTCTGCTAATCCCCCACCCAGACCTGAAATGAGGCCCCTGCTTGGCATAAGCTTCGGGTACGTGGTTTATGGCACCCGCACTGGGTCTCCATGGCTATGACATTGACAGGAATCAACGATACCACCTGGACGTTGGGGGCCGGGGCTCTGAAGGACTGACTATCAACACAAGGTTTCTTTACCTCTTCCAGACATGGCCACCTTGGGAAAATGGGCCTGCAATCCGATTCTTCTACTTTATTTATCTGGTAAAAGGCAGCAGTGAAAATCGTCTCCAGGCTCCCTCAGCTCGGGAGCATCGTTAGCTTGAATGAAATGTTGTCCCCAGTTCCCAATAGAAAATGGTTCATTCACTCACGTCAAGGCAAACGGACACTTGGGAAAGGACACAGACACCTTTTTAAAATAAGACTGTCAAGTCACTACGCACTCCGGTGTTAAATTGTCCCGTAGTTTATAAGTCAAAAAAAGGACGAGCCTCATCCTCACTGAGGAATCTACATATCAACATTATGTCGTCTTCCCCTGCAAAAACAACCTGACTCATGAGGCAAGGATCAGACTGTTCTCGTCACTGGGGAGTCCAGACACGGCCGGCCAGCCCGCTGTGACCCACTTAGTTTACAGGCACCTGATCTAATTGACCTGGACAGGGTCTCAGGTGCTTTTAGTTTTCTTCTAATGTCATCTAGAGGGAGGAACAACAAAACCCGAATTGAACCTGTCTTCTTAGACCTCTCTGAAGGAAGTCCAAGTGAGGACAAGGGGGCAGGCACCCTCCCAGGGCACGCTCACGACCTGCTGCCAGGCCTTCCGGACGTATGGGAATGTGTCTGGAACTCACACGACACGGTGGCCCCGACAGCTCCATGGAGCACAGCGTGCCTTGAACTGTTACCCGTCCGAGGGATGAGAGTCACAAAGGACAGGCAGTTAGGAGCCATGGGACGCCGCCTCGCAAAGAACCAAGAACACGCAGACACGAAGGCAGACGGCATCACTCATCTCCCTCTTCCCCCAGGAGACCGTGTACATCCCTCACCCACTCAAAGGGCTGCCCTGGGCAGCCACTTCCAGATAGGAGGCAATTCCGAATCAAGAGAAACCCAGGACACAGACCGTTGAACAAAAGAAAGCAAATGAAGCTTCCCACGTGTAGGCAGGGGGGTGTCTGGAAATCCCAAGGCCCTGAAGATGTGCTCGGCTGTCTCTCCCCCTTCTCAAGACCGAAATGTGTTTCTCAACACGCCCTACACCGATTGATCAGGCCGGGAGACGCAGGATGGTGACGACTCCTGTCCTTTCTGCCTCCCTGGACACTGGCCAGCAGAGGGAAGACAAGTTTGCCTGGGAGGCCAGGGAGCTAAGCGCATGCATGAGCGGAGTGTGTCCGAGCTCACTGTTGGCCTTCTCCAGCCACCACTGCACACACTCGGGTCTCAAGGGGCGGGCTGCTTGGCTGGTTGGGTCAAATCACATTTCTCTTTCTCAGGCTTGGTTCTAGAATTTTCCAGAGAAAAAGGAAAAGAAGTCCTGCGTTCAGGAAAGTATAACCCAGATTTCTCAAAAGAAAAGGGAAATTATATAAAAGTATTAGGGAAATTATATAATAGTATTAAGAAAAGAAGGAAGGAAGGAAGGAAGGAAGGAAAGAAGGAAGGAAGAAAGGAGGGAAGGAAGGAGGGAAGGAAGGAGGGAAGGAAGGAAAGGAAACATAGAAAGAAAGAAAGAAAAAGGGCAGGGCAAGGCAAGGCAACTGCTTGACAAATCCCAAGATTGAAACAGCCCGAATCTCCATCACCGAGAGCTGGAATTCGGCTCAGCACAACTAGCTGTGCCTTCTTGAGTGCCGTCCCTGGGACACACAGGGCTGCAGTGGCACACAGGGGCGGGGAGACATAAAATGAACAGTAAATGGCCTCATCCCTCAAAAGCCGATGCCTCTGGAGGGAAGCCGTCATACAGAGGGGCGATGGGAACACACCCCCCGCCCCAAATGGAATCAGTGCTTCAAAGAGAATCAGCAAAATCTGAGAGAGAAAGAGAGAAGGGCGGGGGGGGGGGGTGTCGATTTTGGCTGGAGAAAAGTCTTTTAGCAAGACACGGTCCTCAAACTTAGCTGGAACAGAGAGAAGTTGGGAAGCCCAGTCCTTGCTAACGACATCAAACATGAGCAAAGGCACGTTCAGAGCAAAGTGCCCGATGCACTCAGGGGTTGCGGATTGGACGGAGTAGAAAGCAGGCAAAAATGAGCAAACCTCAAAGCATCGGGTGTCACCAGACGGCACGGAGCCTTGATGGCCGCACTGGGGGCTTGTAAACGGGATGGGATAAACGGCAGCGTCCCTAAGCACTTCTGAGCACAGGAAGGATGCGCCGGGTTCACCGCTGGCCACAGCACCCCAGCTCCGGGATGACGGGAGACCCCATGGACGAGTAGGTCTTCATGTCACCCATACCTACTCTTTTCTTTCTTCTGTTTCATTGAAAAGACGTTATTTTTGAAAACCCAGGTGCTTTCAAAACTTTTCCCAAGCAGGAGTCACCAGCAATCCCCTTTCCCCTCCGATGTGAGGAAACATGGAAGAAAAGGCTGAGGGGTTCAAGCTTCTGTGATGCTGGGGGTTTCGCTCAGAGGTGGAACTCGGAAGAAAAGAGCCTTACATTAGACTAAGCTAGAAAGGAACCCCGACTGGGGATCGAGAGGCCCAGAGCCAAAGGCAGAAGCAGCGCGTCCCTTCCTCCATGGAATGCCGCGTTTCCAAATGATGGTTTGGGGAAGCTTTTGGGGTGAGGAGCCAGGTCTGGCAGGAGCCCGACGCTAGATGGTTGGACGTGAACCGAATATACGAATGAACAAATTCCATCGCGTTTCACATCCCTGTTCCCAGACGTGCTGCTCACGTCTCAGGGGAGCGTTTCTTCCTCCTCACAGTAAAACCCGAGGCCCTTCCCACGGCCCGCTCAGCCCTGTTTCCTTGCCTTATCTTCCTCCCTCTCTCCTTCGTTCCTTCCGCCCCAGCTTCAGGGACCTTTTGTTACTTCTCAAACTCTCCAAGGTCCTTGCATTCTGCCTGCTAAGCACTTTTCCTGAACTTGACCTCCGCTCACTCCCTCACTCCATCCAGGTCTCAGCTCAAATGGTGCCTCATCCAAGAGGCCTTCTCAGACTCAGAGGCACGCTCCACCGCCTTCCCTGCTCTGTTTCTTTGCAGCACGTGAAGCTAATGCTCATGTTATCTGTGTATTTGCTTACTGTGGTCATCCCTCCAGGCGATGAGAAAAACAACCTGGTCTGCTTCACAGCTGCTTCCCCTGAGCCTAAGAAAGTACCTGGTATAGACGGTCCTCACTCCACACCGGCGGGAGTCGTGATGAGAAAGGGTTGGGATGAGTGTGCTAAACAGAGCAATGAAAACATCCATCGTGCCCTCTTCAGGTAAAAGAGTAGCACACTTACGCTGGAGAGAACACTTGTCTCCCGCTCTCTGTGATGAGACCTTCCTTGGATGAAACCAGTGGCTCTCAAAGGTGATGCATCAGCATCACCCGGGAACTTTGTGGAAATGCTCAGATCCCACCGCAGAGAGGCTGAATGGGAACCTGGGAGGGAGGCCGGCAGTCTGTGGCCTGACAGCTCCCTGGGATGAGCCGGGTGCCTGCTGAAGCCTGAGAACCACCTGTCGAAATGAATCAACTCATTTGACTTTCCCAACTAAGGTGACTGGTTTAGAGATGGGCACAAAACCCAACAAGAACCAGAGACTATTTAAACTAGTTTAACATGGCTTTTCTTGGGATGCAACTGAATAAAATAATAAAGTGAATACAAGGTGAACAAAAGTACGTGTTGCGGCTTAACTCACCCGAGCCAAATGTCAGAAGAGGATGCCATCAAAACGCAAAGAAAAGGCTGCCACACGGACACACGGGTTTTGCATTCCCCCCGAGTCATGACTCCACCACCCGCGGGGGCTCCAGGCCAGATTTGCATGTGGGCAAGGCCCCTCACCCTGTGCTGCATGGGGATTGTACTAAAATCAAGGAAAGGGATAGAATATGGAGTAAAATGAGTGATTAGGTGGTGCAGCCACTATCAAGAACCCGAGGGGTGGAGTCTGGGAATCAGAATGGGAAGGAGTGGGTCTGGGTGCGTGAGAAGTACAGCTGGGCAGGCCAGCACCTGAGCCTGGCTGAGGCCTGGGGCTCCCATCAGTGGTATCCTGGGGCCCAACATCTGTGAAGACCCTTAAGGGCCTTCAGGACCGAGGATGGAGCAAACACAAAGGACCTTGTGACGTCAGTATACGCCATTTCACTGATTGGAGGACAAATACCTGGCCTTGTTTCTGCAAAAGTAAAGATGCCTCATCTCAGAAAATCCCATTAAGAGACTTTCTAGCTGATGTAAATGATGAAGAACAATGCCAGGGACAAACAAGGACCAACCCATGAACAAGTGAAAATGCCTTTTGCAGAAGGCCGACCGTGTGCCTTCCGCCCCTGCAAGAACACACACCTGGAACACGCCGGAGTCAAATATTACAACTGTCCACGAAACAGTCACCTGGACCCCTTTTCTTTGCGTAGAAAACATACAGCGATGGTTCTATTAGAATATAGAAAATTAAAAGCTTCGAGGTGCTATCAAACCTTAAACGGAAGCATCTGGACAAAGTTAGTCAATGGCACAGAGTAGGCCAGAGTCGAAATAGAGAAGACCAAACCAGCAGGGCTCGAACCCCAGTGGGCACCTGCTCATGGGGAACTGGTACCCTCTGCACACTCTGGCACCCCAGATGCTGCGTTATCAAAAAGGCCCCAGAGCAGCTGGGCCAAGGACACTGCTTTGACTAGCAAGGGTCTCAGTTCCATGCTGGCACTGAAAACTCAGAGATAGATATGCTGGGCACGTGTGATGTGCATGCACGCCCACGTGTGTAGCAGGTGGCTCTCCCTCACCCCAGATGTATTCTGGAAAGGAACCGGGCCCCGAGTCCAAGCAGATCACAGCAAGTAAAATAAGCCACTGCCCCAGGCCGAACAGACTCCATAACATGGGTTCCCTTGAAGGTGAAGAGAAAACTCACTTCCAAGCTCCCGGAGAGGGATGTATCTTCAGAAGAAATGTGATTTGACCCGTAACAGGACATGTGACCCATAACACGGACAGGTGAGAGTCTCTGTCATGGACATTATTACATTGAGGGGATAACACAGGAAGGACACAGAGCTCCTTGGGACAGGCACACAGGAAGCTCAGGGAGTTGGTGGCATTTCTGAGGCACAAGAACACACAGCGCTCCCTGGCTAGGGCCCTCCCCTCCTGCCCCTTAGCCTGGTTCTCTGCTACCCACGCTTCTGATCTCAGCTCACTTATCCCTTGGGCAGTGAGGGCTTCCTTCTCCGAGCCATTTGTCTCCCTCTTTCCCTACATGACACCCGCTGGGTCCGACTCTCCATGACACCATCTTTCCATATGTCAAAGTTGTCATTCACAGGACACACACACGTCATAGCAGGCTTATGTGTGACGATGCTGTCTTCCTCATTCACTAGAGGATGGACATGGAGACAGGAACCATGGCTATCTCACTCGCCACTGGCATCCTAGCACACAGCACAGTGCCTGACATGTAAGAGGGCTCAAAAAATATTGACAAAAGAGTTGACGAGAGATAAAGAGAGATGGAGAGGTGGGACCTCTTCTCCCCAGGCCCACTGCTCCCTGTGCAGAGAATGCTCTGTCGTACACACAGGTGTGCGTGCATTTTTCTGGGAAAAGGTGACTTAGCTTGCATCAGAACCTCAAAAAGGGTTGCAGCCTCCCAAAAGTTAAGAAGCGCTGAATTCCTAGTAGCACACCAACCAAAACATCTGAAGCAAGATGTGAAATAAAAATCAGTCTTTCTTTCGAAATCGCTTCTAAGTGATCTTTAAAAGCAGAAAGAAGAAAAAGAAGATAAAAAGGAGGAAAGATTTTACAGGTACGCAGCATTCAAATCAAGGACGAGCTCAGCCTTTTATAGCAGGGTCGGGTATTAATGTGTCAAATCTCTAGAATTAATATTGTGAACCAGGAAAAAAAATTGAGTAGAAAATAGCCACCATTTCAAAATTCATGTATTAAAAGACCAATAGGATGAAATAGGTTTTATTCAAAATTCAACCATCATAAATTATAGCATAATACTTCCAAAGCCTGAGCAATTTTGCTTAGAAAAAAATTTTTTAAAAGAAAAAAAAACACATATCCTCCAAAATGAAAATATACTGTAGTAGTCGAGCCTGGAAGAACACAGGTGTTGGGGGGCTGAGCCCCACACAGTTGAAACCACATGTAACTTCAGTGGATTCTGTGCATCTGTGGATTCCCAGCCTTGGATTGCAAATACCATTCTGATCAGGAGTCGGTTGAATCCACGGATGAGAAACCCACAGATACTGAGGGTCAACTGCATTTATTAAAAAAAAAAATCCACATATTAGTGCGCAGTTCAGACACGAGTTGCTCAAGGATTGACTGTGTATGAAACATTTGCAAAATCTGAGTGTTTTGGCTCAGTTTAGGCATCAGGGATGGATTACTAGGAGAAGCGATTACCAGGTTAGAGCAGTAAAGGTCAAAGGCACGAGCGCGGGTTCAAATACATTCGGTTTCAAACCCTGGCTCTTTCTGGCCTGGCGACCTTGGGTGACATTCTTAACTCCCTTAAGCTCCAGTTCCTCATCCACACGAAAGGAACAACAGTATATGCGGGTAAAGGCCTCAGCTGCCCCGCTGGGCACAATGAGCACTCACACACGCAAGCTCTTACTCATCCTCAACAGACAGAATTATCCTCTAGTATTAACGCTGTAACCGGCTTCCCAGAGTTTCAGGCGCATGAGGCACGTCGATCCCTGCTAGCTAACATGGCTGTCACTACCTTCCATCACCAAAGCCACGGGACTCATTACTGCGGTCAGAAGGCCTCGCTTTCAGCCGACTTCTGAAGCTGAGCCTTTTCTTTACCCCTCAAGTACTAATACCAACCTTGGCCTCCCTGTGTAGTCCTTATTTGCTATTCAGGTCAACAAATCCTAACGGTGGCCACAAAACTAGGGGTCAGTCTCTGCTTCGTATCTTTCCTCCCTGGCTTTGATGGCAAAGGCGAAGTGAAGACTCCAATTTCCCGGTTTCCTTTTCATATGGAAAAGCTTTCAGGGGTTCTGCAAGGGCTTCTGGCCCATTTTCTTCGAGCAGCTTAGATGCATCCTACCTTCCTGCTCACAGATGGGCCACTGGCTGGGGATCCAGGGAAGCAACCAGCTCGCCCTCCCTCTCTCTCTCTCTCTCAACTGCAAACACTAGGTGAGACAGCAAATAAAGATCATAGAGAACAGCCCTTTCATGTGAAAAGAATTATTAATTCCACTATCATTGCCAGATTCCCTCATTTCCTTGCAAAGCATTGACTTCTCTACTCTCTGTGTCCATTGACCAGACTCTTTAAAAGCCTGAAGCCGGCAGAAAGGAAGCAGATCTTGACAGATACATCCTGTCAGCCATCCTGGGTGCACGGTCCTGGCCCCTGGCTCCAGTCTTGCCCTCCTGGGTGCACAGCGGGAAAGGCTTTGGGCAGCTCTGACTCTGCAAAGGATGCCCAGGCTCCGTTTCAGCCCCATGGCAAGGCTGCATGATACCCAGTGCTCTTTCCTCTCGTTCAGGCTGAGCCCTGGTCGTCTGTCCCAAAGTGACCGGGGTGGTTCCCTGCACCAGGCTCTCTGTGAAAAGCATCTCAGTGACCAGGAGAACTTTGACTCTAAATTCTAATCCTGGCTCACAAATGACCCAGCCTGGGCCCGGCCTCATGAAGGAGCAGTAAGAACAGGACCATCTTATCTACAAAAAGACATGAGAAGGCTTACTTTGCTGCCTGTCCTTTAAACACCACACTAAGAAAATGCCACTGAGCTCCAATCACCCCTTCGGTGTTCGGTGGACATACACTTAGCTCCTAACCCCTTCACTTAGGGACCCCTCTGCATTCTCGTTGCTGACATGGGGAGGCTGACTGTACAAGACGAAAGAAACAGAAGCCCTGTCAGCAAAGTCTCTGAGGAGA
Organism: Cynopterus sphinx; assembly: GCA_030015415.1. Classification (NCBI taxonomy): domain Eukaryota; kingdom Metazoa; phylum Chordata; class Mammalia; order Chiroptera; family Pteropodidae; genus Cynopterus; species Cynopterus sphinx. Next base: position 5,800,287 of record CM057391.1, read on the forward strand.
CCGTCTCCGAGCACCGAGTCCCTGGAGGACCCCCAAACACCTGGAAGCGGTTCTTCTTGTGATTCCTCCACCTGGTGCAGACGTTCTCCAGGGGTGGTCCCCAAACCCCAGCGTCTCCTGGGCACTTGTTAGGAATGCACGTTCTCAGGCCCTGCCCTAGTCCCACTGGATGAGCTCTCTAAAGGGTTCTGACTCCTGCTAAAGTTTGAGAACCAGGGTGGGACGCGAAGACTATGAGATAGGTGTGTGAAAACGAGGCAGTACACGAAAGATGAATAAATGAAGCCTGCGGCTTTACCAAAGCCCCACCCAGTACAACCAGCTCCCGGTTAAAGGCTGAAAGGCAGTGCCCTCCCTCATGTCTGAGGGGCGCTGGGTCACAGACTGTAGTGACCCAATTCAATGGCCACCCTTTCGCAGCTCATGATGCCACCCCATGGGACGTCCTTCTGCTTGCTGCCTGGACCTGCCCCCTTGCTGTACTCCACGGCATTGAACCTTCAGTCTCCAGTGTCTGAAATCTTTCCCGGTATTCTCTTCCTTGCTCCCTGCCCGCATTCCTCTTTTTGTGCTGCTAACACCTTACACCTGCTTTAGGTTTCAGCTTCGCGAGTCACCTCCTCCAGGAAGCCACCCATCTGGCAGGTTCCCATAGCATCCTGTACAACTCTACCAAAAAAGCATCCCTCTTTATCTGAACTCCGTTTTGCTTGTCTCTCATGCCTGCTTGGCCGTACTGCAAGCTCCCTGAGCCAGAGGACTCATTTCTCTCATTCACAGTCATGTCTCCAGCACCTCAAACAGTGCCTGATGAATCATGGAATCAGTGGATCTATTGGTTGTAACTATAAAATAATCTGCATTTTAGAAGAGGTAATATATACCTATTTTAATTTATTATTGATTGATTTGACTTCTAGACATGAATAAATAACCATTAGCCTAGAAATGAGGCCTATGGATAAAAAAAAATCAGCTATTTTTCTTATCAAAACTGCCCCTCCCCACCCCAGTCCTGTTTAAACACATACACGATGCAAAATATTTGGTCCTTGGTTGAACCTTCGCCCCCTCTGAAAGGCAGCATGGGAAAGCCTACTGCCCCTTTTACTTGCCAGGTAAGATGAACAATGAGATTGAACATTAGATTTCAATGTGATGTCGATGGAGAACAACGTGCAGGAGGATCCGAGAACACAAAGGTCTCCTTCCTGGTCCGGACTGGCACACTCTCCTTGGCTGGAAAGGGTCACAGTCCTGGATGTCCATCACTCAGCCCTGTGTCCAGACCAAGCCATGTCACTCCTCCCAGACCAGCACTGGGGCCAGACTGTCACCTCTGAGACGCCCACAGTGCTGCCGGGACACCAGCTGACTTCACAAGCTGCTGTGCCTGTTCCCGTGGTTTCACCCAGTCACAATGCCGCATTCATGACACGTCAACCTTCCAACCAATCTGTGGGTGGCCTGTTTAAAGCCAGCCCGCCCAGGGCCAACTCCAAGGACATCCATCCCCAGGTTCTCTTGACCCTGGGACCCAAAATGCATTTCCTGATTTTCTAAAGGGTAACCTGAAAGCACAGGGCTCGGGCCTGTCCTAGACCTTGCTGGTGACGAGGCCAACGAAGCGGCCTTCTCGGTCATTCTATTTGGGCTTCACCAGGGAACCTCATTCAGCCTGGGGAGCAACATATCGGTGATGATTTCACAATAAAAAAAAAAAGAAGAAGAAGTTAAGAGGTGTTAGGGTCACTATCGCTTATTCCCTGACTGGTTCCAGAAAGGATTTAAATCAGCTTTAAAAACAGGGAGAATGAAATAAAATGAAACAGTAAATGAGAAAGATGAGAAAGATGAAAACGAAACCAGGGTCGAGATTAGTTTAAAAAATAAAATTCATGCCCTGAGGTTCTGTACTTTTGACAGAAGCTGGTCAGCAAGAAGAAAAATATTATAGTCCTAACGTGCTCTTCTCCTGGGAGAGAGCTCAGGTCGTCCCTCGGAACCTTCCAATACTTAGTTTGCACCCAGCATTCACTAGCATTATTTTCTGTTTGTAAACCAACAATAAATGAGGAGAAAATAGGGCAAGAGGAAGCTACAGCAAGAAGACATGAGCTACTAAAACAGTCTACAACTCAGAGATCAAGACCCTCTCCCTTCCAAGGGTCTCCTCGAAACCGATGCTCCTAACCGCACGTGACACACCAGGACAACCTTGACGCATCACGTAAAGGTCAACTTATGCTCAGACATATTTACAAATATTGACATGGAAAAAGTTAAAGTTCAGCATACATTTCTTGTTTTCTGACACTGGGTAGTCTTCTAAGAAAAACAAAGTGAGACACATGACCTCCTCTGAATCTCTACCCTCGCTGGAGGTGAGTCCAACTTTGTTTGAAGTTCAGATCTCAATACTCAAAGAATCAATAATCTCTTCTTTACCTGCCCCTCTTTGCCGGGATTATCAACTGAAATAATTGGTGAAGAACACATAGTGGATGTTTTAATTCCTTCCCAAGCAGTGTTTGTTTTTGTCTGCTTTGTTTTGTTTGAAGAAAAAGCATCCATGTCTGGGCCAGGCAGGAAGAAGTTCTTCCCGACGGGTCCAGAAATGACGATGGAAAATAAAAGAGGAACCCTTCTTCACAGACTGGCACCAGAGGGAGGAGGTCATAGTGAAGGCAAACTACAAGCAAACACTGTCTCTTTCAGAGCAACAAAATAACATGAATAGTAAAGCTACGTTGACTGAGCATTCGCTGTGCGCCGGGGCCTGGAGTCAGCGCCCCTACAGAGTGTCTCCTGCAACCCTCACCGCGCACCCTCCGAGCTGTGCGATGGGCCCCTCATCACTCCCCCGATGCCCGGGGTGTCTGGGGCTTTGACAGGGGAACCGGCCTGCCCAAAGCACTCAGCTCGGAGGTCAAGGAGCTCAGAGTCAACACAGGTCCCCGAGTCTGCTTGATAAGTCTGCCACACTCATTTTGTTCCACTCCACCCATGACTTAAAAAATATTTACTCCATTTATTTATTTTTTTTCCTATTTAATTACTCAGCATATATATTTTGAATACTAGAGAGAGCATTTATTTTGCATGCACTTTCTTAGGTGCTGGGTATACAATAATGAACAAAACGTGAGCTTTAAGGAGTCTACAGTTTTGTGAATAAAAAGCTAAAAAGTAGACATTTACAAACATTCTTAATGCTTACAACTTAAGGAGAGTACGGAGTGCTATGGGACCTCATAGTAGGGACATGTAACCCAGACCTCGTGGAGTTACATCAAACTATACAGAATGGGCAAATTAATAATGGTTAAAAAAAAAGGGAAGTGCTCATATTTCACTTTCTGTCAATATTTGAAGGGCAATAAATCTAAAGATAAGCGAAAACTGATTTCTACACATAGCAGTTGTCACTGGCTGTGTAACAAGTTTGGCGGCTTAAACAATAAATTTAGTGGCTTAAAACATACACTTGCTCTGCTGGTTTCAGGATATAAACGGAATAGACACCGCTCAGAGTCTCACGAGGCAGCAGCCGAGCTGTTCTCTGGGGCTGTGGTCTCATCTGGACCTTGACCGGGGAAGGACCTGCTTCCCAGTTCATCCGGTTATTGGAGAATACCCATCGCTTTCTACAAGTGTCGGTCATGGCAGCCTCCCTCTGGTCTCCAAACAGGCCGCTCCCGTCCCCGAACTGGGCCTGCCCTTCTGCCTGCCCACACGGGCCCCCTCACCGGTCCTTGTCATGCGCAGTGGGCTCCACGCAGAGGAGAAGTCCTCATCCAGAGCTGGCCACCTCCAGCCCACCCTGCCACACACCCTTATTGCCTCCGTTACTCTTCTCACCATCGGCAATGACCTTGGTTCTGATTTATAGTCAGTCACCTGCCCACACTATGAGCTCTCGGAGAGAAGAGCTTTTGTCTCTTCTTCAGTCCCAAACGGCTGTTCCTACACCAGGGCCTGTCACACAACAGATGCTCAAAGGAGTGACTTAAAGATTGTTTTAAATCTTTCTCTGAAAGCCAGCAGCAGCAGCACAGTGTTTAAGAACCTGAGCGGATAGCGGATGGCAAGAGACTCCGAGGTGAGTGCTCCTCAGGTTAACCTGCCTATTAAGACAGGTGCAGTTTTCTCTGTTTCTTCTTTAAAAGATAGTTTGTCTCTTTTCGATATGAAAAACTTAAACATGAGAGGATCTGGAACTTGAATAAAATTATACCCCAAACATCCTCACACCTTTCTAAGTGTCCTCATTGTGTCCTTTTTTATTTTTATTTATTTTTTTCTGCTTTGGTCCCAAGAAAATGAGACCAAGAAGGGCCTTTCTGAGCTGAAGTTCAGGAAACTAGAAGGCAAGCTAAGGCCTTTCTTAGGTTACTTTAGTGGATCAAACAGGGGAGAACCTGTGGCTGAGGTGAAGAAGAGTGAATGAAAGTTTCCGTGGAAACCAAAATAAGGCTTTGGTTCCAGCCTGGCCGAAGGCTCAGGGTCGGTGACAAAGCAGAGGAAAGTGACTGCTCATTTAGAGTACTGAGTGGTGTCAGGCAGGGGTCACCTGTTTTTGTCAAGGTCACCTGTCAGAGGTCAGGTGTGCCTCCTTTAGAGGAGGCTGATTTGAGGCCCTCAGAGCAACTGCAAGAAGTTGATGCAGAAACGATAAAATACTGCACAAGATGACGTCAAGGTCAGATATGAGCTAAGGAACAGGAAGGGACCTGGGACGATTGAATGGTCTAAAGTAAATTGTGAGGAGGCAGCGGTAGATGCTGAGATTTGGAGGCTGCCACTGGCGGTCACAGCAGCAGAGTCCCGCAGGGAGAAGCGCTGACCGTTCTCGGTGCGTCGAAGGTGGACCAGAGGCTCCACTTGCTCTGACTATTCCAGTCTATTCCCTGGAAGGACATAGGCCGCACACCTCTGACTATCACTGTATTCCAACTGTGGGAATAAAAACCTAAAATAGGCTTGGAATTGGGGAAGCAAACATCACAAGTGGGTCAGAGAGGATGAAGGTGAGACAGGCTAGGAAGGGAGCTAAGATATGTGCCCGAGAGCCAGCCTTCCAGGGGACGCTGTGTGAAGTCTAAAGGTGTAGATTCAGTGGAAGGAGTGGCTTAAGGTAGAAGTTTAAAAAAATAAAATAAAATAAAATAATAAAATAAAATAAAATAAAATAAAAAAATAAAATAAAATAAAATAAAATAAAATAATAAAATAAAATAAAATAATAAAATAAAATAATAAAATAAAATAAAATAAATAAAATAAAATAAATAAAATAAAATAAAAATAAAATAAATAAAATAAAATAAAATAAAATAAAATAAAATAAAATAAAATAAAATAAAATAAAAGAGGTGAGAGCTAATTAGTAAGAAAAACATGTTGAACTTCAAGGCCGGATTGGTAAGGGCTAGCCAGACAGGTGGTACAACTGAGGTGTCTACTGCCACCTGGTGTCACCTTAATTACAGGCTCAGAGTGACTAATCCTAAAAGCCGAGTTTGCTGAAGGAAAAATACAAAGGCAGGCCTGCAAGGTGACCCTTTAAAACTCACAGCTCCTTTGATTTAGGACCCTAGCTCTGAAGGAAATTTGAGACAAGCATTAAAAGACGTAAACAGAAGTGCTCCGGGCGTGTTCCTCTTTGAAGCAAGGAAAGATTGACCTGATTTGACTGACAGAATAGCAGTTCTCTGTCTGTGATTTTCTCATCCACAAACGCACACACATATCAAGTCTGAACTCCTCGCCGATCTGTTTGTTCTCTTGCTTTATAATAAACGATTAGTTTCCTTTATAGGAAAACACAACGTGGGTCACCCATGAGGCCTGTGATCTTCCCCGGCAGGCGGCCGCCTGCAGTCCCAGGATGCCGCGGCCCCAGCGCCATCGCACTGTCGGAGTTCCAGGGTCCCCTGCCCCAACTCCCATACCACACCTCCCCACACCTCCACGGAAAGGACACATCTGTGAATCCTCTGGCCTCCCTTCAAGTGCTTACAGCTGTGAAAACCTCTGCGTGGAAAGAGGAGAACATTTCCTAGACCGGGGATCCCCAGACACTTTCTCAAATCGACGTGAGCATTTTGCTCCAGGGAATGATGTGCCCCCTCCCTGTTCGGGACAATGGGGGTCTGTCTAAGCGCCTGGGCTTCACCGCGCTTCGCATGCATTTTCTGCATTTTCAGACTTCTCTGAAATGTGCGCCCGTCCTGACTTCAGAGTCCTGCTTTGCTGGTAAGGTGACACTTACATGCAACTATTTCATTCAAGATTTGGGTCTGAGTTAGGGGAAAAGCTGGTGTTTCATACACCAGCTCGATACACACGAGGTCTTCTCTTTCTCCACTTTGTTCCACACAGACGGCCCATCTCCTGACTCTCTCTGTCCCCAAGGTGCCCACAGCTGGTCTGGTCAGTGTGGCCTAAGTCAGCAGTGGGGTGTGGATTCGATGCTGGCTGCTGAAATCGCCAGGGAGCGGATGTGGTGGGGCCTGCCCATCTCTCCTGGATTGTTCAGTTGGTTTGGGTGACACAGATGGAGAAGGCAACATGAGGCTGAGAGAGGAGTGTGAAAATAAGAAATGGGGAAGGGGCGTGAACACACTCAACGCCTTCCCCTCAGGAGAGAGTATATGCTTGAATCCAAGTGCAATTTAGAAGATTTTTCACACCTTACTACTACTCTATCAGAATTTTTCCATAACACATTGGTGAAGAAAAATGCAATATATATATATATATATATGAATTGTCTAATTTAAGGACAAGGCAATTAACAACTTGAGGGCTTAACACACACTATCGGTGTAGCCAGATAAAATTTTAAACTGATTCATAATTAAATTATTTTGTGCCCAATCATATTCAATTAGTTAACTAACCCAAATTCTGCTGATTGCAAAGACCTTAAATATTACACTTTTATGCCAAATGAGGCCATGGTGGGTGAAACTAATTTGTGAAGAAAAAATTAGCAGAGCTTAAAAAGATTCACAAAAGAGGGGGAAAAAATATCCTGACTCATGCGTAGTCATTTCTTATTCATTTACAAAGTCTTTCCAGTATTTATACAATGGATGGTTTACTATTAAAAATGTTAAACTGAGTAAAAAACAAAATAAGAGTCTTAAATTCTAGACATCGGAAAAGTAAACTTTAATTCAGAGCAATCAGAATTATTATTTTGACCTTATAAAAAGAGCTATGTCATATTTATAATAGAATTTGCTCTGTGAAATTTGTCATATGGTTAAGGAAACACAAAGAGGTAACATTGCCTCAGAAAAAGATCTTTGCTTTTTCTCTTCTCTATGTTATAATCACAGTGGTGCTTGAAAAGTTGAATTTGTACATTACGAGACATTATTCTTTGTTCTTAAAGGAAAATATAGGTTTTTTTTGGAGGATGAGGGGAAATGCAAGGAACCAAATTCATATACAGTTTATGTATATGACCATCCATGATATCAAGGCAAATCTCTTTGGTCCTGTCATGACTCATAAAAAGTCACTGTCACACCTGCTTTCAGGTTCATTTGAGAAATTCCACCCATGACATAAAATATACAGGCAAAAATTTACCTGTATGGAATGTCGTGTGATGGCTATTTTCTTCTTTATTCTTCAACACTACTTAAATGTTGTACCGTGAACATATATTATTCTCATAAAGCAAAAACAACAAAAACTTTTTACAAGGATGGCAGTGCAGTCTTCACTTACACTATCTCACGCAGTGTCACGAAAGAGAAATGGTTTGGCTTTAAATGGTTCCACCGATTTATCAGTGAGAATCTATCTAATCAGTTCTCCATGATGGAAGGAGGAGAAAATATCAATAACCAGAAAGGTCAGTAACTAAGCCAGGGACCAGATTTTCCATAGAGAGGAAGGGACACAGGCCAACACCACTTGGTGACAGAACTGCCCATTGACCTCAGTTCTTGGAGGCGCAACCTCACCCGCCAGGAAGCTACTGTCATACCTATTCTACAGGTAAAGAATCTGAAACTCAGCTGGCTGCCAGGGCCACTCAGCTCGCTGCCAGGGCCACTCAGCTCGCTGCCAGGGCCACTCAGCTAGAAGGTGGCAGAGCTGAGATTAGGTCCTGCATGGTAATGCCCAACATGTTCTCAGTCCATTGCTTCCTAAAGCCTCCCTAAGGTTTGCAGGGCCCCTGAGAACGGAATTACTTTTCCATGTTGACCTTGTTATTGTCTTGCTTTTGACATGTGTGCTTGGCAGAAAAGAAGAAATCCAGGATCTACCCTGACCTTAGCCATCTTCTCTTGAAAACCCATGAAGAGGCCTTCCTCGGTAGGGAAGTGAGAACATCTTCAGGGCGTCTGACAAGCAGGATTGTCTACCTCTACCCTCCTGAGAACTGTTTTCAACTCATTCCTGCCTCTCCCAGGAAGAAACGGCTGACTGGTGCTCTGCCACTCTACCACACATGGCACACCACAAGCTCAACTCCCCCAATCCCCCACCCTCCAAACTCAATTTACAAATATCCCAAGAGCATTTTCATAAGTTCCCTGAATTTGATGTGCCAAGTCCCCTTACACAAACAAGTGATGCCCAGTGAGCTGCTATAGCAACTTTCAAAGGCAGAAGGCAAGCGTCTGCCTGGTCACCTAGCAATTCCAATTCTCCCCGTTCCTGTCAAAGCTGTTTCTCATGACTCCTGCCAGGGTGCTCATCATATTCCTGCTTGCAGTCCAGGGATCATAATACAAAATAAATCACCAAAGGGAAAAGAAAAAGGAATTTGCAAAAAAAAAAAAGAAAGATTGATCTCTGCAGGCCCGCTCTCCAACTTTTGTTTTCAACACATTCCTTTAAAATGGGATAAAAACCAAAAGTATAGACTGCTGGGTGCCTGGGAGAAGCATAGGCTTTGCATTTTATTTTGGACAGAGAAAGGCCCAAATGGAATTTGCAGCTGGGATAGGGGAGCTTACAAAAGGGGCCTTACACTTGTTAATCACTTAATTAACAGCAGAAGAAATGATAACAGCCACCAACTTTCAAGCACTGATTCCGAGTGGGCACTGGGTTGAGCATATGCACTCACATTCATAATTCCACTGAATACAATGGCAACCCTTCATGGCAGCTTCTTTTACTATCCTGATTTTACAGATTAGAAAACTAAGGTTTAGGAGCTTAAATAATTGTTTGAGGCTGTAGAGCTGGGCTGGACTTTTCCTTGGGAGACCACAAAGTTCTTAATTGCTAGGCTCTACCGCTTCCCAGTGGTGGGCATTTGGATCCCCAATAAAACCCAGTTTGCCTGTCCAGGTGCTTACCTCACTCCAAAGTCTTACATTAAGAGATTTTGATTTCAACAGACAAAGGGTGGGGTCTGTTTAGGGGGTGGCACAGAGAGGAGGAAGAAGGGAACCCACAGGATTCAAATTCCAACAGGAAAATGGATTGAAAGAACTAAACGTATGTGTTGGAGCCAAATGGTTTAGCAGATGGAGGCATATTCAGGGATTTGTGATGACAGGAATAGTCCTTTTTCCACCCCACTTTGAGCTGCCTTTACATAACTTTATCTTTTATGTCCAAAGATCAAATAATAATAATAAAAAGATCACATTTAATGAGAACTAGGGAAAATATACTGGTGGCAATTAAAGAGTAAAAATAACTTCTCTGTGGCTTCAGACCACAGGCGTTTGCTCATTTTAAGAGGCACAGGCAAATCACTTAAGGCCTTTTGGGCTGTGTTCATCTCACGCTTCCTCCTACACCAGTGGCAGTTAAAGTTATGGACAGCCGTAGCCCTTGAACCCATGTAATTGTGTAGTAAGTGGAAGTACAAAGTCATCAACTCATAAAGGCGACCTCCTTTGTATGTCGAATCCAAGTTTCCTGGTAACCAGTTGCTCTGTGGGGAGGGGGTGGTTAATCAGAGGAGGTTACAGAATCTCTACTCTTAGAGACCTTCCCTCCACCCTCAAGTTCTAACTCCTCTTTCCTCTGGCTCTGGACACAAAGCCTCATGGTTGGCCGAGATTCAAGGAATCCTCACTCCACTGCCTGGTTTTCCATGTGCAGATCTGCTTTGGTCTAGATGATGAGGTCAACCAGAACTCTTCCTCGGGCCTAGACCAAGCACACTCAGACACTCACGGGTGGCCACAGTGAACTGGGACTCCCACCTCTGCACTATGCCACTGGGTTTTAGGCCCGAATCTGGGAAGCACTCACCACTCTTAGAGTCAAGCTAACACCTGGTAAAGTCCTGAGGTGTCACCAGTTTTCCAAAGAATCTGCAGGCACTTGAAGATAGAATCGCTTATAGAATGTCACGCTGAAATATTCCCTGAAATTTCCTAATTTGAAATATAATCTTGAACTGACTCAAGACAAGATCAGCTGCTGAACAGAAAGGCATAGGAGCATTTACCCTGTTCTTTAGGAGGCCTTGTTTTATATACCAAGAGATTTACTCTGTTTCAAAGTCAAGTCTATCCTCGGTCTGTAACCCAACCCCAGAACAGTGCACTTACCGGTAGAAAGTAGCATAGTCCACAGTTGAGTGGCAGGTCTGAAACTCCCAGGATCTGAGTTTCTGGCATTCACGATGGGCTCGAAGCTTTACCTTCACTGTCCCTTGACACAGTTCAGGCACTGGTTTTCTCTGGGGTCTGTTGCAGAACTCATTGGACTCCACCCTCCAGGACTCGGCAAAGTCATCCACATCAAACTTGAAGTTCCCATCTCCGCCAATTAAGTCATCACGCTTATGTCCATTATAGTTGCCACAGAGACCACAGAGTTTGCCCTTGAGATGAGGGGCAGCCATGACTTCTACAAAACTGTCTCCATCCCAGGATATTTCCAAACCTAGAGGAAAAGGAGAGGAAAAGGGGATCAACCACTCCTGAATCCAATAATAACAACCAATGTGTACATCCTCACACATATGACTGTCCCCTAACAAAGAACGCCGAGGGCCTGTCCAAATTCTAGGTTATCTTTTATTCTTGCCATAGTGAATGTTGTGTGACATTACATGAATCACTTATTTTTTGAGTCTTAGAACTCTTAAACTGTATAACGTTTGCCCTTATAAGGAGATCTTATGTACCCTAGTTTGACTTATACTCATTGACCATGTTACCCTTTTCTAGAGTAATTGTGTTGGTCCAAATCATTCTTTCATTTATGCAACAGTTACTCTAATGTGGGAGTGGAAAGATAACAAAGATGATAGTTTTTAATGTAATTTTTTCTTTATCCTAAAATCCCCCTATATGTTTATGCCAAATATCAAATGAAAGTTTCCAAATTATTATTAAAGCAATAAACATATATAGCTTCTGAATTCATCCTTAACAGAAATGCTCATATAAATGAAAATGTCTGCTCTCTCATTATTTTACAATCATCCCTGAGACACGGATGGCTGTTTAATCAGTTTCCTGGGTTTGAGTTATTGTAAAACCCCTTGAACCTTTGTACCCTCAATCCCTGAGCTGATCAGAAGCTTTAGCATTGGAGACACCGGAGGCTTCCAGGCCATATGCAAAAATTGCTCCCTTGCTAAATAGAATCAGTGAGACAGAACAGTCCTGTTTGCCAAGGACACACTCTTCACTCTGGAAGGGATGAAACGCAGGCCCCTCTTGGTTTGCTGAATTGACCATCTAAAACATCGGAGTGCTTTTCTGAGCACAATCATATCTGTCCAGAAATGCTGGCCCAAGGCTTCTAAGAGCCACTCCAACCAATGACCACACTGAATGTGTCACATAGAACATCCAGATTATGCTGTCACAGACAGGACAACCAGGTTATCCTGTCATACGCACAGGCCAGTCTGACTAGAAGATCAAGGATCAATGTTTTCAGACCCGTCAAGATGTTGTGTATGAAGACACTGTTCATAAGGGAAAGAAAAGGCCTTAATGAAAAGCCTTTTGAGGTTCAACCCAAAGTGAAAAACAAGCTCTGTTACTTGGTTTTTCTTTGTATCAAGAATGTGTTAGAAGTGTTTCTTGCTGATCCCTGGTCATACCTTAGCAATGTCTGAGCCGCCAGTGAATAGGTGAACGAGGAACCAGTAAATGCGAAAGAGCCACCTGGGGCATGAACACTGAGAGAAATCTGCAAGGCCAATGCGCACACCTGCCCTAGGATTCCTCCTTAATCACTGTCACTATCTCCTAAGTGACAACTCACACAGAAAAGGGCTCTTTTTAACAGAAAAAAAGAGAAAGTCTCCCATGTATGTTTTTTAATCTTACCCTTTTGGGTTTGTGACAAAAACTAGTCTTTTGTTAAGCCAATTCTGAGCCTCTGGCAGGAGGAACGTGACTCTTTTCCTGGAAGACTCTGCCTTTGTTCTTGAAGGATCAGGATTAGGCTGGTGAGCAAATGTTCAGAAGATGCTTAGAAGCTGGGGAATAAGGTAGTATAGGACAGGATGGGGTAGGGGAGAGAATGGATTTTGCTTGAATATAAAATTGGCTTAAGGCAACATTAGAGTGCTATAAGATCAGTAAGAAATGCCCAGAAATAAGACTCTAAAGCCAATATTCCCTGAGTTGGGATAAGGTCCAAGAGGAAAGAAGGCTGGCCACACAACTGCCACAAGAAAGAGTTACAGGTATGTGTGTTAGGGAGAGTCATAGGTAAAATAAACCAGTGGTCTAAAATTAGATTTCTCAAGAAGGAAACAGAAAGGTCCATATGGAAATCACTGTGTGGCTGTATGGTAAATGAAAGAAATACAAGTATTCTTAGTCCAAGGCCAAGTGTAGAGAACCTTCCGGGTTGAGATAAGAAACTGGGTTCGAAAAAGCAATTAAATAGAGTTGGCTAAATAAACAAAGAAGAAAATCCTAAGAAAGTCTCCCTTGGGAACAACTGATGAAGGGAAGCTAGTGATGGGACAAGGTCATTAGAGAAAGGACGCGCTGCTAGAATATCCACCTGCTGAGCTGACTTCCATGTAGACCTCTGCGAGAAGACGGCTGTCAACTCAGACAACCACACGATTGTATCAAATGATTTATATTTCCTCATACCCCATCATTCAGCACATTATCTGGCACATCGTATATACTTTCTCAATGAATGAATGACCCTGTAAATTGATATATCAAGTCTGTGAAGCTAAGGAAATTGAGAATTTCATGCTAGTTAAGACACTGAAATAACAATTTTGAAAAGAGACATGCAACCTATAATAAGATTTGTAATACACTCTCTAAGGTATAGAAGAAACTTGACCTCATAAGCCTGTAGCCAGGCAGCTGCCCAGCAAGAGAAATGAGGGGAGAAAATCAATTTCATCCAACACTCTTAACTTTTACAGCATAATTCCAAAGATTTTTCCATGTGGCAAAATTTTCCAAACTACAAATCTCTTTCCTAGACAGCAGGCAAATATTCTTCCAAGTGCCACAAGAGTTGAGAATTTCCATCCAAAGGAGCTCCAACATCATTACAGACAATGAAAATAATAAATCTGAGACTTTGGGTAACTGAGTTCCTGGGAATTCAACACACAGTGAACAAGCCAATCACTGTGTTTTTTGTTTTTTGCTTTTTTGCAGTGGTCCATGCTCGATGGAGACAGTCCCACCGTGTTCTTAGTATACTCTTCTTAAAATTCTAGATAACTCTTCATAAAAGTTTCCAAAGTAAGAGAATAATTTATAATTCACTCCCTTTTTCTCCTCTTATCTTTGTTATTATTATATTAAGAGGATTTTCATGGGCCATTGCTAGGCTTTATACTCTGAAGGGGCAAAGTATTTGTCTATACATGCCTTTGTTTATTGCTGTATCATACCCATATGTGTTTTTATGATTTTTTTACCCTTTATGTGAGTAAAATCCAGGAAAAGTACATTACAGTAGTAAAAGGCAAAAAAAAAAAAAAAAAAAAAACCTAATAAGTTGTCATTGAAAAAATTGCTCCTCCGAAAGATATTTTAAGCCGGGATCTTCTGAAAGGAAAATGACATGGAAGCGTGGGCTGGGGAGAGTCTCCTCTGCAGCTGGAATGAGTTTCCCGACTCTCTGCATGGGAAACGGGGTAGAAATAACTGGCAGAGTCGGAAGGCTAAAGCCGAAGCACATGTCACATCTGGGGATGTGAGCGGCAGCCACATTCCTCCCGCTGTGTGAAGGAAGGGTCTTCCAGATCCCCCTCCTCACCAGTGGATGTTTTACTAACTCGTTCTTCACCCTTCAGATGTGTGACCTGGCTCCAGACCACGAGTTTGGGTTTTTTCCTTAGGGAGAGGGGAGCGTTGTTGTTGTTTTATTTTGTGATTGTTTTTATTTGTTTTGCTTTGTTTTATTTTTTGGTTGTTATTGTAGGTTTTGCTGCTGTCCACTTAAAGGGGAGAGGAGGTACAAAATCAGTAGGTACCCTGTAGCGATGCTTAAAAATGTATGGTTTTTCTGTTCAGATTATACACAAAAAGAAAGAGAGAGAGAGAGAAATATATTTTCCAGGTTCATTAAATGTTGAACTCTACCAAAAATCAAATAAAATAAACAGCCCCACTCCCACGTGTTAATGCCTTTCAGGTGGACCTGATGTCACTCTTCCAGGTAGAGCTGATGAAGTGAACAGATGGCAGAAAGGAAATATTTTTGAATTATTCGCTAAGTGCAGAGCGTTGGGTGGGGAGGTATTTTGGGGTGGGCAGTACTTTCTCAAGTTACTAAGCTTTGCTCTGTGCCCTCTGTACCACCCCAGTTGTTATCTGGTAAGCAGCTACTGCCTAATCCCCGCAAGCGACACGGCCACCTGTGCTCCTCTGCCAGACGATTCTGTCGTGGAGGCTGAGTCCATAAACCACAAGAGCAAAGACATTCCTCCCCATTTCCCATCCTCCAGCCACAGGCTTGATTAAAGCTGTTATTCTGAAGAAAGTAGGCTGTGATCATATGAGCTTATAAAATTAAAAAAAAAAAAAAAAACCTATGGAAGAAGAACTCTCAAAAGATATATTGTGATATTTTAAATAGACAATCAATAAGTGCAAAAAGAAACTATCCCTAAGGGGTAGCACAGGCTGAGATGGGTAGACCGGAATGAAAAAGACGATTGTCTGGAAATGGAGTTGTTCCATTCAGAGGAGAATCTCAAAGCAAGTTCAGTGCCCAGAGGAATACGATTCTTCCCTGGGAAGCAGAAAGCTTGGTGATTCCTGGGGTGCAGGAAATTGTTCAGCTGAGTATGAAGGGTGCCCCATCAATTACTTGCATCACGATAAAAGAGAGGGAAAAATAAAATTGTAAAACTAAGTTCAAGGCCTAGAAGAGTTGACTTCCCTATCTAATGATGGTACGAATGATGTATTATTATTTCCTTAGCAGCGTCTTTCTTTTGCTCATTTTTGCAACGTGTAATCTCAACAAAGAGCACACTTATCCCAGAAGGTACTGCCAGCTGTGAGAGGAACAGTATCAAACTTTCTAGACTTTTAGCAATCTTCAAGTATCCCTTATCCTTTGGAGAATCGGGCTGTGGTTGACTAATAATTTCCATATCAGTAGACTCCACTGTGCTCAGCTGGACTGCAAACACATAGGCGAGGTGTTTCTAATTAGTGCTGTTTAATAATGTGTCATCTTGTGCACAGTTTACAAGGGAGCCACAAACTGTTCCCTCTATCTGCAGAGTGGCCTGTCATTTGCATACAACAGCAGGTGTCTGAATTTTCTGAACAGGACTAGTCCCTCTACAGCTGAACGCTCATAGCTTTTCGTATCTGTTGTATTCAAAGTCAGGGATGAAAATCTTTCTGTCTTTGTAGAATATTGCAACACATTAATATTTAACATTCTCTCACTAAAACCATATAATATTCTCTAAATAAAAGCTCCCTGGGCTTCTCCTTGGCTCCCCACCTTGCACAGGCTCAAGTCAATTTATCAAATATATATTCGACTAGAATTGAAACAATTAACAGGGTTCTGAAGGGAGAGTAGAGAATAGTCCCTCAAAAGTGCCTGCTCTATTTCCCTTTTGATCCATATTATCTAAAAGAACTGGAACCCAATTGACACTTTTACATTGTTAAATTCTCATCAGTGCCAAAAGCAAGAAATATACTGATCTTTTCAAATATCATCTTTAAAAAAAAGCAAAAGCCAGGAAACCAGGCAGTTCAATACCCAATTGGCAAACCAAATGTACTAACCAAAGGTAGCATGGAAGGAACCATAGATGATACAATCAAATGTATAAATGAGTTGAAGTCACTCTTTGGGGCTAATACTGAAGAACTGAGTTCTATTTCTAAGGTCCCTCTTTTAGGTAGCACCTCACAGACAAAAAAAAAATGTGTCTTGTTGAACCACTGGAGTAAGGTAGCGACCATGGTGGAGGGAGACTATATGTGCCCCTGTGGATTGGAAATACAGAGTCCAGTGGGCCTTGGGCAACACAGGATGCTGAGAAAGGATCCTGGGCATCAGCTCCATGTACCCAGGGTCAGGTGAAGTGCAAGCATCTCATGTTCTCCAGCTGGAGCCAATGGTTCTAGCCATCAACTCGAAGGGCATCCTTCTCCAGGGTCAAGAATGGACAGGACCAGATCTATGCTCTCCAGTATTCATGGCGGCACAATTTACAATAGCCAGACATGGATGCACCCTAAGTGCCCATCGATAGTCAATTGGACAAAAGAAATTATGGTTCATATATACAGTGGAATATTACTCAGCTTTTTTAAAAAAAGAAATCCTACCATTTCCAACAACATGGATGGACCTAGAGGGTGTTATGCTGAGTGAAATAATTCAGACAGAGAAAGATAAATACCATATGATTTCACTTATATGCGGAATCTAAGGAACAAAAAGAACAAACTGATCAAAAACAGACTCACAGATATAGTGGACAATTTGGTGACAAACAGAGGGGAGGGGTCTAGGGGGCTGGGAGAGTGAGGTGAAGGGTTAAAGGAGTACAAATTAGTAGTTGATAGCTGGGCATGGGGATGGGAAGCACAGAGAGGGAATGCAGTTAGATGATGGCTAGGTGGAGGGCCAGGGGAGGGAGAGAGCAATTAGGGGGGTCGTTTTATCAACAATATGGATGTCTAACCAATATACCGACACTTGAAACTAATTTAAATAAGTGAATTAAAAAAAAAAAAGAAGAAGAATGGGACCGCTGGTCACCCAGCACGGCCTCAGCACTCCCATCTGCACACCCATGCGTGTCTGTGGTTGACTTTGGAGGGTCCCCCCGCCCCTTCTTGGCAGATGCAAACTAGGAAACGCTCTCACAGATGTGAAACTGCACATCCTCAGCGGAGCTGGGAGCACCCCTGACAATTCCAGGCCGGCCATCACTGGCCTCGATTTAGCAACACAACCCAAGGAAGAGGTTCTCTGGAGAGAACAACGGCTGCTTTTGGAAGGAGGATAGACAGGCTTTGGGGGTCCGCAGATTGCAAGGCTGGTGGGGACCGGCGTCGGATCGTGGGGCTCTGGGATGTGCAAATTTCTCCGGCTAACTGTGGGGGCGTCTTGGAGGTCTCCCTCCAAAGCCCCGGTGGCGAGGCAGGCCCTGGCTGCAGTGGGGATGCTTCTCCGCTTCGGGGTTTTCCTGCGGGAAGGACCCCCAGACGCCGACGCTCTGCGGGGGGGTGGGGTGGAGGGAAGCGCCGGAGGGGGGAGCCCACCTGCTCTGGTGGTCACTTTCAGGAGGTAGCCGTCCAGGTCGACGTGGAAGAGCGGCGCGCGGCAGGGCAGCGCCACGCGCGAGCCGTTCCAGCGCACGCTCAGGTGCTGCTGCAGGCGGAGGGTGCTGGCGCCCAGCACCAGCTCCACCGACTGGGTCCAGGAGAAGGCGCGGGTCCGGCGCGCGTCGTTCTTCACCAGCACCTGAAAGGGCGAGGCGGGGGAGGAGCAGTCTTTCGTCAAAACGTACTGACACGTCCCCTGAAAGTTAAATGTGCGTCCGTCAAAAGTGTTGTAGTGGGGGTCTCCGAACACCGTGCAGACGCCGGGCTCTGCGGATGGGCGAGAGACAAAAGCAGCGTCATAACCCGTGCGCAGGACGAAGACACACCTCAGGGGCCCCGTGGGGACCTGGCGGGGACACCTGCGGGAGGGGGATGGGGGCTTTCGCAGAGATGCGCTATGCAACCCCAGCTTCAAATAAATGAAGCGGGGTGGGGGGTTCGGTTGCTCCAAAAAAAGTCTGTGCCGAACCTCAGGGGCCTTATGCAATGTTTCTGGTGCTTTTGTAGTTAGGTAGCACACTTTTGAGGTTTTATTTTTTAAAAAAGCATCTCTATTTGGGAACCTTGCTATGCTTCTGCGGTCTTAAGGGAAGGGATGGCGACATGGAACTCAGATGATTCTGTACGCAGAACCCGCCTAACTTCCTAACCCAGAAAAGCAGGAACGGAATATGAATCCGTAAGAGGCAACAACATAAAGGACAATGCAGCAAAACATAATGTTATTCCCATTTAACTAATTCAAAAAAAAAAAATGGAAACATGGTATTATTCTACTTGTGACTCACGGTTTTAAGCAAAAGTATTATACTTGACACATATGTTTACTAAAGACAAATGAACAGAATTGCCAAACACATACAGTTTAATGCCATTAGGAGTCAAGTGCTGATAAAGTCAATAATTTCTATGTGTTTTATAGAAATACAAGGTTTCCATATTTTGAGATGTGTGTCAAAATCTAAAGTTGGATAAAAACGAATTGGAAAACCCATCATTTAGTAAATTAAAGAAGTTCCAATGAGTTCGTCACTTCGCAATGCCATTAATTCAAATATTTATGAGACCCAAGTAGAGTTCTATACTTTTGGGATCATAAAGATTTCTTTTTTTGCTCTTTTTTTTTTTTTTTTTTTTAAACACCTTCAGAACCTGGTCTTCCTATGTGGTCTCCCATCCAAGTACTAACCAGGCCTGACCCTGCTTAGCTTTTGAGATCAGACAGGATCGGGCATGTACAGGGTGGCATGGCTGTAGACTCATAAAGATTTTTATAGAAAATTAAATATTATTTCTTTTTTAAAACAAAATTTGGCATTGATCTGTTCTTATGTAAAGGTAATTTCTCTGTTTTCAAAGAGGCATAAACAACCAAGAAATGAGGAATTCACTTAGAAAAATCAACCCACACAATGAAAGAACTATTATAAAAAGAAAGATTTCCAGTCAACACCAGAACAGATCAAGAATTTGAGAATATCATATCAGTGGTCACTCTAAATATCTAAGGGAAGAATTAAGAGTCAAGACTGAGGGGAGATTGCCAACGGATCCTCTAGAACCAATGAGATCCAAGGCCAACATCTGCTTGTAAAGTCTAAAGTGTTTGGAGAGTAATGTTTTATGTTGTGAAATGTTGTGTCATTTCACATGTCTATTTCATGTTACTCCATATAACACACATATATCCGGAATGTGGTAAATTAATTATTTGTTCTAAATTAGCTTTCCTTATCAATGTTTGATAGCAACTCAAAAAAGAAAGTTTTGGGCATGTAGGATAGTTTCAATGAACAAATACTTTAAGAAATATATAAAAGGCACTATTTGGATGGAGAGAAACTGACAGGACAGTAGCAATATGGAATTCACCTTCCATTTCTGTTCCCAATAGAGTTCTCACCTATCTAATCACCTCATACAGCATTTTCAACCCTTTTTCCATGTGATTACTTTCAAAATTGCCCTAACACATATTTCCCTCACACTCTGACAATCTCTCTTAGCATAAAAATGGTGCTTTTTGGTTGACAGGGAGCAAGGCAGTTCTTTGGGACACCCCAACTGACAACAGAAGAATAACAGTTCAGAGCTGATACTGCCATGTGCCACAAAAGGACCAAATGTTAATCTGACCACTAGATGTACCAAATCCAAGAAGAGGGATTTTTTCAGAGTTTTTAACCCAGGTACTCAGCAAGAAATCCCAGAACCAATGAAGACTTTTGAGCTTTTGAGCTTGTAACAGAAGGACTCAGTTTGAAAAGGCAAATGCACTGCTGAGGGATTTGAAGTTGTCCTCCGGAAGAAATCCTCTCTCAGCTGTGAGCAGGCACAGGAAATGACTGTGCCCTCTGCCCAGTCTACAGTGACAATCTTCTCTCTCTAAACCAGGGACAACCCATGGCTTCTCCTGGTGTTCTGACAACAGTGGCACCAAAAATATAATTAACAAAAACAGTAGCACCTAACGTTTACCTAGAATTCATACCCTAGCACTGTTCTTCATGCCTGCAGATCATGGATATAACAAAATAAACAAACACCTAAGCACTTGGTCATAAGTCCACAAAATGAGTTATTATCTAGTCATTGAAAAGGCTTGTGAATAATGCTCATGGTTGAAAAATGCTTATGATGTGTTAAGTGAAAAATAGGAAAAAAAATTCTATGTACAGGATCATCTTCACTGTGTCAAAATAAATACAGAAACACACCAAAATTGGAACTATGGCTATTTCTTGATGAAAGAATCAGGAGTGATACTTTTTCTTTCTTCCTTATGCTTTTTTGATTTTGTTTTTAAGGTTATTTTTTTTTTCAGAGTCAAAATGTGGGCACTTATAGATAAGGCCAGTTATGTGACAAAGCGAATCCTCAAAGCAGCAGCAGAAGATGTACTGCCTGTAGTGGCCCTGGGGAAGCCTGAGCTTACTCATAGCTTGGCGGGAAGTGATGAGGGACATCCAAGGAGACCGGGCAAGGGGAATCATGCGCGAACAGTGCTGTCAGGAAAGATATTTTTCAAGAGGCCCTGACTTGTGGAAGAGAAGGGTTTTGGCGACCGGGATGCTTTTTCTGTGTAACAGCAACACAGAAGAGGCCAACAAAATTTCATGACTAGGAAGATGCCTGAGAATTATGTGTTGCATTTGGGGACATTTGTGCCATGAGCTAAAATAATTTTGAAACCTCGGCCCCTTTTTCTGGCACCTCAAGGTCACTATGCCAGATCTGGCAGGAGCAGCAAACATGCTCACGACAGAGTGACTGAAAGTGAGAACCTCAGGGTTGCAAAAGTCTGCCTCGCTGGAAAGAAACAAGCGAAAGAGAAGCTCTGAGGTGACACAAATGAACACTGTATCCTTGTGTAATTTTTCTTTCCAGCAGACCCAGTGAAGTGAGCTGCAGTCCAAGATGTCCAGGTGTCTGGTCAGACTCTTCTGGAAAGCTTGGAGTGATAGCTGGAGCTGAACAAACAGATCACTCTGTAACTAACCTTGAATATGTGTAAGTCAGAGCATGGAGAGAAAAAATGCTAGTTTACTTGGCGGTGCTTTTCTCACAGTCCTTTAGGTCAAATTATCAGATGTCATTTTTATTTTAGTTTGTTTGTAACATATGTACACAAACGTCTAGGCATAGAAAAAAAATTAGAAATGTATAAACCCAAATGTAAAAGTGATGTTTTTTTTCTCTTACGTTATGGAATTGTGACATTTATTTTCCTTTCTTGTTTATGTGTATTTATATTATTTTTTACATTTCTGTTCATTATTTACAATACCTATGTATACTTTTGGAACAAGAATATGTGCTTTAAAAATTAAAAATATTGGATTAAACATATTGCTTTGATGTTACATACTTTAATAAGATTGCTAGGAGAATTCAGAGCGTCAGCCTGCTTTTAAAAACATAATGCCGATGCTTTTCTCTTAACCTCATTGAGTACATTTACTTCTGCTGTGGACGTATTTATTCTAATGAAATGCCTTCCTTCTGAGAGCAACGATTATTCTCAAAACATCCGTCAAAGAAAATGAAGGGGACCTTATACAACTCCCTGTTATAAAGAAGAAAATAAGAGAAATTGAGTAGACTAACCCCCTTCCCCTAAAGCACATGTAAAAGCAACAAAAACAGAAAAGCATTAGGAAGAAAAATAAGTCTCATTTATGGCTCTGCCATCGAGAAACAACCACGGATTACAATTTGTGTGTGTGTGTGTGTGTGTGTGTGTGTGTGTGTGTGTGTATACGAATGTACTTGACATAGGTGAGATTATCCTGTACATGAAATTTTATTTCCTCTTCACTTAACATGTCATAAGATTTTCCCAGTCGTTAAAATCACCTTGAAAACATAGAAAGTGATTTTCATCCTCCATCCATTACTTGTGCCAAATTTTTCTCCATCGCAACGTACCACACACCACACAGATGAATAACTTTCCAGAGAAGCGTTCTAACCAGGAGAAAGTCCACCAAATAAAAAACAGGGTTTTAATCTTTTCTCAACACAAACAGCAAGAAAACAGGCCCTGTGGGACGCCAGGGTCATGCTGGGGCTCCTGGGAACCCCAGGTGGGTAAAAGTCGTGACGATGCCAAGTTGGGGCCAAAACCAGGAAAGCTGAAAATTGAAACACGGCCCTTAACGGCAGCCCCTCTGTTGTTGGTCTAGGCTCCTCCTGGAAGTGATGTGAATCCCCGAAATAAAAAGGCTGTGTGTGACCCAGCAGGAACCGGGCTTCTCATACAGGTGTCCCTGACAGCTGTTGTCCCCAGGGTTTCTGAGGGCCAACAGATGCCCCACCAGGGACATCTAAGTCCTGGGTTTTACATCCTTGGCTTCTTAAGTGCAGAGCTTAATCTAACTATACCGTGCTAATATAGAGAGGAGAGGACAGTGGGTCTCTTTCCACCAAACTGTAACCCACCAGATACCTGACAAACCTATCTATAAAACCTGAGTTTTTAAAGAGCTGAGTAGACACCTGAAACTAATATATATATTTTTTAAGAAGTTAAGTACGGATATTGTTAAGAATGCATCTTTTCACATATTTTCCATCACCCTATATACTCATCAACTTCAAACAGAGGAGCAAAGGAAGCTGTCCCTACCTCCAAGATCTCCTCTAAAACAAGTCTAACCCTCAAAGCCATGGCTGCCATCCTGGGATGTCCCCACCACAGCTGTGTGCTCCCCCACCTCCCACCTCTGCTCCTGTAGAGACCTGTGCCTGGCCCACACATCCCTGTTCACAGCACAGAAGCCCCCAGTTCTCAGGGCCAACGCCAACTCTCCAGAGCCACCTCCCAAACGCCTCAGCCAAAGTCACCATCTTTTTCTCTAAATCCCTAAAGCAAACCTGGCCACACAGCTCAGATTTTCTGGGACAGTCTTGATTTCACATACTCTACCAAATAGACACATTATGTTTTTCTGTTTGGGGGTTAAAAATATGGTCATCAAATCTACCCTAACTTATACCTATCTTTAACTATGAAATTTAGCCTTGAACTCCTTATATGTAAATTTTATTTGTACTTCTCAGTGCCTGGCACATTGGTTTGGATCTTTAAGATACACACACACACACATATACATGTGCATTTACATATACATATATATATGCATTAAATGTATTCATCTTTGCAATATTCACAGTAATACCTGCTACAATACATATTAGGTATCAATAAATATTTGTTGAATAAATGGGCCAATTAATTAGAGAACATATTTTAGTAGAAGAAAATGAACTATCCACGATGAACTTACTAAAATAGACAACTATAATGACTGGCATACGGCCAACAGAATTCTGCTTAATCGATGAATTAATTGAACAATTAACCAGTGGTCTCAGAATAAAAAAGTAAGGCCACAACTGTAATGAAGAGTGCTATTAATCAGCTGAGCTTGAGCTGGGGAGATGATCTCGGGTAACCTGGGCAGGGCTAATGTCATCACGCGGGCACTGACGAGTAAGAGAGGAAGGAAGGAAAGTGAGGGCCACAGCGATGCAGCACGAGAAGGACTCAGCCCCCCATGGAAGATGGAAGGAGGCCTCAAATTGAGAAATGCACACAGTCTCTAGAAACTGGACAAGGCACGAAAACAAGTCCTGGCCTACAGCCCTCCTGCCCAGACCTTGATTTTGGCCCAATAAGGTCCATTCCAGACTTCTGACCTCCAAAATTGGTTAAGATAATGCGTGTGCATTGTTTTAAGCCACTGCGTTTATAGTAATTTGTTACGGCAGCAATAGAAAACCAAGAAACTTAGCAAAAACCAAGGCGACTGGTTGAAAGTCACTAGTTTACATCAGGCACCGTGCCAGATGCTTCTCATGCTTTCACTATCTGCTTTAATCCTCGCTGCTTCTCTACACATTGGATGTTATTACCCTAACGTCTTAGCAATGAGTCTGGACAGGTGGCCAGGCTGCCCACGTCACTCAGAAAACAAGAGTAAAGACAGAGTCCAAACCAGGCTCTGCCAGTATCCTCCCCACCATGACCCGACGCTTCCACTTCCACCCCATGCCACAGCATCCTGTGTGGCTGTCATTAACCAGTGGGGGACACAGAGCAATTCAGGAATCTAAAGAAAAGTATAGACTTTTCCCTCTAAATGCACGAGTGTGTTCACTCAGATGCAGAGGTTCGCAGACACCCTGTCCCAACACTGATCAACAACCTCCTAGGAGTCCGTGAACTTCAGTTAAAGAGCACCTACCCAGCAGTTAATTATAAAGTGTATCATATGGCTTAGTTATTTAATGTGTTTATATTCCATCTCCCCAACTGCATTACAAGTTCCGAAACTCAGGGTCTGTATCGGCTTTTTATCCATGTCCTCCAGGGCACCTTCCAGAATGCTGGAAACTCACCAAATATTAATACAAACTTGTTATAAAATATGAGGGGTTTTTTTGCACTCTATCTCCCAAGCTCTGACCTTGCAATGTCTGCTCTCTTTAGCCTGGAAATTGTTATTTATCAACTAAGAGCTGAAGAGATGCGGTTCCCATCTCCAAGTAACCCAGCTTTCAGCTTGCAAGCCATCTGAGAGCTTCGCAAACCACTTTGCTTTGAAAAGAGTCCTGGGTCTAAACTCCAGTCTTGAAACTTAATGAATCCAAAACGATGCACCGACTCTTCACGTGACCTCAATTTGTTCACCGTTATCATGGGTCTAAGAACAACTCCCCTAAAGGGCAACAATGCAAAAGTGCTAGAACATAAGAGATGCTCAGAGAGTAGTTGCTATTAGTTTTATTATTATAAATGCTATGCAAATCCAGCAAATATTTATTTGGCTAAGATAGATCTGGAAAAGGCTGTAGCATACATATAAAATGTAGATCTGTTGAAATTTTAAGTTTATCTATTTAATGTAAGCTTTCTAGGCCAAAAGAAGAACATTAATAAAGTCACAGACACAGAGAAGAACACAGCTTGCACAAGAAGATCAAGAGACCAGTCTGATGGGAGTGGGGAGTCGCTCCAGAAGATGTGAGAACCCAAGCTGTCTAAATAAATTGGTCTGAGATTTACTGCCAGCCTGAGAAGTTTAAACGTATTCCAAAAAACCAACATTTCTTAACGTGTTTCTTATGAAACATCAATCCTGCCTGTGGCTCTGCCAAAATAAGTAGGAAAAAAAAAAGAAAGAAAGAAACTCTGCAGCTCAAATTAGTTCAAGAGGTTCTCTATACTCCATCACCCTCTTGAAAGTTTACCCTGCACAATGGCATGTAGAGGGCTCTGAGAATGCTGTAGTAAGAAACCTACTTAAGTTTACTTGACCCAGCATTTAATCATATGATGTACACAATCATAGAACCTTGTTTTGGAAATATTACTCATTATTTTCCCTCAGCACTAGCATCTTATAAAACAAACTCTGCAAGAGACCAGTGAAGGAAGCTGGTTTAGGTTCTTGTGAAAGTCAAACGTGGGTGCTGACTGCAGTATGCAGGAAGGGCCAAAGGAGCAAAAACAGAGGTTAGTTGCAGGCAATATAGGATGAGGGCCTGGCTGCTGTGGAAAGGGGGAGAAAGTTCTTATTAGGAAAACAACACAAAGAGACAATCAACCAGACTTGATGACCATGATTAGCAATGTGAGAGAAATGCCAAAAACATGAGAAATAACACTCAGTCTCAAAACCTGTGCAGCTGGGATCATGGGGGTGCCAGAATTCAGTCAACAGACAGAAGTTGGAAACAGCCATTCAACCCTCCATCCAACTCCCAACACAGATCGTTTGGAGAATCAAAGGTAGCAACTGTTAATCAAATTCAAATGCAATACTCTGAAAGAAGAACGTGGTCTTCAAAACAATTAGAAGCTGACATCTGCCATATTAGCATCTTTTCAAGAAGTCGTATGTCAGGGACCTCGAAGTCTGGACAACCCTAAAACCAAACGAAAGGGGAATAACAGAAGGGCTGCCGTGGAGGCAGAGCTATGAGCTTATAGGACGAAAAGGCCAAATGGCAAAGCAGAAGTGATACGTGTACTAAGGAGGGATGTAAAAAGGCAGAGCAGAGGAGTGGAACAGTGGTTTGGGACAGAAGATATTAACCAAGAGAGGGACTGTGATAAGGAGAAAGAATGGTAATGTTCGAAACTATGGACTTCACACCGAAGGGAACTGTGGAGTGCAGCTAATGAGTCAACTCTCCAAACTCCCTGGGGAGGCTGGAGCTCAAATCTTGTAACTTCGTAAGACAGATAAGGTTGTAACACGTGAGCAAAATTAACTGCTTTCAGAGAGAAGTCCCTGGTCACGTACAGAGAAAAGAAACTGGCAACCTTCATGTATATTTGAAGGCAAACCTCCAAAACGAACAAAAATGTAGTCCATAGAGAACATAAAACAGTGCTTAAGAGTTTGGAGTCTCATGGACCAGGGCGTTCGCTGACCAGGATATTGCCCTGTTGAATTTTTGGACCCTCAGGCCTCTCAGGTATAACCTGGAGCATCAACAGCTCCTACTTCGTGGGTCTTTGTGACGATTAAAGGACATCGTGTACCACAATGCGTGACATGGACTTCCACTTGATACTTCATCACCGGTAACAGGAGTAATTCCAGTGGCAGCACAGGAGCAACTATTGTTGTCCTTATTTTGCTTATAAGGGATGAGACCTCCAGAGAGGAATAAAGCTGCCTCGGCTCGGCACACAGTCACGCGTCATTTATTACACAGCATTTCCCACAAAGTATATTTTTCAATTTGAATGTGGGGTTTGCATCCTCTGTTTGCTTTCTCACTTAACTGTGTTACAGATGAACCCTCGTTAAGGGGTGTTGGTCACCAGTTCCTTCAGTCAAAACTGGGGTCCTGCGTCTTTCTGAAGATTCGAGACAGTGGCCTTGGCTAAAAGGCACTAGATGTCTAATGATGAATTTATATATCTCCTAACATACAAAAAATATTTTTCAAAATTAGGCAAGAAAGTCACTTTTAATTGAATGATTGAATATAGAGCATCTATACGAAAAGTAACTTTCCCAAGCAAAGATTCAAGGAAGCCATATGATAGGATAGGATAAATACCCAACTAGGAGGTGAAAAAAAAGCAGGTTCTCATCTCAGCATTTCCAGCTGCTACGACATGAGCCTTCATTTCCTCACCTAAGAAGTGGGGGGTCTGACCTCATAGTGAAGGTCCATTCATTTAAACAATTCCATGATGCTACAATGGTGATGAGCTTGACTGGCAGAGCAACTTTGATTTTTCTTGCTCCAGGTGCAAATTATACACAACGAATTCAGGTTTAAAACTACACATATTTTAATATGTTAAGTAAAAAAGCTTGGGGAGATCATCACTTACCAGTGGAAATACCTCAACCCTGAGTTACAAGGAAGAAAACGAAATAAAAACACCTGGAAGAATGAGCGAACATGGAAAACCAAGACAGTTGGATGTGGCGGGGAGTGCAGAGTAGGCCAACTGCCACAGCTCTGCATTCGAACAGAAAGGTGGAGGCGCCACCAGCCTTGGCACTTTAGTCTACATTTCTTCCAGGGCAGGGTGAGGGGGAAGGCTATTAAATCAAAACGTCTTCCTAATATCCTTCTCCGATCTCTAATCCCTGCTATTGTAAAGTCCTCCAGACCTTCTCCTCCCTTCCTAGCTGCTACAAGTTATTAAACTGCATCAAATAGCAAAATCTCAGCCAAGGCCCTGGGGCCAGACGTCTTTGTAGGAAAGCAGGCTCCACCCCTTACCTGGGACATCCTTCCTAACCACGAAGCCCACCTGACCATGAAAGGGATGTGAAGATCAAATAAGATCAAATGAGAGAGCCCTGGTCACCATTCAGACTCCTAGTAGATGATAAGTAAACATCAGCTGCTGCTCCTACTGCTCCTGCTGTTGCTAGTATTGCCACTATTTCTATTCGATAACTGAGATGATGATGATGATGATGATGATGATGATGGATGATGATGATGATGACGATGACGATGATGACGACGACTGCTAACTAAAATCAACAGCCAGAGCTTATAAAGTACTCTCCCCCTCTAGGAACCAACCAGAAGCTGTGGGTAGAAGTTGACCCTTAATAACGTCAGTCTTTTCCTTCAACGTTACCCTAATTCACAGCCAGAAAACTTAAAGTAACAACATCCCTTAGGACAGACCAGTGTACATAACAGAAAACAAACTAATTTCCTCTTACTCCTTCCAGGGCCGCCCCTGCCGGCGCGGGATTTCCTAGGCACCACGTGTGGGACGGTCGGGTTTCGTTTGCCACCCCTGCCTCTGGCTGGGCGGCGGGAGCACCGACAGCCCCAGCACCAGATGCTCATGCACAAAGTTCGGTGGCCACTTAGATTAACACCTCCTTGGCAGGGCTAAAGGCAACACCACAAATTCTTTTTCTACAAGCATCTTGAGCTCTGGTTTCAAATTTCCTTGCCTTCCTGAGTAAAGAAGGCCAGACTCTGGGAGTTAAGGGACCCGGAGTCACTTACAGTCTTAGAGGCCAGACACCTGGCTCAAACACAGAATTACTAATCTGCAGAACCTCTGTCCGGGAGATTTCTCAGAAAATGGGCCCCACGGTCATTGTTTCAGTAAGTTGTTGCTGTATTTCCCTTCCTACAGCTACTCTCTAATTGGGGATACCTGAGACATGCCCAGAGACTCCAGAAAGATGTGCCATAACCAGCCAGAGCCTGGGGTGGGCGCACCCGGCAGGCGGGGGCTCCCTCGAGAGCAGGCACTCCAGCACTGCGCACAGCTGGAAACTAATCCTTGGGGGATTTAAAGAGGTCACCTGGCAACTGTGAGCCTCCTTGCACCCTGAGTTGCTGGAATCTGATATTTCCTGTTTCTTGTGGGACATGCAGTTGAGGTTATTTCAATTAATTGCACATCTGCGCTCAGGGTAGCCTCTATGTTGTGCAATCGTGACCTTTAGTTTGGGGTTTGGATTCTGATGGTCAGGACTACACAGCTAACGGCACAGCTTGATGAATCTGCGACCTGGGGTTGGGCATCCAAAGCTGGGTGCCCGCTGGTCTTGTCGATGGTTAATGGTTAAGAGAGAAGATTCTCTCTCATCACCAATCTCTCTCTTTTTTCCCTTTGCCCTCTGTCTCCCTGCACACACACACACACACACACACACACACACACACACACACACACCCCTCTCTTATCAGTGAAAAGTTTGCCTTTCAGTACTATTTCCATGTCTGAAAACAGATGTTCTGCCAGCAAAGAATTTATCTGATTCAGGTTTCAGCTGGGTGGTCAGGTCAAAATCCCACCCACTGTTTGCCAACACACAGTGAAATGACACTTCACGTAAACCAAGTGCCACATACACGACAGATGGTGGCCTTCTTGGCACCTCACTTGTGGTCCCATGACGCTCAGCCCCGGCCCAGGGGGACTCACTTTAGGCGAGAGCTCGTACTTTGGCAAGAAATAGCACTTGCACAAAAGCTTTATAAAGTTTATTTAGCTCGCTTTCAATATTTATATTAAATAATTCACCCAAACCAAATCTCATTCTTTTCAGTTGGAAAAGGAGACAGAATATCCCACATTATTAGAACATAGCAATGCTTTTCATACTTCCTTCGGGTCTGATTTTAAGAGGATTGACTGTTTTTGTTCAATTCTGATAGAATCATCATTGCCCTTTCAGAACAACCCTACCAAGGCCACCCTGCTCTGGGGAGTCCAACCACGTAATGCCTCGATTACTGCTTCTTACCTACAGAGTTATAAATCAACCCTTGTCACTGGCTACTGCTAAGAGAGGCCTATAACATGTTGTACACACCGCCTTTTTTTCCTCTTTACTATTCCTTTCAGAGGCCTGACACGGCCCCCAAACATCTAAGAAAGATGGACCCAGTCAATGCAGCAGGGATTCTGTGGGATTTTAGAAGCAGACGATGCAATGTCACACCGCCGAAATAGGGCGACACTCATGTAACTACTACAGATAATCTAAGTAAGTTTTAGGGTATTGAAGCTGTGGAATCGATCCATTTCATTTACGTATGTATATATGGATGGATGGATCTAAGTATTTATTTTCGCCTCCTTCCAAAAACAAATTGGAAGTAGTTTATGGGCGTACACACTAAGTGATTCACAAGGTAGAAGGTAGACATAGAAGATGAAACCGGGGGTAAGCTTGTCACTCAAAACAGCATGCCATCAGAGGCAGGCTGGAAATTTATCTTTAGCCTCCAAGGAGCTAAAGAAAAGATGGTTACTGTTAATCAGTCGAGATATAATTATGCCTTTATAATTGTTTTTGGTAGCGCGAGGCAATGATAATACAGAATCGCGTTCAATTATAATCAGAGGCTTCTGGGATGTCATTTTTACACCAGCAGAAAGGCACCCTCCCCTTACTCTCCTCCTTCATCTCATCGCCCTGTGTGGAAAGTAAGATGCTGCTCCTAGTATCACAGACGTTTCTTTCTGCATTCACCTACGCTGTCACCCCTGCCTGGAGCACCAGTGTTTCTCAACCGGGGGGATTTTGCTCCCTAGGGGACATTTGGCAATGTTTGATTGCCAAAGCCCTGTTGGTTGTCACAACCTTAGGGAGAGGAGTGCTACTGGCATCTAGCTGGCAGAGACCAGAGATGCTGCTAACTTCATGCAATGCCCAGGACAGTCCTCACAACAAAGAATTATCTGGCCCAACTATCAGCAACACGGAGGTTAAAAACTGTGAAGTAACTACTGGGATGTGTATGTGTGTGCATGTGTGATTTTTTTTTTAAAAATAAGGTGGAAATCAGTCACTTTTCTGGTTTTCAAAAACACTAGCCTTGTTTTGTGCTTCAGGCCTCATTTTTTGCTCTAGAAAACCATGTATCATAATTGATGGAAGAGGGACAAAAGGAGCTCCAAAACAAGTTCTGGACCCTAGTTATAATGAAAAAGAAATTTCAAAATAGGAATTCTGTTGGCCACAGCTGAAGGACATCGGAAGAAGTCTACCTGAAGGTGTTATGAAAATCTGGGCACTGCTTTAAAAAACTGGAAGTCAGCCCATCTCTTAACTGGACCTGAACAAACAGCTTTCACCAGATAGAATGTGTTTTACAGCACTGGTGGAAGGACTGCTGGAGAGCAAGGGGGTAAACAGACGGAAAGGACACCAAAGGACATTGAGAAATAGTCATCTGATGATGTCACTTAGAGCTGGATCGAGAAGCACATGCCTGGGCGCTTCCTGCACTGACCTGCTGGATGCAGGTGCACAGAGCTGACGGTGTCCCCGGGGCCCCTCCAGCTGGGAGGCTTTCTCCCTTGCCAATTGCCTCTCTCAGTGACAGAAGTCATGGGCTCCTTCACGGTTCACACAGTATTTTATAAAACTGGCTAAAATGTTGGTTCGATTCTGTCATGCCCGTCCTCCTATTCTCCTTATACCTATTTTTTCCTGAGAAGCCATGAGTACCCTAGAGATGGAAAGGCCAGCCCATAACAGAATAAACGAATAATGAAATGCAGCTCTTCTCTCAATGACTGAAGTAATCATCCTCTTGATTCTTGTGACATAAAGTCAGGTAATTCAAGATCTGGGCTGTTTCTGTACAAGACTGACCATCTGTTTCTGTTAAGCCGATAAGCAGCCGACAGACAGTGTGATCAGCAACGGTAACCTATCTGTGCTCAGGCAAATTGAAAGAGTTAGCTAGAAATCTGAGGGGTTCCTTTGAAGTCGGCCTCTGCTTTAACTAGGAGATACTTTCCAGGGAAATGCAAACAACTGCACTGAGATGGATAAAAAGGAAAACCATCAATTTAGACTACTCTGCTCATCCAGAAAGGCTGAAGCTAGAGGCAGCCTCCAGACCATCTGTAAACAAAGTCGCCTCAGAGGGTCTCTGGGCGATTGAAGAAATGGGATCGCTTAGACACATGTTTTGAAATCAACTGGTGTGTTCATCCCAGCGAATTCTTCTTCCTGCATTCATTCCTGGGCTCTACTAAGTCATACCTTGTTGGCCTGTTTTGAGTTATTTTATGGGCTGCATTGTCTTTAAAGAAAAGTTACTTTACTAAATCTCTAATTTAATTTTCATTAATTCAATCAGTACTTTAATCTAGTGTGTAATGTACAATGGTTTAAGAGCTTTCTATTTCAAAAATCGGGGAGTTATGTGTATATATTTACATATAACAGCATATGTGTGCGTACGTAAATAAATATATACACACACATATGTAGATATATATATATAAAACTGTACCTTTTGTCCAAAATATTTTAGACAAGCGAAATAAACAAACCTGTTCCCATGCAAAAGCTGCTTTCAACCATCATCTAAGCCCACTCTCTAAGCCTGACAGGCTCACCACATTCTTTGGAACAGATTCCATGACTTCATTAATCCTACTTAGGACACATCGAAACCAATTTGACAATGACATGGTTAGTACCCCTCTTTCACGGAAACACTTCAGAAAGCTACCTCAGCACCACGCGAATCTGAGGAAGACATTAAATGTGCTAAGACAGTCAGGCCTCTGTCTGCTCGGAGGAAGGACATTAAACCTGTCCCTATGCTTTTTCCGTGATGGGTAGTGCATTTCTGGGCAGGTTTCAGACTCGGCCGTGTCAGAAAGAACCTTCAAGAACTCAGTTGAAAATAACAGGACGGCCTAACCATTGTCAGCCCAATGAGTTCTTGCTTCAGCTTTGCCAACGGCATCATCAGACTTGCCCAGGTGAAATGGTGAAGAGGCGGGGGTGGGACTGAGGGAGGAAGGAAGAAGTGCAGCTGTCTGGCTTTATAACGACAGGAGGAAAGTGTCTCCTCCATCATGTGTAAGGTTTGTCTTACCGGACATCATGATTTTAGCCTCTAGGTCTGCAAATGCTATCAGCAGTTAAACTGCACACCAAGTTATCTGGTCCTTCCTAAAACCTCGTCAGACTATTTACGTTCTGAATTTCTCATAGCAACAAATTCCGATGGGAACGTTTCCATTTGTCTCAATTGTGCTTCTGCGAGAGGATTATAATTGACCTAAAGTGTCTGTAGGGAAGTGGGGGGATCCATCCTACACCTGCAGAAACCACACATGCAGAACACTTACACCGCCACCTTTCCTGTCGCACTATAGAATCAAAACCAATATTAACAACACGTTTTCAAAGGAATACACTTACTTTCAGTGCAAATAGGACAGCATCCTTTTCTGTTGAGAATTTTACCCTAATGGAGAGAAAAACAAAACAGGTTTCAGTGTTAAGGGTCTGCTGAGGACAAAACTCCTTTTTAAATTTAATACCAGATAAAACCAAGGAAATCAGTCCAAGCTGTGTTTGAACTCGATGCCCAGATGGTGGTGATGATGCTGAGAGTGAAGCTTCGTGTATCAAGTTCTAAGGCTAGGCAAAGTCATCCAGAAAGCTTTCCTGTTTTTATCCTTCAAGAAATATAATATCTAAAGGACTCACTGGTGTGATTTTTCTCAGGGAGAGGGAAGATGAAGACAGTCTTGGATCGAACCATTTCACTGATATCCAAAGCTAGCCCACTTGAGACCAAGCGCACACACATAAAAATGGGAATTGTCTGTCAACCTATCAATCCAGGCAAGGCCTTCATGGGGGTGAGAGGGCAGGGGGCAAACAGTAAACCATAACCCAAGCTCGGGCATATGGATATGGACAATATCTGTGTTACAGATCAAAGTCAAAGCCAACGAAGCTGAGAGTTTTGAAACGCTAAGTAATTTTCCATCACCTCTCTGGAAACACATTGTAATCTCCTATAATGCATTTCCTCCCAATTTTTTTTTTTTTTTAGCATATAACATTTAAAGGAGGAAGCATATTCTCAGGGCCCATATCAGAGAATGACATTGTCTCATCTCCGACTCAACGGGACTCACAGAGAAAAAGAAATTTGCAAAAAGATGAACATTTATAAAGCTCTTCCTAGGTAACAAATATCCCACTAAATATTTTCCTTATTTTACCTAAGGCCACCTTAGGTTAGTTTTAAGGGTTTAATAAGTTAATACTTAGAACATATTAGGGTTTAATTAATATTACATATTATTATAGTTGTTATTAAGATGTACAAGAACCTTCTAAGCTGTGTATTTCCCTTTTTAAAGGTGAAGAACCCAAAGTAAAACCTAATCTTGTGTAATCCTAAAGGCTGTGTTTCTTCCACTCCAGACTTTTACTCTCATCCTTACCTCTAAGAGAATTTAATATTTATTTGGTATCTGCTGTACACCAGAAAGAGTGCTGTGCTTGCTTCATACTTTGTCTCATCTACACTTCTCAACTCTCTAGATGCAGGTGTCTCTACCCCGTTTCTAGGAAACCAGGAAACGACGACTATAGAGAGGCAGTCTAAGGCCTGTGTCCAGGCCACGCAGTTAATATAATGTCTTATATTATAATATAATATAATTAATACAATATAATATAAAATAATATAATATAATATAATATAATATAATATAATATCATGGAGAAAGTCTCAGTACATGTCAGTGATGATGAGATGACAGTGTCATTATGACCCTGTCCCCACTGGAACCCTCACAGTCCTTCCCACTAAAGGTAATCCTTTGCCTCTGGAGGATTAGCCAGGGAGGGTAGACACAAGATCCAACCATAAAATCCTTCTTCAACAAGGCACACATCCTTCTGGAAAAAGAGATGTGTAGTGAGTGGCCAGGAAGGACAGAGCAGGGGAATATGAACGGGTCTTCAAAGTTTTTTTTATTTCCCCAGGCAATGCAGGGGACAGCAAGCAAGTATTTAAGAGGATTTCCATGGCAGAACGAAATTATCTCACAAGTCCTCGCAGTGACCAAGGAGGAGGGAAAGTGTGACCTGAAGGAATGCTTGGAAAGGTGCCTCGAGACAGAAGGGTGGCCCCCGAGGCGGGGGCTGGGCACTGACAAGCTGTGACGAGACAGGTGGGTGGGCCCGGAGGCATAGATGCTCGTGGCCCAAACGTGGTCCACAAAGGGGGGACGCTAACGAGACACTGGGGGCATAAAGAACCTTGACCTCCCTGCAACAGGAGAACGACGAAACGCATCAAGCCCGCCACAGGCGGCAGGACTCACATGCAGCTGACTCTCCATCACCGCCTGCTGAGCGCTCGTTTCTCGAGCCACCAGGTTGGCACAGGGTCCTGTTTTGTCTTGTAGAATAAGGCAGCCCATTATTACTGCCATGTGTTGCGAGGGGTCATCAGCGGGGCGTTTTCTCCCAGGACTGGCAGAAAGGATGCGGTCCCGTTCTCCCAATGAATATTGAGAAGGCGACCATGTCCAGGCCTGCACACTGTCTCTCCTGTGTTTCCTTCCTCCTTTCATGGAGGGTTTTCAGTTTTATGTCTGAGGCCTTTTTAAAGCAAGACTAATTAGGGCTTTTTTTTTTTATTCATCACCCTCCCCCCCTCTTTATTCAGTTGTGCAATAGCAACAGCTGTTGTTTTTTTGTGCCTCGCTTGGCAGCCAGGCCGCAACAGCGATGCTCTGTTTATAATAATAACAGATGTGAATAAAATTAAAAGCTGTCTATACCAGAGAAGGGGAGGACATGTTCTGCATATATGGATGTACTTTTTCATTTACTGGAAGGTATTGAATAGACTTGACATGTTCCCAAAACGCATGGAACTTCGAGAGGTCTCGAGTTGCTGAGGTGAATTCACTGGGGCTCAGGCTTTAGAAGATAATGGCTGCTTTATTCGGTGTTGGAACTGGGGATTTCTTGAAAAGAGATATTTCCATAAGGACATGATTTCCATTCAGGGCTACGGTGGAGGCCAGGCTGAGAGACAGAACACTTCAGAGAAGGGGTCGGGGGTGCTCCTGGGTGGAGAAACCCCTTCTGAAACTTAGTAATGAACAACCACATCGTGCTTTGAATGGCTACAGGAAGAAAACTCTGATATGAGAAGAGAGAAAAAGGGGGAAAGTGCAAAGGACGGTTATGATGTTCAGCAGAAAACTCAGCAAGTGATATCAGGGAGCAGATCTGTCAGGAGTTGGAGGCACAAAACAAAGAACTGGGCAAAGGCACTAAGAAATAGGCAAATGGGGACGGGGCAAGGTAGGAGCCATTTTCATACCAGAATAGGATCTGGGTGGGAACTGCAGAGAAGAAGAGCTTTGCAAGGGGCACGTGACTATTTGGGGACTTAAGTTTCAGGGGGTCTGGCTGTTTTAAGGACTACCTACTCTCCAGCGCCCTTTATTTCTCAGGAGGGGAAGACCTGGCTGAACTCTGCGACCATGTGACCGTGCCACACACACCACGTCTCCCAAGCTGCTAAGGGAGAGAACGCCATCGGCCTGTCTTCCTCACGTACCTGGGGACAAGTGCTGATGGGAACGCACTGCTTCTTGCGACACTCCGTCTTGCCTTCCACGCAAGCACAGATGGTGCAGTTAGCAGAGGACCATATCTCTCCATCCTACGGGAGAGAGCACAGGATTCTGCTGTCAGCTGGAGGCTGATGGGAGCTAATCCAACAGGATGACATTTCTCTGCCACGGAAAGCATTTCTTCCCCCAAGTGAGGAACGCCATGACTGGCCCAAATTACTCTGAGGTATCCGTCTGCACCAAACCGACTTATCAGGTGGCTAAATCATATTTGCATCTTGCTCCCTTTGCTTTGTTTACTCAGGTTCACCCAGGGAGACTAATGGGAATTTTCATGCATGATGCAATGACAAAAGTCTAATTTTCCCATCTGAAATGTTTAAGCTGTACCAGGCACCAGCCATTAGTTGACACATCCGGAGGTGGCAAGTGTATCCCCGGATGTGGCATGGTTCTGGACCACACCAGGCATCTGACCAGCAAACCATCTGAAAACGTGGATTCCAGAGAGAAAACACTGAGACCCATTCAAACTGCATCCCTGCCTATTGATACTCTCCTCCCGAAAAGCTGGGTAGTATTTTGAAACACATTTTCTAGCCCAGAAAGGGCTGCTTGCAGGATTTCTTTGGCTCACTGGATTAATAACCTGCAATTACCAAATTCCCGGCCGCAGAAGCCTCGTGTCTGGGGGACCACGCAGGGATGCGCATCTTGCTTGTGGGAAAAGGGATTCCAGGCAATAGAGTTGGACTTGAAAACAAAACAAGGATTCCTTCCTGGGCTTGCAGATTTAAGCAGAGAATTTTGCTAAAAACAGAGAAACTAGCTCAGATCTTTGAGGATGATGATGCCTCGTCCTCTTCCCTCTCATTTTTGAAGCTTTTTAAAGGACTGTCTACTCTTCAGTCCCTTTTATTTCTCAGGAGAGGAAGACCTAAATGAATCTGTCTCAAAAGGGGATCTGACTATTCCAGATCCTATTCTAGAACTCGGTGTTTCTTGGACGATCACCTGTACCTTATCCCTGGCCTCATTCCCATTAAGGAGCATTATAATAAGGAGCCTGGCCGGCTCTTTATACAGCTCCATCCTGAGCATGAGCCTATTGCACCTGGGTTCTCCAGAGAGGGACGACTCATGTAAAGATGACACGAGTGGCTAAGTACAACACGCACATGTATGCACACATCCACGCACACACGCACACACATGCAAATGCAACCCCCTTTTCTTTGGCATGACACATCACATTTTCTCATAATTCCATAAGAATCATGTACACCGTGAACGTGCCACCTGAGCATCTTCTGAGTGAGAAAATCTCTCTTTGAAAAAGTAGCTTTCTGAAAGAGTTCTCAGGGCATCAGGCTATGGAAAACCAATGGGACCTTGGCAAGGGGCACCTATGATGTGATGAAATGCTCCCAGGCATCGGGGGACCCATATCTGCACCACCCAGGGGGACCCGGTCACTGGCCGACCACATTTGGAAGAGACAACAATGTTTTACAAGTTCAAAACATGTTATAAAGCAAAGGTAAAGCATTTTGCAAAAGAAAAACTTCTCAAAGGAAAACCTTTTCAGAGAAGCATCTCTGTCCCTATGTGTACCTGATTCTAAATATCTATGAAAATATAATATAAATAAGCACCTTTACACACATCTATGTATACATGCATACAACAATCTGCACTTTTGTCTGAAGCTTTTTACACCTCACTCCAGCACAGTAGTTCCCATGAGCTTGGCTCGTGACATACCCGAAAAATCTTATTGCCAAACTTGCACACTTTGATGTCTTCCGGGGGCATGCGTAGGAGGCACACCTCGCAGCAGGCCTCCTGGCCTTTGTCACAGCCACCGGGGTGGGAGCACTTCTTCTTACACACTACAGTGGAGTCCTGTGGGCACAAAGGCACACAAGAAGTTAAAGAGGATTTCCACCTCTACCAAACACCCTGCCTGGCCCCCTTCAACAGCCCCCGACTAACCACTTCAAACATATTCTGAAGATACCATATTTTCATTCACTGCAATAAATCTTTCATTCACTTCAAAATGTTATTCGTTGACTCACTATTTGGACTATGAAAGGTGTGATCTCTGCTCCCTGCCTTCCAAAGGTTGATGATTTAATGCTCAAGAGACAGTGGGCCAACCAGCTTCCTCCTTCTGTCCTTTTCCTCTTCCTCGTCCTTCATTAGCAGTGCTCTCATGAGTCTCCTCCATGGCTTTATGCCACCTTCTAGGAGTTGAGCGTAGTGACGGGACACCTCTGACCAGAAATGAGGCCAAACCCCTCTCCAAGACACAGACCCTATTAGTAGGCTTTTCAAGAGGATTCACTTCTAAGAATTACATGTAAATAGGTTGTGTAAATCAACCTATGTTAACTTCTGTAGATTCTGTGTTCAGGAGGTACTTCTGGTACCATCTACTATACTTCCCCTGACTTATCCATCTACGATTAATGTGATCATGAGCTGATCCTTCAAAAAAAAAATGTAATATGTTATCCTTTATTTTAAGGTTATACCCACACCATAAAGTAGATAGGATTTAGAGATGAGTAAGAAAGGGGTAGAATGCCAGTTCACTTATTAGGTGTGTTATCTTGTGCACATCCATCTCCCTGAGTCTCAGATTCCTTACCTTCAAAATGGAGAGGATAACACCTACTTCTCAGGTTTCTTTGGCAGTTTCATGAAAGATTTAAAGTCCTTTGCACAGTGCCTGGCTCACAGACATTATTATAAGTCAACTTGTAAATTTACAAGAAATCCTTCATCAAATTGCATGTCTTGATTTGTACTCACCAGCTTTCAAATGACGCACACGTCACTGTAGGTTTCCCGACTTGTATTAAACACACACACACACACACACACACACACACACACACAACCAGCACCCATTAAATCATATGCCTGGTGCCTGACACTGGGTTAAGCAATGAGAACACAGAGATGGGTGGATGAGCTTCTGTCTTCAAGGAGTTCAGAGAAGAAGAGGAAAGATAACGATGTGAACAGATAAATGGCAATATAATGTGGTAAACAGACCTAGTGCAGGAGTAGAGGTAGCAGAAAAGAGTAAACAATTACCTATGTAGACGGGCTGGGAAAGCCTCACTAGAGGAGGTGGCATCTGATACAGGCTGCTATAGATGAAGGGGGGTTTGCTAATCAAATTTAAAGAAGATTAGAGACCATCACATTTGCAGGCGCAGAGACCTGAAACCATACTGTGTTCGGAGAACTGCTAAACAGTTTCCTGAACCTGCCTTCGTATCGAACCCGGATGCTGGAGGGAGAAGCTCTCAGCATAGAAAGTAATCCTGATTATCCAAAATGACTGCAGCCTGATTCTTCAAGCATCTAATTTCCCAAAGACGACTGTGAACTCATACTCCGCTAAAACAATCTCTTGAAGGAACAGTATTAATTACCCTTCTTTTGAGGACTGGGACACATTTCCTAATCGTCTCTCAAAGAATCCGTGAGACCCAAAGCACTGCAAACGTAACTGATTCCCACACATGGGCTGCCTGGCTTTCCTGCAATCAAGAGAACTGGGAATGTGATGGGTTTCGTCAAAGGCTCAGTTTCCCCAAAAGGAAGCTGTAACTTGTAGAATTGCTGGAGAGGAAGTCCGAGGATGGAGGCCAAGGCCAACAGAAGGAGCGGCTATGTGTTTAGCATAGGGTAATAAAAACCATGAGGAGAGGAAGGAGCCTTAGGAAAGTATTCTCAGGCTTAGGCATGATTCAGGGTTCAGTGCCAGGGAACAGACAGGTCGGCCCTTACTGAGCTACCTCCTGAAAGGGCTCCTTAATAAAGCATGCCTCAAGCAGTCAGGAACTTCTGAACTCTCATCCTGGCCAGTGACTCATAGCTGAGCAAACCTCTCCCCTTTCCATCTCTAGCCCTTTAGCCATCAAAAACAAAACAACAACCATCAACACCTCCACCAAAATGTACTACTCTACACTCGTGTCACACAGATGTTAACTCACTAATGGATAGTCCTGTGCTTCCATATGGATAAGTCTCTTCTTGGTTTCAGAAATAAATCATGGCATGAGCACAGTCTACGCATGTGGGATGTGTATTCCTTTAAAATTCGGGAGGGGTGGAATTCTTTCATTACCAGTCATTAGACTTTTGGTTGTCTTTTGAAAAAAGTGAGCAACGTCTCCAGTAAGAAGCAGGACAGTGAGCAAAACATATTTACTCTATTTCCAAACTATTGGGTTCACTTTGTGCTGAACTGTAAACCCATGCCTTCCTTTTCTCTTCAATGTGATTAAAGATATTTCTATTGCCAGGTGTGCCAGAGAATTCATTGTGGATAATTAGATCCAGAGAACACTGCCCCACGTGTCAGCCACTTGGAGTTCAGTTCTCAACACCAGGAGCTAACTTGCTCCTGGGGAGATGACAATGAGTTGTAATCCAGGTCCTATGTTGGGGCTTTCTTGCAATCTTGACTTCACTCCTAAAATGGCATCAGTAATGCCTCTTTCTGATAAATAACACATCGTGTTTGGCTGTAACGCTGATACATGCACTGCTGGACCACAGCACCTTACCCTGCAGGTGCACACGGTGCAGTTGTCGTAGAGAAATGAGGACCCGTTGTCGTAAACATCACTGCGAAAGAGGCAGCTTCCGAACGGGAGGTCGAACACCTTCCTCTGACCTAGGGGGAGGCAATGGCACAGTGTAAGCGAGACAGAGGCCAGGGTGTCCCGCTTTGTCAGCGGCAATTACATGACAGGGCAGTTAAACGTCCTCAGGAGACCAGGCCTATTTGACGAACAAAAACAGAGCCTTGAGGCACATATTCCCAGTGGCTCCTCTAGAGTCATTAATTTAGAGTTTTTGTTAAAAAGAGGTTTTTTCACATTGTAAATTCAACAAATCATTGTCTATAACAGTGAACCACGATGACTAAGACACATACCTGCTGTCAAAGAGCTCACAGTCTACCAGGGTAACAAACCCACAAAACATGATTTCAACACAATCATATGGCATGTTCTGGAAAGAAGCCAATCTGGGAACTGTGGGGCCAAGGAGGCCATAACAGACTTCTTGGAGCATGTGATGACTGAGCTCTATCTTAAAAAATGAGTAAAATTATCCAGAAAGAGGGTGTTGGAAGGGAGGAGGCAGGAGGAATCAAGATATCCCAGGAGGAGAAAGAATGACCAGGAAGAACTAATGTAATGGCATCTCAGTTGAAGACAGTACAAGCCCATTGGTGAAGCTAACTGAAAGAGTGCATCGGGACAGACTCTAACTCCACATGCCAAGCGCCTGACCTTCTGCAGGTGTTGCATCTCTGTCAAATTAGCTCGGTTTGCCTTTTTCCTGTCATTTATCTACATGAGCTTCATATACTTTGTTAAGTGGCCTTAAATCCTTTTTGGCAAAAGGCAAGATGTAAATAAATACATAGAGTTAAACTTTCTTCTCCATCAACTGAAAGACATCTGAGAAGGACTTCCCCTCTTAGAATGAATAGCCCCCCACTTCCTGTTGCTGTCACTACAAGGATAGTATTCAGTACTGTTGCATGGATGGATCCGTGGATGGATGGGTGGGTGGATGGATGGATGAATAATACATTAGTAGATTTCTGAACAACAAGACTCTTCAACAAGTTTATCCTCCCTGAATAAATGTGACTAATGGCTTAAATTATCCCCCATAAAATGTAAGTTTTACCTAAAAAGTCTAACTAGTCTAAGATATTGAGCATCTAGAAAGCAAACTACTGTTTCCTTTTTTCTTTTCTGTCTTTCGTAGTGTGGATATGTTTCCTTTTAACCCAAAGGACATAAAATCTTACCTTAATCCCAAAGTTACATTCAAAAAAGTGCTTCAGAGACTCCATGTACAGCCTGAGTTGAGCCATTTCCACATTATTCCATGGGGGTTTAGCCCAACCGAAAAAGGTCTCATCTGGGAGAATTATGATTTTCAAGTTTCCTAAGACTTTCTGTTCCTTTTGTAGTCTGTCTCATGACCACAAATGGACAGAAAAATCTGCATTCAATACAACAGCCATTGCTCATATGAGAAACT
Organism: Cynopterus sphinx; assembly: GCA_030015415.1. Lineage (NCBI taxonomy): Eukaryota > Metazoa > Chordata > Mammalia > Chiroptera > Pteropodidae > Cynopterus > Cynopterus sphinx. The sequence goes on from CM057391.1 coordinate 5,843,040, forward strand.
TCTGAGCTGACTCAGGGTATCCATGGTACCGGCCTCAAAGCATGAAGCAAGCCTACTTATCCCCAAGGCCAGGCCCAAGACGCCACCTCCTCTGCGATGACTTTCCTGCTCAGATGGACCAGGGCCCACAGCATGGGTGGGTGGGTGGGTGGATGGATGGATGGATGGATGGATAATACATGAGTAGATTTGACCACAGCGAACTGACTAGTTCTACTCCAGGGCACAGGCACACATTGGCAAGCCAGGAAGCACACATATCAACCCATCACTCACCAATTGTGCCACATTCTAGAGAACCACCGCCCTCTCAGGACAGCAAAACTAACAATGGCACCTATAGTACACGTTGGAATTACATCATCTGTTCAGTAGCCATATGTCCCAGCTTCTTAAGATTAGACAAAAAGAAGCACATAAAATGTGTCACATGGTGCACCGTCCATGGTAAATGCGCAATAAGAAATAGCTAATCCTCCTTTGGGCTTTTATTCATCGTTCCCTCCCAGACTTCTCCTTTTGGCATGTCATCTTCTTTCATGTTTTGCCCTAAAAGTAACACTAGTTTAATCTTCCACTATGCTTTGACTTCACGCGCCTTGAAAAATCTGTTCTACCTTATCGTCGTAGACCCAGTTCAAGGCTGTGTTCTCAATACTGTTCTCTCCACGAGAGGCTCTTATCCCAGGCCGCCTGGTGAATCAGGTTCACACACAGGAGGGTAGACAAGTGAGAAGAAACCTCTGTGGAGGCCTCAGAATAGAGGTGAATCCTGTGCCCGCCTTATTATGCTCATTTAATCAGAAGTCGCTGCCAGGAAACAGGACAACTCGAGGAACCCAAGGCCACGACGTGGATGACCACTCTCTGCAGAGAACAGCGAAATACGTGACATTGCTCTTTGAGCTGCAAACAGCCACTCACCCAGACATTTGGGGCAGCACTGTCCGGGAGGGATGTGGCTAAGGTGCTGCGGGCAGGAGAGGATGGGACAGACTTCTCGCACGCACTGTGTCCTGCCTCCCTGAAGAAGAGAGAGACAGAGAGAAAACAAGGCACATTTAGAAAAGTAAGCACCTGAGTATCGATCATGGAAATATCTGGCTCCAGCCAGGGACTTTCCTGGCATTCGGTCACTGGGTGACTGCTTAAATCCATGGAATTTCTCCCAAGCATCCTTTCCTCTTCCCTGTAAGCCATCCACATTGCACCAGCGAAAAGACTGCGCCTCAAGAGAGGATCACAGCATCACGTCTCTTACCAGCCACCACCTTTCTTTACCTTGTTCTATCTCCAGATGGCCCAACTGTCTCAGTTTGCTGAGATTTAAGGCTTCCAGGACTAAAACCGGGAAGGTCTTAGGCCAACCTGGATAAGGTGGCCTCTCTTTCCAGCCCCGGAGCAAGCAAAGGTTCCTGAGACCTCCGCTTCTCGTTCAGATCCCCATCTCGTGTGGGTCCCACGGACTCTTCCCCCAGGTGGGCTTCCCTTTCCGACACGGCTTATAGACATTGCTGGGATGGATGGCTCAACGAGGTTGGGATTCGAGGAAGCAGCCAGCCAATCTGCTAGAAAGGGATACGTTGAAAGTTGACATTCAGAAGAACGATTTCACTGAATTTTCCCAGCTCACTTACTCTGTTTCCATTAACTAAACAGAAGGTACATGATGGCTGATGCTGGACAGACTGGCCGAGCCTCAGTACAGCATGGGAGGAGGTTGAGAGCCTTCAGATATTTCTCCTGCCCCTCATTCTCAGTCTCTTCTTCTGCTCCAGCACCCACTACCTCTGACACCCATTCCTTCCTTCTTTACCTCGGCATCACCCTTCCTCTGCCCAGCAGCATCTCTCCCCTCCCTAGAAGGCGAAGATGCAGCATGCTGACTCTGTCTTCTCTACCCCTCATCACAGGCACCTGTTTTTCCAGCCTCAGCAACTTGTAACTGAGCCTTTAGAAAGCTGGAGCAGGCGCGCGCGCGCACACACACACACACACACACACACACACACACACACACACACCTGTTTTCCGGTCATTTCACATCCAACAACTCTACAAGGCTCATGTGGAAACTATCCTGGGCAAAATGAATCGCCATCAAATTTGTGAATAATTAAGTATTGATGTTTTGTTTTGTTTTTCAGAAAATCAGTTAATTTGACAAATAAACCACCAGGCAGATGGAATTTCAATGGACTGGGTTCTCTGGGATTGGGAGTAGAAATCAAATTAAGAGACCCTTAGGAATTTGTTGTCTCAAGTGGTTAATTTATATCTCAAGAGGCCTCAGAGAACCCTGGGCCTCAAAAAGGAAAGACTCCCTCAGGCCATTTCCTCCCACCTCCTTGCCACTTCCCGCGTCAACGCCTGACATCAGCCACCTATCCCCATCCCAGCGTATGCCGTCTCCTGTCCTTTCTGCTTTCCCTGCCTGTTCTTGCCATTTTTATTAGCATAGTTTATATTTCGGTAGGGATGGATGGAAAGGGTAGGGCACGTTATGTCTTCTTAAATATTTATGATTTTTAAACCACTTTAATGTTGGATTCTTCCCCAAACCAATGGAGAGCATGTGAAAATACCACAAAAAGCTCTTCTGTTGTTTTTACATTATTTTCAGATCAGCAAGAATCACTCAAAAGCTCCTAAGAGTCACTGGCTGCTCTCTGTGAGGTTCCTCACTCAACTCTTCATAATTCTAAAGCCCGGCCTATCCCCAGGCTGCAGAGACGCAGAGCCTGAGTCTAAGTCGGACTCTGAGGTCTGCCCCAGCTCATCCATAAACCACGAAGTCAAAGAGACAGAGGATAAATGCTGCCCTTCGCTTCTGATTTCAAAGACGTTCATCTGCTTCTGAAACAGCTTCTGAAAATTTCAGAGCCTCGGGCCACATGAGGTTGCCTGTGCTTTCTCCAAGGTGCACAGAGAACACATTCTTTTCATCATTATTCTCTGTTCCTGTTGGACCCGCACCTATTTTTCAGGCATATTTTAAAACTAAAATTAAAAAAATATATTGCATAATTGCATAGGAGTGAACTTGTCCAACACTTTGGAAAACCGGCTAAAGATTATTTGTACCCCAGTAATTTTTCTTACAATAAGATCAAATAGAAAGTTTGCGTACACAGTATAACGGCAGTTTGTGTTCCCCTAGAGTCCGTTAAAGTAACTTGAACTCCATTCTGGAGTAGCTGGTTTGACCAAGTTTTATTTTGTTTGGGTTGCAGCACTGTGGCCCAGCCTCAGTCCCCAGGCTGCATTCCAGTGAAGGCCTCCAAAGGGAGCCCCGAGCCTTCCAGCTCACAACCTGCTTCTATAATTTCAACCCAGCAGGGACTCTGGTTAAACTATAAGCTGTAGCTATGCTGTGAACTGACGCAGTTAAAGTAGCAGCAGTAAACATTACTGTTTCTCAAAATGTACTAATTCCTACTGTAACTGCACTAACTCAGACTCTACTGAATTATCACCGTCGCTTCCTAGTTGGCTTCCCCACCTCGACTCTCTGTTACTAATTCATCCTAGAAGGTTCCGTATGGCTGGGACTCTTTTCCAGCATCCTCCCATCATTTCATTATTTGATCCAATATTTTTTAAGGCCTGTCACATGCTGGGGATACAGCAGTGAATATAACAGATGAAATTATTCTCTTTGTGGAGCTTACATCCCCACTGAGCACACTCCCATGCTAAGGTGGAGGATGGCTCACCACGGCATTCAGGATCAAGTTCAACCCACTCGGGTTAAAAGTCAGTGTAGACGCAACTTGGGCTCAATAACATGTTTCTTTTTTTTTCCCCCAGCACAGAGCACTCCATTTCCCAGACTCTCTTGCAGATGGGTGTGGCCATATGATTCAGTTCTAACCAATGGGAAGTGGATAAAATGATAAAACAAACACATTTGTAGATTTGACCCATAGAAATCCCTCATGCACAATACTCCGCTCAGTCACTTTCTCTCTCTCCTGGATGGCTGGCCAGCTGAATGGAGGGAACATCAAGAACTTTGCAAAAAAAAAAAAAATGAACAGAGCCAGCTTCCCTGAGTCATCATATGGAAATCTACCCACCAAAAAACCTACGATGAATCTTTAAATAAGCAATAAAAAATCGTGTTGTATTAAAACACTCAGACATATTGGTTCTTTATTATCACAATTTGCCTGCTTTGTCCAGATGTCCAATATCTTCTTTCCGATGATTTCCCCCCTAACTCTGACATAAGGAAAGAGGTTCAGTAGATTTTATTTCTTTCCTTAATGCCCTTAAGCACATCTTCACCCTTGGATTTTTTTATACATACCTCTTTCCCTCTATCCCTCCATCAGTGGACCCCTATGGAAATTCTGCTTCATTCTATGTCTATCTCAAGCCTCTTTACATCTATGTAGCCTTCTAGACCCATCTGGTACCCAGAGACTTCCTCCATCTTCCTGTATCTCTTTTTTTTCTCATCTGTACCTCTGAATTTTGGGGCACTTACATAAATTTGAACTCTCGTGATGACACTTGTTTTGTTGTTCAGAGCAGGAATCAGTCTTTGAGCCCAACAACCTTCAGGAAAGTAATGGGCTCAAGGAAACATCTCAGTAAAAAATTGTTGAATGAAAGAAAGAGCCACCACATATAATGAGCTCTAGCACCCGGCTGAATTCTTCAGACGGCTTTAACTACAGGATGCTGATGAGCTGGCATAACTCAGGGCTCTCTGCCTCTGCTCACCTTTGTATCTCCTTGGGTTTTGTACATTTCAGGTAATAATAATTAAATGTTTATTGCTGCTGATACTTCAAAAAGTAATATTCACCCTCGACTTGGAAAGCTGATAGGACTTCTAGGAGCCCATGTATTTTGTTAAATGCTTGAAAATTTCTAAATGGTTAAAATACATAGGGATCAACGACTATAGCTGACCCTTAAACAACAGAGGGGTTAGAGGTGCTGACCCCCTAAGAAGTCGTAAATCCTCATAAAACTATTATATGCTCATGTGGCCAACAAAGAAAGGACTGCTAGGAAGTGCCATAGTACTGATAAGTTATAATTTTCACCATTTGTCTTTTTTGGACAGGCAAGTTTGTTCCTTAGAGGTGGTCATTGTTCTAATTGCATATCTGAGTGCTTCTCCAAAAGTAGCTGTTTTTTGGGAGAGAAACTTGAAACTTGTCCCAGGTCTCTTTTCTGCCCCCTTATTTTTCTTTGAGCTGATTCAGTCAAGAACACAGTGCTTTGTGTCAAAGTTTACCCTAGAGGAGCACTTGTGTTGCATAATAAAAATCTATCTTCCTGAATGTAGTGATGAGTGCAAGACGATAAAACCACAGCCATGTGCATATGTGCATCCAGGATGCTTCTCCCACCCCTGAGGATTGCTGAAAAATGGGGGCTGGAAACGATCCTGTAGCATGTGACATGGCACTCATCCCTTGCCCAGGATGCAGAGGCCGGCTCTCTAACTGGAGACGGGAAGCAGAGCAGTGCATTTCTAACCAGTTAGAACCAATCAGCTACACTCGAGCACATTCTAAAGTGATTTTCCCCCAATGTTCAATTCTGTTAAGCGAATGGAGTTCTCCATTGATTCCAGATGAATGTGGGAATGAGGGGTGAGAAAAACTGGAGGGGCTAGTGTAGGGGAGAAACACATCTTTAGTGCAAGAGTTTATGTGGGACCCAAATTCTTACATCATAACGCACAGTGGTGCAAAGCTGATTTGTGAGCAGAGTGCCCACTCTGAATTATAAATGGCATCAAAAAACTTCATGAAAAGAAACATATATCCTGAGCCATTCTTCTCTTTGATCTGGATATTTATTTTAGTAAAGTTTTTTAGCTTTACAGTTACTTCTGGGGTAAAGGTCTTGGTACTTGGCTTCCTCTGCTCTTGGCTGGAGCAGGATAAGAAATCAAAGGAGGAGCAGCAGGTGAGCTGTCAGGCTAAAGGAATAAATGCACAGTGGACAAGGAGATAGAGGACACCCCAAATGGTAGTGGTTAATGAGCCCACTTAGAATGAGAGAGACAGAGAGAAGTATATACAAACACACACACACACACACACACACACACACACACACACACACACATCCCGTATATTGGCGTGTGTGTGTGTATCACCACAGTATAATAACTGTGTGTTTGTGTGTTCCCCACTAGACCAAGATTTTTTAATTTTTGCCCTATTGACATTTTGGGTCAGATAAGTCTCTGTTTTAGGGGGCTCTCCTATGCCTGTAGAATGTTTAGCAGCCTCCCTGGCCTCCTTCCACTAGATGCCAATACAACCCTTCATCCCCAGGTTGTGACAAAAGAAATGTCTCCTGACATTGCCAAATGCCCCTGGGGATTAAAATCACTCCCAGTTGAGAACCATTGCACCAGACCAAAGTTTTCTCAAGCCTTAGAACAGAAACCTATGTTTTTAATAACTTTCCCAGATGATTTGGATGTGGCTGTCCTAGGGTCAGGATTTTGCAAAACGCCTCGCTAACATGAGCTTCCAGCAAGCAGGGATTAAGCTTATCTTATTCTTTCCTCCAGCAATGAGCACACACATCATAGCTTTTAACATGTGCTCAAGACATGTGTTCTGAATGATGGAGGACATCTTTCAGGTGGGGGGAATTCTCCCAGAGAGCAGAGCCAGGCCCCATTTCCCCTCACTGGAGGCTGGAGGCCACTTTTATTCAGCCTTGTAAAGGAAGAGGGAGGGAGGTACAGGGGTGAGGATGGAGCTGAGATTGAGTTGAGGGGTCAAACTGTGCTTCTCTGAGGCATCTATGCTGAGACCAATGTAGGCTTCTTCATCACCGTCTGTGAGAGTCTTGGAAACTTTCTACCCCGCGAATCTGAACAGTGGGCTCTCCATGGGGTTTTGTTTCCAAGTAATAAAATAAAATGCAACTGTGACTTTTATCATCAAGGACATCTCTGTAGAGCTTCACCAAGATATCTATTGTGTCCCCTAAAAACTTTAAGTGAACAACACCTATGAGAAGTACCCACTGGGCTGCTGAAAACAAAAACCCTTTTGTCCTTACTACCCACTTGAAGAACCATGACCTGATGCTTTGTGTTGGCAATCAAGCCTTATTTTTCTCATCCATTAATGTTCCTGAGTCCAGTTGTATTGTTGTGCATATTATTGTTTTGGTTTCCTATTCCCGCTGCAGCAAATGACCACACAGGTTTAGTGGCTCCAAACCACACACATGTATTATCTTACAGTCCTGGAGGTCAGAAGTCTGAAATCAATCACTGGGCCAGAGTCAAATGTCAGTGGGGCCACATTCCTTCTTGGACTCTAGGGAAGAATCCATTTCCTCGTCTTTTCCAGCTTCTAGAGCTGCCTGCATTCCTTGGCTCACGGCCTCCTTTCTCCATCATCAAATCCATCAGTGTAGCATCTTTAAATCAGTCTCTGCTCTGCCTCTGGCTCTTTGCTTCTGTCGTCATGTTGCCTGTGATGGTGACCTTCCTGCCTCCCTTTTATAAGGACTCCTGTAAGAGGACCCATCCAAATCATCCAACCTCCCCATCTCAAAATCCTGTACTTGATCACATCTGCAAGTTCCTTTTCTCATACAAAGTAACAGTCATGGGTCTGGGGGATTAGGACATGACATCTCAGGGGTTAAGAAACGTTATTCTGCCTACCAAAATTATTATTCAAAAAATGACATTTAACTTCATTGTTCAGTCTCCGAAGTAATATTTTAGACCTAAAGTCACTATGACACAGTAACATGACCTGTTCCATCAGTGTGTCCCTCGTTGAAAAAGCTAGTTTCTCCCACGTTTTTCAGAATGGAAAAGATAGTCAAGAATCTCAGTCTACACCCTGGCTACATGGCTGCTGAACTGAACAAGTCACTTATTCTACTCCCTTTGTTCATCTCTAGCTGTTTCCTTACACCTTTTAGAAAACAAAAACTCACATCATCTGAGTGTCTCCTCTTATGTACTTGCTCCTCACTGTCATGGGTAAAATCACAGGTGCTGATGGGCAGCCTCGGGAGTGACTTTTTGGATGTTAGTGAAGCAGAAAAAGTGCCCTGTTTGCCGACAGGCGTCTTCGAGGGCACGACGTCAGCTCTGCAAGCAAGCAGCTCCAAAATGAAGTTCCCACCAAGCTGTATGACTTGGCTGTCGCTCTCTGGCCCACATCAACGAGTCCTGTAGGGACTTTAATGTCCTCTGATGGCCGAACAGATGATGCCCCAAGAGTTTGACTGTGTTCAACATATTCAAAGATACTAGCAGAAAAAGGTAGGAAAAAAAAATGCCTGAACTGGTCTAAACAGGGGGTTTGCATGGCATGACAGTGAGACCTTTGTCCCCTGACAGCTCAGCTTGAAGCCAGCTCTCAGCAGCTACGTAAGGACCAGGCCCTGCCTGGCTATGGAGACTAGAAGTGCACACAGAGGCAAAGCCGAAGGTCACAATTTTGTGAAATAAATATTAGATTTGTAGATAAATAGGAGGTGTACATGTGTTTACTATTGTTTCACTAGTATCATTTAAAGAGGCTTCAGTATTGTCTGCTTAAGCCTCATATTTAAAGGCAAAATTCAACTTTGAGTTCTTATTCTTAGTTCTTTCTTGTCACTTAGCTGAATGGCTGGTTGTTGTGTTTGTTTTCTTAATGTTTTTGCTTTGAAAAAAAGAAAATTTAGAAATCCATCCTCATCCCCAAATCCAGCGGTCCACACAGGCAGACACACAAATCACTGATAAGCCTGGGATACTGTTTCAAGCAACGGTATTCCAAGTTTATCAATGGTTCCAGGTTTCCATAATTACTGTACTCCTTTCTCCATCTATTTTAGAAGCAGGAAGATAAGACCATCCTGGGGATGCCAAGGTCAGATAAGATCTCCGAACCGATGCCCTGGGAGCGGAGGGAGGAGGAAAGCCCTGGGAATCCGAACAGACTCTCCAGCGTGGTCTGTTTGGTGTCTGCAAGCAGGTGCTGAGGGGTGGCTAGAACACAAGTGATCCATCTGCCCAGAAGAAGGGGAGCAGAGAGGTAGGGCTTGCTGCTCAGGGGGCTGAGAGCCTGGTCCTGCCATGCCAGCGAGCATGGGTGCTCCCTCTCTGAAACGGTCGATCAATAAACGAATAAATTCACTAGAGGACCCTTCAAATAGTTCCCATTCTCAGAGAGCACCCCTGTAGGACGTTTCTCAATGGCCATCCTAAAGAAAGAGCTAAAGAAAATGGGCCCTTTCCTTCTCTTACCATTTTTATCAAAGTTCACCCTTTCATCATCGTGTAAGTCGTCAAAGCTGTTACAAGCCTACTTCTGACACATCAAACACTTTATCTACAGTCTGGCCCACTTCCAGGGAGATGAAAAGAACAGTCATTCAGAACTCACACCTTCTATGAGTTACAAGCCCGTCCCGAAAGGAAGGAAATAACACCATCGTGTGGGGAAAGGGGCATTTTTCATGTTCCGGTGCAGGCTGTCTACACCACCTGAGGATGCACAGGCTCTAAGTGGGAAGCCACAGGAAGGCATCTGATGGCAGCAAGGGTCTAGGGACACACCAACTTGCAGAAACAGGAGCACAAGCATCGCAGACGACCGTTTCTCTAAAACCTGTCTGCTGACCATTACGTTCTGGCTACCAGAAATAGTGTAGGTACACCACGTGCTTTAGGTAGTTCTTTATTTTGTTTCCATAACATCACATTTGGATTTATTATTTGCCCTGAACTAGGCTGGGAGTTAGTTTGTTGAGGGCAGAAGCCGTGTTACCATTTCTCTGTCTTCCACCAGTGCCTCCGTCTTCCTAGCTCTACGGCAAGACCAAGGAAACATCACGAGTATTTGGTTTTCAGTTAAACACCTACTTGTTGGGGTGTCAGCGAAAGCCGAAAAGAACATAAAAATGTGTGTGTTCCAGTGAGGTTTCCTGAAGTACAAAAATATTTGTTGTCTTCAAATGAATTAGTCTTCATTGAGATATATATCTGGATCCCCTCACTGTATTGACAAAATTATACTTAGCAGTTTTTCAGATTTTTCCTAGCACACCTAAACACACTCCTGCAAAATAAGATTGCATGTAAAGTTGCTTTTTAAATTTCTGATTAGCAGTTGACTGGTCATAGCATCTTGGCTTTCATTTCCCTAGACAACAAATATTTGAGTTTCTATATGGTAGACACTGTGGTCTTTAAATGAAAATTTGCACAAATCTCCATTCAGTACATATTGCTATGTGCAGTTCTTTATTTTGCATTGGGTGCCAATTTCCCAAAATTCTAAAAAATTCTAAAATATTGTAAGTAAAATGTCATAGACCCTATAAACATTCTGGCCTCCATCATGGGACACTGTCCAGGTTGACTAGAGGTTTCTGGCACTTTCCATTCAAATTGGTGATACCACTGGGTATTGGTCTTGTCAACCAATTCTAAGTTTATGTTCTGAGATAATCGGGCTGCAACTCACTCTTGGCAAGCTCTTAGGATGATTGTGATCTAGGCCAAATATGATCAAAGAAAAAGCAGTGTACAGGCTGTTGGAAACAGCTGTGCTGGGGAGGTCTCAGTTTGAGCCAAAGCTAGTGTTCTGACATGTCTGGGCAAGTCCAGTGAAAGGGAGAGAGGTTCACCCGTTTGGCTCCTCTTGAGAAACAACATATTAATCCTGGGGGAAGAAGAGATGCAGCCCAACAGACTCACCAGTTACTGAGCCTAGCTACAGAAGGAAGGCATTATCCGACTGTAACTTGGCATCTGTCACTCGAGTCATCCCAAGTCCAGCACCACAGATGCCCATGTTGCTCCAAGAGGAGAAAGATTCTAACAGCAAAGCCTAAAAGAACTACGTCAGTAAAACCTCTCTGAAACGTTCAAGTACAGGCCCCACTCATTTGGGGTTCCTATAATGGAGTAAAACACACAACAAAAGAAAGTGATATTGGTCCTTCCCGCTTTCCCTCCATGCTGCTTTGTCATCAGAGGCCTCCAGGCTCTTAGCAACAATGTACAATCAAAGAGGGAGAAAGTAGTAGCCAGGCCAGGCTGAGAACCAAAGCGCCTGGAAAAAAATGGTGGCAGCGCCAAACAGAAGAAACGTCACAGACTGACACAGCAGAAGAGGAAGTCTTATCTGGCCCTGGAAAGTAATGTTCCCTCTATCACTGATTTGCAGGAAGACTAGCCATCACTGTCTAGCGCTGGGTGGTAGGAAACAGCACCAGAGGCAGGGCATGGATGTGTTCTCTGGCAAATGTATTCCTATATTGGCCAGGCAGAAAGAGAAAGTGAGTGGTGTCCCATAGAAATGGTGAGTTATATTAAATTGAGCTCTGGGATTCATATTAGGTGAGGTTCAGGAGCTTTGTCTTATCATCATGGCCATAACACGCTATGGAGAGGCCAAAAGGGAGCAGGTGGCTCCGTGATGTCGCGGCTGGGTGGGAAGCCGCCTGGATGTGTCCAGGTCTGAGTGGACAACAGTTTCCTAACTGTGACATCATGCTTAGCAACCCCAGAGAGTTTTCCAAAACAGATGGAGAACCAGAGGACTGAACAGGTTAAATCCTTAACCTTACTGAAAGGAACAGAAAAGCGTTCTACTTGAGCAACACAATTAGTACCTATTTCAGAAAATGATATAGAAAGGACAGCAGATTGGGTCTGGTTTTCTTTATTTTCAGGCCATAGCTAGGATGGAAGTTCAAGTGTTTGCCTGAACTACCCTAAGTAATTCAGTAAAGACCAAGGACAGTCCTCGTGGCTCCCATGAAGCTAAAGGAAGAAGAGGAAAGGCCATTTTTGATTGGATATCAGGGGCGAGCCAATCCACTTAGATCAGCTGTCAGGACTTTAGTGGTCAGGGGACTAGAGACAGCCATGCAGAACATGCTCAGAACCTTGAGCTCTCTCTAAAGCCCAGAGTTGATGGGGAATATCTGGGGGCGGAGGCAAATGTCCAGGAGTCAAGGAGGCAGAGGTTCAAAACCACCCACCGTTTCATTATACCAGGCCAACTGAAGGATGACGGCATGGCATGTCTTCGAAACAAGTAGAGTAAGTTAAAGTTCAGACACTAAAGGTGGAATATCCAGCCTTTTTGACCAGAAAATCCAGAAAATTGCTTTTTAGATTGATCGGTCTTATTTATAAAGAGCCTCATCAACTGGTATTACAGTTTGGGTGCCAAGTTCAGAGAATCGATAGAAACAAGTAACTTAAAGTATCTGACTGACCCACGATCAGAACATTGCTAGTTCTGAATAGTTGAGAGTATTTGTAATCTCAAGAATGTCTGGAATATTCACGAGTGTGTGGATTATGGATATTACCTCTGCAGTGAAGTACTTCTCTTAATATTTAGATGCGACATAAAATTTTCATTTGTTCTAAGTAGTTATCTGATAACATCCATTCAGAGGTTCTGTGGATGAGACTCCAAGTCGAAATGTCTCCATCTCTCTTCAAAAAAAAAATTGCCAAGGTAAGAAATACATTTGTGCTATAGACTTTACTTCAAATACACCATATGGACATTCACGTGTAATGACCATTTGTGTTTTCTTGTTCTAGAAAGGTATTTTCAGGGGTCTACAAAGAGTATGATCCACTGGGCCTTTTCCCTGGTGTGGCCTTAGACAGCGTTTAGGCTCAAGTCTTGTTCCCTCTTTTGTAAATTCTCCCAGGCAGACTAACTTTGAAATCATAAGTGGCTCATTCTCTTAGATCAATTCTGCCTGGAAAAAAAATGGTTGTTCTCTTTACAACAGTAATAAAACATGTCAGGATGGGGAAAGTTAGGCAACCACAAGGGGATGAGGATTTAAAATCCATCATTCTCAGAAGGCCTAATGGGTTTTACTTTAAAAAGTAGAAGAGTTCTTAAAATTGGGAAACGAAAGGAACAGTACTAATAGCACCAAAATTTTTCATAGCAAAAATTTTGTAGGATTCTATTCTCAAACACTCTCAGTTCCAAAGAGAACAGAGGACTGAAGGAAGAGAGACGTGGTTACATGTCCACCAAACGCTATGGGCAGAAAGCTGCACATTTTTATAAAGAGGCCACCTCCTTCGGCTAATCCTCAGATGTGAGGTTTTTAACCGAAATCTTCTTAAAACTCCAGATCTGATCTATCACTAAAGCAGTAGAAATACCAATATCCAAGAATGTGGAAATGATACCAAACTCCAGATAATGGGTGATGAAGCAAAAACATGAGAGATCAGAATTCCTTTTGTAAAAGGTTATTATGAACGAGTCTGTGACAACACACGGAGATGCTGAGCCTTGAAGCTTGATACAAACCAGGGAAGCTCCCAGATTTAAAATCAAAAACCAAAACTGGAAATGCCCATGGCTCAAGGGAACCAAGCCCTGGGGGCAAGAGCTCCTTCTGATCCTAGTTTTAGCACCTACTACTTGGCACCAAAGTACTTAACATCTCTAAGATTCAATTCCTTCACGTACAAATTAGGGAAAACAACAGTATCTAGTCCCACAGAATCTGTATAAAAGATAAGATGGTGGAGGCAAAGCTTTTAACCCAGTGCCTGGTGCACAGTAAGTGTTCATTAACTGGTAGCTCTTACAAATATTTAGGGTCAAATTAATTTTGAATCCTCACCAGCTCCATAAATAAATAAATGAGTGACCTTGGGCAATTTACTCCACCTAAATCTTGGTTATTGTATTACTAAACAATGCCATTTTCCTCACGAAGCTACTGTGAAAATTTTAAGAGTGAATGTGCTTCAAGTGCGCAGCTCCAGTGCTGGACCAACCTGTAAAGGTTCCCGATAAAACTGAACCTTCAGCATCCCGGCCCCACCCTGCTCTCTTCAGGATTAGCCATTGAAAGTACGCTTCGTTGGCCATGAGAAGGACAGGGCAGTGGCGACATTCCCCCTGAATTAGCTGGACAACGTTTGTGTTGTCCTTGGCACCGGGAACACATGGAATAGTCTTTGGGGTGTACAGTAGTGTATACATCGCTCGTGCATTTGCATAAAGTTTCAAAGCACTTTCTTGATGTATGCAGTATGACAGCTGCGGTAACAATATATTTATATAAGTTCTACGCAGATTTTATAAAATAAACTCGCACATGTTTGTTTTCCTTAGGAGGGGTGTGTTTCGGGGCTGGTGGAAATAAGCGTTTCATCTCACTATAGAGAGTAACTCATGCTGGCACGCTCCCTCTTGCTCCGTTGCCACAAATAGGCTGTGTGTCCTATGACCATGTGAGGCCACCTCATGGATATAGTAGGTCACTGTATAACCATTTTTTAAAAATGCTTTTCGATAAAAAACAGCATTGATGGGCGCCATAACCACAACCCACCTGAGCCTAGAGGAAAGGATGAAACAGAAGGCTGCGACTTTTAGCTCACAGACTCCCGCAGGCAAATTGTCATAGCCCCAGGTGTCCATCTTTCCATAGGTAAGAGTTAGCCAAGTGTGAAAGATGATGACAAGCTCTTAGCAATATATGGCAGCCTTTCAGAGGCAGTAGAAAAATTGTCTGCGTTGGCCAAATCTTTCCATCACAATTGTCAAGGTAATTTACATTCCTTTATCTCCTACAGCATTTCCTAAACTAGTGTTTTGTGGGATTTTGTTTCCTACAAAGAAATAAGTAAGTTTGTCTTAAACAAAGTTACAAAAGTTTCTTTATCGTAGGACTTTTCTTGTCCATTAGAGCATATGGATATTAATTAGGGAGAGTAGAGGATATGGTGTTTTTCAAACTTATTTGACCATAACACCCTCTTGTCTCAGCACATTAACATATGCTGGTACAATATAATGAGGAAGAGGATTTGGAAACCACTAGTTAACTTCAATTTACACTACTGTGCAACTGTCCTAAGTATCTACAACTATGGGGTCCTTTGTCCCTGGCACAAATTTCTTGGTGACAATTTTTGGTTAAACAAGTCCTTGTATTAGGTAATCAATGTTCCTTAATTGAATAATCAATTCTATTCCCCAAACCTCCCCCTTCGTAATGTTATATTAAATAATAGCTCTTCCAATTCAATTTAAAATTATCGTTTTATACATTTCAAAAAATCATTCTGCTTGTTTGTTTGTTTGTTTAAAGGACACTGTCAATACAAGCTATCTAAGAATTCCCATTACTTCTGGGTTTTTTTTTATTATTATTATCTTGATTTTTCAGAACTTTTACATATTTACTATAGAAAAAAAGAATTCTAAGCTCTTTTCTAACTCCACAAAGCAGGTCGCCCTACTAATTTTTGATATTTCTCAATACCATAGTATAAACTATGACCTCTGCCTCCACTGTCTCTGAAACATAGTTGGCCGACTGTGTGGGATGTGTGGTTCTCAGGTCTTTAAAAGGGGTGTTAATAAGATATGCTGAAGACTATTTCGGTTATGGTGTTATCTTGTCTTTTTTGCCTAGAAAACTCGCCCCTCAATCTCTTTCTCTGGGTGGCCTTTAAAAAGTGACACATCATAAACAAGTAGAACTCCTATAGAATCTTCAGAAGGTGCGAATGGCAGAAACAGGTCCAAGGAAAAGGCTCATTTACCACTGTGGCTTCCTTTCCATGGGCCTTCTTGGGACTACAAGTGAGGCAGTGACAGTCCTGGGCTAGGTTAGGTCAAGGAGCTACATAAACAGAGTAAAACTAGGCCAGAACTCTGGGATCAGGCAAGAACACCAGGCTAGGAGCAGCCGGCAGCATCAGCCAGAAGAATCAGCCGGAAGGATCAGCGCCCTTCCCAGTGGCCAGCGTTGTAAGGAGGCAGAAGTCAAAATAGCATGAATTTCACACTCACCTCAGGCCCTTTATTTCCCTAATATTGACATTAAAATATTAATGTTTTTTAAATTCTTTCAAAAAGTGTGAGAGGTTTGAAGCAGCATCTCTACTAATCTGTTTTCATTTTTACTCATGACCTTCAAATCTGTCTCCACGTGCATATATAATTTTATATCTACAGTCAAGGATCATGTCTTCCATTCGCCAGTTTCTCCCCAGTGCCTACCGCAATGTCTTTTTCCCATAAAAAATTACAGCTTTTACAGACAGACTACAGTACCATTGGGTAATCCACCTTCCCTGCTTGAAATCCTAGCAAGCAGTTCTCCTGGTTTTCCATAATTAACATTTTATTGCCTATTTAATATTCTATTATATTTCATTTATGATGAACTCATCCATATGCCTCCAAATTCCAACTCTGTCTTTAGACAAGAGAGGTTTTACACGGAATCATTCCAGCTAGTCACCATATCCCCAGCTCACCGTCCAAGTTTCCATATAAAAGAGTTAGCCAGACGTGAAAGGCAATGACCACTTGTCTGTAACTGTCCCCCCCCACCCCGTCCCCACTCTTCAGTTGCCCTTCATGTGAGGTGGGCGCAGCCCGCAGTTGGAGCCTCCTCCCAGGTGGATAATTAGCGTATCTAGGAGCCCTTGGATTGGGGGTTAGCAAAGGTATCTCATGGATCTTTCTGGATAAACACAGG
This sequence comes from Cynopterus sphinx, assembly GCA_030015415.1. Lineage (NCBI taxonomy): Eukaryota > Metazoa > Chordata > Mammalia > Chiroptera > Pteropodidae > Cynopterus > Cynopterus sphinx. Next base: position 5,859,549 of record CM057391.1, read on the forward strand.
AACCAAAGGACAATGGAAATGCTAAGGAAACTGGAGGCAAAACGTAAAAAACGATTACCTTTATATTTAAATGAGATGTGGATTCTTAACCTGGGCCATATGTGGATAACATAGTTTAAACCAGTGGTTTTCAAACTTTTTGGTCTCAGAGTCCATTTACACTCTTAAAAGTTATCAAACCCACCAAAGAGGTTTTGTTTATATGAGTTACATCTGTCTGTCAACATTTATCACATTAGGAAGTAAAACCGAGAAATTTTAAAAATGTGCTCATTTTAAAATAACCAAAATCAATCATATTAACATAAGTAGCACATTTTTATGGCAAAGAACTATATTTTCCAAAACTAACAAACAAAAACTTAGTGAGAAAAGCGGCACTATTCCATCTTTTTGCAAATCCCTTTAACGTCTGGCTTAATAAAAGACACAGGTTTTCCTATTGCTGCTTTCTTTCAATTAATTGCAAAGTGTGGTTTTTAGTGCAGTATATAGAGAAAATCCAGCCTCACAGAGATAATGTAGTTAAAAACAGGCAGATTATAAAGAGCCATTTCATATAATTATGGATACTCTTCTTTGATATTATACCAGATAAAACAACCTTGAAAGCTAGTGTAATATGGAATTCAAAGTTATATCTTGCAGTTTAGGGGGACACTTTCCCCATGCATGGTCCTTGTGACACTATACTTTGGCCATTTGGAGAATATTGACTTAGCCAGACCTTCCAAAAGTTGGTGTATTTCATTATCAAATATCAAAAAATATATATATTTACTAATATAATCTCTTACCTCTTCAGAAAAGTCTTAATTATCAGAAATCTATTAAGCTCATAATGGCAAATAAAAGTTTTCCAAAATTCTAATTTTCACATAAAAGCTCAAATATTATCATTGGTGACCTAGACTGCCATTTATCTTCTTTAAAGTGACACTTTTAGTTTTTGTTTTTGTTTTTGTTTTTTTGAGAAGATGTCTACCATATGCCCAAGTCTAATCTGTCTGTTGGTATCTTCTCCAACAAAAAATGAAATTTCATGAAAAAAGGGGTTGGTTCAGCTCACAACTCAAACAAACTCATAAGTATTTTTCCTTCAGATATCCACTACCTTTCACTATTCAGCAGACTATTTTTTTTCTATACTTGCCTTATGAAAACATGTATTCAAGGGTGAGATTTAATGATTACAAAAATATCATTTAATGATACAAAAATATCATCAAGGATATTTTTAAGTATAAATGGCTTTTTTTTTTTAACCGAGAGTACATGGTGGTGATCCATACATTGACCACTTTGATTATGCTAAGGCTCTAGCAACTTTAGTCATTATCAGTGCAAATGTGAACATAGTAAAAAAGGCAAATAATGTCTTAATATTATGATAAAAGGGGTTTTGACCTCAGGAAACCTTTGAAACAGTCTTGGGGACTTCCAGGAACCCATGGACTGCACTTTGGGGACTACTGACTCAAATACTTTGACTTTCACATTCTTGAGGTCTACCTCCATGAAGCAATTCTTATAACCATAAAAAACAAACCAAAGTAGAGCAGCACATTTGGGTCACAGAAATGAACTCTATCGTCCCAGGAAAATACTGTCTATCATCACTTAAATTGGCAAGTTCACTTAGTGGACTGTAACACCACACAAACTATGGGGTGAAAAAGGATAATCAACACCACCCACAGAGCCAGCCAGATATGAGCCATCAAATCTTGAAAACACCAATTTTGTTCCAGTAAAACTGTCAAGAGTCCATATTAGTCATTTACACCCCTATTTTCAGGTATTCGGTTGAAAAAAGACAGCCCTTTGTGTGGGTGAAAAATGAAGTATAAATCTGGGAGGCAAGACTGAGAAAGAGCAGATGCTTATGTCTCCAGAGTTTGTACCTCCTTCTCTAAAAACATATCTGTCATCAACTTCAACTTAGAGGACCAACAAAGGACTTTTATAAATAAACACAGTGGCCATTTTCATTTTAGGGATTCTGAATTCTTGGTAATCAACCTAATGGCATGAGACGCCAGCTAACCCTTCTCCAGGATGCTTTAGGCAGGGTGTCCTCACAAGATGGTCATTGAGCTGAGTAAGCCAGGACCTACAAGAACCAGACCTGGTGTGCTGAATGGAGGCAACAACGTGACGTTTTTAGCTACTTGCTGAGAATTTTCACCTAAAGAAAACTGAATAAGAAGTTTCCATATTCCCCTCATTTCAAAATCTAAGAAATCCTTCCATGAAGTTGACCCACAAAGAAGAAATAATCGAATGCAGAAGCTGTGATTTATAACAGTGATGGTAACTGAAATGGCTGGTTGTGCAATAGAGTCATCCTTCAACTCTGGCTAGTCCTGTTTCCCCACCACGGCTCCAGATATATCAACCTAGGCCACAGCCGCATCACAGTTCCCAGACCAAACAGGGAAAATGAAAGTAAGGGGTCAACTAGTCTCAAGCCCTCCACCTTCACAACTCCCCAGAGGTACTTGACACCAGATTCCCTGTCTTACTAGTCTGGGCCAGGAGGTCACATTCTAATGCTAAACTCAAAGTAGGGGGATTGGAATTGTTCCTAAACTGTGAGTTCTTGAGCCTTTATCCTAACACCTCCTGGTCATAGGCATCCCTGCCCTCTCAAACTCCCCTGAGTTGGACAAGCTAACTGATATATCCTGTTTCCGCTTCCAAACAAACATAAAAGCCTAACAGGTGGGTCAGAAATATCCTGGCAGCTCTGTCTCCAGAGGTTTTCCTTCTAGGCACTGGCAGCACATGAACACACTCTCGGCATCCCGGCTCTACCCCAAATCTGGTTCACAACCACACCTTAGTCTCCCATCTGCGCTCACCCAAATTGACTATTACTTTCATGCTGGGCTTCTGCCTTGGCACCCTAGCATCTGGGACCTAGAATCACTTCTCTCTGCTCTTGAATCTCAGGCTAAGGAGCAGAAGCTTCTCCTGGTAGTAGAGTTTCCTGAAGAGAATGTGACACTTCCCTCCCTGGATCTGTGAGCACTGTGTACTCCCGACTCCTGGAAAGTCACTGCCCTCCTGGGCTAGGTCCCTCTAGCTCATCACAGGGCCCAGACCCAACTGTTTGCCCAAAACTGGGCTGTGAAGATTTTACTACCTTGTGTCAACCCCTCTGCCTGGCTGTACCCCTCTGCCTGGCTATGCCTGAACTTTTGAGCCTGTCCTCTGCCTCCCCCACCCCAGCCATCACATCTGAGAGCCACTGTGCCTCCTAGACAAACACATATTTACAAATAAAACAAATCAAATCAGAACGTCATTTTAAACATTATAAATCACATAATTAAAAGGTCAAGTTAAAATTTATGCTTTTGTTGGCAAACCATTCTGTGGGGGTGCACAGAGCCTACAGCTTCACTTTATCCAGTCATTACAGCAGAGCCACCGAGTCACAGCTAACAAACGGACACGTTTTATTTCCTCCACAATTCTGGAACTCCTGTACCATTGACACCTTGAGACAAACCAAGAGTCAACCCCTAGGCCAGGGTTACTCTAAATATCTTCTTAGGATGCCTACACCAGAATTACCCGAGTCATTTGCTAAAAATGTGCACTGCATAAAAATGAGCCACCTTGAATCTACTGTATGAGAATCCGAGGGCAGAGCTTGGGATTTTAATGTGTGCTTTTCCATTCAGAATTTGCATTATTAGGAATATTGCTATTAGTGTGTCACCTATCAGGTTAATAAGTCAGTAAACAGAGGAACAGGCAAAAAAGCTAAAATCATCCTCATAACCACTCTAGAAATTCTGTAGGTAATATTTTAAATTGATGAATCAAGCATGAGCAGTACATGCATATCATAGAGTAATATGGAGAAAGACATCAAAAGAAAGAGCCAGAAATATTGGAATTAGTCACTTGTGGGGAAAAGAATACAGGGTAGGAGTGTGGGGAGTGGGGTTTTGTTAAAAACTATTGGTTTTGTTATTAACCTTTAGCACTATTTGAATTTTTTTCCACCCACATCTTAACTTAAATAAAAATAAAAATGAACCAAGAATAAAGAAAATAAAATATTCTATTATTCAGACTTTTAATTTATTTGGATTAATGTTTCCATCCCATTTCCATTCATCTGTGGTAGTAAAATGACACTTCTCAAAAATAAACAAACAAAAAAACCACATAGGAATCAAGGACGACTGGTTTTTCGATTTTGGTTTACTTGGACAGAAAACAAAATCTACCAACATACTGTTTTAGCCCTTAGCTTAGCTGTCTACTTCATTAAACGAACAAAGAAATTTCATAGAAACTCTCCTCTTGACAAATGTGCGAAAACACTAGTAAATTACTACAAGCGATCAAAACTGGATTCTAAAATTAACTTAAACCACTTCAAATTTCCTGTGTGCTAGCTACATAATTCCTACTAAAATGTAGCAGCACATGGCTTAATTCAATATTCTCTAGAAAGTCCTGTAATTTTTCTTTACCCAATCTTACGTCGAATTTGTATAACTGGGGCTGGAGTTCTTATGTTTAGAAGCTCGGGAGACTTGAGATTACTTAGAATTTGGCAAAGGATGTTAGAGGTCGGGAGGGATTGCTCAGGACAAAGACAGAAATATCAAGAGAACAGAAGAAACATGGGGGCACAGCTAGCTGAGAGGAGGGAGGATTCTATGACTAATATTCTCAGCCACTGTCACAATGATGCCCTTCTACCAGCAAAAAATAAAAAAACAAATAAAATAAAATAAAATAAAATAAAATAAAATAATAAAATAAAATAAAATAAAATAATAAAATAAAATAAAATAAAATAAAATAAAATAAAAAACAGGAAGGTATGCAAACTAATGACGTCCTATCTGTTTTCTATGCTGAGTAAGCTAAACTTGATTTCACTTTAGGTGCATCATGCTTCATCATTACCCAGTCAGGGATTACAATGAGAAAACGTTTAACTGTAGAGTCTGGGGTTCCAAAGATGCGTGATGACTAGCCATGGGTGACAAACGGTGACAGCTGTGGATATTGATACAAAAAAGATAAATGATTTATCCATCACTAATTTCTTCTGTGTCACTGGGAAAATCTCAAGACCTACAACATGAAGGGGATTAACTGGATACTTCTAAAGTGATGCCTCTTTCTTGAGAAGACCTTTCTTTTACGTAAAGTGTCACCCAAGTTCCTTCAGGTCATGCCTTTCCTCCATGGCCCTCTCAAACAGTTTGAATCCATTTTCCTGCTGGTTTCAAAGAGCATTGCAAGTTGGCTCAAGTCCCCTCAGAACACCGACCTCTGTGACAAAAGATATGTTATCATTTCCATTTAACTCCCGAGAGGGAGCCCAGAAGGGCGATAGCCACGATGTCACCACAGACAGCATGAGATAACGACTGTATCTGAGACAGACTCTGGACCATCACAGGGAAAAGGTGAGGGGTGTTTGAGCATTTTGCCAGCATAGCTCCTTTTCAGCCTCTCCTCTTGCCATTTTTTTTTTTTTCTGGCAAATGTTAAAGGGATTGGTCCACCCAGTCATAATCTTATTAAGTGAAGCCAAATCTAAATTACCCTTGCAGGCTATTTCTTCTTCCAGTCTGAGCAGTGGAACTCAGAAAGCTGGCTGTAACAAAGGTTCATTATATGTCCTAGAGAGCTTTTAAAGAGATTGGAATTAAATACTGAGTTGGAGTTTCCTAATTGAGAAAACTTTCATAAAGGAGTTCAGATTCTTCCTCCGAAGTTTTGAAGTCTCCCTGGCCTTCTGGAACTCAAGAGTTTGCCTCTCCTCAGAGGCATTGGGAGCAAAGAAAGAGGTTGCCTGGGTAGTGCTCTTCGCTGTGAATCCCCCAAACCCAGCACAAGACAAAGGAAGGCAAAGTGTGGGAAACGGTCCCCAGAACTTATCCCTCATAGATCGGGCTCAGCAAAACAGGGCAAGAATCTTGAGTCCTACCGAGTGGGAAATTTTTGAGCTGTAAGTCTCTAATAGTTTCAAAATTAAACCCGCTTCTTGAGTCCTATAATTTGGACATAATCCCTAAAAGGCCCATCATCTGATGACAGGCAGTTTCTACATAAGTTAGACAGTTTTCATTAACGCCAAGATGACTCTAGAAGCCGTGACCGATAAGCACCATGGAACAGAACAATCACTAATTTCATTCTTAGGAAAGTCATTGTACTCTCTGCGCTCGGTGTCCCATCACTGCCATCGCATTTCAAGAGCAGCAATACTGCACAAGAAAGTAAGTTCCCTGGGGGCAGAGATTCGTTGCTACATCCACTGATAACGTTTCACACTTCTGCGTGGTGTCTGCCATTCGATAAATATTCAAAGAATGAAGGAAGGAATGCCCCAAACACAAATGACAAGGACACCTTAGACAACTCGGCATCTTCTTACTATGATCACATCCGAGTATTAATAAGATACCTGATGAACATCTTTTACTTTTCTATGCATCAGGACGAGCCAGTGGGGAAAGAATGCTAATCCGGAGCCTTCAGTACAGCATCAGAAAACTAACGCCAGTCACAGCTCTCCAACGAATTCTTTGAAGATTTGCTTTGCAGCCAGATGCTGGTTCTAGTTTCCAGCTAGGTCGTTTACTTGCTAGAGATCATAAGCTTAAAGGCCTCATCTGAATGTGGCAAGACCTACCTCCAAGGATTATTGTGAAAACTAAGCAAAATCTCTCACCTAAACCTTTACAGGCCCTGGCCTATATAAAACCCCAAAAACACTGCTTCTCTTTCAGGTCGCGATGATATAAAAAATATTTATTTCGATTAGATTTCAATTTATTAAGTCATATTAAAATCTTTTAACTGAGGTATATCTAGAATTTTTTTTTTCAAGCATGCTATTACAAAATCATGCAAGGCATTAGTCTCACCTCATTAGGTAAAAGAAACCTTTATCATAACTGATCTTTCAGTGGTACCCAAAAATCCAGAGATAATAAACATCAGTAGCTGGAATTCAGGCTAACAAGCTAGTCATCCTAAAATATTTGTCCAAAAGTTTCAAAACATTTCAAAAATATTCTTCCCATATTTCCATTAGCTTGGTCCAAATCAAGAGCCTTTTCTTCCACAAGCTTGTGATTCTATTGCCTCAAGGGTTGTGAAGCATGTCCCTCTACAGCAAACACGAGTATTTATAAAGCAGTTAACTAACTGGAATGGAAATGGCTGGTTAAACTAATACTTTCTTCATCTTCCGTCTCTCTCTTCACACTACACACGTCTATGACATAGACATGTGTGTGCGTGTATGTGTGTGTGTGTGTGTGTGTATTTTTTTTTTTTTTTAAGAAATGTGGTCTTCAGAGAGGAGGGGTGATTTAATTTTTGATTTTCCTGTTTTGGAAAAATGCTTTTATAAAAGGTGAAATTCCACTGAAAGATTCATGCTGCCTACAAAGTGCATTGAAAAGCGCTCTGCCCAGAACTAACTGGCACACTCTTCTGCTGGGCCTCAGTAGACATTTCCCTAAGGGAATAATTCTGGATAATTCAGTCCAGTCATCCTGTCCCTCAAGTTATCTCCAAGGACTTCACATTTTACCCCCAAAATTTCTTTTTTTCCCCAAATATGGGTGACAGACCACATGCATCAGAATAACAGAGAGTTTGGTAAAATGCAGATTCACAAGGAGCGCCCAGATTTCAGAATCAAGATCTCTGGGGTGGGACTCAGAAACCTTCAATTTAGCCAGCACCTCATGTGATTCTTAGGCTGAAATTTGAGCATTGTCGATCGGCACATGATCAAAGGTGACTGTCATCCATTCCCATGGCCCAGTCATGAGACAAGTTAGAGATCCCCCCAAATCTATAACTCCAGGCAAGATCCCCACTGCCACCCCCTAAAGCTAAGTGCCAACTGACTCCTGTGCCTAGATGTCTAGTAGACAAGAGAAGCTGAATACTTGTCGTCATCCACACCCAAATCCATCATCTACACTCCGGGAGGAGGTCTGATCAGGACTGTTCACTGCTTCAGTCCTTCAGTGGCTCCTCTGTGCTCTCAGGATAAAAGTCAGCAAAGAGATTTCCGACTGCTTCTCTCTACCTACTGTTCCCACGGCCCTCTCTGTTCGTCCTAAGCCATTTCTGGAATGTTTCATGTTTCTTCTGGTCCCTGAGCCTGTTCACATGCTGTTCTTTCTGCTTCCCTTCTTTCCTCTGCTACATCCACGTTTGTTTTCCAGATTTCAGCCTGGCTAGTCCTTCTTCAGAGAAATATTACAGAACAGCTTCTGCCCCTCTCCCCAGGCCAAGGTCAGTTTCCCTCCACGTAGCCCCACAGGCGCCTTCCACTGGTCTCTGAGCACCAGTTTCTCACGTGCTGAGCTTCTAAGTACTTCAAACCACTTGATGGTCCTTATTATACTGTTCTGTAGCTGCTAGTTCACTTCGCCATAGCTCCATGAGACAGGAACTACGTGTTTCCTACCCACGATGGCACCTCCAGCGTGAAGCACGAGGCCCAGCGCACAAAAGAGCATCACACACGCTTATGAAATGAATCAATACACAAATGAGTGGTCCTTGCTGCCTAAACTCCCTCAAAAGCAAGGAGGATGCTTTTGCACCTGTGATATCATCCCAAGGAAGAGACTAAACTCAGCAACATCAGGCAGCTCTCCACAAAGGCTGCGTGGGCTCATTCTCCGAGGACTTTATTGAGGCTGAGAGTACAAATGATGCAGATCAGACAGGGGGGGTGTTTATAATGAGTCTTGGCTCCCAAAAGTAAAATCTGAGTGGGAGGTGCTGAGAAAAGAGTCAACCTTGGGTAATAGAGTCCTTGATCTTGGCCCCCTGATCAGAGAACGGCTCCTGGTCTGCTAACATGTGCAGTTTCTTCTTAACCTCAGCTGTCCATACCAAGTGATTTATGAAAGAATCAGAACCCAAGTCTCCAGTGTAGACAAGCTCTTTGGAAGTTGAAAGGGGAGAGGCATGTTCTTTTTCAGTGATGTTCTTTTCCTCCACAGCTATATTCTCGACACGATGATGCAATCCCACAAGCAGCTCACTTCCAAAACAAGACTTTCATTCCCCAAAGAGCGACATCATCCGGGGGGTAATTAAATCCGTTGTTGAGCAGCTCATCCCTCAGCGGGCTGCTGCTCCTCTGTCCTCTGGAAATCTGTCGTTTTTCTCTCCCATCCTGAGCACTGATGAGGGTCTTACAAAGTGGACCAGGCGCTGGGGTCTTTCCCATGGCATACTGACGTTTTCACCCATCAGACCCCCTTCTGAGTCAAGGCAAGTGGCACCTTTCAGTTCCACGGCGAGGCAAGGGATGTGAGGCATAAAACCACATGACTTTTTCCTTTATTCTTTTTTCTTTCTGTTTTATTTTGTGAATTTACCTCCTAGGAATTTCTTTTATCTGCCAGATTTACAGGAGGAAAGTCAGACACGTTCTAAGAAAAAATTCCACAGCAACGTGGTTCCTCTCTAGTACAGAACTGCTCAGGAAGCATTTGTGACGAAGGCAGGGCAGGCCTGCATCAAAGGGGCCAGACGCTTGAGGTGCTGAACAAGTGCGAGCCACATTTAGACTGGAAATGAAACAGGGAGCTCGTCTCGGTGTCTGGTTCGCGAGGGGTGCAGGATTTCACCTTGGCCTTTCCAAGGTGATGGTAAGGTTCGCACACAGACTTTCTGTCAAACGGAGTCTACCTTCGATGCTAAATCTCTGCTTGCCTATGCTAACTTTAAAAGACGAGGACCATCTGAAACCTCTCCATCTGTGCTAAAGGCGAGACTTGCTTTTATACTCTAGTGCCGTGGGGATGTGGAGGGGCAGGAGGAGCAGGCTTCCTCTTGGTTGCTAAGACAGGATGTGTTCCCTTACATTCCCAGGTCTCTTCTTGGAAGTCGACCGATTTTTCTACCACCTGTAATTAGAGTCTTCGAATCAATGTTCTCTGTGTTCTCCTAGCAAAGGTTGGATGGCAAACCGGATGCGGTTGATGGTGACTCCAAACCCCCAAAGTGCAGCTCAGGCCTCTGACGGTGGTTTTGGATACTGGTATGGACGAGATAGTGGATTTCAAGCCAAAGTGAAATAAATGCACCCCTGCCCCAATGCTCACTCATAAAATTCAACTACGGGCTTTTGTTGACTTGTCTTTGGGAGAGGCAGCCAACAGAAGAGCCCAGATCTCCCAGGAGAGGACAACACAGGTGGCAGGGAGGTTAAAATGTCAGGACTAAGAGGTTAGACACGCAGCTTCTGCACCCATCGAGAGCTGGCCAGCCCTTTTGCTCCGTGGTTCTCAGGGCCTGATCGGCAGTCTCAGCATCACCACGGAACATGCAGAAAGGCCCGTTCTCAGGCCCACCCCAGACCTACCGGACCTGAGCCTCGGAGGGTGAGGCACAGCTCTCTGCGGTTTAACAAGCACTTTTCAGGGGTTCAAGTTTGACAATCACTGCTTGGCTCAACGGTTTCCAAACCTGGCTAATCGTCAGCATCACAAGGCGGCATTCCAAAATTCTTTGATCCTGAAAGCTGCTCACAATTGCTGAACCAGAATTTCCCCAAGTTGACTGACTCAGTGGACTCGACCAGCACGGTGAATGGACAGCCTCGGCGGAGTGAGCCCGTGCCTGGCGTCCACAGGGATGCTGACAATTTTTTCATTCCCGCTTCACCCAGTCTCAGTAAAGTCTCCCAAATCCCTTTTGGGTTTACTAGCAAGCTGATTTCTGCTTTAAAATTAAGTTGATTTCTGTCTCTGTTAATAAAACAACAGTAATATTGACTAACGCCGGTATTTTATCCGAAAATCCTGAATCTACGAGAACTACGTATGAAGTGATAAACTGCCTGTTGCTCTCTCCTTACCCCCACCCCACCCCCAAAAAGGGGGGTTCCTATGAGCTGGAAGCATGCATCTGGCACGAGAGTTGAACAAAGGTGTTTTGTATGAGGAGAAAGTTACTCAGATAAAACTGGAAAACTAGGAACCACAGAGGACAATACAGTATGAGGAATTTAACATCCACTATAGGTGATAAAGACGACATGATCACTTTAAAGAAATTCAAGTCTCGGTTCAGATCCAGATTAATTTCACCCCAGGAACTAAAAGAAATTGCAGATATTCTCTCAAAATGCAATCAGTAATCGGAGAAATTATGGAAAGCTAAAAAGTGCCAGAGACGGGACAAGGGTAAATACTGCCCTGTTTGAAAGACGAGGAAAAGCTGAATTTTGCAAAGTTCAAGCTAAAGAGTTTAACAATTTGCTTTAGACATTTTTCAGGGATTGCATTAAATAAGTAGGTCTCAACATTCAAGAAACAAAGTTAGGTTACTATGGGCACGTGCAGTGATTATTTAAGAACCAATGACAGCGAAAAGCCCTTTCAGGCTTGTTTTATGTAGTCACTGGGAATGAAAGGATATCTGAGCCAAACTGTCTCTTTATTTCAGTAAGGTAATTGGCACACGTCCTATTATTTTCCTGGGGAGAGGATAAAAAAAAAAAATGTGAGATGAATGATAAATGTCAGGCAAAACTAGCTTTTATCAGCTTCCTAAATATGAACAGGGAACAGATTATGGTCTTGATTGAGTTTTCGTTAAAAGCCTTAAAACTTTACAGGGTTCTCATTTTTATCTTTCTCTTTTTTTTGGTGGGGGGGGGCAGTAGTTTTCTAATGTCATATCTGAAACTTTTCAAGCCATTTTTCCCAAAATGCTGCTTTATCTATTCATAAAAACATGCATTGTTTTCCAGGAGCTCTGTTTTGGAGGTGGGGTATACCCTTACCTCTCTCTACTTCAGCCCTGAGGCCCAAAGCAAGGTCTCGGGGGTTCAGACTCAGAAAAAAAATGTCCCGAATAAGCTAAAGTTAATGATCAATGGAAATCATTCGATACCTATGTTTGCTAATATAGGATGTGTTAAATAGACAGCTACTCTCTGCTACCTTGCCTGTTTTGTGTAGTGAACATAGAAACTACAGAGGCTGCGGAGGTTCACTCACCACCTTAATCCCCCAATGTCATTTTCCTGTGAGACTTTAAGTTACCCACCAAGAACCCTTATACTGGATCTTTTCAGGGCCTGAGTCTCCCCATATGGAAGGAAATTCCATCCTCCATGCTACTGGCCTGGCATAGCACCATACAGTACACGAGGATGCGCCACAGACGGCAGAAGATGAAGGAGCTGCCTTGACTGGCTCAAGTTCATCGCATCACAAGGACACCTTCAAGGGCCATTGAAAAGGGACACAGGTCCAGCTCACACACATTCACGGAGGAGAGCATGTCTCGTTTCAAGGCCATCTCTCCTCGCTTTGCCTCTAAACATGACTGTCACCCTGGGCATCCCAGGGAGCATCCCAGCTGCCGACTCTCCCCTGTAAGCAGACAGCGGGGCAGTACATCTCTTGACCACACTGTCACCACCGTCAAGACACTGGGGCTCCCTCCAGATTGTCTCCTCTTGGCTTTACTCTCTCTTGTTGCTTCAATCTCAATTTGCCTTTCCTATTTCCACACGTTAGGGGAAAAAAATTTAAAACCTTCACAACACGCCTTGTTTATAGATGTTGTAATCCTCCTCTGGTTTCACTCATTAGTTTATTCATTTGTCTCATCCATTCAGCGAGTGCACAAAGAACACTAGTATTTGTCAGACACTCTCCTGGTCCTTAAATGATGAAGGACAGAAGACACGGCCTGTAGAGTAATCAGACCACAGACAATGAAATAATCTCAGCAGACTATAATTAGACTCAGAGGTACATGTGATGAGAGCAAGGAGAGGGAGTCATGGCAAACCCTTAAGTGCTTTAAGCAGAAGAAAGAAATGAGCAGACTTTCATTTTTAACAGTTCATTGTGTAGAAAAAAAGTTCACGGGGCTGCTGTTTGGCTGTGATTACCAAAGCCTGCTATAAACTGGAGAGCAAAGGTCAATGAAAACTTTAAAATGGATGGATGAGACTAACAACCCACAGATCCAATCCACAGATCAAACTTGGCCTCAAAAAAAAATAGGTCCAACCAGAACCCAGGTGCCCCCTGATGGAAGTTCACGACACCAACTGTAAAGTATTCTTTCTAGAAAATCAAACCTATGTCTGATCAACTGTCTAGACATAACCACCAGTTTCCAAAAGACAGAAGGACACGTTAAATGACACTAGGGGGATGCTATCAGAAAACCTAGAACCTGGGAAATTTTAGTACACAATTTTGTGATTTCTTCAACAAATACATTATAATGAAAAAAAAAGAATTTAGTATTAGAAGAAACTAAAAAGATTAAACTATAATGTTCTCCCCTTGTCAGAATCCAAACAAACTAATCATATGAGACCAAAAATAAATAACTAAATACATGAGAGAGAGAGAAATTTAAATGCTGACCGAACATCAAGTGACACTAAGAAATTATTGGTAGCTTTTTAAAAACGTGATAATGTATTCGTGGTTGTTCTTTTAAAGAGTTCTTACTTTTTTTAACACTGAAATATTACAGATGAACCGATCTAGGATGTGCTCAGAATATTCCAGTGTCTATGAAGAGAGTAGGCAATGAAGGTGCAGAGAAATAGAGTCAAGAAATACTTATGACACAAGCTCTCCACGACCTGGCGGGCGGTGGGAGGCGGGGAGGAGGAAGCGTATTGTTCCTGAGTGTCTGGTTTTAAAGGGGCGAAGAGTCGTGTACTTGCTGAGGCAGAAAACGGCCGAGACGCAGGACTGGCGGAGGGTGATCGTGAGTCCTGTCACAGAGGCTGAGGGGCGAGCAGAGACAAGCAGGGTCAACTGGATTCCGGGATCCACAGTACGCACAGGATCACGAGCAGTTCTGGGGTCTCCGGTTCTTCTTGGGAATGTCAGCCTGTTGTCAAGCCAGGCTTTCCAGGCTGAGACCTCTGGCGAGGCCAGAAGACCGATGACCCCAAAAACAGCAACAAAAGATACCCTTTCCAAAAGTAGGAGCTGGTAATTTTTTTAAAATAAAGTTTAAAAAAATAGATCACTAATTTTTTAACATTTATTCTATCTGAGATCATCTTTAAAAGACAGTTTAACCCAACGAGATTAATGATTATGATTGAGAGTGTTGATCATCCTTTCATCAGTCTTTTCTAAGCTTGTTGTTCATATTTCTTAATCCTTTCGATCATTTATTTGGTTGTGATCGTTGTTACACAAATAGTTTATCGGTATAATTTGGTGCTGATACGTTTTATTGATTTATTATCAACATTTTTTTTTAATTTTGTTTTTCTCCAGGGTTTGCGATGGTGATTCCTTCCCATCTCATGTGAGGGTACCCTGGAGAAGAGGTATAGAAGGAATGGTGCCTGCTTTCTGTACGTATGCTGTGTCAGGTAGTAGAATGGGGAACAAGAGTCACAGAACATCTGCTCTTTTTCTGATGGACAACTTAAACAAAAAAAAATTAAATAAGCCATTTTTTTTTAAAACTAAGACCTATTTGTCTTATGATTGATACTAGTTTCCTCCAAATACCATCATCAGGTTTCCGCCTATCAATTTTCGGAGTTCTTGAGAGCATATGCTTTGATATTTGGGGGAGTTCTTTGTGTGAGCAATTGTAAGAGGTCGCATTGACTTTAAACGAGATTTAGAAGCTACAATCTTGTAGGAAATCACACTAAAATGAGAGGCATCAAATCTCTGCTGAACTCTCAGCCTTTGCAATCTTTTCAGCTTACAGAAATGTCTCGTTCCCAGTCTTCCTTTGTACAGAGTTTGTATTGGAAAACTGATTTCCCTACTTTCCTCTTATTAAGTTCCTATGCCCCTTACCAACTTCATCCTAATAATTTGCAGATTTCATTTGGCTTCATTTATTCTCATTGTTGCTATTTTGAGCCCTCTCAATTGCTGCATGACATTCAACTCTGGATGCATTCTTGGGGTTTTTCCTTTCAATTAAATGCTTCCAGAAACAAAATTTCGGAAAAATGGGTTCGCCCTAGCTGACTCAGATCTGAAAGCTTTTCCAAAGAGATTTTTACAGGGAAAATATTGCTGGCTCTCAACCTCAAGCACCGAGTTCTGGGCTGCAATTTAAATTTGGCTTTCATTTTTCACATCTCCAGCAATGCGAAAACCCCAGTGAAGTAACAGTCTTCTCTAAGAAGGTCCCCGATCTCCAGAGGGTGCTTGATTTCCTTATCCAAAGGAATTTCAAGGTACAGTGTAAACTTGCTTTTCTTGCCTTGACCAACTGAAAGCAGCAAAGCCCTTATTTATATCCTGGTGTAAAAGGTTTTCCTTTAATGGAAATTTTTGCTTGTCTTCCTTGCAGAGTGGTATGAGGATGAGTGAGCTCAGTGGTATTGTGAAACTTTGCATATGCAAAGTATGCTTTTTATTTCCTTTCAGTGATTCCTTCCCGAGGCAGCCAAATAAGATTCTAATAAATTCTTAAAGGTACAGCATCATTTCCTGTTCCTGCCCCTCCAAGTGTAGTCCAAGGACCAAGCACACCTATCTGCCCGGGAGCTTGTTAGAAATGCAGAATCTTGGACTTCGCCCTTGACCTACTGAATCAGAATCTGCGTTTTAACAGGATCCTCAGATGATTTATATGCACTTTAGTCTGAAAAGCCCTATGGCCAGATTCCAGGTATTGCTGTTGCTACTGGTGATGGTCTACGGACTGTATTGTTAAGATGCCAAAATCTAGAGAATAGAAGAAAAATTTGTACTGTGGAAAACAGGTGGCTAGAGTGTGCCAAAGGCAGGATAAATACCCCAGGCTGTCTTGGACCCCATGAGGTAGAGAACTGGGGGAAAGGTGGTTTGGACATATGTAGAAGAAAAAGAATTTCTGGAAGGAGAAGATAATAATGAGGGCTTTTCACACACAGACACGCACATGCACGTGTGCATGCATATATTATAATTTCTGAATTTCATAACAGTCTTCTAGGAGATATATTTTACTCATTTTTATAGAGGAGATAACTGAGATCCATTGAGTTTAAGTAGCTTACCTACCACACAAGAAGTCAACAGTGTGCATGAATTTGAAGCTAAATTTAGCTAACATTTCATACAACGAGTGATTTTATTTTTTTCATTTACAGTTGACATTTACTATTACTTTATATCAGATTCAGGTGTACAGCATAGTGATTAGACATTTATATAATTAACAAGTGACTTTAAATGTGTATGTACAACTAATTAAACATTAAAAGTAGACTTTCGTCTATCCCATCTAAAATCTCTAAACTATAATTACCCAAATTGACCAAAAATTTTTTCCGTTGAATTTTCACAATAAAAAAATAGAACATATTCTTCCTAACACTGTGACATGTGTGTGTGTTCCTAATACTCAAGGAAACGCAGAAACAAAATTACACAGCAACACAATAGACACTAGTAGTGAACTATGTACAAAATGCATGTAAAGGAAGGAGCAGGTAATTGGGGGACCAGGTAAGTCTTCATGGGAGATGACATCGGAGCTAAATTTCAAAGGCGCAATAGAAAGAGAATGGAAGGAAAAGACTGCAAACATAAAATAAAACATGCTCTGAGTCACAAGGGTGAGAAGACACAGCATGCTTGAAGCCTGTGGTTATTAAGATGCGTGAGGGAGGGTGGGTGTAGGAAAATATTTGCAGCCAGAAGCAATTGTTTCACCTGCTGACCCTGGGAGGAAGCAGGCAGAAACATAGTAGTATCTTATCAGAAAATTACCTGAAAAGTCACTTTCTTTCCAAGATTGCCTTATTCCAACAAAAAATACTTGCCAGTCACTTTCCTGCTCTCATGTACAAGCAACTGGTCAACACAGAACCACCGTATGAGCCTAGAGATACAGGCAAAGTGATGCTCTTGAAGAAAAATGTTTTGGGGATTTTTAATTTTCTGGAAACAAAGCCTAAAGCTGGCTGAACAGGCCAAAAGAAAAGACTCGGAAATCTGACCCTTAGCTTAGAGGAGCTTTTTCCATCTCATCTCTCTCCTTACTCCTGGGATGGCTCTCTCACTATAGGGCAGCCAAAGAAAACGATTGATCTTCCACATTTCTTAACTCTGTGTAGGGTGTATACTTTTCAGCCACAGGACACTCTTACATTTTTGCATTTATTTTTTAGACTTCATTATATTAAGCAGTCATTGTTATTGCATGGGTAATAATGGCATGACTAACTAACCAAGTCTGCCACTGTCATTTGGAGGTGGGAAATTAGGGTAAAACCCTCGTCTTGCAAGCAGTGGCTAGCTAAGGTGGCCCTTACTAAAAAATATGGACGGTCTTTTCCCAATGCAAATCCCCGCTTTCCCAATGGAGCACCTTCATGGGTAGTTTTTAAAAATCTACTTCATCTCCTTTTTCTGTCATGAAGAATTCAAAAAAAAAAAAAAACCAGGCTAATTGTAGAGCATTTGATAATAAGCATATTCAAGAATTCTGCTTTAATGCACTAATTTTACTGTTAATAAAATAGAGTTGGATGGTATTTCCTTAACAAGATGTTATGTCAGCCCCAAAAACAGCCCCTTGGGAAATAAAAAATGCTGGGACATTGCCATTCAAGTCCGAAATAAAACAAATTCACTATCACCAGTATCATTTAACATCGTTCTCAAGGTGTCAGTTAGCAATTGTACAAAAGGAGAATTAAAACATATACATACTTTACAGAGGAAGTAAAATTATTATTTTCAGATGATATGTTGATTTATATGAAAATTCAAGCATGATTCTAATAAACATATCAACTGGGGGTTATTTAGAACAAAACAGACTAAAAAACTGATATAATAAAAACAAAATTATGGAAAATTATAAAATGACAAATTATATAATATTAAAATAAAAACAATCAATAATAATTTTAAAAACCCAGCTAGGTGGAGGGCCAGGGGAGGAAGGGAGTATTTGGGCGGAATGTTTTATAAACTATGTAGATGTCTAACCAAAGTACTGTGTACTTGAAACTAATTTATATAAATTAGTTTCAAAAAACCCTAGGAAAAGTTACTTTTTAAAAATCTCATGCTGGAAAGGCCATCCTCATAGTTATACCAAATCCAGACTCTGATAAAGAACAGTTGGGTGAATTTAACTACATAAAAATAAAAATATTCTGTATAAAAAAATACTATAGCATCAACAAAGAAAAACTGAGTAATATAATACATATCACGGACATATATGGTCAGTTTCTTTAATTTATAAAATCTCTTGGAAATCAATACAAAAGACTAACAAACCAGTAGAGAAATAAACAAAAGACAGTTCACAAAATGGAAATATATGTAGCTCAAGTACCATATTTCATCAATTCTAAATTTATTATATTTTAAAATTTCTGAAATCTAATGAATCTTATAATCAATTATTTCTTAAATTTGATGAATTGCAGAATATAAAAAGGTATTTGGTTGCACTTATAGTAAGAGAAATAAAATTAAAACTAAAATAAAATAATATTTTTCATCAATCATACTGGCAAAATAAAACAAAAATAATTCTGTATTGGCAAGGTAAGGACCAACAGCCACTCCTACACACTGTTAGTGGAGCTAACACTCACTACAGCTCTTCCAGAGAGTAGTCTGGCAAAAACAATGAAAATATGTGTACTCTTTGATCCAACAACTCTAGTTCTAGGAATTTATCCTAAAAAAATATTTTCACATGTGTGAAATGAAATAAATATAAATATATATGAATTACATCATTGTTTATTAAAGCAAAATATTGGAAAGAATATATACTTGCACTCATAAATAAATTACCTATACCACGAGTATATTAATCTATATCTATAAATGAAATAATATGCAGCCATTAAAATGAGGCAGCTCTTAAATACCCTGGCTTGAAACAATATATGAGATATATAATTAAGTTAAAAAGAAACATAGAACAGAATATATAAAAACTACTATTTGTAAGGATAATAGGCATAAAAATGGAAATAAAACTAAACTATTCAGCAATGGGGTGGGTGAGAGACTTCGTTTTCACCATGTACTACCTTTTATCTTAGGAATGTACATGTGCATAGGAAATTTATTCAAAAGAAATAAACCTTTCATACTATATGCATACAGATCCCAACCCCCTTAAGAGCAGAGGGATGAGAATCATTGACTATTCCCTCATTTCAGAAATAAGAAAATTCATCTATGACTTAGCAACTTGCCCAGGACCATTCCATCATCTCAACGTCCTTTCCAATGCTAAGGTTCTATGAGTTTATCTTTATTTATTGTAATGAATATATGAATCACATATGAAAGAGCAAGGTTTAAGTGCCATTTATTGAATTCCAACCTAACCCAGGAAAAGCTTCTCAGAAAATTGTACCAGGAAGGTGCCTTGGCAGAGAAGGGCCCATCTTCTCTGAAACAAGTGGGAGAAGTCTGTGGTGCTCCTCAGCACCCCCTCATTCTGTCATGTTCTCCTCTTCAAGAACAAAGCACAATCACACAAAATGGGGACTGGTTGCTCTGTTATCTGTGACAGTTTTCACCAGAAGGCAAACTGGTCAGCAAACTCATGCTCTTCTTTCCCACCACACCCCAAAGAAGAGATCGATTGTCAAGTACACACGTCTGAGAACTGAAACATCGCGTCTCCAAGCAACACGCCAACATTAGCAACACATCTCCCAGGGATGCCTGGGAACTGAGTGGTGTCTGTCTTTCCAATCAACCCCGTTGTTACTTAAGCATCATGACAGTGACCTTTCCTAAAAAGTGTTTCATGTTCCCAGCAGCAGTAGCTTCACCCAAGGAGAACATCACAGGTTAGCGGTTTGCATTTCTGAAGCACTCATCAAATTTAGCTCCGGCTGTTTACGTATGCTCTGCTCTCTGGTTTTATCATCATTCCTCCTCTTTTCCTTGGCAAGTCACAGAATTTAGTGAGGCCTCTCCTTTCCACTGACACCTGGCCAAAAAATACATGATGGTTTTAGGGATTCACTTACACTCTGTGAAACCTATTTCTTGATTAAGAGGACATAAACCAAAATCTCCCTCAGAATTTAAAAATTCGTCATATTTAATCTACACTTGCTAAAGCTTTTAAAGTGAAATAAATCAGTATGGTGTGACTATTTTTAAATAGAGCAGAATACACCATGATTGCTTTAGATTACTTTATCTTTGTTTATATCATATTTTGGCCATTATCCTAGCTATTATAGTAGCTTATCTAAATTTTTTTTAAAAAGATGGATTAGAACTCTGTTTTCTAACTTGATAAAAGAAAAATAATATATAATATGCAGAGCTGCTAAGCATACAGGAAAACACACCTTTATATATACTAATG
Organism: Cynopterus sphinx; assembly: GCA_030015415.1. Taxonomy (NCBI): domain Eukaryota; kingdom Metazoa; phylum Chordata; class Mammalia; order Chiroptera; family Pteropodidae; genus Cynopterus; species Cynopterus sphinx. The sequence goes on from CM057391.1 coordinate 5,879,901, forward strand.
CAAATTGGCAAGGTATAACAAAAGAATAGTAAGAATATTAATACCTTTTGCCCTGGCAATCATATTTCTAAAAACTTATTATCTTAGGAAAAAACTGAAGAACACAAGGAAAAATTTAACCTCAAGGGTGTTCCTAGTGCTGAAATAAAATAAATTGGTAAAATGAAATGAAAAAGTACCATAAAATGATTCCAGAGAGCTTACAAATTCCAGAATGGTTACAGTAAGAACTTCTAAAAATCCATGCTTCCAAAAAGCATATGGAAATTAAACAATACACTCCTAAAACCAGTAAGTCAAAAAAAAAAACGAGAAAAAAAATTTAGAAAATGCTTTGACGTCAATGAAAATTAAAACACAACATCCAAACTTACGAAATGCAACTAAAGCAGTGTTTGGAGAAAAATTCATACCTGTAAAACAATTATATAAAAAAAAAAAAAGGAAAAATATCAAATTAATAACCTAACCTTTCCTCCAGCTTAAGAAATTAGGAAAAGAAGAGCAATTAAATCCAAAGCAATTATTTTTAAAAAGAAGTAATAAGTACTAAAATGGAAATAAGTGAAATAGAGAATAGAAAAATAGAAGAATTCAATGAAACCAAAAGTAGGTTCTTTAAAAAAACATGATGAAATTAACAAACCATTAGCAGACTGAAGAGGAGAAAATGAGAGAAGATTCAAATTACTAAAATCAAGAATGAAAGTGGGGACATTGTTACTGACCTTACAGAAAAGAAAAAGATTATAACAGAATACTATGAACATGATGGTCTGCATAAAATGGAAATTCCTAGACACACGCAAATTACCGAATCTGACTAAAGAAGAAATAAAAAATTGGAATAGACCTATAATAAGTAAGAAATTGAATTAGTAATCAAAAACTTCCCATGAAGAAAAGCCCAGGAACAGTGCCTCACTGCTGAATCCTACCAAATGTTTAAAGAAGAGCTAACACAAATCCTTTACACGGTTTTTCAAAAAATAAAACAGGAGGGAACACTACCCAACTTATTCTATGAAGCTATTTTTTTAATAAAAAACCAAAGACATTACAAGAAGAAAGAGCTACAGATCAATGTCCTTTGTGAATACAGACACAAAAATCTTTGACAAAATACTAGTGAATTCAGCAACAGATAGAAAAAAAAAAAGGTTATATGTCATGACCAAGCGATGTTTATCCCAGAAATGTAAGACTGGATTAATATGAAAATCAATCAATATAATATACCCTATTAATACAACAAAGAATGAAACGCACATGATCATCTCAATAGATACAGAAAATGCATTTGACAACATCTAACACCTATTATGTTAAAAAATATTCAATGAACTAGAAATAGAAGAGGATTTTCTCAGTTTGATAAAAACATATATATACAAAACACCCACAGCTACCATTATACTTAACGGTGTAACAAGTTAGCTAATAAGATGACAAGAAATATCTTTGCAACCACTTCCTATCCTTTCCCCAACGTTTAATTTCAAAAAATTTTAAACCTTCAGAAAAGTTTCAAGAATAGTATAATGAATACCCATACACCTTTCACCTGCAATCACCAGTTTTTCAGTATTTTGCAATATTTTAAGAAAGAGATGGGGAGGTTTTCTGACTCATTTAAGGCTCATTTACACCCTTATCCCTAATTAAGTATATACCACCTAGAGCTAAGAACATTTTATTTTGTCTCTATAACCACAAAGCAATCACAAAACTCAGGAAATTCCATATTAATACAGGCCTATTATCTATATGTAATCTGTCTTCAGATCCCATCCATTTTCCTAATAATGTCTGCTACAGGGTGATTTTTTTTTTTTTTTTTTTTGGTCAACCCAGGACCCAGTCTATGATTATGAGTCGCTTTTAGTTGTTGTGTCTCTTTCATCTACTTTAACCTAGAGCAGTTACTCATTGTTTTCTTTTCTTCTCAACACTGACATTTGTAAGAATCTGGGCCATAACCAAATTTGGATTTTTCTGATTGTTTCCCAATAATAAGATTCAGGTTAATCACTTTGGGCTGGAGCACCCACAAGGTGACGTTTCAACCATTACTTAAGATGGCAGGTTTGCGTCCTGAGAACAGTGGCACTATTTCTTCAACTTTGTGCAAATTTTTTTTGTGTGTGTGGTGGGAGGGGGAAATATCAAAAGTGTAGTCACCCAAAATTCATTTGTAAAACAAAAGCCATCAATACCTGCCCCCCAAAATCACAGAACACCGGGCCCTAAAATGACCGTAATTCAAAGGGTCGGCACTCAGTTCAGAAATGGAAAAGAAATGTGACATCTATATCCTTAAATGCACTAAACTTCATTATTCCATCTAGAAGAATTTCTGGGGACTTCTTAGCTCCTAGGTCTTCCCTTATTTAACAGATATGCACGTGTCTACTAGTCACAAACACAGTAGAGTCTGGGATCCGGTGCTCCCAAGAACACTAGACTGGCAACAGATCCCCTTCTTTAAGGTCACTGTCTGCCTCATCTCCAACACTCTTCTCTGCTTGTTTTCCTCCTTAGCACTGTTCACACTCTGACGTACACATATTGCACTGATTTCTCCCAGTTATTTCTTACTGGGATTGGAAGCCTCATGAGGGTGAGCATGTTTATCTTTCTGGTTTACTACTGTATTCCCAGGGCTTAGAACAGAGTCAGGCCCTCAGCTCTAGCAGGTTCTCAGCAAAAATTTTTTAATATGTAAAGGAAGGAAGGGAAGGAAGGAAGGAAGGAAGGAAGGAAGGAAGGAAGGAAGGAAGGAAGGAAAGAAAGGAAGGATGGATGGAAGGAAGGATGGATGGATGGAAGGAAGGATGGAGGGAAGGAAAGGATGGATGGATGGAAGGAAGGATGGAGGGAAGGAAAGGAGGAAGAAGGAAGGCAGGCTACTTTTCATCTCTCACACTAGCATGTGCCAGAGCCACAAGGGCACTTAAGACTTAAGATATCTGAGCCATACAGCTGCTTTTTAAATATAACTTGATTAAGCTGTCCCTAGGCCTCTTTCTACCTTCTCTTCTCCAGGCTGGGTGCTCAACATGTGAATATTACGGGATTCGTGCACTAGTTACATAAAAGGATTACAGAAGGGCCATTTAGTAGATCAGAAAAATGGACAGTTACTGACCAGTTTGTGACAAACATGTAACTCTCTCAGATCTTGACCATGAAGCTCTGGATACAAAATACTTCACCGGAGGTTTTGCGAAGGCCTCCAACTTTCTTCCAACCATGGTTATCTTTGAAGTTCTGAGGAGGTGGGAGAAATCAAAGAGGCATCGAGAAGAAGGAAATAGAGGGAACATTAAAAAAAAGAGAGAGAGAGAAACTGGAGAATAAAGTGGGTTCCCTCTTCCCATGTCTTTTCATCACCCCAGGCCCCAGGTTTATATGTAGTCCAACATCAGCCTTTGAAAAGCACTTGGCCTCTTTCAGTGAGAATTATGGGGCGGTCAGAAACTGAGCAGCCAACAGACAGCATATGTATCTTCTTATCTAGATGATAAGGTCTGAACTGAGGGTCCCATAAGGAAAGGTGCTTTAAGAGAAAGGGGGAAATGATTTAAGGCAAAACATCCTTTCTCTGAGTGAATTCAGAAGTTCCTGCCAAACTGTATCTTCCGTAAGTTCTCTAAGAGCACAAACCAGTAAGTACAGTAAAGCCTTTTCACATTATTAAAATTTGAAAGTATCAATAGTATCACATAATAAAAATGAGGTTCAAGAACAAACCTTCCTATATTTGATTCTTTTGTTATTGGACAAAGACAAATCTTTTGAAAATTCGGGTTGTGATTTGAATCCAGAACGATCTCACTGAACATTAGCCACAGACCTTTGCATCTTAGAAGCCCAGGTTCTCACTCACCAGATTGTATGCTCTCAGCACATGAAACCCACTGTGTTCCAGGCAGGTAAAGTGACATCAAAATGGGACTCATCACTTAGAAACTTCCATTTTGAGTTTTGACTTTTAAACTACTGATGAAGGTTGGATTTCCCCTCTGGGAACGTGTGAGAGAATGGTAGGAGGCTGCTCTACCACTAGACAAAAGGACTTAGGGTGAAATGTACTCACGGTCATGGCCAATTTCATGTTCAGGGACTGAGTAGGCAGGAGAAGGGGAAGAGACGGCGAGAGCTCCTTGCTGACCTCATACTACAAGTCACAAAGCCCTGAGAGAGCCCCTGTGTCACAGGAGATTTCCCTCCTGCAGCGGCCTTCGAGATTTTGTCATCTTGGAGAAATAAACACGACAGATGAGAGTTGTTTGGCTTCCACATTAGACTGGCCTTTTCTCTGAAGAGCCAGGCGGCCACTGAGCCAGACTCATGGTCTGCCAGGTCCCCAGCCACCAGAAGATCACATTGCACCATTTGACTGCGTGAGCCCATGGCCAATGATGCTCCCCACATGGATCCAGCCAACACCGGATCCAAGCCCCTCTTACCCTTTGACCTTGACCCTGTGCACGGCGTTCTCAAGGACCGCGCTACCACTGAACGGGAGGGGTCTGTCTGAAGGGTCTGTAGGTTTGTAAAGACGGAGGAGGTAAGCCAACCTGCTTCCTTCAAAATTCAAGCGGAGAGTCTCTACATTTTGAGAATTCCTGAGAATACTTCCCCAAAAGGAAAAGCATTCAAGAACTCACGAATTTGAATCTGCTCTGACATTCCAACAGGTCACGTTTAGAAGTGAGCCGTGCTGTGTTCCAGGGCACTGACCAGACTCCCACTGGGGTCCAGCTGACCTGGACGATTACCAAGTCCGTCAGGTCTTCTGGGACACAGTGAAGCCCAAGCTAGACGATTCGACTGTTTTCCAAATGAAGCAAGGTAACTCCACTTACCTTGCGTGGGGCTTTCACTAACATCAGTCAACTGTGGGTAAATGCTACGACTGGAATTCTGCATTCTTGAAACTATCAAATGCTCGGTACCATTCATCCATTCGTTCGTTCTGCATGTTTTTGAGGGCCTACTATGTGCAAAGCTCCATTTTAGGTAGTGGGAGCACAGCAATGAACAAAACTGTGTTCCTGCTCTAGTGGAGCTTATATTCTACCAGGTGGGCGGTAAGGGAGAAAGAGAGAGGATAAAACAAGTATGTCAGATGGTGTACAAAGCTATGGGAAAATTAACAAGGTAGATTTGATAAGGAGTGTCAGGTGGCAGAGGGCGTTAGCAGCAAAGTAGCAAAGTCATTATTTTAGATAATATTGATTAGGAGAGACCTCACTGAGAAGGCGACATCCAAGCCAAGCCTTGAAGGAGATGAAGGAGCCAGATCTGGGCATCTGGGGAAGAATGTTCCCGGCGGAGCGTTAGTTCTATAAATACCAAAGGCCTGAAGTGAGAGCATGCCTGGCATGTGGGAGCAATCACAAGAAGTCCAGGGTGTCTGGAAAAGTTTGGGAGACGAGTCTTAGAAGATAAGCTTGGGGTAGTGGTGGGGATAGAGCTATGGCTTTAACTCTGAAAAAGAAGGGAAGAGGGAGGCAAACCCTCAGAAAGGATCACTCTGCCTGTTTACTCACTTCCATGCTGATTCCTCAGCACAGTTTCCACCAGGCGGACCACAGGTAGAACATCGACATGGCACGTGATGGGACTAGGCAGATCAGACTTTCTATTGACCATGAATGTGGAACCCACTCCTTCTTTACCTCTCGGCCTTGGCTAGACCAGCGCTGTTTAATGTGGTGTTCACTGGCCACCTGTGCTATGGAGTAAATACTCAAAATGTGGCTCATCCGAAAGCAGGGCTGTACTTGTGACACACACACTAGAAGTTAAATACACAGCAAGTGTAGAAAAGAAAAAAGGATGTAAAATGTTTAATACTCACATATTTGTAATGCTTCATGCTGAAATGATAGTCTTTTGAATACAATGGGTTAACTGCAGTATTATTAAAATTCATTTCACCTGTTTCCCTCCAACTTCTCTTAATATGGCTACTAGAAAACTGAAAATTGCATGTGTGGCTCACATTATATGTCCATCAGACAGAGCAGGGGTAGAGTGGTACTAAAATGGACCCTCCCGCCACAGAGAAGCTCTAGATAAAGTGTAGCAGCTCCTTAAATGAAGAGAAAGGAGGACTCAGGCTGCAAAATACTATCTTCCACGAGCAAAAAGAAAAGGCATTGGAAGGTGAAGAGGCAGCTTCCTCGTGCAGCCTTCTGTATGAAGGGCAATAACCAGACACCAAGAAGCTATGCGGTAGGCTTCTCCTCGGAAAACCAATCCAGGAAACTCTGGTTTTAAATATTTAGGTTTGATATAAAAATAAATGCCCTAAATTCAAACAGGTTACCATTGATTTTAACTAAAAAGTATTCAGCCTAAGTGCTGGTTACCAGGCAGGGCATCTGTGTACATCATCCCATGAAATCATCATAACCATCTGGGACTTCTTTCATTTAAAAAAAGGGGGGGGATAAAATGAGGGTGGGAGTGTTTTCAGCTCCAAAGTCTATTCCTCTGAAATCTTCTATTTCATATCGACGGCGAGAAGCAAGGGATCCTTATCCTTTTCATTTTGCATAAAACTCTTCATGCATGGAATAGTTCTACAGGTCCTGTTTGCTATGTTGTGTATATGATAGATAGAGGAAGAAAACATAAGTTTTCTGGGTATATTTTGCCAAGAAATAGTTTCCCTATTTTATGAGTGAAGAAAGTGAGGCTCGCAGGCATATCCGTTTGCTCAAGGAAAGTCAAATCAAATCCCTGCCTCCTAACCTAAAAGACCAGGCCCTCCCACCAGGGCCTACCTGCCAGACCCTGGGTGTGCAATACAGACTCACGTGTTGGCCTCGGACTCTATTAATACTCTGGTCATGGCGACCTCACCCCATGGCAAACTCAGGCCTCTGTACCAACATCTGGACAAAGCCTGGAATGGGGGAGCAACAGGGTTAAGACGCAGAAAGAAGCAACACCTGAACATCTGCACAGACCTCAAGAAACAAGCGGTGCAGAAGAGGCCAGGGGACTCGCTGCTTAGAGAGGCTCGAAACTCTTCTAGAAAATCATCGATTTTCACTGCCTGGTTTTCCACTAAGGTGGAGGCACGCCTTCAGTCAAGCTATTGAAATGCCTCCCCCTCTGAGCTATGGCTCTATGATCGTACAGTAAGTGCAGACATGCTAGCCCTGCCCACTGAGTCCTTGACAGAACTTCGTCACTGGAGTCCTCTCCCCAGGTTTCACTACCATCCTATTTTACCATCTGCTCCTTGACTTATGGGGAAGCTTTCTCTACCTCTAATCACTGTTCTGCCAACAAAACCCCCAAATCCATTTCAGAGTGAAGAATTTCATGCAATCTAAGTGGATGAGAGTCTCCTGCTCCTCATTCTAGACAATATTAGAGGTATCAGACATATCTTAATATTTCAGAGAAGGTTTATCATTGAAGAGTCAAAAATAACTTCTCTTCTTTAGTTTTTAATATGCTAAGTTGTGGCAGAGCTACAATACTGGGTACAGATTATTTGCATCTTTGAATATAATTTATAATAGTATTAGCTATTTTAAAAAGTACATGACTGTGCATTAGTCAAAACTCCTAGATATGTACGCCAAAAAGAATGAATTGTACGGTGCATAAAATAAAAAATTAACTTTAAAAAAAGTAAATTTTAAAATATAGTGATGACCTATTATTGGATTAGCAAAATGATTTTTATTAACTGGTATTTTGAGGCTGTTGAGTAATCTGCTTCCTGAGGAAGTCAAGGCCTTTTCAGAGTTGGGGAATTATAAAACTATGGAGTTGGAAAGGCTGTAGGAGGCCTTGCTTTACTTATGAGGAAACTGAGTCTCACAGAGGTTAATAGGAAGGATCACCTGACTTGCCATACAACTAGGAACCCGAGTCTCCTCACTCCCAGGCCTGTGACCTTTTGCCCATGATGACACAGAACACATCCTCCTGCCTAAATCCATTCAGAATAAAACAACAGCAAAAGCAAAACTTTAAAAAAAAAATACTGAAAACTTCAATGCACTTTTCCTAGTGTTTGGACAAATGATTTTACTTAATGATATAATTTTCAAGTAAATATCCAGTTTGGTTATAAGTAAAATCTTCCTTCAAAATATGAAAATTTTCAAATTGCAAAAGCTCTTCTTACAGCCCGATGCTCTCCTGGCGTGCGTTCCCTTCCTTGGGTTATGGCTTAGTTATTAAAGACAGCTGTGTCCATTGTTTACGAATATTATGGATGCTGAAAACCTAATAACAAAACCAAATATTCTCAAGAGTCCCCTCCCTCTCCTTTGCTTGAACTTAAAGCTGAAAAGAAACACGTTTCCCACCAACGTCAGGAAGAATCACTCCTGTCATCTACCCGTCACATCCACAAACTCGGATTGGCCAGAGAAGAGAAGCCTCAAGTTGACAATGCCCACAACCACAACGTGAAAGTATGTTAAAAGCCTGTTTTGTCAAATAAAAGGACGAGAAATTCCAGATATGTACCAGTGTTAATGATATGGTGGGAGTAATTTTTCACACTCATTTTGAAATTAAAAGGAACTTTCCTACTTTTGAATTTTAGTTCTTAAAATATGACCAAAGGAGACTCCTTTGTAATGAGTCACTGCTTTGTGGATGTTTGACTACATTTTAAATTTATAAGACCAAAAATGAAACAGGTACCGTTTCCCTTAACAAGAATATCTTTTTATTCATTATGAATATAAGTTTTTTTTTCTTTTACTTAACTCCAGCAACATTCAGAGGTTTAAAAAGCCCTTGCACAGGACGTTTGGAACATAATATTGTCCATCGTGATCACATTGCCTGAGTTGTTACATGCACCATATAGGACAGAAGGGAGATACGAGAGCACAAAAGCAGTGTGTAGGATTACGTAACAGACACGATCGACACCGGGTGTACCTCCAGGTTGTTTAGACCTTGCATGGTGCTCCTTACACAGAAGGTCACCCAGATCCTGGAAGCCAGTCCCCATTCTGAACAGCGAAGCTCTTCTGACCCACAGCTATAGGACTTGGGTGGGTTCAGAGGGGATGACTCACTGTGATGACAGGGTAGGCTCAGAGATGGGCTTTAGAAGACAACGGATGTGGACAGGGAGAATCATCTCCTGTGTTTGTGGTTCCTCCCCCGCCCCAGTCTTTGGGCAGACCACGGATGGCTAGCTGGGCTCCAAACACACTGCTGCCTACCCCCAAACAAGTGGTACCATTTAAAATTCCACTCAAAGGAAATGGTGGTAATTGAAGCCATTCAGGGGACCACAAAAGCACTGGCACCCTGCACATTGAACATTTGAATGACGTTTAAAAGGTGCCAAAATGTGTAATCAATTCATTCAAAAGATATTTCCTGAATAGTTACTGTGTGCAGAACTCTGGGATGGTTATTCGAGGAAAAACGAAGATAGCAATGAAAAGGAATTATGATTCTTTACTAAAACAGGCAGGAGGGAAAGGAGAAGAGATGGGGGGGGGTGGCACCATTAAATTCCCAAGATAATAACAGAGAAAAAGATCAAAAATTCTGGGAATATTCTAAAGTGCCATAACGCTAATATTTCATTCTAGTTTTCTGACAAAATGAGATATTTCTTTTTACTTTTATTAATGCCTGTTTGCTTTCTCTTTCTCCCATATCACCGGAAAATACATTCTTACATTTGCCACCTCATGAGGCTGGTAGGGGGCAGAGCTCACCCCAACCCCCTGCCCCATCCTCTTCACACAGATACTCTGAAGTCCCTTCAACAGTTTTTTTTTAATATTTTGTATTGATTCTCTTCCTCTACAGATTTGTCATAGACCCTTCATGTCACCATGCTCACTGAAAGAAAAATCTAAATATTTAGCTGATTGCCTTTAAGATTAAAATGAAGCCCCAAGTAGGAAGATAGAAAGTTCTAGATTTAATGGCTTCTTTTCAAGACCATAAATACTTCAAAAGTGTAAGACCAGACATTTAATCAATTTTTTTTTCTGTTTCCTATGTGACACTCTACTCAGAGCTGTGAGGTATGTGATGCCTGTTCACAAGAAATTCAAACTCTAAAATGCAGAAGGGATGGGAACAAGAGTCCTGGTGGAACATCGGACCTAGAAAGCAGCACAGACACCCCTCACTCTGAGCCAGGGGAGAGAGAGGAGTCTGGGGGAGACAGAGGGAAGTGGGAGGCTGCAGAGGCACGGCTAAGGGAAGAGGCACTGCAGAAACTCAAAGAAAGACATCATTTTAGCAGGAGAGCAGGTACAGAGGTCACTCTCTCCAAATGAAGGAGGCAGGGATGGAAAGAGAGGAGCATAAATAAAGAAAAGCCTTGGACTAATTAAACTTGGGAGCTGACAACGTTGACTCACTTTGCTCTTTGCTAATGTATTTGGAGCAAGATTTGAGAAGAAAAGTTTGGAAAAAGAGATGGGATTTCAGCAAACTCTGCCCTCATCCAACATGCAATGTATGCACCAAGGTTAAAGAGCACACACAGCACTTCTTTCAGAGATTTTAAAAACACACCTTAACTTCACTAGCAGAAGATTAATTGTCTTCGTGCATACATCAACGTCGACGGAACTTTGACCACTCAATAGAAAAATGAGAAATAAAAACACAATTTACAGAAGAAACACAATGGACTGATAAAATGTATGAAAAATGATCAGTTTCCGAAGCCAAATGCCAGTGAAAACAAGATTCTCAAATGGAAAAATAGTTTTGGCGGAGGAAGATGTACACATATGTATTGCTGTTTAAAGTGGAAATTAGGATGTCTCCGATACAAAGATGTCCTATTTCAGCCACACACACACACACACACACACACACACACACACACACACACACCCCTCCCTTAAAAAGGGTGTATCCTTGACTCACCAATGATATTTCTGTGACTTTGACAAAAGTAAATAATTAGAGAAACGAGGAAAGATTAATTTTCAAAGATGTTTGCTATATCATTCATAATAGTGAAAACTGTAAACTATTAATTCCTAATACCAGCAAAATGACTCACTAAATTATAGCATACTGGTGGGATGTTAGATAGCTATTGAAAATTATTTTTAATGACCTTTTAATGAAATTGAGTTACATTCACAATATACTACTAAATAAAAATAACCAGGATGCAAAACTACTTATAGAATGTGATCCTGTCTAGTCCTATAACTATAAATAAATATGAAAAAATATATAAAATCATATTAACAGTGGTTAACTTTTGAGTTTTATGATTATTTCTATTTTTCAACCTATGTAGACTTTTTATAGTTATCATATACCTTATAGCTGGCACATATTATCACAAAATATCTTAAACTTGGCACACAAAAAAAAAAATGTTGCAGGATGGTTTGATTTGTCCAGAGAGAAAAAGTGAAAAGCCCTTCATCGTTGAGAGCCCAGTGTCTAATACAATACTTAACACACAGAAGACATTCAATCCTTGTTAAATTCATAAACGACTGGCTGTGTGTAGAGAGAAGTCATGGATGGAAAGATGGGAGGGGGGATGAACATATAGTTGGAAATTCTTCAGCATTTAGTGAAATCGGCCTCTTTGTTGGGATTTTTAGGACATAAAGTAGGCTCATCGTGTGACAGACCTTAAAGAGAATAAAAAAAGAAGAAAATACAAGAAATAATCAATGGGATGGGATTTAATCAGTTGAGCTCATTTTTCTACCAATTATCATGATCTATTCCAAACGACCCAAATTTGTAAATTTTCTGTCTGATAGACGAATAGAAAGAGAAAGCAACTGCTCAAAAGCAGCTACACGGATTGCCCCCTTCATTCTACGGAGGATAAATTTACACTCACAGAACCAGTAAAAAAATTCATGTTTGGGTGACCCAACTCCTGCTTATGACCTCCGAGGAGGGCTGTCCAAAACCGGTGCTTCAACCTCGCCAGCGACTTTTACAAGGCATGGACGGGCCCCATCAGATAAACGTGCATTTCTATCCATCTTTGGAAGCAGAGGCAGTGAGAATGGCTCTGTCCCAACAGCCATCACATTTTCTTTGTGTATTCATAATTTCTTGGCGAGGAGATGCACTATAAAACACAGCCGATGTGAGGGTAACAGATTCGCGTTCTTCATCCACACTCTGCATCATGGTGACAGATACTTAGGCTGAACGCCCAAGGCTGAAATCTGGTATGAGTTTAAACTTGCTTAGACTTGTGAACTTCACAGAGAGGAAATGTAATTCACATTTTTATTGTGTTAATATTTCTTGCACCAAAATTAGGGTTCTTGGTGGATGCTCACATCACCATTCTCCCTCCCTCAAAATGTCAGATTGCTCTTTGCTCCACAGATTCAAAGGGCATTTCTCACTTTCAAAAGTCCATAAACAATCACACGTAATATCCCAAAATTACACTCGTTGGTGGCTGGAGGGAGGGAGGATGAGAAAGAAATGACAGGTGGCCTTTTAAGAAGGCACTTCAGGATTTCAACTACTATGAGTTCTTTGATCTGAGGCAAGCTATTAAGCTTTTTAATAAAAAAAAAAATGGGGCTAATGGCTCCCAGGATGCAAGATAATTTTGAAAATTAATGTTTAAGCCCTATATGTATCTGGCACAGAGTATACACTCAGTAAAAGTAGCTATTATTATTAATAATGCCTCTTAATAAATCATTTGCTGATTTATTTTCAAACTGTGTGTTTTTCTGTAAATGTTCATGCCATACAAGTTTCCTTTCCAACCGTTTTCTTATATTGAGCTTATTTTTAAGATGGGTGATTCCCTGTGTAAAAAAATAACTCTATGGGATGCTTCAACTATAAATTATATAAAGAAATAAGCATAATGAATCTTATAAACCACAAAAATATATATATGGGCGTTAAAATTCTGGATTTGCCCTGAAAACACATGAGGCAGGAAAGAAAGAGAATTTAAATATACAAGTTATTTACAGTCTATTTAACAACAACAAAGAAATAAGTCCCCTGTTGATTTCAGGAACTTGCTGATAGAACTCTACTAGTAACACAGACGACAAGGCTCGTGTCATCTTTAAAACATGCCTCGAAGCCCTCACCTCGGTGTTTCCACCAACAGTATATTGTGACCCTCGTCCAATTCAAATCAAGTCCTTACCTTGAAAAACCCCCACCGTACAGCAGACCCCACCCTCAAACCTCATTCATATCCCACCTCTGGCCTTTGCCTTCTGAAACACTATTTTAAGTCTCTGTCAAGGTCACCACCTGTGACCACAGTAAGCAATAAGCTCAGCTTTGCCTCACCAACAGGCCACTGGGGTGGCCTTTTCAAGAAGCAAGAATCCAACACTGCCCAAACAACAGCAGCACATTTACGGACTCAGTCTGAAGAGGATGGCATTGCAACGACATCGCAAGGAACCTTCCAGCAGAAGCCTTAGCTGGCAGATCACAACGGCGCAGATCCATCTAACAGAAAACACTCAGAGCAAGTTGGAGGCCCCTCTTAGTGGCCAAGTGCTATCTGGCCCTTAAGGAAAAGTCCCATTTATTTATTTATTTATTTATTTATTTATTTATTTTATTTGTTTGTTTGTTTGACTGTTCCAAACGGAGACCTTTTTGTCCTCAGGGTGACGGTACATCCACAAGGCAACATGGAGCACTGCAGCCATAATACCAATATGTCAGACTAGTTTGGAAAACTACTCTGAGGGCTTTTGGCCCGCACTGTTTAGATAAACTGCCCACATTGATCTAATCCACTTAATAATTGCTCAATTCTCCAATTTATTGCCTCGATGTAGCCAAATTTCTCCCCGTGGACAGGGAAGAGATAGTGACAGCCTACAACGACAAGGCGCCAAATTGCACATATTACAAGTGAGGCAGAGGCCATGTGAGAGGCTTCAGGCATGGAGGTCCCAAGTCGTCTTGTCAGAGGAGCAGTGGTGTGGCTGGGGATATGTCACTTGGATCGCCTTGGCATCATGTGACCACGGAAACGAGATGTCCCACTGCTTCCTCGTACAGAGGTCGGGCATGTCTCCCCTTACTTTAGGGCAAGGTCAATTCCGAGGGTGGAGAATGATGCTCTCTCTTCTAAGATCTGGCACAGCGAGGGGCCCTAATCACTGGGGAGAGCTTCCTGCCACTGCTTCTTCCTGCTGCCACAACTAGTGGCAATCCCTGAGGCTCAGAGAACACGTTTCAAACAAGACCTCCCCAGGGAAGTCATCCACATTCCATACAAAGCAATTCATAACAAGTGCTATAGCAGCTGACCATAAATCCTCTTCTTCTCCGAGCTCATCGACCGTGGTGTGCATCTCTCTATTCCCCGCTGAATTTAAACACTAAATGTGCGGGGGGAGATTAAGTTGCAAGGGGGAGAGAGTAGCCGTGGGGAAAGAAAGGAAATCAAGGTCGGCATTCATTTGTTCGTAAATTCGGCTGTTATTTTGAATGCCCATCACGTACCAAGCACCGAAGTTACAAAGTCACCATTTTACCCAAATGAAGTCAAATAAAATGATCACAAACAAAAATATTACAAATCACTTCAAATATTTGGGAAGTCAAAGATGGGTTGCTCTAAAGGGTTTATTTAGCAACAGGACCTGATGTGGTCTGGGAGTCAGAACAAGCCTCCCTGAAGGAGGAAGGTTTGGGCTTCCAGGGGCAGAATGAGCAGGTTTTAATGACATATAAAGACAACAGAGGAAGAAAGGAGAAAAGAAAAAGAGCAGCCTGGTAAAGCCATGGGGCACTAGACCAGGGCCCCCCAAACTTTACTTGGCAAATGAATCCTCTGAAGATCTGGTTAAACTTGAGATTTCAATTCAGCAGGTCTGAGGTAGGGCTCAGGCATCTGCATTTCTAGCAAGTTCTCTGGTGAGGCCAACGCCGCTGGTCTGGTCCACCCTTTGTATAGAGAGGATCTGAGCCCTGAGGCCCAAGCAGAGAGAACAAGGGAGGGCTGACGACAAGGCCAAGAATCTTGGCGGGGAGTGAGGGGATGGTCAGACCACGCCAGGCTATGCTGAACACGGGCCTAAGGGGGCTGGAAGCCATGAAGAGCTCCATCTTCTTTGTTCTCTCGAAAATAACCTTCTTAGGAGTTCATTTTCCCTGGGAGACAGCACTTTGCAATATCTAAAGCGTAAGTGAGAGCAAAGGTGTTTATGGACTTCAGGGCTTCTAGGAGCCAATAAAGTAGAGCTCCTTCATCCGTTAACAGCCCACGTTTATTAGCAAAAATCCTCTGAACCTAATACGCCTTTGTCAGCAAAAGTAATTGATCTTGGCCGGCTAATTTGGCTGCTTTTACAGGCTGAGGACTTGCCACCCTTTTAAGAGTGTCTGACAGCGCTGTGGGCCTTCCTCCCTTCCATAAGCAATTTCCAAGAACACCGAGCCCACAGGCTTCTTAAAACAGTTTGGTAGATGAGAACGCAGACACCTCTCACTGGCACCTTGGTCTTTGGTCTCACACGGCTGGAGACGAGTGTTACAGAAACGCCCGTGCCAACCACCACCATCGCAGCCTCTGAAAACTCGACTGTCGGCTGCTCAGTCAGGCAGGTAGTAAAACTCAGGCCTGAACAAAAGAGAAGCAGATGTGCGCTTTTCCCGACGCCCGGCGGACTTTATGCACCGCCCTTTCCTTCTGCCTGAGGCAAGAGTCACCTTCTTTGCGTTTTAGAAGGAATGTGGGACGTTGTCACACGGACACACACTGACATGGCTAGACCACTCTAGGGAGCGGCTAAAGCTTCTGTCCCATCGGGACCCTGGAGAAGTCATTCTCTGGGCTCGCTTATCGGCCTACGGAGCAAACGGGGATGATGCTGGTTAACAAGCCATGACAGTAGAGCATCTTTGCCCCTGAGTCATGTGAGCTCCACGCCTAAAAATGCCAGGCGCGCTGCTCCGGGAATGGGTCTGGGCGAGATTGTGAACCCCTCTCCGGAGAGCCTCAAGCGTTCGCATGTCCTCAGCCGTGTGGAATGGCACAGGTACCGTCCCGGCCTAAAGCACGGCTGCAGAGTCAGTGAGAGGCATTCGTTTCATTATCTGGGGAATCCATCTCAACGAGACAAAGCATCTTTCTGGTCGTTGGCCTCTGTCGCCACATCACAAGAACGCGGGTCGGCGCATGTTTGGAGAGTGTCCCTGAGGGGGTTGGACATGAAACACAAGCCACCTGGCACACACGATATGTACTTGAGAGCGGGGGACACCGCGGCAAGGTGGCAAGTCATCCGTCAGAGCCGGTGGTGTCACCAGGGGTGCTGAGCACATACGTGCACGACTCCGCAGGGAGTGCTCCAGGGCCGAGAGCAACCTGATGACACGGGGTTATCTAACGACAACGATTCTCCCTGGCAAGAAGGGGCTGGCCGGCTTGAAAGGGAGAATTGTCACAGCTGGAAGAGGAGATGTGACTGGCTTTTAGTGTATGATGTCACAAGTCAGCAATAAGAGAGGAGGAGAAAAAGGCAGGAGGTGGCACGAGCAAGGGACTGGAGGAATGAGAACGAGGAATGGGCTGGGAAAGAGCTGGTGCCTGGTGTTCGTACACACCCTTACGTGCTGTAGTCGACTCTGCTGCTGTCCCCCCACCTCCTCGCCCTCACCGCTGGTGCACACCCCAGACTTCCAACTGCCTGCACCTGAGTTTCTTCCTCGTGCTGCTAGAAGCCACTTGGCCACCCGAGTGGCAGGCTTGAGGTGGAACCCAATCGACACCTCCCGTTGCAGAGAGGAGGTGGTGGAAAAATACCCCAGCTCTCTCCCCGCTCCGGCGGGAAATTCTGAGGCAAGAACCAAACACTGGCTTCCAGACTTCACCCAGCAGGAGTGAGCTCTGGTCACACACACAGTGACACTCGCCTGGTGACATTTGACCGGCTGCCTCCCCTCCTCCCTGCCTCATCTGCACATTTTCTGCCAGGGCCCCCTCCACCCCACATAAGCTACAGACAAGCAAACACTTGTCTCCGGTTTAGGAACAACATGTAGAGAAATGACAGATGCTATGATTCATGGTGGTCCACATATGATTTTGCTTTTGTAAAATTGGGGTGCTAGAGTTCCCCTTCTTTTAGTATTCTGGGTGCATACTGTATGTTTTTATTACACAAGATTAAAAACTTTACAAATACACGGTCGTGCTAACCCCCGGTTATAAACAACGGGGAGTGGTCGTTAAGACTAGATGCGCCATCGTCACCGTCACCACCATCGCCACCCAGGATCTCGCTCCCAAGTCAAATCCATAAACAAAGAAGACCCCCTTAAAATTGCAACCTGAGCCAAGTTTCTTTCTTTTTTTTCTTTTTTGCTTAGACACTTTGAAGACGTCCTCAGTATCTAGATTACAAGTCAACAGTGCTTGGAATGGCAGGTCTGGGGCTTTGTCTCCCTAAGCCCCACTCTGCCCTGAAACCACAGTTTGGGGGCCACTTTTCCCTGCCCAATCCCCCCAGGGTAACGGAGCACCCTCCATTCAGCCTCTCCTGCCCTGCAGGACACACCGAGGCCAGCTGCATGTGTCCCCCTCTGCTTCCCATTTCACAGCCCTGAGAGGAACTCAGCAGCTGCTGCAGCGAGAAGCTTCTCTGCCCGGAAGAGCAGACGATCCCTGTCTTCCCGAAGAAGAAGGCAAGTGGAGAAGACTCAGCCCTCTCTCCCTCTTTAGAGCAGTGCTTCTCAATCAGGAGTAAACTTGTCCTCGAGGGGACATGTGACAGTGTCTGCAGACCTTTTTGGGTCGTCACAACCGAGGTGGTGAGCGCTACTGGAATCTAATGGGTGGCAGCCAGGGACACTGCTAAACAGTGCACAGGATAGCCCCCGCCACAAAGAACACCCCGGACCAGAGCGTCCCCAGCTCCCTGGGTGAGGAACCTGCTGTAGAGAGATGAGCTGTCCCCCTGGTTCCCCTTCTGGAGGCAGAGGGAGAGAGACCATAGAGAGCCAGGGCCACTCTCATGAGTCTCGGCTGCAAAGAATCAAGAGGAAAACCCATGGAACAGCCCGGGCAGCACTTACGACGCAGGAGCACTTGGTGCACTTGTTCCCCTCCGGCTGGAAGTCCTCGCCTTCTCGGTACTGCACGCCCTCGAACACGCAGCCTGGAAGGCAAGGCGGAGTTGACAGTTAGGGCAGCGGTCCCCGTTCAGCTGGACACTACTCGTCTATCCACCGCTCATCCATCTCCCACCTCCACCTCCACCTCCCCCTAGCACTGTGTCCTCTTTAAGCAGAGGATGAGACTGCTCCATGGTTAGGGGGAAAAAAAGTACAGAGACTGACATGGGCCCAGAAGCCCAAGATGCTAGAAGGCACGGAAGAAGTTGGAAGCCGGGTCAGCCCAGGGGGCAGCAGAGCACGATGCTGAACGCTGCAGAGTCGGAGGAGCTCACGTACATGGCCATCTGGACCATGGCCGGGGAACCCAAAGCCCAGAGAGCTTGAGGAGGCCACCAAAGAAGGCCCAGGGGCAGATGTCAATGATAAGCTAAAGAACAGATGACACAGAAAGCTGCCACCAGGGGAACACCCGGGAATTGTCCCATCTCTACCAGGTCCTCTGTATTCCTGGTTTCATGCCATCTGCTCAGTCAACCTACAAGGGAAGGATTCTTGTCACTGTCCCCATCAGTGAGGAAGACCTGGTTGGCAGGTGGCAGAGCTGGAATTTGAACTCAGCTCTGACCCTTCGACCACACTGTGCAGAGGGTCAGGCCCCAAAGCAAGAAGAGGCAGAGGCAGTTTAAGTCCCACCCTATGTGTCGTTAAAGGGGCTGAGGCCTCCACCATGTTTGGCTAGAAATAGGACCAGAAGCCCAAGAGCTGTCACCTATTCCAAAAGATGCTCAGGACACCGTTGCATTCTTAACAGATCTCACTCATGACCTGAAGCACAGGCTGGCCACTAATCGCGTGTCACACAGACTGTCAGCTCATGGCCAACCCTCTCTCCTCAAGCCTGTCCTCACGAGGTGCACTGCCAGAACAGTGAGGTCACCTTCCACACAGTAGACAATGCTGGAAGCGATACTACCCATGGCCGAAACTCAGCACAGGGGGCTGTTGCAAACGACTGACTCATGCCCCTGGGAGCAAGCGTTCAGGGCCCGCCAACTGAAGTCATGGACAGAACCCACCAAACTCCTGAAGCAGCTGGTTCCTGACAAAGAGGAACCGGGATGGCCCAGAATCACCGCATCTGGCTGCTGGACCTGTTCGTTTTAAAGCCACATACGGAGCCCTTTGTTCAACTGAAAAGTCAGATGCTACCGAGTCTGAAGCTGAATAGCGAGTGAAACTGGTTTTAAAGCCCCTTGGATACCCATACCTGTGCCATCACCCACCTCCTTCCCATCGATGCGGGAAGACCTGCTTAGCTTGGGGTCCTATCTCAGAGCTGCTAACAATGGCAGGTGCCCGGTCACCGCTTTGCGAAGGACACTGCCAACAAAGGGTCTTCGATTCTTTCATAGAAGCTTGCACCACTGGTTCTGTCATACGGACTGCCAGACCACAAACTACACTTGACAACTGAAACATGGAGTTTTAAATGAAAATCCTATGCAAACTGTTCCTATCACAGCTCATCAACTGTGAGCAAAGAGTCAAATGCAAGGAAGGGGCAGACGACTAAGAATGCCTGAAAGCTGTCTCAGGGAGAAGCTGGCCACAGACTGTACCTGTTTGTCATTATGTGGAATAGCATTCCATGATCAACGACAGATGCCAGTCCTCCTGAACTACCAAGGAGAATGCCCCAAGCCTTCCCTGGATGTTCCTATATAGACATGGCTGAGGCCTCCCTCTAAGACAAAAGGGAAAGCATTCTGATTTGCATCCCAAAGGCTGGCCTTTGAAATTAAGAAGAGGGGGCAAAGTTGATTCTTGATCCCATAACGAAGGGCACAGAGCCTGCCCAGGTGTCAGGGGCCTTGTGTAGCACAGGCATGCTAACTGTTAAAGATTTGCCTCCCAGGGCATGTGGAACCAAGCAGAACAGCTCTCACGGTGTATGGGGTGGTGGGAAAGAGGACAATATGGTGGCCCAGAGAGAGAAGAAACCACTCTCAACCACACCTTTGGCCTTTCCTCACTCGCAGGCCTCAGGCAAGTACTTATTCTCACTGGTCTAATTCCTTCCTCATGAACTGCGGACAGGACTTCCTCCCTCACTGGAAGGTCATGAGCACTTAACACTGTAGTGTGTGCAGTCATGGAGTCTGGCCTTTCCTCCCTGGGAACTCAACCAGAAAGCAAAGTGGAAGACCCAGATGCTCATTATGGTAACTTCGGCTGCTGTTTGTGCACCCACACTCTCAAAGGCCGCCTAAAAATATGACAGCCCTGACTGGGGAGGAATGCTATCTACACTGAGCTGATTCTCTATCAACAAAGCCACAGTCTACTACTCAACACAACAAAATTCATATTTAAGAGCTATGATCGCTTTTAAATTTAGATTTTATAAAATCTTTGCTCTGTTATCAATCTCAAGCTTGGCTCTGCACAGGAATTATCTGAGAGGCTGAAGTCCCACTCTCGGAAATTCTGATGGAACTGGTCCAGGTACAGCCTAGGCATCAAGATTTATTTCTTAATGCTTCCTGGTGGTTTTAGTACTGATCTAACTTCATAGAGATCTTTTAGGCATTTAAGCGTATGGCTACATGATACGAAGCATATTTAATGCATTCACTAGAAAAAAGTACTCAAGCAAACCCTATTCGGTGCATACAAAATAAATGGATTAGGGAACAAATCATTTTACTTTCAACCAGTTTGGGGCCTTCATGGAAGCTCATGTAATAATGCTTCATAGAAATCTCACTGTGAAGAGGAAGTTTGGCTCAATAAAGACTGTCCGGGGATCTCAGGAAGGTTTGGAGTAGTGGAGAGTGACCCACTTTGTCATTCAAAGATGACAAATGTCTAGCCCAGAGGAGGGACTTGAGTCTAGGCACATTTCAGGATGTGGAGGGGAGTGGCTGGTGCCTGCGGAGGCGGGAGGAGCTCATCTTTGCAGAGCGCCCCACCACGTTGCCTCAGCCGTGTGCCAGAAGGTCTGCAGAAGAGAGGGCCCTTTGGAGGTTAACCTCAAAAGCAAAGAATAGTTGTGAGCATCACCTCCAAAGCACTCAGAGATAAATCCAAAATGCACAGAACATCTGTCTAAGAGTATGCACCAGGGGCTTAAAGGATCAGGAAAAAAATCTCTCACCTCAAAATCCCCGGGCTCTACCAACAGGCAAGAAAAGATGCAGGAGGCCTGAACATCCTGTTTGGAAAAGTTAAGAGGAGACACTCGAGCCACTGGGAAGAAAGGGCCCTTCGCTGTCATCTGGGCAGCGGGCCCTCTTAAAAGACAGTGGGTTTCTTCACCACACTGGAAATTGAGACGAGCAGAACCCTAGGCTAAATTCACTTACAGACATAGCCCTCCATTTTCAGAAAACATCTGGTCACCTCATCACCAAGGCAAGCTCTGGCCAAGGGACTGCAACGTGCAGCAGTAAAAAGACGATTCTGGTAGCAAAGGAAAGCCACAGCCCTCCCTTCCAAAATAAGCGTTACCTGTGGCCCCGTGGAGCGGAAAGCAGGCCTCCTGAGCCTGGAGCATCCTCCTGCCAAGACCTACAGCACGGCGCATTCATCCTGGGCTCGCCAGAGTCCCACCGGATGTGTCTATGCAAAGAGGTTCGTTCTCTAAACCCATTAGGTACGCAGATGTAAAGTGAGAAAGAATCCAGTCAGGAAAAGGGACAATCATGCAGTCTTGAGAGATCTGAGAGGTTCCAGCGGTTCTGTGCTGTTCCCCTTCCTGAGAACGTTACCTGGACAGGTGGGGCAGCACGTTCCCAGGTGCCTGGAAGGGTTTTTACAATGAACAACACACCGCACCTCAGACTCCGTGATGACGCCTTCCTGAAAAACAGAAGCCCACAAGCAAAGTCAGCCTGGATTCCCACTGAGGAGTTATTCAATTGGGGAAAGTGACCAAGATCACAGGAGAAAAGTCTGAACACAAACTGTGCAAAGCAAGGGTCAGTGGCAGGTCCAGAGGTTCGTGGCACAAATGAGTTCAGATCTCCCCAGCTCGCCCCCTCTACACTTCCTAGTACAGAATGCAAATCTTGTTATCCATTCTCTCCCCTGCCTTTCGTCTTTCTCTTTGGCCCTTACGTACTTACTTACTAACTTTTAACAATACTATTTTATTTATACTCATGTATGAAAAATAAAGTGGCTGTACTATCATGTTTACAAACCTACCAACGTGGAAAACAGAGTTTGATAATGAATCGCAGCTGAATTTTATAAAGAACACACGAACATCAAAACATTGATTGGTTTTAGAGAGCAGAGTGGAGGGAAAAACCATTAATTACCATTTTCATTTTCATTAAAGAGCAGCGCCCACTGAGAAGAATGAAATCAATTAGGAATGTTCGTCTATACCGCAGATAATATAAAAGTGAGTAGTTGTGCTGCTTTTATGACTTTTACTTCTATTTTATCTTCTTCACACTCGGTGATCTATGTCACATTGGGAAAGAGAAAAACAACTGCCCAAATACCATAAACACAAGATAAAAAAGGACCTGTGCTTTAGTTATGTAACTGAAGCATTGCAAAAAGCTATGGCTCAGTATCAATTTCCCTTTCGTATCTGCACCCCAGATGGGGGATTCAGGTTAGTTCCCAGCATGAATTTCCTGTCCATTATCTTCAGATTGTCCTTTTCCAATAAAAAAACTAACAGCGGAAAATAAAGGTAAATTTTCACCATCAGAAAACCTTTCGTAGGAGGATAGAAGAAAGAAGTTAGAATCCAACTCAACTGGAAATCAACCAGGTCATTAGACTGGCTGTCACCTGTCTGGTACCTAGTTGAAACCAGTCCATGCAGGCTCCACCAGAAAGTGGTTTTAATGACAGTCTCCTCATTTCTTGCAACCACCCTATGAGGCAGTACTATCCTCATTTCATGGGGGATGGAAGTGAGGTCCAGAGTGGCTAAGTAGCATTCTATGGGTGGCAGAACCCATGTTTTACTTTCTACACTACACTCTCTCCCCTGTTACTGAATCTAGGTCCTATGAAGATGAGAGTTTGGAGAAAGGGGTTGTAACTGTGTCATTCCGCAGAGAAGCATCTCAAATGAAGACTTCTTTGATGGGGGTCAATAAACAACCATTTCCTTCATTCACAGATGAGGTCTCCTTCCCCAAAGAAGGAAGAAAGTTAGCAGGAGTGGGAAGGAGCCAATGGAGCCAAGGAGAAGGTCTTTCTAACAAACTCAACAGAGGTTTGCCCTTATGGCTACTGATTGAAATGATATTTTTAAATTATCTAGAGGGACTTAGGAAGAGTTTTGGGAAAAGAGGAAAATTAAAAGCAAAGTTCATCTTAGGTAGGTAAGATTTCCTTTCTGTGCTCTGTTCTGCGGTTCAGCACTTCCTGACGCCCAGGGCTGCTGGTCTTTAAAATCTCTTCCAATAATAATTTGGTATTCTGCACCATACTCTCTGAGCCATGCCACGTGGCTAGTGACTCAGATGATAGGTGGCAGGAATTTCAGTGTCAACAATTGGTGATGCCTTAATGTATTATTCCCTCCCAGGTAATCATTTTCATTTAATTTAAACAAAGTCTTCATCCAGAGACAGGAAAATGCCCCACTGGTCCAGACACCTTGAGGATCTCCAAGTCCCCCATCTGCTGCATAAATATGTTACATTACACTCCAAAAGGCATGCAGTGTCTCATTCAGAAAACAGTGTAGGGGAACAAAGTGATGGTTGCTGGATAGGAGGGGGATGGGCAAGTGGGTGGAAAAGTGAAGGGACTAGGAAGTACAAATTGGTAGTTAGAAAAAGGGGGATGTAAAGTACAGCATAGAGAACATAGTCTGGAGTATTGTAATTACTATGCATAGTGCCAGGTGGGTATTAGACTAATTGGGGGGATCACTTTGTAAATTATATAAATGTCTAACTCCCATGCTGTATCCATGAAACTCATATAAAAAAATATTGAATGTCAACTGTAACTGAAAATAAGTAAATTTTTTAAAAAGTTAAAACAATCAATCAATCAATCAAGACTGTGTGACTACAGCTTTCAGAGCGCCTCTATCAAAGAATGGAAATTTCATTGATTAAGAAGCAGGGCAGAGGTGGGGCAGTGGGAATTTTAGAATGAATGTGGGCTTTTGATGTTATTTAAAACTCACTGTTCTGGTCTCTTTCTTCCATGAAGCTGACTGAGTCTATAACCTGGTGTGAAAATTCAACAAATATTTATGGATTCAATTACTCTATTATTTATATCTATTTTATCTATTACCTATTTTCACAAATAATTTAGATTTACTACATAAATAAGCTGAATATTGAACTGAATAAATAACTGAAGATCTTATGAGTGAACACGCCCACTGCAGACATATAATAAACACGAAAACATGAAATTCAGATTTTGATAAACTAAATATCAATATACTTGAGGTGAGATCAGAGAGAAATATACATTATTATACTAAATTTTCTTTCTCCTTTTAGTGCAAAAGCACATCTTTGGACAGTGAAACGGGGCTAGGGGTAAAATGATTTAACAGCATCTTCTGTATAGAGAAGAATTTTTAAATGATTTCAAAATTAAATAAGCATTTTAAGAGCATTTTTTTCAGAAATAAAAATAGGAGTTTGAAATTTTAGAGTCTTTATTTTCCATTTAGTTTAGCTCATGTGTTTAAGGTTTAAAGAATCTGTGCCACGTGGAAGCGATGACCTTTCAGAGCCCGGCACCCACCACAGTAGGCTCCGTGGGAGCTGAACTGGTGGGTTTTTAATTTTTCAGGCCGTAATCATTGAGGTTAAAGTGTCCTAATTGCTTTGATTGAGGATAGTGCACAGATTGGCTCCAGTTCAAACTGTGTCCAAACCAAAGAAGGAAAACATATATCCTCTAACAATACCTCTTTCTGCTAACAGGAATTTGTGCTTTGCCGAAAGTTGACTCACAGGAAGACATGAATTCTCCCCAAGGACATATGCATCTTCGCAGAGTTTTTCCAGGCTCAATTTAACAGGGGTGAACGTTTCCACTGTGCGTTTGGAAGCAGGTCCTATACAGTATCTGCCCTGTGCCCACCTCGTTACGGTGAACATCGCAGTAAACACATACAAGGTTACCAGGTTTTGCATTCATTTTCTTTTTTGCATTCTGTTTTGTCCTGTGTTGTCTGAACGAAACTCCTAAGGAAGACCTCCCAGATTCCTTTTCGCTGGAGAGTGAAACAGTTGGACTTTACCTGGCACTGGCGTAGGACACAGGGTTCTGCAGCGCTGTGCCATTTGAAGGAGCTGTTGTAGGTATGTCCTTCGTAGGAGCAACCTAGACAGGAAACACAGAAGCAGAAAGACAGGCCAGGGATGAATGTGGGTTTCCTTCATCTTCGGAGCAAAGCAGTTACATCTTCTAAGCCAGGACTAGGGATCACAGGAAGCATCACACTCCTTGGCTATCTTCCCCAAAACACAACTCAGCTTTTTAAATATCCACTCGACTTTCACTTATGTTAATTCTTTGTCTACTGTGAAGATTAACTTCACAGACTATATTTTCAAATGAAAAGCCATGGATTGATGAGCTATCTTGGCCAAAATGCATAATCCCATGACTTTATTTATGCCGAGTGAAGTATAAGGCGGACCAGGACTAAAAACCCTGTGGAGAAAGGGGATTTTACATAAGACTAAATGAACTCAAATGCTGAAGGTCAAGAGGGAAGTTTAAAACGTGGTAGGAAATAAAAGCAGAAAATTTAAATAATGGAAATAATTGCAAAATCCTGTGCCTGTCTAAGACTACGCTCGACAAACCTCTGTCTTCACCAGATGAACTCTTCCAAGTCTGGCCTCTCAACACTCAGAGCTACGACTTCACATTTCACTTTTAGGTTGTGAACTAGATTAAGGAAATCTGAAACCACTGATGTATGGATTCTCACATGTTAATTCACTAGCCAAGACAGAAGTCATAATCAACCATTGGAAAAAGCAGAAGTCAAAGGCCAGAGACCCTGAAAAGAGGCAATGAGCCAGTTAGCTTAAGTCCCTGCAGAAAGAGCCAAAGATATAACAGTGGTGATCACAGCCTCGATCTTGATTTAGTTGATTCGAATAGCACCCTCCACCCTGTGTGTCACGCTTCTGGGGAAGATGCACCTGGCTATGGCTCTAGTCACTGAGTAGTAGGTTATTAGGTGCCAACCAGGCAACGTAGAGCAGGAACACACACATGGGATGATTCAGAGGTACCCGGGCCTGGCTGCCTGTACCAACGGTTGACTTCTGGTGAGCTGATCAACCTCAATTTACATCAGTTTCTCTTGTCCGAGAAACAGAGAGGAGACTTGCCTCCTTCCCTAAATTCTTTTAGATACTGCTATGGTAATAACTTTAAAAAAATGCTCTTAATACATATAAACAGAATAATGGAAGACTTAAGAAAATGTCAATAGACATTTTCGTAAACTTGGAACCACGATGTGAGTTCGCAGAGAGTTATGAATGACTGAAAAGATCTCGGCAGCACTCCTCTCTCGAGCTCCCACAAATCAAATTACTAAAGTGCACAGCTGATTGGAAACATATTAGGGAAATGCTTTCACTATATATTTTTTAATTTCCTTTGCATGAAGTGTTACGGCGATAAAATGTTCAACCACGGGAACCCCTCGCACATTACAAATACTTAGGCCAAACCAAGAATGAATACAGTGAATTTTCAACAATGAAAACCAATATAAAACAATTTGGGCAAGCATAAATCTTACCGAACAAACACGCTTACAATAGGCGTGCCATGTGCATGTCTGATCCGCTAACACAGACTCACTCGGGTAATAAATAACTTGTTCCGAGAGATGGAGGCGGGGAAATCAGAGGACCAAATCCAATTCATGTGAAGTCCAAGTAAATACGAAACTCCTGCCAAGCCTGCCAGTGCAGTTTCCAAATATGTTATATATTTTCATCCTCTGGATTAAAAAAAAAAACTACAAAAGGGTGATTTTACACTGCTAATAGGGCAGGCAAAGCTCTTGCCTTTTTCCTGTGGAGGAGGAAGCGCACCACTCAACCAATACAGGCCATGAAAGGGCTGCGGGCCCAGACACAGGTCACAACAATGCCAGGTCACGTGCACGTGGCTCCCAAGAGTACGACAGGCCTCTCTGAATTATTTCCCTCAATATGGGATAAAAGGTACTGGAACAAGTGGTCCTCAGTGCAGGGAACCCAGCAAGGTTTTTGGCTTCAAATAACTATCAGTTGGAAGTCTGGCTCCTCCACCCGATTTCAACATGTAAAGACCAAGGTCAAGTTGTAGAGCGCTTCTTTGCTTGACTGCTCGCATTTACACATCAGTCTACCACACCTGAGTCCCTACAACAAATTTTCCCAAATGTTGGAGGAGTCCGAATGACAGAAGAGACTCAAAAACATCTGTAATAATCTCGTTAGCGAGTATAAGCCATCCCTTTTCCTTCTTTGTCTACCCTCGTCAGCATCAGCTAGTTATGGAGACTCCTACCAAGTGTTATAGGAGATTTTATATGTAAAGGGATTCTAGGGAATTACATCATTTAAAAAAGGACATGTTGACTGATCCTTGGGTTCATGTTCTAAGATAAACACATTATCTTAATGCAAGACACGAACACGAGCCACGTAAAGACACATATACATACAATTAAAAAGAACCTCACGTGAGGTCTAGATTTACTTCTCATTTTCTATAAAGCAAATTTCTTTATAATACATTTATTGGCCACCAACCTTGTGCTGCTAAAATGGCAGACAGGCAATATCCTGCCCGCCCCTTTTTTTATTTAATCTTTTTCCTATTTAGAAAAAAAAAAAAAGTGCAGCTCACTGCCAGCATCAACATCACATGTAGGAACTCTACGTATTCTAGGATTTGACATTTTCAGCAACCGAAAACTCCTATTTTTGTAAATGGAAATACCACTACTAAAATTGGATGCTGTAAATAGAATGATGTCATTTGTTTCCAAAGACTATTGATATGCTAGGGTGATATGAAAATAATAATAAAAGCAAGACTTTTTGTGGCAAATATCTTCGGGGTGCAGTCAGGACTGTGATTCACAAGTTATCTCAAGGTAAACGTCCCAGCTGCAAGCACTGCCAGCGAATATTCCTGAGACAAACGGGAAATGGGTTCAACTCCACAGGAAGAATATACTAAATATCTCTTACTGGCCAGGGTAGAAAGAGAGGCAAGGACATTTTTCCTATACGAGACAGTGTTTCTCAAACTACCTCTGGTGAAAGAGTTTGTTCTGTCTTTGTTCTTCCAATTCAGTGCAGACTGACAGTTTTATAGACTATAATAAAAATGAATTGCGAGAAAAATGAAATTTAAAAGACTAGGACAAACTGTAAGCTTAAATTTTTTTATTATTATGTATAAGTGGAATAGAATCACTCTGTTGAATTATAGGAAACATTTCTAATTGCTTACTCTCCATTTCTGTACGTAATTCATCATGAACCAGCCTTGCAGTCGATGGGTTACTGGTGACCCGCAGAGAATACCTTGGGTCATGCTGCATCGGAGGATATGTTGTGGGGTCAGGACCCACCCCCAAAAATAATCAAAATAATTCAATTTTAAATGTTTAGAAATAGAAGCAAACTTTCAGATAATACAGATTATTATCTCCTTCATTTCACAGATGAAAAAATTTGCATGGAAAAACTAAAGCGGCTTGCTCAGACTCAGAAGACACTGGGTCTGATACTAATCCTAGAATCCAGCTCCCTCTTGGACTCTGTATTTTCACGTCCAGGTCCAAACTAGCAGTATTATCTGGGCAATCTCTAATTCGCAATATTCTCTGTATCGAAGACGTAAAAGCCCAGGAGAAAAGTCAGTGCCAGCCTCAGAAAAGTGCATGATAGCAGATCCAGAAACTAAATAGAAGAATGGCTGAGTGGGGTTACGAAGGAATGGTTAAGCAACCAGTAAAGTAGCTTTTCCCTTTTCTTTAAATATTTTTAAATAAACTTTCTACAAAGGAATTTATAAACATTCATTAGTGCTCTTCTGGCGATAAAAAGCCTTTCAGATTCCACAAGCTTCCATCTAACCACCCATACTGCAGCAAGAGGAAGTGGTTATTTTCTGATAAAATCACCACACTCTATTCAAACCAACAGTCCTCAATCGAGGGCAGTTTTGCCATCTCTCATCCCCCACCTGGGGGACTTTGATATTTTCAGTTGTCACAACTGGGGGATAAAGGCGCCACAAACAACCAGTGGGTAGAGGCCAGGAGGCTGCTAAGCACTCTGCAGTTTACAACAAAGAATCAACTGGTTCTACCTGTCAGTCTTTCCAAGGTGGAGAAACCCTGATTTAACATCAGACATCGCCCCAAATAGATCCTCTTTACAGAACTGAAGAAATAAAAAATCAAGCCTAAACTAGCTATGCTTTTCTTTTATATGTATTTTGGCTTTTTTGACGTCAAACATTTCAGGGTGGAGAAGAATTTTAGACCAAATTTTTTTAAAACATACATACTCTTAGAGAAACTTGGCCTAATCAACTCGCCGACTCAAACCACGGGGCAATGGAAGTAGGAAAACCCCAAATAAACTGAATCCACAATTAAGCAATAAAACTCATTTTTCTTATTAGTTGTGAGCTTTTAAGTGGCCACATTATCCCAAGGGAGAGAATATCACACATTTTCATCGTTCTGTTGTTAAAATAGCTGCTAAACATCATCGGGACTATAAAAAATGGCATTGGCCTTCTAATGAGCCTTCGCTCCACCTACTTTCACCCTCTTAATCTTAAATCATTCATTCCTCAAATTAACATCAGCCCAAGAGCAGAGAACTGGATCTCATTACCACTGAACACTCAACCCCTGGCACCCAAGGGGCTCACAACTGGGCCCCAACCTACCTTTCCAGCTCTTTCCCTTCTTTCCTGGAACGCCATCTAAGTCCCAGGATTATATCCCTTTCCCTAATCATAATGAACTTGAATGCTTTTTAAAACAGGTACAAGTGCATCAATCAAAGCTATCGGCTTCCACCTCCAGCATCCCACAGAAATGTCACCCTCTCAGGCTGCAGCTGCCTACTAAGTGCCCAATCCAAGGACATTCAATCTTTACCTTATAGGACTTCTCTGTGGCACAGGGTGGCCATGCCTTCCTTCTTGCACCCAACCTCGTGCACCGCCTAGATGCTCTCTTTCAATTATCTTCTCACCCCTCACACCTGCCTCAACTAACTGCTGGCTATTCCTCACCTGGGCTCCCAAAACAGGTTTGCTGACTGTTTCTCCTAGAAAGGACAGAGGCCTTTTTCAAGAATCTCGCACAGTTCCTTTAAACCCACATCTTAGTACCTCGTTTGCACACCTGAACTACCAATGACTGATGGTCCTCAGCCTGGCTGAGGTATAGACTGGTACCTGTCCCTAACTTTTCTTCTCCAGACCTACTTACTGATCATTCTCCGGAATAGACGGTGGAAGAGGAATCTTACTGCAGCGAGGATTGAAAATCACTAACCTTTACTATAAAATTCAAACTTAGCATATACAGTTCTCAGGCGGCCTTGCCTCACTTAATCTCTTATCTGCTGCTCCCAAACTTCCCAAACCCCAGACATGCTGCACTTAGAATTCCCCACAGTATGGCCATCTCATCCTGTGGTTTTGCAAATGCTGGTCCATTCCTGAAAACCTCAGATCTTATCCATTCCCTCCATCTCCATCATCCCCACAATGACACACCAGTCGCCCAGGCTCTCCTTTGCCTAGCTAATTTTTCCTTCATTGTCATGGCCTCTGTGAGGCCATGTGTGCTCCCGTGCTCTTTGTCCCTGCACACTCAGCCTCTCAAATGTCCATTTCTAGGTCCCTTACAGTACTTTGTATGTAGCAGGTGCTTAATAAATATTTAATTTCGCTAGTAACATCCAGCACATACCAACATACAGCTATTCCTGGAAACCACAGAGAAAGAACATAAATAGGGCGGCATTTCCCGCACCTCCCCAATTCCCTTCTTCTCAGGTGGACCAGTTCAGTTCACGGTTCCACCTTCAAAGCTTTCTTGGACCAACTCAGATGTCCAAGTCTATCTCTTCTAACACCCACCCCCTTCCTCCATGGACCAAGTAGGCTGGGGTTGGCCACAATGAAAGAAAGTCCACGAATGCCCCAGCACCTACCAAACCTTAGAAATGAGAAGCATATTGATACCTTCTTGGCCCCTCGTCCTGTGCTGTTCAAGACAAATCTTAAGATAATTTTCAGGAGGGTGCCTTTTCTTTCCAAAATCCACTTTGGTCCCCCAAATTAGTGGCTTATTCTTGTCCTTTGTGGGGGCAGGGTTAGTGTGCAAATGGTCATATTTGCTTAAATGAAACCAAACTCGGGGTCTTTGAAGTCAGCTCATGCCACATGGACCAGGGACGCAGAGCAGACAGGTCTATCATTTTTTGCTGCTTCCGGGCCACCTGATAGGGCACCCCACCCCCTAGATTTGGTCAATAAGCCCCAAATTACCCCAGCCCAATACAATTTTTTTAATGAACCACTTTTCAGAGACTGTTCTCCAGAAACACATGGAAGTATAATCAAAGGGGATAAACATAAAATCTGACTAGCCATTCTAGGGCTTAACTCGTGTCTTTAGGAGTTCATTTAAAATAAGCTTTTATTACTCTTCAAGGCTATACCTGCCATGAATCCTGCAGGCAATTTTGCTTATTTCTGGCTAATGGGAACTTTACAGCCAAACCATTTCCTCCATCCCAAGAGAAAGAAGCAGACCCATGAACTGAGTTTTTTAAGAGAGAGGTGTGCCCCCTGCCATGACATTTTTTACAGCTTTTTGTTTTGTTTTGTTTTTCTATTAGGAATTAAATATGTGAATGAAATGAAATAATTGAGAATAGAAAAATACATGTTAAAAAGCTACTTTACTTAATTTTTATGGTTTTATGAATAAAATCCCAAATACACAGAACTACCACATGAATACAGACGACTCGCAAATTCAGCTCACCTCACCAATATAGAGGGACACAAAATCTCCATGCGACTTACTTGGATTTCAAATCTATGTGTTTACTGAAGACTGTAAAGTGATGAAATGGTGGCTTACAGAGCCAGTCTCATAACCTCATAGGATTAGAATACGTATGATATCTGGCTTTGATATTTAGATAATAATGCAGATCCTATGAGCCATAAATAATTTAGGATTCTATCCAATATTTCAAACTTTTAATATAATTAATACGGCAAAGGAAACGTGCCATGCATTAAGGAAGAAAAATACTTGCAGCAACTTTTTTACATGAGCCACATCACCTGTCGTTCCTGCATTTGATCTGTTCTTACCATAAACACTTCTAAATGTGGGAAAGCTTCTACCCCTGGGTTGAATCAGCACTGCAGCAGCCGTTCACCCCTCAGCACCCCATCGTCCAATAGCCAACACCCATTGCCTCTAGACAGGCAAAGGAGAAAAGGCAGAGTTGACCTCACACTGAACAAAAATGGAAAAGGAAGAAAAAATGGGAGAGACAATCCTACAAAGTCATAAGACTGGTTTTCTGTCGTGGGCAGGAAAACATCACTATTCCAAAAGATATTTTCACTAATATTACGTAAATAACCCTCTCAGGAGAAAGGGAAAAAAGAGAGAAAATGAAAATCTGCATAATTATTATAGGTGAGTGAGGCACTGTCCTTGGCATCGTCACATGTGACCTAGGTCCCTCTCATCAAACACACTCTGGACAGAAGAAATTTTTTTTTCCACAAACATGTTAACCCCTAGATTTTAAAATGAGGAAAGCAAGATGACAAAAGCTAAGTTACTTTGTCCAGGTCACATAGCCACTTTTTTTGTCCTACTCCAAAACCCACGTTTCATCCCTTCTCCGGGTCCTGCCAGGCACCTGGAAGCAGATCAGAAAGTGGGAGTTTCAAGACTAAAAATGAGTCCCCTGGGGAAGGGGATATGCTGCCTTGTAATGATACTATCACATCATGTTCTAGTGTTGTCTGAAAACCAATATGGCAAAGTAAAATGCAGGTCCTGTGGCCGAAGGGGCAAGACCTGGTTTTGTGGATTTATGTTGAAACTATTCTAAACACTTGTACCTTTGGCTACCCATCATGCTAGGTACAGGGCGTCTGACACTTGGAAGCAGCAAATAATAAGAGTTCAATAGATCAAATTCAAACATCTAAGGTTGGATCCATGCACTTTTTTTTTTTTCAAAACAGGAACATGTCTCACAGTTTGGAGTGCATGGTAGCAGCCTGAAAAGATAAAACTTGTTTGAAGACAGCGAAACAGCTGACAGCCTCATAGAATAAATTATGGTCACTACAGACAAAAACATCATAAACATGGTGGCTACAGACAAAACATCATGAAATGAACCCTCAGCTTCTCCACAGTAATTTCAAAGACATTAGTGAAAATCTTTTTGAGGAGCATAAAGAAGAAATGAGTTATGTACAACACACATATGAAATGCCATTTTGTGCGATTAATGTATTGTCTGGCACAATTTTTATACTTTGAGACGCGTATTACACAGATGTGGTCTTTATGGCTGATTTAGCAGAATGTTTTCAACTCATTGCAAAAAAAAAAAGTCAGAAATATTTTACCCTTTCTATGTTACTTTTTGCTATAACTATAGATTCACAGGAAGGTACAAAAAAAATACAGAGAGATTCCACACACCCTTCACCAGCCTCCCTGATGTTGACACCTTGCATCATTACTAAATCATAATGTCAAAATCAGGAAGCCGACATGAGTGAGTTCACAGAGCTTACTTCACATGCACTGGTTGCATGGATCAATAGCTTGTTCCTTTTCATTGCTAAGCAGTATTCCACAGCATGGATGTGTCACAGTTTGCTGAAGCATTCACCCATTAAGAGACATCTGCAGTGCTTCCGGTTTCTTTGCCTGTTATGATTAAAGCTGCTGTGAACATTTGTGTACAGGATTTTGAGTGAACACACGTTTTCATTCTGCTGAGTTAAATGCCCAAGAGTGCAAATGCTAGGTTATCTGGTAAGAATACGTAATGTTTAGTTTTGTAAAAAACTGCCATACTGATTTCCAGAGTGGCTGAAGCATTTGACATTTTCACCAGCAAGACCTGAGAGGTTTTCCACATCTTCACCAGCATTTGATGGTATCATACTTTAATATTCTATTCATTTTGATAAGTGAGTAGTGATAGCTCACTGTGGTCTTGATTTGCATTTGCTCAAATGGCTAAGGATGTTAAATATGTTTTCATGTGCCTTACTGCCATCCGCATTTAATATTTGTAAATATCTCTTCATACCTTTTTTTCCATTTTCTAATTAGATTTTATTGTTTTCAAGGCAAGGTCTTACATAAAGCAAAAAAAAATTTAATGAAGTCTAATTTATCCGTTTTTCCTTTTTATGTACAACACTTTTCTTTTAATACATATTTTATAGTTTTATGTTTCACATTTAAGTCGATTATCAATTTTTAGTTAATTTTTGTTTAATACTATAAGGTTTAGATCATATTTTTTTACTTACAAATATCTAATTTTTTTTGGATAAGTCTTATATTGAATTGCCTTGGCCCCTTTATCAAAAATCAGGTGGGCATATGTGTATTTCTGGGTTCTCCATTTTGTTCCATTGATCTATGTATCTGTCCCTCTGCTAAGACCACACTGTCTTTACTACTGTAACTCTAAATCTTGACATTGGGTAGGCTGACTCTTCCCACTTTTATTCTCGTTTTGCAAATTTGTTTTAGCTGCTCAAGGTCCTTTGCCTCTTTATATAAATTTTAGAATAAACTTGTCTATGTCGACAAAATACCCCTGGTGAGTATAGCCCTTTTTGTCCCATTTTTAAAATTACATATATGGGAAAATCAGACTTGATGCACACAGCATCCAGGAGCCTCTCCCACAGCAGCATGAAGCCTGACTGTGTTTACCAAGTTCATATTTTTAAGAAACATTTTGTCAAAGAGCAGTCCAAGAACGAGGGGCATTCTAGGGAGGTCTGTAAAAGTGGAGATTCCTACAGCCCATCTTTTTCCTCTAATCTGTCACCTCCTTTACCTGGGCTCTTATCTAGAAAGTTCGAGCTGGGCCTCATTTGCTTGGGATAGTCTTAGAACTGTGTGGCCAGCAGAAAGGGTGTCTGATTAAACAGCTCAGCATATCTGCAAGTCTTCTGGAAGGCTGTGTGCAGGCCCCCCGATCCCATGCCATGAAATCAGAGGGAGGTCTTTGTTACATTTGAAACATGGGCAGAGAAGGGCGCTGTGGAGAAAAATTCACCCTCTCCACAAACAGGATAAAATGAAAAAAGACCTTAACCTATGGGCAGAAGCTGTAGAAGAGATCACCCTATATCTGACAAGAAAAGCAGTCACCGACCGACAGGACCGCACCTGGAGAGGAGTGAGGAGAAATCTCCACCAATGGATGAGTCCTGCCTCGACCAACATGGAGCTGAAGGACAGGTGCTCATTGGGAGCTCTGTACCATCAGCCTCCTGAACATCCTGAACAAGAGGAACCATGGATTTCTGGATTTTACGTGTCCATAAAGGCTTATCTTTTAAAACTGTATGTCTTTGGTTAGTGATGCTTGTTAAAAAAGAAGAAAAACACCCAACACCGGACATAGAGTCAATGGTATGCCACTCATGTTTAATAACCGGCTCTACAAGAGAGAAAAGCCCGGATTTTGGAGAGTGTACCAATTTCCAAGGTATAAATCCTGCCATCATGTTCAATTTTGAGCTACTGACGAATCACGACACAGAGCTGGGGAGATATGTGCTCCAGCACACCACTGTATCTGGAACTATTTATTGTAACTTTAGAGGCTATTGGCTCTGTGAAATCTTTTCTCTTCCTAACATACCATGAACACTTGGCTAGAGTTTAGGATATTTTATTGGCATCAGGGGTCATGCCGTTTGTTCTATAGACCTAGATGACATATATAAGAAGACCAGTAGCCATATCTTTTCAGTTTGGACATTATATCTGGCTTTCCTCCTTCTAAACCTAGTATACACAAACCCATCACTTACCCAGAAGAACATTTATTCCAGTGGCTCCCAAGTCTGTTGAACATCAGAACCACCAGGGGCTAATTAAGAATATAGATGCCCAGTGGAAACAACCCAAATGTCCACTGATGAAAGAAGAAACAGAATATGGTGTACGTGTACAATGGAATATTACTCAGCCTTAAAAATGAATGGAGTCATGATACATGCTACAACGTGAATGAAACTCTTAGGCATTATGTTGGGTGAAATAAGCCTAACACGAAACAATAAATATTGAATGATTCAACTTATACTCGGCAAAGGTCAAGTCACTACAAGCGGCAGAGTAGGGAATTGATTCCACATTTAATTTCATGTCTGATGCCCTTGCACTTCATTCTTCAAACGACTGAAGGCTTTTATGATTATCCTCCAAGGCACAGAAGTCCCCCGTCTAGGTGCCTGAAAATAGTGCCCTGGCTTTCGCACTCAGCACCTCAATGTGGCCTTGCTTCTGGAGGCCTCAAGTTGTTACCCTTCTATTCACAGCCTCATCATGCTGGCCAGTCCCCAGACCACAGTCCCCAGAACCTAAAATATCAAAACCTCAAAGTGCATTTTTAAGTCTGATCGCTCTGCCTGTATGGCTCAAAGGTATGCCCAGACATTCCCAAGGAATTGGAAGGCTGCCTCACGTGTTAAACACCAGCTGGTGGATGCCCGAGCATGTCTGCAGATAAACATCTTGCGCCCTTTCGCCACCACACTACTGGAAACATAATTAGCTGGCTCTGGGGTAAATAAGCTCATCTGAGTGAAGGAGGCGCTCAAGTTCATGGACATACCAATGTACTTTGTTCACCTTCATTATCACATGAGTCCTGTTAAACATAAACCTCACTAGCAGAAGCATGCTAAGGCAAATAATGCACATTCACTCTCAAGATGAGATACTTCTCCAAAAGGGAACGAGAGCATGTGTTCTTAAAAAAAAAGAAAAAGTGCCAACTTCTGATGAGACTGAGATTATTCTCTGATCAAAGCCCAATAATTGCAGCATGATGATCATTTTTAAAATAATAAATAGGTGCATGTACCTTCATGCATCTTCATAAGCATATACAAGTCACACATACCTTCAATTTTGCAGTTGCCAAATCTTAAGCAGCAAATAAAAGACAACTTAGACAGCTGTGGGGGGCTAGTGTGTCAAATCATTTCTTTCCTGTAATTTCTGATGATGCACCCCAATTTTCCACTTGGAATACCTAGATTTGTTTTTCTCGGTTTGATCGCCTCAGTGACACAATGCCAATAGAAGCCTCGGAGGAGATCAAAATATTTGGATTCCAAGACATTTTGAGATGATAAGCTGCACTGTGATTTCATTCCCATAGTGAAATATAAAACAGCAAGGGAGACATCATCTTCGAGGGCAGAGTGGTTTACCCTACCTGGCAGGAAAGTTACAGGCAGTCATTTTTAAATTCTTTTAGAAGTATTAAAAGAATACTTTTAAGAACAGCTACAGAAAACTCAAAGCCAAATTAAAGGCGTTTTATATTACATTATAAAAGGAAGATAATCATATCAAAATGATGGTAACTAGAAAATGTGAAGTCCCCATTGTGTAATATTATGTGGTAACTTCACAAAATATAATGAAAGAGCTATTAAAAATTACCTTTAGGTTATTGCTATGACTGTTAGTACTGAAATATGCTGCAGCCACTGCCAGGTGAAAATACACTTAGGCCAAAGATTTTTTTTAACCTCTGTGGAATTTCAGTGAAGAAATAGTAAAGTATCAAGAGCTAGAACTGGTTTATAGACAGTCATTTTTCATTCCTTTTATCTCCTCTTATTCTCTCCCAACAATTCTCACTCAACAATTTGTTAGACCTTGCAAAGTTCCAAAAAGACCTTAAGATGTGTTAAGATGGCTCAATAGTAATAACTAGATACGCAGTTGACATCATGAGACACGTACTGAACTAGGAAGACTAGAACTTGGTCCCAATTTTCCTACCTTTCGCTTACTCCCCTTTTTTCACGAGCTCACATTTCCAGTAGTGTAACAACTACTGGGTGCCGAGCACAACGATCGCACTGAGGCTACAGTTTAGCGGGAGCTACAGAAATCTAAACGCTAAATCACAATTGTGCCAAGTGTTAAGGAGAGATCCTGAATTCTAGGGCAAGTAGCAGGGAGGCCGGGAAGTTATGTCTAAAGTGAGAAGTGAAGAGAGGGTAAGAGCTGACTAGATGACAGGGTAGAAAGCAGCCCAAGCAGAGGGAACAGTATGTGCAAAGCCCCGTGGCAGAAAGTGAGCACAGATTACTGGGAGACCTGGAGGGATCCAGAACAAGAATTAGCTAGAGGAGAAGCAGAAGTCAGACTTCGCAAGGCTCAGGGGCCACCTAACCAGGGTTGAAGGAATGGCCAAGAGGGTGCACTCGCTAGCACTTACTGTGTGCAGTGATCTGTAAGCTCTAGGCTCCAAGCTCCATAGAAGTTTCTCCCTGCCATGCATCCCCAGGCTGCCCTGAGTATGGTTGGGAGAATTCTAAAGTGGTCCTGAAGATGTCTACTCCCTGAGATACCCACCTTGTGTAATCCTCTGCCCCTGGGCATGAGCAAGGCCTATGAAAGTGATGGATGTCACTCCCACGGTTAGGTCATGTCACGTGACAAAGATGAAGAGATTTTGCAGGTGTAATTAAGATTCCTAATCAAATTGATTTATTAAAAAGGGGAATTATCCTGAGTAGATGTGACCTAAAAGGTAAGCCCTTAAAAAGGATCTAGAGGTCAAAAAGATGCTCTCCTGCTGGCCTTGAAGAAGCAAGCCACCCTACAGCCGCATGGGACTAAATTCTACTAACAACAACATGCCTGAGCTGAGAAGATGACCTTGAGCCTCAGTTGAGACCCAGCCCTGGCTGGCCTTTTCTGCAGCCTTGTGAGATCCAGCCAAGGCCAGGCCCAGAACCCTAACCCATGGAAACTGTCTAATAATACATGACTGTTATTTTAGGTCACTAAATTTGCCATAACTCATTATATACCGATACAAAGTAAATAGACTGGGCATCAGTAGCTGAAGGCAGCTCTGTGGGGCTGGTGGCCGCTGGAGAGGACACTCAGGTTCTATTACAGCTGCCAGGCCCAGGTCCGATTGCAGCACTTTGCATATAACTCAACAGGGAGACCAGGGCCACCAGCTTCCTCTGTCACAATAAGGGACCTTTTCAACTTGCCCACATTAGAAAAGTGAAAACGGATGTGCCCCAAGTCAGCAGCAAGTCTTGGAAATCAGATCTTCTAACTTAAAGGCAACCACAAACTCTCAGCTTAAACTGCTTTCCAAAATCCTACAGAATCTAAAAGGCAGAGGCCCCGAATAAGTAAACTGAGACACCTTTGACAGGGAAAATGGATTTCTGTTTGAAGTTTTCTTACTAGCTTTAGTAACAAAAACCGATTTTTTTAGAGTATGATGTTAATGTTCACAAAATCTTTTCAAACAAATAGGGTCCTTTTTATTCAAATGCCAAAATAGCCTGGTTTATATTATGGAGAACCAATCCATGAAATATAACATTGTCTACATCTTTTTTCAGTTAGAGATAAGGAAGGCAAAAAAGAAGCCCATCTAATTTTTTATTTTTTTTTTTTCTTGTCTTTAAAAACATATCAACAACCTCCTTTCAAAATCCTGGGACTGGGTAGATAAAATTAGTCATCTTGTTAAAGGTTAAAATAGTTATCAGCTAAAATATATGTGCAGGCATTCCGTTATCTAATAATTTTCACCAGGGAACACATCACAAATTCTCTTGAGCTCAAAGTCATGGTAAATATAAGGGTGGCACTGCAGTTGAATAGCCCTATAGTGGGAACATACTTTTCCAAGATGTTTTGACTGATAGGTCAGAGTCTCAGCATTAAAACAGTCAGAGGAAAGCTAGGCGAGACTCCTAAGTGGTTGGGACACACGCGATACGCAAAGGCTGGCTCAGGAAGGATCCTCAAAAATCTGGAAAATGGTCTCCAGGAAAAGTTGCAAAATAAATATGGTCAAGAGTGGCTGGAGGCCTTGCTGTTACAATTAATGCTTCTGTATACTTTTAATTGTCTGGATGCATTGTCCATTAAAAATATTTCATGAAACCAGGCACACATAATACAAAAAACTACAGCTCATCTCCCTGGGACAGCACTGCAGTACGAACAGTCCTGGATATCAGAGAGGAAATGAAAATTAAGTTGGGAGGTTTCCCCAAAAATGTCAGTTAGTAAGAAAGGCTACTAACTCAGCCTCCCAAGCCAGATGTTGTCTTCATCACCTCCACAAAGCTTCGCTGCCCACATATGTCCTTTGAAACTGCTGGTCTCCCAGGCTATGAGAGTCCATGGAGGGAGAAGGGATGCAGCAGACGAGGCTCACGCAGGCAGACCTGAAGCCAGGGCCTCTCTCACTCCTCTGTCTCCTGAGCTCTCCTAACTCTCCAGGTCTCTCCTCCCTCCTTCTGATCTCACAGGCTGGTGATGGCAGGACGGAGAATGAGCCTTCGGAATCTGAGTCCCACCACTTCCCCCTACTGTGTGATCTTGAAAAACATCACTTTACCTCCCTAAGCGTCTGTGTTTCCCCACCCGTGGAATCAGAATAACAGCTTCCACCACTTTAGGGCCGAATACAACAATACCTATGGACACCTAAAGATGGGGGCTTGTCTATTTCAAAATAGTCTCTGAATCTAGCTCACAGCGTGGTTCAGATGACGGAGAGAGCATTAACCTGAGGGCAGGCCGCTCCTTTATTGGGATGTGAAACCCGGGGCGAACTGCTTCCAGGACCTCATATATGATGACTACCAGTGAATTTGGCTGTGACTAAAAGAAAGGAAAACAGAAGTTGAGGAAAGAGTCACTCTTTTGTGTGGGCAGCAGATGAGGCATGGTTATAATCGCCAAAAGAAGCTGGTTAAAAACAAACAGATTGACACACACGTGGCTAACTCAGCCTTTCCATCTTAAAACATTTAAACAATAAGACAATTTGCTCTATCAACAAGCATGTGATTGGGGTTTTTTTTTTTTAACATTTGTTTTCTAATGCTCAGTCCTCTCTATATGGTAAGTATGTAAGAGCTGACCTACCTCCTTCTCCCCGCCATCCTCCTTCGAAACAGCCACACAGCAATATTTTGAATGGCATGGTGTCTTCCAGGTCATTCTCAAGGCAACACTGAGAGGAAGCCCCTTATTTCATGACCTTGAACTGCATGAAAGGCAAGCTACAATTCATAGTGCTCAACTTTTTACCATTATTCAGAGTTCCCTTTACTTTGGCCAGTATTTGGCCTATATACATAAGCCCAAATCCTCCATGCATGTTGTACTCTCTGATTCTTATTTATCAGAACGTAGGATGGCTGTGCTGATTTGGGGAACCAGTGTAGAAATATTCATATTTTGCCTCTCTCCTTTCATTTTCTGAGACATCATAAGATATCTTTAAAATCAAATACAGAAGTGAAACTCTTTAAAATGCAACCCGCGGAATCACAGCCATTTGAAAAAACAAGATACAGCACAGAGAAATACAAAACAAGATTGTGGGAAAAGCCCACTTGACAAATGAAAGACTGTTTTCTTATATCTTTCATCATGGACAATTTATATCTCATGTTCTATACGAAGGAAGAGGTTGGAATTTGACCTGTGTTTGAAATACACCGTATTTGTTTGTGATCCACTAATAAGAAACATATTCAGATAACAAATACATTATTGTTCATGAAAGAACCCCAAATTAAAGGATGATTCTCAGTCCAAGTAAATACAGAAAAGCTGCCAAAACCGTCTGTTTGACTCTCAATGATCTCATTTGTTTTCATCAAAAGATATTGAGTTTTTTCAAACTAGATTAATCCTTTTACACAGTTGTTAGGTAGTTGGGTAAAAAATTGATAACCATTCTCAGCATAAAATAATCTGAGAAGTACACTAAAACAATTCCTTGAGATGAATTAGTTATAATTGACTAATTTAAAAAAAAAAAAAAAAAAAGAATATTCTGGCTTCATAAAAGTTAAGAACAATTGGTAATCAATGCCATCCCATAAATACCTGGTATGTGGATTAGCAAATGCTGTTGCATGTATGAATGAACGAATCATATGAGCAATCTGATTGAAGCAAACAACTGCACACACACACACACATACACACACGCCCCTTAAGAATCCTGTTGAAAATATGAGTTTTCATATTTCTGTCCCCAAGCAGATTTACTCTAGTGCTTCCTTTTCAAGATCAACGTCTCTTTCAGGGGAAAATAAGTAGACGTCGTGATAGGATTCTGTCGCCTTTTCATCTGACCAACCCCCAAACAATCAGCAACTCACAAGCAAAAACTTATTCCAGATTTGTGTGAATTCAATAGACCTGGAGGGAAGCCCAGGGTCCAGTATTTTAACAAGGTCCCTAGGTGATGGTGAGTGGCAGGCAGTGTGCATGCCTTTGTGTGCCCGGCCATTTCCACCGAGGAGCCTTCCCGGGCCGGGATCGCCCTTTTTGGATGTGATTAACTCCTCCCCCCACCCCCACCCCCGTTGAGGAAAATGTGATTAGGCACCGCTTACACACACACTAACACACACAGAGCAGATGAGCCACTGAACACAGATGAGATCACGAATGAGAAAAGCACGGCCCTGGACTACCTGGGTGAGCTTCCTCCTGCCATAGAAACCCAACGGGGACAGTGATGAATGGGGGCTGGAAACCCTGAGCCCAGGCAGCATCGGGACAGGCCGGGAAGCGAGACCTGGGCTACGGCCGAGAAGCTTCCCTTCCCAAACCCGTTTTTTAAGTTAATTGGGGTAACACTGGTTAATACAATTATATAATTTCCAGGTGTTCATTACAGTTTGACATCTGTATATTCTCTTGGGTGATTACCACCCAGAGTCCAGCTTCCTTCAGCTGCCATATATATTCAATCCCCTTTACCCACATCACCTTCCCCCAACTACCTTTATTTGACCCCCTTTACCCTGTCCTGTCTCTTTGTTCCCTCCTCCCCCACCTCTACCCTCTGGTAGCCACTAGGCCATTGTCCATGCTCCCGACACCCATTTGCACCCCAGCCAAGGGCTGAGCGAGGAGAAAGGCGAGAGAAAGAGAAACGAAAATGTCTGAATCCACAGCCAGACAAGAAGGCAGGCAGGACTCAAATCACCTTTGCACTGCTCGCAGCAGGCTCGCCTCTGCTTGACGGCCAGGGCGCAATCTCTCGACAGCACGGGGCATTTCTCTCTCTTACAGGTCACTTCTTTGTTCTAGGCAAAAAGAGACAAGAGACATTGGAAACAGACTCCACACGGAACCCCCAGGAACCCAGCACGTGGCTGAGGTTCCCCAGCCTCCTTCTCCGTGTCCTGCCTTCATCTTGGCAAGAAAACTCGTGACAGCAAATAGGACCTGGCTCCCTCTCCAGCACAGACGCGTCCATCCGGGATGACGGGACTTTCTGACAGCAGCAGCAGAGGGGAGGGGATGCAAACCCCCTTCTTCACCAGCCGACTTCTCCTAGATAATCCAACGCTGAGAGACAGGCTTTCTCCCACTCTGTTCTAAGGTTTCCTTTTAGTCCCTGCTACAGAAGCGAAAATATTTGTGTAAATCATATTTTACCCATTGGGCTACCTGGGCCAGGACTGCCTCGTGAGAACAAAAATATTTGCACACGGCGGTCCAGCAGTCCTTCACAGTGCAGCACAGGAAAACGCAGCCGCTGAAGCTCCAACTCAAGTCAGGACAGAGTCGAGGATTGAATCGGCCCAGTAAAGAAGAAAAATAACAAACCTAGTCCCCATGCCAAGCAGGGGCACAGTCGTAGGGTTTCGTCACTGTGAGGCCGCCGCATTGTACTAGCACGTGTGAGCCTCTGCCTCTTTTATCCTGAACGACGAGCTGTCGAACGGAC
Organism: Cynopterus sphinx; assembly: GCA_030015415.1. Taxonomy (NCBI): domain Eukaryota; kingdom Metazoa; phylum Chordata; class Mammalia; order Chiroptera; family Pteropodidae; genus Cynopterus; species Cynopterus sphinx. Next base: position 5,924,090 of record CM057391.1, read on the forward strand.
TCAGGGGAAGACCCCAACGGGATGGGCACGCCTGCTGGTACCTGGATGCCCACGAACCAAAGCTACGACATCACGAAACTCGAACAGGACATGGGCTTTGCCCGCTGGATGCTGGGCGCTGCGGCCTTCGTTCCTTTGCAGACCCTGGGAGGCCAGCATGGCCACCATGTCCTGTGAAGAAACGAGGAAACTGCTGCTCGCAGATGGTGTGTGACTTCGAGATGGTACAACGTGGCGATGGCAGAGCTGGAGGTCACGCAGAACTCACAGACGTGCGCGCCCAGGCCCTGCCGTCGGGTGAGGCTGGCTGCGGCCAGGTGGGAGGGGACAGGCTGGCCAGCCCTCCCACCGCGAGATGAACCCAGAACCCCCCGGGATTCATGCAGGGGAAATTCCTCCTCAGCTGTGACGGCGACCCTGGGAGATTCACAAGTGTCCCCAGTATGCGTCAGTGCAAGGGCAGCAAGAAGGAGCTCACCATTTCCGGTCCGGACCCCAGGAGAGAGGGCGCGTGTGCGTGCACGTGTGTGTGTGTTGGGAGCTGGGGGTCCAAGCCGAGCCCGTTCCAGCCCGGAAGCGGTTCTGAGATAACACACATCAGCTGGGAGCTGCCCCCCCATTCCCTAGGGGTTCCAGAGCCCCGTCAAGATGCTCCCAGGCCTCGTTCTCCCCTTTCCAACGGTCAGAGCCTCCGAGGGTTCCAGAACCCCACTGCCGCCAACTCACTGACTGCCACTGGGGCAGAGCGAGGGACGTGGGGCCTCGGGAGGCCAGGCCTCAGGCCTCGTCATCGCAACTGCGCTGCGTGCACATCGCCTGGTTCACTCACTGCCCTCGTGGCTCTGTGGGGCCACTGAAGCCGGGGAATAATGTCGCTCAAACTTTTCCACTGGGTGATGCACAGCAAAAGGGACCATCATTTCGAGTAAGGATCCCTGAGGCCAACGTGGGAACATACTGACGAGGCCATCGCAGGACCTGCCTGGCCACCCAGACCGAGGACATTGGGCCTCGGCTACTTTTCCCCGCCCCCACAGGGCTGGTGGTGTAGACCTGTCGGTTTTTCAGTAATAATGGTTCTTGGTGCATGGTCTTGGTGGTCGACCTGACTAACCCCATTCTCTTGTTTTCCCCCTTTGGGGTGTCTGTTATGTCAGGTCATTCCAGCGAGCGGGCAGGGCTGACACCCTCTGCGGTGCGGGGCCAGCGAGGCTGATGGGTTTGGGAGCTACCCACAGCTGATTCGTGGTCTGAACCCAGGTATCCCAGGTATGCTTGCCCTGTCTTCTTCCTAAGGACGGTGGCATCAAGATTCACTGTGGGTCATAGCCCTTCAACTGCTTTTCATAGTTTTTCCTGTATTACAAATGCAATACATGGTTTTATGGTCACAATAAACATTAAAGCTGCCTATTTTTTAAAATTAATAATACCTTCCTACTGCCACCAAAGCAATCAGGAACAGTGACCAGGTATATATGCCACTTGGCACTGCGAGGGGTGACTTCGCTTGTAAAGCGCAATTCCTGCAGCCATAGTGCGACACTGACACCCTCCACCCCAAGGCGGCTGCAGGGTGAACACCCTTCCCAGCAGAACATCTGTCACCGAGCCTTATGCAGACCTGGCCGCAGCCTAAGGAAGGCCCACCCCCCTCTCTGAAGGAAGGACCCTCAGACACAGGGAATTCACAGCTCCACGGGGAGTCGGAGAGTGGGTGTGAAGTCGCGTTTCGGGTTCTGATAAACAGAGAGACACACACTGTCCTAAATATAGGAGCTCTTTGCTAAATTAGAAACCCAGGAGCCAGTCAGGATCCACAACCCGATCCCGAGATGCATAATAAATACTTGTAATTACAGTCCGGCACGAAGTGATTCCAACCAGATGGCCTGCAGATTCACATCTGGAATTTTTTTTGGTGCACACACACAGGGAACAGCCCTAAACCTCAGCTGCAGGTTAGTGGGCTTCTTCCTCCCTTCTCATAGCACTTGGCATTCTTTTTCTATTCCAGCACAGGTCACGTTGGTATGGAGCTGCCACATCTGATCCTTTCCCTGGTGTCTGGTTGGCAGGGATATGGGGCGCGTGCTTAAGGTCCCAGGCCCTCAGAGAAAGGAAGGAAAACCACAGAGCATCACTGGTGAGAGGCTGATTCTTCCACCCACTTAATTGGGTCCAGCAGCTACAGAGTAAACTCAAGAGCAGGTTAATTAAGACCACTCACTCCGCTTTCCCTGGTTCTGCCAAGAGACAAAAACCCGGGTCTTCGAGCCAGCGGCTCTGGTGAGAGGTGGTACGCACACGGCCACGCCTTCAGGACTCCATCTCCCTGGGCCTCCTCACCCCCCACGTGCACCAAGTGTCCTCTGCTCCGACTCCAGGTCACACACGGCTCATTCGGTTCACTTTTGCATTCGGGGAACACTGTCTGATGCTGATGCCCACTTACTGTGTGTAGCAGGCTCTGCGCTAAGAATTTAATATGCACGATGTCACACACAAAAAGAAACTCCTCGTCATCTCCCTTTTACAGAGGAGGAACCAAGGCTGAGAAACGTGCCCAGGGTCACGCCAGAGGCAGACTTGGAATGCGGCACCGAGGTCTGTCTGACCCCAAATGGGCTTTGCTACCTCCCGGGCGTTCAGAACACAGACCAGAACCAAACGATGTCAGCCCCGGAGGCCCCAGGGCAGACTGGTGCCTTCCTGAGGGTCCCACAGTGTCCCCCGAGCTGTCTAATGAGCAGAATAACTCCAAGGAGCTGAGTCACCACCCACCAGGGAAGGTCTACAAAGTGGCTGTCTTCTGGTAAGAGGAAACTGCTCCATTTTAGATACCGACAGGTGTCTGTGCGAACCATGCCTCTGAGAGGCAGCCTGGCATCCTGAAGCAAATTTTTGGGGTTTGAGTCTCCCTAAACCTAAGCAACAGACACGTGTCCTGGAGGAAAACGTCAGGATGCTCTCAAACACCTCCCCGGCCAGGGTACACGAGGAACAAGCCTCGTCACATCTTTCATTCCCAGTCGCTGTCTCCTCGTGTGCAGCCCTTCCTAGGGGCACGCAGCCTGAGATTTACCTGTCGTCGGAGGCGTCTGTTCGCACGACTGTCTCCTTTCCCCAAGAGCAAATGCACCAAAACCCTCACTGTCGCCTCTGGAGACACAGGAAATGAAGTGCCAACATGCAAAAATGAAGGGGGGGGCACAGGGAGTGAAAAAAGAAAGACGTCGGCATGGCTGGCAGCAAAGCTCTCAGAGGCTGCGAGCCAAACCGCAGCTCCCGCCACGGCCAAGGGCAGGCCGAGCCGGGCGGGACGCGCCACTAGGTGGCAGCACGGCGTCCCCTGGCTCCCTGGGCCTTTGGAACTAACTGGCCCTGCGACCTGCAAGTGGCTCCTGGGATTGCCCCAGTGTCTGGTGTGGAGGGAAATGATGCCTCGGCTGATGTGGGGGAAGGAGGGGTGGGGGCTGGAGACAGAGAAGATAATAAATCATCTCTGTGAGCTTCTCCTGTTTGCTTTCCTCAGAGAAACCAGAACACACCCACACCCACCCACACACACACACACACACACACACACACACGCTTTTGAGATACTTTTGTTCTATGTCGGACCCATGTCTTGAAGATATTTTTTATTCTAAGATCCTTCCAGGACCCATCCTCTTATGGAATATGGAAAGTATTACCCGATTTCTAGTTCTATTTTTTAAAAAATAATAAAATAGAAATCCGGGGAGGAAAACAGAGCAGCTAGCATGATGAGAGTTAACATCATGCTATCGCACATGTAGTCCGAAACAGCAGCACGAATCCCCTGAAAGGAGAATAAAAGTGAAAATACCTGCTGTCCTGCCTGCCGACCCTCTTAGCCACATTAGGAAGGGGGCAGGCCACACAAGTCCCTTCCCTAGAAGATGGCACTTTCCTTTGATCCTTGTCTCTTGTGAAAGCAAAGCCTGCCTGGGGGGCAAACAGCTGTCATCTGGTTGAACTAGGAAATTCTAAGTGCCAGATCCTTTTTCAGAAAATCAAGAAGGCCGTGCAGTTGTGATATTCCTTTCCCGCCCCAATGAACACCACTCAACACGTGGGTGAAGCACACAGGCTAGGCCATATCGGTATCATCAGAGCGAGAAGTGACGTTGTCCTAAATCTGAAATCCCCCAGACGACCCCAGCCTCCTACACAGACACGCACGTCCCTGTCATTTCAGCCCCGCCGTCTTACTTGAGAAAGAGCCCTACAGATGTTGCCGCCTTCGAGAATCGCCTTACCAGAATGCACGTATCTGCCACCAGCTAACTGCCAGGCGGTGCACACCCAGCACGGCGGCTCTGAGGAGGAAAGGGGCTGAGCAGTGCGAGTGCCAAGCGGTCAGACCAAGGACTGGGCACCTGCGCCCTTGAACTCGGTGCTGGGAGCGAGAACGAAGTCACGCTGCGACTTCTTGTCCGTGTCTCCGGACACTTACATGCTCTTGGAGGACACACGACATCGAGCCAATCGCACAGTCATGGTCGCTCCTGGCCCCTGGTGAGAATTACAGACGAGAATCCCACTCTGAAATTCATCTCAGTCGGTGAGGACGAACAGGGCACTTGACCCTTCCTTACACTGTTGTTATCGAAGCGTTTATTCGGAGCAGACACGCAGGGGGGAGAGTCTCCCTCTCCGAGAGTCTCGGAACGGCTCTCAGAGGAATTCGTTTTAGGAATCGGATGCCTCGTGTCGACTTTGCCACGGGGGAAGAGGATCCAACACCAGCGCGTGTATTCTCCCCGGAATTCCCATTTCCCCACGCGGAAAGGCACGGAGGTCCACTTTTCCTTGAAGTTCCCCACGGTAACCCAATTCCGCCCCGGAGGAGCCCAAAGGGGCTTGATGGTACTCGGGAACACAGGTCGCGATTTCTCCTAGGCGACTTCATGAAACTTCTCATAACCTGAAGAATAATACTGCGTGTTTACACAGCACTTCCCTTCCGAAGAACTCTGCAGACGTTATTTCATGAATCCCCACAGGTTTCTGGAGATTTGCAGACAGAGGAACGACACACGATGAAGGGCCTCGGGTCCCTCAAAGAGCTGGCTAGCGGTGGACCTGGGAACGGGACCTGGTTCCCAAGCCTGGATTAAGCGGCCAGCCAGGGAGGCTAGCTGCTAAGGCACTGCATTAAAATTTATGGCTGCATCATTTCAGTGCTGGGGTAGCTCCTCGATGGTCGTAGAGATGTTAGGAGTAAGTCAGCATGCAGTTGAGCCACTCTGAAATGTTCTGGAAAGACAGGCCCCCCGAGTCAGACACATAAGGCCTCCTGCCGTGTCCCCTGCCCCGTTCTACGGTGACCTGTGAAAGGTGCCAGCAAAGGGAGGGGCCGAAACTTGGGTAAACAGACCCGACTTCAATGCATTAAGGATTTAGAATGCAGGGATGTAAGCAAAGCTGAAGGAAAAGGCCCAGAGAGGGCAGGCTGTGTTCCCTGTCACCAGTGTCAGTCACTGAAAGTGTAAATAAAGTGACAAGTGACGTCCTCACTGGGACGTATGGTCGGGGGAAATGCTTTGCCAGCGAGCATGGCCCCTCGCAGGGGAGACAACGCAAGCTGGTACCTGCTCCAGCCTGTCCCCATTGGACAAAATCTCTTCTTCATCGCTTAGAAAATAATTACCGGAGAGCTGGGGGGTGCTGAGAGAGCTCAGCGGTTGCCAGTGGCGGTATTCAATTTGACTGATAATTTATTATTTTAATTAAGCTTTCACTTGCTTGTTCTTTGTTACCTACAGTCCCCTCGACTTCCCCATAACTCTTGCACAGAAAGAGCTGGGAGAGAGGGGAAAAAAAAAATAGGCAGTTTGGGCCACTACAAAGCCTTCGTGTACCAGTGAGAAACACCAGGTCATGACTTCCAACTCCATAAAAGCTGGAAAAAAAAAAAAAAACTAACAAAACCATTTCAAAGGTGAGAAAAGTATGTTTGATAGAGAAAATGACCCCAATTTTTCAACCAGGAGAACGGTTTCCCGAGGTCTCTTCTCCTCCCCAGTGGAGTGAGGTCAGGACAAGAAGCGGGAGGTAGCAATGACCTTCGCTTTTACCCGAAATTAGCACTTCCAGAACTTTCTGAACCCCAACCTCCACTGCTTTTGCCAGTCCCTTCAATAGCCAACGCCACAGAATCGATCCATCACTAACCAGACTACGAAGCGGCACATAGTTCTCTGGGGCGGGTGGCTGAACTATTCATGATAACAGCGCCTGATATTTATAGAAAATCGATCTTCGACTGGACCGTGCTGAGCACGTGTTGTGTCCTTTGTGACCCTCTGGACGAGCCTGAGGAAGGCCCTGGTTGACTCTCATTTCATGGGTAAGAAATGGAGGCACAGAGAGGTTACGCGGCTTGGCCACGTGTACCCAGCTAGCCAGGTGAGGACATCCGAACCCGGGACTCACCGGCTTCGGAGCGGGTGGCTTCCTCCCTATTCTCTACGGCTCGGTTTCGAGGCGAAGGTAAGCCATGCCTTCCTGGCAGCTCAGAATGTAAATGCTGGCGTCTGGTCAGCACGCCCCACTTTCAGATCTTTATAAACCTTAGTGGTTTACGGTTTCATTCTGAACACGGAGCGAAAAGGGTGCTTCGTGGGAAAGACAGATGAAGTCTCTGACTTACAAGCTCAAAACGAGCCTCAGTCGTTGAGGGCCTGGTCCCTTGCAAGACAGACCAAAACCTGGACCTAAAGCCTCCGAGTCCTCTCGTTTCTTCCTTGGATCTGAGCAGAGGGGGTGTCTCTCCCGGGAGGCTGGTGGCCACCTATGGCCATATTTTCAGAGTCTTAATGGGGAAGCATCTTGGACGAACATCGTGCCATTTGTTGCACTGCATCTGGGAGTGTTATTCTTTCTTCCTCCGTCTAGGCTCTCCTTCACCCCGGAGGCCTGGACCCGGGCAAACACAGCCTCCTCTGGCCCAGCAAACAGTGCACACTCCGAACAAAGCGGCCCTTGAAACCCAGCCATTTAAAAGACTTTATGAAGCCCACCGGGGCCCCCCGATTATTTTGCAACAAGTCATATCCCATGAAGAAACTCACTTCTCTGCAACCCAGAACAGAGGGAGATTAAAGAAAAAGGCAGGGGGGTGGAGGAAAGAAGTGAGACCCCCCGCCGCTCTGTCTGGACAGAATCGTGTCTGTTAGTGCCCATGCCCTCTACAAAGACGATGGTCGGATGATATATGGCCCTAATACATCACTAAATGACAGTGTTCTCCTGATGCTGTCCCTTGAAAATATGACACGTGCCAGGAGAAGCAATGGGGGACTAATAAGCAGGCCCGTTTTATAGTTAACTGACCTCACATGTCAGTTCTTTTTAATGGGCTTTAGTTCGTTGGAGGGATTGTTTGGGATCCTATGCTGTTTAAAGATTTAGGTCTGGATTTTTTTTTTTTTCCGCCTTTTCGAAGAACTTGAAGAACAAAGCAACCCAGGCCATTAGAATGTCCCGGCTCCTCGAGGACAGCTCTGATTTAAAACAGGGCAGTGTCAAGTGGCTCCTCGTTCTAGTGAATCATATTTTGAAATAGAACCAAAGCATTAGAGATGGCAGAACACAAAAGAAATAACCCCCAAATAAAAATAGTAGCCCAGAGAAAGCCGCGCGGCCTGGCTTTTATTACCGTGGGCATCGCGTGGGGAAGGGGTCTGCTGACCGTCGCACGCTAATGCCGCGAGGACGGACCAAACACAGAAGAGCGAGTGACTTAGCACGAGGCCCCTGTCACAGATGGGGCTCCGCCACCGTACTGGGGCGCCCAGAAGCATCCTGGAAAAATAGGTGAACTGTGTCCCCATCTGCCAGGACCCGGGAGCCAGTATGTGAACTGAGAGGCGTAAAAGTCAGCATCTTTTCTCTATTTCGCCCAAATTCCCAAGTCTCCCCAACTAAAAGGGACTTTAACAGCCAGGATGTGGGATGGAGTCAGTGCCACAGGGGAAGTCCACAGACCCCAAGAGGAAGGAGATGTGAATGGCGGGAGGGGTAATGGGGACGGAGTCCTGCCAGGTAAGGTGGCCCCTCTGCCCGAGTGGCCCAGCTGCCTCTCCCAACCTCTTTGATTATTTTACACCCCTGGGTGCCCTACAGCACATGACAAGGAATCGGCTTCTTCTCCTGCCCAAAGGGAAAGCAAAACAGAAAGGGGAGATAAAATTCTATGAACATTGTTGTGCCTTTCTGCTGAGTTCTTCTGAATTCTGGAGAAAATGATAGGGGACCAGCTGTAACCCTGAGCAGGGTCTGTGGCTCGGGGGCCATTAGCCAGGCTTCCCGGTCCCTGAGGGACAGCATGGAAGTGCCAGGCAGGTTGGCAGGCGCCTTGGGGGGAGCGAGAGTAAGGGTTAAGGAGGTACAAATGACAATAAAATCAGAACGACTTCCCCGGGAAAGTGGGGGACGTGGCCTGAAGAAGGACAGCTGGAGGCCTTTCGCCACCTCTTTTCTGACTCACCGCCACATACGAAGATGGGCTTGCTGGCTATTTCAGGAAACCGAGAACTCAGTGGACCCTTTTAACTGTGCTCATAAATGACCCTCTGCCAAAGAAGAGCAAACGCATCCAAAACACGGAGACCGAGTGTCTGAGATCTCATTTGTGTCTTGCTCGGGAGATTGGTGGCGACAAACCACGTCTTCACACGGCCGGCCCTGGAGGGTTGCCACCCCCTCGTGGGCACGTGTCTCCTTCCTGCCTCACCCACCCACACCAGGCGGGTCTCATCAGGTCAGTAGCGAGCCACCGAGCCGATTTTTCACTGAACGGGACAGATTTTTCTCTGGTTGCCCGTGAAAGCCCACACCCCACTGAGAGCTCCCGAAACACCTGATCTCGACAGGTCCACGGAGCTGACATCACAGGGCACAGGCAGGCCGGAGGAACGGCTGGTGGCCCATCTGTCATCTTGACAAAGCAACTTTCTGGTCACTAGCGAGACACTTTTAAAGACATCTGCACAATTGACCCCGACCACCAGCGATCACAGAGGCTTTCAAAGGGACCCCTGGGACGCCAGGCTTTGGAGCTGGTTCCCGCCGTCCTGCCTCCCGATAACGGTAAGAGCGATGCGATGCGTCAGGCGCTGAGAGGGTCCCTGTATTCATGCTGGGGCAGAGGGTGGCCAGTTAGCCTCAGGAACGCCAGGCAGGGGGACAAGGGGACGGAAGCCCTGTCGCCGGCTGCAAGTTCACAGAACTGGAGCAGCCAGCCTCAGACAGCATCCCCGACCGAAGGCAGCCCTGCAAGCTCGGGTTGGTCTGACTCATTCACCAGGGCCGTGAGCAGCACGTTCCCTTCAGCAAGGCTTTTCCAAGGGCCACACGCAGATGTCAGAGAGAACTGGAGAAGCCACGGATTTGCTTCGTAGCTTCAGAATGTAATTCTAATCCATGAGCTTCCATGTTGGAACTCATGAAACAATCGAAGGAGAGCCAACTTTGCAGATTATCCGCTTCTGATTCAAGGGCTAGGAAGAAAGGAGTGACTATTTACCCACAAAACGTTATCAACGTAAGCTCGTGGCTCAAGAGATTCATAACATGTGCCCCGTTTTAAAAAAGAAATACTCAGCCATGATTGTTACCCTTAACAATTGGTTTTTAAAAGGATTTCACCCTAAACAGCTTCTCAGAAGCTTTCACACCTAAAATAAGACAAAAGTGTCAATGGAAGGCCAATGACCTTTAGAAAATGTGACATCTTGGCTATAGATTGGATCTTTCTACAGGTTAAGACTCTACATCACAGAATTCAAATCTGATTAAAAATCCATGCGTCTGTTTTTTAACAAATATTTTTTGAGGCCCCGCTGTGGACCAGGGACTGTGCCAGGTTTTGCAAGAAAATATGAATCGGATATATCTTCTGCCCTAGAAGAGCGGACAATCCAACAGGGGCCAGAGCATAAACACGGCGGAGGCTCCTCGCATGCTGCAGCACGTAGCACTGTCCATGCGTTCGGAGGATGAAAGGTCGGTCTCAGCCAGGTTTCGCTGCCACGAACTCCCTGACATCATCCAAACCCTGTCGGTTCGTTAAACGCTACGTGAGCCACTGAAAGAACCAGAAATAAAGCTTTATGCCATAATTACCTCACTGAGACCAAATCTGACCTACGGGTGTCAGCACCTTGGGACGTGGCGGCCCCCAGAAGGAATCTCCCTCACCGATGACATCCTAGGGCACCCCCAACTCAGGTGCAGCCACGTGCTTCGGAATTGCCATCATAGCGGTTCCTTTTAAGTAAATCACGGGGAAATCGTTTGTGCCATGTTTTCCTTCTTCTATGAAATTTAATGATGAATACACTTTGCTAGTCTTTCATGTGGATAATAGTGTTTTAGGTAAGGCATAAAATACCAGCATACCAAATTTTAATTTACATTCCAAATAATTACTGCACTACCGAGTAGGAACAATAATATTTATCTTTAAGTAGTTTCTATAGGAAGAATTTTATTTGATAATCATTTTTCCTTACTACATATTTTCTTGTGATTATATTATTGTTCATTGAAAATAACTTTCCACCTCTCGGTCAGTGTATTTGTTTAATTTTCCCACCATCAGATTTGATATGCACAGCAGTGTGAGCCATGAAAAAGGCAAATCATCATTACAGAAAAAGCAGAGTTTAAAGTAGAAAAAAATTCTATAATTTATTTTTTTAGGAAAAGAATGGGTTAGATCTTCAAATTATTGAATCAAAAAATTAAATGCAAATGGCACATGTTCATCCAACAGATACACATCGAATGGGTCCAGCACTGTCCCAGCCCTGGCATTATAGCCCGAACCCTGTCCTCACAGAGCTGACTTTCTAGTCGGGAGACCTATGGGAAGCAAATATATACATGACATAATGGGCACTAATGAGGATTTTGGAGAAAATGAAGTAGGACAAAGGAAGAGAAGGATCAGATGGGGCACTATTGGGGAGAGTGGTCGGAAAAAGACCCTTAAATAAAGGAACGTTTGCTCCTTAATAAGGAATAAGGAGAGCACAGTGAAGGAACGAGGATATGTAAACACGGTCGGTAAGAATGTTCCAGGTACAGGAAAAAAACACAAACACCCTTGTCGAGAGGGTGGGCATCATCACGCAGGCGCAGCTGGGAGCCGAGGAGTGTGACTGCGGCAGGTGTGATGAGAAGATGCCCTGAGGGGTGAGGCAGAGGCAGCAGCAAAAGCCAGATCAGGTCAGGCCTTGGTAAAGCCAGATCAGGTCGGGCCTTGGTAGACCACGTTAAACTTCAAACTGTATTCTGACCAAGAGGAGAAGCCACTGGCAGGTCTTCCTAAATAAGTAATACTGTTTTTAAGCCACGGATCTATATAAAATCACCTAGGGAAGGAGTATAAAGGAGGAAAACCTGATCGAGTCCCGGGCCCTCTAAAATTCAGAGTTTGAGAAGATAAGGAAGACCCAGCGAAAAAAGAAGAAAAGGTCTAGTGAAGAGTAGGCAAATAAAATGCTTATAAATCCGTCGTGCAAAGGCTGAGAACTCTCAACGTGTAAATCCTCACACACGTGCAAACGCACACACACAACTACACACGACCAGGGGCTGAGATTATCACATTGACCCAGGGACCAGCAGAGGCCACCTCCTCCGCACCTACCACTCCCTGTGCCAGACACGAGAGATCAAGGCAGGCTTGGCTACCACTGGCCGGTCGTCACCCCTGGTGCTCACAACCACCAGGCCTGTCGAGCTACATCTCTGAGGGAACAGACTCGAGTTTAGGAAGAATTCTGCCTTGTTGAAAGAGTTGAGCACATCAGGGCACAGTTCCAGGACCAGTGTCTCCAGCCAGCAGGGCTGGGACGCCACCAGAGCCCGGTGACCGAGGGCTAGGTGAGCGTGAAAGGAGAGTGTGGGGTTGGGGGAACATTAACCCATAACCCACAGGAGTCATAGAAAGAAAGGAGGAAAGTGAGAAATCCCTCATCTCAACTATTCCTTCTCAGTGATGCTACGGTCTGAAGACGAAGCCCTGGGCTCAAGAGTGCACAGTCAGACCCCGCTTTCCACTTCTGATCCCAACACCTGCGGCCGAAAGCTAGGGGTGGGAGCCTTCTACGACCCGGCAGCTAGCACGCAGGGCCGGAGGGGAGAGGCCTGCGCTCGCAGGAGGCAGCGGCGGAAAAGCAGAGAAGCTAAGACTCGGCCCCCTTGGAGCTCACCCTGGAAATGGGCGGGAGGCAGAGGCCAGCGGAGATGCTGGCGCTAAAGACACGTTGCCACGTCGGGATCCGTACTCCCCTCTGTCCGTTCAGCATCATATTTCCTTCCCGCATATGTGAAGGCTGCTAAAGTTCCCCTGGGCATTCTCCCCACCAGGCTCGATTATATCAGCGCATCATCATTCGTGGAAAGTGTTTACTGACCCCTCTTAGGTGCTGGACACTGCTCTGAGCTAGCCCTTTAGCTAGCTACTCTGGCCACCTTTTTCTTGACCCCGTAGCTGGTATCACAAACGGCCCTGGTCTGGCCTGCCACCAGCACCTCCAACTCTGCCTAGGACAGAGATGTCCCCCCTGGACACTGCATCCCCCAAATACCTGGCCGGCATAGTGCATGTAGGAACAGCCACCCTACTGTACTTCTGTTTGTACATTTCATTATCAGGTTGAAACCTACAATTAAAAACTGAAATTGAGAAAAACAAGCCACAAAACTTGGGGAGTGGTGACATCACAGGAATGTTGGCTTACTAAGAGAGAAAGAGAATAACAAGGTTAAAAGAAGAAAAAAAGAAAAAAAGGAGAAAGAGAGGAGGAGGAGGAGGAGAAAGAGGAGGAGGGGAGGAGGAGGAGAAAATGGGGGTGGTAAAGTTGAAACCCAGGAAAAATGGAATACCAAGCAAAGTTAAATTTTTTTTTTGAAAAAGAATTCCCATTAAAAGGACAGAAAAGAGTTTAGCGACGTGACCAGAAGTATGTGGAGGCAGCATGGGCCAGAACCAGGTCAGCATGACTTGACGCTCTCCAGGATCAGGTGGAGGAAGGTGTGGGCCGAAAGCAGGCAGCCTACGGAGGAGAAAAGGACTCGGATGTCCCCGGATGGCTCTGTTCTGTATGAGGAGTTACCTGCTGGCCGGTCATTCCCAGGAGAAGGGAACAGCTTGTAGCACAGAGGTTTGGGAATGCAAGGGGCGCGAGTGGGGACACCTCTAAATCCCACATCACGTGGCCCTCCACTCCATCACAGCCTGCCTCTGGTTCCTGCAGATGCTGCCGGATCCCAGCAAGTCAGTCATCAAACCCCGGCTGTCCTGTCACATTGCTCCATCTCGTTGGCTCACGCTGAAGAAGCAACAAACACACATCACACCGGCTTCACGTGGCAGCTGCTGCCCATCGCAGAAAGGCCACAGGGAACAGAGTGGGTCCCTGTGGGGATCCATCACCTAAAAAGGCTGGCAGCAACCCAGAGGGTCAGCCTGCCCCACCCAAAGGCTCCAGGGGGGACGCCACCTAAAGCGAACCACAAGGACCATTACAAAGAGAATCCCCTTTTGGGGGGCTTTCTCAACCCCTGGGGTCAGGAAGCAGCCTCTGAGATAACTCAGTAGAGTCCACCCAGGATAGGCAGGATTCCCGCCCTCGGAGGAGAGTCCCAGCCCTCGCTGACCTGCAATACGAGTCGGCCTCGCTTTTCTTCGTCCAGCCTTAACTATCTCAACTGTGAAACGGGTTCCTTGAGAAAGCCCGCCCCACCTCGCTGCCTGGCCCATGGAAAATGAAGTTCAGGCTGGTGGCAGGTTACAAACATGGCATTTATTCACAAAACAAGTGTCGAGACTTACAGCGTGCAAGGTGCTGCCGCGGAGGCCCTGAGCGACTGTGAGAGAGAACCAGACACGATTCTTGAAGAAATCAAAGTCTAGTGGGGGAGACAGCCATGGAAATGGTTAATAAAACGTCAGGGTAGGCAGGAGCAAGAGTTAGAATGTGAGTCACCAACATAAGGCTCCAAAGAATAAGTAATTAATTCCGATCAGGTGACTAAGGGAAGCCTGGATGGAGGAGAGGACGTAAAGAGAAACCAAGGAGCATTTCAATAAAGATGGTCAGATACCAGGTGACTGGGGATGCCGTACCATAATGGTATGAACACGAGAGCTGACCTGTTGTTCAGTTTTGTAGCAAGAACAGACGGTCCCTACCCACTGGCGGTCATGTCGCTTGCTTGGGTACCGTGCCTCTATTTGTGCTTATGTTTATATGTCCTTCCCCTTCCACCCACCTCCGCTGGTAAGAGTTTTTCAAAATCTGGCCCCTGCCCAGAGGTCCTGGAAGAGTTTATCAACAGTGAAGCTGCTCTGGTCTCTGCCAGAACTCCTGAGTCAGAATCTCTGGGGCAGGGCCCCAGAATCCGCATTTTTAACAAGCTCCCGGTGGTTTTTCTCCGGGGGGTAGAACAGAACCAAATTGAAGGCAAAATTCTCACCATTGACTTGTCACAACTGTGTGAGGGAAGACACGCAGCCAGATCCGTGTGTGGCCGCGGAGGGAGGAAGAGGAGACAGTGCCAGGGCTGGGAACGCAATTGTCTGCTCCTCGTCTCCGGAACTCCAAGTGCCACTCTAAGCCACCCCCAGCCCCGTCACCAACACGTACACGACTGCTGGTCTGATCACACGTTCACGCTTGTATTTCAACTCTCCGATGCTAGAGGGTAGTTGGCGAACTAAATCCACTATCCCAATTTTGTACAAAACACACCCACATACATACACACATACAATCTAGCCAAATCCAGGACGACGACTGTGTTCTGACTGATCAAAGATTGCAGCCAAGGCTTCCTCCTCTGTGGCTCGCGTGAGGTCACCCGTTTTCAACGAACTCCAAAGCAGGGAAAGGTATCTCACTTCAAAACGTAACTGACTCTCTCTTTGTTCACCTAAGAAAAGAGCGTCTTTGCCCCACCCTCCCAGTGCCTCGGGCCATCATTAACTTCAACGCCCTAAATTCCGGCCCAGTTTAAGGACCATCCATCACGTTCCTCCTTCAGTCACACCATCCAGTGGACACATTTCCTACAGCGGCCCCACCACGTGCTCCCTCCCATGCGTGCTAAAGGGAACTTGCTGCTTCCGTGGCCTGCCCCACCCCTGTCCTGAGGATGAGCCCGTTCAGAGCTGGGGTCAGAGACTGAGGGGTGTCCGCGTTTTGCTATATCATCCCGTTTCGGTTTATCAACCCACTGCAAAGCCACCCTGAATTCCAAGCTACATGGCCACGGGCTGTCAGGATGCCTACCTCCCGTGGAAAAAATAATCTAGCCGTATTCAAAGGACATAGCAGGTGGAACTACCAGAAAGAGCTATTTCTATAGGTTGGCACCCAATACCGAAATTTTCATACGCTTCGCTCGAACACCACCCCCTGGGACCTTTATATGTCTGTGACGTGGCCAACCGGTGTACACAGCATTTTAAGCAAACTTCTCTGTGCCCTGGTCCAGTGTGTGGTTTATGTGAAATTGGGGGAAAAAATCGCGTTTTTATTAAGTTCCAACGACTCCTCTATACACTTGCTGGCAGTTGCAAGGACAAGGAAGCCACTGCTGGCACCCCGAGCGCACCCCAGCAGGGAGGTACAGCCAGGTCCTCCCGGGGGCTGAGACACAGAAAACGGCAGCTCCTTTCTTCTCATCTGGCTCTTCCCCAGATTCTAACTTGAGTCACCTCTTAGGTGATGAGACTCAGAGGTGACCCCTGGTGGGTCCCCCTGGGCTCAGGGACCATTGTTTCTCATGGGCTTGAAAACAGGAAATCGCCACATCCCAACCCCAAAAGGCCCGGTGCCCCAACCCATCAGGGAGCATAAACACAGGTGCCTGGTGAGGGAACTGCTGGGCACAGCAGCTCTCGAGCGGGAGGACATCTGATTAATCTTTCACGTCCTCTCAATCAGGCAATTGGTGTCTCCCTGAGACCGAGAAACGCTGCTATGTGAATGTGTGGACGCTACTGTTTTTACATGATAAATCCACAACGCAGGAGAGACACAGTCGCCATCAGAGCCTCTGGAATTCATGAATTTTCAAGAAGTAAAGAGACAGAACGGTCCAGTCAAATATGAGAAACATGGCACAGCAGGCTTTTCTGGAGCAGAACCTCCGAGCACCTTTTTTTCCTCCCCTAAGCACCTCTGACCACTGACAAAACACAGGCACTTCCGAGCCAAGAGGGGGCAACTGTCACATCATGGCTCAAACAGTTCTGTTCAATTAGAAAACTAAGTGGAATAGGAATCCCTAGTATGTTTTAAATAACAAATAAGCTCTAAGAGTAAATATGGAAAATAATGAAGATGTCATCTCCTTGCTCATCAAAGAGAACCTTAACGCTACTGCTGTCGCCCACAGATTTGCATCAAAGGGGAACCTGAGAAATCAGGTTTAAAAAATAAAAATGTTTACAGAGAAAGAGGAAAAGATAAAGAGAAAGATGCTAAAAATGCCTCCCACGAAGGCCCGAAGAAATGTAAGAACCGCACCGGGCCTTCTGGTTTTTTGCCTCTGCTCCAAGGTCCAGGCCCATCTCTCGTGGAAACAGTCTCCCTGAGGTCACCCACAGCCGAGAAGGCCAGCCACACCGCCAGAGAGGCCCGCCACCAGAACATAAAAATGAGATGCTCACACTACACCTAGTAGCCTTGGCAGCCATGGAAACACATCTAGCCAAAATCTATTGATTTGACCGAGAATACAAGAGCCCGTTAGGGAACGAGCGCCTTCGTAAGTTGAAATGTGGTGCTGTGATCTGCTCGATTTTTGCTATCGCTGTCATTCTCTTTGAAGTACCTCTGGGGAGCCATCACCCGCGTTGCAGGTCCTCTCCCGGAGTCATTCTATGGTTATTCCACCAAAGCAGGGCATGTGGGGGACAAGCTCTAGTGAAGGAAGATGTCACTTGTCCCCTTCCATTTTCTCTTACTGAGTTACCTGCGTGAAACCTTAAATTGCCAGCTCGTTTACAGAGCTTTGAATTTCTCATTTGGCAGATCTGGGTTAGTACCACCCATTACCTAGCATTAAAAAAAAAAAAAAAAACCACCTTATTATTCTACACGACGTGCACATACAATAAGGCCTTTGTCCTTAAAAGAAAAACACAATTTTCAACAGAGTCAGCTACCACAAGCCAAGGGAGCTAACATCCAAAACCTAATATAAACACGAAGGCTTGTGTCAAGTTTTCGGAGTTAGCCGCGCTGAGAGGAGGAGGAAGTGGCTGGAGAACACCGCTTCAAGGGGTAGGGGGCATTTCAGCCCGGGATTTTGGAAGGCAGATGTGAGATGATCCCAGATGCCCCTGCTCTGGCACCCACTTTGCTGCTTTGGGCAGTAGGCTATTTCTGTAAGAGAGAATGTTCCTTTTGTCACCAATGAAAACAGCTCTTGGGGTCTATATGATTCTAAACGTTCAGATGTCAGTGGCATTCCTTTCCAAGGAAAAAGCAAGTGTTTGTGTAATGATTACTTGGGATGTCTTTTATAGAGAACCTTGACCTTCTGCGAACAAACTCTGGGAGAATCGTGTTTGGGAACTTGGAGTTCCATGCTGGGGGGGAGCTATCCCAAGTGTTAACAACCCAAACCATAAACAGGAAACTCCAGCCCGACTCCCACTCAAGTCTCAAGGTCACAGACCTCTCGCTGAATCTATGGGGCTTACAGAGATGACGGGACAAGGTTCTTACACTCGAGGACCTCCTCTCTTAAGACATAAATATGCCCAAACTACACTGTAACACAGGAGACGCTATGGACGAGAAGAGGACGCAGACTCTTGACAGGGCCTCTGTGTGAGTTTGTCGGGCCCACATGTCCACATCCAGTCACATCGGTTCATCTGGAACCGTGCAGTGTAGGGTGAGCACCACAGCACAGCTATTCACCAGTGAGTGGGGCTGGGCGCGTAGCAGAGCAGGACTTTGCACACTCGAAAATGGAGAGGACTCAGCACTGTCAGGCCCAGTGGGTCCACTCAGGAATCAGGTTTACATCTTTGCCACCCACCTGCCACTTTCTGATTCAATGGCAAATGCCGCAAGTGAACAAGTGGGCCTCATGGTAAAAGCGACATTGTGATTAGCTGTCTATAGGTGCCACCAATCGAGCACATCGACCTTTTTTTTTTTTTTTTAGATATAAATTGAGAAGCAACCCATCTTGCTAAGCTCCAAACACGACTAGGGTTTTCCATCTTTTAGCAGAAAGGCTAGCTGCGAGATCAACTGAAGTCCCACCCTCTACGCCCACAGAAGTTCAGGGTAAACACGTTTCCCAGATGTTGACGACAGACCGTAACAAGAACAGTCAGTGTCATCGCTTCCTAGAAGTGTCACAGAGCAGGAATAGCACAGCATTTAGACAGTGGCCGTAGCTACCGCTCCCGAAGTGTTTACCATGTACCAGACCTGGTCCTAAGAATTTTCCATGTTTTAACTCACAATTCTAACAAAATCCCTACGATAAAAATAAAGATACAGAAACACTGGGCAACTCACCCAAAGCCATACTAAAGAGTCAACCTTAGTCGTTGAAACCACTACCCTACCGTTCCTAAAAATGATGTTCATTAATTTACGTGCTAAAACCAGCATACGGCCTACATTCCACTTTCTTCTATTCGAGGTCATGCCCTTGACAGTAATTCCATTGACAATGATTGCAAAGGACTTTTCACGAACGTCAGTAGATTTAACCGGCACACATCTCCTCGGTTAACGGCCACTGTCACCTGTGAGGTCTGCAGCACTATTCCTGCTTAGAAAAGAAGCCAGAGGGCACACGCACAGCACTGTGACCCGCCCAGTGCTCACAACTAAAGCTCAGAGAGAGCGAGGCGCCTGCTCAGTGATGCACAGCTACCAGGCGGCCAAGGAGAGACCTGAACCCTTAATTTCAGACACTGAGGGCACCTCCAGAGCCGTATTTCAAAGACAAAATGGACATTAAAAATTTAGTGAAAAAAGGAAATATTATTCCCGAAGATCGAAGGGATTAAATTTTATCCCAACATTTTTAAAGCACCAAAAAAGCAGTGTAATAGCGCAAACCTGAAGTTGATAACAGTAAGATTTTATATTAGACAGGCTCTTTTATATTGTTCTTAATAATAATAATAATAATAAGCACAGCTCAAGGTGGCCTTGTCCATTTTGCACTTAACTATAGAAACATTCTCAAAGCATTTGCAAAAGCATCTTACTTTTACCCATGAAATTAGTTTCGTTTCAGGACCTTTTAAAATTTTATGTGGTATTTATCCCCTTTTTCTAAGGTCTGTTCAAATCTGAGTTTGGAAAGTTTGTGAATGCTGCACTGAATTTTCGAAATCCCTACAGCAGTCTTAGTTTTGGATTTCTGTCAAAGGGGGATCCACCCAGATTCTACCATCGATTCGATTCATGTGCAAATGTGCAGCGGGTAGGAGGGAGGTAGGCACCATTCCTGATTATTCCAAACAGTCTGAGAAGATGAGGAGAAAGTCCTTCTTTGATATTCTTCTAGAATCTTCAGTCTAACTTTGCTATATTTCATACCACTGGTCTTTTTCTCTTTCAAACATCTCCTGCCTTGGCCTGTGCTCTCCTGATTCTTCTCTAACTACTTCTCCATCTCTTTCATGGGGTTCCTCTCCTCTATCCTTCTTAAATATAACCCTTCTCCCACATATTATTTTAGGCCTATTTTTTTTTTTGAAATCTTCATTTAGACCCCTTCCCAAGACAACCAATTTATTCCCAAAGTTCTGAAGTTTATTTCAACGTAAACTGTTAACGAATCAGTGTCCTTTAGTCCCCATTTCTCTCCTGAGATCGAGATTCACATTTTGAAGAACCTACTTAGCTTTTCTACTTGGAAGGTCTTCTCAGCCCAACTCTCCAAGTCTACACTTATCATCACCCACCCAAGTCCCGGGCCTCGCCTCTTCCTACATGGTCTATACCATTGGCTAAGCCTCAAAACTCCCTCCATCACTCCCTCTCTCCCTGTTGCCATCTATTTCACTTCCATGTGCTGCCAACTTGGGCTCCTCTGCACGTGTAGGAGTCCCAGCGCATTGGTACACTTTCTTTTTTTTAAGCGAGCCACCCAATTTTGATCATGCTATAAAATTTGTACCAACACCAAGTACCTACCAGAAAAAGTAATCTGCCAAATGGGTCACAGGACAGTGTAGGACAAGCTGTCACTGTGAGTAACAGGAGAGCGCTGGCACCCAACGCAGAATTTTGAGCACGAGCTCTGGGAAGTGAAACATTCAATTCCACTAGCAGCATCCTGCTCTGAAGACCCCGAGTGATTAGCAAAGTGATGGCTACAGTGATACCTTAGCACTTCACTCCACGGTAAGGACTTCGGCGTTGTAAGTGCTGCACCCTGCTGGGCATGGTTTAGAAGCTTTTAATCCAAATATTGAAGAACTGAAAGGTACTGATAGGAATTCAAAAGCGTGAGCCACATTGGTTCATCTCAACGTCTTCTTTCCATTCCCACCACCCACCCTGCTCCGCTGACCATAACACATCCCTGGAGTCTACTGTCCAGACTCCAGCCTCTCCCCACAAAAGCTCCTAGAGACATTTACGTAAAACACATCTTACTGTGTCTGTGGCTGCTCAAAAACATTAAATGGCTCCTCCTGATGAGTAGAACTGGTGTCTTTATCATTGCACTCAAGGTTCTCCCTTTGCTGGCTCCCACCAAGCTTTCTGACCCCAATCCTATCAGCGCTTGGGGCGCATGAGACTCCGCCATCTCCTCACATCCTAAGCACATTCTCCCCTGTGCCCTTCCTCCAACAAATCCTTGTCAGCAGTATCCTTCCTCTGCGCCTCAAGGTTCTAGAGAACCAGACAGAATTCATCTATGGTCCCCTTAGAAGTTGGGTCTGAGTCTATGAGAATGCTTTTCTGTCTCTCCTGTAAAACGTATTCATGCCTGTGTCTGTCTCCCCCGTGAGCTGTAAGCAAAAGTCTGTCCCATTGGTCTTTGTCTCCCCAAGGCGCCCAACCAGCACAATGCTTCAAACATAGAAAAGGCTAAAAACAATCAAATAAAATGTAAGGGGAGAATGAAGTGTGGAGAGAAGGAAGAAAGAATAATATTATTGAATTTATAACCTGCTATCCCTGGTGCCTTGAGTGGTGTTTTATAGAATCAAAACTGGGAATCAAGAGGTCTTAAAATACACACCCAGCTCATTTGCTGATCTTAACTAAGTTCAACAAGCACACTTGACCCCCTGGTGCCTTGAAAGGTGGCGCTCTTGGTATTCTTTTATAGCACAAAGGCGTCAATATACCATCGGTTGCACAGAAGAACCATAGAAGTGGGTGTGAAAACCTGATATCCTTTATTTATTCAACAAACTTGCATTAATTTGGCTTTATCGGCCATCGTTTTGCCTTGTCTGACTTTTCCCGCTGCCACGTCCTCTTCTCCCGCCCTCACCATATTTGTATCTAGTCTGGAGAAGGGCTCTCCTTCCTCAGCAGTATTTCCTACACTCAAAACACAGCTGACTGTCGATATGCACTAAACAAAAGAAAGGGCATTTCAAATGGGATGGGGAAGGGGCAGGGAGCACGTGAGTTCATAGGCTGCAGAAGCCACTGGGGTCTGGACCGGAGCTGAGAGCCTTCCGCCAGGCGGGCCAGGAAAATCCCCAGATGCCAGACCACGAGGCAGTTTTTCCAGGATTACAACGCTCCCGAGTCCCAATCCGATCCCTCTGCCAATAAAAGTACGAGTGAAGGTGACCCCACAGGCACGGAGATGTAAATAGTCGGCAGAAAAGTGAGGCCCCTCTTCCATGGAAAGTTTTTCTAGAGTTTAATGGAGAACAAGGGGGAAAATTTATACCAGGGCCCACAGACCTTAGGACCAATAAGGAAGCAGTGCTGATCGGCCCGGTCCAAGTCTGGAGGGGCGGAAAACCCCACCAAGCCTTCCTGACAGAGCGATGTTCATAAATGTTCGTTCGTGATGATGGGTGGGCTTGGCACTGTTATTTATCCCTGCATCCCTTCTCCACCAGCTTTCCTTTCTGCCCTTTCCTGATGAGCCTTTGCAAACTATTCCAAGGGAGGGAATAAGAATTGAAATAAGAATGTCATCATCACCAACAATAATGAATCATCGTAAAGAGCTTGCTATCTGCCAAGGCCCTGGGTCAAGCCTTTGGTGCTGTCTCTCGTTTAACTCTCACGGCCACTGTGTGAGCTCAGTATTGATATCCACCCCACTCTCTGGAGGAGGAAACTGAGGCATAGAAAGACGAGGTAACTTTCCCGAGCTGACCATCGGTCAGGGACAGCACTAGCATTTGACCCCAGGCCTCTGGGATGCCGCAACCAAAACCCTTTGCTAAAATGATACGATGCCCGTCGAAAGCTGCCTGAACTGTGAATTCCTTTGAAAGGGCCCATCAAATTGCAGACTCGGTTTGTGCTACAAGACCAAAATCACTCTAACTGCCCCCCGAAGACAGACTGCGCTGGCTTTGTGGAAGTGGAAATAAGTCTCTGAAGCCCTCGAGGTAACCGTAGATGCTTTAAAGCAGTAAACACTGGTTTAGTGAAGGCACTGGCTTCACATCCCAGTCTGCCTCTCAGAGACCTGCAACTCGGGACACCGGCTCTGCCTCTTTGAGCCTCAAAAAATAATTCACCCTGGGCCGGTATTGGTGAATCGGCCAATCCAATGCCATCAATTAGTTACCTTCCCCCTCAAGCTGTTCCACTGAATATATTGTTCTAGGGGAAGGCAATTGGTCACAAAACCTTCTAAAGAGAGAATGAATGAATCAATGAATGAATCAATGAATCAATGAACCAATCAATCACTAAATCCTGATCACTTCCTTAAGGAAAATCCAAAGTCTAAAAATGATACAGAGCAATTTTCAAAAAATTATTGCAATCTATGTACACGTGTATATACTAAGTGCAGTATCTCTCTGAACACATCTGGATTGCTTTAACTCTCTCTCTCTCTCTCTCACACACACACACACACACACACACACACGCACACGCACACACAGACGTGAACTGAATCCTGATGCAACGTTATCCTCCTCGTTCCCGAACATGTGCCTAACACTTGTTCAGATAATAGATATCTCTTCTCTGGCCAGTTAATTTGAACAGTAAAAAACATGAGGATTTTATAGAGATAAGGCACCCCAGAGAATCGAAGACGCTGGTAGCTACTTGTTTAGTGATGGAGGATTTTCGTGATTAAAAAGTAGAAGACAGCAGACAAAGTCTCCTCTGTTTTCACCACTCGCTTGGCCTGGGGAGAGGTGGAGTCCCGCTTCTTGTAACACCAAATTTCACGTTGCTTTTTTATGAGCAGAGGGTCCATTTCTACATTGCACCTCTGGATTTAAAAGAGGAAATTTAAACCTCGGAATAATGTTTTCTGCTGAACAAAATGTCTGCCAAACTCAGCTCTGACTGACTTCTGGTTTTCTGAGTCTCGGCCTCCGAAGTTTTCTCAGGTTTCCAGCACTGGGCCGAACTCTCTGGCTCATGCCATTCCCTTCTCTGCTCCGGGTAGGCAGGAAGGGGGTGACAAGCCAGAGGAACTCTGCTCAGGTTCACTTGGTGGCTTCGGGGACACCCGAGAGAGCCAGAGAGCTGCTCTAGACTCATTATCAGAGTTGGCTGCCTCTTATCTCAGGGATGACACTGGTGTGATGGGAAATACAACTCTAGCAAGAAGGCAGGGGGAAATCACAAAACAGCAATAAGTCTGGGCCCCTTTCCTTAGCCTCTTAAAAGATCACTTTGTATGGCCATGAAAAGCCTTCTGACCAAACAAGAGAGCACTTGCATTTTTAACCTCAACTGCCTACCCCAGGTTTCAGGCCTCTGATCCAACTTCTCACCTTCCCCCTGAACAGATGAACCAAAGCGTTTTGTCCCACACACTTAAAAACGGTATCTATCACCAGCTAACAGACAGGTTATTCTTGGACCACAGCTGGTTCTGGCAGGATGCTCGGGTCTGTGCAGGAGAGGATGAATGAGAATACAATTATCCAGTCCTGCTTGCAGTGGCCACTGCGCCCGCTGTCATCCTCGAAATTCCCACAGAAATGAGCTCATCCCGCCTCTGAAACATTTCGGAGCTTAGAAGTTTAAATCAGGCCAAGTTGATTTTGCTGGGGTTTTCGAGTTTTTGCACTGTAATTATATGCAGGACTTTGTGCCACCTATTTCCTCCCAACTGTAACATTTTATGTCTTTTTTAAGCATATGTTGAGGTTAGCTTTTTTTTTTAATACATGTTATGAAATAAGATATGAGCTTATGCTCAGCCTTAGGTAACTTTCTGCCAAAAGGCTGGACCAACACAAACTAAATATGACTATTTTCTTTATCCAAAGCACAGTTTTGACTATTACATACCCCCTTAATGTACATACACAAAACTAGCTCACAAGCAAAGCTCCCTGCAGGTCAACTGAAATAACGAGATTTTCCTTTCATATAATGTGATTAACAAATGTTAGCTAACCGAACTCCTAAGAGACTCCAAAGAAAAACCAAAATAACTCAAAGCCACGCCAAATGGTAAAATAACTCGACGATCTTTCTATTTTCTGCTTGCTTTTTCACACGTTAATTAAGCAAATAGCCTGTTTCAGCTGATTACAGGCATGTGTTCTAGAGGCTGATGAAACCAAGGGAGTTTCAGCTCTGATATTTCCTAAAAGATGACCTTCGCAAGCTACTTAATGCCTCTAGCCTCAGTTTCCTCATCTGTAAAGTAGGGATAAAAACTCTCAAAGGATATTTCTGAGGATTAAATAAAATAATGCAGTTTTTGATAAGTGCCAGCAAATAAAGCAGTTCATATATATTAGTTATTGCTAATATTATCTGTTAAATAGGTCTCTCCTCCATCCGAAGTATAAAAATGACAGTGTGGGGTTTGGGAATCCACAGACTGCACTGAGTCCAGTGGAAACTTACAAGAGCATAAACATATAGAAAATTGGTCATCCATCGATTCTTCCTTAATTTTATTGAGTCGTTACAGATGATTAGGAAGCACTGATGACTATAGCTTGGGTCCCATCATCCTAAACCCTGCCCAGGTCACGATAATGTGTCACTGAGCCTCTCTGCTGGTGAAAGAACTCTGAGACATCTTCCTAATAAGGCAGTGCCCGAGCCCCGACTTGACTCGGTAAGGATTTCTGACAGCTCTCACTCAAAGCAGATATCTCCAAACATCACTTAAAGACACAAACGAACCCACTACCCTTCTGAACTTAATCAGTACTTTTCTGGATTTAATATGCTTTTCACCTGAAGTTCTGATGCCTCTTTCCTCCTCACTGTCACTCCTCGCCCTCGAAGGGCAGGATTCCATCCTATCGGTAAAGCTACGTCCGTTTCCAGAGAAAGTCACTATTTCCCACCAGGGTGGGGTTCTGAAAGGGGAAATGCTGTGTGGAGAATTTTTGGAAACAGTTTGCAAAACCCAAACTGTATATTTAAACTTTATAAATAGTAATATTGCCGAGGAAGAAAAACAATATTTTTCACATGAGCTGGGAGCTCCAAGCACATTTAAATATTACTCAGTCAGGGTACTTTCCTCTGAAATCTTAAGAGATGACGATAAAATAATTCACTCTCGTTATAAAGATAAGCTAAATTAAAAAGGAGAATTATCCCCCTGCCCCCTCACATACATGCTGCATTTATAAATATATAACTGGGTCAACATTTAAACGCGAAGCTTCTTTTCAACAGGTCCTTTAGCGAGAGACCATTAGTTCCATGGCAACTCATAAACACAAAATCTGAAAAGCCCTTCTATCTTGGTTCTCTTTTATTCAGGCGGCGACATTTATCTTCCCGGCAAATGCAATGCATTTTCACTTCTGATTCTGTTGATTTCCTCAGTCTTCAGGACCTGATAACCATTTGATTCAGGCATTCAGCTTCACCTATTTATCATTTCGGAACACTGACCTCATCTCTTGTCATGAAAAAGTGTGGGTAGTTTAAATCCAGATGGCTTGGCTTTCACCTCAACAGAGAAGAACCCCTTCTCCCCAGTTCCACAGAGCATGATGATCTGATAACAGCCATCTATCACTTTGGGGCTGTGCATTTGACTGCCTTAACGAATTTCCAACAGGGTTTTGTGTGTAGTTTTTAATCACAGTTTGCCAAAAGTGATTGGCATGGAAAACTCTTAAAAATGTGTTTTTGTCAGTCTATATTTCATCTCAGAAATTCTTATTCATATATCTTAATCTCCCCCATGTGGTTACTTATTAGATCTTAGCATTAACTATGAAGCTAAAATAAATTGAAACAAATTATTATTTTTTTTTAATCTACTGGACACTGCCAGTGGTAACTAAGCAACTGATAGCCAAGTATCATTCTTTATTAAGGATTGAATGTCCTTCCTGACTCATGCTTCCAAATCAGAAACATAAAGACTGTTTTTGAGAGTTTAGGCTTTAACAGGCAAAGACATCCAAGATTACATCTTGTCCTCATGTTTGTCCTTTGTGACTGTCACCCCTCTTTTCCATTGTCACACACCTTATCCCTGGTAAGATACCTAAATGTTATCTCACTATTTTCACACTGAGCTCGGATGACAGACTCAAAGCAGAGAGTTTGATGGCGCCTATGATTTGGTGGCAAATAGCCGTTCCCGGGAACAGACAGCGTAAAAGGTAATGATCGCTGAGACAATGCCTTACAAAGTCCATCTTAAAGTTACTTCTGTAAAGTTGATGTCAAAGATAAGAATTCCCATCCCGATGAAATAGAAATAGCCAAAGTCTGAAAAACTCAGAAATTCAACTGAATTCAATTCACCAGCTATGTGCAATTTTGTGATGGCTAAAAACATTTTTTAAGATCTGGTTATATAATTATATTGAATGGATTAATCTTGTCAGTGGCAACAATTGACTTCCTATAACCTACTCTCTATACTTACCAAGCAGACACACATAATACAGGGATTGTCTGTGATAAATGGAATCTGGAGGACTTCACCTTCGTTCTCACATTTTGCAACAGAACCTGAAATGAAGAAAAAAATAATAATTTCAACTTAGCTTAGTGACATTATTACAAAAATTAAAGTTTTTACACTAATCCTTCTTGAAACAATCTACATTTCTGAAATTCCTAATGAGTTTTTAATTATCAAACTCACCCCCGCCAAAAAAAAGTTCCACTCCCTCCAAAAAAAAAAAAAATTATTTTAAATAGTTTTATTTGAACAGATTTTTTTTTAAAGGCTGCTATTATAGATTTCTGTTCTCAGGTTATTTCAGCACAACTCCAAGTATTTCACTGGATCTTTAATAATACTCCTTCTTTAGTAAGGCATTTCAACTAAACACACACTTCCACATGCAAAAAAAAAAATCATCAGGGCAAATTTTAAATTGGAACAAAATTCAGGACTGTGTCCATGAACGGCCTTTATGTGTATCTTATTGTCTTGAGTTGAAATTACTTTTTGAAACACAATCGTCTTTCCTCTTAGAAACTGACTCAGTAGTTTCTTTCCTGCACCAGGTGTCAGTAAAGTATGTCCTGCAGAACAGCAGCTGAGGTCTTCACCTGCCTGAAAACATGTAATTACTATATCCTGCTGTTATTCCCCTTTTTAAAATATGATAGTTTTTTAAGTCCACGGTCTGGAGAGCGGGTGCTTTAAAAAGCATTCCTAGCACAGAAGATGTGCTGGAACTCTGCAGTCAGAGAGGAGGACATGTGGGAAACGGCGCGATTTTCCCCCTTGAATATATATACGGAGAGAAGAGATCAAAATAAGGTGGAGGAAAAATATGAAAAATAAATCAAGGAATGTCCCAAATACACACAGAAGTAGGGCTAGCGCTGTGTGGATGTGCACATCCCCCCCGTCCTCCACCCCTAAACCTTCTTTCCCGCTGCCTTCCCACCCGTTAACCGCACGGGCTTCGCTCCGTTCCCACCCGCCGGTGCGGGGCAGGCGCCCAGGTGCTCGCCCCGCGCCCTCCCATCCCCGGGGCCAGGCCGGCGCCGCTCGCCCAGGTACCAGGGCAGCGCCCGGGCGCCCCGGTGCCTCCCGCCCCCTCCCCTACCTGTCAGGAAGGAGGACGCCAGGGACACGGGGACCCCCGAGCAATTGAGCAGCAGCAGGACGCAGCAAGTCATCCCGGGCGCGCGCCGGCGGGGACGCTCAGCCCGAGCCCCGACGCCGGACGACCGGAGCATCGTCACCTGGAGGGGCCCCCGGGCGCCCGCGGGTCCCGCGCCGCCGCCGCCGCTCGCGATCCGACAGGGCGCTCGGCCGGCGAGTGGGGAGCCGGTCCGCGCGGGAGGGAGGCGGGCGCCGGGGCGGGGGCGGGGGGCGGGGGCGGCGCGGGGTGGGGGGCGCCCGCGGAGGAGGGGTCCCGCGGCCCGGCCCCTCCAATGCGGCTCTTTTTTTTTTTTTTTTTTTTTTTTAGGGAGTTTCTTGCAGAGGCTCGGCGCTCCGGCCCTGCGCGTCCCCCGGGGAGCCGGACGGAGCGGGGATGGGAGCGACCCGAGATGGGCGGACGGGACCCGCGTCCTCGGCTCCGGCAGCCCCCGCCCCGCCGGCTCCCCGGCTCCCCGGCTTCCCCGCTCCCCGGCTCTCCGGATCCCCCGATCTCGGCTCCCTGGCTCCCCCGCTCTCCGGCTCCCCGGCTTCCCCGCTCCCCGGCTCTCCGGATCCCCCGATCTCGGCTCCCTGGCTCCCCCGCTCTCCGGCTCCCCGGCTCCCCGGCTTCCCCGCTCCCCGGCTCCCCGGCTCCCCGGCTTCCCCGCTCCCCGGCTCCCCGGCCGGCGCGCGCACTCGCTCCCGCGCGCAAGGCAAAGCAGGGCGCACCCCGCGCCTCCCGGAGCCCGCTGGGGGCGCCCCGCGCCCCGGAGACGCCTCAGCCGGGAGCCCAGCCGGCTCCCCAGCCCCTCCAGGGGGGCCGCGGGCCCCGGGGCGCGGGTCGGAGCCGGGCGCGCGCGCGGGGGGCGTCCTCCACCCTCTCCCGGG
The DNA here is from genome assembly GCA_030015415.1 of Cynopterus sphinx. Classification (NCBI taxonomy): domain Eukaryota; kingdom Metazoa; phylum Chordata; class Mammalia; order Chiroptera; family Pteropodidae; genus Cynopterus; species Cynopterus sphinx. The sequence goes on from CM057391.1 coordinate 5,953,241, forward strand.
GGACCCGCCACGAACCGGGATGCCGCACCACCCCCGCTCACGCCCGGGTGCCCGCGCCCTATAAAGGAGCCAAAATGGGGTGCACGGGCGCCTCTCCCCCCTCCCACGCCTGCCCCCAGGCGCCCCAGTTCGGGAAGGAGCGACAAACGGGGCGCAGGGGGCCCCCGCAAATTCTCTCTCTGCGCTCTGCTCCCTCTGGCGGGGGCGCGACCGCGAACTCACGGGGCCCAGCGCGTCCGGACTCGGGGGGGACAGACCTCGGGACGACACGCGCTACCGATTCATCAACGCACCGCCGAGGCCACCGCTCTTCGCCCCGAAAAAAGACGGGGAACGGTCGCTCCGAGACTCCTCCCTTCCAGCCTCAGGCGGCCCGGGGCGGGGAGATGCTGCGGTTGGACTCATCGTTCATCCACCGCGGAGGAGGGGGGCACCCGCCCGGCGGCCGCTCTCGCGGGGACCGGCACCGCGGCCGCCGGGGGCTGCGCATCTTCTCGCCTCCGCACCCCTGGGAGTTGGGGAGTTAGACCCAACGCCCCGAGGATCACCCCCTCTCCCCGGCCGACTGTCGGCCTCCCGCCCAAGTCGTGGCATCCTCTGCTCAGAGTGGGGCGCAGCGGAGGAAAAGAATGGAACCGACTCATGTAGGTGCGAGGTGGGATTTAGGGGGAGCTTGGGAAATGTTGGGGCCTGATGAGCGGCTGTCTTTGGAGCTCACGGTGGACCTCCGATCCCCAGGAATGGAGATTGAGTCCCCCCGCACACCATCCTCCTGGCGGGTCCGCCTGGGTGGACCCGAAGGAAGGGCTGTCACTGACCAGCCAGGCGGGGACGCATCTCACAGTCTCCCGGCAACGTGGGTCTGTCTGTAGTGGCAGAAACTATACCTTGGAAGGTAAACCTGTTTACACGGACACGTTTAGTCCAGTTTCCTCTCGACCCCTCTTCGCTTTGGGGCAGGATATTTGTTTTCATGCTTTCAACTGGTTTGGAGGTTTCCCTTAATGAATGCAGCACTGCCAATACCCCAGCGCTCCAAGGAGCTGATAGGAAGGAGCCCATTGCTCTGACATGGGAAAAAATAAGAGGAGGAAAAGCTGTCATTAGCTTGGCACGCTCCATTTCCCTCTCCAAACAGATTTTTAGTGTAAAATTTAAATTAAAAGAGAAGAAAGATGATGTGTGGTTGGGGATTTTTTTCCCCTCAAAATAACCACCAGAGCCAGGCAGCTTCTTGAAAATAGAATGTAATATATGTAGTAACCATAAAGAAAAAATATGCAAAAAAAAAATCTCTAAATCCAGCCTTACCTCCCAATCCATAGAGACTGGTTAAAAAATAAAATAAAAACTTTATTTCTACAGGTAACTACAATCTGTCGAAACCACTATGTCCTCTAAAAAGATTCTCTCTGCATGAGGTTTTCAGATAAAGATGTTAACAGTGACTTAATTAAGGAAATTGAATAGTGGGGAGCCTGGGAAACCTTCTATCGCCCTAGACTTCAGCAGTAGATTGGGATTGCAAGACATTTGAAGGGTGCACATGTCCTATTCTCATATGCCTTCCCTGGTACTGGCCACACATCCTCAAGGGATCACATGACAGTATGTTTTAGGATGGTATCTGGGGGTGCGTGATATTTCTCTATCCAGGAGCATGGTGCCCTGGGGTGTGCTAGAACTCTCCCTGCAGGTACAAATCCAAAAACCACCTGGAAAACATTTTCATCTGCCTGGAAGTTTACGAACGAATGGGGAAGAGGTACAGAAGCCTTTGGCAAAGCTGTCTGTCTTCCTGTTTGTTCTAATCAGCCGCCTCCAGTAATTTCCCTTGCAGTTTTCCAGGCAAATGAGCCCTACTCCTGAAACAGCACCCTTCTCCCCAAAGTGCTTATCAAAACCTGCTGTGCCAGCCCTTCAAGTGAGTGGTCTATAGTTATCAGTTGGTCTCTATACTAAACTGAGATATTCGGGGTCGAAAAAAGAGGAGGAGGAGGAGGAGGAGGAGGAGGAGGAGGAGGAGGAGGGGAAGAAGGCCTACCCTGAAAGACACATAGATCTGCTTTCACATTTAAAATAAGCGATGGTGCATCCAAATCCAAAATATACTTGACCAACACCAAAAGGTTAACAAAATGTGTGTGTGGCTCTATTCATGACACTTTTCAAGGGGAAGGAGCTAATGGGGCCCAAAGACCATCATTTAACTCAAGGGCTGTCCCAGTCTCAGTTAGACAAAGTGCTGTCTCATCCTCTTTAAAGTGGATCAGACGAAGAGGGCACCAGGCCTGTGGCTGGAGAAATTCGCTTCACCTCTTTGCAAAGCTATGATGCTGAATTTGCACTGAAAAATCCAACTAAACACAATTTAGTAACGTGGATTCAAAGTTACTTCAAGAGAAATTCCATCAACCCATTGTCTAAAAATAGAAATAAACAGAACCTTCCCAAAGGCCCTCTGGTAAAGAAATTGTGATATGGACCACTAGGGAGGGCCAGGAGCAGTCCGCAAATGGTTGAGGCTTTTATTTTATAAAAGATGCCAGGCTGGGCATTTTAGACTTGATAAAGTTAAGGGAAGGTGCTGCCCAGGAGTTTACAGTCTAGTGAGGGAGATAGATATATTTTTAAATACCGGAGAGAACCATTTCAGCCACTGTCTGTTGGAAAGGGTTAGGGTGACAGAGCGCATCCCACACATGGATTACTGTCTCTCAACTTCTCTACTTTAGCAGTGGCTATGTGATTCTTCTTGAGATGAAAGCGCTGGAGATCTTAGCACTCATATAAGCCAACCCTCTCTGCCCTTTCGCTTTAAAAATGAGAACTCTGAGGGCTAAGGGGTAAATGGCTTGCCCAGAGTCACGCCGCTAGTTAGGGGCAGAGCCCATTTACACAGAACTCCTCCGGCTCTCTGATCGTGGTGCTTTCAGGAACAGAGGTTCTGCCCTCTTGGGTCATCATAATTACAAGAACGGACCACTGGATGTTTTAGCTATGATACAAATTAAAGTTACAGAATTGAACTAAATTGACACCCATAACACAGTTGAAAGACCATAAAACGCAAACCACGACTTTGCTCACCAGCTGAACACTGACTTTATTTTGGGGTCACTAGGCCAACACAGCACGGAACTGCCCTCTCTCCTGGCCTTTGCTACCGGTTGGCTTGGTTTCTGGTTCCCCAGAGCCTGGCAAAGCTGATGAGAAGTCCTCTGAATGCTGCGAGGGGCTCTAATGTCATTCCAAAAAATGAGAGGCTCCGAAATTACTTTTTTGTGAGGGTGAGGAGAGTGGGAAAATGACAAAAGGACCATTTCAGTGGCTATTTTATTTAAATAATCATTATTAAAACTGAATTATTAAGTCATTAATCTTTTTGCACTTAAGCATTTTCTCCATTGTTTGTAACCTTCAAGTTTTTTTCATATGACTGTGCTCACTAAGAAGTTGATCCATTTCGAAACCAGGGCATTTTAATAGTGATGATAGGACCAAGTCATTTTAGACACATTTGGTATGTCACGAGTAATGGGGTAAATTTTGACTATTTCACATGATACTTGTTCATTTAAACGTCCACGAGCCAAAACAACCAGATTGAAGTGTCATAGATCCTCCAGTTCCACAATTAAAAACAACTATTTTTCCAAGATGTCCTTTTTAATTTTTATCAACATCTAAAATATTGAATAAATAACTCATTTCAACAGGGGAGTTATAAAAATCAGATATACATTTGACTCCATTACTAATTAGCCACCAATATTGGTTTATTTATAGAGAATGATCTTTGAGAGGGTCCTCATCTCCACATTCCATCTGGAAAGTCACTCCCCAAACCAAATTTGCCTAATCATCAGCTTCATTGGCACCAAAGCTGTAGCCCTATTTGTCCATCTGAAGTGGGGGAGAGTTGAGAAAACCTTCACATGAAGCCAAAGAACTAGAATATCAAGCTAATGCCTTGCTCCTATGGTAAGTTCTTACGAGCTCTCCTGCAGGACTTTAAACCGACCTTGCTTGGAGTGTCAATAGAGCAAATCACCATTGCCTCAGAACTGTTATTATTTGAGATTATCTATAGACTCAGAAAGAAGCAGTTCAGCATTATCACCTGCAAGGATGTATATTACCAAGATGCTAGCTAACACATGTGGGGACTGGCAGAGCCTCCTGGATGTCCCCAATATAGCAACCACCTTGACCTATAAAAAGACCTTGGGAAGAAAGTTATAGGGATATGGCAGAGCAAGAAAAGAGAAGATTAGACTCTGATACCATGAAGTGCAATACAAGCCCTGGGCTAATTACCTCTAACTATGCTAAATATAAAAAAAAAGTCACATCTACCTTGCTGGGTTTTTTTTTTTTTTAGTGTTTGTTAGTGTTTTTTTTCCCTTGTTACTGCCAACTAAACATAAAAGTTTCTGAAATATTTACCACCAAAAACAAAGAATAAGTAACTCAGTAAAAAGCTAAATATGTTAATTAATTTATCTATTAGTTAAAGATAGAAACACTTTCAGAGCCAAAGAACAGATCTAGGATTTCAATCACCTGTGGTTCCCGTTGACCTGTGTCTTATGAGTTTCAGAAAATTTAGAGGAACTTATAATATTCTTTAAAAAAAAACCTTTGAAATATTTGTATTCCATGTTCATAGCAGTATTATTCACAATAGCCAAAAGGTAGAAGCAACCCGAGTATCCATCAATGGATGAGTGAATAAATAAAATGTGGTGTATACATGTGGTGGAACATTACTCAACCTTAAAGAGGAAGGAAATTCTGACACATGCTACAGCATGGATGAACCTTGAGGACATTTTGCTAAGTGAAATAGGCCAGTCAGAAAAAGACAAATACTGTGTAATGCCGCTTATATTAGGTACCTAAGAGCAATCAGATTTATGGATACAGAAAGGAGAATAGTGGTTGCCAGTGGCTGGAGGAAGCAGGGAATGGGGAGTTATTGTCTAATGGGCATAGATTATTAGTTTTGTAAGATAAAGAGTTCGAGAGACTGTTTGCACAATGATATGATGTATTAAACCCTACTGAACTGTGTGCTCAGAAAGGATCTAGATGGTAAATTTTATGTGATGTGGGTTTTACCAAAATCAAATTGTTTTTAATAATTATTTTAAATTTTTCATATTTTCTTCCTCATTACCCAATTAACATAATTGTTGGCCGAAAAGTAGAAAGTGTAGATTAGCAAAGAAAAAAAACGTTGTACTGTTTTATCACCTTATTATAGCGACCAGCTTTGTGCTAAGCGATTTACATAGATTATAGCAGTGAATTCACCCAGCAAGCTTGTGGGGTACTATCATTAGCCCTATTTTACATCTGAGTAAAATTAAGCAACAAAGATTAAGTAAATTGTTCAAGGTCACACAATGGAGAATTGATTGAGCTAGAATCAGACCAGGTGGGCTGATTGTAGAACTAAGGCTCTTATTGGTTAAACTATTGTGAATGTGTTTGTCACTAATTATTCTTTGGCAACATCCTTTTTAATAATTATAGAATATTTCCTTTTATGAAGATACCATAATCCTCTTGAATGATCTTCCTTCTAAGTAGTTTCTAATTTTTATTACTATAAGAGATGTTTCAGTGAATGTCCTTTTCCTGTTAATATTCATTTCCTTGAGGATAAATTCATTAATTGGCAGACCAAGGCATGTGCATTAAGGCATTCGAATCACATTTTTATACATTTTTAATCAAAGATTATTTTTCCCTTTGGTCATAAAATTTTTAGATGCTAGCCTGATATACTTGCTCAAAAGAAAATAAGTCATTAGAAGCTCTAAGCTCTTTCTCAGTTATCTTAAGAGATGCTTGTAGATAGAGAGGATATACAATTAATTTAAGGCTTGTTAAAAGTAAAGCATGTCTCGTTGACTTTCTAGACTTCATTGACTGTGTGGTATAAATATTTATTAAGGGAAATCTTAAAACAAACAATAGTGACTTTTTGACCACTATCAGCTTCGTGGCATAATATCAAATGTCTGTGAGCTGGAAGATAACAATCAGTACCCCTCCCAGTTTTTCTTCAATCTTTGCCTAAAAGCAGTCTCTTGCAGCATGAATTCTCAGTAGCTTCCTCTCCAAACCACATTTTCCAGTACCTCCCATCAGAAAGACTGTAATCATATAATGAACAATCTCAGCATCTCTCAGAAGGCAGCAAAATAAAAAATTCAAGGGCCCAAGATTTAATTCATCGAAAGTATCCCATCAACTCTAGCTGCATTTGTAGGAGTTTGCTACCCATGAGGTTGGTGGTCATTACGGAATGAACAAAACTAATTTCACTAATGTGGGAAGCATTCAAAGGGAATTCTTTGAAACTAATCCAATGACTTTACATCTAGTCCTAGTTCTACCACCTGACAGTCTAACGACTTGAGCTGAATGAATTAACCTAGTGAGGCTCAGTTACCTTATCTAGTAAGAGGGTGAAATAACATCACCCCAGCCTGCTTGTCAGGGTTGGAAGTAAAATCATTTGAAAAAGTGCTACATGAGAAAAGGTAACTGAAAACGAAAGGTTTTAGACCTGAAATGGCCCTCACAAAGCGTCTCATCCCAGTCCTTCATTATACAAATTCTTTAACTGGGGTTCAAATAAATTTAAGTAATTTGCCCAAAGCTATAGCAGACATGATTTTTTTCCAGAAGAGCAAGGACCTTCTTTGAGAAATAGTCCTCAAAATGTGTGGTTTTAGTAAGGCCTGCCAATCATGATGCAGCCGAGGGGAATACAGTCCAAGAGCCCCAAGGAGATGCCTGAAACTGAGGATAGCACCAAACCCCATACATACTATGTTTGTTCTGATTAAACTTATGATAAAGTTTAATTCGTAAATTAGGCACAATAAGAGATCAACAAGAACTAATAATAAAATAGAACAATGATAACAAAATGCTATAATAAAAGTTATGCGAATGTGGTCTCCCTTTCTCTCACAGTATCTTATTGTACTGTCCTCGCCCTTCTTTGTCTGAATGCCAAAGAGGAGCCATTCCAGCATCACCCCTCTTGCACTTTGGGGCCATTTTCGAATAAAATAAGGCACTACGATACCACAATGGTCAATCTAAAAACCCAGATGGTGACTGCGTGACTGACAGGCAGGGAGCGTTTGCAGCGTGAAGACAGTGGGCAAAGGGATCATTAGCTTCTGGGTGGGACAGAATCGGAGGGTGAGGGATTGCACAAGATTCCATTGCACTGCTTAGAACACCGTGCAATTTAAAACTTATGAATTGTTTATTTCTGGAATTTTCCATTTAATATTTTCAAACTGCAGTCAACCTCGGGAACTGAAACTGAGAAAGACAAAACCGAGAATAAGGAGAGACGGCTGCATCCACACGCCCACGCACACTTCCAGCAAGCAGGGACATCACATGGCCCGAGCTGGGCCAATTGTCACCTCTCATCCCTCTGACAACGTTTATTGGTCCAGGCTTGGACACAAACCCCAGCTCTTCTGAGCTTTCAAACTTGAACTGAAGGGGAAATTCCTTTTCTCTCTGCTTGCAGCCTGCCACACAGTTGGCCCTGAATGAATGTTGGCCAATACAGCTCTCACTGACAATAATAATATCCCAAGTTAACGTACCGATATCTAGGTATTCCAGCACCTGCTCTAAGCAATGCCTCAACCTAAAGGACTAAAGCTAAAAGTAGAAAAGTTTAGGCATCAGAGTAGAATCTACAAAGCAGGAAGGAGAGACTGGCCTTGCTGGATCCCTCAGACCGCAGGACGCAGTTATCAGCAGCCAGTTTCCCACTCTGGAGCCTACCCTTATCTTCACACCGCATGACAGTCTCGTCTGTGCAGACCTAGCAATCCATCTTAAGGCCATTCACCTTTAATAAAAAAAAAATGACCCTGTGCATAGCAGGTATTTTGTTTCCACCGAAGTTACCACACTCTCTCTCATTTTCCTCTCATTAAAGGTGCCCTAATTGCCACGACTCAAAGTCGAGACATTCTATCCCCTAAGACATAGAAGGCGCTCATTTACATTTAACCATTTAAATGTACCTATTTTATTTGTGTAAGTAGGAAGGAGTTGGTGAGGACTCAACACCTTTGCTGAATGTTTTAATTGATGTGGGGGAAAAAGTCAATTCCAAACAGAAGAGCTAGTTCCCTTGCACTGCTCATCCCCAGTGAGGTTTATGATGGAAATAATGGCTGGGCATTAGCTACTGTGGTACCAACAGATGCCATTAAACGGACCCAAGACAAAACAAACAAGTAAATGGCATCTATTTATGGGTCACTTTATTCTTTACTGCTATAAATAGCCCTCCTTTGGGCATCATAATAGGGGTTTGCTCTGTATCATGTGTGAATGTATTGCTTTTTGCCTTCAACATCTGGAGGCTGATAAGTATAAGCACAAATGAACCTCCTGATCTGAATGACACGAGAAAGTGCTTCTTGGTTTTAAAGTGGGTCTCTATCCTTCCATTCAGTCAATTCCCTAAATGGTGAAGGAGTCAGCTGGAAAAGCTTAAAAAAGTGAAAAGTTTAATTCTGACCTGTCTTTCTCTTGTTAGTACCATCATTACTCTCCCTTCGGATTTAGAAAAAAATTCTCCTGGTGCCTAAATTACTGTTTGATTGAAAGTAAAATTTCTTCAGTTCACAGAGTTCTTAAAGATACATATTTTATAATCTAGCCTGAGTGAGGGAATAGAATATCCTGGTACATTTAGTGTTGGTAACACATTTTAGATGACAAAGACAGTTTACTGATTCTCATAGCGTTAGGAAATGATACCATTGTTAACGCGAGCAATTAAACTTTTATTTTGATCATTTGGATTAACTTCGACACCTTCACACACCTCGAAACTCAAAGTGGGGTTGCTGGACCAGCAGCATCTGCATCGCCTGGTAGCTTGCTGAAAACACAACATCTCCGACCCATCTCAGTTGCACTGAGTCAGAATCTGCATTTCAGCAAGTTCCCCAGGGGAATGCAGTGTACATTAAGTTTTGAGAAGCACTGTTACTGCCACAGAATGGTCGATTTAAACATGGCCTTCGTCGTATAAATGTAGCATAAGTGTCCCCAAATCTCGATGAATTAATAAAGAGTTTGAGTTAGTCAAAGCCCAACAGGGCACTTTGTTTTTCAGTTTAGTCTATAACATTAATTCATTCAGGTTGGCTGGAATGAAGGAAAATCATTTACAAATGAACACAGGTTTGGACCCTGGTACTAACGACCTGACTCGCGTGCACTGAAAACTATTATAATTATTATAATATAAGTGAAAATTACTGTCATAACATTTTCGTCTGAGGAGGCCAGACTTTCAAAGCAATAGCTCAAGGTAAGCTGCATTTCCTATTCCCAAACAGAAGCTCTCTGTCACCGCTGATCCTCTTTTGTCAACTCCACGGTGTGTGCTTTTCTACTTGGGAGAGATGGAAAAATACTTTGCCGGGTAGTGTGTCCTGACATATGTGGACTTTGGAATGTGAGCGGCCCAGCTTCTCAACAATCGCGTGTTGGACTCCTTAACCCACTCTGAAAGGCGGATCAGAACAGCGACGCTGTCTTTCATGTGGATTCACTGCGAGAACACGTGCCCAGCCACTAACTCACTCAGGGCCTGGCCCTCAGCGCTACGTCTATGTGACATTTCTGCCTTTCTGTGTGTGGAGCTTTGTCTGACTGTATTTTTCATTTCCCCCTCTTAGAAATAATATTTAGAAACGTGTTTCAGAACTGTTGTGTCTAGAGGCAGAAGCATTTACAACCTGGAAGGGCCGGGAGCGAATGATGGCTGGTGAGGAAGCTGGAGATCCCGCGGGGACCCAGCGTCCCACGCCGCAGACCCCGTAGGTGGCAGCACTGAGGCCACCAGCCGCCTGCAGCCCGGGATGTCACAGTCGAAGCGCCCGCCGCCCCCTGGACTGTGGTTAAACCCGAGCCATCTGCCAGATCGTGCAAGGAGTTCGCTCCCACGCATGTAGAAACTGTTCTTTCCAGTACCTGTCAGTGTTCCCTTTCCTTCCCTTTCAGCCAACTGCGCTGCCTGTGTTCACATTTGTATGGTTTCTCTCTGAGGGTGAGTCTCCGGACTCAGAAAACTCCAGCCATTATCTCTGACCAATTCCCAAACATTTTCGCGTGGTCTTTTCAGAGTTACTTCTTTCTTCCTCCTCCTGGACATCCTAGGGGCACGCCTGCCCCATGCCCACTCAGTTTGGGGCAAACAACCAGGCTCAGAAGCCACATAATAGTAAATGCCTTGCACAATGCTAAGTGCTTTAGGTATCTCTACTCATCAAATCCTTAAAATCAGGCCTTGAGGTAGGTGGTTCTGTCAGTAACTTGTTCAAAGTCAGACTGCAAAGGAGGGTGGAACCCAGGTGGCCTGCTTCGGAGCCGGTGTTAACGCCACCACGTGGAGTTGCCTCTTCGGGGAAGATTGGGGAAGGAGTGTTAAAAGCCTGCAAGTCGAAGAGATCTCAGAAGGAAATAAGTCTTCTGGAGAGTTCCCCAGATGCAGATAATGGGCTCAGCAATGGCTTTGGGCTTTCGCCAAGGCAGTAGGAAGATGAGAGGGGTCCCGTCTGGCAATAAATCAGGGAGCCCCATTCAGAAGTGCTGGGGGAAAAAGCGTTTCCTGCCGCTGGTCATGAGAAAAGCCACACCCCAGCCAATTAAGGTCCAGTCCTGACCCACATGTTCCGCTCTGTCGCTCCCAGCTCAGTGCCCTGCCAGGGGAGGCCTGCTTCTCTCACTTTCCCCGGGAGAGCTAAAACAGAGGTCGAGCAGAGCTAAATACCCTCTTTTGGCTCTTTGGAATCCAACAGATCCGGGTTTGAATTTTTATTTCTGTACTTACTTGAGGGCATGTAACTTAACTGAAGGGAACCCCCATTTTCTTGACTGTAAAACGGGTCACTTGGTAGTACCTACCTCAGGAGGACCCCAAATCATCCAGGCCCAGCACTCAGTAAGAGCATCATCTGGGGTTCTGAGGTAACCCTCCCAAGTGTTTCCATCCCCATTTCAACTCTCTGCCCTGACGATCGGAGTTGGCCACATGTCCCTCTGCAGTTGCCTGTACCATTAGCATCCTTGGCACAGCGTGGGCTTCGACTGAGCTGAAATACGTGCTGCACCCTGCCTCTGCTATCACTTCGCTTTTGCTGTTTTCACTGCCTATTCCTGTGCTGTCCAATACCGTCGCCATGTGTGGGTGTTTCTATGAATTAAAACTCAATTTCAAATCCTCCCCTCAGTCACACTAACCACATTGCAAACGCTCAGCAGTCACACGTTTCAGACAATACAGATTGTAGCACTTTTCCATCATTGCAGAAAGTTTAATGAGACCATGCTGGCCCAGAGGGTATGTCTAAATCCTAAGCATCCTTAGGGACCAGCCCAAATGTCCCTGACGCCACAAAGCCACTTCTGTGTCTCCCCAGCTGCAAGTTATCTTTCCTAGAACAACAGAGACCCTGCTAGCCATGACTCACCGCACCGACTGGTTACCACTGAGACATCCAGTGTCCCAGGCCACATGTCACTTCAAGGAAAGTGGCTCTTTGGTTTCCGAGCCGCATGTGGTAGCCGGGTAAGCATGGAGGCTGGAAGCTCCAGGGTATAGAAATTTAATCTCGTTGGTTTTACATAAATTGGAAGCACCTATGTATCCTACAACGCAGTTTTAGGCAGTTTACATACATTATCATATTTGGCTCCCTTCAAGTCTATAAAGTGGATATTGTTATCCCTATCTTACTGATGAGAAAACTGAAAAAACACTGTGGTTAGGTAACTCGCCCAAAATATGGTATGCGTGGTATGCTCACATACCAAGAAATAATCAAACCAAATGCAGAATCCAGATCTTTGTGACTCAGAGTTGGGGCTCGTTCCATACACACGCAGCCTGCCCCCAAGCCTGTTGCATGAGGTTGGCTTCATGGCTTTCAATCTAATAAAATGATTTCTGGCAGAGCTGGGAGGTGGGGAGTGAGGAAGCAGGGAGGGGGGGCGAGGAAGGAGGGGTGAGACCCCTGAACAAAGGAGGAGAGTGTTGTGAATAGAAGTGCCCAAGTCTTTTATTCACTTAAATGTGCTACCTCCTTGTCATCTGTTTCTCTTAACTCTTTAAAGTCCCAGAAGAGGAAGATGGAAGATAAATGAGTGTGTGTGCGTGTGCGTGTGTGTGTTCTTAGTAAAGGTAAGCAGGTACAGAAAGAGAAGTTAAGGGATGTGGAACGGTGAAAGATAAAACAAAAATCTTTCTATATTTTCGTGTTGCTGTCTGCAAACACTTTGTAGTATTGGGAAGTAGAACCATAGGGAATTGCCATAATTTTAAGTAAAACTATTCAAATTTTAGCAGTTTCCTGTGATTCAACCTAACAATTTTTATCAACGATTTTATCACTTTTACTATCAATTACTTTATCAATTGCAAACAGTGGAAATTTAAGGGTCTACCCCTGAATTTAGCACAACCCAAGTAGGAGTGCTTTAAAACCACTGTCAGACGTATCGGGGGCACAGAAGTGGTACTTACTGCCTGCAGCCTTCACTTGATCTTGGAAACAGAGAGACCAAGCTCCTTTCTGAGCCTTCAATTCTCTGGGTGTCATAACCCTTCTTTAGAGAGGTAGAATCCCCCTCAGGAGACTGACGGGCTGCCCCAGGTTGCTCAGTGTAAAGGGCATTAACATATGAAAGGGAAGCATGTGAAGGTCAGAGCTGGGGAGGAGGGGCCTCAGGGAAGAGAATCCCTGCTTCAGCAAGGACCACGGGGACTGAAGCGGGCCCTGGCTCGCTGGCCCGCAGAGGGTTCTCTCTGGTGGAGATAGAGGCAAACCAGGCTAACCGCCATGAAGATGACCCAACTTGGCTTCCTTGCACCTGTCCTGTGCATGTTTCTGCAGGGGAAGGAACCCCTTGTGCTCTGCTGGCCATCCCCAAAAATAAATACAGCCGTTTTGTTAAGGGTGCCCGGGAACGAGGAGATTCGTACCTGCCTCCCATCCCTGGAGCAGGCTGTCTCTTTCCTTCGATGATATTTGAATCATAACGGCCCAAATGAAAGCTGGTCCTACTTGAAGGGAGAGCCTGGTGCAGAACCAGAGAGAAAGCAAATTCCCAAAATATTTAAGAGGAAGAAACCTAGGATTCCGAATGTATTTGGCTGGTTTCTTAGGTCCATACCAGAGTCTATCTAGTACCTTGTGACACTTCACTCCCTGCGAATCCGATGCCCACAGTCGAATGGGCACATTTAAGCCATCATTAGAAGCCACACACCTTGAAATGTTAATAGCCTCTATCAAAGACAAAAAATGGACATGAAGAAAAGTTTCGCCTTGTAAATATGAATGGTCACGTGTCCTATACAGACAGGTTACTTCCAACCCACAAAAAAACTCACCTTATAATTTAAGTGTACACGGAATTTTTTATAAATAGCGTATGCTATTTATTCTAGTTATCTTTACGAAAGACTTTGAATTCTTGGAAAAGATCTCCCAAGGTTCAAATCAGTTCAGTGATAAACTGTCCTTGAAATGTTAAACTAATGTTTGCACTCACTTCATTTAATATTTTCAAAACCTTTATGGCCAAATCATCTCATCTTTGGAACGTTCTAAAAATCTAGAGGTAACGTTAACATTTAAATAATGCATTTCTGTTTTACTTCACTCCTACTCCACTGAGATGTTTGTTGTTGTTGTTTTAATATTCATGGGGGCGGGTGCCTAGGGGCAGCCTCAATCAACCAAACCATAGTCGAAGTCAAAGAACATGTCGTTTTAAAAAAGTTAATATGTGAAGATGGACCTATAACAAAAATGGAATAAAAAGAGAGCCAGAAAGCTTTTATTTGTTTTTTCAGGAAAATGTGAATAAAGGGGCTAGCAGCTTGCATTTTTTATAATGCCTGACTCCAAAAACTTCAAGTGCAAGAAAATGTCTAAAATCTCGTTAATATTGAAAGTAACCTCTGAACAGTACGGTTCTCCTTTGGAAGATGAAGAAAATGAATCCCAAGGAAGGATGCTGCCTGGGTCCGCGCAATTCCTTGGTGAATTCAAACACCATCATTAGCTGAAATCCCCTGATGGCATCGGGCACCTTGGGGGCCTGCCTCTAGCCCAGATCTCCACCCCATCTGCACTCCAGGCCATCCTGTAGGCTGGTCCCTATTTGCAAACCATTAACCCAGAGAGTGCTGCTTCCAGCCTCAGCATTCAGAGCTGCTTTCAGAGTAAGATTGTGTGAGCTATTCAAGGACAGGGGGCAACGATCTGGGTATCTTTTAAACTTCCTGCTCTGAAACAGAGGTCTTCGTATGATCTAGCACAGTCGGCCTCCCTTATCCACGGGAGGTACGTTCCAAGACCCCCAGTGGCTTCCTGATCCCACAGATAGTGCCTAACCCTGTATAAACTGTGTTTTCTCCTCTACGTACATACATAGCTATGATAGTTTAATTTATAAATTAGGCACAATAAGAGATTAACAATAAAAATCAATATTAAATTAAAACAATTATAACAATATTCTGTAACAAAAGATATGTGACGTGGCCTCTCTCTCTCTCTCTCTCTCAAAATGTCTTATTATACTATACTCACCCTCTTGGTTGTGATGAGCTGAGATGATAAAATGCCCACGTGATGAGAGGAAGCAAAGTGAATAGGACGTTATGAAGTAAAACGAAGAGTATGTGAACACAAGCACTATGACACCGGACAATCCATCTGAAAACCGAGAACGGCTGCTACGTGACACATGGGTGGGGAACATACACGTGGAGATGCTGGACAAAGGGATGGTTCGCGTGCCGGGCGGGACAGGGCAGCATGTCACGAGACTTCATCACGCTACTCGGCATGCTGGCGCACAATCTAAAAGTCAGGAATTGTTTATTCCTGGAATTTTCCCTTTACAATTTTCAGGCCGTGCTTGACCACAGGGGACTGAAACCACAGAAACCAAAGCTGGGGACAAGCGGGGACCCCTGGACAAAACAAACGTGGATGATTTTGAAGCCAGAATACCAGTGGATCCCAGGCGGAATGGCTACCCTTACCTTTCCAGCTTCGTGGCAATTTAAAGGGATATTAGTGTGAATCAAGTTGACTAAGTAAACAAACTGGCTAAGGCTTGTTTTCATTTGTGTGCAAAAATATACATACAATTGCAGAAAATGAACAGGGCTGGCGTCATGGCATCATGCTTGTGCAGCCTGTGCAGAGCCCTGAGCTCAGAAGGGCCCCACGTTCAGTTTAAAACTCCACTGCCGTGGTCTTGAAATTCTTAATAATTTTGAACAAGGGGCCACTCTACATTTCCATTGCGCGCTAAGCCGTGCAAATTGCATAGCTGGTCCTGACGAGGAGAGGCCACGCTCGATTCTTGGGGGCCTTCTGAGTCAGCAATCAGAAGGTGTTATTATTCCTACGTCCTGGGACTTCAAATGGACTTTTTAACTCAAGGCTTGTATCACTGGCATATTCTCAAACGAGAAAAGGGAAACACACTGTCCACATTCTCCAACAAAATGACTAATGACACAACAAGTGCACGCAGCCATCCTCATTAATGTAAAATATTAGCAAGCAGCCAGGTAGGCTGCTCCTGTGGCCAACGGTCAAGTCAACCTCAGCTTGAGGGTCTGCTGTGGGCAACGGAGATGGCGATGAACAGGATAATGACCCCTGCTCTCAGCAGGCTTGCAGTGTAGTTGGGAGAAATGAACAGCAAATCTAAACAAATCAATTCTATGTGAGAAGGTGATGGATTGTAGAACAATAAAGCAGAAAAAGAGTCAGTGTTTTAAATACAACAGTCAGGGAAGACGTCAACGAGAAGATGGCATTTGAGCCAAGCTTTGGAAGAAATAAAGGCCCAAGACATGCATCCTCTGGCCGGGAAACAGAAAATGCACAGGCTCCCGGGGAGGACTGTGCCATCCGAGGACTAGCGGGAAGGGAGAGAAAAGGAGAAAGAGGAGGAAAAGATGAAGTCATAAAGGCGATCGGAGTCCAATCTTACATGCACTCAGAGCACCGTAAAAACCTCACTGAGTGAGACAGGGAAGCCATTGAAGGTGTGGGGCCTGCGGGTGACATGGCAAGGTTAAACTGCGTTGTTCTGGCTGCTGTGAGGAGGGACAAAGGCTTCTGGGATGAAACCAGGAGACTGGACACGAGAAAATTGCCGTCATGCAAACAAAGGTGATCACAGCTTAGACTAGGCGATTGGCAGTGGAGATTGCGAGAAATGACTAGAGATTTGATTATTTGGAAGGCAGAGTTGATTGGGTTTGCTGAAAGGTAACCAAAAACAATAACAATAACAACAGTAAAAATAATAACAAGAGCTTAGAGTATATCCTTCAACTAGCCTAATTTCCGGCCAACTTGGCTATCCACGTCATCTCAGCCCATCTCCATGGCAACCTTGGGTAAGAATTATTATCTCCACCTTACTGATGAGGGAAACGGGACTAACTAGGAAGCAGAGGAGACACTGGTCTACGGAGAGCCAAAGCCTCACCGGCACACCATGCTGAGTGGGTGCTAGATCTCAGAGTCAGCTCAGGAATGAATGAATGAATGGATGGATGAATGAATGAATACATACAGACACATACATACTACAGGCATGAGAAGTCTTATTGGACTCTGAAGTTTCTTCTGTTTCCTGGCTGAAAGCTTTGCTAATAGCCAGCTAGCACTGGGGTGCCATAATGAACTTTGTGCTGGGAAGATGAGAGGCTTCCTACCAGGCACTAATTTAAGAGAAATGAGCTCATCTAGTTCTTTGAAGCATTTTAACAACCATGGAATTTCGCCAGTAGGGTAAAACCTGAGCCAGATAGATACCCGGGAAGGCGGCTTCATACCAGCCCCCTTCGCAAACAGCCTGTAGCTGCTCCCAGGCGTGTGATAATGGAGGCCCCGACTGCATAAATGGCTCTGGAGTTGAAGGGAAGCTTTTGCCCTGGGGGCTGGATGGCCTGACAGGTCTCTGCCCTGCAAATTGGGGATGCACAGGGGAGGGGAGGGGAAGCTGTCAGCTGGAAGTGAAGGATGGAAGAGGCCTGGGAGCCAGGTTAGCTGGGAAGTAGCTGGCTGGCCTTTGCCAGGCTGAAAGAGCCCTTGCTAAAAAACGAGACCGGCCCCTGTGGGCTTCAGAGAACTGCTGCCACTTGTTATCCACACCGTTTACCGAAAAGCAAGGGCTTGGCATGGGGGCTAAAAAAGGGGACATGGGTGCCCCTAAAAATAAATGAAGTGAGATGAAGTTCTGGTTACTACTGCTGCCTAACGATCTGCCCCCAACTTGGTGGCATAAAACAGTGACTTTATTATGCCCGTGGGTTCCATGTGTTTGGAACTCTGGCAGGGCACAGTGGATTCTGCTTGTCTTGGCTCCATGGTATCTGGAGGCTGGACTGGGAAGATACGGAGATTGGAGGGGGAGGAGGGGGAGAGACGTGAAAGCTGTGGACTGGAATCATCTGGAAAAGTCTTTACACGCAGATCTGGTGGCTGGTGATGGCCGCCGTCTGGGACCTGACTCAAGGTTGCTGGCCAGAACACACGACCTGGGCGTCCTGGTGACACGACCGTGACCATGCCGTGGGAGTCAGATTTCTTACATGGAAGCTCAGGGACCCAAAGGGGAGCACAGCAATAAAAAAAGGTGCCCGCCGCATGGCCATTTCCGGGCCCTCCTTGGAAATTTTAGAGTCACTTTTGCTGCATTTTGTTGGTTATAAGCAAATCACAGGCCCACCCAAACTCCAGGAGAGGAGACGTCGCTCTGCCTCCCCTTCGCATCGGAACGACTGTCAAAGAACTTGTGTCCGTGCTCAAAACCACTAAAGAGGAGCTTAAAATATTCCGGCATCTGGGGAGCCGCCCTTTCCCTGGATCCTGGAGGAGAGTGGGAAGGTGTGGAGACCTGTGGGGGTCATCCACCCCGCAGGAAGTGCCTTCTTCTGTTCTCTACCCCTTTTCCTCTCACCATCGCTCCCCTTATCCTCTGAAATGAGGTGGATTCCGTCCTAACTTGGTGTTGTAGAGAGGACGCTATTGTCCTAAGGGTTCATCAGGCTACAAGTTTATTCTTATTTCTCTTGCTCCTTTATATACGAGAGTATTGCTCCCTGCCTTGCTACAGGGATTAGAATTCCAGACGCCCTGAGTTCGAATCCTGACACGATGACTTCTTAGTGTTCTGACTCTGGACAAGTGGCATGACATCTCTGACTCTCAGTTTCCTCAGGGACACATGGAAGCTTTATAAGGATAAGAAGGAACGATGCCCCCAGAGAACAGCCACTGAAGAAATGTGAGATGACCCTACTTTAAACTGTTGCTCACAGTGTGTTTTATTTTTATTTTTTAATGACTTTCCTACTCTTTGTACTTTGTTCTTGGTCTGGGCCCAGACAGACCATATTCACATCCTGACCTCCAGATCTACTAGCTGCGTGGCTGCAGGCAGTCCTTTCATCCCTTTTAGCCTCAGTTTTGCCGTGTGTGTACAGGAGATAGTAATAAACGTCTCAAGGGTATTTGGGATTATTAAATAAAAATACACATATAAAGCAGCACCACCAGACCAGGCTCTCATGAAGACGAATTCCCTTCCCTGTCCCATCTCATCCCGCCCCCACCCCACCACACATACCCCTACCATTTCTTCTTTGGAACCACTAAAGTGAGCAAAGTTTAAAGTTTTAGATCTTTCTCTCCAACTCTATCTCATATCCTTCTCCCATCAATAACCATTCCCAATTTCCCAGTCTCCCACCATGAAAATTAAAAATACCTGACCCTTTTGTGAGGGGAGGTTGCTTAGAGATAGCCTGATCTGCGGGATCCTGGGGTGGAAAGTCAGCAGGACAGCCCCGGTTAGGCTGGGGGTGGCCCCAGGTCGCAGGGGGAGACCTTGCCTGGAGGCCTGGATAAACGCATTAACCAGGCCTGACTCCAGCCCCCTGGTGGGGAGGCTGACACCCGCAAGCCAGAGGGAAAATCCCTCTTGTTGTAGGTCTGCTACTCAATTTCCAGCCTTTGTACTGAAGGATCAACCGAGAGCCATGATTGCCATTATTGCCGAAGCCCAGGGTTTTCTCATTCAGGGCTGACTGAGCTTACGGGGACAGCATCTGCCAGGGTGTGACTTCCTCTCAAGGGAAGAAAAGCCTTAAACAATTCTCTCCCCAAATGGGGGAGGTCTTAAGTGATTCCAGTCCTCTCTGCAGCGTCGTTGCCCAAATGCAGCCACAAACGTGTTCCCTGGCAGCCCAGAAGAAATCATCCCCCCCTTTTTTTTTAATGAAAAGAGAAGTATTTATCAGTGAAAGGAATCTGAGTGTTTATATCCTTTAGACCAAGAGAGGAGACACAGCCCCTGGGAAAAGGCTGGCCAGAAAGTTGGACGCCTTTCTCCTTCCTGTTTCTTCTTCCAGAAGTTTCTAGGGAGCACCATGGGGGTTGAAAGTGTCATCTTTTTTTTTTTTTTCTGTTTTTCTCTCACATTATCCCATGTCCACAACCACTAGAATGACTTACGCCTTCAACAAACAT
Organism: Cynopterus sphinx; assembly: GCA_030015415.1. NCBI lineage: Eukaryota > Metazoa > Chordata > Mammalia > Chiroptera > Pteropodidae > Cynopterus > Cynopterus sphinx. The sequence continues at coordinate 5,972,893 of CM057391.1, forward strand.
TTACCGAGCATCTAGTCTGTGCCTGGCTACGGGACCCATCCTGGGCACACAGAGATGAATTAAGAAGGATCCAGGCTTAGTGATGCTCCATGTATGTTTTGGCGGGAGATGCTGGGCTGGCCAGATACATGACAACACAAATGTCGCCTGGTATGTAAGTGCTGCGGCTGGGCCCGACAGTGCAGCCCCACAGGAGGACCAACAGCTTCTGGTGACGAGTGAGCCGTGGAGGAGTGGTTTCCTGTGTGGGAAGGGGCAGGAGAGTATTTTAGCGAAGTCATGAGGCCGCATGGTTGTCGGGTGCAAGGAGGACTCAGCCAGAAGTGTGGCTGCACTCGTGAACCAGGCTGGAACATGCCGTGCGACAGAAACCGGCCTTTGCTCCCGCCTTCAGAAGAGCTGCCCTTCCATATTACAGCAGCTGACAGGCGACTACCTGACACGGACCTGGGGCTTCCTCAGTTTCCCCATCTGCAAAACATGAAATGATGGATTCTCCGTGTCCTCGGATGGCCTGGATGAGCGACACAGAGAGCCTACGTGGCTCCCAGCTTTCATCTACTTTATTGGTCCGAGAGAGAAAACATTCATTTATTTTTATGAGACACTTGGGTTTGGTGATTTTTTTTATTATTATTAAAAATAAAATTCTTGAAAAAAATTCAAAACTTTGGTTTCACAGATTCCAACGACGTAAAGTTTGGACTATCTCTCGGGCAAAGCCAGGACTGATTTATGGTGAGTGACAGTGAACCAAATGGGTTTTTTTGGAACAAAAAATAGGATGTGCATTACTTTCCTCACCCCTTCTCTCCATATCCCCCTAAAACAAAAGACTCATGATGATTTCATTCTGATACTGTTCAAGGAGTTGACATCCAAGGAATGAGCTGGCTGGTTGGCGGAACAAGTCCAGCTCAGAGCTGGGTGTTTCAACTGGTGACCACCCAGGATGTCCAGCTGACAAATGAGAAAATACTGCTTAAGAGGAGAGGGCAGGCGACTGTCTCCTTCCTGCTCTGTCTTACTCGTCAGCCTCAGACCTCAAAGAATTGGGACTTGGAGTTTTTATGCTAAGGGAGACCTGTGTTTGAATTTGCCTTGCGCTGGGGGTGAGGGATAAGCCTGGGGTTATGGATGCTGCAGTGAGGTCAGCCCAAGGTGGTGGGAGGAAAACTAGGCTTTGGAAAGAAATGAGCGTGACTGAGGGGTGAGACGACACAGGGCAGTGAAGGTTCAGGAAGGCCTTGCACCAGAACCGCCCGTACAACCTGCTTAGAAAGGAGGTTTCTGTGACCTTGCCCTGGAGTTACTGAGTAGACCCTTTGAGGGTGAAGTTGGGGAACCTTCATTTTCGACAAGGACCCGGGGAACGACAGGGAGGAAGCATTCTGGCTCTGGGGTCACACAGAGAAGGATTCCAGCCCAGGTACTGCTACTCGCCAGCCATGTCACCCTGGGAAGCACCAACTGTCATCACCAAAAGTAGGATAATAATGGTACCTCTCGGTACCAGTGGGTACAGTCAGCCCCAGTGGGCAGCATTCCCAGCAGAGTCTTAAACTAAACAAGCATAACCAGAAACTGGAGAGAGTCGGGCCAGAGGGGTCTGGCTCTGCAGCTTTGCCCTTCCGTGGGCCCATTCTCCAAGGTTGCAATTTTGCCACAAAAAAAAGTGTTCCTCAGGCTTTCACTCTAAGGTCACAGAAAGAAAGAGTTTCTGCAATGGGGTCTCCCCACAGGAGTTCCTGCCACATTGGGAGACGGCCCTTCCATGTCATTAGTCAACATGGCCAGCTCCCTCTACCAAGGGTTTGGGGAAAAGAGTCCCAAGCAAATGGAAACTGAAGTCCACGACAGGCTTCCCATGGGGTTTCTAAAAAGAGCCATTTCCCCCGACACCTGGGTAGATTCACTCCCTGAATAAGCTCCACTCTGAGCGGCGAAGAAGCCAGCATGGCCGAGGAACAGGGCTGCTTCTCCTCCTAGTCAGGAACCATGAACAAACCCTGTGGGCTTTGGTTTTGTTCTGGGTTTTGTTGTTGCTTTTGCTCCGCATCCTTTTGCGCATCTCAGTTGCAGCCACTAACGGTTCCCACACGTCCTGGCCCAGGACTTCGACCTCCCACTCCATTTATACCGTATTGTGTGTTGTCGTTACCGTAAGATGGTGCAAAGCTTTGGGGCATGTAAGAAACAGATAAATGGAAATAAACAAACACTACGGAGAACTCAGGCAGGCAAGAAGATGCTGACTTCATGGTAACGCCTCAGCACAACCTCCCTCGGCTCGAATCAGCAGCTGGCTATCCCTGTTCTGGAGAATTTCCTCATTGGGGCTATAACAAGAAGAAAAATCAAAACAGTCCAGTGTCAGGGCCTCATCCCACCCCGTCTCCACCCAGGGAAGGCCAGAGAGCCAGGGCCAGAAGGAGGAGGAGAGGAAGGTAATGGTCTCGTGGCTAAACCAGAGAGGGAACTGTGGGCAGCTCTCCTAGGGAGCCACACGGGTGTCGCTGTGAGATAACCCGTCTGGACTGTCTTCTGACACCTCCGAGTGCAGCCCAACCAAGTGGCCCACCCCCTCGCCACGGCTTCCCAGCGGCTGCCACCGTGGAGTTGTCAGGAAATCCGTGATGATTCTCTCCATTGATCGTCTCTATTGATCTTGTCCATGGTGCAGATATACTGCAGACACTTTAAGCAGCTATTACAGGCGAATCGTCTCTTAATGAATTGCACCAGCAGACAGGGTTTTACACGTGAACTGAACTGGGACTTAGACTTCTTCTCAGGCCGGGGCTGATCCCAGAGGGTCCAGATTCCAGTACGGAACCCAAGCCGACACTTGACTTTTCTGGGTACTGCTGAGACGAGCCAAAACTTGCCCCAATGGACGTGCCAAATAAGGTGTCATTAGGAGATGAAACAGATGATCATAAAAACCACGCGAGAATCAGTCCTGTGACTCACACGCATGCCACTTTAGCCATTTTTCCGAACTTTAAATATGTGCCAGTTCGACCCCATATTTCGAAACTCCAGACCCAAAAAAAAAAAAAAAAAAAGTGGGCATCCTTTTGGATGATCCCCCTGTGCACTACCACATCTTAAAGCTAGGTTGTTGCTTCTGAGAGGCTAGAAGAAAGCTAGATTTCACGCCTTGTCAAAGAGTGTGTTTCTTCCTCCTTCATGTGGTTTTTTGTTTTGGTTTTCTCAAAAACAAACAAAAAAAAAAGCATGTGTGTGCGTGTGTGCGTGTGTGCGTTTGTGTGTGTGCGTGTGTACGTGCATGCCTGCATTCTGGCAAGACTCTGTTCAGAAGAACGCTTGGAAGTTTAAATCTAACATGCTAAGTGCTAGCCAGCGGCAACAATTTCCAACCCTGTTATCACACCCCAAAAAGAGGGCTCCAGTTGCAAGTGTCACTTTGTAGTGGTGACAGCAGATACGTAAAGGGTACGCTCCTACCAGAAGCAAGACTTTGACAATTATTATTTTATAATGCAATGGGCACAGAATCACAGTGAAAATGCTATCTGATGGGAAAATGCTTCTTTGCCAGACTCTGGGAAATTGTAATTTTAACAATTTGGCAGAGAAAGACTATATTTCTGACAGAGATGAATTCTGACTAGGAGCAGTGAGTACAGAGGCCCAAGTCCCAGTTGTACTGGAGTTTGGGTTTTAAGGGGAACAATCATTTAGGGCCAGTCACACGTTTAAACAATATGCGGGAACCAGAGCAGCCCTTCCCACCCTCACTGGCAGACACTCTGGTGTCCTCCTGGGGCAGATTCAAATGAGGAATCCTCTCCGACCCTGCAGGCCCAGGTCACTGCTTAGATCACAGGCATTCACCGCCGATTACAGGTCAGGCCCTGAGCTTGTAGCTTTGGTCCAGAACTATGTTCCCACTCTCGGCAGAGGCTCTGTCCCAAGCGTGTTTTGCCTCTTGGTGACAGGATGGCTGCCTGTGTCCGCATACTTCATGGTTCGAACCCAGCAGGAAAAAGGAAGGAGGGGGAAAAGGCTGTCTCCCAACATGGGATGCAAGTCACTCCAGTTTGAATGACCTGGCAACTCAGTCTTGGGCCCTCTCCTAAACCAACGCAGATGCTGGGGAAGAGCCATGGATTCCCTGGTTCTTTTATACCGACCAGGACACCTCTCTGGACCTAGGGACAGTGTGGACACCTACACTAGCTGGGGACTCTGTTCAAACGTGAGGAAGTAGATGTCAGGTGGGCAACGAAAGACGTCTGCCTGCGACCTTATTTACTATCTACTATAGATCTATGCAGTAAGTATGATCCGGGTTCACGAAGAAGTTGAGTTTTAGAGATATTGACACACAGGCCCTAGTTCACACAGCTGATTCATGGTGAAGTTTGGGTTTGAACCTAAAGATATTAAGTGGCAAAAGCCCATATCTTTTCACACAGGGGTCCCCAACCTTTTTGGCACCAGAGACCGGTGCTCCTATGAGAATCTTACACCTGATGCTCTGAGGCAGAGCTGAGGTGGTGATGCTGCCACTGGGGAGCGGCTGCAGGTACAGGTGAAGCTTCACTGACCACTCACCAGCCACCACTCAGCTCCTACTGTGCAGCCCTTCCTAACAGGCCACAGAGAAGTATCACTTTGTGGCCTAGGGCTTGGGGACCCTGCCTTTAACTTCATCCCTCGACTGCCTCCTTTTAGTCAGAATATTGCAGGGCAACTATCAACATGCAGGCACAAACACATCTCGGAATCGGCGAATGTAAGCTCAGGGAAGTATATCGTCGTCCCTCAGACTCCTCGACAAGTAGCTTGCTGGAAGGTTTTACTTGGGACAAAGGCCACAGTGTCCTAGCAGATCTTAGCTAACCTGCATCAAATCAAGCCACGTAATCCCTTCATGTGATGGCCAAATCCAGGGCTGAATAAGATTCTAGGTCTAAAGTACCATTTAGAAGAGTATTGGGCTCTGGGCTTACCATATTCTTATGCCACTTAGATGAAAGGCAGTCTATTGTTCATTGTTTATAGCCAGTTCATACATGTGCATCCCACTCCTTTCATGGACATAGATTGATGATAAATAGATTAGATAGATAGATAGATAGATGATAGATAGAAATATAGATATATAAGTATTGTGTTTCTAATATTATTTATCTATTTACACATTTCTAAATGGCTTTATTGAGGTATAATTCACATACTATATAATTCACCTATTGTAAATTCATAGTCACATCAAAGAGTTCAGGTTATAACACGATCCTTGTAGCTCTTCTATATCAATTATCTATTGCTGCATTAACAAATTACCCTGAAACTTAATGGCCTAAAGCAACATTGATTAGCTCCCAGTTTCAGAGGGACAGGAATCCAGACACAGCTGAGTGGGGGGCTCTGCTCCAGGCCCTCTCACAACCTGTAATCAAGGTGTCAGCTGAGTCCATTGTCATCTCAGCTCCACTTGAAAAGGATCAGCTTCCCAACGCACTCAGGTGGTAAATGGCAGGATTCAATTCTTTGTGGGTTTTTGAACTGAGGGTCTCAGTTTCCATCTGTCTAGAGGCCACCCTCAGTCACTTGTGTGTACACCCCTCCATCGTGGCAATAGTTTCATTAAAACCAACTAGCCTGGAAGGCAAGAGAGAGGATGTCAGCAAAAGGGAAGTCACAATATCTTATAAGCTAATCTTGAAGGTGACATCTCATTCCTTTTGCTGAATCCTGTCTGTCCAGGCAGGTTGCTTAGTCCAGCCCACCAGGACTTCAACAGGAGGGGACTGCATAGGGTGACAGTTAGGGGGCTGCCTGCTACTCCTTGTGTTAGCTTCCTGGGGACTCTCGATTACAGTTTTTCAAATGTTAACCAACCACCCCTGATTAGAGATCTTCTATTAATAAAAGCCCAAATTAGGGGATAGCAGGAAATGAACACAAGTATTTATGACTTTGACATCCATGTTGAAATATTTTAAGGACAATTACAGACAATATGACAAGCACTGCTACCCTCTTTAAACAATACCAAGCCATATTCTTACTAGATTTTTATTGAAAACCATTTGATTTCTCAGTATAAGTTCCCTGTGATCACTGACCTTTTCATTTAGCTTGTGCATTTAGAGTCCTCAGACAGGACCTCTGTGTGTTTGGAGAAAAACAAGGCAAGTTAAGGTATAGGAATAAATAGACCCAAACCTTGGAAAGCTGAGATTTTTTTTTTTAGGATTATAGAAAGGTTTAAATGAACAATGATATACAACACAAAGTCACTGTGTATTTATCGAGTTTGCCAAAGTCGTATCTAGAAAAAACAGTTGATATTGAGGTCATTCTTTCTAAAAAAATAGCAAAAATATTTTTGCCTATCTTGAGTAGAGAAGAAAAAAAAAAACAGCAGGATTGCTTCTGCTGAAAATAGTTTACACTCTTCTTGGTATTGAAAAATATAACTTATAATTTAATGAAAAAAATGTACTTATTTGAGATGTAATTTTTTATTGAAATATTAAGGTGAAATTGGTTAATAAAATCAAATAGCTTTCAAATGTACAATTCAATAATATACCGTATGTACATTGCATTGCATGTTCAACACCCCAAATTAAATTTCCTTCTGCCACCAAATATTTGACCCTTTTTACTTCTATCCACTTTCCCCCAACCCCATCCTCTTCCCTCTGGTAACCACTAATCCACTATCTGTGTTCTTGAGTCTCTGTCCTGTTTGTCTATTACTTTTAGTTTTATATCCCACATATAAGTAAAATCATATGGTTCTCACCTTTTTTCTGTTTGATTTATTTCACTTAATGTGATAATCTCAAGATCTACCCATGTTTCCACAAATGGCAGTATTTCATCTTTTCTTACGGCTGAGGAATATTCCATGGCCAAGATACAATTTTTAAAACCTAACATAAAATTGACACTCTTTTATATGATTTAGTTAATTGTGCAGACAAGCTTTCAAACAAACTTCCTCTCCTTGTGCATTGTAAAGGATGCTCTAAGAGAACGTCATGCACTTCGACCACACACCGATTATGTTTCTTGGAAAAATAGGCCATATTGTTATCCAGTGCTTTATTCAAATATTACTTGGATAGAAAATTATTCTTGGGGTACAATACCCACAGAAAGCTTTCAGATGGAAAGCAACCTCCAAAAATTAAGTGATTGCAATATTGCAAAGTTTCATGCCCTTATAAAAAGCCATTTTTCTGCAGTTTGGTCATTGCAAGGCCAAATCAAAAATGGACAGAGTGCAAACACTTAAACTGTGTCATGAGGCAGCCACACTGACAAAATGTCAGATTACTCAGTGATATTGGTAAAAACCTTTTATTCTAACAACAAACATGTAAAATGGCTCAAATGAAAAGCCAAAAAAAAAAAAATTTGTTTTCATCAGCTTTTGAAAGGAGAACAGTACAGCCATATAAGCAGCAATATGCTGAAGATTTCTCTTCGCTTTCATATGATGGATAGCATCTTGATAAATGTCTGATTGGCTACTGAATAAAATTTTTGTCAGTCTATCACATAAAAATACAGAGTTTCTTTCTGATAACCTCATGAAGTCAAGGCAGTCCCTGGGCTTGAAGTTTGTCCCAATATGGAACAATCAGACCTTTATGCAGTTTTTCATTTTGAGATATAAATAACTGGAATCCCAGAGAAGAAAATATTTATGGCCTAACCTTATTATTGTAAAGTTGTTTTTCTCCTTAAACAGGTCAGCTGACTATGGATTGCTAGAAATCCCTGCACGTTTTATAGTGCCTGGGTCAGCAGTACATTCTTGCCTTCAGAAACAGTGATGCTGGAAATTAAATCTCTAGCCTCCCCTTTATATTTTCCTGCCCTCCCTACCCCCAGTTTTTCTCCCCCAAATAAGTAGCATTTTCTCCTTTGTCTCTCTGGCTTAAATAGCATTTAAAACATGAATTTGGTGTATATTATAATTACATTTATTTGTTTGTTTCTGGAGCCAATTTGATACTATTTCCAGTTCTGCAAAACTCCTAGCAGAGCTGTTTCCCATTTTCTTTTTTATAAACCACTTAACAGCGAGGGCAAAGGTCATTCTGATGGGTTGGATTAACTGGTCACCAGTTAAAGGAATTATATCACTGCCCAAGGTCAGAACCCTGTTTCTTTCCTCCTGCTTATCACAGATATTCTCAACCTAATGGAAATTCTCTCATAATGATGTCCTAGACCCAAAGTTTTTGAAACCCTGGCACTGAATGCAAAATGCAATATACACGTGACATGATGTTCCCTTGCTCTTGCCTTTCATCAGTTTTTCAAAATTATCTTCAAACCTAATATTTTAAGAATTGTATTTCTAAACCAAAAAGATTAGTCACTATAAATCAGCTAAACACCCTCCTTTCACCATGGATGGCGGGGGACACTGCTGATAGAAGCTTCGTAGGCAGAGCGTGGAGACACATCTAGAATGATCCACAGCTTTCCCAAATGCATCTGAAACACACAGCACACTCTGGAGTGCAGACACAGCCGTGGGTACCTAAATTCTACTTGGATTCCCCCAATTCGATTCTTTTTAAAAGCAGATTATTCCTTTCTCCATGATAAGATTTTAAAATATAATTCTTGCCTCTCCAATTGAAGGTGTCTTTGAAAAGCAAGACTTCAGTTGTATGTTTTTTCCTGATTCTTTAGTAATTCAGTTGAAAGACCACTCTCTGGGGTCTTGTAGTAAATGGTGACTAAATGTTCATTTGGTTGGGAAGTGGGCTTTGTGTAGACTAGCCCAGGGCCTCTGAGACGTAGACAGAACCCAGTGGAAGTCATCTCTCTCTGCCATTTTAAAATAGGGCTGAGAATGGAAATGATGCCTTTTTAAGCAGAGCTGAACTTCAACTTATATGAGATGAATTGAATAGATTCATCTATAGATTTTTGAGGGAACATATCAGCACCCAGTGTCTCCATGTGGTTTCTACCTTCTAAAATTTATCTCGTGTGTTTTAAGTCATTTGGTATAAATTTGAAGGACTTCACACTTCCATCCAATGTGTTAACATTTAGAGTAAGATCACACTTACACACCTTTCTCTTATTTATGGATAATTACATGATGCGTTCACAAGAAACGTGACTTTATTCACAGCACTGATGAAAAAATGGCAATGTGCTAACTCTTACTACAGAAAAATGTGATTTCTTCTTTTTTTTAATTTCTGAACTAACTTTTAAAACAAGATATTTTTTTTTCTCCTGAGGCAAGGACTTTGGAACCACTTGGTGAGCAGATATTGAATATTTTACTTTCTTCTTCCTGGAGAGAGAAAGAAGTTCATCCAAATAGGATCCTGCCGCCACCACATAAATCATTCAGAAAATCTGCTAACTTTCCATGTGATTCAGTTAAATCCTTTAAATCCCCACAGGAGAATTTACTTGCTTTGGGCATATTTCACCATATTAGGAGGAAATCAGTCTCCAGGGACGTGGTGGTTAATGAGAACAGGCCGAAAGAAGGTATCCTAAACTCAGCTTTGTTAGCTTAGGCCTTTCCAGATGGCATTTCTCTTGATCAAGGGTCTCTGAAGAACTTTCTTTTCTGAGTCCTCCATACCCACTAGGCCGCTCACGATTCCTTTCTAAGGACAGAGCATTTCCTCTCATAATTAAAGATGACACAAATGAAGAGGGAAGCGAACACGTTGAACTAAATTCATCGACACTGAACTGAAAACTCGATGTTACCCAGAACTAGATTGATGAGTTTGAGGACAGCAGGAAGAGAGAAAGTGACACGAGGGGAGGTAAGAGGTGAGCAGGACACTCGCTGGGACATGGAGGGCAAACCAAGTTTTCTCACCTCCCAATCTTGACCAGTCCCCACATGTTACCGTATCCTCTGAGCTGAGGTAGCAATCCACCCTCTGGAGGCTGTTGGTATTTTACGAGTTGTGCAAACCCTAAACTGACTTTGAAGCCAAAAGATTTTCTTTGCTGTTAATTATGCAAACATGAATTCACGATGCCCAAGAGAGAAGTGTCCTGGGCCCTAAGCAGACTACACTGAGATCAGAGGTGTTAAGATCATAACACACACTTTGTTCAAGAGACCGTTCCTTCATGTGAAGGGAGATAGAATGGGACGGGGGCAGGGAGAAGGAGGCAAAGGAGAATAACATCCATTAGAAATTATATCGATGCTACAATGAAAAGGAGTATCTCCACTGAAAGACTTCGCATATTCAAATCAACAAATGACTAAATGACACGAATATGTCTCTGTTCCCTGAATTTGAGAGTAAATTTTTAAAATTTTATTGGGCTCTCTGCTGAAGGTCATCGTGGTCAAGTCTAGTCTCTCCCAGGACTAGACTGGTCTTTGGTCATCCCAAGCATCTGTATTTTCAGACTAGAGGAGAGAGGCATAGGGGAAGGAAGGAAGGAAGGAAGGAAGGAAGGAAGGAAGGAAGGAAGGAAGGAAGGAAGGAGGGAGGGAGGGAGGGAGGGAGGAAGGAAGGAAGGAAGGAAGGAAGGAAGGAAGGAAGGAAGGAAGGAAAAAGGGACGTTTTCAAGTGTGGCCTCTTCCTCTTCCTTCATTAGTCATCCTACTAGTCCCAAATGAGACCCACACCTTTAGGTACCAGTTCCTGACACAGAATATTTCCCAGAGAAGAGCTATGGTGTTTATTGAATTTCGACATAACATGCTTGCTTAAAACTCAATAGACCTGCTAGCAGCGAGAAGGAAGAAAAGCACTGCATGCAGTCTAAGCTAAAAGGAGCGTAAATGACAGATGGGGTCCCCTGCTCTTAACCCACACACCCCTCCCAGGGCTCGTGCTGGGGCTCATTCTCCTTTGAACTGAAAAATAGACTATCTGAAATTCGGTATGAAAGTGTCAAGTTAGCTCTAAGGCGCTATTTGTTGAGGAGGAGAGAGGTAAAATAGAGGAATGAGGATAGATATGAAGGTATGTCAAGGGTGTACTGTCAACTCTTCAACTGAGCATAGCTCTGCAAAAGGCTTCAAGTCTGCAGCTGTGACCCGAGCCCATGGCTGCAAACTTGGACGAATGGCTCCTTCCAAAGTCAGCGCTTAAATCAGCCACTGCCACCCCAAGCTCGGTCCCAGATGTCACAAGAACTAGGTCAATCTAAGGTCTTTCGAACCTCTCGCTTAGGATGCATATTTAAATCCTGAGACTCCAAGCCAAAATTCCCCCATGGAATACCCACCCACAGACACATAGACACACACACCCCAAGCTACTGCTCCTCCTCTCTTGAGGTGGTGACAGCTCATGACAATCTAACTGCTACTGATCTAGGAGCTCATGGTATGTTATTGCCAACTTCCTATCTCTCCACTTATTTACGTATTGCCATCGTGGGTGGTAGGAAATAAGAGTTAATGGATATTTCCTTTATTTTCACTTTGGTGAGGGAGAGGGAAAGCGAGCGTGTGCTATATATACTTGTTTTCAGTTGACCGGTTTTGAATAAGCACGACAACCTACCTGAATGTTCCTTTCTCTTCTGTGTGGAATTTTTTTCAAGAAGGTAAAAAGAAACACCCTCGTATGTAGGAAAATAAGAAATGTGGTTATATAGAATTAACATCTGGACGGACCAACTCACCAGCATTCCACACCAGCACACAGTTAAGCATGCTAGTCAAAAGCATATGGGCTCGAGGACGTGTTCCCCAGTGTAGCAGTTGGCACGTCTGCTTTACATGCAGAAGGTCCTGGGTTCGCACCCTCGTGGAGCCATGGTCCATGGTCCATGGTCCACGGCCCTGCCACCCTGAACAAGCCCGATGTCTGACATGGAAGCTAAGCAGGGTCGGGCCTGGTTAGTCCTTGGATGGGAGACCACCTAGGAAGCCCAGGTGCTGCAGGCGTAAATCATAACAAATAATAATAAAAAGCATATGTGCTCGAGTCAAACAGCCTCAGGTTTAAATTCTTCTGACTTCTGCCACTTACGTGGGAAATGTCTTCAGTCAGATCTTCCCAGAAGCAGACCCTGAGCCAAAGACTTAAGTTCAAATGAACTTCCAGGAAAAAATGGTAAAAGTTGGAGCAGGCTCAGAAGGAGAAGAAGCTGGTAAGGGTCTGATTTCAGTTGAAGACCCATCTGAAGACTGATCCCTGGAAAAGGTGTGAGGTGCCCATGCACCCCAGAGTTTATTCAGAGGCCGAGGACGCTGGGCTTTTGCATTTGAGCATCGGCTAGTGGGGGAGGTTCAGGAGGAAAGGCCTGGACATGTGGTGGGACGGTTGGGCTAGCCCACGAGCAAGCCCCAGGAGAATTTCGCAGCTAGAAGGTCATTATTAGGAGTAGATGCGCGGCACTGGCGAAGGTGACCAGAGGGGATCCTGCTGGGATCACCAAGCGTGTCCACTAACTGCAGAGAGCGAGGGCGGATTTCTTAACATCTCTGTGCCTGTTTCCTTCTACGTGAAATGAGGATTGTAGCTCTAACCTCAGAGAATGGCTGTGATGAAATGGAGAAGCACAAGTAAAATGCGCAGAACCTGCTACTGGGCAGTGCTTGATGAAATTGTCCCCATTATGGTTTCTCGCTGGACTATCGACTCCACGAGAGCAGGGTAGCACCCTTTTCACTATCATCGTCTCCCTACTCCCTGGAAAAGTGCCTCACACCTAGAAGACAATAAATATTTGTAGAGCTTTAAGGTGCGAATAGCATCACAGGGACGCATGAGACTTTGCCAAAGACAGAAGACTCAGTTCAGGTGGGATTGGAGAGCGAGGCCATAATAATTCAAAAATTCTATATTTGGCAACAGGTAGAGGCAGAGTTATCATGTGAGGAAGGGTAAATACATAAAAGTGATTTTGGGGACTTACTAAAAAGACTTTTATTGGCAAAAATCAAAATAGGATTCCTCCAAGTGGAGGGACAGGCCCAGAGTTAGGAAGGATCTTGTAAGCTACGTCAGTGCATGGCACCCAAAGTCTCAAGCCGGTCGTTTGGCTTCTTGGACATCAGAAAAGGAGTGTTTAGTCCAGGGGCTCTCAAATTTTGGGGTCCCAGGACCTCCTTACATTCTTCAAAATTATCAAGAGTAGCAAAGAGCTTCAGTTTCTATGGGTTAGAGCTAGCAATACTGACCATATTAGAAACCGAAACTGAGAAAAAAAATTAAATATTAATTAATTTTAACATAAGAAAACTTACATGCCAACATAAATACTCTATTTTCGTGAAAAATAACTATATTTTCCGAAACCAAAACATGAGAGTAGTGCTACTGTTTGACATACTGGCGAATTTCTTTCTTTAATAACCGGATTCTCCCTGGTTTTGTACTCGGTGCCTTGCAATGTGTTGCTCTGGTTGAAGCGACTAAAGAAAATCCAGCCTCACCTAGTTATGTGGTTGGAAAAGCCAAGGAGTATTTTATTCTATTGCCAGATCATTTTAGATACTTTTATTTGAGAGCACCAAGTGTTGATTTCTCAAAGGTTAGTTGCAGGGGAGAGTTCGATACCCTCTAGCTGAACATTTTACACTCCTGCGTCCTGAGTGCTTCCCTAATCCTGCACGGTTTTGTAACATTGTGCACTGTAAAATATTACACTCCTTTATGCAGAGCCTCCCAATGTTGACACGCTTCATATACTGTATTTTTTAAAATTCCATTTATTGATAGCACCACCCATCACATTCTCCCTCTTTTCCCCTCACCCTCGGTATCGTCCCATGCCCACCCGCACCCCACCCACTCTGCTGCTGGCTTTAGGGGGTCTGTCCTCCCTAGACCTCCTTCTGGTCTGGCCCTTGCATTTATGTCTTTGGCCCAGAGCAAGACAGACCTTCCTTTCTCTGATGCATCTGTTTTCATTGCTACCTCGCTCACACCCATGTTCGAAAAGCAGTTCTCTGACTTTGTTTACGTTTTAAATAATACTTAGGGTTTACATTTACATTATTACAAAATCTCCTGTCTGAAGCCAAAAAATGTCAGCGGGACGTTCTCCCTTTGCCTGTGATGCCTCCTCTCAGGTATCTGCGAGCTGGCTCATCTCTCTCCCTCAGAGTCTGCTCAAATGTCACCTCCCCGTCACATCCTTCTCTCACCACCCAATGCAAAGTTGCAGTCTACACTCCAGCCATGCCCATACCTTCTCTGCTTCCTTTTTCCATCTCACTTTTCAACTTCTAAATGCTAATTCCCTTCTTTATTTCGTATTATGGCTGTCTCTCTCTACCAGAACTTAGACCCCACCAGGGCAGGAGTTCTGGTCTCTTTTATCATCAGGCCATCTCTAGATTTGGTGTTCTAAACCTAGAGTACCATTGAAAACAATGTCTGATGCACTGAGGCCACTCAATACGTGTTTGTTGAATGAATGAATCAATTGATCGATCAATAATCAAGCAAGAAACACTGGACGTTGGGATGTTACTTGAGGTTGCAGAGTGTGATTTATATTTCTTTGTTTCATTCCTCCACCCTCCAACTTCTAGGCTGGCATGCCAGTCAGTGGCTAAAGTTACACTTTGACCCTCCAGTCCTGCCCCAGCTCAAACCCTTGACACCGCAGATGTGTTTGGGGTCCTGGAGATGAAACGCAGTAGCTGTCCCCGTTGAGTTTCCAAGCCTGTCGCTCTTAGTGACATCACACAACCACCCGTGAAAATGCCAGCTCACCAAACTGTTTAGGAGAATGGGAGAAATATTATTTTCCTTTCCATACCAATAAAAATGATGATCTAAATGTAGAGCTGCTGCTCTGGAAAAAGCCATCGATCACTAAGAGAAGATGACACAGCTCAGTTAATATTCCCCTAATACTTCCTATTTAGCAATATTGGCTAATTTATCTCTGTTATAAACAACTTTTAAATGAACATTTTAGAATATAACTCTCATATTTGGTTTATCTCTTTATGGAACAGTGAAAAGTGTAAGTACTGAATAACGATGTAAACTTTATTCTGTGATTATTTTCCAGTCTAATTTTCTAAGTTCAATTTTTTAAATATTCATTTTAAAAGGTTTTATTTTTCCATCAATTTTAATTAAACAAATGTTACCATGTATATATAGTTCAACTATGAACAATTTTATGTCACATTGAATATTTCCACAAAGTTTTTTATTTTGGGTGAATTTCTATAGTTTTCAACATTGTGAACAAGAGGTGGCTTTTCAGGCAGTTAATCACGTAACACTTTTTATTTCATATATTATCTTTAGTAACATGTATTGTAAATAACAGCCTGACAGTTTGTATTCATTTCTTAGCTAACTTATAATAAAAATTGTGAGCAATTCTCAGATATTGGGAGCTCGCTCTATTATGAAAACACTCTCATTGCTTCCTAAAGTCTTCAACTTCAGTGAACTTCAGTAGGCTCCATGGCACAGTCAACACAACCTCAGGTCACAACAGTAGGAGAGAAAACATTGGGGGCGCAATATCCTGCTTTGGATCAGGAAAGGCCTAAATGCCAGATGTTAAACTTCAGTTAGGCATTGAAGGATCATTATCGTTTGTTGCCAGAGGAAGGAACACGAATTATTTTTGTGCAGCTGCTTTGCTCCATAGTTTTGACTCCATTTGACCAGGTGGATAGGACGACTCTACCCTCCTTGCCTATTTTGACTCATGTTTATGAATTTTATATCCAAATTTTGCCAATACTGATGAGTCATCTTCTTGTGAAATCTTTCTCAGATGAAAAGCATTCGCTGGATCAAATACCATTTAATTATTTTTACTTCTTTGATCAAATTCTACTCCACATACTTAAACCTTTTTCAATATTTTTTTCATTTTCGTTTTTGTTCTGATAAATTTCTTATCAGATTGCAAATTTTAAGATTTTGGGCAACATTTTTTTAACTGAAATACCATGGTACACTGGACACTGTTCTAGATGCTGAGAATACACAGTGGTTAAGACAGATACTAATGCCTGAATTCATGGAATTTAATGTTATTTTAATAAGAATTTATTGTTGTCTATAAATAACTTTAGAGCTATAATCTCTGCCTTAGTAAGCTTTTTTTTTAAGGCCACTATTTCTAACAAGTTCAGTGTTTTGCGGTCCCATTTTATAGATTTAATATATTTTTTAAAAGAATACTTGCTTCCATCATTTTTTTAAAATCTGTATCTTTCTGTGTGTAATTTTAGGTGTTGACAGTTTTACTTCATCTTGATCATTTCTAATAAGTCCAATTTTTTTTTTCCTGAGCCAGTTCCTTCATTATCCAACATAACCAACATGATGTGACCTTTCGAGCTGGTTTTCATTTAGAATAATGTTTATCACTTGCATCGTTAGCCATTGTCAGTTTTATTTTGTGTTATTTCTGCCAAGCCAAAAATTTCCTCAGCAACCTAGTAAAAATGCCCTTTGGGTCAACTCTGTGGAATCGAAAAAAAAAAAAAATCCCTGATTGAAATGGTGTGGTAAAATTTGTGATTCAACACTTCCTATTTTGCAAGAAAGAGTGTGAGAAATAATGCAAAGTTGTGGTTGTTTTGAACAGCAACTCTTATACTT
Source organism: Cynopterus sphinx (assembly GCA_030015415.1). Classification (NCBI taxonomy): domain Eukaryota; kingdom Metazoa; phylum Chordata; class Mammalia; order Chiroptera; family Pteropodidae; genus Cynopterus; species Cynopterus sphinx. Next base: position 5,989,449 of record CM057391.1, read on the forward strand.
TACTTGTAAGAGTTTAGTTATAAGAGTTATACAAATGACTGGGATCTTGATAAAAATCTGATTCAGATTCAGTGGGTCTGGAGTGGGGCCTGAGACTGCTTTTCTAATAACCTCCCAGGTGATGCACTTGCTCCTGGTTCATAGGCTAGAATAGCAAAGAGTTGCAGTCTGTGCTGTGTGGTCCAGCAGACCCGGGGTCAAGTCCTTTTCTGTCCTCTAAGCTTAAGGAGGTTCCTTCATCTTTGAGTCTGGTTTTGTTTTATTTTATTTATTTTATTCTTTATTTTCTTTTGTAAAATGGGACGGTAATATTATTACAGCTCTAAGAGGTTTGTTGTCAGGATTAAACAAGATGATTCATGTAAAACACTCAGCACAGGGCCTGGCACCTGATAAATAACCAACGGTAACCCTTGTTAACTGACCAGTGAAAGCACATGTCAAAGCACAGGCAGGTTCCAGAATGAATGGGAAGTGGCTTGGCTACTCCAGGTGTCATCTTCGGACGAGCAACATCTGGGAATGTGACAGAAATGCAGTATTTCAGACCCCTCCTAGGACGTTCTGAACAAGTATCAGCATTTTAACAAGAGTCCCTGGAGATTCGCGTGCATATTACAGTTGGAGAAGAACTGGCACTGAATTGAAAGAAGAGGTCAGGAGGCCAGTCTGGAAGGCATCCCAGGGACTGTGAAGTGCAAGATGTGCCCCTGCGGGCTTTGAGACTCTCCTCCAAGGGCTGCAGGGTGGCGGACATCCACCCTTCCCATCCCCACTCTCTGCCCCGCCACACACACCCACTCACAGAACCGTCTTCCCTGTCAGGCGCTGTTAGTCAATCAAGGCCTCTTTCCAGCTGAGCCTTGAGTAATCTCAGGATCCTTGTCCACACACATGGCCTAAGCAAAGTCCTATCCATGGATCCAGGGTGACAGAAATGATGCATTTGCAATCACTGCAGGAGACCACGGAGCCATCCAAGAACTTTTAAAAGGAAACAATAATAATACGTTTGAGAGCTTAGGAGAGTGTCTGGTATCTGGTGAACACTCAACAGGTATGGGTCAATCATTTCCACCCAGCTTAACAATCTAGGCCAATATTTTCCCCAGACAGTGAGTAAATGAGAAAATTTAAGACAATGTATTAACATATTTTGGTGTTATAATGTCCTTTTACTGTGATGTGATGGGGAGGGGAGACATCCTTGTTTTTAATTCTCATATGGCAACATTAAAACTTTAGCCATCCAGGGTTCCCTCTGACTCACTTTCTGTTTTCACAAAGAATGACACCAGGCACTCCTGGAGGTGATGATGGCCTGAATTGGGCTGTGGACATTTGGGCCTTAAGGGCCGGAAAGGCCTGAGCAGAGCTGAATGGCCCTTCTTCTCGCTCCCCGTCTCGGACATGCACCTTTGAACGAGTGAGAGTGAGAATGTTTTCTTCTGCATATGGCATCAGTTCTACCTCTTATGGCATCTTGCCAGAGCTGACTCTGCACTTACAGAAATGCCGTTGACACAGAGCGGGAGCCCTTGGCAAGTCCGGGGTGGTGGCATGAAGCCATCACGGAGGAGTAAACTGAGGCACAGTCTACTGAGAGCCAAGTCTGTCTACCCACAGCCTCGGACAGTGGTTAAACCTGGGTAGAATCAGCACAGAGACCAAGGGCATGGACTTGAAGAGAGTTGCTCTGTGCTAGGTGACCCGAGAGAGCGTGTCCAGTGTGAGCCTCAGACTCCACACCCCGAGTGAGCCACTGGCTCCAGCTTCTGGGTACTGCACATCACCAGGACACCCTTAGCTCCCAGAGCCAATGCTGGCTTTCCAATGCCTGTGTGCTCAGGCTCCCCAGCACTCAGCTTTCCCTGAGAGCTTGCATAGTGATTCAGAGATCAAATGGCTCTAATAAACCCAAAACCAAAGTCTAGTGAGGTTTAAAGCTTCTCCTATTTAAAAACATTTTGTATTTATTGCCTTTTTTTTTTAGTCAAACACAGGAATCTATGTGCTGTAGTAAACCACCCACTCCTTCTTCGTACACCCTCTGGTGTTGTGCATGCAATTGCACTGCCATCTGGTTCAAAAAAATTAATATGCAAATGGAAGGAACAACAAGGCCATATACTGAAAGACAGTGCTGTGTGTAATGTGCTGACTGGCTTCTTCTTGGCGAAGCAATGAGAGAGACAGAGAGCTCGAACGAGAGAGAGAAGGGGAACCAGAGTTCAATGTCAACACATGGAGTTGAGACAGGAACCCCATTTAACATCACACTATGGGCCATATTTCCAATGGGGACTCTTGACATCTTTTTGAATACCCAACGTATCCAGCTCAGCATGAATTCACTTTCAAAGTGTGATATCAACAGACTTCACATAAAAATATCTCTCAAATAATAAAGGCTTTGGTTCTACTGAGCTGCTCTGAAATGGCAGCCCTTAAAAACATGATTAAAAGTTTCCACTCAAGTTTATTATCAATGAATAAGGTTTTGTACTTATGCATATGAGGCCTCCTAGGGAGAAAGATTTCAAATTCCTTCCCAAATGAGGCCTGGGACAAACAGAACGACTTCCCTTCTTGAGTAAATAGGACACTAGGGCTGGCCTATGTGGCCACTGGGGTCCATAACTTCAAAGGTAAAGCATGTTAACCTTTTACGAAAGGCTTAAAAGGAAAAAGAGGAGATGGTGCTCACCACCTCCAGCTGACGGGTTGTGTGAACCTTGTCTTTTCTGTATTCTGATGCTCTGACATGTGAGGTCTTGCTGAGCCTGGAGAGGCTGCCCATCCCAGGGTTAGCACCAGCCTAGAACCCACACCCCAACCACCTCCTTTATCGGGCTCCATCTGACCCTGACACCCCCAGGGCAGCAAGGGACAGCTCTCACGCCCCCGAGTCTGCTGAAGTCATTTGAATGAGCCACGCTGAAGCCTGCTCACCCAGCCTCGCACATTCCCTTCTGCAGAAACCACAATAACGGCTCTCCTCGTCCACCATTCTCTCCTCCCCTGTGCCTCCTCCCCGATCCTGGGGCTTCTCCACGTGCCCCTTCCTCCTGGAAACTGCAGCACACTCTCTTTCTGCTGGCAACCACCTCCTAATCTGTTGGCCTCATTATATTTAAAATCTTCTATGAATATACTTTATAACTATTTTCAACGCTTTATGTCGACATAGAGGACCGAACTGGACGTGTATCTCCAGCTTTTTCATTTCCCAAATCTTCCAGAGGGCTCCCGTACTGCTCCGTGTTTCCCCACAACCTTTTACCTATGTCCCCCTTGTCAACTCCCCCGACTCTCCTGCAATGACAATTTGTCTCGGAGCTGCTGCTGTCACTGGGCAACACCCGGAGGCTCTGACAACTTCAGCCTTCAATGCTGAATTTCTGGCCTCACACTGAGAACCCGCCTCCGAAGCTGCTCACTGCTATTACTACCTCTGGAGACATGGAGTTTATTTCATTTTATCCTCAGGGGGAATTACAGAGTTGTTCTTCTAGAAATTCCTCCGAGGCCTTCGAAACGGCCCCCTCTCTATGGGCGTCAAGGGTTTCCTGAACTGGGAAAGAAAGTATTTCCCCTCTTTCTTCCCCAAACTATCCATTTCAGTGGGATCTGTATCTGGGAGAATGAGACCCCTGCCACCTGTGTGAGTGAGCAAAGAGGCCCATTTCCCTCTGTCCCCAATCCCATCACCTGCGTGTCCCCCTTCACAAAAAGGTGGCAACAATTTTCCACTCCAAGAGGACGCTCTTTCACATTCAATTATGTGAAATGCTTCCCAGAGGTACACAAGTCCCCAAGGATTTTCTCCCACTGGCCTTGAGATAAGCAGAGAGATGCTGAGTGCCACACACACACCCCACAGCACCCACATACCCCAAATAAAGAAAGAAGGAAAGATTGGGTTCTAATTTTGCAATGCCAAATTAGTGTCACCGGACTTGGGAGTGTCCGAGATGGTATGACGTAAAGGTTTCCTCTCCTTGTCTATGTTTTCTACCTCAAGACCTACCCTGCCCCCAACCCTGCACCTGCTCCTACCCGAGCCCAGACTAAGACTATCCATGAGCACCATCAACCCTCTCACTGCACCTTCTCCTTTTTCAGAACAAGAGGTGACCTTCAGTGAAGTCCTGCAGGTAAGAAGCAGTTCTTGGACACATCGCAGTGTGCTAAGCCCCCTGCCTGGTGCCTCTGCCTGGAAATCCAGGCTCAGTCCTGTCCCTCCTCATCCTACAGTCTAAAGAGAAGTGGGGTGTGATGGGGGGACCCGAGGCTCCAGAGTCAGACAGCCTGGAAACACTTAAGTCCCAGTACAAGGTGGTGGACAAGGTGCCTGATCTCATGCAGCAACAGAACTTAATGGTCCACCGGGGGGGATGGACGTTAAACATATAATGAAAATCAAGAGTAATGAGGGTCCTGAGAGGCGAAGAACAGGGAATTGGTGAGAACCCGTGAGAGAGACTGCATCTCGGGTCAGGCCAGCCTCGTCTAACCCAGACGAGACGGACAAGAGGAGCTGGCGTTTACTGAAAGGTTTAACATAAGGTATCTCCTTTAACCCTTTAAGGCAGGCACAGCCATGATCTCCATTTCACGGTAAGAAAACCGAAGCTTGGAAAATAAATTATCCACAAGTGCACACCTGGCACTCTCCCTCTGAAGGCAATCTTTCATTCATTCTGAATTTCAAAGCCACCTCTTTGAGTTGCTCATTTTTCCTAGGCATCTCCCACGTGTGCATAAAGCATACTTGCTAATAAATTTGTGTCTGTTTTTCCCTTGTTAATCTGTTTTTTTATTACAGAACCTGCACTGTCGTTTGGGTGACCGCCACTCAGCCCACCCCTACATACCTGTATGGCACCTAAGATGAATAAGCGTGTGATATGTTCATACACCCGTGTCCTCAATGCACAGCACGGAGCTGTTCACACAACAGATGCTCGCACAACAGAAGCTCAATAACAGCTGCTGAAGGAGCGACTGGATGAGCATGGTAAGAAAGACCCCTGCCTGCTAAGAGCGACAAAAACTAATGGCAGAAAGTGGACAAACCTGGGTGGAAGGAGGCCCTCACAAAACACGTCACTCCTGCACCGCACTCCTCCATCACCAACCAACACTTCGCCACGGAAGACAGCCTCGCTCCGGTGGAAGTGCAAATCCTGCTAAAGCCCTGCTCTGTTCAGGTCACTACCAGTTTCCAAAGTCTTTCTGGAGAAAACGCAGTAGGGCTTTTTACTTTCTCATTAGCAGGATGCCCTCCAGAACATTCTAGCACTTACAAGAAGCTTCCATTCACCATGAAACCCTAGCTCTCAACTGCTCACAGCTTTTTATTATGGAACTGAGGGAGAGAGTAGGGGGTGGGAACCCTACTGTTTTCTTTTCCGCGACATATAATATTTCTCCCGTGTGCTTTTGCCAAAAATGGCACTTCAGAAGATCTAAGAGGGGAATGAGAACTGATTATTGCCAAGATCACCACGGGTAATACCACCCATCTCAGCCACATACTCTCGAGAACACAAAGAGGAAATTTGCTTTTCATTTCTGTACTGTTGGATAAAGAGGGATCTACAAAGATAGGGTCCAGCTTCCACAGAACATTCCATTATTGGAAACGTCACTCGACAGTGGCCACCCTGCTTGAGTTGCTGGGTCATCTGAAGGTCACAGAGAGGTGTGGCTCATTCCCCCCTGTTTCTGTACGGAGAGAAGGCAGAGGCACCAGAGAAGGCAACGCCTGTGCTGGAGTCACAGCCACAAGCACCCTGGCCTCAGCCACCTCCCTGCCTCACCTCCCATCACCAGACGGCTCCAGATGGTAGCCATTTGCATGTTTTCCCAGTTAGGTTTGGAACTGGACCAGTGTCAGCATCTCCTCCCGCCCCCAACCCTCTGCGATGGGATTGACTGGGGTCAGATCCTGCTGTTTGTGACTTTCTGTGGTTCTCTGGAGCCTTGACCTGGTGCCCAAGCTTTCAGACAAGGAGCCACCTGGAGCCCCTGTGCTGTGGGGGAACACACAAGTGTCACAGGAGGAGGACAGTATGTCTTGTATTTCATTATTAAAACTTGTTTTTCTGATCTCAAAAGCTGAGAGTGTAAAATGAAAGTGCCCCCAAAAGCATAAAAGCAGGACAAAATCACTTATTCTCCTACTATTCAGAAAACAACCACTATCGTCATTTGATGTTATTCTTCAAGCTGTTTTAATGCAACATAGACTGTACGCATTTCCTTCCTTCTTTCCTTATCCTTGCAAAATCAGGATCATGAAAATGATGGATCTTGGTGAATCTCCAAAGAAACCTTTGCCGGCTCATTACATGCTTTTAATCTCTACCGCAAAAGTGGCATGCTGGACAAGGAAGGTGAGAACTCAGTCTGAAGCAGGCTCAGAGGATGCAAAAGCCGGAGAAAACATCCAGGTGGCTTCTGAGCCCAGCAAACCTGGCATTTCCCCTTGGAGCCTTCGACTTACGAGCTCTGTGACCTTGGGCAAGTTACCTCACCCCTCCAACCCACAGCTGCCTGTCTAGCACAGTTAAAGTGATCAGCACAGAGCCTACCAAATATGTAAAAATATGAATAATGTTTGTACCTTTCCCTTTCTGAATGACAATGTGGTGTCCAAGGAGACTTCAATCACTTCCTCTGGGTAAACGCTGTGTTCTTAACAAATAAAGGTCAACTCAAATAATGCCTGATTCCATTCCTCTACGCAGGCTGCTCTCGCCGAATAGCACAGAGTCAGGGGCTTAAACACCAGGAACTTATTTCTCACAGTTCTAGAGGCTGGAAGTCCACATTCAAGGTGCCGGCTGATCCCTTTCTGGTAAGAGCTCTCTTCCTGGCTTCTGGTTGGCAGTCGGCCACCTTCTCACTGCGTCCTCACATGGCAGGGAGGGAGAGGGAGCTCTCTGATGTCTCCTCGAATAAGGACTTTAACACCATCCTACAGGGCCCTCACCTTTATGACTTCATTTAACTGAAATTGCTTTTTCTTAGAGGTCCTATTTAAAACACAGACACTTTAGGGGTTAGAGCTTCAATATTTGAAGTTGGGGCTGAGGGGGGCACAGAATTCAGTCCATGGCACTAATTAATACTATTAACAAAGCAATGGTTGACTCCTGGGGAGAAAAGCAATACGATGCTTTTAGCCTATGGTTGAGTTGAACGCACAGAGAAAGGAGAGGCCAGATGGGCCTTCTCCACTGCAATGAGAAGCACAGTGCACCTGCTCCCTCACACCGACCAGCATTTCCTTCAAGGTGTTTTTGCTGAAGCCCAAAGAAAGGCCTAGTTTGCTTCTGCAGACTCCCAGAGGCAGTCCTGAGGGCAAAGCTGACTGTTTGGGGGCCTTCTTCTATCCAGAGGCCTCTAGTTTCAAGGATCCCTCTTCCTTTAGATGAAGAATTGACATTAATTCCTTGTTAGAAAGTTAAGGCCACTTTTCTCCCTGCCTCCCCCGTTGTGGGAGTGATTTCCTTATCTCTCCAGTGGCTGTGTGATGAGCAAGTTGCTGAGGAAGATACGAATGCATTCTAACTGCAGCTCCTGTCTCTTGCTCACCCCTTTCTTTCTTTCACTCTTCCCTCCAGCCATGCAAACATTGCCCCGAGCCTTTGCTGTCAGGCCAGCTTCTCCTGAAATTCAAACCTCTGTGAGCCAAATGTGTCACACCTGCAGACTATGAGGGACACTTCGGTCCCAGAATCCCATGTGCCATTTTTTCTTCTTTTTCTGCACAAACACCCATGGTTGTCTCACGGAGAAATGCTGCAGTGTTTTGAAAAGCTGAAGTACCTGAGGTAGTGGAAAATGTGCTCTAATTTCTCACTCAATCAGTGGTTCCCAACTTCTAAATTTTGTAGCCTGGGATAATGGATTCTGGGGGATTCTCGTACCATTGTCAGTTGACTACATGCTGCCATAAAGGAGGGGACATTTTTTATTAGAAAGACTATATTTCTAAAATAAATGAGTCTTTACCACAAAGAACCTTTGGCAACCTGAGACTGATGTGTGGTAAAATACTGCCCTGTGCTTATTCTTCTCATTTTGCCATAGATTTTGGTGTATCGTCAAGGTGGCGGCGGCCCAAAGCCTAGTCTTCTGGAATCTTTGGCCTTTCATTCTGTCCCTTCTTCTCCCTATTTCAGAGGTGGCTCTATTCTGCTCTGAAGTTATTTTTTCATTTTGTCTTTCTCCTGTCTTCTCATCTCTTTGATTCACAAATTCATTGGCTAACCTCATGAGAGCAGTGGATGGTAGACAAACAATTGTGGTTAGAGTTCAAGGGCAAGCCAAGTCTAGAGTGGGACAGCTATTCCTGCATCTGTATCAACTCATCTCGACCTCTGTTCTGAAGTGATTTCTTTAGAATAAATTGACTTCACCCAAGCTTGCAAGTTATAGGAGATTCTAAGTGCTCTGAGGACAGGAACTGGTAGTCTTTCCTCTCTGCATCCTCTGGGCTTGGTCCAGTGTCTGGCCCAAAATAGGGCCTTAATTTTCTGTTGAATTTATACATATTGAATAATTATTCATTCATTCACCTTGATTATCATTATTTTTTCCTTCTGATCCAGATCTAGTTAAGCCAAAGAGACTTCCAAAGAGTTGTGACTGGGTTCCATCCCATCACCATTTCAGTTACACATTGCTATATTTTATTCGCAAAAAACACCATAATCCAAGGGTGACAGGGTTTGGAAGAGGAGACAGCCAAGTACCATTAAAAGAGCAGATGCTGACCAATCCTTTCCCCTTTGCTGAGACTTCCTCCTACTCTCTCTTCTGCAATGAACTGATTCATACGACATAAATGCATGTCCCTAATAACCTCCATCTGTGGACTGGCTTGTAGCACATGAGCAACGGTCATTTGGTAAACTTTAATATCTTGGCACTTTACACTTATTTTTAAGTATTTATTCAAATAAGCTCTATTTAGAGCTAATTTAGCAAAAGAAGAGTGAAATAATTAAAAGGTCAATAAAGCCAATGCAAAGATTCACACTAATTGCCTGGAAGCCATATCTCTTTAGAGGTGGAGCATTTAAGAAAAGAGATAAAACATGGGAGGCGGTGGATTCCAGAGGTCTCACTAACCAGCATTCCCGCTGACTCACATCCTGAAACCCTGCACAACCTCTTCACCTTCTTCAACCAAATCACTGAGTTGATACAGTCCAGGAGGGTTTAAGAATTGTTATTTTAAGGAAGATCTGAAAGAAGAAAAGATTAACCCCTCCGCCTGATTTTTTCCTTATCACCAGTGTAATTCCTCAATAGTAATGTCATATCAGTCTGACTTGTACTAACCAAAGCAGAAACAAAGGACCTTTGAAAGAAAATCAGGAGAACTCTTAAGATCAAAAGGATGCTGAAGAAATATATTTGGGCAATGGCAGGAACCAGGGGAGCGCTAAAGGCCAGGTGGTAAGAGTTATATGTCTGGGGCCACCAAATACTGAGCATCTTTGCTGGCTCAGCCACGAACCTGACTTTAAAATATTTTCTTTTCTATGGTATTATTTATTGAATATTCAAAGTCTCAGAAACAGCTTCTGACTGGTCCAGTTTAGGTCATGTCTCTGGCCCTAAGTTCATGTGCTTGGCCTTTAGGTCTCATGTTTGGCCCTTGGACCTGATGATAAACAGTAGAGAAGAAGAATCTGGACTCTTTGATTTTATAATGTGAGGTACAGTCTTAGAATTGCTCTCATGCCAACCCGCATACCAAAGCACTTTCCCCCCAAGATTGGAAGATTGAAATGCCAGTAGAAATGTTGGAGGAGGGTTGGATGTTAGAAACCCAGAAACAAATAAGACGCGCATTAGAATGGCCTAGGAGAGTAGAAGTGTCTCTCTTCACTCTAAAATTGGCATAATGTCAACTTCATATACACACACATTTTTAAAAATTTTCGTAATTTGGGGAATCTCTTTCAAAATACTTGCCCTGATGATGGAAGTTCATTAAGAGCATGCTAGATTCTGGCATTTATATCCTTTCTAAGATGATTTTTTAAAATCTTAACCTGCTTTTATAGTGTTATTAACAAAAGCTTGTCATAGACATATCTCGTAATTGCTCTCGCTTCCTTGTTCCCCTCTGATTTCTAACACATGAGAAGAGAATGCACCATATACTAACGCTTCAAAAGAGGAGAGGTTCTGGCCATAAGGCAACAAGTAATCTTCCTTAGAGGTGGAGAAAGGGAGTAAAAAGAGCTTCAAGAAAACAAAAAGGGAAACAGTTGAAAGTGAAAATAAAAAACTGTTTGGTATCCAGCTACCACTGCATATCTGCTATGTGCCAGACACAAGGTGTGCTTATTATATTATTGTCTCCAAATCGCAAAGGAGACAGCAGAAGTCCAAGACTTAAATTATCAAATGAATGATGGAATGAATGAACATGATGCTGAGCAGAGTCGGGGGTCTTGGTATCCGAGGTGCTTGGCCAAATCTGGTCATCGTGTCCCCAGCTGAATCCAGAGAATGCTGTGTGTGCCTTGGCTTCCCTGCCCACGACTTTCCTACCACCCGGGGCTCAGAGCCCTTCTCTAAACCCCAGAGCAACCATTTCTAAACGTGGCTTTTACTCTGGAACCCAGCCAATCACCCAAAGCCATGCTGTCCTGGGCTACCTGAGTATCATTCAGCTTCTTCCCTGCCAGAAGCCCTGCTTCTGTGCCCACCTGACATCTTGTGATCTGCCCTATAGTATCATGTTGATATGCCTTCCCTACAAAGTAATGAACCTAGGCCAATGTCTTACATATTATAAGCATTCAAAAAAATGCTTTCTGACCAAAAGCTAAAATGAAACAGCAATGATGCTCTTTGGATTTTAAGTATGAGATGCCCTGATGTGGTACAAGAGCTACTTCATGGTGAGAATATTCTGCCCTGCCTAGTTCCACCTTCCCCAATGCCTTGCATTTCTAATATCTCTAATGCATCATGCCCGAGCCTTCCCATGGACTGACAGAAGCATGTCTCAGCTGTGTCCTGTGGTCAGTGACTATTATAGCTAAAGAAGAAATGGCGTTCGGAACAATGGCCAAAAGATGCGGCACTATCCTTAATTGTTAATGAAATGTCAGCCCACTTTGATCAGTTTGTTCTTCCTAGGGCAAAGGAATTATAGATTCATTGTGGGTTGAAACAAAGGTTTTTCTGTTTATCTCCCACTTAAATAGTGATTCAGTTAACTAGAACACCTCATTCTCTGAGCATTCTGGTTAATCAAGGTTTTATTGTCCTGTTCTTGGACAATTTTTCCCCTCTGACATCTGCTGCATTTTTATGATCATCATAAAGCCAGTGTACTGCTTTTATGGAGGAAGTCTAAATTATAATAACTTACATTTGTGCATGGTATAAAGGCATTTTCTGACAACAATCTATAATGAAGGCAGGGCAAGTGTTAATGTCCCTATTTTATCTGTGATTAAACTGAGTCTTACATGATTAAATATACCTAGTTTTACAAGGCTGGTAAAGTATTCCCACCCATTCAGTCAACAAATATTTGCTAAACGCCTACTGTGTGCCAAGTCCTGAGATGCACTTAGGAGCCAGATGGACAGCCTCTCCTATCCCACAATTTGAGTGTCTGGCTCTGTGTCCAGCCATTTCCTTTTTCCCTTGTATGATCTCCACCACCATGCCAAATAACACTCCTGTAAGCGCATGAAGAGGCTTTCTAACTACACAAGAAACGTTGAGCCCACTGATTTCTTCTAGGGGAAGATACAAGTGGATCCAAGCATCTCTCTCAGTACACTGGGGCCAGGGCTCCAGGGTCCTTACCCTCATCTTCAAGGGGGGATCGAGTTCAGGTCACCAGCCATACTGTGCACAGTCCATTTTGTTCACCTCTGAAACCCTTGCTCTTTCTGGTATCAATAGATCATTTATCATACAATTAATAGAGTTGTAAAAATACTGGAAGGAAGAGAAACAACTTTGGTGCTTACGTGTGTTACATATGATCAACATTTTCTCCTTTTTCATCTTTCAGGACTAATCCAACTTGTAGAAATGTGTGTGATGTATGGTTATGTTCATTTGGTTCTTGGTCTATCCTAGTACAGAGAGTCACAAAATGTGTTGAAAAGCAGTGTTACTATAACTTCAACTTTACCTTTCATCTAACTCTATGGACTTACAAAAAGAGCAGAATACAACACCTCAAGTCATTCAAATTCTTCCTTCTCAAGAGAAGTCTCTGGAGCCATTCTAGTAGGCAATATTTTATGAAAAGTGAGTCTTGAAAGGGTGCAGGGAAGGTAGCCTCAGGAAATTGATGGCCTGAGGATATAGGTAGGAGGTTAGCAGCCCAGGCCACTGCATATCCCTCCTTCTGGCTCTAACCAATGAACTTCTATGGCCTGGGATCATGACTGAGACATCCTACTCCCAGACAATGGACAGAGCTAGCCTGAACCTGCCCCAGACAGTAGACAAAATCTATGGCCTCCTCAGCCCGGATGATCACCCCAAGGCCCCTTTAAAGCCACTTTTGATCTCCTGGCTCCATTCTGGCTCTTATGCCTATGTATGGCCCATTTCAGTCAGCAACTCTCCAGCTTCCTGTTCTAAAGACTGAGACTTCAGCTTCCATCTATCCCCAGACCTGTCCTCAGTTCTATTTGATTCTTGACTAGGGCGTCCTTTAAAGCCTCTGAAAAAAAAAAAAAACCAGCTCTAGTCTTGGCCCTGACACATTTTCTTAGACAAAGCATTCTTAATACCCTCCTTTACTGCTCTCTTCCTGCTAGGTCTGCTCCCTGACATGTAATCGTAGCAGGCCAAACAAGGTCAAATAGAAATAGATCAGCTTCAGGGAACAGTAGAGTGAAGTCCAGGCCAATCATTGGAGTACTACATGGAGGGCGGCTAACTAGAACCAAGAGAGCAGAATGACTGAAGATGTTCATCACTCTGAACAGGACAACGATGCTACAGATGGCGAGTGCAGTACGTGGAGGAGGGGTTTGGGAGATGAGGACAGAAAAGCCTTCTGTGTATTCTCCGCTCTAAATTAAAGCCAGCCATATGAAGATATTCAATAAACACAAACAGCTCAAACACCCAACAATCATAGCAAAGGGAGAGTCAACCAGTACCAGGGACTCTTCCAACTGGGCTCTTACAGAAGCCACTCTGGCTGCAAAGTGAAGGGTGGCCTGGCAGGGGGAGCACAGGGGCACAGGCCTGGCAGGAGGAGTGCAGATGGGAGTGCCTGAATGGCTCAGTGGCACTGGAGATAGAAAAGATGTAGGAATCAGAGATCCTGCAAAAGCGGATTAGAGAGGGCTTAATGGGGAAAGGGGGTAGGAAAGGTGAATCCCAGGTTTCTAATTTGGGTAAATGTGTGAACAGTGAAAGATTTAACTATGCTGGAGGCTTGGGGCAGTGGGGTCATGAGTTTTGGGGGGGATTTGTTAAGCTTGAGGCCCCATTGTACATGCGGATGGCTAAAAAGTGAGTTTTGAACAGAAGAGCTGGGAAATGTTTCCATCGACAGAGATTCCTACCTAAGAGTCAGAGCACAATTTGTACATCAGATTGAAAACGTGATATCAAGATCAAGAAAACAAAGCCCCGTGTATTCCTGGCAAAGAGAAGTGCTTTTGTGAGGCAGCAATCCCCAGAGCACGAGAAAGAGGGAACAAAATTGTGGATGACTTAAGGTTTTAGGCCAAGAAGACACTATTCTTTGTGAACAGTAGAAAGAGTGTGTGTGCATGTGTATGTGTGCGTGTGTGCACGCGCGTGTGTGCACGTGTGTGTGCATGTGTGTGTCTGTGTTCGTGTGCATGCATGTGTGTGTGTGTGTGTGTGCACTTGTGTCTCTCTGTCTGTCTGTATCTGCGGCCTGTATCTGCAGCTTTGGAACTGGTACAACATTGAAGAGATCTCCAAAAGTCACAGTCATCAAGATCATTTTGATCTTTATCATCTTAATGCAATATTTTAAAAATCAAAATTGATACAAGAATCCATAATAAATAAAATATCAAAATTTTAAATAAAGACAGGATCAGTTACAGGACTACATTGTGCGGAGCTATCTTGGAGCCTAAGGAAAAGGGAAAAATCAATAAAATGGATTCTTTCTCTAGTTAAAGTTCTTATATTCTGCTTATTGTGAGGTTTATTTTTACATTAATTTTGATTTTTTAAAATATGTTACATTAAAATATTTATTATCTTGATGACTATCTTTCGGCATGCCCTTCAATTTTGTGCTCAGAGCAAGGGTCTCCCTCACCTCAACTGAATCCCAATGTGTGGTGTGTGGAGGAAAAAGAGAGTGAGACCAACCACATAAATTTAAGTAGAGTTTTGCAGAAAATGTACGATAAAACAAACCCTTCACACATACTGTCATTCTGCCCCAAGCAAAGCTTTTAATCTCAGATTTCATGCCATCTTTTGTTGCTGCCCAAGCTACAGATACAGGGCCTAGACTTCATTTAACATCAGCGGTCTGCCACAATCATCTCTAAGAAGACCAAGAGTGTGAAAAAGCCCACGGCCTTCCTGGGGCCACCTGCTGAGCTATTCTCAAACCTGTGCTGCCTGCATCCCAGAGAGGACCAGAGCTTCTCTCTGCAGACCGGCCACTCTCTGATGATCCTTAGTCATCAGAGGCCACGCAGATACTGGGGACACAGAACAGGGCTGGCTGGATCAGGGAGGGACTGGGCATCTCGTTGCACTCATCACAACAGAATGTTTCCTGATGTTGATATGCCTTCCCCTGAACATAGGCTGTTATACTTAACATCAGCAGGCATGAGAGGCTCACTCAAAATCTGAATGAAAACGTGTCAAAACATGTTCAAATATAAACAAGGTTCCAGGCCTTCGAGGTCGATGATACCCCACAGAGAGTTACAGAGAGAAAAGGATGGCTGCTACGATAGTGGACAGAAAAGCAGCAGCAAATGCAGGCAAATATGGCAGAGTAGAGGGGTGCTGGGCACAGAGAAGCAGAAGTCTGGGAACCGAAGCCTTCCTCCTGTCTCATAGCTCAGGCTGATATCTCTGGGTTTCGGAATGAAGGAGTGCTGGGTGTATTCCGAGTTGGCTGGCTTTGTCCAGCAAGAAGGGGGCAAACGAGACTGAGATCGACGTCTAGACAATCTAATGTCACCAACAAACCAGATCCCGGTGCCACAAGCCCACATGGCCAAAAGACCATCAGCGCCCGTAAACTTTATCCATTTGGAGGCGGCACGTAGGGAAACAAAAGCAAGCTTTTTCACTTGCTAAAACCGTTTGACACATTTCCCAGATTTTGAAGGTCAATTCGACTGAAATCTGAACATCCAAGATTTGGGGTGTCAAGTTAAAAAAAAAAAAAGTCTAGATATAAGATGACTCATATGCCAAACGAATCAACTGTCAACCCTGTGATTTTCAGCTGGATAATGAGAATGGTTTCTGAAACCTTCCAAAGGAATGGCTTCTGCTTTGCAATCTTTGTGCTGCCAAGTAAGGTTACACTAAGAGCCTCTCAGGTTGCTAAAGCCAGATTCACCTCAGGCTTCAACTTGACACAATCATTTCGCCTTCGGAACGTGAAAAGCCCTGGGTAACTTTGATTTTGTTTTAAATGTCACCTTATTTTAGGGGTCTTAATTTATTAGCCCTGCGTGAGTTTTATAAAGAAAGAGATGTCATGATTACAAAAAGAGAGCATTATGGCTCCTTCGACTGTCAGGTTGGAACTTGACAACAGGCAGGGAATCATAAGAGAAAGGAATGAAGAAGATCCCAAAGAGATCAGCCGGCCACCTGTCTGCCGGTGCAGGTAGGACTCCCAGGAACAGACCGCGGAGGGCTCGCCCTCTCTTGCTCTCATGCTTGTTGCTCTGATAGAATTCAGTTGCTGGGATGTGAGCTGCCCTATGGAGACACCCACATAGCCGGGACAAGGGGTGGCCTTCATCCAAAAGCCATCAAGTCCCTCGGTCCAACCTGTGAGAAACCAAATCCTGCCAACAGCCACATGAGTGAGCTTGGGAGTGGGTCCACCCAGTCGAACCCTGACAGAGCTGCAACCATGGCTGACACCTCGACTGCAGCCTTGTGAGAGATCCGGAGCCAGGGGACCAGGCTAAGCTCTGCCTGGATTCCTGACTCACAGAAATGGTGAGATAATAAATGTCACTCTGGGTAATTCATTCCGCAGCAGAAGATTACGAATATACTTGGCATATGGGTTTTGCTCATTAGGTCACACTGCAAATTACTTGAGCTGGAATGTCACAGGATAATTTTTTCATAATTTATTTTGATAGCAGCTAGCTGAGGGAAGTGAGATATTGAAAAAGAAGAGAGATGCCTTTCCTATGAATTTGGCAGTCTAGGGCCTCATCCTTGTTTACCCTCCGCCCTCTGTTCGTGCACCGACCACCCCACATGCCCAAAATACAATCACTCCTCAATCTATCTGCACAAGAGATCCTTTCCCATCTACTGAAGACTCAAGTGTCTGTCATTTTTCTAAGAACTGAGACTTAAAAGCTCTGCAGACCAAGGCCGTGTCAGGTTCACCACTCATTCTACCTGTGTGTAGCAACATAGTCTTTCCTAGGTCGAATCATATGATACTGCTCATATTCAACAGTTTCTGGCCTACAACGCTGGCCATGTCACATGGTGAATACACAAAAGTCGAGAAAGTAATTTTTATAATTCCAGCCAGATATAAACCAAAATATACCAGTGAGTATGTATTTCTGATCTTTTTTTTATACCTGTATTATGTATCAACATTGTTTAATTAACATTTCATTCACTGCTTATCTTTGCTTAACATCACATTAAGAAAAATTTCTATGTCTCAAAGAAGTCTTCAAAATGATTTTTAGACATAATTAATTTAACCATCCTCTTATATTGGAAATTTTGTTATTTCCAAACTTTTTATTCTTAGACCAATGTGATAAAAATCCTTAAATAGACACCTGTGTATATCACCGATTCTGTCCTTAGCATCAACTTTTAAAAGAGGCCTTCCTAAACGACAGTCTACACATAATTTTATCCAAAAACCAATAAGAATCTACACTCTTATTGAAAGGTAGGAATGCGCTCATTTCCCAACCTGTCTCCAACATTGGATACTATCTTTAAAAAATACCACCTGGATGGGATACTGCTCAAGATTTTCCTTCTCTTAAAACACCTCCTCCAACTCTTCAACTTTTTAAAAGCAGGAATATTTGATTGAACAAATATGTATTGACCAACGACTTGAATAAACAAGGCCCTCAATTCTCAGTTCCTCTAAGTAGTATCGGCCTGATGGAGTTTCTTGGCTCCCGAAAGAAGCAAGACTTTGCCATGTGCCCGGGAGGCTTGGAACTGCAAATACAGCCAACGAGGGGAAAATCCGCAGCTACGCGTCTTGGTGCGGTGCCACCGTTTGTCAGACACTGTTATAAATAATGTCTTTGAGAGTTTCAGAAGTGTGCCTGTGTCTGGGAGGTGGGACCTACGGAAAGTTCTCCTGGAGTGTCAAATCTGAAATGGATTCCAATGACGAGGTCACCGTTCCAGGTAGATTGTCCTTCTACAACGGCGACTCCCTGGGAATTCCCATGGTCTGTGACACAGCCGCCACTCATGAGGGTGAGAAGGTGAGATGAAAACAAATCTCCTCCCTTGAGGTCTGTGTTACTTGGAAAATAATTAACTTTAGTGGGTGGTTTTGACATCTTTGAGATTCTGGCTTTAAGGTGACCTATAAAAGGGAAATTTCCATTGGATGAGGCTGCTACAGAAACAAGAATTTTCCCCAGATGACAGGGCAATCAAGTGACTTATCAAGTAAGCCTTCATTTGGGAATCCAGAGCCATTCCAGCATCAGCTGTTCTTGGACAGAAGAGATAAGAGGTGGTGGGAAGGGGACTGGCCTCTGGGCGGGATCTCATTTCCTTCCTCTTCTCAGAGGTTCACCATGCAAATCCATCTTATTCCCCTTGCATGCTCCAAACTTCAGTCTCTTGTCTAAGAGGGGCAGAGGGGGGCCAGGTCAGTTTTCCTGCCTAGAAACTCAGAATCGATGGCTATTGCTCTTACCCAGACCAGCACACACAGGCCCCCTGAAGAACCGGGACCCACGTGGGATCCATTCCCACTCCAGCACCCTCTAACTCAGAACCTTCTCTCTTTGCACCTACACTCCAGGCACTGACTCCCTCACTCAGACTCCCCCCACTCTCACCCCCATTGCACACGTGTGTCTGCACACACACACATACACCTGCAATGAGTAATGTGCCCAGCAGTTCCTTCATGAGTGCCTCTTTGCACAGTGGGAACTTGTCGTCTAGTTTTCCCAAAATTCAGTTCATCTTTCATTCCTACATTTTTTAGCATGACTGGTTTAGGGGGGACTGAGGCAATTCGACAGATGCTCCTCCAGTTCTTCAGTTTCTGTATTATATCCTTCAAAACTGAAGAAATTTCACATTACTCAGTGTCTACCCACGATATAAATAAATGTTTTATATGCAGCAAAGTGTAATTGCCATGCTCCAAGTTAAATTAACCCATTTTACAACTTTGTAGGAAATATCTTCATTTTCTTTAGATTCCCAAGAGAGATAGACTGGAGAAATAAATATCCCCATCCTTCTACCAAGGAGAAAATGTAGCGCATTTTGGCACAATTTGAGTACAGAGAAACTATATAAATAAAAGAATATACAGGTATATAATTTTTTATCTCACTTCTTTGTTCCCAAAAGAATTTATCACAGCAGAGAAGCTAACACACAAAGACTGTGGCAATTTTTACCTCAATTGACAAAAGCCAAAAGGAAAAACCCAAGCCTCTGTTTGGAGTTGGATTCTCAAAACTTTATCTCAACCAATCCCCATAACTGATTGACTAAGATCTATCAAACACCCATTGGGTAAAAGCACTTTATTACTTATTGACCCAAAATGGTACAGAAACATGATGCTATAAATACTAGCTTCCCTGATCTGGTCCTTGGGGTGGCTCAGCCACTGACTTCCTGGTAGGCAGAAGCCATTCTGGGTCTAATTCCTGCACAGACCTGTTACCTTTCTTAAAGTCCATGAGCCCATATTAAGACCTCATCTGTGACCAAGTCTCTATCTACTTCCTCCAGTTTTACCCCTGGTCACATGGGGACAAGATGAGAAAAAACACATGGAACTATGACAGACCCATCTCCCCACCACTGGGAAACAACTGAATGTAGATGCTCCCCTTTCAAATACCTTTGAAAATAAATTAATGTGCCCTGTTACTGGGTGAGTATCATGTTTTTGGCCCCAATACAACACTCCTTGGAAGGTGCCATGATAAAGCAGAAATAATCTATGTGTCAGATCCTTGTTGCCTTGAGCTGTGTGTATCAAAATAGTCAACTTCTCAGTTTCCAGGTGTGAACAACAGAAGTAGTGAGATTATCTCTAGAGAGCTCTTGTTCAGATGATATAGAGATTGGCCACGTAATTTATTGTCTAAACCAGACTACTTCTGAAAGTGAAAGGGAGTTCTACTATCAATTATACTAGACCAATAGACAAAAATCTGGGCCTGGGCATATGGCCACGAGAGTTAGACAGGATGGCATCTAGCTCAGAGTTACTGGACAAATCTTAGCGTTCTTTCTCTTCCTTTTTCTCAAGAATTCAAGCAATTCCACATTAACTTTCTTCTCTTCTGTTTGTAAATGTGATTTCAAACACCCCTACCGAACAGCAAAGCCTCATCGATGACCTCCATGTACCGCTCCTTACCCAGCACTGTGGCAGCCCAGAGCTGTGTGATGCCACACATCCTGCCTTGCTTGCCCCGCCCTTCCAACCTCTCTGTGACACCAGTGGGGTTGGGGTGGCTAAAGGAGATGGCATTCACTACTCTGCCAAAAGCACAGATGGCAATCTGAAACAACAACATTCCTATTTGGGAAGGAGAAGCGTTGTGCTGTGAATACGGCGCTTATGAAGGCAGGAGGGCGGGGAGCCGCGGCTGGGTGGAGGGCTGTGCGGGGGCTTCTGATCGGTTCAGCCCGCATCCACTGCATGAACTCGCTCAGAAATAATAAAGCCTCTATGCTCCCTCAGTCTCGTATTTGTCTTAAACCCGGGCCCACCAAATTGTGCCAAATTATGTGTTGTTCAACTCGCCCGGCCCTGAGAACACTAAGCTCATTTTGCAAGCTAACTGTGCCGTATTTATAAGATGTCAGCGTTACAACTAGGACTCAGTGACAGAGAAAGGGAAATAAGCAGATAATTTTTTTAAAAACGTGCAACTACAGCCACTTTTCATTTCAAGTGTGATTAAATCCGATCGGGTCCCTGTGTGACCTTGACACACATGTACAGTAGGCAGGCGCATTCAGTAGTCTGTGTGAGGACACGCAAGTAAAGAAGAATAAGATAAACATCAACGCGTGCGTTTCTGGATTTTGCATTTCTTTTAAGATGGGACATTTTGGATGAACTTTACTTCCACTCTGTAGAGTATCTTTTTTCCTATATGAAATTGTAATTTATTCATTTCTATTTCAAGTTAGCTATTTTATCCAGGTCAAGAAAATAATAATAACAAAAAATTCTTTTGAGATGTTACTTTTCCAAAATCTTTTTTTTTTTTCTTTTTCTTCTCCCTCTACTCCTGTAGTCCCCTCCACAATCAGGCAGCAGTTAACGGTTTGTAGTGTAGGTCCAAGCTTGGCTCTCCTACTTCCTACAAAGTGCCATCAATCAAGGTACTTGACTCCTTTAACCCTCAGTTTCCTCATCTGAAAATGGGGCTAATGACAGTCTCTATTTTCACAAAGTTTCTGTAGGGACTAAATACATATAAAGCACTTAGCACTTTAGTGGGCACACGGGAGGGATCAGAAGTGATGGCTCTTACTCCCACTCCTACCAACTCAGCGCAGTTACTTCCTCCTCCGTAAAACCCCTCCCTGCTCTCTATCAGTGGTAACTCAAGTTCAGGCCTCCTTGCCGCATCCCTGGATTGCTGCAGTGGTCTCCTGCCTGGCCTCTGTGCTACCTGTTTCATCCTATCTGCCAATCTAGCCTGTGAATACCTATTCAATGTCTTGCTAAACTAGCAGTCTCATGCACATCTCTGTGCAAACACCCAGAGGCTCCTGATTGTTATGAGTAAAATCTAAATTCCCAAAAGGTGATAATTCAAGGTCTGACACAATCTGCCTTGATCTCCCTTTCCCAGTTTACCTTGAACCTCAAATATGAATTACTAATTGCCTCCCACACCCCAGCAGGAGCCACCCCTTTCCCTCCTGCACACCTCTTCTTCTTCCAGGGCCACCTTAATTCCCCCACATCTATAAAGCTTTGTCTACCTTCTGCACCATCATGGACCCATCTGCTGCAGCAAATCCAGCTCCTCTCACCATAGCTCACTTGGCACCTAGTTATAAGCTAGCTTATGACAACTCTGATCAAATTAATATATTTTCCCAACTAGAATGTGGACTTTTGGGGAGCACAAAGAATACAGTTTAAATTTTTCTAGCCTTCTGCTACCTCTACATAGTAGGTGCTCAATAAGCAGTTTGTTGAATGAATCAGTTAAGAGAAATGGAATGTAGAATGTAAGAAGGTCCACATTTTATAATCTAAAAATCACAAGCTATGATAAAGACCAAAGGCCCTCATTTATAATGACTGTAATAATTTTTTTTTATCCCAGAAATGTATAAAATGCTATTACTCATACAAATGATACTGAAAGATAGGAATGATATTTCTTTGGGCCACTTCTTGTGGAAAAATATTCCAGAACATTTGGTTGACTCAGAAATAAATGCACATAAAAAGGGGGGAGCTATGTTTAATTGTTTTAGTAAACCAATTTATTTGCAAAATCTCCTGAGATCAATTTACTTTTTACTCAATTTCCAAGAAACAATGTCCACGAAATGATTATCTAACCTACATACACCAACCCATCAAACACAATAAAAGATTCAAATGAATTTTTATTTTCTAAATACTTAATATACCTCAAAGCTCTCTTTAGACCCATATTGGTCACAAAGGCAAAGTAATTTCTTGCATTCATGGAGAAACTTGATAATGTCTCAACACTGCCCCAATGTCTGACACATATGCTACCCATCAGACCTCAAAATATGTATAAATGCATCTGTTTTTACTCAGAGCCCCCTTTTACATCTTTATGAAGTGAGCAAAACTGAAAAGTCACAAGGAATAAAAAGATGGTTGTAATATGCACAATACTAATCACTTAATCCTCCCTCTAGTGCCCAGGCTGTCATGGCCATGGATGACAATGCCGACGCTAATGCATGCTGTCTGCGGGAGCTGTCCCTGCCGTCCACATCCCCGACTTCATTCGTCAGTACCAGAGGGATTACGGAGAGACAAAGTACATAACTGAGTAAAGTGTGTGTCCAGCACGGATCCAGTTTCCCTGTTTGTCTGTGAGTGCTGATGGGTCCAGGAGGATGGTGATGACACCAGCTGAGCTCTCTGCAGGCAGATGCCAGGGGATGTCTGTTCCAACACACAGCAATAGGCAGAAGAGGCCAGAAGAAATGAGTCAGCGGACCCGGCCTCACCTAACTCGTACTTAACCAGAGAAGTTCCAGTACCGCTGAAATCCAACGGGAGGAAGTGTTGGCTCTTAAAGCACCTGGATGCTTGAAAACCAAAACTCAGAGGCTACCTCCATCGTTGTTTGAGCCAGAGCAATCGCATCACTCATCCGGGCCGCCCCCAGCTCTGCACGGAGGATAACTGGAAGAATAACCACTGGGGTGCAGTGAGACTAAAGGAAGCAAAGGCAGCTGTGCCCCTGGGGTAGCTCCCACAGCTCCCAGAGATGCTTGCCAGAGGAGGAAGCAGCACCCACTATTTGGCCTTCCTGAACTTATTGAAAAGTTGCACAGCCTTCTATCTGCTTTGGCTGGGGACATCCCTCTTACGTGTATCACCAAGCTCAGCTCATCTTTACTTAAAGACCATTGTCTGAAACACTAGTTCTGCTCTGCCATGCCTTCCCGAAACCCTCCTTCCCGGTCCAGCTGGCCTTTGGGGAGACAATGGATTGGGTCAAGTAGCCAGTCCTCATCAGAGTGGAGGCCGATACCGCCTAGATGAATAACAGAGAGGTGACGAAAGGAAAATCCCCCTCACCTGCCTGCCCTGTGACTCTAGGGGCTTCACTCAAGCCTCCTTGCCCACCTGGAAAATGGGCATCATCCCGTCGACCAACAGTCTAGTGCCAAGACTAAAGGAGACAATTTATGTAATAAAATACCTGGCATTGTTTCTAGAACTTTGCAGCCACTCAAAAAAATATGTTATTAGCATCCTCTTCCTGAACACAGAGAATTTCTGGAACATGAAAGGGTTAGGGACAGTTTCCAATGCAGGGAGGCCAGAGCAGCTGGTCCTGGATTCGGGGAGATCCGGGGAGTGGAAGAAGGAGACAATCGATCCATGGAAAGAAATGTTCAATCCATATCTTCACAGTTGGCTCTGACAAATATGAGCTCGGTTTTCTACGTCCGCCTTTAGGACACAGAGTAGCTTCAGCGGGATATGAAGGCCTTGACCACAGCCCTTTGTGCCTCCACAGATAATTGAAAACACAAAGGTTAAGCCTTGGGGCTTCCCAGCCTATCACATCCGATGCCCAGTCAGATTTTCCAGACATTTTTTTCTTTCCCCTTTCATAACAGAAAAACAGGTGCTGGGCGGGATGGGCTCAGGACACAGCCAACTTGGGGGAAGGAAGAAAGTTTGGGGGGGAATCTTGTCAAGGCGTTAACAAAACTGAGGCTTCCATTTCCCCAAAGTTTGCTTTCCATCGCACCGTTTCATTTTCCACGTGATGGAAAATACCACATGTTGAGTGTCTCACTGAACAGGCTGCCTGTATTCCAAGCTCGTGGGGGCCATTCCAGGCAGGGAGGTGGCAAAAGGGGGAATTCAGGGCCAGCTCTGACCCTGTGAGGACTGGGAAGAACTGGCTCACCCTTCGACACAAGGGGAATCCATCAGGATTCCCCAAAGCCACCTCTAAGTAAACATTCAATCCAAGTAAAAACAGCACGTTGCTATTTGAATGTGGCTTTGAAACTCCCAACCCAGCCCTGGGAGGGCCATCTGTCCCAGTTCTCGTGGGACTGAGGCACATCTGTGGATGTGGGATTTTCAGTCCTCAGAAAGTTCTGGACAAGCTGGGAAAGCTGGTCATGCTCTCCAGCACCCCGACTCCAACCAGACTGCCCCTCGGAAGCCCCTGTCCCATGAAGAAATTCCGAGGCCACTATTATCCTCAAACTGTCTTTTCCCCAACTTTTGATTAAAGCTCAATTGATAAAAATGTCATTTACAGAAGATGGATTAAAAGATGTCTTTTATCTATTTTAAGAGTTTCTCATTTTGGATTTTAATCCTGAATTTGTTGGAGCTCCAGAAATAGGTAGTAATGGACCACATTCTTTTGGTTCTTTTGCAAAATTCCTTTCTGTGGACCAGGCTTTGGCATTTTGCCTTGTGTAAGAGCGAAGCCACTGTAGAATTCCATTGATTTGAATGGGGGGAGGGAAGGGATGAGGACAATGGTCATTATATGATCCAGCATCATCCTCAATCTTCTGGAGAAATTTATTTTAGACCTAAGTACCAGGGAAATCTCTGTGTCCTTTGAGAAACTGGATTTTCTATAGTTTTATGAAAATTAGTATCATATGCCTGACCTTGTTTCTCTTTTTATTTTGACCAGTGGGATATTCAGGTCAAATTTGTTGCTCTGTATTAAAAATTGTATAGGAATCTGTTGTCTGTACATTCACATTTTAACTTTCTGCATCTTAATTTGTTACATAATATGACTGGTAATAGATGAAAATGTGATCATTTGCATAATTCATTATAATTTTCTATTTCTCCTTATAATGACCCAGAGATGTGGGTATTATTTGGGCATTTAAACTACAGGCTGGAATCTGTCAGACAAAGGAAAATTTTGGTTCAACATTCAAGTGGGAATTAAGACAAGAGGCAGATGAACAAACGTAGCAACAATTGGTTCAAAATTTTCTAATTTACTCCAACATTTGTTGACATCTATATGCTACATCTTCTATATGGGATTGAGACTACCTTGCTAAACGTTTCATAGCTACCGTCCCTAATTCACCATCTTTGCATGATCTCGGGTGAAGTGGGAAATAACCTCGGCTCCTATTGACCAGTGGGTGACAAATAACCAGCCTTAGGTCATCTGACTTTATATTCTCAGGTTACCTCAGGTGCAGACAGGCAAAGGATTTGGAGTGGAATCTCAGCCTCAGTATTCAACACCAGTGTGACCTGGGGGACAATTTAAGTCTTCATTTTCTCATTGGTGAAGTAAAAAGAAAAATATTCATCTTAGAGTATAATTATGAAGACTCATCAAAATCATACACATGAAGCACATCCCCGAGCCCCCACGCCACCACCCAGCACAGTGTCTGGCATGTTTTGAGGCCTTAAAAAAAATTTCTTAGCTGTTACTACAGAATAGTTAATCCTCAGACTGACAGGGTTCACACTGTCCCTGGCAGTGACTAGAGATTTTATCATAAACCTCTGGCAGCTTTGCTTAATATAACTTTGGCCACTTTTGCTCATTTGTTAAAGGATACGACGCAGGCCCAAAGCAAAGGCCCCACATTAAAGCGGTTATTACAGTGGGTCACTGGGGTCCTTTTTCCCTAGGCAACAATGAAACTGAATTAACAAGCATTCACCAGGGCAAATCATAGGCAAGGAACATTAGAACTTGGCAAAAATAATAAACTCTTAAAGAGATACACCACTGCGCAGGCCAGTCGCTGAGGATGCTTGTTCTTCTGCGCATCTTTGGGATACCTGAGATGCAGCCTGTGGGAAGTCGCAGATACCTTTAGGGTTTCGTTAGCTGAGGCCTCATTGTCTTGTTCTGTCCCTCTCGTTTCCTGCTCACTTCCTCCCTGTCTCCACACGGCATCTATCCTGATGGAATTCAATATCCTGTGAGCTTCCTCACACCCTCTCCAAGTTCAAGTGCGAGGATGGGCAGAGCGAACAGAACTGATTACAAACCTCACCTCGTTTTTGGATCTCCATGTCCAACCTCCGGAAACAGAGAGACAAATGAGAAAGGACTACAGGGTTCAAAGACTCTTGAACCTTCGGCTGGAAGAATCAAATGCTTCCGACATGCTCTACGAGCTGGAGATTCAGAAAGGAAGAGGGACTGTACCAGGGCGGAGCACCTCCCGATAAGTTGCATCCAGGCCATAAGTCAAACACGTGGAGAACTCAAAGAACAAACTCTCTGAGTTTTAGAGGTTGTGACAGACATTACTCAGACATGGCTGACCAGTGTGGGCTCAGTGCTCTGAGGGAAAGAGGTAGTTCTATGGCACGGCACCGCCTATGCTCCGGGGATGGGGACAGGGGACAGGGTAGCTGGAAATGCTCCTCAGGAGAAGTAGTGACAACTGCGAGCTAAAGAATGAATGGGAATTAACTCTTGATTAGGGGGAGAGACCAAGGACATTTCAGAAAAAAATAAGCCCAGGCAGGAGGACTCATGACACAGTCAGGGAACCAAAAGAAAGGCAGTGTGACTCTGCATAAAAGGCAAAGAATTCTGTCTTTATTCTTGAAGTGGTGGGAACAATGGAAGGAGTGCGTGTGTGTGTGTATGTGTTGGACCCGATACATGCACCTACTCAAATTCTTGCCTCAACCCTCCCAGACTTCTGGTTGCTTACTCATGGAGAGCCTTTGATGACACAGCTGTGGTAGCTGCCACCGCACCCCAGCGCCGCCACTGTGTGGCCCACAGCATGCACGTCAGGCTCCAACACGCCCCTGGGGGCCCACGTCCAGCCCTGCCAATGGCCCCATGGAGGTCTTCTTCCCACCACTTCTAGAATGGGACGAACTTCCCCGCCTTAGGGACTGGGATTTCACTTCCACAGGAAACACATCCATAAGAAGGAACCAGCAAGTTCGCTCACCCTGCTCTTACTTTCTCCTGCAAAGTGTAAGCATCCCAGGGGTTCCATATGGCCTGTCTGGAGATGCCTGACTGACCGAGCCACCACCTGTGCCTCTCTGAGGTAGCTAGCCTCGTATTCACACTGTCACCTCACATTTTCTTCCCTTTTTTTCATACCTACTTCCTTCTACCTGGTTCTTTATCCCAGAGCTCCCACGAAGCATCAATGCTTGAGCTTTGCCTTGGGCTCTCTGTTCTGGAGAAACTGTATTTGGAAGACAGTATTATGCAGATGTGCGTGTGTGTGCGTGTGTGTGTGTACATGTGTGTGCATGGGGGAATGTGGTGAAGAGAGAAGGAGGTGGGGCCATGACGAAGTCACCCAAAATCAAAACATTTGTGTTTTGAAAAGATACCTTGTGGGTGTCGAAGGAGATGGTGGCAGTCTAGGTGAGAGGGGGTGGCAACTTGTCCTCCTCATTGCCCCTTTTAGCTCTTTAGATGTCCTAAGACAGCAGTCACCTTCCTCTGGAGACTTCTCTTCTTCAGGTTAAATATTTAAGCTCCTTCCCTTTACAACTGGCGTGAGTTTTCTCAGCATCTTGTTCATTCTCTCCTAGACAGTTTAGCGTGTCAGTACTCCTCTTGAAATGTGTGGCCTAGAACTAAAGGTCAGAGGCCAGGTGCCCTTTAACCAGCCAGAGTTGAAAGAATTGCCATCTTTCTTCTTCCAGACGAAGTGCCAAACCACCTTTTCCCTCTCTGGTGAGCTTCAGGTGTTGAGCCACGCCACGAGTCCTGCAGTCCAGGGACACCTTGCTCATTCTCCACTGGAACCCTGCTCGCTGCTATGTTTGTTGTTGTCATTTCGACTGATACATTGGGCCATGTATTCATTCCAATTACATTCCATCCTATTGCTTTTGGCCCCTTGCCCCAGCCTGTTGCAAGTTTGAAAGGAGATACAGTGTCGTGGTTAAGAGCAGGGGCTCAGAACGCAGACAGTCCTGGCTCAAGTTCTGGCTCCTTGTCTTATTAGGCGTGTGATTCGGGGGATATTGTTTATGTTCTCTAAACCTAAATTTACTCATTGAGGCCGTGAGTATAAAAAAGAGTGCTGCTCTATTAGTCCGTTTCTTTTAAATAATAACAAACATTCTCAAAGTTTCAGTGGCTTACGGCAACACGCATTTATTTTCACACTCGTGCTCTGTAGATAGGCTGTAGTGATTCTGGCAATTTAGGTGGGACTCAGGCCTCCGGTTGTGTTTAGGTTTGCTCTACCCATAGATCCTTGCTGGTCCCCAGGCCGAGGGGCTACTGACTACCAAGAGTCTGTTCTTCATGGACAGAGCACAGTGATGAAAGAAGCCAAGTCAAATTCCCCAAACTCTTACGAACTGCTCCTGTAAAATGCAGATATCCCACCGGCCAGAGCCTACATCGGTGGGGCAGGAGTTTACACTCTGCCTTCTCTGCTGCTGCAAAGTCATGTGGTAATGGGAAGGATGAATAATGGGAAGAATCGGAAATAATCGTCTGACTTTGCACCATCTAACTTCATTGGGCTCTTGTGCAGAATACCTAGGTCATGCCTGTGAGGTAATGAGTTCAGTGCCTGGCACCGAGTGAACAAGCAGGAAATGTTAGTAGTCATCACGGTCATTCACGAAGCTGTTACCCGACACCGTCATTGGCTTTCCCAGATTTGGGCCATCTATAGCTACACCTGCTCTCTTTAACAAAGCAAATTCGTTGTCACTGGTATAACTCATGATAGCCTGATGCAGAAAAGGTGGCAGCTCTCTCACTGCGGGAGCTTGGCAAAATGAGCAGTGAGCAAAGAACTACAGCCAAGCCCAGATGGACGGAGCCTACATCTGACTCTGCTTCCCTTAGGCTCACATGACACTGAAAACAGGATTCTGTAGGAGCAGGGTGTGTTGGAGAGAGAAAGGGTAGACATTGGAAAACTTTAAGACTATTTCAGAAGTTTGCCTCTAAAGGTTTAAAAGATAATTCCCATCTATCACCTAAATGACTTTTGTTCCCAACTGGAAAAGGGGAAGGCTGGCAGACAAGCAGGGAAGAAAAAGTGACTTATCTCCCTGATTAAAGCAGGCCTTCTCCTGCAGCTTTTGAGTAATCCATAAACATACGAAACAGTGCCCACTCTCATTAGTCATCAGGGAAATGTAAATTAAAACCATAATGAGATGCTGCTACACACCCAGATTGGCTAAAACGGAAAAAGACTGACAATACCAAGTGAAGGTGAGGATGTAGAGCAACTGAAATTTTCAAACACATCCCAGTGGGAGTACATATTTGGCAGTAGCTCTTTAATTCGAACATACACCCTAGGATCCAATAATTTTATTCTGAAGTGTATACCTCACAAAAATGCTTACATGTGTGCACCAAACACGTGGGCATGAATTTTCAAAACAGCATAATTCATAGTAACTCAACATTGGAAACCACCCAATTGTCCGTCAACAGTGAAATGGATGAATAAAGTGTATAATTCATGATGAGCCACAGTGTGTATCAATGAAAAGGAACAAACCACAACTACCCGCAGCAATATGGGTAAATTTCATAAAAACAATGCTGAATAAAAGAAGACAGATGTGAAGTCTACACTGTGTAAGATTTTATTTTTATAGAGTTTAAGAACAAATAACCTCTTCTAACCTCTTCTGTTAGGAGGAATAATAATTATCCAAGGAGATGAGGGAGGGGTAGAGATTGCAGGGGCCATGAGGACATTCCATCTCTTGACCTGGGAGGTGGCTATATCCTGAACTGTACCTCCCAAAAGATAGGTTCACCTTGAACCTCAGAATGTAACCTTATTTGGAATAAGGGTCTTCACAGATGTAATTAAGATAAGGATCTTAAGATGAAATCATCCTGGATTAGGATGGGTTCTAAATCTAATGATGGATGACCTTGGGAGAGACAGAAGAGAAGTCACAGAAGAGTGAAGAGGCCATATAAAGACTCCTGGGAATGTGAAGACAGAGAGTGGGGTGATGCAGCCATAGCCAAGGAACATCTGGAGTTACCAGAAGCTGGAGGAGACAGGAAAGTTTCTCCCTTCACAGAGGGACTGTGGCTCTGCTGAGACCCAGCTTTTGGATTTCTGGCTCCAGATCAGTGAGAGAATAAATTCCTGTTGTTTTAAATCACCATGTTTGTGGTAATTTGTTATAGCTGGGAAATGGGGTGATACTGTAATGAATACTTAAAACTGTGGAAGTAGCTTTGGAATTGGGTAATGGGCAGAAGATAGAAGAATTTTGAGGCACATGATGGAAAAGGTCTAGGTTGCCTTGAAGAGATGGTTGGTAGAAGTATGGACTTGAAAGCTGATTCTGCGAGGACTCAGAAAGAAGCAACGAGCATGAAAGAGAAAACGTCTATCACCCCAGAATACATATGTCATCGTAAACAGGATCTCAAAAGAAGTGCGAACATTAAAGGTACTTCTTGTGAAGAACGTGTTTTTGGAAACTAGAATAAAGCAATTCATGATGCAAAGTGTGAAAATTCTTGGCTGAATTGAGTTCTACTGTTGGGTGAAAGGTAGAATCTGTCAGCTGTGAACTCGGATGATTCGCTGAGGAGATTTCCACGCCAAGTACAGAAGAGGCAGCCTGGTTCCTCCTTGTTGCTTATAGGAAAATTTGAGAGGGAAGAGATAAATTGAGGAAGGAATCACTAAGCAAAAAGGAACCAGCACGCAATGATTTGCGATGGTCTTGACCCATCCAGATTGCCAGGGATGCTAAAATTAGGTATGTTCCCTTAGTGACAACCAATCAAGCTGGTAGTTTAGTTATATACTTTATGTGTTTTAAAAAAGCTTTTTTAAAGGAGCAATATAAGCTCATGGTTGGAAAACTAAAAAATAAATAAGAAAAAGAAAACCATTATATTTCCAATACCTAAGACAATCCCTGTGACCATTCTATTTCATGTGCATCTAAATTTTCTTCTACATATTTCTATATTACTAAATATAGTTTTGTCAAGATGAGATCTTATCATACACTCTGATCTATTGGTTACTTTTCTCTCTTAACAATATATTTATTGGCAAATAACTTTCCTATAAATATACTCCTATAAAATCACTCTAACGGGTTAAGAAGATAGGAAGAATTTACAGGTTTACACAAATTTTACAGTAGCATATTTTATTTTTTTAATTTTATTAAATTACCTTTTTCAAAAAATTAAAAAATATTCAAGTTTATAAAGTAAAAAAGGAAAGTCCTACTCCTTAGAGGTAACATTTAAATTTGCATTTCTTTAGTTACAAACAAGATTAGATATGATTTCATATTTGTATTGACAATTTCTGTTTTTTCACTGTTACTTGTCTTTTTATAGCCTTTGCCCCTTCATTTCAATTATAGCATTTATATTTTCTTATAGATTTGTAATGCTTCTTTACACATTAAATATATTAATCTCCTGTTTGTCTTATACGTTACAAATATTTTCCTCAGTTTTGCCATTTGCTTTTTCTTTTGTTTATACCAATTTTTATGCATAATTTCACACTTATGTGGTTACAAATCTAAATGTTTTTATGGTTTCTGCCTTGGGGTTATGCCTGAAAAGACCTCCCACACACCAAGTTTATATGAATTGTTATACAAGTTTTCTTGTGCTTTGAAGGTATGTTTTATCTTTTTTATTTTTGATCTTTCTGGGATTTATTTTAGTGTATGATGAGAGGTAAAGAATTAACTAAATTTTTAAGTAAAAATTATTCTATTATCATTTATTGAATAATCCATCGTGTCACATTATTTTTAAATGCTTTTTTTTTTTTACATACTAAAAATAGACATATCCTTGCATTTGGGGTCGTGTATTCTATTTCATTGTTCTATCAATTGTTACAGGTTCTGCATGTTTACTTGAATACAATTTTGTTATAATTTAATATCTATCAGTGTAAGCTTCCCCTCCAGCTTCTTCTTTTTAAATTTTTGCTATTTGTGTGCATCTATTGGTTCAGATAAACTTTAGAAATTACAAACACAGATCCATTTGCATTTCAATTGCAACTCCATTACATGAATAGGTTAGTTTTGGGGAGAACTGCCATGTTATCGATAAGTATAGGGTATTCCGGAAAGAAATTCTAGGTTTATGAGGAAACAGTAAGAAACAGTGTGTGATTAAAATATTCCTGCAGAATCCTGTAGAAGCAGAGAGACGGGTAACACTGAATCAGGACATAGTGGCCAGAGTGCATTTAGATTTCTCTTGGAAGCAGTGCAAACTACTCTTAAGAAAAATTAATCTCACAAATATCCAGGTCCTAATGAAACTTTGTCTTTAAGGAGAGACACGGGATGCCAGAGACTGCCTGGGGGCTGCTGTGATGGTTTGAAGGCAAATTGTGGAACGATGACAGAAGTCGCAAAGGTTACTGGTGCCTCTTTGGGCATGGAGGACAAGAGAGAGAAACCTCTTGTTGAGAAGCTCGAAACAGCTGAAAGGGAGAAGCTGTTGCCAGTGAAGGAAAGCAAGAAGTCGGAAAGGAGCTTCCAAAAGCCAAGGGAGACAGACACTCAGCTCAGGCTCAGATGGGCTGAGCGGAGATGGAGCACCTGCCCGGCAGAAGGATCGGCAGGAGGGTGCACTTCTGGAGCTTCCCTAGGGCGAGGACTGCAGAAGACACAGGACCCTGTGCACAGAGGATCCTTAACAAACATGTGGCCTTAAATGAAGGAAGAGATGGGCTTGACAGAACGTGAGAGCCAGAAATAAAGATTCAAGAAGTGTCCCTAAACTCGGCTGACTTCTACATTAGTGGGACAGAAAGAAAACTCGAGACGGAAAAGTAAGCAGATGAAAACAAACCGGCCAGTGGGGCAGAATGGCTGTGACCGTGAGCCAGCGATGCAGGTGTCACAGGTCTCTAATGACGATTCGAGGGGAACACCAGTGCACACCCCCAACATAATGCAGTGGTGCGTTTAGGTGACCCTTAAAAAGGGTTTTAAATCACCTTCTTAACTTGATCCTTGTAAGGGTCCCACCAGCAAGGAGTGACTCATTCAGTGCACATTGCACAGTCCACTTGGGGCCGTATCACTTGCATTTAAGGATACAACTTCAGTTCTATACAGTTGGCAAGAAAGAAAAATAGCAATTTCCACAGTGTTGCCAGGGGGTAGGAAAGGCTAGTCACTGGATGTGTGGGGGACTCACTGGAGTTTGCAGAAAACCCACAGCCTGTTGCTTTATCATCATTGCAACAGGCTGTATGCACACAGCTCTCTACACAGAATACGAAGAGCCATGGAAGGGATTTTCAAGGGTAAGTATGACCACGTGATTG
Organism: Cynopterus sphinx; assembly: GCA_030015415.1. Classification (NCBI taxonomy): domain Eukaryota; kingdom Metazoa; phylum Chordata; class Mammalia; order Chiroptera; family Pteropodidae; genus Cynopterus; species Cynopterus sphinx. The sequence continues at coordinate 6,022,923 of CM057391.1, forward strand.
TCACCCTTGGCAATGTGGCCTTTCATATTCTCATCTTTTCGTGGGATTGTCTTCACTCTAACTTGATCTTTTTACATAGTTTTTATCATGTCACTTTATCACACTCAATTTGCTGTGAGCCCATTATCCGACATAAACCCAGAGATTTTCCTACGTGGAAATTTCACACAGAGCGAGGAACTAGAAAGATGCTACTGGGACTCACACTCAGGTCTGTTGTCCACACACCTTTCTGTCACTATGAGATGGAGAATAATATAGAAGCTAAAATAATGGACTCTGGAGCCAGACTCTCTATGGTCAGATTTTAGCTCCGTCACTTTCTATCTGTGTGACTCCAGCAAGATCCTTAATCTCCAAGCTTCAGTGGTCCCTTCTGTAAAATGGGACTGGGAATAGTATCTGTGTCAGGAGATTGCATTTAGGTAATTCTTAAATGAGTTTGATACATGTGAGGAGCTTAGAACACTGTCTGGCCTATTAAGTCCTCGTTATAAACTAGCCATTTAGTCTAATTAGCACTCCACATATTTTTCCAGCTGGTGAAATGGTTAGATAATTTGCTAAAATATATACAGTAGCGGAACTTAGACTCATAGGTCTCTTACTAATTCCATATTTTTCTCTACTATTTTACACTTGCTCAAACATGTATATACTCCAAGTAATGAGCTATATTCAATTTGGGTAACAATATACAGTCGTTCCCCCTTATCCATGAGGGACGTGCTCCGAGACCCCCAGTGAATGCCTGAAACCATGGATAGTACCAAACTTTATCGATAGCTTTTCTATGCATACATACCTATGAGGACGTTTAATTTACAAATCAAGCACAGTAAGAGATTCACAACAATAATAAAACAGAACAATTACAATAATTAACTGTGATAAAAGTTATGTAAACATTCTCTCTCTCTCTCTCTCTCCCCTCCCCCCTCTTTCTCTCTCTCACCACGCCCCTTCCCTCTCTCCCTGCCTCTCTGGTAAATGAGATGTACTAAGGCAGCAGTCCCCAACCAGGGACAGGTGCTCCTATGAGAATCTAATGTCTGAGGATCTGAGGTGGAGCTGAGGTGGTGATGCTAGTCCTGGGGAGTGACCGCAGATACAGATGAAGCTTCTTCGCTGGCTCACCCCCTCGCTACTCACTTCCTGCTGTGCGGCTTGGTCCTAACAGGCCATGGACCAGTACCAGTCCATAGCCTGGGGGTTTGAGATCTCTGTACTAAGTGACTAAAAGGCAGATGGGCTATACAGTGTGGATACGCCAGACAAATGGATCATTCACACCCAGAGTGGGATGGAGAGGACATCATGAGATTCCATTATGCTACTCAGAATGTCACACAATTTAAAACTTATGAATTCTTTATTTCTGGAATTTTCCGTTTAATATTTTTGGGCCACGGGTAACTAAAACCATTGAAAGTGAAACCACAGATAAGGGGAACTACTGTATATTTGGCAAAAAGCAAGAACTGCCTGATTTAATTTAATTTTAATTCTGTACAGGCTCTTTGTGGGGCGTGTTGGATATAGTTGCACACACGCTAACAGATAATCATACTGTAGAAGACTGACACGTTAGTGATCATACAACTGAAGATCGTTCTAGAGGCCCTGGGCAGAGCGAAGAGCCACTCCAACCCGTTCATCAGCGACACAGATCATCTTGCACTGAAGGACCCTGCCATCACAACTTCCAAGTCTGAAGCGAAACCAGTAATGAGAACCAGTTATCGGGAGCCTGTGATATGCTACACTATGCTAAGTCCTTTATAGACATTATCTCTAAAATAAGTCTCATCATTCCTATTTAATAGAAGAGAAAACTGGGGCTGAGGGAGGCTATATGACTTATCTAAGGTCGACCTACTAGTAGGAGATGGAATAAGTTTCTAAGTCTAGGTCTAACACAAGAGCCTTGATTCCCCACTATCCGCTCCAACCAAAGCTAACAGCAATTAAAGGGGAAATTAAATGGTTCGCGTCTATACATGATGAACTGGTCTAAAAGCCGCTGCTGTGAGCTTGAAAAGGGGTGGAAAGCTAGCCCTTTGAATGTTAGTTAAGGGAACGCTTTTATAATGAATACATTTTCCCCTTATTTTTCACTTTGTCCCAAAACGAGAGAACAAAGGGTCAGTCCAAGTGCATGGCAGGTAAATTTAGAAAAAATATAAAGAAAATATTTTTTGCCCCTCACCCCCAGCATGGAGCCCCTTTCTGGAATTCGACATTTGCAGAGTCAAATTTCAGAGCTGTAGTTTTTAAGGACGGTTGGGTTGATTTAATGCCCCCAAACAATGCCGGCTGCTGACCGGGCGAAGATCAGACTAACCCAATCATGCACTTCAGGGCTGCAACCGATTTCTGCAGAGGCCAAAGAGACAGTTTTCTTCTCTCTCCTACTTTCACCATCTGCCACAGAACCCAGGAATCCAGGGGTGCTCTCACTGGCTTCTGGATCTCTGGGTTCCCAGCATGACCAATATGTCACTGACAACCCAAGGCGGAAAGCCTCAGTCCCACAGAAATAGCTAAGCCAGTCACTGAAGGGTTATCCAGCCCAAATCCCTAGCCACAAAGTGAAAACAGAGCGGGGTCTTTGTTTATTGATTTGCCTAGGACCCTCTGACTGGCAAAGGAAGAAAAAAATAACCCGGCACAAAATAAATGTTCGATTTCTTTTATGTAAACAAGATCGAGACCAACTTGGCTGTACAAAGCAATTCTTTGCATGTAAAGCAAAAAATAGCTCCCCTGGGGAGGACAGAGCCCAAGCCCCACTCAGCTCCCCTCCTCTCCACCCTCCCCCCAGCCATTTTCAGTAACCGCTGCTTTTCTGCCAATGAATGTCTTATTCAGGGTCCCTGTGTGGGAGTCACTGCAGGCAATGAGCTCACCCTCACCCCGCCACCCTATCCAAACTCTTTTCTGATCAAGATAAAGGCTATGGAGTCTATGCTAAAAGTCAGTATTATTGCAAATTATCTCCATAAAAAGGAAAAACTTTTATCCAGAAATCTGTCTCTTATTTCTTTCTGTGGGGCTCCAAGCAGTCCCAAACTGCTTTTATGTGGGTTTTGAAGTGGACTAAAGGGAGACCTAAAAAGAAAATCCAAATTTTTTGTCCAATACCCAGATGGTGGATGGCGATTTGGATGTGAATCCCTTAAACAAGGGTCTTAAAAACTTAGTCCACCTTTGGGGACCAAGGAAGTTAATTCTAAATCTTTGTTCGATCTTTATTCATGCCAAACTCTGAGTGACTTCAACAAGACATCTGCCAACTTAATTCACATGATTCAGCTTCATTAGCCAGTGTATCTATGGGTAGGAACACGTTAAGGAAAACAAGTCTAGCTGAACCTTCACCCAAAACTCAACGCCAACACAAACGAAGACGCTTGAATTTCAGAAGACCTGATTTCCTGTGGAAAAAAGGGCTGCTTTCATTTCATATAGGTCCCATTTTCTTAGTGTGTTCAAATGAAGCCTAGAGAAATCCCTCTAGAACACCGAGTTCCCTTACAGCTCAGAGACGTCAAGCCAACTAGGCATCAGGCATTTGGGGAGGAAGGTATTCACAATGCTTCTGAAGCTCCAGGTGTGCAGGAATCATTTGGGCTCATCAACTCGGTCATCCAGTTAATGCAAAGGAGATTTCTTTTAAAAAAGGATTCTTACACCTGACTCCCTGATATTTCTCTGAGAACCCAAATCCTAAGGGAAGGCCCAAGAGCAAAAGGATGCCCACCAATGATCGATGCAGATGTAGGGATGCTTTTCCTGGATTTACTCAACCAGCCCATGAGAAAACCTTCATGAGAACTCACTGTGGTCGTGTCAACACCATTTTCACTTCCTGACCCCTCACAGTTTCATCTCTTAGTAAGGAGGCCCAGTTATGTAGTGTGGGAGGGGACAGGGACATGCCCTTTCCTACCTAGTTCTGCCCTTTTTTTAACAATCCTGGTGCTCAGAAGAGAGATTTTGGGTGTGGAAAGAGGCAAGTATAAGGAACAGATGAGCAATTCTATAGGTTCACATGAAAATTCCTGGTACCCTACCACTATCACCACCACACAGCTCCTCCAGGCCTTGAATGAACTTGTGGCAACTCAAATTTTTATCTAGCTAAGAGGTGATCCTAATAAATGATGAGTGACATGAGCTATCAACAGAAATGTGTATTCTTCACTCACTTATTCACACAGAGATATATTTATAGCCTGCCCTGTTCTACAGAGAATTTGAGATAGAATGACTTCATTCTCAAAGCCTTAGATGAAGTTCTTTATAATGGATATTGTCTTGACTCACATAGAGGATTCAAAAAATATGGGACTAAACCAGGAAAGTCATCATCAGCAACATGACAGCAGGCCTCACCTAGCTGCAGGTCTCCAGGTAGACAGTGCTCTAGTGGTTAAGCGTGTTCTGTCTGGGCATTTCTGCCCTAATACGAACTGTATCTACCACATACTGATGAAAACATTCAGTGTGATGTCTGCCTTAACCACAGGCAGCAAACTATCTGCAAGGCCAAGTTCATTCAAGGTTGGCCAAAGGGGAATGAGCAATAGTACCATGGGTACGGCAGGAGGGAATTATTATCAAGGGGCATAGGACATTTACTCATTTCCTGTGAAAAACCTATCTCTAAGACAATTTTTAGGAGAGAGCCCAATGTGAATTAGAAAAAAAAAAGTCTAAATTTTAGACTTCTAAAAAAAAGACTTTTTAAAAGCAATTTTAAGTTTATGGCAAAATTGAGCAGAAAGTACAGAGAGTTCTCATGTACCCTCCGCCCCTACACACACACAGCCTCCCTATCAACATCCCTCCCCAGAGAGGTAGTTGTGTTCAATTGAACTTACACACTGACACATCAAAACACTCAAGGTCCAAGGTATGCATTAGGATTCACAGTTTGTGTACCAGCTATGAGTTTTAACAAATGCATGGCATATGTACCCACCATTATAATATGATACAGAGTAATTTCACTGCCCTAAACTTGTCTGTGCTCTATTTACTTCTCCCTCCCCACTGGCCTCTAACAACCATGATCTTTTAACTGTCTCCATAGTTTTGTCTTTTCCGGAACTTCAAACACTTGGAATTGTACAATATGCAGCCTTTTCTGATTGGCTTTTTTCAACCAGTAATATGTTTTTAAGGTTCTTCCATGACTTTTCATGGCTTAATAGCTCATTTCTTTTTAGCACTGAATAATATTCTATCTTCTGAATGCACCACTTTTTGCTTTTGGTCGCTTCCAAGGGTTGGCAATACTGAATAAAGCAGTTCTAAGTGCTGGTTTTTGTGTAGACGTAAATTTTCAGTTCATTTGGACAATCACCAAGACATGCAAGTGCTGGATCATATGGTTAAGAGCATGTTTAGCTTTGTGAGAAACTCCCAAACTGTCCTCCAAAGTGGTTGTAACCTTTGGCGTTCCCACCAGCGATGAATGAGAGTTCCTGTTGCTCCACATCCTCACCAGCATCTGGTGTTCTGGATTTTGGCCTTTCTAATGGCCAGTGGTATCTGATTATTGCTTTTAGGCTTTGTCTAGTAAGCATTACATTTTTTTCATTTTAATACCATCTGATGAAAACTTAATTAACTAAGGAAAGCTGATATTTAATGAAGATGGATACTCCTCTATGCCTAGAAACAGCACTAGACGCTCCTTACTCATATTTTACAGACACACACACACACACACACACACACACACACACACACAACATTTAGAGATATTTTCACGTCACACAGATCAAAAGGTGAAGGCTGGATTTGTACCCATGTCTCTCTTTCTCTAAAATTCATGCTCTTCTCACCACTATCCCAAATCAATCAAAGCAGAAGAGAAAGGAAACTGTATCTATAAAGTGCCCACAACAGGCAGGACAGGCAGGCCTTATATGTGTCATTTAATCCTCACAGTAAAGCTAAAAGTGACATTATTGTCCTCATCTACAGTGGATAAAGAAGCTGAAGCTTAGAAAGGAGATCCTTCCTGGGCTAGGCATTTGATTTTAGATCATGGGGCAGTACAGGTGGTGTGGGTTCCACGGAAGGGACTGGAGTTCTGAGATGATGGGTTGGAGGCCCTCAGGGATTTCAAGGATTTCAACAAATTAATCTGTACAGTCACACCAGCCATGCCAACTCCAAAAAAAACCTAATAGGATTTGCTGATGGATTGGACATGGCAAAGTAGTGGGCAGAAAAGAGAATAATAATGTGCATCATCGGAGTTAGTTTGGGCAGTTGGGGAGTGACATCATTTCTTGAGACAGACTGCAGAAAAAGCAAGTTAAATGAGAAAATGAGACTTCCAGAGCCATGCAGTTAGTTAACAGTAGATTCTGCTCAGATTTCAGAACTAAGTCAAGGATATAAGGTTACGAAGACGAACAAGACATCATTCTGGTCTCACAACTCCAATGTGGCAGTCACACTCCAAAGCTTTACCATGCAAGCCAGAGCATAAGAGGTGGCTGAGGAGTAGAACGTGAAGATCGTCCTCGATCTCTAACATTTTTATATATTTCTCAACCAATTAAACAATCACACTGATCAATGCTGCACCATAAACCTTAAAATTGAAATCCCAACCTCCAGTCCAGACTCAAGTTATAGTAGGAGAAAGAACACAGGGAGAGCCCCAGGGAAGACCAAGAAAAGACAGCCTTCCACACCCGAGCATCCTTTTTGCTTGCTATCACCTCAAATTGCACAAGAGTCATTCATCATTAGTCAGCTGCCCCACAGGCTTTTCTTAGTGTATGTGGTCGGAAGGGAGGGGACGTGGTCTGGTGCTGTGTGTCCTCGGTTTCTGGCTTTGCTGTGAACTTAATGAGTGGCCTTGGGTAAGACACAGAACCTGACTAAAATATGAATCTACAGCAGTCTGCCTTTTTGAAGGAGCATAAAGAAGAATGAGAATATGCCACGCAACTCCACGACGTCTCCACAAGCCCACATGGCGATGTACAAAGCCATGCTGAACATGGATGTCACACAGGAGAAGAGAGATGTCCCTTCACTTAGGAGTGGCCTTAAATATCTTAAAACCACTGAGGCACCCTATAAAAGGCTATGCACTTTGTCCCTAAATGAGCCCAGAAAGTTTTTCTACAAGTACGTAGGTCGTGGTGGTGGGAAAAGAATTTGGCCGAGTACTGGCTGTGTAGGAAAGATGGTTTTTACAGAGGATTTAGAGTTATTGATTTAATCAGGTGGAAAGAACAGCTTGGAGATACTTGGCGGAGAACATTTTTTAATAACAATGTGACTCTTCTATGTGGCCAGCACAGCGAAGGACACTCTGTCCTCTAATTGTCCTCACGATGCCCAGACAGGGAAAGACTGCATCCCCACCTAATACTGCCCAAATTTCTCTTCCTCAAGGACCGAATTCGCTTGCCCTCTGCAAAGAGATCTTCACCATGAAGGGAAGACTCCGGGAGGCGACCTCTAAGGACCCTGTGAATGCTAGCTCCACCAGAGGCTTAATGTGAATTCTCAGGCAAGACGGGCTGGCTTCACAAAACAGCTTCGGACGAGGATTGTGCCTCGATCTTCCCATTTCAAAAAATGGACCTGTGTCAAGCCCACCACCTCTGCTACTCTCCAAACACGGCCCACATTCCTGAGAGACACATTCATAACTAAACAAAACATGGAGATCGATGATAATTCCATGAGCAAAAGCAGAGAATAAACTCTTTTGTTAAATTTAACAAGGTTATCACCCCTCTTTGTGAGTATTCTTTTAAAAATGCTCATCGCTGTGTACGAAGCAGAGAAATTCAACCCAAGGCAAGGAATAGGAATGAGTTGGATGCCTCACAATCCTTCCTTTGAAGTATGGAAGCTACAGTCTCCTTAGTCCCCCAAGGGCAGAGTGGTGTCCAGAGTATTGGTGGTAAAAATTTTAATTTAGTGTTGACCATTTAAGCCATGCCAGGCAGCATGCTAAATCTTCAGGAAGAAAGATGGCCAAGATATAGAAGTCCTTGTTTTAAGAACTCCTGGTCTCGTCTAGAGATTCTTGGCTTTGTTTCTGTCATCATACTCGTGACTAACGAGTTCCCTATCCCTGGCACACTCACATGAATGATTAAAGGATCCTAATTACATGTAATTCTCATTCTAGAGTTCATTCTCTCTCTCTCTCTCTCTCTCTCTCTCTCTCTCTCTCTCTCTCTCTCTCTCTCTCTAATAATTAGCTAATGTTTAGATCAGAAAGGCAAAGCCAGCACATCTCAGAGTAAGAGAGACCTAGCAATGAAAATTTGGGTTTTCTTTAACTCATAATATAGACAGAATAAGCTTGAAAATGCTTGTACTTCGCTATGAGATATGAGTGACTTGCAACCACCAAGCAGCCTAGTGAAGGAGCAGCACACCAACCATAACCTGAGGTTGAGACTTATGGTCTTGAGGGAACTGAGGTTCAAGTTCAGGCTGCCGCAAATGCTGGCGGGTTGTGAACTACGCTTTGCATAGTCTGTGACATGAACGCTGCCCCCTAGAGTTGTGTAGTGAAATCAGCCTGCCCAGACTGGACTTTGGAACCAGACTGGAAGCCCCGACACACCTACTCTGACCAGACTGAGCTTCCACCCCGCATCTCTCCATCTAGCCAAGTTAGACAGACCGTTTTCTGCAAGGAGAGCCTCACCGGGCTTCTAAGTTCATGAGAACAGAGAAGCAGAGATGTGGTTTTTCCTCTAATCAGCCTTTCAGACTTGTTTTCTCTGAACCTGGGACATTGAATATAGACGGCAGCCCATCTCTAGAGGAGGGACAACTAAAGGTGAGAAGCTGAGTCTCTTCCCACTTGCTTTTTTATCAAAGACGACTCCCAAAACCTAGAACCAATCTCATATAGGTGACCTGATGGCAGAGGGCTTACACACTACCCAGCAGGTATTCGATCTATGGGAGCTCTGAGGTAGGGGCAGTGCCACAGGCCCATTCTAGGGGCAGGAAGTAGGCCCACCTCTGCTGTAGTACAGTAGTTGACCTTGGCAACAGGTAACTCCAAAGGGTTTGAAAGGGATGCCTTTGACTTCATCCGGGGCCCTCCTATTCATTAAACCACCTTGAAGAGGGCTTGTGAGCGGGGAACATGGTGTCCTGTGAGAATGCCTCCCACTCGCCCATAAGTGAGCCCAGATGTTTTGGGCCACCTCCTTCGTGCAGCCTCATCAAGTGTAAGGGACAGCCTGTTAGAAGCAAGTGTCCCTCCCTCCAGGAGAACACTTCCCAGTCATCACAGCTGCTTCCTCTCCCTCCACCCCGGACGAGCGGCTTCCAAGTTCTTTCAGGATGGCAGCAGCAGAAAGATGGGTCAGCTCTGTCAACAGGGAGCCCTAAAGTCCTGCCAGTCACTGAGCAAAGAAACGTGTGCCTGCCCTGGGCGGCTGATAAGGGAAGTGGACACAGGACAAACTTCAGCCCAGCCAGATGACCAAGCTCAAACACAGCCTTTGGAAAAACAGCAACTCCCGGGCCTCTGCTTTGTGCAGGCAAAGACTGCGGCTTTGTTCGATTACCAGGCTACGACTGTCAGCAGGGCCTTGCCATGCTGGGCTGCTACTGGCTGCTGCAGAGATGACAGGACCCAACACTGTATCTTTCAAGACACTTTCCTTGTAAGGAACCAGCAGCACAACTTGCCACCTCTGACGCTTCATCTCTCTGCCCCTTGTCCCCATGTCATAAACCTCTCCTTTCTGATTCATTTTAAGGAGCAGGATTTGTAATTCGCAGACTTCCTAAGGCATATGTCAGAACCGGATAACCACGAACGCTATTGGGGTGTTCAGTATGGGCTTAATAAGAATAGTAAGAGTTTTCCATGCATTATCTCATTGAATCTTCATAACACTCTAGATGAAAAAGTTGAGGTGCATCGAGGTGAAGCACCTTGCCCAAGGTCAGACAGCTGATAGGTGACAGCTCTTGGATTTGTGCCCCAGCCAGATGGTTCTGATTCTGAGGTGAAATCCTCTTCTAGTCAGTGCCCTGCCTCCCTTGCCCCTTCTTAGTCTACAGAAAGAGGTCACATGGAGAGAAGTTTCAGAGCTTGGCAGGGCTCTGTGACCCCTCGCCTGGATCACAGGTTTGAAGAAGCACAAGCTGTGTATACTCCACTGCAATAAAGTAATAACCATGACGCTAATAACAACCATGACTCTTTTGGGGAGTCCCTTGTGTCGGTGCTTGTCGCCTTCCAAGAGATTTTCCCTCTGCTTGTTCCTGTCTTATCTTAGTTAACCGAGCCATATTTTACTTTTCTCTGGCTCCTATAACGATCCCTTGGAGGCCTCCCCAGCTCGATAAGGGTTCTTTCTCCTCGCCATTAGTCACAACTTCCCCACGCTGAGCCTCTGCCAGGAAGACAGAAGAAGCAGCTCCAAATGCAAGTGATTAGCTTGTGTGTAAGGCTTTGACACAGAGTTTTGGTCACAAAGGCAAACACACCGCTGGTTCAAGGGCAGCTCCTTGTCATTTTCCATCCCTGAAAAAAGTGTAAGTCTTAGTAACTCGCTGCTTCAAAACAGCTAGTCCCCTAACTTCTGTGGGGATAACTAGACAGACATCTGAAGCCAGTTACTGGGTCCCCACAGCGCTCAGGCCAACCTAGGAGCTCACTGAATCAAGGCAACGTGCTCACTGTTGAGTGCTGCTTGCTAAAAAGCACTGATGGCCCATTAGCTTCAATTATCCAACCGTTCAGAGATTTACAAATGAAACACATTATTCCTGTAACATTTCTTTAGCAAACATTTCCCTCACAGCAATGCAAGGTCCAGAGCCAGAATACAAAACTGCACTGAAAACTTAGTGAAAACTGTTATCAAAGAGAACAGTTTTGAACTGAATTTAAGCACATTTTTCAAGTGGCCATTATTTTTTTTTAACAGGCATGAAAATGCTATATTTCTATTCACAGCATTCTAGTTATTTCTCTGGAATTTAGAAACCTTTTCTATGTATACTTCCACTCAAAAAAACATTTCATTTTACACCTACCACACACTTGTAAGACAATAGGGACACCAAGATAATACACTGAGGCCAGTTCAAGAATTCACTGTCCCATGGGGATCAGGCACAGTGAACCAGGAAGGATTAGCTAGGTTGTGCCTCAGTAACAAACAACCCCAATATCTCATTGGCCAAAATTAGCAAAGATCCTTGTTCATGTCACACGGGCATGTGGGTCAGCAGGAGCCTAGGTTGATGAAGCAGTCACCATCTTTAACGTTGCCAGTCACCGGGCTAGAAGAAAAAAGGTATCTGAAGAGTCTTGCGCCAGGAATTAAATTCTAGAAATGACACTCATCCATTCCACTCCCAATTCCTCGTCCAGAACTAGTCATTGGTCCTGCACGACCACAAGGAAACCAGGCAGGACATATTCTGCCTTAAAACTAAATTGGGGAAGATGCAGAAACACTGGAAGACTAACCCTAACGAGACATTTTAACCCACTCCAATCACACACGTTAGCAGCAGATATTATGAGACAAGGTGAAAAATGTTATAATAGGAAAACAGAAAAAAGAGAAAGCAATTAACTAACAAACATCACGGAGTAATTACAAAAGCTTCACATAGGAGGTAGCATCTGAGTTTATTGTAAGAAATTATTGAAAGTTGAAAAGGTGTTTTTCTGGGGAGCAAGGAAATGAACATTCGAAGATGAAATGCATTGCACAGAAACATTGCACGAAAGGCAAAGTATAAAACATCGTTTGTTTGAAGGGAGCAGAGAGAAATTCGGTGGGGCAGAAGCACCAGATCTCGAAGGGGTAAGAGGAAAGGTGGCAGAGGGCCAGGGCCCAGTCATAAAGGATGTTAGCCTGTCTTGGGAGTTTGGTTTCACCCTGTAGTCATCAGGACATAAGAGGGATTTTCCTACGAGGGAGAGTCATATGGTAAAGTGTCACCAATAGTTTGTTTGCCTTTAGAAAGATAACACAGAGGAATCTCGGACCAGGACCCTAAATGGAGAGAAAATCCAAAAAGGGAGCCATGAATATAATTCAGGCGACAGACAGTGAGCCTACCTCAGGCACTGTCCGCATCTGAGATTCAAGAAGCATTTCTGAGGATAAAGCTCCAATGTTTTATCATTTAAAACATTGGTGTTTTTAACTAAAGTGGAGGCTGATAATAGGAAAACCCTCGAGATGCCCCCAAGGCTGCGAGTTTAAGAAATGAGAAACATGATCACCCCATTCACCAAGACAGGAATTACAGCTAGAGGATGAAGAAAGAGGTTCAAGGCATGGAGATGATCAGCTCAGGCAGATTTGAACATGTTGAAGTCGAGGTGCCCATGGAGATACCCCTGGAAATATGGGACCTGGGAGCCTAAATTCGTTAGGTGATATGAATTTGGGACTAATATAACTTGTAATTCAAGGCATGGAATTGGCAGCTGAGCATTCTTCATAGTGCCTCAGAGAAAACTGAATGAAAATATAGAGATAAACTTTGTTATTCACCACATTTTAAGTGTGTGTGTGTGTGTGTGTGTAATAAAACTCAGGGACATCTCATCCATCCAAATGCTCTGAGAAAATTACTTTCAAAATTTCAGTTAATATCTACCCCCATCGAAGCACAGCTTTTGCCTATGGAGATGTGGATAATTTAGAACAAGCCGACGTATGCGTTTCAGTCAGAACTGATTTGATGTTTAACCTGAGGAAAGAATTTTTGAAACCAGATTTTTAATGACAATTATAAGTAATCGATGCTATTTTTCAAAGTGGCTAATCAAGTTTTCAGGGTTTCTGCAAAATTGGGTGGCCATCCATAGGAATTTTCATTAAACTGGGGTTTTTTTCCTTTTCATTTTTAATGAAATGGGCCTAAGTCAGCAATCAAGGTTTCCACGTTACTGTGTAACATGTAGGGTAAGTACACTGGGTTCCCACCAACTCCAGAAAAGATCAGTTAAAAGGCTAGAGGGAGAAATCTGAACTCTCATTGTCAACGTTCCAAGAGATAAACAAAGCATTATAAGTCATTCTGAGGCAACGGGATCAGGGTTTTTAAATAAATCATATTAATATGTGAATAAGACAAGCATTATTCCCTTCTTTCAAATTTAATAGAGCCTTTGTTTTTGCCAAGAAGGAAGGTGATCATTGGGCTGTGTGGCTGGGGAGCACTTTGTGGACCATGTGGCCTCGCCTCTCCCATGCATGCTGGGGTCACACCCACTTTCTAAGTGGCTAGCCCTGACTCATGGGGTCAGTCCACTCCTGGCAGGCAATCTCAGGCCGTTTCTGGTGGCAAGCTAGCTCCTAGGGCAGGAAAAAACTCTTCTGGGATGCAGACTATCCAGGAATTGGTAACAGTTCGCACATTTCCAGGAAACGAGAGTAAAGAACCAGCAGGTTCGATTCTGCATAGCTGTTTCTAAATTTGATTTTTTTTCCCTAAGTCCAAGCGACTAAGAGAGTTTTGAACTGGTATTCTCCACGCAAAAGAAGTGTAGCCCCACGCAAAGAAGTGCGAGTCTGTCTTTTTGCATTCGAAAAACTGAAAGATCCTTTCTTTTTCTTGCTAATCTTCGTTATGAAAAGCAATGGCTTTCAGACGTTTAGGGCTTGACTCACATTATAGGAAAAACATACAAATATCACTGAGACAAAAGTTTCACAAAACAATACTTGCCCTTACAATGTTTCGTGCAGCCTGATACTTCCCAGTCCATTCTGTTTCATTAAGTAAAGGTCTTCTTGTGTCTTTCTAAATCAGGGTCCCCAACCCCCAGGCCTCAGACCTTTTCTTTCAGTGGCCTCTTAGGAACTAGGCCACACAACAGGAGGGGAGCAGCTGACAAGCAGCAAAGCTTCATCTGCATTTGCAGCCCAGAGCTAGCATCACTGCCTCAGGTCCACCTCAGACCATCAGGCATTAGATTATCACAGGAGCACGTCCCTGGTGCCAAAAAGTTTGAGGACCGCTATAATAATTCAAGACCCATTAGTCGATTCTGACCCACAGTTTGAAAAACACTGCTATAGAGTAATCCTTTCCAAAACAGACATTTAAATCTACATTACAAACAGCAAATAATGTTGGTAATGCTTGGTGCTCTCAACAAGTCCTTGAAACTATTGAGTCTCTAGGGAATCTGTCTGGGGCTGACTCTGCCCCATTTCACACAGCCATCGGGCAGATTCCTGCAGGCCTCAACTGTTTTCCACATCTGACCTTCATCTTCTCATACAAAGCCCCCTCCTTTTATGACTTAGCTTTGGGCTAAGAGCCACTCGACTTTGCTGACCCTCCACCAGCACTATCCAGGAAGAATTTTCTGGGTTGATGGAGAAGTTCTAAGCCTGCACTGTCCAATAAATACTGTGGCCACTAGCAACACGTGGCTCATGCAACTGAGGAATTCAGTTTAAAATTATATGCAATTTAAATTATTTAAATGTAAATAGCCACAAGTAGTTAGTAATTACCATATTGAACAGTGCTGGCTGTAGGTAAACCCTCAATATGTGTTTCCATTTCTTCATATATGCCTTCTCCTCTCACTGCTGTACTTAACTGCACTGGCATCGACATTTCACATCGACATTTCACTCTTTTCACAGTGCCTGGTTCATTCCTGGTCTTCTAAATGATGTTTATGGACAAATGATTGTACCCATGCATATGACATTCTCCATTTTCTTGCCATTTTAATTTTTTAAAGAAATTTTTTTTCTTTTATTTCCATCATAGTCTCATCTTTCTAGATCTTTCAATAGTCAATCCATTTTTGCAAGATGACGTCATGTTGTTTTTAATTTAGAAAAACCTAAAAATTAAGCACAGACTCAGTAAGTGTGTTAGGGACTGGTGAATGAAAGGTGATTAAGACTAAAATGACCAATTCCAAATGCAGTTTAGTGGCGGTGGTTAGAATGACCTTGCTTAGCTCTGGACTGTAACTTTTTTACATTTATATATTAGAAATGTGTGTGTGTGTGTGTGTGTGTGTGTGTATTCTGAAATTATATATATATATATATATATATATATATATATATATATATATATATATATTCTGAAATTGGAGAGTACATGAGCAGAAAAACTCCCGTACTTGAAGAGTAATATGTTGGAAAATAAAATAGATTTTTAAAAAGATACTTTCTGCTCTCTAGGGAGCTTTTGACTAAGGGAGGTGGATAAACACAGGTACAGGTAACATCATTGTGAGGTCAACTCATCACGCGATGACACTGTGAGAGAGGTATAATACTATTTAAGCAGGTATAAGAGAAGGAAGAGTTCTAAGTTGGGAATGGAGGTAAGAAGGAATGCATAGAGGAAGTGACTTATAGGCTGGGCCTCACAGATTGGCACGTATATAGATTTGGGGACAGAAAAGACGTATCAGGCTGGAGAACATAGTTAAGGAAGAATTATAGAGCTTGAGTGTGTGGTATGTTCAAAGAAAGCTGAGTTATCTAGAATCTCAAAGACTGGTACGTCCAATCAGGCCTGCATTTTAGGAAGATTCTTTTATCAATAAGTATTTACTTACTTTAGACAGTAAATAAAAATAATTGGTTAGAGGAAAGTAAGACCAGAGCAGGGAGATCCGCTTCTGGATCCTCCAAACAAAAAAGTGGCAAACTATGCCCACAGGCTAACTCAGGTCACAAGTCTGTTTTTATAAATAAAGTTTTATTGAAACACAGACATGCCTCCTCATTCACAGATTGTCTACGGATGCTTTCATGCTACAAGGACAGAGTTGAACCATTGTAACAAAAATAGTATGAGTTACAAAGACTAAAATATTTTCTATCTGGTCCTTTCAAAAAAAATCTTGATGACCTACGATCTAAACTAGAGAGGTGGGAGTGGGAAGACCACATACTAGGGAAACGATGGCAGTGAAATCCACAGGAACCAGAGACAGATAGCACAATGGGATTGATTCACAGACAAGGTTTAATTTAAGTTGTTTTTCAGGTCTTTAGCCTGGGAGACAAAGGAAAGTGATTTCATTAACTGAAACAGGAACAAGAAGACAGACTAGGAAGAAAGGTGAAGAGTTACATGGTAGATATGTTGCGGTTGTGGCACATCCATGTGAAGAGGGCTGTGCCCACTTCTGGAGCCAAGGAGAGAGACCATGACTGCAGACGTACACTGGGGACATGTGTGCATAGAGCCTAGAGGTGACGAGAAGAAGATGGCCCGGAGAGGAGAGAACAAGAACCAGGTGAAATCCTGGAGAGCATGTCTATTTAAGCAGCAGAGAAGGAAAAGAGAGAACAAGTGAAGAATTCAACAGAAAGGTAGAAATACCTTAGCATTATGGAACTAACAAGAGGGAAACATCTAGGGAGGAAGGATGGCCAGCAGTGTCAACGCTGTCCTAAGCATCAAATAAAGTGAGGATGTTTGGGAGGAGATGACTGAACCCATCAGAACATTGTTGGTATTTGGGGACAGAATCCAAGGAATGAACAGAAGGACAAATTGTGACAGAAAACGAAGACTAGTTTTTCAAGATCATTAGCAATTGAGGAAAGATGAAGACCAGCTGGAAGCGAGATAGGGAAGCAGGTCTAAACAGGGCTTTCTTGGGGAGAGAGGAGATTTGGGAAAAGCTTATTTTATACAAATGGCAATAGACTCTGGCATGAGGACATTTCCCAGAGTTTGGACAGTTTACAGATTGCTCCCTAGGGTTAGGGTTTAAACCAACCATTCTCAACTGGGGTCTATTTTACCCTCCAGGGGACATTTGGCAATGTCTAAAGACACTTCTGGTTGTCACACTGAAGGTGGGATGCTACTGGGGTCTAATGGGTAGAGATCAGGGATGCTGCTAAATATCCCATAACGTACAGGCCAGCCCCCCACAACAAAGAATTGTCAGGCCCAAACTGCTAAAAGTTCTGTCAGATGTGCCCTGAGCCACCTGTTCTATTGGAAAAGATGTCATACATTAATTCGCACTAACATATAAAGATTGATACTGTATTGATGTGTCCATCCCCCACTTCCTTTTTTCTAACAAACCTTCTGTTTAGCTCAGGAAACCACCCATTCCCAGCCTCAAAGGGTAATTAATGTGTGGCTTCCCAAGCTTAAGGGCGAGCACGTAAGCTATGTTGGCCCAATCATTGGGGAAGTGGTGTTAAATGTTTAACAAGGGGGTGTCCAGGGAAAAACGTACGTACAGACATACGTACATTTATTATAAATTTTTACTGATCTAATGCATGTGTAGAACCCAATGTAGAAGTCAAATAAAACTCATATGTTCTTTATTGTAAATTCCAAACAGCCAATTGATTTTCCCAGAATACCTTTGGTGGCTTTTACCATATTTGTATCTACACCCAGCCTACAGTTCCCACTGACAGATGAGTATCATACTAGCACGAGTGTTGGCTGCCTTGTTTAATGAAAAAAACAACAAAGGCAGAGAGTCAGAACTTCACTCATTTGTCAATGATGTGACTTTTTTGCTGAATTAGGTAATAGTAGAGAAACATATCCTCAAGCTTTTGTACTGTGCATGATATAACAGCCTTGGAACACTTTTTAAAGTTTAATCTGCATTATTGCTATTTCTCCATTACTTTCTTTAAATCTAGACAATCAAAAAACAATAAATCACAACCTGATTTATAGCATTTGCCCATTTCTATGCTGTAAATACTCCCATCATGGCTAATGTCGAACCATCAACGTGGAGATGAGAGGGAGGTGCAAGAGCACACACTATACAGTGACACCATCCTACAGATGCGATAGATTTAAATCACACGAGGGCACAGATAAAAGCAAAACTAGTGAAATAATTAGAAAGTGTTGAGTTTTAGGTACTTATTATCTTTGTTTTTAATGTCATTCATTTCACTCTAAGTTTATGTCATTTAATTTTTATTAACAGCTTGGTTTAACAACCAGCTTGCAAAATTCCTGAAAATTTGACAGTTGGATCCCACAAGCCAGTACAGGCCGATTCCAGCACATCAGTGATCAGGGAAGAGGTTTTCTCTTTCCTCCTGCAGGATGTGAGTAAGGAAGCGAGTTGGCCCCATTTCCACCAGCAGCCATTGTATCCAGGAGAAGACCCAGCCTTGAGCCGAGGTTGGTGGCAAAGAAGGCAAAATGGAGAGAGAAAGGTCTGAGTCCTTGATGCCACTACTCTGGGATCAAACTGTGCCCAGAACTCACCCTACCACTCACTGATCTTCTGCTCAAAGCAAAATAAATTGTGCCTTATTGTCCGAGCCAGCTTGTGTCATGGTTTTATGATATTTGTAACCAAGACCATCCCATTCAATATATCTTGTTCTTGATTTCTTTTTTAGGGAACAATGGCTTAATGAAAGACATCATCTCTAGTTATAGAAGTTTAGCCTCTGAAGTTGGGAAGGGTATTTTGAGACCCTTTCAGAACCCCGAAGACATTTGGCTTATTTCATCTATGTGACAAGGATGCTTCACTTTTATTCTTTTCTCTGCCATCCTGCCTATGCCAGGTTTTTCTTCAAAAACTCAGTTCAGTCAGCTTCTTGTCTTCAAAGGCCTCTCTGAAGTCTCCCTTTTGCATTCCCCAAAGCAAAGAAGATGCCCTTCGTGTATATAAGTTGCATATTACGTTGCATTTTTTTCTCATGTCCGTGAGACTCCCAGCTTCCCAGAGGCCAGGCACTTGTTTCTCTATGTTCAGTGCCCACCACATAGAAAGTGCTCAATAAAGTTGTTAAGGACTGAACTTAAAGTCCACTTAAAGTTCATACATTGAGGCCGTTGCCCCCCAGTGAGACTGTGTTTGGAGACAGGGCTTTCTAGGTGGTAGGTAAGGTTAAATGAGGTCATAGGCTGCATCCCTAACCCAACAGGATTGGTGTCCTTATGAGAAGAGGAAGAGACACCAGTGATGCTCACACAGAGAAAAGACCATAAAGAATAGAGCAAGAAGGTGGCCATCTGCAAGTCAAGGAGAAAGACTTTTGGAGAAACCATACTTACTGGCACTTGATCTTGGACTTCTAGCCTCCAGAACCAGGAGAAAATAAGCTTCTGTGCCTTAGGCCTTCCGGCCTGTGGTGTTTTGTTTTGGCAACCCCAGAAAACTAATATGAATGTAACCCTGAATAAATGAATAGGTGTCCTTTAAGAAAGATACTTTGCCCATATATGTTAACTTATTACTATTAAGTACTTATTTGCTTTCACTGCCCCAAGAGTATGATTTCATCAAAATTCTAACAAGTTAATTTAATTTTGTTTAAAAAAAGAGAAGAAAACAGCAAAAACAGCATATTTCTCTGCCATGGGAAACATAAAGGTAGTTTCTGATATTTTTCTAACTTAATAATAAATTTCTAATTTCTGATTTTTTTTTTTCAGGTTTGTTTTAAACAGAGAATGATGAACCCAGTCGAGACCTGGGAACTATACACAAAAAGGAAATATGAGCAAAGAAAGGGGTCGCTTTCATCTCCCATGAAAGCAAATCTGTTTTTGTTGATACATATGGAAAAAATCAGGCCCAATTATACATTGTGATTTGGCACCGAGGTTGCAAGCTCACCCCGCGTCTTTTCTTTCTCTCCACAGACACACTGCTACAGTCCCTGGAGCCCCTAGTTCTTCCTCACCAGCAAGGTCATTCCTCAAGAGATGGTCCTAGGCAGAGGTGTTTCTATTGCTGACAAATGGGTGGAAATAGGGTTTTCATCTGTCGACTCTGAGGAAGAATAAGCCCACATGGCCAGGGCAGCACTAAGTTAGGCTGCCAGGAGGGACGATCACACAAGGCTTCAGACCAACGGGTGCGGGTGCCCTTATCTTAGCACCCCCTTTAGCCTCAGGGAACCCCCCAAACTGGAGTCATTCTGTTACTTCACTTATTACATATTTCACTTGGGCTTTAAGGTGATGATAATCAATCCTCTTTTCTAATCTCCTCATCTACATAAGGGATATTCTGCATTTTTAAGGTGGAGATTATCAGGGTGTTTAAAGACCTGCTTCTGGGCCTGCTCTTTGCATGGCCTCGGGTAAGTTCCTACCCCACTAAGAACCTCCGTCTCCTCATCTGTGAAACAAAGGGGTTTGACTAAATGGTCTCCACGGTTCTTTCCAGTTGAAATCGTCTCCTGTGATGCCCTCTATAGCAGCAACTAGCCCCACGTGACTGTTTAAATTTAAAGTAATGAAAGTGCATTTAAAATGTGTTTCCTAAATCTCAGTAGCCACATTTCAGGGGCCTTAACAACATGTGGCCAGTGACTGCCATACTGGACACCATGGAGAGAGTATTTCCATTACTGTAGAAAGGTCTATTGGACAGCCAAGCCAGCGTCTAACGCTCTTTTATCGTGATTATAAATAGCTGCATAATTAAGCTTGACACTTAAATAGCGCTTTTGTGTTTATAGTATTTTTCAATACGACACTACATTTAACCACTCAAAATAGGTAAGAGGAGTATCTGACGTCTGCTTTCTCAGATGAGGACATTAGCTCAAAGATTTAACGACCTGTTGCAGGGTCATGCCGGCAATGACCATATCTATTTTCCGAATCCAGTGTCTCTCTGCCACGTAGCACTAAGTCCCAGGAGGAAGACGTGTGTGGCCTAGTCATAGCCTTGCAAACCCATGGCAGCACGGGAACCGGGACCTAGTTATTAGGAGCCGATCTCGAGATCCTGAACCTCAGCTTAGATTTTAACTAGGCGTGCCCCCGCGGTGTGACCGTGGACGAGTTACTCAATGTCTCTGGGCGCTTTTCCCCATCTGTCAAATGGGGATGGCACCGTATCCACCGCTTATGAAAAGTACATGAGCAGGTACAAGTAAAGCTCTCAGCTCCTGAAGTCAGGCACCGAACAACCGCGGGCTAGAAGTCCACTACTGCGGTGGTCGACATGTCACTGCCTTTATTCTTCCTTGGGCCTGGCATCTCCTCTCTGCCCCTCACTGGGAGCCCTGGCTCGCCTTACCACCAGCCTGCTGAAGGAGAGATGCTACCCTTCCACTTGACAACTCCCTCTTTGAGACCTGCTGAGGAATTTGGCTTCGCGACCTCCTGTGGCTGTGACTCTCGGATTAATTAGAAGTTGTTCAGGAAGCGCTCCCTCGGAGGGAGCGGATTAACACGCCTGGGCAGCGTGCCATGAGCAAATGGCTTTTCCCCTTATAATGTTTCCAAACTATTTTGGTGCCGGGAACCCCGACGTAACTGCCCCTGAGGAAAGCAGGGTCCACCAAAGGTGCCACCACTGTGTGTGGCTATGAGGGGTGGGGAGCACCCCCCAGCATCCTCCAAAGTTTTCCTTCTGCAGGAGGCCATGGCAGCCCAACCACAGAGCTGGCTTTTCTGGGAAAGGCACGGCAGACACACGTGTCCCCCAGTGGTGGCTTTCCCTTCATTGTGTCACCACCGTGGAGGGCCTCAAAGAATGACATTTATACCAACGGAGCTGCAGAGTGTGGGGGTCAGGCTACAAAGCACTGCTCCACGTGGGGTCAGGGCTGCCCCTGAGTGGGACTGGCGGGCATGAGCCTAATTCTCATGGGGCCCAGCTTGGGGCTGAAAGAGCGAGGAAGCAGCTCCGGGTCGTGCTTCATTTCTCCAGGAGCCAAGAATGGAACTGTGCTCGGTCCCTAGGTGACTTGGGGCAGGAAAGTGAATCGCTTTTGTGATCAGATGCAGCTACTGGGTATCGAGGTACACAAGGTGCGGCACGAACCACTAGCATGCTTGTCTGTGGAGTCTTTATGCTGGCCTCCGCAGGGTACAACCACCAGAGCCACGTGCACAGCCGTGGAGAGGAGGCTCTCCCTCACTCACACACTCGCTTTTCATTCATTTTTCCAATGCCTTACTGAGTGCTTGTCCTCGGGATGGTTCTGAGATCTAGTTCCTATTGCAAGGACTTCAGAAACCAGAGGGGGAGAGGAAAGGATGAAAGAAAAAGTCAGTGACATAATAGTAAGTGCTAAAACTGGGACCCACGCAAAGGACTAAGGGCTGCTCCAGGAGGAGATGACACGTGGGCTGGGTCTCAGGGGCAAAATGAGAATTTAGAGGTGCTCGGGCGGGGGCTGGGGGTGTCAGAGGAGAGATCTTTGTGCAGCCTTGTCGATCGCTATACTCTGAGAGATGTGGAAGGCCTTTGCAGGGTTTTGGGGAGAGGTGTGATGTGACCTGAACATGTATTATCATGGGATCACTCTGGCTAGTGTGTTGATAACAGATTGTCGAGAAAAAGGGTGAAAGCAAAAAGACCAGTCTGGGGGGCTCCTCTGATAATTCAAGTGACAGGTGACAGGGTAACCCAGGTCTGTAGCAATGCCTGGTGTAGACACACAATCAGCGTTGAAGGAAGGAGCCAAACAAGCATTATACATCCACTCCTGACGGTTTTGAACCATCTGGCCAGACCAAACCTTCTCCCTCCTTCAGCAGCTGTCGGTGTTTTGAGGACCACTCTCACGTAGTAGTCTCTTCCTTCCCATTCCTTGCTCTAATGTTCCCCCCAAGTCTTCAAAAAACCACTAGGTTCACTGAGTTTCCCTTCATAGAGGCTTCTCTGGATCTAAGTGCTTTGCAGGGTACCTGCTCTGTCTTTGGGGTGGTAGCAACACCCCCTTTCATGGAATCAAGGGGATCTGCTTTGGAGAATAACATGGAATCAAGCCAAACCTGAGCACAGGAGAACCTGACAGATTCCCACATACCCGGGTATCACTCTGAGGGTTCAGAACAAGAGATATGGGATGACAGACACCTAAACAGCACACGAGGACAATGAATAGACAGGATTCTTCCCAAGTTCTTAGGAGAGCCTGGCCGTCTCCCCCTCACGCGGTGAACGGTGTCCCTCACGGAAAGCTTTGAGAGGAAAATGTCTCCACAGGCCTGATTCCCTTCTTTGATAACATAATAACACGCAAGAATGACAACAATGTAAATCGCTAGACCATTAGGCAGAATCTGGATGAATTACAATGGCCTACATCCGGGGAAGATTAGGTCAGCTGCCTTGAAGGCAGCCAGAGTGCTGGGCCTTGCTGACCGCCAGCCTTTCAAAAGCAAATATTGTCAGAGCCCCATGGCCCGTCTCCACAGAACGGAGAGGCCCTGATAAGACGATGCTTGTCTGGAAAGGGACAAATGACTGGGCCGCTCAGGCTCCCAGACCCCTTCAGTACCCGCCCCACAAAGACAAATTACCCTGGAAATGCCGACAGGAGTCTAGGTGTGTCTCACCCAGCTCAGGCTCCCTCTGCCCACAAGACAGGGGTAGGTAATGAGCCGCCCACAAGTTCGAGATGTTGTCTCGTGAGAAAAGTTACATTCAGATCACCAGGCAAACCCAGGAAGGTCTGATGCCCCAAGGGTGGGAGTGGGGGGAAATCCTAAAAGCAAAACAGAGCCATTCTGTCTCAGGACTGGGGACAGCCCGAGAGATTCCGTTGCCTGAAACAAATAACAGGAAAAATATGTCAGATGTGTTGGTCGTGGCATAAATCACGAACAAAAACACAATTATAAGACTCCAGAGGGAGGGAGGAGCACTTGCCTGAGTACAAATCTTGATAACTATTGAATACAATTTTCACTGCCGAGAGGCAGGCAGTTTGTAGCCGAGTTTATTTTAGGATGTCAAGAGTGACGCCCTGGGAAGCCGTGGTGGTGTGTTCCTTTTTTTTCTTCTTTTCATTTAAAATAAAATAAAATGTAAAGTAAAACTCCCCCCCAAAAAAGGGAGTTGATTCTTTCCGAGTAGGACACAATCAAGACCTCAGATGGCCACGAGAATAGGAGGGAACTAGCCTGGAGGACTAAACTGCGATGCCCGTCTCCCAGCTGTACTTGAACCTCACAGTTCATTTTCTGTTCCACCCTCAGTGCTCATGAGTGAGTCCTGATTTGTCTGATTTGTGCTTCGTGATTTGGGCCCTCATTTGTGCACTCCCTCCCCGTGGGGTAAAGGAGCGGCCAGTGGGTGAAGGCACAGCGCTTAATGCTCAGATTCTGGGGTCTGCCTGGGTTCAAATCCCACCCCGTTTGACTTATTAGTTGGGTAATCTCTGGGAATTTGCTTAATAGCACTGTAGGCCCTGCCCCTTCTCAGTAGGACAGAAATAAAAATAAATAAAAATAAAACAGTCAAGAAGATTAAATTAGGTCATCCATGTAAGTCACTTAGCTACCATGAAATCTTTGTAGAATTGAAGGAAGAGCAGACTAGAGATGGGAAGGCAAGAAAGGATCAGCCTTTGTATAAGGCACAAAACTCGTAAGACTGACAGCCCTCATCCCTCAGGTGACCCAATAAAAACAATAGCAAGAATCCAAAGCAAATTTGTTTTCATTTGGGGAAATAAATAAATAAATAAATAAATAAACACACACACACACACACACACACACACACACACACACATAAAATCTTAAATCTTAACAAGAGAATACAGTTAACGTGGACGGCAATCAAGAAGGCCAGATATTATAGATGCTAAAATACAAGCCAGTGACCAAAAGTGGCCTGGGGAGAATGCAGAAAGAGCTAGAAAAGGCTTATCTGCCGCCTCTGAGTGTGACCATGCTCTGTTATATGGCAAGGAATCTTCCTGGTTCGTCATAAGAAATTTAAAAGAGAAGACACGAGAACCAGCCTCCTCAGGAGATGACAGTCCCGGGATAGAAAGGAAAGGGCCAGCGATTCGCTTTCATGACGCTGCATAACTCTCAAACATTGTTTAAATCATAACAGCCCGATGAAGTAAGTGCACAGTCCCACTTCCCAGATGAGGAGACGGGGGCTCAGGGAGGGACCCAAAGCCATGCCACCAGTTACGTGGAAAAGCCAGGGTTACCCCCAAGCTTGTCCGACTTCCAGGCCGGTGAATCTCAGCCTCCCAGGTCACCAGCCTCACTTGGAAAGAGATACCAGCGGACCTACTGTGACCACTAATAAGCCAGTTTCTCATTCACGATGGTGGGAACGATGGTGAAGGGCCCTTTCTCCTTCCCCTCACTGGCGCTCCCTTCTCCCGGAGCGCAGTTCCCCATGGGCATGTTTCTGCAAGGCAAGCTGAGGTGTCAGTGTCAGGGAAGAAAAGGCCATTTTAACAACGTGTCTTATTTTTCACCGAATTAGCACCGACACCCTTAGGGATGTTAGGGGTGACGTCTGACTTGTCAGCTGCTGGTGAACACAGACCCATCGGTGTCCATCTCATCTGAGGGGGTGGGGACGGAGGTATTCCCCATCGGAAGGTCGTTGTCCTTGGTGGGGGGATTGACAAAGCACGGTCCCTTCTCTTCTATGCCTGTGGTTCTGGGAGAATCTGGCTTTGCTGCAGGCCAGGGTGACAGACCTCCCTTCAAAGAGCAGGAATTTCTCATGATCCTTTACACCTAAGAAGCCTGGCTCGGAGGGAGTGAAGCGACAGGGCCACCCCCTCTTTCGCCCGGGAATAGAAGCTGCATTATATCAACTGTCCACCACCGTGGATTCTCCCTCCTCTCTATTTACAAAGTGGAAACAGATGAATTCAATCAAACGTAAGCCCCCCGAATTATGGTTTCCTTTATACCTTGTGGTAAAGGAGTTTATACATAATTGGCACATGATTTTCTCCAGTGGTTTCACGTCGTTCCCCAACGTAAAAAGGAACCTTTCAGTTTGGGAAGGAGATGGTTTTGTTTCAAACCCATCTATCATGCCTTCCAACGGCAAAGAGGGTGGGTCGCCTGAGTGAAACCAAGAAAGCGGCAGGCAGGTCGTGGCCTCCGTGGCTTAAACTGGGCAGATGGCAGCAGGCAGTGGGTCAGTGAGCAGAGAGGCACAAAAACCTCCTTTTGGGCAGTTGTGGTCGTTCTGAGGAATGAGACTGTCATGATGGAGATGGAAAGTCACTGACTCCCCCACACTTAGCCTTGCAGACTCCGTTATTGGACCATGAGAGAGAGAGGTAAGTCCTTCTCTTTTTTTAGGTCAAGGTCAGTCAACACCCAAAGACTCCGCCTTTCACAGACAGCAGATCAAAAGCACCCTCCACCAGCCAAAGCCAATTTACATAATTGGCTGGCACCAAAAATCAACATAGTCACCATTCAGCTCTGTTTACGCAGGTCTCTAATGAAAGTCAACAGAGAAAACAAGGCAAGACCACTTTGCACTTGGCTTTAAAAAGCTGGGTTTGGAGCCTGAGAGGTTTTCCTAAATTACTATTAACAGAGTCAACAGGTTAATATGTTTTCAAGGCTTCATCCAAATGGGGCACCTAGATAATGACCCTATTACTCTAAGGTAAACAAAAGGGCAATTGTGTTCACCCCGGGATTAGGAGGTGTCTTAAAAGCTCTTTCATATTTATTTTCCGCAATTTAGCAAGCCCAAAAGGGAAACGTTGGCGTTCGTTAGAGAGGACTGCTTGCGTATTGTGGAAACAACGGGTCACTCCAGGTTCTCCAGGCACTAAAGGTTCAGTGAGGAATTTTTGCTGAGAGCAGAGGCCTCAGCGGTTCAGCCTGCGCACAGTCCTTGGGGACGATGGGTACCAATTCAGGATGATGGAACGAAAACATCTGCCACAAGCTGCTATTGATTTCCGCTTTCCTTGTCATCAAGAAAGTCTGATTTGACCAGAAACGGACACTCTTCCGAGCTCGGGAGATCTGAATGTGGCTGTTTGGGGGGCTGCACTGAGTCTGGCTCCTCTTTGATCCCAGAGAAGCAGGAGCCAGGAGCTCTGGTCCTCGGAAGAGAGTCACCTGTCAGGACCTGGCACTGAATGCTGGAAGCCAAAGGTCCTAGGAGAACTGTGGGGGAATATTACTGAAATCAAAGCCTGGACCACCAGCCCACTGGGCCAGGTGGAAAGGGACCACTGGAGGCACGGCAATGGTTTGGAGACTGTGAAACAGCTCCTGAGAACTAGCCCTGTGACCACTATTTATTGGCCACTGTGATCTGCAGCCCTAAGGTGGCCCCAGTGACCCCTGCCTCCTGGTATTGCAGCCTTGTGCAATCCCATCCTCACAGGTGGACCTGGTGATGAGCTTCTAACCAATGGAATATGGCAAAAATGATGAGACGCTGTCTCCCAGATTAGGTTACTACTATCAAGGAAAAGTAGAGCCAGATGGAAGAGCGGTGAAAGCAAATGTTATTCAGGGACGATTACAGTAGGGGAAGAGAGGCCTCGGTATAAACCGGGCTCGATTCTGAATACAGGGAGGATAGGTGAGGATTTATGGCCAAGAAATGGGGTGGGGGTCAGTGGATGGAAAACAACCAAGGAAACACGAGGGGCCGGTGAGATATGGCTAAGCTGACTCAGCAGGATTCTTGCCCAAAGAGGCCTAAGCAGGCCCATAAAGCTGGGGCCTTAAAGGCTTAGAGGAGTCTAACTGGAGTCAGGTCGGGAGTCTTTGTCACTGAAAAGAGTTGTGGCTTCTGCATTGCACAACCTTCCTGCTCTCTCATTCACTCACTTTGATGGAATTAGGCAGCCCTGGTATGAGCTGCCTGCTGGAGAGGCCCATGTGGCAGGGAACTGGGGAGGGCCTCCAGCCGACAGGAGGCAAAGAACCCGGGTTCTCAGTCCAGGGGGCTTCAAGGAGCTGAATTCTGCCAACAACCACGTGAGTGAGCTGGGAGTGAGTCTTCTCCCCTCAGCCTTCATGTAAGACCTTGGCCCCTGCCGACACCACGACTGCAACCTCGTGAAAGACCTGGTGGCAGAGGCCCCTCGCTAAGCCACACCTGCCCTACAGAAGCTATGAAATCATAATGTTTGTTATTTTAAGCTGCTAGGTTTGGGGGATAATTTCTTACACAGTGAAGGAAAACTAATACAGATCCTCTGTGGTCGCAGTTGGGGATGGAGTCATTGAAGGTCCTTGCTGACCCTCAGAGCTCCCGGGGGACCTAGGGGCGAGCACAGCGGTTCCTTCATTTGATACAGAATTGAAGGAGCAGGAGTCCTGCTGTAATCCACAGTGGACACAGCCATCGTGGCACATCAGAATGAGGCAAGGGGAAGAGGAAGAAAAACTACCAGGGCGTTCTCTCCACATGCGCTTTACGGCTAAACAGAGCAGAATCCATGTCCAGGATAACAACAACCAAATGGAAGAAACCCGTGGGGTTTAAAAGGGTTTTACATCTGTGATGTCATCTAACCCTCGCGAACACTCTGCAAATTTTTTTTTGGTCCTTGAGGCATCATTTAGAAGGATCGGCAGAGGAGCACACTTTCCCACAGACCCAGATCGGAAGGATGCTGCTTCTCTGTTCGAGAAGAAGACTGACCACTTTGACCAAGCACAGAGCTTCAAGCAAGGAAGGAAGGAAAGGGCCGCCTGCTTAGCCAGCCAAATGGGCTGCATCAAGCCCGGCCAACACACGGAGAGAAATGCTGTAAGTAGCTCACCTCCACTCCTGCAGGTGAGGACATGAAAATTTGCAGAGCTCGTCCAAAGCAGATAGCCAAGACCTGGTGTACATGGAAACTAGGCCCAGGACCTGTCTCATACCCTGTGGCTTTTCCACATCCCAACTTGAGTTGCACACTATAGTATGCAAATCCAGGTTCAGACCTCTTCCCAGGTCTCCCGAGCAATTTTCTCAGGGCTTCCACAGGGAAGACGAAGGAAAATGTGAGAATATGAGAAAATTAGCAGAGGCTTCTGCATTTGGGATTATCTCACATTCTTTGACATAAAAGATCCAAATCAATGGGCATGGTCCTCACTCCCAACCCAGGCTTAGCTGCAGCGTTTTCCCTCTTCCCCATACCTTCGTTCCAGTCGACCCCCAATCTCATTTGCCCTCCTAAATGTGGAGAAAACCTGTTTCTCCCTCCACCACTGTACGCACTGCTGTAAGTGCAGGTGACACGGCTCACCTGGACTTCTTTATAACCAGTCTTCTGCCTCGTCCACAAAGTGAACTTGTCAAAACCTAGATCTGACCCCATCGCTTGCTCCTTTCAATGTCTCCCCACAATGTCTTCCCATATAGTCCAGGATGAATCTCATTTCACAGCTAGCATACCAGTTTTCCTGTGGAAGGCCTGACCCCATCCATCACAGCAGCTGCAGCTCTTATCCCCTCTGCATCTCTAGCTTGTGTTCCAGCCACCACCAGAGCAGCTTCTGTGTTCTTACAGATTATGCCACTTTATATTCCAGACTTTTGCTAGTACCATTCCCTCGGTAGGAACAGCCTTTTTTGTCTTATGCACTCGACTAAATCCTGCTCCATTTTTAAGACCCAGGAATCTCATCCTGCTGCTCCCTGCCTGCCCCTTCTTCCCCTCTGTGCTCTCATTATACTCTGATTATCCACAGTCACTCAACATCACATTGTAGCATCATTATCCATGTGTGTACCTGCCTCCCACACCAGCTGGGGACAGAAACCTGGGAGCAAAGCATGTGCGAGAGACAGAAGGCTGAGAGCAGAGCATGCCATCCATGCACATGAGGGGCCAGACAGAATCCTCACATGCAAAATGAAAAGCCAGGCCACGGAGTGGGGTCCCACGCTCACTGCCTTGGACACAGATTCAGGCTTGTTGTTTGCTGTCTTCTCAGAGCAAAGTGGTCATACAAACATCTTGAATTAGCCAAAAAAAAAAAAAATTCTTTCTGGATTCAAATCAAGCACGTCTGCGAAGGGTGAGAAGTCTTGCCGTTTAAAAAAGGTAGATAAATGCCTCTGATCTAACATTCCCAGAATGCATTTGATCATGGCCTGTCCCTCCTCTTCTCTCTTTCCCACATCATCCTCAGTATCCCATTCCAGGTCCCCTCCAGGAGACGTGAGTATAATGGAAGCGTGTTTAAGCTACCGAATCAAGCAGACCCCAGGTCGACTCTCTGCTCCACCGTGTTCCAGCAATGTGGGCAACTCATTTGAATTCTCAGAGCCTGAGTGTCTTCACCTCTGCAAAAACGGACAGGAATATCCACCTTGGAGGTGGTAGTGAGGATGAAGAGGCACTTTAATTAAACCACACAGCCCTCATAGATACTCCATAGTTGCTGATTCACTTTCCACCGCATTGCCTTGTCTTTACCCTAGAAGGCCCTATCTAGGTGGCCTTCAAACCTCTGGCAACGACGTCAAATGCCAGCTACATGCCTTCTAGAACACCAAACAAACACCAAGCTCTACTGATTTTTTCTTTTTTTCTAAATCAACCTAAAACAATACGTATTGCAGGCACAGCAGCGGACCCTCCTGTTGGAACTGACTAATCACTATTTCCAAATAATGGCTGCCTTTGTGCCGTGAATATCAGAAGACCACGACACAGACAACAAAGCTGAACGTCCTGGCGCCTGCGAGACGCTCGGTTATAAATTAGTCCCCAACCAGAGGACTGGGGCCACCAGGGGACTATTCAGAACACATGGCAGACACAACCTTCATTTTGTTTCTCTTCCTTTGAATAAAACTATGTCTGATGCTTCACCTACAATGAAAACATTCTCCCAGTTGTAAAAGACAAAAGTAGTAACAGACTTCATAGGCATGCATAAGCATGAGATAATGGTGCTTCTCAGTTCGTTGATGCCAAAACCCCCCGCGCCGACCAACCTGGGTGTGATAATGTACGCCTTGTTGTGTGGCGGTTCCCCAAAATATTATTCATAGGAGGTCTGCAATAACAAAGCATTTCCATAATAAATAGTGGTCACAAGAGTCTTCTATGGAGGAAAAGCCTGCTGACCTCGCTCACATTCCCTACCCTTGATTCGAGATTAAATTTCGCTTTTTTAATCAAAGATTCTTAAATCCTAAGAACTCCAAACCTTGAAACTGA
The DNA here is from genome assembly GCA_030015415.1 of Cynopterus sphinx. Lineage (NCBI taxonomy): Eukaryota > Metazoa > Chordata > Mammalia > Chiroptera > Pteropodidae > Cynopterus > Cynopterus sphinx. Next base: position 6,053,816 of record CM057391.1, read on the forward strand.
TACCCTTTTTTAAAAGAAAAATTATACCAGAACTGTCAGAAGGAGCAGTCAAAATGACATGAGGCAAATCAGATGACGTGTGTGTAAGAGGTTTTCTTTAGTTCAGCTGTCAAGAAAACATCGAGGTGTCTTATCTCCCCAAAAGCCTCAAAGCCATGGTCCCAGGCCCGGCAAGCCAAAATTGTTTTAAGAAAAAATAAAGGCACAAAAGGCTTCTTAGGAAATTTCACATTTAAAGTGTTACTTAAGCTCACAGCTTGGACCAGTAAGAAACAGGAACCCAGGACAGCGGTGGGCAAATGAAAGAAGAAATTATTTATACTAAAGATCAAACCCTGCGAATAAGAACTCTAGAGAGACCAGGTTGTTTAATTATTCTACCTTCCTACCCTATCAAATATTCCTTTGAGTAAGTAATTCAGGATTTAGACCTTAGAAATTTAATTATTCCACATAATTTTGTTGGAGGAGCATTTATTAGAATGCAATTAGGCTTTCCACTTTGATTGAAAAGGGAGCCTACTTTGTTGAAATCCCTTTATAATGAAGTATTAGCAACTTCTCTTGAGGAATCACTATCTCAAATCATGGGTAGTACAGCAGAGACAAATCTGTGGTTAGACAACATTGGACATACCGACTGTTAAAGTCTCCGTGTTTGAAAGTTAACTGGAACACCATTTGCCTTGGCCCTTAAAAGATATTTGGAAAGAGTCTGCATGCACTCTCCTGTTTTTGTAATGACTATATTATGACCGTAAGAGAATGAATTACTGTCCCCGATTTTCACCATCCTTGGCCCTAGTCTCATCGTGGGCAAAGTGCCCTTCCTCACTTGAATTCAACCAGAGAAGCAGAATCATGGGGAAATGCTGGATTTATTATACAAATTAGATCTTGCATGATATAGGGGGTGGGTTAAGCAACCCATGTGAGGGTGTTGTACTTGTATCTGGTGCCGGGCCCAAAGCCAGCACATGGGAGAGAGAGCTGTATGTGAATAGGGAACAGCAATGGCCAACTAGAGCCCCAAAGGATGATCTAGTTCCCACATGGGTGCCTCACTGCCTTCATGCCCCCAACATTCATGCAGATCTACAGAAGAGCTGGTGCATTCCTTCCCACCCCATGGAATTGCCCACAAACTTGGCCCATGATCCGGAGAAGCTAAAGAACAGGATCTGGTAGGTGATAAAGGCACTGCAGGCCAGCTATGCTTCACACCCCCAAGATGAGCCAGGAGGACCCCATCAGGGATTTGTGACAGTTGTAGACATGGCTGTGGCTTCACTTCCACCGCCTGAATCATGTACACATTTCCCTTGGGGCCAACCCGACTCAAGAATCATGCAGGGAAGGGCATTCTGAGATCCACAGCGCCAGCCTGGCTAAACCGACACACTGCTCTTGACTTTGAGCTCAGCCACCTGGCTCGCCTTGGCCAGTGGTATGTAGACCGAAGTGACAGCATTCCAGATCACTATCCAGGATACTTAAGAGACCTTAATTTCCGCCTGACCACTTGTATCACCTTGACCAGAACTGAAGAGATAACAGAACAGCTTGACACAACTCCAGCAGCCACAGCCTAACACAGAAGACCCCAAGCCAAACCACAACTAGATAAGCTGAACCACAGCCAACTGGCAGATATGTGAGCAACAGCAAGTGATTGTGGAAGCCCCTGAGCTGGGGGAAGTCACTGAAACAGACCTAATTTTACTTTAAAAATTAAAGACTCATCTCTCTACTCGTTTCTCTCATGACCTCAAATTTCTACCATGGACCAGTCTTCTGCAGCCCACAAGCCTATGCCTACAAAATGATGCACGCTGATGCTCTATGAGGGGATGCTAGCTCACTTGTCTAATTTCAGGACATTCTTCTCTTAAAAATAGTTGGAAACGGCATCAACTCAATATTAAATCCCAACTATGGCTACAACAATACAAAACCTTCAGAAATACACTTTCAAAAATGTGCAAGGCCTTCATGGAGACAAACCTAAAATCTGACTGAGGACTTGAATAAATAGAAAGACACATGATGTTCCTATTTGGGGAGAATCAGCATTGTCAAGAGGATGGTTCTCCAGATTGAATTATGAACGTCATACAATTGCATTTAAATCCTGTGGGGTTTGGGGGATGGGGGAAGCTTGGTAAGCATCATGAGGGAGAAGAATAGCAATGAGAATAGCTGAGAAATACTTCCCCAAGATGAGTAAAGCACACTCAGAAACTGGTGACCAAGACCCTGCTGGCCCGAGGACACCTTGTTCCTCAAAGACCCATTTCCTTGGCTCCCTCTCAAGGACATGCCAAGGATCTCTGTGCAGACTCAATAAAAGCCAATGAGATAGATGTGCGCGCACACACATATGCACACACTCACAAATAAGTCTTTGTGTGTGTTTGCATGGATTTCTATTTTCAAGTGTGCCGCTCCATTCTTTGAGCTACTTTAAAAGTCTGAAAATTGAGATTTGTCACAGGGCAAGAGAAAGCAAAATGGGGTGACCTGGTGGCTTCTGAAGACACCCCTGGTGGCGCAGAAGGTGTCAGGGCTTGGTGGCATTTAGACTCACTGCCCAGGCCAGGAGCGAGAGAGTGATGTGAAAAGTTTCAAGTTTTGCAGGGGATCCGAGGGGGACAAAGTTAAGGTTATGCAGTATGGTCATTCAGAAAAAGGCTTCGCTGACACTAAAAAGCCTTCTGTTTTTTTGTTGTTGTTGTTTTTGTTGTTTATTGTTTGTTTTTACCATAAAAGTCCTAAGTATGAGAGAAATCTCTTGCCATCCATGGAGACTGAACTGTTGATTTCCCAACTACTTGGCTGGTCCTTACATCAGCTACAGCCTTTTGAGTCAAAGGCTTTACTGCAATAAGATTTTGTGAGAGAGCTCAAGCAAATCAGCTTACATTAGCCAACAGATAGTCCCAGATCCATCTGTGGGCGAGGGCCAAGGGGAACCCAGAGAAACCTGATGGAGATTATGCTCCCCAGCGAACTGCCACTGAGGATGGGGCCTGGACATGGAGTTAGGTCTGAATGTGGCCAGTAAGATAGTGTAGCCTGGCAAAGGGTAGAAAGAGTAGAAAGTTCTGGGTTTAGATGCCTCTCCTTCAGACCTTATCTCCCTGAGCAAATCACCTGTAGAAGGAGAGTAATCCTGCTTCCTTGGTAGATCCTGATGGGATTAAATAAGAAAATTACATTGTGCCTGACACACAGTAGCACCTGGAAGACACTTTGCATATTAATGAATGTTGAAAACAGTGTTACCAGTGCTATGCTGCAGGCACATTCGATAGGCGGCAGGGGCCAAAGATGGGACTATTTGAGCCCGGGGAAGTTGCAATTGGCTTCTTGTAGGACATAATGTCGGAGCTGGAGCTTCAAGAATGAATGGGATTTCAACAGTTGATGATGAGGGAAGGCTTTCCAGGATGAATAAAGAACATGAGCAAAAGGATGGAGGTGAAAAGCGACATGATCAGCGAAGGCGGGAGAGACAGGTGAGGCCACAGAAGCAGAAGGGCTCAGGTTGTGGGGTGCTCTGTGTCCCATGCTGATGATGGGCGGTCATGGAAGGTGGTGATACAGGCCATATAACACCCATTTCTTATTCCACTTTCCCTTCTAAATTTTAAACTTCATAATCAGAGAAAAGCAAATAAGGGATGGCTAAGGAGGAAGTGGCCCAGAATCCCCTGGTCCATTCATTACACCACAAATCCTGCGCAGTGTACTACTCAGTCCGGCATGGGACCCAACCTCCACCAAACCTTGGCGGGGCAAGCCTGGTCGCCAGGCTGTTCCATTTTCCCAGAGCCCCTTCAGGTATAAGAAAATATTTTTCCACTGGGAGTCTACTAAATGTCATGTCTAATTTCATCCTGAATACATTGCCATAGCAAAAGAAGTCAATGAGTAAACCTCTCCTGTGTCCCTGATTTCTTGTTTTCCTTGCCCTTCACCCACATCTCCATTCCGTTTTTTTCTTTCTTTTTCTTTTTCTTTTTCTTTTTTTTCTGCAAGGGAAGTAGAAGCGAAAGGGAGAGGTGAACTCCACACTCACTAATTTGTTTTCCATCCTCAGCCCTGAATTTCTTTCTCTCTGACCTGCACTGAGACAGGACAGATGGGACAGTGCCAAGGGGAGACTAACTTATTTATCTTAAAGGTATAAATTACTTCCAATTATCAGAATACCAATTATATCCAAGTAAGTACCTCTTGCTTCTCCTTAAATGTTTTGGTTTGCTCAGCTGCTCATTTAAGTTTTAACAGGGTGGCAGGAGGTCAGAAAGTCAGGGAGACGTTAGCTTTGCTGCAGATCGAAGCCCCTCCTCCTTCCACCTCTCTTTCTTCCATGCTCTTCCTCACAGGGGGAACCTGAAATGATTTCGATCAGATGATGGGAAGAGTGATGGTTAGGAACTGAAGACCTGGCTTAGCATCGGGTTGCCACTGAACTCCCACGAGGAGACAAACTCTCACACACCCCGAGGCTCATGCCCCACATCGGCAGAATGAGGGGATGGAAAAAATCGACACCCAAGACATCATCCCATTTCCACTGTGATTTCAAGATTCTGACTCAGATTTACCTTCTGTTTCTGAATCATACATGCTCAGTTTGATTTCAGATTATTTATTGAAACCTCCTGTGTTGTACGAGCTAGCACAAAGCTACTCCAACTGTCATGGGCCCAGGCTGGTCTGCAAACTGTCACTGGTCTGTGATGAGATCACAGGCAAGTTGAGAGTAAGCAGCAGAAACTTCCTGGCAATTTGGCGTGGCCACAGCATCCAAGAGTGTGACGGTGGCCTCATTTGGTTGTGTTTGCATGATATGAGTTGCACGTGTCATGAACTGTGTCCTCCTTATGTGCAGTGGGACCACATGTGAAATAAAGTGAAAAGAAAAAGAAACAAATACTCCAGCCAGGTGATAAAGGTCAACATCAATGACCATAAATAATGTCAAGATTTATACCCTTGATACGATGTGATGAGAATGGTGCTTCACCTCTAGGGTTTTATTCCGAACAGCCCATCACCCCAGGTTCATCATGAGAAAAACAGCAGACAACTCCCACTAACAAGACAGTCTACAAAATACTTGACCAATACTCCTCAAAACTATCAAGGTCATCAAAAACAAGGCAAGCCTGAAAAACTGTCACAGCCAAAAAGAGCTAAGGAGACACGCCGATCAAATGTGATAAGGTACTATGAAGGGGTTCAAATAAAGGACGTTACATAAAAACTAAGAAAACCTAAATAACCACAGACTTTATCTTTAAGAAAAAATAAAGAAAACACTTAGATAAGAATTGCTCTATATACATTAATTTACTTAATCCTCATGAAAGCCCTGGGAAATATGGAGAATAGGCATTATAGTTGCCATTTTAGGGATTTTATGGATGAGGAGACCCAGTTAGTGACACCTGGGGAGCTATGAAACAATAAGATTTAAATCCACTTCTCTCGACTTTTCTCTCTCTTGCTCTTATCAACTAGTTTTTCTAAGTAGGCAGACATTTGTCCATGTTTAAGCTACTTTTCTGATTAGAAATATGCTTGACGTAAAATAAAAATTAGAAAAAAATATACAAAAATAAATGGATTCCTTTAAAAACATCACCAATAATTTTCCAATCTAGAGCAAGCAGTCGTTAACCTTCAGATTTTCTTTTTTTTTTTCCTTTTCCTGAGCACTTAACCACTCCTAAGTGTGAAGAGGGGAGAAGAGAAGCAGACAGACAGACAGACAGAGACAGAGAAAAGACTATGGAGAGGACCATCCAAAAAGCAGTCAGGAGATGGGACCTCCAGTGGAGGGATGCAGTTTAGCCTGCTGGAGAGGGGAAGGGGAGAAAAAGCTTACGGGAGCAGCAGGACAGAGGGAAGCTTTATTCAGACCAGAGTAGCCATGATCGTGTGCACACAAATAAGAAGTTGCTAGTTAAGACAAAGGGGCTGAAAATGCATGGGAGAGAGGGCTAGATGGTAACACAGGCTCTGGAGGAGGTGAGAGGGATGGGTCCAGAGCCCGTGTTAGAACAAAGAAAGGACTGGATCCCTCAGAATCAAGGTGAAGCAAAGAGGAAGAGTGATCATACAGTGATTTCCCAAAAACAAGGGACACAACTTAAGTCAAACGACTTTTTTTTTTTTTTTTTTTTGCAAAGTAGGATGTGAGGCCACCTACTACTTAGGAGGGGAAAAAAACCCAGTCAGAGTTTGGGGAAGGTCCAGTAAGTTTGATATGTCTATATCATCATTTCTCAGCTGCATCCGTGGAACAATGACTGGACTTGGACAAACTGCATGAACCTGGCATTGGCAAACCTTTGGACTTTATGACGATGACCTTGAAGGAAGCCCTGGGATCACTGACAGTTCTGCCCCCTTCATCCTGCCTACGTCATGAAGACGATGTCAGTGAATTGGGCCAACCAGCGGTCTACAGTGAAGAAGAGCAAGAGATGACCAAGGACCTGGATCCTGACATCCATGACCCACATTTCCAAATCATCAGCTCTGTACCTCCAGATGGCTCATTATCTAAGAAAAATAGAACCAGCGATTGAAGGTTCTGCTTTGGGGCTCTGTTTCTCCCAGTCGAATATCATCCCTGGTCTACACAACAGGCAGTTTCATTTCTACCATTAATTTAGAAGCAGTGTGTCACGGCTTTGCGTGTTCCAGAGTTTCGTGTAGTCAATGCCCCTTGAAAGAGCCAGGCCATCCTGCGGGGACCTGGCAATCCTTTTGTAGAACCGTGTGTTTTGTTCTGGGGGTGTCTGTCTTTGCTGTAAAGCGAGCCGATCTACACGCACAACATATGATAAGCATGAAGCAGCCCGACTGGTTTTATGAGTTTTCCTTGGGCTTTGGTCTAAAAAGGTTTCTTGCTGAGTTGATTTCACCCCCGATAACTTCCTTCACACTCCACTTCCTAATCGAAAAAGGCCCACATTGGGGCTAGAGAAACAGAGACCAGTCCTTTCCCAGCCGTCCCCTGGGACTCCTTCGCTCTTTACTGCACCGCTGGGCTGGCTTAGCAAAAGCAGTCTGACGTCCAGAATCTCCTGGCAGCCTTCCCCGGGTCTGTCTGCTTCGTCAGAAAGCTCCAATCAGTAAGTCTGTGGGCTAAGGGGAGTCTGATCTCACTGGTGGTGTTGCCACACTTTGTTCTTTCTCTGATACGTTCATTGTCACAACGGTTTTGTTCTTTTCAAGTCCAGAGAGCTGACTTGATCTTGGAAAGTGAAACATGCTTCCCTAAGTTCTGGCCCACACTCCTTCAGGTGAGACTCTCCAAGTCATTAACCTTCAGGTAAGCCTCGGAGGAGGAGGAAGAGGAAGAGGAGGAGGAGGAGGAGGAGGAGGAGGGCTTTTTGTGCTGGATTCCAAGAGCTACCTTTCTGAAAGCCTTGACTTGAACATTGTGAGTAACGACGCAGCTTTTCCAAATGAAACCCAACGGGGAAGACCAGCGCATAAAACCAACAGGAGCGGAGTTGTTTTGTATAAAGTGAAGGCAGGGTGAGGGAAGGGAAGGGGCATGTGATGGGGAGGCAGCTGAGAGTCCCGACAGATTAGCCATAGCCTTTCCCCTAGGGGATTTCCATGGGATGTACCCCAAGGAACCCCAGGGGTTCCAAGGAACACAGTTTGGAAACCACCTTGCCAGTAAGCCTAGGGTGGCCAAAAAATAGATGTTTCATCATTGTCTTTAAGGAAAGCCAGCTAAAGACAACTTGAATCTAGAACACTGGGGATTTGGGTTCAAAAACATCTATTTAAAACTTTCCCTCCATTTCCAAACTCATTCTCAAGCCCCTTGCATTTTGTTTGGACCCGCTTTTAGCGAGCTGGAAAAGCTTGCTGATTTGCCAACCCCAAAGAGACCCGGATCGTTACCATAGCTCCCTAGCAGTTTCTGAGTTGCCAAGTAATGAGTCTGTTATGCAGGCGATGACCATGTTACGTGACCCACGAGCAGTGACTCGGAATTAGGGGCTGGATTAAGAGGCACGTTCTGTGGGTCGTGGTGCTCGGGCATGAACAGCAGTATTCTCTCGGCCACGATTCCAAACTATGTTTCCTTTGCGTCGTCTAAGAGTGTGCTTTGCTTTTTCTCCAGTTTCTGCACGTGGTCTCAGGATGGACAATCCCCCCTCATCTCTTCTATGGCTAACTCTCCTCAACATACTACAAGCATCCTCGAGCAGACACACCGGAAAAGACAAAAAGCCCATATCACCCCCCAGAAACTCCATTTCCTTACTGGCCAGATGGGAAATAGTCCCCTGTGTTTTCTAGAGTAGCCCTGGTGACAAAATAAAATAAGGTCCCTAGAAAGTACTTAGCACAGTGCCCAACGCGCTGTAGAAATGTTATTTCAGACATTGTATTTCCTCTGTCCTTCCTTCTATTCGCCTTGCAGGGCAGTGTGAGAAGACAGGGATGAAAGGGCTCCAAATAAAGCAGAAAACTCAGAGTAATGAGCCACCAGCATTCACGGGCTCCGGACCCCGGCGAAGCTCTGCGTTGGGCCACCACTGAGCCCTCTGAGCCCAGAATTCTGAAGCTTCTTTATTGTCTCTCTCTCTCTCTCTCTCTCTCTCTCTCTCTCTCTCACACACACACACACACACACACACACACACACACACACACACAGCACTCGCTCTGTCTGTCTTTGGCTGGTGTGTCCTGGATCCACTTGTCCAGCCTCATGGGTTTGCCATGAGGAATCTTTGTTTCTGCCTCTAACGGTACGAGCTTCCATTTCATGCTGGAAAAGCCAGTTCTTTCAAAAAGGTTTCCTTGGACCAAGAGCAGAGTTGAATTTTCGAGTCAAGAAAATGTTTCCTCTCTCCTGCCCTGATTTGCACCCATTTTTGACGGAGCAGTAGAGACCGCCACCCCATGTGGCCTCACATTCAAAGTGTGGCAGAGAAGCCGTTTCCATCCCCTTGGGCCTCGTCCTGCCATCGTAAAATTCCACCACGAAGCTGTCTTTAGATTATTCCGATGGTTAGAGAAGCTCTATTACATTCAGATTTTAGTTTTAAAACGTCTGTGTATATGTGGTATACGGGGTGTGTGGGTCTGTGTGTGAGCACTTATGTGAGTACTCATGTGAGGACACCACATGGCAGCATCTGGGGGACAAAACACCCCAACTGCCAACTGCCTTTCAACTCTACCCTGCCTGTTCATGTTTCTAGGAAAGTTTCTCATCTGCCTCTTGCCCCAAAACTGGAGGTAGTGGAGGACGAGAAGTAACGTATCTTGGTTTCCTCTGTTAGACCAGGCCCAGTGCTGGACACTGGACACTAATGCACGCACTAGCCCTTAAGGTCAGGTGTCATTATCGCCATGTTAAGCTGAAAGCACTGAGGTCATATGTTACGAATTTCACCCTGTGCATTGAGCTCTCAGAGAGTGTTCACTGTGTACCCAGACCACATTTTCTGACCTATCACGAGGACTCTCTCAGGAAGTTTCGGCTCAGTTTGGGTACAGGAGTGATGACTAAGATTGGAAACTCGGGCCAAATTGAAGGTGTCGGTGAGCTAGCGCAGGCTGATGACGGGGAAGGCCTGGAGAAAGGCTTTCTCCATGGAGTGGGGGAAGAGGGTGTTGTCTGGATTTGCTCAGTGATAGATTAGGGGGTTGCAAACACTAGTGGGCTTTAGAACGGGCGGGAAACACCTGGGCTTGAATTCCCATTCTGCCAGTTACCGGCTGTGTCACTTTTGTCATCTTATAAGATCTCTTTGAGCCTTCATTTTCCATCTGAAATAAATGGAGACGAAAATATTTATCGCAGACAGTCATGGTCATGAGTATTAAATGAGAGAACATATGTGGAACTCCATCGTCCCGATTTGGCAAACGGTGGATGCTCCGTGATTATTTGTTTTTTCCTTCCCTTTCCCCTCACTCCAAAGCATTTGCAGACTCTCTTTACAAGGTGACAGGTTTGTCCTAAGTACTACCACAAGCTCCAATGCTCCCAATCCCGACGCCTTTATGAAATGGGACAATCTCTAGAAATGATGATTTAAAAAAAAAAAATCAGAATAATGAAACGAGAACCCAATACAGTGGAATCGCTGTCTTCATTTCACGTTTTCTCCCGCCCCCCGTAATTGAAACCATTTTCGGGTTTTATTTAGTACAAAATTAATTTCACATTTTCATCAAGGAACTCATGTGGATCCCAGGGTGATTCAGATTTTCCGATACAGAAATTCATAGCATGCGTTACTGGTCTTTTTCAAGACAAAAGAGTTTATGCCAGAGGAGCCCGTTTCGGTCCTGCTCTACGAGCAAAATAAAAGAACCTTTCACGTGATGCTTCTAAAGGCAGACCTAACATCAGTTTTTATAAGAAAACCGATCTTTCAATATATATATTCTGCATGAGTTACTCAGCCCCAACTTTCTCGTCTCCCAAATAAAAAACACAACTTGATTAGCCTTAGAAATAAGCTGGTTTCCTCGTGAGCGGAACCCAGAATTGACACTGGGCTCCCTTGTCAGGGAGAAATGCACATTATGTCAACAAGTGTGGGTAAACCTCTGGCCGCAGAGAGCAGGAAAGTTGGCATCTCACCCTTCCCCGTTGGCACAGGCTACCCCGGCGTGACCTTCCAGGGCCGTCACAGGGAGGCTCCAGCGATGCCACGTGGCTTCAGAACCAGGACCCCTCTTGGCTGGATTCCAGCCCAGCCGAGGAAAAGCAGAGGCTGTGCTTCGGGGCTTGGGACTGACGCATTTTAGGAGTGCTCCCTACTTTTAGTGTCCAGGACAGAATCTGCCATTGGAAAGACGAGCCAAACCGGGCAGGTGAGCAGGGGACACTGGCCAGACGGAGGTGAACGGGTGTCTTCTGGGTGTCCCTGTGTGCACGCTGCTTCCCCAGCAGTCCCGACCCCAGATTCTTGACCTGCCTCTCTCCAGTGCTGAAGTCCAGCCCCCTTACCCCTGGTCCGGCTCCAGGCCCTGGGGCGCCTCTTAGCAGCCCCCAGGAGACATCAGCTGTCTGCTCCTGAGCTCTGGGGAGAGCTGACACTTGTTCCATGGCTCAACATCATTTCTTTCTGGGCCTCTTTTCTTTTTTCCCATTGGAGGTGAAACTCACGATTTTAGCCATTTTAAAGTTCACAGTTCAGAGGCTTTTAGTAAATTCATGGCGTTATGCTGCCATCACCACTATCTAACTCCAGAACATTCTCCTCACTCCCAAAAGAAACCCTGCACCCATGAAGCAGTCACTTCACATCCACTGCTGCCCCCGCCCCGGGGCAATCACTCGTCTGTCTGCTTCTGTCCCTGCGGCTCTGCCTATTCTGGACGAGTGAGTGACTCCTGCCCAAGCAGCACTTTTTGCTTTGGCCAAAATCACGAGAAGTGAAGGTCAAAAAATGACCTAAATGTTTTTTGCCATCGTCATGTCTTCAACAAAATGGTAGATTGCCCTCGGTGTAGATTTAGTATATCTTGTTCTATCATCTCATTCCCTGAAATCTGTCCGTGACTTTGCAATGAGCCTGAGGGCTTGAGCCATCAAAGCACGCATGCACGGACAGCTACACGTGTCTAAACATGTCCCTGCCTATGTCCCTGCATGTTACCACACACATGTGTTCTGCTGACACAGAAAGTCGACACCCACGATCTTGCCGTTGTCAAATGAGAGAAGTAAACGACGCTACTTTCCAGGGGAAAGAGCGAGGGGCTCTGATTACAGCCTGGCACAGGGGGAGAAAACAGCACCTCTGGATTTTGGCCAAGGCACCCTCGCCCACGGGTCTCACGTGCTCGCGAAAGTTCAGGAAGGGGCTGTCAGGCTCTGATCTGTCCGAGGCCTCCTGGCAACACTTGGGGAGCACAATACGGTTTTGTAGAATTATGTTCAAAGGTCAACTCTACTTGTTAAGATTCTTAAGGTGTCTGTTTCATTTAAATCAAGTTTTGTGTTTGTACATGTGTGTTTTTTAAGGGAGAATGGAATCTCCTGAGAGAAAAAATCCTACGTAAATTGGAAACATGTGTAGGCATTCAGAAGGTCAGCTCTGGAAAGATGTGTTATAATATCTCATGTTTATAGGGATTTTATTTACAGACAAGGCCCCATATAAATTGTATGATTCTCTGGTGCCCAGGTTAGCCAGTCCTCCCCATCCTGGGATAGTTGTTTAGATTTAAAAAAAAAAAAAATGTTCTTTTCCACTCCTTCAGAGAGAGAAAAAGAAGAAAAATATCAAATTACAACTGCAAAAGCTAGAGCTTAGCTAAGTAATGGGTACACTTGTGTGATATTTCAATGCGGCATCATATTTGATACCCAGAGTAGAAGAGACACGGGGCTGTGGACCACACTGCTTTGAAAGCCTGTTTTGCTTTCATTGTAATTCACAGTCCACATAGGGGCCAAAGTCCTCTCTAAGTATGAGACACATTTAGAGACAAGATTGATACTGTTCCTAGGACCTTCTGCATTTAAAGTTAAATACATAAAACTATACTTCATATGCTGTTTACAATTATAGTTTCCTCCCCTGCCTTTCCGATCCTGCTAAATTACACATGTCAATATAACAGAAGAGGGATGCAGGGAGAAAGAGAGGAAAACTAACATTGACTGACGGTCTCGTCCTCTCTCTTAGGCTTTAATCTCTTTGATCTTGTTTTTATTTCTTACAACTACCATACCAGGTAGATATAATTACCTTCATCTTATGATGAGCAAACTGTGGTTCAGAGAGGTTGGGTAACTCCGCCCAAGCACACAGCTAAGCACCGAAGCTGGAATTTGAAGTCAGGCTGGTCTGACTTTAAGAATCACGTAAAACGCTGGACTTCCTGGGGGAATCACCTCATAAATTATCTAAATGTCTAACTATTATGCTACACACTTGAAACTAATACAACATGGAGTGACAACTGTAATCGAAAAAAAAAACATTTTAAATAACGTGTAATTAACATAAAAGTTAAAAACATGGTATATTAAACATGAAAAAAAATCACCTAACCCTGTTGGTGTTAGACTAGAAGCTTCCAAATATAGTGGGACGAGGCCTTGGCAGGGGCCAGAGTATTCTGCTCCGGCTCCAAAATTTGCCACTCCCTCTCGGTAATGTCGAGAGAAAGCCGAGAATTCTCTGGGCTCCACATTCCCCACTGGGGCCGTGGGAATACCACCACCTGCCCTTCCTGCCTCGGGGGTATATCATGAACTCCAAATAAGAAAATAAATGGTGGGGAACATAAGGAGAGACTTTGAAATATAAAAGTAAAGCATTTGAATGGTAAGGATTAGTGATACACACATCTCCCCAAAGTGGGATGCACAGGATAATCCATGGGAATGTGGGAGAGAGTAATTATCCAAACTTCTATATGTGTTTCATTTTCATTTAAAACTGGAAAATATATAGGTATAGTAATAATAGTAGATGTAGATAGTTTATTAATAAATTTGCAGATAGTAGGATTGGATGCCCCCAATTTTTTTTTACCAATTTGAAGATCACACTTCTACATAAAAAAAACAATATAAATTCAAAATATTGTCTGTTGTTGTGTGTTTATGAGAAGAGGTGGCTGTAGATACATCATGAACTACCAAGGGAGTAGCTCAGAGCTCTGCTCATAAATTGTCCAATATTTGTTTTTAATCCTCAAGCATCCCAACATAATGGAAAGACCACAAAAGTAACTTTTCGTCTTTTAATGGACTTCGATTGTAGAGTTGAATTTTTCATTACCCTAGTTCAAACACTGTCACCATTGGTCTACATTGGGCAAACTTCTCCTTCATTCATTCATTTACTCATTCATTCATTCATTCATTCAGTTACAATGTCATGAATACCCAAGAGCCCACTATTCTACATAAGCACTTGAAGTATATTTATTTGTATTTGTCTATGTGTCTCTCTCTTATCCTATCTCCTGCCTCCCCACACAGATGCAATCAGTACTCAGAATTTTATGATTATTCCTTTGCTTTCAAAAGTTTGATCACATTTTGTTTAGTTTTGCTCATTTTTGAACCTTATAAAAAGAGTACAATATCCTAAGAAGTCATTTGGGACTTGTTTTTATCTAACATTATCTTAAATGATATCCATATTGTAGGTGGCTGTAGGTCACCCCATTTAACTGCTGTGACAGTCCAGTGTGTGATTAGACCATATGTTATTCATTCATTTCTTTGAGGATGGGCATTTGGATTATTTCCAGTTTGTTGCTACTCAGAACATTACTTCTTTGAACATTCTTATGTGTGTCTCCTACTGCTCATGTGTAGAAATTTTCTTTGGGACCATACCAAGAAATGGAAATTTGGGGTTGAAAGGGTATGTGAAAGTTGAATTTAATAGAATAAAACCAAATTATTTTCCAAAGCAGCTGTGCCAGTGGGTCACTTTCTTAGCCAGTTTACTCTGTTTTCTCCTATGGGAAGCCTGGCTAAAATGACTACTTTACAGGTACCTGCGAGGATTAAAGAAGTTGAACAGGAAAGTGCCCAGCACCCTCTCTGGGATACAGAGGACGATCAGTAAACTAGCACTTAAATCTCTGTCTCCCAGAGACCCAAAACCTGCGGCCTATGCAGAACGAGAAGGCAAATGGAGGGGCTCGAAGCCCATTGCAGCTCTGACACGTCGTTCGTGAAACAAATGCTGGACCCCTCCCTGCGGCTGCCAGAGGCTACCTCTGCAATGAACTGAGTATCCTTTCTCACAACCCTGGTACTTACTCCCTCATTCCTGGTCCTAGAAATTCCTGCATAATTACATGATGACTGATGGGTTCTTGGTGCTCAATAATAGTTGAAATTACAGTGGGAAGAAAATGAAATTAGTGATAAAATTGTACTTAGCATGAAATCCAGACTCCACCAAGGTCGCGTGGGACCCATTCGTGCTGACCCCTCCTGCCTTGTCCCTCCCAAGTGGTTCACCTCTTCACTCGCCAGGTCATCGCCATCGGTCATGTTCAGTTCCTGAAACATGCCATGCTCTCCCTCCCGCTGGGCTCCTGCGCTCACCAGGGCACCTGCTTAGAATGCTTTACCCACGGCTGACTCTTCCTCACGCTTTAACTCTGCTTGAAGTCACTTGCTCAGAAAGGCGTGTCCTCTCCTACCCTACATGAAACTCTTTCACACTTACTTCAAATAGTCTCAGTCTCGGCCTTTGGGGTCTTTATAACATTTGGATAAATTTGTTATGCTAAATATATAAATATATATATTTATATATAAATATATGTATATGTACATATATTTATATATTTATTATATATTTATATATATTATATATATAATTTTATTATATATTTTATTACATATATTATATATAATTTTATATATATATGTGTGTGTGTGTATATATAAATATATATATATTTACTTTTATTTGGGGTCTGTCTTCTCTACTAAAATCTCAGTTTTATGATGCCAGAGGACCATCCGTCTTCATCATTCTTATGTTCCCCAGTGGCTGGCACAGCGCCAAGTGTTTGTGGACTAACTGGATCTAACTTAAATCTCTGTAGGTGCCAGTGGACGTCGAGTTTTGTGGAAGTCACTTTGTACTCATGTAACAATTTTCATTCTCACAACAACCTGTGCCTTAGCCACTGTCAATCCCATTCAGAAGGTAAAGAAATAGGCATGTGGGGGTCAAGTAACACCTCCAAAGGCCCACGGCTAGAGAGTGGTAGGGCTGGATCTGACACAGATTTGACTTTGAACTCTGCGCACGTTGTGCTGAGTCATGAAGACTATAGGAGAAGGTATTTAAGGAACCCAGCTGACGTTGGTTGGCCTTTTTGGCTGCCAACCTAGACATTCCCTGGGGATTTCTCATTTTCCTACGCTCAGTCTTGGAGCTGTTAGCTTTGCAGTGTTGCAGGACGCGCCGACGGAAAATGCCACCTGACTTCTTTATCTGTTACGCAAACATTAAGAATAACTGTTTGGCCAAACTCACGCTATTGTTCCCTCGTCTATCACACTGCAGTCTTACTTATCAATGGAAAAGCATGTTCCTGAAATGTCACAGCGGGACTGGAACAGCTAAGTAGGCCAGTAAATCATTCTGCTAAAAGCAACAAAGCTGACCTCTTCCTTAACACTCAGATGCTTAACCTGTAAATTATTTAGCTTGTGCTGTTTCTTTCTCCCAAAGCTTAACTAGTAAAGCAGCCATTTTCACTTCCTTATGCCTTCCCCGAGTGATGAGAAAGTAGCACTCTTTAGAAACACAGGCCACGTTCGTATTTTCTATAAATGGATTAAAAATAGGTTTCCTTGGCCCACAAGGTATATTATATTCTCACTCAAGGGACCCAAATGCCAAAGGAAAATTGTGAGGATATAAGTAACTTCCAATTTTCACAGTCACTCCTCTGCGTTTTGTCGTGACAAAAAAGACTAGAGAGCTATATATTTCTCTACCGACCACAAGCATCATCTCTCTCAAAAGTTCACGAAAGGCTGTGTCCCCCGGGCACCTTCACCTGACTAGTCCTGATTTATGCTATTTAGTCCCACTCTCAGCACTTACATGCGACACTCACTCCACAGTATTAACCTCAGGTTTGGGTGCTTGCTTATGTTTCGATAGTTCCAAAAGTTGCGGCATGATTAAATGTTTGGTCTTGTCTTATTTAGATGGCAAGCATTTCAAGGACAGAGACAATTTTTTCTGTCCCACAAACACCTATGAATATATGCATTCATCTTTTAACCCTCTATCCACTCAAATCTCTTCAGAGCAACTTTAAGGCTCCAGAAAGGGTGCAAGGGGCCCCTAAGGAAAGAAAACTGAAAGATACATATGCAACTTGAACTCAGCCAAAATGAAGAAGTACTGATTCAACAGGCATAGAAAAAAAATGCAAGAGCGTGCTGATAGCGGTTGTCCTTAACTAAGGTGACAGAGTTCCTTCGTTGAGTTTCCTATATTTTCAATCAGAATATGTGCTTATCTTATATCAAGGAAAAACTATGTTAAGCAAAATCTAATCAGTAAGTTAAAAGAACAAAGTCAAACTTCCATCACAAGGAGGCAGATAGAAATAGAGTGAATAAGGCCTCAGATAGGACTTAGAGATTTCAATTTGAGTTGGGTCTAGGGCCATGCCACCCTGAACAAGCCCTATCCCGTCTGATCTCAGAAGCTAAGCAGGGGTGGGCCTGGTTAGCACTTGGATGGGAGGCCACATAAAAAGACCAGTTGCCGCGGCATAAAAAAATAAATAAATAAATAAATGAACAAACAAATAAATAAATAAGGGATTGTAAGCTGACAAGGTCCTTGCAATCTGTGAGGTCAACCAAAGGTTGCCTCACCTAATAAATGAACAAATGAATGAATGAATGAATGAATTTGAGTTGGGACTATGTGATCTTTTCAAGACTTAGTGTCCCTGTCTATAAACTGAAAATAAAAACATGCCCTTCCTAGTGTTGTTCGGAGGATTATATGAGATAAGGTGACTCAAATGCTTTACAGGACTGTGAAAGGCATTAGGTACTGGAAGGTGTTGTTACTTATGTTGTGAATTGGGCCTGATTTCAGGTGGCTGGTGCTGGAAGTCAGGCCTACTGCAGACACCACTAAGAATTATGGGATTAAGAGGCTCAAGGCCAATTATCCACAACACTGGTTTCAGTGTTTGGTTCTTCCCACCCTGTGGATGTCACAAGTTGCTCCAGATGAGTGAATGCTAAAAAAGTGTGCCAGTTCAAGTGTCTTTCCTACTGGCAATGAAGACCCAGGCCTTAAGGACCACAGAGAGAGTGGGTTGCAAATCCCTTGGGCTCATGTTTCTCTCACCTTTTCCTGGGCTAGGATAAAATTACAAAGATGTATTTTTATTTTATTCTTGCATTTCAGGAAAAACAGCTGATATATTTTTCCTATTCGCAAAAGAGGGGAAAAGGCTATGGAGTTCTGTCTGCATATCTAAGATGAGATGGTAAATTTGGTTTAGAGAGGAACAAATTGCGTTTCTACTCTGACCAACTCTCAGCTTCTTAATATCTTGTATTATTCCCTCTTCTAAAAATCCTTTAATAATTTTGGCATTTACTGTGCCTTTTACAAAGCTCTGAGGGAAATATTCACTTCGCATGTCACCTGACCCAAAGACGGAAATGAACCCCTCACAGTGTGTACTAATGCATGATTTCCCCCATTCTGAATTTCTCTGCACCAAGCAAAAGGAGTGAGTGACTTACGTAGGCCTGCTCGCCTCCTCTGAACCTCAAGCTTTCAAGTCCTCTCTTTCTCTTTCTCTCTCTCCCCATCCCCACCCAATTAACCAGAAAGATAACAGCTGTTGGAATCAGATTACACCGGGTTTAAATCCTGACTCCCCCATTTACAAGGTTTATGGGCTTGGGTAAGCCAGGGGTCTTCTCAAAGTCCCCGTTTCTTCATGCTAGTAAGAATACCTGATTTGCAAAACTGTTATGAAGATTAAATGAGATGGTTGCAAAGCTTCAAGCACAATGCCTGCCATATAATCAGGCTCAATAAACGCTAGTTTCTATCTCCCCCTCCTTGGCCTACTTAGGGCTAGTTTGAGCACAGCACATGTCTTGATTGTACATCCATCACAAATTCCTGGAACTCCAGCACATCAGATGTTCCAAGCATTCAGACGTAATAAATTGGAGGGAACCCCCAAGACTGTAGGAAGCCTGGCTTCCCAGCCCCTTAAGCAGACCACCTACTGCTGCCTGCAACAGCCACCCCATGAAAAGAGCAGCTGCCAGACAAAGGAACAGGAGACAGGCTTCCATCTGCACCTCCGCCCTCTTGCCTCCTTGCACAGAGGGCAGCCACGGTCCCCAAGGAGGCAGAGATTTCACTGTTTCAAGTGACAGATCAGCCTGTGCTCTCTGACCCAGATTAGACCCAACCCAGGACCAGCTCATCCGCCTAAGTCACCAGCAAATGATTTTAATTCACTCCCAGGAGACCGTAAGAACACTGGGCCAGTAAGGCACGTAATCCGGTGCAGCTCTGCAGTGAGCCTTCGCAAAGATGTGGGCTTCACATGTTCCACTAATATTTCACTGGCCTGTCAGCCCTGGCTTGTCTGTGGGAGCTGGGCTGCACTCACAGCCCTCCCGTGCTCCCAGACAGTTGGGGGAGGGAGAGGTAAGGAGGAGGCAGAGGAAAACTGCAAAGGGAAGAAGAAAACACTAAAGACCTAACACAGTGGTTCTCAGAATGTGGCCCCCCCGGGGCCGACAGCGGCAGCATCACCAGGGAGCTTGTTAGAAACGCAGATTCTCAGATCTCACCAGGCCCTACTGACTCCAAAACTAGTGCTGGGGTCCAGCAATCTGTGTGTCCACAAGCCCTCCTGTGGACCTGATGCATGTTATAGTTGGAGAACCACTGAGCCAGATCGACAGTCAACTCAGAGTCTAAATTCAAAGAGAAAAGCAAGAATCCGAGGAAGTACAATTATAATAAAGGAGGAAACCTCTGGATTTGACAGGAGGCCTTCGTTTGAATTTCACCGCCAGCGAGTGCTAACCGGGTGATCCTGGGCAGGTTGCTTAACTTCTCTGAGGCTTCATTTCCCCGTGCGTAACATGGAGGTAATCAGACCTCCCCTGCAGAGCTGGGGAGGGGGGTGAGATATACTCTTCATGGGTGGCCTGGCACCTATACGCCTATTCTTCTGACCACTGCGCCACACAGCTTCCCCAGGAGGTTTTCAACCTTGGCACTATTAACTTTTGAGTCTGATCATTCTCTGTTGTGAGGGCCTATCCTGTGAATTGCCAGATGTTTAGCAGCATCCCTGGCCTCTACCCACTAGTTGCCTATCGCCGCCCCAAGTTGTAACCTATATAAATGTCTCTAGACATTGCCAAATGTCCCCTGTGGGGCCAAATTGCCACTGTTTGAGAACCACTGCATTAGAGTATTGAGATTCAGCATAAGTAAAAAGCAAGGGCGTTGTATTAAGTTAGATCTAAAATACAAGTTCGTCTACCAACTAGATACCTGACCTCAGACATATCTGGCACCTGTCTGAGCTTGGGTTCCTTCACGTGAAGAATGATGATTAGAACATCTACTTCACAGGGATGGGGTAAGAGTGAAAAGTTGTCACATGCAAAATGCTCAACAAATTTGGATTTCTGTTGAAAATCTGATCTTTATTTGCTTTTGACTTGACTACTGAGAGGCAGAAGGATAGCTGAGATGAACTTTTGATGACGTCTCTTAAATTACAAGGTAAGGAACAGCCAGAGTCATAAAAGCCAGACAAACAACAGTCAGAGACAAGGCCTGGTCTCCACTCTGCTGGGCTTGGTATGACAAAACATCTTCTGGAAAAGGACAGTGACAGGTGACAAGGACAGTAACGGGCAACTCTTTTGAGAGGTCATAGGACAGTCCATCTCCCCAAGTCCATATTCTGAATCTTGGAACCAAGTCAATATGAGGATGTCATTAGGCCATTCCATCAGCCTGGCAGAATGAGAGGTGGTGAAGAAAAGAGGGTGGTTAAGGGCTTGGGGTCTGAGTCACACAAACCTGACTTTGAATCCTGGGTCTGCCATACTGCTTCTGTGAGCTTGGCCAAATTACTTTCACTCTCTGAACCTCAATTTCCTTATCGTTAAAACGAGGGGACAGACTGTAGCCACTCATTAGGGTCTTAGCAAAAAGCTATATGAGCTCGTGTGTGTGCAACACTTAGCATTGTGCCTGAAAATTATCACAATACTGTGTCAGAAACACAGAAACCATGATCTTTGTAACGTCATCCCATTAGGCTAAGCCCAGGACAAGCGTGTATGGTAAAACTGAGAACACCCTCTTGACAATGACCACAAAAACAATGCATTTCAGTGCAATGAGAAACTGGTTCGGCATTTTGCTCTCCATCACTCAGTCTTTTGAAGATCATTCTGAACCGAGGGGCTGTCCAAGCAGAAAGGCGATAGCTCTGACCAAGCCCTAAAAGGTTAAGCCACGTCAGCTTTAAAGGGACATTTTCCTTCATGTCCCTAGGTGTGTGTGTGTGTGCGCATGCACAGAGAGGGAATAAGAGAGTCTTCTTGAACTCAGGCCCCATCAGCTAGAACCTCTCACCTCAATGATAAGAAGGAAAGACCTCTCTGTACTATTATTATGGGGCCGCTTACAACACCATGGCTCAGTGTGTTGCCTACACTACTTTATACAACCATAGTCCCTATTTATAGATGAAAAAACTGAGGCTTATAGGGCTCGTTATACCTATACCCTATTAGGCAGACAGAGAATTGGCCTAAATAACCCTTCTTAATTCTTAGAGAGATCTTACAACCAGTCTTTGACATCTAATTCTCTGCCGAATGTTTTCCACAGCCAGAAGAATGATCTTCCTCGAAGCTCAAGTTACTCTGAGATCTGATTTAGGGAGGTGAGAGGAACTGGATTGAAGCCAGGGTCATGGGCTGGATTTATGGTCTCCTCCAAACATCTTTATATCCAAGCCAGATGCAGCCCCAGGAACAGAAAGTCACCGAACTATACTTCATTGTTACTAATTTCTGCACCAGGATGGGGCTCCCAGCCTGGATTCAGCCAGGAGGTAGCCACCAAGGTACATCTCGGCCATACCTAGCACCATCTGGGCGATCGAGGGCCCCTTTCATTTCTTTGAAGGGCACCAAATTTCGCTGGTTCACACGCTGTTCATTTTCTGAATCCCAGCTGACCATAAGTTTATCACCTCTGAAATCTCTCCTTTTATTTGGGGTCTACACTGACCGAGCCACCAACAACCTCTGGACTTCCTGAGTGGTTTGTCAGGCATAGTCACACTTTCTTCTCTTCCCGGATTCTCTAAAACCCAGACACTGAGAACACAACAAATCAGGCTCTGAAAAATCTCACCCCGGGCTCCCCTGCATGGCTTCCTGCAACCATCCCACCAGAGTCTTGTTGAAAGACTCTTGTTAGATTGGTAATCTCGTTGCCCTGATTACATGGCAGATGATACATTTA
The DNA here is from genome assembly GCA_030015415.1 of Cynopterus sphinx. Taxonomy (NCBI): domain Eukaryota; kingdom Metazoa; phylum Chordata; class Mammalia; order Chiroptera; family Pteropodidae; genus Cynopterus; species Cynopterus sphinx. Next base: position 6,075,901 of record CM057391.1, read on the forward strand.
AAAGGCCTCTAATTTTCTCAAAGATGTTTACACTTAAGTCCCTTCCACCTTCTTTCTTTTCAAAAAAAAAAAAAAGAAAAGAAAAGAAACAGAAATCACCTCTCCCATCTTCTCTGGTGTGAGCCCACCAAAAATCCATTTGCAATTTATCTTTAGGAAAAGTTTTTAGTCAAGGATAGAGTGAGGGGAGGGGTGTGATTAGGTGATTGATTTAGAATGCAAAGACTGACTGGGAATCACTTTTGCCACAAAACTTTCACTTCTTTCAAGTTTAGTCCAGGAGGAAAATTCTTCCCCTGCCCAATCAGTGGACGAAACCAAATAATAAACATACTTTGTCATCAGATTCACAACTTTTGATTTCTAAGGCATCTTTGCCATTGGCCCTTGGGTTGCAGTGCTCAAAGGGCAGTTGGAAATAATATAGAGGGATTGAAAGACGTGACCTGTATTCATCCCTAATCTAGCAAAACTCCAGTTGCTGCTGGAACTAAACTTGTTTCCTAGGATTTTTACCATCTTTCCATCTCTCAGACACATCTGGACAGCTGGGTTCCAGATAACTGGGAATGAAACGAAAGCTGAAATCTTGCAGCCAGAAAACCTGTTTATTTTTATTTGAAGTTCTTAAAAATCGTATCTGGGAGGAAGTGTGGTCTAATTTTTAAAATTGTCAGTGATCCCTAATGTCCTGAGCTCTGGTCTCTTTGATTATTAACAGCTAATCATAGGAGACCTTTAAGGTGATTTAACTTAAACTAAATGCGGCCTGGTGTTCCTGGTGAGTCCTCGGACCCCAGAATTAAAGATGTTATTCATGTATAACGAAGCATTCAAAATAGAAAATGTAATCCTGGGAAAGAAGCTTGAATTTATGATCTAATTTGGCGAAGGAAAGGAATCGCCAGGTATTTCTTTTAGGGAGGCAGCATCCTATATTTACAAAATTTCCACCAGGCACTCAGGAGTTAAGGATTTGGTTCTCTAACTGGGTTTTAAGACATCCCCTTCCAGAAGTCTCCAAAGGCAATAGTGAGTATTGGCACCCAATTTCCATCACTACATAAAGCCCAGTAGAACCTGCGTGTTTGTCCTTGATAAGGCTATACAGGCTACTAAAACACTGAATTTCTTTGATTTTCAGCTGGAGAAACACAACCCATCTGGTGACACTTATCATATTCTGAGCAGAAGCTCTCATAGGCAGTCTTTGATTCCTGAAAATCCAAAAATGAATTTTTATTACCAAGCAAAGTTTTCTAGACTGATGCATTTAAAATATGGGGTCTATAAAGAAAAAAAATGATTTTAGAAGGTTTACTTGGTGGAGATCTTTGTTTGTTGGACTAGTGGGTGGTTGATTTGTTTTGAGGAGGGTTGGAGAAATGAGGCAAAGAAGAAAAATGAGTGTGAAAAGAACACAGACTAGCCAGCAAGCACGTCACAAAGCTTTTATAAATTAAGGGTAATTGGTTAGAGCGCCTCCTAATAGTGGAGGAGTTTTTGTTGTGATCATGTATTCAGGCTTCATTCACTTACTACTTTTTCTCCAGCTCAACTGGAAGACGGAAAATGTTCTCTAAATAGGGTGCTTTCAGGATGCGATACCCTTGGTATTTCCAGGGTGCCTTCGGGTGTGTTCCACTTCCAAGAAAATGAGCCCCTGAAACACTGACTGACCATAACGTGATGGTTCCCAGACTGACAATCGGGAGGCATTCTTTTTGCAGAAGTTCCCTCCCAACAGGATGTGAACAGCATATCACTCCCAACTTAAAGGCATCAGGCTTCTTGTGGTTATACATTACTATTCAACACAAACTTCGCACGGTTCTGCCAAAAGACAGACTATACCTCCTATATCTGAGGGGAAGGCCAGCCAGTGCTCAGCCTGCTTGCCACTTTCTTCCCCAGCCCCCAGGCCAGACATCATTCATCAACCACAGAACATTTCTCAAGAAGAATCTTTCTCAACGAAGCAATCCAGGCCCTAATACTAATCCACCACATTTGGCATGAACCCTATTTGCTTATGCAGCCTCAAGACAAAGAGGTTCCATACATTTAAGATATCATACCCTTGGGAGGGAGTAAGGCCTAGGAGCCTGCGCATGCGCCCACAGCCATAGTGAACTGGTTTTAAACCCCAGCTCTGTCACTCTGCTAGCCAGGTGTGCTTAGAGAAGCTACTTTGCCCCTCTGGGCCTTGGTTTTGTTCTCTCTTCAACAAGGGTTTCTCATCTGCCAACAGGACGACTGGGAGGACTACATGAAAGAACCTTTATAAGCCTGGAAGAACTGTGCCTGGGACTTGCTGCTGTGTTTAACAAACGCTAAGTCCCTCTCCTGCCACTATTAGTCATAAAGGGAGTTCTGCATCTTACCTGGAGCTCCTAATTCTCTCTCCATACCCCCTGCCAACCTCCCCAGCTTTGGCTCACCAGCTCATGAGTGTCCCAAACTCAGCAGATAAAGCACGAGAAGAGAAATGCATTCACTATTACAAATTTCAGGGTACGTTAAAGACCTAAATATGAATTGCTAAGCATAAAGTTTCACCCTACACAGCCAACAAGTATTCACCGTCCTGTTGGGCCCCAGGTAGGCACAAAACAGATGGCTAAGCCTGTGAAACCACGTCCAGAAGCCATTAAGCGAAGAAAAACTATCATGAGGCAGGACTGAGCAAATTTGCTATTGCTCAGGCCAAATCTGGCCCATCTTTAGCTCCAGGTCCTGTGACAGAGACCCCTTTGCCTCAGCAATTCAGCTTCCCCACGCAGTCTTTCTCTGCGTCCTGCTCTGGTGTCAACAGAGCTGGTCCTGGGTCTCTCTGACCCAGTCCTCAGGGCAGGCACCGGCTCCTGCTGAATCTGAGAAAACCAAAGAGTGAACAAAGGGAGAGAGAAGGCTACCCCTGCCATCTTCCTCCAAAGGGCAACCCCGCTGCTTTCGATGGGCAGACGGGAGCTGCGAATGCAATTATGCCCAAAGCTGAGATGAAACCCGGGAATGATCCGGCTCGAGCTTTCACAAGAGATCAAAACTGTGTAGCACAGCAGTGTTTACAGGTTTATAGATCCGCCCGGGGCATCCGACGCCCTTGACTGTGATTTATTGTTACAGGACAGAGATTATCTCAGACTGGGCTGGAAATGGATCTTGGCTGAGTTATTTACTCACCGGATGCAATGTGTGAGAGTTGATGGCCTTGTTTCTCAATTTGTCAGTTGTAAAGGGAGTCCCCGAGGCTCCATTTCAGACCCAGTATTGTTTACATAGCCCAGCAATAATACATCACATGTGGCAAAATAGTACAAATTCATTTTTATGCTGATGATATGGCTCATGCATAATAGCAGCTAATGTGCTTCTCCTTTTAGTTGAAATTGCAGCTACGTTTCTAAAGGCACAAAGGGCCTTTTGTGTTTTGAACCATAAAGAAGAGAAAGTATATGACAGTTTTTAGAAGGACTAATAAAGGGTTTTGATCTGCCTCGGCTGCCATCTGTAAAAGAGCCCCATTATAGCAGTTAAGGCCATTATAATACCAGACCATCTGAAGGTATCTGACAGGATTTTTAATATTTATTATTATTATTATTATTTTGGAACCCATGGAAAACGGCTTCCCATTTCGCTGTTTGCATTTAGGTGATGGGAAAGGAATAATTTGAACGATGATTTCCATCTGGTCCATTTATTCAAATGGCCAGCACCAACCATATGGAGACGACACTCGCTAGCATATATTTTACGTACCAAGAGATGTGCTATGTTTCAAACACTCTCCATATAAATCAACTCACTGGGAGTCACAACAAATTGCCTGCACTCCGACTCTGAAGAATCTTTAACAAAAAATAAAAAACGCACCAGCATATTTTAAAGAACATAAAGACGTCCCAAAGAGCCAAAAGCTGCATTTGGTTTCTAGATTTAGACTCCGAGAATAGAAATCCTTGGGCATCTTTCTCAAGAAAGAGCAGCGCCTTTTAAATAAGATTTCATGCTCTATGACACTAACAAATTAAAAAATAAACAAAACAGCAACCTCCTCAGGAATTTGGTGTGTTTTAAATGAACATTTACAAAAAGAAAAAGAAAAAAGAACAAAATCATTCCATACCCACTTTTTTTTTTTTTTTTTAGGTATGGTCTGGTCCTCAGAAGCCCTCCGCTTCCCCACACTGGAAGACAGCAAGTAGCTGCTTGGCCACGGGTAATTTGGATTTAATTGTGTTTGCTTAAACTGTGCATTCCACTCCCAAACCATAAAAATGAATCCTAGAAATCTCGAAGACTTGAAAACTCTAGTCTGTTTCCTGTTTGCCCTCTCAAAGCAAGATTCCCAAGGAAGCTTCACCTCAGCCGGTGTGTCTGCCTTTGACATCTTGCTAACACGCTCCGCGTGCACCCCCTTATTTTGAAGCATGTATGGAAGATGAACACAAAAGCCTTCAAGTAATGATATCGTAGCTACTTGTTGGAGGAGGCCATCAGAGGAAGGCCTGGACTGCCAGGGCCCTCATTCTCATTTGCATATTACATTAAGGACTTGCGTCCATTCATTCGTTTTTTTCAACATTCATTGAACATCTGCTATGTGCCGAGGAGGAAAAAATAGTCATAAGAGCACACACAGGCTTGGAAGTAGATGAGCCTGAGTTCTAGAAATGGCTTTGCGGCTTTCTAAATGGGTGACTTTGGGCAAGTTGTTTGACCCCTTGAAACCTGGCGCATAACGGGATGTCCATGAAGATGTGTCAAAGAAGTAAGCGACTAAGTTTTTGTTTCTTGATCTGCAAAATGTGGATATCAGGGCCTACTTTGCAGGGTGGTTGAGGATCTGATGAGAAAATGAATGGTTAGTGCTTTCTTATTAGTCCTCTCCGTGGCCCCTGTGGAAGGCAGACCAGCACATGGACAAGCATCCTGCAGCGTGGTCGAAAACCAAACCTAACTCGGGGTGGGAGGCCACATGCTGGTGAGATGCAGAAAAGGCATCTCAGGGGAAATGACTCTTGAGCTGTTTTTCAAGGTGGGTAAAATCTAGCCAGACAGCAGCAGGGAGGAATGGCAGAGGGTGTGGTGCGCCCTGATCAGCCTGCCTGGTGTGGTTCGGCTTCCAGGCCTGAAGGGGTAGGCTGCACAGTGCTCTGCTGGGCCTCATAGGCTACACTGAGGAGTGGGAAGAGCAAAGGACGCCTTAGGTTCTCACACCCAAACCAAGCGCCAACAGTGGAGGCTGTGGTATTGTGATTTAGAACAAGAAACACATACTTAGACTGTGTCCTGTTTCTGGCACAGAGTGCCTAAAACTGTTGGAATTTCCTAAGTGATGAGAAGGATAAGCGTGTCTTTTGTTGTGTTAATGAGGTGACTTTTGGACCCCACCTAAGGATGGGGGCTGGTTGTCAGGGAAAACCGACCATGTGATCAGAGGGTTGTAACTTTCAGTGCCACCCCCCACCTCTGGGGAGGAAGACAGGGCTGGAGGCTGAACGATGCCCCAAAGTCAATGATTTAATCCATCGTGCCCATCTAATGAAGCCTTTATGAAAACCTGAAAGGAGAGAGTTCAAAGAGGTTCCAGGTCAGTGGCTTACGGGGAGGGGCATGGAAGCTGCCTGCGACATCCCTGTGCCTCGCCCTGTGCATCTCTCCCGTCTGGCTATTCCCGTAATAAAGAGGTTGCCCAGCAAGAAAAAGGCTTCTCTGAGTTCCCAGAACTGCTCTAGCAAAGGAATCGAACTGAGCGAGGAGGTCGTTGGACCATCTCACCTGTACTGGGTCAGTCTGAAGCACAGGTGACAGACCACCTGGCCCTGCGATTTAGCATCCCGAGTGAAATCGGGGGGGAATCTGCTAGGACTGAACCTTTAACTTGTGGGATCTGCCACTGTCTCCAGGAAGATGGCATCAGAGTGGAGCTGAATTGTAGGACACCCGAGTGATATCAGAGAATTGTTTGCTTGAATGTGGAAGCGCACACGCGCGTGCACACACACACACACACACACACACACACACACACACACGTTGGAATTGGGAATTCAGGTGAAAAAGAGAAACCTGCCATCAGGAAACCACCTACTGCCACCGCTTCTGCCAGCCATGGGAGGAGGATCCAGGCACTGGCTCTCCCATTCGTCACCAGACAACTTCTGGAAGCCACCAGCGCTGCTATCATTCCCCTGAAGTGCTCAGCTCCAAGGACTTCTGAAGTCTGAGTTTTCATATTTTCAGCCCTGAATTCCTCAACTTAACTGCTAATCCCATCGCCTTTTACGTTTTTAGCTTTTTATCTCATGAACCTTCTATCTTAACATTTTGCCTCTTTTATGTTTTTAACCATTCACCTTCTCAGCTTCAAGGCTTTTATCTTTTATTTTAAATATTACCTATTTTAGCTCCTGGATCTTAGGAAGATGTGAAGTAGAATTTTAATTAATATTCTATTTCTCTGGCAATGTTTTCGTTTCGCTCTCCTTGTAACTTTCCAGCTTCCTTTATTTTAAAAAGAATTCCTTCCTTCGTTTCTTTCTCATTTTCCTCTTCCTCCTCTCCTTTGCCTTCCTCTTCTACTTGACCCTGTTTGAGTTTGTTTTTTTAATGTCGAGGAAGACAAATGTCGATAGTGAAGGAAACGTGGTGAGAGGCTGCTCCACGGACAGAGGAGGCTACGTGAACCGCAGTCTCTCCCCAGCCTTCTCAGCCACCCCTAGAATATTCGGGCCTGCAATCCCCACTGCCACCAGCTCCGCCAGTGGTTTATCCAGCCCTTTAAAAAGTGGGGTAAGAGGGAGGGAAAGAGAAAGGAAACTTCCCCACAGAGAATAAGGATGAACCCCTCCCCGGCTACAGTTCTGTGACAGAGCGCGGGAAAGTTACTGGGGATTTCATTTCTCCAAAGAGAGACGAGGAAAAGGAATCAGAGAAAATGGGGGGGGGGGATGTACTCAGAAAGGTACTCTTTAAAATATCACCCTAAGAAGAAAAACACTATTTACATTTTGGGGTGTGCGTGGGGTGGGGGGGCGTGGAACATGTACATGTGTTTTTATTTAAGAAAATGAGAGGATACTGTACACACTAAAAGGCCATATGCTTAACTCGTTTACTTAATCACAAGTACATCTCCACATCGGGAAAAATCATCCCACATAATTTACTTTTTAATTTTGTTCTTGACCGTGTTTAAGGTTTATCCCACTGTGTGGGTGGACTACGATTTGCGTAATCCCCTATTTGTCACTCTGAGGTGTTAGAGCCACGCAGTGACCATCTTCGCAGCTACTCCTCAGGGCACACCCAGGAGTGTCTCCTTCAGTGAACTTTCTAGAAAGGGTCTACGGACATGCCCCCCCGAACAAGCCTGATCTCATCTGATCTCGGAAGCTAAGCAGGGTCGGGCCTGGTTAGTACTTGGATGGGAGACCACCTAGGAAGACCAGGTGCTACGGGCATAAAAGATAAAAAAAAAATAAGGGATTATAAACTGACAAGGCCCTTGTAACCTATGAGGTCAACCAAGGGCTGCCTCGCCAAATAAATAAATAATAAATAAATTATTAAATAAATAAACTTAAATAAATAGTTAAATAAATAAATTATTAAATAAATAATAAAGAATTTCCTAGGAAGAGTCTTCCTCCAGGCTATCCCCATCTTGAAGTGTTTGTACATCGTCTCATTGCCCGACAAGGAGGCTGTATCAGTTCAGTCCCATAAAAACTACCAGTTTCTACTCACTGGTTCCACGGATTATTGTTCTTCTGAACTATTCTTCATAGCCTTGCCCGAGTGGTAGCGGGAGTGTGGCACTGCGTTTGCATTTGCATGTCGTGGCAGCCTGGTGATGCTGCCATCTCCTCGTACAGATGCAATCCTGGCTGCGCCTTCATCCCGCCCCAAACTGCTTTCCCCAGACTGAACTTTGGGATATCGTCGTGAACGGACCTTGAATGACACTATGACCAAAACTCCTGTGATGCACGTGTTTATGCTGACTATAAGAAATGTGGCAAATAAGGTTCATATTCGCAGAGATTTCTAGCTCTGAATCACAGCCAGCCGGAGGTTGTCATGCTGCAGTCTTCGAGTCTCAACGCCACCTCGAAGCTGCATCACCTGCTTCTGCCTAAAACCCCTAGATCTTAATCCGAAGGAGAATTACAGCGCGCAGATCTCAGCAGACAAGCTGGCTTGTGAGGTACTGTTACGGCACATCATGTGTGCGTGTCAGCTCTAACCTATTGGAAGATGGCCAGCACCAATAGCAGGAGAGGTCTCCAGACAAAAGGGAACCGATGTCATTCCCAGGAAAGAGGCAGGGTAAGACCTGTCCCGGGCCTGCAAGCCCATGATGCTCCCCGATAATCCTTACATCGCAGCACACTGATGAGGTGACAGACGTCAGCTGACGCTGCAGAAGCCATCCAGCACCCCGGACCCGGCCCACTTCTTCCCAAGGATTTCAGTCCTCCCTGTCTATTCCTAGTTCTAATCTCTTGGCTCTGTCATCCCAATGTCACACCTGGCATAGAAGGACACCAAACTCACCCCCTCCCATGAGCAGACGTTATGCCTACCCCGAGCCTAGATACAGCAGGGAAACTAAACGTTCAGGCTGAATCTACTCCTCGCCTCTGCTGACACCGATGCCCGGACGTTCACACGTCCCGAAGTCAAACCTCCTCTTCGTCACACATCTCTGTCACAGGCCCGGACCTCTGCTGAGAACAAACAGAACCTGGAGCTGCTGACCAGCTCCACGGACAGACGCAGGAGCTACGCTTTCTTTCCCTGTGTTTCCTGCAGTACCAGACATGTTGGAGCGCAATAGACACCTGCCAGATGGATGAAATGGGGCAAAATACAAACAATAAGGCGTTTATGACCTCCAACTCCACCCAAGTTGCCAATAGTCTTGTGTTCACGTTCAGATTCCTCACTGTATTTCCCACGTGTGTTTAACTGCTTGCCGGCGTCATGAGTTTAAAAATGCAATTCCCAGGCCCCTTGGATGTTCTGATGTAGAGTCAAAGGGAAGAGGCCAGGAATCTGCATTTTAAAAGCTCTCCCCATGCGATGCTCCTGCACACAGAGTCTGAAGAAGGCTGCCCTCCCGTTTCCACTCCCAGCAGTCCCCCCTCCCATCAAGAATGAACTGCCAACCAGGGCCCCACATCTCACCATCTGTTTTCCCGAGGGCACCAAGGCTACCTGTTGGCCCTCAACTCCACACCCCACCAATCTCGCAAGCCCTCGCCTCTGAGGAGGGCAGTGACCTTCCCGCTCTTGCCCCAAATTCCACCTCCCCTGCCTTACCCGGGAGAACGCTCCGTCACCTGGACTCCGCCCCGCACGTATTGCCAAGTGACATTCCAACATCCTACTCCATCTGTGAGAACCCCAGAGCATCCCCGTTCTTTAGAAACAAGAAAGTGTCACGTTTGTCTTCAGTCCCCACCAAGTCTGTTCAGCCGACTGCTTGCACCTGTCCTTCTCCCCCTCCCACGTACTCTTTAAACCTCCACAATCAGATTCCTGCCCACAGCGCTCCACTGAGTCAGCTCCGCAGCGTTTGTCGTGAGAATCGCAATATATTCCGCCCAAAGGGTACCTCCCAGCTAATAAAATACTTTCACACACATTTGTCATTTGGACTTCACGAGTCTGTGCAAAAAGCATGTCATAGACCAGACATCCCCAAGCTTCAGTCTAGATTATCGGACCACCTTCCCAGTTTTTACCATGCCTATTGGCCCCTGCATTATTATTAACTTAGTTTTTTTTCTTAAAAAGGTTCGCATATTTTAACTTAACATTTATTTGGAAAAAAATATGTCCACACTCTCATAAGTGGAGAAGCGAAATCATTAGTCATAAATAAGAGGAACCAGTAGAAAGCAATTCAGTGGCAACAAAATAATGTTATTAAATTTAAAAGCCAAAATGACTCTGGCCTGTGGGCCTACAGGCGAAGGTGGACACCTGGGCCCCTGGAGGAGGCCAGCTCTCTTGCCTCATGGCTCCCACCCAGAGCCCAGGAGGGCTCAGCCCTACTGAACTTCCTCCTGGCCTTTGGGGATCACAGAGGCCTGGCTCACTCACAAGGGGTCAATATCAACCCCTTCCCTCCCCCAAATGCCAGGCCTGAACCAGGACTTAGGCCCAAACACTGCTGTCCAGCCACCGTCCATCCCATGAGCTGTGCAACGCCAGTCACCCCATGAGGATTTCAGCAGAGCCTGGGACTTACATCCAGTCGCCCACAAGTGTCAGCCACCGCCTACAAAAGGGCCAAAGAGCTCGAGTGGGGGCCTCTCCAAGTGGCCATGTTTCCAGAATTCCCTTCATGATTCTGGCTAGATCCCACGGCCTGTCAAGGTGTAGGGTCCAAAGTCCATTCACACTTTGGTTAAAAATGAGATATCACATCCATTAGAATAGCTATTATCAAAAACCAAACAAACAAGCAGAAAACAAACAGAAAACAAGTGTCGGCACGGATGTGGAGAGACTGAAGCTGCTGTGCACTGCTGCTGGGGATGTAAAATGGTGCGGCCACCGTGGAAACCAGCGTGGTGCTTCCTCAAAACTTAAGCACGGAGTTCCCATAAGACCAGCAATTCCACTACTGAGCACACACACGAAAGAATGGAAAGTAGGGTTTCGGAGAGATGTCTGCAGGCTGATGTTCAGAGCAACATTACTCACAGCAGCCGAGAGGGAGTGACAACCCCGACATCCACTGACAGCTGAATAGACCATTTTATTCAGCCTTAGTAAGGAATGAAACTCGGGCACACGTTACAACAGGAACGCACCTCGAAGACGCTATTCTGAGTGAAATGAGCCATTCACAAAAGCACAAATCCTGCACGACGCCACCTGGATGAAATTCCTGGATTAGTCAAATTTCATAGAGACGGGAGGGAGGAGGGCGCTTGCCAGGGCCTGGGGGGGGGGGGGGGACTTAGCACTCAGAGGACATGGGGTTCCAGGGTGGAATGAGGACGGCGCCCGTGCTCGGTGCTGCTGAACCTCATCCTCGAAAATGGCTCAAGTGGTGACTTTTATGTCGCAGGTATTTTACCCCCGTTTTGAACAATGAGACCAGCAATTACGCGCCAGAAGTGCTAACGTCATCCTTGCTCCAAACCGGCCCTTTCTACCTGACCCAGCGAGGGCCGGAATCAAACGGGAAAGCAGACAACTTCCTCACGGTGCGGCTCAGTGCCATCGAAGGTCACGTTCCAGCATCTCCAAAAGCACCAGCGACACGTTCCCCGAGTTCTGAGAAAACGCTCTGATGTCGAGTATGCTCACTCCACGGGTGAGGACCCCGAACTCCAGGCACGAAATATAACGAGTGCATTTCCCAAGGTCTCCCGTGGGAGACGGCTTGATACTGGTTATTCTGATTCCTGATTAGCGTCAGTCCCATTGACCCGGAGCGTTCCTTCCCAGCCCTCGCCCATTGCTTCCTTGGGGTCCAAGACACTGAACTCCTTTTGTTTTCCTCCTACCCATTTTCTTTCTCAATGATTTTTTGGTGATTTTTAAAATTCACGTATTAATTGTTTCGAGAAGGTTTAGATTTCCAGAAGAATCGAGCAGAAAGTACAGATTTCCCATGTAGCTTGCCCTCCCCCGCCAGTCTCCCTATTATTAACACTTTGCATTAGCGTGGCCCATTCGTTATCATCGATAAGCTAATATTGACTCGATATTATTAACCAAAGTCCATGGCTTAGAGTGTCTTCTTTGCCTCGTACGTTCTGTTGGTTTTGAAAAATGCATAACAACTTGCACCCCCTATTCCAGAATCATGCAGAATCGTCTCCCTGCCCCCAAAATGCCATTTGTTTCTCTTTTTTTTTTTCACCCAAACGGAAAGATTTCCCCACAGTTCCAACCTGTTTTTATTCTTGCTCTCAGGGGGTCATTTCCATCCTCGCATTTTCAGGGGCCACTTCCACCCTCACAGCTCTCCACGGCCCACATCCCTCGGCTATCGGAAGCGAGCCCACCGTGCACCCCACCCCTCCCCCGACCACCGATTTCTCTTAATGACAAGCCATCCTCCTAGTCACCTCGTCCGTCACCCTGGAGTCAACTTTGACTCTTCCTTCCTTATCCTTTGAGGCGGAGGCCTTGAAAGGAGGGGGGAGGGCACCGGTGACAGGTTGGAGTCGTGTCCGCGACGAGCGTAGACTCTCTGGCTGCAGGAATCTGTCTGCGAGTCCCGTGACCCATGCAAGGTGAATGGCAAAAATAATGACCCGGTGCTCCAGCAGCCATTTTCACAGAAGTGCTTCTTTGTAGTCAGCCCAGTGAAGACTTCTCCCTCTTTTCTCACATCACGCAGGTCTCCCCGCCGACCCCCCTTCGCCTTTGATGTCTCTCTTCTCTGACCCCATCTTGGCACCGGCGGGAAAGAAAGTCAGGATGAGACCAGATTTGTTGACGACCGAGAGAATGCTCGAGCTTATTATCTGAGGTCAAAGCTCGAAGAATTCACGAAGGGGTTCTTTTAAATATAAAAATACGCTGCACGAGGCCACGTACGCCCCAAGGTGCCCCACGTAGTTCACTGAAGTTGAGAAGCTGGTGTAAATACGCAACGGACATTCGGGTGATGTGTGTAGGGTGGTAATTTTATGAGTTCAGAGGACAAAGGAGTGCCTTGGTCAGGACGGTGTCCAGGTGCTTGTCACACTAAACGGACCAGAGCCATGTGACCCAATAGGGGTGATTTTTCTCAAGTAGCAAGAGGGGCCGTAAGGCAGCCCAGGGCAGGCACAGAAGCGCCACGAAGCTGTCAGGGACCAAATTCTTGCATCACCTCCTCCTGCCATTCCTTATTTCTGACTTTCACCTCCATGCTTGCATCCAGATATCAAATATAAGTTTGGGGCAGAAAAGTCAGATAAAGCTAAAGGTTAAAAGGCACGTCCCAAGTGAAATCATCCCTTACAACCAGGAAAATAAGAGCTTTCGTAGAAGCTCCACCCAGCGGACTTCCACTCCTATCTCTTCGGTCAGAAGGGTGTCACCGGGCCTCCTTGGGTGCAAGTGAGTCTGGGAATTTACGTTTGTAAAGTGAGTGCGCTGCTGCTGCCGCACGGAACAAAACTTGAGATCAGTAAGAAAGAAAGATGTGAGACCAGCCAGCCACCACGTCATGGGGACACTCTATCGGCTCTGTGACGAGGTCCACGTTATGAGAAACTAAGGTGTCCTGCCAATAACCAGCACTGACTTGCCAGCCAAGGGAGGGAGCCACTTTCGGAGCAGGTCTCCCGGCCCCAGTGGAGCCTTCGGCCCAGCTGTGACCCCACAGCAACCTCATGAGAGACACTCGGCCAGAAGCACCCAGCTCGGCCCCTCCTGAATCCAGAGCCCTCAGAAACGGTGTGAGATTCTAAGAAATTATTGTTGTTTTACATGAATTTGGGAGCCATGTGTCAGGCAGCGATGGAAAATAAGAAAGGAGAGGCACCTCCGTCTGAATCGGCACCCAGCTGCGCCTGCCACGGAAAGGGTGTCATTAACCCTCCTTCCGTGCCAGTACGTCTTTGCAGAGGGAGTAATACCTCGGCAAGGTGTGTGGGAATAGACAGGTGACCAGGCTGAGAAGGAAAGAAGGCGGGAACCTCCTTCAGATAACGGGGACACATGCACCACTCCGTTTGGCCTCCACCTACCGGTAGCATCGCGGGGCATCGGGAGAGGAGCATGAAAGAAGCAGGCGCTGTGCACAAGAGCTGGATGGCACAGGGTCCCGGAATTCCTCTCCGCAACCTCGGTTTAGGCAACAGACGGCTATTGAAACGCTTTAGAAAAGGACAGCCACGCTCAGGTCAGCTTTGACAAAGGTCACGCCAGCAGTACTGAGGCGCACAAACTAAGCACCAGCTTCCCAGCACATTTAAAAGGAGATTCCGTTTGGTGCCATGAGACGCAGAACATTTACCCACCACGTGGCCTTTAGGGGCTCAGAGTCTTGCAGAGCTCATGGGCCGTTTCCATAAGGCCTAACAACACCGTTTAGCATCTTTATATCCAAACTATGAGTCGTGGGCAATGAGCAGAGTCCACCTGTCGGGGCTCTGGACAGAGACCTGGGCCCAGATCACACTCTGCTGCTTGGGCGACACCTCATCATGGGACACGCTTCAGCCTCGAAGCCCATGGCTGCTAAGTGAGGATGACAACGAAGCCCTCTGCATCGCCGTGCGGGAGCCCAGAAATAAGCGTGTCAGGACCCCAGCTAAACACCGGCACGTGGCCAGGCTACTGGAAACTTCTGTGGACGGGCCCGTTTTGCCTGCACGACTGTCTATGGAGCGGCACAGACCGAACTGCGTTCCGCACCTCGCAGGTGGGGAAACTGGGGCTGGGATGACGCGTGAGTTACAGCAGAGCCAGGGCTTGAACCTGGGGGTCCTGCCCGTCCGTCCAAGGCCAGTCTACTCGTCGACAACATGTAGCCACGCAATTCTGTTCTCACTTCTTTTGGGTGGTGAAACAAGTATTGGAAAACGTCAATGAAACTATAAAACGAATAATCCAAATAGGAGCAAAGCCTCATGCCCCCAAAATGACCTGCGGCCTGCTGCCTGCTTTTGGTTCACAAATCTCCGGTCCATCTCGCTTCTCTTCCTTGCTCTGGTTCACAGAGCCGGGAGGTAGCTCACAGAAGGTGATCGCACCTGTCTATGGATGACCTCATTCTACTCTCAGTAACTGTTGGGTGAGTAAGAAGAAATCAGCACCTGGTTTGTCACGTGTGTTACAGGTAATGAGCTAATTCTCCTGAATCGTTTTAATCCAGAAGAAACTGGGTGTCCAGCATGTAGGGGTTACTGAGCATATAAACATGAATGAGTCGGGTCTCAGCCTTGAGGAGTCCAGTATTGAGTGGGGAAGTCAGACCTTGAAAAAAATACCCGTGGTGCCCGACGAGAAGCCCCCACCCACTCCCCGAGGGATAAACAACCTGCCCTGAGGAGCACAGGGGAGGACACACCTCAGTCCCTTTCAGAGTGGCGGCGAGGAGGATGCATGGCCCACCAAGTTATGGTGAGAGCACGCCTGGGTTAGGCTTTGAGGGATGAGTAGAAGCTCTCCGGAAAGACAAGCATTCGAGCCCAAGGGGCTTAGCATGAGCGCTGTCCAGGGGCACAGATGCGTAAGCTGTTTGGGAAACTGAAAGTGTGTTGGCACTGCCGGAGGGAAGGGCGCTCAGGCAGAGAGTGACAAGCGATGAGTCTGGAAAGAAAGGCTGAGACCTCGATGCCTCCCTAGGGAGGTCGGGCTTAATTTTGAAGGCAGCGGGGAGCACCTGCGATGCCCATAAACACTCAGTTCAGCTCTTAGGCTCCTGGAAGAGGCGCTGACAGGGGGGCCCCCTCTGACCACTGGCCTGGTCCCATGGCGCTGGGGTTGTTCACATAGCAGGCTCCGCTGGGAGCGTGGAGGATCCATCTTACCGGGGTCTGAGTCTGTCCCTTCTGTGAGCCCACCAGAGTCACCGATGAGACACAGCGTGAGTGAACGACACGATCAAGAGACACTTGGTCTGGGCCAGACCCACGTGGTCAGGAGGATGGCTTATGAAGAAAGCAAACCCGGTGCCAAGGTAGGGAGTCGAGGCTCCCGCAGCCGGTTTACGCCGGCCAGCCACACATCAACGCCACCGCGTGTCACCCTGGAGCCGGCCACCGCCCTGACCACGTCATCGCCCCTCCACCACGGCACGGGACTGTGTGCAGGCAGAGCACCACCTTTCAGACCACAGCCCCGCAGAAACAGCGCCAACCAAGCGGAAAGGGGTCCACGGAAGTTGTCACGAGTCACCCCCCAGGCCCCCATAACGGGATTTGCAACCCTCACGGTGGCCTCTGATGGGGCCAAGCCTGGTGCTCCCTGGAGACACTCGGCGCCACGAGGACTGAGCAATTATTTATCACCTGCCGCTACAGGGCCCCAGCAGGAGCGACACCTAGAAAACTGAGCGTCGCATGGTTCAGGGAACACCCTGCCCGAATGTTACTCTGCTCGGGCTTTTGCTGCCCTTCTCAGCAGCCCCCCCTCCCCGGATGCCGGCTCTGGGGCATCGCATGCCCCGTGGGAGGCAGCTCCTGCCACCTCCTCCCCCCCACCCAGGCCTCTCAAGTGACATGCGACCCAGCCAAGGAGCAGACCAATCCAACTGGCAACGGCCCCCCGGCTCCCCGCGAGACGCACAAGTATCTCGGGGCCACGACCTCGTGCTGCGCTGTAACATAAGCACTTTCCACCCGGGGTGCACAAGCCAGGGCGGTCTGGCTGCGGCTCCACAGAGTCCCTGTCGCCGTGTTATTGCAGCCTCCCGTTCCTCCTCCGACTCCTCACTCAGCGTGTCCGCGGCGTCCGGCAGTCAACCCCCCGCACTCGACTGAGAGGCAAACAATTCCCGTCTCTTTTCAGCCACTTATCTTTCCCAGCCGTGGAAGACAGAGTACGGCGTCTCTCTGGCATCCGACCCTCTTCTTTCTTTTTTTTTCTTTCTTTCTCTTTCTTTCTTTCTTTCTTTCTTTCTTTCTTTCTTTCTTTCTTTCTTTCTTTCTTTTTCTTTCTTTCTTTCTTTTTCTTTCCTTCCTTCCTTCCTTCCTTCCTTCCTTCCTTCCTTTCTTTTTCTTTCTTTCTTTCTTTCTTTCTTTCTTTCTTTCTTTCTTTCTTTCTTTCTTTCTTTCTTTCTTTCTTTCTTTCTTTTTTTCTTTCTTTTTCTTTCCTTCCTTCCTTCCTTCCTTCCTTCCTTCCTTCCTTCCTTCCTTCCTTCCTTCCTTTTTGGACACAAGGGAGATGTCGAAGTTTCATGTTGGGTAAAAGCAGAGAGTCTAGCTTCTCCCTGGAACATGACAAATGTCTGTGGACCGGGTGGGACAGGCTGGTGATGCACGGCCGGCTGTCGCAGAGGAGAGGATGACCAAGGTAGGACATACGGCCCTGGCATGGGTCAAACGACAAACTCAGATGCGATAAAAGCAGGATCAGTGTTAGTAAAGAAAACAGCCAGGACGCTGATTACCGATAGCAGTTACGAAAGCATCTCATGCTTCTTCCCAGGGCTAAGGTGCCAAGGAAATACCCTGGGATGTCTGCGCAGCGTTTTACTTATCAAGCGTTTCTCACACATCTGATTGCATTTGCAAGCTATCCTGTAAGGCAGAGATGAGAATCTCTCTCATTTTCAGATGAGTAAATCGATACAGTAAATTTGCCAAAGGCCACAGCACTGATAAGCAGAAAAGAGAGGAATAAAATGTACAGTTTCTGATTTTTCACCCACATTTACTCTGTTGTGCCTTTACCCACCTAACTCAGCTGTACCCCCACTCAGTTACACACACACACCCCTAACTACAAGGGCTGAAGTGGGAAGAAAGCTGGAAAAGTGGCCGGAACTCTCTAGAACAACATTTACAATATCCTCTGTCCTCTGCACAAATGCAATTGCAATTATCCTTAGCACGTCGGAAGGAGAACTAAAATTAATCAGAAGAAACGTCACTTAAGTGACGATGTTCTGCCTTCGACTTTTGCAGAAAAACATAAAACTCCCAGAAAACAAGTAGACAAACAGGGATTAATTAACGTCACGCCTCAGATTACTCAGCTCAATTCCCTAACGACACCTCTGGTCCTCTATGCTATGACGAAGGCGCGCGGCCCACTCGCTGCCCCTCACCTACTAGAACAAAACAAAAATGTAGCGTGGGCAAAACAGTGACACGTGTGAAAACCTACAAGGAATTTGGCTTATGACGAATTAAAAGAACAAAACTCCTCATTCTCCAAGAGTCCCAGGTAACCAAGAGCTTTCTCTACAGGATTTTTCCAAGAGGCTTTTAAAACACTCCTCAGAACAAAATGCAAATATTGCTCATTACACAAAAGCACCTGCCAATTAGTTTCAGATGAGTTTTTAAGGACTAGACCCATTCTCCATCCCAAATTCCAAATCCCATTCTTCCATCAGAAATACTCTGATGACCAGAGGATTTTTTCCCACCTCCAGTCCTGGCCCTATTGGTTCTAACGAGATGTCATTAAGGACGCCACTTTTTAAAACAAGAATTATGCTGGGAAACCTGTGTGATCTGGGTCCGGGGAAGAGGGGGTTCAGGCAAACAGTGGGGACAATTTCCAGATATAAAAAGTTTGCAACAAGTGTGTGTCGGATGGAGGGCAGAGCCACAGAAGGTTCAGAAGTAAGGAAAGCCGTTTTGACCCAAAACAGGGAGAGAGAACCAGGACCCAGACAGAAGGACCTTGGTCCTCACACAAGAGAGAAGCCGGGAAGCAAAGCTGGCCCTGGGAGCAGAGGACGTGGGCCCTGCTCTGTCCTTGAGGAGCTCTGGGTCGAAGGGGACAGACGAGCGAGGCGATAAGCATGTGCCGTGAGCAAAGCACTACGACCCAGGAGGTGCTGTGAGCGCGCGTGCCCCGTGGAGCAGTTCGGGCTCAGTTTCACACTGAAGGTGACCCCGGGGCGGGGACTTGAAAGATTTTTCTAGATAGAGGAGGAATGGGGAACAGTTGGGCGAAGTTAAAGAGATTGTAGTGGGTTGAGTGGTGCCCCTGGCCCCAAAATATACCCACATCTTAAGGCCTGGAGCCCACGAATGTGGCCTAATTTGGAAAATAAGATCTCAGGAGGAGCTCATCCTGGACAATCTGGGTGGGTTCTACATCCAGTGACAAGCACCGAGTCACACAGAGGAGAGACACAGAGAGAGGAGGAGGAGGCCACGTGAAGACAGAGGCGGGACGGCAGTTCCTCAGCCAGCATCGAGGAAGGCCGGGGACCCCGCACGGTGGCAGGGCGCGCGAGGGTCCTCCGCCAGCGCCTCTGCAGGACTGCGGCCTTGCCGGCACGCTGTTTCAAACTCCTGGCACTCAGAACTGTGCGAGAAGACGTTTCTGTTGTTTTAGGCCCCCGAGTTTGTGCTGATTTGTTGCAGCCGCCACAGGGAACCCACAGGAAGGCATGAAAGGAACGCCGGTCCCCGGCTGCTGCCCCAAGGCCCGTTCCTCCCGTTTCCCTGCCCTGCTCTCCGTGGCGGGGCCCGAGCCCTCCAGGCTGTTTCCCAGACTCCTGTGGTTTCCAGCTGGACCAGGCGGACGGGCAGCCGTCTGTGGGAGACTGAGGACGGGAGGAAGGGGGCAGCCAGGGTACTTCTTTCCCCCTTCCTCAGCCCTGAGTGGCATCCCCAGCAGCATCTGCCTCTCCACCATGGCCCCCATTTACCCCAAACAGGAGCACTATGATTCCAGGTTCTCCTGGGTGAGCACGGGCCACTGTCCTAACAAAAAGTCACAGTCATTTCCTGAAATAATGAATCCAATATGAGCAGAGCACAAGACTTATGGGCGAGGGGAGGGAGAAGAGCCCGGAGCCATCATCGGCTGATGCCAGACTGGGACGGGCGTCACGTACACTGAAAGCCATCAGGGCACCAGGAGCAAGCAGGGCGTTGAGGGTCCTCTCACAAAGCAAAACCTCAAGGAAGCCACAGGCTCTCACCCACTGGTCCCCAGCTTAGTCACCATGAAATTCCAGACATTTCCTGGCAGGGGCCTCGATTAGCAGTCACAAGGCACCACGGACTGGGTGGCTTAAACACAGACACTTCTTTTCTCACGGTTCCGGAGGCTGAGATCTAGGTGTCAGCAGGGCTGCTTCTTCTGAGGCCTCTCTCCTTGGCGTGCAGATGGCGGCCGTCTCCCTGTGTCTTCCCGGGGCCTTTCCTCCATACCTGTCTGTGTCCTATTATCCTTCTTAGAAGGACCCTGGTCAGATTGGATCAGGCCCCACCTGAGAACCTCATCTTACCTTAATTAGCTCCTTAAAGGCCCTGTTTCCTAATACATTCTCATTCTGAGGTCCTGGGGGTCAGGACTTCAACATATGGATTTGGGGGGAACACAAATTAGTTCATAACGGGGACTTAACTATCCATGACAGACTGAGAGAGACTGGGACCCATGGCATGTCTCACAGGAACTGGATGTCACCAGAAGGGGTTCGGTAAGAAACAAAGGTGCCAAGGGGGCTCAGGGGGACCAGGTAGAAGTTATAAGGTTCTGGACAGGAGCCAGCAGCCCTGCCCAGAGGGAGAGGCCAAAGCAGGGGAAAAGGAAGGACACGAAAGATGCCATCTGGGAGCTGAGCAGATGGACAACTGGACCAGCCCCTGAGAGCATGTGAGAAACCCAGCGAGGACCCCCAGAAAGCCGGAGCTGAGGTTCTCGTAGCTGGTCCAGACAGAGCTGGCAAAAGAAAGTTTTGCATCATTGATGCAATCCTGTTTATACCCCGGGTTGATGAAATCTATAAGGTAAAATCTGTGCATTTCGGAAGGAATTAAGTTCCTCCTACGGCCTCGCCCTCCCCTCGACGACACAAACATAATAGATGGGGTCTGGTCTCATTTATGTAGCATCCTCGTGGAGATAAAAGCAAGAAATCAGGGTTCACAAACGGCCATTGCAAGCAAAGGGAGACTCAGATGGAGGCAAAGGGAAATGAACTGGAGGCTCGATCCAACGGGAACAGCTATGTTTGCGTGTTGGCCACATGTAGGACCACAAACCTATGTCCCAGGGAGCCATATCCACGCGCATTTGCAGATGAGATGCAATTTATTAATATGAGACTCCGTGGGGTGCAGAGCAATAAATTGTCATTCGTGAAATTTATAAACTGAGATAGCCCTAGTGAGGGTCCCGTGCACTGTAATTCTCTCGACCTGACAAATGGACTGCTCTGAGCAGTGACAGCCTCAGCAGGGCGAGGGACATAAATCAGCCGGCTGAACTGTGGTAAGAAAGCAGTTTTATTGGTCTGCGGATCTTGAGAAATGTTGATGAAGTCAGATCTGGAATCCCCCCCAGTTGTTTTACAAGCTGCTTGATCCCGGGGACCCCCGGGCCTCCCCACTTTACCACAATCTCCCAGGAAAAATAGGAAGTTAGTTATGCTGTGTTTGGGATAGGAAACGAAAATATATGTATTTTTTACGGTCCTGGGAAAAGCTAAGTCTGACCGTTCAAGGAGCCTTCTGTGTTCCCAAGGTCGAGATTAGAGGAAAACTTCGTGGGAGGTTTTCTGCGGCACTGATAACCTCTCCGTCTCCAGGGAGCAAAGGAAAGAAAACACCTTCGGTGTGGAAGCCGCGTTTCGAGAATGTATTTAGAATAAGTAGGACTCATCGGAAGTCAGCTTTTGAACTCCCAAAGTGTGGGTTAACTCGCCAGCAGAAGAAAGAAAGAAAGAAAAAACATGGGGGGCAAGATTCAAACCGTAGACACGAGAACAAACTGTTTTTAATTAAATTTGTGTCCTAGGAGAACCCACTTGCTATCAAATAGCGAACCTGCGAACCACACGCGGCTCCGTTCACGAAGCAGGCCCCCTAAAGGCATCTTAGGAAATGGTCTGGTTTCAGCAAATGCTCACATCCATTCCGAACCGTAGCCGTCCAATTCGAAATGGCATGTATTTAAGACGTGTCTTCCCTCTAGTTGATCCAAATTACCAGACGGGAACGATTTCATTCGGAAGTTTATTTGCAAGAAGCAGCGGGAGAGAAACAGCCAGTCAGGTCGGGGAGAGAAGGGTGGAAAAACTGTGGTTAGCCGCCCGTGCGCCAGGGAGGACCCCGGGGTCTCACAGCTTTCGAGAAGCTACTCTCGTTCCCTTGGAGAGAGAAGACCAAGCCTCAGCGAGGTTCGCGAACCCGCCGAAGTCACACAGCAGCACTTGGAAAAGGCGGGGATGAACGGACGCCTAAGTTCACGCCTTTTCCTTGCAAGGCTGAGAGCCCTAGAATCTTCCCATTGAAAGGTGTTCCCTCCGTGTCCCCCAGCTTCTCTGTTCCCCTACAGAGGCAGACCTAGCGGGCCCCAGGCCTAGATCGCTGTCAGGCAAGTGCTACAATGAGGGCCACCGAGATCCCTGCTGCGAAGGGGTCGCCCGCAGCAGGAGGCCTGCCTCAGGCCTTTGCCCTGGGAAAGACTGTCTCATCCGACCCCCCTGCTGACCCCTGGACTTCCCGTGGACCCCACGTGAGTGTGCTCTCTCACTCCACTGGGCCCCTTCCCACACACGGCTGCCGTCACACGACCCCCAGCTCCGAAATCTTTCTTGCCTCCTCTTAGCCTAGAGGGTGCTTGAATGAAGATACAAATTTCCTGTGAAGATGCAGGTTGTGATGCAGTAGATCTGGGTGGGCCCTAGGAGTCTGCATTTCTAGCAAGCTCTCCGGGGACTGCTCGTCCTGGGATCACACACTTCGAGTGGCAAAACCCAACAGGGTATATCCCAGATTCCTAAGCTGGTGCTGAAAACTCCAGGCTGGCTCCCCAGACTGCCTGACTATCCTCCTTGATCTGCTCC
The DNA here is from genome assembly GCA_030015415.1 of Cynopterus sphinx. NCBI lineage: Eukaryota > Metazoa > Chordata > Mammalia > Chiroptera > Pteropodidae > Cynopterus > Cynopterus sphinx. The sequence continues at coordinate 6,098,360 of CM057391.1, forward strand.
CCTCTTCCTCCTCCTTCCCACCTCTGCTGGGCTCCAGGCAGACACGACCCATCCATCCCTCAGGGACACCCAGCTCACCCACCGAGGGGTTAGGTGCCTGCCATTTCTCTTGCATCCTTCTCTTGGCCGCTGACACCTTTCTCCCTTGCAAGTTCTCGCCTTTCCCCCAAGACCATTGTCTTCCTACCAGGAATTGCCGCATTCCAGACTTGTGGCCCCCCAGGGAACAAGCCCAGCTTTCTCAGGAAGTGCCGAACCCAGGGACTGTGTGGGAGAGAAAGATCTGGAGCACCTCCCTCTGAATGGAGCCAGCGCAGAACGCCGCCCAGGCGGGCCCATCCCTCTCCAGCGTGAAGCCCTGCGTAGCTACGCTCCGTGCTTCAGGGAGCAGAATGCCTCGTGCGGGGAATATCTGAATCCGAGAGAATCCACTGCCAAGCAGAGCTGAATTCTCCCGCTTTACGTCGGTGAGAACAAACACTCACTCCTGACAAGTGGAAGAGGTCTGTCTATAGAAAATACCCCCTGCAGTCCGATATGTAATTGGGAAATGATAGGAACGGGAACCCCTAGCCATCTTTTGTCTCCATTTAAATATTCAAAGCCCCTATTCCGACAGAGCCCCCTCAGAAAGGCGATCCGAGGCGCTCCTTGCTCTTCCTTTTTTTGCTTTCAAAGTGGGAAATGCCAGCCAAGACTTTCTGGTCATAGCACCTCTTTGGACCTTGATGTCGCACCGTGGACATTATGGAGAGCCGGAATGACATTTTCACCGCATCTGCCCTCTGCGAGGTGGCAGCCTTGCAGAGGGGCGTAGGGAGGGCTCGCCTTGCAGAGACTGTGGCGGGTTCTCTCTCCCTCAGCTTTGCTGTCAGTTGTTTGGAGGGAAATGGGCGACCGGATCTTAGAATCCCTGGATGCGACGAGATAACATTGACTATAGGCAATTCTACTTACTGATAAAAATAATATATAGTTCTCAAATAGTCCCGGAGTGAGTCACTTCTAAATAGTCAGAAATGCGTTTCCTGCGATTCTTCCTCCAGACTTGTGCTAACAGTTTTATAAAATCACTCCCCTCCTTCAGCGAAGGGACGTACAAGCAGCAAAACGGTCTTATATTTGCCACAATCTAGTCTTTGGGGACCCACCAGATATAAATCAAAGCCCAGAGCGTATTCTCTCATGAGAAACGTCTTGTACTTTTAGTTTCTCTTCCTGAAAGCAGCAAAGAATAGCTCAAGAACAAGGGTAGACGAAACCTACCGACAAGTTTCCAGAATGCCAGACCGCTGGCAGGAGGCTAACGTCCCGAGTCACTGATGGATGGATGTAGCCGAAGCCCAATCGAAACACGGTGAGGAGTCTCAAAGAAAAAGCCAGGAGACCGGATCCCTCCTCCTGTCCTGCCACTTGGTTCTGTAACTCTGGGCAGACCTTTGACACGGTCAGAACCTCAGTTTCTTTTTCTAAAAATGGGATTATGGCTGCCCCACCTCCCTTGCAGAGTGGCTGTGACACTCAGACTGGCTGCCTAGAGCCAGGGCCTTCTAAGTTTACAAAGAGGTCAACGCCGCGTAGGTGGCAGGCAGTGCCTTCTGCTGGTCCTGGGGCTCCACACAGGAGCCCTCTTCTCCTGCGGCCCTCCCGGTCCCTCTGCCCACCCCTGGTTACTTTGTGAGGATAGAAATGGGAAGAAGGAAAAAGGTAATTTAGAGGGACCAGAACCTCATCCAGTTTCACATGTATTTCTATAAACCCCTCTGCATTTCCCTCATTAAGTCCCAAAACAAATTCTCTCATCTCTCATTCATCTCAGTGACAGGACTGGTTAATTCCAGTTAACCTAGATAAACTTTCCAGGTCATCAAAGATGACTGGTTGTCTTCGAAAGGTGGGGGAGACAGAAGAAGGGTGACCTTCAGAGAAGGGATCCTGAAAAGAATTCTAGGGCCCCTCCTATTTCCCTGCTTCACGTTGGTGAGACCAAAGGGGACAGTCCACCTTTCTGAAAGCCTTCGGGGCCTCAGAGAGGAGTTACACCCATAGCAAAGCTCTGCCAAGAGGCAGGAGAGCCACCAGCCTTCGAGGACAATGAGGACCTGGCAAACAAACACATCAGCAGTCCTCCCGCATGGACCAAAGACCAGAGGGCCCTACCTGAGCACCCTGGGTGGACGCTCACAGGACCCAGGAGGGATGGGTGTTCCCCAAAGGCCAGAGACTGAATTCCCCCCCCCCCCAGGCAGGATGGCTACAGTAGCATATCAAATTTAACTTAAAGTAATAAAAGAAATGTGACATTTCTCATGCCTGACCATGCGGCGTCGGACTCCCCTGCCTGTTGTTCTTTCTGGGACCTTCTGGCAGAAAGCTCTGCTTTCTTTGGATGCTCCAGCGTTCGGGGAAAACAGTTCTAAAGACCAGCGTAAGCTCTTTGCGAAGTTACCTTCCGCTCCCACCCCCAGGGAGCATTTACCCAGGGAAATACCAGGCCAGCAAGTATTTCCTTCACAACCTGAAACTCAAGCCATGAGCGGGCTTCCTACCCTTGACACACAAGCATGCCTCAGCAGATCCGTAGTGCAAAAGGAGGTGTTTCTCTTTGCCGCACCCCCAAAGTGACGCACGATGAACACATCGAGAGGCCAATAGGAACACTGTCTAGCAAATGCCGTCCATGGTTCCTAGATACGAACTGAATGCTCAACTGCTGATTTATAGTCCTTATTTTACCCCGAGGAAACTGAGGCGCAGAACTGTTAGAGTCGCTGAAGATTTCAAGCCATTATGTGGCAGAGCTCGGAGGGGAACCCAGCTCTGCTTCCTACTCTCCTGGGCCTCCTCGGCCCCATGACCTAGTGCTCCTAAGCAGTGCTCCCCTTTCTCAGCTGGGGAGTGTGTGTGTGTGTGTGTGTGTGTGTGTGTGTGTGTGTGTGTGTGTGGCAGAGGCTCCGCCGCTGAGTAGAGACCAGCGAGCCCAGATTTTTAAGTGTAACCATGGCCATATTTGCTTAACGCTGGAAGGAAAAAACTGTGAGTTCCAGTAGGCGTCTGCTGAGCTTCAGCTGAAATGTGCCCATTGCTGATTTAATGTGATAATCGGGGGTGGGGGCCCTGGTGACAGGCTATGATGTATTGGCTGTTGTTCTGCGCTTTGATGTTCCTTGGGATTTGTCAAAACTTCAGCACTCCGAAAAGTGCCATGGCGTCATCTGTCCCACGCTCTGACTGCAGGAGCAAATGGCAGGGGAGTGGCTGCCACTCGAGTTCAGGGTCAGCACCAGGTCAGAAAGCGGCAGACCTTTCCTGAGGACAGCCGGCGACAGCCACCCCTCAGGGTCACCACCTCACACCCAGGGGACGCCTGTCTCTGGGGGATAAACATCTTTGCTGTCTCTGGCCGAAGGGGGACTGCAGATCCCTGTGGTCTCAGCTCAGTCACCGGGCTTTGGGAGAAAGAAATCCTTTTCCACACCCTGAGTTATGCTGATGGAGCTGCAAGCAAAGCAGGCAGGCCGGATGCAGGGGGCACACCGGCTGGGCTCACTGCCTCCAGAACGCTCCCGCTCAGGGCTGGGCAGCCGGCAGGGCGGGGTGGGGAGCCAGCCTCTGCCGTGGTCACGGCCAAGGCCCCAACAGGCAGGAGGGGGTGCTCCCGTGGCCAGATGAGTCACCCCGGGTCTCGCCAGCTGGAGGGTGATGCCCGTTTCCCAAGGCTGGTCTGGGCAGCATACGAATTTTGGAACACTGCTGGCTCCCGGCACTGGGGATCGGCAGAGCCTTCTTGAAAGCCACTGATCTCTGAAGGGTCACCCTGTCCTAGAGGAGAGGGATGGCAAGGTTAGGTTGTCCTCAACTGTCCCGCTGGAGAGGGAGAGAGTCAACTTCCAAGAAAGTCCCGTCCTGCTATTGGGGGCCTTCATGTTGGCCTCTTAAGGAGCCTACAGGGTCTCAGCGGGTCCCTGTTACAGTGACTTTGGGATCATTGTTTTAATCCGCCCGGCAGAAGAGGATACCGCCTCTGTTGAGGAGCCAACCCTCAAAGGAATTTTTTAAAAGGCCATACAACTCTTCGTTTTATTTCTAGCTCTCCAAACCTTAGCTCCCAGATCTGTAACATGAGATTTGTAGTGCCCTAGCCTAGGGAGTTGTTTTGGGAGCTAAATGTGATCACGTACGTTAAAATATTGAAGCGCAGTGCCTGGCTCCTAGCAGGTGCTCCATACATGTTCACTCGTCCCTGCTTCCCTTCCCTAGGCCCATTGCCACATCCTCCAAATGTCCGAATTAAAACAAACGTCATCTTCTGATAACTAAATCTCAGGAAAGATGATGTTACATTGTCAACCACGACCAAGCCAGGGGCTCAGCACGACAGCAGGGTGCTGCCCAGTCTACTGCTGGAAGCCACATTCAAGTCCTCCACGCTGGGGCAGAAAACTGTGCGTAACGGCTATGGATGGGGACCAGCTGGGGTGGTTTGCCCATCCCTACAGCTTATACAGGCAAAGAGGCAAAGATCTAAAACACAAGGCTCGGACAGCCCAGACGTGCGTCTGCCAGGAAGAGGGCCTCCGCCAGAGAAGCCATCAATTTCTTTTCTGTTTCAGAACAAAGGAAGGGCTTCCTTGCCAACTGCAGGGACCCCGAAAGGGCCACTGCTTGCTGCAAAGCAATAATTTCTGACAGGGAAGTGGCCTAAGGGTCACTTGGGATTAACCACTGGGAGACAATTCCAGAAGGGGCCACAGACATCGAGACAGTTTGGCTCCCTGTGCTGAGAAAGTGACGTCAGCCATGCAGATAAATTCCACAGCATCTATCACCCCCTCTAACAATGTTTTACTAGCTTGTAAAATGTTCCCGAGCTCTTTCCATACTGACAACTTCTGGGGGCCGTCCAGGGCACCCTGGAAAAATTACAGCAAGAGGGTATCTTTCCAGTCCTTCCTCCCCCAGAGCCTAACTTCTTATATATTATGTCTAATTTCTTTCTACTCTATCACTCATTGTTAAATAGGAAAGCTTCTTCCAGGGCGAACGCTGAATGCTGTGTGGAATAGCCTGGAAAAATAACCAAACTCGAGGTACTGATTAGTAAATATGCCAGACCGGGATGATGACCGTAGCATTGAAATCATTACATTTTTCCCCTCTGAGTAGTTCCCGTGGTCTGCTAAGTCCCCTGTGTCCTTTAGGGGGCTCTTTGAGAGAACAGAGATTCCATGGGGCGGAAGGAGGAGGAAGCATGAGAAGCAAACATTTGCTTCCACCTCGGATCATTTCGTGGAGAAGGCAGTCTGCTTTCACAAAGAGCTTCTGAAAATATATAACTTCGTCAAGCTTGTTGCCGACAACAGAGCTATGAGTACAGTCTCGTTATTGCCATTTTCCAGACAAGGAAACAGAAGTTCGGAGGCAGTGCTTTGCCCAATGTCACTCCATTAATAAGCAGTAAAACCAGACCACCCAGGAACCCAGCTTTGCTGAGTCCAAGTCCACTGCTCTCTGCCCCATATTTCAAAGTTCTTGCACAGATGAGTTAGCCAGAGCCTGTGTCATTAGACACCAAAGGAAATATTTATCAAAAAGGGCATGACCATGAACTAGGGGAGCTGACTTTTAAAGGGACGCTCCCCTGTCAGCTCCCAAAACCACTTAAACAAAACATAAATGGCAGAGGGGATCCAGGATGGGGATCATCTAAGAAGACTGCTCTGGGCCAGGAGAAGTTCTAAAAGTCTTTCTTTGCCCTGAGAACTCCTTAGGGCTGGTATCTTTCCAATAAGGGAGCCCTGTGTTCACTCTAGTGTGGGCCCAGGGTGGCCCCTGAGACCTTAAACCATGGAGCCTTACGAGGAAGCCCTCGGATGTTTCAGGCCCCCTATAATTCTGAGATCTGGTCTGAGAGGATGCAAACCCAGGCCTCATGTTCTCCCAGGATGATGCAAGAGATCCAGCCTCTGGCTTTCTGTTGTGTCTGAACCCATAGGGCTCACCCCCAAGAGATGAAACGGGAACAAGGTAAGGTCCCCAGGTGTCAACTCCAGCCTCGGCGCAGACCATGGGAGGCCAGTCCCTAATGAAATGGCCTCCCCTGGCCAACACGGTCATAAGCACAGACCATCACACTGCAGGCGAAAGCGGCGGAAAACCAGTAGGCAAGAGAACCGTTTTGTCATCCAAGGACAATAAAGTTTATATATTCCCAGATGTGGGTCCTCCCACTTAATCAAGCAAAATAAGCCCATTCCAGCAAAAAGAGCTTTTCTCCAGCAAAATGGGAAGGCAGCCTCTTTGGGGCTAAATTTAGACTTTACCCACCGGGGAAAGGCTCCAATTCTTCGGGGCTGCCGACAGAACGAGTAAATGGTTCAGTGTCCCAGCTGGCCACAGGCGGACCCAGGGCCAAGCCAGCGTGAGTCTGAAATGTTCCTAGCCCAGGAGTGTGGGTTATGCTGCCCCTGGGACTGAGCTCTGCCTCTGGTTTGGTCACAGTTTAGAGGGAGCTTTGGGCACTCTGACACCGTGTCAGGTCTGTTCGCTCACTCTGCCAAGGGGCAACTGCTCCGTGCCCACTGCTCCAAAGCCTGGGCTCAGAGCTCCCAAGGATCCGAGGTGCTAGAAGGCCCAGCTTCTGCCCTCGGCATCCTTTAAAAGTAGCTTGGAGACCCAGGATGCAGAAGGCAATGCTTGGCAAGAGGACCAAATTTATATTTAAGGTGGTGTGCTTCCAAAGAACGAAGACTCAACCACCCGCAGTGACATAAGGCTTCCTGGGAGAGAGAGCTGGGAGTTCTCTCCTGGGCAGGGCCTCTTCCCCCACCTAAAGCTTGCTCTGTCCTCTCCCCACATTGCTATTTTTTTTTCAGTGTTCAACAGGCATTTATGGCAGAATATCGAGAGGTATACTTCGTCCTGAAGGATAGTTAGTGCTGTCCCTACCAAAGAAAGTCAAACCAGTTCAATTCGTGTCTCTCCTTAGCCAAGTAAGAGGGGTGATGGAAGAAGCTGCCATCAAGATCTGGGTTCCCATCCTTAACTCTCAGGAAGTGTGTGCCAGTACACCCCACAGCAGTCCCCAATTAACTACCGTCAGATCTAATCACGACTTAAACCAGACAGGGCTGGGTTCCCGGGCAAGATGGCGAACGGAGTAGGTAAACGCTGCGACCACATTAAAATTACAACTCAATTACAGAACAGTCAAACTGGAGAACCCTCTAAAGACTAGCCAAACGGAACTCCTATAACTAATGATACAGAGAAAAGGCCATACAGAGACTCGTAGGACGGGCCCATGCCCACGTTGGGTGGTTGAGCATCGGGAGGGATATCTCAGCTGCAGAAGTCTCCCAGAGGAGCCCCAGCCACAGACAGGGATCCTCAGCCTAGAGCATCAATCCCAGAAAGAGATGCCCCCACAACGTCTGGCTGTGAAAAACAGGGGGGACTTCATCCAACGGGTGAGATAGAAGGCTGCAGGAAACCCTCCTAAAGGGCCCGCACACAGACTCGCTCGCTCGCAGGCACTCACCTTGGGCTCCGGTGGAAGAACAGCAACTCGGGATGCTCCAGAGATGTGCGAGGAGAGACTGAGTTGTGTGGCTTCAGGGTGAGGGCTGGAGGGACGGCCGCCATCGTCTCTGTGTGGAGCCCTCCTCCCACGCAGCCTACCCAGCTTTTCTACAGTGAGCCCTCCCCCCACACTGATTGGCCTGGTGAAATCTGTTCGCTCCACCCCGTGACTCCCTGGCCCTGCCTCATCCAACTCACAGGCCACGTTTCACAGTGTGGTCTCTCCCACACACCTCTAGGTAGTGACCAACCTTGGATCACTTTGTACTCCGATGAGGTCACCCATGACGGGTCACAAGCAGCCGCTGACCTTGGCTTGCATGGGAGCCCCTTCCAAGAGGACCCAGAATTAACAGTCTCAGAGGCTGACTTCACATCACAGCAGAGCACCATCCAATTAGCCTCTTCTGAGCATGCTCTCAGAAAGCACCAGAACCTGCTGGGGCAAATCCCACTCCTCAGAGTCAGTCCCCTCTAGACATAGCAGCTCAAAAGTAATGGGTGTGGACAATCCTCAGAGCCAGTCAGCTTGAGGGTCAATCTCACCCACTGACATGCCAACAGCAATCAAAGCTCAACTACAACAGGAGGGCAGGCATAACCCACACAAGGGACACTCCCGGAGTACCCAGAGAAGGTCAATAGGGAGGCTCGGAAACGTAGCCTATCTACTTAATAGACAGAAACAAACACAGGAAGGCAACCAAAATGGAGAGACAAATAAACATGTCCTAAATGAAAGAACAAAACAAAGCTCCAGAAAAAGAACTGAACAAGATGGAGATAAGTGATCCACCAGATACAGAGTTCAAAGCTGGTTATAGGGATACTAAATGATCTCAGCGAGAACTTCAACTAAGAGATAAGAAACGTAAACATGGAGATAGAAAATGTAAAAAGAACCAGTCAGAAATGAAGAATGCAGTCACCAAAATGAAGAGTACATTAGAAGGAATTAAAAGTAGATTAGATGAATCAATTTAAAAGATCAGGTAGCAGAAAACACCCAAACGGAAGAGCAAAATGGAAAAAGAATCCAAAAAAGTTAGGATAGTTTAAGGCAGCGGTGCCCAAACTTTTTGGCGCCAGGGACCAGTGCTGCTATCGTAGGACACTTCAGTTGCTTCCATGTCCTGGCCACTGTGAATAATGCTGCTATTAGCATTGGTGTGCACATAAAGAGACCCACTTCAGATCAAAAGACATATACAGACTGAAAATAAAGGAATGGAAAAAGATATTCCAGGTGATGGGAAATGAAAAGAAACTGGAGTAGCAATACTCATGTCAGACAAAACAGACTTTAAAACAAAGGCTATAATAAGAGACAGAGAAGGACATCACATAAGGATAAAGGAACCAATCCAACAAGAGGCTATAACTCTAATAAACATATATGCACCCAAGATAGGAACAACTAAATGTATGGATCAAATATTGACCTACAGAAAGAGAGAGATCAACAGTGATATAGGCACAGTAGAAGACTTTAACACCCCATTGACACCAAAGAACAGATATCCAGACAGAAGATCAACAAGGAAACAGTGGCCTTAAATGACACCGTAGACCAGATGTATTTAATTGATACTTTTTTGAGCATTTTACCCCAAATCAGCATAATGTACATTCTTCTCAAGTGCACATGGAACAATTTCCAAGACAGACCACAAGCTAGACCACAAAACAAGTCTTCATAAATTTAAAAATATTGAAATCACATCAAGCATCTTCTTCAACAATAATGGTATGAAACTAGAAATCAATTACAAGAAAAAAACTGAGAAAACACAAACGCATGGAAGCTAAATAACATACTACTACTAAACAATGAATGAATGGGTTAACAATGAGACCAAAGAAGAAATCAAAAAATACTTTGAGACAAATGAACATGAAAATAAAACAAGCCCAAATCTATAGGACACAGCAAAAGCAGGTAAATTCACGGTACTACAAGCCTATCTTGACAAACTAGAAAAATCTCAAATAAACACTCTAACCTTACACTTACAGGAACTAGGAAAAAAAGCAAACAATGCCCAAAGTGAATAAAAGGGAATAATAAAAATCAGAGCGAAAATAAACAAAATAAAGTCTAAAGAAATCAACAATGTAAAGAGCTGGTTCTTTGAAAAGATAAATAAAATCAATAAACTTTTAATCATCAGACTCATCAAGAAAAAAAGAATGAGAACCGAAAGAAATAAAATCATAATTGAAAAAGAAGCGACAAAAGACTCCACAGAAATGCAAAGAACTATAAGAAAATACTCTGGACAATGATATGCTAACAAATTTGATAATCTGGAAGAAATAGAAAAATTTCTGTATCTATTGATACGATCCTCTAGTTTTTATCTTTCATTTTGTTTGTGTGGTGTGTCAATTAACTGATTTGCAAATATTGAGCCCAACTTGCATTTCAGGAATAAATCCTACATGGTCGTGGCGTATGATCTTTTTAATGTATTGCTGAATTCAGTTTGCTAATATTCTGTTGATGATTTTTGCATCTATGTTTATCAGGGATCTTGGACTGTAATTTAAATTTTTGTAATTTCTTTGTCTGGTTTGGGAATCAGGCTAATGGTGGCCTTGTAAAGTGAGCTTGGGAGCTTTTTCTCCTCTTGATTTTTTGAAAGCGTTTGAGAAGGATAAGTATTAATTCTTCTTTGAATGTTTGATAAAATTCACCTGTGAAGCCATCCAGCCCAGGATGTTTTTGTTTGTTGAGAGGTTTTTTATTACTCATTCAATTTTGTTTATAGTATTCAGTCTGTTTCAATTTTCTACTTCTTTTTGATTCAGTCTTTGGAGAATGTATGTTTTTAGAAATTTTATCTAAAATCTTACCATTTGTGACAGCATGGATGGACCTAGACGATATAATACTAAGTAAAATAAGTCAGACAGAAAAAAAAAAGGCCATATTATCTTTCTTATATGTGAGATCTGAAGAAAATAAATGAAAACAAAACAAAAACAGACTCATAGATACAGAGAACAAAATGATGGCTGCCAGATGCAAGGGGTTTGGGGGCCTGGGAGAAAGATTTGAAGAGATTAAGAAATAAAAATTGGTAGTTACAAAATAGTATGGGGATGGAGAGTATAGCATAGGAGATATAGTCAATGATGTTGTAATAACTGTGTATGGTGCCAGGTGGGTGCTAGACTAATCACGGGGATCACTTTGTAAATTATATAAATGTCTAACCGCTCTGCTGTATACCTAAAACTAATATAAAATAATACTGAATGTCGTCTTCAACTGACAAAAAAAAAAAAAGGAAAAAGAAAACGGGCTGAGGAGACTTGAAGGGGAATAATAATACAACTGACTGCATCTTCCTCATCCATCATTCCTGTAGACATGGACCAAGGTTTGCTTAGAGGGTGAAACAAGATGGAAAATTCAACCTCTGAAACATGTCTCACGCACAAAGACACAGCTCAACACTACTCGTTAGGAGCTTCCCACAGATGGAGCTGCTTACCCTCTCACTGTGCCCTCATAGCCCTGCACCCCAAGTTCAGTTACAGTACTCACCCCTCTGCGGGGTCATTAATCATTTATATTAGTCTCCCCTACAGACTGGGAACGACTCAAACGAAAGATCCTGATCCTATTTCACTCCGACTCTCCAATTCTCAGTGTACAGTAGTCCTTCCATTGACAGTAGATGAATGAATGAGTGAATGAATGAATGGATGGATGGATGGATGGATGGATACTCAGATGCATAGACCATCCTGTTTAAATATCTGGGTTCCTTCCTTAATAAGAGGGGCTGCTCATGCAAAGGTTAAGAGTTCTCTAGAAGGAAAGAGGTGTCCCGGTCACCTTCCACACAGTAATGGGACAGGCACGGTCCTCTCCAGAGCGAGCAAACATCACTAACTTGGTTATCCTCAACCGGTTCTTGTTAACTGGAAATAACTGGGCTACCTTGTTTCTCTCCCTTGCTCCCTTCCCCTCTCCATCTCCCTCTTCCCCTCACTCCTTTTCCCTCCCTTCCTCCCTCCCTCACCATCCTCCCATCGTCTGCCTGATTTTAAGGGGTTTGCACCGGCTTACCTAACATGGTTCCCCTGGCTGCACGTTAAAGCAGGATATCAGAGACCCGGCTGCACTCGCGGTCTGCAGTGAAGCCCCTCGGCGACTTCCCGGGGGGTCTGCCCCTGCACCAACTGGCACCACAGGTGGAGTTCCCACACCCTACAAGACAGACTCAGGAGATCCGTTTCCTGGTGGAGAAGTCCCATTTAAGGAGTGGGAGCATCTCAGATAACCTAATCAAGCAAAGCAATCACCCTATCTCGTAACACCAGTGCCAAGGAAATAAATATTTTAAAAAGAAGCAAGTCTATGGCATCATTTCTGAACAATGATTTGCTCTGCCTTTTACCGAGCCATGAAGGAGGGAAGAGAATACAAATTCCTTTTATTAATTTTATTTATTTATTTACTTACTTACTTACTTACTTATTTATTTATTTATTTATTTATTTATTTATTTATTTATTTATTTATTTATTATTTTTTAAGATGACTTTCATGGTACCCAGGCATTTCCAAAAGAAGCCTGGGCTGCATGTCAATGTGCCAAACATGAATGTCTGGAGATGGCTGAATGAAAGGAATTGCTAGGATGGACACATATGTTTCCTTTAACAATAAACAAATATTCATGATTGTAAACTGCCATGATTGTACTTCAACTTGATGTTTAAAGATACTGGACTTAGCTGATAGGAGCTGTTGCCCTCTACTGGGTGGAATGTCACAAGAACGCCATGATTTCAAACGTGCAGTGGCCTAAATGCTTTCATCTTGTCCAGGATTCCGACGGTCAGGATGGAGGTGATGGTGAGAATGGTGATGAAGGGGAAGGACAAAAGGAAAGAGGAGGAGGAGATAAAAACCTTGACGAGGGGGAGAATTTCCTAGATTGATGTAGCACTTTAGTGCCTTACAAAGTGCATTCACACAGATTATTTTACTTGAGCTTCACAGTTACTAAGTGAAGATGATATATAGTGTTGCAAACGAGAGGACTTTGGCAAGGAAAGGTAAATCTTTTGCCTACCGATTCAGAGGCAGTAAGTGGCAGAGCTCAGATTCTGACTCAGGCTTTCTAAATCCAAGCCCTGGAATGGCTTTCCTTCATCCTTCTGCTTTGATGGGCTTTACTTAAACTTACCTAAATCCAGTCTTGGAATGTTTTTTTAAAAGTCTCTTTTATGTATAGAAGACATCGTTCATTCACACATTCATTCAAAGACATTTATTACATATCCACTCTATGCATGGCCCCCCAAGCTATAAACTGGAGGACAGCAGAGAACAAGCCAAGTATAGCTCTCATGGAAGGGGTTGTAGACAAATAAGGGAATAATTCGGTTAGGATCATGATGTCAAAGTGATGAGTGGTTGGGAGGCAATGAAATGAGCTGAAAATGTACATGGCCCCAAAGCAAGAATGTGCATAACAGATGACAAGTTTTGACAGACTTTTCAGAAAGGTGATCTCTAATGGCTGAGGACCAGCCTTGGTCTTCTTAAGCACAAGTCTAAAAATTATTGATAGATATGAGAAGGGCAGCCTGAGAATGGTCATTTGCCCAAACATCCCCTTTAAGAAGACCCTAGAGTAAGCAGGTAGGAAAGAATTCCACCCGAAATGTGTATATTTTTCTATTAAAAAAAGATTAAAAGAGTTCATCTCTAAAATAGCTGTATGACTGTTACTCATTTAACTTATTCAACCAGTTAAATGACTTGAGCAGCTTTATTTATAATATTCAAAAACGGGGGACAACCTATGTCCTTCGACAGGTGAATGGTCATACAAACCTTGGTGTATCCACATCACGGAATAGTATTCAGCAATGAAAAGGAACAAATTGTTAAATGTGCAATGACTTACATAGATCTCTGGGGCATTACGCCGAGTGAAAAAAGCCAGGCTCAAAAGGTTATGCACATCATGTGAGTCCATGGATATAATATTTTTGAAATTGCAAAACTGTAGAGATGGAGCACAGGTAAGTGATTGCCTGTGGAGAGAAAAGAGAAGGGGGTGTGGCTCCCAAGGGAAATACGCATAACTCCTTTGTGATGACGGAACAGTTCGGGAACTTGATGTGGTGGTGGCCGTAAAAATCTAAACACGTGATAAAATATCATAGAATTATATATACTCAAAGACACACAAACACATGAGTCATGTGCAAACTGGTGAACTATGACATAATCTGTAGTCTAGTTAATCATTTTTAGTCGACCAATTTCCTCACTTCATAATGTCCTGCTATGAACGAGGACATCATTGGGAAAAGTAGGGGGATGGGTACACGAGACCTCTTTGTACTACTGTTACAATTTACTGTGAGTCTATAATTATTTCAAAGTAAAAAAGAAAAAAAAAGAAGAAAGAAGAAGGAGGAGGAGGAGGAGGAGGAGGAGGAGGAGGGGGAGGAGGAAGAAGAGGAAGAAGAGGAAGAAGAAAAAGAAGAGGAAGAAGAGGAAGAGGAGGAAGAAGAAGAGGAGGAAGAAGAAGAGGAGGAAGAGGAGAAAGAGGAGGAGGAGGAGGAGGAAGAAGAGGAAGAGGAAGAAGAAGAAGAGGAAGAGGAAGAGGAAGAAAGAAGAAGAAGAAGAAGAAGAAGAAGAAGAAGAAGAAGAAGAAGAAGAAGACGACGACGACGACGACAACGGAGGAGGAGGAGGAGGAGGAGGAGGAGGAGGAGGAGGAGGAGGAGGAGGAGGAAGAGGAGGAGGAAGAGGAGGAAGAAGAGGAGGAAGAGGAGGAAGAAGAAGAGGAGGAGGAGGAGGAGGAGGAGAAAGGAGGAGGAGGAGGAAGAGGAAGAAGAGGAAGAAGACGAAGATGACGAAGACGACGAAGACGACGAAAAAGAAGACGAAGAAGACGAAGACAAAGAAGACGAAGAAGACGAAGATGACGAAGATGACGAAGACGAAGAAGACGAAGACGACGACGACGACGGAGGAGGAGGAGGAGGAGGAAGAGGAGGAAGAAGAAGAGGAGGAAGAGGAGGAAGAAGAGGAGGAGGAAGAGGAGGAGGAAGAGGAAAAGGAAGAGGAGGAAGAGGAAGAAGAAGAGGAGGAAGAAGAAGAAGAAGAGGAAGAGGAAGAGGAAGAGGAAGAAGAAGAAGAAGAAGAAGAAGAAGAAGAAGAAGAAGAAGAAGAAGAAGAAGAAGAAGAAGAAGAAGAAGAAGAAGAAGAAGAAGAAGAAGAAGACGACGACGACGACGACTCTGGGGCTGGCGTTGGTGGGATCTGTGGGGGCTGTGGGGGCTCATGAGGCAGCATGAGCTGGGACCACAGCAGAGAGAGTCTAGCGAGGGCCTGGCGTGGGGCACTTGAAGGGGCACTCACGTAGGGGCTGGCCCTGCTGCGGGGTTTGCTGGCAGGACATCTTGGTGAGAATTCAGTCAACTCAGAAAGATACACGTTTTTCTTTTAAATGGAGGGATTGCATTAGATGGCTCTCAGGACTATTCAGCCCTACAATTCTGCATTTCCATGAGTCACCTCAGCTAGTCTGGTCACTGTGATTCAGCATTCACTGTGCTCTTCGCTTTCAGCTTTCTGGCAGCCAAAATGAAATCACCTGGGTTTTGGGCCAAGTATCTGACATTCATCATAGACAGCTTTTATTATTGACTATTGTTTTATTTGAATATCTTGTTCCACAACTAAATTATAAGCAACCCCCGAGACCATAACTATTATTTGTAACCCTTCGTGTCTTTCATATGGCAGGTTTAATTGTAGAATTTAATTGACCATAACTCAATAACTAAAAAAATAAAAAGATTCACTTGAAAACGTTGATAGATGTGACCACTTGGCTATCCAAAAAGTTAAAAGTTTTATGGAATAAAAATCACCACAAAGCCAAAAGACTAATGGTGAATCGGGAAACGTATTTGCAAAATATATAAAAGATAAATAGAATAGGCCAGACAAGAATAAACAATTCACGAAACAAACATAATAAATAGCCAATAAGATATTCAGTCTCACGGCTCATCAAGGAAATGGAAATTAAAACTGTATGATGATGGCTTTTGTCTTGTTTTGTTTTTATCAGGTCAGCAAAAAATTTAAGTCAACCAGAATATGCAATGTTAGTGATTATCTAAGAAATGGACATTCTCATACCATGAAACCATTAATGATGGTGGTGGAGATGGAGTAAAATCTGACAGTTGATAACAAACATTTTTAAAATGTGCCAAATGGTTTATCTATTAGAAAATTGTCATGAAATAATAATAATTTGGGAATAAGGAGACACAACAAAATCAGGCATTGCAGAATTGCTTGTCAGTTTTAAAGCAAATTGTCCATTAGTATAGGAATGTATAGATAGTGTTTTTATTCAGTAAGCTATTATACTAATTAAAATTAATGGACTGGAGCTACTTGAATAAATGTCTAAAATACACTATTGATTTGAAAGACCAGGTCGGAGAAGGAAATGGACAGTATAACGCCGCTGAAATTTTAAAAACGTAGGAAACGATATGACTTTGTTCACTATATATTGTCCATAAAAAAGGACCAGAAAAGGTACTCATCAGCTTCAAACCTGTGTTTGAGGGAGGGAGGAGAGATTGGAAAGGAAGACAAGTGGGCCTTCAACCGTTTCTATGACATTTTTCTTAAGGTTGGATTAAAAGAGAAACCACATGAAAGGCATTTAGCACTGTATCTGGATTAATAAACATAAATATCGAGTAATTATTAACGTATACTGTACCTAAGTTCAAGGATAGTCTAAAAGGGAGCTTGAACTTCATGAGGGAAAATAGAGTAAAAGCAGGTCTCAGTCTAAACGTGAGTAAAAACGGAGTGTGCATTAAGACAGCTGCTCTGTGACAGGACATGACTGACTCACTGAGTCCGCACGGCAACCTTTGATATGATTGCATTGGGCCCATTTCACTGACTGGAAAACTGAGGCTGAACCAGGTGATATTTCTGCCAATTGAAGACCCAAGATATGAATTCCTGCTGGTTGGACACCAGTCCCTTCTTCTTTACATAGGAGACAATGGATCCAGAAGGGAGGAAGTGAAGGAAGTTTCTACCCAATTTTTGGAGGAGTTTGCAGAGAAAAGCAAGGAGACTGCACTCTACCCAAATCTGGGAATGCGTTTGCCCTCAGATGCCCTGTTTGCTTATTCTCAGAAGCTGCTCCCAGCCTGGGGCCTGGGTCATTGACTTATTAAACAACCTTCCCTGCTGACAAGCCTAAAGGCTGTTGAGAGGAAACATGGAGAGAGAAGGAAGTTGACTGGTCGATCCCAGCACCCACAGCATGGTCAGTGAGATTTCCAGCAAAGCCCTGAGTCCCCGAGGGTCAGAGGGCTCCCGGGTTTCTCCCTTTGCTGAAACCAAAAAATGAGAGCACAAATGATGAGCAGATTACGGCCACCTGGCACGACAAACGAAGCCAGGGGCCTGGGACTTTTGGGACAAAGGGGAGACACATGATTTGCAAAAAGTTTTTATCTTTCCTTTCTGTGAAAATTGCCAAGACCTGAAATGTAAGTGTTGGGAAACAGGAGACAGTGCTGTTGTTACTGCAGATAATACAGCTGTTTGGCTAAAACTTGCAAGGGAAACAAGTAAAGAACCATGAGAATGGAGTGTTTGGCAAGGGGGCGATTATAAAATGAAGAGCTACATACCATAGAAGCTGAGAGGCAAAGTCATCCAATACCAAAAAGGAATCTTCTTAGGGAAGAGACGGACATGACGTCGAGAGGAGCCTTTGGAAAACTCACCCTCTGGCACGATCAGATGGCCCGGGAGCGAGTCCAAAAAAGCCCTCCACAGCCTTGCACCTTAGACCAGCAGGAATTGTGGGGGGTTGGGCAGTGATGCTGGAAGGAGTGAGAAGAAGGATGAAGGCGTAAGAAGGAGCCCAGTAATTCAGCAAAGGCTTAAAATCTGCAGAGAAATTAACACTGCTTAAAAAAAAAAAAGTTCTTAATATTTAGAGCTAGAGCAATCTACAAGTTTCCAAGACCGTGAATAGCTGAATAATGCTTCCCTCCAAAATAATTTATTTTTTACAAATTCTAATCCCTACAACCTGTGGATGGTACCTTATACAGCAAAACATAAGAAGAAGAAGAAAACAAGATTTTGTAGATTATCTTGGATAATCGAAATGATCCCTAAACATAATTGCATGGATCCCGTACGCGAGAGGGCAGAGGGAGACTTAACCACAGAAGACAATGTGACTACGAAGGTGCAGGTCACAGGATGCAGCCACAGGCCAAGGAACACCAGAGCCACGAGCCGCAGAAGAGGGAAGGACAAACCTGGAGCCTCCACAGGGAGCGCGGCCCTGCTGACGCCTTGGTTTCGGTCTGGCAACTCTGGCTTTGGACTTCTGCTCTCCGGGGCTGTGGAAGAATCACTTCCAGTTGTTTTAAGCCACCGAATGTGTGGTCATTTGTTACGGCAGCTGCAGGAAGTTAGCAAAACAACTGAGCTTTCATTCTGAGAGCTCTGCTTTGTGGTTCTGGTGAATTATCCCCACCACACGGTTAAGTGGTCATTTTGGCTTTGCTCGTAAATGCAAAACACTGCAAACGGCCTAGAATGTCCGTCAACAGCAGTCGAGTTGAACAAAGTCTATTTTCTCAAGTGGAGTACTATGCAACTGTTAAAACCCAAATGGCAGCGGTGTATTTACATTCGCGAAACACTTACCTTTAAG
Organism: Cynopterus sphinx; assembly: GCA_030015415.1. Taxonomy (NCBI): domain Eukaryota; kingdom Metazoa; phylum Chordata; class Mammalia; order Chiroptera; family Pteropodidae; genus Cynopterus; species Cynopterus sphinx. The sequence continues at coordinate 6,116,710 of CM057391.1, forward strand.
GAAAACAAAGCACCCCCAGTTATATGCGAATTAGTTCGATTTAAACTCTGACCCATTTGGAATTTGTCTTTCTATACGGTATCTATTTTGTAGCTATAAATTTACCTCCTTTCACTTGGCTACAATTTTATGATTCGTTCCAACATCATTTATTGAGTAGAGTAGCCTTCCTTCACTGATTTCCCATATATCGAGGCTTATTTTGGGATTTTTCAGTCTGTTTTAGTGATCTCTCTGCTTACTCGTGCATCAGTACCACCCTGTGGCTAATTTAATATCGGAGAGGGCAATTTCCTCTACTGCTCTATTCCTTCCAGAATTTTCCTCTTGATTTAGAATCATCTCAACTATTTTTTAAAGCCCTCTGGGTTTTGTTGTTGTTGCGATCATGTTAAACTTAAAAGGAGTGAAATTTGACATCTTTATGGTATTTTCTTGTAAGATTTGGAGTGTCTCCCATTTGTTCAAGTGTGTGCGTGTGTGTGTGTGTGTTCACATTTTGTGAACGCTCTTCAGAAATGATTTTAAAGTTTTCTTTACATAGGTTTTGTTATCCTTAGAATTTCTGTTTATTTCTAAGTATTTTTCTCTCTTGTTACTATTAAACATGGGATGTGTTTTTATTATACTTTGTAACTGATTATTGTTTTATGTGAAAGCTATTTATTTCTCTGTATTAACTTTTATATCCTGATATTACTGGATTTGCTCATTTTCCACTGTTTTTCAGGTGATGCTCTTGGGTTCTACAGATTTATGCTAATATCTTCTGCAAATAATGCCAATTATATTTCCTCCTCTTAATTTTTGTAGCTATAATTTTTTCTTGTCTGATTCTATCAGTCTGTACTCTAGCACGACAGTAAATAATAGTGGCTTCTATATAATATTCCCGACTTTGGTGAAAATGCGCCTAGCAATGAGTATGGTACTGGTTGTTGGGCTTGAGCTACACATAAATAAAGTATCAGACTGTTATTAATTCATTGAGCATTTTATCAAAAAATGTATATGGAATTATGTCAAATGATTTTTTCAGCATCTGTAAAACAATTTTTATAAACAATTTTTCTTAGATTAATATAACGAATGAATTTCTAGATTTCTCAGTGTTGAACTCCACTTGCATTCCTAGAATACCTACTTGGATAGGATACATTATTATTTTAATATGCTGTTGAACCATATTTCTTAATATTTAGTTTAAGATTTTAGAATAAGTATTTATATGACAGATTACTCTTTAACTTTTTCACAACCCATTTAGGGTCTTGGTAACAACATAATGCATTTCGTTAAACGAAATTGGGAGTTTTCTTCTTTTCCTATGCCCTACGCTTTTTCTTTGCTATGAGTTGTGTTTTTATTTAATGATGTGGTAAAATTTCCCTGTCTGAACCTGGTACTTTGGGAGGACGGGGATTAGTCTTTGACAACTTTTTCTGTGTGTTTGGTGAAAATTGATTGTTTTGCATTTTCTTTCTCTTCTGGGGTCAGTTTTAGAAAACTATATTTTTCTGGAAAACTGTTTATTTTCTCTAAGTGTCAAAATATATACAGTTTAAATTTATACAGTTGAACAAAACAGCCTTTTACGGTTCTACTTTTTTCTTCTATTCTGTTATCTTAATTTATCATTTCATATTTTTGTAAAAAAATTAAAAAGAATTCTTTTATTTAACTTTTAGAGTAAAATATGAAAGCTTTCCCAACTATGACTTAATATCCAGAAACCATCAAAAAGAATTGATAAATTCTGCTACCAAAAAAAAGTAAAATAAAATAAAAAAAAACCTTTCATAGCAAAAAATAACTATAAGCAAAGTAAAAATTTTGACAACAAATTGGGAAAATATTTGCAACTTACGTACTAAGTCAAGGATTAATATTCTTATATATGAGTGAGATAGTTTTTAAAGCTTTTGTAAATACATACAAAAGAGACCAGCAAGTCAATAGAAAAGTTACCAAAGGATGTAATCATGCAGTTCAGGAAAAACATTACATATGGCCCTTGTTCCCTCACTCATAAGAGAAAGGCGCATTAAAACACAAGTGAAACACCGTCGTTCACACATGTACTGGCAAAATGGAAAAGTTCGCTTACATGCTCTTTGCGGGGTGGGCTGGGGGTGGGGAGCAGGTAGCCTCATATATTCCAGGTGGAAAGTCAAATTTCATATAATATCTGAGGAGGGAAACTTGAGACTCTCCACCTAACAGGAAATGCTGTGACCCAGACGGTCCACCTGCAGAAACATAAGCTACATTTCCAGACTGACAGCCAAATGCAACTTCTGACACCATCTCTGCTTCCAGCAAGTTCTACAAACTCTCGCCGGACGGGGACAGTTTTCACACAAAGGACGACAGGAGCTGATGAAATCCCACTCGCTGACATTGGCCAGAATATTTCTCACAGCTGGTTCTCTTTCCTCGGGATCTCTCGCCTCTCAGCAGACCGAGCTATCTGATCTCACAGCACAGCACCTCGTGGTCTTCGAACGGCAAAAAGCCATCATTGCGACGGGGTACTCCCGCCACAGATCGCTCCAAGATGTGATGTGAATTAAAGTCACCTTTCCCCCTTTTGGAGCCAGACCCCTCTATTAATCTCGGAACCCAGGGGCGATAACCCCAATTTTCCTACATTTTGTTTGACAACCCGCCCTTCACTTCAGATTTATGCCATGTTTCTGGAAAAAGCTTTTAGTCAAAAACGCCCTTCGTCCTCCTACTTACTAAGCTGTGCACACTGTCTTGTCCGCCTTGTCATGATCCTGTATTCTGAAGGGCAATACGAAGCAACAGGAACTTTTTTTACCAAAGATGGTCATGATCCTAACATAAAATTTTCCATTCCTATCTCATTCCTCATTTTCCCTCGAATCGGAGCAGCCCTTCCTCTCCTCTTGCTCTGCTGTAGGAATCGGAGATAAGCAGACATTGGGTCCTGGGCTGACGGGACAGGCAGCATCCAAAGGGTTAAGCCCTTCCCTCGCCCCCAACAGAATGAAGGATTTTGCTGACCTAGTGTGAGATGAGTTGCAACAAAATCACTTTAGCTGCAGTCAACAGGAAAGTAGGAAGGAAAATAGGATTTAACACACAAAGCATTTAAAAAAGGGGGGAGTCCACAGCAGGAAATAATTATTTGGGCAATTGTTCGCTTTGTGAAAGGTCTGGCCTGTATGAATATCTATCAGGATGCAATACTGTGTCCAGGGTGCCTCCCAGCACCCTGTCTGGTCTAATTAGTTGCAAAAGTGGCCCTGAGGGCTGAAGAAATCTGCGATTGTGCTGCATTTCAAGGGAACAAACACGTGTGTCACTCACTGGTAGTGGAGTCTGGCACCAGCTTATCCTGGCGAAGGCTTGAGTGGCCAGCCAGAATGGAATCGATACGAAAGGAAGCTCCGAACGCCAACAGAATGGGATGCAGAACGCATTCACTGACTATCCATCTGCCTCGGATTAAGCACGTTAAACAGTTCAGTTCAAGTTAACGTTTCTGATATATAGAAATACACGAATAAACAAAGCCACACATTCTGATCCAGTATTTGCCTTGGGAAACCTCTACTGCCACACACAGAACTCGCGCCGAGCTCTTTCATCTCATCACCTACTTTCCCCCCTTAGAACTAACACAGACACCCGCGACGTAATCTGAAAGGGAACTCGGATTGTCCGATTAGAGAAGAGCAAACCCCCTCTGGAAACAAAGTGGAAAGAATATCTTCAGAATAAAAATCCTCCAATCCATAAAAGGAATTTTACAGCTTAGCCTCAGGGAAGTCAGCCAAAGGTTCGACCAACAACGGGAACAGAGAGGAGCCCAGGCCTCGCGGATCGCCTCAGTCCCTGCCCCAACACTGGGTGCTGGAACCAGATCGGGGACCTGTTGATGTCACAAAATGTCAATTTGCGTGTAAAACCTGTGAACTGCATTTCGAAAGCACGTAAATTAAAAATCCATGAAGGTGACATGATGTCACCGATAAGTGGCACACAAAGGATGTTACCACGTACTGAATACTAAGCCAAGTCCCTCCATGTAATCATTACGACCCCCCTGTGAGGTGGGGACTTTATTACCACCCCGATTTATCGGATGCGGACACCGAAGCACAGAGTGGTTAAGGAACCCGACCAAGGCCACATGGCCAGTACGTACTCAAAGCCTAGATCGGGATCCACGTCGTCTGACTCCAGATCATGTGCTACCCTGCGTCCCCATGAGCCCGGAAAAGCCAGAGGGGGCCAAACGGAAACTCAGAGCGAGCCCTAGGAGCAGACAGAGTGAGATTCGCCGACTCATCTGCAGGGTTTCACTTCCCTTCACCCCCCACACCTCAACCCACCATGGGGCTGTCACCCTTGTTCTAAAGTTGAAGATCCTCCATCCCGCTTGGTTTTCGCTGAGACTAGGCACCTGCTGCTTCTCACCTGTGCGGAGGAGGGTGGCTTGGGAGAGCTCTGAACATTCGTCAGGGGAAGGAAGCCGGCCGCCTCCCAGGAACACACGCCTGGGCTGAAGGATGGCTTTGCGGGCTGTCCGTGTCAAGCCAGGTCACGTTTAGCTTCGGTGCTTTGGCGTCCCTGGAGGTCACCATGATCCGTGATTCCAGGTCGCCTGGTAAGGAAGTAGAGAGTGGAACCCCAGGGCGAGCCCTCGTGATGATGAACTCAAGCAGTTCTTACTGAGATAAGCATGTTCCCAGCTCATCTCACGTCAGCCTCAGGTAAAACCTGCGATTACAGGTGATGAAACCGAAGCCCAGAATGTTTCAGGGGCTTGCCCAGAGTCATACAGGCAGGAGGAGATGGCAAAGCGAGGACTGGAACCGGGCTCCGACTTCAGAGTCCTCGCTATGCTCACTTGGTGATGCTTGGCAGCCCGGCCACCGGCCTCAAAGGCCACTTTGTGTGAATTCATCAAAGGTGCCCTCACTCCAGGTACTTTACTGCCAGCTGCCAGAAAATTGTCATAATCATCATAAAAACCTATAAGATGAATGGCACCCCCATATGGCGTTAGCCCTGACGCTGGGAGACAGGGACTCACAACCCGGGGCACATTACCCATCCTGGACCCCTTCTGCCCCGACAGAGTGGCCCCCCTTTCCCGTCACCCTCCAACATGAGCAAATGCACGTCCCAGGGCAGGCCGTGCGGGGTGTGAGCTCACACGGCTCGCTTTCAGGCTGAGTGGAGAGTTTCCAGCACTCGAGGTAACGGGAAATGTCGAGCAAAGTAGGTGAAAAGCCTTGTCCAATATTTCCATTTACCTCCTCTGTCTGTCTGAATAAGTGTCGTTAACTCAAACCATCTCAGGACGGGGCTTGATGATGTGTGGGAGCGGAAGCCCCCGGCCCGCATCCTTGCTGACGCTCCCCCTGGCTTGGAGCGATCGATCGACCCCAGCAAATGTGCTGTGGAGACTGCAGCTGGGCCGACCACTAATGTGCGTGTGTCTGTGTGTGGCGAGGGGGCCGGGGACGGGGAGGCGGAGCAGAGGATGCTCTTCCCAGACCCCTCTCCCCGGCCTGATGTCTCTCCCCTCCCAGCTCTATCCCCCCTCCTTCCTCAAGCCCCCCACCTCAGGGCCCCGCAGAAAACTTCAGAGGAAGAAAAGACCAAGGAGTGTGATTTTCTCTCTAGGAAATTCCCTGCAAATCAACTGCCTCCCCTACTCCTTGCTGCTAATGCTCTCTGTGCAGACAGCAGCGTTCTTACCGTGCTAGTAGCCAGCCTCGATAACACGGTCAAAACTCCGCAGCCGGGAGGAAAATCCAGCCCTTTCCAAAAGCAAGAGAGAAGTCTGAAAGCTTAGCAACGCACGCCTTTAATATTTTGGTTGATAACCTGCCACGGACTCAGAGTATTTTCCATTTCCTCTTTGTCCTTTTTCCAGTGATTTCAAAGGCCTTTATTAAATCTATCGAAATCTAAATATGGCAAAACTAGGTGATTTTTTTAAAAAAATACACTAAAAAGTATATGGATCCAAGTAAGTCTTATTCTTTTCAAAATAGATTCCTGTTTGGGACTTGGACTTAGTTCGATGAAGCCTCTCCCTTCCCCGTCCCCCAACACACATGCACACATACACACGCACGCACATCGGTTATTTATCTGTGTGAGAAATTCTTTGAAGGTTGCGTTCAGTGCTTAGCCCATCATTTGGAATATCCTTCAGGTTGCACACTATGATTTGTAGGGAAAAAAATCCAAGATGCTAAGTGCCATGTCTGATGTCTTAAAAAATATGAGCTGGAGCATAGTATTTGAAGGTCAAAATGAGATTTCACTCCAGCAAGATTAGTTGATTCTCATGGCTTTTAAGTGGGCTCCGCAGGCCATGTTAGGGCAGGGACCACCCCCGCGTTCTGAGCCGAATGAGCATCCCAGGCTAAACGGATTCTGGGATGTCGTGGAAGCTCAGGGAACCTCTTTCCTCATTGGGAAGACAGGAAAGTTGACAGGCCCTACCTACCACGCGAGGGACCCCGAAGACCTTTTCATGAAGGAGTATTTCTTCAGAAGTCGTTTGGATTCTAGTTCAATACCCAGAAGGTGTCAAAGCAGAGTAGTCACAGTGTGTGGCCAGGGAGGAGGGCAGGGCCCGGCCTGTTTAACCTCTGGTACTCAGACCCTGCCCACCTCTCAGCAGGCCCTGAGGCACCTCTGAGATCCCTGCCTGCCCTCTGCCCAAAGCCCCGTATTAGAACATTCAAGTTGATTCTAGAAAGGTCTTTGTAAATTGTAAAGCCTGGGATGAACATGAGTCTACTCTCCCCAATTTGCTCTGTCAGCCACAGAGGCCATCACCTCCCATCTCTGCTAAAATAATAATCACTTCAAAACATTCATCTACTGGCTGACCCCGGCTCTGACCTCTACCATGTACTGTCCACAAAGGGGCTCCCTGTTCTCTCGAATCACCTCTAACCTCTGTGGCAGGCAGGATTCTACCCAACACCAACCTAGGCCCTCCTGGGAAATGATTTTGCAGAGAGAGTTAAGGTCGCTAACCAGCTGACTTTAAAAGCCAGAGATTGTCTTGGCTTGTCCAGGGGAGCCGGATGCGACCCCATTTGCCCTGAAATGCAGAAGAAGAAGGTGGAAGAGGGAGTCAGAGAGATAGATGAGTCAGAAGGGGAGGTAGGACAGGTTTAAAGTCTGAGAAGGACTCAACCCACTATTGCTGGCTTTGAGGATGCAGAAAAGGAGCCACAAGCCAAGGAATACAGGTGGCCTCTGGAAGCTGAGAATGACAATGGCCAACAGTCAGGAAGGACACGGGGACCTCAGTCCTGCAACCACTTGGACCTGCTATCTGCCAGAATCTGAACGAGTCTGGGGGCGCATTCTCCCCCAGGGCCTCCAGTAGGGAACGCAGCCCTGCCCCGCCTTTACGTCAGCTGGGTGAGACCCGCGTCAGACACGCAAAACCACCTGCAGAACCGCGAGATAACAAAAGGGTCGATATAAATAAATTCGAATTTGCAATAAATAAATAAACCTAACACAGCGACTCACCGTGTTTTTTCTGAAAACTGCAGCCAGCCTTCCAGAGGAATACCCGGTCGTTCTTGGTGTTAGAAGATCTTGTTCCAGTCAAGTTGACCCATACACTGGGCATGAGAGAGGCATGGGGCAGGCAAGAATGGAGAAGACACGCCAGCAGCTGCATCCGTTGTGGCCTTGGACGCGGAGACGGCCATGGGGAAATGATGCGAATCCCGCCGGGGCTCGATTTTGGCTGCTCATGCGCATCACTCGGCTTTTGAAAACCCCCTTTCCCAACTTGCAGCTCAGACCAATGACGCCGAAACCTCAGAAAAGTGAGAATCAACAGCTTTTCGACCTCCCCAGGTGATTTCGAATGAAGGCCAAGTCTGGGAGCCGCTATGATTGAAGGGCCGGCGAGACCTGAGGGGAGAAGAAACTGGTTGGGGGAGGATTGCATCTGCTGGTAGTACTCACAGCAAACGCCCACGGGGACAAACTCATGTTCGGGTGTTGGTAGGTTGTCCCGACGGAGTTTACCTTCATTGTAGATGCGGATTGCTTCTTCAGAGAACAGCGCAGACATTGTCTTGAAAACTTTCGCATCCCCCAGAAGTGAGATGCACGCAGATGGTGCTCAGAATGTTTGGGGAGGATCCTACCTTCTCGGCGATTCTCAGTTCCACTTAGACGGATGTGGGAACCCTGCAAAGTTCCCTAATATCAGGGTTAAATGTGTCCACAAAGCAAACAGGCCCTCTGCTCAGCTCTGCGCTGGGAGCAGCCGGTAAGAGGTCAGAGGAGAGTGTTCTCAGAAACGGGAAGGAGGGTCGGAAGGAAAGGCTGTCACAGGCTTTTCCTTAAGTCCGAAGTCTGGATGCCAACGAGGATGCTTCTTTCCGTGATGGAAGCGACAATTCTTCCACTTGAGTTGATGATGGTCTTTTCTGCGTTTACAGATTTCCAGAGAGCGCTTATTTTCAGATTATTTTGTGCGTACTCAGTGCTTGAGCATCAAGGCGAGGTGAAAGACGGGGAGGTTTGTCTTTCTGGTGTCGTTCTCCACAGGACGCGTTCACTGGCTCAGGCATGAGGCCTCACATACCTGGTGGGTTCAGTGCGATCGATCACCTTCCAGAGTCTGCACCCTGGGGTCTTCTCTCCTGCCCCTGAGTTGGCACACGGGGCTGGCCTTCTCCATTGCCTGGCATTCCCCAGACACCTGAGACCACCCCCGCGTGGATCCTCTCCGAGTGACTCCAGCTGAACCGTCTCACAGGAGATTTTCCCACACCGCGGACGTGCAAGGTTCCTCTCCTCTGTGGATTCACGTGAGGCCAAGTGGTGGCTGCATCTCCTCCCTGCTGTGGCCCTGGGGACCTCATGGTCTCCTGAGGGCACATGCTAGTCACATTTTGAGACAATCTGAGAGGGTAAGTCACTCTTTCAAGTGTCCTTCCTTCCATTTCACATGCGTGAATCCGTTTTCATTTGGCCAGTGGCCTAAAGCAATACCATTAGCATCTTGAACCTAGGTTGGCACAAGGAACTTTCCCATTAAACCTGTTTTTGAACACACAAATACCACTTTGTCAGAGGCGCCACATGCTGCTAGTCCCCGGCCCCAGAACCCAGAGCTGAAGTTTCTCAGCCACTTGCTGCTGCCGCTGCTCCCATGAACTGCTCCTCTGTGGCCCTCAGCAACCCCTCCTAATAGCCAGTAAGCCTGAAGGAAACGCAGGCCCAGGCAAGCGATGTCTGGGAAAGGGTGTCTGAATATAAAACTGTGCAACTCAAAGGTTTTTACAGCGAATACAGCTCTCTCCCCCTGCAAAAGGCTACCTTTAGAAGCTGCCATTTCCTTTGCATTAACTAAAAACGGACACATCTGTGAAAGGATGGGGGAGGGGGAAAGACAATAGCTATTAAGATAGTCAGGCAAAGCATGTGCGTGCGTGTGTGTGTGTGTGTGTGTGTGTGTGTGTGTGTGTGTGTGAACCCGCCAAAGAAAACGCAGCGAGGCGAGCCTGGCGAGAAGACGACCATGGGGCTGCTGTCAGGTATTATTTACGCAGCATCAAAGTGCATGGCTGTCCAAGCCAACAGCCACTGGACTCAGCGGCTACCTAAGTGCTGGCAATGCGAGGTCTCAGAAGCATGACGCCCCTATTTAATATTTAACCAGACGCTTCCATTTTTGAAAATATATTTTGCTCCTTACGGCGGGCGGGGGAGAGGCTGACTGGCACCTCCTGTGATGCAGGAGCTATGGCTGGGAGTGATCGAAAACCAGTTTCTGCTCTTCTCACTTCACTGTCAATATTTCCACTGTGTGGGCATCCAGAGTATTCCTCTGACATGTTTGAATCGCTCCCTATACTGTTGTATTCGTTAACATCCTGACCAAATAAGCGAAGGCTTAGGGACCATAAAGCCATAAGGGAGATGTAGGAGCTAAGGCAGAAGGGGTTAATGCGACTGGCCCCAAGCCATGCAAGCCAAGGGAAGGGATGAACCAGAACCTGACTCTTTGCAGGGTTTGAATTCTGTGGTATGATGGATAGGCCATGTCAGCTGGACTCCTGCAGTCCCTGAGAAAGTGCCAGACCACCACGAAGAAGCAGGACTGCCGGCTCCACCTCAGCACGTGGCAATGTACTAGACGCCGTTCCACCAGCTAACACCGGCTGACTTTCCACCTCTCTTCCTAGAGTTCTCCCTCTCCTTGCCTCGGGATCATCCCCTGCCTCTCCACCATTTCTTCTCTGTGTCTTCCATCTCTGGTCCTCCTATTCAGAGGCCCTGGAAGGGCTCTCTCAGATACCACAGCCGCTACTGACCACGTAGGAGACCGAGTGCTCATGCATTCCATGGACTCTTCTGGAAACTGACTTAGATGCCCATCAATTAATCAGAGCCGCAGCAAACAGTAAACAGGACCAAGAGCCTCTGGGGTTCACCCGCCAAGACCTGTTCCTCCTTCTTCTGCATCACCAGGAATTTACTCTCCTCGTGCCTCTCCATCCTTGTTCCCGTCGGTGTGTGTGGCAAGTCTCTTCATGGCACTGAGCCTCTGCCCGGGATACGGGGGATGCGTGGATGTGGCCAGCCCCTTGAAGGGCCCTCTGTTATTCCCGCGCTGCTATTGTTCCAGCCCGACTCTCAAGTTCTTTCTCCCATGTCTCCCACACATCATTTCCTCCTGTGCCCGTGTATTTTAAATGAAAATGGCAAGGACAGTACGACAATGTAAGAACACGAGGGCAGTATCCCCAAGAAGGAAGACCGTCTGTGCTTGTTGTTCTTGGGATCCTTTCATCTCACCTGTGGGGCTCTGATGCATACTTCCCACCCTCCTGAAGGGAAAGTGCGGGAGACGGAGGAGGCCTGAACAATGAAGCATTTCTCTGCTGCGCTCCCCTCCTCCCCCTCCCCACTGGCCCAGACCCCCCAGACCAAGAATGACCCCCATGCTTCATAAAACTGCAGATAATACTGAGGGGGGCGTCGGATGACTTCACTGGCCCGTACAGACAGCATCTGTGCGGGCTCCTGAGGGAGATGAGATCCGACACAGGGCTGCCCCTTGTGCTGGGGACGCTATCAGAGGGTCCCATTATCTGCAGAGGGGATGTGAAATTGGAACAAGTCCAGCGGAGAATGCAGCAAGCCACACCATTTACATGAAATATACGGTGTCGGGCCCGCCACGCAGCCGACGGGCTTTGATCTTGGTGAACTTTTGAATCGCGTGTGACTAAAGAATTCTTTTTACAAAGAATTATTTCAGCTTTCGGAGTTAATGAAAAGCCAGCCTGCACAATTTATGGAAGCAAGAGACCAAGCATTAGAGGGACGGGGAAAAAAGGAGTCATAAAAAAAATCCCCAGGAGCCTTTAATGCGACAGTCCTCACGGTCCGTGTGGATCTCTAACTCCACATTTTTCTGTCAGATTTATTGGGTTTTATCGGAATTCACTAATGTCAGCCTGAGGCTCATGGAGATAATCTTAAAGAGAAAAAATGTGTCTGAGGCAAGATGACCCAGATCGATGAGATGAAATCAAGGGAATGAGCCCCTAATTATTGGGCGACGATGAACCCTGATTGCCACGTTACGAAACCAGCATCACACGAGCACAACCACAGTCCCAGGAGGGGGTTATGGGAGAGCTTCGGATACTTAGGGACCAACAGGGTTGTAACTGACACAGTAAAACTCCACCAAATCAACCTGCCATTTTTATTGCGTGAAAACGATTCTGCTTCCCCATCTCCTTCGCGGTAGACGATGTGTCCTCAGGGGAAGGGAAATGTGGGAAGCTGGGGGGCAAGTGACCACTTAAAAGCAGAGTGCATGCCTCTTCCGAATCGGATGATGTCTGCATGGCCCGGCCGGGAATTTGCTACAGAGCTCATCACCCGGAGAGTAAATCACGGGGTACGGACAGAGAGAGATCTCGGAGCAGAAAGGTTCTGATGTGAGTCATCTCACATGTGGGAAACCGTTTCTCTCCCAAGGCTGGGCATCGCGCACTTTCATTTATCCCTTCCCAAGATTTTTCTCTCCAGAGGAGATTAAAGACAGCCGTGATCTCTGAGAAGTCTTCATTCTTTATGCTGCGGTGATAAGAAATCGAATTCCTTCCGCTAGTTCTCTCTCTCTCGATAAAAAACCATTTTATCCATGAGCTATCGTCTGCATAGTGAAAGGGTAGCGCTTGGGATCATTTTCTGCTACAGGGAGGCAGCCCAGGGGAGAGGTTAGGAGCTGGGTCTCGACCCCGTGCCGCCTTGGTTGGCTTTCTCCCCCCATCCTAGGTGACAGTCACCCTCTCAGCCTCAGTTTCCTCGTGGGGGTAATGATCGTGCCTCTCTGCAGGTCTTTATTAGGACCAAAAAGAGATAATAGGTCAACACGTTCTGGTATGCGCTGACCCCTCAACAAACACTAAATGACACCCTAAAACGAGGTGCCCTGAAACATAGGTTCCAGGCTCAGCCCTTTGTACTTAATGTTAAGAAGCTTCTACATCTGAGAAGACGCAGGCCAACTGGAATGCAGGAAACATCCAGTTATTACCCGAACGGAGCTGCGATTCCATGAATTCCCAAGAGCGACTTTTTCGGATGTGCCTGTGTGTGGGCATCATGCCAGCTCGCTGGAGGTGCGTTATCTCGTTTTAATTCTCAGAATAAACGTAGGAGGAGATCGCTATCTCGCAGCCTTGACCAATGCTCAGTATAGTTATGTGATCGGCTCGCAGCTCCAGAGGTAGAAGTGTCAGAGCTTACGCTTTAAACTCAGATTTTCTTAATCCAAGTCCAATACTCTTCCTAGAGACCACATTTCTCTTCCGTGTGCTTCCTATTGGGTCACATTCCAAACTCGAATTATTTATTATAAGCATAGATCTTGGTAATACTAATAGCTTATCGCATTATAGAATAAAATGTGCGATCATATTATTTGGTCTGTCCCTTAGACAAATACTCATGCCTTTGCAAATCAGGGAAAGTAAAGTACGTGCCTCTTGGGCAACTGCTAATAGTTAAGCATGGAATTACGTATTGATTATTAGGGGCTGAAAATGAAAGAAAAACTGAAAGCTAAGTCAGGGAATTGAGGCACAGATCATAGAGTGCTACTAAATCTTCAAGAAAATGAAGTGAAGGGTTTATTGGGTTTAGGTTATTTTTGTTTGGTTTTTGGTGGTGGTGGTGGTGGTGTGTGTGCATGTGATTTCAAGAGGGAAGCCATGAGAATACCTTCTCTCTTTAAAACTATCTCATCAAATACCTGGTGGATTCTTTTCACTGCTAGTTAAAGGCACGTATGATTAAAGTGGCCCGAGGGCTGTCTCTTTCTCCTTTTTCTTCCCAGTCTCACGTTCTACAAAGTAAAAGAAGGCTAATCTGTGAGTTTTTACCCTCCCCTAATACCATTTTTAAAAGACAGACGGTCCCCATGCTGGGCCATACTGAATTAATAATCTACGGCTCAGCATCTCTGGGAGGAAGAGGCTCCTGCCTCCTGACAGTGCAGAGGCCCCGGAGTGGCTGACGGAGGGAGGCAACACCTCCGTGGAGCTACTCCTTCCACTCGCCGCCGTGATGCCAGAGTTTGGGCGGCTTAAACAGCAGAAATGTGTTGTCTCACAGTCCTGGAGGCTGGAAGCTCAAGTCAGGGTTGTGGCAGGGTTGTCCCTGCTGGTGGCCGTGAGTGAAGGACGAGTCCGGACCTCTGTCCTTGGTTTGTGGATGGCCCTCTTCTCCCCATGTCGCCTCACGTGGCCTTTCCCCTATGAGAGTTTGTGTGCAAATGTCACCACCTGTTTATAAGGATAGCAGTCACCTTGGGTTAGGAACCCACCCCACTCCAGGATGACCTCATTTTCACTAATTATACCTGCAAAAACCCTATTCCCAAACAGAGTCACATTCTGGGGTAAGGACTTCAACATATAAATTTTGGGGAGACACGACTCAACCCATAACAGTGGGTTATGGCTCTGAAATTCTTCCCGGGAAAGGTTGGCTCTCGTCAATGAAAAGATGAGTTGACATTAGCCAAAGAATTAGCCAAAGGTGGTGTTGCCTTTGTAATCTCCTCGCAAGGTGTTTCCTCTGAGCAAGGAGACTCTCAACCAGGGTAGTCACAGGCACTAAAACGACACCCTGACACTTGAGATACCCAACTTGCTTTAGTAAGCATCTAATGCCCTGAACTAAAGGGGAAGAAGCAGGATTGGGGGTGGGAAACCAACAAGATCTCATTCGGACACATTATTGAGTCACAGTCCATCCCTTGGTAAGACAAACAAATATTTCCCACTGGGAACAAAGGTTGGGCTTATTCAATCTCATCCCTTTACAATTCAGAGTACTAAAGTCAGCTCCAGTGTGGCCTTCTCTGAATCCTTTTCTCAGAAACCCCCCGCTGCTCCTCACTCCCAAGGTGAAGGATCTGCCCTCCCCAGTCTCCCGAGTCCCATTGTCACTTAGGCACCGTTATTGTCGCATTACTGATGTGCCTCCTTCAAGAGACAGAAATCCTTGAGCAAAGAGACTTAATCTCTGTAGCCACATGCAAAGGAGAGCAGCGTCAACATTTGTAAATGAAAGGAGCTCGATGAAGGGTCTGCAGAATTAAAATCGGATAAACATGGACCATCTTAACTCAAGAGTCTGTGAACACCTGCCTGTCCCTGCTGAATAGAGAGGAATGGCCATCCCTTTTTTGTTCCAAAAACAGCACAGAGGGAACAAGTGGAAAGCATCGGGACCTGCTCTGGAATGTCACTCGCCCTGGCTATCTACTCCAGTCCCTCGGTGGAACATGCACAAGTGACATATCAGAGAGCACGACCATAGCTGTGAAGATGGAAAGATTATTTTAAATAATTCTTCGTCTCTTTAAATCAAAAGGATTGTGGTTTAATCTCTGTCCTCGTTTTTTCTTGAGCTATCTTTCCTGAATCTCCAGCCCAAGCTGCTCGTTTTATACACATGTATCTCTTAGTGAGTATCTAACACCCTGAACTAAAAAAAGAAAAAAGCAGGACTTTTTTATATGTAGCAATAATTTATCTTTTATGAGAATTTCTCTGTGGCATTTACCCCTATTTTATTTGGGCACATTTAGTTTCTCCCAAAAGGGCTATATCGGCTGGCATTAGGAAACTTTAGAGATGTGTTTACACTAAAACACTTGAAATGGAATCTTCAGGATGACCCAAGTCTAAAGGGATTTATCTCACTAATGCAACTCTGTCTTCCCTAACTCTGCTTCTGTGAAGCTAAAATCTCTCACCAGTCGAGGTTGAGTTGGGAGGCAACAAGCAAACTTAACTCCTTACCAACTGTAAATGATGCAGGAGGAAAGTTGGGTCCCAACCTCCGAGCTAGCTCCGCGTGTGTCCACACTTGTGCCAGCCCCAAATTCACTGCCACCCAAAGTGCTGTCTTCGTGTGTTTTCTTGCACCCCGTGTGCATTCAAATTCAGGCACACCATGGAGGTGTTCAGGATCCCCGGACGATGTCCCTGGCTAAGAAGTCCAAGTTGGTCTTAGTTTCATAACTAAGGAGGGAGAGAGAGAGAGAGAGAGAGAATTACTTTCTTATTTGATGGTATTTTCATCAAAAGACCTCCAAGCCCTTAAGGTAAAAAAAAAAAAAAAAAAAGAATTTCCTTCACCTTTCATCTATGTGGTTCTATATTTTAACTTTTTAAAATTTTTGCTTCTACTGGGACCACAATCAAGCAAGAAGATGCTGCTGGTTTTATGCATCCCTGAGAGTGATGTGTGGGGAATACACTGGAGGGAGGTGGAGGCAGGGCAGAGACAGATAGGGACTATGTCGGTAATGCAGAAGAGATGAGGCAGGAGCAGTGGGGGAAGTGGGAAATGCTCAGAGTGCAGGTACTCTTTGAAAATAGAGCCAAAAGAATTGCTTGATGAAGTGAATGTGAGGTGTGAGAGAAAGAAATCAAAAATACTCTCAATCAATAACATGGATGAACCTTGAAAATATTATGCTAAGTGAAAACAGCCAGACAGAAAAGGCCACATATTATACAATTCCATGTACATGAAATGTCCAAATAGGGCAAATCCATAGACACAGAAAATAGATCAGTGGTTTCCAAGAGCTGGGGCAACCTCTACAGAGAAGGGGAATGGTGGCTCGTAGATAAGGGATTACTTTTTAGGGTCATGAAAATATTCTGAAATTACATAGCGGTGATGCTGGCACATTATGGATGGGCTAAAAGCATTGTATGCATTGGAGTGGTTAAAATGATGAATTTCATTTTCTTGGAATTTTACCTTAATTAAAAGGAAAAATAAGTTGTAGTGTTTCTGGTTTGAGCAACTAGAAGAACAAAGTCACCATCAGTGGAGGTGAGTAAAGAAGTCTCTGGCTGGGGCAGGCTCGTGGCGGAAGATGAACAGCTTATTTAGTTTTGGACATTTTGCGTCTGAAAGGTCTAATTGGCACCCACGTAGAAACATCCAAAAGATAAATTAGTATTTAAGATTTTTGTCTGGAAGAGTGTTTGGGCTAGAATACATACATCTGTGAGCTGTTGGCCCAGAGATGGTATGGACAGCCATGAGACTCAGTGAAATCATTAATGATGTGAATTTAGAGAGAGAAGACCAAGGACTGAGCTCTCAGAAACTCTGAAGTTAAGGACTAAGAAAGGGAAACAAGGACCAGTCAGGGAAATGGAGGAGTAACCAAGAGAGTAACCACTTCCAGCACTTTCTCTTGCTCCCCTTCTTGATCACACATCGAGGTCCCAGCTAGTGTCAGGGCGTGCATACCTAGAGGCTTCTTCCTACGTGCGGATCTCTATAATCAGAATCTTCGTTTTCCTTTCTCAACTGGTTAACTCCTTCTCATCCTTCAAAATTATGTTCAGACATCACCACTTTTAAGAAGCCCCCCTTTCTCCCCTAGTCTGAGTTAGATGCTCCTCCCGATGCTCCCTTCTGCAGAATACACCATAGCCCTTGTCGTGTGGCACAGGAAATGCAGCTCGCACATCCAGCCCGCACATGACTCAGTACAAGGCTGTGTCGTTACAGCGTGCTGAGCATTTAGTCCAGGATCCGGCATACAGAAAGGACCTAAAAAATATCTGTTGAATGAAAGACGAATATATAAATGCCTTACTTCACCCCACAGAAATGCTCTTAAGATGTTCAATGTACATCAAAGTGCTTAGGAATTTCTCATATTCGTAATCCTCTATTAAACAAACTGGGCAGGAATGCTACTTAAATCAACTCTGTGGAAAGCTATTTTATAAAGCAAAGAATTCTATTCTGCCACACACACAAAAAAAAAAGTCAGCTGCGATTGCAAGTTTCTATTCTATACATATTTTGGGGATTCATATACTATTCTAATAAAATGAATCGGAGGAGATACTTTTATATTGCATTTTTACATGTGCTTTTAAATATATACTTATATTTGGATGTTTGGGGTAAAATAAAATCTAAAAACAACGGCCAGGATATGTATAAATAAAATTTCCCACCTTTAAAATGGGGACCTGGGACCAGCACACTATATAATGTCGCCTGTGGATATAAAATATCAAATGAAGAATAGTGTTTAAGGAGAATTAAAACAGTGTGCTCAAGTCTTTGTGTTCAAAAATAATAAATCGAGAATCTCTCAGGAACTTTTTATCACGTGAGGAAAACTCTCTCTCAACTTTAAGAAGTTTTGTAATCTTATTAAAGGAAACATAAACTTTGACCCCCTCAGTCATGTTTAGAAAAAGTAATTCCATATGTTTATTAGATTAGAAAAGGTAATTATGTCAGAGGCCCAACTTGCAGAAAATAAAGACAGACTCGAAGGTAAATCCACAACATGATCACCTCCTTTCCCCTTGAGATTAATATCTGACCATGAGAGAAGGTTCTGGACAAAGCAGAGTAGGTGTTTTAAGTAGCTAAGAGTGGATTCAAATTTTGGATCTGCCATTTAAAGAAAAACGAAACAAAAGCAGGAATTGCAACCATTTGTTTTTTAATCATTGCTCTGGCGTGGCCCTAGAACCTGCTATAAACCTCCCAGCTCTCCTGGGCTTTACAGCCCAAATTCCTGTTTCCACTTTCTCCCTTTAACTTCTGAGCAGTGTTTGGCCTGAGAAAAACAACTGAACAACTCAGGGCCTTCCGTCCAGATTTGCTACAAGCAGAGTTCGGTTACAGGCTGACTTGGGGAGCCTTCTGGACTTCTTTGGTCTCTTGACATCTACCAAGCATCACTGAATGAGGACTCAGAGAGCTAAGACCAAAGCATGTCTCGAGAGTGTTAAATCACTACCTCATTGCTTACTGAGTGGGATTCAGAATAATCTTTCTCAATATTAAGCTTGTCTTTCTGACATCCTGTAAGGAAGCGATTTGATGGGAACAAAAGGAGGAACACGCCTTGAAAACCAGCCTGGGCGATCCCCCACCTTCCAAAGGCCTCACTCAGGCTGGTGGCCACGTGCACCGTACACAGCAGCCGCGATACCTAATTATGCTGCCACTGGAGGAACTATTTGTACGTGTCAATCACAGGACCGAACTGGCAGAAAACTGCTGCAGGCCAGCCTGTTCACAAATCTGCCTTCTCCTGACCAAAAATGGCAACGTGATGTAATCTTCCTCCAGTGACTGTTGTTCAAGACGTGCAAAGAATGTTAGGATTGTACATGCGGTGGGTTTGTGGAAGGACAAGCCTCTAGGACTACGAACACGTCTGAGATTATTGTCTCTCATGTTAGAGACCAGCTTGGTTAACCCTTCACTATCCATCTCTCTCACGAGAGTTCAGGCCCCAAGTCTGTCTGTCATTTTTAAGACCAGAATCTTTTAGTTAATTTCCTTGTCAAGCCTATTTTTTCCCTATATGCCACGTGTATAAACAATGGACAAGATATACACCGGTCAGAAAAACAGGTCATTATAAACATTTCTTAGACCAGAGTCTGGGCCCTGAAATTCAGTAACACGTCAGGGGACGGCTTCCGAGCTGTGATCACACTCTTCTCTGGCATGTAAACAGAGCTGTCCCCACCTGGAAGATGCCAGATTCAAACCAGTCATCACGATGACTACCCCATTCCCACCACCCAAAGTGGCTTCATCAAAGAACCGGCTAAGTCTCACTCTCATTTTTAGTCCCAGTATCTAAAAAGGTGTTGAAATAATAATAATAATAATAATAACAATAGGCCCTTGACAGATATCCAACAAATGAATGAATGAACCAAAAAATTATTCAATTAATACTAAAAAATATTTCTGAAACTTACTTACAACTACCTTCAGAACCATCTTTACAAGTCATCCAAGAAAATAATTTTCATTATTTCATTATTAGTGATAACTCACGTGTTAATGAAAACAATAATCCACATTTTATCCACAAGACATGATAGTGATGTTTCCATGACAAAATTCTGGCTTCCAAGGAAGAAATTAACTGAGAGTATCTAACAGGCCATACTTCAGGATCTGAAGGCAGCAGGCACCCGAATCCACTCTCCCAGGAGAATATCCATGATGAAGGCCTTATTTATCTCTATGACTTTTATCACCATTTTATAGATACACTTCATGGAAGAAAATGTTCACCACTATTTGGAAATAATCAATGATGAAGACATTGAATTTATCCGGAAAGTTTCCATCTCCATGAAAAATATAAGTGAAGATTTCCATCTCCATGGTAAATACAAGCGAAGCCACAAACACTAATAGAGCGACTTGTGTGATGTCCATGGTGACTCACCTCTGATTCTCAGAGAGAAGATTAAGAACTTATAGGTGATTAATCCATTCCCTTTAGTGGACAATGTAATTAGAAAAATCCACATTAACCTCGACACCAGCATTTTAATATTGTGCTGGAATCCCCCATATGCCTCAAATGAGGGGGTTATGTCTGAATTCCATCGTAACCCTTGGCAGGAATGCCTTTTCAGGGAACTCATGAGTAGGCAAATCTAGCTCGGTGCTAAAAAAAAAAAAGTCCCCATTGTGGCATCAGCCTGAGCACAAGGATTTCCATAGAACATGACGGCTGTTTTCATAGAGAATTATACAGAGAGCTCATAGAGAAGCAGAGCGCAGGGAAACCCAATAGACCACATTAGTGCATACTGGTGTGTATAATATGTACACGCATATTAGATTATACTCTAATCTAATAAACTAATGGCCGAGGTCAAGCTGAACTGCTAAGAGGAAGAAACTGGCTTTCTAACAAAACCGATGGTGAAACCAGCCATAGTTGACAAAGCACAAGCTCACTTACACACACATGCGTGCACCGGCACAGACACACACACACACACACACACACACAAGCAGCAGCGGCTGAATCACGTGACAGATTGACTCCAAGAACTGAGGACCCCTGAATCTTTAATAAGACCACATTGAGGGGCTGAAGGGGGGTAGGTGACTGACGTCCCAGGAGTGTCAGAGTCTTTGTCAGGCAATTCATTAGCATGAAGTCATTTTCACTGTCCTGTACAAACAAAGCTGAGTCCTAGCTCTGTGATTTTGCTTGTACTGCCTCCAAGACACGGATATTCTTTTATTTCCTCTTCACCTGAGCAGTTCCTACTCTCCTTTTGAAAGATGCCTCTCAAGTCTCTCAAAAGCAGTCCCTGACACGTCCCCACACCCCCAGGGTGGGCTAGATGCTTCCCAACTCTACTTACATAACGCACCCCTCTATCCCAGCACTTACCACTTTATACCCAAATAATCACTCCTGGGCTTCCCTCCCCTGCTAACTGCTATCAAGGATTTTGGGCTTATTCGTGTTTGCATCGCCAAGCATGCCTGGCACTTAAAAGGAGTTTAAGACACGTTTGTTAAATAAATAAAAGAATTAACTTCTTAATTCATTTCATGTTATCTATAACTCTGGCATTAGTCTCTCTGGCTTATGAGAGAAGAGACTGAATCTGCAAAATTGTTTGACTTGTCCAAGTTCACATACTTCACAAGGAATGATCAGGATCAGCACTTTGAAATAATTAGAAAATGGATTGTTTGCCCTTTGCAACAGAATAAGGGATTGGGAACAAAGATTAAGGGCATCAGTTCTTGTAAATTAGCATAGGCAGCAGGGGGCACTGACCTTAAAGGCAGAAACCCTCTCAGGGAAGGGCACACTGACCAGGAGGTGCTGTTTGCCTCATCACCAGTTATCCTTCCAGAAACACTTAGTGTCTTTGGCTGACTTGATGTTGAGGGTCTAAGGCAACCAAACTCAGGGTCGATAGTCAGCCCAAGTTCAAACTTCCATGAAAACCAAACCCAAAAAGAAAAAAGAGGGTGTGCTCAGTTTCTTTAGGGTGCAGGTATCCATTTGTACAGTCACAGGGAGCAGTCTTCCATTCCTGACGCATTCCGATGTAAAAGTTAACACCAGAGTTTCACTTTTCAAGGTGATATAGGAAAGACATTTCTGTCTCCTTATCCTTTAAAAGATCGTCTCCAAACAGTAAATAGAAAGAAAAGCAGAAACACAAACTCTGTCTTCAACAGTATTCGGTGACATCTATAACCGTCTACTGTAATATATGCATAAAGTGGATGGCCCCAACAGAGTAATGGAAACGGCACTACTGATGAGAAGCAAGCCAGGTGACTGTGAAACTCTGGAGATGCTCAGGCCCTGGAAACACCCAGAAGGCAGGCTGCAGGGAGGATGCCTGAAAACGTGGGATTATGTGAAGTATAAGTTGGAGTCGATTTTAACTCCAGGTTTCATCCTTATTGATTGAACCACTTCCCCTATCAGAGGTAAGGGTATGGTCTCTGGGGAAACAGGCTAAAGAGGCTCCTGAAACAAGAACTCAGCTACCCAGAAAAAAAAAAAAGAGTAAAAACTTAGCGATCAAGTGAATACTGAATGATGATACCCCCAGGCTTTCTCTCCTACTCACCTCTGAACACCAGCCACGAAGTTTAAAACTCCTAGGTAGAGGATTGGAGGGTTCTCCTTGGAGGCACCGTCCCACTGAAAAGATCCATTAGATGCTGACGTTTCACCCACGAAATAAAGAGCCAGTTAGCAGGTAGACCACACCACAAGGAGGCCACACATCACATCACAAGGAGGCTTTCCATCAGCTTCTTAGTAGCCCACTTCTTACATATGAAAGAGCCACGGGCCACAGACATTTGAGAAAAGCCTCCAAGACAAGCAAGGAAGACCAAAGCGTAAAAGCACAAAAGAGAACTCAGGGGTAACAGAGATACTGCAGGAAGCAACGGAGAATGTCAAACAAACCACGAAACAAGAACAGGCTGCTGTATAAAGGGAATAAGGAGAGAAGCAGCAAGAGTTTTTGGGTATTAAAAGTGTAACAGCTAAATATTTTTAGTCAGTTAAAAAGATTTAACTAAGTTAAATATAAACTTTCTAAGTTTTAGAAAGTTAAAATGTGAAGTCAAACACATCTCCCCAAAAGTAGAACAAAAATCTGAAAATATATATAATAGAATAGAAATGATAAGATCGAGAATTTATTCAAGAAGTCCAATTTCTCCTGCTTCCCCCCCCCGCCAAAAAAAAAAAAGAGAGAGAGAGAATATAAAAAAAGAAGTAATATAAAAAAAATTTCCCAGACTCTAAACTGGAAGGACCCAGTGTGTGCCCAGCACAACTTAAAAAATAAAATAAAATAAAAACAAGCTCCACCAAAACATAATATCATGAATTTACTGGAACACTAACAATAAAGAGAAAATCTTAAAAGCTTCCAGAGGAGAAAAAAAGTTATACGTAAAGGACTGGGAAACAGAGTGACATCAGATTTCTCATAACAATATTAGAGGCACTATTAGGCCTGAAAATGCTGAGTGAAAAAAAAAAATTGAGAGTCTTATCTTGGTAAACCATAAATCAAGTGCATGAATAAAATAAAGATATTTTAAGACACTCATACCCCGGACTTTTTTCCCAGGGTGCTCCACAGGATACATTTCCCCAAAATGGGGAAGTAAACCTAAAAGAGAGAGAGAAGCGGGATCCAGAGAACAGACGACACAGCAGGCAAGAGCAGAAAAGAGGCAATTCCCCAGGTGGCTATGGGCCACTGGACCAAAGACAGTTCTCTCTGGAGCAGGAAATGAGATAATTATTAACTACAAGAGCAGCACAAAGATATAAAAATAAAATAAAATAAATAAAATAAAATAAAATAGAATAGAATAATAAAATAAAATAAAATAAAATAAAATAAAATAAAATAAAATAAAAT
The DNA here is from genome assembly GCA_030015415.1 of Cynopterus sphinx. Classification (NCBI taxonomy): domain Eukaryota; kingdom Metazoa; phylum Chordata; class Mammalia; order Chiroptera; family Pteropodidae; genus Cynopterus; species Cynopterus sphinx. The sequence goes on from CM057391.1 coordinate 6,140,031, forward strand.
AAAATAAAATAAATAAAAAATAAAAAACCAATAAAACTTGAGCAATAACTTGGCTCAGCTAAGGAGGGAGAAATTCTCAAACGCTTTATTAAGGTTTCTAAAAAATTATTAAGTCAGAGGGAGCTCGTGTTCAAAGCAATGAATGAAGGCGAAAGGGCTCTCACTTCACGGAGAAAGCAGTCATCCCACCAAACCCACGAGTCTTTTCTCAAGATGACGCCACTAAAAGGGAGGAGATCCAGGGACCGGGCCTACTGGCCCCACCTGGACATGACTGGACACTGCATGACCCTTCGGGCAGCTTTTTAAACGTTGAACAGAGAGGTTGTGTCCACAAATAACCCCTCCCGTCCACCGCACAGAAGATGATACTTTGAGTGTAGAAGACACACTCGTAGCTTCGCTTTGCCTGATTCTGGCAGCTTCTGTCCCCAGGCCCAATTCTCAGTGGTGAAAGCAGTGCATCGGGGCTGGGGGGCCCGGCTGGAGTTTAGGAATTGTCTGATGGCTTCTCTTTTCTAGTTTACTGTGCATTTCAAAATAGGCAGGCGTGGGGCCCACATCAATACACCATCTGTGCCAAAGGATGGGCTTGACCAAAAAGCGGTTTCTTGTTCCTGCGGGCAATTTGTGGAGTCATTCTTTAAATGGGCACTAAACAACTCGAAAAAAAGACACTGACTCCAACAGAAAAAGAGAAGAGGGCAGACAGAAAAATCAGGAGGCAGGAATGGGTGTGGCACATCACAGGACAGCACGGGTTTCCTTTTTCAAGTCACAGAAGAAAAACGAAGAATGACAGAGACTGTCAAGGGGATGTGGTGAGCTTGAGAGGAGAGCGATTTGTGATTTTCTTTTTTTAAAGGGTGGGGGAACGTGTGCTGCTGTTTTTAGCTGGCCAGAGAACCCGGGAGAAGCCATTCCCCCACCCCCACCCCACTGGTAATCCTGTCCCTCTCACTGGTGTGTTAGTCACCCTTGGGGGACCCCCATTTAGAACTCAGGGGCATTAACTGGATTAGTCTATCAAGTCCTCCTGTCCTTGGGGAGTATCTTATTCCCTCAGCTTGACCGTAAAGCTGTTACAGTGTAGAGGCTAGAGTCCTCTGCAAGTATTAAAAGTGCACGCTTATGTGCTGGTCCCTTTTGTGAACTCCGTCAGATCGAGCTTTGAAACAGAGCTCAAAGACAGGTTACCTTGACAGGAAGGAGGTACAGAACATGAAATTCCAGAATCAAAGAACTTTTTATTCCCCAAAATGAAAGACGATTATGCAAATGTTCACAAGCAGCCTCTATCTTACTTTCTCATTCCTGGTCTTCAGAAAACTATACATCACTGTTACGTATAAAATCAGGGTAAGGGCCGAGTGCCCCCCCCACCACCACTCTCCACTCTGCAGCCATCAGCTTAGTTTTAGCCAATGGGCCAGGAGCAACACACGCACAGTACCTAGGGGAGCTTGAATAGGCTGCAGTGCAGGCAAGTGGGGTGCTGTCAGATACTCCCACAGTTAGCTAATGTCCCCTCAAGCAAACCCAATGTACTAACCTTGCCAGAAAGCCTGCCCCATTCCACTGGATTTCTGTGAATCTCTGGAGCATCCGGAGGCAGGGATCTACCTTTTCTCTGTTTGCCACATTGCTGCTACTAAACTTAAATGAATGAATGAATGAGTGAGCGAGTGAGTGAGTGAGTGAGTGAGTGAATGAGTGAATGAGTAACTAAACGGGTGAATGGGTCAGTGGATGAATGAACGAAAGATTAAGTACACAGCCTCTGTAGACGTAGTGCAAAATCTCACCTTGCGTGACCTTCTGGACCTCAGAGGTTCAGTTTCCTCATCTGTAAAATGGAGATGAGAATAATAAACTCTTTCACAGGGTTTAGGAGAGGATCAAATGATAAAATGTTCCTAAAAATGTTTCATAAACTGTAAGAATGTAATTTAACAAAAGCTTGTGTTGGTTTAAGTGATACTGAGAAAAATGTTGGATGCTCTGGAGGGTATTTTTGGACCAGGAGAAACGCTTTGGAGCCAAAATAAAAACAGTGAGGGGAGGTCATGAATGATTAAGGGAGGTGAGTGTCTGCTACTGTCTATGGAAAACAGAAATCAAAACATAATTCCCTAAAAACAGAAAAATGAACCTTTCAAGTATTGAAAAAAAGCATGGCAACAGACCCTGGTCATCATTCCTGCATAATGTGAACATGTTTCAGATTATAGATCCAGTTTGCTCAGGGCACAGTCAGAATCCCCCAAAGCCATCATTTTCTATTTTGAATGCTTTTCCAAATATGTAATATTCAAAATAAATGGTTAGATGCCACACACACAAAGAAAGAGAGCGCTCGTGTTTTTAATAGCTTGTGAAATGCAGCCATGGGCCTGCTGGTTGGGGGAAAGGAAGTAGCCCATAAACAAGTCCATCAAGCGTGACAGAGCATGTTGGAGCTGTTTCACACAAAGGAATGTCCTCCCCAGTTCCAAGTGCCTGGGTCCCTCCGACAAGATCACATCCTTCTGGGGGAGACATGAGGCCCTTTAAGAAAGCGACAATGAAACCTCATAGTCCTCATCTTGCAGCTGAGAGATAGGAGGTTTAAGGTTCACGACAAATGTGGGATCTATTTATTCCTCACCTCTAAAACGGATCAAAGCTTTTCCAACAGCGTTGGAAGGAGGGTTTACTATGGAAGGGACAACTTCAGTTTAATTCTACTTTGGACCAACTGAGTGTGCATTGGAAAAGACATCTTTTGGGGAGGAAGAGAGATGTAATTCCTTTAGATTCCTTCATCTAGGACTTAGAATTACCCCTCCAGGCAGTTACAGGGTCTACTCAAATTAGCAGATTCCCTAATGAGAGCTGAAAATACGTTCAAGTAGCCAGAAAGAACCTAAAATCCGTGTTCTACTCTTAATCCCCTCACTCCTTTGCTGAGAGTGTATCTAAGCCCTTCGACATCTCTTCGCCTTAGCCATCACCTTGGCTAAACGGAAGGAAGCCTTGGTTCTCGTCCTCTGGAATGAATCAATCTGGCTAATAACAAACTACGGTTCTTCCCTACCCTCGACGGTGAGCAGAAGCTCCCAGGCCCAACTGTGTGACTCCACATAGTTGCCATTGATTGGCCCAATGGGACCCAAGCCAGGGAAATCAATCCCTGCAGACTTTCAATCAGATCTAAGAGACAGTCATTTTCTGCCACCTGGACAGGAAAACAAGGAGAGTATTCTGCAAGAAAGAGGAGACAAGGAGAGGCAGAGAGGGGAGGCCAAGAGGCAGGGCCTGAGAGGTCCTCAGTGTCCCACATGCAGAATCCCTTCCCGAAGCCCAGCTTCAAAGTTCACAATGTGCCCCAATCATGAAATCAATAAAATCCCCCAGTTTGAACGTAAGCTACTTAGTCCAGGTTGGAGTTCTATAATCGCAGCCCAAAGAGCCCCAACTACCACATTCCTGTAATATAAATCCCAGAAGTACATCAGGCACTACCCGTGAAGCCCACGCCCATGCACCCCAACCCCACCACTCTGTGTGCCGAGTCGATCTGAATTATAAATACGAAGCCTGGATGAGCCACAGAGAACATCCTTCAGTTTACAGATGTAGAACCAGAGAAGTTAAGAGACTTGCTCAAAACTACCTTGTCTGTCGTGGAAGATTGATGGGTATTTTCTGTTGTGGCCACAGCATCTTAGGCATAAATCTTAGGGTTTTGTCTGTGTGTAGGTTTTTCCATTTTTCTCTCTCTACCTTTCTCTTTGGATCACTCTTGCTTCAGTGGGGAAAGTGTGTGCCCTAGGAATTGTGTGACGTAGGAATTTAAGAGGTCGGGACACAAATCCTATGCTCTAAGTCCAGACGCCGCAGGGAGACAGTGTGCTACGGTGGGGAAAACATGGTTTGGGCAACAGACGACCCGGGATCAAATCCAACTCCACTGCTTACTAGCGAGGTGACACTGGCACGTTAGACTCCTCTGAACTGTAGCTTCCTCTGTGAAATGGGAATGGCAGTGGCCACCTCGTAGTGCTGATGCAGGACGAAATGAAATCGCCCCCTGTGAAATGACGGGTACAGCACACGTAATGTTGGCTGCTAGCAAAGGGCAGACGGTCCCAGCAGATGGAGGAAAAAGGCCGCTCAAGGCCTCTCAGCCTCCCTGGTCAGTACCCTCCAGCAGGCCTGAGAGAGCAGTGCCTCCCCAGGGGTGAGGGAAGAAAGCAGACGCATTAGAGATCAGGGAGAACCTAAAAAGCCACCTGGTGGGGCATGCCCAACACCTCCACCGGCTCCAAACAGACACACGCGTTAAAATGTGTTGTGTGCTTTAAACAGGTCCCTTTCTCTTTTCCACCTCCAGGTAACTAGGACATTCTGCACACCCTGGAGCCAAACGCTTCCACCTAAAGGTTCCTAAATACTCCACCTACTTCTCAGCATCTCGATTTTAACCATTTGAGAAATTTTTCAGTTCAGCCGGCCCTACGCCATGGGTCTTCATTCCTCACATCAAACAAAAGCTCTCGGGCACGCCTGTTCTCGCTGACACTGACAGAGAAAGCCATTTAGCAAAGTGGACGTTTATTTAAGTGACCGGGCGATGATTTAAACGCTGGTGATAAATTTGTGGATCTTGCTCTAAAGACTGTTATTCCTGGTAATGTAATTGTCGCGGGTCATAACTACAAGACAAAGCACAGCCTCAGCCGTCCCGCGTGCTGCGGAGGACGGACGCCGAGTGATGTTTTGACTGCGGAGCATTTCCTGGAGAACAGAGAACAATGGAGCCTTCTCAGTGCGGGATCAAACACACATGAAAACTCGTCTTGAAACTGGGGGGAGCATGGGTCTGCTAAAAAGACCCAGGACTGTGCTTCTCTCTTTCCTTTCTCCCCCAGCTCTAAGCGGCCTTCGGTTCAGGACGTTCGATGGCATCCCACTGCCCCCTGGCACAGCTTTGCTTCCCTCCTTCCTCCGTGAGCTCACCACTTTCCTACCTTTGTGTCTTTGCATGTACTTTTGCCCCGGCCTGAAATCTTTTTTTTTCTTTTCATTTATTTCACCAAAGCTTAAGCTTCTTCTTCATTCTCTAAGAGTCAGCTCAGTTCTCACTTCTTGGAAAATCTCCCCAAACCGGGCAGAGATCTGGCTCAGCGTTAGCAAACCTGTGCTTCACGACCTCTGCACCGTCAAGCCCATTCCTCACACCCACAAAAAAGTCTTGGCGTCTCCTGGTATTTTTATCCCCACTTTACAGGTGGGGAAGCTGAGACTCGGAGACTGGCCGGTTTGAATATTTATGAAGCTTTGATGTGGTTGACACAGATCACACCCAGGCTGTCTAACTTCCAGGTATGTCGTCATATCCGCTGCTTTTGGGTGGCCCCGGAGGTCTCCACACTTGACCTATCAGAGCACAGACAAAGCCAGCACGAAAATCTGCTGAGAGACTGTTTCTAAGGCACTCGCCTCCTCAAAGCTGAAGAATCACGGTCCTTTAGTGTTTCTTAATTCATATGACTTTTAAGTTCTCACCATTGTCGTCTTGGTCATCACCACTGTCATCAAAGCTACCATTGATTAAACCCGTTCCGTGAGCCACGTCCTCTCCTACACAAACAGCCTGAGATGCACGATTACCTGTACTCTACGAATTCACAAAATTAATGCCCAGTGAGATGAGCTGACTCCCCCAAACCTGGTTCTGGCGAGCCGCAGAGCCAGGGTGCTAAGCGTGCGATGCTTTTCAGGCCCAGCTCTCCCTGGAGCCCCTCGCTACACCCGCACAGTTGAAGCTCTTGACTTTTTTCTATCCAAGGTCTCCGCAGCCCTCCCTACACAACGATCAGTCACAGAAACTAGTGCTGGCCCCTCAGACCACAGTGCAAAGAGAATAGGCTTCATGCCAGCATCACGTCTCAGATGGCAGCCCTCACTGCAACGCTGTCTTCCTCCGCTGCTCACCTTACGTCATTTCTTCCTCCGCAGCACTGAGGGACAGTGTGGAAAGGGCATAACCTGATCCGAGACAGCCAGTCAAATTCCTTCTGCTTAAAGGACCTGGATACAAAATAGCCAGCTGATCGATGTCCTTATAAAAATAAGAAATTTGGACAGTCAAATTTCTTTAGCAGGTTCCTCAGAAAGCTGTAGGAAATTTCCCAAACCTTCCTGATTTAAAGAGTTTGGCAGGTTACTTAAAACACTTTCTTCCTTAGTTTCCAGAAGAAACTTCGAGGCAATAGGGTGGAGTTAGGAGGCCTTGGGCACAGTGTCACTCTCCAAGTTCCACCTGGAATGGCCGTAGGGGTGGATGAGCGGGTTGAAAGGGGTGGAGGTGTGAGCGGGGAGGATCTTGAAGCGGATGTAAATAAAATACACAGTATTACTTACTTTGTGCAATGTGCAATTGTACGCAGAATTGTCACCGTTTACTATTGATCAGTTCTGAGTGGTGGCTTGGCTGTGGTGACGGTTAGCCAGCGAAGTCCTTGAAGCTTAGCCCTGCCTTCCCTATTCAAGGAAAGCAACCATGCCGAACCCCCATTTCCAACCTGTCAAATGGGGATAAAGACAAAGGCCATGCAGAAGTTTGTGAAGACTCAGCGAGTTGGCAAGGACAGGGCTGATGCGTGATAAATACTCAGCTAATGGTAGTGATTTATTCACATCGACTTGGGTTAAAACTACTTGCCACTCTTCCTCCTCCTTCGCCGAGCGGTTCCAGAAATATCTTCCTGAAGACAGGTGAAAGGGCTTTGACTTTGCCAAGAGAAAACTTCTGCACAGCAAACGCTGATGTGGAGGACAGAGGACACTTTCCTAAATACTTACATCTCATGGAGACCGAAAAAGGATCGGGTGGCTCACAATTAAAGACCAAAGCACAAGCGATCTGTGGAGTATGAAGACAAGATTCCAGGAAAAGAGAGAGGGAGCCAGAACAGACACAGGGCAGAGCTCCCTGGAGTCACCTGGGGGCAGGGGGAGTGTACCCCAGGGCTTTACTAGGCCCTGCTCTACTAGGTCCTCGGCAGGGCGCCCGCATTCTGCGTTTCTAACAAGCTCCCTATGAAGCAAGGGCCTCTGGCGCGTGGGCCACACTTTGCATAGGGTCGAGGGAAGCCAATGAAAGAGCATGAGATGCAGCTTCATCGCTCCGGTGAACCTTTCTGTGAAATGCGGTGTGGATCCTGCTGTAGATGCGTCCTAAGGCTTTTTAATTAGCAGGAAACCCTGGGAGTCTTGGTGCATGTCAAACAGTCCTCCCCGCCGAAGAAATGCTTGCTCTGCTCCACCGCTCCCTCCTCCTCTGGGACCTTCTGGACCTGACACTGAGCGGGAAACTTGACGTGCCTGACAAGCCTCTTTCTAAACGATTTCAAGGAAGAAGATGTAGGCTGCGCAGATACTGGAAATGCATGATGTAACCTTTTGCATTCAGAGAAAGGGCTGCCCCTAATTCAAGCCACATTTCCCCCCAATGAAGTAGACGTATTTGAAACTGGAAAACATCCAAAGAAAATATGGTTCTCAATATATTTTTGCAAATTCTAGCCTTTGCCTCCTTGTGGCCCGATTACCTGCCCGCGCCTGGCATGGCCCTCCCTCTTACCTCATGCTGGACGCCTCCCAATTCCAGCTCCTAGTTGAGCTCTCAAGTGAGGCATCTGTGGGTGAGAAATCTATAAAGCACTTAAAGGTTGTTGAGAGCCTCCCAGGAGTCAGGCCATGTGCTAAGAGCTGTAATAGATTATCTCAGTTAACCCACTACGAGGACTTTACGGATGAGGACATTCATCACGATGGAGTGTGTCACGAGGTCACACATCTCTTAGGTACCACGATAGGGACTCAAATGGAGGTCTCTGTACCTCAACACCACTGGCATTGGGATCAGATCATTCTTTGTCGTTTAGGGGCTGTTTTGTGCGTTGTACGATATTTACAGCAACTCTGGCTTCCGCCCTCTAGATGCCATTAGCAAAGTCTCACTCTAGTGATGACAGCCAAAAATGTCTCCAGACATTGCCAACTGGGAGGCAAAATTGCCCCAGGTTTAAACCCTTCCAGCCCAAAGCCTGAGCAACTGATGAACAAGGATAGGCATTATTCTTCGACCCTTTACAAGGCTCAGAGGTATTATGGGCTGAATTATTCCCCCCAAATCTATATGTTGAATCTTAATCCCCAATACCACAGAATGTGACTCTTTTTGGAGGTAGAGGCTTTTCAGAAATGATTAAATTAAAATGAGGCTGTTAGGATAGGCCCTACTCCAATCTGACCAATGTCCTTATAAAAATAAGAAATTTGGACACTCAAAGAGCCACCAAGGATGCCTGCACACAGAGGAAAGACCATGTGCGGACGCAGGAAGAAGGTGGCCATCTGCAAGCCAAGGAGAGAGGCCTCAGAAGAAATCAATCCTGCCAACACCTCAGTCTCAGACTTCCAGCTTCCAGAACTGAAAGCTGGAACAATAAATGAAAGCTGAGACAATAAATGTCAGCTGTTTAAGATACCCAGGCTGCGCTGCTTTGTTACAGCAGCCCTAGCAAACGCATACAAACCCCACAGGGCCGCACTGAGCTTCCCGCCTTTATGCTCCCATATTGTTTTGGGTATAACTTGGAAGGTTTCTAAATTAATTCAAAGCCTAGAAAGGCCAGAGGTTAACTCATGCCAATGCTGTTAGTCATCCATGTTTCTCTTCACCGGCGGGGGATAACCATTGCGAGAAAAATATCTTGGGATCCTTACAGTGCCATAGTCGTTTAGACCGTTTATAATTATTAGCATTTACACTCTAATGCTAACTCTTGTTTGTGCTCTTATCTTTCTATGTCTTTAATGAAAATACGCTTTCTAGAAACGATGAGTGGAATGGCAATATGGGATCACAGCAAGACAGCAAGGACACTGTGCTGTCTCTCCCCATCCAGCTCACTGCGGACATTACAACGATGCTCACAAGGCAAGAAGGCGTCAGAATCCTTCTTCATTTGCTGTCAGGCTGCAGGCAAGACTGAAAGGTCAGAGGTGGCAGGAGAGATGAAGCTTTATACTACCCTAGATGCAGCGCAGCCTTCTCCACTCAGGCTACCCATTAGAACCCTTTGGAGAGATTTAAAGAATACGTAGGTGCTCAGCCTCTATCCCCCAAGTTCTAATCAATCTGTCTGAGACAGAGTCCAGGCATCGGTATTTTTCCAGTGACTCTAAAGCACTGCCAGGACTTGAGAACACTGGCTCGGCGAAGCAGAGTGGTCGAACGCGACCACAGTAGCTATAGGGCTGTGCACATGGCTCTCAGTGCCTTAGGGCCCCAGTTTTCTCACTTGTAAAATGGCCATTATAACCCTTGCCTTGCCTGTCTTATAGGGTGACTATGTTCAAATTAGTTCCATTGAAAACCACATAAAATGTATAATATTAGAAATTCTAAATGCTGACATGAGCAATGCTGGTTCTCACCATCGGCTCGCCAGTCCACTGTGCATCCTCAGGTGAGGAACTTCACCTCTGTAGGCCTTGGTTCAGATCCACACAAAATGAAGTAGTGTCTAAAGTCACCTTCAGGCCCAACATTACATGTTCTTGGCAGGGCAGTTTAATACATCGTCCAGAACAATGGCTGTTTCGACTGAGGTCTGATTTTCTTATTAAACTAGAACGTTGAGGGTTTACATTCTTCCTCCTGTCCATCAAGATGACATTAGGAATAAAATTTAAATTACACCGTGGCCTGGAACGTAATTTGATAATTTGGATTCAAGTACTGTAAACGTTCATTTTTTTAGCCCAGTCGCTCCAATTCTGGAAATCTATTTTAAAGAAAGAATCAGGATATAGTCAAAGTTTTATGCACAAGAACATTCATTATGGCATTATTTATAGAAGTGGGAATGCCAAGGGGTAAGTTTAGATCTAACATCTAACAAGAAAGACTCCTATAAATTATGATAGTCATAGAATATGATATCACATATTCCTATTATAGTCACAAAAATATATATTTTTTACAAAATATTTAATAATGAATTACCATTATATAAATAAAATAAATATAAATAATTTTAAAAAAACGAGAATGAGGACAGAAAACTATACAATATAGCAATTGAATACACACACAGGAAATTATTAGAAGGAAGCACACAAAAACTGATCAGTCATAACTTGTCAGTCATGATAGTTTTCGGATCTTTTAAGTTTTTAAATATTTTCTGTACTTTCCTAAATATTCTTCCATACACATGGGTCATTTTTACTATCAGAAGGGGAAAGGCATTATTTTAAAGAGCTGCGGTGGGTTTCAGATACAGTAAAGACAAAACCCTTTGAGGAAACGTCTGGTGAAGGAAAGTATAAGAAGTGCTACCCTCTCCCCAGCCAGAGAAACCCACGCCACGGACCAGAAGCAGGCCCGTGAGGCATCAGTGGGAGGGAGATGCATCAGGACGTCAGGTGCAAACCGAAGGCCGGATGCTGATACCTCCTGTCTCAGGAGACTGTTACTCAGGGAGAAAACTGTCAGAGTCTCACTGCTCAGTGTTTAGAGGGCTTCTGTCCTCTCATCTGCAAAACGAACATCCTAGCTGTGGAGGACCCAGGAGGGGAGAAAAGATCCAGCACACTGCATGGGGGGCAGGATTTGCCTCAAATGAATGAAGCTGAAGCTTCAGGGCACCTCACTCCTCCGGCCCCTTTTGAGACCAAGAAATTCCTCTGTAGTTATTATTCCCCCAAATGTGCAAAAGTAAAATATTTTAACGGTAATCAATAAGGACTGCAGTTGCTTCCACTTTGCCTTCCTTCTGTCAGACTGCTTGCTGCTCACGTCAGGTGGCATTAGAATGGCTGTGGCTTTCGGGGACTCCATCAAGTCAGTTTCCTAGCCTCGCACTGTTGACATCTGGAGCTGGATACCCCCCCTTGATGCGAGCTGTCCTGTGCTGTGCATGGAAGGGCGTTTAGCAGCCTCCCTGGACACTATTACTAGATTCCAGTGTCTCCAGACATGGCCAGATGTCACCTGAGGCGAGAGGAGGGTTGCAAACCACTCCCTACATACACCTTGAGAACCGGGGACCTACGGGAAATGTAGCTGGGGACACATGTCATTTGGACATAGTAGGGTCTAATTCCAAGGTCCACAGTGCAAGCTCCCAGCTGTCTTGGTGGGAAGAGCTTCCCGGAGCACCCCCACACCCACACCCATACACAGCTCTGTGGTGATGCACCCCACGTGAGTGAAAGTGTGAGGCCAGAGGGCTGTGTGTGACAGGAACAAGTCCACGGTTCCCAACACTTGCAGTTTGTGGGCGGTGGAGGAGAATCGAGATTTGAAATATATGGAGCCAGAAGCTACTCTACAGAAAGTCCTTCCAATCTGAAGTGTTAAGAAGAGGTTTAGATCTCATCAACACTGACCAAAACGTAAGTTCTAAGGCACGTGAATTACAAATGCACCAAATAAGGACATTTCATATATTTTTGTATGCAACCAATAGGAATTCCTCTGACATAAGGAAGCAAACTGTAACCAAAACATTTTTCTAAGCATCCAAAATCATTAAATCCTTAAGGAGAAGAGATACATTTTAAATAGAAGTCGTGAACAGGCTCTTAGATTTCTTGATATTCCATCAAATAAAAAAAAGAATAATTCATATGAGCACATTAGAAAAAGATATTGTGCTTTTTTGCCCATTTGCATGAAATGATTGCTATGGATGAAGATTACATAAAACTCATAACGCTTCACTAAAACAAAGATATCACTGACAAACTAGTTAGTGAGTACTGTCCATTCAAAGAATACTTAGAATTTATCATTTCACAAGAAAATTCAAAGAGCCCCGAAATAAATTTAATAAAGTTTTTTCTAAATTCGAGAACAATTCTAAAATTTTACATAATACCAATAACAAGTTGCAAAGTTAAAAGCGCTTTATAAAACTACCAACAGCAAAAATAGAAAACCAAAACAGGTTCACTTAACTGACCATGCCAGAGAAAAGACAGAATTATCTTCCTATTCTCTCCACAGAAAAAATAACACAAAATGTCACATGATGAGGTGGCCAAGAGTATGCATGCAGATCAACGATAGAGGAAAAGAACTATTATGGGGTCAGGGATCCAGCATTTAATTAATGAAAAACAATTATGCTGTCATTCTGAATGTTGTGATGTTTGTGACAGCTGTTGGCTTTTAAATTTTTTAATTTGAGACTTTTCTCATTCTGATGTATTATTAATTCATAATTTTTCATTTTTTCTCATTGGGACCCTCCAAATTGCATAAGCTTCAGGCTTCACCCTCTGGGCCTTCACACACGCACCTCCCAGGTCATATCCACACCCGCTAATGAAGCGGGTCCTGTCATTCTCCCCTTTACAGTTAATCTCATTGATTGTAACATATACCTCTCTCCAAAACACGTTAAGGACTCTGAAACTTAATTTAGAAGTGCCAAGAAGTCTACATCACAGGAGAGATCTCTGCTAGCCTTCACTACCGAACTGCAGAGTCCGTCCACACGTGTCAGTGATTCTTGGGTCAGAACAGAGCCAACACCCCTCCTCCCACAGCCACCTGCAGAGGCACAGAAGCTCTGGAATCAGCAGCTAATGTGACTGAGCCCCTATCTAATCTACTATGAACTAATCAGCTCAATTAAATTATCTCTTGTTTTTAAAATATAAAAGATAAGTTAAGTAAATTATACTCTGGGGCAAAATAAGTACATTTAATTTATCAGCACTCTGCACAAAATAGGGACCAACTGACGATATGTCCCTAATGTGTAACATGAGGCCATTTACACTGAGATATTATTTGTTTTGGTGTTCTGAGGAAAAAGATTTTTAGCCTTGTAGGCCATCTCTGAGAGGTCTGCTAAAAATTCCAGAAAGTTCCACAAGTGCCAGGACTATGCAGTAGCACCTAGAATAGTACCTGGCACATGTATGCACTCAACAAATAATTGTCGAATGAACAAGATTCTACCATTCTTCCCTGCATTCTAGAAGTGAGGGAGGTAAGGATACAAGAAAACATGAGGAATCATTTCCTTTGTGCAGTGACCCCTACTTAAAAGGAGAAATCCATTCTTCGGATTACAGGAGTTAAATAGATTTTTTTAAGGGAAGCAAGGATGGATTCTAGTGACTAAGGCAGATGCATCCTAATAGCACCAAAAGAGTACGAGATGAATCCTATGAGAATCAAAAAAGGCAGCTAAAAGCTAGAAATTCCCACAAGGGGCTATTGATCCTAAAGACTAAATTTAGCAAAATCCTTTCTCATATCAAAGATCAGGCAATCCAAAAATTTAGCCTCCAAAGGGTATAGTTGATTGTAAAATTTTTTCAGTTTCCATGTCTGCATTTCTACATATCTGTTAGGCCTATCCGCCAGGAAAGTATATTATACATCCTTCTAAAATGTGTGATTTGTAAAAGTTGTTTCGATCTCGATACTGATTTTTATTACGTGGTGGGACCATTTCCTTCCTTCTCTTTTGAGAATGTAAAGCTCTAACACCATATTCCACAGGAAAAAGTTTCCTACAGCCAGCTTTATAAAAACACATTAAAAATAATTCTAAAGATTATTCCAAAATTCTTTCCTCACCAATGACTGGTTTTGTAATTGTTCTACCCGGATCAATATACAACATTCCTACATTCTCTTGCTTTTTGCCTTTTATAGATTTTTATTTACATGTTCGTCCTCGTCTATTTTTAAAGGGTGGCAGTAGGAGATGATGACACACAGGACTGATAGCTCGCTGTTTAATCTTTGTCATTGGCATTAGCTGAAGCTCATGGTATAAACTTCCCCTCTGCTTCTTCATATTCCATCCTATTACTCACCAGTGGTCAACCAGACTAAATTAACTGTCACTTAAAATAGAATGATTTTCCTATTAAATTATCAAATTACTAACTCCATTTTTCAGTCTATTTGTATAGGCTATGTAGGGTGTTACTTCTTTCAAATGTATTTTTCAAGAGCACATAGGTGATGGTGATCAGTTTTCTAAGCTGCCTAATTTGAAACCAGACCATTTGGGAAAAATGCAAAAAATTTCAAATGACTCAAAAATACGACAGGCTTCAATTATATTTTAACAACTTTCACAGCAAACCTCAGTGTCTGTTTTGGCAAAAAATATCTCATAACTTTATTGAGAAAAACAAGCTTGAAATGCCAAACATTTTTAGCAAGATTTCAGACTTATGGTTTATGGCTTTATGATTTAAAATAATAGGAAAAAATAATTATTAGAAAAAGTCTAGGATAAAAGTGCCAAAATTCACATTTAAATTCTTCCAGCTACCTGCATGTGGGCATTTAGAGCAGCTTTATTTATAGTAGCCAAAAGCTGGAAGCAACCAAGATGTCCTTAATAGATGATGGAGAAATAAACTCGGGTACATCCATACAATGGAATATTATTCAGCACCTAAAGGAAAGAGCTACGAAGCCATGAAAAGACATGGTGGAAACTTACGTGCATATTAGTAGGTGACGGAAGACGACCTGAAAAGGCCGCATACAGTGGTATGGTGCCAACTCTGTGACCTTCTGGAAAAGGCAAAATTGACAGTGAAAGGATTAATAGTTGCCAGGGGTTGAGAGTGAGTGGGTAGCAGCAGTGGGGAGAGATGAACAAGCAGAGCACAAAGGATTTTTAGGGCAGTGAAAATACTCTATGTGATACTATGCTGGAGGATTCACACGTCACTACATATCTGTCCAAACTCACAGAATGTATAAGACTGAGCGTGAGCCCTAATGTAAACTGTAGCCTTGTGGTAATTAGGATGTGTCCATGTAGACTGACCAATAACGTCAAACACGCACTGCTCTGATGGGGCGTGCTGTGGGTCTATAATACACAGAGTATATGGCAGCAGGGTATGGGGGGATGGAGCTCTGTACCTTTCTTTCAATTTTGCTGTGAACCTAAACTGCTCTAAAAAATAAAGTCATTTGAAAAAACAGTACACCTAGGGAGTGAGTCTATTCCCTCAAAGGAGACTTTCAAACAGATGGAGGACCTCCCCACCAGAGCTGTGTACAGGGCCCAGGCAGAAGATGGGTGGTCAGACTAGATCTTAAAAACCTCAATTAATATATGATATGGTCAAAACAATTTAAATTAACACACTACAAATAAAATGAAGAAAAACCCTTTTTGAATAGATAATTAGAAAGTTTAATATCTAAGCAATCTGGTTAGTAAAGTGCATTAATAATTATTATTTTTTTAATTTCTTCCAGCAGAATTAAAAGTCTATTATGATAGGCAATTGAATGATGTTGGTACAGGTTTATGCCAACATTCTGCCAGGCTACCTACTGATGGTTCAGTTGTTTATAACGAGTTGAATGTAATGGACTCTGACCAATGGACTCTATGTCCCTCCGCCTTCTGAAGACATAATCGGCTCAAAGGGCAAGAGGTCCAAGTTAGGAGAGGAGCCAGTACCTGACTGCCCCACAAGCAGTCCACACGTGCCTTTGGCTCCTCCTAGTGCCAACAGGACTAACACTTAACACAGAGAACCCCCAGGAAGTCCCCAGAGGTTGGGTAAAATTGGAGAAAAAATGAAATCTGAGGCTGCGTTGGTTTTACTGCCCCGTGATGGAACACAACTCCTGTGACACAGCCTTCCTGAGCTGGAAACAGATAACTAACCAACTAGCCAAACCCCATCTCCCGAGTCCCCGAGAGGAGAATGACCAGCGACAACCTGCAGCAGAGCTGCGAGGGGGCCTCAGGGCCCTGCCTCTGCGACAAAAGTCTTCCGTAGAGCCTTCCCATCTCATTCCACCGTGAAATAAGCCGATTCTACTTCTTAATGCTTAAAGCGATAGTGACAGGCTTTTCATTGAAACTCTCTTTGCCCTCCACAGCAGCTCCTCGTTAGCACCGAATCCTATTCCATCCATCTAGCCAGGCCCTAAGCTTGTCATGCTTTAAAGTGAGTGCCAAAGCAGGGAACATAATGATGGTAACTGAGCCTTCTTATTTCTCCCATAAAAGTTATGAAGTTGCTGGATGAAGTGAACTTAGTGTAGAGTAAATGCGTGGCAGGGCGAGGGGTGGGGGGCTCTTCCGTTTCGGTCACCAGGGCTCTGGCTGATGAGGCCTTTGAACTCCTGCCCACGCCACGCCTATGAATCAGTGTCATTTACCATGCGCATTTAGATAATTGAAATAATAAAGATGAAACGGACACAAAAGCTCTACTATTTCATGAATAGTAACTCCTTTTTATCAGTGCATCCACAGCGAAGCGAATCAGACCACCTACACTCCTGCTTCCTAAAAAGATGCTATCATTTTCCCGTATCTTTCCACCATTCTAGGCATGTTCATTTTTTTCCTCAAAAAGTGCTAATATAAGCATAAATCTATATATATATATGAGCTTCTAATCAAAATTATAATTCTGAATGGAAACGATGCAGAAATTTATACTAATGATAACACGCAGGCTGAAAACTGGACGCAAATGTTTATGTTTTCTTTCTTCACCGTGGTCGTAAAAAGCTTAAGCATACAAAAATTGAAGGTTTAAACACTCAGCTTACTATAAACTTTGAAATACTATGCTGAAAAAGAATGGAAGTGTTCATATTTAAAGCCACTTACCTGCTATAAAACCAAGAAAGAATATTATTCTTAAAAATTAAATACCCCTAAGACAAACAGGGTCAGGAAGACATTGTTGTTATGAGACAACTTTGTTCATTTGGAACATGATTCTGAACGTCCAAGCCTGGTCTGGAATCCCGGCAACGACGATAAATCATGCTTCACCTCCTTGACTAGGAACTGACACGTTTCAAAGTGACAAAGCACATACGATTCAAAAGGATTCTTCTCAGGCCGTTTCCAATTTCAACATTGGTTTTTCTATCTAGGATTGAACTCGAAAATGCTAAAACAAACCATACTCTCAACCAAAAAGTAAAATAAAATTTAAAAACTGCCAGAGAAGGAAACCTCTAGAGGAAATCTCTATAAAAATAAACATTGAGTGAATCCATGCATGATGTGACCAATGAGCCTTGTCACGTGCCTACTATGTCTGTCACAAGATGACACCTTGACAGTGTCTAAGTTCAAAGCATGGACGACCCCTTAGCACACATCCTTCCCCCCCAGCAGTCTCCCTCCGTCGTCCTGCACTGCTTCGGCCACTCAGAAGATCATTCTCCCTGAATGGAGTTCTTCCTCAGAGCCTAACGTGGTGGCAAGCTCACACGAGGCACTTACTAAACACTCGTGAACTCATTAATCGGCCAGCGCTCCCACACCTCGGAGATGTCTCTGCCACCTAGCCTGACCGCCAGCAGGAGAAAGTTAATTTCCTGTTAAAGAGCCTCTGGAACTTTCTGCTTATACCATCTAGATGCCTCCTTGGCCTGACTTGCAAACTGGGTGTTTCCCCACAAAGGGGTGCTCTCTGGTGCTTTTTCTGCAAGCGCTCCGATTAAATCGACAACAAAGAAGAAATCGGAGTGTAGGTGAATCGTAAAGAAACTCTCATTGTTCGCTGCTACCAAATGGATTCAAACAAAACCAAAACCTCCAGCACCTTTTATTTCCTTTGTTATTATTATTTATTATTATTATTATTATTATTATTATTATTAATTCCTTAAAATGTGGGAATCAGCGCTCCACAAAGGCGTCGATTCCAGCATCTCAGCCTGGGGTCGGGGTCGGGGGAATTAGGGGAGGTTGTTATTAGAGAGTCTTGGGAGTTTAGAGGGTTACAACACCAGAGCCAAGCTTCGGGGCTCAGAAGACCCCTCTGTCTCTAGGAGAATCAGAAATCACCTTCATACAATTTTGAGAAAATAATGGTCATGGGCATCTATTTGCCAACCCGCGCATAGACCACTCACCGAAAGGAATTCACAATCCAGTTCAACTCCAAAAGCATCTCATCGGGCATCTATGTAGGACCAGACTCCGTGCCGGGCAGCGGGGGTCAGAAACGGGTGATCCGTTGTCCAGGAGGGAGGCAGGAACGACCAGCTGGGACGGGACACACGAGTGTGCCTTCTGGGATACTCGGCACTTCATCTGCCAGACTTCAAAACGACAACAATTTCCCTTTGTCTCTGAATGTGTTAAAAAAAAATTAATTATAAGCAGTGATCGAGCTCTGAAATTCCTAGGGGAAGTCATTTTATTTCAAACACGATCCAGATGAGAACTTGTAGGAAAGCAGAAGGGGCTCTTGCCTTCCTCCCTGTTTGAGAACCAGAGGCAAAACAAGGGCCCACGTCAACCTGGGCCAAAGACGGCAGAGCCTGCAGTCAAGTGGGAAGGCTGGTGCCTACTCCAGAGGCTCCATCGGTGCCGAGTGGCGCGCACACTGCCGAAGGCCAGCAGGCCTGCCCCCGGACCTCGAAGGATACACACGACCGCCTGGCACAGCCAAAGCAGAGCACCTGGGCCAGGGAGTGGGTGCAGGACCAAGGGGAGGTCTTGTCTTCTTGCCTAAGAAAGTGGAGGGTCCTACAAAGCACAGTAGAGTTTCAAAAAAAAAATAACTATATTTTCTCTTCTGCATCCGAATTGCAGTGGACAACCTCTCCACAAAAGGGGTTTGGCGGTGAGGGTGTGCCAGGCTCAGAGAGTGAATAAAGCAAGAGTGCAGAGTAGGGACTATGAATAAAACATTCAGAGAGCAAAAGGATTTTCACCTTGACCGTAGCAGAAGGTTTAAGAAAAAGGCCCTGGCAGGTCAGGGCAGTAGGGAGGCTTACGACTCGTTGGGTATAGAATTTAAACTTTATTTTATTGACTGTAAACTTAAGTCTGATTTCGCTAAGCAGCAGTTTTTATCTGAATTTTAAAACAATTAAAATTTCAAATGAATGTCAGCATGTCCTTTCAGTGCTCTCATCTGAAGACCTTTTGCTTTTACCTAAAAACGCACCAACAATTCAACCACCTACCAGCGGAGGGAAGAAGGATCCTCAGGGTGAAATATAAGTCTCATGGACGAGAAGAGCTGAACTCACTATGTACGCGTTCACATAAAAAATAAAAAATGATCAAACTGAGCAAAATAATACAAAGAGACACACGGTAAAACTGTGCCACACCAAGGGATTGCATGGTCTTACTTTCCACCGGACTGTAAACTGCCTGAAAGAAACAAACAAGAAAAGCAAGGCTGGGTGGAATTCCAGCACATCGCATAAGGAACTAATTACGTCCAATTTCAAAACTAGGCTTTCTGGAGTTTGCTTTCAGTCCGGGGTAGTTGTGATTTTGAATTATTTTTACATTGAATGAGCAGGGTTTTCCCTTTGCATTACCTATGATGCCAAAGCAGCTGTGTCCTTCCCTATCACACGGCACCGAGGTCCTCGTGACCTCACTGCAAAGGATGGCCGTCATCAGAAGCCCCCTGTCCACCCACTCCTACAGGAGTAGGCAGGGTGCTCCCCCGACCCCACTAATTGAGCCTCTTCAGCAAAGGAGAGCGAGGAGGGATAGCAGCCCACTTGGGCCTTGAGTGGTGTCATCTCACAGGCCACGAAATCCGTCGCAGGCACTGAGCAGTTGAGTAACCCGGTGTCACGGTCTCCTCTGCCAGGTTGGTCTGCACGCCTGTACTTTGAGGGGGATGAATTTTGACCTCCCTGCCACCCAACCCAGAATTTCAGTAATTTAAGTTGAAATGTCATCTGGCAGTTTGGGTTGGCTTTCGTTTGAAAGTCAATGGCACGGCCCGCCTGCCGCCCAGTTAGCACGGGTTTTCGAGTTACTGCAGCGGGGTGCACACATGCGACAGTTCTCAGCTGTTCCAAGTTGTTTCCTGTCTCTTTCCTCCGATGATATACGCCCACCCACCTGTCCCCAGGCAAACTCCTATGCACTCTTCAAGACCCCAGCTCGAGCACCACTGTCGAAGGCTTCTCTGGCATCCCACAGGGAGGGGTGAGCTTACACAGCCCCTAATTATTGGGTACGTCACTCTTCGTTGCATTCTTCTGATAAAAAGCTGGTCAGTCTCCCCACCTCCAGGAGGAACTGTGACAACCTCGAGGATAAAGAGTTGATTCTAAGACAATGCTTGGCGACTAGTAGGTGTTCCATAAAGGCTAATGGAACATGATGGATCCTGATAAAAAAAAAAGATGACACCATTGGGCTAAGCTGCATTAGGAGACAAGCAAGTTGTCTCAAAATATTTGCTTTGCAGTGAACTTCGTTGAGTACCAGAGTGGTGATGCCCAAGTGAGATTCAAATCAAGGATCAATATATAATGATCAATATGATGATGAATAACTAATGAAGAGATTATTAATCGAGCAAAACGTTAGAGTTGGAAGGACAAATAGGATCCCCCAAAACTGACATGTTAACTGGTCTTCCCTACCACAGGAATTGACAGGAGGTACAAATGCCTACACATGGGTAAAGGGGGCAGAGAGATGCCGAGTCTGATTAGCTCCGGGAGGTCTGGGTGAAACACCAATCCTGAGAGTGCGGGCCAGACCCCGGGCGTGAGGATCATCTGCAGTGAATCAGAAGCTCTGGACGTGCCGCTGAGGGATCCGCACGGCGAGCACGTCTGGTGGTGATTCCCACGCACAGCAGTCTGAGAATGCAGGCATCAGCAGAGAGGCCTTTCCCTGCTGTGAATTTCAACCTTGAACTAATTTCAAAAATGAATTTCAGTGGAGAAAGTGCGATCTCGTCCAAAAATTGTTTTGGAGAAACTGCAAATCCGTATAGAAAACAAACAAACAAACAAGCAAACGTGTACCTTGACCTCCACCTTAAACCACGAACGAAAAATCACTTCCAAATGGTTTGTAGACCAAAGTATAAAACATCAAACAACAACTGTCCTGGGGAAAAAAACAAAAAACAAAAAACAGACAAATAGCTTCACAACTTAGCATAGGAAAAGATTTCTTAACAGGTTACAGAAAGTATTAAATCATTTTTTCTTTTAGATAAAAATATATAAATTGAAATACATTAAAATTAAGAACTGGTGTTATCAAAAGACGCTATCAAGGAAGCCACAGATAAGTGTACACATTTGCAATACAGACATTAGGCAATCAGATAGACGGAAGAGGTCGACGGGCACGTCACGAAAGGGAATGGGTCTACGTAAAGGAGTCCAACACGAGTAGTCATCAGGGAACTGAAAATCGAAACCACAATGAGATGCCACTTCACACCCAACAGAATGGCTAAAACTACAAAAGAAAAGAAAACTGACTACGCAGTGGGTAAGCACATGGAGCACCCAGGACACTTACACATGACGTAGGGTAAGAATCGGTACAAACTCTTCGGAAAGCCATCATCAATATCTACCAAAGACAAGCTTCGTGACCCAGGAGTCCCACGCCTAAGCACACCTCCCACACACACGCACGCATTCGTTCCTCGAAAGGCGTCCGAAAGAACGGTTCGTAGCCCTGCACGGAATAGCCAGAGTCGGAAACAATTCAAATGGCCCTTCCAGAGCAGAACGGGTAAGTGGTGCGATCTCCAGAAACAAAATTTGTACAGTGTGAACCTTGACGACACGATGCTGAGGACGAGAAGCCAGACCCCAAAGAGCACATTCTGCATGATTTACGTGAAGTTCAAAATCCAGTGAGACTGACCTATAGTGACAAAAATAAAAAAATAATGGGCATGACCTTGTAGGGTGTAGGGCAGGAGAAGGGGCGTTGGGGCTGCTGCAATATTCTGTTTCTTCATCTGGGTGCTGGTTACGTGGCTGTATTCACTGTGTTGACATTCATCAAGCTGAACACTTATGACTGGGGCACTTTTGTTGGCTGTGTGCTCTCTAAAAAGCACACTTAGAAAGAAAAAAAACACATTTCTTAAACAAGGCCACTTATCTGAATAATGCTTTGGCATCAGCACCCCGCTGCCTGGTACACTCTTCCATCCAGCGGCGTCGTCGCTAAGCTGGACTTCACCCATAAAGCCACTCTTCTGTATGACTATAATGGATTTCTGCATTTATGTGGCGCCTTTCCTCGGCAGAGATCAAAGGGCTCCTGCATAATAAAAGATAGCGTATCACATGCCGCATATCAAACTTAGTTAGGTCTGAGAGGAGAAAGGGGAAATATGGAACTCGGGGACGCATGATCGGGGAACCCTGTCGACGTAAAATAAGTCATAAAAACTGTGTGTAAAAACAATCATAAACAGCAACTATTAAGAATTCATTTGTGGGAAACAAAAGGGCCGCTGCTCCTGAGGCTGCTTTCTGACTCTTCGCGTGGCAAGGACAGAAGGCAGCCCAGGCATTCAATTTAGGGGTTAGACTCCTCGGCACCACAGCGCAAGAGTTCTCCGGCGCTGACTTGGCACCTCGCAGCAGTAAAACACAGCGACTAAATAAACCCTCTGTGCTGCCCTGCAAAGAGCTCGCATGTGTGCTTTGAGATGAAAACTCGCCAACCCTGACGACCAATTCATCGGGCCTTTTTCCCACTGGTGAAAGGAATGTTCGGTGGGTCCACCTCTCTGAGGCACAGACAATGGAAAGCCACACCTTTGCTCTCAGGTTTCGCGTGGACACTCAGCAAATGTGTTTTCCCCAAACTCTGAGGCTTACCATCGCCCAGGGAGGACGTGCACAGCGAGGACTTTTGCACTGACCTGAGGCCACATGGGTCACCTGCGTGGAGTGACAAGCTGGGCCGCCAGTGACCCCAGGAGGTACCTCCACTAGCCTAACAAGGGACATCTTGCGCTTTGTGAATTGTGACACAGCTGCTCAGACGTCTCTCTGTCATCTCTACATATGTGGGAGGACAAAAAGAAAAATAGTTGCCCTCGAATAATTTAAATAATTTACATTCCACAGAAGGATAACTGCAATAAAGGGAGTCAGACAAATGAAAGCAGCGTTTTCATTTGTGTCGCTCTCCCCTGAGAGGGATGCCAGTAGTCAATGATAACGGAGAGGAGGGGGAGCAAACTGGCCCAGGGACAAGCACTCTTGATGGATGACCTCATTAAATTCTCACGACAATCCTATTAAGTTGGTAGTTGATTATCTCCATACAGAAATGGAGATTAAAAAAAAACTTGAACTAGCTTAAGGTCACACTCCATAATAGGTGATGAAGCCAAGACTTACAGCCAGGCAGTGTGACTCCAGACCTCAGGCTCCTTAGTACTGGGGTTTACCGGATGCGGGGGAAGGGACACTAGGGCATCCGCGGTGAGGTCTTGCGTTGGACGAGCGCCTTGTCCTTCTGAGCAGGCTCGTGGCAGAGGTTCCTCCTGTAACCCGTGATGAACTCCAAAGAGAATAAGACCTACTTTAAGTAGAAATGGATCACAAGCCTCACGTTCCCGCAGGGGATCACCAAGATGCGCATCAGGAGCCAGGCATCCCTTGGCGTCACGCTTCGATGCGGTCGCTGCGTTTAAAATAATGCAGCCACTCCCCGTCATTAGAGCTGGCTCTTTTCGCAGATGTCCGGCTTGTCCTTGTGTGCAAGCTTTTCGTCTAACGGCGTCTACAACAGATGCCCGGGAAGGTGAACTCACGTTCCTTGGAAGACTATGGAACAATGCAGATTTCATCCATAGGCAGAAGCGATGATTCATTCACAACGAGAGTGTTGCTCACTCGTTCGGTAGGAGACCAGCCTGTGGGGGGAAAAACAACAGCTAGGAGATTTCCATCCAACCAGGAGGTCACTTTAAAATTCAATTTAGTGACACCCTTGTGGGCTTTCCCTGGCACCTCGAATATATGGACTAATAATTGGGAACAGCTGCTTGTCTTGACTGGAACCACTCTATTTAAATAGCTCCAAGATTACACCCTTGGCCTCTGCTTCTTTATATACTTGGGAAACAAACTACTGTGGATGCCCAGATGTATTCAGACAATGGAAGAAATGATTTACGGAGACGGACCACATCCAGGGCTGCGAGCCTCATTCATTGCCCTGGTTCCATCATCACCCCCCATGCAGAGGAGGGGGGACAAAATGACAAGCTCACACGGTTACTTATCCCCGGGAGTCACCCTGAATAAAAGCTACCCTCGGATGGAAGCTTTTTTCATGACCTTCACTCTGAGACAGTTTCTGCATTTGACTCCACCAAACACCAATCTTAGTTTCCAGCTTATTCGTTCTGATGTTCCCAGAGCATTTCACTCAGGCGTGCCCCCAGACGAAGTCCTAAGCAGTGAATGCGACTCCTGTAGAATGTGAGACTTACATATTATATCAGACATTTTAAAGGACGCTTCAGTTTTCTTCCCCTTTGTGTCATTTTGTCCAATTTTATGTTTCTTTTGAACCACCGATTCCACAAAAATTTATTGCATGTTTTCTGGGCCAAGTACTCATCTCTTATGATGGCTTGAGGTCTATTCGTGCCAAACACACTTGTAACCTTCCTTTTCCAATGTAAATATCCAACAATAGAAAAGTAATAAAATATAGCATGACATATCCACTTGGAAAAATATTATAGGCCTATTCACAACTAATGAAAGTATCTATAGGATTATGAAAGGAATTGGGGAAATTAAAATAATATTGTTAAAAAGAAGCAAAATTAAATAGACCTATGATGACAACTGTGTAAAATTCTGTATAGACAAAAGACGAAATAAGTATTCTATATTCTGACTCTCCCCATAAATATTCTGGAAAACCACAGAAGTCAACAATATAAGTAAAACCATTTGAATCTGTGCTTATAGCACAACTGTGAGAGAGAGAAAACTACAAACTTCAAATTATGTCCAAATAAATAAATAAACAACCCAATTCCGAAGACCCAGTTCAGAAAAGAGGAAAAGAAAGCAGGGGCCTTGGTGTGAGAAAACAGACACCACCACCCCAGAAAGAAAACGTCTCTCCCAAGTGGGAAAATACTGAAAATACTGAAAATATGAGACATGGTAGGATAAAGCACAGTTACTGACAAATCAAAAGGTGGGAGCTTGAGAGTCTGCAAAAACAGACGAGGACAGTTTGGGGAAGGACCAGTTCTGTAGGAGAAGCCTTTAGGGATTAGGTGGCGGAGAAAAATAAGAAAGAACTAGTAATTAAGAGCACTTTGGAAACAAGAAAATCACAAAATCAGGAGGCACATCACCATCATCCCAAAAAAGGGAGACATTTTCAATAAACTATACTTCATAAACAAACAGAAGAGGAAGCTCTTGAATCAAGAAATTTCATGTATAACCTAAGCTTCACCTCCTCATCTCTGTCTACCTGTAAGTTATTGCTAGTTCAAGAAAATAAAACACCTCGAAATGAAGAATAAACATCACAATATCCACACAGTTATTTTAAGAAGAAAAAGTAACATAAAACCCAAACCTTTTACCTAATGAATAATCTACCCACCCCGCCTTGCCCCCCCAAAAAATAACAAAGCAGAAGAAAATATCAACACTTTAAATATCCTAAAGCATTTGGAAATATGGGGGGTGGGGTGGGGGAAGGGAGAAAAACAGAAATTTTAAAACTGAAAACATACATGAATAGAAACCACGAATAAAAATTTTTTAAAAAGACAAAATCATCTTAGAAATTGACTAAATCACAATATGCCCCAAAGAAAATAGATATATTATATTAAAAGGTGTTCAGGAAAGGCATTAAAACAAACGAAAGAATGAAAACAAAACAAAAAAGAGACAAGAATCAGAGAGACAGCGATTGAGGTAGAAAATAAGTTAAAAGATCTAATGAATGAATAATTGGAATCACCGATAAATTAAAAACAAAATCATGGAATACAATTAATATTTAAAACGAAAATCCAAAAACATTTTTCAGAGGTAAAATCGACACACATTTACATCATTTACATAATGAAATCGTCCACTGTGCATCTAGGAAGACTAACCCCGAATGGCCAACTTCAACACGTATCCTACTAAGACGAGTATTAGATTTTTAAAGAAAAAGAAACAGTAATCCTCTGGGCCCCCAAGGAAAATTACCAAATCACTTACAAAGACAAGAAAATCAGTTTGGCATCCCATTTCTCCATAACAATAGCACGAAATAAGACAACAGTGGAGCAACAATTCCAAGAGATTTGAGGAAACAGGAAGAAACCAAGGGTAAGTGGACAAAACATAAGGATATAGGAGAACATAAAAAAGTAACGTGATTTTAATGTCATTTATGTCTCACTTTGATAGCAGAATAAAAGAGGAGTGTTCACAAAATTGATCATGTGGTAGTGCACAAAGGAGCCCTCACTAAGAAAGCCTCACGACGTTCCACGAAGGAGAAAGAACAAAAGCCTTCTGTCTCATTACAGTGCAATAAAAACTGATAACAAATTTCTTAAAAAAAATTTGGCCTTTCCATCTGAACATTTAAAACCCCTTTTATTGTTTTTATTGAGATATATTTGACCTATATTGTGTAAGTTTAAGATGCTCCACATATTAACTCGATGCATTTACATTGACATACACCTGCCATTGCAGCACGTCACGTCATTATCATTTCTTCTGGAGCTGGGGACAGTAGATGTAGTCTCTGAGAAAGTTTAACGTTTACAATACCATTTTATTGTCTGTAATCACTGTACCGCGCATTAGATCCCCAGGACTTATTCATTCCTAGTTGCAAGTCCGTATGCTCAAATGTCATCTCCTCCATCTCTCCCCAACCCCCAACCCCAAGCCCTGGTAACCACCATTTTACTCTCTGCTTTCACCATTACACGTTTTCTCAGATTCCACATACGAGAGATGTCACACAGTATTGGCCTTTTTCTGACTTATCTCGCTTAGATTACGTCCTCAAGTTCCACCCATGTCGTTACGAATAGCAGAATTTCCTTTTTTCTCGTGACTGAATAGTATCCCTTTGTCCCTGTACCCCACACGTTCTTATCCATTTATCCAGTGGTGGACACTTAGGTGGTTTCCACATCTTGCTATTCTGAACAACACTGCAGCAACCACGGGAGTGCGTATGTCTCTTTGGTAACCTGTTTCCATTTCCTTTGGAAATACATCCAAAGTGGGATTGCTGGGACACGTGGTGGTTCTGTTCTCAGTTTTCTTAAGGCAGCTCCATACTGGTCCCCAGAGCGACTGAAGCCGTTTGCAATCCCACCAAAAGCGCACAAGGGTTCCCAAGGCACTTACCTCTTGCCTTCTTGATCATAGGCTTTCTTACAGGTGTGAAGTGATCACTCATCATGGATTTGATGTGCATTTCCCTGATGATTAGGGATGCTGACATCCTTCTCATATACCTGTTGGCCATTTGATGTCTTCCTTGAAAAAAGGTCTATTTAGTTTCTCTACCCAAGTTGGATTATTTTTTTTGTCATTGGGTTGTATGAGCTCTTTGTAAATTTTGGATATTAACCTCTTATCTAATAGATGGTTTGCAGAAGTTTTCTCCCAGCCTATAGACTGCCTCTCCATTTTATTATTGTTTATGTTGCCGTGCAGAAGCTTTTAAGTTAGACTCAGTCCCACTTGTTGATTTTTTTTCCCTTTTGTTGTGCTTTTGGTATCATATATATTTTAAAAAATCATTGCTAAGACCAATGGCAGGAGCTTCTTTGTGTTTTCTTCTAGGAGTTTTATGGTTTCAGGTCTGGTGTTTAAAGGTTTTGATCCATTGAGAGTTACTTTCTGTGAGCAGTGTAAGAGAGAGGCCCAGTTTAATGTTTCTGCGTGTGGTTATTCAGTTTTCTCTACACTCCTTATTAAAGAGACTACCCTTTCCACACTGAATGTGTGTGTGTGTGTGTGTGTGTGTGTGTGTGTGTGTGTGTGTGTGTGTGTGTGTGTGTGTGAAAGCTCATGTACAATAGCAACAACAAA
Organism: Cynopterus sphinx; assembly: GCA_030015415.1. Taxonomy (NCBI): domain Eukaryota; kingdom Metazoa; phylum Chordata; class Mammalia; order Chiroptera; family Pteropodidae; genus Cynopterus; species Cynopterus sphinx. Next base: position 6,167,938 of record CM057391.1, read on the forward strand.
AATAATATACTTTGGAATGAACTTAAAAAGAAATGTGGAAAAGCTGTATGAGAAGAACCTAAAATATGAAAAATTATTCTAGAATAAATGAGAAGACAACTCATGCCAGAAAGGAAGAAGTCCTCAAAAACTACTAGGACATCAAAAGGACTCATGGTCTCATTTGAAGAAACTATCACTGGCCAAATGTGGGGGGGTATCAAAACAACGATGATAATTACAATTATAAAAAGAACCAGAGTTCACAGTGAAATTAAGAAGTGGAGAGAAGCACGAGGGGAATGAAAACATTCTTTATAGAAGAATGCCAGCCAATCAGTGCAGAAGGAATAACAGAATTTGAATCATCAACATAATAATTCAGGCAACAGTCACCAGTGGATGCTAAAAGCATTGAGTAAAAATTCTGAGAGGAAGTGGACATTCACACGGTTTCAAAATATAACCCCACATAATATTTATTAATTATAACGGGAAAGATTATCTTCATGATGAAGGAATCTGGCAGACACCTTCTTAACCGAGTGATCCAATTTGTCACCGTTAGTAACGTGACAAGCTGACGTTTGACTCCTGACGCACACACCAATAAAAAGTGGTGTGTGTGTCTTTAAACAGGCACCGGGCTAAGGAGATTTAGCTAAATTTTTTCAGTTGCAGTTAAACGATTAACTTTAACTGTTCAGATGCTGATAGATAAATGTTTCGAGTTTAAATCTTCCTTTTCCTCTGCAGGGAAGCAGGAGAGTATGAATAAGCTAAGGTGTAACAAGGTGCCCAGGTAGTATTTCTTGTCATTCAGGAGGGGGTGGATTTAGGCACTTCCCAAAGCAACATTTACTACATTCATGTATCGACCTTGTCTAATAGTCCACGTATAACAGAATAGCACAGACTAGGTGGCTTAAAACCACGAATATTTATTCCTCATCATTCTGAAGGCAGGAAGTCCGAGACCAAGGCCGGCCAGTCGGTGTCTGGAGGGGTCCCCTTCCTGCCCGGTCCTCACACAATGGAAGGTGCAAGGGAGCTTTCTCGGGTCTTAATTCCATTCCTGAGGGTTCTGGCCTTGTGACCTGTTCACCTCCCAAGGGCTCTACCTCTTAATGCAATTAACTCCCACGTGGGGGGTTAGGATTTCAACCTATGAATTTAGGGGGTGCGCAAACATCAACCTATAGCACCTTGTGACCACAAGGGAGGTTTGCTTTCTAAATAGTTTTCTTTGAAGATAGGTGACCATTAAACAGTGGCTTGTTGAAGATTTTTCTAGAATATTTGGCCGAAGTGATTATTGCACGTGCGTATTTGCTTTTCCACAAGCTCTGTCGCGGTTTCAGATCGGTGGTGACCCGCCATCCCGAGGACTCTGAGGACAGAGGACAGCGAGGTGAGCACCAGCACCAGGACCTGCCATTCTTCCAAACTTGGGTGAAATTATTTGCCACATTTATTTGTTATAAATGTGTCCTTATCCTCATGTTCATCATTTCAGACTGACCTTGTAATGCCACACTGCAGATTTTTATTTGTGATCTACATTGTCACGTATCTGCAGGATAAAGGTGAGAAAGTGAAAAAAAAAAAAACAGTATCTCCCTCTAAACCTGTATATCTGTCTAGAATACAAATATTCTGAAGGAAAGAAATGTCAGGGGGGTTTTTTGTTTGTTTGTTTGTTTTTTACGATTCCAACCTACATTCTGACTTAACTAATTTGACAAAAAGAAAAAAGAAAAACATCCCAGTGCTTCTTACAGGAGAATTAAGAGCCAAACTTGGGCCGTGTCCTCGTATTGCAGAAATGAGAGATGCACGAGCCCTAAATAGCTCATTCTCTCTATCCTCCAGAGCTTCCTGGGTGTTTTTACTTTGCTGGACACAGTTTTGTAAAATTATAAACTTACCTATTTTTCAAAACTTTATTAAATTAAAAGCATTTTAATCTTTTGAGGAATGGAACAAAGAACGATGAAGAGGCTAATTTGTTCCCTAATGGGTGCAATTTAAAACCTTGGCCGTCCCTCTTCATGTAAACATTCCTCTGCTCTGAGCTCAGTGGGGCTGGGGCGAGGCAGGGGCACACACAGACTCCAGAGGGAAAGCAGGTCTTTTCTAACGGAGGCTACGTCGACACAGCACTTGCTAAACGAAGACTAGAAGGATCCCACTGCAAGGCGGCCCCGAAGCTGGGAGCAGGCCTAGTTATCCTCCCATGAGCACACGCCCTAAGCCATTCTAAGCAAGTCGCTGGTTGCCCTTGGCTTCCAGTTCTCCAGACAGAAAAACGAGAATAGCGGTGAGGACATGGAAGGGGAAGCTTCCAGAATTCATCTGATGAAGGATACTGGCTGGAGCAATTACCGTCAGGCTTTGGCTTCGCCCATCTGACGGAGACACAGAATATTCATTTGTGAGCAAAGACTTCATCTCTGGGGAAACTTCTACCTCCAGCGGAGGGAGGCAAATTAGACACTGCCTCCCTAGTCCAGCAAAGCATCGTTTCCCTTAAAAGGACACTTTAAAGTGCCATTTTCCTCAATGGAAAGTGACAGAAATGCTCAGCCAAACACTGACAGGGAAAGGAGACCCTCTCGGCGAGTCCCTTTGTGCATTCCTTGTCTCTGGGTAAGATCAAACCAGCCACCTGGAAGTTAGCACTTACGGCCTAAAATTGAAAATGTCCTTAGAAGGAAACGGGTTCCTCCTTGTCTCCAAAGTTTTAAGAATGAGAGAAAGGTATTTTTATCTTTGTAAACTGAGATTTTTATCATTTATTGATAGAAATGGAGAAAGCACTTTATAATGTCCCACCTGCACCTGCCATGAGCATTCACCCTTCACACATTAGAGCTATCCAGTCCCAGCTCAGATGAAGCTTCTTCGGGAGGGATCGATCGTCTTCGTTCCTTCATCATGTCCTCACGTGTATTGCATCGCATCCTGTGAGAATATTCCTAAATGTGTCGAGCCCACGTGTATAATGCACCCACACGTTACGAGGTCCTGGTTCCATGCAAAATTAATTCACATAAACATGTCATCTGTCGAGGAGTCAGACTCGTAGCTGCCCATGGGCATGGGGGCCTGGAAGAGGGTACGAAGTGCTGATCGTGTTCTATTTCTCGATCTGGAAACTGGCCACATGAGTGTATTCTCTCTGTAATCATTCACCGGGTCATGCTGCTGTGACTTTTCACACTTCCCTGTGTGTGTATGTCACTACAGTCATAAACTATTAATAACGTGTTTGCAAAAACCCAGCAGAACAAATCATGTCACCTGCTGGCTAGCAGCTTCACGACCACAGGTTCCTCGTGCATCAGACAGAAATTTCACCTTCTCCGACCGCTCAGGGTTGCTGTGCGAAAGCATTCAGATCACGTTGGGAGGGAGCTTTGTAAAATGGGAGGAAATATACAAAAGTGAGTACAGTTTTTGGTGCTTTCCAATGGGCTATGTTTGCACTTCTCAGGACCAGCTAATAGCCATGCAACATATTTACAGCTAGACACGTAGACAAAAGCAGAAGCAAAACGGGATTTACACGTTGTTCTACCACGGTTGGAAACCCTATTGCCCAACCCTTCTCTAGCCCACAGTCCCAGGATAGATTATTTTGCAACTAATTACTTGCAGATGTGAAATCATTTGGAGCGTTATGAAAATAGCAGAATGGATCCTGGAACGGGCAGTGCTCAGGATGGAATGGACAACATAACAAATCGTTGTTATTCTCGGCTTGAGGCCTTATTTTGTGGCTCTCGGGTCTGTCTTCTTTCGGTATTCTACTAGGGAGGAAGTCGAAACTGTATCTATCTCATTAAAAACGAATCCAGATTGTGTTTCCTTTTTAGTTATTCACATTCTCGTTACCAGAAACTAAAAATATAACTTCAGCCCTCCATGGTTCTCAAACAGTTTTTAGCGTTAGCCCATTGCAGAGATGACGAATTCTTCAAGAAAAGTGAAAAAGAGGGGCATTAAGTTACTTCAAACTAGAAGGAAGAAGAAGGAAATAATGAAGCCTCTCTGAAGCAATAAGTGAGAAAGGGAAATTCTGATGGAAGGAGCCCAATGGCCTGGGGTTTTGTCTCTCTCCATCTCTCTTTCAGCAAAATATTTAGCCTATGTGAGCAACCACCAGGCAGAATGGCACTGTTGTTGCTTTAAATGATCATTAAGAACGACAAGAAGTTTCTTTTGAATTTCAAGAGTGAAGGACAGAGCTCGAAAAATACATTCCTCGCAAGTAGGAAAGGAACAACGATGGAAGGGAAATGTTTGCTTCAGACTCCGAGGGACCAAGCTCTCCTTGCCCAAGCAGAATCCATCTGACAACAAACAATCCATGTGGAGGCCTAATTTAGGGGCGGTCACAACTCAGTGAGAGAGGAAACTGATAGATTGTGAATAACCTGAATTGTCAATTAATTCATATCTCGGTTGATACATGTCTTCAAGCAAATATTTAAAATCGGATGCATTGGTGCTATGGACTTCTGAGCCTTAGCTACCTGAGAATATCTCTTTGTTGCTTTGATACATCGCAAACAACTTTGCTTGCAAATAAATGGTTGGACACACTCAAACAAGAAAGAATGACTTTATCTACAGTGGAATAAGAAGTAACCCAGATGCAAGAAGACAAGAAGAAATAACTTCAAAGTTCAGAGGAAAATCTGTTTTGAACTGGAAGTCTATGGTGGGGAAAATATCATTCACTGAAAAATTATCAATCAAGAATGTTTTCTTAAGAATTGTTAGAGGATATCTTCCAGAAAAAAAATTTTATATATATATATATATATATAAAATGCAAATCCAAGAAACAAGGAAACAATGAGACCTGAGGAGAAGCAATAAAGAAATTAGAAAAACTCATTGGAGTCAAGAGGTGGAAACAACCTACATATACACCCAAGGACGAATGGAAAAACAAATATGGTAGATACATACAGTGGAATACTACGCAGCCTTAAAAAGGAAAGAAATCCTGTCACATGCTGCAACATGGATAAACCCTGAGGTCATTATGCTGAGTCATGAAGAGACAAATACTGTATGATTCCACTTATATGAAGTACCTAAAGTTGTCAAATTCTTAAGAGATAGAAAGTAGAAAGGAGGTTGAAAAGGGGAGAAAAAGAGAGTTGCTTAATGGATATAGAATTGCAGCTTTGTAAGGTGACATGAGTTCAGCAGATGTTTCGTAATGATGTGAATATGTTTTAGGTAAGATGAATTAGCATAGTACACTTAAAAATGGTGAAGATGGTAAATTTCGAAAAAAAAGAAAAGGAAAACTCATTGGTAAATGTATGGAAAAGGCTGGTATTTCAGGCATTTGTCCGGAAATTATGCCTAAGGAAAGGCATAGGATAAAAAACATTTTAATATCAGCATCCACGTTTTCTTTCCTGCTCCTGGTTCATTCCTATCCGCAATAAAATCCCTGCTGCTAGTTCTTCCACGTTTTAAAAAACCTTGCTTCAGAATCATCAAAATTGGTGGGGACTGATTGTTTTGGAAGCAGAGTGACACTTACTGTTCTTTTCTGTGTATACGTGAAATTTTCCACAACAGAAAGAAAACATTACAAATTTCTTCCTGTTGAAAGAGATGGCGACAGCAAAAAAAATGTGTTTTAATCTATGTTGATGTTGAAAAGAGATATATTGACAACAAAATTATTTAGAAGGGTTAAAAATAAAGAGATGAACAATGATATACCAGAGAAATGCTTTCGAAAAAGATTTAGATATGATAATATTAGTATTCCAAAAATATAACTCGAAGTGAAAATATTAGACATGACAAAAGGAAGAATACACTGTTGAAAGGTAGAGACCTTAGAAGGCATCTTTATGCACCTGGATAGTAAAATGTGAAGTAAAAACTGTTAGAAAAATAAGGAGATATTAATAAATCCAATGTCACAGTGGAAAACGTTAACCTAATCAACAGATCGTGTAGGGCAATCATAAGTAAAAAAAAAAAATCTACAGAATGTTTATTAAAATGATTATGCAATGGTCCTCCATGGAGAAAAACTCCATAAATCCTAAAAAGCAAAAATCACAGTGTTTATTATCTGATCACAAGGTAACAAAACTAGAAATTAATTGTCAAAAGCCACAAAAAAAAATCCCCCCTCACAAAAAACATATTTTATTAATTCCTTTTAAACAAGTGGGACTCCAGAGGATATCAAATCTAAACTCTCAGACTGTTTTCAGAGTGGCATATCACAGGCAAACTGGCACTCAAAGAAATGTTATCCTCTTAACTACAGGTGCTAAAAAAGAAGGTTGGAAACAGGAGACCTAACCACTCAGGTAAAAGAAGAAACCAAAAGAACAAAAGAAACGCACAGAAAGTACAACGAGGTGACTTTCCTCTCATTCCATCGTGGCTTCCTCTCGGCCTGGTCGCGCCTTTGCGTGTCGTTCTACTTCAGAGGCCCCGTTTTGTTTCTATTTTGTTTTCAAACCGATTGCTGTAGCCTTGTGCTCTTCACAAAAAGTCCTTCCAGAATCTGAAGTAGACAACCTTTTTGGTCTTCAGGCCGTTGTTCCCTTTCCCCCGCTCTACAGTTTAGTCTTTCCCACCAGCCTACGTTGAAGATGTTTTTAAAAATCCTCTCCGGGGAGCGTGATCTCAGCTCAGTCCTTGCGAGCACCCCCCACGCAGTCTTCCCACAGCCCCGCTGGCTGCTCCCCGCGTGTCGGTCAGATCTGCACGGAGGCTGGCAGGGATGTCTCGGTGCCCACGTCCATTTCACCAGTGGGCACCGTTCAGCACGGCTCTGCCGGGAAGGGGCAGAATTGTTCATTCCCTCCGCTGCTGAGACTCTGAATTGAGGATGCGCTCTCCCCACATCCACTCCTGTGCCCAAGGCAGGCGTCGCCGACACATCATTGTGGCCGATCGCTGAGCCTCAGACTCCTTCTGCACACAGTTCTCCAAGCAGTCCTCATTCTCTTTCCAGAAGCATCATGGCAGACGGAATCCATTTCTCTACTCTGCTCCGAATCAACAGGGCACATGCAAATTCCTGTCTCTCGTGCCTACTCCACGTGGCCACTCCCTGCCCTGGACCAGGGTCCTGGCCTTGCTGCCACCTCTGGCCTGGCTTCTCTGTGACTGACTTTCCTCCCCCAAAGCCCGTCCTTTAACAAGTTATCCCCTCCCCCAACCAGATGAATATGGAGCTCAAAGGTAAAGATAACATGTCAGGGTTTGGGGTTTTTTTTAAATGATCTTGCAGCCCTCTTGGATACCCGCGGTGACCCTAGCTCGGGTCATAACCTGAGGTTAGGACCTGAAAACTGGCGTTTAATTTCTGGCAGATTCCCAGTCACCTACGTGTCGACTCGAACTCAGTCTGGAATGATCTAAAATTGAATTACATTGTCTTTGCTCTTTCGAAAACAAAGTGTCTTTATCGTAGCTGCTCACTACCTACATTTTGAGCATTTTAGACCAAAAAAAAAAGTATATACAGAACAATCATCTTACGATGAATTTAATTTCCCACTCACTTCCCCAGCGTCATTCGTTACGGTGGGTAGTTCAAAGGAAAGCACCTCACAGACGCCCCTGTGTCCGGATCTTTAACGGTGATTTTAAGGAGTCCACCTCAGGGAAGAAGACCTTGGAGTCGATCAAAGCCCACGGGATTTTTCCAGAGAAAAGCGATAGAAATGCAATGCCAACTGATTAAAACAGAAAAGGGGGGTGTGGGGAGGGGAGTGGGGTAGATCATGGACAGGAAGAGCCAGTTCTGGGAGTTCTGACCCTGGCAGGCCTCCCTCCAGCCTTCCTTTAAAATGTCTTGGGCCTGGGCTCCTCTTTGTCATATAGGCTTTCTCCACACAGCAGGACCAGGTCCCAGGGGTGATACATCAACCGTCATCCAGAGACACTGGCCACGGGGGTGGGATACTCTGAGAGTCCAGGCCTGGGTCCTCTGCTCACCCCCGGAGTCCAGACACAGGGTCTGTGGCCAGACAGGAATGAAGTGGAGTAAAGGCAAGTGGGGGACCTCAGAGCCACAGCTACTGCAAACCAGTATGACATCCCTCCCATGTACCGCAGTGACTAATTCTGAGCACAGGATTCAAGAGAGGGAAAGGGAAGGACACTGGATATCTGATGCCTTAGAAGTCGCTAGAAGTCGCTAGAAGTGGGGAGGTAGCAATGATGAGGACAAGAGCGTTGCCCATTCCACACTTTTCCAAGAGTCAGCTCTGCCCCCTAACTGCATCCGTGGAGAAGAGCACGACTGCACACACCTGTGCCTGTTTCTGACACAACCAGTGAGGGTGCGAGGAAGCCACTGTCATCTCTCAACTGACACTCGGGATGGTGCCTGCAGCGGCAGAAACTTTTCTCGATGTCATCATTTAGCCAAACCGTGGAGCGGGACCATCCTGCCTTCACCTGACGCGCGCTGAATGCCAGCCAGGACCTGCCAACCAGGCCCCCGCCCTGCAAGCACACGCACCGGGTCCTCAAACGCTGTCACCAACTCCTCGTCTCTCAAATGGTGACTTGGAGAAGTTTTCTGAGCTGTTTCCCGCAAACCTGCACTGAGTCTGCTTTACTTAGCACGACCTGGGCCTGGACAGAACCACCCAGCTGAGGCAACGGCACCCATATAAGACGCTGCAGACAGTGGGGACACCTGACAGGAGTCAGCAGAAAAGTCTGGAAGTTCTCTTTAGTGAGACCTAGCATGTCAGGAAGCACACGAAGCCTTCTATACCTGTGATTCAATTGCATCCTCACGACCACCACGTGAGGGGTGCTGTCGGCTCTGCCTCACAGATGGGGCTCGGAGCGAGCGCCGCGCTGTCCTCCAGGCCCCAGGCCACCCCACTGCAGGGGCCAGCGGGGTCTTCCACTCTAGGCTCACCCACTGCTCCTCTGTCTCACACGCTCCATGACCAAAGCTCATAGGCCCTGTTGGGTCTTGACTTCCTTTTCAACTGAGCCCTGCGTGCCCCCACCTCCCTCCTGAAACTCAGGCATTTGCAAATAAAACGGGGAGCCTGGGAGAGCAGGGGCCTGTGGCCTTGGCTCATGGGGTATGGTGGCCAGGAGCCTGGGGCCCAGGGGACGGCCGTTGAGTCCCCAGACAGTCCTATGGACGATGGCCTGCACCCTGAACCACGAAGGGAAGGGCCGTGGCACTAGGGGAAGCCGCTGTTTGCATCAGTCCGGGGGCGTGGAGAGATGGGGTCAGCAGAGGGTGGAGAGAACCGGGTGGGAACTGGCTGCCCGAGTTACAAACTCCAGTTCACACGGAGAAAAGGCAGCCCCCAGGCAAGAAGTCTGCCTCTTACTGACCTCGAAACCACATTTTTCAAGATGGTCGTATGAACGCAGTTTATGCTGGAGGAGAATAAATCACTTTGCCTCAGAACAACACTGCACTTCAACTCGTGGAGCCTCCACAGAAAACGGCTGCGGGGACTCCTTCCTCACCTCATGAGGAAGCTACGCCCAAGACCTTGGGAAGGGACTGGTCAAACCCAGAAAAATAACACAAGAAATACACTTTGGCCTCTACCTGGGAAAGGGCGCCTCTCCTATCCCCACCCTAGCATTTCCGAAACCTGAAAAAAAAAATGTGAATGTCCCCAACTTCACAATGCAAAACGATTGTCTGTGTGGTTCCTGAGTTCCCGGCTTTCAAACCCTGTCAGCCGAGTAACATGATTTTACCTAAGACACAGTCCCGAAATGCATCCCCCCCAAATATATCTTGCCATTTTCTCAGAAGAAAAAGCAATCGAGCAATTGTTTCCTCAGTTTTCAAGTCTTTTTCTAAAAACAAAACTATATAAACCTGTTTTCTAGCAAAATCGGTGACTGCGCTTGCACTCTGCCTTATGGTAAAAAACAAAACAAAACAGTTCAATCAAATCAGAAGTAACAGGTGAAAAGAAAGGAATTTCATGTAAGGGCCACGCTTCAACGAGCAGCTCCCAAGTGGCTCTTTCAAGGATTAAGTGTCGGGGCAGGCGGATTCCCCCGTGCGAAGTGTCTTCCTTCATTCAGGGGCCTTGTTTGGTTGGGTTAATCCGACTTTGAGCCACCGAATTTGGGTCACGCAAATGCTTTGGAAGGGGTTAGCCTGCCCACCGCGCCCCCAGTTGAAAGGTTTCAACGATCCCTTGTAACAAACCAAAGAAATTCTTCCTTAATTAAAATAAAAACATTGCCTCGACAGCTTCCAGGCACCTCACGCGTTCAAATTCACCCCGAAAGGAACCTCAATCAGTTCAATGCTTTTCCTGACATCGTCTGTATTTCCAGTTTTGTTTTGTTTTTTAAATAAAGAATATTTATTTAAATATTTATTTAAATATTTATTTATTTAAATATGGAAGTGTGGTCTGTATGTGAGAAAGCCAACAACACACAATGGGCCCTGAAGAATTGTGTTCCTTTGTTATCATGGACTAAAGGGAGGGATGGGGGAGGAAGCGCTGTGGCCCAGAGTCCAGGAATAGGGAGGGACAGTTCTGAGACCCAGCACCGAAACCCCAATGGGTCCTTCTGGGACAGGAAAACCCAGGCACAGGTGAATGCAGAGGGAGGACAAGGCAGGGAGCCACATGCAGCCAGAATAAATGAACCAGCCCCAGGGGCCTGGAGGGTGGGAGCATCACTCTGGGGCGAGGGGTAGCGGGGAGGCTTCCTGCAGGACAGGGAGGGCACAGGGTGCCAGGGGCATAGCTGGGAGGAGGATCCAGGCCAGTCAGGGCGGCACCAGAGGTCCCGGCCTCCCTCGGGATCTGTCTCACCTCGCGGCTCGTTTACCAACATGAAATAACATCCAAAAAACCTTTCCACTGCTGTCGTGATTCTGCAATAAATGCGAAGCGGCGTTCACTCCTGCTCCGTCAGGCCGGCAGGACTGGGAGCAGTGAGCGTTCCTCAGGCCATCCTGCTTCCTGGGTGCAACTGCTGAGCAAAAGGGTCAGCTCACCCAGGTAGGAGAACCTGGTGAGCGCCCAGAAACAGCAGCAACGGGAGGGACTCGACTCCCCCCCAAAGGACAGTACAGGAAACACGAAAACCCCCACTTTCCCAAGGGAACCCCTACCCGCTTCTCCCAACGTGTCTCATTAGCATCCTGGCATCCCAGTCGGGCCAGCAAACAATTTCTCCTCCACAGTTTCCAGCCTAATTTGTAGGCAAATCCCTCCTTCCCCTCAACATGAAATGCGATACCTTTCCGTGATGAGAGGGAATCTGCTCCGTCTTCGCCCCAGTTAGTGGCCGTGATTCCTTAACCTGGTCCCCCATTGCTCTCTGGAATGAAGAGCAGCATCCACATCCCTCTCTATGGGATCCCTGTAATAGTAGTCCCCGTCATCAGTCACCAAGCTGGGAGGGCTGCTGAGAGCCAGGACGACACCCGGAGCGTGGAGCAGCACATCCTGGCCGGGCGGGCTCCTCCTGCGACCCTCAGCCTTCTGCATCCCATCGGCATTTCCTCCCCAGGTGAGATCACGTCGAGCTGGGCTTTGAACTAAAAGGGAGGGGTCTTTCTGAGGGGTGCGGGGGAAGCAGCTCCTGAACTGGTCCTGGAAGAGTTAGGGCCACCCACGGGGAGAGTCTCTGGACCTGGACTCCATGACCAAGATGCCTCGACACGCTCCATGCGCGAACAAAGCCTCCCCATCACGCGTCGTGTCGCTCGCCCACTTACCTGTCCCTCCACGCGTGAGGCCTGGACGGAGTCGGGCCTGTGACAGGAGGTGAGGATGTGAAGCTGGACAGGCCACAGTTCCAAAGAGTGGACACTCTGACCTTCAAGGGCAGGGCTGCAGAAGGCCTCCCGGAGAAGCGGCCACTTGAGCTGAGCCCCAAGAGATGCGGTGATGGGACAGGAGTGTCCAGATGAAGGCAGCATCACTGGAATGGACTTCTAACAGGACAGACATCGGTCCTTAGGGCACCTGCGAGGCCGGTGGCCGATCAGGCTGTCTGGCTCCCCTGTGCCTTCCCACCTCTCCATGGACCAGCTGCCTCTGCCTTCTCTCCCTTCTTCCAACCCACGGCTCCTGCTACACTCTTGCCCTTGCCCCTGGTGCTCTGTCGTCATCCTCCTGTGTCAGAGCCACAGTCACACGCTCAGGGAAGCATCCTGACCTCCCAACCAGACCGATCCCCATTTTCCATCACCGTGCCCTTCCTGGCTGTCTCGCCCATCAATCATCCTGCGAGGTTCTTTGGTTCAAGTCCGTTTCGTACACTTTACTGTGACCCCGCAAGAGCAGGGCCAGGGCTCCTTCTGGCTGCCTATTGCTTCCCCACCGCTGGGCCGAGTGCCCATAATCTTAGTGGGATGAGTGACCCAGTGACTGAGAGGATGGGGATGACTACATGAGTGCAGACCTCGTGGAGCCCTACACCCCGGAGGGCTGAGGACATGGTGGCCTGGGGGGAAAGGGTGTGTTTGGTGGGCAGGGGAAGCTAGAGAACGTCTTGAGGGAATGTGGGTCCACCCAGGATGTGAACCTGAAGGTGATACTGAATGCGGTGGGAAACCGCTGGAGAAGAGGAGGGAAGTGGCTGCCCGAAAGCCTGACCCGCACCAAACCTGACGTGTTCGGGGGCTTAGGGAACCAACGAGCAGAGAAAGGGTGACTTCTACACCACGCAGGGTGGGAAATACTGTGGTTTAGCAAATCCAATTGAGTTTGCTCAACAGGCAGTAAATGCAATTTGCTGTGAACCATAATTATAAATGAGCTTTATGTTTTCCTCCAAAGGGTTCCCCAGAAGGATCAATTATGCCGATTTTAAAAAACGAAACAGCATTGGAACTTGCACCCTTGAAAGTCTGCTTCTCTGCCTTTCTCACCTTATTTACCTTTTGTTCTGCTTCGATTTGCATCCAGTCCTCCACGGATGCACCAATTAAACGGGCTGACTTTGGTTCCACTGCTCGAAGCAGTTTTCACTAAGATCTGTTTGGCTCTGCGTAGGTCTCAACCGTACCCGTTTCTGCGGGTTTTCTTCATCGTAATTTGGCAAGGGATTTCCAGATGTAATTAAAAGCAGCTAATCAAATCCCAAATTTTAATGGAAACTTTTATAAACCTGTGGCACATTACAACAAAAAAATGTAAATAGTATCAACGTGAGGACTGGGCTGGGTTTCACCAAAGAGACGATGAACTGGGTAAAAGGTCTTGAAATATAAACTGTTGGACAGAGAAGGCCCAAATCTGAAATTAGCCTTTTAAAGTCTCCTAAATATTTACACAGCTATGAAGTACAGAGGCGTTTTAGAGGAACCCGGAGGTAACTACGGTAGCAAGTGTAATTGTGGAAGTTTAATTTGCTGATAACGTAAGGCAGACTGGAGCTCTTTAAGGGGGATTCGGTCGGATGCACGGTTTTCCGGAAATAAAATTTTAATATTAAATTAGGATATTAATTTGGCCTATGACGTTTAAGCACTTCATTTTTGATCAGGTTTAATCACGATGTTTTCAAACATGTGAAGTCAAATAGTCCTGTCTGAGCTCCGACACCGGGCCAAAGGCCATAGGGAAAGCTTTATACACTGAAGCTCGGCTCCTCTGTACGGTGACTGACTGAGGTGGGTGTTTTTCACTCTTTTTTCACATTTGCTAAGGACCGATGTCCAGAAAGAGTCTGCACTGCCCGGGGTCACACAGCAATCAAGCGGCAGAGCCAGGAAAACTCAGCTCAGGGAACAAAGGTGACTTCGGGAATCATTGTCTGACCCAGAGCTTACACACGAGTATTTTATCAAATGCCCAAAAGGGCCCGGGTACAGGGCTGAAGAGTCATGTAAACGGCGTGCTCTGGGCTTGAAAACAAACTTTCTAGTTCATTCAAAAAGCACTTGCTCCTGGGGTGTGTTTTTGCCCCCACACAGAGCTTGGCACACCAAGGCCTAGACATCAGTTTATCTGTTTCTCTCCTGTTCTGAGGGCAAGAAAGCGTATTTTCCTTTCACTTCACTTTCCGGTTGTTTCTTGCTAGCACCTAGAAATGTCCCTAATTCTTTATACTTGTCTTGCATCATGAAACTCGGCCAAATTCACTTATTCTAGTCGCTTATTTGAAGACTATTGTCTGTGAATGAAGACAGCTCTATTTGTTCCTAATTTCTGTGCCCTCCATTCCTGTGTTTTATTTGTTTGTTCGTTCGTCTTACTGCAGTGGATAGGACCTTCAGGATAGCGAATGTCAAATAAATAGAAACGGGAAGAGCACATTGTCACCTGATTCCAGTTTCAAAAGAAAAGACTTTGGTCTTTCACCGTTAAGCACAATGTTTGCTGTTGTTTTTTCATAGATGCTTTTTATCGTGTTGAGAAGCTTCCTTTCTGTTCCCAGTTTGCTAATCTTTTTTTAAAAAATCAATAATAGGTATTAAATTTTATCAAATGCTACCGCTGCGTCTACTGAGATAATCATAGTTTTTCTCTGATATTCTGTTAATATGGTGAATTGCCTTGACTGATGTTAAAATGTTAAACCAACCTTATGCTTTACATAACCCCACTTGCTTATGTGTATTCTCCTTTTATTTAATGCTAAAAGCATCTGCTGAGATCTTGGTCAAGATATGGCAAATATATTCACGAGGGACAATGGCTTCTTGTGCTTTTTTTTTTTAATGTTTCTGTCTAGTTTGGTATCAGAATAATGCGGGCTTCAAAAAAAACCAAATTGTTTTCTTAAAGAGTTTGTGTAGGATTGATATTGTTTCTTCATTAACTGTTTGATAGAATCCACCAGTGAATTATCATTCGAGAAGGTTTTAAATTACCCATTGAATTTTTTAAAGATATTACGTTATTCAAATTTTCCGTTTTTTCTAGTTTCGGTTTTTGAGTTTAAAATTTTCAAAGAATTTGTCCATTCAAACTGCACATTTATTGGCATAGACTGTTCATTATATTTCATTATTACCCTTTTAGTGTCTATAGGATCTGTAGTCATGTCCTCTCTTTAATTCCTGATATTGACAATTTGTCTTCTCCCTTTTTTCTTGATTAGTCATTTATCCACTTTCTTGAGCTTTTCAAAAAGAACAGCTTTGGTTTTATTTGTTTCTTTAATGTTTTCTGTTATAATATTTCACTGGTTTCTACTCTCATTATTTTCTTCCTTTGGTTTAAATCACTGTTCTTTTTCTAGCAACTTAATGTGGAAGCTTAGATGGTTCATTTCAGATATTCTTCTTGTCCAATAGAAACATTTAAAGCTATAATTTTCTAAGCACTGTTTAGATTCATTCCACACATAACTTTGGTTTTGTATCTAAAAAGCCATCACCATACCAAAGTCACCTAGATTTTCTATGTTTTCTTCTAGGATTTTTATAGTTTTGTGTTTTACATTTAGATCTATGAACTTTTTTGAGTTAATCTTTGTGAGGTTTAAGGCCTGTGTCTAGTGTTGTTGTTGTTGTTGTTGTTGCATGTGTATGTCCAGTGGATTCAGCACCACAGACTGTAAAACTAAAGATAAGAGAGACATAACATGAGCCAATGCCACTGCAGGGATCAACTGTATACATTCAAATTCCGGAAAGGGCTCACATGAAGAACAAAGGCAACCAGGCATCAGAGGAGGTGATGAAATTGGAGGCCAGCCTAGGAAAAAGTACATCACAGTTACTGGGATAGAAAGCGAGGACCAGATCCAGATGGCCTTGGTTTTAGAAGCAGAGAATGTAAAGTGTATTGTGTGTGTGTGTGCGTGACATGTTTTATGATTTGTTATTGATACTTTGGGAAAAGTTAAAAGTAAATTCCAATTCTCATCTTCTATGCATCCCATGTGTGATTAAAATCTGGGAGATGTTCAATGTTTTCTTTTGAAATTACTTGTTAATTGCTTTTTTCCATTTTTGTGAGCTGCTGAGTGTGAACAGTGATTACACACCATCCTCGAGAAATGAATAACTACTTAATTTTATCCCAAAAGACTTACTAAAAGCTTCAGTTTTCTTACTTATAACTAGTGACCTAAAGAGATTTCCTAAATTTCATCCTCAAATAAATAAGACAACAGCTCACCTAAATGTAGGAAGATTAAAGGATTTGATGGATATTACAGACTTAAACTTCACTAAATGACAGTGAGTGGAGTCTGGGCTTAATTAGTACTTTGTCCTAAATGAGAAAATAAAGCATCTAGGTTTTTTTTTCAATCTATTTTTTTAATTATTAAAATGATTTGGTTCCAACTGTTCTCCATACTGAGATGATCTTACTGTTCTTAAGGGATGCCCAGCATATTAGAAATGAAAGTTTACAGGTGACACCATGAACTTCCTCTCTGAAACTGGTACCAGATGGAATATTGGTTACTGTGGCCAGTTAAACAGAATTTAGTTAAATTAGTAGCACTTTCAACCTCTTCACTCTCACCAGCCTGATGATCCTGGAGCCCATGAAAGGGCTGTGGCCCTCTGAAATTCAATAGCCTGCTTTGTGTTCGTTTATCTAAAATACATCCTTCAGCCAGTTGGGGTGGAGGACTGACTCAGCCCCTTTGAGGACTCCTCTTGGGGTGATTGCAAAGAGGTAAGGGTCAGTATAACTGTCCCTGAATCTATAAGGTGAAGCACCTCTCTACAGAATCAAGAATGTGCACTGCTCTTCTGCTAGTCCAGGAAGGCTTACTGATAATGTGAAGGGAAAAACTGATTATCAAAAGGGAAGGGAAATTGTACTTAGAGCTGAGCCCAAAGCTAGGCCAATGCTCACACTGCTGGTATACTTAGAGACCTAGAATTCATGTGAAAGAATTTTTTTATACTTTTCTTGCAATATCGGCCCTCCCCAGGCCCCATACACATTCTCTTGTCTCATACATTTTTTGGAGTTATTTTCCATGGAAAAATTTCAAAAGCAAATGAACTCCTTAAAGCATAGTTCCTATTCTGTCTCTCTCACGATGTAACAAAGGTGGATTTACTGGAACACTAATGAGGCTTAAACTTTCGGGTGCCTTTCTTACCTAGGTACAGGTCATATAGTTTTGAAAAGTTTGAAAAAGACATTTTAATCACGCCTGGTAAAGACTGCTGTCTCCTCCATTTGTCTTCCCCTTGTATCAGGCATTGGAGCAGCTGTGGACTCGGGGATCTGGCTAAGGGGAAGGTGAGCTAGGGAAGCATTTAATTTGGGTTAATGAGATATATTTCCTGGTCTACAGTCAACTTTTGAGTATGGTTAAGTGATCACGAGCTGTTCTGTGGGAGGAATGGATTCCGGGAATTCCACTGCCCACGCTCCTCAGGCAGAGCCCTGAGAGGAAGGTGCAGAGCCACAGGCAGCAGCACGGATGAGCATGCTCTGTGCTGGCACCAGAGGTGTGAGTGTGGTGGAGAGAAAAACAAACAGTTTGAACATCAGACATCTAAAGTGTCGGCAGAAGATTCCATTCTCATGGACGTCGAGTCAAAGCAGAAGTTCTTGTCTATCAGAGATATTTGATACGTCAGAACACACAATGACAAACCTAATATATAATACCATTCATTGTCATATAACTCCTGTATAAAATCAATAAAAATTACTCTGATGTCAACGAGAAAACTGCAACAGGAACATTTTCAAATCATGCAAGATTAATTCATTAGGATGAGATGATAAATTTCAAATAGAAGTAATAGATGTGATCTTGGAACATGTCATGGTACATTTTTAATTCCTAGAAGTACACCAAAATTGTATACGCTTCAGATACTCACAAAACCTGAATTCTGTGTTCACAGCAAGTTATTACACTTATAAGAATCATACCTCCCTTTAAATCCAAACTTAAGTAAACATAGTGAGAGAGTCAGTCACATCAGCCTCTTCTTGGCACAACCTGCAAAAGTAAATTAGGAAGGTAAAATCACAGCCAATATTCCAAACCATTAATTTCTCCATTTCTCTATGATTTGTTAACTTCTATCAGGAGGTCAGTTGATCTACTGATAGGACAAAGATTTACTAAAGAGTGGAAAGAATCCAAGAAAGCCATGTCCAGGGAGTTTGCCAATCTATCCCATCAGAAAAGGAAAATCCTTCTGAAATGCAGCAGGTGAGAGAGAGGAGCGTTGAGAGAGAGACATTGAGTTCAAAACTTTTCGAGAGAGAAAGATGAGAGCCAGCAATGGCAATCAGGAACATCCTGAAAGGTGTACTGATTTATTTACTTTCCTACCCATTACAGAAATGATTTAAGAAGCTTACAAGGACCTGTCAATACGACGAGAGAGAACATATTAAAATTTGGGGCAAAATAAAATGACGAGAGAGAGAGAGAGAGAGAGAGAGAGAGAGAGAGAGAGAGAGATAAAGGAGCCAGAAAATAGGTCTAAAAGCAACAATCTACATCTCCCCCAGTCGTTCCAAGAGGGCCTCAAACTCAGCTCCTGGTGTCCAGATGAAGAGAAAATTTATTCACACTGAACCCTGAAGGAAGGGTTGGGTTGAACAGAACTAAAATGATATCATGGAAAAGCTGAGAATGAGGAGGTTTGCAAGTTTTTCCCCACTTCAACCAGGTTAGAGACCCTCTCCCTGGCCCAGGGATCAAGCACTGGGGGATGCTGACCACCCCACCAGGCACCTTACTCTGATTAGGCCTTGGCCGCTGTGCTGCACTGTAAGTTACACCTTTTCAAGTCCACACCAACAAAACCCTTAACACCTGTGAAGCCCACATGGCTGCCATAGTTCAGGGGCTAAAAGGGAAAAATAACACAGCTATTTCAACACTGCATCCACAAGAAAACTAAAAACTAAAGACGGGCAGCATCCGATTCAGTCCTGTTTAGCTCTTTCAGGACACTCTCTCCCATTGCTCCTGTATTGGTCACATTTGCTTTTCTCACCAGAAAATATTAAGGACATAAAGAAAACTATAATTTTCAGTAAAATGTTGTGATCATATTACTGCTGTCAATTATAATAATCATGTTATTTTGGTGGTAATATATTATACTCTGCACCTTTCAGAATTACTAGACTACAATGTCCAAGTTGATTATTCTCTAAAACTCATGCTATGAATACACTCAATGCTAAGCAAAAAGAGCACATTACTATTATTTATTATTACTAACACTAACATCCTGACTCGTACATACAAAGATGGGATCTGTTCTCTTATTACAAGAGCAATACCTATTCATCAAAGAACACTCTGACAGTACAGAGCAGCAAAGGGAAGAAAGTAAAAGGTCTTAATGCTCAACCAAGGCTGAAAATCACCGGGGGGCACTCTGACCCATCAGCTGGCCCCTCACCAGCTCCCTCACTATCGTGGGCGCACCCTTCACCTCTGAAGGAGGAGAGGCCATGGCTGACACCTGTTGATACACAGTAAGGACACTGGCGCTGTGGCAGGTGTGCACTGACAACCCTGCATTAACCTCATGTTTCTAAAGGGTTTTAACACTCATCAGACTCTTTTTTTTTTTTTCATCTTTAGCTAGTTTTTACCCACATTCATAGGTGATGGGAAATCACGTACATTGTGACAGATTACCAACCATTCAGAGGCAGGTATTTTGGAAAACACAGTCTCTTGCCTTAGCTACTTTTAAGGCAGAGAATTATTTTTTAAGGTCAATGCAATTACAACAAAGCCATTCATAATACAATCCGATGTTCACTTGACCTGTGGGAATAATAAGCCAGTCCCTTGAGAAGCTGGGAAAACAAAAAGCTTAGGGAATCGAGGAACTGCGCACCCCACCACTGACTCACCTCTCTTGCCTCTGTACACACGGCTTTAAGTGGGTGCAGTGCACCCAACCTGAGGCTAACCTGTGTTCACGTGGGCTGGGCCCATGTCTGGCCACGTCTGGGGGGCTGGTGTGGAAGTGGGCAAGGCCGTTTGTAAGGGGGCTAAGGAACCTTTTGGAAAAGTCAGTCATCCTAAAGGAGAGAGAGATCACACAGGAGGCCCAAGCATCTTTGGGGAGTGGATTTTGAAAGCCGTGGGATAGCTGTCACTTGGGCGATTGTCCCAAAGGTGAAGGAGCTAAGGAAAGCCTGTCTGTGAGATATGAGAGCAGGAGAGAACTCGGTGGCTGTAAGACCCAGTGCACCGCCAGGGAGGATATAATTAAAGCTCGCCAGAAACAGAACACAACAGCCTCAGCACGACCTCACACTGTCACCGAGCAAAAGCAGGAGAAGACATTCACTGAGAAAGAGCAGACCACCCAGGCTGGACACCAAAGGCAGAAACCACAAGAATGGTGTCCACAGATTTGGCTACTTAAACTTTTAAAAACTTCTATTAAAAAAAAAAACACACACACAAATGAAATTAAAGTGAAAAACTTAGAATAATGTCTATATCATATACAATCAACCAAAGATTAATAACACTTCAAAACACTATTATGAATCAATGAGGAGATAGTAATCACCATCACCAATCTCCCCCCAAAAGAACATGAAACAGCTAATTTCCCAAAGGAGAGATACAAATGGAAAATAAGTATATATTTTTTAAATGAGCAAGCAACTAGATAGCAAAGAAATGTAGCTACCTTAAACTAAAGGTTTTCAGTTTTAAAAGGCATTTTGTTGTATTATTACAATAATCCGTACATTGGGGTGCACATTTGGGCTTCTGGAATCAGCCCAGATCAAAACCCCAGTTCTGCTGCCTACTAACTGCGGGGTACTGGATAAATCATTTGGCCTCTCTCCACCTCAGCACTCTCGTTTGTAAAACAGAGAAAACGTTGCCTCCATCACAGTGAAGTCATGAGGGGTGGACGAAATCACGTCTACAAGGTGCATGGCGTGTAGTTAAGAATCCAACCGGTGTCTGCTATTGTGTCAGTACCTATCCTGGCGGACTGGGTAGGAGACTATCCTGCTAACCAGAAACCTGGATCATCTTACTTCTTCCAGCTTTGTGAGTCATTTAAACATTATCCACACACACACACGAGAGATAACGAACAACTGTTTTAAAAACTGAAAGACTAGCGCCAAAATAATTAACGAACATTGTCTTGACTTTCTAAAAGCCACTCCAAAGGATAATTGTGCTTCAAAGGAATTCTCAACTCCATTATTTTTCTGTAAGTATAAACACTGTGTGTGCTTTTCGATCGTGAGGCTAAAATCGGGGTGAAAAGACAGGTACGCAACTGCACCTCAGGCATTCCTTTATCGAAAGGTAACCAAGTCGTGAATAAAATTATCCCATCATTTTAGAATTTAAATTTGACAATGCTGAAAAGGTTAATTAGCAACTTCTCTCCTTTTGGCAGCTGGTAAAATACAGACGGTGATATGTTAAATCTGTTTTTAAATACGTACATGTCTGATGCACACATACAGTGTTCCGCATCAAAGTGATTCAAATAAAAAATAAAATTATTGGGTCAAATAATTGTGCTAATAGGAGTAAGATCCTGATGATCCCCAGGAAAACATCTTACAACCACACTTCTTAGCATAAAAACTCTGAGCATGACATGTAATTACAGCAACAGAAGTCATCCTAACTCCCAAACCAGAGGTAGGAAGCCTTTTGAATTTATGTGGGCCGTCACTCCCTCACAGAATACAGCGATCATGGAGGTCATAAGTAAAAGGAAACCCACGGTGGACGGATTTGAAAAAGAAATCATTGCATTCGCACACGTTTAACGTAATCTTTACAAATAAAGCAATACGGCCCAGTTTTGCATCACAGGAAATAAAGACGAAGAATCAAAAGGCAAAGGGGCGGGCAGTAAGTGAAGGGAGAGAAAGGCTTATCAAGGCAGATGAACACAGAGAAGAGAAAAAAGAGACGGAGCTAAGGTAAGGCCGTTAGAAGAACACATACAACCAGGACACGATTCAAAATAAATAAAAAAGGGAAGAACAGAAACGAGCGCATGGACACACGCACAGTACAACACACATCCATGAAAACCAAATATCCATCTCCGCCCTCCTTCCCCCAAAAAAGACATAACACAGAAACACATTTTTAAAAAGTAACACACTCTCTTATGACCTTTCTTCAATTAGGCCGTGAAGGATGATCGAAGTGCTGTGTTTCCGCAGCTACAGGCCTACGCACAGAGCCACGACAGCTCTTCCTGGTCCCCAGGGTCTGGGTGAAACTAACCTAAAGGTTAGTTCTGGCCCAAAGCCTAGAGGCTGTCCACTCCCACCTTTGGCAATTAAAAATATCACATCTTCTGCTGTATATCCCGAAACAGAAGGCTAGAAATAATAAATAATACATCCCCTGCAGTTCTTAACATTTCATACACAAACAAAACCATGAGCCACGTCCCCTTTGCCCTGACTGAAAGACATTCCAAAACTGGCAGAGACACACTTTTGCTGAAATAAATCGGTCTTGCAACAGTAATTTTAACTTGAAATTGGCAAAATCTTATTTATTTCTTGCATATAAAAACCTTACATTTTAATTTAACTGTAATAAAGCATGCATTCTTTTTAATCTGGATTTTTTAAAAGCGTCACCCATTGGTGTAATGGAAAGAGGATGTTAATAAGCTGGCTTCCCTGAAATTGTTTTTAACACCTTCAGACAATACTGCAAAACTTACCTTCTCCACTTTTAGCCTAACAGAGTAAATCCCGTGAAAGTTCTGTGCTTTCTTTTAGTCATAAAACGATCCCATTCGAACCTTACCATGGAGTAGCAAAGTTTACCATTTCTTTCCATTTCTTTCCTTTGAAGAAATAATGTAGAGAAATCACCCTCTGATTATAAAGGAAATCCAAGATAGAGGTTGACAATGAGATGTTTTATTAAACTTGATACAGCTGCTATATAAGAATTCCATGGAAAAAAATGGGGTATCAAATTCCTTTGGCTCTAGGGCTCTGCATTATAAAGTCTGTCACGAAAAGATGTCATCTCACTGCATCCTGTGGCTGCAAACATACGGGTGACCAAAAGGCAGCAACCTACTTTTCAGGCAGGACCAGTTCCACCTGACTTGCCCATGGTATTACGTGTCCTCCCGGCAAAGTAACAGTCCCGATCCCCAGCTCTACAGAGTGTCATCCCAGACAGGCGAGCTCGATGAAGCACCTGGGTGAACGCCACATCTCTGCCTGGCATGAGGTCCACACGGGGTCAGCCCTGGGAAGGCCATCTTCCCCTCAACCGGACAACTCTACGTGAACTCCTCTACTCCGCGACTCCTTGGAGGGGTGGAACTTCTAGAAAAAAGAAAGAGTGGGAGAGAGAGAAAAGTCTGAATGTTGAAAGGAATATACAAATGATCAAGCTGAGCTGCATCAGAGCCGAGGGGAAAGAGGAAGAAGCTGGAAGACAAGCAGCTTTGCAAAACGCTCTCTGGCACGACGAAACTGACAGGTGTCGCTGGACCTGACATGCCATCTGGGAAGGCCACCGGTCCTCTTACCAGGCATGGGTGTCTCCGCAATGAGGTGCTTGTGGTTGGTAAACAGTTCAGCGGATTCTTGTTCCACTGATCTCTCCTCCAGGTCTGATTCTGGGATCGGAGCACAGCCACCTGGTTGAAAAATACAAACAATATTTTAAGCAACGTGTAGGGAACCTGCCTCCTCACATGGCAACCACAGCTTAAACAACACACCAACCGTAAGGATAATAAATGACGTGACAACGGTCTTCAGGAGGCCGAGCAGGAGTAGACCAGAAAGAACGATCTTAAATGCCTCTCTTTGGTGAAGACGCCGGGAATGAGTTATTGCCCCCAAAGACATGTCACACCGAAGGTCACTCAGCAATACCAGCAGTGGTGCTGTTTTCAAGCTTAGCCTTTTTAAATTCCGAAAGGACAAAACCTATCACATGTGTGACATCCTTACGATGGCACTTCAGCAGGACTTCCCTCTAATACCAGAGCATCAAAAACGATTGAAAAGGGAAAAAAGAAAGAGCAAGCGCGTTGACCGCAAGGGAAATCAAGCTTCCCTGAGCGAAGAGGAAGGCCGCTGGTGTTACAGAGGGTGACTCTGGGATTCGATTCTGGAATTCGATTCTGCCCCTGAATCCCAACCCTTTACAGCATAGACAGAAGCACCTCATGATTCAACAGCAAAGCCACAACGGCGCAGCGGAAGCTCTCAATCCCAGGCCCGCTGCAAGGTGACCCGAGGATGAGCCTGCCCGACCGCGCTTTTAAAACTCTGGGAAGACGTCATCGGACGTTGCCACCAGCATCTGGCGTGAAAAACTCAAAGAGGGTTTCCTGACTCCACCCTCAGCGCGATTTGCCTCATCTGCTATCAGAGCGGCGAGATCCGGATTCAAGGCAAACACACGTTGCCATTCATTCCTCGGCCTCGACTCAACACGAAACCGACGCTGAGGACAACGTGGAAGAAAAGCATCTCCCCGCTCCTAAGAATGAGCCGTGGCCTCAGAGCTTCCCTGAACAGGAAACGTTAGACTGACCCATCCGTGCAACGGAGCTCGCCCCCTACATCTGACAAGGGCAGGGCCCCGTGGGGAGGAAGAGTCGGGCTTCTGTTTAGCCTCCTTCCCAAGCCTTTAGACCATGGTTAAGTGTCGTGACTAGCTACTCTCCCGCTGCTAAAACTCTGCCCATGTTAGCTCCCTGAGTTCCTGCAAACCACACCGCGGAATGGACACTGTTATTCTCGATTCACAGAGAAGAAAACTGAGATCTTCCGAGACTGGGTAACTTGCCAAGGCCACACGGTTCCTACAGCGTGAGACAGACTCACACCCAAGCCTGACAACGCCCCAAGCCCACGCTATCTGCCCACCTACTGTGTGACTCCCGGCTGCATCATTAACCAGAGGCCTCGGGCGCCAGCAGGTTTATCTCACCCGGGGACCCACTGAGCTGGGCTGCCAGGGGCACCGCGCAGAGTACTGTGAAGGCCGGGGGCAGCCCAGGGTGCCGGGGTCCTGGCGAAGCCCAGGAACGGGCACCCTTCTTCTCCAACTCCAAAAGCACCTCATCCAAATGATAAAGAAACACGGGCTGTGGCGGGGAGGGGGAGGTAGGTACACAGACCAATGACAGGAAGCAACAGAGAGAAGGGATGCGTTCCCTACAGAATGGAATCTGATCTCGAGCAAGAGAGTCAAAGAATGGCCGGGCTTCTCATTCCAAACTCACAAATCGGATTAAGTCATTTCTCCGGAGGCAGAGGGAGGGAGGGAGGGAGCAGGGCGAGGCCAGGAACTTGGGGCTCGTGTATCTACTTTCACGTACAAGAAAACTCCAGAGAGTGCAGGAAGTGCCCCCAGCCGACAGATGGGAAAGCGTACAATGATGGGGGGGGGGCTGCCCTGTGCACGGAGAGAGGTGGGTCTCCACCGATTGATCGGCGTCTACCTTTATTCCCGCCGACTCCATACTGGGGCAAGACAGAAGCATGAAGACTTGCAAAGCTTTTCCTGGCTCTTCAATCACATGGGCACAAGACAAAAGGGCAGATGCTGCAGACCATCAACCACTAATGTAACTTTCTCACTTCTCCTCGGCACAAAAATTCTCGCCTGGTCCTGAGCACAGAGAGATGACAAATCTCTCAGCTCCCACCGCAGGGCTGACTGGTCACTTGCCCTGGGAACCCACCCCTCTTTTTTAGAGACACAACCAGACTGATCGACCACAGACCCAGGGTTTCTGCCACGTGGAAGGAACAGCGGGATGTGGGACCCGGCATCCTTACGGATAGGAAACGGGAAAAGGGAAGGAGCTGAGCTGAGAATTCCACCCCCACCCACCTCTCTCCCTGGGTCGACTCTGAATTACTGAGTGGGTGCACCTGCTGGGCCCCTTCGTGGCTCTTCGAGAGACGTGGTCAAGGTCAGTCTTTGTGTCACTTCATGTGCTTCCTTTACATGCTCCCGTTCCCCCTCCTCTCTTCCGAGTTTGCCAAATTAACTGCCATTACTTTCTTCCTCGCCTAAGCTCTGTTTTCATGCAAAAAATCACTGGAACTGGAAGTAGGTCTACAACACAGACCTTCGTGATGGAACTGTGAAGTCAGGGCACCTACGTATTTATCAGAAACAGGGGCTCCGTGTCTGGGGGTGAAGAGAATGGGGATAACCCCTCTTGTGCAATGACTTAGGCTTCAGCCCTGGTTAATCGGGATGATGCGTATGTAGAGGTCAAGGCTGGGAGATCAAGTGGCTACGGCACAGGAACATTCATAATGATACAGACTGCAGCGTAGGATGGCTGCTTCTTGTGACTAGATATCTGGCAGAAGAAAATGGCAAGTTCGGTGCAGTTAACAGGCAACAGGATGCAAACGCAATAAGTCAGAGGCCTCCTGGGTCTTGCTAGTTTAAGGGAAATCACAGGGCTGGCGGCCCCAGCTATCACCAAGTTGCTGGTTAGAAACACACTCTCAGGCCCCACCCATGCCTACTGAATTAGAATCTGCTCAGGACAGCAAATGAGTGTCTGGTGAGATTTTTGCAAGGAAAAAATACATTTGTTGTTTAAAATTTCAGCGTTCAAAGTAAAAGCAGAAAAATAAAATATAAAACTTCCAAACTAACAAAGACCTTCCGAAATCCATCCGTGGAAATGGAGCCCGGGGCCCACGGGTGCTGGACGGCGTTCCCTTGGTTCAGAGGCCATCCCGCCAAAGGAGAAGGGGAGGAAAAACAGCTGGGTGAAGCATCCGAACACACATCACCTGGGCAACACGTGCGAGCCCACGGGGAGAACCGGAAACTTCCTGACCTAGACCTACTGTGTGCTGGGCCCTCAGCTAGGAATTCTCAATGCATTCGCTCACTCAATCCTCCAACAACCCGATAAGGAAGAGTTCGCTGGCTCCATTTTACAGTTGTAAAGGAACATTTAGAAATGTTTTGGCAAATGGAAGAACGGGAGAAAGGGGAGTGAGGAGGAGGAGGGAAGATGAAGAGGAAACGAGAGAAATGATGAATCATAAACATATTCTGCCATCCTTCGTATATACTCCTCTATGTAAAATATTTGGGGTGACTTACTGAAGGTGTAGGTGACGAAACAGCAAAGGATTAAAATTCATTAACAATCAGAAAAATGTCAGGCAGGGTGGGAGGCACCGCCAGGAAGCCTTGCGGATAAAACAGAGGTGACTGACCAGGGCTACCGCAGAGAGGAAAAGGAAAGCACTCTGGAGGGAAAATGGGCCCCGGATCAGTCCTCCACGGAGCAAACGTCCGTATCTTTCTCATCTCCACTTCCTTTCTATCCTTTATCGTAATACGGAGGCATCCACCCTTAACCTGGTACAATCTGACAGTTTCAAACCTCAGCAAAGCAGAAGAAAGTGCTTTGCTACAGAGTCTTAGGTTCCCACTTCCAAACATGCGATATTTGTTTTTCTAAGTTGCTGTTAGATCCAGTCTACAACTTTTCTCTCTCCCTGTGTTTTCGGGTGCCATGCTGACCGCAGTGACCAGTAGCTCACCTACCGGCACCAGAGACGATCATGGTCAGCCACAGGGAGGCCGGTGAAGGCCACTGCAATGTGTGTCCACATGCCGCCCTGTGGGATGTTTGAGAGCTCAGTCCCGCTGCCTCGGGACAAACTCTGATCTGCCCCCCATACACACCGTGAGAGCTCAAAATGTATTCAAGACGATGCATGTACCTATGTTCGCAGATACTTCCATTTCACACCTCACAGCAGAGACCAAGCGTGTGAATGAAAGGGAGTCTAATATATTTTAAGAGGTCTAGCATGTGTCTCAACAAGTTTTAAAATCCCCATAAAGGCTGAATACCAAGTCCCTTGGGCTGTAAGGGCTCCAGTCAGAGTCTGGCTTTAAGAGAGCTGGGTGCTCCTGGCATAAAGATGTTTCTTTCTGCAACGTGAATAATGATCGATACCTGAGTGCTCCTCACCTGGACCACCACTTCAAATTTAGGCCCACTAGGTTTGGGGATTGAGAATTATGGGCAGATGGCCATTTTCCTCGACTGATAATTATGGAAACAGAATGTACCAAGCAGGAAAAAAAAAAAAGTCCTATTTACAAAAAAAGTAAGTGCAGTCCATAAATCCGACAGATTGGAATGGATCCAGGGTAAGAATTTCTCCAGATGTCAGTCTGTAAACAGGGCTTCGTAAAGTGAATTCCCCAATTAATTGTTGGCAAGAGTGATCTCGACGGTGTGTTAGTGCATTATGACCCCCCACCATATGTAGGTGAATTGTTGTCTGGCCCTATCGGTCGTTAGTCAGTTATGATACAATAGAGCTCGTGGGAAAGAGGCAAGGGTCAGCACAGCTTCTTTTGATATGGAGAGAAGGGACCTCACAATTACCGCTCCGGAGCTCAGACCTTCCTTCGGCGAAGGAAACGAGAACTATCTATTTATTTATGTTACCTCTGGGTTTTTAAAAAATATATTTAGCTCTTAACCTGGAGCAGTTGTACACCCATTAAGAACATAAACATGGAACTTAAAAGAAAAAAAAAACACAACTCACTATTTTGTTAAAGCCTCCCATCATAATGTTTTCCCACACGTTAACAAGGCCATTAAATCCCCCAAACAGGGATACGAAAGTACCACCCAGCCCTCGTGAGGAGGTGGGGAAGAGGAGAAAGACAACACTTGCTTTCGATGGCCAGTTAGTTGACCAACGTCTAGAGCACTCTGCAGCCAGATCGACTGTCTTTCCACTCGATCTCCTCCGTTCCAACACAGTGTTTTCTTGTTCAAAAAGAAGGCGTTTTGGTTTTTAATTTCCATTTTGTTTCTCAATCCTAAGGAAATCCAACATACAACTGGAAAGGGACATAATTTTAAGACATTTCCTTTTCAAATGCTTTCCTAACTCTCTCTTCAGAGACCAACTCGCTCTCAAAAGCACACACATACAAATAAAACATTAGAGCTACGGTCGAGAAAGAAAGGAAGCCAATGGTTCTGCAATAGTAATTTCTTTAACAAATGAAATGAAATGAAATAGTAAGAGCAAAACCCGACTTTGCCTGGACACCACATAAGAGGGGAGCCAGTGTTCATCACAGCCTCCCTCTTGCGTCAAGTGGCTATCAACTCCCCAGTGATGCTTGCAACATTTCTTCGACTTGAGTTTCTTTCCACAACCCAATTAAAAGCCATAATCTTAACCAAATTGTGTTGTTTTTACTAGTGACAGCGTCTAGGTGGTGATTATGAAACTGCGAGTTCAGCCGGGTCACTGCGATAACAAACGCGTTGAGGGAAGAGAGAAAGAACACAGCGCTCCGCAGAGCGCCTGCTTCGGCCTGCTCGTTCCCCTGTGAGGAGGAACCCAAATTAACTCGCGGGACTCATTCCAAAGCAACTCTATTATCTAACGATATATTTCTAGAACAGCACAGTGAACTATGTCATTTTGCAGAAAAGGGAAATGGACACAGGATGATAAACTAGGCCTATTGATCATGAAAAGCGGCATCCTGAAACGGGACAGGGCATGGCTAGTCGAACTGCCCTGAGCAAAGTCGCCTAAGTCTGGGCCTGTTTCTTTACCCCTAAACTGTAGAAAAAAGTGGGGAGGTAGATGGGGTAAAAGAGGTCAAGTATAAGGTGGCAGAAAGAAAACTAACTACAGGAGGTACACACACAGTATAATATAAATGCCTTATTGTCAAAGTGTACAGATGAAGCTTATTGGATTTCGTTAACCAATGTCACCATAAAAAAATACAAAATGAAAATAAAAAACTAGGAAAATTTTTTAAAAAATAAAACACAGAAAATATAGCATTGACTCAATGACAGATGAAGACTGAGTTAGTTAATGGCAGTAATATGGTTATCACAGGGCCTGGCACATGGCACGGAGAAGGTCCCCCCAACGCGTTAGCTATTATTATTTTCAGTACTAACCCCCAGCAGTTTCGGGCCATTACACATGAAACGGCAAGCCACGAGGACAGCATCAATTTATATTTGACACTAGAAAACGCTCAGGTAAAACATGAGGACGGGGCGAGCAGGCGGGTGGGGCAATGTTTCCAGCTGGACCCGGTGGCCAAAGCCAAAATCGTCAGCAAGGCCCTGAAATGATTCACTTGAAGAGAGTGGACACGTTGATTGTAAGATGAAATCAGTGGTGATCTACCACCATAGATAACCCCTCTTCTGAGAGCACAGTAGGGATTTTTAAAGGGCTCAAACGACGATGATGACGACGACGATGATGATGATCAGGGTGCACAATCACATCCACTGTTTTCTATTTACCAGCAGCGCCATTACTGCTGAGAAATGCAAACCCACAAGATACTGTGACATAAACGGATGCAACATCATGACGAGAGGGTAAAGCAGCGATAGGTTCGCTTTCCCATGGGAAACTGAAACGGCCAGCAGTTGAACCTGACGGAGGAAGGCTGCTGACCCAGCGCTACCAAGCACAGGAGGTGGCCAGCGCAAGGAGGACTAAAGCGACGTACTTAAACGCATGCCCTGAAGGAAGAAAACACCAGTGATTTTTATATGACTTTAATTCTCCCAGTGAACACTTTACGGGTGTTGGCAAGTCCTTCTGGAGGAGGAAGGGATTACTAGTGAAGGATTCAGTGGCAACTGCTCACCAGCGCTCTCAGAAACAACACGTAACAAAGAGTCATTTAGTTCATACCTCATCTCTACCCACAGAGAAACTGTAAGGAGCCTTTAAAAATAGTAAAGCGTTATGGTCCCACATACAGTCCTTCCTATTTTAGTTTCCAGATGGCTCTACAGCCCACATGACAAACTAATAAGCTTCCCACGGCAAAATAAGCACGTGGAGGGAAGCAGTTAATTCTTTTTCTCTTTTACAAAGAGTGGGTGTTCAATGTGTACCTGTTGATTAGAAAAGGAGTTCGTGGAACTTGAGGGAATACAGTCTTTACAGTTACCTTTGAAGAACGTTCCATCGCATCGTTCTGGGACGGCAGACTAGTGACAGCCCACCAAAGCACAAGCTAGTCGGCCTGGGGAAACCCCCAGGCAGTTCTGTATTCCGTCTTGCTTCCCCAAGAACAAATTCTTTTCCCCACTCGGGCAAATTCTCACATGATGTGTGAAATGAAATCTCCCCAGCGGACATCTTGAGCTTAAAATTCTCCAGTGACTTCAAGAACGTGGACCCTGGAGCTAGAATGGCAGAATTTTAACCCCAGCCCCACCATTATTAGTTATAAATTGTTTTAAAAACTAGTTTCTTGATCTTTCCCTGCATCAGTTTCCTTATCTGTAAAATGCAGATGATAACTGCACCTAGCTCTGAGGGAAATTATAAAGATTAAACGAGTTCATTTATATAAGGCCTTTCGAATAATGCCTGGCTCATAGTAAGTGATGTAAGTGCTATAATACTGAGTATCATGTTTATTATCATCGCCATCATTGCCTCTCATTACCACAATTCCTTCACCTGAGCCTGAGATCCTCCTGTGAGCTGAAGGGAGGGAGGGTGGTAAATCTTAAGGAGGCAGCAAGCAGCAGCTACAGCTTTCTGACCTCCAGAAAAATGAACGGTTTTGTTCGCTAGTCAGGGAACACCTTCACTGCTTGTCTGGTCTGACCCCAGAAAGAAGAGTGGCCAATAGGGAATAACAGTTTGGTGAAGAAAGAACAAGATTGGGGTTGACATAAACAATAATGGAAAACAATAAATAACGAATCAGGAATAATTTACTATTTCTTGACCCCGCTTTCCTGAATCTTCCTTTATTTCCTTGGTCCTCGTGACAGAGAAGCTTCTCCGAAGAGTGCATTTGCTGTTTTCAATTCTTTTCCTTTTCCTTCTCTCGTACCTCCTTCCAGCCTCGCCTTGGCCTCTACGGTGCCACAGAAGCTGCTCTGGTCGTGAGCACTGATCGCCTCCACGTTGCGACATCAACTAAAAACTCCTCGGCCCTCAGCGTACTCAACCCATCAGCAGCATCTGACACGGCTGATGAACCCCTCTTCTCCGCCCAAACCCCCTGAAAGGTAGAATGTCCAACGCTCAGTCGTGAGCCTCATCTCTTCTAAACTCACTCCCTTGGGGACCTTATCCGGTGTCGTGACATAAATAAAAAACAACTCCCAAATGTATAATTCCAGCCCAGATTCCTCTCCTGAACTTCAACTCACACATCCGACTACACACTCACCATCTCCACGTGGACATCTAACAGCATCTAAACTCAGGGCGCCCCGAACTGCACCCCTAACCTTCCCCACCACCTTCCTCCGCCCCACAGCATCTTTCATGCACACACCACCCTCCCAGGGGTGTCGGCACAACTCCCGGGGTCGTTTTGGATCCTTGTTAGGAAATTCTGGTCTCTCTACATTTAAAATGTATCCAGACGCAGAGCACTTCTCATCCCCTTCACCACCAACACCACTTTGGGGCGCTCCACCATCATCTCTTACCTGAGTTAACTGCTAAGTTACTCCCCTGGGTGACCCTCAAACTGTCCAACTTCCACCTCTGACCACCCCCCACCCCAGCCCCAACTATTCTCAAAACAGCAGTCAGGGATCCTTTTAAAATGAAAAGGCAAATCACTCCTCTGTTCAAAATTGTTCCCCCATTTCACCCGGACAAAAAGCCAATGTCTGCCCGTAGGTGGCACGTGATCCGACCCTGCTGGCCTCATCTCATCTCCTGCCTCCCTGGCCTCCTCGCTACCCTGGGGCATGCCAAGCCCGTCCCCCTACCTGGAATGCCGAGTCTCCAACCTCTGCACAGAGAAATCTCTCTCCCCCATCACGTCTTTCTTCAGAAGTCGCCTTCTCAACAGCTCAGTTCAAAGTTCCAACCCTGCATCTGCCCCTTTTCCAACATTATTTTCCTTCTCCCACGGTACTTGGCACCTTTAACACTAACACCATTTTCTAAAACACTACATAGTTGACGTCTCTATCATGCTGTTGCTTACTGTCTCCCCCTGCTAAACAAAGGCTCCAAATTTCCAGGATATTTGTCTGTTTTGTTTGCTGCCGTAAAACAAGCCCTAGCACAGTGCCTGGCACACGCAGGCGCACAATAATTACTTGTTGACTTGAAGGAAGAAATTTAGGCTGAGAGATTAGGAGGAAGCAACGGTAACACAATTCATTTCTACTTTTCACACGATGTGACCTGCCTTCTCCACTGGGAGGTTGGAAAGAAATGACAGCAGAACGGAGTAGAGACACTCTCATTCCTACTCTCCAGGGCCCTTGTGATTCTTGTTCTTGATAAAACTTATCTGTGGGTGAAGGAACTGCAAAAAGAAGGTGCAAAGACAGCTGTCGGCTTGGGAAACGTCTCGGAATGAATGAGAAAGGACCAATCTTATTTCCACGGGGGTATCGAGTTATGGCCTGGCACAGTCTCTTTTTCCCAGGCTGCTTCACATCCAAACGTGTTTGTAGAAGGCAGCCCAGGGAAGGCTTAGCTAAACAACTGGGCAGTGTTTCCACACCCCGGCAACATAAACACTTCAAATTCCTCCCTAACTCCTTACCAGCATAAATCTCTAATTCCAGAGAAGGTGAACTATCCTCAAAGTTTAATGTTGCTTTGAATTATTCACATTTGCCTCCATTTCCATCGGATCCTTTTTTGGCAACAGAAAGCTAGGTTTTGTCCAAACCGTGGTACGACCACTCTCTTCCGATTGTAAGACAACCTTGGAAGATGGAACCCAGCAAACCCTCCCAACAGTTCGCTCTCCTTCTTCCCTTCTGTACCTCCTGCACTGCCATCTCCAAACCGAATCTCTGTAAACAGGGGGGAAATGTGAAGCTGTCTGCATACGATTAAGCTCTGAAAAGAATTTAAAAATGTGTCGGACACAAAAATGTTAGGTTGAAGTAGTTGATAAGGCAAGACCACTTGACCCCCTTTGGTCAAGGAACAGAATCTGGGTTTCCTGGGCTGAGGGCGTCTTTCACCAAAGCACACTGTGGTAAACGGAGGAAGACAGGAGGCAGACACTGAGGGGGCTCCTAAGAAGTACAGATGGGCAAGGTGGAAATGAGCCTGTCTTCATTCTGGGTCATTAGTAACGGCTTTTTCCACAAAAGCAGGATAAACCCTCCGGGCGAGTGATACTTCTCCTAACTTTCGTGAACATGAAACCAGTCACGTGTCAGCCAGGCCTCGTTTGCTACCACCGAGGGCTGTTCAGGTAAGCAGATCAGGCCGAAGTTCTGAGCAGGCTGCCACAACTGGTTCTTCATTTGCCATCTATCTGCCAAGCAGAGATACAACTAGACAGACCATAAAACAAACCTCTGTTTTTTAGAGAAGGCAAGGCTGAGGTAAAGTGGCTTTTTATGTACGAGAAAATGGGCTTAATGTACCAGGGCCACGGTGTTTATAGGAATAAACTAAAGACTCAGGATGTACGGTGACCTTCCATTTTGCCAGTCAGAAGAACTTACTCTACTATCATTTAATTCTACCAGAAAAAAAAAACAACAAAAAACTTATTTTTGAAACGAATGTGCTTTATTAGTCTTTTCCCCCAAAAATGAGTACTAAATGCTAGCCCAAATGGTCATTTTAGACCAGAAAAACAGTCCTCCTCACACACACAACTTTCAGTCGATGGTAGACAAACATGTTCTCTGAAGGCTGCGGCCATGGCTGGTCGTACGAACTGACTTGGTATGGCTCCTGGCCAATGTTGAAAAACAATCTTTCCTTTTCCCGGAGGTTCTGTACCGAATGATACGGTTCACATCACAAAGGGGTCAACCCTCTAACCCTCCAAGTTACTGAATCATGGGTCTCGGTGATATTCATGGGAACCCTCGGCCTATCAAACGGAAAATGTCCCCAGTTATCTTAGCATCCTGGCCGAATCTATCTCCCTACAAAGGTGGGAACTGGAATGATTTCTATTATATCCTTTTCAGCTATTTCTAGAGGAGACAAATGAATAAACCCCAACGGCCAGTTTTATCTGTAAAAATTTCCTCCTCGGTAAAATTATCTGTTAACGACCTCCCAGGATACTCTGGTTCAGTCTCTGTTAGGATTCTTTGATGTTTTCTCTGGTCTCTTATGAGCCGCATATGGGTACCCAGCACTTAAAAAGAAAAACAGGCTCATTTGGGAACACCGTGAGCAGCAGTCGTTTTGCATACAAACAAGCAACCCTGCTTCTTGATTATAACCGACTTCACTTCTATCTGACTCCCACGAACTTGCTTCTAAAGTGCCTACAATTATATCATGCGGATGCTAAATGCAAGCTAAAAATCATCAGTTTCCTCCAGTGTCTCTGCTAGAGGATGCCGCACGATTAGCTTGGCTGCTCTCAAGTGACTTTCCAGGAGGCCTGTCATCAACTGACCGCATTACCTCTGCGAACTGAGCTTGATCACAGGAATCCGCCTAGTGTGCTGATGAGAGACAGCGCAGCACCTCCAGCTCTTGTCTGGTCTTAGGCCTCTGTTTAGTCATCTATAAAGTGGGGGATTAACAGTATCTAGCTCATAGAGTTTTGAAAAGATTAATTAAGACAATCTACATAAGCATATGGCAGGCGAACAAAAATGCTACAAAAATGGCCAGTAGATGTTAGCAACTGTTGTTTTTATCATGAATAAATTAGTGAAGAACAGATGACACGAAGGGAAAACTTTTTGCTGCATTTATGGCCCAGTTGTGAGTCTGACGCACCAAAGAATGTTCTTCATTAGGAGTGCACCAACTACGAGACGAACACTAGGGACGGACTTTTCTGGTTGTTGTTCTGTCCCAAATGAACGAAATTCATCCAGTTGAACATAAACTGCTTACTTTAAAAAATTTTTTAAACAAATACTGGCCTTAGACTCAGAACGAAGAGGTCAAGGGAATTGAGTAATTCTCTAATCTGTCTTAAAAAATTTGGCTGACATTTTATTTTTTTTTTTAACCACCATCAAGGGTCCTGGGCAGCTCACTGACACTCTGTTGAAATGGCTTCTGAAGTCTGGCTGTTGTCTAGGTCATCTCATAATTTAACTTCTCTTCATCTGATCATTAAAATGACAGGTAATATCCCAGCCACTGTTGAGAAACTCTTTTATGTTTGAGGCTCATATTAATGGGAAACAAACCGCAAGACAAGACTGGGGCCAAACCTTCCAAAGACTGACAATAGGTTTATTCAAACACTTAACTATTGAAAAAAATAAATTTTCCTTCTATGACACAAATAAGTAACACCAACTTGAGATGGCGATTGGCTTGGTGACCTTAAAACTTGGCAATATCGGGAACAGGACAACCATACTGTCCTGCTCAATCTCAGATAGAATAGGGTCTTTGGTGCTGGCTCCTTTTCAGCTCATAATGAAGTGTTTCGGAGGATGAAGTGGTTAGTCTTCGGAGGCCCCTGAAGGATAGGATGAGTTCCAAAGAAAACACTGCAAAGGATGGCCCCTCAAAACTTTCCCACTTTTATTAGGGATTTCAAATAGGAATACCCAACGTTAAGATTTTCAAACTGCTAGGACTTAGGGCCAAAACGAGTGCGCTTTAACCTGCTGACCATGGAGAAACAGACAGCCCTGCAGACTGGTGGGAAAGCGGACTCTGCGAAAGGCGGTAGCCTGAAGCAGGCTGCACTCTCTCCTTTGAACGCTGAGGATTTTCCTGTCCTGGTACTCCTGACGCATACTTCCTTCGGGCTCTAATCCAATGCCTCGTACTAGTTCTCACATAGCTTTTCCTTGCTAAATATATTCCGAATCCAGATGCAAGACTACAGCATTTCCCTCTGTCCCAGATGTAGGAAATGTGAAATCTTATACACTGATATGGGATGGATTTTAACAGCTCATGAATCGCAGAACATGGCTGTGATGGATCTTTCCTAAAAGGCAATGTAACGTAGAAACAGACACTCCTACCTGAAACCCCGTGAATATTTTGCTGCAGGCTGTGGCACTTCACGAGTGTGCCAGGTAAACAACACGTTCGACTTCCTGTGTGGTTACTGGTTTGTCTTACAGAACTTGCCAAAACTAGGCTTCAACTCTTTAGCAGAGTTCTCCACCAAGAGAAGAGAAACACGCAGAGAATTTAAAAACGGTCTTAAAGGCCCAGCTCATGAAGATGACTGGCTGGCAAAGGACAAAGCAATCCCTGACACCACCTTGCCCCACCCCAGGACACAGATGAACAATTGTTATTTCTGGGGTCTAGAAGACATCCTGTCTGGGAGCGGTCCTAAATGGTAGGGCAGAACGAGCATCAGGGCCAGGAGGCCAGCTTACTTGTCTCCTACCAGCTCCACCCACCGCTGGCTCTGCAACCTCGGGCTCATTGCTTAAAATCTCGAAGCCTCGGTGTTCTCTATGCAGTGGTAGCATGTCATCTCTCCTTACTTTGAGGCTGATGCAAAAACCAACACGATAACTTTTGTGAAAGCGCTCTAATGATACAATATCGTCACAAGGAAAGCGATAGGGCGAAGATACGTCAGAATCAAGCTTTCGGCCTTCTTAGAAAGGGGACACTTCTCTAAGGCTTTCAGCACCCTGAGGAACCGTCCCATGCAAGGTGCCTGAATTCATGAGGAACCACTTATTCACCTTCCACAAAGCTGGAAGAAATACTGCGCCAACGGAGAGCACGAAGCATCAATTTTCTCCGCCCTCCTCCACTTGGGAGAGGTTGTAAGACCTTTGTGATTCATTTCGTTTTTGAAAAAGACAAATATTTATCAGCCTGAAGTCCTGGAGTTCAAAGTGGTTATCGCCCTATCGCCAGCCCTATTCAAGTCGGATGAGGTTATATATAACTGGACGAGCTAGCTAAGTTCCCTTCTCACGTCCACCTGTGTGACACCTTACGTAACCGTAGTTTCATTACCCAAACCAGGACATTGACATTGGTACCATACTGTGAAGAGATGACCTAGAGTCTTCATTCAAATTTCACCAGTTTTCTCCTAACGCCCTTCTTCTGTGCGAGGGTCCAACCTGAGGTTCCACGAGGCACTGGGTCTCCATACCCCCTTACTCCTCAATCCAGGAGTTTCTCAGTCTTCCATGCCCTTGACACTTAGGAGAGAACTGATGAGTTATTTTCTGGGATGTTTTTCAATTTGGGTTTGTCTGGTATTTCCTCATGATTAAACCGATGATTTGTGTTTTTGTCAAGGACACCACAGAAGTGATGTTTGTGCACATCTCTGCCTCATGTCCGGAGTACAAGACGTGGATATGTCCTACAAGGAGTGATGCTAACTGTGATAACCTGGTTAAGGTGCTGTCTACCAGTTTTCCATGCTATAAAATAATATTTTCCCTTTCCCATTACGAAGTGTATTTGGAGACTACTTTGAGACAATGCAAATATCCTGTTTCTCCTCAAACCTTCTCCCATTAATGTTGGTTCTCCACTGGCGGATCTCACCTGCAATGATGATCACTGTGGAGTTTGCCTAATGGTGATTTTTCATTTCCCTCATTCCTTCTATATTTATTAAATGGAATTTTACTGTAAGGAAGGGCTGTCCTTTATTCCATGTATATATGTATGGATGGATGGATGCATGGATGGATGGATGGATGGATGGATGGATGGATGGATGGATGTACTTATTTGTGTTACTATAAGTTCATAAATATTTATTTGATTCTGTGGGTTATAACCCAATACTACTATTATTTATTTTGTTGCTTGAAATTGTTCTGGTTGTTGGGAGCTCCTTGAGGCTGGCTTCTGTGCCTTTTGAACATGCTTTCAATCTTTCCGCCACTAGAAGATTCTCCAGCCTCATCTTGTGCTTCTCTATCTCTGCTCTAGGACAACTACTTCTCTAAGGAGCCTCAGTTCCTTTTTTTTTTTTTTTTTTGCTGTTGTTCAAGTTTTCACATCGTACATCTTTTCGTGTTACAGATAAAAGAGCTATTACTGTTTACCTTGAATGCAAAAATCCCTTGCATTTGGATGTGCTCTGAACCTTGAGAAATGGGTTTTCACATGCAGGACAACACTTACGATAAGGTAAGAAAAGCAGAATATAAGGCATGTATTGTTTTAAGATAAGCATGTATTGCCTAAATAACTAACCTTATTTCTTTTACTAGATATGGGAATTAGAAATCAAAATCTGGGCACTAGGAATGCTCAGTCCTGCTAGTATGTCTTTGATTCCAGGCCCTCTCAGCAGACAGAGCCAGGGAATATTACGTATACTAACCACGTGCACGCACGCACACACAAACACACTCCTATTTTATGTTTGTATCTATGTAGCTATATATAGTTGCATATACACATATATATATATATTTTTTAAACCATGAGTTCATGCCACTACCTGTGATTTCGATCTAATACTACAGGCTCCTCCCTTCCATAATTCCAACCTATTTAATCTAAGTACACGCAGAAAGCGGTTTCAGAACTCACAACCCATACCTCTGTGAGAAACAGGCTCACTAGCTTGAGTACACTATTTGTGTACAGTTCCTTTTGCCCTTAGCCTCACAATATCCAGTCAAAACCCTCTTTCCCCAAATCATTCAGGTCAGTGCTTTCCTTTCCCACTCCCTTCAGTGAGGATATGTTATTAACTCACAACAGAGTTAGGCGCATCCATTACATTCTGTGTTATATTTTGGGTTCCCCCACATTCTGGTTGTATTTATCTATTTATTCTCAGAGAGGCGGGAATACAAAAGATTGCTATGGTGCCAGGAATCAAAGCAATATACAAAAGGGTTCTCAGAAAGGAACTGTCCCCTCTTCATCCCTGCGATCCTATTCCCATCTCCCCACGTCTTTCCACCACTTTATTATTCTCTCCCTGTATTTCTTTAGTGCGGATGGGCAGACACACACATCCCCCTTCCTTCTTACCTGAAGGGAAGGTGGCCACAATGCTATTCTATACAGTATTTTGCTTTTTCACTATAAAGTGTGTGCTATTTCACGTTTTTTAAAGTTAAGCTCTCCTATGAAATTAGGAGAGAGATTCTGAAACTGAGGAAGGATATGATACATGATGACGTTCAGAAAACCACCATGGACTCGATAAGGAATAGCCCTCAAGTAATTCCCTTATGCACTCAAGTCAAGAAATATAAGTATACACTGTGTTCCAGGAACTATTTATTAACAAGTTTCAACATAATTAACCTTAAGGAACTCAAGAGTCTAGAGGGGAAAGTTGAAAGTAAAAATTCAATGCTAATACACAGAGGGAAGTGCTGTGATGGGGTAGGGGGTTCACAGGAGAAACACAAAACCTTGACTTGGTGAGTGAGGAAGGAAGGGGGATGTCGGCATACGCTTCTGGAGGCGATGTCACGCAAGCAGAGGTAAGAAGGTCAGTGAGGAACTGGCCAGGCGAAAGTGGTGAGGTAGGAGGAGGAAGGCGCTCCAACGAGGAAGCCATGTCCAAATATTTAAAGTAAGAGAAAATTCAGCTTTTTCGTGTCATAGATTAGGACAGGGAGCAGGGAGAGACAAGGCTACGAGAGAAGGCAATGAGAGACACGAGGGTATGAAGGGCCGTTACCATGGGGAGGAATTTAGACTTAATCCTACTGGTAATGGGAGCCACAGGGGTTCTTTCTACGGGCTCTGAAATATAGAAAATGTACTAAAAAAAAGAGGAAGACTTGAGGAAAAGAGAATGAGCTGCTGCCACAAGGCAAATGTAGCAAAGCAGTGGCCTGGAGTGAGCAATGACAATGAGAAGAGAAAGGAATGGTTCAGGACAGAGACTGTGGGCATTGACTTGGTTCTAGCCGGGGCAGCTAAACGGGTGGCAGTCCCGATCCTGAGACATGCAGTACAAAGAGAAGGAGGCTTGGTCCTGGCAGGATGCCTGCAGTTGCTGCAAATACTGAGCTTAAGGTACACAGGTCACGTTTAGGTGAGAAGACCAACAAGTGGCTGCAGAGATGGATGTAGGGCCTGGGAGAGAGATGTGGTGAGGATACAAATCTGGAAGGCATCAGCATACAGAAAGCAACCAATGACAGAATTAAAATCAGCCCGTCAGTGAGAAGAGAGCCAAGGCGAGACCTGAAGGAGTATCAACTTTTGAGGCTCATAAGCAGAGGAAGAGAGATCCACAAAGGAGGCTGAGAAGGGGAAGCCGATAAGACAAGAAAACCAGGGGAGAGGGGCATCATGGAGCCCGGAGAGGTGGTTACTTCGAGAAGGAAAGAATTTTCTGAAAAAAAAAAATTCATTAAAAAAAAACAAAGCTCATTCGTCACAACAGAATGTGCAGATGTCAAATTTTAATGTACACCTAAAAATTATAATTGTATTAACCAATGTTACCCCAATAAAAAAAATAAAAATTTTTTTTAAATGTTCACTTTTTCAGAAAAGTTCAACTTTAAAAGGAGAAATGGCAATAGCTATCAAGCATCCTGAGATCCAGGGAAATATACATTTATAATATCCATACTTACAACAGGAGAGAGAGAAACTCAGCTGGGTTTGATGCTTCTGGAGAAGGAATGAATTTATATATTTTCAGGCCATATATCATCGGAGGGGAACAAAAAGCATAGCAATAGGGTCTCAGGTAGGCTCCCCCTATTCAATAGAGCTGACTGGGTCTGACTTAGGGACCCCTTAGATAATGCACATCGAGTTGAACTTAACCCGACGTAACACCGGGCTCCCATTCTGAAGGGGAACTGAGCCTGAGTCCCAGCCCTGTCCCCTCGTCCTTTCACAGTCTTCCCTTTTCTTATGCTCTTACATTGTAGCTGTTTATACTCTTAACATAAGGAGTTTACTATTTGTTCTTATAATTTTCTTTGGAAAATATGTCTCTAATTTATCAAATGTACATTCTTCTTCGATAAAATTTTAAGCCAATTTAGACTCTTTCATTTGGAAGTTTTGTCCGCGTATTAATAGCATGTGTATTTTATAACTTTTTGGCAAAAAAAAAATGTGCTGTATACATACAATAATGGCTCACTAATTCACCTTGTTATTTTTTTTAAATAGGATAGTACTCTGATAATAACAAGAGCTATAAAAATAACAAACAAGAGTTTAAATTTGAAAAACTAAATCTTTTCTACCTTCCAAAATGATAGATATTCCTTTGAAACCACCAAACGAAACAATAGAGCGGCTCCTCTTTAATTTTTAGGTCGGGAGGTCCTCATTAGCAATGTTTGGTTCTCGTCATTAAATGGGAGCTTTAAGGCTGATGTTACTCCAAAATTTTTGCTCTTCAAAGAAATAATTCACCATCAGAATTAAAATATATATATACATGCCTATGTAGATGCATAATACATATGTGGAGGCAAACACATATATATTGCAATGTGAGATCTTTCAAAATTCATAAAAAGTTTTTAAAAGACATCTTTTTAAAAAACATTACTACTTAACTGTAGCGTTTCTTGATCACCAACCTAACATTATGCCAACATCTTAATAATGAGAACCAAATTTTCTCATTGGTATGTTCCAATATTGTGTGTGTGTGTGTGTGTGTGTGTGTGAAGCATAAAGTAGAGCCTATGACCCATAAGCCAAAAACCAAGATAATCTATGTCTAAAGGAAAAAAACCAAATAGACGTCTGGAGATAAAACTGGTCCAGTTGTTATCTGCAGACCACACCCTCCGCGCTGTTTTTCCAATGATGGATAAATGATCCCACTCAGAGGCTGGGCCACGGTCTCGTCTACTTCCCCCGCCCTGTACCTGTCTAAACAAATGCTTGGTAACCGCTGTCTAAGAAGTGATCTGATTTACTTCCAGCTATATTTCAGAGTCGTCCTTACAACGGATACCTCATCTGGGGAGCTGAGAGCCTTCATGTTTTGTTTTGACCTGGGCTCTGCTTTCGACCCTACTTGGATGCTGGCCACCGTGCAAGTCTCCCCACCAGCCCTGAAGGTAGGCTGCAAAACCCAAGTGATGACCTGCGTGTCTTTCTCCTCCACTAGCAAAAGAATGCCCACAGCCTGGCAGCTCTGAACTAAACACAGAATTTAAAACAATCCCTGTTATCTTCATGTATTGTGGGGGCAAGGAGTGGGAAGAAAGGGGGTCAAGAGAAAGAACAGAAGAAAATAAACGATTGAATAGTGTTATTTTGTTGACTGCAACGGACAGTACGGAGGAAGTCATTTGTCGGCATCAATGTGTGTGCTGCCAGGTCACAAATGTGTTGATTGGTAAATAGAAAACATCTAATTTCTCTTTATGTTTTCCTGAAATTCTGCTAGGCAAGTTATGTGATGGGACTAGGGCTCCTCCAACCACGTAGGCGAACACAGAAATGGGTCAGGAATGAAAGATGGAAGTCGGGGAGCTTCCAGCACAGGGCAGGGCAGCAAGAAAGAGGAATTCTGCACGGAACTGCCTCACACTACAGGATGGCAGAGGACGAGAGGGCTTACTGAGCATCTGCTGTGAGCCAGACACTAGGTGAAGGTATTTTACGCATGTTATTTACTTTTTTTTTTTTTTTGACATTTCAATATCTTTGTGAATTAGGCAATAACCATCACTTTAGAAATGACACTGGGGCACATGATACGTAATTACTAGTAGGCTGAATCTGGATTTAAGTAGGTTCACCCAATATCAACCTTTAAGCTATTTCCACTTCCCCGGGCAGCCTCGCCCGCCACGCCATGCAAACATTTCCTTCTGATGTGACAGCTACACTGCGGGTCTACAGCCAGAGATTCTTAAGTGCTAGCTCCACAAAGTCGTACAAATCATGCTTTACCTCAAAGAAGGAGATTATCTCCCAGCAATGAGTTCAGTTTTTGGAGAAACAGACGGGCTCTGCTTTCAATCTCAAATGCCTGGTAAGGCAACACAGAAATACTTGTGAGATTGTTATCCTCAGCATAGAATTAGCACACATTACATTTTCACCTCTTTCCCAGAAGGAATCGATCAGAGTTTTAAAGGAACAGCCAAGAATTTCTCCATGCAATCTTCCACGGCAGTGTTAGGACATCTGATGCAAAAAGAAATAAATCATTTTCTGTCAT
This sequence comes from Cynopterus sphinx, assembly GCA_030015415.1. Taxonomy (NCBI): domain Eukaryota; kingdom Metazoa; phylum Chordata; class Mammalia; order Chiroptera; family Pteropodidae; genus Cynopterus; species Cynopterus sphinx. The sequence continues at coordinate 6,211,909 of CM057391.1, forward strand.
AATAATCAGAATAAAAAGGGGGGCGCATCATGAATTAAGCATTTCCCATGGGCTCGGCCGTGTTCCATCTTCCATACGTTATCTCCAGTCGTCCTCACAACACTACTATTGTATCAGCTGAGGAGACAGAGGCTGAGAAGGGCTAAGTTACCTGCTCAGAGTCACAGGTCGAGTAAGTGGCAGGCTAGAATGCAAATCCATGTCGCCTGCCCGGGTATGTCACGCTCCGAAAACACAACACATCACCTCTAACTAGTTACTGTCGCTTGCCTTGCATTAAAATGCCTTCCAACATGAAAATATAAGAGGTATTTATAGGTGAGAGTTACAAAAATGATGTAGAGGAGCACAGGGTAAATAATTAATGTAAGAACAGATCCAGTCGGTCAGTTACATCACAACGCAACCAAAATGTAGATAAAAAAGACCCTTCTCATCCCTCCCTCCATCTCTCCATCTCTCCATCTCTCTCTCTCTCCCCACCTCCGTTGGACGATTAAACAAAGAGAAGAGCGGAGAGCTTAAAATAAGACAAGACACAGCAACATAATGAAATATATTTCTTAAATGGATGGATTCCAGGGGCGTATTTCTTTTTTAACCTTTCAAAGCTCCAATGGAATAAAGCCGAAGTTCCAGTAAGTCCTTGGTCTCGTTGGCAGCAACATACTGCGGTCTGAAGCTCTGAGCTCGCTTCCCTCTCAGACGCTCCCATCATGCGACCCGGCCCGCCGTGAACGTGGTCGGAGCCGCCCTCACTTCGCATCTCTCCCCTCTGCTGTCCGCAGCACGCCGAGGGCAGACTGGCACCCTCCTCAGACACCCCTTCCCTTCTCCATCACTTACAGCACACGCTGCAGCTAAACCGACCTGTGTGTGCAGCTCGATAGGCCAGAGGATGGAGTTCTTCACATGAGAACCCATTTCACACTAGACGGAATTTTTTTTTTTTTAAAAAAGGTGCTTTTAAAGTGCAGGATAAAAATACACACCATTTGTTTGGCAGCAAAAGCACCGCACTGTCTCCTTCCTAAGACAGAGGGGGAGCTGTAAAACGGGCCGTATAAAAAGCTATCAAAACGCAGTTTTCTCATCAACGTCTTGATTTCGGATCAGAAGGTCAGAAGTGGCCCAAAATAGAGTGATTTTTTTCCATGTCGACTTCGCCTCCTGTTTTTGTGGGGATTGTACCTTATTTTAAACCTAGTCTCCTAGGAAGATGGCCAAAGCATGACAATGAATTAGAATGAAAGCATTGTTACTAATTCTACAAATAAACCCGTTTTTAGATCTCAGGTTCCAGTGGTCTTGAACTTGGCTTGAAGTTGAAGTCAAATGTAAAAAAGTCTTAAAATCTAGGAGCCTAAATCTAGGTGCGTGCCTACATATCGTCTTGCAAATGACTTCTCTGATCTAGCCCAACTAGCCCCTTTGACGCTAGCAATGACACGACACATCTGGCATACTCTCTGACAGCATTTCCGATCTACACTCCTAACACGCGACACAACTGCACATGGCCCAGCAAGGCCAGTCAGAAAACACACTCTGCAGTAACAACTACTCTACTCGTGCTCTCCGCTGCATCAAACTCTGTCATCACAATGGACGTCTCTCTGGCTATGTAAAAAATATTAGAATGTCTCCTTTCTCTTTCCTAATGCCTCCTATCACTAACTTTCCAAGATGTTGGTCCTTTTAGGTTTTCATAGGTGAGATGTTTCACGTTGAGTGCAGACGTGGGGGCTAGGCCACACAACGGGGCACGCATTCGATTTAGCAGAAGCCGATTCATCCAGTTTGGGGGGAAGATGGCATCCTGACCATCTGCGGATTGAAACTTTGGTCAAATGGTACACCTCTTCAGAGAAGCAAGAGAAAATAATGTTTCATTGCTTTTTGAGTAGCTATTCTTAGTTTTGAATACTCCTAGGTAACAGCCAGGCACTTTAAAAAGAGATCTCCCCTTGAGGAACCCTCCAGAAGTGACGGCTGACGTGCGTGGTCCCCTGCTGCATGCTAACAGAGGCTTACAGCCAGTCCACCAGCCGCGCACACCCATTCCTCCCTTGGATTGTCAGGGGTAAATTTAAGCGTCTATTAGATGCTTTTCGAAATGGCGCTGCTATATCGAAGACAGTCTCATTAATATGATGTTCAATGAAGAGAAGAAAGCATACCACCACTCATATCCCTACTGTGGATTTCAGGTTACTCTGAAGCCACTCTCATTCGATGGCAGCTCTGCTTTCAGTCAAGGGTTGTTTCTGAAGGTCAAACTACATAGAACCGTTAGGGGGTCAACTAAATACCGCTTTTCTTTCAGCCACGTCGGGGCAGTTGCTGACATGTCTATGCGGGAATCACTGAATTAACAGCGCAGGCTATGAAGTCATCAACAAAAACTCTTGTCATATTTGTATTATCAATTTGAGTCAGTCTTCTTACCCTGGAATTTTACGCTTGCTTCTTTTTTGATTTTTCTAGGAAATCTTACTGTGATAGTGTCCTGTGAGAGGATCAGAAATTAAAGCATCTTTTCTCCTTCATACTTGGTCACGTCTGCGTTTTCTTCCTGCTCTGCTCCTTCTCCTCGTCTTACTGTTTAGTTCAACTTCATCCTCATTCACACCTTTCTAATTTTTAGGGAAAAGTTTCCGTTTTCAGGTGGTAGACACAAGTTGTATTTTTTTATTTTCCAGCTCATCTCCTTTTCATGTTATTTTTTGGTCCTTAGATTCCCCAAAAAGGTCAGTGTTTCATGAGGTGGGAGCTTGTAGCTTCTGCCAGTTCTGGTGGCTCCGGCCTCTGGGATCTGGGAAAGGCAAGAGGATGCGGGAGGACAGCCCCGTTTCCTTCTCACTTTGTCCCCTGAGCTACGGTGGCAGAGCAGTGAGTGGACTACAACCTGTTGTTGTGACCTCATGAAAGTGTGCAGGAAGCAGCAAGAACTAAGACGGAAAAAACATTTCACCCTTAAGCATGGAAATGGGGCCAGGGACATGGGGCGATGCCAACAGATCACGTGGAGGAAGAATTCCACAACCGTGGAGCACCTTCCAGGGGTGTCCCCCGATTCCCCTCCAGTGTGGTGAGCGTGCTTCCTAGGCGATACGGATTGGCAGGCTGGAAAGATAAGGTGCAGGATGAAAACGACAGAACCGAAATGTAGGGTCCCTGATACCTGCTGCAATAAGAGGGATGAAGGTTTTAAAAGGAAGCGTCTCCAAGGAACGGCTCATGGAGAAAAGGCAAAACTGGGTCCATTCAGCACTAGAAAGAGAGGATGCCCCACATCCCCAGGACAATCAGGGGTGGGTGGGTGCTCGTGAGCTGTTTTTTGTTTCCGCTGAATCCGGGACCAAAAGCAATGAGCTTAAATTGCAAGGGGAGGGATTAAAGTTAGACATTCAGGGGAAAAAAACCTTCCCGCTGAGCAGGCCGGTGAGATAATGGAAGGCATAAGTGAGAGGGCTGTGGAAGCCCATCCCCAGAGAGGCTTGAGCATAAACATCTATCTTTCTGGGGTGGTTTTCGATACGGAAGGGCCTGGAGTGTGAGCATGGAGACTTTCAGATTTATCTCCCAGTCCTAAAATGCTATCGCTTTCCTTAATGGGCCAGACGGTTCACTGGTGCATCCGCTGGAGCTACAGGGAAGGGGGAGGGGAAGCAGGCAGCAGCTGCCTTTTACGTTGACCTTGCTTGGGTAACAGCAGTTCTCGGAGCACCTGGGCCAAAGCCTACAGGTGTGGCTAATCTCATAATAGCTAACGAGGGAGTCTCGTGAGGATTTTATGGAGTCACAGCAAGTTCGGACCGTGCTCCTCCATTAAGTAAAGAGACTGCAAAAATGTGTTCACTTAGAAAAGGCAGCAAACTGTAGTGTGATGAGGAGACAGGTAAGTTTGGTTGTCCCGTGACTGCCAAGAATAACGACACGCAGACTGCTCCTGGGAAGACCCGGGCGTTGCGCATCACCTCCGAGCCGGGAAGGAGATTCAGGACCTACTTCGATGCACCCAGCGCTGAGCGTCCGTGGGCAGACTCTGTGCTCACAGCTTGGGGTCCAAGGGCACGACACACAACCTTTACCCTGAAGGAGCCCAGAGCAGGATGAGTTAGAGGATACGGATCTAATACAGCGCAGCCCCATTCAGGGTGATGGGCAAACACGGGTGAAGTGATGACTCGGACAGAGAGGAGTGTTAGGAGTGGGAGAGAGGAGCCTTGGGCAACACCCAAGTTGTGGACCACAGGGATACCCAAGATGGAAATCCTAGGCAGAGTATCTACAAGCCTGGGGACGAGGGAGACGTTAGGATGAGGGACACATGGGGTAAGGGAGATGTGAGGATGAGGGAGAGCATGTGGACAGGTGAGAACCGTAACAGCATCAGTTGCCAGTGGCAAGTGAGGGTATAAGGGCTGGAGACACAGACGCCAGATCAGAAAGGGACTCACGAGCCATGGCGGATAACTGGGAGGTTACGAAGGCAATCCGGACTTCGCGTTATGGAGGGACAGAGCTCATCCCATGTGTCTACATGGGTTGCACAGGATAAGTACACTCAGCTGCAGCACATCCGGCTGAGATGCCTCAGCATCTGGGTAGTGTTTGGGTCAGGTGAGCACGCAGGTAATTACTAGGCTGGTAAGTCTCACAGGCCCAAGCCACGATCCTGTCTTTATGGGGTTAAGCTGCTGTCTGAGGCTTCGGTCGGACAGGCCTGCCGGCTCATCCTGCCTCTATGCCCGACAGCTAAATGCTGAGGTCATAATAATGCTGTGGGCAGCTCTTGGCATATGCTTCTTAAAGAAAAAAAAAATCGTAGCTGGCTAACTCCATTCTTAAAGCTTCTATCCCTTGTACCCTCCTGGCACAGGGAATTAAACAGGAAAATGTCAAGAGTCCCAGAGTTACTTTATCTTCATCAAATGTCCTGCGGTTTCAGAGCAATTACTGTGCTTTCTCTGTCGGCTACACGGTGTTTATTCCCGTCTCCTCCGGACACAAAAATGTTTAGGAATTCAACTACGAAGATAAGTGTGGCCACTGGGGACAATTCTCTTGCTGACGATCATTTTCACCAAGAGCCAGGAGCAGGTTATGAATCATCTGTGACCACTTATGCTTAAGCTGCATACATTAAAATTTAATGGTTTCGACACAAGAAGCCAGTCGTAAGTCAGCACATCAAGGCTCTAATGTGTTGGGCCTAATTGTACTTAGATGAAGTAGGTGAGGGATGCATGACAGCCAACTTCACTTTGCTGTAAAACGAAAATTATAAATCGCTAATCACAAGTGAGGATTCATGTTTTACAATTCATTATTCATGATTTCGTTCGCTGTAAATTATTCATTTTCTCAAATGCTCCTGCTACAGCCTTTTAAGCGTCTCTGCTCCCCCACTTTCAAGTGATAAACGCCCGAGAACTGAGAGGTCTCTCAGGCCTTTAAAGACACTAAAGTGCTTTTCCGACACGCGGCTGGCTTCTGCTCACGATTATTCCAGATCGCGACTGGGGGCTGGCTATTCGAGGTTAGCACCGGCGCCTTTCGTTTGGTCTAAGAGGTAACAGGTTCATTAAAAAACGTCCTGTTTAAACTGTCATTTCTAATAAAACCGAACCTTTGAAACAAGGCCTCCTCTATGATCTGGCCCCCACTCCCTTGACCGACCCCGGGTCCTGACATTCTCCCCATCACCCTGGCCTCTCCCCTACTTCCCTTGAATCCTGTGCACTTCCTGTCCCTGCCCTTTGGGATGGCTACCGCTCCCCCGACTCCCAAGCCCACCAAGTGCATCTCACCAGCCAGGCTCACCTCGGATGACCCCCTCTCCAGGAAGGCTTCCCCAAGTACCTCCTCCCCCGACAGTTACTCTTTATCACACTACCCTGCCGTCCCCTCTGGGGTGATGCTTTCCTAGGGCAGAGTACTGGTCTACATCGTTCACCACTAATACTCAGCTCTAGTATGATAAAAATGCGCATTTAGTAGGTCCTTAATGAAGTTTTATAAATTTTTTAATTCCAACAGATAATGATTAAAGTATATGTTAACTTGAAATCTCCTCTTCAGGGAAATAAGTACAGTTTGTCTGTGCCCAGTTCTCCTCACATCTTTCTATGAACTGACTTCATGGGCCAACAAAGGGCTCTACCCAAGCCAGCCGCAGGGCTGCAGGCCGTAACCTGGAACTTGGGACTGGTGCAGGCAGGAGGTTGCCTCACAGACTGTCACTGAGAAAAGGGCCTTAAAACCCTAATAGTTAGAGGTCTCCCATCACTGCCCTCCTGGTAAGAGTCTCTGAACAAGTCACTAACCAGACCATTTTGTGCAAAGGAGGGATGTTAAATGCAAAAGGGAAGAAACTAAATAGGTCAAGTCAATAGAGGACGGTCTGTGGGTTATTAAAATACATTTTCACAATGAAAATCTAAGTAAGACTGGTACCTGTGAGCATTTTTGCTTTCTCAGATTACGTGATGCTCCTGGCTAGCACACCATGTATTACTACAGTAAGGAAACCCTTATGTTCAGATATTAAATATGAATTAATGGTGATGGCCTTTTAAGTAAGTCAAAAAGCTACTCAAATGGAAACTGAGTGCATAATTACTAGACATTCTTGGCAGATGAAAATGAAAAAAAGTAAAAGATCTAGAGATAAGCAGTCTAATTAGGCACCTTGGGGTTATTGAGAGATGATTTTACAAGTATTCAAGTCAGGGTTATCGTGGTTTTTATTTTATTTTATTTTTTTGAGTACTAATAAGCTTTTCACAACACTTCTTTGGAATATTACTACTGGCATTTATAGGAGACCTTAAGCCAGGGAGAGAAAAGGTAACTAGTCTCATTATGAAATCCACGCTTAAAATGATGAAGGTTCAGAAAAGGGGGCATAAGTAAATATTTACTAAATAACTGATGAACCGGATAAAGTCTAAAGAACAGGCAACCTTACATTTCAACCCCCAGTCCCTGCTACAACCTTTTAGATTGAGCTGGTCTTCTTTTAGACAGGCTTGTACGTCTCGTTACTTATTAAAACGAGACTTTGGAATGTCTACTGAAGTCATTCCGATTGCCCTTTCGTACCCTAGGTGGCTAACGTGGCAATATACTTTACAGAGGATGCACTATGCTAGACCTTACAACAGCTCTGTGATGTTCTCAGATGCCCACGAAGGACTCCAGCTAATTGCCACCTCTAAAGTCATTTTCCTGGCATCCTCAGATGGATTCAGCGCCAGTTCTTCAAATGTGAATAGCTCGTATGTCATCCCATTATGCCACCTGGCCTCGGACCAGCACACCTTTAAAATAGATTTATTTAGGCTACAAACGTACAGGACAGTGTCTCTGTCTTCAAATATATTACATTCAAACAGCTGGGAAAATAAAATTCCAACTTCCCAGGGCTGAAATCTCTGAGGCCAACGTGAAGTAGAAAGGGGGCTATCAAATTCTGGGACAGACAGACTTAGATGACGTTTTATATTTATTGAAGCAGAAAAAAAACTCACAAAAAGCAAAAATTAAGCCTGGGAAAACTCTTACGGGTTCATCATTCCGTGTTTTACCTGAAGTTCAGTTAAATACTGTTCGACATAGCAGTAGAGAGTCCACGCCTTCTATCAGAAAGTAGGTCCAGACAGAGAACATAGTTCACTGTATGCCAGAGCGTACAGTTCACGTCAACAAACTCACTCATTCCTGCTGCTGTGGAAGAGACCTGTTATCGAATGAGTCTCCGTAGGCTACTGTGAACCCGTAAGAAATCAGACTGCATTTCAAGAAAGTGGCCTAGTGACACTGGGAGCCCAACTATGTCCTACAACGCAACATCTCGCTCGGCGAGTGTTATCAGTTGTGTAAATGAGAACAGTAATCACACAAGCTTATTTCCATCAATGGAAAAGGGATATACACAAAAAGAAAATTTACGAAATGTACAGGAGCCTCAGGTGGAGACATGCCAGCTCCACGTCTGTCCTCACCCTCCTCCACCCCGGCAGCACGTGACCAGGCTGACCTTGGAAGTCCTCCCCTCTCCTGGCAGCCACGTGACTGCTTTCTCACAGTTTTCGTCTTACTCATTTCTTGGCTCCTTCTCCTCAATTTCCGATGTTGGTTCTTGCCCTTCTCCCTGACCTCTAGATGCCGGCAGGCCTCAGGGTTTAGAAGTCCCCCCCCTCCCACCCCCTTCCCTTTTCTCTCTCCATACAGATGAGCCCATCCAGCTGCAGACTCCACCAGAGGCTGCTGTGCCCCACGGGCTCTCTGCAGCCCGGCCTCCTCCCCTGAGCTCCAGACCCCTGCACACCTGCAGTCGGGTGCCCTCTAGACCTCTCAAGTGACATTGGTCGAAACAGCATCATGCATTCTGTCCCCCTCGCACCCACATGCACCCACACGTTGTGCTTCCCTCGGGCTTCCCCTTTACACCAACAGCACCACTGTCCACCTCGTTGCTAAAGCCAGCATCCCAGGAGTCACCTTCGCTTCCTCCCTCACCTCGCCCCTTAGGGGCAATGCGGCACCAAGTTCTGTGTATTCTGGCCTCTGAAAATGACTCGGATCTTTCTAACTCTATCCCCATTGCCACAATCCCACAGTCATGGCTGTCTCTCGCCTAAACTTCCATAATCATCTCTCAGGCTCTGCCCTTGTCCCCATTCCAGCGTTTTCTAAATCACCCCCCAAACAGCAGCCACAGTAAGTCTTCAAAATATCGATCAGATCATGTGCTTTCCCTGCTTCAGACCACACGGTGGCTGCCCACCACCCCTAACACCTAAATTCCTTACAACGAGCCACACGCAAACACCTGTGCTACATAAAAACCATCTTCTCGGAATCAGCGTAAATCGTGGCTTCCAAAAGCTGGGGGGTGACATCACTTTATTTTTGGGGAACGATGTCCACATGACACTGGAGCATGGCTCCGAGAGCAGACTCGAAAGACATACAAACATTCTAGCTACCTAGAGCACTTAATTTTAAGTGAGAACGTAAACATTTCGAACACACAAAAAAGCTACATTTAAAAAAATGTAGAGCTGGGAAGTACCACACAGAGGAATACAACTAAAGGTGTTTTACCGTTTAGAATCCGATATTTATATTTCTGAGAACCACCGAAACGAGAAGTTTTTCATTGAAATTTTCAGTTGCTTAGGAAATCTCCACATTACACGAAAATCAGAAGGGGCTGACCATCCCGACAGTTCATTTGAATAAAGACAGTAAAAATGGATTTGTTTGTGTTTGAGGTTTACTATCAGAGATTTTTAGAAGGCTGGCAGCACGGACAGGGCGCCTCTCCCATTCTGGGCCAGGTGCATCGGCCAGAATTAAAAAATGACGAAGCCACAGGAATGGGCCGAATTGCTGGGTCTGCCCCATCTATCTGTGATATCCTCACTGTGCTGCAGGTGAAATTTTTAAATCCAAGTAATATGATGTAAAGTCAGTCTTAATGACAGTCTCATAAGTAACTGACGGATGAATTCCTTTTGGGCACTTAAGATATTTTATCCAGGCACCCTAAAGTCTAAAAGAAAATGAAAAACGCTAAATGTAACTTTAATAACATTCATGAATTTACACTAAAAGCAAAGAAAAAAACTTATTGTTACAAACTGAATTAGAGAGAGAGTAAGGGTTGAAAGTAAAAGTTGAAGGGGAAAAAAATGGAATTATGTTTACTACAAATTTGAGGGAAACCAGTGAAACCTTACTGTTGCAGACAGAACCACGAAGGTAGCAGAAGTGGAAGGGAAGACAACTAGAAAAAAATTATTACTAGTTTCTGGTGACTCCAGAAATCCCTTCATGCCAGCACCTGCTGAAATAAATACCAGTTTTTTTCCTCCTCGTATTTGAAGATAAAATAGCCCAAACGTCAACTATATGTGAGAAAAGTTATTTTTGATACAGTACAACGCTCAGAAATAAGATGTCCCTGAGGGATGTTCTGCCGCGTTGAGATACTATTCTTGTGGCCAACTGAAGCAATTTTTAAGGAGACCGAAAATTACACGATTGGGGTTTCCATTGTAATGTTTCGTATGGGAATAGTCCAAAGAAAAGACAGATCACTTTAGAGCTGAGTGAGGGTAAAAATGAGCATTTTACAGATCTGTCCGTATGGCACGATTAAAGAAATAAAAATAGTGATGGCCTTTAAAAGTTATTTAATTTCTCCCCCTGCTCTCAGGCAGGGTTTTTCCCAACTTATCTTTGGACCGCTGCGTGTCCACATTAGTTGAAACATCTGCAGGGAAGGAAATTCCTAAAACTCCCCTGGTATTCTCTTCCTGTGCTAACAACCCTACTTCCAAGAAGCAGGGCTTTGGTCATCGCATTGTGATTCGTTACCAGCCAGCTCGTCTCTCAACAAGTGTTTGCTCAGTACACACAGGGAGAAGGTTTTTCTCTTCGGTCTTTGATGGCAGACCTTCCTACTGATTGCTTCTCCCGTCAAACACAACCCGAGTCCTGGATTCAAATATTCTCCCCCCCCCGACCTCCCATTCGTCCCATTATGGACTCCCTAGGATGATGGAGGAGAATGAGCATCCTGTTAATAACTGAATGCTTTCTTTACCGACACGATATACTTTGATTTTCAAAACAGTGTGCTGTTTCGAAACAGGGAGGTGTTGTCTCAGGACTTCAAGCTAGGAAACGTTGGCCCCGGAAGAGTAAGTAGCCGCACAACTGCGACACGGCTGAGCCCGTCCTTCCCACCGTGGCTACTGCAAATCAGCTTTAAGTTGCCACCTCACCACCCACCCCTTCTTGGTCTCTCAGAGCTCATTATAAAACTTCCAAGTTCATGGGGACTTCATTAAACTTTCCTGTTTTAAAATCTCCACATATTCCCAACTCATATCTAGGTTCTCAGTTTTTTCTCTTCTCAAATATCAAATCTTTCCGTTTACCTATATTCCAGATTCTTTCTCTGCCTCCTCAAAGCCTCCTATTTATCCTGAATGTTGGAATTTATCAGTCTCACCTTGTCACCCCTCCCCCCAATCTTTAAACATCTCTATCTTTTTAAAGAGAAGAAAAAGGAAAGACATGCAAACCCTGACAAGAGCCTACCTCTACTTCTGTCTGCCTTCCGGTGTTATTCCTTCTGGTTCCAGAAGGGTCTATCCTTGACCTTCTTCTATCCTTGATAGTGCTGACACCACCTCTTCTGGATATTTTCCACTTCTTGTCCCAATTCGTGGCTCCGCAGTTACGTCTGAAATCCAGTGTTCCCTCCTCCCTACGCCTTCACTCGCTCGGAGGTTTCGCCGCTGCAGAATGATGACCTCTACCTTGGGGATGTCGAAAGCTTCTTTTCCAGCTTCAATCTTTCCCTTGAGCTAAAATTCCTCAGGGGATGCTTCGTGGAGCATCATTTGAACCAGGTCTTCAGAAATTAATGGTCATTTTAGCACCAGCTGAAGATTGCCCTTCTAAGACTAATGCTAAGACTAAATGCTCAGAAGCTTGCAAAGCATGTATATTTGGAAAATATTGAGTAATTCGGTATCAGCAAAGGATCGTAAGAAAGAAAGTGCAGGACACAACAGCTAGACTAACACGGGTCTACTTAGTAAAGAACACTGTCTTTAAGGCTTAGGACTTTTGATTTAACGTGGTAGGTAACAGGGAGCTGTAGAATCCTTTCAGTCAGGGAAGTAACACACCCAGGTCCCTATTTTTTTTTTAAGAAACTCCTACTCATGGAAAAGGATAAATTCACTGCAGATGTACACAGATTTGACTACAAGAATATTCACTAAATAATTATTTATCATACATACTAAAATCAGAAATAGTTTGCACATTTGCCAAAAGGGGGCTGGTGAAGTATGTAGCTATTAAAATAATATATAATATTTAATAAAGCAATAATGATATAATTAAAGATTGTAAAGTGGGTTATACATTCAATTTCGCATTGTAATCAAGAGCTGGGGGACTGTTTTGGTGTTTGCAGCACAAAGGTTCCCCAAAATCCCGGCAGGCCTTGCTCGGATTCACACTGTAAGCAGCTCACTAGTTCCATCTTGTATTTCTCAAGCCCATTTGGGCATCACAAGGCAACACAGTCCTAGGGACAAGCTGTGACGTTGGACTGACAGAGTTTGCCTCATGGCTCTGTTATTCTCAGCCAGGGGCAGGTGGTCTAGGACATGACACTGCTCCAAGATGCTCAGAACCAGGACTGGCTCAGTAAATGTTAGCTACATTACTACACGAAAATAAATAAAGTGGGTTACGAAGCAGTAGGTATGGAATGATCCAATTTAATGAAACAACAGTACACAACATGCAAAGGAACAGGGCTGGAAGGATGTGCATACACATGCCTAACTTTATATGTAGCGGCGTTTGCAACTATTTCAAGATGGTTAGATTATCACTGATTTTTGGTTTTCTTCTTTTTCTCACCTGAATTTTCTAAATTTCTACAAAGAACACGTTTTATCTGTGTACGAAAAGATATGGGTCATTTTTAATAATTGATTGCAATATAATTCACACATCCTATAATTCACACTTTTAAAAATATATACTCAGTGCTTTTTAATATAGTCAGAGTTGTGCAACCATCACTACAACCTAACTTTAGAACATTTTTCTCACCCAAAAGAAAGCCCCATCCCCATCAGCTGTCACTACCCATTTTGCTTCCGCACCCCACCCTTAGCCCTAGGCAAACACTAATACACTCTGTCCCTGCGAATCTGCCTATTTTGGACATTCTGTATGAATAGAATCATATAAAATACTGCCTTTTGGACTTGTTTCTTTCACTTAGCATGTTTTCAAGGTTCACCCATGTCCTAGTTCTTTGACTGCTAAAGAATAATCCACTGTATGGATGTACCGCATTTATTTACCCATTCCTCAGTTGACGGATATTTAAATCGCTTCTACTTTTAGGTTATAATTCTGCTACACGCATTCATAAGTTGTTTGCTTTCTATGGGAGTACTAAAATGAAGGAAATCATTTTAACAGTTTAAATAAAAAATAAGGGTGTTGAGCAAGGTGATAGCAGTGTGGAGAGAGATCTGCCTGAGAGGTGCCATCATCAGATCTTGGGGCATAACTGAACATGGTGAGTAAAGGAAGCAGTCAAGGTTGTCCCTGAGGTCCCTGGCCGAGGCACTGGATAAATCATGCACTGAGATCAGACACACGGGAGATGCATTTCCCTCAGCCACGTGGCATCAGAGAGGCCTGTGGGGTGCTGAGGGAGACTGCGATGCCTGCAAGAGAGGCCAGATACAACATACAAACTTAGAAGGACACGGAATTCAGGTGGTAGTTGGATGAGGTTGCCCAGGAAAGCATGAAGCAAGGACACCAATAGTCAAAAGACAGGAATGGGAACAGGAAGTCACACATCAAACTGGAAGAGACAGACCTGAGGGCAAAAACAGTTTCCAACGGTGCACAAGAAGCCGAGGAATGACAATTTTCTAAAAAAGAAATGGTCTCATTGTAAAACTCTGCAGAACAGCCCAGTGGGTTGTAAGCAAAGTGTTCACTGGACTTAGCAATTCTGAAGTCGCTCAGGAAAAGGTGACAAAACTACTCAGCACAATAACGTTCATGATTCGACCAACTTTGGGAGAGGAGAAACAGGGGTGGGAAGGAGGCAGGATCCAGGCCTGGCTGCACACATTTACGCCGAGTGCTAGGAAGGACGTGGGTTTGCTTATCAGAACTGGAATACAAACAAGCCCCATAAACCTACGGTCACTGCCCTGGAATGACATTTCCTGGGGGGAGTAAAAAGCCATTAATCTTCCTGATTTATAAAACTGGTCCTTGTTTTTTCCTTACCCCCATTCCTGATCCAATTACAGTTGTTTTCTTTTTGGTACTTTCTATCATGGTCCCTTTTTTTACAAGTTATATGAGTTATTTGTAGTAAAATATACACAATGCATGGAAGAGAAAAAGTGGAAGGATACTCAGACACCCTGTAACTCCACTACCCAGGATGATTGCCATTAACACACAACTTGGTTTATACGCTCCTAGCTGCCTCCGTAACTATACAGCCACCTCTATCTCCTGCGTTTTTGTGCTTTAGTTGTCTTACGTTTAAATTTCTTATCCATCTGAAATGTCTTGTGGCACATGGTATGGACTAAGGGATCTGATTTTTTTTCCTCCAAATGGCTGGCCAGTTCCCAGCAGCATTTTTTAGCTAATTCATCTTTTTCTCTCTCCACTGCTTGAAAGGCCCCAGTAGCACAAGAGGTCTGAGTTCAGATGAGCACATTCGAAATTTTTACATATGTTATTGGAAGGTGGTGGTGGATTCTCCTACTTATGGAAGTTTTAATTATCTCAACTGTAGTGACAGAAAAGTAAAAGCAAAGCACAGAGACCTTCACCCAAAAACTAACTGGCCACTTATAAAGTATTAGTCTCTAATACCTTTCACGCTTAAGCCTAGATGAATCCTCCCCACTGTCAATTTTTTTATATTAGTTCATCTCTCACCGACTGTTTAAAATCGTTGCAAGTACAGCATAGATTGGCAGAGGGAAATTGCAGATCTGGCGAATGACGCGAGATTGAACGCAGTTAAAGTGTTATGGGAGAACTGCTCTTGTCGCAGGCAGGGGCAGTGACCAGTGAAAACCTGGCAGTCAGTCCAGTTAACGATGAAGAGACAAAATCGACAGGAATGATGATATGACAGACATTTCTGAAGAAAATGATCTGAATATCGAAAGATCAGGAAAGACTTCTAGGAAAACGGATGGTGCCTTGGAACATTTTTTCCTAAAAAAGGACACTCTTTGTAACGGTGCCTGTACGGTCCAATCTGAGCATGTATCATGACGCCAGAAACAAAGTGAAAACAAAAACAAAAATCCCGCGTGATTCTTTCACGGCTGTCGCTAAGAATCAGTTCATAGTTGTAGTGATAAATTTCAGCAAATATATGATAAAGTAAACTTACTGTTAATTCTCATTTTACTTCTTTTCAAACAAACCTTTTGTTTTACCAATGAAGACACTGAAACATGAGCTCCCATTTGGGGTAGACCTTTTCTGATACCAATTAGTCTCAAACTTTCCATACTTTAATCAATTTTTAACTTTCCAGTTGGTGCATCAAACTCTTTTTATAATTGCAGTGTTCCAATTTACATTACTTTATAATAAATATTTTGAAAAAGCCAATTTTATACTCTTAAGAAATTACCTGTTTGATCTTATATTTTGACTCTTCTAAAACTCTAGAGTCCTTTATCAAGTTCTCACAGATACCTGAGATTTTACATTAGCATTTATAATTATTATTAATAGAAGCTCATATTTAGCGAGAATTTGCTATGTGCCGGGCCCCTACTAAGCACTTTCCACATACTACTATGTTTAAGTTGGCCAACGACTCTGTGGTAAAGGACCATTATTATTCCTATTTATAGCTGAGAAAGCCTAAAAGTAGACAAGACAGGAAACTTTCACCCCATCACACAAATGGTAAAGGACCACGAGAGCTCTGGGGCCCATGTACTTCTGATGTCAAAGTCCACTTCGCAAGAGCATTTTCCCACTTTACAGTCTGTTCCTTTTTTAAAAACGGACAAAGTATTATATTCTGTGTAGAAGAAATCAATTCAGAAGCCACTCAGTAATCTTTCCTGCAGCCTTTCCTATATTGAATTCATCTAAATTTCCTTAGTGCAAGACTTCAAATTTATTAAAATTCAAATAAAGTATAAAACCAACAGCTAAATCACACTGACAATGTGAAAGTAAATACCAGCTGCCTGATCAAACATCTCAGTGAGACCTCAGAACACTAACTTTAAATTCTGTTGCAATGGGTCATTTAGAAGTAACCTCAAAATAACATCCAGCCCTTAAGGTTAAAAAAAAAAGTCGTTAACGCATTTAAAACATTAAAAAGTGGGAGTTTTAATTCTATCTCCCAAAAGGACAGAACAGATACCTTATTTAGACTTATACTCTCTATATTCCCCTGTTACTTAATGTAGTAAAGACACACAAAACACTAATCCATAGGTGGTCTGTACCACACGTCAAAATAAGCTTTCTAGCCCACATCCTCGGAAAGACTCGTCTTACTAATCAAACCCTCTTTGCTTTCTTTTTCCCCCACAAGTGGCTTCCTTTTGGCCCCGGAATCTGGCAGCATCGATGAAAATACAGCTGAAGTATGGCCCATTACAACTTCCGACTCATTTAATCACATCAGGAGAATTTCACTGGAGGCCCTTGACCAGCCTGCATTGTGTTTGAGCCTTTTTCCTCACCCGTCTCGCCCTGTCTGCCCCACTATGGGGCCCACATTTGCTCTTCAGGCTTCCACCTGATGAGCCGTCACTAATCCATACCACCTCTTGGTAGGCAAAGCATCACCCAGATCACATAAAGTTAAAAAACCCACAGAGAGGTGATAAAAGCTCCCGTGCTGACGAGGTCGAAATGCTGTCACCAAACACCGTGAGTTAGGCCCAACCAAATGTGCATTGAGTTTTGCACACGTGCTTGGGATACTCCAATCTTGGCTGTAACGAGGGCCATCGAAATCCTGGCATAGGCACTGAGGTCCTCAAAGGAAGCCTCCAGCAATCTAACACAAATGCCAGTCTCAGGCACCTGCATGGAAGACCCAGGTAGTGACATGTATGAGCAAGCCAGCTGGGCCGCTAAGGGCACTCACATTTTTTTTTTTAATCCTACCCTGCTGGGCCTCGGGGACTATTTCTCTCTCAGGGTAGAATGCATACAGCTGAGACGAGAAGAAAAGACATTTAATGGAAGTGCAACATCCCAGCAGAAAGATGCAAACGTCAGAGCGACAGACAAGAAACATGCAAGTCTGATGGTTCTGGAATAAACAGAATTCACCCCGAAAAAGCGGCTCACAGTGAATGCTTTTCATAGTAAACCCTGACAGGACCTGCAGGTGGCTAAAGGCAGGCAGGGGCACCACGAAGCTGAGAAGTCCGTAAGGTCATTCTGAGCGGGGAAGACTTTCAACCTCGGGACGCCAGGGAGGATGTCGTCATCGTGGCCTTTACGGAGAAAGGCACATCCAAGGTGCTGGGCTCGTAAAGTCCTGAGGCTAGAAGACCAAGGGGTTTTTATCCTGAGATGTTTATCCGTCTGCAATTTAATAGGGAACACGGGAAATCACACTCACGCCTGCCCTTTAATGCCCGCGCTAAGCCACCTCACCTTCCTAGGCCAGTTACCTCAGTTAAGCGAGGGAGGTGAGCGGGGATGAGTCCTGGGGCCCTGCCCAGCCGTTAAAAAGAGATCATGTACACTTACGTGTTCAGTCATCCGCTCCTTCCTAATGAGCCATTCCACCTTCCTGTATTCTGAAACGACTACTGTGGCTAGACTAGCATTGCTGGCTTGAAGCAGAAAACACTCACAGCGCTTATGACCTCTGTGACAACGGTACCATGTCACCTACGGAGGTAACGGAAAGCAAGCACAAAACAAAGATCAATCTTCATATATTCCTCTAAGAGCAAAGAAGAGGGACCGCGTGGAACTATTTCTGCCTTTCCCTCCCACACTGCCAGGCCGACCGGAGCGACAAGAAGGCCAGGGGACGCACAGCTCCCACGGGAGGAAGCTCAGGCCGGAGGGGTCTCTGCCACTGCGGTGTGTGGCACACAGCAGGCTCAGAGGCTGACTCTCGACCGAACCCTTCCAGTACCAGGCAACTCTGGGCAAGACGTGTGGCTTTCCGAACTCCACTTTCCATTTGTAAAACAGTAAAAGTTCTACATGTTTCTTCTGCCTCAAAAATGGGCTAAGTACAGAGATCAGTGTGTAAAAAAATTGAGTTCTAGGGAGCAAAGGCATAATAACAGAGCACATCGATGACAAAGGGCACTGACTGAACAGTGGTTTAAAAAGGCACCATCATGACTAGAGTAAGGCGAGTGGGAGGGAGCATCACTCGACCGGAGTCAAAAGGTGGGTCGTCGAAGTAAAAGCGAGTGATTAGGACGTGACAGTGAAGCTCAGACGGGCACAGTCTCAATCTACCCAGTGGAACGAACCTGGCTAGACTAGGCACGAAAGGCACAGAGTCCTGGTTTGTGAGCAAATACATTTTCCCATCTTCATTTTTTTCATTTCTCCCTTCCTTCCTTCTCCTCCTCCTTTTCTTTGCACTGAGGGTTCACACAGACACGGCCCTCAAGTTGCTTCCAAATCTAGTCACTTAAACAGACGACTGAAGTTCCATAGTCGATCAACGTGACTAAGGGCGCGTCTGCCCTCACCGGGTGACCAGGTCTTTGCCCACAGCTTTGCCACTCGACTCCTCACAGCTGTTCCCAAAGCAGCTCCGATGGGGACGTGAGGAAGAGAAGGCACTGAGGGAGACACCAGCCATTGGGGGCCAAGTCCATCTCTTTTTAAGTTTTCCCTTCTATATATTTGTCCTTTCCCCTCAATCCCCCTTTGGTTTTCCAATCGGCAAGGAAGGAGGAAGAGCCATATGCTGAGTGCCGATTACAGTGAATATTTTTCATTTACTAGCTCATTAAGCTTAAATATTTGTTTCTTAGGAAAATAATCCCATAACGGTGGACAGAAGACAGACGCGTGGAAGCCGAAGGGCCACCAGGAGGACGGTAGTAAGATGAAGAGGCCCTAAATCAGGACAAACTACCAGAACTGTTTCTAGGAAGGCGTTTCTATTCTAAAATGCCCATTCCAAAATATCATTTTGGAATAAAAGTGAGGTTCTTTCTGTGTATGATTCAGGTAAAAAAAAATACTCCAAACCACAGAATACAGAATCCCTGGACACCAAATCAGCTGTTCCCATCCCACCATGCACCAAATTCAGAGGCTGGATTGTGCACCTAGATACACGACAGAGGGAATAATTACAGCGGGGGTGTTGGGAGTGCGTCTCTGTGCCACGCATTGTACTAGGTGCTGCACAGATACCTAAGGCCCTGCAACAAGGGAGGCATTATTACACCCACTCTCAAGAGGAAGCAACTAGGATCCTAGAGAATCAACTATCATACCGAGGGCCATGTGAGTAGTTAGGCGCAGAGGCAGGACCTAAACCCCGGCCTGTCTGCCTCCGGAGCCTGTGCTTATTAGATTACGCTATCCTGTCTCCACGTTTATCTTTTTAAGTTCCACTCGCGTTCCTTTTTACTACTTCTAGGAATGCTGACCGAGGGGAAAAGGAAGCGACAGAAAGAGCATCGGCATGGCTGGCGGGGAGGGGCACAAAAAGCAGGTGAGGAGGGAGACGAGAAAACCACACCCCTTCCCACACCACGGCCCTGGCTTCAGGAGGAGATAGATGCTAGAGCTGCTGCATTTCATAAATTCGTACCTTATGCTCCTTTCTGCAGCCACAGGGATAGACACGAAAAAGGGGGAGGACATGGGTGGGGCTGCTGCCTCTAAGGGCCCCGAGCAGCACCCTGACAGCTCTGACTGTGGGAGGGGCTGACCCGGACGCCCTCGACCACCAGACGCTGCCCCTGGAAGGGAGAGCTGACCTCTCTCACTCTGGCCCACACGCGCCTCGGCCCTGAAGCCTGCTCGCGTCTCCCAATCCCCAGCCTTTTTGTCTCTCCCCATCTTCTCCGATGGCCACGACCCAAGCAAACGGCAGAACGGATGCGACTCACCTGGATGACATGAGCTGTTTGTATCAAGCTGTTTTCATTTATGAAACATGGTATCGCGAGCTCACATTTAGGTTCTGCTCTCTAACCCACTTTGTATGCGTAGAAGCCAAACAAAATGGATCATACATTTAAAAGCAGAGGGAAGAAGAAAACAACAACACTCCATTCTAGGAATGTCTAGCGAGCAAATACCCCAAGAATATTTATCCAAGTGTCCACCTTGGGATGTCTGAGGGGAAACGTGGAAGTAGTTTTCTCAGCTCTCACCCCTTTAATAGGAAACGTAAACCCCAAACACAGCTACAGGCACATTCCTTGCTCCGGAAAGAGTGTGGCCGTGCCGAGGAGGCCGGGCTGCAGCTCTCACCTGGCATGACCATGGTCGGCGGGGTCGTGGCATCGGCACTCAGGCAGAGGCGTCCACCTTTGGCTAACCTGTCGCACAGCAGGGTGATGTGCTTCTTCAGGCGGCTTGTGTCTTTGGGGACGTCCAGTTGGCTGCCGAGGGTCAAAGCCTGCTCCTTTGAACTCTTCGACAGGCAGGTCTTCAGGAGGTGGGAAACAGCAGCATCCACCGTTTCTTCCCAGCCCTGGAGGCAAAAGCCGATTGTGAGTACGGGCGAAGATGATAAAGGGATGAAGGAGGCACTTACTGTTGTCTCAATTATAAGATCACGAGTGTTTACATGTCCGAGTGTTAGGGACTTGTTAAGGGCTTAGCGTCTGGATCATTCCAGACCAGTCTGGTTTTGAATTCTAGTTGTACCAGCTGTTTGACCTTGAATAAGTTGCTTAATTCTTCTTAGCCTCGTCCTCATCTACAACGAGAATACTGACAGTCTGCACCTCCAAGGGCTGGGGGATGAAACGGGATCGTACACACGAGCGTTTGGCCCTGGGCTGGGCGCGAGCAGTCAGTAACGATCATCATCATGTCGGGCACAGGTCTGTCTGATGATCGGGACGGAGAAGCTGCCAGGCCTACAGTTCATTCTGCCTTACGTTTCTGCTGAAGGGAGCTGGTCAGGACGGGGGGAACCTGTGGCCATCCGGAGGGAAGCTCGAATGGAGAGAAAACCCTGGTGTCTCTTAGCAATGGGTCCCACAGCCTTGGGGTTGCAGAAACCTATTTTCAAGAGGGCTTTCGTGAGACACGAGCCGACCTAATCCCACTTTACTGCCCAGGTGACAAAAAGTGACACAAAGAAAGGAAGTGGGCCATTTACCCCAGTTTTGCTGGGAACAGTGTGGCTGTGCTGCAGCCCCAGCATTGTCGGGGAGGGTCCCAGCCCCGGCCAGACAGGCACGAGGAGGCAGCACCCCCAGGTAACAACAGAACAAGGATCAGGTGTGCTCACGACCTCCCACCAGGCTTCCCCAGGGGTTCCCAGAGAAAACGGTGAGATTTATGGGGGTCTCGAGGTCCGAAGCAGCACCACAGGGAAGCATGAGTGCACCTGGGTGTTACTGCCAACGCGACTCTGTTTGTACCCAGATGGTAAGACCTAGAGCACCACAGGCCTGACCATCAGTGATGAAGACGGTGAACGATTTATTCTCACAGACTAATGTGGAAAAGCCCAGCCCCTTACACAAAAGGCGAGGAACCTGAGAGCCAGAAAGGAGCCCTTGGAGGTGGTTAATTACTTTCAGGGACATGTGCGACCAACAGACAGCTATTCTTATACTGAGCCGAGATCTGCCCCACTGGGCCGTGTCCTGCCCTCCGGAGTCGTGCAGAATAAATCTAGCCTCTCTCCCACACGACAGCCCCTCCTGTCTGCGAAGACAGCAATCCTGTACCCTCTCCTCCAGAATAAACACCTCTGGCTCTTCCACACATAAACACGGTTTCGAGTTTTCTCTCTATCCTGACCTCTCGTCTCTGGATGAGCTCCAATTTTAAACACTTAAAAATCTGCGCGGCTAACTACAGAATCCCAAACTGACATCGAGATGCCAGGCTGGGCCCGGCACGGCAGGGTAGGACCCGGCGGCTCCTCCCATTGACTGAGAAGTCCCCCAGCCAGCCCGGCCTCTGGTCCCCTCTGCTCTCTTGGCAGCGGCACTACACCCTCCTAATCCACAGCGACCCCCACCACGCGTCTTCCTTCTAGACGTACGCAGCTGGTTCTTGCATCCACTCTCTACGTATCCACTGGTTGCCAAAATCGGAATGTTTTTACTCTACTGACCCATTACAGATGCCACTAGGCAGATCAGGAAACAAATCGATTATTTCAGATTGATTTTGAAAATCCTTTAAGAGGTGCCGAAGACTATAAAAAGAGCTTCCCACCCCGAATCATTAAAGAATGATAAACCACTAGTTACTACTAAGGTCTCTCTCTATATATATACAACTAACAAAATCTAAACTCGACAAATATCTAGAATTGAATCTGTACTTCACTAACGACTGGAAGAAATTAATGAAGACAAAACAGTAACCCCTGCGTCCCTGGAGAGGACACGTGTGCGAGGTGCTCTCACAGCCGCTGACGAAGACCCGTGCAGTCCAGCAAAGGCCCTTTGTGCGTATTTGGCGTTTGTGTCCTCCGTGGTCACCACAGCAGGAAAGCAGTTGCTGCTCTTTTATAGACTATTCACGAAGCAAGCTGCTGCTTTCCTGAGTAGGTTACAGTAGCATACTAGACCATCTAAGTAGATGTGGCATCTAGTTAACACAGAGGTTTGCAGAATTGCCTTTCCTATTGCCAACCTGCAGATCCAGTAAAAAAAAAAAACACGTCATGCTTAGGTATTTGGCAGGACTGTTTCTTTACTATAACGAGGTAGGCTGCCAGTGCTTCAGAAAGATTGCCACTAGAATACAGAGCTATTATTTGGAGGGTCTAAATTGCTATATAAACTCACATATAATCATGAAAAAGGAATGTTTATGAGACGGGCGAAGAGCCTTTGAAATGCGAGTTTCATTAAATAAAAATGCAGTGTGATAATCCGCTGGTCAGACGTGTAGCAGGCTGAGATGATGAAACGTGAGACAAAACTATGCGGGGCTCTGAAAGCTCAAACTGAGAGGTGCCTTACAGATAAGCAATTTTAAAACCCACCACCTCGGACAGAGTTCAGCTGCCCTACAAGCAGAAAACACAGGCTGTTTTAGGACAACCTACTTCGATCCTCTTTCCTTTAATGTACGCATTCATTCACTAATTTATTTTTAATCCTGACTTTTTTAGGTTATAGGAAACGAGTGACCAATTTGGTTTACTTATCCGTAAGTTAAAAATCATTTCTTTTTTTAATTTTTTAAAATTTATTTTCCAGTTACAATTGACTTACTATATTGTATTAGTTCCAGGCGTACAACATAGTGATTAGGCATTGATATATACCTTAGGAAGGGTTCGATCCTCTTTTTTTTAAGCTTATGTCCTCTGTTTGACCCCAAAGCTTTAGATAGAGGAACACCAGGTAGATTACCTGAATTATCATGAAACTTGATCCTGGATAGCCATATTCAGGTTTTTTTTTTTTTTTAATTAAGTTTATTGGGGTAACAGTGGTTAATACAATTACATAATTCTCAGGTGCTCATTATCATTTGACATCTATACATTCTAGTGTTTACCACCCCAAGTCCAGTCTCTTTCAGCTACCATATATTCGACCCCCTTTACCCACTTCACCTTTCTCTCCCCGCTATATTTGACCCCCTTTATCCATCTAAAATTGTCCATATTCAGTTTTAAAACAAAACATCGATGATGTCTCACAGATCCCATCGCCTTGACTAAGCATTAACATTTGCTCCAGGAAAGAGCTTCTAGTCAAATGCACAATTTAGTAGCAACTTATAAAAAAATTAGGACTGGAAAGTCAAATTGATAAGGAAGATTCCGGAGGAAAGCTCTTTCCGGTTGACAGAAAATTAGATAATTTGGAGCAATCATCTCAAGAAAACTAGGAAAAAATATAAAAACCATTTCTTTGAAGGTGCAGGAAAGCTAACAAGATAGTGATCACAGGTCGAGATCCAGGGGACAATAGAGGACCAGGAAATTAACTCCTGAGTTTGATGCTTCTCCTCCGCCCCCACCCCGAGGACATTAGCTGCCTGCACAGCCTAACGTGCAGCACCCCCGCTTCACTTATCCACCATTGCACAGTGACTTACTCTTGCTTATTTATCTCCATGTAAGAGGCAACATGGGTCATGAAAACTGCATTGGATTAGGAGTCAGAAGACCTAGGCTGAATTGTGGCACCTTTCCTTACGAGCTGTATGTCTCAGAAAAATGATGTTACCTCTCTGGGTCTCAGTTTGCTCATCAGAGCAAAAAAAAAAATTACTTCCCTTGCCAGGTGCTTGTAGATTTAGTGAGACACATTTAGCGACTGCAGGTGCATAATTCTATGCTGTTCTGATGTGTAAGATCCTCCCAAAAAGCTTATCTTTTCCAGACTGGTCCCCACGAACGACAACAGTAGCAGAAATAACAGCAACGAGAGTAAAAACTGTAGGACCGCATGTACTAGGGAAGGTGCTAATAACACTTTACAAATGTTATTCTGGCTAATTCTTATCATTAGTCTATGGGGGAGGTAATGTGACTTCCAACTAAGGCTATAGGCGCAAAGTATTTCACTACAAAGGACACACTTATTAAAAGTGAGGGCCACTAGGGATCGAGGACTACGTGGCTCTAGAGCCGGGGCTCTCGACCACTGTGCTACAGAGCACTTCCTTCCCACTTCACACGTGCACCTTCCGATCTGCTCTCACCAGATCATCTTCGGCTCCCTTTACTAAACTGGGCTTTGGAAAATATTGCATGAGGTCTTCGCCCAGAAAATGTAAGGTCACAATTAAAATAGTCATAAACTCAAAATTTAAATTAGCTTCTTTTTCCAAGTCAGTCATCTGCTTATCATGAAATGAGACGTTATTGCATAACCAAAAGGCACTATGATCTGTCAGGTTAGATGGGTCAGACTTTAGAAAGAGTCCACCAAAGCTTTTAGCACTTGCATAGACTACTGCAACTGACCTCTAGGAATGGCTTTGGGAGGCCGTGTTCCCTCAAAACATAACTCTGATGAACCTAAATTATAAATGCTCACTTCAAGGACTCGTTACTGACAAAACACGGAGAAACCACTCATTATGGAACCGGAACACACACAGGATCACAGACTCCCCAAGCACCCGCATATCGGGCAAAGCCTGGGGAAAACTTTACTGAAGCTAGGACAAGAAAAGAACCATATGAATAAATTTAAAACATCAACTCTTCCACTGATACTCAAGAAATAGCCAAAACCAGAAAAAAAAAATCTGAAAATTCATGAAACCACTGATTTAAGTGAAATTGGTAAAGCAAATACTCATGACAGAAGAATGACAGCAATTCCATATTTTCTTGCGAGGTAAAAGCTAAGTGCTTTCCAGTATGTAAGATAAGAAGATACAGATAGAAAAAATGTTATGTTTTATCACTGACATACATGCACAGAGAGTACTATCCTGTGCCAAGCAATACAGCAAAAATAGGAAAAATTACCAAATTCTTGGAATAGATGTGATTAATGAATATATCACGTAGGACTATTATTAAATCTGTAAACATCAATTCGCCTAAAAGTTTCTGCTAACTCTGAACAGAAGCGGCTTAACCTCCAGCAACACGTGATTCGACCAAGAGAAAAAATAAAGCATTGAGCTTAATCAGAAAGGACAATTTTTAGAATGAATATCAGAGACTCGGAATAAAAATCACGAAGGCAACAGTGGCACGTTCTTACAGGTTGCCTCCACAACGCCCTCGTGGCACACGGGACGATGCTATGTGGAAAAACATGAATAGCAGTGACCTGTAGTTGAAAGGTAAGAGAATCAAATGTTGAATGTGAAGAAGTTTCGGGAATTCCTTTACCAATTTGTGTGGCTTATACGTTTCTTCTTATTCAGGGATAAGAGTAACATAAAATTTCTCTAAATAAGTCTAAAAGAGCTCTTTCAATAATTATTAAACAGTTCAAGGGATTAAAAAGCCACTGTTCTGGTTTTCTAAGCGGTCCATAAAGTAACGCTGTAACTTATGATAGATGGCATCTTATCGCTGAAATACGGCAGTCATACGGAATAGCTACCAATTCTGAGACGCACGATTAGTCCTCACAAGAATCTAAGAGGTGTGTGAAGGGTATCTCCATGACACCTGTACACCTTTGACAGATAGTTTCCAATCGAGGTCACACATGCAATGCAGTTTTTAAAAACATGGTTTAGCACCTGTGTAGCAGCAGTACTGTTTGGATCTTCCGGATGACACGGATAACCAAACATCAAAACCCCCAAATCTGAAAATGATGGTGAAGATGCCCAGGGGAGGCTCAATGTGTGGTCTAGTTCACTGGGACCAAACAATCAATGTCATTTTCATTTACCTTCTGTAAGAAATAGAATTTGAATACGTCCTATTGCAGAAGAAAAACCTTATTGTATATGTTTTGGTAAGTCATTGGTAGTAGGCCTAATGAAGGCCAAATTACGCAGTAAAAAAAATAAATAAATAAATAAAAACACACATACAGTAGAGGAAATGAAGTGCCCGAAATGTGAAAGCAAATTCCACATGCACAGCTCCTGATCCGCTGTCCCCAGCCTGACTGCGCACAAGGCCACGGGCCTCTGCTCTGACACCTCTGAACTGGAAGCCCCCTCGCCCTGTCTCCACTGACCTCCAGGCATGCCTCCATGAGAAGGGCCTTGGAGAGCCAACTCACTCACTTTAACGTCTTGTCTCTCCCCTGTCCCATCTGCTCACTGGTTTGGTTGGAATACAAAGTGAAAGCTGAAACCCACACCGAGTGGCCGTTCTCATCCCTCTTCAAAGCAGAAGCTGTCCTTGGGTCTAGTCTAGTTCTCCACTGGACAGAGAGAGGAAACCAGTCCCTAGAGCTCCATAATCTGCCTAAGAATGCAGAGCTCGTCAAGTATTGGCTCAAAAAAGGGATTTCAACCCCAGCCCGACATGATACAAACCACAGCTTGGATTTCCCAACTATTAGCACTGAGGTTGCTTTCAGTATTTCATAATGATAAACATAAACAGTGCGGGACAAAATGGATTTTAGTTTACTACGTTCAGTGCATTAACTTCAATTACTGAGCCAAGGGTTGGATTCGTTTTATGACCCACGTTTTCCTAGAGGACTCTCTGGAACAAATGTATCAGAAATAGGTGGGCATGTCTATCTCACGGCACGTCTGTCAGCACGACTTATTACCAGATTTGGCTAAATCAGAATAGGTAAAGTGTACCTAATAGTTGTTTTCACTTGCAGGTTTTGCTCTTACAGAACCCAAAAAATATTTGGGGTTGCTTGCAAAATGGAAGTAGAATGCTTCTTTAAAAAAAATGATTTTTAAAAAAGTATACAGTTGTAATTATGTGAAATATTGTGAATACATCTGCAGTACCGAGCAATGCCCAGATACTTATATCTATGTTTAATTTAAACTTCAATGCTGAGGGGAAACAGAAGAATCTATCCTTATGTTTATTAGAATACGAGACAAGCACACAGACAATTTTAGAGCGTACAATGAGAGCTACATTATGTCATACTCGCAAGTGAAACTCACAGGAGAATGAAAGCCAGACTAAATATGGAGGAAAGGAAAACCGATCTGCCTCTTAAAACGGGTGGACAGAGGGGTGAACAGAGGACACTATTTTAGGTAAAGAAAAAAGTACTATTAGCCCTGAACTGATGGAAAGAATTATATACCCTCGGAAAGTCAGTTTTCCCAGAACGAAGCAGAGAGGCCGGAGTCTCAGAAAATTACATGGTGGAGCCAAGTGACCGAAAGTCCTGAATGCCTGGCACTGGGATCCGCACTGAGCTTAGGGCAAAGAGAGCCACGGAAGGCAAACAAGTGGATGTGCGACAGGAGAGCCATATGCTGTCCCCAGCGGGGTCGTGCAGTGCACGGCGAAGGCTAATCCGAACGCCACCACGGGAAGCGAAGGAGAACAACAAGGACGCAGGCCGGGGGGGGGGGGGTTGGGGAACGGTCCCAAATGAGCAGGAGCGGGCCCAGGGACTGACCAAACCTGGAGGGGCAGCTCTGTGAGTCGGTACAGCTCCGAGGGGGTCTGGCTTTAGAGGAACGCGAGACTGACTGCCACGTGCACATTTCTAAGAGAAGGCCATGTCCCAGAAATGTCGAGCTCCGCTCCTGGTAATCAGTAGACTCGGACTGCGTTGGGCAGAGACAGTTTAAAGAACTTGAGCTGATGCAGATACGCTTCCAGCCAGGAACCAAATTCGTAAGCACTGTGAGGGCGACGGTGTCACTGCCCTCCTCTCCGTGGCTGTGCGATTTGACTTATTCACTTACGTATGTTTAAATCACACCTGATTTCACAAAGGGTTTGAGCTGGGACACTGTTTGAGAGGGAAGCTTCAAATAACCAATTCTTTGTTCGTTTATGTAGTCTCTTTAAAGTTGTCAAAAGCATACATAATAGCAAATGTGTTTATTGAAACATCGCTCCATATCTGACACACATAAACTAAGTTTAAACAATGACGCATCCCCACTTGCACAGTGCATTCTGCCGGGCTCCAATTCTGACCCATCTCAACGATTTCAACTTTGAAATCAAGCAAGTCATCAGAAAGGCCCTGAAATGTGTCACATCCATTCTGACGAAGCAGAAGAGAGCTGCATCTAACTGGCCAGGACACAGAGTGTGTGGCCGTTGTGAACATAAAACCAGTTCCTTTCATGCTTATCTTGCTGGCTAAGAGCATGGGAATTACCAGAGTATTTACTTTCCGCCCCATGTTCCCATAGACAGCTATCATTGTGATGACACTTTCACACTCATGAAAGGCAGGCTTGAGGCTGACCCCAGACTTCCGCCCTTTGTGCGCCTTTTGCGAGGGAGTCATTCCTAACAGCAATGATTAGCGCCATCTCAGTCATCACTCGACCCAGACAGGAGGTACAATGGCCCTCACGTCCAATCTGACCTGTGACGCCAACGCCTTTAAGCCTCGTGAGCGGGCCTTGATAAGTCCCTCCACACAACAGGATTTCCTATTATAAACATCTGTTTTCTCCCAGGAACCATGCTGAACATGCGAAAAAGAAGTTCTCTTTCCGTATCAGTTTGTAAAAGGAATAATCAATCAAAAAGTAAGGCTGAAGTTTCAAATCTCCATCTTAACTTTCCCAGGGGATTTTAAAGTTCAATTGCAGGGGAAGCAACTAGGAGAACCTTAAAACACAATGAAGCTTTTCAAATGCACTATACCTACTCAAGCTATTGCATGCACTTTGAAAGAAAGGAGAAAGGCAGGCCAAACACTACGCGACAGGCCAAGGTCCCTTCCAGCTCTAGGGCCGGGTGTAGCCAGGTCCCAGGCCAGTGCACTGCTGTTCTTCTCAGCACAGAGTCCTCTGAGGCGGGCGGAACACGAGCCAACGCTTAGGGCAAGTCTGAGATGGCCCAGTTGGAAACACCAGCGCTGCTCCCCTCCTCGCTCTCTTGCCATCTGCTGGACCTCACGGTAAAGAATCTGAGTCATCCAAGCTGTTTACCAGGAAAACGAGAAGCAGATCTGCGCAGAGAACAGGAAGGGCACAGAGGAGTCATCCACGTACCAACTCCAAGTGGCAGTGACTACCTGCGAGTCAGGAGGATTCTGGGGCCATGGGCAGGCTCCACGAGGGGGAATTCCTGATGATTGCCAAGTCTACCAAGGCCACGCGAAGGGCCAGCTTCCTCCCCGCCCCCACCTTTCTGTGGGTGCACACATACCGCTCCCTAGACAAGTTCCTTGTTTCTGGGGGATCGTCTGGTTGTCGCACATAGGACCAGGCTGATCCCAGGACACCAGAAGCTGGGGCTGCTCACGCAACCACCATGGCACAACATGACACCAGTGGCCTACCCTACGTTAATGAATTTGTTCGAACGTGCAGAAGTTCTTCACCCAACTAGCCAAACCCTTGCTCTTCCTGACTGATAGGACCACGCAACAGAGCGTCCTGCAGCGATGGAAACATTCTGCATCCGCCCGGTCTGACGTGGCAGCCATTCACCACCCGTGGCTGTTAGGAAACTCAGTCGCAGCTAGTGAGGCTGAGGAACTGAAAGTTTGCTTTTATTTCAGGCCCACATGAGCCAGCCAGCACGTTTATGGCTGAAGATGATAGGAATACGTTCGCTTGCCATGCTGAAGGAACTCCACAATGGGCCCGGGTCTGTTTTGTTTACTGAGGTATGCGAAGTGTCTAAGATACTGCCTGAAACATAGTAGGTGCTCAATAAATAACCCTGCATGAATAAATGCCTGGCTAAAACATTTGCCATGTTAGGCAAATGCTGAGGGATGCAGTTTTATGCTTTTGGCTCCTGTACAGCATCACGGGAGGCGGATGTGTGTCACATCACAACGAAATCCTCGCTCAGACTGAAAGCAGTGACGCGACCCTCACTGATCTAAGCAGAGGTAGTGTTTTCTGCAGAATTTCTGCAGCTGGTCAACAGAAACAGGCTCACATTCTGCGTTGGGAATTCACATTCTCTGGTATACCCTCTGTCTCTAACTTGAAAAGTAAGAAAACAACCTGTTTGGAATTGCCCTACCAGGTACTGTGATGCAGCTATTTTAGGCAGAACCTCATCAGCACAGGAGCGCAGCAGGGACAGTACCATGTCACCAAATCTGCTGATGAAGTGAAGCTAAGAGCTCTTTTTGGAGATGCAAAATGGAACACTAACGTTTTTCTTAGTCGGGGGAGTATCCCTACAGAACACATTTGGCATGTATAACCCATAGCACCTTAAAAAAAAATCACATAGTCTGCAATACTAGCATTTATTTGCCCCCAAAACAGTATTGAGGAGAAGCAGAAATAAAGAGACATTACTAAAAAAAAAAAAAAAAAGCAAAGAAAGCAGTGATGTATTCTGTTCCAAACGGGATGGGACTTAAAAAAAAAAAAATACTGATAATAGAGTGCAAAGCACATTACTTTTCCTTACTAATATAATAAATTCTAAATATTTTTGCTTTGTGAACCTGATTTCATTAAGAAGAAAATATTCCAGAACTGATGGTGGCATTTAGCCTGCATCATCTTATAACAATACAACAAACCATCACGCAGTGCTGAATGAAACGTAAATAAAACATCTTCTGAGCCCTTTTTCCTACCACTCACTACTTCTGGGGACATCTGACCTTGAACTGAGAGTCTGCTGAAAATGTCGTCCACATGTCTGAAGTTCTCCCCCGCTCTCACATGTGCTCTGCCATCCACCCTCAACCGAACCATCTAAATTACATTCAGATTTTTGTGGTATCATAATAACTTCAGCATGGGATGTGTTTTCAACATTCTGGTCAGAGACTCCTTTCTTCCCCGCCTCGCCCTCCTTCCAAGTTATTTCAGGCTCGCATATTTCATTTTCACATCTCAGTGGGATACCCATCACATAACATTTATTTGTGAGGTCTACAGGCATAATGTGGGGGATTGTGAACTAGCATGTCAAAACCACATACTGCATGCGTACGTCTTAAAGAATGAAAAAGGATTCCTTTTTGCTCGAGATATATAAGCTGTCTCAACAGTGTAAGTCCGGAATGAATACCACAACCTAATTAAAGATGAAGAGCGTAACAAGCAGCATTAAAATGTCTCTTTCGATTCATTCTTCTCCAAGTTATGTTTTTATCAAATGTCCTGTCTCGTTAATGACTTCAATAGCCATAATGAGTATACACACCTTCTAATCTCTTCAAATTCCGAAGAGGGTTGAAGGAATTTCCCCCTAGATGTGTTGGGAGGTATGGCAGCAGAGAAAACAGAGGCAGGGTAGAAAGGGGCTTTGAGGAGATGCTAAGTCTACTCACCTGTCTACAAGGGTGGACGTACTTTTATATACTCCCTGCAAAATGGGGCTGTTTTTAAAGATCTCTAGAGTCCAAAATCCCACAATTTCTCTTGGGACTCAGCTCCTACATTGGAGAATGTTTATTTCTAGGAAAGTCTTCCTCTGGGTCTCCCCATGCTTTGGGGCCAGATTCGGGAACATGTGAGCTGGGCAGTCTTACAGGGTCCTGTGCCCAGATGGGCCCCAAACTTGGTTTAATGCTCTGCTGTTACCATCTTGAAATTCTTAATAATCTTACCTTTGAACTTGTGTTTTGTCATTCCGATGGGACAATGCAGTGCGTGTGAGAAGGGAAGACATGCAGGAAACGCATGCCTCCTCCTCCACTCTGCCCCTTTCACACACAGCCCCTTCAGCTCAGCATTCCCGTGGTCCCATGACGAGTGGGAGACTCACGGCAAGTCCAGGGAAGGCAGGTCACATCTGGCACTGACAGCCCCGAAGGGCTTTTCAGTTGAACCAGAACGTGTTTTGAAATGAATAAAGGAGGCAATCGATTCAAAGCAACAGGAATGACTGAGGAAGCCATCATACTCCTGTTGTTGCCCCGTAATATCCAACTGTGACACTAAAAACAATAACACAGAAGGGAAGAAAACAGGACAACTCAGAGCTCCTTTGCCTTTCAGTCCCTCCTCACTCATCAGTAAGCTGCAGGTACTAAGGGTCGGTAGATGTGCACATATCAAGGAGTGATTAAAGACGGCTAAGTTTGTGCAGGACCCACAGTTTTGTAAGAACGAAATACATATACGTGTATGAGCTACGAAGCACAAGCTGTGTAACTGTGGTGGTTCCACAATTTAATGCTTTTCTATTATATTAACTGTCATTGCACATTATAAAGATAAATGGCAAAATTCATGCTAACGATTCAAATTAATTTTCTTCTTATTTAGAACATAAAATAGCAAATAAAACCCCATGATGAGAGGCTACAGAGAGTAAAAAGCTTTGTTTTTAGTACCTGTTTTAACAGTCCTTTAGCCCTTTTTTCTACTTTTTTGAACAAGGAATCTTATTTTCATTTCGCACTGTGCCCTGTAAGTTACTCAGCTGACCCGCCCTGTTCCTCATGCCCACACTATAGCTGCTGCGTCTGTTCTGCCAAGTCCTCTCCTTTTAGCTGCCACCCTTTTCTCCATTCATTCACCCAACGAATAGCAACTGCACTAGGGTCAGGCACTGTGCCAGGTACCAAAAACATAAAAATGAATAAGACATAATTCCTGCCCGCAAGTGTGGTCGAGAAGACAAATAACCATAAAAAGGTAACAATCCCTACCCTGCATGACTTGGGTGAGAACTATAAATAATATACGTAAACTGCATAAACTACTTCTAATAACGAGCAAGCACTCTGTTCAATTATCTGGTCACTTCTCATTACAACTTACTGGGCAGGTCATATTATTGTTTCATCTTTTAGCTGTAGAAGCAGAAATTTAGATCAGTGAAGAAACTTGACCAGAGGGACTTTGTCGTTGGGTGGTAGAACCAGGGACTGGGGCCACCCAAGTCCTTCTGAGAGCTAAATCTGAGCTCCTGAGTGATAATTATCGTTTTAGTAACGTAATCCGAACCACTGTATTCTTTACTTTCTATTATTACAATGTCTACATTTTTACCTTCTCAAAGGTCGATTTTAGCTGTAATTTTACCAACCTGGAGAAAAGCATATTTTATATATTTTCAATTTATTCATTAGTATTTTATTTATGATATAAATTACCGCTTGATTTTTTTAATCTCACAATAATTTGACCCAACTGCAGAAAATTAGATTCAACTGACAAAGTTTATGACTTTCAAAATCCTGTTTGTGACTCTGTTTCCTAAAATACAGTATACTGGTTAAAATCATGTACTTTGGAAGCAAACAGACCTG
This sequence comes from Cynopterus sphinx, assembly GCA_030015415.1. Lineage (NCBI taxonomy): Eukaryota > Metazoa > Chordata > Mammalia > Chiroptera > Pteropodidae > Cynopterus > Cynopterus sphinx. The sequence continues at coordinate 6,245,454 of CM057391.1, forward strand.
GGTCCAAATCCTGGCCTCTACCCCACTAGTTCTGGAAAGAGGCTTCACCCTCAAAGCCTAAATCTTCCCATATGTGAAAGGGAATGAAAATAGTACCTTAATTACCTTATAGGGCCATGTGTAAATTTAATAAGATAATCCTTGTGAAACTCTTAAAATAATAACTTGGTACTCAAAAATGTAAGTTTTAGTACTATTATTTTTAGTGCCATATTCTCACATCTATGTTTAAAAATAATTTGAAATTACCTTTTTCTTGAAATAGTTTCCTCTGATACAAGAACTAAATTCAAGAATCTCTAATTTCCAAGAAGTTTATTACTTCTGTGTAATGAAAACATGCAAAAAGTTACCCCCAAATGGCTGCTGGTGGTCACAGATACCTCTACAATTCAAGGGATAAAAGATGTTTTTATTTAAATAATCCTTCACTAAAACTTCCAAATAAAAACCCTCGTTTTTCCCTTTTCATTCTAAACTGCCTACTCAAAGAATCAGGGGTAAAATGAGTTTGCAAACTATGTATAAAAAACTGTAATAATGCAATAAAATATTCATCACGAGCACAGCCATCTCAGTTCTCCCCAACCCTTTAAGTGACAATTAAATTTCAGAACATTGAGCAAATTAAAATGACTGAAAAAGAAAGGATGAACCAGTCTGAAGGTTTTCTGCCATCACCCAGGCAGTCGAGGGCCCGTCTCCCTGGCTTCTGAGTGGTTGAAGAACATATAGAAAATAGACTGGACACCACCTGAAAATGGACTATGAACCTTTTTTAAAAATAGCCCTAAGGGAAAAAAAGGCCTTTATTTGACATTTTTACTTTGGTTTAAAGGAAAGGAAAACAGGATTTGGGTTAAAAAAAAAAAAAAGCTTTCATTTGATATGTTACAAAATGTGACAGGCACGTGGCAGCTTCCTGAAACCCAGTCTTTTCCGTGACAATGGCCACCTCTACGGCAGACCTGCGGGTCCTTACCAGCTCTTGGTCCTTACCAGTTCCTGAGCATCCTGCTGCAGCGGATGGAAGGCCGCTTCCAGAATCGCAACCTGGTCAGCACTGAGCTTCTGCCACAGTCCGATGAGCAGAATCACCAAGTGAGTGGCGCTTCTCAGCCTGATGAACGCCTGGAACAGGTTGTCCTGGTTTTCCTCGACTGCATCTGCGAGAGCAATCACCTGCAGAAATGACGAACTTCGGTGAGGGGCAATTTCACAGTTCTGAGCCCTCAACAAATTACATTTGGCTGGCACCCTCTTGTTTTTCCTTAAAACAACTTGATGAGCTTGGCCTCCCAAAACACAAGCTCTGCTGAGTAATAAGAGCTATCCGTCATCTGTTCACTTCCTTCTCTAAAAAAAATAAAATAAAAAATGCCTGTAGCAATTCCAAATCCATATGGCCCGGAGATGAAAATAGCCACGAAGTCAGCTCCACAGGAACATGGTTCACCACTGATTGACCTTCTACAGTACACGATGATATAAGTAACCTCTAAAACAGTTATTACAATCTTTAATACTGGCCAGAGGATGGATGAAGTTTTAAAATTCTTATCAAAATACTTCAATTGCCTTGTAATTTAAAACAACTGCGTTACACCCTTATCAGAAAATAACTATCTTCCTCTGATTACTGTTCTCCATATGTTTCATGGTATTGGAATATCCAATATCTATTACATCCACAGGATAGATAATGTTCAAACATTTAACCAGTCAAGTAACGTGTCATGTTTAACACCACTGTCAGGCACCAGACCATAAAGATGTGAAAGAAAAAAATTTCAGGGTGTGTTAGCTCTACAATGCCAAATCTACTAGATAAAATTGGCAGGAGTGAGTAGGATTGGCTTTTTCTTTTTCATTCTTTTGAATAATCCCATGGAAAAAAGAAGTAGGGCAACAATGGGATGGAACATCCAAGACTGCCCATTGGTGTTTTATTTTATTTTCATGTCTTGGTGAATTTTGTGCTCATTTAAAGTAAAAAAATGACTGGCCCAGAGGCCCAAGACATCTGACGGCCCCCAAAACAGAAATAGCAAAAGCCAGGGCAGTACGAGCTCCTATCTACAAGTCCCCACGAGCTTAAGGGACTGGAGCTCAGATGAGTTTCAGAAGTCTAGTGTATGACGATCCCTGTGGTGGTATTTCATGGGCTATTGACGCTGGCCCAAAGGGCTTGTTAAAACATCATCATTCAGACAAGTGGACTCCACAACTGTGTGTCTCCCAAATTCCATGTGGGGTGAAGGGCTGCAGGGGAACAGCCCTCACAGCATCTGGAAGGCACTGGGAATCTGATGTAGGTTAGGAAAAGACAAAGCAACTGAAGGCCCTGGCTTGACAATGCTAGGCAGACCGGGATTCTTTGCCGCTCGGTTGAGGGCTTGTTATAAAGGCAGATTCAGCTCTCCAGGGAGCCCTGGGGGTTGGGACCAGGGTCAGCAGCACAAGACAATGAAGTGCACTGCTTACTATGTGCCTAGTGCTGTGTTGCTTTCTATTTGCATTGAAAAGAAGAAGTACGTGGTATTTTACAGCCCGTGAGGATCTCATAACCTCTCGGACAGAAAACATACACGTACAATCAATTAGTGGAAAGAAACATGACTGTCATAATGTCCTGGTTGTGGAGAAGAGAAAGTAAGTGCGAAAGAAGTTAGCAAAGGGACAGACTATTATGGGCCAGAGTTAATATCCCTGGGGCCTTCTCGACTCAAATGAGGCTTGGAACTCATCTCTTCCCCATTACCTCAAGAAGTCCCCTCAAGGACACAGAGAGAGGCCACTTTTCTTAAACCAAAACACCTGGAATCGTCTGCTTTCCCCACCCTCACCACCATGATTGCCGCTGATTCCTGTTAAAGTCTCAGTTTATACATTTTTCTTCCTGTGAATGTTACCAATCAAGCCTCATTGTGGGGGTCATCATATTGTGGTACAGACGCTTATTGTCAATAAATCCAAATTGTACAAAGATGAAGGTCATAAACACTTCCCGAGAGCCAGGTATGTGCAGAATTTGCAGGAAGCACTCTAGGGAATTCAATGGCGACCCATCTCATGTCCATATAATGGAGGAAGGACAACAGGTCAAGGAGGCCAATGTTGACAATGCAGGGAAGACCTATAGACTCTAAAGGAGAATGCTATTAACACTATTTATTTATTCTTATTATTTTTTTACCATTCAACCAGGCACCACTGGCTGCCCTGGGGCCCCAGAGGTGGATCAGCCTCGGTCCCTGCCCTCTGGAGTATTATCATTATTAATAATACTCCACCCAATGAAGGGAGCGTGGACTGCAGGCGGGCATTCTGCTCTGTGCCATCAGGCATGGGTGTCTTCAGTCACCACGCCCGCTGCGGCTTAGTCGGCACGATCTCTGTTTCACAGATGACATCTCTGCAGCCCAGCAGATGAAAGGCATTTGCTCGGTACCGTACACAGAGTGTGCAAACTGTGCTTCGAAGGGTTCCCTGCCTGGTTTAATGCCCTGCTGTCTCTGTCTTGAAATTCTTAATACTTCTATTTTTGAACTTGTGTTTTGTAAGTCAAATCGGCAGGATAATGGAGCAGGCCAGGAGCAGAGGAGATCTGCTCAGTAACTCCTAGCAGTTAATGCTCTTACACTTGCATTTAAAACTGACATTGTATAAGATTAATGGTCAAATTCATAGCAATGATTTAAAATTTTAATTTTTCCTTACTTGGAATGACATTAAATAGAAAATTAAAAATGCCATCAGAAGGTGCGAGAGACCGCTGAAGAAAGGAAAAGCTTTATATTTTAGTAGCTGTTTTAACAGCAGTTTCTTCCTGTCTTTCAGCAAGGGGCCTGCGTTTCCATTTTGCTCTGGGACTGCAAATTAAGTTGTCAGCTTGCCCATCGCCTGGTACATGAGAGAGCAGGATTCAGACTGGAGTCTCTCACTCCGAAGCATGAGACCCGAAGCACCTTACAGAGAGGGGCCTAACAACCCCCGAGGGCAGAGAACCTCCGAGAGGAAAAGGTGAAGGAAGAGCAGTGGTGGGTGGGGCTCAGGGGAAAGAACCGATTGCTCAGTTTGGGGGAATTTTGTGAGCCAGAGCCAGCTGTTAAAACGGCTATTACCCCCAAAAAATAAATAAATAAACTTAAAATTAAATAAATTACATTAAAACAAAGGTCATAAATACGCAAAGCTCATTACTTACTAATCATTTTGCTATTACCTGGACCCTAGGGGTTTTCTATGCGTGTCGCCCCTGTGTGTGGCAAGCAGAGCCGTGTGGGCTCCTGCACGTCTCATCCCATCTCTGTGACCTCACGCTGGTAGCTTGAAACAGGCCATGGGGGAAGTATTTACAACGTGGAGGTCAACAGACGTTACACAGCCAGGCTTCCCACCACACGCTCCTCCCCAGAGAGCCTGTCGCTATATGTTTGCCAGCACGCCGCTGGGAAGCAAGTGCCTGACTTCTGTCCTCAAGAGGAGATGCTGGAGAAGGTGCTTTAAAAGTGAAGGCCACAGCTCGAACAAATGCACGAAAGCAGAGAAGCAGAGGCTGCCTGTTCAGGGCCGAGCAAATGTGCCAGTTTGAGAGGAGCACTTAGGGCGACAGAAAAGGTAACCTGGGCGACTGTCGTAGGAGAACCAGAATGTCAAGGTGAAGTTCACGCACTTAACGCTGTGGGTGCTGGGGAGCCACGGAGTATTCTAAGCGTGGGCATCACCTGAAGGAGGGGACAGGCTAAGCAGCTGTGGGATGACAGTAAACGTTCGGGGCATTTGCTGGGTTCCTCACTATCAAGGGGAAACTTTTACTACCTGTAACAGCCTGTCAGTCCGTGGACCCACCAAGCCTGCTAAAGGCAGCTGTGGTGGGAGAATGACTTCTCAGCCCCGGCCATGGGGTCTTTGCTGAGCGGGTCCCAAAATGCATCGCCCCCCGAGAAGCACCGTCTCTCTAAGTCTCAGTCTCACTGGATGTATTCCTGTGCCACTGTGGAAAGAGTCTGCTGTCCCCAGATGGTCTCAGAAGTGAAAAAGCAAAGGGATAAACAATCCCTTATGTAAACTACCCCCAAGAAAAATCTCCCTGACCTACTGGCCAGCATGAAATGCTCAACAGAGCTCCATGTTCTCAATTTAGTTTTACACGTAACGGCCAAGTTTACTTTGTCCTCCACCAGAGCCAAATGAATTTAGCAGAATTAACATATAGAGGGCTGGAAAAACGAGACCTTTCGAGGTTCAGATCTGACCGAGGCCTAGAAGATTTCGCAGCTCACCTGGAACTGAGAAAATGAGGCCGAGCAGCTGTAGGACGTAACTCGGAGGGAGTGATCCTTCCGAGCTCATCGCTGGCTGTGGAAGCTGTGTGTCCCCCGGTGTTCCACAGAATACAGAAACAACAAGTGCTAACGACTTCGAACCCAAGGCATTGATGGCCTTTGTTTTGCTTTTTCAAATTGAAGGTTTCCAAATAAAATGGAGACCCCGAAGGACATCTCTGTCCAACTGCCGTATCAGTTGATGCCAAAGTAATGAGGCAGAGGCCCAGGGAGCTGCTCGCAGGAAAACGGTCAACTCATAAAGTGAGTGTGAAATTAATCCCAGAGACTTCCAGCTGCCAACACAGGCTCTAAAATTGGTTACAGGACAGCAGCAGCAGCAGCAGCAGAGCAGACGTGAATCGTACTATGTGAACACGGACATGTCCAATTTCTTCGCCTAAACGTACGACCGAATCTGCCTCCAAATCTCGAGTAGCACACAGAACCCCGGCTGGCATCTCCCGAGCCCCGACTGGGGTCCAGGCACTGTGCTAGGGCTGCTGGGCCCGGATTCCTGTTCGATTCTCATGACTACCCTCTGAGATAGGAATAGTTGATCCCCCTGACCCCAACCTTCTGATGAGGAGACCAAAGCTTGCAGCTCTGATGAGCATGTAGACGGGATGAACGCACTGTCCACTGTCTAGAACTAGGGTGGAGGAGGGCCAGATTCCTATTCTGTCTTCTGGTTCCCCACTGGGTGTCCTTTCTTCTGCAGTGATGCATGAATGTACACAGCTGGCCCTAAAATAATCCAGTTTTTATCTTGACAACCAAACAAAATACTAAGGAAAAACGCTTAAGTTTAGTTTTTCCATTGTTGGGGCATTTGGTATAAGGTCAACTCAAGTTGAAATGTCCAGGTTGGTTTCTGCCGAATTACAGTATAAAGTAAATTAGTTAATAATTTGTAAAGGATGGGAAGTTAACATATTTTCTCTTAAGAAGGGGAATTTTATTACACTCCAGACAGCTCAAAATCATGACTTTAGAAGACAGCTATTTTCTAGGGCTGTTCCTTTAGTAGAAACCACTTTTTAAAAACGAATGATTCATTTATTTTCTATAAATCCCAGACCACAATGTTTTCAGTGATCTGAGCAAGCTGTTCTCCAATGATAATTTGTCGGCATTTACTGAGGGCTTTCTGGGAGCCAGGCACTGCGCTAACCTCTTTACAGGGGTTATCTCATTTCGTTCTCAAAATAATTTCAGTCTACGGCCATGCCACCCTGAACAAGCCCGATCCCCTCTGATCTCGGAAGCTAAGCAGGGTCAGGCCTGGTTAGTACTTGGATGGGAGACCACCTAGAAACCAGGTGCTATAGGTGTAAAAAAATAATAATAATGATAATAATTTCATGACGTAGATACCGTTACTGTCCCCATTTTAAAAATAAGGAAACAATGACAGAAAGGGTCAAGCAGTTAGCAAGCAGCAGGGCTAGGATTCACAGCAAAGCTATCTGACCCGAGAAACGCCCCCAGGTAACACTGTCTGCATTAATTTTCCGCCTGCTCATCAGTTTCACCACGGGCGATATGTACGGCCAGTTCTATCAGAAACTTCCCAACGGGAGGTGTCAGCTTTGCTGACCTTCCCAGGCCCCATGACTAGTGAAGGCGGATTTATTTTAATCAGAGGCCGGCATGGATGGTGAGTCTTCAAAATGGAGTTCCTGTGACAGAGATGAGTTTACGAATCCCCTGGGGCAGAATGCTGCAGGCCGTGCTGGAACAGGCGCGGGCCTGGGAGTCAAGGAGACGGAGCTCCTAGTTCTGGCTTCTCTACAAGCAGCTTCCTGTCAGCGTTAAATTCACTTCCTTTTCTGGGCTCTAGTTTCATCACCTTTAAAATGCAGGAGAGGGAAATAGGATCTGTAACATCCAACATGGCTGTAAGCGTCCGACTCAAAGACTTTTAAATTGCTTTTGGATGATTTGCTGTTGTGAACTGTCCGTGCCACTTCCTCCCCTCTTTTCACACATATATTGGGCTTCTTTTTTAATGTTTGCTGATTTAGAGGGTTTTTGGTCCATAAAAGAGCAATAAGAATATCCTTCTTTGGCCATTTCATAAAATGAGAAGTTAACGAGGAAAAAGAAAAGATGGACAATACCCAGTGCTGGCGAGGACGTGGAGAAATCGGAACCCTCGTACGCTGCTGGTGGGGATGTAGCATGGCACCGCCGCTTTGGAAAAGAGTTTGGCGCTTCCTCAAAAAGTTACTGAGGTACCACCATGTAACCCACCCATTCCACTTCTGGGTTTATGCCCCAAAGAAATGAAAATGTACGTCTGCTCAAAAATTCGTTCACAAATGTGAATAGCAGCATTATGTATAGTAGCCCAAAAGTAGGAATAAATGTCCATCCCCTGACGAACGGATAAATTAAACTGGCACACTCACTCAATGGAATATCGTTCGGCCATGAAGACAAGTGGAACACGTAGCATATTAATTCCTTTACGGATGAACCTTAAAAACATTATGATAAGTTAAAGGAGCCAGTAACACAGGACTAAGTATCGGATTATTCCAGTTCTATGAAATGTCCAGAATATGCAAGTCTGTAAACACAGTACGTAGACTGGCAGCTGCTTAGGGCCAGGGGGTGGGTGGTGGATAGGTGGGAATGGCAAGTGCTAATGGCTATGGGGCTTCTTCTAAGGGGGATGAATATGTCCTAAATTAAATTGTGCCGATGGCTGCACAACCCTGTGAAGATGCTAAAAATCCCTAAACTGCATACTTTAAATGGGTGAATTTCATCTGTGTAAATTATGCATCCACAAAGCTGTTAAAAATAATAGGAGAATTAAAATTTCTGTGGAAGTATAATTCACGTTAAGATATATAACTTAACACAAATAAAATCATCTCTTTTTAAGCAACAATTTTGAGATGTTAATGGCTATGCTGTGTTACAAGTGGGGCTTAACGACATCATGGATGATGAAAAAGTCATGTCAGTATGAATACGGACATTGCTACTTACTAGTTGTACAACCTTGGGTTGGTCACCTTACCGTCCTCATACTCCCCTATAAAATAATACTCAATAAAAGCTTGTCACCATCCCTCCTATTCAGCTCTATTTTGTCTGGCTCCTGGTTATTAATCCTTAATGCTCCCTCCCTACAGTTGAGGGCTCATTTTAACTTAGCAACACTTGGGAAACTCTCTTCTTTCTGTTAGAGCAACAATGACACTGAAACAGGAGGCCCCTTCTCCTGGTCCCTACAGCACACCAGCAACCGCCCTAAGGTGACGCTGATGACCGCGGCGTTCCTTGGCCCTCTCTGTGCAGTCGCTGTCACTCCGTGTTCATTTCGCAGCCAAGGTTAATCAAGTCCCAAGGTTAAATGTCATGAGACCCTGTATCAAATATACTACGAAACGCTTTGTAAGTGACATGTATTAGATTTCTTTCTTCACTCCTTTACAAATTCTATCAAAACACACACATCGCAGGCCTGGCATGACTTATCTCTAGAAATCCTCTGAGGCTTGTCAGTCAGGGCGCTAGACATTGTTTAATTTTCTTTTGAACCTTACTGAAAATGCTAGACCACGTGGTGATTTGAATAAAATGTTTATAAAGTGCACTATGAGAAGGCAGAGGGAAAATAAAACTCATACTCAGTACAAGAAAATTCCAGCGCGAAAAGAGCAATTGATAAGTCCCCAACTTGCCCTCAATTTTCCAGGACCCAGCATGCAGTGGGCACCCCATAAATGCCAGATGAACTGATGAACCTTGAAGTCAGCCCACCTAAAAACCCAGCACAACGAGGAGCCGTACTAAACTGCCTCTTAAATCCTGGACACACTCAATCAGGCACTGTCAGGCTCCCAAACTGAATGGAACCCAAGTGATGTCACATGGAAACAACAGACGGACCTCAATATATCTGTCATCCACTTTTTAAAAAATTGCTCCACTTCACCTTTAGCCACAGCTGCCCAACACCAAGCTACAGACAGCTCCAGGGAGTGATGAAACGAATTTACTCCTCACGTGGCCGCCCTCTGGTCAGCAAGACACACTTCTAGTCTAGGGGAGATGTGCACGCAGGCCCGAAACAGGGCACACTTGCCACTCGACGACGTTATTCGAAGGCGTTTGCTGCAGACCCCAACGTGGCAAAGGCCTTGCAATGAGGAAGAAAAAGTTTATCGGGTCTAAACTTTTAATCCAATTATAATCCAAATCACACACATGTAATTATTTATGAAAATCCGATTATTGTCCAAAGGAATTGTTCTTTTACCAATAACAGTGAACTGAAGCTCAACATGCAAAGAGAAAAGGCGTGGAGATGATTTAAATGCCAGACCAGCAAGAAGGACTTCATTATCTATGTGCTGAGCCTTCAGTTACATAAAAGAGAACTCTGAGTTTTTACTTCAAAGGCATAAATCTAACTCTGAACTACTTTTGCCACTATGTTATTTCGTATAAATAGAATCAGACGGGATTACATTCTACTGCACCTCACATGGAGTAAAAACCCGATGCCCCCCTATAACCCGCAGTTAGCTGAACTGCCTAAGCCGAACCCAGGACGTGAACATTTTTTAACCACGCTACCATTCTGGGTAGCTATTAAAATAACAGGAAAGGGTGCCCACTCAGTAAAAAAACAGTCACACAAGTCATTTGTCTTCATAAAAAGGGACCTGGCCTCAGGCACCTGATGCTTTAGGCCACCAAGATATGATCGTTGTGACTCTTAGAAGTCGTGACGGCTTGTCTGGTCTAGGATTATAGTTTTCTTTGACACCGACCTACCCTCGCAAAATGTCTTGAGAATTCATATAAAACTGAATTTAGAATAACAAATTATTCCTGAAAATTTTCTTTATACCACATATACTATATACTGTAGAACTCCCTTTATTTTTTTTCTTTTTTAATGCTCTGCCCAGAAGAATATAAAAGGTAGGCAATGCTGAAATATAGACTTTGGCTGGGACTTTTAAAATATATATCACTGATACATAAAAATGTTAAATAAGAAAGACAATAAATCATTTACAAGTGACATAGAGACAAATTTTGCTATTTCTGCAAAGTTTATTCTCCAAATAGACATGTAACTGAATCAGCTGAAAGGAAACTAACTCCACTGCTAGGCTAATATAATGTTAAAAATACAACTGATCTCAACCCTGATTACTATTTTTACACCCCACAGCCCCCATTGACCAAATTTTTACCCCTTTCCATAAAATTATCTACCTATAGCCAAGTGAAACCCCAATTTAAAAATAATAATTAATGGAATCAAGTTGTAAAAAGAAGAATGAATGTTCTCTGGGCCACAGTAACTCACTGAACAGATCGCTGTTCAAGCTGAAATCTATAGCTGGCAACGTCAGAACTCGTTTTATACAAACCTTGGAGAATGCCACAGTTTTCGCTGTCCAAAAACAACAACCACGGGGTCTGATCTGAATGGTTTCTAAGTTTAGAACGTTTCAGGCCACATTCCTCCATGCAGACATGTCAGTAATTATGCAGCCACCCACACGACCTGGAGTGCCATCTCCAGGGAAGGGAAATTATGGAGCGATGGGCAGCTGGTGGGTGTTCTAAGCAGCATTCCTCTAGCGAAGGCAGCCAACGCGAAGATGCATTATGACACGTGATCGGTGAAGAATGCTGAGGACCCACCCAAAAGGGCAAGAAGAGATACTGGAGCCCCCAAAAGTGCTGATGATGCTACTGATCACTTCCTCCGCTCCAGAGTTTAAGAGGCAAATGTGACCTTTTCACAATAAACAGAAACTTTTTTGCTTACTATAGATCATTTTCTGAGTCTATTTCTCTTGAGCATCTGTGGTTTTTACCTACTTTTGCTCTTTGAGGTGAAACAGTTGTATCAGTACTACTTGGTAGTACTTTGCTGAGACATACACAGGCTCACGTGGCTCAGACCACATGGAGGTGACACAAAAGCAATGGGGGGAGCTGCCTGCTTTCCTATGGAGTGATACAAGGGTAAACTGGGGGTATTTCTGTAACCATGGGCGGGTGGGACATTATAACTGGAAGTGGCCTCGCTTAAGGTATGTCGTGCCTGATTCCCACTGTGCTGCAGACTCCTCTGGGCCAGAGTTTTACTGTTTCTGTAACCCTTCCACAGTCTCTGGCTCACAGCAGGCGCTCAGTGCATGTCTGCGATACTGAAGTCAATTAAAAAGCCTGAAAACTAACTCAGTAGCACCAGAGTGTCCACTGAGACGGCATTTACAAGAGCCCTGCCTGGGCAACAGAAGTCCGCGCTTACATTCCAGGTGAGCACGACCAAGGCCTATCGTTTCTGACAAGTTTTACAGGCTGTGTTATTTACTGGGTCTACCACAGGTAGTAAATAACTAAATTCATGTCTTCCACATGTGCTACATTACAGCGAATTACTGAATTCGTTCAAGTCTTTACTGCTGAGTTTATGTGGCAAGCGTTGGAAAGGCTGTAATTTAACTTTAAAATACATCATCACAGACAGAGTCACACGACGTGAGCGTGTGAGTCACTCTAAGCTGCCCTCTAGAGCAGAGTTGCCCAACCTCCCCGTTAAAGGCATTTGGGGCCAGACGATTCTTCGTCGAGGGGCGGTTGCCATGGGAGTTAGCAGCATCCCCGGACTCCATACACTAAATGGCACCAGCGCCTTTCCCTCAGTCAGGGCAACCAACAGTCTCCAGATGTTGCCAAATGTCTCCTCGGGGACAAAATCACCCTGGCTGAGAATCACTGCTGCAGAGTCTGAGTTCACGCTCAAACAGCTATCCTTCCCATCTAATAGGAGCTCACAAGCCGGAGGCGGCTACCACTTTGGTTGTCGGTTTCTCCAGCAACACGGAGACTTTCTAATTACCATAGTGAATGTCAGAAATGGATTTTGATTGGTGAGATCAGAGGTTTGATCATCGGTACGGATGTCAGAGATTCACTGGCAGAATTAATGGTGTTTAAGATATGTGAATCGGTTGAATGTTTGTACATTTAAACTCTTCTCTGCATGAACAGGGTATGAGAATCCAGGAAGACACCGAAGAAATATGGTCCAAGGCCTAAACCTAAACGAGACTGTGTCTCCCTTCGAGGCAGAAGATTCCTAGCTATCTGATGCCCAGTCTGAGGGTAAAATGGGTCCTTGGATTATTGTCCAATCTGCCTCAAGTGAACCTTTTCAGGAAGGTGTGTTACTACCTAAAAGACATAGATTTGAGCCTTCACCCAGCCTACAGTACAGGCTGCCTGAGTTGTTCCATAATAATGAATGTTTGTTTAATAAATGCCTTCGTGTGGGGCAAAATTTGGCATGAGACTTACTTTCGTTATAACCAGCAAGAGAAGTTGTGGTAAATAGCTCATTCACATCCACCTCAAGCTTTTCGATGGCCATCGTTGCTTGCCGAAAGAAGTTAAAAGCTGTGCGTGCCCAAACTGGTGAAGGTGGTGTGCAATATCAAGTCTGTGCTAAGTGATGGTGATATATATGATTTTAAAAAAACTAACACGTGATGCAAAAAACGAACAGTCTAGGAAGAAAAGCAAATATATTTTAAAAAACAGCAACAGCTGCTGCTTACTGTGTGTCCACTATGTCCCAGGCACAGGCCTGAGAACCCCATGTATGTTATTCCTAAATCTTTCAACAACCCCTCTAGGCAATTTTTATTTTTGATAAAGAAAACCAGGTTCAGAGAAGTTAAGCCAATTGTTCTAAATCACAAAGCAGTGATTACACACCACACTGTATCCTCACACACACACACACACACACACACACACACACACACACACACACACACCTATGCTAGATGGTAAGTACTACACAAACGACTATTGGGTTGAGTTCATACGAAAAAATCTTAAAAAAAAATGAGGTCCCCCACCAACCTGACTTCCTAGGGATAGAGGGCCCAACGATTCCTCTGTTTGTCCTTCTTTTAAATAAGCCCACATCTGAATGCTGAATGTCTCTGGTTCAGGATAGCCCTCATGAGTCCACACCTAATTGTCTTCCATCCACACATCTCTGTTTTCTGCTTGGCCCTGGGGTCGTCTGAGTGTGTAACTCCTGCAATAAGTATTATACTTTTCAAACATAAAGCAACTGCAACGGGTGTGGAAAGTTAGAAACTACCCACAGCACAGACGATTCAATAGAATCTCGGCTCTGGTCCTGTCCCATCCCTCACTGTGGTTTGACCCCAAGAGAGTCCCTTACTCTCTCTCTAAGCTTCAGTTGTCTCCTCTGTAAACGAGAGGCATTTGCTGTGAGATCAAATGAGATACAACATAAATGTGTTTGTCACGACAGCTAGCACACAGCGCTGAATAAAGTCGACTCAGCGTTATCACTACTATCCAATGTGCCCTGGCTGAACACCCAATCAGAAGATTTTTTAAACAAAACAAATACAAAAATTATTATATACCTGAAGACAGTTAACAGCCCTCTCCTTTGCCTTTTCATCCCTAGCTTATAGAGTCCCAATAATTTCAGCATCCTTTCATGGGACTGATTTTGCATCTAAGTTACATATATTATTTATCAAGGATGAAGCATAATCCTCACACCTTACACTCTCAGAGCATCCTGTGTGTCCTCTTCCCTTATACCCATCACATTTACAATTACTTATTAGACACTTTCAAGCTCTGTGAGAACTGAGTTTTGTCTTATTTACCACGTCCCACATATCTAATACATGGTGTAACACATAGCAGGGATCAACAAGCATCTGTTTGGTTGATCTGAAATAGATCTCACTGGTAAATCCTAGAAGGGTCGCATATTGGCTTACTACTACACAAAGGAAAAAATAAGAAAAAAATAAAACTTTTCCCTCAGCGAAAAAATAAATTAGAAGGAAAAAAATATCTACCGACAGAAACAAGTGAATGTGGTATATGCTAAAATGGGATCTTTTCTTGGAATGCTAAAGTTTGCCTTTGGTTAGATGAGATGCCCCTCTAAACCTGACACATTTTTCTTCCTTCTAAGCAGCTAAAGTAAACTGTATAAGGGAGATAGTATCTGATGAGAACGGTATGAATTACAAGCCAGTTTTAAAAATGACTCACTTTCTAGTTTACTTAACGGAATCAAACAGGTGTCACAGTTTAAATCAGACTCCTCCAAAGCAGTCCACTTACTGGAAACCTGAATCCATTCTCGGAGAATAGCAACAAGAAAAGATTACTGTCACCCGAGAAACTGATTCACACAGCTACGTTTTTGTTCAAATTCTTGGTATAAATCTCCAAAAATGTGATAACGAGCTGAACTTGGATAGAATAGCAGGTGTCACACCACCCATCCAGAGAAGAGACTTTAAATCTGGGGACCGAGTGCCACCTCGGCACTTCCAGGGTGTGCGAGTGACGGGAACCATCTCGGGTTAGGGAAGGGGCCTTTGCTTCAGCTCTCTAGAGTTTCATCCTGCAGCCCGCATTAATTCTCCTAAGGACCCCTTAGAAAAGTGGGGTTTAGCAATCTTTAGGAAAATTATGATTTGATGATTAAAACACAGTATTTTGAAAGATTATACACATTATTGGCGAGCTGCTTGCCACAAACCTCCGGGAGGTCAGAAATCCATTCTGGCAGGAATCTGGGAATGATAAGCTGACCAGTCACGTCTTGGTTTACCAATATTCAAGATAGTTGGACTGTTTCTCTGGTTCATCACAGCCATTGCCTGAACAGAGGTGCTAACCTCTCTGTGGTCTTGGTCAGCAATGCTACCTTTGATAAGATATTAAATATCCAAGGCTTCCTTCCTCTTTCTGGAGAAAAACTCAATTTCAGCAACAAAGAGCATCAGATTCATTTAAAAAGGGGGGAAGGCTGCAAATCTCTAGACCAATCTTCTTCTAGTTGATTCTTCTCCCAAAGTGAATTTCATTCAAAAAGAGAAATCTTAACTAGGATGAAGTTTCCCACAACATTCTAGACCAAAAGTTTCTCAAGTTTGTCATTATGGGAACTTCAACTGGTTATTCTGATTTAAAGAAGTCTATCCTGAATGTTATATGGTATCTCGGTTACCTTTCCCACTTATATACAGATATATATGTTATCAATGGACAGTGATGTACCCACTAAAAATCAAGCAAAGTCCACTCCCTAATATGAAAACTGCTTATCTAGAGGTCTGATAAATTCCTTTCCTCTAGAGAGAAACAAGCTCTAAAATTAACGAGAAGACTTTAGCAACTATACAATCAGAATTGTAGGACAAGATCATAAGATACGTAGCACGTCCCACGACAGTGATTTATCTACATCTGTCTCCATTCCCTAGATCATATGTTCTTTGAGAACAAGCTCAGAACACTGTAACTCAATACATTCACTGAAATTCAACTGAGTCGAATCTGGAAAGATTTTCAAAATCATCTCGTCTAAGCTGCACAAATACTAAGGCCCACAGAGGTTCAGTGACTTGCCGAAAAGCACACAGGAGATCAGGAATGGAACCAGGGCACGTCCGCATCCTGCTTTGAGGATCTGACCGATACCATCTCGTTAAGTATTCACAACAACCATGCACGTCAAGTGGGTACAAGCACCTGTGTCTCCATTTTATGAGGAAAAAATGCAAAATTCCAAGGTCACACGGCAGGTTTAAAAGGGCATTGAACTCAGAACTCCAGGCCTGAGCATTCGTTCTTATGGCGTGCCACTGCTTCCCTAGGAGGCATGGGCTGGGAAGGAGGAAGCGAACCTAGTCCAGGTGTTCCAGAAGAGAGGACGACACTGAAGAAAGAAGAAACAGATGCTGCACGAAAGGAAAGTGATTTGTGGACACGGTATAGTTGGCTGGAGGGAGGAAGAGATCTTTAAGCTGATAATCGTAGGTCTTTCTCCATAAAATAGCTTTGTTTTGATTTTCTATATTTTCAGAAACTTGGCAATGTTCTTCACTGTAACAGTTTATAATCTGTAAAGCTGATTTTATGTATAGTTTATAGTTTGTCTTATCTCCGATATTGATGACTGTCTTCCCTGTGGTCACAAAGCTATAATATTGGGACATTACATTGAGATATTTTCCTTATATTAAAAGAGACAAGAGGAGCAAGAGAAAGGAGAGCCCTGAGCCTCTACCCTACCCCTTCGCAGGCTGGGCATAAAATGTTCCCTGATGGTTGCAAACAACATAATTAATAAAGAGCAGAGACCCAGATACATCCACTAACCCTTCTGGCCAGAGTCACTGGAACAAGAAAGACCAAAATGTGGGCATAGGATGAAAGTGAAAAAGATATGGCCCAGACTACTTTTTCCACCAGCAAAAACGTGTCTAAAAATCGTTTGGCGTGGTGGAAAGAACATGGGCCTTAGACTTATCAGTTTGAGTCCCAGTTTGCTGTTTAACTCAAGCAAGTCATTCCACTTTTCTAGACGATTCTTGTTAATCTGATGTAAAAAGGAGCAAAGTAATACTGGCTTGCGTCACAGTGTTATTATCATAAGGACCAATTAAAGGAATGTGTATGCAATAATTTTTAGTAAACTGTCATTATGCTAAAGAATAAAGAACTTAACATCTCCAAATATTCTTAATTCTCCAAATAGAGGTCTATTACTCAATTAATTTACAAGGAAAGAATATAAAATTGCCAGCTTATCTGGAGAAAAAAATAACATCTTAACAAATTACTGTTTAAGAAACAGGTACACCAAAGAATTCCAATAAATCCTGGGCCTTTGTCCTTACACAAAAAATACGATTTAAAAATAAAGACTTACCAGATTATCCAGGAGTGAAGAGGATATTCAATGGTCACAAAGTGAGGATCGAAGTATAGTGTTAACAATTTTATAGGAAAAACTTTGCTTTCTGTAACACTAATAAACATAGCCATTGGCTTGGGACACGCATGTGATGAAGACGTGGAGTAAGACACCGCCCAACAAATCACCAATTCAACATGTTCTCAATAAAAGACATTACTGGCTAAGATAATGGACCACGCTTTTGGCTGGGAACAGCCACTGTATCAGCTCTGGTCTTAAGCAATTAGGGAAAGAAAGGCTTCCTGTGGAAATTCCTTTTCACCTCAACAGCTAACCAGGGCCGCCTCTGAACAGGCAACTGGCTTGCCACACGAAGAGAGAAGTAACTAGGAAGAACCTGGGATTTCTGTTCAGCATCTATCAAAATAACAATAATAAAAAGAAGTCAGCTTCCAGTTAGGATGAGGGAAAAGTAGGGTCTTGGCTTCGTCCCCCAAATCTCACAATTCTAAAACCTATGCCTTCAAACCCACACATCCAGAAGTTAGGCAAGGATCCCCGCGTCTATAAAAGTATGAATGCCACCACACAGGAGTTTATTCGCTTTCAAGAGTGATTCTTAACAGAATCCCATTTACGTTCAGCAACTCCCTAATGCACTAAAAATAGAATTTCACTTAAACAAATTTCATTGCTTTACAGCTTTTTCTCAGGAGCACGCTGTGATGCCGCTGAAAAGGAGATTCTGACTGCCGGCTGCGACCCTCCCAGCACCTCCAGCACCTGGTTTCCCAGGGCCCCTCTCTGCGGCTCCCCCGACCCACACATCCACGGGGATGCCATGTACACCCCACTCGGACATTATGAATGTGAAGTGCTGTGATTGTAAGCTGAAAATGACCTAACCCGGTTGATTTAGACCGAGGGGGAAAACTCTGCCCCAGATCCGACACTTGAGCAACAAGGCTAAACTCTGTGCCTGAATTTTGGAGAGGACAGAGACCACTTGGGCTGTTCCCACACACGCACCTCCACTCCCTGAAAGGGCATAAAAAGGGTTTCCAGAGTGAGGAAATCAGGCTTCCACCCACCACTGCGTGGTCATAAGCTGACACCCAGCTACTCATGAGTCATCAGGTGCTGCACTAATCAGGGGATGAATTCACCCTTTTTCCAGTGGCTCTCTGCGCTGCAGCAAAGAACTGGCAAAAACGGACAACTCGAATTAAGTGAACCAATCACCTTCCTAAGGTTCACACCTAATCAACTATATAATTTTAGATTTCAACGTTGCCACTAATTTAACGTATTCTCCCACCCCATCAAGGCTGTTATTCACTATGTCACATCACGTCCACCTTATAAAGACCCAGGAGAAAAATTCCCCTCAAACCTCAGTAGTAGGAAAGTCAATCTGCTATTGACTAGCCAAACAACTACAGAAATAAACAAGCAAAGAAAAGAACAAAACTAATTAAAACGAGAAAAAAATGACGTGTCCTTTGTTTCTTTAAAACATTAAGAATCTTTTAAATGGCTGTGATTCCAGTTTTGTATGGATTAGAGAGAAATCAAATCTGTGGCCATGTCTGGCAATGTGTAGAAATATTTTATATATTTTTCCATCCAGACTACTTGAGACTTGAGAAATCTGCTTTGATTTAACTACTTTTCTCTAGATTTTCCTGGGAACTACCGCACTGACTCTACTGATTAACAAATACGGTTTCCTGGCTAAATTTATGTGTCTCATGCCAAGGTGAATGTAATAAAAGAGTCTCAATTCAGCTCAGTTAACATTAGCAAATATTTAGGTCTCATTCCAATAAGTCTCATTTCAGAACTTTTTTTTTTATCATCTTAATACTGATGCCGACTACTTATCGATCATTTACTAGGTACCTGACACTTTGCCTCAGAAAGAAGGTTCTCATCTTTGAAAGCTTAAAGGTGACAGTAAAATTTCGTTGAGATCAACCTATCATCTTATTAGGCCAAGGAAAAAATCGCATGGTACTGAATTCAGTGGTAAAGTTTCAAGTGTTTCATATTAATGACCTTGATGAGCTTAATAAATAAAGACTGAAGTCAGGAAAGACTCACTGGAGACGGGAGAACCTAAATTAGTTCTGTCGAAGAAAACTGGAGGTGATTCCAGGCAAGGCACATGAGCCAGTGAAAGCAGAGGTGAGACTGTTTCAGAAGCCAATGACACGTTTTCACAGGCCAGTGAAGAGAGACAAGCGAAAAAAGCAAAAGTTATGGGAGAGGAAGTTCTGTACAATTTAATTATTGACGGAAACGATGAATCAAATCAAAGATTTGAGCTTGGTGATTCCAGAGTCCGAGAGGGGTGCCCCACCCCATCTTTCCAACCCAGGCCAGGTCGACACAGAGGGTAACTGCTCCTCAGCTCAAGGTCAAGGGCCAAATTATTTTAAGACAAACTATCAATTATCAAACATTCTGGCCTCTGTTTAAGCCATTTCTCAGAAGCAAATGGAGGTATTTATTCTTCATCTAGAATTCATGACTTACTCAAACTATGAGATTACAATGTAAAACTGCCCTTTTTCTTGATTTCTATCCAGAATCTGGCTTACTAAACCACCTCTAAAATTGGGATAAATAATGCATTTTTATCCAAAGGAAATAAGTAAATCCCATCTCCAGTCCATAACAGCCCAGAAACAGAAATGTTAAGTGCACACGGCCCAGACAACGTGAGGATCTTAACCTCTGAACGCCACTGAATCACTAATGCTACATCCCAGCATTTCAAAGTCTACAGAACCTAGAAAAGATACAGGTTTAATACCATGTAATTTCAACTCAACTGGAAATAATGTGGTCTCTAACATAGTTTCAGCAGACAAATTTGAGGCTGACTTTTAAATTGAAAGAAACATATTCTAAAATTAGTAATTAGGGGAGGAAACAGACCAGTTTGATTAGAAGCTCTAAAACCTACTGCTAAACATCAAATTATTTCCAGGATATCCGTTTTTGTCTCAATTATACAATTTTACTTTCTATTTTGAGCTATCTTTCAGAGCATCTCATCTATGTTATTAGTTAAACTTTAAAACTAGGCCACCACGACTTTTGGCAACACAGCCCTTTTTTAATCGAGATTTAAAAAGAAGAGAGCCACAGCCAGAGGACCAATCACAGTGGGACACATGAGCATCAGCGATGGACTTGTTCTCCCATCCAAGGCAGCATGGTAACCATCCAACAGGGAAGCTCTGCCTCTGCACTCGGCAACACTAGAACATGACGAAGTGCCTACCTCTCCCCACCCGTGTGATCTCAGTCTCTAAAATGGAAAAACTAAGCGTGCTTATCCACTCCCTTCAGGAATACATGAACATTGAGAATGCTGAATTCTGTGATAGAAGAATCACAATTCAGCCCCAGCCTGTGCTTACTCCAATCTCTGCTTTACCTGATCTGGTGCACGATTGGTTACTACTCAGCTGCTACTTCGTGTATTTATATAATAGTTCAAGATATTGACACTAATCAGCCAATTTTTCAATGACAAGTGTCTCAACCTACAGGGTGCACATCCCTCCCAAATTTGCTATTTACTATGCCCACCGGCTCAAAGCCTCAACGTCATATTTAATTCATAATTCCTCTTCTATTGAGACCCCAAGTACTTTCAATTCTGCCTTCAAAATTTCTCCCCAC
Organism: Cynopterus sphinx; assembly: GCA_030015415.1. Taxonomy (NCBI): domain Eukaryota; kingdom Metazoa; phylum Chordata; class Mammalia; order Chiroptera; family Pteropodidae; genus Cynopterus; species Cynopterus sphinx. The sequence goes on from CM057391.1 coordinate 6,266,250, forward strand.
ATTTATTTCTTCCTCTCCACTCCAACTACTCTAACGAACTAACCTCCTCAAATCACTCTTAGGTTACTGAAACGGACTCAGCTAAATCGAAAAAGGGGAGAAATGATCAGTCAGCTTATTCTACCTACAGAGAGTCATTGTTAATATTTTGGGAAACATCTTCAGGACAATTCTTTCTGAGACGAGTTTTGTATAGCCAGATAAGTATATAAGTTTACATGAACGGGATCATATGTTAGATGCTTCGCATATTTTACGCATCATACAATAAATATTATATGACATAATTTAATTCTCAAATATCATTTTCTGTACTTGTATTTCCTGCTTCTCTCGCCTCTTTGGAAGAACAATCTATATCGAATGGTTTTGCAAACATGTCTAGACTGTCTAAATAAAGGTTTGTAAACACTCATAAAAGCAAAATATCTTGCTCTAGTTAATCGTGTTATGATTTGTGAAGGATAAGAAGAAAAAAATGGAATCCTCTCTTAAGTAAAAAAATTACCAATAACTTGTTAACAAATCTTCCTGAGTATCATGACTAAGGCACAGTTTCCAATGAGAACACCTTTCCTGTGAAATAAAATTACCCTTAATGCTGGGAGCCGTTTACTTGATGGCCGCCCTTTGGGTGAACAAGGGATTGTTGGCTCCGCAGGTGTTTGCAATTCCTCTGCTGCTTTTGTAGCAACTGAGAAGCACCTGTTGCTCCAGAGAGCAAGCTGATTGTGAGGGAGGAAGATGGGAGCCTTGAGAGAGCAAAGGGCTCCCTGTGCAGGTGCAAGCAGTTGTCGGTCTCCCACGCAATCCTGATGCGTAAATAGGGTGGGCTGAATGAACTCGAGGCTGCAGTGTTGACTGTGAGCCCTCCGGAATCTTTCTCTTGTCTCTGTCTTTTCTTCAATCCTCACTCCCCCTCTCAGGGACTGTTCGGCTTTCGCCGGCGGGTTCCAGCAACTTAATGTACCCTTTGTATTTCCCTTGTTGATATTTGAAATGATTACTTTTTCACTTACTTTAACTCTACTGCATCTTGCATTGGCCACTGTGTTCTATCTATGTCACAGAATTTCATAAGTTTTCTATAAGAAATGTAAGAATTACTATGACCATGCCAATCCCAGAATCAGAAAACTACAATGGCTCCCAATTGCCTGCCAAACGAATAATAAAATTATAAAAACTGGCATGTTCCTAAAAGCCCCCATTTTTTCTTGAGTCTAGCGGTTTGTAACCTGGGCCCAAGAATGGGCTTCAAGGGTCAGTAAATCCCTTGCTACTGCAAGTGACATTTGGGGTGTTTTATGTTTTTTCTTGGAGTTAAGAGCCCAAAGCTTTCAGAGTCCCAATGGCGTCTCTGACCCCGCGAAAGGCTCACAACCACAACATTAATACTCCCCTTTCATCGCCTCCATCATGTTTAATGGCCCACATCCATTACTATTTCACAGATCTGGAATTTCTAGCAGACTCAAGAAAACCTACCTGCTTCCTTGAAGCAAGAGACATATGATTTCCATCACCTGAAATGTTCTAACCCTCACAAGGCTCTCTTTGAGTCTCCCTCCTCCGCCACTCCCTCCCATCGGGTTTTGCCAACCCAATTCACTCTGATGTTTCAAAGTTACCATTCTTCAGCTACTGACAGATGGCACCACTAACTAACTGGTTAAGGATACCAGGCCAGTCCGCTTGAACTAATATGGGCAAATGTATTCACAGGGAGTTTTCTGTGATACACTCCCCAGGTAACCATGTTATAAGGACTTTCCAAGACAAATGTTGAAAGAAAACAAATTAATGATAAAAACTGTAAGTATTCGAAGCTGGAAAAATAGGGTATTTCAAGGCAGGTTGGGTCTCACATCACCCTTTATGTCACACCACATATATCACCAACCAGCTCCAACTCTTATGGGATGATCTTCAGCCATAAAATGAATCCCAGCAATAATCTGTCTTTAAATTCACACATTAGTAGTTATGTAAAAATCCATAAATAATAAGTGCGATCTTAAACAAAGGAAATCAGTGTTGCTTCTCTCCCTTTGTTGGCACCTGAGTTTTACTGTGGGGCAAGGTATTTGACAAATCTAACAGGCAACCCAAACCATTTTTTGGAACTTAGCAGAATATAAGTGGCAAACAAAACAAATTTCCACATCTCAAACCAAATGTTTTCAACTTACTGGATCTCATAAAAGATTTTTAGGACTAATGAATAAGTGAACAGCAGTACGACTCACAGGAAAATCTAAATGTTAAGTAGAAGACCTTTTGTATTTAACAACCATTTTAATAATTAACAAGTCCTTGGTATTTCCTGGCTTTCTGACATATCTCTCAGAAGACATCTCTCTTCTCTCTGAAAACAAACAAAAGCAAACAACACAACACATCCCGAAAAGGTTTCCGTTGATACTCCCTCTCCATTCCTGACGTTCATTCCACCTAGTAGCTCCTGTGTTCGCACAGCTAATGGTCACCACATGCATTTTAATGAATCAGCCAGTGCTCTGCTGGAGGCCCACTGTTTACGTGCCACGATTAAAACCACCACAGTCGGTGACATATCGATGGTGGATAAACTGAGGCTGCACTTGCTTATTCACAGTACATCAGGGTACTTACTGTGTGAATAACAGGACTGGCATGCTGGGCCACTGACATATTAAGGTGTGGGTATGTGTGTTCATTTCTGCAGGCTTTAAAGCAGTCAGATCATGGTAAACAAATTAGTAAGAAAAAGAAGCTATTTCAGGGAGCATGCATGCAAATGGATTTTTCCCTTAGACACACATTTTCATTCTTAGTCCACGTTAAAACTTATTTTGGGGACCTGCAGTTCTTCTCCACAGTGACAGGGTGATCAACAGTGATGGCCAGGAAAAGCTGCACAACAGTGATGACGAGGGCTGATGTTTCCTGGGTACTTACTACATGTCGAGCATTTCTCAAAGGACTTTTAGTGTATCACTCACTTAATCCTTCCAAAATCTCTTTGAGGCGTAATATGTACCATTATTATCAACAATGTATGTATGAGAAAACTGAGGTACTGAGAAGTAAGATCATTTGCCCAAACCTTCAATGCTGGTGGAGAAGGGCCCACGTGAAGCTGGGTATTTCAGCTTCAGAACTATTGTCCTTTGTCTGTAGGTTTTTATAACGGGTCCCCATGTGATGTGATTTACCAACTTTTTTTTAATAACAGAAGTGCATTTTATTTTTTTATAATTTTTAACCTCCTTTTCTGTTTATAAGAATCTAAAACTAACGGCTGACACTATGTATAGACCAGGTGGGTACTAATCAGGCAGGATCACTTCGTAAATTATGCAAACAGCTAACCACTATGCTATACACGTGAAACTAACACAAACTAATGTCGAAGGTCAACTGTGATTGAAAATAGATAAATTAATTAAAAATATGTACATGTTAAAAATTAAATAAAAAATAAAACTAGCAGCTATCAAGACTACACTTTAGTATATGGGTTACTATTGACAATTCCAATAAATATTTAAAAAATAACAAAATCTTATGATGAGATATAAAATGTTTAGCTTTGTATGGCGAGACATTTGGGGTTGGGCTTTGTATCAGTATGGGTTTGACTGAGAGTATTTATAATTTGGGGTTTTTAATGTTGGGCTTAACAGGTACAGTGGAGCTGAGAAGGCAGGCAGGGGGTGGATGGCGAGGTAACCTAGAGATTGGCAACACCAGGGAACAGCTCCCAGGCTGCAGGAATAATGGGAAAAGACAGAGGTATCGGAGCAGAGGGACGGGTGTCACCTGACAGAGCAACAGCAGGCGCATCCAGAGGGAGCTAGAGCCCTGGAGGAGGAGGAGGGGCACTGACATCAACATTCCTGCTCCTTTCTGGTCCACACCTGTGCCTCCTAGATGACGCCATCCTGAGAGATGCAGCCTGCACCCCGCCACACACATACAACACGGAGCTAGAGATGGGTGAGGAAGAGCTCAGTGACCGCGCTGGCTCCACCAGGCCTTTGCTCCCTACACACGGAGTCAAGGTTCTAGCCCAGGCAGCATCCAAGGGCAAAGGCTTCCTAAGCAAAAGCAGATTCTTCGCATTTTAACTACATAAAATAGAAGATAAATTCTTGTCTGTTAATGTAATTTTTGAAAGGCCAAAAAAAATTTATAAAGGCAACATTAACTCTTTTATAGATTTTGCATGAAAAACCAAACACAGATGTCACCTTTCACTAAGGCTTTACTCAACAGAATGTTTACTTATTATGTGTCCACCTCTCTATGTGATTGCCAGACTCTCTGTAAAGTTCCTTCAGTTATGGAATTAAATTATATGCTCAAGAAAATCTTAGGAAATGGGTATTCTTATTTTATTTTCTGGAATATTTTGGCCAGTGAGGTTTTTTTCCTCGGGAGTGATGACGTGATCAGCAGTAGATGCTGCTGACTGCCTATCGACTGATCATTCCGTTCCCTTCTCTCCTCACTGAATAGTCACACTCCTCCCGAAAATGTAACAAGGAGAGATGAACCTATTCCCAGGCTCTCCTGGTTCTAAGCGGGAGGGAGAATCGGAGCTTTTGCCCACCGAGGAACATCTGACAATGTTCCTGGTCATCAGACCAGGGGAGAGGCACACAGGTTGCTGGCGTCTAGTGAGTAAAGGCCAGGGATGCTGCTAAACCTCCCACAATGCATGTGACAGCCCCGCGCCACACTCACACACAATAAAGAGCATCCCGAAAGACCGGGCTAAGCCATTGGTTCTGAAAGTGACGTCCAAGAACCCAGTCCCAGTATCAGGTAGAAACATGTTAGAAATGCAAATTCTCTAGCTCTGCTGAACTGAAAACTCTGGGTGTGCAACCCCACATTTTAATAAGCTCCCAGTTGATTCTGACTCGTGCAGTTGTTTGAAAGTCCGCAGTCCAAGACTCCAGGAGCGGGCCATCTACGTGTGGCCCATGGGCTGCCACTTGTTTCTGTAAATGAAATTTTAGTGAGACACAGCCACTTTTTGTCTGTTATGGCGACGACAGCAGAGTTGAAGAGCTGTGACAGAGACCAGATAAACCGCCAAGACTAAAATATTCACTGTCTAACCCTTCGCAAGAAAGCCTGCCAACCCCTGACACCAGCCGTGGTAATTTTACTATTCTTGCCAATTATCGGGTTAGAAATGGACTTCTCAGGAAAGTGTAAGATCATTAGGATCGACAGGATGGGAGGAACACTGCTGAACATAAAGGAGGAACATTAGGAAAGCAGAGGGACAGAAAGGGACATCCTCGTTTTTCCCTCTGGTGGCACACTGTCTGGACGTGACAGCTACAAGTTCAGGGGCCATCTTGCCGCCAAGAGGACAGCCAGGCTGAGGGCAAGAACAATCATCCAAAGACAGGGGAAGTGAGAGATGGAAAGAACCCGATTTTATACATTAAAAATATTTTCCACAGTAGGGCTGTATTACATTAATAATAAGGAAAAAAATAAAATTGAGAGGCAAAAAGACTGGATAAAAAGCCAAAAAGTGTGTGGGGGGAGAGGGAGGAGAGGAGGTGGTGCTGAACACAAATAACCACAGCAGTTTTTAATTCTCTTAAGTCTATGTCTTAGTGCATGTATGTTTGGATCCACAATCCATACAAATTCTAAAGTAAAACACTTCTGGTTTGAAACAAATTAAAATTTTCCCCCAACAATAGTGAAGAGCAACTATTTCCTCTTCCACTGCAACCAGAGCAATTGGAACTAACAGGCCACATTTGCAGAAATATAATCAACGGTTGACCACAGGGAGCCCACAGCGCAAGCGCAGTCCACAGGCCATCCTTCTCTCCAAGGAATCAGCAGCAGCTCAGGAGACCACAAGGTAGATTTCAACCAATTCGAAGTTGTGATGAAACAAATGGAAATAAATGTTTCACAGCTTCAGTGTAAAGAACCTCATGTTCCACAGAAAATGTAGTGTAGCCTGCACACATCTACGTAACATACAATGCACCTGGCACTGGGCTAGGTTCTAAAGACACAAAACAACTGAGATGTGATCCCCTCCTTCCGGCAGCTTTCTATCTGGTGGGGAAAAGAATAAGTAACATATATATTTAAAAATGATAAAAACAGAATTATAAGGCGAGAAATCATACTGTAGAAGCTTGCAGACTGTTACAGAAACGCAGAGGAGGAAACAGACAATTTAGTCAGAACCAAAGTCCTAAGTGAGAATAATGTTTAGAAATGGTCACTTAGCACACAAACACAAAGACTTTAGAAGCTACTCTCTGTAAAACTAGCATTTTAAATGGTGTATACAGAAGACTATAGCCTGGCATCACAAACTAATTTAAATATAATTATTTAAAGACATTCGTTGGCAGACAACATTTTTCATTTTGAAACAGTATTCTTCCTGAAAGGTCACTGTACTTGGAGATGTATCCTCATTAACGAACGTCTCAACGTACACCCTGTAGGGAAGGCATCACCTATCAAGACTGACAAGGACGGTCCCAATTTCACGAATGACGACGTCTTCCCAAACGTAGAAAAGGGTCCATCCAGAGCTGGAGCTCAGCAGAGCCACCCGGGGTCCACACAGCCAAGGAGAGAGAGCCTGGGGTTCGACAGAGTCCAAAACCCTGCGGGACCAGGAACCAGGCCAATACCCAAGCAAGTGACCGTGAAGGAGGAATCTGAAATGAACAATTTCCTTACATGTGTGACCAAGTGGAAAAGAAATGTGCCATGTGGTTATGGCCACTGACCCTGGTGACGGTGTTTACCATGTGGTGAGACCCACAAACAGTAAAGTTCGTTATGCTCACCAGAGGAGAAAAAGAAAGAGTGGTCAAGGGGGCGGTACGAATGCTACTGCATGTTAGGACCTCGGGACCTCAGAAGAGGCTGTTTGACCCAAATAGCTCCCGCGATTAGCTATGCCATTAACTTCAACTACAAACTCAGCTTGTCGACGGATCCTGCAATACCTCTCTGCCAAAGGGCCTCTCAAACAGTTAACTAAGCCCAGACCTGCCAGGGAAGGTCTGTCCATAAACACCAGCCGACCCCATGCTCGTTCCCATCAGGCCCTCATCTTGTTACATCTGAGAGGTCACCCAGCTTCAAGCGTACTTATTACGTTTGGCCTGTGTACCAGAAGGAGATCCAGAATCTTCTCGGGGAGATGTTTTCTGAAGTCTTGCATAAGAAATCAGTGCTACATTTTTTTCTGGGCAATGATCCTCCTTATGAATTCTGCTTTGCTATTATCCACTCTAAGTATCAAAAAATAAATAAAGTCCTCCATGATCGAGGTCTAGGCCTTCATCCAAGATTCTCGTCTGCTCTTCATCTATTTCTTTTTTCTTGAAACTTAATAAACTCACCTGGACACCTTTACACTGTTTTAGATATGCCTACTGCCTCTGAAAGATAAAAATATCCCTTCTCGTTACAGGTCATTATCTATCATTGAGCAATCGCTCCTACACCCTACCCTCTCTTGCTTACTTCACTAATTCTCAGTCACACCCTACAGAGAGATGAGATGGGTAAATGTCTCACTAGGAGTTGCTCTGTGAGTCAAAGGCCTTAGGGAGAAAATGAGCTTTTGTCCTAAGAAATGATTAGGAGAAAAATCCTTCGGAACAGATATTTTAGGCACTTGTGGTCAGAGGCGCTCCAGCATGACAGAAGTCCTCGGCCTCAACCACCATTCCCAGTCTGCTGGACCAGCTGTGCAAAACCCTGGCTGCCCATAACATCAACTTCACTGACCTGGTGGCAGTTCATGGTTTTGAAAATTCCGCTCTAATGGAAATTTTCTAAAACAGTTCTGTAGCTCTGGTTTGCTGACAACCATTTGCAAATCTGGCAAGAACCCCGTACCCCAGCTGCCTCCGGTTTACTGTCCCTGGGCACAGTCTCCAGCATGGCTGTTGGGCTAGCAGGGCCATCGCCTCTGGCAGTGTGGTGTGGTGGAAAGCACAGTGGATGGAAGGTAAGGAGACCTGGGACCCGTCCTGCTTCTGATGCTAATGAGAATACCCTTAAATCTCCTAGACGTTGGTTTCCGCGTCTGTAAGCTCCCTTCTAGCTCTACTGAGACAGTTATTCCACAGCAATTAATAAGAACCTCTCACGGGCCAGATGTGTAACGAGGGATGTAAGTCACAAACTCTACCCTCCGAAGTACACGGTCTAACAACTGTCCCATCCTAGGCACGGCCAACTTGCCATTTTTTTATACTTAAAATATATATATATATTGCTGATAAATCTGAGATCAGTTCTAACATCTCATTCCGGCCAACTCTTTTAAAACACTTCTGTACACGCGAGTAGGTAACAATTTTAGAATAAATGAAAAACGATCACTTCCATTTTTTCTTCTCTTGTCCCACTAGAACTGTCCATTTAACAATCATGTAAAAAGAGGATGAAACAGAAGAAACAACTTGGATAAGCCAACAGGTAGATAATTAGCCACTGGAATGACAAAAAGTTGCCTGAGTTAATGCTAAAGAAAAACATACTTTCGAGTGATACCGGCTAAAAATCTCAGTTGATTCCACATGTGAAGATGTTGCTTTGAAAACTGGTTAACGAATAATACGAGGATGACAACCTAGACCAGTACGTGGCATGATGGTATTAGAAAATCCTCTAAGAATTGGCACTATTTATTTCTCAGCTGATTCCCACTGATCCCCCCTTTTTCAAAAACCTACTCAAGACGCACCATCACCTGACCCCAGGGCCCTCTCCCTGACTGACGTCCTTCTGTATGTCCACTTAGCTGCCCAGATATCCATAGGAAGGTAGCTGGTCCGAGAATTCTCTTGGATCGTTCACGTGCTGCCTTATAGGTTTGTGCACGATTTCTCTCCTAGAGCAGATTTCAAATTCTTCAGAGGTAGTGTCCAATTACTGCACAAGGTGAGGACACACTCACTGGTATTTTCTGCCTCCTTGGCTTCATATGTTCCAAGGCCTGTTATGCTGAATTAGAAGTACCGGTTTGAAAAGAAGGAATTCATCATTGAGCATTCGCATCATGCACATCAGTAGAGGAGAAAAGCTGGCTGTCTTCATGGAAAACTGAAGACTATACCTCCAGAAGAGCACTCGATAGGAGTAGCATAAAAGCAAAAGGGGAAAAAAAACGGAATTTACATTAGATTAGGGAGAGAGCCTGAATATCAATAGAAAAGGACTATCTTTTAGAAGGTCTGGATATGATTTAAAAAAGAAGAAACGCAGGTTGTAATTTTCCACTACAGAAACAATTAGTTGAACGACCTGTATCGAATCACTTATCCGAGAAAAAGGAGGCTCGTATTCGCTGTTTACAAAAATCTAGGGAGCTAATACTAAAATGAATGTGAAATTATGGCAGGGGGACAATCTCGTAATTCTATTTTGTCAGGGAAGAGCAAAGCAATGCCACAGCTTGGTTTAGGGAAATAAGTGTTTCTTGAGGACCTGCCACGGCCCCAGGCATTGGGCCGCTAGGTCCTCAGTTCCACAGATGAACAAGACATGGCCTCGACCCCCGAAGAGCGTACACTCCAGTTCCAAGTTCAGCAAAGGTTTGCTCAGAACTAATCCCATCTAACACACCGGCATCGGCTAGTTGTGGCAGTAAAATTAAGGCTCCTTAAACATGCTCACAACTCTTGAGAAAAAGAAGATGTCATTGTAAGAAATGCAGACAACGCGGCCAGCTGGTTTGTTCAAGGCCACGCTGAGGAAAAGGGGAAGCCATGAGGAAACTTGAGGGTGCTCTGAGTTACAAACCAGGGCTACATGCTTTCTGAGACCACAAGGAGCCCAGCAGCTTTTCTTTTCTTTATTCTTTTTTAACAGTTGGGAAAATGGTGGGGTGAGGTGCCTGGTCCAAAGAACAGTGACTCTCTGGCTTGGCTTAGTTTTGCAAAAGTAAAAAGGGCTTCAGAGAGACTTCGCATTTTTGTAGTTGATTTAACTCTCCAGATATTGTCCCAATTTTATCAATCATTTCATTTCGCCTCTTAGTTGAGAAAACATCTTCCCCCCCTTATCAATTTCTCTATTATTCCCCCATTTAATTTGCTAACGATATCCCTTCTGCCTGTAGAGAGATAGGACTTTGTGATACAGTTCATATCAAAGATATTTAGCCAAATAAAACTGATGTCGATTGGGAAAGCAGACTTAGAAATAAAGTCCAAGATCTTACTACCCAAAAATGTGCGGAGATGTCTGCACACACTGAGTCTGCTGACCACTCCACTGGTCTGGACCAGATGGAATGCAGTGTAGACAGGATGCCCTCGTCTTGGGTGTTGCAAACTGTAACTCATACCGTTTCTTCCTCCCTGAGCTGGGGAGAGAGACCCATAATAAGAGATTTTGGAAAACGATGCCTTCACCGGTCCCCCCATTCTGCCTCAGGTTCCAGCCACGAACCGCTGGAAGGGTAACGACCTGTCTGACACTACTTACCAATGCGCAATCTGTTCCCCTGTGATAAGTGGCTATTAATCCAACCCCCCAAAGAGTGGTCTGAGCGCAGATCAGAAATGAAGAATTCGAGCAGTTAGCACGGTTTAATGGGGTCGGCTTTCAGAGTGCAATGAATCTATTAGCCCAGTTTTCAAAAAGCACTGAAAACGATGAGCGTTACGAGAGCCTGCTGTGTCCTGCTTTCCTTAGCTCTGGTACCCACGCCCTGACCTCCCTTTCATCTTCCCCCTCCACTCTTTTCTATGCTATCAGAGTGAAACATGTATTTTCCCGTAACGACACGTTTTCCCTGAAAGTGGATACCCACTTGAACATTTAGACCGCAGAGCATTATGTCCGAGGTTTGACCAATTATCAGCGAAGTAAGAGACGAGATCTTTTTCAAGGCGACCATGCGTTCTTCGGCCAGGGGTCTGGCCAGCTGGGTGAGGTGACCACTAATTTGGATTTCAGCCTCAGGACTGGTTTGCTTTCTCTCATCGCTTGCTTCCTCTGCCCTCACTTACTGGCTTTGTGTTCTTGGGTAACTTACTCTCTGTGTTTCGGTTTTCTCATGTAGAAAGTGGAGTAATCATAACCTCACCTCTTAAGGTTGCCGGGAGGTTTAACTGAGTTGACATATATATCACTTAGAAAAGTGCATGGTATGTACTACATGCATAGTAAATGTTAGCTGCTATTATTATTTTTTTATTTTTATTAATATTAGTATATTCCTGCTTTATTGCTCACAGTTACCTGCGGTAGCGCCTTTAGAGAATACCCTTACTAGCAATGAAAGCAGTGATTTCATTTCCCACTATGTTTGATGAACTGTAAAGTAAATTAAGATGATGTAAATAAAGGAAGAGCATTTAATTAGGAGTAACCTTAGTGCTGAAAGACACTAACTGATTACTAAGCAGAAGAGCAAGAATCACGACATCACATTGGAGAATCTGAAGAATTAAGAAGATACTAAAAAACAGAAGATAAATGGCAGTTAGGGAGAAAGCAATTTCATAATCTGGGACAAGGCCGGAGAGAAACCCAGTGGGCACAAACTCGGCCCAGAGAACGTGTCATGGACATGGGCCTGTCAGGTGTTCCGCTTCAGCGGGAGACGTGGGGTGAGGAATGTTGGCTGAGGTCAGGGGTGAGTCCTCCGGTGCAATTTCAGGTCTCCTGCCCGCCCCACTTAGTGTGATCGCTGAACCTCTCATGATGAAAACCAGTGAATGACGACAATTCAAGGGCCGGTGACCAGTAATAGACTGTGGGTTACCTTTGTAGTGGGGGTGGGGAGGGGACTTGAATCTGACAAGGCGGTTGGCCAAAGGGCATTCCATGCAGAGTCTCCAGGTCGTCCGCTTGCCCGGTCACTTATGTCAGCAGAGCTCCTCCTTTCATTCCAGTTTGTTTACTAGACCCAGAGGGATATGCTGTCTTCTGTGTTTATATGGCCTTCCAGCTCCATTTAAAAATCATTAGAGATCCCAGACCCTGTCTTAAATTTCCTTTGCATATTCCTTGGATCAGGCAAGATCACTAACTTCAGTTCACCTCTGCTTTCCTATTCCTGGTCTACACAAATACGTCTGCCAGTTCACCTGTACGTTTCTTGCACTGTGCCCCACGTTTGTGGCCCTTTCTTTTCCACATGCCCTCCTGGATCAGTGACCCAGCTGTGCTGCGGAACAAACAACTTCTCCCTTTTCCCTTTCCCTCTTTCACTTTTAAGCACACCTCTCTTGTCTGTCTTCATTTTCGTTAAAATAGTGATCATTTATTATACTGGCTGTAACATTTTACTGCTTTCTTGGTGACTTATTACAGTCAACATGGATGGCAGAATCCATTAACAGCCTTCTGCCATCTGATTTACATCAATTACATCAGCATTAAACCTGTAGGAATTTACTGCAACCTTTAGCCATTCTGAGATTTCTGATTTCTGCGATAGCTGTGACTTCATGATACTTGCTCTTTCTCCTATTCCAAACTACTGGTAGGATTCTTTAAATTTTTGATTACACTGAAAAGGATGTCCTAGACTAGGACTCAACATGTTTAATCCCAAATGCCACCTTCCTACTTAAGTCTCTTTATCTCCTAAATTAAGGCCGAGCTGCTGAGAAACTGCCCTATTTAACAATATTTTAGCATTAATGGGTCATTCAATCAATAGAATAAAATCCAGGAGGCACTGAATATAATCTGCTCAAGATATTATGCTGGACCTCATTTAAAGAAAATTTTGCATGCAGGCAAGCGAACAACAGAACACACATTACACATGCCATTATATCATCGTTAGATGATAGAAATGAAACTGAAACTCAGAAACAGCAGTGGCTAAATAGATATTTCTTGTGCTGAAAGGTAATAAATAATCTGGATTTTTTGAGGTTCAGAAACTCTAATGGATTCTGAGTAGTCAGGATACCTAAGTGAAACTGGAAGAGAGAGAGAGCACAACAGCGTCTGAGAAAGGGCAGAGGAAGCAAGCGATGAGAGAAAGCAAACAAGAACTATTATTTAAGTCTGAAGCATATTTAAAAATTAACACAACTAAAAATATTAAGGATATTATACTGTAAGTTTTGTCAACCTCAGGAAACAACAAGCAATAAACACATCTAGAAAAATACTGCGTAATTTAAAAATAGAAGTTTTCATATACCCTTCTAAAATATAAATGTCAGCTCATTCATTTCAGAAAGAGCAAGCCCTACATGGAGATAAAATTTTTAATTTTAAGTTTAATCTCTCCGTAAGTGAATTAAGCACCTTTATAGCTGTACAATATTTGATGGGTCCAATTCTATAAATTAAGCTCTTCTGTTTTAGTTAACAGAATAGATTAAAAGCCCGAAATACTTGAAAACCATTATTTTAACTTGCTGACGTCTGGTTACAACGGCCCCATTTCACTAGCTGAAGCTTGTTCCAACGTAGAGGAATTTGGTTAACTTTATTTCAAACAGAAATAAAAGACTAAAGGTAAGAGCATATCATGGCTCCCTGAGATACTATATAAACGCACAGTCCAGAATCTCGGCGTTTTTAGTACCGGAAGGGATCACTGTTAATAAGGAAATACTTTGGAACCCATTTCGTCCACTGCTCCAAACAAGACAACTATATATTTTTTTTCTTTCACAAGGTTCTTCACCGAAACTGGATCCACAGAGCAAGATGCAGGCACCCTCACATCAGAAAGTTAATGCAGAAACTCCATTTGCTGTCTCACTGTTGAATATACAATGCCAGCACAACTGTTTGCAAAGGGAAAACCTAAGCCTTTGGACATCTGTGTTTTGGTCTACATGAGTCCAAGCCATCAGTTTGGTTTGCTCTTGTCAATTAATCAATCAGCTGTTCAGTTGCACAACGCAGCTTCACTCTTCAGCCAGTGACAACTAAACACAAGGGCAGCCTGGACACGACCACTCCCCTTAAGAAATCCTGGAACATCTCGACGAACTACAAATCCACCACTCCTTATGCAGACCCTCCAGACTCCCCAGGCCTCCTGTTTTGCTCATCACACCCTCCATCACCCATTTTCTCCTGGCTTGTCCCGGTGGCTCTCAATTCCGAAAAGGTTGATAGACTCCCTCAGACTTTCTTCGAATGTTTCCTAATAAAAAGTGAATTAAAAATTTGTTTTAAAGGTGGACTGTGCGTGGGCTTCGTGGGTGTTTCTTGAACCGAATCCAGAAGAGCAAGCCCAGGAGGAGCTGCCACCACACGTGTCCTTTCACCTTTCCTGGGCAACCACAGTTTGACCTGTTCCAGTAACATCTTCATTTCTGTGCAGAGATCTTAAAGAACCCACTCAGAACCTTTAAGCGTTTTTCCACAAGTATGTGCCTAAGCACAGATTTTTCTTTTAAAGTTTAATTTAAGCCAAGTAGAGTCCATCATCGCTTTCTTGTCATTGACAGAAGTAACGTGAAGAATACTTCAAACCTTCGTAGTTTCAAATTGAACTAACGCAATTTTCTAAGTCAATATACTAAAATAATTTTTACCGTCAGCCCATAGTGTTTTCAGATGAGTGTAGCCATCCACCGGAAAATGTTTCTGTTATCTAATACTGACTGGTAGCAATTTAGAGCTAACTCCACTACGTGCCATCTTTCAATGCCAGATCCCAAGGGGAACTGCATGACCTCACTTCCTATAATGACATTGTATTTCCTGCCAAAAAACTTTACATATTTCCTTAATTAAGGAAATGATTGCAACAAAATCTTTGACCTCAAATGTAAATGCGAAACACATCTGGGCTATAAAAGACAGCTAGGCTTATGGATACAAATTTAGAATATTTTATATATTTAATAGAATGGAAGCATTTCGCAATAGGAGAGACAAACAAATAGCCAAGTATTATCCCAATAAAATGTTCCTGTGAAATCAAACGAGAGATAAGGTTTTAAATATAAATTGACTTTTATTATTTAACAATTAACCTAATGTACCTACCCCAAAGGAAAACGATGTATCTTCCTCTTTGGATATCATGAAGATGTAATACAGAGAAATAAAATCAAAACGACCTTTGATAGGAGAAGAATGAGCTTCAGAAAACTGCCCTTCACCAGCACTTAGAAAATATCTAAGTGACACATTTCACTTGTTCATTCATTCGATTAATATTTGTTATATGGAAAAGCCAGTGACATCCCCATGAACCAGGCAAATGCGCTTTCTCTGTACACATGAAGTCTCCGGTCTGGAGAATTTACCATTGATTCAGTTCAATGCGTATTTATCAAGCATCGGCAATAAACCAGTCCTGTGTTGATTCATCTAAGGATAGAAGAAAGCTAACATAGGATCCGTGACTCCCTTTCTGTGTCTTTGGAAATAAAAAGCTCAAATAAATGAAGTTCCTATAAAACAAAACAAACCACTAATTGCCAATAATAAATACCACAGAATGCACATACTATTTCTGAATCCACCTGGTCTACTATATGAAGTTAAAAGTATCTTTTAAGGCAAATCTTTAAAACTCTAGCAACATGGCAAAAAAAGAAAATAGCATTCTACTGCATGGGTACATCTGAAAATACTGATCTGTTTTCTTTCCTGTTCAGAGTAAACAAAATATTTATTATCTCCTTACATATATAAAAAGTGAACGCTAGTATAAATTTTGTTTGTTTTTCTTGTGTTTTTTTAATCATGTCTTATGGAAAACAGATTCTATGTCTGAACATCTAAACTGGCTTATACGGAACTCAGGGGAGAAGTAGCTAATTGTCTTAGAGAACACAACTAGAAATTAAAAAGCTTAAATCTTTTTCTGAGAGTCTTACAAACTCCCCTGAGAGAAACATGGGAATCATCCAAAGATTTTTTTTTTTTGGTAGCTTTGTCCAATGGACATGTTAAAGAATAATTTACTTTTAATAACAAAAAGCGCTGAAGAGTTATGCTTCCAAATGCAGTGTTTAGGTCTAGATGACAAACATAGTTAAGCATAATTTTTAAAAATCATTGCACTGCTATGGAAAACTGTTTAATGGTTCCTCAAAAAGTTAAACATAAAATTACCATATGATCCAACTCCTAGGTGATTACCCAAAAGACCTAAAAACAGGTGTTCAAAAAAGTAAATACACACACATGTTCACAGCAGCACTGGTCACAAGAGCCACAAAAGCTGGAAATGATCCAAATGTCCACTGACAAATAAATGGGTAAAAAATTCATAAACCATACAATGAAATGTTACTCAGCCACAAAAAGAAACGAAATAATGATATATGTCACAATGTGGATTAACTTCCAAAACATCACGCTAAATGAAAGAAGTCAGACACAAAATGTCACATTTATATGATTTCACTTATATGACATAGCCAGAATAGATGAATTTACAGAGACAGAACTTGGCTAGGCGGTTGCCAGGGGCTAGGGAGAAGTGGCAACAGAGATACAGCTCAAGAGGTAAGAAGTTTTTCTTTGGAGTGATAGAAATTTTTTGGAACTAGACAGAGATGAATATACTAAATGCCAATGAACTTTTCGATTTAAAATGATTTCTTTTAAGTGAATTTCATCTCAAGAAATTATTCTTCAATAATGCTACAAAACCAAAACTTCTGATGACGCAGAAAACAGTATTATTGGGGAAAATACACATATCGACAGCTCTAAGTTTAAGAGTGATCACAGACAGATGCTAAATGTGAAAAAGTTTCAAGAATATCTTAAACGATTTATTTTGTTTATATTTTTCTCTATATGTATACTTAAAGTGTGATAAATTGTAATATCTGTGTCTAAATAAATCTCAAAGAGTGCTCTCAAAACATATAAATAATCAGTTAAGTAATAGGGGAAAAAAATCACGTCACTGTTTTGTTTAAAAACCAAAATTATTTTCACTTGTACCAGAAATATTTTAAAAGTCACTGATGTCACTAAGAGAAAATCCTGTCAAGTTACGTAGACCAGTCACAGGTCTAGAAGACAGTTTTTTAAAATCAGAAAGCCAGGAAATGTTATAAATCATCTTATGATAATTTAAAACTGAAATTTTTACAGAGAAATCAATACTGACTAATGAAAGAGACTGCCAGATAAATTTAACCTAATCACAACAGAACTCTTACAGAAAGGGTCACCGCTGTGCAGACTCTCATCCACTCAGTGTGCAGACCACGCAGGGCTGAGCACCTGCCAGCTACAGGAGGCTGTGGCACAAAAGCAAGTGAAACTACATGCGGTAACTGTTCGGTGACAAAAGCCGACTTCAGGCAAAGAAGTCTCAAAAGCCTTCAGCACGTTATAAACAAGGAGATAGATTATACAAATCACATCATTAGAATCTTCCTTTGTGTATAAAAATGTAATTTCACGTGTCACTGTTACTTGGGTAATTTTAATGCATGAGCTCGAACAACAAAAACGTATTTTTAAGGTCCACTCGTGTAGATGAGGTAAAGCCCAAGGTTTGAAGACTGACCTAATGAACAAACTAAGTTTAGATTATGGGGTTTTAAAAACTCAGGGCCAACGAGCACACCCAGCACCCAGACCTTGGTTTCCAATCCTGCTCCCCAATAAAGAGAACCGGGCTCCTCGGAGAAATAGCCGGTTCCAGGACCGGGACAGGAAATACTCAAGATGAGCCCCGAGCATCTTGTCGTGGCAGAAACCAAGCAGGGCTCAGAACAAACCCAAACAGAGACGGCCAGTGCCTTCGCTGCGCAGAGCGAGATACTCTGAATCTCTGGTTGCCCAAACCAGCTATGAATTTACAGAAACAGGCCAGTTCTTCCAAAAGCCTTTCCATTTCTTCACCTGGAGCCGTTTCCCAGGACCACTGACAAGTTGGGGGCGATGCTTGAGGGGTGCTGTCGTGTGTGCTGCAGGACATGTAGCCGCATCACTGGCCTTGACCCACCAAGACACCAACAGCATCGTCTGCTCCTCCCTAGCTGTGACGATCAAAAATGTTCCCAGACGGTGCCAAAAGTCGGGGGGCAGGGGGGTCGGTCAAAAATCCTCTCCTCACATTGAAAACCAACTTCCAAAACGACAAACTAAATAAAACTTGATGGCCAAGCAAAGGAACTGACGAACAACGCTGCGAGGTTCTGGCTGGTACGAAGAGCCAACGCAGTGATGGGAAGAAGGAGCTCAGGGGCGAGGGGCTGGTTCTCGAATGTCCCCCCTCTCCCTTCTCCCTGAGCAACCAGCAGTGAGGCCTTTTCAATGACTGTTTGAGTGTCCCCCAGCGATCCCCTAGTGCTTGGCACCCTTCACAAAAGCTGTCACTCAGTGACACCGGGCTGAGGAGCAGCTTGATGAAGGACAGGGACCACCACCTTCCAATTACACTCAGAAACAACAACTAAGGAGGGAGCCGCAGTTTCTGGAATCCCATCTCTCCCGCTGAACCCAGAGCAGCTGGAAGGACTGCCGGAGCATATCTGGGGTGTGAAACAGCGATGCTCACCTACGCCGGGGGAACACTCTTCCGTAAGACCCGGGAGGAAGTGCAAGAACATCCCCTTGGGCAAACACCTGCTTACGAACAGGAACGCATCATTCACAGCCACCGTCAGGATTGGATTTCCGTGTTCTAGACAGACAATCAGCTACAATCCTTAGCTCCTTGTTAGCTCCTTTAGCCTAAAAGCGGAGAAGGGTTTTGCACAAAGAGAAATGAGTACAGAATAGTTCATAAAAACACCTCTCCAAGATGGCAAGTTCATTCTAGAAATCCTTAAACTGGACTAAAAGCTTTAAGCACAAGCCTAATTATATATACCGATATTCAATGCTCTCAAAGGAGAAACTTACGGGTCCAAATGATCGATAGGTACACTGCTGGCTCAATGTTCTGAAAGTTGCGTTTTTAAAAGGTAAAAGACACTCGTCTGATCTTTCACATTTTTTCTCTAATTCGGAAAATCAGCTTTACAGATGTGTTCCATTCACCCTTCCGTCAGCTGAGTTTTACATTCCTTCTTAGATAAAGAGGGACATAAACAGGTTAGCCAAAACCAGACATTTTCTTTAACAAGTACTATTCAAAAAAAAAAAAAAGTGCATATTCATCCAAGCCAGACAACTGCCGCTTCTACAAAGTGCACCTGGAATCTCCATTTAAATTGTCTGGTGCTGAGCTCACAGGAGAAACTAGCTAATTGTCTTAGAGCAAAGACTAGAAATTAAAAGGCTCAAATCTTCCGACTCTGCCGCTTGCTGTGTTATGTTGACAAGTCACTTAACCTCTTTAGACTTTTATTGATCTATAAATGGCAAGTATTTGGCAAATGATAGGGTACTTTACAGAAGGGACGCTTTAGGAGCATTGGCGAAAAGTTGTTAAATAAAAGTTAAATGGTATCTTTAAACTCTAAATAGGGATAGTGGGGTCTTTAAATAACACTCTTTTCAGACAATTTCACTATAGTTTTGCCACGTGTAAATCTTTCACGTTTCTGGACAAGTTCGACATTATCACTGGCTAAGGAAAACCCGGAAAAGACTATCCTAAGATACATGCTTTCTGGATATTGTGAAATATTTTAATTACAAAAATATCTATTCCCTCCACAAATACGTTTCTGACGGTATCTGATCTCTGCATGGATGGAAAGTACTATGATGGCATTGCTCACTGAGAGTGGAAAGGCTTATTTAAAAATTAGCGTTAGCTGAGACTCATGAACCCTTACTCTTTGGTCCAGAGAAAGCCTGAAAATCTTGCCCTCGGGGCAAGTGGAAGCAAGGCCCCCCAGTCCGCCCCGGCCCATTTCTCAAAGTGCATCAGTGAGAGACTGGGTTTGTGGAGGCGAAAACTCCTCTGAGCCTCCGCTAATTTATTTCATTCTTGACATTCCTCGTGTACCTTAGGAAAGTATGTGGCCTCCTACCAGGAACTCTTAGTATTACAAAGCTAAGTGTTTCTGGGACTCATTCATCAGGACGGCCCACGGATTTTCCAGAAAGATGACCCTCTCTGTAAACAATGTCTGAAGAGGCCCGCAGAAGCCAGCGAAGAGGGCGCAGGGATAAACCCTAATCCACCTCCCAAAAGCCTAGCGCTGGAATAGCTGCGGGGGCACCTGCGGAGGCCTCCGAGAGGTCGCGCATGCTTTCTCCACCAGGCTCCACGGAAACCGAGTCCTGGCCGTAGGCATTTACTCGTCTTCTTCCTGAACAGTGTGGCCTGTTTGTCCCACAAACACGTTTTATTCAGAAAAATCGTGTCGTAGTGAAATCAGCTTTAAAGATAACTGATAATCATTGTATTTGTGGCCTGTTAAAAACTTGAACTTTCTGGATGATGTTGCCTCTTGCCCGTTTTTCATCGAAGCGCCATCTGACACTGTAGGAACTGCAGTGACATTATCTGGTGTGATCCTGCATTCACAGTTTTGTTATTGACGACAGCGATCCTAAACTTTTCATTTTATCCGGAAAAGACACTTATTTACCCATATTTAAGATGCAGAAAAACACTTCAGGCCCGGGACAGAAAGAACGAGGGAAATCCTAGTTCTGAGTTCAGTTTTGTTCTTCTGTGACTCTGTATGAGACGAGTAAGGTCAGTGCGGCACACGGGTAAGTGGAAAGATGCCTCAGCGGAGACACTTGTTTCCTTCGTTACGTGCCTTTCCATTCACAATCACAGCGACCCAGCTGCCACTGTGGAAGCGATGCTTTCTTAATTAAATACATGTTTTTCCTTTAATATGGAATTAATTCCAGTGCCCACGTTTAAATTCAAAGCGTGAGAAATCTGAAGTTACCTAATAATTTAAAGTACTTAAACGTAGAACTCACATTTTAAAACTTCCCATTCCTTAATCAGTTCCAGGGCACTAGGTCGCCCGCCCTGTGTGTACTATCACTAAAGATATCTGTTATCTCTATAATTTAAAAGAACTGTTTATCAAAGAATACTAATACTACACAAACACCACGTCTTGCATTACTGGGCTGTGTGTGTGTGTGTGTGTGTGTTTGATCCCATGCTTCTGCTTTAATGATGAATTTTTCCCCTTCGCAATAATTTCATTTATCCACATATTCCAAATATTTCTTAAATTGCTTGCTATTACATATATAAAAGGCAGATATATTGACTTACTCAACAGTACTAATTAAATGAACTGTTTCCTCTTTCTTAACACGGTAACAAAATATGTTGAGCCAAGGAAGCAGTCACTAAGAGCGCTGTTCAAGCAGAACACGAAAGAGGCCAGCCCAGATCTGTCTTACTGTCCGCCGTGGCTCTCGTCTTGTTAGTCAGAACCCCAGTTCAGACGCTGCCCTTTTCTAGAAAGTTGACACCCCAGTTCCCGCGCCACGTCTCCGATGTTACGGTAGCCTGTTCACTGTAGCTACGGGGGAACTCTGGCTGAAACAAAGTCCACGAAAAACAAGCCTGACTGCGTCAGGCTGCCTTTAGTACAGGTGGGACGTGACGGCAATATTTGGAGAAAGAAAACAGGAGATAATTTGTCAAATTTATCTTTCTGGTTTTTTTTTTTTTCTTTGACTTCCTTTGAAGAATGAACAAATCATCTGGTTAGAAGCAAATTTTACCTGGAAAGTGTTAGCTGGAAAATTAGAGAGGGCAGCAGCAGTGCTAAACCTCTACCTTCTCTCAGCAGCAACTCGTTCGTTCCCTGACAGTTGCGACAGCTCCAGAGGCTTTGCTGCCGCGTGCTTTATGTTCCCTCCACTGCAACCTTCAACAGCTCCCAGGTAGACATCACCGTCCGAATTTTAAAGATGAGGAAGTGACGTTCAAGGAGATGGAGCGACTTGCTCCAACCCTGCCTGTTAACGGGTGTTACAGCCAGGCAACACCTGCCCCTGGAACGCAGCAGGACACTAAGGGCACCTGGCATTCGGGGATCCTGTGTGTCACTCATCTCACTTACCCTTCGCAACCTGATGAACTGGATGCCACCGGTACTGTCCCCTTCACAGAAGAAAAGTGAGTCTCAGGGAATGGTCACTTGCCTGTGGTCCTCCAGCTCATCAGCATTGCCCTTATACCAGGAAGATGGGTCTTTACCTAGGTCTTGAGTTCGGAAAGGCCATAGTGCTGTCCTCCTTCCTCCCCTCCCCCCACCCATTGGTAGGACAGTCCATAAGGCCAAGGGCACGTGCCAACCAAGAGTCTTGCATTTCCCTTCTACACATGCTCCATGCTCACCTCCAGGGCCTCTGTGGGTCTCTTCGCCAAGTCATTCCCCGGGCTGACTATATAGCAGGTGTCATATGCTCAGATACTTAGGCCTCACGTGTAGAAAAGGGGTGGCTTTTGGGATGGGAAAGACACAGCCTGCACCTGTGGGCTGGCAATGACAACACTCTGCAGGGTGAGGGAGGAGGCGGCGCAGGGTAGAGACACCGACTGCAGGCCTGGGGCCTATTCTCCTGGTGTGACGTCCTAGGGCAGAACTCTGAAGGATCCAAGAATTCAAAGTCAAACACAACCTTCCAGATCATTATAAAGGCATATTTGTCAGGAAAGGACAAACTGGCTTGATTTATCGCTTTTAAAAATGTTTTGACGTGGAGTATGTGAGCTATCATTTGTATCCTTCCCTCAGGCCCCACAAATGTGAGGCTGGGGCCTGCAGTTAGTAAAGGGCAGAGCTGAAATTTGAGAACTGTCTGACTCCAGAGAGAATACTGTGTCATCCCCAACACCTATTCACCCACAGCATTGCAGCCGTTGTGATTTAGAGGGTTTGACTCCAGCACTACAGGTAAACCATTTGTCCAAACCAATCATGATAATCCTACTCCCCTTGGCAGTGACGAATTCAGGGACCTGGCCTAAGCTACCAAACACTTAACATTCCTCCAGCGTCAGAGATTGCTTCTAAAATGAGTCGGTAACACAACACAGGCCAGAGAGAAATAAGAAAAAGTCTCCTGGAGGCTTCTTGGGGTTCATCTCTTCCAAGAATAAGCCTCTAGATGTCACGTGCTGCTGTGGGATCCAGCACTGCTGTGCACGTCTCACTACTACCAGCCTGAGGATGAGACCAAAACACAGAGGAAGCAAAGCCAAGTGAGGCACCGGACAATGGAAGCCACTAACTAGATAGACAGCCCTGAATCCTCTGGACTTTGAGTTACACGAGCCCATAGTTTGCCTTATTGTTGAAACCAGTCTGAGTTGTGCCTCTGTTACTTACAGCCCAAACGATCCCTAACTGGTAGATCTCAAAGCCCACACTCTTGACCACTCTACAAGCTGCTTCCATGCAGAGCAAGGAGGAAGGGGGGAGGGGGACCCTCAATCCCCAATGAAGAGCCAAAGGCTCTTCAATCCTGCTTAAGTCCAGAGTCACATGTATTTAAATCCAGCCGGGCACCGTCGGCCAGCAAGAGCCACTGAGCCCCTTCTTCCCTGTAGCTCGGCTGCTCTGTTAACGGAGTCAGAGACTGTGAATCCTCCCGAACATTACATCACCTGAAAAGCACAGACGGCATGCCTTGTCCGACGGCACTGCCACTCTTACTCCAGGCCTGCGGCTGGGATGCAGCCTGACCTCCAGTCCTTTAAGATCTCAGTCACAGAGAACATCAGGGGCTTTTAGACAAGCAGAGCGCTTGCAGGTCCATTAGTTAAACAGGCACCATTTTGAAGAAAAACCTTTCTAAATGGTGCTCCAACCCCACCACCTTCTTGAATGGAGTAAACTTCATGTAATTTAATCTTTTCCTGATGTGACTCAAAGAAGCCACTCTCATGAACATCAACTGCTGTATTGGGCTGCACATTCCTTCAGCTGAGAGAAATTACGAAGGGGTGGCAAGCTCTTTCGATCCTACATGACATGGCTATAACCATGCACAACTGCTCTTGCAACTAATTTTATGGTTTCCGTCTTTTCTTCCTATCACACCATCAGCTGTTGCCACGGATGCTATAAGGTCTTCCTATAATAGCCCTCTTACTTCATAACTTATTAATTCATTCTACTGTGGCTTTTGAAACACGCGCAACATTAAGAACATATTATTTTTAGCAATCATTAATAAATACCGTCTACTGAGCACTTAGTATGCTCCGTGAATTATCTTCAGAGTTCTGTGTCCATTATGTCACTTAATCCCCAAACAGCCTCCTAAGGGAGAGAGCATCCCCACTAGAGGAGGAGAACGCCCAAGCACCAGCAGGCTGGGTAACTTTTCCCAGGTCAGACAGCAGTTACGGCAAAGTGCAGATGGACCAGGCTCTCCTCTGAATCAAGTGCAAGGGCTTCGAGAACGTTATTTTGATTGTTCAAAGGACTGTGGTTCTTAGTGAGGGGAAAGAAGAGCTGAGCTTCAGAAAGACAGAGTGTTGCTGTGGAAATGGAAACTTGGAAATAAACTCCATTTAATAAACTGGCGTTTAGGAAAGCACTACTTCTCTTATTGGCCAAACATGATACCTTTTGTTTTCTTAATTCCTACGGTAAAAAGGAGACGGGCATAACGAATTCGATTTGTTGGGTTGCTTACTTCTATTCCTAGGTTACGTCTGGAGAAACATGTCCTGAAAAATATCTTCGCACTCTGATGCAAACACATGCTATGTTCTCTGATGGCACAAAATCTTCTTTAAACTGTAGGAATTTTTCAAAAATAGTACATTTCTCAAAAATAGTAAAACTTGAGTCCATTCTCAGCCCTCCATGCTGGCCTCCTGTCATTAGGACCGCTCTCCACCCAGCCCCCAACGCCCCTCCCAGGACATAGGCCCCAGAACTAATCCAGCTACCCTACTGGGTGACTCAGGTATTTATTACAGAGAAATTACGTTTGAGAAGGCCAGCCTACCCATATATTGGAAACTATCTGTAGCCAGCACTGTCTCGTTAGTGATCTATTTGCTAAGGGTGGCAATTCACTCTCCTCGACTGCTGACCTTACAGAAGCCCCAGGGAACAAACAGTGCATTATGGTTCTCCCCAGAGCCACCATTCAGGGCTGACACCCCTCTCTAAAGTAGTGGCAAAACCCAGTTCTACGCGCAACTACTACAATCAACCTTGAATACAAAGAGTCGAGATACAGGATTTTGTATCTTTTCTCCCTCCTCTCCTTCCCTCATGCATCCAACGAGTATTTACTGGAAGGCAGTGCGACTCTGGAACCAGACAACTGGCATCCTACTCGGCCAGGTGAGATATGAGACCTGTGGCTAATTCCTTAAATCCTCTGACTTGAATTTATCTCCAAAATGGGGGCAATACTACTACCAACCCCACTGCTCTTCGGAAGGAAATGAGTTAACATACATAAGGCACTTCAAAGGGACTGATGTAAATTAAATGTGCACTAAATGGTGCTCTCTGCCAAGCTCCGTGTCGGATACAGGGAAGCAGCAGTGAACGAGACCGATGCGGGTCCTGCCCCGTGGGCTCTTATGCTTGCGGATTTGGCACCAGTTCTGATACTGTATGATGAGACGGTCTTAGGTCCCTACTCTTTAGAAGAAATTACTCCATTCACTGTTTTCCATTTACAATAATCATCATTATCATATAAAATCATTTCAACTTTACTGAGTGTTGGCTACATGCTCAGGCTTTGGGCCAAATGCCTTACAAGTATTACTCCATTTAATCCTTACAACGATGAGATATGTACTGTCATCCTCATCTTCTAGCTCAGGAAACTGGGGAATGGGGAGATTAAGTAGCTCCCAATATTCATATCCAGGTCTGTCATATTGTAGAGCCACTGTTCTGAACCTCTAGCCCATCTTGTCCTCTCAACAGCGATGAGAGACTACACACAGAGTCCCCGAAGTGGAAAATGGCCAAGAAAAAGGGAACGCATCTGGACCACATCTCAATCTGAAAGACCAACCCCAGCCCAAGAGAATGTGTGTAGGGCACCAGAACGGCTATAAAACAGGAGGGAGAGAGGCCTGAGCTGGGGACGTATCTGGAGGTCTGAGCAAAGCTGAGCTAAGGGCATTTGGGGGCCAAAGGAGAGTGTGACAGTAGCACATGCACCCATCAGGGCAAGTCCTTGTTTTCCCATGTGATGGGCGACATTGCAGCTATCAGGGCCAATGGAGGCCCGAAATCTGGCGGCCAGGAATCAGAGGGATGGAACATCAAAGAAGGCACGAGGCCTTCCACTTCCAACTCGCTGGCCAGAACCGAGGAACGTGTCCACTCTGCGATGAAAGGGAGCCTAGAAAATGGAGAGTTTTTTTAACTAGGCACCAATAAAACGATGCCCACCTCCTCCTTTACCCAAATAAAATCGGAGCTCTACTAATAAGAAAAGGAATGCTAGATACCACACGAACAACCTGACATCCCCGAACGACATATACCCACCTTTTATTCTTCATTTAAATCAGTTATGATTACTTAAATTTTTTAAGAAACTCCCAAAAATAATGTATTTATTGTACTTGGAGAAAAAGCTATCCAAAGTCAGCATTGGTTTAAGAATCACAGTTCTCTAGTAGACACACGACCCGATAGCAGCCATCTCAGATCACCAACCTGATCCTTCCACAGACATCGAGAAAATATTGAAAGGATCAATGGTAACTTTCCGTACAACAACAACAAATAGATCCAGTAGCAAATTAGGGAACATACTTATGGGGAAAGTCTTGTTGGAAACACAGCCAACCTAATGAGCAACCAAAACAAATCTAAGCTTTCTATGTGCAGACTTGTTCAATGTCAGAACAATACTCAAAGTCAATTCGAGTCGTGACTATTGAAAATGAAGATTTTATTCATTATCAGAATTTAACTTATAAAGTACTGCAAATGCTAAGTGTAGTTAGATTCGTCCTCTGAAATACCGTGTCTGACAGGACCACCTTCCCTGGAAGTCTGTCCCCTTGTGAGGTGCCCGCTGCCATTGCCTTCCTGCAGCTTCACTAACTAATTGTGAATCCCAGGCCTCTAGCTACAGTATCAGGCCGTGGCCATCTGGCCTGGAGGTGACAGGAGAAGACCACCAGCTAGGCATAAAGTGAAATACTCTGGTTTGCCTCTTCTTGCACGTCTTTAGCAATCTTTGTTTTTCTGTTTCTTCCTCCATAATAATGTGTAAGAAACACAATCCTAAAATGACTTGCATGGTCTTTGGATGGATGCTGCTACGTTCGATCTGAAACTCTGACAAGGTGACATGCTCCTTTGTTTATCTTATATGTTCGTTGTTTCTTTACCACCCATGACTGGCCTTTTTTTCCCCTTCCCTAAACTAGTAAGCAACCTCCTCTCAATAGCAAGGCTCGCCCCCTCTGGCCTAGTGTGGGGTGAAAGGAGCCTCACAGTGTGCAAAGACTAAATCTGTTCCCCACATGTTCAGGTCTTGTCCAGATGCCAGCTGGGGGCCTTCTGATGCGCTCAACACCAGATCCTATCGGAGACTGGTGCACCTCTCGGCAGGGGAGCGGGCGGGCCAGCGATGCAAGTCCCTTGCTGGCGCTGCTCCCCACTCACCCCAGTAACACAGGAGGAAGCAGCTGACACTGAAAACTGTGCTATCGTCTTTTTGGTGGAATAAAAGAAATACATACGGACGATGAAGACAGCAGAAATTGGGACACTCTCTCATTTAATCTTTTGCTGCCTTTCCTTGGCCAAACGACTTGGTTTCTAAGAAAACCCAGCTGCTGGTCGAATATGATCATGGTCCTGAGCAAGCATCTGATCGATGCCTAACATCTGCCTGGTTTCAGATATGATGATAGTTATTACACTTAACACTGTAAAGGAATTTTGAGGTCTTTCCAGATAATAGCTTCAATATTTAACTTTATTATTGAAATCAGTTAAATTAATATTTAGGTATTAACTTATTAGTTATTAATATAATATTTAACATCAAAATATTAACCGATTCTGTGGACTCATAACTGTACCCTGATATTACATATAGGAACGTAGAACTTTCGGTTCATGTAAGTTATTCTCTTTGCTTACAGTATTGCAAACAGAATAACTTTTCGAGCCTCTGTTATTCACTTACGAAGTATTGCCACTTTTTTAAATTTAATTTTCTTTTACTTTTTATGTTAACATTGGTTAACAAAATCCAATAAGTTTTATATGTACACATCAACAGTAAGGCATACATATATTTACACTGTGTGTTCACCTCCTATAGTTAGATTTCTTTTTGTCACCACGTTTGACCCTCTTTGCCCCATCAAAGTATTACAACGCTGTCTCTATGTTGAAAGGGTTTGTTGGTGCTGTTTTAATCTCAAACAACCATACACTGGTAGTGCCCCCTCTCACATCAAATAAATTTAAGTTTGAGGTTTTAGGTCTTAATATATTATTTGAAAAAAATGATGATGCAATTATGCGTTATCTGCTTCAAAAATATATTAATACCATTTAGATAGGTTAAAATACTTTCAACAAAGTGATGAGCAATTCAATAAACAAAGAATATTCCAATGATAACAGCAGAAACTTTTTATGTCCCAGCTCCTCAATCAGGTCACAAAGGTCTTATGACAAAATTTAACTTTATGCATCAACATCTGAGTAATTTACTGAGTAGACACTATGGAATACCAGCAGTTTTGATAAAAATGCGATGCGTATGTTTCTACAAAATTTCCCATTCTGCGAAAATGCTTACTAAAAATTAATAGTGCTTATGGCAGGGAGCAGGGAGAGATCATGGCAAGGCCACTCGAAACATGCAATTCTGTAATCAGAGCACCAACTAAAATAATAACAGTTCTCAGAGTGAGGCCAGCACCGTTCAATCTCCACTGGCACTTGCATCTAGAAACCTGTCCGTCAGTGCTTTCTGCCCCTGAAGCCAAGCTCATCCTCCCCCTACATGGATGGGTCCTTACACGGATTCACTGCCAACAGAGAACAGATTCGTCGAAATTCAGAAATCTGACCTGGGATCTGACCTCACAGGCAGCCTTGCTCCTCTTCTTCCCCTCCCTCCTCCACTCACTTTCCTCCAACGTGCACACAATTTCTTTAAACACAGAGAAAGCCGCAACGTACACTCTCAGCTTCCCCAGGTAACTAAATACTGTGGAAAATCTGACAGTCCTTGAAGCCTCTACACCAGCCACTACTTGCCCTAAAGTAAGCGTCTTCCATGAGATTTTCAACTTATATCTTAACGTCTTCATGTAGTGATAAGGCTTTGTCTTGAGTCGTAAGAAATCTTAAAGTATATCATAGGAGAACAGACTGTGCTGGGCATCGACTCACCAGGACAGACTCCGAAGCACGAACAAGAACTCTTGTAACAAAAAGAGCTGGCTTGACCTCCCATCATGCGATGTTCTCGGCTCTTACTTAAGATCACTAAGTCTCGACCCTGGCATAAATCCAACACGTTAATACACGTGTTCTTGGAGCCAAGACATCTGCGTGTTATAATGACATGGAAGTTACAAAGGAGTGTTTATATCTCACTTTAGTTTAATGTGGACATTTAGCTGTTGCAATCGGCTTTCCATAATGACTAGTCCTTACTTAAAGGATTTATTATATTTCCAATTAAAGTCCTTAGCAGTGTATAAGACATTTATATGACCCGATTAAACCGCTCATTACTGCAACTCCAGAAGTATTAGGAAGATAAGATGATACGTAAACATGTGGAAAAGTAGAATAAACTTTAAATAATCTATATCATAAAAAATAACTACCATATTGGACTACTTTCGACTACTTATTTTTATCTCCTCAAATAAGTATTGTTCTCTAAAACTGATAATAAAAAAAAGAACAATCTTAGGGCAGAAGAGAATGATCCTCCTGCTAGTAGAACTCATCAAGGTACAGACTGGTTTGGATTGGGGGAGGCACCTCCCCAAACCCCCGTCCAAAGCCAGCAACAGTGGTGGCCGTCTCTGTTAGGTGGTCCTAGTGAAATACAGATGTGCAAGGTCATATCCTGACCCAATACACTACACCAGGGTATCACCCTTCAAAAGGAAAAGGTGAAATTCTGGCCAGCGTTGCCTTAGGGGGAAAGAAGAGGACAGTAATTATCTTTAAAACCTGAAGAGGTAATGGGAAAGGTCATTTCAGAGGTCAGAGGACCAATTCAAACAGTTCATCAATTCAAACACCTTCTCTAATTTTTTAAATGCTTCTACTAGTGGCTAGCACAGTTTGAACTCTTTTTTCTTGTAACTCATAAACCTCTGCTGACTTCTTTTCTCAGGCATTCACTTTATTGCCCTAAACTTGTCTCAAGTAGTGACACTTTGAAAAAGTTATAATTCATGTTCACATAGGGTCTGGTGTCATGTGTACCTAATTTTGGCTTGATTATACGTCAATACTTGCTAACAAAACTATAAAAAATGGCTCCAATACCCTTACAGATCAAATTGGAGAATTAAGTTATTTTCAGTATTTTTTTAAATGATAAACATGCATTTTTATGTGTAGTATGGCTTCCAAAGTATAGTAAAATGTAAGTCTCTTTGTAGCAATAAAGATTATTTTACATTAATCAGAACCTTTTATATGTAGGTTCTATGTGGTATTAAAAAAAAATGTTTTATAATGACATAATGTCCTTGTAGAAAAAAAAAAAAAAACATGTAAAGCATGGAGTCCATAGAAAAGGATGATGTACACGATCCCAGAGTTACAGTGAGGGGCATGGAAGACAGGTTATCTGATTTTAAGAGAATCCCTGTGACAAAACTAGACCTTCATTAGCCAAGCTTCAGAAGATGCAGGGATGAAATTGTGCATATTTCCTTTTATGAACTAGCAGACATAATGACCAGCAAGTTTCCTTTCCTATCTCCGTTTTTTTTTTCAAACCCAAATCAAGGAATTCTAGTGAACAGATACAGACTAAAAGGTTTGGTTGTTAAGGCACGGGGCTTAAGACAAAGTCAATTTTATCAAAATCAATCTCCAATTCATAAATTCTTAATAATATTGCCGGTTCTACCACAAAAGTCATAATTTTTGACCAAAAAAAAAAAAAAGAGTAGATGGGCTACAGCCATGCCACCCTGAACAAGCTCGATCCCTTCTGATCTCAGAAGCTAAGCAGGTTGGGCCTCGTTAGTACTTTCATGGGAGGCCACCTAGGAAGACCAGGTGCTGTAGGTGCAAAAAATAAAATAAAAAAATAAGGGATTGTAAGTTGACAAAGTTCTTGCAATCTGTGAGGTCAACCAAGGGTTGCCTCGCCTAAAAAAATTTTTTAAAAATGAGTAGATGATCTACCCAGATATAAGGTGCGACAGCAGAATAACGAGACCAATTCCATCAGCCAGTTGTAAAAACCGATTTCATTAACTTTTCACACATGACATGTACGATGTCAAAAAAAAGCTTTGTTTCCATCAGACTTCCATAGTTTCAAAACTATTTCTTAGGAATATTTTTTCTCCCTATACTTACAAAGTGTGAAGACTGTACAAGGACGAATGCAGGTGAAAGTAGCTTCTAACTCTGCCTGGGGTTAACTGTGATACACAGTAATCCTTAAATGTGGTGTATTTACAGTGGAGCTTCCCTTCGATGCTTTTGATTTGCAAGGTGCTAATTACCTTTTCCTTCCCAACCAAAAGACAGTAAGTAATACGTTTTTGGATAAAAATGGACTTGCTTCCATCTTAATCAATTGTAATACCTTAGAGTTTACATTTTAAAAACTTTCTAAAATGATCAATTTTCACTCCAATTCCACCACAAAATACAATAATTTGGTGTAATGTTTCCAAAGTACTCTAAATACATGCCACAGATACTTTCCTGAGAGCATTAAGATTTAAAAAGTTCATACTTGTATTCTACATATAGCTTACATACCACAAACCACACTGGCCTTTTTCTATGCTTTATATTACAGCTTGAATTATGCAAACTGTTGTTATCTTAATCTCTTTCCTGTTCTTTGACGAACATAATACAATAATTAGTATCAAGAGCTTTTAGACCAAGAGTTCATGGATTCAACTGTCAAACTAACTAAATATGGAAATTTCTTAGAAGTCTATGCCAGGGATGGCTGAAAACATTCCTATAATTGATGGGCAATTGTTAGGGGTTGAATTGAGGTAACCTATAAAAGGGATTCCTTTAACACATCTTAAACTTTTTAGCTCTACAAAAGGTGGATTGAAGTCCTCATAATGAATTCTTAGGAAACAAAACAAATCAAAAGGTAATGACATGAAATAAAAGTCGTCCCAGGGCACATTAGTTGCAATTAAAAGGGATGATAACCATGTGGATACCAACTCCCTGTTATAACAAGATGTTAGAGATATAAATGCCAAAATAAGTGTGCTCAAGCTCCGGAATACTCAAGATCTCAGAAAGAACATTCTAAAGAAATCCACACACATTATGCAGTAATAATCCAAAATACCATTAAATGACTAATCACTGTGTTAAGTTTCCACAAACTGTTGCTGGGATTCTCATTTTATGAGTAGGCACATTAAAGTAGTTACTCCCTCATAAATTATTTGAAAATCAATCTGCCATCCTGCCTTAGTTTGCGCCCTGCTCCCTATGGGCTCTTGTGCACACAGGTTTCCAGGATCCGAAGGACCTTTCCCTCCTTTCCATCAACCTCCAGTTCATCCTTTTCTCAAAGCCCCGCTGGAGAACCCACTAAACAGGGGGCGCTCCTGGATGAACTCCACTAAAGCCTATTTTGCTAATTTTTTCTCTTTGTTTTCCATCACAATTAGATGTTCTATTTATACTATGATAACATGTATCCACTCGATTATTGCTTTCATACCTAGTAATTTTTCCATTTAAACATTTTTCTGCTTTTATTATTTTTGTTGAAGCATGATTATACTAGAAAATACACAAATTTAAGTATGCAATACAGTGAGTTTGACCAAACATACACTCAAGACATAGACCATTTCCATCAACCTAGAACTAGAAAATTCTCTCATTCCCTTTCCCGCTGCCTCCTTCGGGTCATGTCCACTTATTAAATTATCAGTTATATCACTGTTGTATTCAGATATTTCATTCCAAAGGTCCTCGAATGCTGCCAATGTATTTTTATTATTCGGATTTCATCTATGTCTCTGGCTGTTGTAGAAAGAAGTCTGCTTTTTGATCTACTGGTCCAACATACGGCCTATTTGAACAAAAGATGTACTAACATGAAAGGTAATACCTCTTGACTAGGCAACACAGGTAACCTGTGTTAAAAAGAATGTCCCCCTAGCTATAATTCATCTATAGACCCAAATTCTACCTTTTCTTTACAAAACAAAGGTTACTAGGAAAATAGGGATAAAAGTTACTCTATGTTGAACTATGAGCACAATGGCATCACGTATTGATGAAGCCTAAAAGGCCAGAAAAATATTAGGCACCATCAAGAAAAATATCGACGACACTAATACCTCCTATTCGTATGGTACTACATAATTTACAACGCATTTTACAATAAATTAAGCTGCACAACTCTATGAGACGTTTTATTATTTCCATCCTTCAAAATATGAACTATGGGTCAGAGATATAAAGAGTGTTTTCCAAGATGACCAGGCTAGAAAACTGACCGTCCTCAACTCCAAAGCATTTTGCACGATGCCACCAGAAAACATTTTCTGATTTGGTATCCGATTTCCCCTGGTGTACCATGTACTGCTCCAGGTAAGCACGTCATGGAAAACCGAGCCACTAAGACTGACTTCATCTACTCAGCCCATCGCACAGCCAGTTTCTTGTGCCCTCAGATATCCCTAAAGATTAAAGAGGAAGGCGCTCCTTTAAGAAGCATTAACCTTATGGAGACAGGAATGTTTCAGTCTGGAATAGTGAAAGGTGGGAAAGAAAAGGTGGAAATCTATAAAATCATGGATGGCAGAGAAAAGATAAGAGCATTTTTCCCAAAAGGAATACTGTACAAGGGCACTCTTTGACACTCAGATGAATCCATCTGATAAAAGCAAAACACAGAGCTCGCACAGGCAGCTGCTCAAAAATCCAAACGCTGCTCCCGAGCACTCCGAGAGAGAGTTCTCGCAAATACACAAACGTATCCAAAGAGAGCAGAACAAAAATGTGACCAGCAGGGCCACGTGGTGGCAGTAACAGAAGGTGAAACTGCCCCCCCCACACACACACACACACCAGCTGGCCCAGGGAAGGAAGCTGGGGCCACCCCTCGCATGTCCCTCAAACCTGAGCTGCTCCCAGGCTCTAGGGCTGGGAGGACCATAAAGCCAGCTCAACGGTACAGGTGCCTGGCTGTTTGTGATCAGCTCAAAGCCTGAAAGCTGCTGTCATCCCTGGCTGCCTGCCTACCAAAGCACCGGTAGAGCGCTCACAATCCTGTGAGCACGAACCAAATGCTACGAACGAAGGTCATCAGGGCATTCTTCGGGAGCTGCAGTCGTCACAACACGATGAACTGACTCTCCCAACTGAGGCGGAGCACAGCAGAGCACACGAAAATGTCCCTGCTTTGGGAAGTGCATATCCCATTATGGGGTCTGATCCCTGGCTCATCCTCGAGGCTCACCTCTAACCACCTTCCTGTGTTCCCATTCCATCTACACCCCAGTCTCAGAACTGCCCAAATAACCAACTGCATAGAGGTCCCTGAACACAAAATGCTACCTCATAACCCTGGGCCCTTCCACACACTGAACTTTTCCAAAACCAGCTTACAGGTCACCTGTTCCAGAGACCTCTCCCTGACCTTCCCTCAGGGAATTCACTTTCCACTGTGCTTTTTCTCCCTTTCCTTTTAGTATGAAGTAGGTAAAGCACACAAGGTGGTATAGAAAACAATATAGTGAACACCCGGCATTTATTAGTCTTACATTGTCCCATATTTGCAAGATTTTAAGAACGTTTTAGATAGAGCCAAAGCCCCTCTGAGCCTCACTGCTGTCACATTACCCTTTCTCTTCCCCTGGAGGCAACCAGTACCCTGCAGAGCGTGTCCGTAGACCTTTACTGTACATGCATCCCTAACACGTATGATCGTCCTGCACGTTGTGAAACTGTAACATCACACCATGTGTACTCGCCTGCACTTTTTTGTCAACGTTGTATTTTTGAGAGAGTTTTAAATGTTGACATATGTAGCCCCAGTAATTCCATTTCAACTGCTCTCCAAATATTGTACCAATTTGTATTCGTACTAGTACTGTACAGGAAGTTCTCCTGGCTCCGTGTACTTGCCAACACTTCATCCTACCAGACTTTTTAAATTTTTTTCAGCTTGATATGTGTGAAATGAGTTTCACTGTGGTTTTAATTTACATTTCTTTCATTACTGCCAAGGCTGAGTATATCTTAAAATGTTCTTTGGCTATTTATGTTTTCTCTTTTGGAGTTTTCTTCATATTGCCCATTTTTCTACTAGGCCCATTTTCCTTATTTATATGAAGTTCTTTACATCTTCATTTGTTGGTGGAATGATTCAAAACATTTTGTCTTAATTTTGTGTATAGTTTCCTTTGCTGTATGAAAGGTTTATATTTTCATGTAATCAAAGTTATCAATCTTTTAGGAACTAGCTGTGCTTTTTGAAGCTTCTTTAGGAAATCCTTCCCAACCCTGAAGTTATAAAAATGTTTCTCTCTTCTCCTGTAAAAAACCTTACTCTTAACATGAAAGAGAGTAATACCAAGGCAAGTTTCAGTTAATCCTAACTCAATTTACCTCCACAAAAATGATGTTCAATTAGGTGTTCTAATGACCCCTCTAGACAAGGATTAAATGTTTTAGATTGACTGAAGCAGAAACAAGATTGAAATGAGCAGAAGTGAATTCCAGAAGGCTGGTCCAATCAACACTCAAAAGCTGTTCCTTATCTAATTCCTGATATTTTGAATCACCTATCAAAATTTCCTCACTCGTCTTCAAATATCACTGACAAAATCTTGTTAAATAATTCATGTCACAGTAACAAGTCAAGTTACACAAAAATGATCTTGGACCACTAATGGTTTGGAACTTGAGTGCTTTATAGAGTATTCCACGTTTAAGTCATTTCAAGACAATTTGGAAAACATTTATCTGGCATTTATTAACAATGGGGACACTTACTGTTAGAGATATCACTGGAGAAGACAGGCCCCATCCCCTTAAAGGGATCACAGCCTTATTAACAAATCAAATGTGTAATCAAATGATTGCAGTGCAATGTCATAAATGTTATAATCAATGTTATAATATTATAATCAAGGTGGATCTAAAAAGCTATGAAGGCAAATTGGGAGTTAACAGTGGATCAAAACTTGAATCTTAAATAATTTCAATGGATCTAATGCCTTTGATTTAGACTTTAAAAACCAAATGTTTTTATCCATCATTCCTAGTATGAGAGTTTATGAGATTACATATTATGTAATTATAAGTATAAATTATATAATCCTTAAGAAATTAACTTTCAGAGCAATAATAATCTGAAGTTAGATATTAGATGATTCGAAGTTGGTTCACTAGTCCAAGGATTATTACACTAATCATTAATAGTAACAAAAGGAAATTTTTAACCAATTGCCATGCTTCTTCAAATACACCATTTTACACATGCAAAAATATGATCTCAGTTCACACCAACAGCAATAGCAGTGCCATATTTTTTTGTTATGGAGTTCCCACATCTCTAGGACTCAGGAAAGGGTTAAGTAGCAGGAAGACAGTAAGTGATGGCAAACCAACAATTCTTGCTTAAATCAGGTAGCTCCAAATTGTAGTGGCTCCAGTTTCAGTGAAGTTAGGGGGCCGACTCATCCTGAAACTACACTTGCACAGTACTTTCCATAAAAGACTAAAAATATGTTACCTCTCCATACCAAAGAAACAGGGAAGGCTGAAGGCCATATAAGGCCTAGGCCACCTCCCCTAGGTGAAGACTTGGGGCTACGTCTGGCCCCAAATAATGTGCTGATAACTTTCACAGTACCCTGGCTTCTTTGTGATGAACAGCCAAACCATACTGATGATTCTGAGCACTTACGTTTTCACACATCAGAAACAGAAGGGACCAAAAATACAGTGTAACAAAAGAACACACTAAATTCCAATTTAATGACTTTTAGGGAAAATATGACTCCGTAATGAACATGTACTGCTGTTTTGTGAATAACATATTTATGATTACGATTCCTGCAAATTAGGCAAGCTGGTTCCAATAGTTGCAAACACAGGACTTTGTCAAAATACTAAGCTTGAAATGAATTCAGTATCTATTGATGCATCTGTGTTGCAATTACTTTTCTGAGTGCTGCACAATGCACGCTTAATCATTTGGTTCCTTTCAACAAAGCCCTTGGTCTAACCCTGACCTTCCATTTATTCTACGGACAAGGACAAGAAAGGACATGGATCTTCTATGAATGAGGCATTTTACTCATTACTCTCTTAAATCTTTTAGGTAACTTCATCCCTCATTAATAGATGAGAAAACCTAGGCTTAGAAAGTATTAGGAACTTGACGAAGGTCATAGAGCCAGTAAATGTTACAGACAAAATTCTTAAATGAATCCAAGTATCTTGATAATCCCAGTGCTTCCTTCCCTTCACCACCCATGAGAAATCGACCAATTCAGGTCTTGAAGAACAGAAATCATCATTCATTTCACAGTCTTAATGGAGGATAAGAGATTTACTAATATTCCTTAAAATGTCTCGTGAGAGAAAGCTAAAAAAAAAAAAAAGTAACAGAGTCACAGCACTCTAATTAAAAGATTTCCCTGGAACTTAGAATTTTCTGCATATTTTATAAGGTCAAAGCCACAATGCTACTTTAAATTCATATATTATGTCATGACCAACATTGTACATTTTAGACTCCATTACCTTGAGAACCAATGAGGAAATGAACAGGTATGCTTTTTCATTTGTAAATAAAAAAATCTGTCACTAAATGGTTCTATGAACTAGATTAAAACACAGGTAAAACAATAGAATCTCAGTTATTATTCATGAAGCAGTAGAGAGCAGCTCTCGTTTTTCCACAGCAGACAAGCAGAACTGCTGTTACCTGTCTGATAGCTCAGATCTACACCACATTTCTGTTCATACACTTGGCTACAGGACCTAGCAATTTAAGTCCAGAAAATTACATGCTAGGATAAGATTGCCTGCCAAAATGCCAGGCAGTTTTTAGAAATCCATCCATCGACTCATTTTAATTAGATCCTAATTTGTCTATTTTAATATATATATATACACACACATATATATATTACTGAAAAGACAGAGATATACAATCTTACATCAAAACTGACTATAGCCACGTAAGTTAAAATAGAAAGATTGTAATTTTTTTTAACAAAATAGGATACAGTGATTCAGTGTCTTTGGAAAATTGTTTGGCAATATGCATGAAGAGCTTTATAAATGTTTGAATTCTTTGGCCCAATAATTTCACTTCTAGAAATCTATCCTAAGGAAATAATCAGAGATATTGTCAATGATATATGAACAAAAAATGTGTGTTACTATTGACAAAAATAAAATCATGGAAAAATATAAATATTTAAAAATGAAGAATGCTGAAAAATGATAAACAATGAACTATTATAAATACATCAAAGATCATGTTTCCAAAAATATTATTACGGATAATGCTAAAGAAAAATTATATTCAAAACTGTATATACAACATGAATATGACTTTTTTAAAATAACTTTTTTTTAAAAGTCTATAAGGCAAAGCATTGATGAACATGCGAATAGGGGGATGAAATTATGGATGACTTAATTTTCCTCCTTATACATTTCCAAATTTCCCAAATTTGCTATAATGATTATTTGTAAACCAAAAAATTATTTGAGAGGTTACATTTAAATCAGCTTCAAATTAGCTTCTTATATCATCCCAATGTGCAGCAACAAAACAAAAAGATCTACTGTACAAATGAAGTCTCTTCTATGAGTGTGAAACAAATGCAAAACAGGACACGCTGATCCAGAGGGCTCTTGACATAATCGCATCTCTTTGGACTGAATACTAATGCTCATAGCACTAATGGAATGAAACCAGAATGGCATGAATAATACATTACTTGCACCAATCAATGTTACCATGTTACAAGCTGATGGAAAATAAATACTTAGAGTAAAAACAGAGGAAGAAATCTCAAATGCAAGGACAGGACAGCTATCCTTCTAATATCTCTACTGGACAGAGTGTGGGAGAATTGTTGCAACTCTGCCAAAAGAATGCAAAAATCCTAACAACTGTTGCTTTCTCATCGCTAAACTGTTCTTCCAATGACATATCAGAGAAAGACATCATACAGATAACTGTCATTGAAGGTAAATTATTGATTAATATACATGTATTTTCACGTAACTATGTATAACCATCAACAAAAGACTTGCCATGATGCTAGGAAATGCAAATTTTCAATGATCTCCGCAATTAGTATAAAATTATATGCCACATGTTAAAACAGAGAAGAGAAATAAAACATATATAAACGTGAACGGTAGCACACACTATCCATATCCCTAAGTCAAGCATCTTCTACAGCATGCAGCACTGGAGGATTCAGTTTTCAGTCTCCAGTTGAAGTAGCTAGATGATTGATGAAACACGCCGCAAGGAATACATACGCTCCCTTTCATTCACATATATGTCAGTTCTTTTCAACTGATGATCTAAATTTTAGAATAGATCAGTGCTTTAAGAGAGAGGAGGAAAGAGAATACAGGTAAATGACTCCTAATTTTAAAGACTCTAGAAATTCTTAAGACATGATGTTCCTCATACAATACAAATGGAGAAAAATACCTTTAAAAAAAGAAAAAGCATGTTTATCATAAAAACTTGCTTAGAGATGTTCATAACTCTGCTATAAGTCTAATAAAAATAATGTAATTTTTATTTCAAATCATCCTCATTATGAATAATAAAATATACAAATTTCATCTCCCAAGAGCATTTTCTGCTAAATTTTTCTTGTAAAACAAGAAAAAAAGAAACAAAACTGTCTTCCCAGTTTAACACTTTAGTATAATGGTCCAAAAGAATGCCTTGAATTTGTTATTAGCTAGTTTTCCAAGGAATCCTTTAGATTTATCACAAAAGTAACAGAAGACATAAAATCATATCACAATAGAATTACACAGCAAAATAGGTTTTTGAGAATAATTTAAGAAAAAATTCCTGACACAAGTTGCACAAACTGGAATGAGTTTCTTGGAGACCCTATAAAATATTTCTTTTGGTGACCTTTACAAAAAACATTGTAATATAGGGCTCTCTGGTTGACAGAGTAGCTAGCAAATAGTCCTCGATTTGCTTTTTTCTCCTATTTCAGTGTTCATGCTCTGGAAAGCACACAGAGAGGACTAGTCACACAGCAGTGCAAAGTAAGAATATTCATCAATTATCCACCGTACATCAGTGGTAATTTCTACTAAACATGCAGCTAAGTGAAATTTTAAAGACCAGTTTATAAAACAACTCAAAGAAAACTGTATGTTTTTAAATCTTGCTATCTGCATTCTTCTAAACAGCTACTGTACAACTACTGTGTCAAAGAGAAATCAAAATTGAAATAATAGAGTATTTGTAAAATCACAAAAGGAATAAAGGCAGACACCCATTGACCAACAATCTACCTTCCAGGTACCACACTATGACCGCTACAAAATTTAATTACATTTTTTTAAACCTGAAAAGTATTAATAGTCTCATTTTCCAATGCCAGAAAAGGCTCCAAGTCCTGAAATAAGTGGCAGGATCCTAATAAAGGTCTAGCTGCCTGTGCTATTTTCACCAAGCTGTACTCTATCATTACTACACTTAAATATACGTGTTGGCAAAGCTGCACTCAAAGACAAATGCACAGTCTTACATGCTTTCAGTGTTCTAAAAGAATAAAAACAAGTGATGCAAACATTCAAGGAAAAAATTTGAAAAAGGAACGAAGCAAACCATGGTAAGCAAGAAAAAGAAGATGAAGAGAGAGTGTAATACATTAGAGTATGCTTGATTAATAAATAATAGTTCAGGTTGTTGTTGTTTTTAATAAGTCCTAAGGCAAACTACCCTTTATAAAAAAGTGCAGAAGTGGCGGCAACACAAAACTAGGCTACAAACAAGGGTGGTGATATTTTTTTTTTAATGGAAAACTACACCTGTGCCAATGTATTCTAGAATGTGCTTCTGGTTCTATAGAAAGCTAATAGATACTCCACAAAGGAAAAAAAATAGTGTCTAAATCTGAGAAATGCTGAGCTAAACAAAGTGAACAAGTTACTTCCAACATTTCCCCTGGTCTTCAACGTGCCAAAGTACATTGTTCATCTCCAAGAGACACATTACTTGATGGTGGGATCATTCCACAGAATATACTATTCAAAAACACTTCAGCATGGAAAAATATACACAAAATATATTTACAAAGCTAATCTAACACTGGCATCAAAAAATCTAACAAGGAGTGCAATAGAGAAAAAACGGTGGAAAACCATCACGATACCCTGCAGAGGCTGTGTATGATCCACAACACGGAAACTGCCCTAGTTACTCCAGGTCTGTACATGAAGTATTTTTCCTTTGTTGTTTGAACTCCCACTGAAAATGATATCAGGGAGAGCAAAGTTTAAGTTTTTCATCCTTTGTTGGTTGACACTGGGAAGACAAGATACTGTTGCAATTTTCCATCCTCAGCTGGGTTTCATTTAGATGAGCAACGTGGACCCTACGAAGCCAAGTCGATCATGTTCCTCAGCTTGAGGGGGTGCAGGAACAGGGAGGAAAGATCTTCTCTCCTGTGTTGCTTTGGAAAATGTGTGAAACATCCCCCTTTACTTTGGGCTGCACTGTATTCTGGAAATGCAAAACACTGAGGCATGAGAAATGAGTGAGGTGTGAAAAAAGGACGTGTAATGACCTGTTTTATCTATATTGAAACTGTCCAAAGGTGTGGGTCCACTTGGCAATAAGCACAATAAAATATTTAAAACTACTGGAATTCATATTGACTCAATGGGAGAGGATACCTTAGAACCACAACTGTCAAAAATCAGTAATGCCAGTATGACTGAAATCTCTCCTCATATTTACTTGCACATTTTATCTGTGCATGGGAGAGTGACAGAACAGCGTGCTATCCCGTGACAGTCTGGGGTTACAGCTGTTGTCCTAGTGCGATTATTCATATTACTTCACTTTCCTCTTTAAAATGATTTTAAACTGTTGTCTACCACCACACACCGAAATGAACTCTAAATGGATTAAAGATCTGAATATAAGACCTGAAACAAAAAAATTCATATAAGAAAACACAGGAATTAAACTCAAAGAACTTGGACTTGAAGAGGATTTTATGAATTTGACCTCAAAGGTAAGGGAAGTAAAAGTTAAAATGAATGGGACTACATCAAACTAAAAACCTTCTGCTCAGCAAAAGGAACCATCAACAAGGTAAAGAGACAACCATTAGAATGGGAAAATATATTTGCAAGCAACTCCTCAGATAAGGGCCTAATATCCAAAATACACAAAGAACTCATACGACTCAGTAAGAACAAGAAAACAAATGGTCCGGAATCTGAACAGACACTTCTCCCCCAGAGGACATACAAATGGCCAACAAACATATGAAGATACTCAACATTGCTAGCTATTAGGGAAATGTAAATCAAAACCACAATAAGACACCATCTCATACCTGCTGGAATAGCTCTAATCAACAAGACAAGTAATAACAAATGCTGGAGAGGATGCAGAGAAAAAGGAACCTTCATACACGGCTGGTGGGACTGCAAACTGATACAGCCACCATGGAAAACAGTATGGAGGTTCCTCAAAAAACTAAGAATTGATTTACTATATGATCCAGCAATCCCTCTACTGGGTATTTACCTGAAAGAATTGAAAACCCTTAACAAAAAAGATATTTGCACCCGATGTTCATAGCAGCATTATTCACAGAGGCCAGAACAAAAAAGCAACTGAAGTGTCCTACGATAGATGACTGAATAAAGAAGCTGTGGTACATGTATACAGTGGAATATTACTCAGCCATAAGAAGAGATAAAGTACTGTCATTTGTGACAACATGGATGGACCTCGAGATAATCATGCTAAGCAAAATACGCTAGACAGAAAAAAATGAAAATCACACGATAACACTTATATGTGGGATACAAACCCTAAAAGCAACAAATAAACAGGACAAACAGAGACTCATGGACATGGACAATGGACTAATGGTTACCAGAGGGTAGAGAGTGGGGGGTGGAAAGGGAGGTAGACGGAGTAAAGGGGGTCAAATATATGGTGACAGAAAGAAATCTAACTATGGGAGGTGAACACACAATGTAAATATATATATATATATATATATATATATATATATATACACACACACACACATATATATA
Source organism: Cynopterus sphinx (assembly GCA_030015415.1). Taxonomy (NCBI): domain Eukaryota; kingdom Metazoa; phylum Chordata; class Mammalia; order Chiroptera; family Pteropodidae; genus Cynopterus; species Cynopterus sphinx. Next base: position 6,309,599 of record CM057391.1, read on the forward strand.
TATACGCCTTACTATTAAAACGTTCAACTGAAACTTACCAATGTTGCCATTAAAAATTTAATTAACTGATTTTAAAAAATAATACAAGACAAGACAAGACGATGTCTAGTTTGGAATATAACTTAGGCATCCTAAGCTCATGCCAAAAAATACCATTATCTTCATAAAACCTCAAGCTGAAGGGGAAGAAGATATGATACTGAAGTCACCATGAACATACCTACATTCATATCATAGCTCTAATTATGTGGTCTGAGAGAGGTCGCTTCCTCCCCGGTCCTCAGTTTCCTCATGCATAAAATAGGATAATAATAACTACTTCAGAGTCATTATGAGAATTAAGTAAAAAAAATATCCTATTACTTGGAATAGTAGCTGTTTTCAAAGTGCTCTATAATATAACATATTATATGTAATGTGAATATTATAGCAACTCTCTCACAGAGCCCCAAGTTTCTCCACATATAAATTGACTATAATAACACCAAAATCCTGGATGATATGGAAGATTAGACTAGAAAACGCATAATATGCCTAGTACAGTGCCAGGTATAGAATACATGCTCAGCAAATGTGTATTTCCTTCCTTTCCCTAAATCTACAAGAGTTGCAATGCCACTTTGTGTTTCATGATATAAAAATTCTACACCCGGAAACATGAAGCGCAGAAGAGAAGCAAAACATTATTGTTTAAAAAATAAAGAACCCAGAGCTTAAGGAGCCTGGATCTTGTAGAGTGGTGAGACACAAACCAGCCTACCCTCTGCTCTGAAGGGAGCTACTACCTCTGTCATCCAAGGCTACTCCCTGTAAAAAAAATACCCTTGAAAAGAACAATCCAGAGCAAAGGCAGGCAGTGCCTCTGCTCACAGATGTCCAGAAACAGGAGACACCATGCACAGCTGCGCCCAACAGCAACCAGGCACTGATGGAATGAGTCCCCCGCTTCCCGCCGCACACCGTGTTCTGTGCTTAAATTAGGGGAATATTAAACGGTTTGTGTTTTAAAGTTTCCTTAGAGAAGAACTTCTCAGAGCCTTTAATAACCCAATGTAGCTTAGTGAATCTCCTACAGGAGGATACTGAATGCAGTGTTTTAAAACCCAGGTTTCACAAAACACCTATTAAAAAATCTCCCAGAAGAATATTCCTTGGATTGCAGTTTGGGAAATCTGGGAGGGGGGGGGATACCGTGTGCCCAATCTCATCATTCTCTCTTGTACAAGTTTAGCTAATATTTTCCCACTTGTTTCCTAAAATCCCAAATCCAGGGAGAAGTGTTTACATAAAGAGCTTCTTTTTCAAGTATTAAATTAATGAAAACAGGAAAATCAGGGAGTCCCTCGGTGCAAGAGAACCTTTCAAAAGAATTGAGATAATGTAGGCAGAGCTCAGCACTAGCTGGCACACAGTTAAGTGCTCGAAACATAGGCACTATTATAAGTATTGGCCATTTTTATCACGGTGCCTGTACAGAACCCTCTTTGTTGTAACACACTGGATTCCTATTATAAGCAGGCTGGTGTGGCTGTAGGAACATCAGGTCATGACTAGCGATTTTTCCTTCTCTCATTCTACCACCGTACATTTTCCTACATGCAATGTTTCCATTCTCCCCAGGCCAATATTTTATTCCACAAACTGGACCTTATAAACCCCTAAGTTTATTTGAGTCTAAATTTGATAAATGTCGTTCAAAGCCAGTCTTCCTTTTTGTTTTCGTTGAATGTAAAAATGAGGTTCCTGTTTGTTTGGAAGAACTAATTCAAAGTTCCTGTGTCTGTGCTTTCTTCAGTTTTTTTTCCTCCTTTAGCAGCATTGCCACTGAAAGGTCAAGCTGGATCTCATGATCTCCCGGCCAAAGATGTTGGTTTAATTACCTGGGACTCGACATCAAAACCCAACACAAGGCCTGCTTAGTATCTCAAAGAGAAGGCGATGTCAAGTTAGCTTGAGCAGGTCCCAAAAGAGGTTTCTGAAGTCCACGCTTCTTCCAGCTCCTCTCGTGAAATACCTTTTTCTTCCTGAGTCTTTTGAGGAGTGGACACCTGGCAAGCAAGCTGACTTCCAGTCCTACATGACATCCATCACTTTACCAAACTGTCCCTCAGAAATGTGCCTGTTTGCATTGTCATCCTGCTTCAGATGAATTAATGATAAACCAGTAGATACAGAGAGGTCTAGGATGAAAGACAACCACTGCATCTATAACCAGTCTCTCAGTTTAGGCCTGAGGTACAGAAGGGAGGAGAACTCCAATTAGAACAAAATGCCATGGGAATCAAAATAACCTGCATTCTTCTGTGTGTTCACAGTGCATGAGAACGTCCTTAGATAATGCTTTTCCCTCTCGTTCGGTTTCTTGTTTGTAACTAGAATGTGACTTTCCCCCTTTATTTCATAGTTTAGAGAGATTAATGAACATTTGTAAAACGTTAACTTTATACCAAATAAATTATAAATAATCTTTTATTTTTTTACCATACATGATGGTGAATGTCCACTTGCACATCTGTTACTCTTAGAGTGACCAAATCTCTTAAGTTATTAAAAAAAAATTCTATTACTCTGGCATTCTAGGTCTTTCTTGAATAGCAGTTAAGCAAGAAAGTACATTCACATTTCCGAAATTTAAAAAACACTTCTCATATAGTTGTCAGTGTGAAAAAGCCCCCCAAATAAGAAATCTCATTAAAACGTGATCCACATACTAAAATTTTCTACAAAATTCTGTTAAAACCTCTGCTTAAAACTCTATTACATGTACTATTTGTAGATATTTTTAAATAACTGTTTCCAATAATACAAACTTTTTTTAAAAGTTAGTCCTGAGGAACTGTCTTACTAGTATGGTTCTCACAAATTACAAGACAGAGAAAGTTGCCAGGCATTTTCCTGGACTTCGCATCATAATCACCAGGGAACCTTTTATTAAAAAAAAAAAATCCCTTCTCCCTTGAAGTTCAGTGAATTTAGGGTGAGGCTCAAGAATCTGTATTTTTAAATACTCCCCTCTATCTTCAACCTAAGGCAGATGTTATGACTGCTAAAGGACTGCGGTTGTACATTGCTTGTACGTTGCAAGCAGCATCTGGCTGGCAGCACGAAATGCACTTGGGAAAAGGGGCAGTTCAAATTTTATAAGAACAGAGAGCAGTCTTCTCTCTATCCTTCTGAAATGACAAGCCAGTGAGTTGTCTGTTCCTCCACAGATCACCATACTGCAATCACTTATTATTCAAGTACAGCACCAAAAAATCAATAGAATCGAAAAATAAAAATACTGTATATGCATGGTGTTTGTGTGTATTTTTCTAGCTACCAGATGATGAGGAAAACAAAAGTCATCAGGTCAAGTCAAGTCAAAGATTGTGCTACTGGAGGCTGATGCAAAAAATGTCACCTAGTAACTGAAAAATTAAAGAATACATCTTTAAAACAATAAATTGTTTTATAAATTTTACCAAACTTTTTGTTATTTTTTTTTATTTTTTGCTTTAGTTCAAAAAGGAATCAAAGTCCTTTTAACTTTCTCGTGGGAGAAAATGCTTTACTGGTCACACATGTATTTTTAACCAAGTCGTGGCTGCCCCCTGGTGGCTGATTACCCCAATTACACATTTTTTGAGGGAGGCTTACTTAAGTCTTGAAAGAATACTTGAAAAGTTTCATCTTTGAAGTACAGAAACTGAGGTTGGTTTCTAAATATCCTGATTACTTATTTTAAAGCAACTATCTCCAGCCCTTTAATTCATTTCCTGGGGCATCTACAATTTTTGAACTTTACTGCCTTTGAACTGTGTTGCTAAAACAATGCCAAGATATTTTTGCACTTTTTGGTTTCGACGTTGTATATTCTTTACTTATCAAAGACCCCTTAATCAGCTACCAGAAGCAGGGCATGCCCACCATGGGCCCTGACCCTGCACCCCTCCCCCGTCATGCTCCTCTAGGCCCAGGCCCAGGCCCACTCCCGCCCGCAGCAGCACTGGCAGATGCTCCCAGCTATGGAATCTGGTCCACACCTGTCCTTCCTTAGTGGTCTTACCCCACAGCCAGGCCGCTCGGGCCTCGGCCCCTCTGCAAGCAGCTTCCACAATCTCTCTACACTGGCTACAGTTTCCTACTTTGCCAGTTTCCTTGCCCCTGAATCAAAAGCGTCCTGATCCCAGGGCATTCACTGAGACAACTGCCCTCACCTGTTGAGGAAGTGGCACTCGCTTCTAATGGGAAGGTCCTTGACTTGGGTCACCCCAAGGTCTCTCCCAGTCAGGATGCCTTCAGGAATACTCATACACCAGACATAATTCAAATAGGTGAGCTCGTATACAAACTGAACAGCTGATATTTATTAATTACATTTTTAAAAAACTTGATAGCTCTTTTCTCTGGTAATCAATTTTTTTTTCTTTGAGGAAAGCCAAGTATAACCTTTCATGCTTCTTAAGCTATCATATTGTAAACATAAGGTATTATTATTCTTTTAAAGTAGAAATTTAAGTAGGACAATCAAAGTAATAGAAGAAAATTTGGGTATCTTAACCAATACTTTAAAAATCACCATATTTAAGGTATTATCATTATGCAATCATATTTCAGTAAAAAAAAATAAAATACAAATATTTTCTCTAAAAGTGGGCTAGAAGTTAGAAAGAGAAGCTTCTTATAGTAAATCACCAACAGAAAGAAAATCAGCTAATCTGCAATAGTAAATATTTATTCCTTGTGGCACACATCAAATATACAGCGGTCTGCATCAGAATAATATTTATTCACAAAGTGAAATGAATTACTTACATGTTAATGTGAAGCAGTATGCCACATTTTTTGAAAGGCAGAAACACATTATACAAATGTTATTGAAACTAGCAGCTGGAGTAACTATTTATTAAAAGCTCTAGTAGTTACAGTACATAACTAAATACATTAACATGGGACATGTTAATGATTTATTTTTACATGAAAAAAAGAACTTTCCAGGTAGTATGTACCTTGTGACCCCATTTTAAAATATTTCTATTTTTATTTATATTTACACACATTCACAAATCTGGAAAAATATGTACATTTAAAATATGATTTCTTTTTGGGTGGTGGGGATTAAGGTCATTTTATTTTTATTTCCTTCTCTTCACTCATCTATACTTTCTGATAAGGAATTTTGATAGGCAGTACTTGTGGCTTTTTTGAAAGTCATTTTTAAAAGAAAGTAAAAATATGCCATGCTAACTTTTAAGGGTTAGCCTTGGCTACCGCCATGTCCCCTTTTCAAGAAAGACCCGTATTGCTGACAAATGAGAGAAGCTTTTCTTGTTTGAGGCCTACTCTTAGGACTCAGGAGCACCGTCTCAGGATCTCTAACATTTGTTTTCATCATTTTTTGAATCTAAATTCCCTCTACGTCTCCACATTCCAGACTGACTAAGGAAAGACAAGAGTATATTTTGCAATATCTGGCTTTTGCTGCACTCTGCTGGAACATTCTCTGGTGTTCTGCAAAAAATGATCAATAAAGCGTGCTTAGGTCTTTGCTACATCTGCTTATAATATGCTCATGACGGTTGACACATTTCTACAGATAAATGACAATAGTCTTATCTAATAAAAGGATATAATTTACAGACGTACACACCCAGAATCACCAGGCTCACATATTAATAAATAGTTGTACATGTAATGGTTGGTGATAGTATGCTAGAGGGCATATTTGTAAATGTTCATTTTGTACCTCCTCAGAGACAGATCTTTTTCTCATCTCTTCTAAACAAATTCAAAGATCTATCTTCAATCTTATAAATTCCCCAGCTGTACCAAACTGGACTCACATTTTCTAGAATCATTTGTTACATTACAAACACGAATGATAGATGAGACAGACAGACAGACAGAGACAGAGACAGATAGATAAAAAGCCTTACCAAATACTCACACCTGCTTTGTCTAACTACCAGTCTCTCAGTTTTTTTACGCTTTAACCTCTCCCCCCCAAAACACATCTGGGGTCAACATGTAGCATGAAGCTCTTTCAGTGAAAAGTAAATCAATTTGTGTTGGCCCAAGATTTCAGAAAACGGCACCCAGAGAGGCCTTCGTGACACAGATGCAATGGAAAAGAATCGTGGCCACTTGTTTCAACAATCTTCTGCGGGCAACAAGGAGAAACTTTCACCTTAGCCCTGTCTTGGGAGCTGCAAACACAGATGTTGGCAAGAATCCCAGCATACGCAAAATACTTCTCAATTTTTACTAATACCTGCTGAAATTATGTTTTGGCCTCTTTGCCTGGAAAAAAAATCTGGAATGACCCCATCTTTTGACTTTATAATCTGCATAAATCTCTCAAAGAGGGTTCACAGGGCAACTTTCCATGGAATGTTCCTGTGGTGTATGTGTGCACACACGCACACACACACACACACACACATGGCAGCATCCTCCCCTCCATCATCTCCCTCTCTGTGGACTTCTGCTGCACTATCCAGAGAGAGCCCAAAGGCTACAGAACAAAAGTGTGGAACAGCTTCAATGTAGGTACCTGGCCAAAGCTCCCAAAGGTACCATTCAAAACCCGAGCTGCAGACCAGGCCCCCACGTGCCTCCTGCTGGGCTGGCAGAACACCAAGACCTCATGGCCAAAATAGCCAGGGCCAGGTTTCGCACACATGACCTGCCACAAGACAACCTGGTATCATAGATAACCCTGGCCTTGCGAAGAAAAAGGAGTCCACACCAAAGAAGCACTGAGAAGGACCAGGCCCTGAACCAGCCCTTTATATCCATTATCTCATGAATTCACCCAACGCCCCTAAAACAGAAAATTATCCCCATTTTACAGAAAAGGAAACTGAGGCTCAGAGACCTTCAATAATCTGCCCATGGTTAGCAGTGAAATCAGTACTGAAATCCAGATCCGCCTGACCTCAAAATCTCTTCCAAGTCCATCGACTGCCTCAGAGATGCCAGTTCTTGTCCCAGCTCCGTGTAGCTGGAGGACTTTCAGCAGCTCACTGAGTCGTCATGGCTTCTTTTTATTCTTTTGTGAAATGAAGTAACTAAACTGAATTTTTAAGACTCCCTTCAACTCCAAAAATCCATTATTCTCAGGACCTTTCTCTGCTCACTCCCTTTTCTTCTTTATGTGATATAAGGATATAAATTCTCTAGGCTAAAAAGATCCAAAGGATTTCTAAGGGTTTCATATGTCACTCTCTCTACTGCAGAGTATAGTTTGCAACTGTCAGATACGTCCCTGAGCCCGGTTAAGTTTAATGGTACAGAATGGTTACCAGATAAAAGCAAGCCAAATAAAGCACCAAGTACCACTAGAATATTTAGCACAGTCTCAAAAAATGTGACCTCTAATATTATTTATTCACAAGTTTGCAAAAATAAAAACAAAGGAAAAGTCTAACATATTTGGAATCAAACAATAAAAGGTGTTTTGTTTTGTTTTTTTGCCACACCACCACCATTAGGACATGGTTTCACTAAATTTCATTTCTGTATTGTAATCACTAAGTGTATTTATATAATGTGACAATGGACTTAACTGGAAAATTCTTACATTTAAAAAGCAAATGTTTTAATATTTTATTAAATTTTAAATAAGCTCCTCATTTCCACTGACTGTTTAAACTGTTTGGTGTTCACCAAAGCATGGTTATTTCAAAAAGCAAAAATAAAAAGCAAGCAATACTTTTAATATCTATTTTCTTCAATAAAAGGTACTTTTTTTCATTATTGAGGTACAATTTTAATTAAAACTGCACATCCACATTTTACATTTTACGTGACAGATATTTTCATTAACTAACTAATAGCTAACCTATTACCACAATCCTCTTGAAATAATGTGTGTGATGAAGAATAATTAAGGTAGCAAGGGGCAAAAGGTTACTTAAGACTTTACTATAGTGTAAGCTTAAATTATAGGTTTTAAACAAAACGCAAGGACCAATGCACATGAAAAAAAAGTGCAATTTTAATGGAATGCAGAACAAATTAACTTTTTAACATTTAATAATACTCAACTGCGTAATAGGATTTTGCTAAGTGCTAGGGGGAGCAGAAAATAAAAGTAATACAGCAAAGTATGCTTGTTAACTACTTTAAACTAAAGGCATTATTGACCTACTAAATGCTGCAGTAAATGGACACTTTGTGACATGAAAGACTTGGGATTCTGCCACCTGATTGGCATGTTCTGTTTGTTGTTGCTTTTTGAAAAAGGGGAAAGATCAAAAACCTTTAAGAAGTTTGTTAGCGTGTTCCCAGAATTCCATCTCGACAGGTTCCTAGGCTGGGAAAAGCATCTTCTGCAGGGTTACTTTCTGCCCTATTAAGTCAACCAGAAAGGGGGCTGCAAGATGCTTCTGAGCCCAGCTCTCTCTGCAGGGGCAGAGCCACCGTGGCATTCCTGTCCAGGACCTGGGGAGCCTGCAGTTCAACCTGCTCCTCTAGCTTGTAAAGCAATAACCACAGGGCATGGGGCCAGCCTTTGTTTTCATCCAATTAATTGAGTGAAAAGGGTTTCCACTGTGAAGAGACCCCCACGACCTACCTACCTCCAAAGCTTGACAAAAGAGGGCTGGAACATGCATCCAAGCTTCAGAACTGCACTGGGAGAAGTCACCACACCACGCTGGCCACACCCTCTGTCTTCCAAGGGACAGGGTCAGTGACATGGTCAGTTCTTGTTCCCCAACATCGGGGGTGAAAATACATCCATCATCCTTCTGCTGATCATATTTCTAATCGAAAGGCTGCTTAAGCATCCTGAAGAACCACTTCCATGTAACTTTCGAGAGCACTAGGAGCTCACCTTGCATTTCCACCACAGAAGGCAAGGGGCCATATTCATTCATTCACCCTATAAACTTCAAGGTACCTACCATAGGCCCGGCAATGTGCCTTATAGAGTGAAGGAGACAGATATGGTCCCTGTCCTCAAAGGACGTAGGACCTAGTAGCTGCAAACGGCCATAGATCGACCCAGCCAACCGTACTCCACCACTAGCACAGAGAAAAGTGCTCAGACTCAAGTGAACGGCACAGGTGGCAAGAACCCCCTTCCCCTCTGTCTTCCTCACGAGCTCTCTTCTGGGCTCTGACCCCGTGTTGAAATTCCTAAAGGACTGGGCTGGGTGAAGGTCTGGCCACTAGAAAGGAAAATGGTGCTAAGACTTCTGTTTGCAAGGCTGACAGTGATAACTCACTCTGAGTAGCCAGACAGGCTCCTTTCTTATAGTCAGGCACATCCTAAAACATTCTTCATTCCCAGGCCCTCAACAGACTCTGTCTGCTAAAGGACATGGAAACCTTTACCTTAGTGCCTGAATAAAACCTCAAAATCCTTCTCAAGTCAGCATTTTAGGCAGCCATGCCAATCCAGAACTGGCGTAGGTGGTGAGAATTGTTTGCTAGTGCAATCTTAGGTTGCATTAAAAGAAAGTTTCTATACCCAATGGAAGGTTGGACGAGATGACCACGGTCAGTTGCAATGCCTTGAAACTAGAAATATGAAATGCTAAAATTGGGAAGTACCAACTTAATTACAACATTCCCAAAGTGTGTTTATTAGTGGGCATTTAAAACTGTGGAAGGAATTTCCCCAGTGAGACAATACTATAAATTGTGTTTATTTCACAAACCAGTCCTCAAAAGACTCTTTTAGCCCATTATGGGCCAAAATGGAATTGAACCAGTATACATTTGAAATAAAAAACTAGTAGAAAAAAAAACGGATTTCTGAGGGGTTCGTATACAGTTTATATTTCAAGTTTAAAACAGCTTTGTGGAATAGACTCAAGATCTAACGACTACTTAAACTATTAAAAGGTATCTACTGCAGCTGTTGGGGTGCACGCAGCCCCACAGCTAGCCTGGAAACTACTTAGGGAGAGCAACCTTTCCTAACACCTTTTGTATCCCTCCCCAACTCCCCGGCTCAGTGTCCCTAATTAATATTGAACAAGCATAGATAAATGACAGATTGTTCTAGAAAGGAAATCTAGAAGCATCACGGAGCAAATGTTTCTACTTTTTTCTATCCTCATAAAAGAATAAAAGGACAATGGGGTTCCAGTGTCATTTTTTGCTCACATAAAGGATACTGCCTCCAAGTGACTTAGAATGGCCATTAGCACTTGTTAGATGCGTATAAGCTCTGACTCTGGAATAACATGGAAAAACCCCTGAGAGTTTAAGCCGGAATGGTGGGGACCATGACTGCCTTGTGAACTGCTGAGGCCTTGATGGCTAGCTCGGTGGCCTGGCACACAGCAGGCGCTCAAACAATATTTGTTGAATGAATGAATGACTGCAGTGTCAAGGCAACAGCTTTTCACAGGCTCCCTGGGATCTTTACTGGTGAGTAGGGTGTTCTGAACTCGAAAATGCACATAAACCTTTCAGTCTACCATTCATTTTCTAATTTTTATAAACAAGGGTAAAAGAACAAATTCCCTCTCAACTTTACGATATGAAAGGAAACAAAAACACAAACTTGATGATAAAAGGTATCTGACCCTCGGGCTCAGTGTCAGGAGACAACACTAGCGGTGGAGGCTACCAAGCAGAAGGCAGGACCCACATGAAGGGACAGGCAGATGGACACCACAGGGCAATGCAGGTCCACAGGGGAATGCAGGTCCACTGTGGCGGGGACTTCTAATTGTTTCAGGAGAAAAAATAAATTTTTAAATGTAGAATCTCATTTTTAATTTTGATGGCTAATAAAAAGTATATTAGCCAATTCTAATGTCTGATCAAGGGGATGAAGATGACTCATTCCTGCACTGTTTCTAAAGATGAGAGAGAGAAGAAAGGGGAGAGAGCACCCTGCAAGTGTTACGCGAGACTATGCACCAGAGGTACAGCAAGTAGGGGACCAGACAGGCAGCCTCCAAGGCCCCCTCCAACTCGGAAAAACTAATTACTAAGGAGATGGCATTTAAATTTAAACTGAAATCCTAAGCGAAGCCCAATACCTAAAAGTAAAAAAACTGAGGTACTCTGGTTGAAGGCTGACCCCTCACCCTTTATCCTGACGGCCCAAGAGGCTCCACTGAGGCCCTCGGGTCCCCTTGAGGCCATTTGGGGAAACCAATGACTGTGGTGGTGCACTTCTTGGGGTGAAAGGAAATGAGACAAGTCTAAGGCAAATCGAAGGAAGAAACGGACTGCGAGTCACAATCTGAATGAAGTGAAAACATTTGTAAAATGTTCCATCGTCAAGTGCTGTGGGTGAGAGAGCCAGAGGAGGAAGAAACCTGTCGGTAAAACGAGCTGAGGAACCAGAGCTTTTCTCACGTTTCCTGAGTTCAGAAAGCTCGTGGAAGAGAGAGCCACTGCGAGGCCCAGGGACAAACAAGATAAAACCAGTAAGAAACTGAGAATGGCTGGGAGTCCTGTACTCTGATCTGCACTCCCAGCATTACAGCTGAAAGAGGAACGAGCTCATCCCAGATGCTGGCGAAGGTCAGGACTGAGGCCTAAGCACACTCCCAACTCACAGGAAAAAACCACTGTCAACTATACAACTGGCAAAAGATGTTTTGATCTTTAATGCTAACTCCCAACATTGACAGAGATGCTGAAAGCGGACCTTCTCGTGTGCTGCTGGAGGGAGAACAAGCTGGGGCAGCCTTTCTGGAGGGGAAGGTGTTACCAGGAGCCTTTACAAGCACACGGGAACCCTGGCCCAGCCAATTCCACATGCAGAATTTCATCCCGAGGCAACGGTCATGAATGTACCACGTGTTACCCCCGAAGATGTTTACTGCAGCGTTATTTACAGAAATAAAACATCAAAGCAACCAAATGATCCAAAACTAGAAAATTAGCTAAACTGACTTTCACACATTATGTGGCACTAAATAAGGTGTTATAATAATAATATTTATAACAACATGGAAAATATTCCTGAGATAAAATTAAGAGGAAAAAATAGGACTACAGAAACATCTTTTATCTAATGATTCCAGTTTTTAAAATAATACACATACAACATACATAGAAAGAGGAATGTTCATAGGAAATTATGGGTGTTCTTCATTTTTACTTTTATGTTGTGCACTTGTTTTAATTTTATAAATTTTCTACTATAAGAGTATTTAATGTAATTCTTCATTTTTTAAAAGGTATATAAAATAAAAGCATTTATAAAAGATACTTTTGCACAAATTTTCCATGTGGGTATAATTTAAATTCATTTCACTATACAATCCAATCAAAAATCAATAATTGCCACCTTTCCAGTCACTTCCCACTTGCTATCTTATCCCTCTAGCAGTCAGAAAAGTTGCTACTAAGTAATCTGAATCCTCAAATAAGAGAAGGCAGCAGGGGCACTCATGTCCCACTCTGCCTCAATATACCCCAGAGACCTGCAATTTTGTTGGGTCTGGTTTTTAACTAACTATAAGTAAGGAGCTGAGAGTTGGGCCCTGTCTTTAGCTATGCACGCCAGTGTTCTGTGTTTGTTTCCACAGACAAACCTTTGCTCTCTCCACCTGGACTGGGTGGTCTTCTGAGACAGGACCATGTAGACACATTTTTGGGGTGATTCTCTGTAAAAGCTCTGCAAACAGGGGCACTAACGTACTTACTAGTGAAGACACTGTCAGGGAGTAATTAAGGAATCACCCTTGCACTTTCCAGGCCGCTGGTGGCACTAGGGCTCATAAAATAAGCAATAATCCTGACATGTAGATGAAAGCCTTAAAAAATGTTCCTATACTTTGACCTGGTAATTACTATGATGAAAGTCTATCTTAAGAACACTCTAGGAAAAATAAATAGATGTTTAAAACAAAAATTAAACACAATCTAAGTCTTAGTAAGGGAATGGTTAAGTAAATTATCATTCATGGTCTCAACAGTCTCCATCTGGACAAAGCTAAAAGTTACAATAACTGAGAACAGAAGTGAGCATATAGGGTTTCTCAGGTACCTAGAGTTGGAGAAATACCTGATTCCCCACACATTTACTACTGAAACAGATTTGATCTGGACCAGTACTTGCTCCAAGGCTAAAGGAACCGTCATTTACCTCACCTAGTATTGGCTAGGAGGAGTTCAGAAAAACTAAGCCATAGTGAAAAATGAGCTGACTCTTCTTCTAGGTCCTGGGTATCCAACTATTATTGGATAATAACATTCCCTACTAACCTATATCGAATACTGCAGTCACCTGCTTTCGCTTTAACTTTGAGAGTGTTATCAAACTAGAAACCAAAAACTGGGCAGATGAAGTCCCTCATCTGAACCCCTGATTCAGGCTCAGGAAAAATATGTTTAAAAAAGACCTGTAAACCTCATTAGAATGTAAAAACTAATTTACCTCAAATGGTTTACAGCATAAACCTTTTGAACACTTGCAACACCAGAAAGATGATGAAGCTTATTCTTGATCCAAGATAATAAGTGGTTTTTAAGCACAAAAGGATCATAAAAACTCCAGTGACAAAACAGAGTCCCAAAACAACTCAGCAGGTAAAACACAATCATAGCAAAGGAGGGTTCTCGGCATTGCCCATAGTTTCCACAATGACCGCTCAACTCCAGGAGTAGGAAAGATAAACGCAGGTCTGAACAAGTTGTAAAGTACGTATCTCATTAGCAAAATAACATCCTGGTCCCAGAGGAAACTGCTGGCAGAGACAGAAGGCACGCCTTCAGAAGCTGCCTGAAAAAATGCCACCTACCCCTGGGACAGCACCATCAAGTTCAACAAATACGTTTCAAACACCTGCTGTGCACCACACCAGGCTCTACACTAGGCCCAGTAATGAGCTATTTTAAGTCTGGAAGTTAATTCTATCCTGCAAACAGACTAAAAACAGACCGAAAATCCACTTAACTGCCATGTAAGTCTGGGGTCCTGGAAAAAAAATGACATGGAAGCACGGCTACAAATTTTTCCAAGAAGATGGACGGGTCCTCATACAAAAACTACATTAGAATAATCTATTGTTGAGCTATATAGCTCCTATTGGTCACTGTTAATGTCAATTAAAGTGATTTTCATCTGATAATACATTTAATTTAAAAATTATATATGATGTATCTGTTCATATTTCACTTAAGAAGCACCATTTTATCTTCTGAAATATTTAAGTGATTATCCTCAATGGCAAAGGACTAGACGAAGAGGTAATATTCATCTATCTTTATAATTATCATCAGTAGAAAATCATGCTCCTTTAGGGTATAAGCCGCATCATAAACACTTTGATGTACTTCTTCCAAACACAAAGAAACCTATACATAGTAATTAAATATTTGAAAAAAACAATCTCTTAACCTGAATCTCTTACTCCCTAAATTTCAATGATCAATACCCGATTCTTTCTAATAAACTTTTAAAACTATTTCCAAATATTATGACACATCACGTTAAATATTTATAGACTGAAAACACTTTCAAGATGAAGAAACACCACAAAATACCTTTCTTAGGCTGAATCTAAAGGAGATAAATTAAACACACATATACGTTTATATTTAAAAACAATATGAAATACACCATTTTTGTGTTGTTTCTTGAAATCTGATTAAAATCTGAGTTTAAATTTAAATGTATAGAAGAAAAAACGATTTGTTTTAAGAAGACAGTTTTGCAAAGTTATAAAATCAGATCCACAGACCCTAAGATTTTCTCTGACATTAGTGAACCTAACAATAAGGTTTGTGGATAAGCAACAGTGTTGAAACCTTGTCAAGAAATATTTTAAATATTAAAAAACTATTCAACCCTTGTTCTGTTCATAACTAAACTTGATACAATCAAGGAAAATTAGTTTCGGATGTGGAATACTTCAGGGATTTGAAGTAGTTTGCTAAATAGGAAGCTAAATCCAATTACTATTCTGAAGATTTGGCATCTTCAACTGAAAACCAATATTCCAATTAACATTAGACAAATATCCAAGCTTATCCGCATGTTCCAGGCATCCTTTCTGGCTAACAAGTAGGCTGCATTTCTGTATTTAATTATTCCTTTATGTATACATAGGGCCTGCATTATACTAGAGGTATATGAGGCCAAAAAAAAAAAGGAACATTTTTAATTCTTCTGTGGTCCGCTTCTCCATGTGTACAAACCAAATTTAACTTTCTATATAATTTTATCTTCTTTTCTAAGCTAAAAATGTACCGATACAAGTTTTTTTTAACATGTGATGCTTCTAGCTACCTAAATAGAACTAATATCTAAGGCACTCCCTAAATCACTTCACTGTACCCAAAAGTTACAAACAAAAAAACAGCTTCATCATTAAATACTGCCATTAGCTTGCTTGAAGTTCAAAAGCAATTCAGATATTCTGAGCCAGATTATTTATCTATATGGTTCCCTTATCTTGCCAGGAGTGGGACAGGCAGGTGGTGAAAAGGGCAGGTGGGAGGGAGCAGGGTGAGCTTGGTGAGTTGCTGTGCAATGGGTATAGCCTTTCAGTCCTGCAAAACAACGTTCTGGAGATCTGCTGTACAACAATATGCAAACAGTTAACAAAACTATACTGTATACTTAAAAATGTGTTAATGAAGTTCGCTTTGTGTAGTTTTTTTTAACAGTAAAAATAGGTGGATAAATGAAATGGGAGGTGAGAGAGTACAGAAAATAAATAGACAGTTCTTATGAGACAAGTATGTGAAAGAAGAAAAGAAAGGACAGATGACATCTAGGAGAGAAACACAAAGAAAAGTTACAGGAGGCAGGTCTAGAGTGGGATAAACTTCAGCATGTTTACAGGCTGCAGGGGAGGAACAGAAACAAGATCAAAAATATGAGCCAGAATAAATGACTAATAAATTAGCATTCCAGAAGCTAGTGGAAGGTCAAAAGGGTCAAGTGAAAGACTAAGTCTGAAGGAGAGAAAGGAACCTCATTCCTTGAGACAGGAAGGAAGACAGGAGAGGCCTAACGAGAAAATGGGAGAGACATACATACCTGTGGGTCTCAACCTTCCTGACAAAATGGTATTTAAAGCTGTCTCCTGCGAGCGGAAAGGGGTGAGCAGTGAGACGAAGAGAAGGCTGACTGACCAAGGTGAAGCTAGAATTTTAGGTACGTGAGTTTGGAGGCATGTTTTCAAGTCACAGCAGGAACAGTGACAGTGTTCTGATGAGGTCGGTTTCCTAAAGAAAAGGAAAGAACAGAACTAGAGACTCATGGGTCCAGGGAAGGAATCACTTGAAATGATCAGTACTGGAGCCCATGCCCTAAGGAAAGCAAAGACCTTGAAGCTAAATTGAAGAATGACCCTGACAAAGTGAGAGAGAAGCATTCTGCTGCAGCTAATGCTGAACTGAAACTGAGCCCACCCAGCCTGTCGTTATTTCCTAATGCAGCCTCCCTTCTCTAACATACACCTTTCTCTGCAAGTCTATTCGGCAAACAGTCATGGAGTATTTTCCCAGGCTGTCGCTGTTTTGTGTACTGTTGGGCAAGCAAAGAGTCAGTTCCAGCCAGTTATCAGGAGAACAGAAACAAGTATTCAAATAACTACAATGTCAGGCAGAATAATACAAGTAAACGTCACAACAGAGGTTTAATCACAGTGTTCCTGAGGTATAAAGCAGAGAAAGATTACAGAAAACTGGGAGGGGCAAGATGAAGTGAGGCAAGTCTTCAAAATTAGACAGCCAGCCTTTATAGGAAATTCCTAAAAGGAAGATAGGAGGAAGAAGGAGGGATTCAGGTAGTGAGCATAAACAAAGGCATGATAAAAGAAACGCATAGGGTAAAGTTTGATCAAAAGAGATAGTCTAATAAGCAAATGAAAAGATGCTCAATGTCATTAGTCATTAGAAAAAATGCAAATTGATATCATAATAAGATATTCACTAGAATAGCTACAATAAAAAAAACATGATAATAACAAGCGATGGTGATGAAAAGAAGAAAATGGAACTCTCGTAGGTTACCAGTGAGAATATAAAATGATGCCACACTAAGAAAACCAGTTTGTCAATTTCCTAAAAAGTCAAACATAAATTTACCATGACACTGCAATTCCACTAATAATCTACCAAGAAAAAAAAAAATGTGTCCAAAGAAAATCCAGCACATGAATATTCGTAACAGAATTATTCATTTTCTGGTCAAAACTGGGAACAATCCAAATGTCTACCAACTGATAAAAACAAAACGTGGTATAGTCACACCACAAAAGAATACGATTCAGCAATAACAAGGAACAATCTCTCAACATATACTACAACACGGGTGAACCACAGAAACATTGTTAGGTAAAAGGACCCAGATCCAAAAAACTAATTATTGTGAATTATATTTACATGAAATACCCAGAAAAGGCCAATTTAAAGAGACAGAAAGTAAATTAGGAGCTTCTGGGTGTTAGAGGCGGGAGAAGGGATTAGGTGTAAATGTGCACAAAGGCACTTTGGGAAATAATGGTCATGTTCTAAAACTGGATTGTGCTGACGGCGGCACCATTCTCTAAGCATACTAAAGATCATTAAATGGTACGTTTGCAATGGGTGAATTTTGCAGTATGAAATTATACATCAATAAAGCTCTTTTTTAAGAGAATAGGCTAGCTATTCCGGCATGTAGGTTTTGCAGGAGTAGCAGTTAATGTTAGAAAGAGTTGGGTTTTCAGTCTTCAGAGATCTTTGAACGCCAGCGTGAGAAGTCTCAACCTAATTAGACAGACAACAAGAATCCCCCTAAAGTCTTGGAATTGGATAGGAAAAAAACAAACTAAAAATACAGATAATTACATTCAGAAGATTAGTTTAATCTAATGTGTCAGGCAAGTATTTGACACAGTAGATCCTAAGGACCAGGACCTGTGAGCATACTTGAGTTCATGGCCTCAGTTTAGCAAGGGCCAATCCTCTGACGCACCTCTACCTTGAATCACAAATGCAGGATAAAAGATGGAGGGAGACGACCCAGTGAAAATCTATCACCTTCCATGGGAAAGACATCTTCAAGAAAACGGTCTCAGGCCATCAACTGAACAAAAACATTAAGTACCCGCCGGAAGCCAATCCTGGATGGGTGCAGAGCGAGGCAAAGAATCAATAATAGGGTGAGAGGGGTGACTGGATTTTCCTGAAATCTAATATCCTGCTATAAGAGATTTGAAAATCATATAAAAGGAAACTTGAATACAACAACAGAGGGGACCCATCAGGGAAATAGTTAAATATCTGCTGATTCTGTCGCAGGCCTTCTATCAATGATTCCCAGGAAGAATGGCAATACATTTAAATCCATTTGAAGTTAGACAAAGTTCACTGCTTTCAGTAAAATTGCTTTTACTTACTTCTACCTTGTTCCTGGATACACAGTTGCATCTCACAAAACTGTCTTTTAAAAAATATTTCACCTCAATTTATCCCTGGTTATATTTGGTACTTTCAAGCAGTACTCTGTTTATTAACATACAGACTAACCTATCTCAGAACGGATAAAGCCACTCAGCTGCTCATAGATACCCTTTAAAAGACTGTACATCTTTTACTTTGTTAAGAAAGACTATAAAATAATCTTTCTAGGAACCTGGCTCTGTTTTCCTGTATTTAAAGAGAGAGAGAGAGAAAGGGGGAGGCAAGCAAGATGGAGAGGAGGGTTGGGAGGGTTGTGATCATTGTTAATTCACAATTCAAACTATTCAGAACTCCATTTACAGAAACTAATACAAAAGGAATAATTGTGCTAGATGGGATTAAACAGGAAGATAGATAACATAAATGAAAGAAAACCTCATACAATTACAGATAATTGGAGGCCACTTATATATTTTTCTCTCATCACTGATACAGAAAGATAAGATTTTCATTTCCTTCTAATGGACCCATAAATAGCTTTATTGTAATATTAGAAACATCTTGCTTCTGGATGTATCTCAAAAGACTTTTTCAAAAGATCAAACAATAAATAGAATGAAATTTTAGCAGAAGAGGATACCCCCTGATTACTTTGGCTTAGAATGCTTTATATCAGACAGATGATCAAATTTCTGAATCTGATAAATTCACCAAAATAATAAAATCCTAACGTTGAATTTACAATCTAGGAAGTTATTCTAACTAACACTACCACACAGAAAACTCAATATACTAAGTGAAGAACATGCAGATAAAGAAGTATGCATTCAATTTATTTAAAAAATATGCCCAGGAAAGTAGAGCATATCAGATGAGTATTAAAAGTAAAAATTTTTTATACACTAATAGTTATGGTATCCTTTGATTTATGTATGACACCCATTAACGTCAATTAGTGTTACATTGCTAAATCCAAGGAAGCATAACTCCAGTGCTACACACTTGGCACTTGCATCTCTTATTTGAAACCTAATCCAGTCTCACAAAGCCCTGCCACTTAGATCACTATCATTAGAGCCCATCGGACAAATGCTCTGGTCAATGGCCAGCCTCCGTCTGGGCTGATGTTAGATGACACCGAAGGCCACATTTGTCGCTGAAATTCTAAACTGTGAGAAATCAAAGATGCGAAGTCCCTTGCCCTGGCCATAACCAGGTATAATCAATATTGACTGGGAATTTGACTAGAAGACAAGCACCCTGCTGAATGCTGCTCGGGACAGGTTCTAAGGGTCCGAAGACAAAATCGAAGAAGCGAGGTTTAGAGAAGTCACATGTCCAAGGTCAAAGAGCCAGAAAGGGCTGGGACTGAGTCCCAAGCCTATTGACACAAATTTGATTTTTTTTAATAATATCTGAAGACATGGTTTATGTAAGGAAAGGTTGTGGTCCCATAACCATTTAAGAGTGCTTCACACTGCTTGCTATTCACATTCGATGAGTGAAATCATTGGGTCAATGACAGTCTCATCATAAACAAGAATTTAAATGAACTGAAGGAAAGAACAAATCAAGAAAAGAGACATTTCAAGAAACAATATAAACACGAATTGACGCCTATGCGCAGCTGGAACTGTCATGCCCACCACAGTAGCCACTAGCACCCACGGCTGTTCAGCTCTGGAAATACGCTGCAGTGTAAAATAACCCATGTTTTGAAGACTCACTATTAAAAAACATATATCTTATTACTAGTTTCTGACTACATGTTGAAACGATAATGTTTATTTCACTTGTTTCATTTTACTTTTTCATGTACCTACTAGAAAACCAAAAATTACATATATGGCTCATACTTGTGGCTGCACGTGCATTTTTGTTGGGCCAGACCATATGGCGACACACATATACTGAACACGAGTGATGTATCCGTAACAAATATACATCAGAGACCACATTCTGGATAGCACTCTGACCTGGATGAAGAAAACGTTACATGATTTTGAAAGAGCTGTATATACTTCTCCAGTTTGGCTGGGGGACTAATGAGGTAAAGGCCAGCAAGACAACAGCCACCTTTATTCCTATCTTCATTCAAGCACATCAGTCAGTTATCTCACTGCTCTCTTTTGAGTGGACAGGAATAAACTATGCTCCTATCTGGAATGAGAATCTGAAGTTCTAAACATTCGGAGGCTAGAGAAATAAGCTTATAAGGCACATACAGGAGAGAAAAAAATACTTCCCTCAGAAAATACCAGTGAAGACCAGGAGTCTGTGGCCACATTCCATTTTTGAAAACATATAATTTGTTTAAATTGTGGTAAAATGCTAAGGCTATTAATTTTACCATCCTACCTATTTTCAAGTGTTAAATTTCACATATTGTAAAAATAAACTATTTCCATGCTTACCAACTTACTATCATAATATTAAAGAAAACTGCTTAAGAATTTAAAGTCACCAAAAACAAATGTACATCATTTTCATCTGCCATATTCCTTCCAAATCTTTGCACACTCATCTGTTATAGATACATCTATTTCATTACTTGTAACTTACTGCATATTAATCTGCCTTTTCAACTATTTGTAATGTCTTCATATTGTTCCATTTTTTAAAATAATGATATGAAACAATATATTGAATGGTAGTACTATGATAAACCCAATCATATTCAAACTATGGAAAGCTACTTTATAACTTCTTACAAAGGTGATCAATACTGTTAATGAACAACTTGATGAAGGTATTTTTTTCCTTTGTGAACTGTTTTCTTAGATAAATACCTAACAGTAGAATTATGTGGTAGCAACGTACAAACTTCTTTTTATTACCCATGCTTTTTTTTTTTAACTTACCTTTCCCATTCACCCCCAACATATGGCTGCAAATTTCTGGGCCCCCTTTCTGATTTGTTTATTCTCTCTCTCAGAAGAGAAAGAACTTCTTTTCAGCTCTTAAGTAGGTATAAGGAAAATGAACGCAGCAACATCACCGTATCCCTGATACCTTCTTCTGAACCTATCAACAAAGTGTGTTTACTTGCCAATGGCAAAGAGGAAAGTAGGCCCCTGAATGGTTTCATCACATATTTCTTTTGTGTTGTCAGCCAAAATGCTCCTTTAAGAAGTCATGGACCAAAAAGCCCTCAGACTTCTGCGTGACTTAAAATGATTTTTATATATATCAATACCATACAAATAAACAGAGTGGAAGGAAGTTTTAAGTACAGAAAAAGTAACAAATAGCAAATCCAAACCACAGGGTCTCTGTTTAAAATTATCCCTAATACAGCCTCTGTTTTGCAGAAAAGAAAAATCAGCCAAGTGCTTTTCTAGAACATTAATGACTATCAGTCATTACATCACACGTATGTCATCTGACACAATTAAACTTTCAGATTAGTAAACATTTTTCCTCTGCTACAACAGAGGGTTAGTGTTCAAGAGGGGGAAAATCTCAATACACATAAAAGCATCGAAACACAAGCCAAACCGTTGGGTAAGTCTGAATTCCTCCTATTTCAATTCAACCAATCAGTCCTGGATTGACTAATAAATGTACGTGAAAATTTTATAACATGAAGAGAACTTATTTTCCGAAGCTTTTCTGCCAAATGCAATAAGCATTAGCATTTGACAGCAAAAAGAAAGAAAAGAAAAAAAAACATGAACTTCAGTATAAGCTAACGAATTAACCAAGTCACCCCTTCCTCTGATACCCCAGTTTCAGATGTAACATATACTTTGGGGAACTCTCCAGAAGATCTTGTTTCCTTTCTGATAAGGGTCTACACAAGTAATATTGGATGATCATGAATATATATATCACGAATATACACAAATAGTTTCCATGAGTCTTCTTTTGCTTTAACCTGGCTGTAGTTTTGCTGCAGAAAACCTAGGATGTCTGTTCCCCATGGAAATGATTACAGCAAAAATGCCCCATGACATACTGAAGCGTGGACTGTGGAATAGCTTGCTTAATATCTGTAATGCTGAACAAGCTGCTTAACACTGCTCGGAGTCTCAAGTTCTCCATTTGAAAATAGGAACAATCAAGCCACCTTCACAAGATGACGGTGAGTAATGAATGAATTAACAAATGAAATTTACCTCTGACTCAGATGCTCGGTACACATGAACCTCCCTTCTCTTCCCTTTCTTTCTTAGTTCCTCCAAAAATAAATTCAGATAATTGACAAGGCAGTATTCCAATTATACAAATGATTAAGTTTAGGTTTTACATTGCTGGAAAAAATGGAAATCTTGATCTGGTTACTTTCTTTCAACAGTGTGCCTCTAAAGCTAGAAGTAAAGGTGAAAGTTATTTCAAGAAGTAAGCTTTCTTTCCCAAAATTCTAGAATAAGTTATTGAAATGGTCATGAGCAACTGGAAAACCTTCATTTACTAGAGGCCATGTCCTTCCCAGGTAAGCATCATGAGATGCTTTTCACAGAGTGATGGTGCTAGTCCCCTACCCTTGCATCAGCCATAGACTGGCCTCAGTGAGCGGTGCTTGGCAGATGCCCCCAGGGAAGTGTGATATAATAGGTTGATACTATGTGAGACAGACATGCCAGTAACAGTAAAGTGTTGATGTGAGTTTGAGGTTCCTATCCAACCAAAGGTACAGGATATAGGAAATGACTTGCAGCTGAGTGCAGAATAAAAGTGGTTTGCTGACTTCCTTGTGCACCAAAATTCCTAACTACTGATGATGGATCTTGATGCCGGTGACCTACCTACCTGTTGCAAGTCTAAAAAGAGGCCGCCATCCACAACATGTCCAGAGACAAGTAATTGCAGGATGATGTTCCTAAATGAGATAATCCTTCATTGTCAGTTAACCAAGATGCCTTTCCCAGGAAGAAGCCCTTGAGCTGTCCAGAGGAGCTCTGACTATTCCCACTACAACCTTCTTTCTTCATATGGGGGAAACTTGAAGGTGGTCTTGGGCAGTGGTAATAAAGCCATTCTGTCTTTGAACTCTTTTCTTTGAACTCTGTTCTATATTTGAACTCCCAGTTGTATTATTCTACTCATCAGAAATTAGTATCTTGACAAATCCAGGCCCACCTACATTATTTCAGGGGCCCAGAGCAAACTGAATATATAGTGCCTCTTGCTAGAAAAAGCAGTTAAGAATGTCAAGACGTCTGCCACAGAGCATTAAACCAAATACAGGGCTCCTGTGCCTGCACAGGTCACATGCCCATGAAGCCTGGCTTAGGCCCGGCTAAGGAGGGGACCTACAAGGAGAGTAGATAACAGATTCCATCCTCTAAACAACTGAGCATAACTAAGCACATAAGCAAGTAGTCAGGCCATCTTATTAGCCTGAAAACAGCACAGATGCTCTGTTTGCTTTAAACATATCTTGACAAACCTAATTAATTTTAAGATAAATTATCTTCAGAGTCCATGGACCACAACTGATTAAAGATGAATAAGATTTTAATAACAAAAACTCAGGTTTGAAAGTCAAAAGTATAGAAAACCTGAGGTCAAGGGTTGGAGAAGGTCAAAAAAAATTCTTTTAAAGTATTTTGTTAATTTAGTAGCAAACTTAACGTTAGCAGACTAAAAAGAGCAGGGTAGATTGTAAAAACACCCACAATTCTCCACTCCTCCACTAAAGAGGTAGAGTCTGTGTTCCCACCCTGTTGATCTAGGTTGGTCAAAAATCAGTGCGGAATTATGAGATGACACAGGCAGATGCTTGGAGAATAACTGTGCATTGGGACCTGTAGCCACCACGTGAACAAGCCAAGGTCAGTGAGCTGGGCCAGGAGAGACACGTGGCACAATCCTCCCACCCGTTAGCCAACTGACAAATATGTAAGTATGTCCTATGCTATTTAGTCCCCAGGTGAGCCACCAGCTGACCAGAGATACAAGAGTGAGGCCAATCAAGATGAGCCAAGAATGGCCCAGATCAACAGAACTGCCCAGGTGATCCAAAGACTCATGAACAATAGTGAATTGTTGTTTTAAGCCACTAAGGTCTCAAGTAGTTTTCTATATAGTAAAAGTGTTAAATGACACAAGCAGCTTTTCAGGTCAGTAAGAGAAAAATGGATTATGCAATAAAAACTAGATCATCATTTTTGGCGAGGAGGTCAGATTCCTACTAAATTACATAATATATTCCACATGGATTTAAAAAGTTTATACAAAGAACGATAACAGAAAAATGTTAGAATAACTTATAGGTCTATGTTCAAGTACTGTTGGCATGGGACAGGCTTTCCTAGACAGAGAAACCTAAAGAAAAGAGATGGATATATCTTACTATATAAATACTTTTTTAAATTTTACATATCAAAAAAAACATTTTAAATAAAGATAAAGGCAAATGACAAATTAGTAAAACTTTTTTACATAAAGAGAAATTGCATCCCTTATATACAAAAAATATTATTATGAGGACAAAAATAAAAAAGATTGCCATTCCTAATAGTCACAAAATAGCAAGAAAAACTGAAGTACCTGATAGAAAGGCATACATATGTAAATCACAAAAAAATAAATAAATATAAATGGCCAATTAACATTTTTGAAGTGTTCAACCTCATTGGTAAGCAAAGGGAGAAAGATTAAAGCAAATAAATTATCTTTCAGTTAAAAATTAAAAAGCTCAAAAGAATAATACCTAGAAAACAGACATTTTCATATACTGCTAATGGAACTAAATTTGGTATATTTCTGCAAAGCACTGAGTGTGTGTGTGCACGCATGCGCATACAGGCACCTACACACAGGGTACTACTGATGAGTAGCTGTACGCCCACAAATGAGTACAGGTAAATTACAGAAAGCTAATCTAAATCTGTGGATTTTATCAAGATCAACATCCTGGGTGTGACAACATACTGTAGTTTTACAAAATGTAAAGAATACATGAGATCTACCTGTATTTTCTATTATAATTGCATGTGAATATACAACTATCTCAATAAAAAATTCACTTAAAAATCAACCCTATGTGCATACCACCAAACTGATTTTGAAAGACTGTAGAAATATGAGAAAACATAATGTAGTGAGTCAAAGCTGACTTCATTATAATCGAACTAGTAGAGGCCTTACCCATGAAACCAAAAATGTTTAAATTATTATTCAAGCCACATGTGGTAATTTTAAATAGTTTTGGAGATATAATGCCTTGGATTGAGAGTCAGATCACCCTAGCCATGCAAATGATAAGCCACTGGTGGAAGGGAGAATGAGAAAGAGGAAGAAAAAAGCATTTGAACTAGAACAAAGGGTTGTTTAAAATTCCTTCTCAAAACATCAACTGACATAAATACTAGAAGTTTAAGCCAGCTGCTGCATAAGACAATGGGAGAATTATGATGATAATTACAGGATGCACCAAGAATTTCTAATAATAACACTAATCATAATAGCTACTATTTATCAATTCTAGGATATTAAGAATATTAGAAACCATGTAAAGGAGGAAAATAAGGCAACGGTAATTTACGTAAATAGTCTGGATGCACACTGAGTGAGAATCAGGCTGCCTCTCTCTAGGACGGAGTTGTGGGGGAAAGTAGGGGTGGTATAAATGCCAGATGTTTTCTTCTGTCTACAGGGTGGGCTGGAACCACACCACGAGTATGATCTCGTACCACCACCACCCTTCCAACTCAGCCCTGTGGTGTGGCGGAGAGATTTAAACAAATGCACATCAGAAGCTGAATCAGTGAATACTGGTCCCTATGCCAGATTCCGATAGCTATTTCCTAGATTCCTAATGCATCTTCCTCCTCAGAATCTGGCACTTAGCAAACTAGGTTTTGAGCCATAGATACAGCTTTCAGGGGGAAAGTTTCAGCTTGAAATTTAACTCTTTTAGATCACTTATTTTATAAAGAAACAAATTTTAGCTTTATTATGAGTAAACCTGGCAAATGCTAGTTAAACCAAGGGATCAAAGTTAACATCACCAATAATCAGGTAAAGTGGCATCATTTGCGTCCTGACATGGTACACTGAGAACAACACAACTCAAACTTTAATAGTGTTCCTACCAAAAATGCATAAGCTCAATCTGATCCTGAGGAAACATCAGATAAGTTGCATCCTCTACTGAAGAAAAATGGCTACGAAGAAATTTGAGTACAGACTGCAAATTATCAAGATGTTATATTTCCTGAACTGGGTAATTGTACTGTGGTTATATATAAGAATTAGCTCACTCTTAGGAAATATATGCTTAAGTATTTAGAAATAATGAAATGTGATATCTGCAACATAGCGTCAGGAAATACTATGTACACACAAAGAGAGAAGACATAAAAAAAAAGCAAACATGACAAAATGTTAATAATTGGTAAATATGGCTATTTGTACTATTTTTGTAACTCTTTAAATTTAAAGTTATTTTAAATTTTAAAATGCTTAAATGTAACTTAAAACATGAGGTTAATACTTAAAAGATAAGAAAAGTTATTGTTTTCAAAACCATCTTGATTAATAATGTTGGTTGGTTCTAGAACTTAAAAAATGCTGTGCATGTCTTAGCAAACTAGAAATACAGATCATTAGAACTATTCATTAAACAGACAATTTTAAGTTTAAAAAAATAGCTACTATTTATCAAACACATATAATGTGCCTGGCGTTGTGCTGGCTGCTTCTCATATGTGAACGAAAAAACTCACAACAATCATGGGAAGAAAAATGTGAACACTAATGGATCTTATGTAATCCATTCAAAGTTACAGAGTTAGAAACTGGCAAAGCTTGAGTTGGAACCTAGGTTTTTCTGGCTTTAAAGCTTCTGTGCTATTCAATGCTGCATAATACATACACATTCTGGCACGTTAACTTTAGGGTGAAGGAAAAAATTATATCCCATAGTGAAAAACTATTACTGACATTACACCTACCTGCTTGTAAGTTCCATCCAGCAAGGTGTCCAGGTGTTGGAGGGGGGCAGGTGTTTTATCTTTGAACCTTGTTAATAGCCGGCGTTGAATGGCCCGAAACTGGACAGCTCTTTCAGATAAGAGTTCTTCTAATTTCTCACCATTTATCCGCAGCTACAGTGAAGAATATCTTAAATTCAGGTTAAATGTGCACACAAAAGAAAACATGTCTAAAGAAATAATACAGAAAATGCCAATAAAAGTTTGAAAGAGCAATGAAGAAAATTTACATGCATTACAGAGTTAAGAGAATTAAAATGGTATGGTGTTTGGTATGTGAATATAGAGATGATACTGTAGAATAAAATAAAAATGTAGTAAAGATGACCCAGTCTCACTGGGGAAAAGAGAGATTATTTAATAAATGTTTTGTGGTAGCTGGGGGGAGAAAAGAATATGAATTTCTAACCCCAGTCTTTATAGCAAAATCTATTTCATAGGAATCAAAAGTTTAGATGCAATAAATGTACTAAAAAAATAGAATTTTAAAAAATAATCTTGGCATGAGAAAGATCCTTTTAAGTCAAAATCCAAAGCTAAAAGTCACACACACACACACACACACACACACACACACACACACACACGTGTGATAAATTACTAACTAAAAAAATTAATTCTATATGGTTAAAAAAAGGAAAAACATTATAAGTAACAAGACAAAAAGTAAAGTGCAAAAATAACAGCAATAACCACACAAAGAAAAAGTCATGCCCTTAACAGCTAGAAAACAAATATGAATCAATGAGAAAAGGACCACAACCTAATATAGGTCATTAAGAAAAAGCAACGGTCCAACAGAAAAATGGGCAAAAGTTACAGAAAAGTTAATACAAATAAGTTCTCTAACATACAGCCTTTGATCTACCAATCTTACTTCCAGGAATTTATCCTAGCAGTATGCTTGCAAAAATTAGTGTCCATGCAAGGATATTCATGACAGAATTGTTTGACCTCTTGCTATTATAGTAAGATATTATTAGCAATCAAAATATTCATCAACAAGGACAGGTTAAATAAATAAAAAAGACTACTTTGCAGAATTACTGGGTATGCTGATGTGCAAGGCTATTCAAAGATGCATTAAATGAAACAAAGCAAAAAAATACAGAATAGTATGTATAATACACTACCATTCATGTATTTTTTAAAAAACTGCTTATTAACATAGTTGTAACTGCATAGAATAGTTCTCCAAAGATATACAAGAAACTAGACACCAAAAGTGCTTCCAAAAAGAAGACTGGAGGATGAGAATCAGAAATGACATTAAAAAAAAAGATTCTTTTCACTATAATTCCTCATAACTTTTGAATTTAATATTATTAGAATAAAAGCTAGTCAAACACTCTAAGAAATTAAATCATGTGACCCATTGTAATTCAGCTTTACAAAAGCCACTAACTAGCAGTGACTGAAATGTTTTCATGTGCTAGAATTTCAATATTTGAGAAATATTTATCGATTCCAGGGCCAGGCACTGTTCTAAGTTCTAGGAATTACAGTAATAAATAAAACAGATGAAAATCCCACCTTCACGGAGCTTACACTATGGGACACTTTGACTCTAAAAGCCATCTTGATTCAAAGTTTTAAATAATTTTTTTAAAAAGTAGAGTGGGGCCAGTAAAGGAAGTACAGTCATACTCCTTTTAATTTGTGTCACAAACAAAAGTGCCTATTTTTCATGATATTCACTAAGTTCCTCCCCAGAAAGGAAATGCCCTTGACATGGAAATTCCAGGGATTTACTAGGCAAATAAGGGAGGACTATGTGTCAAACTTACAGTCAACTGGAATCTATTAGAGTCAATCAAAGTCAATTTCTATTTTAAATATTACAATATATCATTAATATAGTCTTTCTAAGGACCCTCTTCCACAAAACAATAGATCCCACTTTTGTCCAGTAAATTTCTTAAAATATAACCTAGAGGATTGGCAAAGGTTCTCAATCCTTAAAACACCTACATATATTCCCTAAACTGTCAATTTTGATGTCACAATTTGGCCCAAAGCATACTATCCCATAACGTATTTTCAGTATAGATGAAGGAACCTGAAATAAGTTCAGTTTTATTTCATACTGACATGTTATTTTTAATTGGATTTTATACACTGAAATGATCCCTTAATGTTCACACTATTAAAAGAAGTCTTTATAGCTTGAAGTCAATGCCTCTGGGATGTTGAAAGGGACTGAAATGAGGTAGAACATTCAGGTGACTGACAGGTTACATGACACACTCCCTGCCCTCAAATAGTTTATAAACTGAAATGCAAAAATCTACCGATTCCTGAAAAATTGTCACTCCAGGAACCAATGCTTCCTTGAACGGTGTTTAAAATTCTTTTGAAATGTCCCTTTGGAATTGCCTACAAAGTCTACTTATAGACAAATAAATAGAGCCTGGTGAATTTTTTCCAACACACGGGACTTTTAAAACAATGCCTGTCACTGTACAATTCATTCACAAAACATGACTCTTCACTATTTCCAAATATCAAATTAGTCTTCAAATGATGAAGATTTGACACCATTGAGATACTCAAGAGAATCTAAAACAGGCTCTGAAGGAGAAAAGTAAAAATATCCAGGCAACAAAGTCACCATCAGATCTCATTTATTTAGACGTTCAGTCATTCGGCATTTTCTAAGGGCCTGTTGTGCCCGATATTGGAGAACATTCCATGTGGTTAACCCTCATTCACATGCAAAAGTTCATGTGTGCTTGCTGAAGAAGAAAAGGAAAACTCGCTTGATAATCACACCTCACTAATGGCTTGCTAGAATCAGTTAGCCAAATGGCTGCCCATAAGTTCGAACAGTTTCTACACCGGGTTACTGGGGTCAAAGGTTAAACCCCCATGTGGGAGAATTAAATCAGTTCTGTTCTGAAGCCAGACCACAGGCTTAGCACCAGGCAGCCACTTGGTAACTGTCTGCAACTCATCACAAATGGGGCAAGAGGGCAGGAATGGATTCACAAATTCCACCACCCACAAAAGAACGACTTAAAGCACATGGTCTAATAGCATGTACCCTACAATTCTTACCTCCGTAGCACCTTTCTCTTTGATGTATTGAAAAATTATAAATGAAGTGGGTTATAATCACACATACCTCAAAATGATGATCAATCAACTCAAAATATTCTTGAAGGGGCATAGATCCAGAAAAAGAACATGAGAAATCTTTGATTCCCTGTTTTTCAAAATATTCTTTAAGGCGGATAATAAGCTCATTCGTTATGAGCCAAAGATCTTCAAATTGTTCACTCTGAATGCGATATCGTTCTAAGAGAGAAAAAACATAATTAAAAAATGTTTCTTACTAGCTGAAACTAAATGAATTATCACTAACTCTGATATGAACACCAAAAGGACAAAGATTTCTTTTATGGAATAAAGATGTGATTTTTACTAGCTTGATAAAAATATTTCTAGTACTTTATTAGTTTTCTGTATCAGTCACTTAACATTTCAAATTTAATGCCAAAGACTTGTGGTCAAGTGACAAGTTGTAAAATATCATCCTTCTTTCTGTGTATCTCATAATAGGTTTCAGTACACTAAAAATACCGAAATTTGTGTCCTTCTAATAAAAAGCTTCACTTAAAAGGTAAAAAAACAAAAAACAAACAAACAAAAACGGCCATTGTAAAAATTCCATCTGGTATCATTAGTTTGTTTCATAATATTGATGTGAAATGAAATGCATTCTATAGAAAATCCCATATCCTGGACACCGTAGCCAGCTTAACTCCCTATAATCGAAATCAAAGTTTTCCGTTTTTCTAGTAGTTCTTTAATTTGAAGAGATTTTGCCATCAGACCCCTCCCTAAATATAAATCTTGTTTCCCTCCATTCCCTGAAACCTCAGCTCCAAGAGAGCCAAATTCTTATCCATCCCCTACCCTGATGATGATGATGATGACTGTGATGGCAATGATGATGACAGCAGTGGTGATAGCCACATCTAGGATAAGAGCAACTGTTATTGGTTGAGGACCAACTATGTACCACGCACTGTAATTATAACAACCTCCTTTTTATAGAAAAAAAAAAAGTAGGCACAGAGAATTTCAGTGACATGCCAGAGGTTACACAGCAAATTAAAATCAGAACTAAAATCCATGTTATATATCCTTCTTCCTCACCTGCCTAAATCCCACCTATTCTTCAGGGCCTGGCCTCAATCTCACCTACTTCAAGTAAGTTTTTTTTCCTAGCATTCCTAATATGTGCCAGCATATAAAATTAAACACTTTACACTCACTCTCTTGTTTAAATCCAAACAGCCCTATGAGAAATATACTGTTGTGCCCATTTTACAGAAGAATAAATCCAGTCACAGACAAGTTTAAGTAATACGCAAGCCCAGCTAGCCAGTTAGTAATGGGGCAGGGACTAGAATTCCAGCCATTAATTCAGAGATTAGTTATTAATCTTAACTGCTTCATAATACTGCATCTCTCTGAATTATATAGGGACTTAGTATGTCTACATTTCGCTGACTTAACCATAAACAAATATGTGTTCTTACCTAACTTTCCAGATGACTATATTCAGTCTCTTCAAGGAGGTTATATACTTTCTAAGATCTAGGACTAAATCCCTTATTCCACTAAACTCGCCATTTATTGAGCATCTATTATGTGCAATGTCACAAAGAAAAAAATGCTGGGAGCACAAAAATGAATTCAGCCTTCTTGCTTAATGGGCCAAAGGTCTAGAAAAAGTACCATGACACATGGACGTGTGAAACATTTATTTATATCCCCCATGAATATTTATTTATATTCCCCATGGTATCTTGACAAATTCTATACTACACCTTTAAACTGGTCATCAGGACTCCAATTAGTCATCCTAGGCCAGAATTCAAGACTGTATCTCCTCTCATTCCCCGTACTCATCCTCTTTTTCAATTATACAAGGACTAAAAGATACTGGGTACGCCTGCCATGGTGCATGGCAAACACCCTGGTCCTCTCTGCTACTGTATCATTCTCCCTTGGAGCTTCCTCAGCAACTCGCCTCACCCAGTCTTATTCTGGATACTGGCCTCTGCCCATGGTGCTGAACATGTCTTTCCTCATTTCTCCTCATGAAAGATATTAGGACAAGGTCAGATGTAACAACTTTTACCTTTCTTTGTAAAAGTCACTGAAAGTTTAATGTTTTAGAAAAATAAA
The DNA here is from genome assembly GCA_030015415.1 of Cynopterus sphinx. Lineage (NCBI taxonomy): Eukaryota > Metazoa > Chordata > Mammalia > Chiroptera > Pteropodidae > Cynopterus > Cynopterus sphinx. The sequence continues at coordinate 6,342,043 of CM057391.1, forward strand.
AATAGAGAGCACAATAGTGATGGGATAGAAGTAGAGATAAAAGGAGAATGATGACAACAAAATACGGTATCAGAATCCTAGTTGAGAGATGGTCATGGAGATGAGGAGTACGGCACAGGGAAGGTGGCAGCAGTCTTGTGGCGGCTATGTGTAGAGCCAGATGGATGGTGGAGTAATTGGGATTGTCACATAAACAATATAAATGCCTAACCAATGTACTGGTACTTGAAACTAGTAATAAAATAAAATGCTAAAAGAAAAACAAAAGTGCCTTCCCTTTCTCTGAACCTTGCGCGCATGTGGGGTCTCTGACTCTCTCATACATGCGAGATTCCCAAACGTATGTTAGTTAAGTGGTAAGTGCTGGGGAGACAATGGGGAAGAACATATACTGATCCTGGTAATTGTCCTAGTGAGAAGGGCACAAAATACATAGGTAAATAACAGATAGTTACAAGTTATGCGGGAACTATGATGCAGATAAAAAGAGTGTTGTGAAAAAAACTAATGAGTGTTCATTCTTGAGATACCGATGGTCAGAGAAAGCCACACTGAGAAGATGACATCAGTGGTAGTATTAATAGGAACAATAATAAAAATAATACTAGCACCTAAAAGCTACGTAGCATTTACAGTGCACTGGGAAATTGCTACATGATTTTTTAGGGATTATCTCATTTGATTCCTACGTATTATACTATTTTATCCCCATCTGTAGATAAAAAATAAAAATAAAAAACAGGCATAGCAATTTTTCCAAAGTCATTCGGATGAATTGTAAGCCAGAGGGTGGGATTTCACTATCAATTTGAGTCTAGACCCCACATTCCTAATCATTTCATACATAGAGCCTAGACCTTAAGTATGGGAAGCGTAGACCAGGTAGAGAGAATGGCAAGCTCAAAACCTCAGGGCAGAAAAAGCCAGACATGTACCAGGAACAGAGAGGAGTAGACATGTACCTGAGTGAGGAAGAGTGCCCTTAGATGTGCTTGGATGTTAGGCTGGGGCCAGAGATGGATATTATTAAAAATACAAAGGACTTTAAGCTGGAGAGTAGCATGATATAATTTATGATAATGTTTGTTTCTTTGTTTTTATTACAAGAGCTGATAAGAAGAAAATGGATTGGAAAGGAGCAAGAATAACTTACAGTTAGGACATTAAAACGATGGTCCAGGTGACAGATTGTGGTAGCACATGTAGCAGTTAAGGGCATCCCATTAGGAAAGAAGTCCCATTTCTCAGGTCTTATCCTCCGAGCAAACCTTAAAGTCTAGTTAATTTTTAAATTAAATTATCCAATTTTCAATATCTTCATTTACACAAATGGAAAGTAAAATACACCTCACAAGGTTGGTGTAAGGATCAAATGTAATAATGTATGGAAAAGACACATACAAATGCAATTTATCTTTGATTTATAAAATTTAGACCAGGCAAAACTAATGTCCAAAAAATACTGGTTGAAAAAATTACAACTATGATACAGAATGCATAGGAAACAAGTGAAAATTCTAAAGCTCAAGAAAACCCCAAATATAAATAAAATTCTAGACACCCAACAGGTACTTGCTATATAGACTAAAAGTTTGTGTACCCCCAAAATGCATATGTCAAATCCTAATGCCCAATATGATGGTATTTAGAAGTGGGGCCTTTGGTAGGTGATTAGGTCAAGATCTTATGGGTGAGATTACCTACCGTCCTTATACAAGGGAACCAGAGTGCTCCCTCACCCCTCCTAGTGAGGCCACAGCAAGAACACAGACATCTACGAACCAGGAAACAGGCCCATGCCGGATACTAAATCTACTAAAACCTTGACCTTGGACTTCTCAGCCTCCAGAACTGTGAGAAATAAATTTCTATTGTACAAAAGCCAAGCAATCTATGGTACTTTGTCATAGCAGCCCGAATAGACAAAGATAATACTCTTCTGTGACCAAGTATAATGCATGAATGTCACCAAATGACAGAAATGTAAAACTGATAATAAGCATTTAAATAGGTAGGACATTTTATGTAACTTAAATTTTTGGCTTATTTTCTTATTTTCATCAGTACATGCAGGGGAAAAAATTAAAACTACATTTTTATAACAAAAAATTTATAATTAGACTTGGTATTTAGAAATATAAACAATGTTTTTAAGTTGATTTTTTTCAGATTACCAAAGATCAACAAGAATCAATGAGTCAAACATTTATAAGGCATTATTTTGATTATTAAGTATTTTTTTAGTATTTGTCTTATTAAATGGCTAACATTGCCCTGGACACTTTCCAGAGTGTACATTTCATGGAAAGGAGAAATGAAATTTTCTATTTATAATATGACATAAAAGAAGAAAGTTATATTTAAAATGCACCCTTACAATATTGGTAATTAAAACAGCTGCCAAAATGAACATTCAATTTATTTTTTTATCTCTTTTCCTTTGCATCTTGTAATAAAGCTCAGGGGAAATAAGCATTTCAGCTTCCAAATGAAATAAATTTGGATGACTGGAGCCCAGTCAATTGCCATTCCACTCTACTACAAATGGAGAAAATAATGCAGTTAATTTAAGCAGGGCACTAAAACGCATCACGTCAGTGTCTATTCATGTCAGAACATCTGAAATTCATCAACATAAATAATGTTTGTATTGATGTCATAAACAAAACATCAGTATAATTTATGCTATTTGGAATTTTTAAATGTGAGATGGAAGAGCAGATGAATGCTTTTAAAACCAAAAAGTTTGAAAAAATAACATAAACAATTTCAGTAGATATTAGTATAATATTCTAAAGATACGACCTCTTTGGTATCAGGAGAAATTATGGATTTCTCTAAATTTACTTTTCAAAAGGCTTTTTCCAAGCCTGCTTTATGTAATATTCCCATTGCCCCTTGATCATAATGCTAAGAAATTCTAAGGTAAATATTAAACAGTAATATTTTATTGCTGAATCACTGCACACATTAAAGTGTTCACAGTGGCATAAGATGGGTGTTAGGCAATCATTATATTCTGTCCCTAAATATTGTGGCCTCATTAAAGGACTATCACAGAGCCCCTACTATATGAACTTGCCAGCACAGAAGAAAATTCACTCATCTCAAAAACGCCATGCTGTGCATCAAGCATATGAAGATCTTTTCCTCTTTCTAGAATGCCCTCCATGACTAAAGTCCTATTCAGGCCTCGAGACCTTTCACAAACAAAATCTCTTCTGTAACTTCACTCCTTCAGGCTCCACCAACACCTTCTGTAAGCATGTCAAGCACTATCATCAGTTCTCTGCCTGTTTGTCTCTCCCATTAACCCAGGAGTTCGACAAGGGCCATGGCAGTTTTTAAATCTAATATGTTTGCTCAGTGTAAAAGGAACAAAGGTATGGTCTACCCAGATGGAGTAGAACAAGACTCTCACTTTCTTTGTCCTGAACTTTGGTTAACATGTTTCAAGATTACTTATGCTGTGATATAGAAAACAGAAAGCAAATAATGATCAAACAACCTCATAGACACAGACGACAGTAGTCACCAGATGGGAATGGGGGTGGGGGGAGTGAAGAGGGTAAAGGGGGCCTAATACCTGGTGACAGAAGGAAACTAGACGATGGGTGATGAGCCCACAACGCAATATATAGATGTTGTATTACAGAATTGTACACTTGAAACTTAAATAATGTATTCATCAATGCTACCCCCAAAAAATTAAATTTAAATAAGTAAACAAGATGCATATGCTTTCACTTGGCAGATGCTAAAAGAAGCCTTTTTCAAGGCCCAACCCTTATTCGCCACATGACTACAATGTTTTCATTATACCTGAAAGCAAAGTAATTGAGAGATAAGAAAGAACTCTCAAACATGACCTTATTCAATTTAATCACTCTTTCTAGCACTTCAAAATCTTTCAGGATATTAAACTGTTCAGGATATTTGTTATCTTTTCCATTTCAAAGGCCTGCTGGAGGCTACATAAATTTGCTATTTGCAATTGCTTACTTAGCCCTGCTTGTGGCACAGAGTATGTATTTACTCAGCACTTATTGCTAATTATCTGTTCAGCAGGGTACAGAAATCTAAGTTAAAAGTCATTTCCCTCAAATCGTGGGGAGAATTTTTCCATTGTCTTGTAGCATCCAATGACACTGATGGAAGTTAAATGCTTTCTTGATTTATGCTCCTTGAGTAGCTTCCTTTCCCCTTTCTAATCTTTGAGAACGTGCTCCTGATCCCTAGTGCTCCACATTTTCACAGTAATGTGTCTGGATCTATTTCTTTTTCTTGTTCATTGTGCTAACATCAAACAGGCTCTTTCAACATCCACAACTGTGATATCTCATTTCCTTGAAGTCCTTGTCTCCACTGGTCTTCTCTCCAACTTCACAAGCCACTTTCCCAAAGGTCATACCTCGTGTGATGAGCTTTTCATGATCAGAATCTGCAGTTCATTCATTCTCTGACCACCGCATGTTCTTCTAGTTCACTTGCTCTGTAACGCCAGTTTCACTTCTTAAACTTTATCAAAACTTATGATCCAGTGAACCCATTATTTTCCCACCATATATCAGTTTTCTCGAATCTTTATTTCTTTTTATCATTAGATTTGGTAGTCCATTATTACAAGCATTCTCATAAAAATATTTTATCTGCAATTCTCTGTTTCAAAATCCCAGCCCTGGAGCACATTTTAGGTTGCTACCTAAACCTGTGTCTCCCAGGCTTCAGTTCTTTTTCTTTAAATTAGCACTTTAATTAAAAAAAAAAAAAATCCCAGCCCTAAGTAATTGCTTGGATGCTGATAAATAAATCACTCCCAGGGAAAATCGCTTAAGGATGACATATTTCACTTCCAAATTCAGGATCTCTAACCTCAAATGGAAACCCAGTATTGCCTTATTCATGAGTTTGCCTTCTTATTCTCCAAGATACCATGTCATATCTTTTTTCAAATTTAGAAATCATCAAAGCTCCCTTAGACACCAACAAATCTACAAAGTTTCCCTGGACCTACATCCAATCCCTCCTCTCACAGCAAAGTCACAAAGGCCTATCTTTCAATCCCTCTCTAGACCCCCAATGCCTGCCCCCCAAGCTCTGCGTCCCACCCTCTCTCCTTCTCAAAGACTTCCTTGCTCTGTGATCCCCTTCTCTTTCCACATCATCAGCCTTTCCCACTTAACCCAACCATTCTAATTAATATTCAAACATGTTCTAATACTCCGCATTTACATTTTTTTGTTCCAAAGCTTCTTTATCCATTTTTTTTTTCTAATACTGCTCATTGAAAAACAAAATAATGAGTTTGGCTGTCCAATTCTTACTGAAAACACTACATCCTGAAATTGTGCAATACTAGATACTCGAAGCTGCAGCTTAGACTGCCCTGATTTGCACTCAGAATTATATACAGTAAATTGAGTTTTACCATTATTTCTAAAGCTCTATGAAATTTGCTACTCATAAATTATAAATATGTTAGCCTTATAACTATAAAAATAAGCTATAGAGACCTTATTGAAGAAGTTGTCTTTGTGATATTCAGAAGAGAAATTTTACCCTGGACTCAGCACCAGTGAAGGCTATGCTTCTCCTAAACAACTGATTTGATTGTATCTTTTGAACATTCTGAAAATTAAAACTAAAATGTTTCCTTGTTGTTTTTAGGTGCTAGCGCCTCACCTGTTGTAGAGCACACATTTCCGAGTGTTGCTCTTACTGCCGTCCTCATTAATTTCCTGCTCTGATTTCCTCTGTTTCCTTCAGCTATTTATTTCCTTCTTTCATACTGTGAAAATTTTTGTAAATTATTTTAAATCCTTTAAGAAGCAAATGAAACAAGGTGAGGTACAAATAGATATAGTAGAAATAAAAATTAAAATAGAACTAAAGAAAAGAAAACCGTGAAAAGTATAGAGAGAGAAAGGGGCAGGAAGGAGAAGAGAGAGAAACGGTAGTGTCTGTTGTGTGAGGTAATAAATCCCTCTGTGGATCTAGAGCTTAAGAAGATGGTGTGGCAGGAATAATTAAGAGGTAGAATATTTCTTCTGAAACCCCACTGTACTGAATCAGTCAAGTAATTGACTTAATGTAGAGCCATTTTACAATTGATTCAGTTTAAGACTGTGAAAACCATTTTCAGAAATTTTGCTAGTATAGAACATTCTTCCTAAACATCCTTATCTTCAATGCTTTGTTTTTCCAGAATTCACATAATAATAAACTCTAATTGCACTGAAGCACTACTGCACTTTCTGAAAATAAAAACCTGTACAGTTCCTCAGAGAATGCGATTTAGTATCTGAGACAATGAGCTACATTCACCTTTTTATTGTCAGTTTTGGCTGACTTATATCAAATCAGGAAATTGAACTAAAATGGTCACACAGCACACTCCAAGGCTTGGTTGATTGTCAAGCAGGTTTTAAAAAGAGATGCATATGTGGAACCCACAGAAAACACTATCCAAGATCCAAGGGCAACTCTATGTGACATATGATGCACTTGACTGTTTACTAGAGAAGAAATGCTGTGTTCTTTCCATAAGTAAGGTTTTTCTGTCAATCCAGATTTTTAGACTGAAGACTGTGTACTGCCACTATGGAAAACAGTGTGAAGGTTCCCCAAAAAACGAAGAATTGATCTACCACATGATCCAGCAATCCCTCTACTGGGTATTTACCCCAAAGACTTGAAAACCCATATCCGTAAAGATATTTGCACATCGATGTTCACAGCAGCATTTTTCTCAGTGACCAGGACATGGAAGCAACTAAAGTGTCCTACAATAGGTGATTGGCTAAAGAAGCTGTGGTACATGTATACAATGGAATATCACTCAGCCATAAGAAGAGATGAAATACTGCCATTTGCGACAACATGGATGGACCTCGAGATAATCATGCTAAGTGAAATAAGTCAGACAGGAAAAGCTGAAAATCACATGATATCACTTATACGTGGGATATTAACCTAAAAGCAACAAATGAGCAGGACAAACAAACAGAGACCCATGGACATGGATTATAGACCAGTTGTTACCGAAGGACTATAGAATAGTGGTTAGTAGTGGGGTGAGGAAGGAGGGGAGAGGTAAAGGGGTAAAGGGGGTCAAATATAGGGTTTAAGGTGAGGGTGAAGTGGACAAAGGGGATCAAATATATAGTAGCTGAAGGAAACTGGACTTTGGGTGGTAATCACACAATAGAATATACAGATGTCAAATGATAATGTACACCTGAAAATTATATAACTATATTAACCAATGTTACCCCAATAAACTTAATTTTTTTTTAAAAAAAAGGACTATGTACCTTTCCAGAAAAGAAAAATGCCAAATGCAGATTGGGTACAAATTACTTCATTCATTTTTGGGGAATTAATACTCCAGTAGAGCAGGAGAGAGTACCAACATCTGCCTCAACCCCAGAAAACTGTACTTTCTTCATGGCTATCTCTCTTCATCACCAAGGTGCTTTCCTAGGTAGAATTCTGTGTGTCACTGAGGCCAAAAACCATCAGGGAATTATTGGCTACTCTTCAGGTTTCAGTTTATAGACTATTTTGGTTCCTTATTTAAAAGGCCCTATCCTATTCTCTTCAATCTGTTTGCCCATACTACATCTGTGTGGAGGCATTGCCATAAATTTACAAAAATGTGAATAAATCAGTTATATACCTGAATGCTGGGTGATATTTAGATAATGGTTAAGTAATAGTGCCCCAAAGCAATGCTCTAAGACTTACTTTACCTAAAGAAGAATAGATACTATGCACTAAGACATAAATATCCTTATTTGCACAAAAAATAATTTTTTGCCTTTTTTAATGGTCCAAACTGCATATTCACCATACAGCATCATCAATCAAATGTGTACAATTTCCCAAGGAAATGTTGGCAACAATATTTTAGTTTAACTAAAGATAATAGTTTAACAAAGAAATGTACCTGGTGAAGATTAAAACTAATCGAAACAAAATGGTGCTAATGTAAAGACTGCAATCATGACGAATCACAAAGACCATGAAAAGTACAGAATCTTCTCATTCTCCTCAGATTTATCTTTGATTTCTGTGCCTTATTCTAGAATTTTCATTTGTAACCATGTCTGTTTGACCAGTCGCCAATCTATATCTTCTAGAAGCTGTTGTGATTTTAGCCACAGAAAATTTAGTTTCTAAAATAAGGATGTGTGTATGTTCCTCCTGCTAACACTTTTATCTTTCAAAAAAGGGTATGTCCTTATTTTACTATATATTCTGATTATGAAAAACTGCAAATGCATAAGTAGAAAACGACAGCCCACTGCACACACACGTATGCATTTGTTCTACCTAACACACTTAGTGTTCCTAAAATTTGTTAAATACTTCCTTTCTTAACATTTTACTTTAGTCCTCTGAAAGTGCACATAACTCAGTGAGTTTAATAGCTTTAGTTCCCTATATACATCAAAAGTCAGTTTTCCATTGAGTATTTTCAACTATTATAAACATATGAAGCAATCAAATCAATAAAGCATATTTAAATCTGAAATTCAAGCCTGACTACATAATTATGACTTTTCATTCTACAGAGATTAGTCTCAGCAAGTCATTCATTTTCACCTTCATCTTTGCCAATGTCCAAAAAAAGAATATAATATACACATGCATCAAAATTAATTCCACTTTCTTCTGGTAGTCCCTATAATCTAATTTACCATATACCAATCTCAAAAACATTTTTCATTTTAAATTTCTCTCACTAACTCTCCTCATCCCCACACAAAGTTACTTATCTCTAATAAAACAGGATCTTATCTCTAAAACTTTTAAGTCCTATGTACTTAATACCATGGCTCTTGATTTTCAATATTTAACTGAATATCACCTTTTGCAGAAATCTTAGATGTGATGATGACTTGCGATGTAGTGAACTCAATAGAAAATATCAAAGCAACAATACCATCGTTTTACTTACGAGAGGTTTTGGAAGCAAGAAGAGTAACTCGGGAACCTCCTAAGAAGCGAAAACCCATTACATTCACTTGATCATCATCTGACTGATTGGCAAAGCCTACAAAGAAGAAAAAAAATCACCTTACAAAACCATAAGGCAAAACACTTAATGTGTGAAATAGGAAGCTTGGTTTATGACAAGTATTTCTTATGTCACAAGTCATGTTTAAAGCCCAAGTATGAACTAATTTAACTGATTTCCATAGTAGCTTCAAATCACTAAAATCTCTGCCTCGTAATAACACTCTGAAATCATTTAATTCTCTTTCTACTGCTGGTTCATTCTAGGTCTGAGGCAGGAAATTCACCAGATAAACCTAAAACAAAAGCAAGGAAACTATCAGCAACTAGTAGAGTTGTACAAAAAGGGTGAAAGATCTAATTTAAAGGAATTAGCACTAGCCAGAGATTAAAATATTTTAGTATCAAAAATGAAAATAACTGCAATGGAGTGAAACACATCAAATATAAAGGCATGTGTTTATATTGATATTAAAAAATAAAATGCATAACAATGTATTACAAGGTTTATAATATAATGCAAAACATGAGACAAGAATAGGCAAGAAATAACACTAATTCTATACAATCTTCAAAAAATCTGAAAAAAATATTTCCTAACTCATTCCATAAACTCCACATTTATGATACATAATTTTAAGAAACAAAATCATAAATATCCCTCGTGAAAATACAGACATGAAAATTCTAAAGTTTAGCAAATTAAATCCAACAATATATTGAAAGGATAACACATCATGATCAAGTGTGATTTATGTACAACTAGGCTAACATTCAATGTAATCCACCTATTAACAGAGTAAAGAAGAAAATTACATAAATATTTCAACTGCTGTATACAGAAAAGGTATTGAAAAAATCCAATATCCACTCCTGATAAAACTCTCAGCAAACTTAGGATAGAAGGGCATTTCCTCAACTGGTAAAGGACATTGTCAAAATACCTACAGCTAAGACACCCTTGACGGTAAAAGTCTAAATATTCATTCACACCATTTCTATCAACATCCTCCCAAAGATTCCAACCAAGGTAAAAAGAAAGTAAAATACAAATGGAATCTCCAGATTGAAAAGCAATAAGTAAAATTGTTTTCATTTGCAGATGACATGACCATCTACACAGAAAATCTGATTGAATTGACAAAAAAGCTAGTACAACTAATAAGTGGTGGTTTAACAATATTGTGTGATATAATATCTCTATACAAAAATCAGCTTTATTGCTATGTATTAGGAAATAACAATTTGAAACTGAAATAAAACAACACAATTTACCATACCATCAAAATATATTAAATACTTTGGGATAAATCTAACAAAAGATTTATAAGATCTATACATTGAAAACAACAAACTCCAGGAACTCCAAAAGAGAACATGTTCTACGACATACACTGGATCTTAAGGAAAAATTATTTTTAACTTATCATTGGGTCTCATTTCTAAAATGAGGAAGAAGTAAATATATGCTGATAAGCCTAAGATACCTATGACATCAAAACACCTGAGCCCTAAATCAGGAGAAAAGTAGATGAGTCATCTAAGCTTTCCTTAGTACTGCTTATTCAGTCTATAATTACAGAGATTACCTGTCTGTTCTAAAGCATGCATTTTTATTCCATTTCTGTGGGTTTCATCTATCTACAGTAAAGATCAACTACTCAGAAGCCAGTGCAACACACTATTTCCAACTAAATTCTCAGGATAGTATAGGAGACCAAGGAACTAATACATTTATACAAGATGTTATAAAGATAGTGACTCTTTATGCCTTTTTTTATAATCCAAATTTGTTATAAGAAAATTGACTAAGAGGGAAGGGAAGGAAGGGACTAAATGAGAGGAAAGGGGAAAGGAGGAGAGGGTAGAGGAGAGGAAGTAAAAAACCAAAGGTACTAAACTATTTGAGAATTTTATATATATATATATATATATATATATATATATATTCATACATACATATACTCGTACATACATACATACACCTACTCAATTCAAACTAAAGAATAAATTATAATAAAGACAATTCAATTTTGGATGTTTTTCATAGTTATATATAAATAAAGCTTTTTAAATACTTCAAATTCATGAAAAATAAATTGTAAGCACTTTAAGCAGTTAATAACATAAAAGCTGACTTACCATAAATTTCTAAACATTGTGAGACATACTCTCTGTGTTCTAACTCCTATCCACTAATGCGAGGGTGAGGAGGATACATCTCAGAGTCAACAGAGCCAATTTTTACTGAAGGATTTTAAAGGGCTGATTTAATTCTGAGATTTGTTTTTTAATTCCACCCATCACCAAGAAAGTAAATAGATGGGACACCAAGGTGTTTTATCCAATCAACACCTCTCTTTTTCCTAACCTACTCAGAAAGAAAAACTGACACCTGGATAAAGTCACACCTTCACAAATTACCCCAAATGTTCACTGGGATATTCAAGTTTTCTATATGGAGCCCCTCTAAACCATCAGAGACAGAGAATGAACATTTGCCCCCTCCAGCTGCTCAAGACAATAGAACCACAAAGAGCGCCTACTTATAAGATTAATTTTCAGGGGCTTAAAAATACACTTTAAAAAGGTACATATACAAAAACCTACAATGAAGATGAATAATAAATATTTACATTCTAAGATAAAAAAATTCCGCAGTCTAAAGAGAAACATTTGATGTTTTCATTTCTGAATACTGAAGCAAAATAATGATTATAATAATTTTAATCAAACTTAAAAGGTAAACCTTATTACTTTGTTGGTATAAGCTATTTGCCTTTGAACAGGCAAACAAGAGGAAAAAATCCTTGAGGCATTTTTATATTCTGACTTAACAATTATCTGATAATTACCCCTCATTACCTGCTGATGAAGGATTCCATTCTAAATTCTTAACATTTCTGATATTATAGGCATGTCACTTCAAAAGTCCTACCTGGAAAGAGACTGAGAAGACTGACTGGAGACTTGTTGGTATCAATAGTTAGTTTGTGGCTTGCAGTTTTTGAAGGCTGACCTGGGAGGCAGATTAATTTCAGGGGAAGTCTAAATTTACATTGAATCACTCGAGGAATACCTGAAATAAAAAAAGAGAAATGTGGATTCACAGATTTGACAAATTTAACCAAAAAACAATTTGTATTACTAATAATTTGTACATGTCAGTTTAAAAGTTTGCTGCCTGCCCGTTTCATTTAGTGTAACTGAAATAACTACAAATTATTATCATAATCCATATTTTTATATAATTGTCAAAAAGTACAAGGCAAAAATAAAATCTTAAAGTGGAACAGAGGTATGAGCTCTGCCCTTAATAATATCATATTGTAAAAAGCATTAAAATTCAATATTACATATAGTTATATTCACTTACTGAACTATCTTTAAACTAAGACCTTCAAAGCTCCAGCCCTAATTTAAGACTACCATCTAAAATGAGTAATGAATACGAAATTTCTATCAGAAAGATTGTATAACCATGTCTGTATGACTATATCTAAGTTCTCTACCCCAAAAATTCTTATAATCTTTAGCTTTTTTACTTATTAAAAAATTCAAACTTAAAAAAAAGAAAAATCCAAATTGCAATTAACAATTTTCAATAAATTATGAGCATGAAAGGAGAATCTGCTCTACTGAAGTTCTATTGAGGTTCACGTCATTTTATACGTTAATATTAAAAATACTACTTTCGCAGGAATGAAATTTTTCTCAATACATTTAACTTTATATATCACTGTTAAGTGACATTTTAAAAGGCTTCCATAGTCATTCAATTGTCAAATTTTTTCATTATGTATACAGACATGTTGAAATAGATAACAGAACAATAGCAATGAAGAATTTATGTCAAAATTAAAAGTTTTTTTAAATCATTCCTTTCAATATTTTTACAAAAAATAAAATTGAAACCAAAGCAAATTAGGCTGTCTACTTATCAATCTAGAAAAGCAATTCTACAACTTTAATTTTCTCTCCTTTTATGCTAGGATTCTATTTTCGACTGGATGAGACAAAAGATGATATACAGAAACCTATATCTTAGTATACTTCTGAAGAGAAATGGACATTTTTAAATGTTCTACTCTACTTGATGGGTCCATGCATTAATGCCTTTATTTCTTCAGAGTGGAGTCAGTAAACAGCTTAAAAACAGGAAAAAGTAGAAGCAGTAAAAGTCTGGAGACATGATCCAAAACTAGGATCCCTAGAACCAGCAATGTATTCTGTTAATGCCACGCAGAGTTGTGTGACTTACTCTACATCTAAGCTGGGAGTATAATTTTCAGTATAATTTACTCACTAGGATAATGAAACATCATCAACAATGGCAAGCACATGGATATATGAAGCCAATTAAATTCTTTTTGAGAGCATGTGAAGTTTATTTGTCACTCTCTGCAGCATAATTTATTATCCATCAAATTTTACATAGCTCATTTTTTACTCGTGACCAACAGATGTTAAATTCACTAGATGCAAATATGAACTGGTGACTCTTAGAAAAGACCCAGGTATTATTCCCTGACATTCCATGAGGTATCCGAAGCATGTGTATTTGAACTTTGCAATGATGAAATATCTGACTCAAAATATTATGGTAGCATGATCCAAGCTACTGCTCAAACCACAACTATATGACTGACCACAAAAAAAAAATTACAAAGCCTTATTTTTTCTAACTTCATATATTCCATATATCCCCAATTATAGAAATATGCCAACTAATATGTTTCCTCTACAACAAGGGTCCCCAACCCCCCAGGCCACAGACCAGTACCAGTCTGTGGCCTTGTTAGGAACTGGGCTGCACAGCAGGAGGTGAGCGGCAGCCGAGCAAGCAAAGCTTCATCTGTATCTGCAGCTGCTCCCCGGCGCTAGCATCACTGCCTCAGCTCCACCTCAGATCATCAGGCATTAGATTCTCATAGGAGCACCAGTCCCTGATGCCAAAAAGGTTGGGGACCGCTGCTCTACAATATAAATTACAGACTCAATTAATGGATGCAGTCTGGAAAGAATAAGGAAACTGAAACCTATTTCCATTTCCTTAAATTCTAATCAATAAAACAAAGGGAAAAATGCTTCAACCTCTGATAATTCTGCACAAGCACAAAAAGAAACTATCTTCTATATACTTTGAACTAAAGTCTGAGATAATTGCTCACAAATAATTTGTCTGTAAATTCTCTTCTAAAATTATACTGCTAACACTGTAACTATTTCAGCTGGGCCAGGTACTGACTGAATTTGTGGTAAAAAAATTAATCATGATAAACAACACTAGCTTTATGTTACTGAGTCTACATATTTGAAGATTATTACTAAACCACCAAGAACCCAGAGCTAAAGAAACTGGTGGGCAATACACGGACTGCAAAATAAATGGACTGCAAGCTCTAATGAACCCGGGAAGGAAAATAGGAAAATACACCACACCTCAATTCACAGTTCAGCCCGGTCAGTTAACGACAATATCACACACCAGGGCAATGGTCTGCCATTGCTATGATTTGTAGAACCCTGCCAGAACGTCTTTTCTCTCGAGGAATTGTAAACTTGCTCCATGGACATTTGGAAAACATTACTTTGAAAAATGATGATACTCATACTTAATGAAATGATTAGGGCTATTTTTTAAATGATGGCAGCCTGAAAAGTTTTACCATTGGGGGGAAAAAAGAATACAAAATCCTTTAGAAACCAGTTTAAGGAAACCGTATCTTTAAAAAGAAAAATCACAATACTCACAATGCCAATATTTTATGTTATTACCCATTAAGTTAAAACCAAGCATTTCAAAACACAATCGCTAATATTCAGACATGGGGTTTATCACAGGCACATTCCTACTGTGATTTATATTTTCTTCAGAAACTTAAAATGTAAATTTGGCTACCAATTACTCTTCAAGCTATGATTATATCTAAGAACCTAAAGCCAGAGACAACGCAGAGGTGTGTGTGTGTGTGTGTGTGTGTGTGTGTGTGTGTGTGTGTGTGTGTGTGTATATATCTGTAATATGGTAGGAAAGAATTACATGTATTTAAAGATTTTTCAATTAGTTTTCAGCTCAGTTGAAAGTAAGACCTAATAGGTCCTAACTGCATACCATCAGCGATATTTTCTCTGTGTAGTTGGCAAAGTCTTTAAATCTGGTTTATTTAACTCTGAGTGTTATGCTGAGAGAAAAGAAAAATTGGGTCATTTATAATATTCAAATATCGGCCTACTCCTTCATCAGACGGACTTTGTGCCATAGTTTTTTACCAAATATAAGCACCTCTCCTTCAAACACTTTCCTTGCTAGCCTACTAGAGGAAATGAATAGTCGCAACTACCATGATGCAATTCATCACAACATTATTTAACACAGAAAATTCACATCAAAACTGCTCCTGACAGAACAATTTTTCCAGGAAGAGAATTCCAATTACACCTGGCACACCCAAGAGCCCAGTATCACTGTCAACAGGGAAGCCAAAATGTGCTTTAAAAAAAGAGAGTGAAAAGAACATATGTATATCTTCACAGTTGAATTCAACTGAGAGGTGTATATATATACACACACACATATGTATAACACATCTATATAATGCCTTTAGAACTCTTTCCTGGGGCCTGCTAGAGTCATTTCATACTGAAAACAAGGAACCCAAAGCAGTAGCAGCGTCTGGTAGCCAGGACTTCCTTGATCCCTTCCTGTTATGTCTGGCTACGTACTGTGCTCCATCTGCAGTCATGTTTTACACTGCCCACGTCATGTAACTTTAATGCAGAAATAATGGAGACTAACTCTTACGGGACAATGTAAAACCTCATTTGCTTCTCTCTTTCCACGTGTAAAAAGCAAGACTGCTTATTGGCAATGCAACCAGAACAGATCAGGCCACTAAAATGGACCAGTCTTTGAAATTTGAAGCCTTGTGTGTAAAGTAAGAGCTAAGTGGCAACATGTTTTCTTGCTCGCTAGATGAAGTTGAATTTTTCAACTCTACTCCCTAAAGCTTAATTATAATTTTAAAACATCTCATAAGAGATTATTAAAATCAGCTTTCACTTTATATTCATATACTAAAATTTCCACATATTATGTGTTTTCTCAGGGTTGGGTTGAATTTACAGAAAGAAGGAGCAAATTTCTTTCAATAATACCTTTACTAATTTTTTGAAAACTTAAAACAAGTCACTTAAATAATAATATGGTAATTTACAAAAGTTAATTGCAAAATCTTATAAGTTACATACAGTCTTGCAAAGTAAAATATATTCATTATTAATAATAGGTTATTTTGAAATTCTAATTTGACACTCACATTCTAATTTGACAAATATGTTTTATGTTTAGTTAAACATATACTTCTGTTAAAATACCTCTCATATAAGCTTACTTTTACCTCCCAAATACTATGCAACTCACCTTTTAGCATCATTAAAACTGTATGAGTAGATATTGCCATTATTTTCAGTATTTTATTTAATTATTATCAATTAATATTATCTAATTTCTATCTTACAATAACTAATAAACTAAGATAAACCATCACATTTAGTCTGTGTCTAGGAGAAACAACAATCAAAATAGGAGGTTCCTTTAAAGTACCTATAATGTACCTTGCCTGATACTGCATAATTCAAAGATGAGTGCTTGAACCCTGCCCTCAAAGAGCTCAAAATCTACTAGGAGAAACTAATGAATAAACAATGAAATTCATATTTTCATAAGTATTATAATAGAGCCATAACAAAGGATTTGAGGAAAACAAAATGAGTAAGAACAGTGATCCCGGCAAGTTCAAAGGTTCAGACCCATGATGACATTCCTTCCCCCACAAATTCTAAACAAGAGGAAGAATGGGCCCACAGAATGAGTACTCATGGCAAGAGGAGGATCTGTTAAGACACATGGAAACAGACATTTAGAATTCTATGACAAATACCTTTTTTTCCTTCCTCTTTATTTTAGTAAAATAAGATAAAAGAGCATACAGGTAAATCACCAATAATTTACAGAAATAAATTGTCAATGACACCTTTGAATTCTTCAAGAGTCATGGAATTTCATTCTTTGTCATGATTCAGAAACAACTAATAATAAATGACAAGTTTCTATGAGAAGAAACATCTACTATACTCTCCATAGCCAGATCAAGGAATTGAATCATCCTAAACGAGGTCTCTACAGTTAAAATAAAAGTCCATAAAAAGAGTTAATTCAATTCATTGACCAGATTTCAGTTGTGAAATTCATTTTGTTCTAAATTCACTTCTCACTTACCATCAGGATTTCGATCTATCCATCAGAGGCGATGCAAAAAGGGGTAGGGAGAAAGAACACAATAAATTATTTGTGGCAAAATTACAACACAAATCTAATACACATGTGCTTAAAAATATAATTAAAATTTTCAAGATTCTGACTGATAAATGGCTCTCCAATAAAAATGAGTTAACTCAATCCACAATAAAGAGTAAAACATGAATAAATGAAATCTAACAATATATTTGTACCTCAATTCTCAGAAGTCCATGAGACTGTTATTCCAGTATAAATGTGGCAAAAAGAGGTAAAGACATGTGACCTAGCTCACAAGCAAACCAGACATGACACCAAGAGCATTAAATGAATTGCTGGGATAAAAAGCTAAGTGAAAAGCACAATATTATTAATATTTTCAGTTAGTCTTGCTTATAATTTCAGTCACTAGATACTATGGAGTAATGGACTTTTTGCGGGGAGAGGGGGCCTGTCTTGGTATTCTTTTACTTTCACAGACTTTTTTTTTACTTTAATTTATAATTAACTTTCAAACAATTAATGCCTATACTCTTTGGTATAGCAATAATTCACAATCTTTTAAATTCTATCTGTAGAAAAGCATAACAGTCAAAAATGGTATATGCAACAATAGGTACACAGACTGATTGCACAACTTTATAGTGCATTTTTAAGCATTTTTTCCACTTTCTATGTAACCCATTTCTCTATTTTAAATTTCTTTTCAACCAGGGTCACTACTTTTCCTTAATAATGAATGAAATAATAAGTTGATTAGGGCATCAATAGTCTCTACAACTGCATATTCAAAGTATAACAAGAGTTAAAAGTAGAAGAATGCTTATGATTATTGAGATTCTCAATTAATGATAAATAATCTAGAGATTTTAGCCAAATATTTCTTTCTTTATTATTTCACAGCTCAAAATTAAAATAACGTTGAAAATTGCAATGTTCTTTTTAGAAATATCCCAGTGGAAAGTCCTTCATCCCTTGTGGAAGTTTCATATTTCTTTCTGAAGCCAGCTTTCTCAGAGCCATTTAAACATAAAATATTTACATAACCCCAAATTTTGAAAATACAGGTAAATGGTTAAAGGGGTCACTTCTGGTTAAAAATGAATTTTTTCAACAGCTTTAAGCAAAATTACTTAAAGCAGAAGAAATAGATTTTAAAAACATGTACTAAATCATCTCAGAGCAGAGTTGCTAATGCACAAACCAGAAAATTCATTTGGACATAATAAAAACTTCAGTTATTAAAAACATTACTAAATAAGCAAAGTGGGCATCAAAGGAAGGAAAAAAAACTAAGAAAACTATATAGAAATGGTGTAAAAACACAAAATGCCACATTGCTGAAGTACTCTATTATCAGTTATGCCACATTTAAAACTTTTTTAAAAGCAATAACTATTTTTATCTAATTGTCAAACTGTTACTGTGGAAAATTCACTGTACAGGGGAAAAAAACTATAAAATTGGACTCAATTAAGTTAAAGCTTATAATTGAATCTCATTTAAAGATAACCTTTTCATCTAAAAAGAATTTCTTGAAAAAATACACATCAAATTTTAGTAAATCTGTCCTTAAATATTTTAACATGTAAGATACTAAAGAGTTTTATTTAGTCATTAACACAGTATCTAAGACTCTGAATACTGCTTAATGTTAGAGTAATCCATAATAGTCTTTTTCACTAATTAGGACTAGACTTTTCTATTTAGTTCAAATAAATGAAGTCTGACTAGATACCATTCTTCTAGTGGAATTAAAATTTATCATATTTCGTATTAATTGAAAAGATAGAATCAAACATGTAGAAATCAGCTAAATAGACTTTTCACTAATTTTTCGTAACACATAAAAGTAACTTGACATACAATTTAATTAACAGTTGAAAAGAATATTTTTTCATCTAATAATAATTTCAAATGTGTTTTTCCATCTTAAACATTTAACTCATAACTTCATTAATTTAAAAGGAGTAATTAGGCTTAGAAATTCCTGAAAAACTGTTTACCTGTTGGTCTAGAATAAGAAACAACAGCATTTCCTTCCAATTCAGGTGGTGTATAACTTCCTTTCAGATAAACAGAAAAGGCTACCGTTTTAGTCATCTCTGGTGCTGTAAGCAACATAAAAGTAATGTAAATTACATCATTTTGGACCATGATTATTAACAAGTCAAAATTAGGCATATATGGCATGCCAGCAACTGTCCTAAGCACTTGATAAGATTAATTCACTTAAACTTTACAACAACCCATTTTTATTTACATGAGGAAACTGGCTACAGAGAGATTAAGAGTCTTGCCCAAGGCCAGATAGCTAATACAAAGCTGGGAACTGACTCCAGAACAAGGGTGCCTATCATTCTACCTCATAGCTTCTCTGTACTCGGATAAACAGGAAGCATGAACAGAGAAAAAGTACACGAAAGGGCAAGAGAATTTGGAAGTGGAGAGCAGTACTTTATCGGCTAACACAAAAACTGCAGGGGGAAATCGAAGGTGTGTTGGGGGTGGGTAAAACTATAACAGACTGTGCATAGCCTTTTATATTCATCTATTTCACCTCCAACCTACATGAGAGAGCTGTAAGAGCTTTTTAACTGGAAACATGAATTGTTCAGAATGTGTTTTAGAAAGACAAATTAGAAGTATTGCGAAAAAATTAGAAAATAAAAACCAATGGTTGGATGTCACCTACAAGGTTACTTCAACCATTCGACCATTCTTTTGCTCACTCAATGAATATCCGAGTTCCCTCTATCTGCCAGGCACTAGGGTAAGGGCTGGTTATACAAAGGCAAAAAGAAAAAAAAAAAAGAAAAAGAAATTCTTGACATCATGGATAAGACAGAGCATCCCCAGCTGGACAGTGGCAGTAAATAAAGAAAGAAAAAGACTTAAGAGATAATTCAGAAACCAGTTTAACAGGACTAATGATAATTTAGATGTAAGTGGTAGGGTAGACTCTACACAAAGAATTCTTACTAAGAGTCGCCATTTATGACCTACTATTTTAGGCATTATTACAGATATCTTACATAGATTCATTTTTTTAATTAAATCCTCAAAACAGCCCTACAAGAAAGATATCATTATCCCCTTGCTGCAGATTAAAAAAAAAAAAAAAAAACTGAGGCTCCAAGTAATTAGCAAACTAGTTTGCCCCAGGTTACACATAGAGTGAGTGTGAGGGCCAGGATTCAAACTCAGGCCAGTTTCCAAAGTCAATATTCTTTCTTCAAATACTACTGATTCAATAAATAGCTCACTAGAGAAATACCAATAAAGAAAGCCTTCCAAATTATAGTATTTAAGTACAATTACAGGTCCATTGAGTTAAGGAAAGCACTTGGAAATCTGTAATTACTTCAGCCTCAACAATCATTCATTGAATGTCCATGCTTGATGTATAAGTAAAAAACATAAACATTGATTTCAGAAACATACCGTCTTGCAATTCACAAAAAACTTCACACCATGATAGACTTTAAGCCAAAACAAAACTTACCCATAAATTCAAAGGTGAATTGATCACAAGTCAGAACTAAAGGTGGTTGCACATAGACTGACAATTTGGCTTTCTGCAATGCCACTCGATTCTGCAGCGTGACCTGAGGACATAAAAATTGTTATTAATAGAAAACTACATTTTATCAAAATTGATGAAATATCATAACTACTTGAAAAATCACTAGCGAATAACTAGGAAACATCATCTAAGAAAAAAATGAGTAGCCACAAAACATAACATGTAACATAGGCAGTCGATTAAAATGTCCTACCCACTTAGGCAAAGAAATTGAAAAGACTTTTCTCCGAAGCAGACATAGGAATAACCACAAGGCACATGAAAAAATGCTCAGTATCTTAATCACTACGAAACACAAATGAAAACCACATTAAGATACTATTACGCATCTACTAAAATGCTATAACCGAAAGGACAGACAAAAATTGGTATTAGCAAGAATGTGTAGAAATTAGAACCCTCAAATATTGCTGATGGGAATGTTAAATGGTACAGCCACAGTTCGACAGTTTCTTTAAAAATTAAAACATAAATTTACCATACGATCTCACAATTCTATGCCAAGAGACATGAAAACACATGAACATATTCATATGTACAAAAACTTGTACATAAATGTTCAAACTAGTATTATTAACAACAGTCAAAAATAGAAACTACTCAAATATCCATCAACTGATGTATGGGTAAACAAAGTACAACATATACATATAACAAAATACTCGTCAGTAACAAAAAGAAATGTAGTACTGATGCACACAACATGGGTAAACCTTACAAACACGATGCTAAGTAAAAAGAAGCTAGTCACGAAGAACCACATATATGATTCCATTTACATGAAAATGTCCAGATTAAACAAATCTATAAAGACAGAAAATAGATCTATAGTTGCTGAGGGATGGGAACTGTGAGTATGGGGGTGGGGCGTGAAAGAGGGGAAGGGAACAGGAAGTGACAACTAATGGGAATGGGGCTGTTTTTAGAGGGAAAGAAAATGTTCTGAAAGTAAATTGTGGTGATGGTTCCACAAGTCGGCGAACATACTAAAAATCATTGAATTACACACTTTAAATGAGTGAGTTATATGATATGTGATGTGAATTGTATCTTAATAAAGCTATTAAAAATGTTCTATCTTTATCAGAGTGATCACTTAATAAGTTATACAAATGTCAAATCACCATGTATACACCTGAAACTCATATAACATTGTACGTTAACTACTAAAAAATTTTTAAGTTTTTAAATTAAAATTTTTTTCATTAAAAAATTTTCTATTAAAAGCAAAAAAAAATTTTGCCCTCAGTGGCTGATAATTACATCATGAAATATTTTACTATGTGTTCATTCCTCTTTTCAGGTATAGATATGGCATCATCATTACTTATATAGGATCAGTACAGTATCTTCTATACAAGTTAATTATTCTCTAAAAATTTCCTTATTAGGTAGATATTTCCTAGTCTAGATACGTAGCACAGCACTACATGTTCATCCAAATTTCTTTCTAAAATATCTGACATAACTAATTAAGAAAATATCAAAGAATGGCAATATTCACTGCTGCATAGCTAAGCCGGCTGCATTTCCAAACCTGCGCTCTTGCTGGATGATGCTGAGAAAACCTTCCCGCTCCAGTGAGAATCAATAACTAAGAACCCTGGAGTAACAGTCCACCTGGGAAGCAGGGTGAGGGTCAGGACTTCTCTCACTCCCGCTGTGGAAACCATCAGGCCCAATGATCTTTATTGGGCCAGTGATAAGGGGCATCACCTCCAGGCTGTCATCGAAAAAGCTTAATGATCTGGCCTCCTTTGGACAAGTTCTCTCTTTAGATTTTGTCTCCTAAAAGTCCCAGCCTTTGCGGTAAGCTGGACTGATCACAGTAGACCTGAGTACTGGTAAATTTTTTTGTACCTCCTGGGCAACACCTATGTTAAGAAACTCTTCTATCTGGCACCTTTGTGATGGAAGAGTTCAGTCTAGTTACCAACCAGACTCTAGTATATGAGACACATACATTTCATCATTATTAAGTGATCTACCGCAAGGGCATACCCATTTATAAGAAAAGTCATTTCGAATTTTCTCTTAAGTAAAAGGACGTGTCACCTATGCCTTAATTACAAATGTACATACATATTATATGGAAACAATAGGCAGAAATATACAACTGGCTCACAAACATATACATATAATTATTCAGTAAATGTCTCGTATTAATTTTAAATGATGCAGGCATTCTGTAAAACTTAAAAATAAATAAAAATAGTTTTTTACTTGCAAAGTAAAATTTTTAAAAGACAACTATTGATGCAAATAAATAATAAACACAGCAAATGAACAATTAACCCTCACTTTTTACTTTATAAGCCCTGGGAATAAATGAGGGGAATCTACACACCACAAAGAAAGCTTCCTTAATGATGTCTGACCATTATAAATAACGTAATACCTTTTTAGTAAAATCCCGATGCTAATTATGGGAAGAAGAAACTATGTTTGCACTACAGGCAGCATCTTTCAAATAGCTAGTCCACTAAATAAACAGAACACAGTTTAAATAATTTTCTATTAATAATGCTAGTCTATACATATATTTTTAAATTATATTAATAATGTTAATAATAACCGCTAGCAGCTTTCTATATTTATAGAATCATGCTAATAAATTGTTTATGTGCATTATCTCATTTAATATGTACATCATGGCGAAACAGCTACTATTACTATATACCATTTTACAGAAAACTGTGGCTAAGAGAGGCTAAATAATTTGCCCAGGGCCACTCTGTTTATAAGTGGAAGAACCGCAAGTTAACCTCTGACAGAATCCAAAGC
The DNA here is from genome assembly GCA_030015415.1 of Cynopterus sphinx. Taxonomy (NCBI): domain Eukaryota; kingdom Metazoa; phylum Chordata; class Mammalia; order Chiroptera; family Pteropodidae; genus Cynopterus; species Cynopterus sphinx. The sequence continues at coordinate 6,365,733 of CM057391.1, forward strand.
CCATGCTCTTATCAGCTGTGGTCAAGCTTCAAAACAATTCTGTAAATGAAAAAGAATCCCCATTTTACAGTTTAAAAACAGCTTCGGAGAAGCTAAATCAACAGCCAACACTATCAAGCCAATATGTGCAAGAGAATTAAAAACTGAGTTTTAAAAGTGAAAATTAGAAATCCTTAAAGTAGTAATGAGCTGTTTGTAAGACAGCAAACGTCCTGACTCTGCCTGGCATGACAATGCGTTGTTAGACAAAGACTGCATCATTTTCCATTGTCACAAGAAGTGTCTGCATTTGTTTTAGATGGATGATCATGACAGCTCTCATACGCGGGTTTACTGAACCCCAACAATGGGCTAGGCACTTTCAAAAGTGAATCAAGGGGATGTGTGACGAAAATAGCTACGGTAACAAAGAAGAGCTGTGTTTGAGCCAAAAAAAGAGTTAAAGACTTGGCTAGATCATAAACCTCATATTTTAAGAGAAAAATAATTATAGAATATTAAGGGAAAATATAAAACATTAATACAAGAATTTTCCATGCTACTTTCCACTTCTAACAAAATGAAATATGATCCTTAGGAAATATAATACCGATTTTTTTGTCCTAGATATATAAATATGACTCTAAAGGCCAGGTATGAGCCACCTCTCTCCGAGTTGCCTGGAATAGATGGTTACGCATCATGCACACATACTCAAGGTAGCCATATCTTCATTCACTTCCAACGGATGGAAAACTTTTCTCAATTAACAGGATTTATTATGATGGAAACTTGCATGGTTATATATCTTGGCTGCTGTTGTTATAAAAGGCCATAAGGAGAGATTTATAGCAGAAATTTGTATAGAAACTGTCAGACAGAATCAGGAAGGTGTTGTGTCTGCTGGGTAAGTCCAGCTGATGCTGTGCAACCCTTGTGTGTCGCATGCTTTCCCATGCTCTTATAATGGCCATAGGAAGAGAGTTGTGACTTAGTCATTCTCAACTATTGTAAATTCACTAAAGAAGGAGAATTTTCCAGTCGTCTCATGCCATCATTCCGAGGTGGCTATTACACAGGAAGGCCTAAGAACTGCATGGGAGAGAAAGGTGGGTTTACTTATAGCAATAAGTAGTTGCTGGGGAAAAAATTAGCACGAGCAATGTTATCTGGTTTAGACACAAGACTTTTTTTTTTTTTTTGCAATTTATAGCGTGCTCCTGAATTATTATGTGGATGTATCTGAACAATATCAATAGGAAGATATAAAAATGGTTTTCCCACACAAAAGTCTATAGATCATTCCTGGAACTTTGCAGTTTTTTTTTTTTTTTTCCTTAAGTGTTTGATTTCTTGCCACTAATGCTTTTCCAGACTCAGAAATATTAATGAGATAGAGCCTTTGATTGCATAGGGGGGAGGGAGTCTGGGGAAAGACCACCCTTGTTTCCAGTGGCAAGAATCCAAAAAAATTAGCTTAGGAAACTGTTAAAAGTTTGGGCTCCCTTCAACTTCTACCAAAGATCCCCACACTTGGGCCACCCGCTGGGCCCAGTGTAAGCGAACACAATTGGTAAAGCCTGGTACCCTGTCAAGCTCCTCCAAGGACAGCAACCCATAATCTAAGAAAATATAAAGCCCTGTCCAAGTTTTGATGAAGCGAATCGCCAAGATCCACAACTTGCCCTGGCTCCAAGGTCTGGGTAGTGATAAATATTTTCAGCTTAATAATGTGCTGACTGATTACCACACTTTAATCTAAAAGCCTTAAGAGGGCTCTACATTTGAATTCTAGTTCTAAAATTCTACAATAACGGATGAAAAATCTTAACCAAAACCACATCCTTCATATTCTATTTTTTTTAGGACTATCAATTTGTCTCTACTCAACTTTGTGGCTTCTTCATTAAAATTTTCTTGCTATGAATACACCCATTTAAAGCTAATATTATGGCAGAAAAATGACTGGGAATTCTTTTCAAACATACATATAATCATATATAGAAGATTTTATTAGCATTCATGTAATTCTTATATATCTAAATATATATATATATGTAAAATTCCCATCACATATATATGATACTTCAATCAACTGGCTGGTCTATTATGACACCGGTTGGTCTAGGGTGGTGTCACAATTCCTTTAGCATATTTAAATGTTAATTTTGTTTCCAGAAAGAATTCTGGATCATACAACACATTTAAATAATGATAAGGATAAGTCATAACAACTGTTTATATTACATACATATTGCTATAAATGCAATTATCAGTTTTATATTTATAGAAAACAATGAAGGTTATCTCTTTACCACTCAAACTGGGGAAATTACACAAATTTCAAATGCTGAATTTACATTTCCGTAATCTATTTATAGGATGACAACAGTGACAAATGTGATGAAATGTATAATTCTGACTGCACATTACAGTTTAGAACCACGATACAGTACCTTCACTGTGACTGAAGGGACCAGGTCAGTTCCCACTTCAACATCAGGAGCTTGCTGGAAGGAAAGGAAAGAAAAGAAGGAAAGGATGGTTTCCATATCATACATCAATGAGTGAACACAATGGGTGCAATATATACTTCTCACCACCGAAACAGGGAGCTAACTATAAAAGAGTTATCACTCTACTGACAGGCTAAAAGAGTCAATATGGCTTTTTGGACAACTTCATCTGGCAGGTCATGAGCTAATATTCAAAGACCTATCCCCCCCAAAAAAAATTAAAGGTCATATATTTTATTATCAAACTACTGTCAAATTTACTTAAATGCTGGAATTAATTAATTCCATTTACTCATGCTTTATATTATATAGAAGGCCTTCTTATATTTCTAGCAGATAAACATTGTGCCATTCTTTTAGAGTCTTGTATTTTTTACTTCTCAAAGGTATGTTTTATTCTTATTAATAATGTGTGTGTGTGTGTGTGTGTGTGTGTGTGTGTGTGTAGTACATGTAACCAATGACATAAAGACTTAATGGCCTTACATCCAGAAAAGAAAGTAGGAGTATGATTTTTTTTTTTCACTAGCTCATATCATAGTTCACTCTTTGATTATCAGTCTGGGTTACCTGGCTCTACCTCTTAAAGAATTCAGAGCAAATGTTTCCTGATAATTTGTAACTTATATTTGAGAGTGGTAGATTGAGGGGGGAAAATGCTCAGTCTATGACAGAATAAGACCGAACGGTAACATATTTTCTAATACCCATATGAATTGCTGGGGAACAATTAAGATCCTAAAATCTCCATCTAACCAATGAATAGATCCATTGTGCTTTAAATTAACCTATTTGAAATTTTTTACTAAGAAAACTTAAGCCACCTCTAAGCAATGGGGATTACTATGATGTAATGGGAATCAGCACATTAAGAGTTGAGAGATTCATATTCTATTTATGACTCCATAGAAAACTATATATGATCCGACTTCTTGATCAAGAAGATGGGATAGTAATGCTTGTCTCCTCTACAAAAGACTCTGTTCTAATATAAATTATATATTTTTCAGATGGGTGTTTTCATATTAATGACTTGAAATAAAATATTACTCCAGGTTTGCTCTAGTATTAACTAAAATCCAGGAAATGTTTTAGATTTAGCTGTCTGCAGATCTAGAAAAGAAACCAATACCTCCTGTCCTCCGCTCTTTTCAATCCTTTGTCTAAACGCCTATATACTTCAAGGACAGTAGTCCTTTGAGAAATAAAATTATAGCCAGAGAGAAATGGCTACACAAAAATATCACAGCACCATAGCCACATGATTCATTGGGCTAATGTTTTCCAATGGAATGAATACGATACTCTCAAGAATCTCTTAAGAAGGAAAAAATAGTAGGACAGGGAAATGAAGCTGGAAAGAGACACCTAGTTAAGAGAAAATAGCACTCCAGGCTGCCAACAGGAAAATATACATTATAATATGGTGTTATTACATAAGGCCTTTTCCTACAAAGATCAAAAGTTGCTAAAGAACAGAAAGAGAATTCCTCATTCCAAATTAGGCCTATGTTTAAGAGAACTGAGAAAAAGTTATATAAGTTGCCCAAAGGAAAAAAAGAATCATTCCCAGGGCAAGAAAATGTGGGTACATTTGTCAGCTAACTAAGCAGAAATGTTCCACTCAGACTACACCCTTCAGGTAGAGTGAGAAATGGAGTGTGCTGAATGGCCAGTGTTTAAAACAGTGGCTCCACTATGTGACTCAGCCGGGTGAATGTTTCTTTCATATACAGTCCTATTTTTTTAAGTGTACCCAACTTACTCTGCTGTGGCAATGTGAACGTGATTTTCATCACAGCTTGGATTGGTTGATTTTACTAAGATTAATCCTTGAAAATCTGTGACAACTACTTACTATATTATGCTCTAATACCTAGACACTGAAGTCATTTCTCAGATAAAATTATATGACCTGAACTCCAAACAGAGTAAAATCAGTGAATTTGATCATTTATCTAAATTGATCAACTTTTGGTATAGATATAGGAAAACAATAGATTTTGCCCAAACAGTAGGCAAATCATAACCTAACATGTGCTTATGGAATACTAAACAAGGAAACGGTAACTTAACCAAGGACAGTCCCCTTTCATCCTTCTTGTTTCTCAGCTTTTTTCATTCTTTCATAGAGCAAATATATAAATTGAGACCCTATGTGACAGGCACTAGGACATGGCAGGGAACAAGACAAGTAGTGGAATGTAGGTGGTGGTGGTGGTGGTGGTGATGGTTAATTATCTTAACAATTCAATGAAGTATATTCTATTATAATTCCCACTTCACCAATGAGAAAATTAAGACTAAGAAAATTAAATATCTTGGCCTGGTTTACATAGGTAGAAATGGGGGAAAAATAATTCTTGGCCCAACCATTTACTCTGAAATTAACCCCGGTTCATTAAAGCCATCATAATGTATTAAAGACTGTAAACTATGAAATTCTGAGGTAGGCCTTTCATAAACATTACCTCATTGAACCTTTGACAAAAATCTTATGGGGTCAGTGTTATTCATCTAGATTATGATTATCTCAATACTCCAGTACTGAGAAAATTAAAATTTTTAAAAAGGTAGATTCAGAATAATGGTAAGAACTCCTTTTAATGTTCCCTCCTCCCCACTTTTTAAGACAGAAATCTGCCTAAGGAACTCCTTACTGAACTAAGAGGCTAGAATTTTTTTTTCTCTAGAAAATAACAAAGATTAAAAGTTGTTATCCTCCCTAAAATTTCTACCTAGAGGCCCAGAATTTAAATCAATACATTTTTGACCCCAATTCATCAGAGCCCGTCACTATCATAAACCCTTTAAAAGTCTGCAAATATACCTACAGACACGGAATCAAAGTTAGAAGAAACCAAGGCAGAAACTTTCAAGTCATCTTCTTTCTCAGTCATGGGCCAAACACCTGTAATTTAAAAGTAAATAATATTTAATCATAAAGTAAGACCTGCTACATGTAGTCTTTTAAGGTTTATCTGTACCATATTAAAAGAAAGAAAGAAAGAAAGAAAGAAAGAAAGAAAGAAAGAAAGAAAGAAAGAAAGAAAGAAAGAAAGAAAGAAAGAAAGAAAAAGAAAGCCCCATAAACATTCTCACAAGTTGAAAAAACTAACGCATTACAGAATTAGAAGCTTGATGCTAAATCTTCCCCTTCTACAATATTTTAAAGAAAAACTGTCTTTCCAAAAATATTAGCTGACCAACCAGCATTGGGAAATTCAATGCCCTCTCCTTAGCTACTTACTGGTAGAAGCCCAAATTAGTACAATTCTTTTGAAGTTAAGTTGATTTGAAGGTAATGACTTTTGAAGTCAAGTAATTCTACTACTTGGGGGTAGATTTATTAGGTCACAAGGCATGTATATTTTACATTTTGATAGACATAGTCATCACAGAGACATGCTCAAGGAGGTTCTCTGTTACTGGCAGTTATTAAAAACAAAAATAAAACAAGCTAAATGTCTAAATTTCTAGTAATAGGGAAATGGTTAAATAAATTATGGTATATCCAAGCTATGCAATGGTTCAAAGCCCAAAGCTGTAAATAAGAGTGCCGTTCATCTTTACATACTAATACGAAAAGAAATCCACAATATTCCTATTATCTAAAAAAGCAAGACATAGGATAATATGTCTAAAATACAAATACTTGTGTAAACACAATTGCATAAACATGAAAATGTTCTTCTACACAAAAACTCTTGATAAAGGTTACCTTTAAGTACTCTAGTGGAACTAGGAGCTGAGGTCACCCTTTTAGGACTGTTTGAATCATTTTCACCATATTCATGTTATTTTCACAACTTAAAATTTCACAATTTAACAAGTGTTTATCGTGCATAACAAGATATTATGAACAAGTGACAGAGATCCTAAATAAGCAAAAAATATAGATAACATTTATGCAATATAAATGTGTACACACGCACACACACTCACACACACACACTCACACACACACACACAATTGGCCGCCCACCTAATATCCATCTTCCCTCCTTTTTTGCAGGAGAGCCCTACTGCTGCTGAGACATGCACCTTCATCTCAAAGTCATTGTTTTGGTCAAATCCCATCATGGCGATTTCATTCCCCTGACCATTTGCTGTTTTTAGCATGAGCATGGGCCTTAATCCTGGCAGATGTGAGGTAAGAAGGGCTGGGCCTGAGGGGTGCTGGCCCGTGCTTCTAGGAAAGCTAATCCTCCCTAACAAAAGGGGAGACTAGAAGAAATCTCTCTCGTCTTCCCTGGAAATTGTGTTTGCACGTAATGCCTGGAACTGCTGAGATCGTCCTGGGACCCTGAGGGGAAACAGCCCCCCACACCCGGGACCGCTAACTGAAAATACAGAAAGTACCTGGATGATGCCACACGTATCGGCTCTCTCCTAACCCTAAAGAGAACCACGGCCTACAACTGCCATCAGGCATTCCACCAGTACTGCCATATCTGGAACAGGAATTTCCATAAGTCTGCTCACTGTCTACTCAATAACCTTTCTTTAGTTCTTTACTGAAAGAAGCCCAATTCTATTCTAAGCACCAAAGTGCTAGCTAACACACTAAATTTCTCAGCCTCCTTTGCAGCTTGGAGTGGCCAGCGAGATGTGAACAGAGACTGCTCAGGGTGTGGCTTCCAGGAAAGATCCTTAAGGGGCTGACTCAGCTGCAGATGTGAGGGCAGGAGTTCCAGAAGCCATCCTGGACCAACGGATGACCCTGGGAGAAAAGGAACTGGAGTCCCTGATGACAGTGGAACTGCCAAGCCAACCCTGCTCTGCCCGTCCCAGGACAGAGAAAGAAAGAAACCTCTGCCTTGTTTAAGGCACAGCATCTGGGTAGTCTGTCGTCTGTTAGATGCTGCCAAACAACCCTAAACAACACGTCTTCCAACACAGTCACCAAGGACAAATGTTTCTGGTATGCAAAGGTAGCAGCAGCTTAGTTATCCCATATTCCAAATAGAATGCTGACTTTCTTTCATTTCATGCCCAAGACTTACTGCTCTCTTTCCCTTCCTGAAGGCAAATGTGTGGGAATCCATCTCAATATCATACCCATTCCTTCGCCCCAAGTTGAGAACCTGATCAAGTGTCTAAATTATAAGGAAACTCCATCTTCGCAAGTGCCTACCGACAGATGCTGCTGACGACCAGGAACAGAAATGCTTGGCAGGATTTACACTAATGAGTTGAGTACGAAAAGCTTCAAAATCCATGAGCCATACAAAAAATATTACTATAATTTCATGCTTACAACATGCATTCCTCATATAACTTACACACATAAAATGAGGTTCAAAAACACTTTTATTACAGTAGATAATATACACCATGTGTATAACAAAATGTACTCTTTAAATTGGCTTTAAATTTTCCGGCGACTCTTGCTTTGAAGAAATAAAAAAAGCTTTAAGTAGTGATCATAACACACAATACTGTGAACTTTTTTGCAAGTTAAAGTCCCTATACTAAAATAAGTGGCATTTAAATGAATAATGAGGTCATCAAAAAGTTCAGAGTTAACTTTTCATAATCCTCTATACTGAAATGATTTGGTCCTTTTATATAATTACAGGTATTTTAATAAAAAATATACCGCAGTTTTATAAGAGCAGAATACTAAATTGTTTCTATATCTAGAAATAAAACATTTTAAAAGTCTCTCTTTTTAAAAGTTTCTCTGTTTCTTTTTCAGGAATAAAACGAAATGATGGTGGCAGAGAAAGGGCAAGGAACTTCAAATATTAACTCGAATTTGAGGCTATGTAAATAATGAACTTTCCACCCAAGTCTATGGACACATCCCTAACTTAATTAGCAGTTATTTTAAATTACACAGAAGAATCGAGGTAATGACAAGTAAAACAACCTAACCCTTCTCACCCAAGGGCATCACTATGGCCACCAAAAAATACCTTTCAGCTATAAAGGATTTTTCTGAGAAATGTTTTACACAATTAAGTGTTAACCAAAATATCATTAGCACATTGTTTATGGAAAGAGCAAAATCTCAAGGCAAAATGTGGAATGAAAAGCCACATAAAACTCATTTAACGAACTCTGGAAATTTCATGTTTCATAAATACGCCACTCTTCCCAATTACATTTTTAAATGACAAAATGAGACTTAAAATTCCATTAATCCCAAAACACTAGTATCAGAAATGGAAAAAGCTTGTACATTGCAAGGACACATCCAATTTTAACCATTCTCTATTTGATGGGGGGCGGGGGAGTGATGAAAACAAACAGGCTTTTAACTAATTGGTGGTACTTAACAGACCTGTTTCATTGGTTTACTTTCAAAACTTTCTAAGAGAATGTGTGAAGCCAAAGCATAGTAATTTTTTTAATATTCATACTTTTTAAATCTATTATCTACATTCCTCTAAATCTGTCTTGGTCACATAGACTCAAAAATACATAAATCGCATAAAGTGACTGTACCAGGATTAAGACTGGCTCTGTTGTTTTGGTTCTTTTTGATCCTCTACTTCTTTTATTATTTCTACTTGTTTTAATATCTCTTTTATGTGAAAATAGTCCATATTTTTTCTCATTAAAAAATACTTTCACCTGACCCTGAGAAGGAAACTTAAAGTAATGCTTTTCACTTGTCCAACTCAAACTGTGGGACTGGTGTTTTGTTTCTCCTTTTAATTTACAATAAAATTATACCCCTGTGAATCCCAAAGTAAGATAATATTGAGTTATTCAAACCTCAGGAACTGAAAATATCATCAGCCTCTGAGTCATTAGAAATCAGCATTCCGCAGGCCACACTCCATTTGGATGGCTAATTAACTACAAACATAAATTATACTGCTAAGCTGCAAATGACTACATTTTTAGTGGTAACTCGTGTACTGCTTTGGTTTCCTTTAAAAGAAGCAACTAAAGTTTTTTCAGGGATATTAGAAGTAGTAAATGACCATTCAAAACTTTAAAGCTCTCCTCGAGGCCTGAAAGCACTACCCCCCCAAAAAAAGTTTTTATTCCTTTTTTAGAGTTTAAAAAAAAAGAAAGAAAGATAGCACTGTCCCTGGAAAAGAAATACTAACAAAAGCATTATCTGACATAGTACATATTTTTCGGAAGCTACAGCATACGAATTAAGCACAAAGATCTCATTTTATAAATGACTTTAGTTAAGCCTGGGGGAGAGGAGTGACTGATATGTATAAAACATTATCCATGCAGCAAATAATATGAACTCTACAATGAATACTAAAATCAAATAATAAAAAGCTTCAAATGAGATACCTTGTAATTTGTTAACATCTTTGATGAGTTTCTGAAGTTCTTTCAATTCCTTATCAAGTTCATCATAGTTTAGTTCTCTAGATTCAACTTTTGGAGCTTGGAACAAAGAAGGGTCTGTCCCTAGGTATGAGCACTGCAAGTGACCATCATCACTCAGGGTGACTATCACTCCCTTTAAATCACTACAATAAAGAGGAGAAAATGAGACATAATTAAAATTTTCAAAGGATTTAGACTTGCCCAACTACATCTTTATTCAATTCAGCTCCAATACACCATGAAGAAAATGACTATAAAATACAGCTATTTCTAAAGTTTTACATCAAAGATTTTATTAGTGTTTCAAACATGGCATAGATGTAGAAGTATCCCCAATGTTACAATTCATTACAGAAGAAAAAAACACTTTAACAATTATCATAATAGCTGCCACTTTGGGGGAGGGAGGGCGCTAACTCCATGGCAAATCCTACTTTAAGAGCTTCTCAAGGACTGTATTTTTTAATCCTTGCTCCAGCTCCTACGTGGCAGATTCACAATAAGCATGTGAACAATAATTGTGGGGCCACAATGGATCAAGAGCTGGGCTGCTGGCTGGCTGGAGACCAGGGTTTAGGCCCAGGAGTGAAGACAGGACAATCCAGCAGAATAACAAAAAAGTAAGTAGAATAAACCTGGGAAGCCCTGAAAAGAAACACGGCCCTGCTCTTTCCCTTTCCTTCTCTCTGTCCTTGGCACTCATATTCCCCAGCATAGCTTCCTTCAGACCTCAAGTGGTTCTAGTCTGCTTGCTCTTTCCCTTCACTCTGATAAAAGAAACCCATTTTCTCATTTAGTAGCTCCTTCTCCATCACTCTTCTCGTCCTGATTATGTCTTTCCCGCCCCCAACCTTTCACTCTTCCTTCTCTCTTAGTCTCCCTTATCTCTGTTTTACTCTAGAAACTAGAGTAAAATAAAATAAATAATAAATAATAAATTATTTTTTTACTAGAGTAAAAAAAATAAATAAATGATTTTTAAAAATAAAATGTGTAAGTTTTCTTAACTTGCTATAAAAAGTAATTAAAATGAATATATTTGTTTCCTCCCAAGTTTGCCCACAAGGAAAAAAATTAAAAATTGTTATAAGTCATTTTGAGCTGATATCTAATGAATTTGTTTGATTTTTGTTTGTTATGTTTCCTAATGGAGTTAGATTTTTAAAAAGAAAAGAGAAAAAGCAAATAACTGTTCTAAAGACTAAATATTAATAAAAATAATAGAAAATTTGAGAGAAAAAAACTTGAAAAATGTTGCTATTCGTCTGAAGAAAAGGATAGGTACACAAGGATTTGGGCTCTTATTCAGAATGAATAAGAATTTTTAAAACTCCTCAAATTCGAGTTATGGCAAATGGTCAGCTCGTTGATCTAAAAGCTCAACCTGATCAAGAGTAGATACTACCATTGCTCAACCCTTCCCACAAAGTGGCCATCAGCACATACTTTACCACCTGCCCTCAACACAATATTCCTATATGCACTTCACCCAGGGCTCAGGCACAGTTACTGCCCCATCACCCTTCAAAAATAACTTCAAAAAATAAAAAATTAGATTGATATCACTGATTCAACAGCTAAAGAACTAGACTGGGAGTTGGATTAATCAGGGACCCGGTTCTAGCTCTGACTCTGACACTATATAGCTGAGTTGACTTACAGTAATCCTAAACATTCTTTATCCCTAAAATTAATATTAGACTAGGTGATCCCCAAAGGTCTTTAAGTTTTATGAATTGTTTCTGTCAGTCTAGCTCAGAAAAGTAATACTCCCAAACTGAAATTATTTTCCCAAAATAAAGTGTGAAAAGCAACACCACGGTACCCCTGGGCTTGACCCCTTTCTTTGCGGGCAGCTGAAGCCACCTAGTGGCCACAGAAATCCTAACTTCCAGCTCTGACAAGCCCATTTCCAGAGGACTGTCCTCTCTGGGTTGTCATCTGTTCCCCATTCCGCCCAGCCCCACTAAGGTCTCAGAACCTGATGAACCCTCAGGAAACTCTAGGACACTAAAGAAAAGATCTCTGGCTGGCTTTTCAGAGAACATGGGGATCATCAGGTCTTTGAATCCAGAAGGGTATTTCCATTTTATCTTCACCCTTTGAGTGGTCTGTAATATAGGAAACCTATATGACTCAATATGAGTACCCTTCACTACCCAAATTTGCTCTTAGAGTTGGATGGCTTGTTATTTAATTTTGTTCCATCTTTTTAGATAGCAAATAACAATTCAGACATAAGAGATTTATCTAAAAATTTATCTAAACCTTAGAAAGGTCAGAAAAAAAAGAGTTTGAATAGTAGTACATACATGTGTTTCTGCATATTCTCAAAAAAAAATTTTTTTTACTGGTGCTTCAAGTGTCCAAATGGAAAGGAAGGAGCCAGAGTCCTCTCTCACTGAAAGAACTCACCAAGTGTCACCAAAACATCTCAACCGCAAATTACAAAACTTAAGCAATTTATTTTTTTTTCTTATCAATGACATTAGAACCACTGAAAATAATTTAAATCAAATAAAAAAATTTAGACTGTAGATAAATTCATTTAACATTGCATACTTTATTCCAGAGTAACACTAAGGTCTAAAAACTGTAGAAGAAATCAGTGGAATTTCTGTCTAAAACACCTACGATAGGACAAGCACTTCAACTCAGGCCTATAGCACTACTTAATAAATAAGTAATGTCATCTCTTGGTAGCTAGTACAAGGACAAATTTTAAAATATATATACATGTTATTCCTAAAGTTAAGATCAAATAAGTATAAGGAGGAAAAGAAAAACATAATTAAGATTTTTTTAACAGCTTTCTACTTAAAGAACATTTTATTTAACCAAACTGTCCATCTGAGTTAATGTGGTGGTAGGTTCTGTGAATGACAGAATTTTTTTCATTTAAAAATAATATTTAATTTAAAAATTAAAAATATGTATTTTTATAGTGACATTAATTAATGAAATCCAATAAGTCTCAGCTGTACATTTTAACAATAAGTCATACACACACACACACACACACACACACACACACACACACACACACACACACACTCTATGTGTTCACCACCCATAGTTAAGATTTCTTTCTGTGAATGACAGATTTTTATGCTGGAGAAGCCATCAAATAAATCAAGCATTGTGTGCCCTACTGCTTCCATCTTTAGTAAACATTGCCAAAATGAAGGTCTCTGGATTATTACTGTTCCTCGAAGCACACCAGCTAACCCAAAGCACCAGCATTTTATGAAGAATCAAATCAAAATGGTGACATGCATAGGACACATAGGATTTCTGTGGTTTTAGTAATAGGGCATAGAATTAAACGATAGAGTTTGCTTAGGAATCTGAAAGTAATTGTTTCATCATTCAGTAAACAGATCCCTGCCTTAACAATACAGTCAAATGAAATTCCAGATGGATTTTAAAAGTTAAATTTAAAAATATAAAACTGCAAAAATATTTATCTGCCCTTAGGATAGAAAGAACTTTTGCTATAAGAAAGCAATAGGGGAAACTACAAAGGAAAATATCTTTAAACCACAAAAAAAAAGTTTTAAACTTGTTATATGCTGTAAAAAAAACATCATGGTAAAAAGAATGAAAGACGAACTGGGAAAACATTGGCAACCAACATAAAATACATAATTTAAGTTGGACTATATGAAATTGTGAATGTTCAACCTTTTGACCTATAAAAACAATTTTACATTTCTACTAATATGTAAAGAACACTTACAAATCAATAAAAATGAGATTATAACCAAAAAAAGGTCAAAGAAAATGTACAATTCACATATGAAAATAGTCAACAAATAGATGAAAAACATTCCAAAATCAAAGAAATGTACATTTTTAAAAAGCTATATTAGATTATTTAATACCTCAAATTACCAAAAATTATATTTAAAAATCAGTCCTGCTGTTAGAGAAGGTAGATACAGACAAATTCTTTCAACAGAATGTAAATTTGTATATATACTCACACACACATACATAAATACAGCTCACAAGAGATTAAAAAATGAAGTTTCTTTTGTTAATAAAAAAATGAACAATACATTTTAAAAACAAATGAAAATAAATGCAGTCGATCTAATAATCTCTTATTCAGCCTCATTTATGCAAAATAGAAATATTTTGTCAAGTTCTAAGTCTGGTTTTTATGATTATGTGCAGATATCAAAGAAGTCTTACAAACTTAAATATGATTTATTGCACCCAGTTTTTACTCTGCCTCAGTGAAGAACACGTGACTGAAAGCTACTTCCCATTAAGCACAATGGACAGACAGACTCGGAGTGGGCAGCCCTTCCTCAGCCTCAGCAGCCTGCACCTGGTCACTTGAACTTACTTTGATTCACTTCACTATTATTCAACAACAGAACAGAAGCTACAAAGGCAAATAAAACTTAGTGCTGCCCCACAAGAACTGGTCTAATGGTAAAGAAAAACTTGCTTAGACAGCAATTGCAACACAACATGTCAGATGCTACAGCACAGCAGGAAGAGAGAAAACAAGGCTTCACAGGGCAGAGGATGCAGACGCCGGATCCTGACATTGAAGTAGATACTCAGAAAAATAAAAAAATGGACAGCCTGAAGGCTGAGGACTCTGGCCTTAGTGACCTCATTCCGTCTCATGATTTTAAATACCTTTTGGGAGCTGGCTCCCACGTTTATATTTCCACACAGACCTCTCTCCCAACATCCAGCCAGGTATATTCATTCAGCAGCCTGCTTGATATCTCCACGTGAAGGCCAACAAACATCTAAAGCTGAACATAGCTACAACTGAGTTCCTGATTTGGGTTCCTCTTTTCCAACTCAAACCTGTCCCTCTTGCAGCATATTTCCAAGACAAGAAGATATATTGTCTTAAACAAAAAAAATAATAATTGTCACGCCACAAAAACCTCAAATTATAATTGTTCGTATGGTTAAACCAGTTTGGGATTCTTTAGTGCCTTGATCAAACCAACACTGAAAGAGAAAACAAAAGGGGCAGGTTGCACAATTTTGTTCTGGTCTCTTTTTTATTTACCTTTTGCCACTCATTTCTCCACTATATTTCATCACTCATTTGTTCACTCATTCATTCGTTCATCATATATTTTCAAACTATTACATGCAGGATATCATTTAAAGTGTTATAGAGCATACACAGATAAATTAAAATCAAAAATTCTTTCAAAGAGATCGTAACCTCGTGAAAGAATAAGACTTGTACCTTCGTATGCATAGGGTATCATAAGATGAATATAGAGTACTCTAGTATTTAGAAATTTCATTTCTAATCAGGGAGATCAGGGAAATTTTAATGGTGGAAATAAAAGCTTAAGCTAGACACTGAAATCCAGTCTGTTCTTCAATGATTGTTTCTGAACCCTGAATTAATGCATGTTCCCTTCAGAGGGAACCAGACCTGTTCGCACCTGATTTTGGACTTCAGTGCTGCAGAACTGTGAGAGAATATATTTTTATTTTTTCAAGATACTAAGTCTGCTATGTGTTACAGCAAAGCCAAAAAAAAATCAATACACAAGTGCAGAGCAGAAGACTCATCCCGTTAAATCCAGCTCAAAATTGACGACTCACAGAAATCACGACCTAAATAAATATTTGTTGTTTTAAACTACTAAGTGTTGAGATAGTTACACAGCAAAGCTAACTGACACAATCAACCTGGCAAATACCTATTCCTCTCTTTAAAATTCTCTCGTCCACAGCCAATCTAATTACCTTTCAACTAAAATAGACCATTACACTATACCAATTAAATGATACTTCTATAATAGCACCTTTAAAATGTTATAACATTTAAAAAAAATGTGTTGTATGTTTGCCACCTCTGAACAGGCTGTAAACTTCCTCAGGGCAGGGGTTATGTAACACTGAATCTGTATCCCTCAGTGACAGACACTGTGACTTCATCTACATAAAATTTTCCAAAAGAATTCACTTTAAATTCATCTTTATCTATAATACCTACTTATAAGCAAATACAAAAATATCATAACATTCCATATATTATCAATAATTACAGACTAACAAGTCGATGAGGAAGACCTCTGTAATTACCGATAATACCTCAAATAGAATACTCGAGATCAATATAAAATATACCTCACTTCATTTACAGTTATCAAATATCCCTTCTCTACTCCTTCTAATAATCAAATAATAAGGCAATGACAAAAGTAGTAGGAAGACAGGATATGCAGGTAGTAGCTCCAACCTGGAACTACGCCTTGAATAGATAAGTGCCAAGAAAGCTAGTATGCAAATATATTCTCTCCCAAGGAAAAAAAATGTTTCTAAAGGAGAAGTCCAAGGCAATGAGTCTTTCCATAAATACAACTAGATGTTAGAGTCCTTCCCTGATGCGTGAAGAAGACACGATTCTATGCCATAATTTTCTAATGGACTAAGCCTTTACGGAATTAAGTCATGCATTAAGTAAGCCACCGATGTATTTTTCAGCACATGGGTGTTGAGGAGTTACTTTTGCATTTTTTTTTTTAATAATTGTGCCTTGTTGGTCCTTTCCTGTATGACCATCTCTCAAGCAAAGCTTCATATTGACATACACATTCTCACATACATGGCTCATGATAAATACAGAATTCTGGGCACCGGGAAGAATCAAGCACAGAATCCAAGTTTCCTGTTTGACAGTGAGTATTTGCCTGCCATTCTATATCGACTTCCCAAGAATCAAAATTTTAAAACCAATTTTTAAGTTGCAATTTGAGGTGTGTGTAAATGGTTTTCACTTATCATTGCTATGCATAATTAGCATCAATAAGAGCTGGATTATTTAATTGGAGCAATATGGTAATTAGCCCAAGAAAAAGACAAGTAAAATGGGGAGCCAAGGTCAACCTCCAAAGGTTTCAAAGTAGCAGGAATTCTGCAAAAGAAGTTGTCACAGCAAATTGCAGAAATTACAGAGGCTGTAGTGGGGAGACTGAACAAAATACCTTTTGTAGTAAAAAACTAAGGATCAAGAACTCAAGGTTAGCCTGTTCTTTCAACACTCACTCCTATTAGACTTACTAGAAAGTCAACACAAGACTATTAAATCTGACGATTATGTCCACAGACTAAACAAGTAAATTGCTAAGCAGAAAAAAAAATGATGTAATTTCTAGAAGTGCCTTTTTAGTCCTGGGGAAGCAAAACACGTTTATAAGGATCTGACTCAATTTTAACTTCTTTCATTTCTGAAAAACACATTTACTCAGCACGTCCTTATTCAATATCATTCTATATGTTAAAGATAAATAGGTTACACTGGTCATTTTTCTCAAAGAACTTAAAGTACAGTGGGCGATACAGATGTGTATGGGCATGCTCTAATGGGCAATGAATATAGCAAGACAGCCAAAAGAGACAAAGCAGAAGAACATCCGTGAGAGGAGAACGCTTCCTACAGAATACAACACAAGCAGGAATTGGATAAGAGAAGGAGCAGGGCATTCCAGCAGTGTTCTCCATGAAGGGGACACACACACACACACACACACACACACACACACACACACACCCCTCAGAATACAGGGCACTAAGGAAAAATGTTTTATTAAGTCCAGAACCACTTATTCCACAAATATCTATTGAATATCCGAGATGTGCCAGCCACAATTCTCAGAGAATATGAGTGAAATCACACAAAAAAATCTCTGTCCTCTAGGAGCTCAAATTCTAGTAAGAAAAAAAGAAAATACAATGAACAAAAGAAATAAATATACACTGCATTTGAAGGTGGCAGGTGCTAAGGGGAAATAAAGTAATCAGATAAAGTAAGACTCGAACGGGACCTAGAAGGAAAGGCATGATTTGTATAGGTGTTAAGGCTGAAGAGGTCGTTCCAGAAAATTGGAACAGCATGAGCGTGAGTATTAAGACACAGGTGTTTGTATCAGCCAGAAAGTCCATTTCTCCCCAAGAGAGTTCAAATGGAATAGTGGTTGGTGATAAATACTACAGGTATACAAAGGCTTTGAGTGTCTTGTGAAGAAATACAGACCTTACCCCATAAGCCATGGGAAACCACAGAAAGATCCCAGTGGAGGAGAAACAATAAATTTCCTCCGTCCTCTTCAATGTCTACGTGGTATTAGACAGAACCGATCACGCCTCTCCCGTTCACTCATTCAATAGGCACTCACTGCGCAGCTACGTGATACTGTGTTAAAGATAATATCTTTAAAGTAACCCTGCATGCTCTGAACACTCTTAAGTAAGGCAGTAAGACAATCAGATGACGTCTTAGAAATGAATCTTCTTCAAAATGCAATTCTGATGACATCATTCCTGGAATTAGGAACCTCCAATGGTTTCCCAATTAAAAATCAAAATCCTTAAACAAAACTATGATCAGACTCTCGCTTATTTCACCGGTCTCCTCTGATCACCCCCTTCCCCATCCGCTCTCCGCACCTCTACCCCCACCCTTCCACTGCACTGGCCAGTCCTTTACAGTCGTCACCCTCCATGCCCCCTTGGTGACGGGCATGCTCTCCCTCCCCTCCACTTAGAAAGATTCTTTGCCTAATTCAAGTCTATTCGTCCTTCAGATTTCAACTCAAACGTCAGAAAAATGTCTCCTGACCTCACATTCTACGTCAGATCCCTTATATGTTTCCAAAGCACCAAATATTATTCCATCATAGGATTTTTCACAACTGAAATAATAACACATTCATTTGTGCAATCACATATTTAATCTCGGTCTTTCCCCCTACAAGTTCCACGAATTCAGTAATGATGACTGCTTTGCTCATAGATGTATCCCCAAAACCAAGCACAGTATCTGGTATGGAGAGGGAGGCTAAATAAAAACTGAATTAAATTAAGAAAGTCAAATAGTTATTTGTGGGGCTCCTCCACTCACTGCAGGATGTTTAGTGGCTCCCCTGGCCTCTACCCACTAAATGCCAGTAACAACTCTCCCTCCTCAAGTTATCACGACCAAAATTTTTCTATTTCAATCACTATATATTGAACCCCTTAGGATTCAAATGACTCAGAATTTTGCCATCTCTTAAAATCCAGTAAACACAGATCACAAGAAGATGGGGAAAAACCCTAATTTTGCTACTGCACATACACAGCAAAGTGATATTTTAAAAGCAAATATATGTGACAGGCTGAAAATTATACTATATTGTGGTCACCAATGAATTGCTTGTCATTCAGTCAAATTGCTTTGTGCTCTTGCTTTTTAATTCTGTGATTTAAGGCCATAACTCTTTAATTTAGTAGCTTTTAGGGATGCTCCTCACAGATGCTGCACTCATACAATGTCCCTGTAAATATCATTTCATAGAATTTGCTATTTCAATTACCTCCTGAAATATTTCATTGTGTGCTATTTCTATTATGTATCATGCTAGGTAGTCACAGAAATTCTGAATTTGAAGGAGCATTTCAATGCTCAAAATATGAAACAAATTACTCTGGTACCTAAAAAAGAACCTAACTGTGAAAGCAACTCCTACACACGTGGTATTAATTTCTAAAAGTTGTCTTTTATTGGATTATAGGCAATAACAATGGCATATACTCTTTGTACATCTATTCTTACAAAACAAATTTTTCACAACAAAACCTTTTAAGAAATCAAAATGCTTCAGATACTTTCCACCATACAATATCAACCAGTAACTCAAATATCTGGCTTACTAGATTTAGTAAACAAATTTTTCAGATTACTATCAAAAGAAAAGTATTTCATTATTTTTACTCCCATGCAGTTTAGCAATTATAAAAAGACTCTTACATTTTAAATCATAAAACTCCTTGTTTTCCTTTTTCTACATTTTCTTGCCCTTGGTAACAAGATTGAATGAGCACGGGAGACTTCAATGACGCCAACGTAAAATAAAGGTATATGAAAGGAAAAATGCTTTGGTAGTTTAATGACCTTCACTACAGACTCACATTTATCAGATGAAATAATCTGTCTTTTAAATTAAACAATCATGTACCATTTTCAAAATTCTTCACTTTGTATAATACTTCTGAATAAGTATAATGCTTTTCATTAGAAGCACTTGTCCCTTCGAAATGCACTATCTCATCGTGAAGTGACAAAGACTAATGAGAATGCTAACAAGGCTATATCATACAGTAATAAGCAACAATATCTTGAACAATAACCCACCTGTCTTCTGTCTTCTTTCCTGGCTGTCTACATAAAAGAGGGAAAAGGTCGACCCATCCTTTCTATTCTACTTTCCTGGCATTAGATAAAGGAAAGATGGAACCTTATTAGCTTCTCTTTCATTTTTTCAGACTTCCTAAACAACAAGCATTCTGTTAAGAAGCTTTGTTAACATGAACACACGCTCGTGCACGCGCGCACACGCGCACACACACACAGAGACACACACACGGTAACTATGTGAGGTAATAGATATGTTAATTACTTTGATTGCCATAATCACATGTACATCGAACTATCTATCACATTATATACTTCCAATATATGCAATTTTATTTGTCAACTATATCTCAATAAATTAGAGAGGGCAATGTTAAAAAGAAACATGTAAAAGTACTGAAAAGTACTGTTAACTTCCCTGCTTGAACACTCATTACCTACTGGTTTCTTTTATCAGTTTTCTTTTTGAAAAAATAACGATTAACACCCTTTTGGTCCTCTTGAAATAAGTGGTTTGGAAAGAAGCAAGTTGTGAATAAATTCATAACTTTAAGCCTATCAAAGTAAAATTAGTAAAAACAGAAAAGAGAAAAATCCAGAAAAAGACACACTACCTTCAAAGAAGAGTTAGTTATAAGAGCACAGCTAACTTCTCAATAGTAGCTACAGAAGACAGATGACCAATGCACTTATATTTTCAAAGTGCTGAATGAAAATAACTTGCTCATCTAGAATTCTTCCCATCAAAAATATCCTTCCAGAATGAACATTAAAAAACATATTTTAAGACAAAGAAAAAGTTAAAAAATTTACTTATTAGCAGACTCATACAAAAAAATAGTAAAAGGTATATTGTAGGCAGAAGAGAAATAATCTGAGATAGTGGCGTGAATATTTAGGAAGACGACACATGAAAAAGGTAAAAACGTAGATTTACCCACAAGTTATTAAATTCCCAAAGCTCATTACCACTTCATGACCCCTTACTGCATATACCTAGAACAGGAACAGAACTGATGTTGTTATTCATATCTTAAAGAAGCAAAAAACGACAAATATCCAAAGTTAGTCCATTTGATATCCTAAAGGTAGCCCTGGCACGTGCAAGAGAAGAATCTTAGTCTACATTCTGCCTAACAATGTGCACTGTATCTGGAATCTATAATTAAGAAGACAAAGTAGAAAGTAAAATTATAAAGAGGCAGGTTACATGATTATAGACAGAAGTAGAAAATCCTGGCTTCAGTGATGCTTTGACTTTGAGAAACTATTTTCGTGGACTGGATATTTTCCATTTGCCCTGCAAACTTTCCAACTGTTTCCAATTTGCTCTGTGCCAGAAGAGCTGACCACTGCATCAAAGGATCCCTTTCCCTCTGGCTTCCAGTTGAGTTTGGCCAATGAGTATCACTGGCAAGAGACTGGAGAACGGGAGGAAATTGGGGTCAGGGTATTTATTTCATCAGCTCTTTCCCTGCTGGGACCCCAAGGTTGGTTGTGTCCCTCAGCCTAAAGCAATAGGTCCTGCCAGGTGGCCCTCGCATATGATTACAATCCCTTCTCTTGTCCCTTCCTATGTCGGGATGACAATAGTTCCCACTATTGCTAGCTTCACCATCCCTTGTTATTATCTTACCTTTGTTCACAACCACTTTCTCAATTACCCAGTTTGAGTGTGCCGCCATCTGTCTACTGCCAAGACCCTGATCTATATACTCATGCCAATTTGTAACATGAAAGGTAGTAAAAATAGAACAGGCCCTAAGAGCTCAGACTCTACAGTCAGAAATAGCGCCTGCTTCAAAACTGTTGTTTAGGGTCAATTACTGAATGTAAAGAACTAACCCCAGTGCCTGGTATAAAATAGGGCTTAACAAATGATTACTATTATCCTAATTATTATTAATACTATTTGCTTCACAAGTTTGGTAGAAAACTGAACACACGAATGTAACTATGGAATAAATATATCCATCCCACTCCAATTTCTTATTACAATTTAATACATCATGCTTCATACCAGAAAACACGTCAAAGGGGGAAACTATGCCTTTGACAATACTCTGCTTTGCCTACCACAAGATTAAAGTGCAACTAGCATGCATATTTTTACGTCGATATAAATAAGCATTTGGACAATTGAGAAGAGAACATTAGCACAGTAAGTGGTTCTGCTCCATTTCAACATTACTGGAAAAAAATACTGGCATAATTTAGTACAACCCTATTTCAGTACTTCGTATACTTATATAACTCCCCTGAATAAAAAGAAGATGGATACGCTAGATAGAAATCGATGGTTACTTATGATCAGAAATGCCCGGAAATAATAGCAGTGATTTAAGAACTAAAACCAAGAATAAGTGAAAGAGAAGATAAAGACCACCGACATACAGCACCTTCCCTTCAATTTTAATTTTGTGACAAACTGTTAGTAGCATGCAACTGTGAGTAAAAAGGCCACATAGAGCCAGCAATGCTAAAATGCTGAGCTCACGACAGCTAGATTGGTTGCATGTCCTTCGGAAAACAACTGCAGCTGCTGCCTGCAGGGCCTGCAGAATAACAATACGTCTGGCAGCACCAAACAGATAACCATCTTCCAAATTTTCTCTGAGTGAAAAGCAGTATCAACAACAATAAAAGACTGCTGACTGCTATTTAAACCATGAGCCAAACTATTTTTTCCAGGTTGGTGATAGTACTGGTTCAACACGTAGAAAAAGAAAAGTGTGGCTCGTTCCTTCCTTTGTGCTGTGGCAAGGTACCAGTTCAGCATGGCTCCCGCATGGAACTGCAGGTCAAGTCCTTGATCTTAGAGACCAGAACTAAATCAAATCCCTCTAAGAGACACAATTTCCAAGTCCTTCTAACTTAAACTATTTAAATTTGATGCAATCGAGCAAACAAAGGATAAAAAAAGAAAACTGTATACACGGATGCTAAATGACGGTGCTGACTAAGTGACCGTTATATACTATTTACCAGGAAATACCTTTGTCTAGCTTTCCTCTTCTTGGGTCTAATCTTCTAAAAGAGACAGAATTCAGAGGTAAGTGTATTTCTGCAAGGAATTTAATTCACTAGCTACAGTTACAAGCTCTCTAGGGAAAATAATTGTCAAAGTGAACAAATTGGCAAATGCACCAAATCTAATACTAATGTTGTCTACAACATGTACAGTGCTCTTTCCAGGCACTCTCCTGAGTGGTTACATTAACTTTCTGAGTCCTCATAACAACCCTATGTGGTAAGTACTACTACTACCACCCTATTTCACAGAAAGGGGGTCTGAGGCACAGAGAATTGAAATATCTTGCTCAAGGCCTCAGGGCTACTGAACAGAATAGTGAGCATATGGGCCAGAGTCCTCTGCTTTAAAAATCATGATACTCCAACCGTAAAAACACGACTTTGTAAAACATTCCCAAACCATGGTATTACAGAAGTGATTAAGGTTCTAGCGCCAGTCTCTATCTCTTCCCTTTATTATCAAATTAACAATTCAAAGCTAAGATTTAAAAATAAATATGAGAACCCAGCATCTCTCTCCTAAAAGAGAGAAAGCTATAATAAAATTTCTGGCCAATGAAATTTCAGAAGGTTCCCTAGGATAAAACTGTACAGGACTGAGAAACTGTCTTTGATAACTGTTTACCAGGTATCCAATTATTCAAGAAGTGTTCAATAACTCGATGGCATTCATAACTAGCAAAGCTGATTCTGCTCTATGTTCAATGTTTAAAGAGAAGCTTTCTTTCGTGATTCTGAATGTACTATTTTACCAGCCCAACTCACAATTTATCAAATATATTTTCAAACCCCTGTTATTAGCTGTTTCTGTTCCTACATAGAATTCTGTCAGCGAAACTCTAGGAGTCAGCTGCCTTGGAGGTATTGTGAAACAGATCTTTTGTTGCCCACTTTACTTTGCAAAAAGGTAGAAAGTATGTGCCTAAAAAAGGAATATTCCTTCTTGCTTCTCTGCTTTTTGGTTCCTCTTCTGCTTCCAGATTCCTATACCTGATGCCAGAAGCACCTAACTGTAATCAAAGAAATGCATCCACGAATTTTAGATCCTAAAATCTATAAACGAAGACACCTACCATAAAGACCAAGTAATAGTTACAATTTCTTCAAGAAACCCTCCTTCTTTATATCCTCGTTATATAGAAACTTATTTTGCACTTTACAAAATGTTCTACAGTGACTTTTATGTGTCTAGAACAGCGGTATTCATTAGTGATTTTTCACTCTGAAACAAAGCTGATATCTACTCAGTGAGGTAAGTTCATAAGAGAGCAAGCTCTAAAGAAAAATCAACCATCTGAGACATCCAACGAATTCTGAAATAAGCCACAACAAGTCATCTCCTGGAGTCATAAGTTTTTCATTTCTACATGTTCTTGCACTCTGGCTTGTTTTCTAAGGCTTCCATCCCAGAAAATCAGAATGTTCTTCCTTTCATGTCAACATGACTTTTGTAAAGGTCTTTTCTATATCAGAGGCAGAGATATATTTCCACTGAAATTATATTTTTCACCCTGCAACTCTTGAAGATAACCAGGCACAGAAAGACAAAAACTTTCCTTTGAAGAGTAAATGTTACTGGCACTTGGTCTTTTTCTCTTTTTCTGTTGTTTGTAACAAAAGTACTGAGTCCTAAGATGCAAGATACGCTATTGAATTCTATCTGGTTTCCTATTCTAAATAAACCACAATTGGAGATGGCAAATTAATCCTGAACAAATTGGCTCCAGGGCACCTGCAGGGGACACAGACCTTTAATCTTCACATACCAAGAGTGTTTATTCACGCCTGTTGGGAAGAAATGCAGGTCCGGGGAGTCAAAGGTTAGTCAATGGAGGAGAAAAATGGGGTAGAATCTCCGATGGAAGAAAGTAATGAACCCTGCCAAGTGTTTTCCCAGGGAAGCTGAGAGAACTGCCAAGTTTGGGTCAGAGTCTTGTTTAATAAGTAGGAGCCCATCTTGCTCCTTTAGATTACCACGATCTCAACAAGATGATCAATCCCTGACTTAAAAGAATTTCCAAATTATAAACCCAAAATTAAAGCATGCTAAATAATATAATTTCTGAATATTAAATAATTCCTTTAAAATAACTGGTTTTCAAGTTTGTTTATAACAAGATTTTATCAAAAAGATCAGATTTTATCTATTCACAAATTAAATTATGATGTAGTATTTTATATGTTGTATATAATATTTTCCACAGAGCTATAACTTAAAAGTATTAACCAATTACAAAATAAATTCAGAAAATTACTATTAAGAATCACTAATGAACAAAAAGAAATCTAATTATAATATTTTCTGTGCAATTCTGTCAATAGTCTGAATTAAACATTTACTGTAGTGATTAAATCACATTGCAATGTAGTTTCAGATTTTTCTTGATTTCTCTGCCTACTATAGCTGTGTTTTAAATTCTCAAATCTTTTCTTTAATTCAGTGTTTTCTAAAATAGAAAGTTGCTTTATTCCAACACAATCTGGGACTATGGTTTTTTTCCTTACCTCCACAAACTAAAAGTAATAATAGACAGTTTTTTAAGAAACTTCTAAGTGGGAGTAGGAAACTATAGAAATTCAAAAAGATAGGGGGAAATTGGAACTGTAATAAAGAGGCAAAAGCAGAACTAAAGTTTAAACTTTAGGTCTCACATAAAATTTTGGTTTCTTTAAAAATATATTTCTTCATTTTGTCTACCTTACCGCCTTTTCAAATAATTAAAAACTTTAATTCAATGGTCAGTTTTTGAGGTTCTATTTTTAAAATGCTTTTCAGCAATTTCCCATTTCAAATATAAATTAAATGCTAAAAACTGTGTAAGATAATGACATGAGTAGAAAAATATCAGGAAATTCTCCATTCTGGTTAAGAATTTTACACTTAAACCTCAATCCAATTCATCTTTCTCATTTTCTAACATTATGAATTAGTGAAAACCAAATCCCTCCGAATTTCTTCCCTTTTTGATCCAATTTTAGATCCAACATCATTTAAGTACAAATTAAGTACACTGCTTATTTTAAAGGTAGAAATCTAGGAGGTTACATAATGCCTCTGTATATCCTTTAATCTACAACCATATTTCAAATATTCAATACGTCCAGTCAGGTAGTACTAACTAAAGGATGAGATCCTAAATAAAAGATCTAAATAAAAGACTATGTAAAAGATTATATTAGTCTCATTGTAACAGTAAACACATTATTAAGCTATTGCCAACTAGAGTAAGTTCTACTTAAGAAAGATGAGAGTATTCTAAAAAGCGTTAGACAAATTCATCAAAAAAGACCACTTGCAATGAAGCACAGAAAATCACAGCATAGCTTACTTTTTGATTGTGTCAGTTCACACAGATGAACACTAAAAGCAACCATCAGAATTTTTTAATGAATTGGTCATTACCTGGGAAATCAAATTTGGCTTCATGAATGTAAATTCATTTTTAATGTTTATCATGTGCAGATCTTTTAAAATACAAGCATGAACACGTCTGCATAAAAATTTTTAAATGTGGTTTATTTAGTAAGAGCATTACTCGAAGGTATCAATTAAAATTGCCACTTACAGCTCGAGTATCCAGCAGCTAAAAGAGTTAGCTGCATTACCAAAAGGGAGAAGACAGATACTCACTACCTTAAATCAACAGCAGCCCCCAGCCAAGGCCTTCTTCTCCCCTCTCCTGAAAGCCATCCACATCCCATCAATTGTGAAGGGGAGGAAAGATAAATATGAAAATACACACACAAACACACACGGAAGTTTTTTGTGTGGAAGGGCAGGAGGTTGGGGCTGATTGTAGCAGTAAACATCTCTAAACGGAAAGAAAGTCAGTAGTCTTACTGTTACTAATTGGCCAGAACAAAATTAAACAGCATCACATAATACAGAATAAATTACTTACCTGCAGTGGCTTCTAAGAAAATATATATTAACC
The DNA here is from genome assembly GCA_030015415.1 of Cynopterus sphinx. NCBI lineage: Eukaryota > Metazoa > Chordata > Mammalia > Chiroptera > Pteropodidae > Cynopterus > Cynopterus sphinx. The sequence goes on from CM057391.1 coordinate 6,392,675, forward strand.
TAAGAGTCACAGTTCCATGTTTCTGTGCTTTCATTTCAGAAGTTCTAGGCCACTCGGAGAGAAAGGGAGAAAATGTCTTTAAGACACCCCCACATTAGGGCAATATAACTTATGTTCCACTGAGAAATGAAGTAGCATGAAAATATTTCTAGCAGTAGCATTAAAGCCACATGTAAAATTTTATTCGGTTCTCTTCAAGTAGGAAAAGTAAATCTCCCAGAAACAGAAGGTGATGAAATAAAATAAAGAGGTATGTAATGGAGAATAAAAGATATTGGGAGGAAATAAAGTATATTACTCAATAACAATTACAGAAATTAAAAGTATATGAACCACTATGGCCCAGTGGGCTACAGATATAGGTTATTATCTATTGATTAAATAAGACAATATTATTTAGACACACGGAAAAGGGAAAATGGAAAGAAACCAGAGACAATACCGTATGTTCAACCTTATCTATCCTAAGATACATCATTTTATTACAAACTGTCTTTACTTACACTGTTTCCTAGATGATATGATATGACCCCCAAGAAACAATATTTCAATAGAAACAAGAAACATTTGATTATAAGGTATGAAGTTGTTCAATGCAAAGTCTGAAATCTGTACATACCCTGACCTGTGTTCACTCATTTCTCTTATGACAAATTATAGATCCTTTTTGTTTTGTCTGAGTCCTCTGCTTGTCTACATCATTAAAAATCTGATGTTTTAAAAAACAACAAAAAGATGAGTTTTTGAATAAAACTTATAGTTATACAGTAAAAAAAAATCTGATGTTTTTCCCAGAGAGCATTAGAGTATTATGTACTTCTGATTATCAGTAATTTTTGCGTTGTTTTAGCTTTCTTGTAATTATGTATTTTCAGTGGCTAGTGCTAATATATATGGGTACAAGTTTGATAAGAATCTAAAATACCTTCATGTAAATTACATAAGTGAAAGAAATTTTGATATAGTCCATTAAAAAATAATCAAATATGCTTTCCATAAAGTGGTCTGAGACATTTTGTACATAAAAATACTTGAAATCATGATTGCTGACAAAATAAAGTCAGTGCCAATAAAAGCAAAACTCTTTTGAAATTTCTTTCCTACAATCGAAGATAACAGTACGAGCATTCTCAGTAGCATAGTAAATAAGTATACATACAAGAAATTCAAATTACAACCCTGTCCTTTATGAAATATGGATCTAAGACTCTTCACGAAGTATTCATCTACATCTGACAAGATAAAAAAAAGGTTAGTAAAATGTCTGACCTAACCAAACGTTCTACAAACAAATCCCCATTATCTATAGGAGATTACCATGCCGAAATTAAATTCCCACAAATGAAAAAACCTTGTTTCAGGCCATAGTTTTAACTTACTCCTGTACCAAAAGCATTATGGTCAAAAAGTCTTTAACTAGCCAAACTAAATGCTCTTTCGATTTTCCATGGGCATCTCTCCGTCTTCCCCATGCCCCAGCCCCTGGTAACCACCACTCTACTCTGAGCAATGCCCATTCTGTAAGCCAGTTCCCTGGAGAACACCTCAGCTGGAGAAGGCAGTCTCCTCAGACTTGAAACTAGAGTGGTCCTAAAGACTACCCATCCTGGCCACAGAGAGAGGCCAGACTGGGGAGCTAAGATCTATTATAATTCACACTGGAAGACAAATGTCCCGTTCATATGCTGCATGGCATTCTGGAGGAACCTCATCTAACACTGCTATTCAGTTTAGTTTGTCTTTAATAAAAAAATAAATAAACATTGTAGGACCCACTGGGCTTCTAAGGGGCTAGTGAATTTCACTTCATATCTGAAGATCACTTGGATGATTCAAATGGTTTAAAAATGAGGTTTGCCAAAATTCAAGGTACTGCATCAATTCATTTTCATATTCCTACAGACAAAGTAATACTTCTGGTCACAACTGGATTTCCCAAACTCAAATGTGACATAATCTTGAAAGACTCTGTCAAAATAAATATGACTTTTCATGAAAGTTGTATAGCTGGAAGATAGATATGCGTTTGGGGAAAATAGCACAAGAAATATGGCAACAGTTTCACTAAAAGCAAATCAATACTAAAAGGTTGATTTTTCTAAGTATTTTTAAAGTACAGCTCTTAAAAAGGAAAAAAAGTCACCTGGAAAAGAATTATTTTGATTTTAACAAAAGTTTATTTGGCTTTTCTTAAAAGACCAGATTAAGACACTAAGTAATTAAGGAATAGAAAAGGAGAGTTAAGATGAATAATTAATCCAAAATTGCCCTAAAGATTGTGACTTTGTTAATTAAGAGTAAAGAATTCACTAAGTTCTATGTTAGAAAACACAAGTTCTGTTTGATGAAAGTGCCAAAACAGCAATAACTAAAATATGTGAGGTCTGCCTTAGGCAGGTGAAATAAATAAAAATTATTTTATAATATTTCATATTATTTAAAGAGGAATTTATTTTGTTTAACCCTCTATTTTGTTTTTTTCTAAAAAATCCCAAAAAAATGGTATGTTTGCTGCACTAAAATTGGCACAAATAGCTACAATTATAATTATTTTCTTTAAAGTAATTTTCGTATAGGAAACAAAATACAGATTTCCACTTTTGGCAAAAATATAATAGTTGGGGGAAAAAAGGAGGAATAAAACAAATGCTTAAATTTAATGGATTGTGTATGCCATATCCCTTTCTTAAAAAGTATTTCAGTGATGTACTAATTTATAACTCTAAGTCACAAAAAATTTTCTACCCCAACTCACACAAGGGAAATCTATTCTAATCTTAGAGTGCGTCATCCCTGGGCATTACTTCTATCATACACTATATCGCACACACCAAAGAAATAAAAATTAAAAGAGCAATTATTTCAACAAACTGTAACTTTGATCCTTGTAATCTTCCTTCCATAAAACTATGTAATAAGTTCTAAATTTTGCCACTGTTGCAGTGGAGTTGCGGTGATGTCAGTTGCACTGAAGAACAACAGATGGGCTGGAGGGGAGAACAGAGCATTTGCTATCATCTGGAAGCCTGCAGAAATTGGAAAAGCAGTGAGATAACTTTTTTAACTCCCTTCCTCCATGACCACCAATGCGATTGTGTTTTAATTTCTCATATATTTTCGCTAAACTTTAAGTACTCTATATTGTTCTCACACAAACTGTTCCTCCTGCTGGCTCACCCACTAGCCCCACGCTGCATTCACACAGCATGGGCATAGCTGATGCTCTGGAAAGTAGAGAATGTTTTATTCCAATTAGGGATCTTGACAGATGTCATATTAGCTCGTTCCATCATCAACAAAGTTCTTTAAAAGAGGAGTGTTGAATTTTTATACTTCCAAATGTTCAAAATTATTGCAAAATTCATTTCTAAAGATAAATTATGATATGGTCCATATCAGAATAATTTTCCTCAAGAAAAAATTTTAAATATTCAATTTATATTGATTGAATAAACTATACCTACCCATTTAAAACATGAAGAACAAGGTGAAATAAAAAGAGGAGAAAATTTTGCTCTTGGAAATAAATATAAACGAAAATAAAAGGTAACATTCTGACATGCTGCATCCAAAAAAAGCAAAAGGTATTATTTTTCATTGTATTTTGACTATGAAATACTCAATTTCTAGTTTATGAACCATAACTTTTCTTTTAAATAAAAAAATAAATAAATTATTTTCTACAACATTGTTCCTCTTTCATTTTTCACTCATTCCAAAATATCTCTATTTAAATCTAATACATCTAAACTAGTTAGATTTAAATAAAGAGCGTTGGCAGCATGGTTATTTTTTCCAAAGATTGGACTTGATTTTTAGAATACCTGAAACTTTCTAAAAAAGATATTTAAGAACATATCCAGATTCTTCCAACCCCTCAGTCCTACACTCTGCAAGTAATGATTTTATTTTAAGGTTTTACTTTTTTATTTTTCAGATGTTTACCGTTATAACCCCAAATAATGTAATTCTCACTAGATTGAATATTGAGTAGCACTAATCTGAAAGGGAAGAAAATATTTTGAGAAAGAAAAAATATGAGGGGTTTTTAGAAGAAACAAAAAGGACTGGGACTTCTAGCAGTAGAAGTACTAAGTACTCCAAACAGCTCTATCATTTTCTGCTTTTCTGTATTGTAACACTGGCACATTTATGCTATAATTAGTTGTTCACATATTTGATTATGAGCTAAAGTATGTTACCTGATCTTTCTATGCCTCAGTTTCATCATCTATAAAATGAGGATAGTAACAATAGTAAATGTTCTTGAAGAATTAAATATATTAATATGCACAAAGCACTTAGAATACTGCCCAGTGCAGAGTAAGTTAAATAAATGTTAGCTACTGTTATTATTTGGACTTTTGGAATAGTGTTCTGGTGAAAGAACACATTACTAATTAGACGATCAGTGAATACTCTAAAACATCTTCATAACATGTAATACAAGCTATCTACAAATATTAAAATACTCTTGCTCTAAAAACCTTTGAAAATTAAAGATAACTTTTTCTGAACTATAAAAAAGGATAAGTCTTGCTGCACTAAGCAGTTTTTATCTAGCCAAGGCTTGTCAAACTTTAAACAAAAGTTCTAATTAGAACAAAGGCTCTACATTAATGAATGTTTCATAATGGCATTTTGTCACCTTCTAATTAATTTTTTAAAAACCCTTTAACGTTGAATTAGCAGTTTCCTCTATGGTTTTAAATATTACACACTCAAAACAAAGTATATGGGTATCTGCAACCTTTTAATTTTTTTTGCTCATCAAAAAAGCAGGTTATAATTCTGTTTTTAGTTTACACTTATTTAATTAATAAACCGTAGTTTAGTGAACAAAAGTCAGTAGATGGTCTACAGGCAGGACAATCACTGAGTACAGGTTTCCATTTCAGAATACACGGGAACCTTCCCACCCGGTCAGTGACAGACTGTGAATCACAGAGGTCAGATAACAGAGAGTTAAAGCCCTGTTTTACCAGGTGAGATTTGATTTACTCACAAGTTTCAAGTTAAAGTTATAGAAGATTTAAATGATGATATTATTGACTATATTGTAACATCATTTTTAGGAATTTTAATTAATATTCTGTTCCCTTAAAATAAAAAAATAAATGTACCATTATTCTCCCAAATCTATTTTTTGAAGGTGTAGGGAGTTGGTGACAGCTTCCATTAAACCTGATATATTAAACACTTCAAAAGTTTTGAATAAGCTATTAATGTAGTTCTTTTTAGAATTTAAGATCCTAATGATGCAACAAGGCCATTGCAGAGCAGGCAATAAATACTGCTGTAGTTCTTACATTTCCTTTCAGGTAACAACCAGTTCTAATTCTAAGTTATCTAGCTTTAGCATATACAGTAAGATTTACACATTTACAAACACTCTTTTTGATTTTGGCAATGACCCAGATTTGCACTCCAAAGCTAGTTCTGAAATACAGGCCATGTACTGGTGAAGAGAGTAAGGGACCTAAGTCCATCTTAAGTTCCAAAGTTCTTAGGAGCATATCAACCTAATGTTACCCCCAAAAAAGTCACTTTTATCATCACTTTGTTTCATGTTTATATTCTTCTGTAAGCCACTTAAAAAATGTTTTATTGTTTTTCCCTCTGGAACAGAGAGATATAAAAAAATTAAAAAAAAAAAAAGAAAGAAAAAAAACACCTCACTCTATCTTTGAAACCAGAGTATTTGAAATTAGGAGAGAAGATGTGTAATAGCATATATTTCCAAGAAAGATTAAAGTAAGTCACCAACCTGATACAAATGATCTCCAGGATCAAAGGGTCAGGGAAGCATGTGCTTATTACTAAAAGGTAAAACCCACTGTCACTAGTGAAAAGCTAAACACTTTCCTACGAGCTATATCTCTATTGAACAACTGACTCTCCACCCACACGCCCTCTGCATATCCACTATCAGATTAACTCCCATATCCATTATGGGCTACAGGATCAAACCCAAAACACAAAGGCACTTTTCCATGTAGACTGAGAGCTTCCTTTTTAAGAAAAGGTCACAGACTCAATGACAATATGTCTAAAGAAAGTTTTCAGTGGAAATACATGGTAATAATAAGAATTCTACCATTAAAACATTTAATTTATAAAACAGAAAAGTACAAACCCAGCTAGCATTCTAAGTGCAACTCCTTATCCTTGGCTATACAGTGTTTCTAAAACCTCTGGCAGGCAAATTAAACAGATTTACTATTGAACGTAACAAAGTCAAACAATCTGGAACTGTAATTACTAATAAATTTTTCATGAGAATAGAGGATGCTGTGTTTTACATTATTACATAAAAAATGACAATGAAAACATGAGACCAAGCACAATATTTCTAACTTTCATAAGGAATTTTTCTGAGTTTTGTAACTCCAACTGACAAAGAACAATAAAAATATGGATTTTTAATTTATTAATAAGATTACTGCAAGTTTTTCCCATGTGAATAAAACTACCAAAGTAGCAAAACTGAAGTTTATAAAAGTAGCATCCCAAATGAAAGTCTGCATGTCAACCACAGCTTAGCCACTTGTTCACTTCAGACATTATAAGCACAATTCTTGTTCAATCAATAGAATATCCAATCAACATAAAATCTAGCAATCACCTCATTAAAGACCTTGACCTCACACAATAAACATACATGTATGCCAGCAATGATGACCCTCAAAAATAATATGACTCGTTTTACCCCAAAAATGCTTCAATAGAATTGACATAATTGGCCTAAATCACAGTTATTGAGTTATCAACACTAAAAGGAAGAAAAAATATACCAAATATGATAAAATCTGTTCTTCCTTCTCTCACAATCCCTTATATGAAGGTATAATCCGTGTTGCATGAGCAGGTCCACGAGACCCCAATCAGAAGCCCCCTCTTCTAATAGGGCCTCTCTCACCCTATTAACACTGCTGATTAAAATTATGATCTCATGCCACTTAATTCACAGTGGGTTCTTTTAAAATTGACCTGTCACTATCCATGCAGAAAAAAATATTTTTTCACTTTCTAAAATAAAATAAAAAGGCAAAACAATAAAAGCCAAAAAAAAAAAAAAGCAAATAAATGGGATAAGGAGCTTGACTTTTTGATTTTTCAGGAAATAAAAATGATAAAAACACTGAAATTCTGTAATCTTCAATATATTAAAAAGAGCTAAATCAAATTTAATTAGAATGCCAAAAACATCAGTTACAATTAAAAACACAATTTCTAAGCATAACCAAAAGAATATAAATACTACATTATAATAGGAAGAAAGGAAAGCCAGGAAAATAATCATACTAATGCCAAAACCCACTGTGTCAAATTTCATGAAGATATGCAAATTCTTTTATTAAACTATAACTTAGCTGTAATGAACACTGCACAAAATAAGACCAAATATTAAGTGGGCAGGGAGGACAGTAGAATATCCAGTTACCAAAGACAGTAATATTTGCTGTGTAAAATCAAGAGCTCAGTCATCATTTAAGGTCCGTATTTTTCTAAAAAGGTTGATACTTTATTTTTAATTTTTTCCAAAAGAAAAAAAGAACACACTCTACTGTTCAATCTGTAGCTTGAACAGAAATTATTTTTGGAAATTAAAGAGTAGTTAGAACTTGAAAAAAAGCCAATTTCTCAAAAAGAATCCCTAAATTCAGTACTATTCCAATCCAATTCTCAACTATATTTTTTTCTGAAATCTAATAACATGATCCCAAGGTTCTTCTGAAATGTTCAATTCAATGTGGCAACAGCTCTTAATGCAATTTCTTCGACAGCTAACTAAACTAGCCATGCAGGAACTGAAAAGAGACACAGACACAGGCACAGAAAGCACTGATAAAAGGGAGAAACTGGGGAAGAAAGAGAGTAAAAACACCCTCTAAATTGTAAATCCAGAACCTAAAAGAAATTCTGACTAAATATCAGGTAGATGAAGCCAAAAATACCGCTGTAGCACATGCCCCACAGCCCAGCTTCACTTCGTGGAGACCACCTGAACAGAAGGTATTAGGATGTTTCATTCTCCTTCCTGAATTCTAACCCCTGACTCCATCAGGTTCAGAAACCCAGATTCTACGTGAACCATCAAACTATACTGACATCTTTTACTACTCAAATCTGGAAGCAACATATGACAGAAGCAACGTATTTCATCTCTACCCACCTGAACCTTTCCCACCTCTACCACTGTCCTGGGCTCCTCTACACTAGCTACATCCAAACAGAGGTAACAGAGGTAAGATATTTGGCCAGGCTTCCATAGCTAACTTCATGCAATAAATAGAAAACAATAATAGCTAAGAATTTAAAGAACATTATCACATTCAGGCACTTCTAATTCTGTAAACTATAGCCTTATTTCACCTTTCCTATAGCCTAATCCACAAAAATTAAAACAATTAAACTAAAAAAACTCTATCTAATCAAGAATGCCATTTTCCCTGAAAAGAAAGAAGGAAACATATATTTAGAATTGGTTTATAATAAACAAGGTAGAGAGGACTGGGACTGCCAAGTGGGTGGGAGTGGGAGGAAATAAAGCATCTTAATTTCTGAGCAAAATGCTGTTATTAAGTGTAATTGCATCAACTTGATCCAAATCCAATATTTCTTATTCACTGAAAGAAATATATTAAAATAGCAGCAATTTCCTTTACAAATAAACACATTCAGCCAAGAAGCTTCTACCAAAAAAGTTTAACCCAAAAGGTAATAAAAAACCAGGAATGAACTTACTTCACTGCTTCTAATTCCAAAATAATAACTTCTAAATATAAATATGCTATAACTGAGTCACTAATAATCACTTTTGAAATTCTACCAAAAATTATGATCGAATTCTTTCAAACAGCCTCATCTTATACTTTTATGTTAAAGGATGTAAAATAAGAAAAACCTTCCAATTAATAATTAAAAGTTATTGCTATTTTAACTATTGTTCATAATTATAATCTTGAAAAGGCTATGAAAAATAGAAGTTTCGCTCACAAGTACCTAAGTTTAGATGTGACAGGCTATTTTTGAATATAAGAATCTTGAGGCACACTACATGGACATTTGGCTTTGTCCTCACAATAATTGCAGTTATTGCTGAACCCATGACTTCTAAGTTGAATCTGGATCAGAAATTATAAATTAACTGTCAGTAGCCGCCGAGAAACCCTATCTTTGAGCCTCTCTGAGTATGGTGGTTCTTGAAATAGACATGTCCCTTATAAATAATATATGTGTAAAATAAGTATTTCAACTAAATAGTGTCAGTAAAGTCTTTCTATCCTTCACCCCCCCCCCGATGCCCCAGCTACATACAAAAAACATAATGATTTTTTAGTACTTAAAGACAGTGGCTCCTGAGGGGCACGGAGATTATCAGCCAAGATGGGCTGCATACCCACCAGCATGGGTCTGTCTTCTTCCACCTGAGCTGTCACTTGGGAGGCCAAAGAGAATAGCTCTTGGATGGATATATGGACTGCCACAAGAATCACTCTCCCAGAAGATAGATACTTGACATTGCCCTGCTAGCAAGACGTTTTTCCTGTTTGTTCTAAATCCTTCTAAGTAAATCTGATATAAAATATCTGGTGAGTCTACATGTTAGGTTGGATTTAAAAGACCATCTGGTGGACACTGCAAAAGCCAACCTCAAATTTTTTAATTTTTCTTCAGATTTAAAATAAGTATCCTTTGTGCTAAGTGCATAGGCACTTACAATTATGTGATGGCATTTTTCTCATAAAGCATGAGAAAACCAACTTCTTTTTTAAATAATCGACGTTTTCCAAAGTGTTTCCATTTTTCCAGGAGTCAGGTTTCAGATTAACTATTAAGGCAAATATGAATGCCCTTAATGGGGCTTCAATAATAATACAGTCATGCATCACTTAACAGGGATACATTCTGTACACAATAGTAGGTATTTGTACATCTAAACATAGAAAAGGTACAGTAAAAATATGGCATAAAGGATAAAAAGTGGTACACCTGTCTAGGACCCTTGCCATGAACAGAGCCTGCAGGACTGGAAACTGCTCTGGGTTTTGTTAAGTAAGGGTGAGTGAGTGTGAAGGCCTGGCACGTCACCACACACTGCTGCAGACCTCGTAACACTGTACACTTAGGCTACAGGAACTTTATTTTAAAATATTTTTTCTTCAATAATAGCCTTAGCTTACTGTAACTACTTTGCTTCAAAATTTTTTAATGTTTTAACTTTTCAACTTTTTGGTACTAACACTTAGCTTAAAACAAATACTTTATATGACTAAAAAAATATATTTTTTCTTTATATTTATATTCTTATTCTGTAAGCACTTTTCTATTTTTAATTTTTTTCTTTTTTTTCTTTTTACTTTTAAAACTTTTGTGATAAAAATTAAGACATGATCACACATTAGCTTGGCCTTCACAGGGTCAGGGAAATTGATATCACTGTCTTCCACCTCCACAGCTTGTCCCACTGGAAGGTCTTCAGGGACGATAACATGCATGGAGCTGTCACGCCTCTGACAACAGTGCCTTCTTCTGAAATACCTCCCGAAGGACGTGCCTGAGGTTCTTCTTGAGAAGGTTACATTCTTTTCAGCAATATGCCCATGGTGGCTTGCTTGGTGTTTTTTTTCCATCATAAATTTGCTTGTCAGCAGATAATGCATCATGAACATTCCTCTCTTTTAATGAAAACTCTTCGGTGCTGGAGTCCATGTTTTCAAGGAGGTCAGAAAAAGGTTCAGCTAAACATTTCGCTATGAATTTTCTTGGGGTTCTTCTTTCTTGTCCTGCAGTTTCCTTTTCTTTTGCCTCTTCATCAGCAATGTGTTCCTGTTCCAGTTCCAACAACTCCTTGTTAGTCAGTTCCTCAGGAGCTACCCCTAGCAGCAACTCAGCCCCATCCAGTCCCAGGTCAAAGTCATTTGTCACCTCAACCACAGCCTTATTGATTTTGGCAACCCCTTCAGCCTTGGAAAATCTTCTGAAGTCATGGACAAACCTCTTGAGTGTCCTCTTCCAGATGCCACTCATACACTTCGTGACATCACCCCAAACCCAAGCAGGTTCTTGATGCAGTCACAGATGTTTAATCCTTCCAGAACTGCATCAGCATCTTCTCAGTCTTTTCCTAAGTTATCACAATAGCCTGAACAAAGGTCCTCTTGAAATGTTGCGGGACTCTCAAAGGGAGAGACAGGACATCGAGGCTAGAATCAAGAAGTACCATTTACTGATGCCAGCACCAGCTCAGCGGATTCTTATTCAAAGGCTGAGCCCCGATTGTAACATAACGGGCAGTTTTATACAGTCATGTCATTTCTATAAAGCTACAGATAGAAGGAAGAAAACTGACTGGTTGGCAAGCTATGAGCCAACTGAGGTCAGCCAGAGAATCCTTGGAAGAAGAGGGGACAATCAAGAACAAACTTGTTCGAGCAGGAAAGGGCCAGACAGGGTCAAGATGCCTGCCACATAAGTAGTGGGTTGTAAAAGCTGTTATAATTACTGACCCATTGGTTGGATCAAAGAGGTAGTGTTTGGAGGAAGAAATACAACTTCGATGGTAGGATAAAGATCACCAATAAAAAGAGGATATCCGGGAGCGTTATCAATAATAAGCAGTATCTGGAAAGGTATTTAATTCTCCAAACAGTACTACTCCATTTCACTGGCAAAGCCATACAAGAGGGGATCTTAAAAGAGGAGCTATGCCATCTCTGGTTTTTTATTGCTCTTGTAGTACCCCAACACTGAGTACTAATTCATATGCTTGAAGGCCCTGGGGTTCTCACTGGGCCAGATCACAAAGGGTTTCAATTTGTAGCCTGCAACACTGGCCCCAAGCAAAACTGTTACCTGCCCATAAAAGTCTGGAAACCCAGTAATGACTTGTCCCCCTTTATGGATGAAAGTCCTTTCAGGCATCCATTTACAGGATAGGGAGGTTCAACCATGTTGAATATTTGCTCAGGGAAGTACTTTTCCTCCACAATCACCTACACAGAGTTTCCAAAAATGCTTCAGCTGCCTTCACATCAGCACTCACACTCACTACTCGTTTTCACAATATATAATGAATAACCAATCTAGCTCTGGGTTCAAACCATCTAGGGCTAGCAGTAAATTCAACACTGTAGTTGGGTCCAGCTTTTTCCTTCAACATCGCAAACAAACTTTTTGCTTTGGCCATGATTGCCATGGTGCTGAGAGAGAGAGAGGTTTCTGGGTCTGGTCTTCAATCCAGGTCACGAGAAGAGTCTCCTTGTGTGATATAGGCCCTTCTTAAATTTTTGTTAGTCTCCTTGCCTTCAATGAAACAGGTCCTTAACAGTTTCGGTCACTTTGTTCTCATTCTTTAAGATCATAGCTATGGCAGAATGAGACACGCCTGACTGGCAAGCAACATCCATCACTGATTTTCTACCTTCATAGTCCTTCTTCATTTTTAATTTCATTTCCAGTTCATTCACTAGATGTGGCCTTTTACTGGCAACATTACCAGTGGATTGTGCATGCTTAAGGGTCATGATGAATGAAACAACACAAGATTAAACGAAGCACAAGAGAAAAATGATGCAATCAAGCAACTTGGTAAACACAAGTGTATAAGGCTGCTGCCAACATAGGAGGGTGTACAGCAAACTTTTTTATAAGTAGAAAAAGTACACTCTAAAATAAAAAGTACTGTAAATACGCAAACCAGTAACATAGTCGTTTATTATCATTATCAAGTATTATGTACTACACTTAATTCCATGTGCTATACTTTCATATGACAGCTAGAAGCACAGTCGGTTTGCTTACACAAGCATCACCACAAAAACATGAGTAATGCATTGTGCTACAATGTTACAACAGCTACAATGTCACTAGACTGAAAGAATTTTTCCAGCTCTATTATAATCTTATGGGACCACCATCATTGACCAAAATGTCACTATGTAGTATGTAACATTCAACCTCTTATTTTGGGGGGTTTGATCATACTGATCAGATACTACAGGTGTCACTGAAGAAGCCTATATATGGTTATATATGTCCAATAAAATGATGTAATAAGCAGAAATGATAGATCTGAGATTCTATGAAGCTTTATAGAAAGTGTGTTTCTATAAATTTACTGAGATTTTTAATTTCTAAACTAGAGATACTAAATAAAAATGATGAATGATTCCAATGAAGGTTTTTCTTTTCCAATAACAGTTATAGTTTAAATGCTTTCCATTGCTGACATTCACACTACAATGTCGCTTGTCATTTTTTAGTAAAATCACTTGCCATTGTTTCATAAAACTACTTGACCAAGGAATCTTCTTTAAAAAAAAAAAAAAAGAACTGTTAAATTAAACCACTTACTGTAAACAGCCCACTCTTACTGCCACAGGAATGTGAGAAAGCTGAGCGGCCCACTTCAGTGTCACATCCTGATAAATATGCAACATTCTATTATGGTTTCCAATCAAAGTATTTATTGTTCCTTCAGAAACTGTAGGGTAAAGATAGAAAAAGGCAATAATAAAAAAAAAACAGCCATTTGCAACAGTATATTCTATCCCCTTTTGGAGATTTATGATACAAACTAATTATAACATCTTGATGTTAATGCATAAAGATTTTAAGTAATAAAACATTATTTTTTTAACCTGGAGCTACCATTATCAAAAAGAAAAAAAGTATGGACTTGGAAACTATAACCAGATAGTAGCCAACATTTTTGCATTTCATCTAGGAAGCATGGATTTCATTAATATTTAACACATTTAAGCTAACGATTTACTGGGCATTCACTACAGATAAGTCATTCTATTAGGCATTACTATACTCCATTCTGCTTATAAAAGAGTCTGATGTTCTCTTGGAAGCATCTTGAACAGACACATTTTGGAAAGCATTAATGTATGCCTGAGGCCAATTCTACGAGTTATTTTGTACAAAGTAAAATGACTGATCAACCCAAACGTGTGTTTTATATCAAACTTCTTTTCAAACTTAGAAAGTTAAAATTTCCATTACATGTTCAGTATAAAACTATTTTCCTAGAATTTTAAAATGTGTGAGTTGGGCTTTTTTCTGATGTATATACCTTGACATATGAAAAAGATAAAAGAAAATCTTTCTACATACCTGAACAGTATGGGAGAAAAGAACTTGGGCTACAATCAAGTTTCTTCATGAATCGAATCTGTCCATTATCCTTCAGGCAAAAAAAGTTTCTTTCACCAAGAACAAAGATAGAAGATGCCGACTGATTGAAAGACACAATACATATATCAAGGGCTTGCTCTCCAATATTGAGAGTCCAATCTACCTGCAAAGGAGAACCTAAAGATTAATTTAGTTGCTAAAAACAATATTCCAGTTACTTTTATATCACTACAACTAAGAAATTTCTATACAACAAAGCAGATATAAAGATTGGCTAATCTTAATTCACTTTTTTGTTTGCTATGACCATATTTATATTTTTCAAACTCTAGTACTTTTTGCCCCATCTTTTACCAGACAATATTAACTATTCAGTGCTTCAAAAATGCGCATATAAATTTAATCAAAGATCTACACACTGCAAATCATAAAACATTCCTGAAAGAAACTGAAGAACACAAATGAATAGAAAGCTATGTTGTGTACATGGATTAGATGAATACTAAAATGTCTATACTACTACCCAAAGTGATCTACAGATTCAAATCCCTATTAAAATTCCAATGGTATTTTTCTCAGAAATAGAAAAAAAATCCAAAAATTCAGACAGATCCACAAAAGACTCCAAATAGCCCAAGTGATAGTGAGCAAAAAGAACAAAGCTGAAGGCATCACACTACCTGATTTCAAAATATACTACAAAGCTATGCTAATCGAAACAGCTCAGTACTGGCATTAAAACCTGCCATCTAGACCAATGGAACAGAATAGAGAGGCTAGAAATAATTTCATGCATTTATAGTCAATTGATGTTCCACAAAGGTATCAAGAATGCACAGTGGGGAAAGAAATGTCTCTTCAAAAAATGATTTTAGAAACATAAATATTGATGGCTTGAGTGTCCACTCAAGTCAGTGGTGCAAGCCCTGGACACTTGCCATGGAGGGGTCTAGTGAGTTGCAGCTGGATGCTAAGACCAAGGTCACCAAGCAGCTTCTGGATTTTCAGTGGAAGCCGGGTATGGCCCTGAGCTCAGACAATTGCAGATCACTTAAGTATTCTTATGTTGTAGTGATTCTGTAAGTGGCAAGTAGAGAATAAGTCTTTTGGAATGACAGTTCCACGGTTTCTGAATTTCTACAGACAGTTCAAAGAAGTTGCTACAATTAGTGAAACTATGTGAAAACTGATTATTTGATTGATAAATTGCTATCATTGTTCTAAAATCATGGACTTCACTTTTTGTAACAAAGCTGCATAAGGATCAAATGACATTTATTGTTTTTCAATTTTTTTAAATATGAAAAAAATCAGACCAAAAAATGGTTTTGGGGAAACCTGATATCTACATGCAGAGGAATGAAGCTAAACCCCTATTTCACACCATATACAAAAATCAACTCAAAATGCATTAAAGACTCAAACATAAGAAATTAAACTGTAAAACTATTAGAAGAAAACATAGAGGAAAGCTTCCTGACATTGGCCTGGGTGTTGATTTTTTGGATATAACCCTAAAAGTACAAAGAACCAAGGTAAAAATAGGAATTTCATCAAACTAAAAAGTTCCTGCACAGTAAAGAAACAATCAAAAGAGTAAAGAGATAGTCTACAGAATGGGGGAAAATATTTGCAAACCATATATCCAAAAAGGGATTAATATCCAAACACCCATAAGGAACTCAGACAACTCAATAGCAAGAAAGCAAATAGCTGATTTAAAAAGGATTCAATACCAAGAAATTACTTGATTACCATTTAATTCAAGTGTAGCTTACTTGAATTGGAGATCCCACTGGACACAGACATGAATGTCAGTCCCAGGGCAGTTATATTTCTCATTACATTTTAATAGACTGGCATTCTAGCATATCAGTGTCTGAAATTTGGGGTGATTTGTCCCTGACTCTGAGAGAGGGCAGTTCACTGAGTAGACAGGCAGATCAGGTTTCCGAGGCTGCAGACTGAGATGCCCCCATTCGATACTTCCAAGTCAGGATTTACTGAGTACTACCTTTTATGACATCCCCTTAGGAAAATATACCACATTCTAAATTAATAAGTCTAAACACAGAGGTTTATATACTAAGAACAATAATTTAAAACTTCTTCCATTTCTAGCCAACATGGAGTAATAAGAAAAGAATTTACCATCCCACTTGAAACTAACACAACATGGAAAAAATATATGAAACAACAGTTTGCCATGTACTGGATATTAGACAACCAATGACAGCATCCCCTTAATGACAGAAAATAAATGAGATGAGCGATATGATTGCTCCAGCGTTGAGAAATTTTTCAGGCCATGGCACAGGAGGGAAAACCCAGGCAGCAGACTCCCTTGAGCTGGGGAGATGGATGATGGGAGTTCACAGAATCCAAGGTGGCTAGAGTTTGCAAGACAGCATGACAAAAAGGAGAGAGAATCCTCTCAAATACTCAGCTGAATTCTTGCCAGCACTCTTATGTAAGGAAGCTACCCAAGGCAGGGATATAACCACCAAAAAGGATTAGAAAGCCTAGAATACTGCCTGTGCCCACCAGCCACACTGGAACACCTCGTAATTCAAAGGGAGCAAACAGAAGGGGCTTGCGCAGGAGTGGGGAATAAGTAGCCCCAGATTGAGCACTGCCCTGATCCCACCTAACAAGACTTAAAAGCAAGACCCAAATGTTTCCAACTAACTCAACTTTGTCCCAAGCCGAAGCTCAAGAACAGTTCAGTTATAAGGATACAAAAACATCTAGCACCCAACAAAGTAAAACTGACTGTATCTGGCATCTAACAAAAAATTACCAAACATGTAAAGAAACAGGAAAATGTGATCCAAGGAGATAAATAAATCCACTGAAACTGACTCAAAACTGACACAAAAGTTAGAATTAGAAAGCAAGGACTTTAAAACAATTACTGTAACTGTATCCCATATCGTCAAAACGTTAGAGACATAGAAGATATTTTAAAAGTGCCCAACTTGAATTACAGATGAAAGCCTTACCAGATGGGAATGAATACAAAATTAGACATTGTAGAAAAAATATTAGTGACCATGAAAACATAAGAGTAGAAATTATCCAAAATGAATTAGAGAGAAAATCTTTCTTTTTTTAACAGCAGAAAAGAAAAGCTTTATCAGATGGGAAAGTGTACTTCCAAATGTGGAAGTGGGTCCAAGCAAGAGAAGCATGGCTCAAAAGGCCAAAAAAACAACTTTTATAAAATGAAAAATCTGTGAGCGGTGGGACAACTTTAAGTAGCCTAAATGTATGTGTAATTTTTCCCCAATGGAGAGGAGAAAGATGGAGAACAGAAAAAAATACTTGAAGAATAGCTAAAAGTTTTCTAAATTTCATGAAAACTATAAATTCACAGATGCAAGAAGCTCAACAAATCCTAAGCCCACCCCCACAAAAAAGAAAGAAAACTACACAAAGCACATCATAATGTAATTGCTCAAACAAGAGATTAAAGAAAATATAAAAAACAGCCAGAGAAAAAGATATATACAAAAGAACAAAAATAAGATGACAGCAGATTTCTCATTGAAAATAATGCAAGCAAGAAGATAGTGGAGCAACATTTTAAAGTACTAGGGGGGAAAATATCTGTCAAACTAAAATTTTACACCCAAAGAATATATTTTCAAATGCAAAGGCAAAAATATAAAATATATAAAAACTGAAAGACTTCATCACCAGTGGACTCACCCAGAAAAAGAAAGAAATCCTTCAAAAAAAAAGAAAATGACATCAGATGGATTGTCATAGAGCTATGCAAATTAATGAAGAGCACCAACTAAATGGGTAAATATATACTATTTTTCTTATAATTTAAATCTCATTAAAAGATACTGAGTGACTATTCAAACAAAAATAACAATAACGTAATATGGAGTTTACAGCACATGTAAAATTAAAATAGATGGCAATAGCACAAAGGCTGAGAAACAGAAGTATAATTCTTATACAGAATGTGAAGTAGTATAATATCACCTGAGAGTAGACTGTGGCAAATTAAAGATATATGCTGTAAACTCTAAAGCAACCACTAAAATAACCCAACAGAGTTATAGCTAATAGGCAAACAAAGATAAAATATTGAATAACTCCAAAAGGAAGCAGAAAAAGTAGAGCCAGGGCACAAAGAACAGACAGGACAAATAGAAATCCAATAGCCAGATGACAGACTGAAATCTATTCATATTAACTGCCTTCCCACAACTACTTTATTAAAAGCATTCCCCTGGATAAGTTCTGCTCCTCTGCAATAGATTTAATAACGTTCCATGGCATCACAGTCCTGCCAAGTGACCGCAGTGGAGTGAAAGGAAGTTTTACTATTATTTCTTACTCTACTCATTAATCGAGAATAGAAAAATCATTCAACTATAATTGCCTTCAGACTGCATCCTTAGGGTAAGTCACAGCGTAGTATCAATAAATATCTCCAAATAAATGAGCGAAGGGTATTCCAGACTGAAGAAAAACCATATGCAGAAACCCAGAATCAAGAGGAGCCATGGAATATTTGGAAGAATAAGGGTCTGGAGTGCAGAACACGAGGGACAATGGAAAAAGACTGCTACTGAGGAAGAGGTCTAGGACAATTTGATCCCCATTATCATTGCTGTCATCGTCATCTAAACATTTTGCTACGTGCTTTACATATATATCTAATGGCAATACTGCAAAATAGGTATTGTTACCATCTTGCAACTGAGAAAAGTGAGACTGACCAAGGTTAACAAACTTGCTCAAATGGTTCAAATAAGAATGACTTTTGAGATTTAACTCCAAAGTCTATGCTCTAACTTTTATTACTATAGTGCTTCCCAATTTTTTACAAAAATGTTTCTATTTATTGTGCTCTCTCTTTTACTGCCATTAACTACCACTGATAAAACTGTTTTCAATTCCTTCTTGACTTTTTCCAGTTAGCTTTCCTTTTCTACCATTTATCACCCATAACTTCTAATACAGAAAATTAGACTTCTCTGATATTATTTCCTCAGTATTCTAAAGTCCCCATCATTTCTTCATGTATAATGCATGTGACCTCCAATTCACTTTACTGTTTACATCATAATTTTGGTTCCTTCTATTTTTTGCCTTCCTGTCTATGGAGGGTCACAATCACCATCTATTCCTTAATTTCCATTAAACTGAAATTTTACCCTTTACAATTTTTCTTCATACTATTTTTCAAGTTATCAAATTTCCATCT
This sequence comes from Cynopterus sphinx, assembly GCA_030015415.1. NCBI lineage: Eukaryota > Metazoa > Chordata > Mammalia > Chiroptera > Pteropodidae > Cynopterus > Cynopterus sphinx. Next base: position 6,412,050 of record CM057391.1, read on the forward strand.
TTGTCTCTGAATGAATTTTATCTTTGTGGGCTGTGAATTTTTATCTTTTATTTATACATTTGGTCACATGCCTACTAGTAGCAACTTTTTTACCTACTAAAGGGATTTAATTTTTCTTTTTGTTTTGTTAATTTATAGTGAAAAGTAACACCATCTGGACATCTATAATTCTAATGGGGCATCTCCACAATCTGGTATTGAATGACCATGACAAAGAATGTTTCTCCATTGCTCAGTAACAGCCAACTAAATTCTTTGATCACTGACATAATCATAACTGAAAAGAGAAATGGCAAAAATATTTTTTCATGTTCTTCCCTAGAATTCTTATTCTGAATAAATATGTGATTAAAGATAACATTAATGAAAGTTTTAGGTATTAAAAAAAGGCCTTACGACTAGTCTTTTTCCAGAACCAAGTTTTTGCTGTTCAGTCTCCTGTCTTTTATCTGCATCTGTTGCAAAAGCAAGTACTTGGTACCTGTTTGAAAGATATGAATAAATTATAAGTGACTTTACAGTTGAAAAGTATAAACTATTTTAAACTTTAAAAACATAATCTTAATAAAGCTGAAATTTTTAAATAAATAAAAGCACATACTCCATAAGCCTTATAAATCACTTTTCCCTTGGTTTTAAAAACTATAAAACTTAAGACTGAATTCTTATGAAATGATACTGTGACATAAGACTATGTAAAACTGTCATGATCAAGAAATTGGAACCATATGTCCCAAAATTCAATATTAGGAAAACAGCTCTGCCAACTATCACAGCATTTCCATTAGAATTCTATGTGACAAATAACAATACTCAAGAAAGATCTAGCACCAAAACACCAAATAGAAAAGAATGTAAACAATGCAAACCAGCCAGATGTAGCAGAAATTATTAATACATAATTGATGGAACACAGAAGACTTGAAATTAATCCCCGGTTAAACTACTTACCTCAGTTGAGCGAATTATGGCAAATTAAACACTGTGTCTTATCTGCCCCATGTGTAAAATGGGAATAATAATCTTTGATTCAAGCATTGTTAAAAGAATTGAAAAATAACATAGTGCCTAGCATAGTATCTAGTATATATTAGGTGCTCAATTATTCATTGATAGATTAATAGTATAAAGTTCAAGATCAATCACCTAGTAGTTCATGAGGCATAAAATAAGTTCTCAGTAGTGAACAGTATGACTTTCCATAAGTATGTTACAGTTTTATTTAACAATAACATTTATCTCAAATAATTCTTTAAAATAACTTATAAATATCATTCAATCTAGACATGATTAATTTAACCAAAAAAGTCTAAATTTGCTTGTTTCCCATTAATGTCACATTAGAGTAATAATCCTATTCTAAATGAAGAAACTTCAGGTTTATAGATTCCTTTCCCTCCTATTGAATCAAAACTCTTTGCAATGTTCTTCCATAGCTAAGATGAAAATTAGTGAACAGATATATTGAGACACATAATATTGTCTAGGAGAAAGATGTCTGATAGTGTGAACATCTGGGACCTGATGAATAAATGCAATGTGGAATATCTAAATAAGCATTGAAATGTACACTGGTATTCAAATGTCATATACCAACTCTTAAACCAACCTATTTCCATCAGGAACACTTCATTTGTAAAAAGCTGAATGCAGAATGACTATGAATTAAGATTGATTTTGCAAGGCATTCATAAAAATCAGTCTTATAGTTAATATGAAAGCTTAACCTATATGAATTTCATTTCATTAAATAAACATATAATAGAGATCTAATACAAGCATTGACAATGGAAAAAAAACTACTATCTGGTCTATATCCATCAGGACCTCCCAAGGTAGTTGTGGAGATTCATATACAAAGAAGTGTACCTCAGAGCTCCCTGTGCTAACAGAAGGCATGCACATAGTACCAAGAGGTGGCAGAAACAGAAATAGAAGTGAGGAAAATATATATGACCTTGGTATAAGTTCAAGAAGAGAAAGCTATATTTAAAGAATGACTGAAAACACATCACACTGGTAAAGAGGTAAAGGCATTGCACAAAGCAAGCGGCACATGCAAAGGCATGCAGCAGTAAAAGATACATGAAAGGCCATGACAGGGGTTTAGGAGAAATGGATGGTGGGAGGACTGAGTCATGGGAAATGAGACCGGAAAAAAAAAAAAAAAGGTAGGAGGGTAAAGATCTCAGCCTTGTAAAACCATGCAAAAGACTTCCAAAGGCAGCTGCAGCAAAAATGCTTCTGTATCAACTGAGACTGACCACCAAAACCCCTAAGTTTCCAAAAGTGCCAAAAGAAAGCTCACATTCCAATGTCCAAACAGAATTCTTTTACTCCTCCCAGTTCACGGTAACAGAAATAGTGTGCCCTGGTAACTAGAACATCAGCCCAGAGCTGGTCCTGCTGTAGGTCTAACCTCAGGCAATTAATTACATAGGTGGTTAATTTTCTGCAGACACCAACCTACCAGAACATGATACGGATATTAATGAGATTGTTGCAAAAATCCAAAGCTTTGGAGCTGTTTGAAGCTCCTTATATAAGTACAAAGAGTTATTATTTCATCTGAGGAATAAATGAGCCCCTAAAGTGGCCTCATTAACATCAAAACTGCAGACAGAGACACAGCCATAATTGACTCCTGATTTCCAAATTCAGACCATTTCTCTTCCTGAAAGACAACTCAGAAGAGTATTTTATTACTAAATGTAACTGACAGTAAATTTAGATAGTGACAAACTTACAACAGCATCTATTTCATGGTTCTTCCTTAAATCCTCTTAACTGTGACCAATAATGTCCATGGAAATCTATTTCCAAAACCAAAAGATCCTAAACAGACTTGGAAATTCTAAAGTAAAGAAAAAAAACTTGGATTTTTTTGCTTACCATTCAAATGTTCAGTGATATGAGCTAAAGAATAAGATTCCCTTGCAGAGACTGCTGGAAAAGAATCAGACCCAATGTAATAAGATTTCATGAAAGAGCGTCATTCGCGTTTCTCTGAACAGAAAGGTGCTAACCACAAATACAGCAAGTCAAGGTGAACAAGGGTGCTGTTTGACCCAATAACCAAAACTGCTTCATAGGTCCTGTGGAGCTCCAATAACAAACTCAACCGTGTAATTTAGTTCTCATGTGCATCACATCGTAAAAACAGCAGCAAGCAGCTAAAATATGGATTGAGGAGTCAGAGTACAAAAGTAAACCCTCCAAAACTGTTTATTTCCACATGAAACACTGTGGTTAACTTCAAAGGGTACCAGGGGATTTTGGAACCTTGATATTTAACTCGGGGAACTCTAGAAATAGAAATAGAAGCTCTGGAAAGAGAGTATCACTATGTTCATTTCAATTATAGTCAAAACATTCTTGGTTATTCCAGAACCATTTTCATTGAAAGAAGCTATTAACAAAGTAGAAACTTCCTCTACAAACTCTTCACTCTTTCAAGTTCGTGTTAAACGTCGACTTTCAGCAAGGTACAACGCTAGGCATTTCATGGATACAAAATTCCTGCCATCAAGGAGGATTTAGCTCAGTCAAGAAAAAAAAAAACAAGCAAATATATAATATCAATGAAAGCATAAACAGTGCTTGTGGAAAGCAGGGAAAACTACTCTATAAATTGAGAAGGAGGAGCTGTTACTTGCAGCCAGGTCAGGGCAAAACTGAAGAGAGGCACTGAGGCTTCCAGACATGATTTCATATGCAGAAAAGGAAGGAAGAGCACCTCAGAGTACAGCATGAGCAAAAGGTATATGTGGAGAATAGGTATGTGTGGAGAACACCATATATATTTCAAATTGGCAAGAGCTTAAGACTGGTGAAGAATAAATACTGTCAATTAAATTCAACAAATGCATTTTAAAATACTAATTTAAAGCCTATTATCTACTTAGCAGTGTATTAGAAGCCGTCCGTAGGGGTGCAGGGGAAACATAGAGCAAAGAGGAGAGAAAAATAAAACTCGTGGCAAGTACATATACTTCTTCAGGGAGCCTCCCTACAGTCAACTCTTATTTCAGGGTCTCACCTCTAGGCCTCCTCAGTGTCCTGCGCACAGCTCTGCGATAGCCTGTATCACAATGAACTGAAACAGCTGACTGATGTGCTACCTCTCCCCCTTGCCTACATAGTGCCTGAGGACAAGACACAGGTCTTACTGAGTTTGCATTTCCAGTATTTTGCACAGTGTGTGACACACAGAAGCCTCTTAAAATATGTTTCCTGAGTGATTAAACAAATGAACTGAATTATTCCATCAGTGAGTAGATGTTTAATACAGATTCTGCTCTCAGGAACCTGATAATGCAAGACATATTCCAGAACATCTCAGCACGTTACAAAAAGTCAGTATATGATACTGGAGAAAAATCAGTGTTTTAGGCAACTATATATCTAAGAGGTGAAAAAAAGGTGGATGGTGGAAGCAGTTAACTTTAAAAGTCCCTTCCAAATCTGAAAATCAAAACAATAGAGGTAAAATGGGACTAAATTATAAAAAGCACTGAATGTCAATATAAGATTTGCTAATGGGAAACAAAAATTCTGGCTTAAAGAAGTGTTTTTAAAAGGCAGAAAAGAAGGACTAAAGTCTAGAGATAGGAAAATCAGAAATCCAAGTGAGAAGATAAAGGCTTGAATGCCAGTGGGGATGGAGAGCAAGCAAGGGCTGAATAAGAGAAGGAAATATAAAAAGGTCAGAATTTACTAACTCTGACAAGTAAAGGAAAGAAAACGAGAATAAAAAATGGTCCAGGGGTGGTTCCATGAAGTAGTGGTTAGCACGTCTGCTTCACACGCAGAAGGTCTTGGGTTCCAGCCCCAGAAGACCCACAGCCCATACCCTGGGTGCGCCAGGCCCTAGGTGTATGCCTCAAGCATGTGGGAAGAGACACCCTGCCTCCAGAGATCCAGTTCTTAAGGGGAGACGGCAACATCCGTAGGTCAGGGATGGAAGGGAGGGTGGGGGTCTAGAGTTTGAATAAATACAGCCAAGAGAGTGGTGGTACCCAAGCCACCAGGCCTCACTACCGTCACCAAAAGAAGTCAAAAAATTATCTCACTTCGAAAGAAAAACAACACTCGACATGTGTTCCTGACTTAGAATCCTGCCTGGAGTATGTATGTGCAATGACAACTTCTGCGTCTTTTCCCAAAACCTGCTAAATCAAAATTCAGGGTTGTGGAAAATGGGCATCTGCGAATGTGTATTTTGTGTGTGTGTGTGTGTGTGTGCGTGTGTGTGTGTGTGTGTGTGTGTGTGTGATTTATATGGTATTTTATTTTTTATTAAGTTTATTGGGGTAACCCTGGTTAACACGATCATATAATTTTCAGGCGTGCATTATAACTTGACTTCTGTATATTCGATTGTGTGCAAATGTGTATTTTATAACAGGCTTCCTAGGTGATTCTGATGCACACTAAAGTCTGAGACTCACGGCCTTCCCCAGTTCAAATCTGAACATAACTGAGCCTGTTTTGAAGCAATTTAATATGAATACCAAAAATGAAAATGAATTTTACTTACAAGTCTTTTATACAAACTGATTACATTCTATTAACTGATGATAAATATATGTCACGAAGCCTCAAAAGAGCCTAAAGTTTTCATGCTTTCTCCCATCCTAAATGACACCAGTGATTAGCATTTGATTTAATCTATTAAACTTGAAAGCATATGTAAATACAACATACTATTTAATGTTATAAATCCTCTTGATTGTCATCATTTCACAAAAATCACATATCCCACGCATTTTTACGATTATAAGAGATCCACATATAGATAAAGAGTGTATTTTTTAGTTCTTGATTAGAATGGTATGTTGATTGAGCTCAGTTGAAACAGTGTGAGCTTCTATAGGATTAAATTCACACAGTAAGGAAACCCACACATTGCTTCCTCATCCAATCACACACAGAGTTATTACCCAATTAATTCCTATGCACACATTTCAAAGAGTAAGTCATGGAGCCACCTAATCTTTGTACTGTGAACCCAATGTACCTGCCAGTATCACTGCTTGGCAGGAGCTGAGGCACAGAACTGGGTGGAAAGCTGAAAAGCAGATCTCTCTCCTCAGCACTGCTTAAGTTTTGGCAGGCTGCAATGTATTATAGAGATACTTCTCTCAGCCTTTCAAGATAGGTATGTTTCATGTATGACCAGTAGCAATGCCACAATTCATTCATCTCCTCTGGACAAGGGCCACGAGTCATAGAAAGAATGTGACATAATGATACACTACCTGCATCAGTTAACTTCTGCTCAGCCAGAAACATTTGCCTGTTTTCAGAGTTTTGAATCCTAGATGCCCTAACAGTAATTCACAAACGGTAGATTGCCGCTGATGGAGGGAAAACGGCATTAACTTGCTATGTACACATATTGAAACTTGAAGACAAAAATTTACGGCTGTTGCCTGATGAATTTATATTTTCTTCCTGCCTGGGGGAAAATCGTGTGGCCAAAAATAATACTGCAAAGCTATAATGAAGTGTCGCTTAGACGTTTTAAGTTCTAAATGTTGCCATCAGTGCGATAACAACATGAATGTTACTGAAGATACCGTAAGCCTCCAAGTCTGTGTCTCTTCCCAGCATAGATCTCTACTTTCTTTTCCCCATTCTTCCTTTCAACAAAACAACATCCTCTAAAAAATTAAACCTTAATTTTTATTGAAATGTAGCTAATAGAGGAGAAAAAGGTGTCTCTCAAACACATTTCACCAAAATCAATAAGGATTTCTCTCTGGCAAAAAGTATAAACTGTTTTCAAAGGGTTACCTTCATACTTGACTGCAAATATGAATTATTCTTTTATAAACATTCATAACAACACTTGTACTTCTCCAGTATTCTTCCTATGTCACACACATTCTTTTTTTTATTATAAAATAATTCCATATATGCATCTTTGTAGCTTTTTTCACACACACTGTGTTTTATTATTTATAATTCAGGGAACAGTCCCAGTGATTATTGAGCATTTTCTATAGGGTGGCAAGTTGACATACATTTAATCCTTGTAAAAAGCTTGTCAAAGTAGCCACTGTTATCCCTTTACAGCCAAGACAAGGACACTGACCATCAAACAGCTGTGAGCAGCAAAATCATGATTCCAGTCCAGATTTGCCTCTCCCCAAACCCCTCCTCGCCATCTCCACACTATACTGCCTTTCAAATAGTTTACATTACGTAAATGATAACACTAAGTCACCAGCCACAATTGCGTTTTATCAAAAGAAACCAGGCTCTTTTCATTTGTTATATTCAAGCTCTGTGTAGAAAAGAATTAGCAACATACGCATGAAAAATCATGGTTTCAAAGATTTAACGTCGAGACTTACTTGTAACTTTCCACTTGTCGGCAGGAAGACACAGTAATGAAGGAATCTGTCCGGGAACTGTAAGCGAGAGGGCCAGGTAAAAGAGAACCCGGGAGAAATCTCCCAAAAGCATAGCTTTCCTGCTCGAACACCATCAGCATCCCATCCATAGACTGAATGCAGATTAAATCTCGACCTAAAGAAAAATTAGAGAAATCTGGTGACCTGTACTTTTAATAAATATAATGGTGTCAATTTATCATCATCCACCACAGATATGTCATAGCTAATTCCACCACCCCCAGGGGCAAAATGAGCAGTTTAAACTTAAAATTGCGAATTGATGAAGCTATCAGATTATTGTCTATGACCATATGCACATTTCAAAATTTTTAAATGATTCAGAAGATGTCTCTAATGGTAAATACATTCATTTTCATTTACTTAGGCTAAAATCTTTAATTCAAGATAATCTGAGAACAATCATGATTCTTTGCAAGATATCATCTTTTCCAAAATCAGAATTATAACAATTGTTCTGCACAAGGCTGCTCCTCTTCTTCATAATATGTCAGCCTCACACTTTCAAAAGACTTAGATATCAGTCAAACACAGCAGACCCAATTCATAGACATGTATTAGGCACCAGTTTTATAAAAATCGCAGTGTTAAGCACTGTTGAGAGTAAAAAATAAATACTTATCATTGACTGTCCTAAGCTATAGAGTGATTTTGAGGTGTCCTCTACTTTCAGTCTACAAGTACTACAAAATTCACAGTTCTTATAATATACTGAGATGATAATAATGATTATTTATTTCTATGAAACAGTATAGTATTCCTAACCTGAGAAAGATCTAGTAACTGTAACTCTTCATATTTTGTTATTGTGATTAATATATTAGGTAGGGAAGAAGTATGGTACAGAAAGTTAGGAGAATAAACAAAAGGTCAATCCTCTTAATTAATGTGTCACCCCTAACCCGTACTTACCATATATATAGCAAGTCCTATAGTAACTGTTCCATTTTACCTTGGATATCATGCCAATACAGTATACTTAAATTTTGAAATTTAGTAGCTCCTTTCTATCTGCTAGATGGAATGTTGCCTGATTCATGAATCATTAAATAAAGCCAACAATAAAAATCTAGACAATAAAATGTAGTGTTTAGGATATGTCTTCTGTATACAATTGCACTTAAACAATAAAGGGAGGACTGAGCATTAGTGAAGTAGGTGAAACCTAGAAGGAGAGCAATACATTTAATCTTAATAAGTCAAGAATCAGAGAGACGGAAGAAATCTAATCAATGAAACACTTATGCAACGATGGCCTTTGGGGATAAATATCACTGTAACCAAATATACTCTTTACATCTGTATTATTAAAGAAGGTGAGATCAGAGCATCTGTACTTGCAAGCGAAGGACCGAGAAAATTTGAGTTCACTTCAATATGTTGAATATTGTTGAACCACAAATCTTCAGTTTCCCAAAGACATCAAAAAAGTGCTCCTCAGAGTGTGGCTCCCAGACCTGCAGCTTCAGGTTGAGTCAAACTTCTTAGAAACTCAGATTCAAGGGTCCCACTCTAGATCTACTGAATCAGAAACTCTGGGGTTAGGACCCAGAAAGTCTAGGGTTTAACAAGCTCTAGAGCCCATCTGATGCATGTGAAAACTCGAAAACCACTGCCTCGGCACAGTATGACAAAAAGCTAGAGCTGAAAGAAAACTTGAGCCCCAGAGGAAACTTGGCTCCTTAGCGTTGTATACGAGGTCTTATCTCCTAAACTCTAGCAATATAGAGGAGAGTTCTAAATACACTGAAATGTCCACATGGGCTAAAGTCGGATAATCTGGGTTTGCGTCCAAATCCACCAAATATCAGCTGTGAGATTAGGCTCAAGTTTCTTTACAAAACGGTGTACCTCCCTTAGTTATTGTGCGAATTAAATGAAGTAATGTATGGAAACTAGATTCAACAGGTGGTAAATACACGATCACATTATTATTTTATAATTCTTTTCTTAGTCTCATACTATGTGTTGCATTAATGTTTAACTGCTTGCTGTTTCCCGCACACATTTTGATGGTGCATTCTTCTTCCGTGTTCTGGCTTATATTATTACCTTTCCCCGAAACACTTGACTTTTCTTGCCCTAGTCTAGTAAATGTTCACTGACTACCTCCTGGTCATCCATTCCCCATTCTGCTCATATTTTGCCATGACGTTTGAATGAGACTAACTTTATTCTAAGCTTGAGGGCAGGCCCTGACGTATGTAAACCAATTATTATCCCACTTAGTCACAATGATCGGTTTGGAGACAGGTATAATTTACAGCCAATGAGAGAAATTAAATCCTTAGATTGAGCTGAAACTATAGAAAACTTACCTTCCTCCTTGGGAAGAAATGTATGGGGAGGACATGGTAGGGAACCACGGAGGCCATCTGGCTTTCACAAGGGCACAGTTAAGACAGGGTCATGGAAGACACTGTTTGAGTCACTGCGTCAAGCCTTACTTGAAGATAAACCTACCTGTGAACTTTGCAAGCAATGGATTCCCATAAATTATGAAGCCACTTTGAGTTGAGTCTCTGTCCCTGAATCAAATGGATCATCCCATTTGACCTCTGAAAACCACACAGGCACAGGCCAGTGCTCATGTCTTCCCAACAGTCTTTTCGTTCCCCCTCAACCACCCTCTATCTGAGAACTTACAGATCCCCATCCTTACCTCCATATTATAGCTAATCATCGATAGAAATGATCAGGTTTTATATCACTCACTCATCTCAGACTAAATTCAAAGGCAGAAACCAAATCTTATTCATCTTTGTAAATCTAAGAACTATAAAATGCCTGGCATGTAAGAGATTTGCTAATAAATGTCTGATAAGCTGAAGTAAGCTAGGCAAGATAATTTATTTATCTCCCTCTCGACTGGCTGAGATTTTATTCTATGTGTTTAACATACTGCATTTGAAGTAAGTAAAAAAAAAATGCTTTATTTATTACAATCCTGGCTGCTGACATTTAGAAAAAATGTAGGGATCAATCCAAAACATTACTCAAAATTAAATAAATAAATCCATCAAACACTGTTTTGGAAGCCGCCTCCGAATGCATACCAGAGGCTCCTCTTACAGATAATGGTAACAGAAAGAACAGTCCAAAGAAGCCATGGAAGTTTTGTAGTTCTGAAAGAACAGAGCCAACAGGAAGCCTTCATAAAAGCGATGAGATTTCAGGAGCTATTTAAACGACCGAGCTATGAACCATACTCAAAAGATACCTTACCACATGCTCGGTATTATATTAGGAGCTGTAGGAAATACAGAACAGCAGCAATAATGACTACTACTGCCATTTACTGAGCACCTGTAACTTGACTTAGGTCAAAGTCCTGCCTTTGACCTAAACATTTACCCAGCATATTAGCTGTAATCTTGAATAACTTTAAAAAATGGACAATTACTCCATTTTACACATAAGACTAAACCCACAAAGCTTTAATAATTTGTCTAATGCCAAAGTTAGGAAATAACAAAGTTAGTACTCAAATCAGAATCTATCTGGCTCCATTACATCATGCACAGTCCCTGGGAGGCTCCACTATACCACACTGGATCTATTTTTTAAAATAACATCAGTTAACAATGACAATCTAAATGATGTAAAAACAGACTAAGTACTAAAGAAAGCCAAAGAGGTTAATTACAATTCAATTCCTGGGAAAGGCTTCGTGATAAAAGAAAGATGTATCCTACCTAGACTGAGAAGGACAAGTAGAATGAATATGGGTCAAAGGTAAAAGCAGAGGAAATGTCTAGGAGAGAAATGGAACATATTTTAAAAGCCATCCAGAGGTAGTTAGACTTGATCCACTGAATGGATCAAGTTTTACCAACAAGGCATGAAATACAAAAGCAAGAGATTGAAAAGATGACAATATCCTGATGATGCTTCCTCAAAAAGTATGCCTAAGCTACACACAGAAAAATAAAATATCTTTTAAAGTTGAAATAGTTCAGAAGTTTGGAGATTCTGTCATAATTTAAAATCGGAATATTTACCCTACTGATCTTAACTATAATGAGAAAAAATAACCATTGTGATTTGCAAGATCTAGGAACAAATTGATAACGGGCCCACCAAAATCACTCTGAAAGGACTTTGGAAATCCGTACTTTTCATTTTCAAAGGCAAAAGGAAATGGTGCCTGTGGGGCTGAGGGGTAGAAGCAGGAAAGTTCCATTATTGGAGCCTCATGAAATGAATATTTATTAAATAGTGTGCCTCATTTCCTGGTGTTAAGACATCGTGTAGTCAAAGCTTTAACATGATGCATAAACTGGTAATCCATCACATGTCGAACTGGCGGCTAGATTAGCAGTTTTCTCTATGAAATTATAGTCTAGTCACTAAAACGGTGTATGGCTGTGTGTGTGTGTGTGTGTGTGTGTGTGTGTCCATGACCAGAATTTCTACCGTGCATGACCCAGAGCACTTCCCATCATTCATTACCATAGCAACAAGGGCCCCATGGAGGCTCAGTCCTGAATACCACTCCCTCCCCTCCTCTCCTGTCTTTCTCTTCCTGTGGAATCACGCAGCAGAGGAGGTGGAGTGGCATACATGAAAGAAGACTACCTTTCCTCAGCATGCGACGTGTCTTCTGACTCTACGCTCATATTTCTTTTACACATCGAGTAAAAACACAAGTGAAGAAATGCAAACGTGACCTATGGCCAAGCATATATTGCAGTTCAGCAAGCAGCTGTCAAAAGTACTTGGTCCTTCTCCAAGTCTGAAAAACACATGAAAAACAGCTGTATAGGTAGTCAAAAAGGCAGACAGGAAACATCAAGAGACTGATGCATAAGAACAGAAGAGTCCAGAAGTCTGTGGGACTTCCGCTGGTTTTACACGCACTTGGAAAATGTTTTGTTGTTGTTGTTACATAAAAGCTGAAACACTAACTCTCATTAATCTTTATTGCAAACCCAACTCAAAAATGATATAACATGTTTGCTATGAGCAAGGACATAAAAATGTTCAGAGTAGGATTTCAACACATACTTACTTAAAAACAAATGGTAGATGAATTTCTAGAGCTTGCAGGATTGTAAATTTGCCATTAAAAATCATTTTTGTACTTTTTCACTGGTATCGTCATATAAATAAAACTACCATTTTGAGATACATGTTTCTATTTGGCTATACTTAATAATTAATATTTGGTAATTTATTAGGTAAAAAGTAGCTAGTTTCTTTCTTACTACTTTCTCTCTCATATTCTATTTTATTTGAGCATTCTAAAAGTAATCAGTGCCTGATAATAATACAATATTCAAGAAGATTCTAAGGTTAAAACCTTATTTATTTAAAATTTGAATCTCTAAGCAGAGTAAATCAATAAATACAATACATGTGTTGAGCTAAATAAATACTATTTTTAAATATGTACCAGGGAAAAATTACAAATCCCCAACTATTATTCAAGTGTGACCCGAATAAATATCATGAGACTACTTAAAGACTCAAGAAAATAAAAACTGGGTCTACATATTAACTCTTCCTATGAACTTGCCTTTTGACATTTTAATGTGTCTCATTTTCGTAGGAACTTTAAAAGCCTTACGAAGACCTCTAGTGTGTGTTCCACCAAGTTTTTTATCTAATTTTCCCCATAAACTTGAACAAGTTTATTATAAAGAAATTACAACCATTCATTAAATTAGCATTATAGTTGATAAATTCAATAAGAATGCAAATTTAGAGTCTAAAAGAAGGCCCTAAACATTATCTTATCTCTTGCATCCACAAAATATTAGGTGAATTACTTTGCAGATGTAATGATCACGAAAGAATGGATAACATTCTCTGGAACTCAAATTCATTCAGCAAATTCAAAGAACATTCGCTGTGCACCTGGTCCCTGCTAGCAGAGATAGTGGCTACACCCAGAAATTGCAGTGGATGTGGGAGTTAAGCAAACACTACAGCAATGGAAGAACAGAGGCATATTAAAATAATTTAAAAGGCTGTGGGAGCATGATGAACTGTGTCTGGAAGAATCAAGAACAGAAATAAAACATGAGTCTCACACACTGGGAAAGAGTTTGCCAGACAATCAGAGAAGCAAAAGCGGAGGGCATCCCACGTGCAGAGATATGGATTACGAGAGCGCCGTGTTTGGAAAGGAGGGAGGTCTGGGGGAGGCTGTTGGGTGGAGGGAGACACCGTTGATGAAGATGGCAGGCATGCTTCTCAGAACTGACAGCAAAGCCGCAACTCGAGACCAGATCTGGTGCATTCTGATTTTAGTCCTGAAAGCTCTATCGGTTTCCTCATCTGTGAAGCAGCTGTGCGAGATTACATGATGCCGCTATGATAAAATACAGTAAAAACACTTATACTGCCTGGGACCCTGGTAAGCATTCAATAAACAGTAAGTAAACGATGTTACTGGATCGTGATTATTCCCTACAGATCAAATTATATATAAAAAAAAATTTTAATTGAGGGGGAAAAGTCCTCCCAAGAAAAAAAAAGATAAAATTAGTGTGAGAAGAAGCACAATCAGAAATTCATCCTTTTTGCCAAAGCATGGGATTTTTAAGATGATAAGAACTATGGGGGCCTTGGCCCTAGGAGCACCCAACAGGCAGCCAGGCGGCAGAGCTGCCAGGTCCTTCCTGATGAAAGATTTTGAGATGCTTCTCTCTCTTCTGTGTAGTTGGTAGTTTGGGTGGTGAAGAGTCGGGTGATACAGTGTTAGAACTTTTCTCCAGGACTTTGCCAGGGGAATCAAAGACTCCGCAGGAAAGATTTGCTAGATGCTCAGCAAAAGAGAGAGGAGCAGCGTCAAAGGGCAACTAGCGTCCTGGGGGAGAGCCCAGAGCAGAATTTTCCAGAGCTGCGCTTCTGTTCTGGTTCAGTCTCCCCTTGTTTTATCGAGTGTTCATTCCTGGGCTTCACTCAGCCACTGCCCAAGTTATTGGTGGTCCATGAATGGGTACACGACGCGTCCAGTCGTTGCTGGAATTCTTCCTCACGTCCAGTTTCAGGGCTCTCTGGGTTGTACCCACTTGTGCTTAGCAAAGGGCTGAATGCCTTTTGGTTTCAAGATATAGCTGGTCTAGCATTCGAGGTAACAGGGAAGAAGCCTCATCTGTTCCCTGTTATCAGCAAAATCATTGCTGACATGCTCTTCAATCTGCTACAGGCTCTTCTCCTTATCCAGGGGACGTTTGTGAGTCTCTTTCCCCTCTGTCTTGTTGGCCAGCTGGTTAGTCTCCTGCATGTGTTCCCTTTTCGACTCAGTGGACTGCTACGAATATCAGGGGTTCAACAAAGGCCCTGAAATGACTAGAACGGAACTGGCCTTCCTACTTCACATTTGCTTTGCCCTTTGCTTTCCTCTCAGCAACGTGGTCCTCCTCCTGTATGGGTGGCCGCCTCCTCTCCTATCTTCTTTCCTTTACTCATTATCATCGCCAATGAAACAAAGACCCTGACAAAGCGCACCTTCTCCAGTTGCCCCTCTTCTCCTCGGTGGTTTTCTTAAGCACCAGACTCTTCCACAAGATGGTCTACCTGCAGTCCGCCCTGAGTAGCTCAACCTCTGCAGAGAAGTTCCCTTCGGGCCCGCCTGTCTCTGCCAAACTGAAGGCTGCTGCAGGCCACTGGGTCACCTGCCATTCAGAGGGGACAAGGGGGACTAGGAGGAGGCTGTGCAACTGTTTCCTCGTTCACCTCCCAGACCAAGGACAGCAGGACCCACTCTGCCCAAGGCCCTCTGCATGCTCCCTTCTCTCTGAGAAACGGAAATTGTTATCTCTGGTGAACAATCTTCCTGACACCAATACGTGGATTTTTAACACCCATGGTTAAAAGGGACCACAGGTTTTTCTGCAGCTTTATTCCATCTAGCTCTTTGTGCTAGCCCTGTGACTGAACTGCTTTAAAACTTTTTCTCCCCGCGCCATTAACGCTCCCCACCTCCCAATCCTGCCTTCAGCCACCCTTGGATAAACGGGTTCTGTAATTCTAGCTGCTGTATTTGGTGGACCCGGTGTTTTGACTGTGTTTCCTGAAGCACATGAACTGATGTGGAAGATAAAGGAGTATCTCAGTTGCTCCTGGTGACTCCCTCTGTAGCCATCACCGTCTTGTTTCTGTAACTCGGGTTACATTTTGTGCTCTCTTGCTCCATTGCGGAAAAAAAAAAAAAAAAAAACACCAAGCCTAAAGAGATGGAACAGGAGGAAAGGTCTCACAGCCAGACCTGGGTTTTGAGGACTGACTTTTCTTCCCCTTGAAGGGGAAAACACTTTTTTCACCGGTACATTCAAAGTTCCCCAGCTATAGGGAAGGGCCAACTTTGGACGCATGCCACTGCAACACAGACTGCTCAGGGAACCTGAACTTTTAAACTCTGGAGGTCTGAAATTTACTGTCGACCACTGTCGGGTCTGTCTGGTGTTTCAAAAGAATATTGGGTGCCGCAAATAGGAACTGAAGGGGTAAATTTATTAAACCCATTAAAACTGTGATTGGTTGGCGTTTCTCTGCCATTTTAAAGAGACTAAAATGGAGGAGGGGCAGATGTCAAATGCTTGCACAATTTTAAAATGTCACAATTAAACGTGAGCTGGTTTCCCAACCCCCACCGCCACCCCCACACCCCCAAAAAAAAAGAAAAAAAAACTGAAAATCTCAAAACTTAGGTCTGTGTGAACTACTGGGCTGTTCAAGATTATTCTCTGCCTATTTTAAATTTACTTTCCTCAGAAAAACAATAAATGAGTGGGGAAATCACTCAACCACAAAGAATAAACTGGAAGCCCAAAGGAGTAGAATGACCTTTACATCCATCAGCACTATACAAAACTCTCCTTTTGAAAACATATGCAGAATAAACCGTAAAGCTTTATTAATTATTAGAGCCCTGGATAGAAAGCCTTTTCCTGGGTAATATGAACCAAGGCTTATTATCAACAGGAAAAGTACCCCCAAAGGGGTACTGATAAGACACGCTCTGGCTGAACCCTGTTCCCGGAACAGAACGGCATATCATAAAAGAACAAATTGAGCAAATATGGGAAAAGTATCAAATGTAGATTAAAGTATTATTATATAGTGGAAAGAGCGATGATCTGGAATCAGAAAGACAAAACGAGAAAATTTTGAATCTGGCTCTGACACAACTTCAATATGTGACTTTGGCTCCTTCGTTTCATTTCATTCAGCCTGTTTCTTCACGTGCAAAATAATAAACCTCATGACAAACTCTATACCCCACTGGGTTGCTATGAAGAAGGGAACATGTGAGCTACACAGTTTAGTACTTGAAATGTGGTAGGAGTGTCTGCCAATCTTAATCCCAAATTTTTCGTGTTTAAGAAAAAAAAAATCAAACCGACTTTCCCTAGCACCTGCACTTATCTATATTTTGGATATCAGGTAATTTAGCCATTAAATCTCACTCCGGAGGAATAAAGGGTAGAAAACATGTCTGGGGAAAGTTAGGACCAAAGGTGTCCAGGAAGTGGAAATGGTCCTGTTCAGAGATTCCTGTCTTTATTTGCTAAAGCACTTGCTAAAGAAGTGATTCCCAGGCTCTTGAATTTCACCGATCTATAAAGTTTCAGAAACTCTCGGGAAACATCACAGGGTTGTCAACCGTGTGAACTGCCTGATGAGGGATTTTTTTTTAAAACAGAGACTATCGTCACCAACACTTTCTACAAAGACAACACAAACAAGTAGAAAGCAGGAACGATTAGCACTAAGCGCAGCCCCTTTAACTGAACAGAATTAGCTTCATGAAAACTTCAGTACATTAGCTAATTTTTTTCCTTACTTTGAGACCATTCAAACTTTGACAGGGGTCAGCATTTGAGAACTACTATCTATCCCAGCATTAACCAATTTCAAACCCGCCACCATCTGGCACTTAAGAACCACTACTATAAAACATGCAGAACGCAAGGACAAGAAGTTTTTCCTTTATAGGACCAAAGGAAAAAGCTGGATCCAAGACCCACTCAGGCCGAGGTGAAGAAACAAGTATTTTCCATAAATCTGTTGGCTCTTTACAAACTCACCATGGACAGACTTTCGGAACCAAAAAGTAAAGCAAAGGCTCCCTCTGCTGACAGGTAGACAAAAAATCTAACCGTATCAAAAGGCAACTGACTTCTTTAAAACCTTCACAATACTGACTGGGTGTTGCATGTGCTTTTACTAGTCTCTAGCAAAGACCAGTTTTACTTATGTCATAAAATACTAGAATATAGTTACATCTGATATGAATGTGAAAAATGTGTATAACATGGTAACGTTCCTGGTATAATTCAACAAATCTTTCCAGAAAAGCTTTCAAATTTCTTGGTTTCTGCTTTATGCTCTAAGATTAACTCAGAGCTACGATGTCATACAAAGAGGAAATGAAAGAAGACTGAAAAATTGAGGTGGGTTTCCAGAGATTATGTAGAACAAAGGGTAGAAAGCAATGAACGCATTGATGACCTCTCACAGAAGTCTCATGAGATTGACACAAGCAAATTAAAGACTCCAAAATTAATCATAATAACAGTTTACAAGCACTGGCCCATACCCTATTAATATATCCAACTCCAGCATCTATTCTGTAACTTAAGAAAGCCAAGAACTATTGTTCTTATTCGAATGTGGAAAGACCTAAGGCTCAGGAAAGTTTTGATGATTTGATAAGGAAACATAACTGGTAAACAGCAAGGCCAGAACTCGACCCTAAATGTCTTCTAATCCACAGTCTGTTTCTCCATCTGAGAACTATGCATAAAGTAGGTACCCAAAAGACAATCTCTAAACCTATTTCTGATTTCAAATTTAACATGGCCTGTCATCACAACTGTACTTTGTATGCTTATAAATGGCATCGGATTTAAACACAAAATGTTAAATATTTCACTTCAGCAGACAAAATTCGATCTAGCTGCTTGCTAAATTTTTTGTTATGATTTCTTTATTTATTCTTGTCTTATTTCCAAAGAATTGCTTGCAAAGATAAATAAAATTAAACAAATTGTAAAATAAGTAGATGAGAATAGCAAATAAAACCGATTCTACCACTATTATTAAATAGTTGGTTAAAAGTAGCATTTTTAAGTACATCAATATATTGCCAAAAACATAAAAAATAAAGTTCAGAAGCCAAACACCAAGTGAAAGTGAGAACCCACAAAGGCAAACAGAGCCCCTGGGGCATTTTCCTGAACCAGACAACATTCAGCTTCAGTTTCCATGGTCTCAAATGACATATGGTAAAGGAGAAAAACCGTGGGGCCCACTCCATGTGGGCAATCGAGTTGATCCTGCACATTATCTTCTTCACCTGGTATAAAGCTAAGTCCACAAAGGGCTCTGTCTACCCTTGATGTATGGAGAATTTAGAACTGGATTGTCTTCCTCAATCCCAAGATAAAGCAAAATAAAATGTACATCTCAAAAGTTGGAATCAGATAAAAAAATCTCTCCTAAGAATTCGTAAACCCTAAGCTGATCTTAATGTGGGTTTTCAAACCAAATTTCACTCTATTGGCTTGTCCAAAACAACTCAGTCTGTGAATTTACTATAAAGTGATTCTGGATTAGAAGCAACACCAAGCACCTGACAAAAGAAAACTCAAATCTTCGAAGGAACACACCAATCACATCCCCATGGATAAAATGCCAAAGAATGTGACCTCACAGGCAAAATCCTAATACACAAGGAATTAAAGGCAGTATGAGCAAGAGACAGCAAAAATAATAGAGAACAGGATCAGAACCATTAGGACTTTATATGCTGAAATTACCAATTTCAGTAGAATATAAAAATACTACATTTTATGGTTAAAAATAAAAACTGGTATTAAAAATATAATGAAGAGACTTTATCAATGGCTAAGCAGATTTTTCAGGAATAAATAAACTTTGATATATTAAAAATGTAACAATTAAACTTAACAAAATTCACAAAACTTGTCCAATAGAAATTAGTTTCTAAATAGCAGTGATTTAGGAAATGGAAACTAAATCTAAGGAAATAATCTAGAATGCATTAATAAGAAACATAGATATAGCAAATACAAGTGAAGTTAAATTTGCAAGTAATCTCATGAACACATTTTTGTTATAATCACTGCAACGATATAGTCCAAGAGAAAGTTGCTTTTTGGCCCCACCCAATCCCACTTTTCTTTCCAAAGAGTTTATCATAAATATAATAAAAATAATAAATCTGGATTGTCATTATTTTCTCAATAAAATGTATTCTAGCTACTCCTTGCTACTCTTATAATGCTAACTTTTGATCATCAGACAATTTTGCTTTGAGCATAAAATTTCTAATATTTCTACTTATCTTTTGATTATTGTGGGGCCAAAATGTTTTTTTCTTTCCAGTTTTATTGAGATGTAATATTTGAAATTTAGGAAAATATATCCTAAGGGTTCCACCACAGGAAAAAAGTATTTTTTCTTGTTCTTGTTTGTATCTATATATGATGATGAGAGAGTTAACTAAATTTATTGTGATAATCATTTCACATTGTATGTAAGTCAGATCATTTATGCTTACATCTTAAACTTAGACAGTATCATATTTCACTTGCTTATTTTTGCTTTTGTCATCTTTGCTTTTGGTGTCTAAAACATCACTGCCAAGGCCCATGTCAAGGAGCTTACCTCCTATGTTTTCTTCTAGGCGTTTTATGGTTTCAGGTCTTACTTTCAAGTCTTTAAGCCACTTGGAGTTGATTTTTACATATGGTGTACGATAGGAGTCCAAGTTTCGTTCTTTTGCACCTGGGATCCAGCTTTCCCATGAACAACATTTACTGAAGAGACAATCCTTTCTCTACAGTATAGTCTAGGCTCTTTTTTCATAAATTAATTTCTGAGCTCTCTATTCTATTCCACTGATCTGTGTGTCTATTTTTATGCCAATATATTGTTCTGATTATTATATAGTTTGAAATCACAAAGTGTGATGCCTCCAGCTTTGTTCTTCTTTCTCAAGATTGCTTTGACTACTTAAGGTCCTTGTTGGTTTCAGAGAAATTTTAGGATGACCACTGAATTTTTCAAAGCAAAATATTAGAAACAATTCTACCAACAACAGTATATCAGAGAATTTCTACAATCATTTAGAATTATACTGAAGTAGAATGTTTATTGATTTTGTAAATGCTCACATTGCTAAGTGATAAAAAGATCTTAAAAGAATAAATAACAATATGAATCCAGCTTTACGGCATAAAAATTCAAAGTAAAAAAATAAATAAATATACTAAAATAATTATAATAATTTGTTAGTTCCTAACTTTTTCTTGGGTGGGGCAGAAAGCCATCAAACTCCTCACGATTCCTGAAGTTCAGACCCACCAATGATTGGCTGTGCCATGGTATATAAAGTAAAATATACATATATTAAAAGCATTAAATATATATTAACAGATGAATTATGATGTATATGTATGCATAATGCTTTGTCATTAAAAATGAAGTAGGTTTATATTTACTGACATGGAAAATGTCACAATTTACAAGGCAGAAAAAAGGCAAGAATGAACAGTATAACCCATTTTGTTTAAAGTATGTATATTTATATAGAAATGAATATATAAAAGTTAATGATGATCAAAAAATTTAACAATCCAGTCATGTCATCATTTTTTATTCACTTAACTGTATTCTCTAATTTATAAACAATTAACACAGTGTTATAAGGGAAAATACTCCTTAAAGCAGTTTCATTACACAAAAAGGAATTATATATCTAAAATTACTAATAAATAATTGTAAATACAGTTTCTAGTCACATAAAGTAAGTGAAAAGTTAAACTTTTTACACAATGTCATATATATGAAATTTCATATATAGAGAGAAAGAGTGAGAGAGGGAGGGAGAGACAGAGAGAAAAGCCAAGTATTTCAGGTAAAGGTCATTAAGAGTCTAAATTGCTCAGGCAGCACCTACACTTCACTTCCTGTACATGTACACACAAACTCCATTACTTTTGTATATGTCAGTGCACAAATATTTCCATATTCAGTCATGTGTGTAATTTTAAAAGTCCAACCAATTTTGTCAAGGACAAAAAAGTTGCTAATAAAGTCAAAAACTTAATGTAACAACATTCCAACAGAAGCTGCTGCATTTTAATGCACCTTTATAAAACCCATAAAGCAAGCGTTATAATGGAAGAGAATGCCACAAAACTATTAAAATGACGTTTAACCTTTGAATACACAATCGGGAGTGAACAGGTTTTTTAAATCCCAAGGCCCAAATGCACTATGAGATTTATAAGAGAAAACTCCACTCCCGAGTTCAAAATTCTCATTGCTTAAAAGTAATAATAAACTGCCTAGGTGAAACACTGGGCTCTGGTTTTAATTAGAAGTAAATGTGCTAAGACTGCCACCTCCTGCTGAAGAGAAAGTCAAGTCCTTCATGACCTTCCTTCAAGTGGCTTTTCAAAAGACCTCACATCAGAATCTTGTCTTAAAGAGGAAAGGGGAAGAGAAAAAAATACATATTCTCATGTGGAAAGGTAAGTGAGGCCACTTAAACTATTCATGCTACCAGATATAAATTTCTCATTCCACCAAAAAGTAAAACATACTGTTCTTTGGATCCATATTCTGAAATAACTAGTAAAATCCCTTACTTGAGAGCATTCCTCTAATAAAATATTAAAACATACTTAAATTTGACCTCAAAAGTAAAGGAAGTAAAAGCTAAAATGAATGGGACTACACCAGACTAAAAATCTTCTGTTCAGCAAAAGAAACCCTCAACAAGGTAAAGAGACAACCATCTGAATGGGAAAATATATTTGCAAGCAACATCTCCAGTAAAGATCTAAGATCCAAAATATACCAAGAACTCATACAACTCAGTAACAGCAACAACAACAAAACTAACGATCCTATCAAAAAATGGGTAGAGGACCTGAACAGACACTTCTCCCTAGGGGACATACAAATGGCCAACAAATATTTGAAAAGATGCTCAACATCGCTAGCTATTAGGGAGATGCAAATCAAAACCACAATAAGATACCATTTCACACCTGTTAGAATAGCTGTAATCAACATACTGCCATTTGAACAACCTAGATAGATCTCAAAATAATCATGCTAAGTGAAATAAGCCAGACAGAAAAAGTTGAAAATCACATGGTATCACTTATATATGGGATAGAAACCTAAAAGTGACAAATGAACAGGACAAACAGAGACTCATGGATGTGGACTAGTGGTTACCAGAGGACTATAGAGTAGTGGTTGGTAGTGGGGTAGGGGAGGAGGCGGGAGGTAGACAGGGTAAAGGGGGGAGAAGGAGGGCGAAGTGGGTAAATGAGATAAAATATATGGTAGCTGAAGAAAACTGGACTTTGGGTGGTAATCATACAATAGAATATACAGATGTCAAATGATAATGTACACCTGAAAACTATATAATTGAATTAACCAATATTACCCCAATAAACTTGTTTTAAAAAATCATAAAATAAAATCATTTTTAAAAATTAAGAAAAAAACATACTTGTCACAAGTCAAATTAAAACCAGAATATATCATTGCAGAATATATCAGCAATGATAATTTCAAGGAGAAAAAAAGTGAGAGTACATTATAAAACTGCTATTTTTATTATTCAAACAAATTCCCATGATGAAATAACAATGTTGAAAAAACATCAGTATTTCCCAAGAACTTTATTTTTCTCCATTTCTTTGAAATAGCCATCTGATATTTAAACCTTGAAAATTTCAAATCTTTTAATATTTATGTGCATGTGTATTTATATATGTATACACACATATGTATACAAAAATATACATAATTATATAGAATTCTGACTCAGCCAATTCCTCACCTGTAGGATAATAATATCATCTACTCCACAGGTCATTTTAAGAATTAAATGTAAACCTGTGAAGGCACCTGGCACAGTACCAGATACATAACTATAATCTGCAGTCAAAAAAATTTGTTTTTCTTAGCCTTTGAAAAGACAATAGCAATTTCAAATTAATAGTTTTTATTAAAAAGATATATTTAGTCTTTGGCCATGCTACCCTGAACAAGCCTGATCCCATCTGATCTTGGAAGCTAAGCAGGGTCAGGCCTGGGTAGTAGTTGGATGGGAGACCATCAAGAAGACCAGGTGCTGTAGGCATATAAAAAAATTAAAAATTAAGGATTGTAAACTGACATGGTCTTTGCAATCTATGAGGACAACCAAGGGCTGCCTCACCTAAAAAAATAAATAAATAAAATTTTTAAAAATATATGTTTAGCACAAAAAAAATGACAACTGAAGTTGTCTTGTTTTTTTCTTTCTTCAATCAAAAATATTCTTCTAAGATATTTTAATAGTTCTTTACTGACTTCACATTTTGGGATGCCAGTTATATAATACCAAATCCTTTAATATTATGTAAAATAAATTAAGCCATTAGTCAATAAATCTCAAATGACTCCAAAAAGGACAGCAAAAAGTTAATGAAAACTACCCCTCTCCTAGACAAAATAAGATTCTGAACAGATTATTACTTGTAATTTATAAAAATGTATTTGTGATCTGGTAACATCTTACTAACTACTTGAAATCTGTCAAAATTGCTATGATACATTTTAAGAGAAAAGTAAGAAAAACAAAAATAAATTAACACTTTAGCACCATCAATAGCCACCTAACCTATCAATGCCAAATTCAGATTTAACCTCTAAGATTATTTCAGCATTCCAGACAATGTCTCTTTTCTCACTCCCCTCTATTTCTCCAATAGACTCGGCATGCATCATTCTGGGAAATTTCTCATTGCTAAATTATTAAAAGTTTAAGTCAATGAACAAATGCTTCTCATTACAAAATTCAATCACTGTAATAGAATTATGGATTTAACATGTAAAGGCCTGAAAGCGTTTTCTAAACAGAAGAATTGTTTGAGAGTTACTACTTTCCTTAGGTTTGCCTAGATGGAAACACATGTTTTTTCAATTATATAGCAAAGACTATGGCTTCTGTTCAAACCTAGATTTTATTGTTTATAAAATTAGAAACAGATACAAATATGCATACACACATAAACATATACACCTAGACTATATATTACATATAAACAGTTGAAAGGTTTAATGTGTTATATAAGATGGCACTTTACACACGTATAATGAAATTAATCTTTCAGAAAGATAATTCATTTGTAAACAAGCCTCTTAATCTCACAGATATCCTTGTACATGCTATCTTAATTATTTATACAATTCAGTCAAAATTAAGTAAAAATACTGGTGAGCTCTAGCACCTTTATTTTTTTTATCAAAAATTGTTTTTATGAGATTGGATTAAACATGGCAGAGTGAGAGACATTCCCAGATCTCTTCCCTTGAAACAATAAGCTGAACATCTAAAACTCAACAACAAAAAAAAAAAACACCCAAACTGCACACCAGCATGTCTGAGCATGAGATCTGCACATAAGAGCTACCACAGGTCAGAACCCCGGGTATCGGGCAGTGAACTGAAACAAAGAAGCTGCCTCTTGCAGCCCAAGCTCCCTGCAGGAGGAGGGGGAAGGGAGAAGGTGCGCTGAGTTCCCTGAACAGCCCTGCCTGGAAGTACTGTGAGCTGCACGTGGCCGGCGGCAGTGCCCAGTCATCAGGGCAGAAGGCACAGAAACAACAGTTGATTTTTAGCAGCCAAAGTTGCAAACAGCCACAGCCCCCAAGCTCCAACCCAGAGGGCCCCTCCCCCCATACCCTCCAAGACAGAATGCCAGGGAACCCCAGGGAAATCTAGCAAACACTACTGAAACTGTCACTAACACTGATAGGAACTGAGACTGAGGGTAGCGAGCGTGATTAAACATCTATAAGGAAAATAATGACATTAAAAGACTTTATATAAAACAGAGATCTAAGAGACTTCAATGACACCTACTAGAAACCAAAAGAAAAGCACCTTATTTGCAACAGGCTAGAGACCATTATGTAATAAATCTTACTGGAAAAGAAAAACAGAACACACTTCTATTAATGCCCAGGCAGAGAAAGAGTCCATTAAACACCATGAACAACCAAGGTGACAAGACATCTCAGAAAGAAAGAGCAAAATCTCCAGAAAATAAGCTTAGAGACACAGAAATATGTGACTTAAATGACAGAGAATTCAGGTTAGTACCTCTAAAAAAAATTCAATGAGATCCAAAACAAATCACATCAACAATTTCAGATATTTAAAAAAGTAGATGAGCAGAATGAGTTCTTTAGCAACAAGACTGAAACCCTCAAAAATAACTGAACAGACATTCTGGAGATAAAGAACACACTGCAAGAGTTTAAAAATGAAATAACAAGCTTGAGAAAGAGTCAATAAAATGGAGGAAAGGATCAGTGATGTCAAAGACAAAAATCTAGAAATAAATCAGAAGGAAGAAGAGAGAAACCGAAGAATGAAAATTAATGAAAGAGAAATACAAGAACTAGCTAATACTATCAGGAGAGGAAACATAAGAATAATGAGAATTCTCGAAGGGGAAGAAAAGGAGCAGAAACTAGAAAGCATTTTCAGACAAACAGTTCACATAATTTCTTAAATCTAAGAAATGAGCTGGAGCTTGAAATTTATGAACTCAATAGAACACCCAATTATCTCAACCCAAAAAGGCCTTCACAAAGACACACTGTATTGAAATTATCAAAAATCAATGACAAAGACAGAATTCTCAGGGCAGCCAGAGAAAAGAAATCAGTAACTTATAAAAAAAAAAAAAAACCCATTAGATTATTGTCGGACTTCTCAGTATGAACCTCACAAGCCAGAAAGAAATAGAATCAAATATTCAAACTATTAAGTGAAAGGAACTACCAGCCAAGAATAATGTATGCAGCTAAGCTCTCCTTTAGATATGAAGGAGAAATAAAGTCCTTTCCAGGCATACAAAGATTAAGGGACTTCTCCACTACGAGGCCTGGACTATAGGAAATACTGTAAAGGGTCAGCTCACCTAAAACAAAATGACTACACACACACACACACACACATACACACACACACACACGATGTAATTAGGAATAAGGTGATAAAAGCAAGCTGATAAAAGCAGAAGAGTGCAACCCTTACTAGGAACAGGGCATTATAAGCTTAAAATAAGAAGAGATTTGCTATAGTAATGAACGTTCAGCATACATAGGGACAAATTAAGACAACAATGATTGAAAAAGGGGAGGATTCAAAGGTCTGAATTCACAAAGAGGAATGGAGATAAGGCACGCGCAAAAGAAAAGGGATGACTTTATATATGGAACTATCCTTTACATATTTGTAACGGTAAGTACCACATGCCAGAGATTTAGAAGCGAAGTATGTAACATAAAACAAGAAGGACCAGAGGGAAAGCCCACCAAACCGAACCAAAATAAAGAGAACAGAAACACAAGGACAAGGAAGCAGTGGAAACACCAATCTACCAGAAAGTAATCGATAAAATGGCTATAAGAAGATCTCATACTTCAATAATCACCCTAAACCTAAATGGACTGAACTCACCAATAAAAAGGCACAGAGTTCCAGAATGGATAAAAAAAAAAGAAAACCCAACTATATGCTGCCTCCAGAAGACACATCTTAGCTCCAAAGACAAATATAGACTCAAAGTAAAAGGGTAGAAAATGATATTTCAAGCAAATGGCATTCAGAGAAAAGCAGTAGAGGTACTAACATCAGATGAAATAGACTTCAAAATAAAAAAGGTAGAGAAAGATACTCATAAAGACTTCATAATGATAAAGAGAATTACGCACCAAGAAGACAGATGCAAAAATCCTAAATAAGATACTAGCGAACCGAATACAGCAACGTAGTAAAAAGATTATACACCACGATCAAGTGGGCTTCATCCCAGAGGCACAGGGATGGTTCAACACAAGCAAATCAGTTAATGTGATGCACCACATAAACAAGCTAAAAATGAGAATCATGTGATCATATCAAAAGATGCAGAAAAAGCCTTCGGCAAGATACAGCACCCATTTATTATCAAAACACTTTGCAAAATCAGTACAGAAGGAAAGTATCTTAATATGATAAAGGCCACATATGACAAGCCCTCAGCCAGCATTACACTTAATGTGGAAAAACTAGCAACCTTCCCTCTCAGATTAGGAACAAGACAAGCCTGCCCACTATCGCCACTGTTATTCAAGTCCTAGCAAGTGCAATCAGACAAGAGAAAGATATAAAAGGCACCCAAATAGAAACTCTTCCTCTTTCCCAACTGAAACTCTGGTGCCCATTAAACACTAACTCTCCATTCCCTCTTCCTCCCAGCCCTGGCGACCATCGTTTTTCTTTCTGTCTCTATGAATCTCACTAGTTTAGGAACCTCATGTAAGAGAAATCACACAATATTTGTCTTATTATGACTGGTTTATTCCAATATTTGTCTTATTATGATTGGTTTATCCCACTTAGCAAATCTCCAAGGTTCATCCACGTTGTGGCATATGTCAGTACTTCATTCTCTTTTAAGGACAGAAAAACACATCTACAAGACACCATAGGCATGCAATAAGCAAAATCCAGATTGTGGGAATAGGACAAACAATTCAATCTATTCAACAAATAAGATAAAGAGTGAGGAGGAGAATCTAATTTTAACCTATTAACATATTTTAAAGCAATTAAAAATTCATTCTAGTGTATGAACAGTATAAAAAACCTTTATCTTCGGCTACATAAATTACCTGAAGCATTCTATATTTATTCTAAAATTATAACGCTGTATAATTTCTTTCTAACAACAAAATGGGTAATTTAGAAGCAAGGGAATTATTTAATCAAGGATATGACCTCTCACAGTAGAAAGCAGTTTCCTAATTTTTCTTCTTATTAAAATGAAATGGCCAGAGGAAACATTTCAATTCCAAACTGAACTATTTTAAGATGAATGATTTTTGCAAGGAGTTCACTGTACTTGGTAGTTTCAATCTTATCCATTTTTTATAAATCAAATATGATTAGCATATTTGTTAATTAACTACTTGCTATATGTCTGGAATTGGGCTATGTACTAGAGATTAAAAACATGAATAAAATATAGTCCTTGATCTCAAGGAAGAAATATTGGGGTCAAGAAATACTAAAACAAACCATTACATCATAACCTAATATGCAATAATAAAAGTAATGTATAAACAAATTCTGTAGAAATAAACAAGCCGACATAGGCAAAGCAGTAGGCCAGACCAGGAGTATTCCTGGAAAAAGTGACAGCAGCAGAGTTAGGCCTCTAAGGAAGCTCTGGCAGCCAATGATGATCCCTAACTTGGTAACTACAATCAGGACAGGAGAAACTGCACGTGCAGAAAGCACTGCTAAACTCACGAGAGGCTTGAGATTTTCACCTCATACTTTAGAAAAGGTACATGGCTTTAAATTTTGTAGTTGTAAAACAAATATCTTAGTTTAAATCAAAACCATGAAACATGATTTCTCTCCCCTTATCCTCAGCCAAGTGAAATTTTATAACTTGCATTTAAAAAGTGTGCTTGGAGTGTTTCAATTATTATTATTCCATGCTAATTTCAAAATTAAGAAGGTCGTCGGCATAGTACTAGTCAAATGTAAATTGATAAGCACATGGATTGGATAACTTCCAATAAGCAAAAAATATATGCACAAAAGGAGGTATCCCAGAGAACTTATTCCTTTACTAATAAATCATAGGGTGCATGCCTGATAATCAATTAGCTCCACAATTCATAAACATGATTGCAATCAAAACTGCTTAAATCTTGCCTTTACGTTTGTGGACATAATTGTGTATAAAGTTTCATACACAACAGGAATTACTACAATGTGAGGACTCAGTCTAACCACAACAGGACTCTGGAACACATAAAAGCAAATCCCAAGTGCAGGTCGATTGGGAAGAGTCCCACCATCCCAGCCCCAGAAAGCTGCTCACATAAGGCAACAGAGGGTCAGTCAAAAAATATCAGTGGCATCTGCTCTAATCATCCCTCACCACGGAAATGCCTTTTTTTTTCATGATACCTAACTTAAAAACGCTTCTCATTTTAAGATATGTTGCCCCAACTGTGAAACAATACAAGTGTGAAAGGTGCTCTCTGCCACCTTATCAGCTATATGGCCCTTAAGGCAATTTCTTAAACCTTAGTTTCCTCATCTGTAAAACGAACTATGATTATGCACTTTCAGCAAAATGCTTGGTACACAGTAAGTGCTCAATAAATGTTGTGAGGCTTTCAACTGGCACAGGCGATTGCATGAGGTCTGCTAATCGCCAGCCAAGTACTTGGCACAAGTCATTATGTAACTCACGCTGGTTTCTTATGTTGGTGTCTTTTCTTTCTTAGGGCTAGGACACTAGCATCTCTTTATCTTACAACTCTAACGGTACCTAGCAAAGGGTTTCACAAAAGGAGCCTACGGTAAATCCTCACTAACTAAAAAGTCTTACGTAACTACTTCTGAATACTCACCAGTCTCTCAATGCCACGTGTGGTTCACAAACTCTGGCTTCAACAGTTCAGTTACTGCACACAACAAAAATAATACCCTACATTTACAAAAATGGCTTTGTTAGCAGGAGCTTAAGCCACCTCTAAATAACAGTTCGTTGCTGACAATGACAGGATCAGGCAACTATAAAATCATATTTGGGGGGAAACCCAAGCCTAAAAGAGGATATGTTTTATTTTATACCAACAAAGTCAGTCAATGGCAAAATAAGGACTCAGACTCAGAAATTTTTGCCTTGAGAGTTTTTTCCTAGCTCAGATTGCACTTCCTCAAAGAACAAAAGTTCATTGATTCACATCAATTTTCCAGGTCTTCACTCAGAAAGTATGAAATCTATATACAGCTGTGATTAAATATTTATAAAAGGAACAATGTCAAATCTTTTCTTTGTTAAGCTATACTAATGTATCTTTCTCTGTAATGTCTGAAAGTGATTCTAAATCTTTTTGCTTTTTTAGGGAGGTTGGTTTATTATATTAAGCATCATTATTTTTAAACCTACTACAAATAGAATTTAAATTGTACACAAAATTCAACAT
Organism: Cynopterus sphinx; assembly: GCA_030015415.1. Lineage (NCBI taxonomy): Eukaryota > Metazoa > Chordata > Mammalia > Chiroptera > Pteropodidae > Cynopterus > Cynopterus sphinx. Next base: position 6,442,532 of record CM057391.1, read on the forward strand.
TTTCATCCTGTGAGCTTTTTATAGTTCATCTTGTTTCCTTTGGCCATTTGCTTTTAACGTGCAACCAGTGAATAGTGGGGTTTTTTTTTATGTTTCACATTAAAAAATGCAGTCTTCCAAAAGCTCAGCCAGAAATGTCCATTTCAGAATGCTTATTCCAGCCAGTTGGCTTTGTCGGTGACATATGTGCAAAGTGAAAATGTAACCCATAGCGATTTTCTGCAGGTCAGATGGAATCACTTAGCCTGCTCAACATGGTTTCCAGTCCATGCCTCCAGAGAAATGTCCTTCAGCTAGCAAGTGGTTCTTTTAAACATCAGACCAGCTACTGTTGTTTGAACACTAGTGCTATCTCTGCATAGTTGGAATAAATGTGCACTCTGTATCAAAATATATTTGGAACATATTTGCATTATAAATATTGTATGGAGTCAATATAAAATTTACGTAACCAGCAGGTAGTGTTTAGAGAGCTAAAATTTTTGAATTTTAATCATTTCCTCCGTTTTCAAAATTTAAGCCCAAAACACTTCACAAATATGATAATGTCCCATGTAAGCAGAAATGCTAAATGTCAAAGAAAAGGCATTTTTATATTACTTAAAATTTAGGAACTGCAAATAAGCTTAAATGTGGTCATTTTTGTCATATAACAAATGATGATTAACATACAGCCTTTTTAGTAAAAACGACCATAAAGACATCAATGTATAAAAAAATTTCAATTATTAAAAATGAAGCATCAAATTCCACCAAATACATTCATTGTTTTTCCAAGGGTTGCCTTTTAGTTGGTAAACTATTTTAAAAAGAAAGGCAATCCCAATATTACGAAACAATCAATAAAACAAAAAGCAATTTGGTCCATTCAAGAAAGTTTCCTTCATACAGTGTCAATAACCTAGGATAACACATACATCTACTGCATCAAAGAAGGTCAAAGTTCTCACAAAAACTATGACCATGAAGAAGCTAAGCCTAGTAAACTTCTTGCAGATACTAAAACTGATTTTCAATTGGTTTATTACCTGAGTGCTTTTATATTCCCCACAGATCTTTTATTTCTTCAAAGATCAAGGATTCATTTCAATATGAAACGGCAATTCTTTTTTTTTACTCCAGTAGTTTGCTACCCTGAATAGAATATAATACCCATATTTGTATGGAAAATAGTTATTTCTCTTTGTATAGAGAAGAACTAATCTCTTTCCATGGTAAAAAGAAAACATAAAGATCGGCTTGGTTTTTTGCAAGGATAGGACTGAGGCCTAGATTTGGAACCAAAATCTTGTGTCAACCATCAGTAAATAATTCCTGCTTCTAATGGAAAAACTATTCTGTTTTTAACAGCAGTATGAGGAAAGGGGTTATTCTGATTCTTATTCAGAGCAGAAGCGTAGATGTCATTATACTAGTCAAAAGAACAATGTGTACATTAAGACAATGTATGTTTAACAAGAATACAGAAGGCCTTGGAGGTCTAGTGTCAGAAGCACGTGCTGCCTTGTAAGGGATCAGAGTTCAATGACATTAAACAAAGCCTCTGATCCTCAAATGGGCAAGAATGAGGAAAGTGATAACAATGAATTACAGACGGTAATAAAAACCCTTTCCCTGTCTAATGGAGAAATCAGTATTCGGGTCTTCCTTTTAACATTAGTGTCCCAAAACATTAAATTTTTCTAAGAAGAAAATTCAAGAAAAAGGGATAGGATGCAAATTAAAAAGAAATTATCTGATAATCTATATTTACATATATTTAATCTAATGATAAAATGGTTCTAGAGCATCTCATCCCGCTTCCGTTGTCTCTGTTGGTTCTCCATGTTGACTCCAATAAATGTGAGGAAAATCTGCAGTTAATTCCTCTTACCAAACAGAGTGAAATGGGAGGCAAACTGGGACACTTTAGGCCACTTATTTGACAAAAGGTACCTCTATTCACATATGAATATAAGAAAATGGATCCAGTCAGTAATGAATGCATTCTGAACTGTTCTCTAGTCATGGGAATAAATTTCTATGAAACCAACCATAATGTTTTACTTAATCCCCAAATGGCAAAAATGGATGCCGAAGGTGGACAGATGCAGTTAATTAGTCAATAATGGGCTCAAACCTACAGGTATAACTATGTTGGTACTACTTGAATGAAATACCCCTGACTCTCAGAGTAACTTTCTTACCTCATACAAAGCATCTCTACCATCTGGCATCCCTAAGAATCTGCATACATATGAGCAAATAAAATGCTGGAAGACAACATATCAGAGAAAAGAAAAAGCTAGGGGAAGCCAAGGAATAGAAAAATGGGGGACAGGGAACAATCAGCAAACATATAATTTAAAAATATTTGTGTTAAATTGTAAACCATTAATAAAATATCAAAAAAAAGTCTTTCTAAATACATGCATAATTACTTGGAAAGTGATTTATAAAGCTGATCAAAGAACAGAATTTTATTGTAATTCTGATACTATTTTTATCTTAAATTCATCCTGTATTGAACAGTGGCAATGTACCTGTTTAAAGTTTCTATTAGTTTCATGATACCTTAAGAGCAGGGACTATCAGAGGTCTAAATAAATGTTAAAATGTGTTATTTTATCTTTTTCCAAAAAAATACTATAAACAGAACAAAACAAAAAAGAAATACAAGCATGTTCTTACTTACATGAAGTACACATATACACAATTGACACTAAAACGAAAAACCCAGTTCTTCTTAGAGGGAGTTAATATTTGTTCTCAATTCCAGAGTGGTAGAAAAGCACTGACCTAAAGAAGCATTGATCATACGAGAGGTACCTTTATTTATATAAATGCTGCCACTTGGCAATTAATAAGAACCCAGGAAAACAATACATCATCCCCACCCCTCTCAGAAACTCGGTGCTCTAATGTTATGTGCTTGTGCTCCCCGAAATTCCAAGGAAGAATTCAGAAGACATTTCATCATAAAAACCATATTATCAACATTAGTTAGATGTACATTAAATAGTAATATACTTTGTGTCCATTATAGATTAAATGAGTTTTTGTGGATCCTCATCACCATTAATAACATTTTATATGAGAAAGGCATCTGAGTGCCGAAAAAAGAGCTAAGGAATAAATTTTTGGAACACAACTATGACTCTATTATAATTAAGGAGTTACTATGGATATAGAGACTTTAAATTATTCCATATAAAAATTTCCATGATTGTATATTATGTTCTGTTGACAAATTAGCCTGACGTGTAGAGAAGAAACCTTTTACCAAATTTCTTCCAAATTTCTGCTTTGAAACACTGGTCTCATAAAAAGCTCAGTGAAAAACAGGAGTTCCATGTCCATCAAGATATGGAAAATGGTACATCCTACAGCGTCTCTCACAGGTCCAGCTGCACATTTAAGCATATGGATGGCTGTAAGCATTCCCACATAACTTTGATCAGCCCAGTATTTTCCAGACTTATTTGGCCAAGAACACCTATTCCCACATTGTAGAATCATCATTCGGATGGACACACTTGGAGAAACTCTGCTCTAGACAAACCAACTGAAATCAAGCTTCTGAAAAAAATCACTCCTTCCCAAAGAAACAGGCTGTCTTGGCTCATGACATTTGCACTGCTATTCTCGTTTTTTTTCCCTTTCCTTTTCTTAGCTCTACTGAGAAATAACTGACAAATGGAATTGTATATTTTTAAAGTATACAACATGACGATTTTATATTCTTATACACTGTGGACTGATTATCAACATCAAGATGATTAACACATCTATCACTTCACACAGGAACTGTGCATGTAAGTGTACGTGCGGGTGTGCATGTGTGTGTGGTGAGAAGGCTTAAGATCTACTCTCAGCAACTTTAAAGTATACAATTAAATGCTATAGTCACCATACTGTACACTAGGTCTTCAGAACTTATTTTTCTTATAACGGATAATCTGTACCCTTTGAACTACCTCATCAGACTTCTCCCCCCTCCCATTCACCCTTTCCCTTTTCCCTCCATCCTTTTGCCTTTTTCACAAGTGCCAGCCTTAAGGTCACCTTCTTGGAAACTTATGCTGACCCCTAAGCCACTTTAAGCACACAACACCCTGAATTTCCCCTATCATTTTTTTCCTTCCTCAAACTGAAGCATTATCACTCTATTTTCCAGAGGGTCCCAGAGTGAGACTTTGGAGTCAAGTTCCGATCTCTGCTCTTCCATTTACTAACTTAACAACTTAAACAGATTACTTAAGCTCTCTGAATTTTCTCATGTGAAAAACTGGGGTAAAATACCACCTATTTCTTATAGGTATTTATTTCTTCATCAGTACTGCAAAGCACCTAGTATAGTATCTGAAACAGTGCTCAATGATAGCTGTTATTAATCACGTTAAAGTTAAAATGAAATGGTGACGTTAATAAAAAGCCTATGAAGTCTAACACTCCTATTCAGGTATTCTTGGTCAGTACCTCACCTAGTTCCATTTAAATTAAACAAGTAGGTTACATCTTGGCGGAAAATTATCTGAGAAAGATTACCAGAAGCCCGACACTCAGGGTAATAACAGATTTCAAATTATTATCTCTTGTCATTGCCAAAACTACGTAATACTTAGAAACATAGTAATATTTGTGCTTATCAAAGGTCTAGCTGAAAACAACCTTTGAAATCATGGAAGGTTATCATATGACATTTGAAGGTCTGGGGGGCGCTATTCTGAGGCATTTACTCTTCCTGTTAAACTTGATTTATTTTTAAACATTTTAAATTATAAAACTAATAAAACTGAACACTCAGCAGAATGGCAAATGAAAAGGTAAAGTCTCCATCCTTCCTGAACTTGGCAGAGTACAAGCAGGAAACAACTTTATTCTTTCTCACCATTGTCCCTTTAAACTTGCTCTGTGGAATCATTCTCCCTTGCTCCTGGATGAAATCTAAGGCAGATCTTAGAGCTTTTCTATTCTCTCTCAGGAAATCATGAATAATCTCATTTTCCAAGTATTAATATGTCTAGACTCTCTTGGGGGATTTCAATTTCCAGCTAAAACAGAATCACTAGCCCTCCCACTGTAAGCTGCTATAAACTGGACAAAATAGACCAGGCTACTCTAAGCAGGCAGCACAAGCCTAGAACATCAAGAGGTGAGTCCCAGCACTACCTAAGTTCTCTGTTGAGAGGAAACTTCCAACTGCAGCACAGAAGCTGGAGTTCAGAAAGAGCACAGTGACTCCACTAAACTGAGGAGACAGATTCAGAATTGAGGGCTGAGGGACCTGGTATCTGTGGGGCAGGACACCAGAAAGAAAGGAGACTTGCCGTGGGCGAAGCAGAAAGCTGTGAGGCAGTGCCCTGAGGGTCCCGAGTGAGCATGAGCTGAGCATCCCATGGAGAGACTGTGCAGGATTTACCAGAGGATGACAGCTACAGGGATGAAAATGAAACCGATACCAGAGAGACCAGAGGTCAAGCCATGCTGGGGGACTGTTACAGTCTGGCCCAGATAATATGATCTTCATTAACACCCTGTAAACACCCTGAGAAAAAGGCTGCTCCCTTGAGAGTAAGGACCATGCCCCAGAGTAAGTCCACCTCTAGACCCATTTAACAAAGCCTAAAACCAAGGCCTAACGAGAGCCACAGGGAAGAGTTTGGGAGTTGAGACATCACAAGTCAAAAGAGTTTAGGAAATACCTTGAACTTCCCCGAATCTGCCCTACATACACACAAAATCAAGCATCACAAGTTCAAGGTAATCAGCTAGTAATTAAATTTTATATTTTCAGTCTTTGATTTCAACTTTTCTGCTGGATATATGGTGGTTATAATTTGAATTTCCCTGAGGCCTAATGATGCTGAGCATCTTTTCACATTCTTATGGGGCCATTTGTATATCTTTTGTGATATGTCTCTTCAAATCTGTGTGCATATTTTAAAACTGGGTTGTTTATCTTTGTATGGAGTTAGAAGATTTCATTATATATCCTGGCTATACATAAATAATTCGGTTGTCATCTATATGCATTGTGAATATTTTCTCTCAGTCTAAGGCTTAACATTTCATTTTCTTAATAGTTGTCTTTTGAAGACGAACAGATTTTGATTTTGGTGAAATATAATTTATCATTTTCTTTCTTTTATAATTAGTATTTTGTATGCCCTGAGATTACTTTGCCTACTCCGAGATCATAAAGATTTTCTTTTAATTTTTCTTCCACAAGTTTTATAGTTTTAGCTTTTAAAGTTTATCATCCATTTCATGTTAAATTTTGTGGGTTTTCTTCTTGTTTTTATATTGACTCATTTTTAATTGTTAACCTAATCTCATTTGCCTGGATAAAGTCCAATCAGTCATGATAGGTTATCCATTCTGTACATCACTAGATTCCATTTGCATCTTAGTATTTGTCTTAATGGGGAATACTGACTATAGTTTTTCCTTCCTAAAATAGCTGTGTCAACTTTAATATCAAAGCTATATAGGTCTCAAAAAAATGGTTTGGGAAGCAGTCCCTCCTCATCTATTTTTGGAAAGAATTTTTTTAATATTGGTATAATTCTTTCCTTGCACATTTAATACATTTCACCGGTGAAACTACCTGAGCTAGTAGTTTTCTTTGAGAAAAGATTTATTATGAATTTTAAAAATTTAACAGATATAGGCTATTCAGACTTTCTATTTCTTATGACAGTTTTGGTAAGTGTGGTCTTCAAGTCATTTATTTATTTCATCTCAGGCTAGAGGTTGAATCAATTGAGCAATGGTCCATCATGCCTATGTAATGAAGCCTTCATAAAAACATTCTTGCCCTGTGCAGCTCTTCCACTTGGCTGTTCCTGAGTTATATCCTTTTATAATAAACCGGTAATCTATTAAGTGAACTGATTCCATGAGTTCTGTGAATCTCTCCAGCAAATTAATTGAATCTGAGAAGGTGATCATGGGAACCTCCAATCTGTAGCCAGTCAGTCAGAATTACTTGGCGCTATGAGGGAAACCACCCCATTCACAATTGGAAACTGAGTTTCAGAACCATTTTAACGGGCAACAGGTGTATTTTGGAGTGGTGAAAATGTTTTAAAATTAATGTGGTGATGGCTGCACAACTTTGCGTGTATGACATAAACCACTGAATTGTGTACTTTAAATAGACGAACTATATGATACATGACATATCTCAAAAATGTTGAAAGAGAAAAGAAAAAAGCCAGCCAGCCAGAGACAGCCAGATACCCATCTGTCCACTTTCCTTGCCTCTTCCCACTTGTTACACGTTCAGCAGCCAGGTATTTACTGCCTCTCATGCACAAAATAAAAAAGAAAAGTTAGAGGAGGAAGGATTCTTCTCTTTTAAAAAAATGTTGACCTGTCTGGGAAGAACTGCAGTGCTCATCAGTACAGATGCTAGCTCCTATGAATACACAGCCCTTCTCTCCTCATTCTGACATTTGAAAGTCCCTAATTTAAGCAAGCTCCCCAGCCAGTCACTTTATCCTCAAATAAAAATAACAAAACACACATGAAATAAGAAAAGCCCAAGAAAAATAAAAGAACAAAACAAAAATTATTCCAGAACAAAATGAGATTTCAAAAAGTAAAAAATTAGGGGGGAAAATTTCCATACCTCCAGAATGACAGGAAGGTCCCCAGGAACTAGAGGGAACTGACAGATTCAGTAGTATGTCTGAACATCTAGAAAAACTTAAGGAACTAAAAAGCTATGCAAGGAAATGTATGTTTTAAAAAAAGAAAAGAAAAAGGAATCCGCTAGGAACATTTTCCTCCCAGTAGCACAGGACATTGTACTTATAAAAAGAGAACTGGGATTCTGGTACACTACAGTGAATAATATTTACATATTTCAAAGTGCGTATTAAGTTTTAGAGCCATCTTTAGAGAAGTCATGGAAGATTTAGTTATAATTACAGACCAGTATGTAAATATTATTAACCTTGACAAAGCAAGCATAAAGCTGAAGTTGACAGAACTTGAGAGATTTAAGGTAGAAATAAATGATGGTAAAGTTAAAATGGTGAATATCAAGGGCTTGAAAGCTGATGGAGCAAAAAATAGAAGTTTAAGTATCTCGTTTGTAGGTGCAGAAGTCAGTGGCGATAGAAATGAGAATAGTGATGTAAATGGAAGAAGGATAAGAGGAAAGGTATGTCATGAATCAAAACCTTTATCACTGTGGTACATCGATAGACAATCTAAACATAATGAATCCAAAAAGCAGTGGTGTAATCACATTATTTAGAGATAAGGTGTTAACCATCAGAAAAAATGAAGGCAGAAATGAGTCCTGGTGGAGTGGGGGGTGCTGATGTCTTCATAAGCTTGTCTGTACTATTATTTTTATTTTTGTCAAGTTAATTGCACATAGTTAAAAGTTATTTGGAGTACTTCCGTGACCTGGCAAGGTTAAAGTAAATGGTCTGTTTTTATGATATAATAATATATCTTGCTAACATACTTCTACCATCTCTTGTCTGAGCCTAAAACGTTCATTCCTGATTTTCTAATAGCCCTGCAGTGAATCGAACCATATTAAAGCATATCGTTAAATTCTATCTTTAATTCATTAACCACTGTCACCATAAACAAAATAAATAATTAAAATTTAAAAACATTTAAGAATAAAATAAATTCCCCTATCTTCATTTAAAATAGTACATAAATCTGCATGGCGTGTAATCATTTTTAAGTAGGAGAGGGACGAGAATGAGTAGGAGTAATATTTTTTAAAATAGATTATGGAAAAGGTGAAGGGTAGAAGACTGACTTCTATACTACTTCTAGCTCATTTCCATAACTATGTGATAAATACAAAGAGCTCAACTACTCTATAGCAAGACAAATCCTAAAGCTCTACCATAAACGTATCAGCCTTTAAAAGCCAGAAAAGCATAGCTATTGCCACTTTATCTCAAAACTGGGGAAAGTATACAAGAAATACTGTTCAGGCATATCAACATTCCTTGATTTTAGTGTCCTCATTAACTGAATAATCTAATAGGCTCAACACCTACTATCATGTGTCAAGTTTACATTTATTCCAAATAATTAATACATGGATTCCCCAACAGATAATCTATTTTACATGTTGACATCAAAACAATGTGGTTTTCAGGAAGTTGGGCAGCAAAAGCAAAAAAGAGTAAGAGATGAATGATGGAGCCAGTTTCCCAAGTTTCGAAAGAATTTGTCACCATCTTTCAAAAAGAAAAGAACCATTGATTGTGTTCCCAAATTATATTATGTGTTGATCAATTCAAGAACAGCCTAATACTGCTGAGAAAACCACAGAATAACAGGATTTTGAATAATCTTTCACTGAAAGGCAAAAGTTAAGAGAACCATTCCTTAAGAGAACTAGCAACAGTGGACACATTAATAGCACTAGGCACTGTTCCTAATATATCAGGACCCACATTAAAACCACTGCTGAAGTCTAGAAATGGTCATAACAAATCTTTCAACCTTCCAGCATAAAAGTCAGTTGATAATTTTTTTGTCTAACACCTAATAAAACTCATTCTTCTAAAATTGTGGAAAAGCTAAGCACAGTCCTCCCTTATTATAAAGTTTCCTGTTACAAAGTGCACGGTTTACACATATGTTATACTTTATTATTGAAAAAAAAGTCCTCCTTATAACACCCTCTTTGTTGTAATACTCAACATACTTTGCCTCTAGGCTAGATATATAATGAAAGCAAAATGCATTCGGACAGCCTGTCGAGGAAAAAAGCTAGTTTCTTTTTAGTAGCCTTTCTAAAGTCTTTTTTCTTTCCTTGTAGGTTTTCATCATCTCTACGTTTTGTTCCCATTGTACATTTTCCTTTTCTTTTTACATATTTCCTTGGTAAATGAAAGAATGATATATTGTTAAAACCAGTTTATACTACCTTGGAAATTAGCACTTTTAATACACAACTCCTCCCTTCCAAAATGTTGTACAAATTTCATCTTTAGGACAATGAACTAACTGTATAGGATTTAATCAACTAGCTGCAAAAAGCCATATGAAATCCTAATTTTCCACTCACACATTGCATCCTCAGAGTCCCCTAAAATCATGACTATAGCTTCTCAAATAAGATTTAGAAACACTTCTCAGCTATTGATTCCACATTAACCAGTATTGTCTTATTTTGGCAAAGATCTGGAAATGCTGCTTTACGTGGTTCTTATTCACAGACTTCTTTATTTTTTTTCTTATTCACAAATTTCAATGCAAGAAAATTCAGGCTTAAAACCCTGCTTATTTTCAACTCAGGCAGAAATACTGTTCAATTATTAATATAATATGGGGAGACTTACTCTAATATGCCAAGATTAATCATTTCCAATATCACATATTAGCCCAAAATAACTAAATTATGTACTATCTGAAATACTGAAGATGCAAATTAGAACTCAACTCTGGATAGCCTGAATGTCCTAAAGGGTTATAGTGAAAAGAACTGAAAATATTTTTTTAGCAGTATAATTTTTAAAACTCATCCTAGATTAATAAATAAATAATACCATCCTACATTCGTATGACACTTTTATGTTTATGCTGTCCACATCAAAAATTATATAACAATGTTCACAGCAACTTTATTCACATTCGTCAAAAACTGGAAACCACCTAAATGTCCATCAAAAAGATAATCTACTTAAGATACATATTTATACGTACATATACACATATGTATATATACATATGCATGTGTAAATATATATATATCCTCTACATAGAGTATTACCAATGTACTTTTTAAAAAAAAAAAACCTCTAACAATGGTAGCAGTCAATACAGAAATTTGTTTATATTAATCATTAATATATATTTCTCCCTAATGTTTTAGAATGTAAAACTGCAAGCAAATGTTTCCATGTAGAATGGAAAAGGGCTACTGAATCAATTTAATTCAAGGAAGACCGGGGGGAGGGGGAGATTGTTCATTTCCCATGGCAATGTGTTTTATAGATGAATTGTGAAACTGTTGGAAACCTTTCTATCACAGTGTCATTTGAATAAAGTAGTGGTATGGTAATCATTTTCCTTCTCAATTGATAAAATATTTAATAGCTCAGTTACTCCACTATTAAGAAGGGGACCGTGATGTATATAGATCGAAATGGTTGTCAAGTCCTATCAAGACTACCACATGTAACCATCCTCTTGTCAAAGGCAATCCTGACCACAGACATTCCCATAACACTTTTCCAGTCTTGGCAGTCAGCCATCATGAAATAAAGTATTATTTTTTTCAAACAACACTAAGAAACTTCAAACATTCTTTTTAGCCTTTCCCCCTCTTAGCCCAAGTAGGCAAGGAGGTACTCAACCACTAAATTTCTAGAGCGTATGTATAGAAGGAATAAGAATTCACCTTTCGGGAAAAGTTACAATTTTAAATGATCATGTAAAAAATGACTTTGCAGACTATCTGCAAACTCTCTTTATAACGTTCCCCCAGGAACTAAAGTTTTTATACAACATAATACACAGGAAGACACTATTTGAAAGTAACATTGTTTTATGGATCTTGGACCAGAGATTTTACAAATGAATACCCTAAATATAAGGTGAGAATCAATATAAGATGAGAATCAATCCTATTAGCCCCTTGATCTTCCAACTTTTCACTGTGGATCCATAAAGGATCTTAAAAACAAATAAGGGAAGTTCTCTAATACTATAAAACACCTACACTTCAATGCTTAGGCAAGGAACAGGAGCCTGCACACCAAAGGAACCTTCTCTGACATTGTTCTCTGGCATTTCAACCATATCTATTTGAAAATAGGGCTATATGGTTCACTAGTAAGACAAGGGTTATCAACTCATCATCTGTTGATTCCCTAGAAGGAACAGACTGTTAATCTTTTATTAACACTAACATTCCCATACAAAAAAGCAAGGCTGTGTTCTGGCTGATAGTTCTCCCCAGCTGAGCATATCAGTTCTCTCTGGATGGCAATCAAAGCCTCCCAACGGCCTTGGGAAGCACAGCCTGTCAGCAACCGCATGTGGCCACTAATACATCTCCTTGGCAGACAAGAAAAAGGCTTCGGTTTAAACAATTAGAAGTTATTTGAAGGTTGATGATCTGATTATCTAGGGTTGCCATAAGATGAGGCAAAAGGCAACTTGTGCTATAGTTCACTATTTTCTTTGGCAGGCTCTTTATTCCAAAGAATTCATGAATTTTTATTTATGTGACAATATAATCCCATACTAGCTTATAGAAGTCATTTTATGATATAAAAAATATTCTACCATGGTCATATATATTATTAGTAAAATCTGTTCACCTCCTTTACTGACAATTATATTCCAAACATACTGAACTTTTTATATATAGAATTTTCTTTCCACTTCAGTCACAAACGTAGGACTACTGTGCTGTCAGACCTTTACATGCCATGTCCATCTTACGTCTACACTCTGAAATTAAACTTTCTTTGATAAAAATTTCACTTTTCTGAAGTTCCATTTGACTGAAAAAAATCAAAGTAAAATAAAAGAACTGGAAGAGTTAAAGAAAAATGAGCTTTCACAAGGCACAGAGAAAAGAGAAATAAAGAATTATAAAGGATTAAAAAAGAAGAAATGTCTTTTATACTAAATATTAAAATTTTTTAATTATTTCTTAAAAGTTTGAATTTTGACTTGTGAATGCTATGACAAAGTCAATAATTTTGATTATCATATATTTTATGCTAAGAAACATACTAATAACAAGAGTATGAATAATGCATAGAAATACAACTTCAAGCAGATAAGAAAACATGATTTCTACTAGTAAGTTTGACCTATATAAATGCTGCCTCCCTGGCATATTCAGAAATAATTTGAGGAAAGGTAAATCCAGGAGGTGTAAGTAGTCGCCTCCACTTTCACCACTATGGGAGACAGCAATTTCCATACCCCATGCACTGTTATGGATATTCAACACGTGTCTGTTAAAGAAAACAAAACTAGAAGTTGGCTAGAATGAGGAACAGGGCTAACTTTTGTTTCTGAAAAATAACCTTCAAATTCTGACATATGAGACATCAACCCTGTTCAGTGACATGGCTATTTTGGTTCATTAACTCAACAAACACTATTTAGCACCCACTGCGTGCCAAGGCCTCTGCAAGATCTTAGATACGGTGATGAATGGAAGACCTGGTCTTTGCCCTCACTGAGCTTACAGAAAAGCCTCCTCCCCTTCTTCTGTCAGAGTTCACACAGATCCTCTAACTAGCCAGGCAATTAAATAAGAGGTTATGTATTAGAAAGAACAAACTAATCAGATAGCCCTGAATTCAAAGCCTCCCTATAACCAGGTATAATTTGTAGCGAGACACTTATCTTCTCTGAGCTTGTTTCCCAATCTGGAAGGGTTGATTAAGTTACCTGTCCTCCACGGTTAAATGCAATAGCTCTCTCTCCACATAGTCTTCTCTAAAAATAAGTATAAAAATTCCTGCTAGAAAATCAAACTACAAAAGACAGAAATATCAAAACTGTACAGGAGAGAACTTTCTAAGTTTACAAGAAATAGAACAAATTGTACAGGAAAGGAATGATTTGACCACATTAAAACATACAAACACAATTTAAAAGCCAAGAACAATCTGGCAAAGACACTCACATCGGCACAAAGAAATTAATCTGTGCTAAATAAATAGATCATATAATAGAAATGAAAGAAAAGATTGTCTATCCAGGAGTCTACCACAATCTTCCAAACACAACTGAACTGTTGAATCCACAGAATTTTTATGACCATCCATTTTTCAAATTTGGCAGTTCAGGGACTATTTGCAAAAAACCATTTCAAAATGTAATATTGTACATTACACAAATAAATAAGGAAATGATGAAAAACAGTAAACATACCAGCAGCAGTGAAACAAAGGAAAGGATACAAATTCATGCCATAATTTTCAAAAAATGGTAACCATCAAGAGACATAGACATTTCCAAGAATCTTCAAGGCTAAACTTAGTGTATTTTGTCAAGGTACTAAACTCTAAACTCCACACAAGGAGGGGACATGATGAGGTTGCAAATAAACAAAATTCTGAAAACCTTACTAAAACTCTCAAAATTAGAAAAAGTCAGATCCAGAAGGGAGGCAGACAGCATAGAGAAATAGAAATGCCCCCCAGCCCAGAACAACAAAAGTTCTACCTTCACCACATTCCCTTTCTATCAGACAAGAAAAACAAATTTTACCATGTTGGTGTTTTTTGCAAAGAGAAAGACAGCAGTAAAGGCCAAAACCCATAAAAATATCAGCCAAGTTAAATATCTCCAGCAGTGATGATAAGCACAGGGGGTAGAAGACAAGCTACAGAAGGAACTGCCACAGCCAGTTTCACACACACCCATAAGAGGCCAGAAGAAAAGTAGAGGGGAGGGGAAAAAAGGGCAGTGAGTAAGGGAAATGGATTCTGATGAGATACGGTGAAACAGGGGAAAGAACAAATGGAGCTGAAGCTGAGAAAACCTACTGAGGAAGTCATTACAGACAAAAATCCAAAGTCTGAGGACATCCTGCCACCTTCCAAGGTAAGTTAGAGGCCATCCAGGCGTAGTGAACAGTGATTCAAGACACTTAAGAAAACCACAGAAGACAGGACTAAGGCCAGATCATCCAGTAAGGCGGCCACAGCCATGAGACCCTCTTCACTTCCCCTCTCCACCACTCCCAGACAAGTGACAGGCAGAGACACGAAGCAATAGCGAGCCCTCAAAACACTGCATCAGAACAGAAAACGAATTGGTTCAGCAAGAGCCAAGGCAAGGAAAATTCACCAGCACCATAAAAAGCAATCTGGCCCAGAAGCAGTTGGCCAGGCTAAGCTTGAGCAAGATAAAAAGAGATTGGCCCGAGAAACCCACAAACACTGCGGAATAAAAGAGAGGGAAAGGGGAGCATAACATACAAACGAGAGATGAAAAACCAGAACCAAGACTCCGAAGAAAGCTCTCTGAAAACATTTCACACTGCGGAGCAGTTTCATAAGAACGTGAATTAAATAATGAAAGCTTGAAAGGACAGGGTGACATGGCAGGCCGCAGAACTAAAACAGCACGAGGAGAACCCAACCGAAACCCTAACGACATATTACATATCTGAAATACATTATTATAATTGAGGAGCAATTTGTTAAAAGGTGAGATGTGATTGTGGTGTCAGCTACCAAATCTCCAATGATCAGGGAAGGATGTTAAGGGAACAGACCTAAAAGGACTCTGAGAAACTACTTCATGTCAGGAAATCTCAGATTTCATGGAACAGAAGTCATTTACAAGCACTGTTCCAACATACAGACTTTAAACGAACGTGAAAAGGCAAGGCAGCAAGAACAGAGAGAGGACGCTGACGTCAGAAGTGCTGTCATACGCACGTCCCATCGGTCCCGGAGTACTGATACAGGGTACCCCCATCAGACCCAGGGTACTGATACAGGATCCTCCCCATCCACCTGCAGACACTGTTACCAGAAATCCTGAGCTGCGATCTGGACACCCAGTATGGGCAGCTCCAGAGAGCTTTCCCAGAATATAAAATGTGCATGGTTAGTAAATCGCCATGTGAAATATTTTTGTTATTTTAAAGAAAAGGCAAGTTTGATTTGGAGTGCAAAAATTGACAGGTCAAATACATCCATCATCACATATTTAGGAATTTCACCTAACATGCTATTTTTTCTATTTGCATATAAACCCAAGTAACTATGAATGTTTTTCTGTTAGCAAATCCATGTTTCTAATGAACACGAAATGTAAATCTATGTTTAATGAATGCGAAATGAGGGCTAATATTTAATAAATCCTTCAACTACTTCAAAATATATTCATATGGAGTAAAAGCTTTCCTAAGAAATACATCTACTTAACATATTTCCATTACTTGCTTTCATCCCATGTTATACAGCACTAGACTTTGTATGATAAATATACTTTTTTCTACTGGTAAATAGAAAAAATTTTTCAATGGTTGTGCCCTTTTGATGGTAAAATAGCTAAATTCCAGCAATATAAAATTACTCTGAGTTAGCTCTGTTGTGAACATTGTGGGTGATACGTTATCAGTGGTTGTGTTTGAGAGATGGTGCTAAATCATTTATTTTCTCTTTTCTTCGGGTCCATCCTTTGAGAACATGATTACTTTTATAACAGACGTACACATTTCGGTCTAGGGAGTATTTAAAAAGAGAAAAGGTAAAGTGAAAATCACGTACTACAGTATTTCAAGTTTCAACCTATCTGTAAAGAATCTGGGGACATGCCACCTCATCTCTGCACACCAGGACTAAAAGCATGACAAATGGCCTTGCAAAACATTCCATTAAACGGAGTTACAACATGCTCTAAATATAAACAGAGTAATTACCCCGCCCAACCCCTCCACACACACACAACGTAACCAGAATCAGACTGCGCGCAGCACAGCGCAGGCCCTTCACCTGCTTCGCCCCTGCCTCCTCTAACCTACACACACACACCTGTGGTGCACACCCAGACCCTACCGCTTGCTTCTCCCGTGAGTTCTAAAGCAGCACCAGAGGTTCTAGGAGAGAAAGTGAAACCAGAGCCAGATGAACACTTACACGTCTATGGCCACGCAGCATCTATTTCACGCTCCTTCGTTAATGGTTACATAATAATGGCCCCATGGTGTTGACTTCTTCTTAGAGCTGCTACAGCCATCCTGTGGCCAAAAGGCACTCAATGCCCACCGATGCCAAGCTCAAATTTTTAAATACTGCTTTAAATACAGCCCAAATTAGCATATTTTTATATTTTAGAGTGTGTCTGTTTAGCTTACCCTGCAAAACTACACCCCACATGTGCTAGCCATAGATACGATGAATCCTGGGGCTATGAAAGACTCTGGATCGTGGCTGCCCTTCACAGCTCCCTGACCAAGACTCACCAGCTTGCATCTGAGCAGCACCACCCAGCCACAGAAGCCCCACCTGGATGTCCCCCTCCCCGGGAGTTTCCTTGCCCTCTTCCCCGTCTGGGTAGTAGTCACTGTCACTAGCTCTGGAAGTTGGACTGCTGTGAAGGACTTCCCAGACATGCAGCCCTGTTAAAGCGCCACCCAAATGGGGCTCACTGTGTGCTCCTGCCAGTTCATAGTCATGTCTTTTTCCCTGATCAGCTCTGAAATCCTCAAACTCACCACAGCTAACTGTTCACTGGTATTCCCTAGACAGCCTCTCCTCCCCACTCTCAGTCTTTAGGAGGAAGAAGACTGACCCTACCTCCCACTCATGTAGCTCAGACCCAGGCTTAATCACATTCCTTTGGTGACAGCGATTGGTTCAAAGATGGCCCAACCAGAGCCACCAAGTTGGAAAGAGACTTTTGCTGAGCCTTCCAGGAGGAAGGCTGGCACTTTTTCACATGGACTAGAACCTGAGAAGTAGGACTTACAGCTGCTACAGCCACCTCATGACCAGGAGGAACTAACCTGCCCAAGGGAAGAGAAGCAAGAGATGGAAAGAGAGAGACAGATCTGATCACCCTGAAGACCCAATGATGATAGCCAGGAATTTTCTTATTCTTGCTTAAGCCAACTGTCAAGTACAAGTAAAAGAACCTTCGGTTATACCAGAAGCAAGACTGGAAAGAGAACAGAGGTGCTCAGAAAAGCAGAATTGTGGCCTATGAAGAAATGAGGTTTTGGGTTGTGATGGCAACGCTCCTCTAAGACTTGAGTTGTCTGTTACTAGATGAGCTCAAAATAAATGCCCTCGTGTAAAACAAAAATTTATGATCAAGAAAATAAATTTTGAAAATCTGAGCAGTCTATGGATAACAATACTGTATACATGCTTTAAAATCTGTTAAGAGATTAACCCCAATAAAATTATAGGCAGACAGATAAAATAAAAATTAGAGCAAAACAAAAATATTAGAGAACAATAAAAATTAAGGAAAGAACCAGATGGTGGTGAGAATCTCTAATGAAGTATTAAAAGACTTTTTTTCCAGCAATTGGACATGACCATAAAGTATAAATTATGTGATAAGAAACAAAATTTTAAGGAACAAAACTGGCCTATCATAATCTAAATAGCATAATTTTTTTAAAAAATGTATTCAAGTTAATTTTTTTAACAAAATATTATGGAAAGCATATTGTTCATCAGATCAAGGTTTTACCCTGTGTCATTAACTTCTCTCTCCTTATAAAACTTGTTCTCGTCCATTATGGCCTTATCTTTTTCTTTCTCTTATGCTGTATGGCCAAACCTCTTTATAAAACAGCTTTGCTTTCAGATTTCCATTTCTTCTCTAGGTGATCACTTTGGGACAACTGGACCAATGCTCCTATGACCTCCTAACAGCAAAATTCAATGTTTCCTTTTCAATCTGACACTCCTGACCCCTTTTCTACCTCTTGAAACTCTCCTCTCCCCCTCTGTGCCATGCTCCCCTGTCGCTCCATTTATAGCTCTTAATTTCTATCTCGCGTTAGCTCCTCTTCCTATCCCCACCCTTTAATTTGTCATCCTCAACAACATAGTCACAGTACTCTATCTACTGAGTACTATATCCTACTCCATTAAATTTCAGCAGATGACTAAAGGAGGTAGTTTTGCCCAACTGAGGGTTTTAAGCTGTAGGTAAGAAAGTCAATTTAGGAGCCTGAAAACACTGAGGTTTGCAAAGCAAAGTAATTTTTTAAGTGCTTCAAAGTCTGAAACATCATATTTCTTTTATAAACAAATGTTCCTTTTTTGCAACTTGAAGAAGTTGCATTTATTTTTAGTAAAAGCCAAAGTACTGGTTGGGATCAAAATTCCTCCATTTTTGATTTTTTACCACATTTTATTCTAAGGCAGGACCAGCTAAAGCCCAAGGTTGTAGAAGACTGCCATCTAGTGGTACTTCATTCTGACGCGCGTACAGGAAAACTGCCTTCCCATATTTCAAAAATTACATTTGTTTAAAATAGTTCCAGGTTTTCTTTTTGTTTAATTCCTTTCTTGAGGACTACTGACATAGTTACCAAGCCTAATAATTCCACAGGAAGGCATGATAAAATGCCAAGGAAGGTAGAAGACAAGAATTTTTGAGTTTCCTTTTTTAAACTCAGATCAAGTTTTCAAAAGACTGACCTGCTCCTCCCAGAAACGTACACAATAGACAAACACTGGAGACAGGCTTAAAAAATGGGCTTTCTTTTGACATAAGCATATCTCGAGGTGACTTATTTCTAAATTCTTTGCTTTTTTAATGTATTTTTACAATACTTGGAGGTAGAGAGCTCTCAGATTGAGAAAAAATATCTTTCAACTTTCTGACTCAATAACTTCACTCCTACATTCTATCCTAAGGAAATAATGAAACATGGACAAATATTATGTTCAAAGATGGTCACTCCAGCAAACAAAACTTAATTTTAACAGCTTCATAATAACCCACTGAATCCATGCATCAAAACTTAGCCATTCTTCTCTATTATTTATTTAGATCACTTCTAATTTTTCTATATTACAAATAAATACACATGTGTATATACAAAAGGAAGAGAGGACAGAAATAAATAAATATGTGGCAACTTGATACATTTGCATGTTTTGGATCGTCTCCTAGTATTCATTCCCATAAGTCACATATCAGTATCCAAGAACATTTTCGTGGTTCTTAATAGTCAACCTGCCATCTAAGAGTTTTGTTTTCATTTTACATGGCCACGAGCAATGCAGGATCTACAGACTATTATCACCTCTCTAGCATTAGGTTTTATCCCATGGTTAATGTTTTTTACAGTTTTATTAAGATACAGTTTACATATCACCCCTTTAGAGTACATAACTCAGTGGTTTTTAGTGTATTTACAGAGCTAGGCAAGCACAGCTACAATCATATTTGAAAACATCCCATCATCCCAAAAAGAAACTCATTAGCAATAACTCCCCATTCCCCCTACCAAACCTCCCAGTATGGCTAATTTTTACTAATTTGCCACCCCACTATTTTTTTCATGCTTTCTTGTAGATACCTCAATAACATTACATAAGTGTTTCAGACCCATAAAATAGAAAAATTCCTGCTACTCAGATAATTTGTTTCAAACTGAAATATTCTGCTCAATTGCAGAAAAGTAAAAGATGTCAGAATACCTCTTGTTTTTTCAAAAGGTACTTTTGAAATGTAAGGCATAGTTTAAGAACCAAGAGAAAGAATCACATAAGTACACAGTTATCTGTTCTTTTTAAAAATCTAACGTAGGTAGCCTACTTTTTAATATAATAAACAATAAACTCATAAAAACATGAGCCAAAATAGGCTAAAGTATTATAAAAATCCCTAGTTACATGTTCTGCAGATGCCACATGAGTACACACAGACGCACACAAAATTACACAGGTAAGTGTCAAGACCTGGCTTCATGTCCTCAATTTAGCACCAGGAGCTCCCCTGTTACCCTGCAGAGTGTAAGGAGCTGGGTTCTAAACACTGACAGCAACAGTCTACACAAGCGAGCAACCTTGGAAGCTCTGGGATTTGGGAGTGCGCACTGCAGGCGGCCTTGTGCTAATTAGAAAAAGATACCCCCAAGGTGAGAGGAACTCAGCCTCACTGAGCCAGTATTTTGTAAAGGCGACGCCTTGTGACATTTAGAAAAGGCATCCTTTCCGCTGGGGAGAATTCTTCCAAGCAAGGACACATGGCCTAGAAAGAAGGGTAAGGTCTGCATTTCAGTCGCCAGTTGTCCCTGGCCTGAGTGCCCTCCTGCAGAAACAACCTGCATGAGCCTGAGCAGTGGCCTGGGGGTGGGTGAGCTAGAGAAAGGGGTCTGTCTGCAGCTCTGCCCTGACTACAGCAGGTAGAGCAAGGCCCCCCAGCAATGAGATCAATCCCTTCTTCCCCTGAGTGCCGGGCACACCGCCCCACCACAAAAAAAGCTCAATTTCGTTCAGCTCACATATAAAAGACAAAGTCTGAAGAAAAGGCAGTTTTAGAAATGTCTCTGTAGACCATATAAATATGCTGATCAGATGAAAATCAAACACAATGTTTAAAGATTTTTCTTAATATTGTTTTGCTTGGGTATTTGAATATAAAGTTTTCAGTAAAATATGTTTAACTCTTTGAAATACACACCACATAATCCTCCATTTTTATATGGCCAAATATAGAAAATCCTCACTTCCTCACTTAACGTCATAGGTTCTTTGACGTTAAGTGACAGGAATATAATAAAATAATAAAACCACATTGAATGAAATGAGGTTATGAGGGCCTGCTGTATTCTAACTCAGGTACTTACAATAACACTCTCACGATTAAATGCAAATTACCTTTTACACCACCAAATGTCCCATAAGTCATATTGCAAGCTGTTCTCTGAAGATTATGTTCATACATCAATTTGATCTGATATTGGTTCCCATGTTCCACGTTACCCAAGGTTCCTAAAGAGAAAGAAATAAAAGGATTGCTTCATATTTGTTTACATTAAAAAATAATTTCTTCTCATCCTCTACACCAATTCTAAGTCATTCAATTTCAGAGAAATTTAAAATGACAAAGCACTAAAACATTATGTATTAGAAACAGTTAGCATACTGATGACACAGAACGTCAGCACAGTTAAAATAATTTAGTCGCTGGCAGAACACACCATTAGATGCAACACCACCCTGGGATACATTTTAGTATTTCCATTATGTCTGAGCAGCGTATAATTATTTAAATATAACAAAACCCTCCTTTTTCTGTTCTGAAATAAATGAGGCTAAGTTCTTTGCACTTAGAACCAATAACATAGCAAAGACATGACTCAAAAGTGTCTAAGAAAAAAATTCCCCACACTTTCAAGCAATTCAATTTTCTGTCTCAATTCTCAAAATACTCAAGCCCTGGGGTATTATATTCTAATTTAATGGAAAGATCTTCTAAAGCTTCCCTCAGCAAGGAGACAGGACAATATGTTTTATTTGAAATCTGCCAAAAAGAATCTCTTTTGAAACAAATATGTGTGTGTGTGTGTGTAAACATACACACACACACACACACACACACACACACACATATCTGCTCTGCATTTAATAGGTCATATTGCTATGATCACTTTTTAGTTCTTTCTAAAACAGAAAAGATTCTTTATTTACATTTTACTCTTTGTTGTTAAGCTTTCTAGGATACTTAGAGTGGGAGTGACATCCCAGCGATCAGGCAAAAATATGATGGTTAAAAGAGGTGTTTGAAAGAAAAAGAATTGAAAATACAACTTTTTCCATTAAAAAAAAAGAGTATCTTTGTCATTAATTTAAAAATACAAAAGTTAAAAAATAAATAAATGAAAGTACAAAAGTTAAATAAAAACAAAATACTATAAAGCACATGAAATAACCCCCATATTTATACATGAGCAATTTTTTTTGGTCCAAATAAAATTAACCAATGTTCCCTGAGGTTATAAGAATATAAATCTTTCTATTTCTATTTTAGAAATGAGATACCTTAAGTTCAGAAAAAAATTTTTAAATTGTCCCCTAAATCATGCAGCTGGTAAAGGACACAGTCAGTCCTCAAACTAGGACTTCGGAGCCAGCACTATATATCCTGGTACCTGGTTGTCCATCATTTAACAACTTTCTGGCATCTTGGTAAGCCAATGACAATCTCCCAAAGGAAAGCAGCATCAAGAATATGTCACTTCCACCTCCACCTTCCACAGCCTGGCCTTCTCATCCTCATTTGGAAGGTGGAGGGTGGAAAGAGAAAAGCTAATGGGAGGATTTCTTGAAGGAAAATCACTTCTACTCAGATCTACACTCACAAAAATGCTAACAACAACAGACTTCACAGACCAATAGAACAAATAAAAGAGAGAGAGAAAGGCTCAAATTTGCAGCGAACCCTGATAAGATAGGAACGCTTTCTGGAATCTAAACGGTAGTAAAATCAGTAAGGTCCAGGGACACTAAGAGGTAATCACAACCATACTAGCCACATGGGAAACACACACACACACACACACACACACACACACACACACACACACAAAATAACTCACAACATTAACCCTAAGGAGAGGTCCAGCCTCCAAGAAACTAGGAAAAGAAGTTCCAAGAAACATTGTGTTTGTCTCTAGAGAAATTACAAATTTCATTCTGCACTTAAAACCAGATCAACCCCACTGAGAAGGAATGCACTTCCACATGCCTGCTAGCCGGCGGGGCAGTGAACACAGAAGTCGGCAGTCAATATTTAAACAAACTTGGCATGAAATGACACTAGTATGTATGTTGTGCAAAGGCTCCACAGGTTTTTAAATTTCAGGTGACAGCACTTTAAAACATAGTAGTGCAACTATGGAGAACAAAAGACAATTTATCTTCCTCACATACCACTTTGGAATAAAGGTAGAATCTGAAAATCTAAAATTTCTGGCCATTTTTATCTAGAGATGCATCAGTGACATATGATGAAAATTACTTACATGGGTTTTGCCCTTGGATATACAGACCGAATATAGTGAAATGTATACAATTACAGTCTACAGGTAGCTAAAGTTAATATAAAGTTTCATCAATTAAAAATGAAATGGATATTAGAACATTTAATGCTGGTGGCCTTGTTTAAACAAGATCTGATTTAAACAAAAAAAATTCTATGGAAAATCAAAGGTCACCTTGACAATAGTTTTTGGCACAATTTTAGATTCAGTGCTGAGAAATCAAATGAAGATCTAAATCTTGTTCTCATAAAAGCCATTACAGAGTAAGTTAAACAGTTCATTGTGTTAAATAACCAAATGAGATTATATAAGCCTGTTAAAAGGCCCACATTTTTGCCCTCTCATGGCAAACATTAAAATACTTTAAATATGTCAAATGCTTAGTAAATGCTTTTTGAGAAGTATACAATTTTTGGAAAAGAATATTTAAGACAACATAATTAGTATGGCTGAAGCTCACACATGGGTAACCATTTACTCAGAAACTGAAGCCCATCAGAAAGGAATTGGAGATGCCACATGAAGCTTTTCCTTAAACCAAGAATGGTAAGAAGGGCTGACCCAGGTCAGCAAGACCCTGCTATTTCTCTATATGAAGCATGCTCGTGTAACATATCACCCACCAAAAAGAAGTCAGCACTGCAGCCTCTGGCACACAGTAGGTATCTGGTGTGTCCAGGAAGTCTCCTCTAGTTTACCTCAAATCTCTTTTAGAAGCGCACAGCATATAAAAGAAAATAAAAAATATTTTGGGAGGGGGCAGTTGGGGATAAGGGTGTCAAGTTCAGCTAACACCAGTGGTTTTACTTAAACTGGAAAATGTTTATACTTACCCTGTTACAGTAAAAGCTAGGTAAAAGTTCAATCTGGAACCTCAAGAAACATTTTCAAAAGAAGCAAAACATTAACTTCCCCGCTTCTCAATTTAAGCCAAGCCAGGAAAAATATACAGATTGCCAGACTACGAATATTCTAAGAGGCTGAAGAAATGAGAGACAGAGAAGGGAAGCAAAGTGGGGGCACAAGGAAATGGAGTTTGGACAACTCCTCAGCCCCAGAGAATACAAAGCTTATAATGAACAAAGAATTAAAAAAGCAATGAAATCACCATTCCCATGACAAAAAAAATTCCATTTTCAATACTAATTTGAAGGAAGATGTCCCATGTCTCATAAACAAGTTGTGTCCACACATGCCAGTTTCTTTCAGTAGGCTTTTCTGATCTACATACATTTATCCCTCGTCTATGTCCTATTCCCGAGTGGAACTCTACAGCAGGGGTCCCCAGCCCTGGGCTGGGAACCAGTACCAGTCTGCAGCCTGTTAGCCTGTTCAAACAGGACCAAGGAAGGCCAAGAGCTTAACCTAACTTCTAGTTTCTATGATGCTTCCCTCCCTTGCCCTCTTATTAGAGTCTCTGTGGAGGTTCCAGAAGGGGCCGAATCTCCAAGAAGAATTCAAGGCTAACTATATGCAAGTTCTCCTTTTCCACGGCCAGTGTAGCCCAGTTAGTAAATGTCACTCACAGAGCACAGGCTCACAATGGAAAACAGAGGAACTAGATTCATGTGATAAAGTAGCCTGGCATACTTTCTTCATTTACTCTGGAACACTAAATATTTGCCCTATCACTAAGAGGAACACCTTTTACTGTTAAACCAATGAGAATGTTTAATAATGGCAGGGATGGGTACTCTATGGGGCCTCTGCTATAAAGAGAATGGGAAAGAAAATGATAGTGGTAACAGAGAAGGGGAAAAAAAGAGAAAAAAAAATAACACAGAGAGAGTAATAATAAGCCACTACCAATTGCCTCAGTACTACCCAGAAACTTGCTCAGTCATTCATTCAACCAGTATGCCTACCATACACCATATGCCAGGTTACCAAGCCTACCTTAATAATCTAACAGGTCACCCAGAAAGAGACCGCCTAAGAATATCCATCTCAGCAACAGTAATTACGAATCATTATTCAAATTGAAAGCAAAATACAAAGAAAGCTCAACACAAGGGAATGAGTGTGAGACATACAAATCCTAAAAGCTAACATTTACAACAAACCCAAAGGAGAGCATCTTTTGAATAAGAAATCGATCCTTGGACTTTTAGCTTTATTCTACCTATAAAAAAAATTTCCCCAATATTGATACCACAAAAATAACTCTTGAACTAAAATTTATCTAATAACCAAAACAAAATTTTTAAAGTTACCTTTTATATTTAACAAGGGCCAAAATGCTGAAACTGAACTACACTTAACTACCCGTGTCACAGAATGAAAGCTGATTAAGACTCAAATGATTGCCTTGAGGTCTAGTTGAGTGAAGACAACCAAAAGTCAAGAAATTGGGACTGTAAAAAAAAAAAATACTTGAGGTTCACCAAAGAAAATGTACTTTAAACCACTATGATTCAGCATCTAATGAATTTTATTGTTTTTATTGAATATTTAAGACTCAAGTGTCCTAAGTGTCCAGCACTGGCCTCTTTTAGTCATAGGCAATGCTGGATGCAATTCTTGGGAGTAGGAGATTACAAGAAACCCTCTACTAGAAATTTAAGGATACATGCACATAGCAGACCAAGAAAACGAAAAAGCCTAAGTGTCTGAAAAATGAACAATAAGAAAATGCTAACCAAGATAAGAAAACTCTCAATAGATGTTTGTGTTGTCTACCAAGTCAATATTAGAGAATATCTATTTTTAATAATATTAAGACCAATTTTTACTACAAATTCTGCATTAGAAAAAAAAATGTTTCTTACCTGAGACAGAGTAGACACAAAGTTTTCTAGAATGCAACACAGCCAAATGAAGCATTTCAGTACCTCTGAAAAATGGGGACAGTTGTAAAGTTTAAATATTAGTTTCAAATATAACCAAAAAATTGCAGAATAATTTTTTAAAGAAGTTATAACCACAGCCTCCCATGAGTAAATGAAACAATTCGTTAGATAAGCTTCTAAGTTGAAAAATAAAGGTAACTACGATCACCAGTTTAACAATCCCAGAGGCTCAAGGAGCTGCCTTCAGGTAGAAGCCATCGGGACCTTCCAGAAAGCCGTATCAAGCCTCCTTCATGGGTGTTCTCCCACAAGAAAGAGATCCGAGTCAGGTCCTGGGTCTCTGGCTAATTAACCTGTGACCTTGAGCAAGTCACTTAACCTCTCTGAGCCGACGTCCCCTTTCAGAAAATAAGAGGTTTCAACTAAATTAAAATTGCGTGAAAGCACTTTATAAAGTATAAAACGTCACAGAATGCTAACCGGTATGAAATGACAGTAATGAATTTAAATGGTATTTATCAACTACAGTTCTGACACTGAAAATATTTCAGTTGGGACTAAACCTCAAATAGAAATAAACTGCCACTGCCACCAATCCATTTCCCAGCCCCTATCAAGTGGAAGTCATAAATTCAAAGTCTTCAAGGGTCAAGCCTGCGGATGTGAATGAGTAAAGGGTGTAAGTGGCCCTGATCAACAGGAGACTGGGGCCAGACTAAGAAGGCGGCCGCTAAATTCTGTGCGTGTGGCCAAATCTCCACATTTTTCTTTTTTCCAGGAAAAGCCAGAATGCAGGGATTTTATGTGAAATCTCCTGGTTCTAAAATGCTGGCAACTCTTTCCAATTTAAAACAGATCTGTAAGCAGGCCCCCAGTGTATGACCTCTGTTCTACAGATTCTTTACAAAATAAGAATTATATTAGATGACACCTGCAAAACTTTGTTATGATGTATACATACCACTTGCTCTACTACCAGAAAATACAAATACGTACTTCACATAATCAATATTACCTTCGAAAAATTTTTATAGGTGCCCTGAACATTCAAAACAATTTTTCTATCATGCTCAGGTAACGAACAGATATATGAAAAGATAGTACAGTGTGGAATCAGACAGACCTAGGCTGAATCTCTCGGCTGTGTGACCCAAAGCTCTGAGCTCTAGCTTGGTACCTTACCTCTAAAATGCAGATCACATCTTATAGATAAGATTAATGAGACAGTACTAGCTAACAGGAGTATTCTATCCACTCACTGTTAACCTCTTCCCTTCCAACAAGTGATCATAGAGATGAAGGCCCCACTCAGGACACTGCACACAATGACTGTGACAACATTTCCTTTTTAATGAAACAAAAAGGTAAAAATGCTTTTGAGGCAAAAATCCTTTTGTCTCCTTACTTTAGAAATCCATCACGTCTAAAGTGAGCTAAGGACACAACTGGGCACCTAATCATCACCAGTTTTTAGAAGGAGTAGATATTTACCAACAAAGTCAGTCACAAAATCTCCCCTACCCACTCTGTCACAACACATGGAAGTCCCATCTTGTGCCCTGGCCTACAGTACCCAGGAAGCAGCTTCCCATCAGAATGAAGCATATCATGAGAAGAGAGTTCATGGTCAGGAGCAGTTAGTTGTTCAGGTTTTACTAGCGGAGTCAGGGCCCTGAATAAACAGAAGCTGGATGAATAAATTATGATAAGCAAATGGAGTGAGCCAAAATCCAGACAGAGCTCAAGGTACTACCACACTTATACGGCAAAAGGGGGCTCAGAACGAAGAGGCCAAGGAAAACAAAAGCACTCTGCCTCCTCAACTTTTCACAATGGGTACTTCTATAAATGATTAGGAAACACAGGTTTATATTAGAAAGGATGAAATACTACCACTTTCAACAACATGGATGATCTCTAGAGTATCGTGCTAAGTGAACGAAGTCAGACAGAAAAAGGCAAGAACCATATGACTTCACTCACATGTGAGATATAAAACATACGAATTCATAGACAACAGTCTGGTGGTTACCAGAAGGAAAGAGGATAAAGAAGGCAAAGGGGCTCAAATACATGGTGACAGAGGAAGACAAGACTTTGGGTGGTGAGCACATAGATGTGTACCTTAGAACGTATACAATGTTATTAACCAATGTCACTCCAATAAATTTAGCTTTTTAAAAAATTAAATACCATCATGATTTAAAACTATTCACATATGAAACTAAAATAAAGTCTGCAATATCATCAGTATATAAAAAGCAGACACATTAAACAAAATGGAAACTAGTAAACAGTTTTCTGAAATAAATTAGGTTTGAAAGTATAAAGTACTTAGAAACAGAGCTCTTGTAAGGGTTGAGCTGGCTTCTTAAGAAACAAAGGACTTCTCTACCCCAAATAAGTAATTCATTTACAGCTTCAAATTTATATACCAAAAGCATAACTGCTACTTTCTCTAATTCTTTAAAGAAACATTTATATGACCTGTACATGTAAGAGCTTTAAGTAAGTAAATGCTTTCTATTTCTTTATTTGGGTATTTTCAAAGCTTACCTCTTGTCTTTTAAGCATCTGATCCATCAGAGAACTTTGGTCTGCCACTATTTTAAAAGTTCTAAATGATTCTATCTTAGACATATCGGTTTCCATATTTTTTTTAAAAATGTTCAGTACATGAAGAACACCTGGGTGACAGTACCCAGAAAATATGTTGAATTTGTGGATAGTCTTTTTTATTTTGAAGAATCTAAAAAAGTGACACAGGGACTGATGTACTCCAAGTACGATAAAATACCAGAATCTGTGGACTATACTTACGAAACAAACTTTCCTACTTCCACTTGCAGTATTGGATCTCGCAGATGCACTTCTAGAAGCAAATCTTCCGCTTGAGCTCCATCTCCTGTTTTTACAGGATGGGGGTTAAAGATCCGCAGGTATCCCATAAAGCTACCCACAATTATTTTATCTGTAGAGAAATTTTTTCAAAAGATATAGAAAAAAAAATATTAGCGACAAAATTTATTTGGAAATAAACTTTTTAATGTCCAAAAGAGAAATCTAAAAAGTAAAAGCTTTGAGTCTTGCTTCATGTACAAAGCCCAATCTGCCAATAGAAGATGTAACTAAAGTGAACTTTCTATGAAAACAAAAGTAGCTTTACATTTACCAAGATGCAAATGTACTAACATATTACATTCTTCCCTAAGCCTTGATTTGGTATCAGTAGTTACAATTTAACTCAATCAAAACGAGCCTTTTTGTCAAAGGACTAGAATGATTCTTAAGGGATTTAATCAGAGTGCCAACTCCACAGTTGGTTGTGGCTGCCTAAAAGATTATATTAAAAAGGATTCTGAGGCTTCCCTAGATAGTTGTCCAATTATCTAATCTCGGGTACAAGAGGGGGAAATGGCAGGATAGGTTTGCGGGTTGTATTGTGTCCCCCAAAAAGATATGTCGAAGTCCCAATCCCCAGTACCTGTGACTTTATTTGGAAACAGGGCCCTTGCAGATGTAATCAAGTTAAGATGAGGTCACAGTCCATGAGGTGTGTGATAGAACTCTATGAGTATTCTTAGAAGAGAAAACTGAGACAGAAGGAGGAGAATGCCGTGTGGAGACACAGACATAGAAGGAGAAGCTGATCACGTAACAACAGAGGCAGAGACTGCAGTGATGCATCTACAAGCCAAG
Organism: Cynopterus sphinx; assembly: GCA_030015415.1. Taxonomy (NCBI): domain Eukaryota; kingdom Metazoa; phylum Chordata; class Mammalia; order Chiroptera; family Pteropodidae; genus Cynopterus; species Cynopterus sphinx. Next base: position 6,472,496 of record CM057391.1, read on the forward strand.
GAATGCTTGGAACTATCAGAAGCTGCAAGAGGCAAAGAAGGATCCCAGAGGCTTCACGGGGACCCTGGCCTTGCCAACACTACCCAGTCAGAGGGCTGGTCAAGGTTGGAAAACGAACAGTAGCAGTTACACTACTTGGTGGCCACTTGCAAAACAGAAGGTAGCCCCACTGTGACTTCTTTCTGTCACCACACAATTTTTCCTACTTCTTCATCTTAATTTTTAAAGTTTTTCTTTCTCCTCTTCTCCTGCTCAACTATACATGGGTTATGAATACAAACTGTACCACTTAGTCTAGAGGCAACAGAATATTGGAACACGGTCATGACTGAATGACAAAAAAAAAAAAGGGTATCACCCAGAGATCCTGGGCCTGAAGAGCCCCTGTGCCCTGAAAGTGCCTCTGCAGCAGCAGGTGCCCGTGGCACTCTCCCTCTGTGTGTGGGCTCAAACATGTGTGTGCAGGTGTCCATGGCCATGCCGCTCTGCACATGGGTACAGACGTGTATGCACAGTGCCTGTGGCAATCCCCCTCTGCACATGGGTACAGACACGTGTGTGCAGTTGTGCAGGAGACAGTTGCCCCATATAAATGCTGAGTAGCTGGAAGATAAATGTAGGCTCTTCTTTCCAGTCAGCCTGATGTGTTTTCTTCTCTGATTCTTGTAAGAAACTCTCCCTCCAGGCTACAGGTCACCACTTCATCTCAGCTGGACCAGGCAGATTCTCTCTTTCATCCCCACTGTCACTATCTCTCTCGAGTCTGAACTTGAATTGAGAAGAGCTGGTATCTATTTCAACTGGGATCTCAAGATGAGCAAGGAGTCCTTCTGTGTATCAAGTCAGCCTCACCTAAAACAATTTCAAGATGCCCAATGCCATCCTTTCATTCTCTGATCATCTCAAAGAAAGGAGGGGTCAACTGTCATTACTGCTTCGACTTCCCAACCTGACCTGCAAACTCCTCTTCATCCACATCCATTCCTACCTTCTTGCCTTGTGTCACAGTGAAAACAGTTCTCGTGCCTGTTTAAGTTTGAGCCTTCCGCCGGCACACCTGATCCCATCTCTGACTGTCTTCTCTGGATTCCTGCTCTCAAAATTATATCCTCTATGTGTAATCACCCCAGGATATCATGAACCACTTGTCACTAACTAGCACGGAAACTTTTCAGTCTTCATGTCACTAAGCCTCATCAGCCAGGTACCAGCCCTGTGGTTCTCCTTCCTCTCTGCCTGCCCTTCTCTGGATCCATTATTAACTCCACTTCCCAAACCTCCTCCTTTAATACTCATGTTCTCCAGGTTCTGGTCAAAAGGTTCCTTTCCTCTCATTCTACCTTCTCTCCCTGTGCATTTTCACTCATTTTCAGGGCTTCAAATACAACCAGCATACTCTTCACTCTATCCTGCCTATTAGACATTTCTGTCTCAAACAGAGCATGTCCCAAACTGCTCTCGTTAACCTTCCACTCCATTAGAACAACAATAACAATTGATAACTTTAGTTTGTCACCATTCGACTTTGGAGCTTATCAAAAATGCAGATACTAAACTCCCCTCCAATCCACCTATCCCAAAGAAAACCCTGTACACCTGGGTTAGAAAATCCTCATACGTAATAATCACCTCGGGATATTACGATGCAAAGCAGACCAGGCTTTTTCTACGTGGGACACACGTACAGAACAATTTCCGTATAGCACACTTGAGGAAACTGCTCACAGCTAGCCGCGAACTGAAGGGAAACAACATCTCAGCATGTTGGTGACCTACAGGTGGCACCCCAGTGAGAAGCTCTAACAGAAATGATGAGTGAACAGTATGTTACATGGACAATCAGTAAGTAGTTTCCAACCAAGCTGGGCTACAGATGGTTTGACCAGAAGTGGGTTTGAAACTGTTCTCTGGTAGGTATGTTTGTGGTGTGACTCTTTTACGTGGCCTAAAAACAGGGGAATCAAGCTTTACCAAACAGGTTGGAAGTAGGGTTCATAATCTTTGAGGAACCTCCCGAGACACCCTCTGAATAGAAGGTTTTCTCAGCTCCTGTCAATGGGAAGGCAGGGTGCAGATAATCCTTAGAAACCATTGAGTAGGTGCTCAGCACACTTTAGAGCCTCCCACTCTCCTTTGCCAATTTAATTGTCTCCTTTCACCTTGTCTCCCAGATTCTAGTGTTCTCATTATCAACAAGAAATAAAGAACAAAGAAAAAGTAAGGGGACAGTACTTACATGCACTAAACAAAAGAATGATCATACTGTCAATAAGTATCCTCTATAAGAGGCCAACGACTATCTGGATTATTTTTAAAAGCTCATGCCTATAAACCATTAAAACCAAATACAAATTTCAAATAGCCATGATACAGAACTAAAACATTTTAAAGACCACTTTAATAAATATGAAGATGCAAAAAGGAGCAATTAACACAAGAATAAGATACAATGTTGTTTATAGTATCGTGATATGAAAATAAAAGCAATGATTTAACAATCCTTTAATACCAAAAAATAGAGTAGCATAATTCCTGACAATCGACACAAATCAGAAAAATACAAATGAATAAACAGAAAAATGATATTTACCAGTGTGCTACCTCAATATCACATGTGAAGAAAACTGCCTTCAAAATTCAGGCGTAATTATGACAGTTCTATAAAGTACACTTAAAAAGGAAGTCGTTTTCTGTTCATCTCTGTAAAGCCTCACTCCAAGATGCATGGTCATATGTTGCTTACCTTGTCCATTTCCACTATTGTCAACATCAGCCAAACACAAACAGCCTTGATCAAATTCTTCTTTTTCTCCAAGAACAGTCGACCACCAATCACGGGCTTTAAATAAAGACATTTTTGTTCACTCTAGAAAGAAAAAATGTATTTATAATAAAAATCCACTTCACACCATGAACTATGAATTAATTATCTCTTAAGGCATAGCAAATTAAACTTGGAAAACTTTGAGAAAAACACTTCTGTATGTAACTTTAATATTCTGTATTTTGTGAAACCACAAGTCCAGATTGTGGAAACAATCAGACATTTTGTGATGCCACTGGAAAGTCAGGCTGAGAAATTCCACATTTATGTTGGGCCAATGCTCTCTTCTGGGAGATTTAGTAGACAACTGCACAAAATAACTAAAAATATATTCTTTGGAGGATCGAGATTCAAATTCTACCAGCACTCGTTAGTACATGATTCCTTAGCAAAATACCTAACGTCCTTTCATTTTGGTTATTGGAAAGCCTGCAGCATCTCCTGTCACAATAAGTTGCTAAGAAGAGCAAATGAGATCAAATGCATCAAATTACTAACACCAGAACTTGTCCATTATAGGTTTTTAAAAATGCATTCATTTCCTTTCCCCATTCTAATTGTAGAAAAGCAAGATGAAAAATAAAAATTCACATCAAAAAGAAGCAGGAAAACTGGTTTGTAGGTCCGTTTATACCACTAACTATATGTGTGTCCTCAGGCAACCTGCACAATGTCTGTGAGCTCTGACTCCTCATCTAGAATGAGGACAGACCAGCCATACCCACCACTGAGTTTCTAATATAATGGATGAAAGCCCACTGGACCTTCTGAATTACAACACAAACATCATATACCTTGGCACTCTACCAAAGTTCATTTATGCAACATAAATGAGGCTTTCACTCCTGCTGCATTGATTTACTTAATAATTAGGAAAGCAATGAGTTCTCCTTATTCAAAGCAGTTATGCTGCAGAAGGGTCACAGCAAACACTGAATTAGCAAATACTAACCTATTGGTCCTAGAGGAGATAAAGGCTTAGGTTGCTGCAGGCCTCTAGTCACAACATTTTCATCATTAAATCAACACATGACTGTTGTTTGTGTGTGTATTTCTGTTTAAGATACTTTATTGTTGTTTCATTAACATCGAACTCAATGGCCAACAATACTAAGACTCATACCTGAATGAAGCTGATCTAACACATGTATTTTCTCCATAAGGTATCTAACAGCCTTCCTGAACTTAGAAATATTACATTTGGGGTCCATTTTAAGTAGTAAAATAAAAAAAATTAAAAAATAAAAAACAAACACGGATGTGGAAAACATGTCACTAAATAGACCATGGAAAGGATATCTGTCTACAGTACGACAGCTGAAAGAAGGCGGCAGAGAACTGCTGTGTTTGGCATCAGCTGGGAACATGTGCATTGAGTGACTCAAATATTTTGCCACGGTGTGCATAACCGTGAATGACCCCAAAACCACCATGACTATTGATTTTTAAAATACAAATAAATTTTAATGAGTAAGCAAATTCACAAATATATAATCTGCAAATAATGAGGATTGACTGTACTTTTAAAAAATGTAGATCAATCTGCTTCTCAAATTAGACCCTCCACATAGGCTAATCACAGAAATCAAGGCCATTTGTTTTCTTAAAATTGGCTGAGAAATTAGTTGAGAATAATGTGATGGCAAAAAGTGCAGACTCTGGAGGCAGTCAGTGTAAGTCTGAATCCAAGCTCCGCCAAATATTAACATGCAACCAGGGGCAGGCTACTAAAAGTTACTGAGCCTCTCTATACTTGTGCTTCTTCATCTATAAGATCAAGGTAAGAATGGTGGTGTGAGGATTAAAGAAGACAACAGAGGCGGCCTAGGGAATGGGAGAAGATATTTGCAAATCATATATCTGATAAATAGGTAATACATAGACTACATATAAAGAACTCATACAACGCGACAAAAACAATTTTTTCTTAATGGGCAAAGGACTTGAATAGACATTTCTCCAATGAGCCAATAAGCCCATGAAAAAAATGTTCGACATCTCAACAGTAGGGAAAAGTGAATCAAAACCAGAGTGAAATACCACCTCACACCCCTTAGAATGGCTGTTACCAAAAAAAAAAAAAAAGGCAGACAACAAGTGTTGGAACCCTTTGTACTGTTGGTAAAACTATATGATTTTGTAGCCACTACAGACACAATATGGTGGTTTTTCAAAAAGTTAAAAATAAAAATTATTATATGATCCAAAAATTTCATTACTGGGTATACATTCAAGACAATTGAAAGCAAGTTCTCAAAGGGATATATGTACACCCAAGTTCATAGCAGCAGTATTCACAGCAGCCAAAGGTAGAAGCAATCCAGTGTCCATCAACAGATGAACAGATAACTAAAATGTGGTATATATACAATGAAATAATATCAGCCTTAAAAAAAAAAGAAACTCTGACATATACAACAACGTGGATGAACCTTGGGAACATTATGCTAAGTGAAATAAGCCAGTCACAAGGACAAATACTGCATGATTCCAATTCTATAAGGTACCTAGAGTAGTCAAATTCATAGAGTAGAATGGCAGTTAGCAGGGTTGAAAAAAGGAGGAAATGGGGTGATTTTGTTTAATGGTATAGCTTCAGTTTTTCAAAATGAAGTTTTGGAGATAAGTTGCACAAAAATGTGAATGTACTTAACACTACTGAACTGTGCAATCAAAAATGGTTAAGATGGTAAATTTCATGTTATACATATTTTAGCATAATTAAAAAATAAAATCTTTTAGTTTAAAAAAAGAACACAGTAGTATCAGCACAACAGTTGGCTCATAATAAGCACTCGATAAACTTTAGCCATTGCTATGGTTTTTACCATTTCTATGTTTTTTTTAAAAACTACATTGAAAAAATAACAAAGTCCTTCAACATATAAATGGTTAAACAAACTATAATACATTCATACCATGGAGTAAAACAGCAATTTTTTTAAAATGAAGTAACAACAACTCAAATAGATCTCAAGGGCATTATGCTTGAGTGAAAAAAGTACACACACACACACACACACCCAATCCCAAAAGGTCACATGTTAAATAATTCCATTTCTATAACATTTTCAAAATAACAATATTAAACTGATCACTGGATGCAGGGTTATGGAAGGGTGTGACTTTAGGGGGCTAGTACAAGGAAATTTCTTTGGGATAATGGAAAAGATCTGTAACCTGACTTTGGTGGTGGTTTCATGGGGTAAATTTTAATTTCTTAGAACTATATTCTAAAAAGAAGAATGTATGTAATATAAAACCTGATAAAATCAAAGGAGAATCTGTAGTTCAGTCACAGTATTGTACTAATGTCAATTTAATGGCTTTGATGATTGTATCGTTACCATTGGAAACCACTATTTTTGCAACTTCTATGTGAGTATAAAATTATATCAAAATGACAAGTTTAAAGAAACACTAAAAAGGAAAAAAAACTCTACCCAACACCCTCTCTTTATGCTAAAAAAGAAATGAGTCAAATAAAGGCAAGGTGTTGATGGAAGTAAGGGAAAATACATAGAGAATAAATAGACTTATAATGAGTTTTAATATACATGTAAGGGTTTCTAAAAAAAACATTACTAATAGCACTATATAACCATACAAGTTGCCAGATGCTAAATTTTGAATCTGGTAGCAAGTATTCAAAATATGTAATAAACACTTTCATTACACTTTTATTAGATTTTCTTATTTGAAAGGGCATAACAGTATTTAATAAATGCCATATATTCTCAGTTTGTACTCCAGATACACTGGAAAACTGTAGTACGCCATACTGTTGGGCTACCAGAATGAAGATACATCATTCTCTTGCAGCCCAGAGCAGCATATTACTCAAAATCAGTACCACTCAATGATTCACTAGGAGGACTCACAGCACTCAGCATACAATCATCATGGCTACAATTTATTACAGCAAAAGGACACATAGCATAATCAGAAAAAGGAAAAGTTGCACAGAGTGAGGAGAAGGAGGAAGTCTGAAGGAAACCAGGCACAAGCTTCCAAGACAGAAGGACTGGGCTCTGGGGTCAGAGGTCAGGGAGAAGAGGAATTTGTCAGAAAACTAAACAGGAATATCCAATGAGACTGAAGGAAAACCAGGAGTGAGCTCTGGAAGGCAGTAGAGAAAAAGTACATCTAGAAAAAGAGGGATCAATTCTATGAAATGTAAACAATGAAGACTTGGGGGCAACAGCTCCATTTGAAGACATAGCCAGGAACAGAAATCAATAGGCTAACCAAAAAGTAAGTGATTCTGAGTCAGCTGGTTCAAAAGAAAGCTCAGGGAGAGAAAATAGGAAGGGAAGATATGCTCTCCATCTGAAAGGGTCTCTCTCACCCCATGCCAGAACAGAGGGGCCTTCCTAGTGAACATGTTAAACACCCAAGTAATGGTGAAAGAGAAGCATTTTTTCCATCAATGCTATGAAAGTATACATAAAAATTCAAAATGCTTAGATAGGTGACCATAATTGGCATACCTGCAGTTTGAATAGACACATGACTGCATCAGCTGAAAAAGCTATTATGTGAAAATGGCCTTAAAAACCCTCATTAGTAAACAAATTTTTTCAACCTCTTAGAATAAAGCGGGGAAAACCCTCCAATATGAAAACTAACCCTCCATCATTGTCTGTAAATGGAATTGTTCTACACCAAGCACTAATTTCTCTTGGACTGCTCTCATAAAACTAAAGCCCTATTCCTACCAACAAAATAACACAGGCAACATTTAGTGCCTTCCTGTTTCTCCTGCTCTATCAATTTCTCCTTCCTCATTCACCACCTCACTGGCTTCTGAAAGCCCTCCTCTCCTACACTGCTTAGTTCCTTGCTCCACAAAGTAGTCCCTAGACCACCAACATCATCAGTTATCACCCAAAAGCTTGCCAGAAATGCAGAATCTCAGCTCTGCATTTGACTCACATGCACTTTAAAGCAGCAGTCCCCAACCTCTTTGGCACCAAGGACCAGTGGTCCTATGAGAATCTAATGCCTGATGATCTGACATGGAGCTGAAGCTAGCGCTGGGGAGTGGCTGCAAATACAGACGAAGCTTTGCTCGCACCCCAGCCACTCACCTCCTGCTGTGCGGTCCAGTTCCTAACAGGACACATACCAGTACTGGTCCGCAGCCTTGGGGGGTGGGGACCCCCACCTTAAAGTTTCAAAAGAACTGGTTGAACTGATCCTGATAGCCTAAGTGGGTGTTTTCTTACAGCATGGGTTCCCCCTTCCTTTTTCCTGGAACATCTGTCACCAGTTACTTAAAAAAGATACTTATTTGTTCAAATCAAAAATTAATAATAATAATTAACAGCTGGATGGTAACCATCAATCAGCTGATCCTCTCATTCTGTAAGAAAGGCCCACAGGGGTTATGTGACTTTCCTAAGTCTCACAACTAATGGCAAAAACTTGCTTCAGCATACCCTCTCCCTGATCGCCAGATCCCTGTGTCATTAAGCGGCCACTTCTCACAATTGAACATCCAAAAAATCGAAAAAGCATGGGTCAGTAGGAGGACATTTTTATTTTGCTTTATTTAAAATAATTTTTTGCGGGAGGCAGTGTTAATTTTAAACTTAGGTCCAACAAATGGCTCTTCCTCACAAGACCACAGCTACCTTAATTATTCCAGACCAACTAACTTTCCTACCAGGGCAAGACAAAAGGTAATGCATAGTGAAATTACATAAATTCCATTATGTCAAAATCCTGCATATTGGTTCCATGTCCCAGGTGTGGTATCACTGTGAACAATAATTTAGTAAACAATAAAGACTTACATCTTTTAAAAGTTAATGGAACAAGAAAGCCAACGATTTGGGCTGATGTGTTTCCCCAGTGCCCACCTCAGATTTCAAAGGCAGAAGCAGGGAAAGGCACACAGCCCACTCCCTGGAAATTAAGAAAACACAAAGTCTCATCTGTGCTAAGTTAGCATACCATTCATTTCCTTTTCTACAAATTGATGAATTTTAAAGTGACAACTTACACTGCAGGACAATAGATTTCAAAGGGGGAGTTCCTTTCCACTTTGGCCTCAAAGATGGATTTGATAGCAACTCCGAACAACTTAACGTTGCTGGATATCCCTGTTTGAGTGAAGCTCTGGTACATGCTGCAACATGGATGAACCTTGGGAACATTATACTAAAAGACGCCAGTCACAAAAGACCACTTATTTCATTATGCCGTTTACATAAAATGTACCGAAAAGGTAAATTCATAAAGACAAATTAAATTAGTGATTGTGTAGGACAAATAGGATGAAAAGTTTCTTCATGAGTGATGAAAACATCCTAAAACTGCGGTGCAACTGACAGTTGCACATATGTATGAATATACAAAAAAAAACAAACAAACACTGAATTGTATACATTAAATAGGTGAATTAAAAGTATGGGAATTTCATTAGGGCTTTTGTTTTTAAAGAGTAAATTGTGTTACATACATGGGGATTGTTTTAGTAATTTTTATGTTTTGTTTATGTTGACAATTTCCCATTATAAAAATATCAAAATAAAGTTAACTTTTTTCTAAAGTGGGATACTCCCATATTTTGGCCACATTTACCACTCTATCAGGAGAAAAATAAGGTAGCATATTAAATTCAGAAGGTTAGCAAAATAAATTCTACCCTTTCTTCTGGAAGAACATCCTACCCCATTGAGAGAAGAAAAACTGACTGTAAATTCAGACTTAACTAAAATGCTAATTCATTATCCAAGTCAGGAAAATACAGGCCTTGACTTTAAGAATGAAGGTAAGCAGTGCGTAGGTCCATTACTGTCAGGTAAGGAAGAAAAAAGATAAGGAACAACAATAATAGGGTATTTTTCATCATGAAACCTGGCTTTTCTGTTACAAAAACAAAAAGTATTCCAATAACAAAAAATGTATAAAATTGATTTTTTATTTGCTTTAGTTAACCACCTTGAATAAAAACAAGAAACAAGAACTGATATTTTATTCCCTCTTCATTCAATCCTGATTTCCAGCTCCTCAGTGATTTTCTGTCTTTAAGTGAATGAAAAATAAAAACTAAAAATCAGGTTTTCAATGGCTACCTTCCTCCCTTTACTGAAAAGGAAAATAATAGCTAAAATTTACTAATTGTTTAATAAGTCCCAGGTAGTGTCCTAAGTGCTTTCTAAATTCTATTTTAATCTTTGTAACAGAACTACAAAGTAAATCCTAGGTACTATTATTCAGAAATCCATGAATATAGAAATGTTAAGAAACCTGCCCAAGTGGTCACTACTAACACCAAAACCAGGCTGTCTACTCCAGAATCCTAAACAAGTGCTGCCTCCCCACAAAGACTAAAAATCTGTCACTCTGTTAATGATAATCCTAACCCCTGCAAGTTCAAACTGCAGGAAAGTATTTTATACATTTAATTAAAATTTTAAAGAATGACTAGAAAACAGTTTCAAGGTTTTTACAGGTGCATACCTATTATTAGCCACAAAAGGGTGATTTCCTATGCTTTATCTTCTATTTTATTATAATAATCTCTTTATCCCCTAAGCTCCAGAAATTCTCTGCCATACTTATCACTTGATACTTTTTTATTAGTACTTATTTATATACATGTTATATTCCACATCAGTTTACTCAGATTTAGTTTTTATTAATACATGTTTTAACACCCTGTCGGCCTAGTCCTGCTATATGAAAGGATGGCTAGAAAAATGACTGTGGCAAGGAGAACACCAAGAATCCTGTGGAAGGAACACGTGGTTTAGAAGGCTGTCATTCATGTCTGGAGCTCTGCTTCCCTCCAGGTCATGCTAGGGCTGCCTTGAATTTCACGAAATAGGAATTGGGTCTTCCAGTTCAAGAAAGATGACAAAAGCTCTTGAGAATAACATGAGAAGGGTTCAGTGTTGTAATTTGCAACAAAAGACACAAAAGGCAAAAGAGCACAAGAGAACTCAGTCAGACCGGGGTTCCCTTTCTGATCCCACACTCCATCAGTGTGACCTTAGACAAGTCCCTCACCCTGCAGTCTCCCAACTGTTCTGGGGGGAAGGATAAAATGACCTAAAACATGTAAGTTCTTAGCCCAATACCCAACCCTGAGGAAGCAGTCAACAAATGTCAGATAAACATAGTAAGCAGTCCACAAATGTCAGATAAACATCAGTAGTAACCTAAAAGTAACAACAGAAGTGGTGTGTTCTAAGCAAGAACAAATTACAAATGCCCATCTGACCCTCTGGACCGAAGTTTAAATGAGACATTCAAAACACTGATAGTAATCTTTCACTGAACTGTTGTTAATCAGCAGAAATGTTTTATGTTTCAATAATTTTTGAGAAAAATTTGAGTCTTTATTCTGAGGAATAAGACTTGCTACATATATCCAAAAAAGTAAAACTTTAAAAATTACTACGACATCAATATACTACTGATATTGGATTTTCCCCCCTTCAGTGAACGTTTCCATCAATAAGTTGTACCATAAATATAAATGCAGTGGTATCTTAAGAACAACAAATATGTATAATTACACAAAATGAAAAATTCCTTACTCTCTTAAATAACTCATAAGTTATTTGCAAAATTTGCAAGTTTCTTTTTTTAAGTTCTGCTAAATCATGGTTCAATCTATTCACGAAAAAAAAAATCATCTACCAGCTATTCTCTTTACGTATTTCTCATTAAGTTACACAATCTCCCTCTCTCCTCTCTCTGAATGCTGGCAGACTTTAGTTGAGCCCCAGTTTTCCCCCAGCATCTTCACACTATGCATGTGTGTGATATGGTTTCATTTTCTAAGAGAGATGGGAGGGGTGGGGGAACATCCTATGAACTTCTCAAGGAAATTTCAATTAACAGCAGGATTTGCCTGGGAGAAGGGAAATGCTGATAAAATCAGCTCAGTTCATCTAAACTGCTGCGGTCTGCAATGTGAAGAGAGAAGGGGAAGCAATAATCCTCTTGCAAGAAGGAATTAGGAGGTATTAGTCGGTGCATCCTACCTACCTCAGTCACAGGTGGAGAACCCCAAGACCTGTTGGTGGTCACGGGGGGATGCTTGCACGCCAGCTGACATTCCTGAATAGAAGCTGTAAAAGTTCTCACCAGCCTTCCTCGAAAATGATCACAGGATCTCACACACGTTGGGCTCGCCGAAGCACAGCTCGCTGTGTGTTGTGTCTGGCTCTGGCTGCAAACACCCTGAGACAGCGATCGCGCTACCTGCCATCAGGGGATCTCGCCCACCAAATAAAACTCCGGGAGTTCACATTCCCGTACTTTCTTACCTGAGGCTGACTCCGGGGGTCCTGCCCCACCGCCCCTCGAAGTCTCTATCCGCAGACTGGCCCCGTCCGCCAGGGTCCCCGGGCTGGGACGGCCGAGAGCGAGAAGGGAGGATGCAGAAGCACGCCGACGCACCTCCACGACGCCCTCTCCTTCCCCTGCTCCAACCTGTTGCACGTCCTGGGCCAAGAGAGCAGCACCTCACCGGGTAGCACCCCCAGCTCCGCGGCGTGGGACCGACCCCCGCAGGGAGCGCCTCTGCATCCCTTCTCTGTCCCCCCCGGGGACAAGCATCAGTCCCAGCAGGAGAGAACAACGGCGGGTCCTGCTGCTCCCAAAGAGGAGGAAACGGTTAAAGAAGGCAGTGACGGGGATGCAGCAGAAAAGGGACAGCGACGGGGGAAGGGCCACCTCCCCGCGCCCGCCTAACTCCAAGCCATCCTCGCCCTGTTGTCATAGCACTTTACAACGGACGGCACTGCGCATGTCAGGCGGCGGCGCCCCGCCCGGGGCCTTCTGGGGGTTGTAGTCCCGGGCCGCTGAGGAGGCCGGAAGTCGGAGGACTTGGCGAGGTGGGCGTGGCCCGCCGCGATGTCCCCTGGGCGGGGCTGGAATGAACCACAGCCCGGCGCTCTTTAGCAGAAAGTAAAAAAAATAAATAAATAAATCCTCGCAGGCGCCTTGGCCAGCTCCTGCGACAGGGCTCGGGAAGCCGCGCCCCACGCCTCGCGCCTCCGCCGAGAATCTAGGCTTCGCACTCTTAGTCCTCCCGACCCCGCCCCCCGGAGCTCATGGGCGGGGCTTCCTCGGAGGGGCGGGGCTTCCGCGGAGGGGCGGGGCGTCTGGGCTTTCCAGCAAGCCCACGCTTCTGAGGCCCAAGCCTGGGGGGAGTGGTTTCGTGTTGTACCAGACCTGATGGATGGGGTCATAGGAGCGTGCCTGACACTCCCCTTGCAGAGGAGGACCTCCAGGCTGCGGACCAAGGTCTCGGAAATGGTGGCAGCCGTTGAACAGGTCCAGGCGCTTTATTTTTTTCCCTAGTGGAAAAAGTGCTGCTGTGGTTACTTTTATATGTTTCCTGATCACAAGTGCCAAGCAGTCTCTTTGGTATAAGCCTTGGGGTGGATAGCCTTGCATACAGGTACTCAAATGTTCAACTTTACAACTAAACATCACAATGCCAACTTCCAAACATTTTCTCATCTCTCACCAGGTGGTCGTTAATGCCAATTCAATGCCAGCCCCACTTTAGGTCAGTGAACGAGCAAATCTACTAGAAAAAGCTCAACTGTGATACTGCACAGATGTGAAAACAGCACAGCTGTGGCACAGCTCAAAGGTGTGACAGCCCCATCACGAGGCAGCACGGCTATAGCAAAGAGGCAACCTGGGACAAGGTGACTGCAGTGACTTAACAGCTCTGCTTCACCTAAGGTGGCCCCAACCTACTCCAGTGAGGTCGGTCTAGAAAATATAATTTTAAATTATTACATTTCTTAGATTAAAAAATTTTATGAAATTAAATACCATTATTAATATTTTGATATTATTACCCTGCCATAACATTGGATATAAAAATTTAAATTACTCAGATTGTAAATAACAGTTTAGGCACAAATTATAATAAAATGCCCCCCCATTAAATTTCAAATGATTAAAATGTTTTGACTTGAAAAGTCATAAAAATCAGTAATAAAGTCTAAAAAAAATACCACTTGATATGTTTGTAAAGAAAAAATATGGAAAGAATACTGGAAGGAATTTTCATTAAAAATATTAAAAGTGAGTATTAAGTGGACTTAGGATTGATTAAATTGTTCCTTTCCATTTTCAATGTTTTCCAATATTTATTTAATGGCCATGTCTTGCCTGTATAATTAGAATAAGTTTGTAAAATAATAGAATAAAAATAATAGATAAAAACTATTAAAATAAGTAAAAATTATCAGATTAACTCATATATTTCAACCTTCTAAAAAATGTAAGTAAATGTTTAATTTTTTTTTAAATCCTCTGACGAGAGGAACTTCTGAGAGTTTGTGACAGCTAACCTATTTCCTTCATGGTGTAGCATAATGTAATACTATTTGCTGGAAAACCTAAGATGATTTATCATTTCTAGCATGAAAACTTGATTTTCAACAGCTAGGGCCAGAATTCCTCTTAATGAATTTATAAAAATGGCTGTAGTTTTTTTCCTATTTTCTTTTCCACATTTCTTTGCAATCTCACTTTGCAGCTCCACCTTCCAATTTACCTTTGTCCTAAGGCTTGCTCTGCCCAATGGGATGTAAACAGCATTCACGTGCTTGTGCATTCTTTCTTCTTTCCTTCTGCTTCTGGAAGTGGTACAGCAGCCACTTCCACGTGAACGGGCTGTAGAAGCCTGACAAGCTGAGACAGATGGTGTCAGGTCGTCCACGTTGCCTCACCAGCCACATAGTGAAGAAGCCATCCTAAACCACCCCACCCCCTGCCCAGAGCAGAATTCACGAACCCATATTATTTTTTTAAAAAACTCAAACATATTAGATACACAAAGAATCACGTATCAGATACAGTTTTGAGAACAAAACCTACTTAAGGACCTCACACCTGTAACCTGGCTCCATGACGTGCTAGCTCTGCCTCCTTGGGCATGTCCCTTAACGCTCTGGGCTCCTTCTCCTTTTCTATAAGAAACTTAAGATAATACATGTAAGTTGTTAAAGACGAAATCATCTCTCCTCAAGGGCCGAGCTCCATGCCCAGCCGCACAAGGCGCTCAGGGCGTGCTCGCTTTCCCCTCCCAGCGCCCGAGCCTCGTGCTGGGAAACCCGGAGAGTCCCTCCGGGGCGGCTCCTCCCTTCGGACCCGGAGGGACCCTGTCCGGGCCCCCGGGGTCCCAAAGGCCGCGTCGGGCCGCGGTGGGGCCCGGCGTCCCCGGCCCCGGCCGCCGCCAGGGGGCGCGCTGCGGGCGGGCGGGGCGGGCGCTGCGGGGCCGGAAGCGCCGCCCCCTCCCCCTTCCCTCCCCCTCCCCCCCCCCGCGGGGCCGCGATGTCGTCCCGGGCCGGGCGCGGGGCCGCGGGGCGCGGGCCGCGGGGCCCGCCGGGGCCGGAGCGGGCGCGGAGCCGGGAGCGGCGGCGGCGGCGGCGGGACGCGCAGCAGCTGCAGCAGCTGCGGCACCTGGAGTCCTTGTGAGTGCGGGGGGGCCCGGCCGGTCCCCGGAGCCGTCCCCGGGCGGGAGGGGCGCGGGCCCCGCCCCCGAGGCCCCCCCAACCCGCGAGACCGGGGCGCGGCGGGACCGGGGCCCTGGGGCCGGGTCCCCCCGATCTGGGTGGTGTCTCCGGCCCCTCCTCGGGGGACAGGGACCCGCGCCCTCTGCGTGCGCCGGCGCGGGGAGCGGGGGGGGACGCGGCCCCGTTAGGGGGGAGGGGGAGGGGGGCGGCTGTCAGGTGGGAGAGAGCAGACGGGCTGTGCCCTCGGGCCTGAGGGTTTTGACCAGACTCGAGGGTGGAAGCTCCCAAGAGGCCGAGTCCAAAGCTCATCGAAAAGCATTAGGACCGGAGACAGGTCCTGGCCCGCGGGGAGCAGGGCCCGTGCCCCTCCCGCCCCTGGGGCTGGCTCGCGGGGGGTCCCGGGATGTTCAAGGGGCTTCAGCCTCAGGTGGGATGCTGCGTGAATGACTTTCCACCTGTTGTCCAAGACTCTGTGATTCTGCAAGTCGCTGGAGAAGTCAGTGTCTGCGTCTTCTCTGCAAATTCGTGGGTTTCAGGCACGTTTCATGACCTACGCTGGGAGGATGGTGAAAGGAGGGATCCACAGAGGGTTAAAATGCTTCAGGATTAACCTGGGAGATTTGACACAAAATGCATTGTTGTTGTTGTTGTTGTTGGAGCCCGGCCTGCTCTTTTCACTGTGGCCCTTGAGCTGAATGTCACCCCACCGGGGCAGTGGTTGCAGGACACAGGCCTCGCATCGCTGGCATCCACAGTCCTGGCCCCTTCGGGGGACTCTGTCGCTCTCCCCCTCTGTAAGGCAGAAATCTTTCCCAGCATAAGCTCAGGCAGGGCTCAGCGCAGCTGTCAGTGTCTTCACCTGTAGGATGCCAGACAGAGGTTAATACTGCACATTTACTTTGTCTCTGCCATCGAGAGGCGATAACCTTTTGAAGATGTGGGAATGCAGGCTCAGCAATTAGTTAAGTAACCGGATCAGCCATACATCACCCTATAAACTAGCAAAGCTAAAGAGGAACCCTGGTGTCCGATCCCCAGACCAGTGAGATTTTTCAGTTTCAGACATTTAAAACTTCCCAGCTACTGGCATGTTTGGTTTAGCTAGTTCAGAAGCTTGTTTACTTTTACGTAAATATTTGCATTTCCAGAGTCACGTAGTTTAAACATGAACTACTACTAAAAGATTAATTTCAAAAAAAGAAGTGGTTCGTATCCAACTCTTCAGTCATCCCACAGTCCCTATTCCCTTCCCTCCAATCAAGGCTCCAATAAGGAAACTTAATGTTTGCTACTGGAATTTAACTACCCATTTCTAAACTGTCTGTTTATGCTGCTTTTTTTGATAGAATAAACATTACCTACTATCCTCATGTCATAGGTGAGGTTTCAGTTCTTTCCCTACCTTTCTTGTCTCAACGCTTCCATTTGTAATTTTGTTAGTGTAACATTGTTATATAACTGTGTACTATTTTTTTCAGTTTTGAGCCGTTGTGGTGGTCTATGGTTTCGTTTGCTTTCTGGTACAGGTGTTGTTTTCAAGTAGTTAATTAATAAGAGCCTCAGTTGTTTTTCATTTGCGTAATTTCCTATTTACCCACTGCTAATTTTATTCCAAAGGCTTCTTAAAAACTGAGAGGACTTTTTCCATATGTTCCTACATACCAGATAATCTATCAGTTAAATTTTTTTTAACCTGGGATCTTCCTTCTGTTCTCCAGTACCCTCTGGCTACTTTCTTAGACCTGGTATTCAGCAATCATCCTGGGACTTCCTTTGCCACTCTCCAGTCTTGGATCCCATTCCTGGATCCTATGTCTTACTTTTTCTGTCTTCACCTCATTTTGCTGAAGCACATTCCATAACTTCCTATAGAAAGTACATTCTGGGTTAACTTGTGGAGTCCTTACATATCTGAAAAATGTCTTTATTCTTCTCGCAAATATGACAGGTAGTTTGGCTAGGTACAGAATTCTAGGTGAAAAATTATTTTCACACAACCTCAAAGGTGGTGCGCCACTATTTTTTAGCTTCCAATGTTGCTGAAACATTGATGCCACTCTGATTCCCTGTCTTACAGTCATTTATTCTAGTTCACCCCACCTTTGGAAGCTTTAGAGAATTCTTTATTCCCACTATTTTTGCAGTTTCATGATAATGTGAACTTTTTCTCACTGGATTTTAAAAATTTTTAATTTTCTTGATACTTAACGGATATTTAATCTTCATACATGATTTGTGCTTAAATTCCCTTCTCTTCATTTTTTTATTGTTCCTGTTTTTCCTGTTTCATCTTTCGTCATTTCATTCTACTTATAAGATTTATCCTCCAACCTTTCCCCCATTGCACTTTTTTAAAGTTTTAATTGCCATATTTTTAATTTTCAAGAACTTTTCCTTGTTCTGAGAATTCTTTTTTTCGTACACCTATTGTTTCATCAATAATATATCTTCCCTCATCTTTGAGGATACTCATCAGTTTTCTGTTCTTCCAGTACCTGTTTCTTCTGTGCCTTTTGTTTCACTTAGAGTTTTATCTTCCTAAGGTGTAGGGATCCTTAGTCTCCCTCAATAGCAGTGAGGCATCATAAAGCTCCTCTAAGGGGCTGTTGAGAGAGAGCGAATGCAGAGGTGCTGGTTTATTGACATAAGTTTCACTGTAGGGATAGCAGACTGTGATCTGCCCTTCTCACGGTTGGAGACTCCCGCATATCAATAGATAAGGCCTGTTCAGTTTGTCCAAAGAAGAACCTTCCATTCTCAGGCCTGGGTGCCAGAAATATGCCTGGCTGCCAATGTTCTGAACTGGGATGGAGAAGGAGGGAGCTTTGTGACAACTGTGAGCTCACCCTCCTCCCCATCCTGAGCTGTGCCAGTATTCCCATGCATCTGTGGCCTCTCCAGTTAGGTGTCACAGAGGACTAACCCTGCAGCCTCTTCGAAGGGAGAGGGCAGACAGTCTGGCTGCAGAGAAGGAGACTAGTGGTGGTCTGGTGGTTTCAGCCATTCAGTTCATACTCCCATCCTCTATCTTCCAAAGGTTGTAACTTCTTCCGCCTGACAATGTCCGTTACTCTCTTCCACTTTCCACTGTCTTCCCAGCCTTGTCTTGAAATCGTCCTCTGCTAGTATCTCCTCCCACGATTTATTTGTAGCTTCTTAATTTTTTTATCCCTTTACTGTCACTTTAAGAGTCTGGAAAAAAAAGGAAGGCAGATAAGGAAGTTGGTCAGCCAGCCATTTTAAACAGGAAGCCCCTTCATGGTTTTTACAAATTAAATTCAAATCCTTTCACTCCCTGGTGTGCCCTCCTTAGGTCCCCTCACATTCTTCTGGTCATTTTCTTACACCTCACCTTAACTTTTCACACCCTTTGACCACACCTGCCAGGCCCTGAAGCCATCTGAGCCTTCCACCCTGTGTTCCATCCCAGGCTCCCCATCTATGGCTGGTGTTCCTGGGCTGCCTGGCATAAAAGAGTGGAGATGCTGGGCACGTGGAGCAGTTTCTTCTCTGCCTGCAAGCCCCACAGGAGCCAGCTGCGGGAACAACTGAAACGGAGCATGTTTACCTGAAGAACTCTTCCAAAAGAAATCCCACCCCAGCACTCAAAAATCCAAGGAGTATTTTTAAGAACTTAGCAAAATTAAGATTTCTTCCCCCATACTCACTTGTGAAGATGGTTTTTCCCTCTCTTGTCTAAATTTAGTCTTCATACCGCTCAGAGCAGTGTATCGCAATCTGCATGATATAACTAACTGTAAGACTTCACAGATGGCACAAAATAACAGGCCTCCACCAACTGTAATTTTCTAAGAATTAACTACAAAGGTAGTGGTGCACTTTTCAGCTGTCACAGCGCAGTAAACAAAGTAAACACACTCCCATTACCATTTCCAAATCTGCTATTTTTAATAGTTAACTATTACCTTGATGTTTGAGAAATATTAACTCTTTTTTTTTTTTTTTTTTTTTTTTTTTTGCTTGTAAACTAATTGTTTAGCCCTTGGGGAAAAAAACAGATTTGTGGAAACGGTTGAAAAGTGGACTTTTTAGGGAAGGCCATTGCTAATAGTGACAGATTTCAAAATATGCAGTTCCATCACACTCCTTATCCATCTAGACAAAAACATTTACTTATTTTCTCAGGAATTTGGATCTTAGCTTGTTGGCCATATGTTATTTGTACACCACCTACGGAAAAAAAGAAAGTATTTCTGGGCAATGGATGTTTACACAGACTGCCACTTCCTTTCCAAACTCCTTTGCATATAAAGCGTAGCATTTATGTTTCTAATGAATGGCTGCTGAAAAGTATCACTTTCCCAACTCATGCAAATTGCCATTTTTCTTGCTAAGAGAAGCCTAGTCCAAAGACATGCCACAGCTTTCCACTGGAAAATATTTTAAGTATTTGCTTTGGAAATAGCATACCTAAAAAGCGAATTCTGTGTATACTAAGCTGTCTGCTATGTGATCCTTAGGGAATCAGTAAGTCCCCTGTCCCTTCAGAAGAGCTCCAAATTAGTGATGGCGAGGGTAAGCACGCAGAAGCCTCCATAAAAATCCTTATTGGGAAGGGTCCAGAGAGGAAACCAAAGGGGAGTGTTTTTTTGCTGCAGCTACTCAGAGCATCTCTCATCCATTCCAAAGGAAAACTGCTCCTGTTTTCCTTCTCTACGCTCAAACTACACTCACTGCCCTTCACTGGACTCCAGCTGGGCATCGGGGGTCTGAGAGTGTGTCCACCACCACCAAGCAATTTCCTATTCTCAGAGGATACCAAGTAGAGGTCTCACACATCTACCTTAATTCTGACATGCTCCACCTGGAGACGGGCTCAGTCCCACAAGACTGTCCCGCCCACACACACTTTACCTACCAATCCAGGTTATCTGTTTTTTGACTAATAGGGTATAAATCAGAGGTTCCCACAACCTCTCCCTCTAGTGTGGTTAGTACACTAGAACGGCTCACAGAACTCAGGAAAACGTTACTTACTAGATTACTGGTTTATTATACAAAGATGTAACTCAGGAGGAGGCAGATGGAAGGGATACAGAAGGTTAAGGTACCTGGGAAGGGGCTGGGACGTCCTGCCAGGCCCTCCTCCGGGAATATCACCCCTCCACGAAGGAATATCACCAGCCCTGAAGCTCTCTGAACCCCATCTTTTGGCTTCTTACAGAGGCTTCATTACATGGGCATGATTGATTAATCACTGGCCTTTGGTGACTAGTTCATTCTCCCTGAAGGTGGAACTGAAAGTTCCAATCCTCTAATCACAGGCTTGTTCCCCTGGCAACCACCCCCCCATCCCGAGGGGCTTTCCAAAAGTTACCTCATTAACATAAGCTCAGTCACCTTGAAAGGGGCTTGTTATGAATAACAAAAGAAACTTTTCGCCTTCATAGCTCTGGAGCTATTTCAGGAATTGGGAACATAACTAGTATAATAGCAAAAGGTACCCTTTTGGCTCCTAAAGGAAATTACAAGAGTTTTAGGAGCTATGTACCAGGAGCAGTGAAGACCAAATATATATATTTATATTATAAATGACAATATCACATCACCAAAGTTTTCTTTCACATCTTAGAGGACGGAAAAAGCATTTCACTTTTCCCTGAGTCAATTCTTGCTAACCACGGCACCCGCGATATTTACTCTGTCCTGAAGGGCCTTTAAAGCTGGTGCATAAGAACAGGGTCGGGATGAAGGAAACATTAACTCGTTAAGTTACACGATTTTTAGGAGCCACCTACCCTCTTCAGTGCTGCGTAAGCGGGGGTTTCCCTGGGTAAGCAACCTGACGACTAAGACAGGAACCAGAACTCAGTCTTCCTACCTCGCGTTTTCCCTGCAGTCTCTTGCTTTCCCTTCTTCCAAAACCACCATCAGTGCGCTGAAACGCCGGGCTCGTTATTAGTGCAGTGAATTTAAGCTCTAGCTCTCTGCAGGGTGTGGCACAGCATCGGTTTACTTACATGGGATCTCTTGAGTGCTGGGCATATTTTATTAACCGTCGTAGATGTGACGTAGTTTTAAGTTTTTATTAAAAATATCCTTTTAATTTGAGCCTGCAGCTGCTTTCTGCTCATTAAAATGTGTTGTGCCTCTGTTAATGAGACTGATGATGGTTTGTTTTTTTCTCCCTTTCTAGTTATGAGAAACCTCCTCCTGGGCTTATCAAGGTCAGTGTGAAGTTTCTGCTTTGGGCTCTTCTCTTAGACGCATCAGACTCAGAGCTCACGCTCAGTAACTCGTTATGAAAACAGTTGCATAAGGTTTTGAACCTCTTGTTGTGATGACCCTGTCTCTTCCCTGCAGATGCCGATCAGACACTCGGGCTTAGTCACCAGCCTGTGCCTTTGTAGAAATTTAATCAGCCGCGTGTCTGTTCCTTAAGAAATGCCGCAGGCCCACGTCTGCTGTCAGGACCCTCCCCTTCTCTCTCACCTGTGACAGCATCTTCTCAGAGCTCTGCTGTCCCGTGCTGACTCTGACTCCCCTGGTGCCAGTTCCTTGAATGTCATGGGCTTAGGGAACAGTAGACTCTGAAGCTCATCTCCATCCAGGCTGTCAGGGTGTAGGAGCTCCCCCTCCAGTACCTTAGCCAGTGTCCATCTCTCTGCAGGACAGAGACTTAGCGTAGTTCAAGGCCAAAAGCTATCTTTTCCGTATGCTCAATTTCAGTTTTGAAAAAATATATTTAAAAAGACATTTTCCAATATACATTTAATATTTATGGAAGCTAAAACAGAAAAGCTCCTTGACTGTACGTGTGGTTATTCAGTGGTGAAAGCGTGTATCCGAGACACAGCACGTATTTTTCTTATCCAGCTAGCCTTGCTTG
The DNA here is from genome assembly GCA_030015415.1 of Cynopterus sphinx. Lineage (NCBI taxonomy): Eukaryota > Metazoa > Chordata > Mammalia > Chiroptera > Pteropodidae > Cynopterus > Cynopterus sphinx. Next base: position 6,494,673 of record CM057391.1, read on the forward strand.
CTCTCATTCTCATGTCCTGCCTCATTCCACAAAGATTTTGAGGCAGTAAAACCGTTTTTGGTCTTAGAATCTAATTTACATGGTTGGTGCCTCCTCCCTTTGAAAGACAGACACATGGACCACTACAAATCAATGATTTATAGGGATCCCACTCTTTATTCAGCCAGCTGGGTCTGCCAGGGTTGCGCAGATCCCAAATTAAGCAGCCCCGAAGTGTAGAGGGACAGGGTTTTTAAGCCCTAAATCCCATTCCTCATCTGTCTTAACACAAAGGTCTGTTTTCTCTTACTCACTACCTGTCAACCCACAGGTCGGGTGTGCAAGCGGGGGTCCAGAAGTAGAAAGCTTGTTATTAGAACGTTTATGTTCCCATAGTTAACAGCCTGTGTTCTCAAGGCGATAGCTAAACAGTCATTTCCAGCAAGTGATAAATGTTAAGCAGGAATCTTTCAGCCAACACATTAGAATTTTGAGCTCGTGGGTCATTCCTGTATGAAGGACAGGTTTCTGTTCTGCTTCACGAGTAACTTCTCTGTAAGAACAGCTGCTTCACTTGTGCCATATGGTGCTTCTGGTACATTCCTCTCCGTTTCTCCTGTCAGGTCTCCTTTGTCTTTCTAGTCCTTGAGAGGGTGACTGGTGATGGCCTTGGGATCTCTGGCCCATGGGAAGGCCAGGCCACACTCTGTTCTGAAGCTGGGGTGGGGAGGAGGTGGGGGATTGGTTGGGAGGGGTGACAGGGTGTTTGTGCCACCCGTTGACACCCGTTTCCTCGTTTAGGAAGATGAGACCAAGCCGGAGGACTGTATACCAGATGTGCCAGGCAACGAACACGCCAGGGAATTCCTGGCTCACGCGCCAACCAAGGGGCTTTGGATGCCACTGGGGAAGGAAGTCAAAGTGATGCAGTGTGAGTGCCAAGTGCCAAGTAGCACTCCTGAACACGCGCACGTCACACACCATGACCCAGGACGCGTGTTTGTCTCTTTAACTCGTTCTGGCCACAGCGCTGTCACGGTCACGGCCTGACCTCTGCTTTACGCATTGGGAAGCCGCTGTGCTCGTGTCAGTAAGAGGGGGCGAAAGCTTTGACCCCAGGGCATCTGACTCCAGGGGTGGTCTTGGCAGGACCGGAGCTGCCTTTGGAGTCCTTCCCTATTAGAATTCCCGTGGGGGACTGGGGTGCCCTGGAGGGTGGGTCCCTTTGGGTGTTGCCTGGGTCGGTCCCCCTCCATCAGCGTTGAGGTTTCACCCTTGTAGGCTGAGCAGAGCTACAGGCCACAGAGGGCGAGTGTGGAGCAGGTAGAGCTCTGCAGGCACCCACCTCCACACACATACACACACACCCGAGCATCAGCCCCTTCACCAGCGTAAGATGGCATTTGAAGAAAGGGCACTGCCGCCTCTTAGAGATACTTGTTTGTACAGAGATTCATCATGCACATAATTAAAATAGCAGTTCCCAGTCTCTTGTTCTCCGTTCCCACTTGAAGCTCTTTTAGTTGGTTATTTTGATATTTATCTTCATACGTCTAAAGATCATGCTTGTATTACATATATTGATTTCTCAGGCTGAGGCATTATCTAATTATAAACAGTATCTGTAATCTTCCTAATTAGGCTGGTTAGGTTTTCTCAGCAAAGTCGTTTCCTGCCAAAGACGGAGGCCACATTCCTTGTTCTGGGAAATGATTTAAGGAACAAGGCTGTGCAGTCTCAGCATCCAGCATTCAGTGTGCTTCACATGCTCTTCCCATGTGCGTTGCCTTCCAAAGTGCCTGACAGCTCCGCAGCCAGAGACTCTGCTCGCCTTCTCCAGAGAATGAGCCTCCTCCATCAAGGACCCAGGAGAGATGCCACATGGGCTTCTGACCAAGCCTCCTTAAAGTAGCCCTTCTACTCCATCTCCAGAAGTATGCGGCCAGTTCCTCAGCTATTGGGGGCTCTACAAATCAACACTGAGTTGGTTCTCAGTGCTCCCTACTTTAGAATTTGGTTTTCTGGGGTCTCGCTATTCAGTTAGCACACTCTTATCTGAATTATAACTTCCAGCATTTTTTTTACCATTTTCTCCTTTCCTAATTTTCCTGTCCTTGTGGTTTATGCCTTTTAAAAAGTATTCTTTTTGCTATAGTTTTTCTGAGATGCCAGAAAGGGCATGAAAGTAAATGATGTTTTTAGTCTGCCATTTTTACTCAAAAATCTGCTGCATTATCTTTATATATTTTTTTTAAGTTTAAAAACCATTGTCTGATTAATGAGGTCCTTAGTTGTGTTTCATTTACCATTTTACAGTTTTTTTCATCGATTTGCAAGTTTAAAAAGTGTTCTTTTAGGACCAGAACCAGTTTTGCCATGAACTTAATGGAGTTTAAGCTCTAGGGTTCCTCATTTGCACCTTCCAAAGGCCTGTGGAGCCCCAACAATGTCTTCATATGGTCCTGTCTTACTAAGGCAAGATTTTTGTCCCTAGCAATCCCTTCCTTCCCTTAAGTTATATAAGCTTCAGGCTCCACAAAACTTGGATTCACCCCAGATTAGAAAAAATACACACATAACCCCTATTCATTCTTTAATGTATTTCAGTGATCTGAGTGTTATCCAGAGCAGAGCTTCTCAAACCTAGGGTGGGCCTCGTAGTCTATATTTCTAACAAGCTCCCAAGTGATGCTAGCCTTCCTGGTCTGTTGACCACATTTTGAGTAATAAGGAGTGCCTTTTCTTTATGCAGAGCGTCTTGATCACAGGTGGTCTGGATCCTTCTTCATACCTATACATCAATCCGTGGCATTTAACATCCTTCCATTTTGTCATAAAGGCAGACATCAGTTTAAGGGGTCTGCATTTGCGTTAAGGATGTGTTCCTTCTTCCCCAGGTGGAGGTAAATCCAAAGAGCAGAGAGGTGAGGACAGAGGCATGTCAGTGGCAATCAAGAATCCTTAAACCTCATTTTTCCCATTGGTTTCCTACTACCAGCTCTCAAAAATATAAAAGGAAAAACATTTTCCTGTCACTACACATTTTCAGTAGCTGCCAGCATGGAGCACAATTGGCTGATCTTAGCTGTAATCCCTCTTCCTGCTTCCTGATGTCCTTGGTTGGAATTGCCTGATGCCCCTATAGTTTGCTGGGGCCGTTGTAACATTACCACCAACTGGGTAACTTAAACAAGAGAAATTATTGTTTCATGGTTTGGGACGTAAAAAGTCTGAAATCTGCCAGCAGGATTGATTCCTTCTGAGGGAAGGGTCTATTCCAGGCTTTTCTAAAGACCCTGTCTCCCAAGTAGGGTCACATTCTGAAGTACCAGGAGCTAGGACATGGGTGGGGGAGGGACAAGAGGAATGACAATTCAACCCATCATACACAGTTTAAAAAATAAAATTAAATCACTGCTTTTTGCATGGGATTGCTTAGTAAGTACTTGCTTCATTTCTAAAACTCCAAGATTAAAGGATGCTTAAGGAAGCAATTAGTTTGCCTTTATTTTCTGGGATCCTACATGGTTCCCCCACTGATTGCATTTGCTTTTAAAATTGGAATCTAATGAAGAATATATTGACTATGACCTACTGATACTTTATCTTAAGTAAAAATACATTATCTTACAGAAACATATCCCCCTTTTCTTTGTTTTTAGGTTGGCGTTGTAAACGGTATGGTCACCGAACGGGTGATAAAGAATGCCCTTTCTTTATCAAAGGCAACCAAAAGTTAGAGCAGTTCAGAGTAGTAAGTAAAACCCCACAGTGTCACTTTACATTTACCAAAGATGGTGAATGTCCGTGGATCGGGCCCTCACCAAGGAACTGGAGGTTCACAAAAATATATTCCCAGACACCTTTTGGCCAAAGTATTAACTACAGCTCTTTATGTTGAATTTGTGTGACAGGTTAGTTCATTGCAAAGAACCAACTCCTTATGAAAGTGTTACCTGCATATGCCTTCAGAACACTGATTTTTTTTCCTAAACATTATTATCTACCTTTTGATTATTATGTAATTTACTTATTATTACCAATATAAACATTGTTATCTATCTTTTACTTATGTAAAAAAATAATAATAATGATTTAAAACTAAAATCAGGGTCCTAATTTCCCAGTCTTTGTCTACAGATTAGATACCTTTCTATTATCAACTAGAAGTGTATATAAACAATATATCTTCTTCACATGACAACAAAATAGATCTTTCATTTCCTCACTTTATTTTGACATAGTCACCATTCAGTAACTTAATTCACTGTTCAGTAGCTGTGTCAGTCATTTTAACTATGCTCTTTTCAGATATATTAGGATTGTCGGCATATATCAAACTAGGGTCCACAAACATTCTCCAGTGATTTTAAGACACTGAAATTATTGTTTCATTTTAATAATTTGAAGAAAATATTCTGGTTAAATCATCACTAGCTGGAATATCAATTTTTATAGCCCCTATAACAGATAAGTTAGTGATAAATCTCAAAAAGTTAACATGTTCATATTTTTTTAAGTCAGAAACCTAAATTCTAAGAATCCTAAAGATACAACAGAATATCACCATACATAAATTTTTATGAATGTATAAGAATCACTTTAAGAATTATTTATATGGTTAAAAAATAAAAACTAAAGAAAAATAGGAAATATCTTTAATGGCCAATATACCAACATAAATTACCGTAAAATAAAAAACATTGGCTTTTAAGAATTATGTTTTAAAAGAATGTGTAATGTCATGAGAATATGTTCGTGAAAAAGAGAATAGTGTTATACATATAATATGATTATAATTTTTTTGTAAATTATGAATAATGAGTACAAGAACTACACTAAAATGTTAGCAGTTGATTTCCCCAGGCAGCAAAAGATATTGTAACTTAATTTTTTCCTTTAATATGTAAAACTTTTACAAAAACATATTTTTAAAGATAATTCACATGCCATAAAATTCACTCTACATGTATTCCTATTTTTAGGTAATTTAATTTTAAACTATACAGATATAAAAATACATATGCCCTATTTTAGCAAAATGAAAACATTAGTTAGGTTTTTCACAACTGATTTTTTAGGTCTTAGCTTGCCTCTCTCCCCAAAGGGAATTTACAGTAAGTAGCTTGATGACCATACTTCCAGATTTCTTTGGGGACATATACACACACATTTCTGTGTACCTATAAATGAATCATTCTTACATATCATTTTCCAACTCACTTGTTTTGCTTAATAATATCTTGATCATCTATCCACGTAGAACAAAGAATTACTTCAATATTCCTAACCTTGAATAATATTTAATCATGACTTTGCCATGGTTTATTTCCTCATAAAGGACATTTAAATTATAATCCTGTATTTGTGTAATTGGAAACCCTTTTTTATAGCCTCCATGAGGAAGGATTAGAATACATTGAGTATAAAATTACACGAAATGGGGGAGGGAAAAAACTGGTTTCAATGAAATAGGGATTTAGTTTTACTTTAGCAATCCGTGAAACCTAATCAAACCTTAACCTTCTCTAACCCCCAAGGTGCATGAAGATCCCATGTATGACATCATACGAGAGAATAAAAGACATGAGAAGGATATCAGGTGAGGTTGTCCTGGTAACAATACCCTCGTCAATTTTTAAATTATGTTAAGTTGGAAATAACCATTTCAGAATAGAAGAGTGGTTTAATAAATAATGGCACTTTAACTGTGAGACACTTCGGGGGAGGGGGGTGGCGGGGGGAGGTAGGGTGGGGAGGGCAGAGCAGGGATAAGCAGGTCAGCCCCTTCTGCTTGAGTTCGCCTCACGCACTGGGCTTGGCCCAGGCCCATCCCGCTGCTCATGTTGGCAGCCCAGGTTATGCTGCCCGGTTCTGCTCTGGGACTGAGTCTCTCTCACGTGATCTAGTGTATCCTCTCCAATGTCTTTAAGGATCTGAGCCATTGTTAAAAATTATTCTTAGACACCTAGGAAGACCAGGTCCTGTAGGAGTAAAAAAATAAGCTGACAAGGTCCTGGCAATCTGTGAGGTCAACCAAGGGTTGCCTGCCTAAATCAATCAATCAATCTTAGACATGAATAAAGGCAGGAGAAAAAAGTTTGTTTTTTTCCAGTCGGTAGTATTGAGCTATCACTGCTGAGGAGGTAGATTGCCTGATATGAACTTGAGCAGTGGGAGAAAGATTTACCTGTTGGAAGTTATAATAGTAAGGACTACGGAACATGCAGAAATATTTCAGAAGATGAAAATAATACGCTCATTATAGTCCTACAAAATGAACATGGACAGGAATGGGGAAAACGTGCAAAAATAAAAATAAGTGCTGTGTTTAATGAGGTGACTATTTTGTGACCTTTTTGTGACCTTCACTACTCTTATATCTAAAAAAAAAAAAATTAAGTTGTTGCGGTTGACGGTTCTTTGACCAATCTTACATGTTTAGGATACAGCAGTTGAAACAATTACTGGAGGATTCCACCTCAGATGACGATGGGAGCAGCTCTGGTTCCTCAGAAAGTAAGGAGAAGCACAAGAAAAGGAAGAAAAAGGAAAAGCACAAGAAGAAGAAGAAAGAGAAGAAAAAGAAGAGAAAACGAAAGCATAAGTCTTCCAAGTCGAACGAGAGTTCAGACTCGGACTGACGGGCCCTGGCCGCGGTCAGCGGACCCGTCTCAGGTCCCACGCTGCGGCCTGTGCGTGGGAACGTGGACTCGGAGGGGACCGGGAGAGGCGGAGGGGCGTCTGGCGTCACTCGTGTGAATTCCCACTCGCCTCCCAGTGAAGATGTGACCGCAGGAGAGGGAGTTGTGTCCTCCCTGCTGGTCACCGTGGTTGGTGACGCCTTAGAAATGTCAGGGTGGCCAGATGAAGGGATCCCTGAGGATGCTCCTCCAGGTGCTGTCACCCTCCACAGTGAGGCTACTGAATTCCCACAGACTTCAGCCTTGCCTTTTCTCTGTTGTTGAGGATAATAAAAGCTCATTACTTTTTTAAGTGTAGGTATTTTATTTCTGATTCATGCATGCGCGTGTTCCAGATTTAGAAAGTACATGAGGGTTAGTAATGAAAACGCTTCCTCCTTCCCCCCGTGGCTTCCTAGCTCCCTTCCCCAATGGCGAGCAATCTTACCAGTTTCTTGTGAAGTCTTCCAGGTGTGTTTTATATATCACAAGCAAATATAGGACCTGTTTTACACAAACGCTATGCACATTCATCTGCATTGGTTGTTTAACTTGGCAGTATAAAATTAATTATTTTAGTGTCAAGCACATTGGACATTACTGTACCAAAAGTGTTTTTATAATCACCCGAGGTGATTTGTTATTTAAGGAGGAGGGTTTACTACAATGATGAAAAATCTTGTGTGGCTACACTGTATTGAACTTGATTTGATCTTACTGCTCAAATCCTAAGACTTTGATAACTCAGAAAAAAAATTAAAATATAGGGAAATTATTATACTGAAACAGCCACACACATCCCAAAATACATCCCTCCCTGTCAGTTATGCACTGCCCCTCTGGACCCTTCTAGCTTTGCAGTAGCTAGCAGAAGCAGCTTGACCCGTCTGGGTGGTGCCTGCAGCTAAGGGGGAGTAAATCTTGTTTGCGGAGCCACAGTACAGCTAGATCCTACTCACAGATAAGTGTCCCTCATTATCCAGCAGGGTCTATTGCTGTAATCAGGGTCCAGGAACTCTACTCCCATTGCCAACTTCTTTTCTTGGAAGTTGGATACCCCCTACACCCCATTTTTTAAAGAGCAGCCAATCCAAGCCCAGAATGGACCCATCTCCAAAACAAATGATTTGTCCAGATTGCATTCTCCAGGGCTCATTTCTGAAAACCCTAAAGCCAGTTAATTCAGGCACACTTTACACTTATCCTTGGCACCCTAGCTCAGCATGCAGCAGATGGGCCCTTACTCTCTCCTGTATGTCTCAGTGTTTCCTACCATATCCCAGCCTCTCCTCTTCTCTTTCCAGGGATTTCTCAGCCTCCCTGAAATCTTATTCATGAGAAAGGTATTCTTAAACAATATGAAAGAATCTCCATCATTGATTCTCAAATTAGGGGTGGGGGGCATCAAAATCAACTAGAATGCTTATTAAAACAGATTCCTGTGCTCCCAGACTTCCACTTTCTGACTCAGTAGGTCTGGGGTGGATCTGGGGATTTTCCTTTCTAACAAGTCTCCAGATGATGCTAATGCTGTCAGTCTGGGGACCACACCTGGAGAACGACTGTTCTATTCAACCTCTTATTGGAGCATTCCTCCACTTCTTGCTTCAACTAGAATCTGGGTATCCCCTGCAGCCCTTCCACATTACTACTATCCCTACTCCCTAATTCTGGATTTCTTCTTCTGTTTCTAACCTAGATTCCAGAGTCTATCAGTAAAGCCTGTCATCACCCTTGACTTGTGGTCTTTTTGTCCAGTTTTCTCAGAAGAACCTCAAGCTTCCTCTACACCTGTACCCACACTGCTAAAGAATAATCACACAACCAGGTAGACTGGTACCCCTGCAAATTCATCATCTCTAAACTCAACTGAGTCCGTAAAGTTGATCAGCAAACCCAAACTTTGCTAGTCACCTATTCAAAATTTCATCATCAAACATCTCCCTCCAGGCTGAGCATTTTCCACTGCTTTGCAGGGAGGCATTACAAGATGTCAGACTGTTCTTCACGAAGATACCCTACCAAACCAACATCATAGTTATGCTGGCAGAATTCTAAAATGGCCCCAAGGACCATTTTAGAATATCCAGGACCGTTGATATGATGAATTTTAGTCTCGTGATTTAATAATTTTACATGCACAGGGAGAGGGAAATTATCTGGGTGTTCCTAACCAAATCATGAGAGTCCTTTAAAATTCCAGACTTCTCTTTAGCTGGTAGCAATATAGGAATTCCGATTCCACATACCATTACTGACTTTAAAGGCAGAGATGACGGGACTACAAGGCAAGGAATGCAGCCGACTAATTACTAATCACAACAAGCTCTAACTAGAGACACCTAACAGCCAGCAAGGAAACAGGGATCTCAATCCTACAGCTTAAGGCAACACAATTCAGCCAACTTCAATGACCTCGAATGCATCATCGTCACCAGAGCCTCCAGAAGTGAGCCCAACCCTGCTGACATCTTGCTTTTGGTCATAGGAGACCAAGCAGAACCTCGCCGAACCTGCCCAGACTTCGGGGTTATGGACCTGTGAGGTAATAAATGGTTTAGACCATTAAGTGTGTGACAATGTTCTGCAGCAATAGAAAATTAATAGTGGTTCAGTCAGGTTTCTCTCTTCCTGGCAGACCAGTCCCTGACCTGTGCTCTGGATCCCAAGTGTCAACTAGCAGTGGGACAGTGATCAAGACCACCTGGGTTTGAATCCCAGCCTCCCCATTCATGCGCTATCAGAATGCGCAAGTTGCTTTACCTCTGTCTCTGTTTCCTTGACTGATGTTTACCTCATACTGTTATAGAGAATTAAGTGACTTAATACTTGTAGAGCATTTAGAACAGTTTGGCAAATTACAATTCCTAAATGAATATTAGCTGCTCCTGCTACCACCTCTGGTACGTTATCCCTGCTCCAAGATCTTCCTTTCATTACCCTGCCTCACTCATATCTTCCATCTCTTTTCCTTTACACCGCTCTGTTGCAAAGATTTAAAAATTGTTTTATATAGGAATTCAGCCCTAATTTCAATTGTATAGCACGGCACATTGTGGTGGACTTCCTGGTTCTAGGGATGTAAGAATTGAAAGTCTCTCAGTCCACACAAAGTAAAAATAGAACCTGAAAAATCAGCTCTTAGATACATCGCAGTGAGGTTACAAGGCTAACTGCTACCCCCAATACTGGAGATATGTAAACACCATCACAACGTACAGTAGCACAATCCTAAGATATAAAGCTGCATGAGAACCAAATGTTAGGTCAGGAAACCTGAATTGTGACAAATTTGCAGCCTCAGGGGGACTGTACAGTAGCGTTAACTTTATGCACATGGTTATTTCTAGAAATTTTTCATCTTGCAAAACTGAAACTTAATACTGGGTTGAACACTCCCTCTTTTCCTCTTTTCCCAGCCCATCACCTGCTTTCTGTTTCTAATAGTTGGACTACTTCATGTAAGTAAAACAGTGCAGTACATACTTGTTTGTGGATTATTTCATGTAGTATAAAGTCCTCAAGGTTCATCCTTATTGTTAAATGTTGCAGAATTTCCTTCTTTTTAAAGGCTGACTGGTATGCCATTTTACGTACATACCATATTTCTTCATCCATTCATCTGTTGATGGGCATTTAGGTTGTCTCCACATCTTTGCTATTAGGAATAGGGCAGAAATGAGCCTAGGAATGCCTGCCCTCCATTCTTTTGGGTAGCTATCCAGAAGTGAGGTTGCTGGATTGTATGGTAATTATGTCTTTCCTCTTTTGAGGAACCTCCACAGTTTCCCATAATGGATTACGTTTTTTTTTATTGTTGACTTACTGGGAGTACTTTACATACTCTTTATATTAACCCTTAGCAGACATATGGCTTAAAAATATCTTCTCAACTCCTGTCAGTCGCCTTTTTGACTCCGCAGATTGTTCCCTTTGCTTCGCCGCAGTGTCTCATAGCCGCAAGCGGGAAGGCTGCACCCCGATGCCTTCTGGGGGTCGTAGTCCAGAGGACGGGCGCAGGAGGATGTAAATTGGACAGTTCTGAGTGCGATGGCTGGAATCGGATTTCCACCGAGTGGGGCTAGAACGACCCTCATCAGCAGAGAGCGACAAGTCAATCAATCCCGTTTTCCGTTCTGGGACAGGCCCTGCACGCGCCCCTCACCTGGGCCTCCGCCGCAGGCCACGCCCACCCCGCTGTCCCCGCCTGGGCCTCCGCCGCAGGCCACGCCCACCCCGCCATCCCCGCCGGGGCCTCCGCCACAGGCCACGCCCACCCCGCCATCCCGCCTGGGCCTCCGCCTCAGGCCACGCCCACCCGCCATCCCCGCCTGGGCCTCCGCCGCAGGCCACGCCCACCCCGTTGTCCCGCCCCCGTCCGGCGCGCGGGGCGGGGCTTCCCGGGGGCGTGGCCTCCGGCGGCGGGGGCGGGGCGCCCGTCCTCGTCCCCGGGCCCGGCCCCTGGGGACACCCGCGCGGCCCGGCGCCCCGTTCTCCGCGGGCCGCGAGGCGCACGAGGCTGCGGCCATGGACCGCGCGGCCGTGGCGCGGGTGGGCGCCGTGGCGAGCGCCAGCGTGTGCGCCCTGCTGGCCGGCGTGGTGCTGGCCCAGTACATATTCACCCTGAAGAGGAAGACGGGGCGCAAGACCAAGATCATCGAGATGGTGAGTGCGGGGACCGGGACTGGTGCGGGGGGCCTCGGCGTCCCGCGCGGGCGCTGCCGGGAGGCGGCGGGCGCCCCGGGGCCCTGGCGCCCCGCGCGGGGCCGCCCCGCAGGCCCGGCGCGCCAGGCGGGCTCCGGACGGCGGCCCGCGGGGCCCCGTGGCCTCGGTGGGGTCACTGCTGGGGGGGGCCGCGGGGAGGCGGACGAAACGCGGTGTTCGCGGGCGAAACTGATCGTGCGGGCAGGTGTCTCCCTCCCTCCTCCCTGCATCCCGCGGAACCATGGCAACTGCTCCAGCCCTACGGCGGTTTGTGCGCCGCGGCTAGGGCGCGCGGTCACGTCTCAGGCTAGAAAAGATGTAATGGATCCGTGGTTAAAAGGATGCCATTGGTCCAGCTGGAGTTCAGACGCGTTCATTCTGTGTTCGGATGTTACTTCTTCTTGTCTCAAACTGCTAGGAAGTATCTTTGTGTTGATCCCCCCCCCCCAAACCTTTTGCGTTACATTTTAAAGATCTGTTTCCGATTTTATTGTCGTGGAGTGTTTTTCCAATTTTATTGTCATAGAGTGTTTCGGGAATTCTGTAGGAGGTACATTATAAGCATTATTTCCTCCAAAGTCGGGAATATTTTTATTTTTGAGTCAGTCGGTTCATCAGGACAAGTTCCTCGCAGAGTTGCGTTCTGATGTACTTACTGAAGTGCATGATCCCAAGTGAAGATCTTGGGTCAAAATGTTATGACAAATAAGTGGACAACCTACCACTCTATTAAACAAAAATCATTTTAGGTTCGTATAGTACTTAGAATATTTCAGCCACAGTCACATGTTCTGATCGATCAAAGAAACGTACCTGTCCTGTTGGTTGCTATTGGCTGCAGGTTGAAAACAGAAGTATTTTCTGTGATCATTAGTAAAAAAAAAATTAACTCTCACGTCTCACATGCCAATAAAATGCCTAAATTTTGTTTATTGCTCAAATTAAATTATTTTGGGTTTATTACTTCTTTTTTCTACTTGTATACCCACAGCAACAAATGTTTTTAGCTCTGAAATTTCATTTTGTGTATGTTGCTGTCCTGCCTAGAGAACTTTGATGGCTTCCTTTTACCCTCAATCAAAAATTTGTAATATACTTATGAAAAGGAAACTAATTGCTATACTTTCCTGTGCGTACTTAAACTGAGAATTGAGCTGTTATATCACTTCTCTAAACCAAATAGAGCTGAAAATGCTTTCACAAAAATCCCACAATGATACCATCGTAAGGATACCATCATAAACTGCCATCTTTGTGAAAAATAATGAAAGCCCATCAAGCAGACCAACTTTATTTACTTGTATAGAAATCACTGGATCTTTACATGTACATATGTATAATGTTCTGTTAATTCAGATTTTAATTTTTGTGCAGAGTTTTAGTAGTTATTAAAAGGAAAAAGTCAAAAGAGCTTGATGCTTTTTCACTTGTAATTTTAATGGCTTACTTCACATGGGCTAAACATTTGTTTGGGACTCTGAAGACCTGTATTCAAATTCTGGTTTTAACTCTTGGTAATAGCTGTATTTTTAGGGGGCATGCTCTGCTCACCCCTGAACACCTGTACCTTAGCGAAGCTGTACAAACCTATGCATATCCAGGTACATATCTCACACTGGTCACAGGTAATAGAACCAGCAGTAACTACCTAACCAACATGGGCCTATCAATAGCCTTCTTGGTAAACAAGTGACTCCTGGCACTGGCATCATGAGCAAGGAAAGCAGCTACCGAAGTAACATCCTTGAATGCCTTTGCATCTTTCCGCAATGCCAGGTTTAATGAGTGGAACCTTCCCAGATAAAGCAATCAGGTGTCCACGCAGGTTAACACATAACACAGGGAAAGGACAGAGTCTTAGGCTGCAGCAAAGAGATGAAAGTCCTTAGCATCTCCAAAGCGAGCTCTGTTGACTGTTGGCACAGACCATTGGGTCCACATCCCAAGCCAGTGGCTACCATGAACAGAAGGGTCGGCTTCAGCTCTCAGTGTACCCTTTGTGATGCCCTCGGGCCATGCGTGGGCATCTGAGGTGTTCAGCTTATGTGGTCCTTACAGAGTGGAATCCTGAGGCTTACCGGCTCCTGCAGTCATGGCTTAGGGACGGCAGCCTGGCTGCCATTTTTGTGTTGTGGTTTGGGCGTTTCAGTCAAACCTTAAGGGTGTTCCCCATCCTGTGCTAGTTGACATTGCCGTCACGGTTCCCATGGAATCTATCTTGTAAAGTCCTCAATTCTTTCTGCTCTGCATACTGAGTTTAAGATAATGCACGGCTTCAAGAGTTTAAGAGACACAGGGGAGTTGCTAGTGGGCTGTGCATGCTGCAGCCACAATGTGCTGTAGGGCAGCAGGATAAACACACAACGGAAACCAGTCAGAGGACATGCTGCGGAGCTCAGAGGAGCCCTTTCATGAAGCTGCTGTTTTTTTCCTTCCAAGCCCAATTCATCATTTTGTGTGTTCCCAGAGACCATGTAACAACCAGCCCTACCTGTTAATGGAACAAGTTTTGGTAAATTTGTCTACTTTGTACCCAGATCTCTTTAAGACTACTAATTAAGTTAACAGAATCAATATATTTTGTTTTAAAATAAACTTTATTTTGGAATAATTTTAAATTTACAGAAAAGAGAGAGCAGGTAAATAAGAGTCCTCTTATATTCTACAACCAGTCTTCCCTACTACTAACATCTTAGTATGGAACATTTGTTAAAATTAACACATTCATACATTTAAAATATCCATGCATCGTTCAGTTTTCCTTTGTTTTTATCTAATATCCTTCACTGTCCCAGGATTCCATCCAGAATACCACGTTACATTTAGTCATCATGTGTCCATATCTCACTTTGGCTGTGACAGTTTCTCAGATGTTCCTTGTTTTTTATATCTGGTACAATAAGCAATAGATATTTGGTATTTGTCCTAGCTCCCTGGTACACAGTTTATAAAACACCTGGACTTTGGGGAGTGTTAAGAATGTCTTTTGTATGCTGGTGAATTGGACTCTGTCATCTGGTGGCCCCAGGGTGGCTTCACAGTTGGGCCTGGTATCCATCCATAAAGATCAAGGCATGATTGATTAGAAGATTGGGACTTGCAGTGGTTCTGTGCATCCCCCTTCTCTGAAGGGGGAATGGGCTGGAATTCGAGCTTTTTGCCTCTGGCCGGTGATTTAATCAGTCTGGCCAACATAACAGCCTCCTTAAAAACCCCTAAAGGAGAGCTTCCAGGTTGGCGGATGCCTCGAGGTGCTGGGAGGGTGGCCAGCCTGGAGAAGGCATGGAAGTTCTGTACACCTTCCTGCACACTTTCCCTGTGTTTCCCTTCCACTTGGCTGTTCTGAGTTATATTCTTTATAACGAACCCGTAACCATAAGTAAAGCACTCTTGAATTCTGTGGGTGGTTTTAGCAAATTGTGGAACCTGAGGAGAGGGTTGTGGGAACCCTCAAATTTATACCCGATCAGTCAGAAGTGTGGTTGGCAGCCTGGGACTTGCAACTGGCACCTGAAGTGGGGGCAGACTTGGGGCCCTGAGCCTGTAACTCATGAGATCAGGCACTATAGGTAGCATCAGAATTGAATTGTCTGGAGAGTTGGAGAATTGGTTGGTTGAGGGAAAAACCCCACACGTATGGTGCCAGAAGTGTTGAAGTATAAAAACATCTTAGAACATCTTACCATCATTTTTCCTCACGAACACTAGTGGGTGTACGTTTCAGCCACTGGTCTTATTTTCTTCCATCTCTCTGCTAAGCTTTCCCTGTAAAAACTTTTTTTCTAATTATGCCCAATTAGGATGACTTGCATTTTTCATAAACTAGACTAAAAAGGTTGAGGTTGCCAAACACGTATGTGTGTACAAGTTTATACATGTGGACTTGCATTTCGCACAAATGAAACTTGATATTTGGGCGTGAAATCATGGTGAGCCTGGATTCCTTCCTCCCCCAATCCCTCTCTGATTCTTAGAGTCCTTCCTCATGTCTGTTGACCATCACTTCTCAGTTTGGCCCACCGTTCCAGTCAAGCATGGCTACTCAGATCCGACCAGTTCCCTCTCAGGTGTCTCTTCTCAGATGAGACCTTTTCTGCCAGGAATGGCTACTTTCTCCATAAAAACAAAGATTCCAGAACAAAGTATGAACACTGACTACAAGTTTATTGCCAGGCAGAGAAACCCACTCCGACAGTGTTTAGGCTTGGAAGGGTGAGACTCTAAGCCTGGGGAATGTAATCATACCTGTATTTCATGTAATTTTTATATTGAAAGGTACTTGACAACTTTATTTTTTTTATTTGGTTGATTTTTATTCGTGGACATTGCTTTCATATTTTCTATTCTATAGATTGCATTTACCTGCTTTTAAATTAATTTAGCTTAAATATAAAAGCATTAACAATAATAAAATTTTCGAGAAGTAGTAGGAACTGTAGCTATTCCTCATAAAAGAAAAACTCAGTACTTGAAACTAAATAAAACTGTTGGTGATGAAAAAGACCAGCAGTGTCCAAATTTGAGTATAAAATGTGACTTCTAAAAAAGACACTTATGGAGACTTTACACCGTTTGAAAATGTGTTTGGTTAGTCATCAAGGGATTGGGACAGCACTGGTGAAACTCCTTTCTATTTTCTAGATAGGATGCAATCACTTTCAAGAAGAAATTATTTTAAAGTAAAAACATTTTAAGTGTGTGTGTGTATGTGTGAGAGCACACATAGTGCTATTTGTAAAAACTCTGGATTGCGGTGGTAGAAATCTTGCAGGGTTTTTTATCAGTTATATGTGAGTGAATGATATCTTTCCTGTCCCACGACCTCCACAGAGCTCAACCTTTCTATAGCTACAAGAGTCTCAGTTTCCCTCCTTTCTTTAGTCATTGTTCTTGTTAGATAGGTTATACAAAAGTGTGGGTTTTATTTGTTTTTATTACATTCTGAATTTGACTACCCAAAGCTACTTTGATCTCTCAACAAAGTAAGTTAGAATTTGGTTTCCCATTGTATTTATTCCAGAGACTAATTCAGAAAGTGGAATGCTTTTAATATATTGACAGAAAATTTACCAATTTTTTCAGTTCTTTAAAATCCCCTGTGCTTAATTTGTGCTTTTGAGGTTGTTTTAGAAAGCTGAGAATTTTTTTAAATCTAAGGTGTTAAAGCTCTAAAACTGACTTTCAGACTTAAGGCCCATCATTCTTCTGTTTGGGGTTAATGTAAGCTGGAAACAGACCTTTCCCTGTAGGAGTTGAAAAGCTAAAATATATATGGATCTCAAACTAAATTACATTTATGGAAAAGAATGACTTCATTCGGCAAACTGTGCAGTAAACAGCAAGAGCTAGCTGATGAGAACAGACATTTCCAGCCTCACAAACTCAGAGGGAAATGGAATTATAATCTTTAAACTAGAGAGATTAAAGATTTTGTTATCAAAAAATGGAGTTAAATTACACGATCTCTAAGATTTCTTCTAAAGATGTGATTCGTATGTTGAATAGATAGATATGTTTGTTGCAAGGCATGTAAATGAAACACAACTTTATTTTTCTCTCTAAAGGTCCTTTTAAATTTTATTCAGTGTTGATAATCTTTCTTATCTCTGGTGAAAACTTTTTGCTCATTTTTAGGTAAAAGACAGCATTTTAAAGTCACAAGAAGTCAGGTCATTATTCACAATTTCTGGGCCAGGGTAGTTATGAACAGGTGCACAGTTGTCCATGGTCTTTCCTGCTGGGGGTAACCTCGAAGCACCACATTGAGATGGAGATGACAAAGCATCAGAGCAGCCTGGACTAGCTTGTCAGTATGTGGAGGACGGCTGCCCTCATGAGTCATTGGGACCCATATTGGACTTTGCAGACTTTGGTGAATGAAAAATAAACTTTTGTGTGTGTTTAGGAACTGAGATTGTTGTGTTGTTACTGCACCTGACCTATCCTGAGTAATGCAGACTTCACCACCACCCCAGGCCACGGCCTACTGCAGGTCCAGTCTCTCCTCCAGAGTTAACAGTGGCTAGTGATCTGGGATGGGGCAGGAGGTCCTTCCCTTCCCCTGCTACTCCTCCTCCCCCACTGGCTTTCCTTAAGACTTTTGAGTCACTGGTGTAGGGGGAAGGGAGCAGCATTGAGGAAGTAAAACGAAAATTCTTATCTGACTATGTAGGTTTATGTTCTCTGGACCTGCAAGATATTTGCAGTTGACCTGCCCTTGTCCTTTGACTACAGCCTCTTAAAGCGGCAATGAATTTTCTCTTGCACCCCACTCCCTTTCTGCTTGATTTTTTTTTAAGGCATCCACTCCTGCTTTTGAAATCCTTCCCTCTCAGGTGGCTCTTTTAGACTGGATATAAATAGGTTCCTGGCTGGTTCTCTCTTGTGTGGTCCCCGCCCAATCTGGGAAACATTACTCACGCTCTAGCTCTGATAGACTCTGGGAACACAGGCCCATTGCAGCAGAGCCGCTCTCTTTCCCTTTCTTTCTCTCCTCCCTTCTTCCCTCCCTCTCTCCCTTCCTTCCTTCCTTCTTTTCTTTCTTTCTTTCTCTTTTTTCTTTTTTCTTTCTTCCTTCTTTACTTTTTTTTTTCAAATTTCAGCTTTATTGAGGTATAATTAACAAAACTGTAAGGTATTAAAAATGGACATCATGGTCCTCTGATATACCTGTACATTGTCAAAGGATTCCCCCTCATCTAATTAACGCATCCATCACCTCACATATTTACCTTTTTATTTAGTTAGTTATTTTGGTGAGAAAAATCATTAAAGTTCTACACTCTTAGCAAATATCAATTATACAATAAATATAGTGTTATCAACTGTAAAGAAGAGAGAATGCACAACAGAGACACTTCTGTCCCCCACATATCTCTGAAGCATGGGTCCGGCATCAGGTCTCCATAGCAAACATGTTAAGGTCTCGAGGGCTCCTCTTGCTGGCTTGGCGAGAAGGTAGTGCTCCCCTACTCATCCCCTCAAGGCAGAGGGCAGATATGACAGGGCAGGAGCTCTTTGAAGATGCAGCCCTCCCTCACCCTTTTCACACTTTTTGTATTCTTTAAGTAGGTGAGGGCCCTAGAGTCATGAAACCAATTCTCTCTGTTTCTTTATTAAAAGACAGACATGGGGATTTCCTCCCCTCAAGTATAATACCTATCATGTTTCCTGAATTGAACCCAACAGGAAGATTCAGAGTTTAACATCCTGTTACAGTCTAACATTTTGTAAATATTTTTTAGATGCCATCTTTGGTTAGGGGCCGAATTACATCTCCCAAAATTCATGTGGATGCCTCGACCTCCAGCACCTCAGAATGTAATCACATTTGGAGATGCAGTCTTTACCGAGGTGGTTAAGTTAAAAGAAGTTTGTTAGGGAGGGCCTATAATCCAATATTACTGTGTCCTTATAAGAAGAGGAGGAAAAACTAGGGGTATTTGTGCACAGGAAGAACTTGTGAAAGAGGCAGCAAGAGGGTGGCCATCTACAAGCCAAGGAGAGAGCCTCAGAAAACCAACCCTGCCTGCACCTGATCTTGGACTTCCAGTTTCCAGAACTCTGATAAAATAAATTTCAGTTGCTTAAGCCACCCAGCCTGGCATTCGGTTTGTTTGTTTAAAGAGTTTCACAAATATCTGGTTTGGTTTTCATTTTGTTTGATGAGTATATGTCGTCTTTTTTTCCTCAAAGTTATTCTTGCCCACAGTCAGTGTTTAAGGCTACTAAAAAAATCATTCAGTCGTTTGTTTAGAAAGTTAGATTTGTTTTATCTGTAACGAGAAGAAACTGAGACACACCTCGAAGAAAATGAAAGCTATAAACTATTGCATTTTCTGCAAACTGTCTGTGTCAGTGAATCTCATTAAAATGAGTGTGAACTCACTTGAGAAGTTTATTTTTAAATACACTTCAGATTTTCATGTGCAGCATTGTGAGGATTGCTGTATTATATAGGATACTTATTGAGGGCATAATATGTGATTGACACCTTGCTCATGCCTTCTGAGATATAAAAAATGATAAATCTAATTAGCCAGTACATTAATTAAAAAGAAATAAGTATACATATTTGGAAAGAGACTAAACTCCTCATTTACAGACAACATAATTGTCTACCTTGAAAATCTTAATAAACCAACTGAAAATCTATTAGAATTAATGAGTTCATTAAGGTGACCAGAAACAAGATCGAAGTACAAAAATCTATAACATTTCAATATATCAGCAAAAACAAGTTGGAAAATAGTAACCAGAACTAAAAAAAAAAAAAGAAGAAGAAGAATTTTAAGCCTTTGCCTTTAAAGAACACAAGGCATATAAAGGTGAAAATGTATATAAGACAATACACCCTGTGGAAATGGATTCAAATACTTTATTGCATATCCTTTGTATTCGATGACTGCTCTAGCCATTAACTGGTGCTGGAGTTGGAGATGGTGAGAGAAAAGAGAGTTAAGTTAGTAGGGAAGCTGGAAGAAGTCAGATTTGAGCTGGGCCACATGGTTCAGTGAAATTCAGAGAAATAAAGGATATGAGAGAGCTTTGAGGTACTTGGTAAAGTGATCAGAGCCAGAGGTAGGTAATGAAAGGGACAATGCATAGACAAATCTGGTTGGAACAAATGCTTGTTCTGAATTAAGGGATAGTAGGAGAAGGTTTGAAAGCTAGCTGGAGTGAAATTTCAGAGAGCTTTTGATACTATGCTTTGAAATTTTCTTGCAGATAATGGATTGTTCATTAAAAGTAGTATTTTATAAGAGCATTTGAGACCTTGCTCCATGACATGTAGTCAGTTTGGCTTAAATGAACTTATGAAAAATTTTTAAAAAGCATTTTATGAATTCTTTTTGACTGGATGTGGAGACAAAATGAGGATCAGAGATGATAATAAAATTTCCCTTCTCAGAGTAACAAGATTAAATAGAAACATGAGGGAGGGGTAGGATGGAAAAAAGAAACAGGCGGGACGTTGGGTTTCGCATACATTAGAGTTTTCAGGCCCGTTGATTTTAAGGTGACAGTGTGACACTTGAGTGGAAACGTCCATTAGGCACTTAGAGACAGAGGGCAATATAAAGGAGAGATGGAGAGTGTTTTGGGAGTCACTTATGTAGAAGTTAAAATTGAAACAGACTCTGGGATATGTTCTGAGGAGATAAGAGCTATAAAGGCCATGGACTAAATTTTGGAGAAAAATCTCAGATAAGAAGCGGAGAAAAAATTAAAGGCAGAAGCATGGTTTTAGGAGTTTCAGGACATTGAGTAGCTTTCTGTACCAAAGCCAAATGGGAAATGATAGTTTAAGAAAAAGAGTAATTGAACTGTGGCAGGAAGGACATGAGATTTAGTCAGTTTTAGTAGAGCGACTGAGTAGTTAAGTGGTCAAGTTACACTATCATTTGAGAACTTTTTTGTAAAATGAAAAAGGTGTGGTAATCAGAGAAAACCAGAATCAAGCACAGGGTTTTCTTTTTTTCCCGAAAAGTAAAGGTTGAAAATGTTAGAAAAGGGTCTGATGTTCGTGGTTTATATAAAATGTAATTTGGGTAATGGTTAGTTGTAATGTTGTCTTAAGTTACCATTCGTTACAAAGATTCACACGAAATTTTAAGAACACACCACAAAATGATATAGTGCTTTTAGAATAATGCTGCTAGCATCAGTTAAGGTTATTTTTCTTTATTGGATTCTGCTAGGAGGGAATTGAATGTTTGTCTCCAGTTGGCCTTATAATATTTTTCTCATGTTACTTGATATGGCAGTGATGTTGTGGGAAGAGCTTCCCCTATTGTTTCAGAAGTGGCCAAGAAAAACCCCCAAACCCAGGATAATTGCATGCTCAAAACTATGTTTTATAAAGATAACTTAGACAAGATGGAGTTGAATGATGGAAGAAGGAAATAATTGAGGATATTGGCAGTATTTCTCCTGCAAGAGGAATAGGAAATGAAGGATCAAAGGATAAACATTCCAGAAATAAAATCAACAGGACTTAGTGGCAGCACAAACTCTGAAGTCCTACCAACCAACCTGGCTTGGATTTGGGTTTCTTCATCCAGCAGTATGATCTGAGGCCAGTTATCTAAAGTCCCTGAGTCTATTTCTTCATCTATTAATTGGGAAATAATAGTATGTACTTCATAGGGTAGTGGTGAAGATGAAATGAGATAGCACAGTGAACATAATTGCTGTCATCTGAGAGCTTATAATTATGATTATTAAACATTAATCACAGGGATGAGTTTGCCAGGTCAAAGGTTATACTGGCTCCATTATTAGAATAGAAAAGAAACAAGGGAGGAGACAGGGACAAAGGAACAATAAGTTCACTTTGTCATGGTAAATTTGAGGTGATCAGGGATAGCCAAATAGAAATGTCCATAAATTCATATAGTCCTGAGAAAAGTGCCTGGCCTAGAGTAAGGTTACTCACACGCTACTCGTAATACCAACAGCAACTAAAAACGTGGGGCTGGAGCTCAGAAGATAAACTAAGTTAGAAAATCTTTCCAGAAATGTCTAGACTCCCAATGGTAATAGTAGGAATGGATACGGTTTCTCATCCATAATTTACGGCAAGAAGAAAAGAGAAAACGTGAGAATGCCAACATTCAAGGAGTGTTCAGTAGGAAAACAGCTATCAGAGGGGGAGTAACGGGAGGGCAGGATCCGCAGCGTCTGACTGTGGAGGCCACAATTTGGACTGAGGCGATCGTGGCCATGAGTTAAGCAGCTACTAGAAAAAAAATGAAATGAGGAAAACCAGGGAGTGATTGTTGAGTACAAGGAGGGGGGGCGGAGATGTCGTTTTGTTTTTGAGTGCTTGGCACATGCTGGGCAGAAGGGCAGTGAAAAGCAAGTGAGTAAAGATGTGAGGGGAAGAGTGAATGAATCAATGAAGCCAGGCTGCAGAGGAGAGAGGGAGGCAGGGAGTAGAGAACTCTGGGGCACAGGTGCCTTTGGAAAGGAGTCAGGAGCATCCCTGTCCCTGAAAGAGGGTACTCACTCATTGACTGATAGTTGCTTATTTCTGCATATTCTTATTTACATTATATCTTCTTCTTTTCAGCCTTGCATTACCTGCCTCTACCTACTTCATTCTGTACCTCTGTCCAGTTGAGCTAATTTCCCCTATTAAATTGCACCTCTTTCGAAATTTTACATACAAACTGCTTTCCTCCACCCTCAAGGTTCTTCCAGCTGGTCTAATAATCAAATAGACATGAGGCTAGCAAGAGAAAATAACCGTATTTAATGCCTATGTATGGGAACCCCATACATGAGAGAGTCCGAGACTCCCACGGGCAGGGAGAGCTTAGAGATAGAAAGGGAAAATGGGCTGATGAGACTTTCTGAGCCAGGGATGAGGTGAGGTGCCTCGGGGCTTCAAAGAGTCATTGGGAAATGTTAAGAGCAGATGTGAAGTACCTAGAAGTATGCCCTGCCCTATAGATAGGTCAAAGAGATTATCTCTGATAATCCCTTCTTATGCGCCAGGCTCAGAACGGTCTGCATACATACCGCAGAGGCGCATCATGGGGTGACTCTTTCTGAACCCCCACACTAGTTTCTCCCACATTACTAGAATATATTCTAATTCTATTTTTTGCCAGCAAATTACTTATTTTTCTGTAGTAGGAAACTAATCCAAAAAAAGAGAGTTGGTTTAATCTTATTTATTTCTTCCTTCTCATATTCTTTATTAAACTCTCCCAAAGTGGAAGTATCTGTCAAAGGAAAAAAATGCAAGCACAAAACCAGAACAAATGTGCAGTCTTAACATCATTACCTAAAGAGCAACACGGAGGGTGGGAATTATTTGGACAGCAGGGTAGGCAAGCTGAAACTGTCACCAGAAGCTCCCCAGCCAGTTAGAATTGTCCTTTCTAATTTAAACACGTCTCAGCTATTTGTGGCTTCCTTGTCAGCATCAGAGTTACTCCTTAAATAGCTGGTGCTCTTTCTGAAACTTTAGTATAGTGTATTTCCTTCCTGGAGATGAACTTCTAACAAAAACTTCTTCCTTTTTTCTATTTCAAGATGGTATCAGATGTTCTCTGGGCATTATACTGAGTAAATGGAAATCCCACTGTTGAGTCTGTACTTAGAAAAGGGAGGTTTGGCGGGGGAAATAAGATTTAGGTAACTGCTTTAGTGGATTAACACCGTCACAAAGGCTTTAAAAATATCTCTGTAGCTCAGCTCCCGTATAATTTACATCAGTACTCAGACATATGACCGTTTAGGACCTGTGTTGAATTCTTGCTTTGTTTTCTGATGCATATTCCCTGAACTCCTGTGGCATTTCCCGATGATTCCTCAAAATTTAACAATTTATACCCTGCCTCATACTGTTTACTGTTGTATAGGTTTCTCAAGAGTCTAGATTGGTACATAGTTCTTGGTCTTCTTTTTTATTAATTGCACTTGACTAAGAGAAACAGAGACCCCCAAACAGTAGCTCCGATAAACAATACATACGTTATCTTTCTAATGTAACAAGAATTCCCAAAGTAGGCAGTTTTTGGTGTTAATTAGGAAGTACAGGGTTGTCAAGGCAGAAGTCTTTGAAGTTGTCTTGGCCTCTCTCATAGGTGGCTGTCGCAGTGCTAGCCAACATGGCTGTCTTTCAGGCAGGAGAGAGAAGGCCGCAGGGAGGAAGATACCTATTTCACATAAAGCAGAACTCTCTCGGTACATATCATTGGAGAGGACAGTGTCACATGGCCACCCTAACTGTAAAGGAAGCTGAGATTTTTTTTTAGGTTGAATAAATTGCCACCTTCTGACAAAACTGAGAATCTATCAGTAAGAAAAGAGAAAGTGTGTGTCATCACTTAGGTATGAGCAGTCTGCCACACGACACCACACTGCCTGTTCTTTTTCCATCTCAGTTGCCATTCAGTAAATTTTCACTTAGTATATGATCAAAGGAAAACTCATGTATGTAATCTAATATTACTAGTGGTCAGTTAGCTGGTAGAAAGATAGAGCATTCCAGCTCTTCCAAGTACTTGGTAATGTAACAGTAGAGAACACAGACTCAGAATAGCTTTGATCTTCTTTCCACCCCAAGAGTAAAGACTAACACATTCACACAGCTAAAACCTAGACCTTAAGTCATTCTTGAGACATGGCGCCTGCCTTCATACCTGCTAGTGAGATGTAGAAGCTGGCCTTCCAGTTAAGTGTCACAGGTAGATCAACAGCCAGAGTCCTACCGGTACTTCTAGAATGAATGAGTATAGACGTCCACAAAAAAACAATAAAAGGCTACGTGGATTGCAAAGTAGGAGATGACATCGGGTAAGGTTTGAAGGTTAGCAATCGTGATTGATTCAGTTTGAATAAAATATTTTGTAATATAAGGGAAATACGTTGAGTTCTTAACCTTGGCAAAGAATCTCGAATCTTCACATTTGCAAGTATGAAAATGTTTGTACCAGGCATATGACTTTGTCCTTTAAAATCGCATTTGTCACATTTCCTGTGTGTTATCCTTAAAGAACAAGTGAACCACATTGTCAGCTTCAATGAACTTAACTAGTGAGCCATTTTTAGGTTAGCTAGAAATATTCCTGAAACCGTTTGTAGATGTTCACTTAAAAAGAAAAGGCCAAAGTGCAAGGCAACAAGCATTTATTTGAGATAAAAAGGAATAGCTCGTCTGGAAAGCACTGGTTCAGGCAGAAGCCCAAACAGTGTTCCGATTAGGAGACAAAAGCGAGGGGTATTTATGAGAAAGGGAAGGAGAACACTTATATCCATATAGATGAGCTAACATAGACACACTAATTCTACATAATGTTTTGAATTCAGTCCAGTAATCATAACATCTGCTTTGTGATTTTTGCAAACAGTTCTTTGGGGCATAATATTGCTTTAGGCCCAGTCCAGAGCTTATGTTGTCCTGTTGTAACATTCTAGAGGTTTGAGGAGTCCCATGAGCAAGACAGTTCCTCTATCATGGCAGCTGCCAACTCCACTTTTTATTTTTCCTACAGTTTTATTAATCTTTTTCTCTTTTTTCCCCTATAGTTTTATTTCTTTTTTCCCTTATTCTTTTTGTTGTGAATCCATTTACATAACAGATGAAGCCACCCTAATATTTTAAATTCATCCCCAAATTCTCTTTTTTTGGCTAAAAGCCTGATCCTATCCTTAGATCCTTTTACTTTCGTCATTTGCATTATCAACAGTAGCCCCTGATTCAAGGGGATGAGGATACATACCCCCCTACATGATAGGGTAGTTTTAATTTACAGCATGAGAGCTGGCTTTGTAAACTGTCACAGATAAAGATGGGCAAGCCTTCTTTTTTAAAGGATGAGACCTTCAAAATCTTATAGTAGCGTTAAAGCTCACCAGTGCTTTTCAGAGGGGTCCTGACCAGCAGCGTCAGCATTTTGTGGGACTTTGTAAGACACCAGTTGTTTTGCTTCACTCTGGGTTTACTGAATCAGAAACTGTCCCAGAGTGGAGGCCTAGCTGCCTGCTTTAACCAGCCCTCCGGGTGACTCTGATGCACGCTAAACATTCATGCATGCATTGAAGTAAACAATTCACATCCTTGCTCCGAGCAAAATTACAAATTTTACAAGGCCTAGAACTCGGTTAATTCCTCAAAAATAGTCAAAACTGGGTCTGCCAATCAATTACTGTGTAAAGAGAAAAAGCAAGTGAGGATGTAGAAAAACAGGCGTTTTCGTTTACTCTGCTGGGGGTGGTATACATTGGCTAAATAAATTATAGTGTATGGTGAAACTCTGGCACATTTGTATAATTAAATGCTTTCAGCTGTTAAAAACAAGTAAATGTGTATGCAGTGACATTTTTAAAAGCTCGAAGGATAGTAACTTGGGGAAAGAAACAAGTTGTAAAACAATTGTTAGCTGTTCCTGGTGAGGACAGGACTAGGGAGGCTTCAGCTTTTTCATCCTTTAATGTTTCATACAGTTTGAAACATCATGCATATGTATTTTGTATATTTTTAAGAACTGGTTAATTAAAGCAACATTTTTAAATGTTGGTACCACATTGTAGAAACATTAGTATAAAACATTTGTAATTGATTTGCTAAAGATATTTTCGTTTTTAAATAAGTGAGGACGATCTGGAACGCATTTTAGTATGATTAATCTGGAGGTGAGTGTAGGCGAGGGGGAAAATAATTTTCCCTCTACCCTTCTAAATTCTCCCCTGGGACCCCTCTAACAAAATACTAACAAGAGAAAAGCAAACTGTTAAAAAACAAAATTCAGCCAGGTAAATCTGAAGATCTAATGGGCTGTGACTCGTGAATGGGCACAGTCCCACCCAGCAACTGGAAGGGCCCTCCCAGGGTTGTACAAAATGTAAGGATTTTATAGGAAAATGGGGCAAGGGAGCTGATAGCGAAAGAAAAGGATTATTTGGGGGCTGGGACATCTTTTTCGTGGGGGAATGGAAGGAGAAGGGCTTTCAGTGGGCTGCCTCGTTCTGTGGCAGATGGGGGGGAAGGAGGGGTGCTGAGTGTCAGATTACCTTATATGGTGCTTGGAAAGGACATTCCATACTGGTTGATTAAGATTATGTTTCTGAGACATAATTCAGTTAGATGAGGTACTAAATATAAGTTTGGTATCATGGGCTTTTACCAAGAGTGACACCGTTTTGGACCTGTGTTTTGTTTTGTTTTGTTTTTAACAAAACGAGTTTATCAACATGTATATGTCAACATAAGAAATGTCCAGATCTGTAGAGAATTTTTATAAGAGTCTATTTGAGCCAAAACTGAGGGCAGTTGCCTGGAAAGCAAGATCTCAGATGCTCTGGAGAATGACAGTTTCAGTTTGTTTGTTTGTTTGTTTGTTTGTTTTTAGGTGAGGCAACTCAGTTGACCTCACAGATTGTAAGGACCATGTCATTTTACAATCTCTTATATTTTATTTTTTACCCCTACAGCACCTGGTCTTCCTAGGTAGTCTCCCCTCCAAGTACTAACCAGGCCCGACCCTGCTTATCACAGTTTATTATATGCATTTGAAATTAAGGACGGAACCTCAGGAAGATTACGTGAGGGTGGGAGAAAGCAGGGGAGATTGGATTACAGGAGAGTTAACAAAATTATGGGCTTTCTTGAGAGGTTATACTCGACTTCAAAGGTGTGTTAACCCAGATTCACAAGAATCATAGGCAGGACTTGCTTAAGGCAAAGAGAAATCTTTTACTAAAAATTTATAGGCCTGGGGTGTGACTACCCACCGTGATCTACCTGGTTAGGAATTGTGATCAGATCACCTGTGAGGTTACTTTTCATAGGACCCCCTCTTTGTCCCTGTATACCCATGGAAAAATGAGTAACTCTCAATTCTCATTTAGAATTATAGCATCTACAGTTAAGACAAAAGAGATAAGGTTAGGGGGCAGGGAGGAGGAAAAGTCTGGTGAACATGAGTCCATAAGCACATGGGCCCATATACAGTCTAAGTCAGCGCTTCGCCACTGCCTTAAACCATCCTCCCCTTACTGGTAGAGAGAAGAAACCCTGCAAACGGAGATTTTCTTCCTGAATGTCAATTCCCCCTCTCCTGAGTCTGTTGTTTCCCTGAATGACCAACTCAAAATAATACTTGTGCTAAAGAGGCACATGTTGTGGCATATCCTGCCATTCCCAAGGAGCAGGAATTAAAATAAGCCTGGATTAAAGATAATGAAACCCTAGACGGCTCTGGGAGCATTAGAAAGGAGACAGGAAAGGGATAGATTGTCAAGGTGAAATCCATAGGACTGTATAATTTTTGCAAAATGTTTCAGATTTTCCTTAATTTCTCGTAGCAGTTCGGATGTTCATGTCCACATATCCCTCTTTTGTTTGCATTGAAAATGATTCAGGTATCACGATATGTAGACTTCTTGAATTAAGAATCCTATAACTACTCTTAAATCTTATTTTAACCCTTATTCTCTTTTAAGTTAGAGATTGTAATTTCTATTTTTGGTTTAACAATGTTTTGAAAGCTTATGTCACGAACCTTATGGTAGATTTTTTTTTCCTTTTTAAAACTGGCAGAGAAATGTATACAACCTGCTTTTCTGTCAGCAGATGGCAGACTTCCCCCTTTGCTGCTGACGCTGAGCTTGAGTCAGCCTGCCTGTGCTCACTGGCCCAAAGAAGCGCAGCCGCAGGAGTTGGCAGTGTAGAAAGAAAAAACAGTTTAATGTTGAATCGGCCAGTTGACTCTCCGATGGCATGTAGGTTACAGATAATATAGAAAAAAATCACAAGACACTGTGGGTTAGAGAGTTTGTTTGGGGTTGTGCTGGGAGCTCATTGGTCCAAGGTGGGGTCATCATTTCTTCAGGTCTTGAGGACAGTTGTGAGGTCTTGTTCGGGCGTGCCTCTGCCTGGTGTCATGGGGAAATAGCCAGGGCCCATTCCATCTAAGGGGTCAGGAGCTGAAGCATAGGTCAAGATGTTATCTTTAGCTTGCCAGAGAGGTCCAGTTGGTCAGGTTCCAGCTACTGCTTTCTCTACCACTTCGGAGGTTTCTGATTATCCAGGGGAAAGGCTGGGTTTCTGAGGGGGAGGGAGAAAAGGGGGAAGGAGAGGGAGGTGATGTCTAGAGCTAGGATTTAAAGCTACATTTAAGTAATAAGGATCCTCGGTTTCACTGTGGTGCTACACTTCTAAATTACCTTTCTTCTTTATGCACTTTTGCTGTTCTCTTGGTGTTGCTTAAACCTATCAGTACAATTTCAACCAAGTGACAAGGGGAAAATTGTGAGATGTCCTGAATTAAATTACATCAGGTCAGAGGGTAGAAGAGACAAAAAGGGGTTAGTTAATCAGTTACCTGCTGGGCAGAACCAACAGAAGACTGCCCACACTCTGGGGTAAATGTTGGAATTTTGGATCAATTTTCAAGTGGCTCCTTCTATGATTATCTAAAAAAGAAAGAATAGCCAGGCAGCCATCAAACCCCAGGAGCCTCTGATTCTTCAAGTTTCCAATACCATGCCCTCAGCTAATACAAAGGAGGAAACACTTCAACCTATGCACCTGACTGAGAACCAGCCCTGCTTCACTTTCTCCCACCCCTTTTGTCTATAGCTAATGTAGATTTCAGAACGACTTGCGTCCTCCATCCCCCTGCTCCTGTATAAAACTTGCCAACTCCAGGACGGTGGACAAGCTTGTCTTTTTCACCTGTGAGTCAGACTCCATGCCCCTGACCAGGCTTTTGCTTGGTAGCAATAGCCTCATAAACGCTTTCTTTTACAAAGACTTCAGCCTTGGAAGTTAAAAAGTTTTAAATGGGTATGACAGTCTTCTGTCGTTATAGACATTAAGTGCTGTTTGTTTGTTTTTCTATATATGTTGTCTTCCTCGTTTTCAAAGTGTTAGTAAATTGCAAAATTGTTTAGCAGTTGATTGGAGGATTGCTTAAATTATTTGGCAAGTTCCTGCATATAAGTAGGTGGAAGTAGATAGCCACATGTGGGTTCCTGCAAGATCCTTCCTGCCCCCGTTTTATCTGCTCCACTTGTCATGGCACGGCCCTCTCATTGACCTCACTTCAAATGTCCCACTCACAAAAAGAAAAAGAAAAAGAAACCCACAAATGTCCCATTCAGGATCTGAGTTCAGAATATTGTCATTAAAAAAATTATCATGTTTTTACATAGTTTTCCCCCATAATGGTTTGGCGGTTGATCTAGATTTCTCTCTCAAACCATTAGGGTTCTAAGGGAATGAGACCCTGGACTGATTCTGATGGAGAGAGACAGAAAAAGTTTGAGAACCTACGCAGGCTAGAATAGCAAAATGTTATAAAATAGAAACCCACTGAAGTTATCTTAAGAAAAAAGGGGCTACACTGGATCCAGAACAAGAAGACACTTAGAAATGGCTTATCACTTGGGTTAATTTCATCTTGTCCTTTTATCCAGTAACTAGGAAAAAGCAACTTAAATTTTGGGCCAAGTACACCCTGCACGTTTACTTTATTTAATTCTTCAAACACTGTCCAGCTGGTAGTTATTGTAATTTTCAGTTAACTTTCCTAGGAACTAGCTAGTAAGTCGCAGAGCCAGCATTTGGGCTGAGTCTAGCTCTCTGAAGCTTCTTGGTGAAGCACGCTCCCCAGTTGGGATAATAATTCTTTAGGAAAGTGTTTTGTGTTGCTGATCTTTGAAAATGTTCTCTCCAAGCTAATTAAATACTTGATTCTGTTTTGTCTTTTGTGGGCAACCGCGTACTACCTATATATGATTTTGTCATGTGGGAGGATAGGAAAATTCACCTAGTGTACCATAATTATTGTTGTTATTCTCCGTGTATTACAAGTATAGTGGCTTATCCAGTATAGATAAGTTTTATAATCTGTGATTTGAATAATAGACAGTCTTATAAGGGGATGAGGTGCTGTAATGAATGTATGAGAGTTTAGTATGTAGTCGGTAAATCCTTGGTTCATGTCTTGGTGCTGCCACATTCTAATGGGTTGGCCTCAGACAAGTTATTTAGTAAACGTTAATTCCCTTATCTTCTCCCTTCTGTTAATAGACAAAGCCATTTTTTCCCCCAACTTTTAGATATGGTGTTTTCTTATTATAGGTTCAGATAAGAGATGCATTTTAAAATGATCTCTGAACAGGATTCTGTTTGAGCCCTCAGATTTGGAGATAAAAGCAGACTGTCTAGTATATTATAATCTTTTTTAAAGTTAAAAATATTAGCAATAAGGAAATGTCCAGCATTAAGCCACATTTTGAGCAACAGTTTGTAACCTGAGTATCTACCTACCTGGGAAACAGGGCCTAATCCCGCCCAGGATACCTGCTATCATCGTTGTAGGTGGTTAAGCTGACCCAGATAGCACCCTTGGAGTCTTGACATATATAATTATATCATTTTCAGTTATTGAAATTTAATTTCACTAAAATTGTATGAGAAACTAGAGTTATTATAAAGGATAAAACTTCTATATGTGTTTCACTTCGTTTTGAATCCCGTCTAATACACTTACAAGAAGAGATCATGTGATTCACTGTAAATTAAAAAAAGAAAAATTTGACTCATGGGGTCCACCCATGAATTTTCAATCATGTGACTCAGCTTTAGGGAAGTTTTGATAATTAAGGATTCATGTTTTACCTGAATTAAGATCCAGCTTTTTGTAAGGAGTTTGTCCAATTTTATTTTTTTATTATTTTATATGTGTGTGTGTATATATATATATATATATATATATATATATATATATATATATATTTAAGCAGGGCAACCCTTTGTTGCCCTCACAAATTGCAAGGACTTTATCAGTTTACAGTACCTTATTTTTTCATTTTTTATGCCTACAGCACCTGGTCTTCCTAGGTGGTCTTCCCATCCAAGTACTAATCAGGCCTTACCCTGCTTAGCTTCCAAGATCAGACTGGATCTAGCTTGTTCACTGTAATATGGCCATAGATGGAGTTTGTCCAATTTTAATTATTTATGTATTTTAAGTTCCATTTCCTTCTTTGTTCTCTTTATTTTTGATATAATACATGCTGATATAAAAATAAATAAACCTAAATAAGTGAAAAGAGGTAATCTGAAAAAAACACTTCTAAATAAGCATACTCCTTTCTTTATGCTTACAAATATTGTCATTTTTCCCCAAATGAGATCATACTGTAACATTGTTTTTAATGAGATTATTCAGTTATTTATTTCCTAATAAATTTATGCTCATTTTAATAACTACTATATTACTTTATTATACCATATACAGATATCATAATTTATTTAGCAAGTTGTTCATTGCTGAACATTTAGATAATTTCCTGGCTTTCTTTATGATAATGGATCAGTGAACATTTTTACAGCAGCTGTACATGTCCATGATTGTTTGTTTAAAGGCATAGCTGGGTGAAGGGGCCTGCACGAATCTGAGGCTTTTGAATGTGCTGCCAGGTTACCCTCTGGAAAGACTTTACCAGTTTACATTGCCACCAGCATCATGTTCAAGTACCTGGCTCCCTGCTTTCCTGGGAGTAGGTATCATTTTTTTTTTTCCAAATGAGAGTTGTTTTGAAAGTATTTGTTACTTTTGAATTTGAAATAGTTGGCCATTTATTTTCTTCTTTTCTGAACATCTGAGTTCTTTTTCTTGATTTGCAAGGGCGCTTTATAAAATGATTTTAGCCATGAGAGTATGTTAGAAATATATTTTCCAAGTGTTCTTTGTTTCACCTCCATTTTTGAGCAGTCTAAATGTGACCTTTCTTTTCAAATCTTTAAATGGCTTCATAAACCAATGTACTAACTCTTTAGAGTATTTTACAGAGCTTAATTTGCACATGACTCCTCATTTACACAGTGACTTCATTCTGTATCCATAATGGGAGGAGCATAATGTTCAAATAGTTGGTGTATCTTATTCATCAGTTTACCTTCCCAGCTATAGAATGAGGAAGGCTATTACAGGAAAAACAGTAAGATATGCTTTTGCCCCAGTGGACAATTTTCATTTTCCTTCATACAGATGACTTACCAGATGCCATGTTCATTTCCTTCAAAGATGTAGTAGCATTATATACTTTCATTTTCTTATATTTTGGAACATGTAACTTTCAAAAAAATCTTGTTTTTTTTTTCTCTAGGTGTATGACATATTAATTACAGTAAATTTAGTAAAATACCGAAGAGTATGAAGAAGAAAGGGAAATCACATGTGGTCCTGTTGTCCCTATATGATGCTGTTAATTGATTCTTGGAATATATTTGATTCAGTCATGTTAGAAGGTTATTATACTATTGAATTTTGTTTGTTACTAGTTTATTATTTAAGACTTCTGTCTATGTTCAGAAGTGAAGTTAGGTATGTTTCCTCTTGTGCTATCTTTGACAGGCTTATTTCAAAGTTTTATACTAGTTAGTCTCATAAACAGAATTTGATAGCTTAACTTTTTATGTGTTTTTAAATAGTTTGTTAACCTAGCAAAGGAGACATTTGAACCTTAAAAGTTTAAAAGAGCTCACCAGTATAAAAAATGACCATAAAGCTTTTTGAAGGCTGTAAGTTCTATTCTGATGGCATGTATCATATTGTTGAATATAATGTGTTATCAGAACTTTTCTAAAGTTAAGTACTTTGATTTACCACTTTGAGTTTACTAATATTCAAGGAAGTTTTGAAAGGGCTGGATTTTGTAATTTTTTTCTACTTATGTACTTTTTATGTTATTAATAAAATCATTGATTTTATTAAAATACTTGAATGAACAAGATGTGAAAAAAGTGAAATACAAGTAAATTAATCTATTTTCTAACATTTTATTGTGAAAAATTTTAAACACATACAAAAATTGGAAGAGAAATCCATTTAACCCCTAAAAACATATATAAAAAAGTATACTCTTTAGGTTCTCTTCAAATGTATAAACATTTAAAAAAACTTTACTGGTAAAACTCAAGTTTTTTCAACCACTACTCTTTTATATAATTTCTAATAATTCTTTGCTATAATTGTTTGTGAACTTAAATCTCTTTCAAAAATAATTTTCTTCATCATTTTACCTTATTTTTAAAATGAGTTTGGTACAGCAATAGGGTATATTAAGTCTTTGTTCTCTCCATTTACATGTATTGGATGTTATACACCAATAATAAAATAAAAGCTTAGATAATATAACCTTGTTGCCATTTTTAATATAACCCATACCAAAATAGCAATTCTAAACAATATTGTTTCTTTTCAACAGACAGAATACCAGCTGTGTAATGTGGAAGGAGTCCAAAGTTAAAACAGTTTTCATCTTGTTCCATTTCAGGCACAGAGATCCAGATATAAAATGGAAACAATTTCAGTACTAAGCATCTTGAAATATTAGAACATAGTGCATTTGAAAGGAGAGCTAAGAAAGACACCCTTCATTTATGATGCTGTCTCACATCCAGTTTTCTGGAACTTGACCTACCTATTGCAACATAAGTGGCATTTCTTCTAAAGGAGTTTAAACTACGGAATGTATTACTTTTTAAGTAAGAAAGTAAAAATGATATAGACTATGTTAGAGAACTTCATTTGAGTTCTGAAAATTGAATTTCTCAATCCTAGAGTTTTGTATAAAATTTTTAAGAAATACATTGAGATTAGAACCATAGGTTTTCCTCAGTTTGAATATATGTGTGTAAATTCATGAGTATGGCAATCAGCTTTGCTAACAGTCATCCAATAGGATAAGTTTGGGAATGATTTTAGATGAGAAAATCTACCTGCTGTCCATTTTCCCAAAATGTAAAAATTTATTGTTTCATCTTTGTTTTTGCTCCTTACACATTTAAAACCATGTTCATGTAAACATTTACAGCAAATCTATTTTGAGCACTCACTGTGTTAGTTGACTGTTGTGTTTTTCAAGGAAGTTTTAAGAGAAGTCAAATGCCTAGACTGATGTTTTGCATATTTAAAAAAATCATCTTTCTATTTACATCATGCAGCAATTATCAGGAACAAGTTTTGCAAGAATCCATGTACAGAGTGTTGCCTACTCAATTGTCTTCCTTATCTTGTTATTGTTTTGTTTGAAATAACTCCCTAGGGTGTCAGCAAATTCATATTAAAGTTAAAAATACATTCCATGGCCAAATAGTAATTGGATTAATTAAACTGAGTTAGTAGTTAAATCTGAGATTAGATTATTGAGAAATAATACCATAGGCTTTATGTGGGATTATGAAGTGGTTTCTTTCATAGCTAATTATTAATTAACATAATACCTTTATTCCTTTTACTTCCCTATCCCAAGATCAAAGGCAAAATGAATGAATTAATAGTGATTAAGGTTTAAATTGACACATTTGATTTCTGTGGGCTTTTCTGTTTATTCATTAACTCAAAATTTTGAGGAATTTTTTGATGGCAATTTCTGAAGTGATTATAGGTTTTTAAATTGCTTGAACAATTGACAGTATCTTAAATGTTATAATTAATTACTCAGAAGTACAAAAGGACATCTCCTTCTCCATTGAGAAAGACAGTCATTTTTAGTGTTATAAAAGGAGAAAAAATCTTCCAAAGATTTGAGTCCTGGGTGAGAAGTTCTCTGCTCTTTGGCATATCAATTTCGGGTCTAGAGTTTGCTTTCGGAGTGATACATGAGTGACTTCAGTTTTTATGACAGTGAGTAAAGAAACTCCAAGGCAACCAGGCCTAGTCATTGTGTCCAGAAATGAAAGTCCGTTGTGCTGATAAAGTGGCTGCCTTTAATGACTTCTTATTTTTAGGTCCTCTATATCCCTTTTCAAAGGAGGGAAAAAAAGTATCCTGGAGCTATTTGAAACTAAATTTATTTTCTTTTATTCTGTGCTTTGCTTGTATCCTGTTCCTTTTCTGTGGCGCAGTTTCAAAGCATTCTTAGTTGTAGACATCTCTAGCCCTCTTATGTGTTATGTGTATAGTGTTGACTGGAAACAGCGAGATATAGTAAGAAAAAAAGTGTTTCAAGCTCCTGTACATAAGTCACATGAGTAATAAGTCACAACCACTCCAATGCTTACATTCCTAACTATTAAAAAATGCGGGAATCCTTATCTTTCTCTTAAGGCTATACTGATTAAAATAAATTAGTACATATATAAAGGGCCATTCCATGCTGCTGAGGCTGAAACACAGGGTAAGAAACTGCTGGAAAAATGTGAGTGCTCCCTGGAGGGACAGCCCACTAGATAACCATCCCACCCCCACTGCTTTTACACACTTGCTGGGTGGAACGAAAAGGCAGAAGTTCCCTATAAGGCAGGAAGCAGTAGCCATATTTCCTGTCTTTACTCTCCTTTGACCAGCAGGACGGGTCACCAGATGCCAAAGCCATCTTCTACCCTTAGAGACCAGAGCACCTCTCTTGATAAGATCTTAGCCATCTTTCTGTGTTGTAAAGTACATTGTTTTATTTTAAACTAGCTGAATTGCTTGCTTTTGTCTCTACTTTAGAAACATTATTTCAACAAATCCATCCATGTGATGTTGTCTGGCTCTGAAGGTTTTTGTTTTGTTGTAATTTTCTCTTTTCGATTATGGCATGATTGGTGCTACTACTGTAATGTTTTCAGGAAGCCAATTTTTAATTTCCCAAGGCACTTTTAATGCATAAAACTCAAAAAATAAAAATGGCTACTTTATTCCATCATTGTTACTGTCTTATGTATTCTATTTTAAACTTCCAAATATAAAGATCTTTTTTCCCCAAAAAATTGGACTCTTGCCGTAGGTACTCATAACTTTTTCACTCAGTAGATCATGTGCACCTCACTGTATCTGTAAATGTTGATCTCACAGAGCAGTACTATCCAGTGATCTACAGGCATAGATTCCGAAGTCAAAGAGACCTGAGTTTGAATTCATTTCTGCCACTTGCCAGGTACAAGTCTTAAGTTATTCACCTGCAAAATGAGGATAATGATAGTACATACCTTTTAGGGTTATGAGTAGTGTATGAGATAAGGAATGTCAAATACTTAGAAGTATCTGGCACACAGTAAATGCACAATGAATTTCAGCTATTTATAATCATTATTTTTGAGAACTGTATAATTTTATATTTTATGTGTTTACCATAGTTTATTCACCTCTCCTGTATTAACAAACATTTAGATATTGGGCATTTAGGTTGTTTAGTTTCCCAGTATTACAAAACAGCTCTACAATATACAGCTACCTTTCTAACTAAATAATTGTGGACTGCCATATTTTCCTTAGGATAAATTCCTTAGGACACAGAGTTGGTGTATTACAGGGAATGTGTATTTCTAAAGAGTTTGCAGTATTTCTATGTAGGCCTCCAAAAAAGTTGTGGAACTCTAACTTCAACATCTTGTTGTTGTTGTTGTTGTTGTTGTTGTTGTTGTTGTTGTTATGGAAGATGATTTAAGTCATTCATCCTTCAAAGTGATGTCTTTAAAATTCTTACCATTGCTAACGATATTAACATATTACAGTACAGTTAGGTCATCATATTCATACGAAAGTATGAATTGCCCTTGAGCTTCCATTAGTACAGTATGAAAGATTTTCCTCTCAGAGAAATGTTTTGCTGTGATTCTTTTCATCTTATTAAAATAAGATAGCAGTGCCAAAGTTTTCACATTTGGTAGATACCAAGTTTGGCTTATTGGTTAGTGACCTTTTTTTTAAAGCAATTTTTTAAATTCTTGGGTTGTTTGTAACAAAGAATGCTGATTCACGAGGTTTGGTTGCCGAGGTGTTCTGTGGGTTTATTTCTCTGGAGCATAGACACGAGGATGCTGACGTAAAAACGTGTTTACGAAAGTGTGGCTTAGCTGCGTTCTGGATGATAAAACTGCCTGCAGCTTGATTTATCAGGCGCCAGCACATACTATCAGTGTTTTGCAATCCTATTACTCAGGGTAAAAGCAAGACTAAGGCTCCCTTTAAAGGTTAAAAATACTTTCCTTCCCAACAATTTAACTGCTTTTATTTCCAGCAGGAAAGGAACTTTTTCAATTTTTTTTTAACTATAAAAATTAGTTTTCACTGTGTTCACATTTGTTAAGCCAATCCATGCATGCATGGCCTTGTTAAAATTTACAAACAATGTAGAAATAGGTGAAGAAAACATAAAAATCACACTAAATCTCACTGCCCTGAAATAAAGACTGTTTTTTAACATTCTCTTGGCCATACATATGTGCACCATGTCTCTTTTTACACGTTTAAAATGAGCCGATCTTTTAAAAATTGGTAAAATACACATAACAGAAACTTGCCATTTTAACTAGTTTTAAGTGTACAGTCCATTGTCATTAAGCACACTCACGTTTTTGTGCAGCCATCACCAGAGACCCCCTTCAGAATTCCTTCCATCTTCCAAATGGAAAATCTGTATCCTTTGGGCAATAGAGCCCCAGCTCCCCTCCCCCAGGCCCTGGCAACCACAACCTAATCTTTCCTTCTCCTTCGTCCTGAAATATAATGTACAGGAAAACGCACATAGGACAAGCACACAGACAACCACACACACACAAACCCACCATGAAGAAGGACATGGCTGTGTTAATAGTAAAGTGATTTTCTTCTTTTCTGAGCAAGGTGCAGGTGCTCTGACAGTGCAGGTTTGCCTCCTCTTGACTGCTGCTGCAGGACTTCATCTGATCGTGTTCTGGAGACCGACTGGTGACCGGCTCAGAGCAGCAAGCCTGTCACCCAGAGCATAATGAAACGCTGTGTAGTAAGGCGTCACAGGCTTAGGCAAGGCTTTGGGAACCGCCCCCCACTTGCACCTTGTGCTATATTAGTACTTCGCAGACAGGAAGAATTTTCTTTTGCTGGCGGAGCTTGTCCGGTTATCCTCGGGGTAAGTGTGTGTGTGTGTATTCAGTTCATGTAAACAGGTGGGCTTCTCTTGCTTAACTTTGTTTGATTCTTATTTAGTTCAGCATCTGATTGAAATTGTAGGCATTTCAAACCAAATGAAGGAAATAAAAATGGAATGATCCAGTATAATGCACAGCTTCTTTATAGTGTACAAGTCTCTGAGTATGTAGAATTTTGCAGTGTCTTAGGTCTCGGAAATTAGAATTTATAAGATCTAATTTGAAGAGCTGCTTGTTTGACATGTAGATGTTAAGAAGCAGCAAAGTACCCTCAGGAATCTGTTTCCAAGGGGAGGAAAAACACTGTAAGATCCAGTGTTGTTGTGCATTCAGTTGCTATGTGACTCAGTTTTGCTGGTAGATACCTGCTTTGTGTCTCTAGGATTAAGAACTATTTATTATGGCTGATAATAAGGATAATTAATTTTTATTTTGTGTCTCTGAGCTTTATCCAGGATATCATGAAATAGGATTATACTAGTATGTTTTATGAATTGATAAAAACTGGATTACTGTCTCTAAGACCAATTATATATTAAAAATTAAGATTCGAACATATATTAGCATAAAAGCCTAGGACATTATGACTAAATTAGATTTAAATAATTGAGTTTCCTTATTTTTTTAAAGGTTTCTTTTTTTTAATCAGGTAAATTAGAGACTGCAGCAGACTATTTTTTAAAGCAGTTTACTTGGTTTTTATTGGCAGCCTGTATGCAAGCTCGCATCTCTGGACATTGGTTGCCACCTATGCTTTTGTTCTTGGACAGAGTCAAGGACAGAAGAACTCAGAGTGCCTTAAGGGTAATCAGTATAAATTACTTAATTTCCCTGTGCCATAGTTTAACTCATCTGAAAAATGGTGTTGACATTAGGGTAGTGCACGTGGGGAGAATAGGTGAGTAAATAAATTCTAAGCTCCGGAATTGTGTATTTTCATAAGTATCCACAAAATTCTGACCAAGAAGTCAAGTTTTATTATTTAAGAAAATGAGTATAAATTGCCAATTTCTAAATAACTAGTCTTAAAAATCTAGTTTTCTTCTCTTTCCTTTACCTCCTTCTCTTCCTCTCCTACCTTCTGCTATTCAGTTTCATTTTTGTTTTATGCCTGTATTGAGAAAGTTTCACTTTCCAGTTCGTGCATTTTTTGTCACCGCTGCCTTAAAAATATAAAGAAAATTATTTAAACACCCCAAGAAAATGATTTACAATGCTATGGAAATAACGAACTTATAGTTTGATATTTTCCTGTGCTCATTACCCTAAGAAGGTGTCATTATTAAAATCCCAAGCTTGAGACAAGTAAAACAGGTTGCTGGAAAAGTACAGTAAAATGGATTAATCATGGATTTTAGTACTGTTGCTGGTCCTCTGTCCATATTACAGTCATATACGTGCCTTAATGTAAGTGGTATCCACTTGGCTATTCAAAACTTCATTACCTTACTGGTGTGTAGTTTCAACGAGCCCGGAGGTATCCAAATCAAAGCAGAATCATAACTTTTGAAGCTAATTATAGTAATGAAATTTTCCCGTTTCATAAGAGAATCAAACAGGCCTTTAAAAGTTTTCAGTTTGCATTCAGATACTTTACAATTTGTTTAACGGCAAGTAAGTATTTTTTATGTAGACACAGAACTTACCAGTCATTGATTTGCAAATACATTTTCAAGGTAAAGTTAGTCATCTCAGAATGAAACACCACGAGGCCTAAAAGTTACAGTTATCGGGTTTGTGCTATTCAAGCGAAGAAGTTCTTACCCCTCGCTGAGGTCTTTGGCCTTGTCCTACATCTTCCTTGTCATGGACACTGTTGCGGTAGAGACCTTAATCTCATACAGAAAGTGCAGTTGTTTTCCACCTTCCACATTATCCGGTCCCCACTGAAAGATTCCAGAGACTTAGAACTTCAGAACTTCCTTTGAAGAGAGTTCATAGTTCAAGGGTGGTATTTTCTATTTTTGAACATGTCTTCTACACTTGGTGTGTTTTTCCAACAACTCTCCTCCCGAAGCATCTGCAACAGATGACTGTTGGCAAAGTAAGCCAGAACTTTATAGACCAAGTATAGGTTTACAAGCCCATTGGTTTAAAAATACCCTGCCCTAATTTTCTGTGTCTTCTTTAGAATAGTGCCAGAATGCTGACATTTATGCCTTAATTAGTCTGTACACTTTTATAACGATAGAGACCTTGGGCTGATTTTTGTATCAGGACTGCAGTATCACTTTATGTGAGATTGTATTTGAACAAGGATAAATTCTGGACTGATTGCCAATGAGGAGGATTGGGAAGAATGAACGATCTGCAGTTGGAATTGCATTGTATCCCTGAACTGTTAGGTCTACCTAACAAAAATAATGTGCTAAAGTTGCA
Organism: Cynopterus sphinx; assembly: GCA_030015415.1. NCBI lineage: Eukaryota > Metazoa > Chordata > Mammalia > Chiroptera > Pteropodidae > Cynopterus > Cynopterus sphinx. The sequence goes on from CM057391.1 coordinate 6,535,785, forward strand.
AATTTAGTAGTTGTAATTTTTTTTTTCTCTTAGCAAATTTTTGGTTACCCTGTTTGCTTTTGTGTTTTGTTTAAATAAAATTTGACAAGATCATGAGAAAGACAATTACTCTTTCACCTACTAACACTGGCTTTTTTTTCCTTTTCTTTTTTCTTTTCTTTACTAAGTGTTAATGCTCCAGACAGAGCCATACTTACGGATTGTTAATAGAGAGGAATTGGGCTGCTTGGCCATGTGGAACAAAAAGAGCTTAGATTCCCAGATATTACATATGTTCTTCACTGCTGGAATTGTTTTTGTCGGGCTTTTCCAGTGTTTCACAGAATATGTAGTATTTTTGTAAACTCTCTTGTACTTTTCCACATTCTCCTTCCTCTTTTTCAAGCTAGTAAGGGGTTTTATTTAAATAATGCCTTCTGAGAAATCTAGACTCTTTTTCAGATCTCAAACATGTATGTTTTGGTTTCTTCTATAAATGAAGAAACAGACCTGCAGACAGCTTCTGTGACACTTTTGTTTAAGCTAGATGACACTGACAGAATGAAGATAGACCAAGGAACGGTGACTTAAATTTGACTGTGTGCTCAGCTATATAATCATCTAAAGACTAGTAACCCCCAAACTACCATTATAATTACATTTTGGGCTTGGCGATCAAATGTTTTATGAGTTACATAGAGTATATGTATAGATAGATAACAGATCTTACATTATTTTTCAGATGTGAAAAATTAGAAGTATATTACTATTTGGAAATATTTTTGATTCAGCTCTAAGATGCCATCAGTTATAAGACTAACAACCTTACTGAGAAAGGAGGGAAAATGCTTTTTTATATGACATTTCCCAGTATTATTTTATGTACTTAAAATGGAAGGTGGGGGGTTGGATTTTAGAATTTGAAGGAATGATATATATCTGCTATGACTAGAGTTTAAGAAAAAGTCAGATTTTTTTCAACTAAGTTGCCTTTTTTAGATAGGATTTTATTATAAAATTTTACTTATCTAGAATAAAGTAAAAGTAAAGTCATTGAGTACCAAAAAGTAAATAATTTTCCCTTAAGATTTATACTGCAAAAATGAAAAAAATTACAATAATAAGAGTTATTTAAAAAACTGCTTCTTTTGGTTTAAAAATAGATACATATAAATTTCCCCCAAGTCCCTAAAATGATCAGTTAACAAACGCTACCACATATCTATTTTGTGCCAGACACTATGCTGGATTCAGACAACTCATCTTAGTCACATCATTTTATAAAATTAAAGATTTTAATAGGAGAAAATTAAAGAATAAATTTGACTTCTGTATATCATGTTTCTCTTTACATTCTTCTTATATATTCTTTCATTGATTCAGTAATAATAATACAGAATTTCCCCACAAACTTCATCCTTACGTGTAGAGAAAATGTTGATGAACTGTTCTTACAGTACTGCATTTTTTTGCAACTATATACTTTATATCTTATTAATACCACATAAGTTTTCATAGAGCTGCAAATCCTCCATGAAAAATTTTTAGCCCCAAACTCTGTGAGGTAGTGTAAAATCTTTACTGAGCTTCTCAGAAAGAAAAAAGATGCCTTCAATAATTTGCTATATAAATCGGTCTGAAAGTACCACCTTAGTATATCATTAACATACAGGAAGAGCCTGAAATGTACGTGTGTCACGTGTCCCTTTTTTCTCTCTCTTTTACTGTGACATCACCTGGGAAAATCCAGAAGATTGGATAACCAAGAAATGACTAGTCAAGATTCTGCTGTACTTGTGAAAATGGTGGGTATTTTAAGAATTCCAGTTCCATTTATTAATGGTAAATCTTCACCACTTTTACCTCTGTCTCTAACCAGATAATTATGGGACTGTAATTTTGTGCAGATCTTTCTTCGCAATATTCAATACACAATAGAGCCTCAGATATCTGTGGAATTGCATTTCAACTGATCTTTGAATATTTTTTTTGAAACATAATGTGCATCATAGTGTTTCTTGGCATATGAGATAGTCACCCCGTTTCTTTCTGTGCTTAATTTTTTCTTGCTCAACAACACACTTTAATCATGCAGCATGAGATATTTTATCTTGCGCCTCCGAATTAAAAATGACAAGCATTTAAATTAACAACTTCCTGGAAACAGTTTATTGCATTATAGAAATTAGGTTGAGGTAGGAAAAACACAGACTTTGGAGTCAGAACTGACTTCAAATCTTAACTCAGTCCTTAATGGCTACAATATCCTTGAACGAGGGCAGCCAACCTCACCTTTAAGAAATGGGTCTGAAACCACCAACTTCATCTTGTTCTTATTCATATTTCCCCATCTTTACTGAGGTATAATTGACAAATAAAACGGTAAGATGTTTGAAGTATACAGTGTCTGATTTGACATACGTCTACATTGTGAAAGGATTCCCCCTAGTTAATACATCCCTCACTTTTCACACATTTCCCTTTCCTTTTGCTGAGAACATTGAAGTTCTGCTCTCTCAGCAGATTCAATTATACAAAAATACTAATTTCAACTATATAATAGTTTATTGTTGTAAACTGTAGTCACCGTGTTATACGTGTCATACAAACCTTACTCATAAATGAAATGTTCTTATTTATACTTAATGAAAAAGTATATAAAGTGCCTAATCACACTTAACTTTAAATGTTAATCTTGTTAGTGTTTAGTATGTTAGTGTTTTAACTCTGTAACTAGCATATTTATTTGTACACATGGGAAAAATTAAATCTGTTCTCCATATTTACAGCGATAAAATCTTTTAAAAAATAACAATTTCTCCCTCTCTTTTAAAAAGGACAGCTACCCCATGATTTCTTCTTATTTTCTTTCTGTTTTGTTTTTTTGTTGTTGCTTCTCCTCTTCTTTATTTTTTCATCTTCTTTCTCTCTAGCTTTCTTTTTCTGGTCTGAGCCTGTAAACCAGAACACAACTTAGTATGCAGACAGCTTTGTGTCACAATTAATAAATCTCTTATTCAGCTTAACTTTCCTCATCCAGTATATGATGGGAGGGGAAAGCTGACTCAAAGTGCTGGCTAAGCCATCATCAGTGTGGTTAATTGCTGTTAGGATGAAGCATATGAAATTGCTGTTTTTGTATGTCAAATATAGTCCAATATTGGCAGTTTCACATGGTTCAAAGTAATACGTCGACGTTAATACATCCATTGTATTAGTTAGTGTTTGATTCATCGGTGTGGAACATGTGTCTGATATGTAGAATTAAATCAGTCTAAACTTATTTTCTTGCTCAAGTCAATTTATGTATGTATTTATTTTTAACCAAAATGAATACAGGTGACATAGGAATGTTCTACGTACAATTCGTGGTTACCTGGGTCCCAGAGCCCTCTAACATGTGTCTCTTTTAGAAGCAAGTAGCCATGTAGTCAGCTCACAAAAAGACTACGGAAGGAAAAGAAGCCAGTAGATGATATATACTTACTGTGTTTTTTACTATCATTACATTAATTTATACAGCTTTTACCTTGGGTTTGCTTTGCAAAAAATGTTGCTTCATCTTTTAGATGGAGAGTTCCTTGGGATGTTACCCTTAGCTTTTCATGATCTGACTCCAGACCTCTCCTTCGGCACTTTATGCACACACACATTCTCACTCACATTTCTTTCCAGGTACAGTAGGTTGCAGAAAAACAGAGCTATGTATCATTTTCTCACATTAGACCTTGTCCTTTGATTCCTCCCAACGTCAGCATATCCAAATCCTGCTTCTCTTTCAAAGCCTAGCTCAGTTGGCTCTTCCTCCTATGACCCCAGCAGAAATAATCTGTTTCTTCTGTTCCATTTGTAGTTTATCTGGACATCTTGGCAAGGTAGTAGTCACTTGGGTTCCTGCATTACAATCCATGTTATATAATAAATGTCTTGAGTATAAGAAGGACATCTTACTAAAAGTTTTGTGTCGCTTACAGAGCTCTTCTTGGTGCCTTCCACTTAATGATTATGGTGAATTAATGAAAGAATTTGGCCTACACAACCTTAATGTGGAGACAGGCCAGATATGTGGTAGGCAGGGGAGAAGGTTATCACTAAAATTTAGCATAATCTACCAGTAAATCACAGGATCGTCTGTGTATGTGAGTAAATGTACCAGTCGGAACAGGTGTCTTTAAATCTACATTTTTTATGTAATCACATAAAATGTGTAGTGTCTGCTCCTTTGTGCCAATGCAGTAACAGTCTTTTGTTTGTACTAAATATGAACATTGGAGAACAGAAAAAATATATCCCCTGAGAACTTTGGACAGAGATTCTTAAGTAATTTAAAATAATTTTTATATAGACCATTTTTGAAAAAATACAAGAAAACATCGCCAGGACAATTTTTTGACTATAGTATGCAGCTAGCTTCTTGTTTGTATCTTGTCTCAGTAAATGCATTCGTAAGGTAATGTCAAGCAATATTGCTATAGAGTTTTTGAATAAACCTATGTATCTTTGAAATCAGCTTCTTTAGAAGTCACTGCTTTATGAATATGGAAGTAGACTAATAGGAGTACATTTCATTTGTACAAATACAACATGTTAAAGATCAGCCAGAATAGATGTAGTTTAGGTTTTTCATAGTCATTTGTAGTGTCGATTCAGATTAGGTACCAACCAACAGACCTTGATTTTTGTCAGGAAAGCTTTTCTCCTTTCCCAACAGTTTACATTATAGTCCTATAGAAGGAATTTATTTCCCTTTTTTCATACATGATAGAAAATTGTAGCCCCTTATTTTCCATCAAACAGTATCATAATCAAATTGAAGAATCTTCGGATAATTCAAAATGGCTCTCTCTTCAAATTTGAAATATTGTGACTTTATGTACCACCAAAAAGGTGTAAATTTGTTCAAGAAGAATATGGGAGAAGGGATTTGAGGGTGTAACAAAAAGTATAGAGAAGCGCATACACATACTCCTGCAGTGTGTTTCTTAGTGTTCGGATATTCTGATAATCTTTGACACATTTCATATGTATTATTAAGTTATTTTTCTTGGGTTATTTTCTAAAATATTTGAGTAAAATCCCAACATCTGAGAACTATTTAGTGACGTATATGTACTGTGGGAGGCTGGCGTGCTGTATTACCATATAGCCCAAGGCAGATCTAATGATCATTTTTATATTTCTTACACCTGTGTCCTCCACCCTCTTGTGTTCCCTGGAGAAAGTAGCTGTTTTTCATCTGTTTCCATCACTGTTATTTCACTCTGGTGATCTTGGTTATTCACTGCTTATTTATCTGAAAATGAATGGTCGTCTGTTGTACAGAAGCGGGGACACCAGTGCCCCTGGCCACAGGCTCTGTTTCAGACTCCAGTTATTTAGATGTGGCACTAGTCTCATATCTGCTCTCTGAAACCAAGGATGCGATTTGCTTGATTTGAAGCAGGATATCTTCCTCATATGGACACACAGAAATAAAATGTTCAGTTCCGTTGGTGAAAATATATATTGTCTGCTGCTTGCACTGAGCTAGTTACTGAATCAAGCATGTGCTGATTACAGTGCGTCTCCCAGTTAAGGCAGAGGTAAGAGTGGCATTGAGTTGCTAGGAAGTGAACTTACTGGCTCAGGTATTTGTAAGGGTGCCACAGGAGTGATACTCTGCAACAGCAGTGTTTCCTAAAACAACAGGAAACAGTGTCAGTATTGCTCAGCATCACATCCGTAGCATCCAGCAAGACCATCTGACACAAACACTTGGTAAGTGTTTGTTAAACAGATGAATAGGTTAATGAATGAAAAAAAGGAATCTAGGAGCCAAGTGCCTATTTGCTTGTCTCATCTGTTGAAAAATCATTGTAAATATTTAAATGACCTTCTTTAATCAGGTGAAACCCTTTAGAGTCCAGGTAAATTAAAAGGATCACTGTATAAAGGTTATTTGCATTGCAGGCTATCCTAGCCTATGTAAATATGACTTTGTAAAAGCAAGTGTATTGTAGGTCCAGCTCTTTCATTCATGGGGAAAATTTTTCATGTCAGTGTTTCTCTTTCCTAAATTCTTCTGTATTCATCTTCTGGTCTTTGGAAAACATTTTAGCATTTTTCCGATTTTTCTAATTTTTCCAGTTTTGTCCATCATGGAAAGCAACCTAGTCAGATTCTCCTGTCACAAATATAGAGGTCTAGGGAATATTTCGTAACCATGTCCATAACACACATGAAATATGTCAATATTGGTGGTAACATACCCAGAAAAAAATAGTATATAAAATAAAGATTATCGGGTTCAAACCAGTATAGAGCCCTTTTATTATTATTATTTTTTTGAGATTCTGTTACTGTCTTTTATGCTATTAAATGATTCATAATTTCCTCCTCCAAGTCTTGTACATGTGCTTGTGCTGAATTTCCCCTGATTGATTTAATCCTGTCTGCGATAGTGTAGAAAAAAAACCATTTAACATTAAATTGTTGAGAAACACTAACGGCTGCATAAACGAGCCTATTAGCAGTCTAAGCTCAGATGATTTAATACTTTTTAGTGGTTCTCTTAACTTGAAATAAACCCATTGTAAAATTTATGCCAAGAACAGTGAAGTTATTTGGAATAGAGGAGCAGAGCTCTTAATAAAGGAGCAATAAAGGAGCAGAGCTCTTAAAGCAACTTTTCAAATTAAATATATTTAAATTATACAAAGGTAAACTTGTGGGGAATAATGTAATATTTGTTTTCTTTCTGCTAAGAAATGTTTTAAAATGTAAATATGAATACAAGCTAAATTCGTATAAGAAAACTATCACAAAGTTCAAATATTCTCCATTCCATTCTGAGATTCTATTTTAATTAATAAATTCTGTTAAAAAAAAAACACTTTAAAAATGTTATTTATTTATTTGTTTGTGTATGTATGTATGTATGTATGTATGTATGTATTTGGCAAGGCAACCTCACAGATTGCAAGGACCTTGTCAGCGTACAATCTCTTATTTTTTATTTTTTTATTTTTTACACCTACAGCACCTCATCTTACTAGATGGTCTCCCATCCAAGTACTAATTAGACCTGACCCTGCTTAGCTTCCGAGATCAGACAGGATTGGGCTTGTTCAGGGTGGCATAACTGTAGACAAACACTTCCTTATAACTATATAAATAATATTTATTTCAGAATGCCAGATACCAGAGTATGTTATGAGAATGAGATAAACTATGTGCACATACATGCATGTTTGTAATCAGAGAAATGAAAATAATGGAAAATAAAATGATTCCTTGTTTATCTTTGGGTAATAAAATTCCAGGCAATTTCTTTTTCTGTAATTTCTATGGTAAGTTTGCATGACTTTTATAATTAAAAAAACTGTACTTTCTGTTAATGTTTTAATTACAAATATAGTTTTGCCTTAATCTTCTAGGTAGAAACTACTGATGTGCTTTTGAAATTTTTGTTGGTATAAATGGTCATTTGATATAATGGTTTACTTGTTTTTAAATAACACCTCAACACATTAAAATCTTTAAATAATATAAGCTTCTGCTTGGCATCAAAGGAACCTGGGAAAAGAGGAATTAAAAATAAGCAGTTAAAAGTCTGGTGGTGGCCAGAAGGGAGGGGAGTTGGGGGGCTAGGAGAGAGGGGTGAAGGGTTAAAGAAGTACAAATGAGTAGTTGAGACATGGTCATGGGGAAGGGGAGCACACAGCACAGGGAATGCAGTCAGCAGTAAAGCAGTAGCAATGTGTAGAGCCAGAGGAAGGAGAAAGAGTAATCAGGGAAATCGTTTCATAAACTTTATAAATGTCTGATCAGTGTACTGTATACACGAGACTAATGATCAAATGCTTAAATTTAAAAAAAGCATAAAACATTTTAAAAAGGTCAGTGAATTTCCTTTTATTTTTAGATGCCAGAATTGCAGAAAAATTCAGTTCGCATCAAGAACCCTACAAGGGTAGAAGAAATTCTCTGTGGTCTTATCAAAGGAGGAGCTGTCAAACTTCAGGTGAATAATTACCAAGAAGCTGTTCTTACTAAGCCTTTATAAAATCCAAATGTGTATCTAGAGTTGGTCAGAAATACGAGGATAAATACCCTGTAGGAAGCAAACAAAAATTAATACCCTTTAAAATGATTTTAGCTTTTCTTTAATATTAAGTACCAAGCTAACTAATACTGTGCATAAGTATTAAACCATTTTAAGAATATTAAAATATTAGTTTCTCTTCTTCCTTTTAATTAAATAAATCATAGTAGTTCAAATTAAGGTGTAATTTAGGGATACCATATTTTTTAATTCTCTTTTTAAAGGAATGTTTTAAACACAAATTAAATCAACAATCTGTACATTCAGTAAATAAAAATCATTTCATTTTTAAAACAGTTTTGAAAAAATATTTAACCCAATCTCCTAAATTTCAAGAGCTGGCAACTATTACCATGAAGCATTCATTGATGGGTGTATTTATTTACCTAAACAGACCAGTTACATCTAGAATGTAACACTGTCCATAACGAAGAGCTTCATATAGTTTAATTGCCTTCACTGCATTTCTGTACAGTGATCAGCGGTGCTGAAATTAAGCAATGCTTTATCTCCATAACTGTGACCATATTTATTACCTGAAATTGCAAATTCCTAAACTGATTAATCAGATTTTAGGTGGAGACGATGCTAGGGCACGCACGGTATTTTCTTGTAGTTAGGGTAATTCTCAGGACTTCGTATATGAACTGCATGATATTTGTCTATGAAAATTCAGTGTCGAGAGAATAACTTAGAGTCGGGGGCCGGATTGCCCACAGCCCCAAGCCTCCAGGAAGCTCGCAGTACGTGCCTGGCCTCATGGCTGTGTTTTCATAATGATTTTTTCTGTTTTCTTATAGATAATAACAGACTTTGATATGACACTGAGTAGATTTTCCTATGAAGGAAAAAGATGCCCGACATGTCATAGTAAGTGTGGCACTTAAAACAAATTCTTGAAAGTAATCGTTATCTTAAGATCTTTTCCTACTTATTATGTTTTCTATGAGATTGGGTTTTCTTCTTTTGGATATTGAAAATGAGGGGAGCTGCTCTTTTTTTTATTATCATATTTTGAAGATTTGTTTTTTTTCCCATCTTATATGAATGGCTAATTTCATGTATGGTTTCTGTTGTAAGTGGAATAAAGACTTCTGAAATGTTTCCCTCCAAATATAATTTGCTCATTATTCAAAAAATATTTATTTTTTATTTTGTTTTATTTATTTTTATTTTTATTTGTAAATTGTTTATTGGGGTAACATTGGTTAATACAATCATATAATTTTTAGGTGTACATTGTAATTTGACATTTGTATATTCTATTGTGTGTTTACCACTGAGAGTCCCGTTTCCTTCAGCTACCATATATTTGATCCCTTTATCCACTTCACCCTCCCCCTTCAAGAAATATTTAAATGAATTTTAAATTTTGGAGGAACCTAAGGAAACAGCATTTATCAAATACTCTGTGTTTTTTAGGAATGTTACTAGATTTTTTGTTGTTTATATATAAATTAAATTAGAGAAAAGCTATTAAATAAATATCAAATTAAAATATGTCATTAGAATAATATACTATTTTTGTTTTCCAAACCTGGCAATTTTTATTTTAGTTAATTAATTAATTAATTTTTATTAAGTTGGCAGTGAGTTTTTAAAATAATACTCCTTAACCTGACAAGAAGTAGTGATATAAGCCCTCTCATTTACTGTTGGTGGATGTGTTACTTGAGAAATCATTTTGTTAAGTTACATAAAAACTAAAAATCATAACTTTTGGCCCAGTAATTACTCTTTGGAAAATTTCTAATCAAGTAATCCTTAAATAGTGGGGAAAGCTGTAATCACAGAAATAAGTTCAACATAAAATTATTTATAACAGGAAAAGATTAGAAACAACCTAAAAAATTTAACATTGTAGAAACTGTATAAATAATGTCATGCCCACATAACAGCAAACATGCAGCTATCATGAGTGATATTCACGGAATACTTTTAATTATGTGGAAAAATACAAACTACAATATGAAGTGAAGAAGAAAATAGAGTTCCAACATACAGATTTCGTTTAATTTCTAATCTAACTGCTAATGCACAAAACTGTACAACTAAAAGGAAACATACTAAATTTTTAGTAATTTATTGTTAAATGGTAAAATTGTAATTTTTGGCTTTTTTACAATAGTCTATTTCCCAGATTTTCACATTGTTTATTGATGTTTTGTTAAGTAACAAGTATATTTCAAAGATGTATTCCTTACTTCTATTTGCTTAGAAAGGAAGGCGTTAAAGGGACCAGTCAGTACACAATTCAGTGTTTGATGCCTGGATAATCTGGCTCAGAGGTGTAAATGAGCGGTGACTAAACTGTGGATTTTAAAATGATCAGATTCTCTAGCAATGACACGTGAATGATAGCACTAAGACCAGCAGTTGTAATGACCATGGCTAGTTGACTTGGCATTTAAACTTCAAAGCAAAGTAATGAGTTATACACAGTAGCGTCAATTAGTATTTCTTTTCATGCCTCGTTTGCCTTTTCTCTTTAGATGTCATCGACAACTGTAAGCTGGTTTCAGATGAATGTCGAAAAAAGGTAAGCACTAACGGTATTCCAGGTGCTGGAAGACTTCATTACCCCTTTTGCCTGGGAATGTCTTCAGGTTCATTCACACAAACAAGATTGGATGCAAAGTGCTCATAGCCAGCCATACCTGACACTTAGTAAGTGTTAGGTTTATTGCATGGATGATAGCTCTCGATGTATTTAAAAATAATAATAATAATGGTAACTTTTCAACAACAGAATTTGTATGAATAACTTTTAAATGATTATCGGAATATTCTAGTATCCATACATGAACTGGAGAAGTAAAACGAAAGTGCTTTGATTTTTTGTAGGTTTTGCTCCCTTACACTGATCAAGAAACTGCCTTAGTTCCCTGCTTTCCTTGAAGAGATGTCTATTTGTGTATGTCTTCACAAAGTAAGACTCCAACGAGGAATCAAATTTAATACTTTCATATGAGAATGAAAGTTTTCTGTAGTGATAATTTATTAGTCGGTTTCACTGAGTTGCTGACCTGAAAGTACTTTAAAAAGAAAGAAAGGCAGCATTTTGCAGGTGTATCTAGTTGCACATAGACTAAGGTCAGCAAAGGTCTTTCCAGTTGACGGATGTGTTAGGCGCTCACAACCTAAACTTTACCATTTAAAGAGATTTTTGGAAAAAAATCATTTACATTGTTTTGCTTTCTATAAAGTTAAACAGCTTAAAGACAACTCTGCAGTCTTCTTCATGATTAGGGTATTTGCTTCTTTCTAGTTACTACAACTGAAGGAAAAATATTATGCCATTGAAGTTGACCCTCGTCTTACTGTGGAAGAGAAGTTCCCTCATATGGAAGAATGGTAAGTATGTACTGGGTGAGGGGAGGGTTAAAAATATAAAATAATATTGGAGTTACAATTAATGATTTATTTTCCTCTTGTATATAGATTCATAAATTATTCAATGAGTTCTAAACTCCAATTCTCTAATCACTCCAACCATCTAGAATTTGTTTTGTTCTGTTTTTTTGAGATGGAGATCAATGTTACTGGGACCGCAGGTTTTTTTCTTTGAGTCTGCCTGCCTGTGCTCACGGGCCCAGAGAAATGTACAAGTAGGAGTTTGTAATATAGAAAGAAAAAATAGTTTAATATTGAATTGGCCAATACTGAGATGAAAAGCTTAATGCTAAAAATAAAACAAACCAAAACCCAACTCCCTGATGGTGTGGGTTACAGATTATATAGAGCAAAATCACCAGCCTCTGGGGTTAGGGGGTTAGAGAGTTGGGGTTGTGCTGGCAGTTGATTGGTCAGATGAAGTCAGGGGAATCATTTCTTCAGGTCTCGAGGACAGTTCTGAGGTCTTGTTCTGGCTGCCTCTGTCTGGTGTCATGGGGAAGTAGCCAGGGGGTCGGTCCACCTTAGGGCTCAGGAGCTGATGAAACGTGACTTAGGTCAAGACGTTATCTTTAGCCTGCCAGAGGTCCAGCCATGTGACCATTCCTTAGTCAGGTCTGGGCTACTTTTGCTGCCTATGGGTTGCTGGTTGCTGATTATCTGGGGAAAGGCTGGGTCCTTGAGAGGGAATATATATATATTATATCAGTAAGAATAAATTTACACTCCTGCGCTTAAGCCTTAAACTCAAAACAAGAATTCTTTTCTTTAAAGTATATGGACAAAAGATGGCTGAATAAGTAAAGAAAAAGGACTAGGATTTAAATGGGTTCTGAACTCACTTGGAGCCAGCAGATGACAGTTCCCGAGAAGGGGACCTCTGCCGTTGGTGGCTGCATTAATGGAAACGCAGCCTTCTGAGCAGACCTCACTGAAAGTGCTGTGGTGGATCCTGGGGGAATGCTCGAGAGAAATGCTGACAGAGTGTGTCTGAGGAGCCCACTGAGATCGTCACAGGCTTTGGAGCGATTCCAGTTGAGGAACATTTCAAGGAATAGAGAATTTTGACTTGGAGACATCTTAAGAGTTTTAGGTTCTTAAGAGACCAGGAACGATGCTGCTTACATTCATTATCCCATACCTAACTGAATTCCTTGCACACTTAATCAGTGTCTACAGTGTGAAGTGTTGAAAAGAGGTGAGGCTAGCCCCGCAGAAGCAGAACTGGAACTAGACTTGGGAGTGATTTCAGCATGATGAAAGGACGGTCTAGCAAGTAGAATGTTCTAGCAATGGTATAATCTTCCCTGATAGAATGAGCTCACTAGCAGGATGGGAGCCGAGCCAGAGAGGGGGTCTCACTTCGGAGTGTTATAGGGGAATCTTTAGGCATCGGGTGGAGAGGTCCTTGCAGACCCGTGATGCTGAAAAGCTGTGATTACAGGTACTGTTGTGTAATGATGAAGCACCTATACCTAAAACTTTCCACAGCAAGGATTCTTTCTCGCTCACTTGGCAGCAGCCACAGTACATAGGCATTTCGTGAAAGTTCAGACTACAGACAGGTGAAAAAAATGGCTTTGCTCTCATTCTTATTGCATTCAGAGGAACGATTATGCCTCCCTAGGTTGGATTTAATCTTATCTGTAGACTGAGGAAAGGTTTGCACCTAGTAGCCTTTCATTGTCTTATTAACATATTTAAAGTAGGCCAGAGTTTGGGGGGAACTGGGAAATGCTGTAAGAACATGCGTATCATGTTTTGAGACACTGGGGGTAAACATTCATTACTGATAAATTTAAACCTCTGAAATTTAAATTCGAACTATGATGACTAATCCCCATTTTCTCATACTGAAGAGTGTTTTGTAATGAAGATAATTTTAACTCGCTTTAATTGATCTTCTCTTTTTCTGTGGCCTTAAACTCCAGGTACACTAAATCACATAGCCTGCTTGTTGAACAGGCTTTACCAAAAGACAAACTTAGAGAAATTGTGGCAGAATCCGACGTTATGCTCAAGTAAGTTTCTGGGGTGTTTTGTTTTGTTTTGTTTTGTTGTCATTATTTGTCTGTAGACTTGAACTGTTGTTACATGTGCACTCAGGTGTATATTTTTATTAAAATAATCTATAACAATAGATTAAAAACATAAAACCATATCCAGTGTATGCCACCTAACACAAAATAGCGATGAGACAGGAATTTGGAGTGACAGGTTAGATCTTGGTATAGGGAATAAAAGACTTACGAACTTGAAGTACTAATTTGCATTTCATTTCCCCAAATTAAAAGAGTCAAGACTAACAAATTTATGAGCCAAAGCCATTTTGAAATTTTTTAGCAAATACTTTTCAAAGTATTTAGGCAAAGACCCTATTTCAAAATGGACATGAATCTACTTTCCGAATCCTCAAAGTCCCTTGAAAAATCTCTCTAGGGAAGGAGAATATGTTTTAGCAAATAATAAAAATAATTTCCAATACATGATTTATAAGATATAAACATTTTAAAGTTTGTTTTCAATTCTGTGTAGCACCTCTTACAATTTTCTACTCTCCAGGCAAAAATGATGCTATTTCTTTTTTTTTTCCCTCCTTCTTTGATGATGCTACATTTTAAGGTGATCTGCTTCTAAGGAAGAGAACATTAAATTGTCAGAAAGAGTGTGAGGAAACTAGTAAGTATTTCATTCCTTTGCTAGGCAGTTTATAGCCCAGGAAGAATAAAAAGGGAAGAAAAGATTCTAAAACCAAAACATTACCCATAGCTGCCAGGGAATAGGCAGTAGAGGTGCCAGACGCAAAGAGAATACAGCTCAGTCCCTGCCACTTTGCTTTTCTCACAGTAGGGAGTAGATGAGCAGGATGACAAGCAGGATTCTTCCAGCTCACTCTCAGTGGGTTTTTCAAGGCATGGTTTAATTATTTGCTGGCAAATGGCATAACTTCTGAACTGTAGGTTCATATCCATACTCAGTGTGAGTATAAAGTCATCTAAATTTTACTATTAGGAGGCTAAAAGTTAACTCTAATTTGAAAAACTTTAGTGCCGGCATCAATCCCAGCCCCCTTGGGCAGTATTTGGAAATGAGAACAAAAGTGAGCCATAGAACTAGAGAGAAATATTTAGTTTTTTAAACATCCAGGTGAAAAAGAGAGATGTCTTATACCTCACTAATCACATCATACTTCTGTCTTGCAGAGAAGGGTATGACAAATTCTTTGATAAACTCCAGCAACACAGTGTCCCTGTGTTCATATTTTCGGCTGGTATTGGCGACGTGCTCGAGGAGGTTATCCGTCAAGCGGGCGTTTATTATCCAAATGTCAAAGTAGTGTCCAACTTCATGGATTTTGATGACAAGGTAAGAATATCAAATCATTCTTTGTATTTACTTTTAAAATCTGAAAATATTTGAATCACGTAAATGCATGTTATCTATTATTTCATGTATTCTCATTAAATTAGGCCAGGTTGATAGGCTTTCTGTGGAGCTCATCATCTCTCCCAGTGTAACATCCACATACGTGTTTTTAAAATAGTAACCCTCCTTAAACTTTTGCTTCCCAAGCTATAAACTAAGAGTACAACATTAAGCCTTTTTCAATGTAATTTAATGCGACAGCTCTGAAGACAACATCTATAGGTAAAAACAAAGAAGTGAATTAGAACTGATGTAATATATATGGGTTCTAATCAAATAATCTATTACGATATACATAAAATAGGACCTTTTCGTTAAGAACCAAATGAAAACCAGAAATTGGACATTGTATTTCAAAATGTCTCTAGGAAGTCATTTACTTCTC
This sequence comes from Cynopterus sphinx, assembly GCA_030015415.1. NCBI lineage: Eukaryota > Metazoa > Chordata > Mammalia > Chiroptera > Pteropodidae > Cynopterus > Cynopterus sphinx. Next base: position 6,551,051 of record CM057391.1, read on the forward strand.
AGAGCTCTCCTTACCTATCGTGAATGTGAAAATAAAACAGAATTTGCAAAACTGGTATTTCAAAGGATTTGTGTTTTGAACAGGGGGTGCTCAAAGGATTTAAAGGGGAACTGATTCACGTCTTCAACAAACATGATGGTGCCTTGAAGAACACAGACTATTTCAGTGAACTGAAAGACAACAGCAACATAATTCTGCTGGGAGACTCCCAGGGAGACTTAAGGATGGCAGATGGAGTCACCAATGTTGAAAACATCCTGAAAATTGGATATCTAAATGACAGGGTGAGTATACAAACCTGTCATCCCATTTTCAAGAAAAGAATCGGGTGAAACCTGATAGGTAATTGTTAGCAAAGGTGCCTGAGACGTTTGGATTGCTCTTTGACCCCTTTACTAAGGTGATGAGTAGAAGAGCTGGCATGCACAGGTGCATGCGATGGGTGTTGGGAAGGGAGGGGATAGCACTCCCCAGTTATGAGAATCAAAAGTCCAGACGTTGCCAGATGTTCCTTGGGCACAGTCTCCCAGTTGGGAAGCACAGGACTCGAGAGAAATCATTTCGGGAGAAAAGCCATCATGTGGGAAAACATCTATCAATGAGCCTTAAGAATGCGAATAGTTGCTTCCTTTCAAACATTTTATGAAAGTGAATTTAATTGACCACGTTTGCCCCACAGATCTAACATAATGTTGAGGTTCACACTGAAATGGTTCGCTTCTCTTTCCTGTCTATTAACCTCTGTGGGTTTTTTTCGTTGTTGTTGATCAGGTGGATGAGCTGTTAGAAAAGTACATGGACTCTTATGACATCGTTCTAGTAAAAGAGGAGACCCTGGAAGTAGCCAACTCTATCTTACAGAAGATTCTGTAAACAAGCATTCTTCAAGAAGCTGTCTCTCCTGTGGGTGCAATTCATGCAAGAACTGCTCATGTGTTCATCTTGCTGAAAGACTTATTTATCACATAAACTTTCTCTTGAAGTTTTTCCTCTACGTTACTGAGGTATTTTCAGACACGTTGAACCCATCAACTGGAAGCTGCTTTTTCTACACCTCACTCAACACACTCCTCACCATATTTTTTAACATAAAAAAAAAAAAAATCTTCAAGTCAAAATTTGAAGAATAACTGCCTGCATTTCCAGAGTGGATTTTGTAGTTTACTGTTATCATGAAGTTTTTGAGTCTTTTTACACTGAGGAAGTTTAATGTGTGTGATTTTAAGTATTACCTTTTTTGCAATTAGGGTGAATTATGCTGCTGGTATCACTCTCTCCTAAAAGTATGTTGTGTTGGTTACTTCATTTTGGGAAAAATTGATATTTACAGAAAATACTGGCCCTTGGTGTTTGAAAAACTTGATATCCACATGTCATTAATCATAAAACGTTCTATATTGATGATGCACTGATAATAAACATGCAATGAAAACCTTTTCAATTGTACTGGCAAGACTGTTATTATTCATTTTTTCAACACGTATTTACTGAGCACCTGCCATGTTTTTCTGGTGCATGTGATGATGTATGTATCCTACTGTTCGTGTCATAGTGGATGTTAGGGAACAAAGTGTCACTGGGCCGCATGGTGACTAAAACTGAGTACTGCGAAGTAAGGAACCAATGTCACTCTCGTAGTCAGACTTGTCTTTCCAAACTTTTGCTGCCCCGTAAATGGTTTACACAGGCTTACTTAGACTTGCTGCCATTGTGAGCAGTTTGACCCTGAGTCTAACCTTGGAACTCCAGGGTCTGTGAGCAACTAACTGGTTTTCTTAAAGCATCTGAGCTGTGATACACAGAAAGCATGACCCAGCTGGTTCAGGAAATCCAGTGTGGGCAGCATCTCTACCCCAGTCAGGTGTGGCAGGGAGGCAGAGTCATACGATGAACACCTTTGTCCTCAGGCAGCCCGTCCCTATTCACCATCACTTCTCTTTTTTCCAAACAATGGAAGTATGCAGTGGCTAAAAGTAGACTATTCCCTGCTTAGATGTTTCTGAAATCAAACCCCAAACCAAGCTTCTTGCATTAAAGCAGATGGGATGGCGTGGGAGTATCAGAATCACCTGGAGCACTTTTTCACGTAGAAGAAAGTTGAGAATCCCTGATCTCATGATAGCGTTTGACCCCTGTGTTGCTGTCGGAGCTTGCCATGTTGGCCATTTTCCCAAGGAGTTCATAGTATTCTTCCACAACTAAGCATGTTGCACAAAGGATACTGAAGTTATGACCTGCAGCCTAGTCGTGTCTCAGTCCTGTACTAAGACGACTGGAGGTCAGTCACCTCCCTATAAAATGAAGGCCTTGAGAGCACACAGTCTCTATCACCCCTTCTAGCCACTTCCACAATCACGTAATTATCAAGCCAAGGTCCATGCCTCTTCCACTGTATGCCCTGACCCTATCACGAATCTCACCTCCCTGAGGCTACTGATACTTAAAATATTTACAGTTTTCAGAGAAGTTTACTGTAGCCATTAGGAAATGGTCTACAGAGTCAGACGGCCTGGATTTGAATCCTCTTTCTATCAGTAGGCACGTGCGACCGGGACAGGTTAAGCCATGTCCCAGTTTTCTTATCTGTAAAGTGAGGTCATGATATATCTTCTAAATTTGTGAGAAGACGTGGGTATGCATTTAAAATGTATATTTTCATTTAGAATAGCTTAGCACAAATATTCAGTATTATCAGCGACCCTCCATATACAGACGTACATGTTAACATATCCCCCAGTGAACTGATGAAATGGGAAGATCTTCTGCAGCCCTAGTAAGCAGTGGTGGTACAGCAACTGCCACATCCCTGAAGAGTCTAGCATTGGCTGGTAGGTGGTTTTCTTTCTTTTCTTGTTTTTTTCAATTTCGAATTTTACTTTATGAGGTAAAGCATTTTGAGTGCTAAGATGAACAATTTTGATTAAACTGGAAAAAAGCGTCAGAGATACTAGCTCATTCCAGAGTGGTTTCCCGCGTTCAGGTTCGGGGTTCTCTCTCTGGTATACCCTATGGAGAATCTGTGAGGAAAAGAAACATGTGACCTCGAATGACGAATCCTGAGACTTCTCCAGGGTCACCCCAGGATTCAGTACTCATGCTCATTTTATACCGAGTCCTGTATTCCAGTACTAGTTTAATAGGTAAGACAAAAAGGGCCTGAGGTGTCAGGGTTTGAAATCAGTCAAACTCAGATGAGTCTGATTCTGTGACATGGACTAAGTTTCTAACTTTCTTAAGCATTCGTTTCTTCATCTGTAAAGTGGGGTTTTAACTCTCGAGGTGAGGATTAGATGAATATTCAACAAAAAAAATAAGTCCTTATTGTATACTGGGTTCTAGAGAAACAATCAGACGTGCTTCCTATCGTCACGTAGCTTTCATCCTCATGGATAGGACAGAAAGAGAAAAAGAATAAGCTATTATAAATGAGACGTGCTGTGAAGAAGACAAATGACAGGGGACCTATTTTAGACATGGGGGTCAGAGAAAGCTCTGAGGAAGTGATAGTTAAGCCAGGACCTAAAGGATAAGGAGCCAGCCACGTGAGGACTTGAGGGGGAATCATTCCAAGGGGGCACAGCACGTGCAAAGGTCCCAAGAAAGAACTGAGAACTGGTTTAACAGTATTATGAGTAAAGGGGGAGGAATGGCCTCCTGAACGGGAAGTGGGTGGGTTCCAACCAGATCAAACGGGGCTTTGTAAATCACGATCAGGTTGGTTTTATTCTCTCTGCCGAGGAGGAGTGCCATGATCATATTTGCTGACATGTAGGGAATGGACTCACGGGGCCAGATAGACCCAAGCAAACCTATTAGGGAGCTGGCTACTGCCTCTTTCCCATCTAGACATGGTAGGTTGGCAGGACTGGGGCTGTGGAGGTGGAGGGAGGTGGATCATTTCCAGGAATGACAAGACTGGCTCTTGGGTTAAACAGTGGGTGGAGAATTGGAGGGGCCTCACAGATGCCTGCTTTGAGCAAATAGGTTCAAGAAAGAAAGAAAGAAAGAAAGGAAGGAAGGAAGGAAGGAAGGAAGGAAGGAAGGAAGGAAGGAAGGAAGGAAGGAGAGAGAGAGAGAGAGAGAGAGAGAGAGGAAGGAAGGAAGGAAGGAAGGAAGGAAGGAAGGAAGGAAGGAAGGAAGGAAGGAAAGAAAGAAAGAAAGAAAGAAAGAAAGAAAGAAAGAAAGAAAGAAAGAAAGAGAAGGAAGGAAGGAAGGAAGGAAGGAAGGAAGGAAGGAAGGAAGGAAGGAAGGAAGGAAGGAAGGAAGAGGTTTGGCTGGAGGGTGTTGGGAATGGAAGGAGAATACGCATTGTTTTGGACATACGGGGTTTGAGGTGCCTGTGAGATACACAAGAGAAGACACCAAATAGACCAGAGCTCAAAGACATTCTGGCGGCAGCTACAGGCTGGACGTTATTTGCATTTAAACGAGATTTATGTATGGCCAGTGCAAGCGGCAGGGAATCCCCTGACCTGAGATTCCAACATTAAGGTGAAGACCACCAATCACACACTATTTTAACAAGCTTTAGAGTTTTATATGCGCAGCTAGCAATAAATAACCAGGAGCAGTATTCTTGTTTTATATATAGAAAAATAAATCCCCAAGGCTTCAAAGAAAACAACTTTGTTCCTAGAAAACTAAGATATTAGTGTGCTTAAGAAAAACCTTGCAGTCAGGCCAATTTCACTGCCAAAATGAAATTATTTTTCTGTCCTTTAATAATTTTGAAAAGCATTATAGATTCCTAAATAGTCAGGGATCAAAACTCACTGTTTTTTATATATAATCTAGGTTTTAACAAAATAGTGCAGACTGCGTACACTTGCAGAGTAGCCCAGTGTTTCAAGCACGCCGGCCACACGCATCCTCGAATGTCATGTCCTCTAGGCTGCTCTCATCTCCCACTAGGCATCGGTGACCTGGTTCATCTTTAGGGCCCAAATCCAAACTGTATGTCCTAAGTTCGGTGGTCCTGATCTAGAGCTTGTGGTCATCTGTTCTATGGGGAGGTACCAGCTGCCGCAAGCGGTGAAAATCGAGTATAAAATGGGATTAAGAAAGATGCTGCATGGCAATTCCACCCTATTTTTGGCCCCTAATTAGTACTCACAGTCTTGCCAGCAGAACTATAACCCACAATCATAACGCACACGTCAGCAGTTGTTAACGCAGCATCGTAAAGTGAGGCCGGCTAAGCACGCTTGTCCTTCCACAGAGGCTAAAGCCCGAGACAAACCCACAGATAACTTGATGCCCTCCTTAGCACAATGCGAAGAATGGAAATGCTCAGGCAGCACTCAACAGCCAAAAGTCTAGAACGATAAATGCTGTGTGGTATGATTTATGTGCAGAATAATAATAAAATAATAATAATAATAATAATAATAATAATAATAAAAGGATGAAGTCATAAAAACTATAAAAAAGTGGTTGCCAGGGGCTGGGGGGTTGGGAAAATAGAGGCTGGTGAAAGGGCACAGTTTCTGGGCTAAGCTAAGGTCTGAGTAATGTGTACCATGGTAACAGCAGTTGCTAAGACCACACTGTATAGGGAAATGTGCTAACAGAGAACTTGCACGTTCTCACCCAAAAAAGATGAATATGGGAGCTGATGGATGTGTTGATGAACTCGATGGGGAATCCCTTCACAACGCGCATAGGTGTCAAACACGGGATCCCCTCAGCCTTCAAATAAAACACCACGAAACCTGATGACAGAACTCAGTATTTTATATACGAAAAGGTCAGTTTTCCAACATTTGTTCTGCTGAAGGAGTGCACGGCATCTTCGTGGAGCTACATCAGTACGAAACAGTTTAAATTAGTAAAAGAAAGTAATTTCAGGAAAAAAAAATCATGGATTACTTCGGGGCGAGTGCCACCACCAGTTGGGAACAGAGGACATAAGGCGACAAGGTGGTCACTGCATCACGTGGCGACACAGGCCAGCAGGTACAGGGTCCTCGCCTCCCTGTGCAGAGATGGTCCGGGCTTTGGGGCACCTCCCTCTCTAGGACACGCATGGGCAGCAGAAAGATGTCACGTCGTTTGTGCTCATCTGTTACGATGACACTTCCACCTCGGCCACAGTGAGATGCTCTGGAGCCGGCTTAGCCACCAGCCCTGTGCACATCCATCTGATCAATGGGGTCAGGGAGGGCACAGGGTGCGCTAAGGGACAGTGTGACGGAGATAAGAAAGCGTAAAGCAGATAATCTTACGTGGCAAACGCAGAATCAGATTCCCTACCTCCAAGTTACCCGGCCAGTCAATGGTGTGGGGTGTGATTAACTAGAAAAGTGTGTGTGTGTGTGTGAGTGAGGGAAGGTGGAGGCTGGGCATCACCTGAGCCTGTACGGGCCACTGAGAAAAGTTTTCTGAGGCTTTCCAGAAATCCTGCTGGGCCATGCCCCATGTCTCTCTTCTGCCCATGGGGAGAAGACTTGTTAAAAAAGAAAAAACACACGCCAGCCAAGTTAAAAATGTTTTTTTTTCTTAACCCTCTTTCTATAAATATCCTGGACACTTTTTCTTCTGTTCCCTTAAGGATGGCTTTCCCTTCTGTATGACACTATTTTCCTTTAGTAGCGAAACTACCCGAAGGCCCACAAAACAAGGACTGGCAGCGCGGCCTTAGCGATGCCCCACGCAGCCCACGCGAAGGCACCTCACTCCGATTTCGTTTAATATCATGGCATTCGGCCTAAAATTCTCCCCGTGTGCATCGACCCACCCCTGATGTATGCCCCAGATGCTGACTCGCCTTCCGAGAGGCCCTCGCGCCCTCCCGGCACGGGCGGCCACGACGGGGGGCTCGGTGTCACACGAGTGGCTCAATCGGGTTTAGAGTTCATCGTGTTTGGCCTCCTGGTCTTTGAGTTTAAACTCCTCCGCCACGACCTTGCCGTCTCCATTCCGGTCCTGGTTGGTGAACATGTTCTTCACAATCATCTCAGCGTCGAAGCCGGGAGCGAGTTTGCCTTTGCCGGACGCCACCTGGGCGTGAATGTACTCCGAGAACTGCAGAGAAAAGGGACGGGACGGGCCCTGAGACTCAGGCCGGGGACCCCGAGCCCGGGCCTGCACAGAAGAGCGTGTGACCGGAGCTAGCAAAACAGGCAAGACCTTGTGAGCGATGCCACCTGGATTTTCTTCTCCAGGGGCAGGTTAAAACCCCGGACTAAATGTCTCCAGGAACCCTTAGTCCTAGGCAATTAATTAATTCAGATCAGCCATCGGAGCTATCCCTTCTCCCCAAACCAAGCCTTAGTCCTCCACCGAAGGATGAGCCCCAACCTCAGACCCCTGCCACCTGCATTCATTCATTCATTCATTCATTCACACAGTAAAAATGGATCGTCTGCTGTGTGCTCAGCACCACTGCAAGGGGCGAAGAGGTTATCGTCCCCACGCCGACAAGGCCTCACCTTCGGAGGCTCCCACTTGCCTTCCAAGGTCACTTACCTCTTCCAGGAGGACTTCTCCGTCGCCATCCTTGTCGATTTCTTCAAAGAGGTTGGGGGACACTTCTCCGTTCCACACGAACATGTAGCCCTCGGGCAGGCCGGCCACGAGCTCCAACAGCTCGATGTCAAACACCAGCACCGCACTGCCAGGCACTTCTCCGTCTGTGTCACCAACAGGGGTTGGGGGAACACAGTGTGAGCACCGCGGGGTGGCGGCCTCACCCCCTCGCCCACGCCCCAGCCCTGGTTCAGGCCGCCTGGCTGAGGGCGGGCATTTCTGAAAAGCTCAGCCTCACACATGGCTCATCCAAACTGCAGGCAGTGACCGTCAGGGAGTAATGAAATCAGTTTAGAGGATGGCGACCGGCATGTTTTTCTTTAATTAAGGGACAAATAAAATAGATCAAGGTACACTGCACACAGAAAGGATAAGTACCGTTTCATGAAACTGGAGTTTCACCTTGATGTATAAACTGCGTGTGTGTGTGTGTGTGCATACAGATATATATAGAATGTTTATCTAAAATACAGATTAGGAGACGAAATGCACTTCTTATTGTGTGTTTTGGTGTAAAAGGTTTGCAAGCCACTAGTAGAGACTACCATGGTAGAACTTTTGAATAAATCTAACAGGAGAACTGCAAGGACAACAGGGTATGCCGTGAAATCACGATCTAAGTGTGACTGTAAACACAAACTCAAGAACAGTGTATATAGTGAGTCCCAAAGAAGTTATGTAGGTACGTGAATGTATATACACGCACACGCACAATGTAAGATGTATCACTTACATGATTATTATAGGTTATGTCATTATTTACATATATTTTAATGGAATTTGGGCTTCCTTTCGGCTCACAGCAGCACATGCGTGCAGAGGCTTTATAATTATTTATAATAGACAACGACAGGAGCGTGGTCTTACAGGATAGACAGCACATTTTCTAAGTGTTTTTTTTTTTCAGATCGAGGTGGGGTAGCAAAGTAAATTTTTACAAATTTTTAAAAATTGTGAAAAAGAGAAGATCAAAGCACCGACCACTTTTACAAGTTAGCACTCCCCATCTCCTCCACTGAAAAGGAAGGGGTTCCCGAACCCCCATGTGGACTCATTCTGGCCGAAATCGTAACATACACAGGCCATGACAGCTGGGAGGGCGAGGCGACACCAGTACTTCCGGAACTTGAAACTCATCTCTTACTAAAGGAAATCTCCTTGGACGGCTTACAGGTTCATGGGAAGCTCCGCCAGCACATGCGGAGGTCGGACGGCCCCAGGTTTAATACAAGTGCTAAGTACTTTCTTTTTTAGGTGAGGCGACCCTCGGTTGGCCTCACAAATTGCACGGACCTTGTCAGTTTACAATCCCTTATTTTTTTTATTTTTTACGCCTACAACACCTGGTCTTCCTAGGTGGTCTCCCATCCAAGTACTAACCAGGCCCCACCCTGCTTAGCTTCTGAGATCAGACAGGATCCAGCTTACTCAGGGTGGCAGGGCCATAGACTAAATACTTAAAAAAAAAAAAAAAAGATTCTTTGGGTTTAAAATGGAAAAAGCATACTGTGATCCTAAATAGGGCACCCCCCCCACAGCACAAAATTTAGATGGCGAATGTGCCCCAAACACCCTTTAACACTGTCACTTACCCACGCCGGCCTCCCCATAGCCCAGGTGGGGTGGGATGACCACCGTCCGCTTCTCTCCAACGCACATCTCTCTGAGACCCATGTCCATTCCCAACACGACCTGTCCAGATCCCAAAACGATATTGTACGTTTTGCCTAAATTCCACCTGAAAACGAAACAGAAGAGTCCCCGGCTAGGTGATCATCCCACAGGCACTCGAGAGTGTTCCATGAGAAGGACATGTCGCATCACGGCCAGAAAGACACAGAGTCCCTATCCAGTCCTGAGGAAACATCAGACAAACCCCCACGGAGGGGCGGTTTTGCAAAAAAAAATAAAAACACCTGTAATCCTCAAGCGTGTCAAGGTGACAATCAGGGGAAGACGGAGGAACTGTTCAGTGTTGGAACCCGTTGGAACGGGGTCCTCTTGACAGTAAAGACCTTATGGGAACATTTAGCGAAATAAATACAAATACAAATACAAATACAAATACAAATACAAATATAAATATAAATATAAATACAAATATAAAATATTTATTTATATATAATGTGGTTCAAAACCCTGGGTTTTCGATTCGGCAAGACCTGAGTGTGAATCCCGGTCCAGCCACTCCATGTGGCCCTGGGAAATGTAATTTCGGCTTCCTCACCTACAGGATGGAGATGGTCACAGCGATCGCACAGGGAAGCTCTAAACACTAAATAACATACTATGCGTGGAGAAGCGGAGGAGAAGTATAAGGGGCTGAATACATGGACGGCCTTGAGGGTACAAAATGCTCAGGCCTGTAATATTCGTCTTTGATTCCAGAAAAATAACCGAGAGTTTAACTGGGGCCACGGTTTTCATTACCTGTGATGTCCATGGTCCCTGGATAAACCAGATAAATACAAGTCGGCTCTTTTACCTTCATCACGACTGAAAATAAATCCATGTCCAAACCTCTATCATCACTTCCTAAAGGCAAACAGCGGGAATGGTTTTCCAGGTCAAGGGAGAAAAGTCTCTCCAGTGTCTTGGGGGCCCCCTGATGCCCTTCACCAGGTGGTGACAACACAGGGGGGACAGCCCCGCCTTCCCAGCCGGCCCCGGCCACGGGGTTGCCAGCTCTCTCCCTGCCCACTCTGGTTCCTAGGCTGGTTCTCTGGGGCTGGCAAAGCCAAACAGGGTTTGCATTTGTCCTACCTGGGGTGAAACTGAAACAAAGCCAGCGCTGGCACCGGACCCCTGCCCGAGGCCTGCAGGGTGGGGGAGCATCCTCTGCCCCAGCCCTCACACAAGCCCCCCTTTGTCAGGAGCACAGAGGTGCCTTCACACTGCTTTTTCCCAGCGGCCATCGGGGACTTCCCAGGGGACTACTGGGTTTCAGAGCCTTCCAGAATATTCAAGAACTCATTTACGTGTCAAATAACGAATCTCTCTGTTTTCTTCCTCGCTGCGGCCAGCGTAGACACACGTGAAGGATATTTTCCAGGGAAACAATCCGCTTGCCTGTGTCACGTCCGAAGACCCCACTAATTCTCTTCCTTGGGGCCATCCTTTATTTATTTTGTCCTGCCAGTCTTGCCCTCAGACATTCTCCTCGTTCCTTCTGGGCATTCCTTCCCGGCCCCCCATCCTTTGCAAGCTCCCTGCTTCCTGCCTGTGGCTGCCCTCTCCGGTTCCCCACCCACGGTCCCTCCGACCCTGTCAACAGCCAGCAGCACCTGCCTCAGTAGAGTGCACATGGGGTTCAGAGCTGGAGCAAGTCCAACCTTCCAGAAGGGGCTCCTCCCCCACCCACAGGTGGGCAGATGCCCGCCACACTTCCCATCATCCCATTGTCCCGAAACTCACGCCCAGGAGAGTCCAGCAGGGGTGCTGCCCTTCACAGGGACACAAATGACTCTCAGGGTACAGAACGGAGTCTACGATAAGAGGAAGGAGCATCGTGGGGCTCCCGGATGCTCTGTAAAAAGGTTGCGAACCCACAAAACACACACCAGAAGCCTGGGAGGCTGCCTCTCCCCGCCCCACACGAGCAGCATAGCCTGAGCCCCCTGAGAAGGACATCCTCTGCCCCACCACCCCCTCCTTCCCCTTCCCTCGGCTGTAGGAGCACCTGACAAAAGTAGGAACATGAGCAAGAGCGACGACGACAGTAAGCCGTCGTCCTTACAGACGGCTCTAAACTCACGGACCATTTTCACACGCGTAAACTCACGCAGGCCCCACAACGACTAGAAGCCACGCTTCTGATATGGGTACAGGGAGGGCTGTTCTGGGCCACGCCCTGGAAATCTTTGCCCCAGAAGCTTCTGCCCATTTCTCCATATTTTAGCATCTCTGCAATTGGGATGCGTTTCCCTGTTGACAGCACGTCATTGTGTTTCCTTCCTTAGAGATTCAGAAGGTGACGCTCCTAATAATCGACACATTTTGGATCGGATGAAATGATGCCAAATGCATCGGTACACGGGATCTCATCGCAGCAGGGGGGATGCCGTCGAGAGGATACCATTTTTTGCTAGCTTGCTTAAGAATAGTCAGGTGAGGTTGGTTTTCCTGAAAGACGATTTCCCGGGAGCATGGGGAGGCGGTCCACCTGAACGGGGATGGGGGGTTCAGCTGCGTGGGGACGGGGCGGGTGGCGGGGAGACCAGGGAGAGCTCGACCAGTTTCTGAGGAAAAGGAAAGGAGACTCCTGGGAACACAGGCCTGCTGTCCCCCCGCTCACCACCCCCGTTCCTGGCCGCCCTTACGTGGAGTCCAGCAGGGTCCCGTCCAGAAGCGAGGCGTTGTAGTGGTACTTGAGGTAATCCCCCTTCTTGCTCAGCACCGAGCAGTCGGGGGGCTTGTAGTGGGAGGTGACGCTGATGGAGTCCGCGGGGTTGTGGAAGTCGATCACGTGGATGTCAAACACCAGCACGGCCGAGCCAGGGATGTTCCCTAGAGGACGGACACAGGAATTCACAAGGGCGCCCTCCAGGCAGAAGCGGGTCCCAGCATCACCCGTGAGGAACATGGGGGGCCCAGGCTGACACCCTGGGGGATACCGGGAGAGTGAAGCAACCTAACCCTCACTTCACAGACGGGGAAACTGAGGCACGGATTTGCCCAGGGTCACGTAGCCAGTGAGGAGCACAGTTAGGACTGCACTTCGAGGCGATGCCCCCATGGGATTGAGACTGAACGACTGATGGCCACGTTCATCACAGATGAGAAAACGAAAGCCCAGCCCAATTAGGGCCCATCCCAACTCCTACAGACGCTAGAGGTGAGATGAGAAAACTCAGCTGTGGAGTGAAAATCACGCTGCTGCCCCATCACCGTGCAAGAGAAACAAAACCAAGAAATAGTCACAGGGGAAAGATACTGGGCCCGAAGGGGCCCCCCACAGCCCTGCTGAGACGGTGCGCCCAGCGTGCACAGATGCCTATTTGTTCTTTCTACAAAATTATTAATATACGTCCCTCCCCCACCTTCTCCACTTTGGAAGGCATCACCCCACATCTGCATCGTATTTTACCGTTTACAGAAGTATTTTTCGTACATTTTCTCTCTTTAAAGCTCTGCAGCAACCTTGTGGGGGAAACGGCTGCGACAGAACGAAAGGCTGAGAGTGGGGCCTGTGAATCCCGGGGGGAGCCCAGCACTCCGTCCTTCCACAAAGATTTACTGAGCGTTTACTGTGTGCCTGGCCCCGTGGTGTGTGGTGAAGAAACCACAACCGTCCTCTGTGTCCTGACACCCTTTTCAGGTCAGGCCCTCGGGGATTCACATCAGGTCCCATCACACCTCACAGAGAGGACAGAGGGGCACCCCGCACAGGAGCACCTGGGGGTACGCGTCAGGGCGCCCTCCCCCATGGCAGCGTGTGATTCGGGATGAGGCAGCAGATGCCCAGGACATTCATGAGTCTTCGGAGGCGTTCCAGAGCCTTATACAATTCCCTGCAGCGCTGTCTCATACTCGATGGGAAGCCAAGAGGAGAGAAATAATTTAAGCAAGTGTTTTCCATCAATACATTCTTTTCAGAGAAAGGAAGGCTTAGTCCTGAGGGCATAGCCCAACGTGGAAACTCAGAAAGCAGTTTTCTATTTCTGCACGGATTTGGCTGGAAATAGAATTTTACACGATACAAAACGAAGCATCGAGAAACTAAACCAACAGGACACGAAGGGAGGCCAATTCACTATGGCTTAAGCTACGTATGAGCTGCCGTGGCTTTATAAATCAGAAATGTGATTTCTGACGACAGCATACCCTCATCTCCAAACGACCCGACATTTCCTGGATCCTCTGGACAAACCCTACTGGGGAAATTCCAAATATGACATCTCAACAGTCGTCTGAAGAGGGTTAACGAAATGAAGGTGGACAGCCCGCCAGGCCAATCAGAATCCCATCGGCAAAAAGAAAACAAACGCAAAATAAGTACTGCCTTGACTACTCCTAAGCAAGCTAGCAAAAACTGGTATACGAGGAAAAAACCCAATTAAGAAAGGAAATATGCCTGGTAAATCACCACAAACTTGGTGGTTTAAAACAACACAAATGTCTTCTCATGACTCTGGAAGTCTAAATTCGGGGAATTGGCAGGTTTGAGTTCCTTTTGGAGGCTTCCGGGGAGAATCTGTTTCCTTGCCTTTTCCAGCTTCCCAAGGCCACCCTCACTCCTTGGCTTGTGGCCCCTTCGTCCACATTCTCAGTCAGCAGCCTAGCATTTCCCCTCTCTAGGGCCTCCTGCTTCCCTCTTCCTCTTGTGAGGACATCAAGGCCACCGGGATGACCCATGATAATCTCCCCATCTCGAGATCCTTATCTTAATCACATCTGCAAAGTCCCTGTTAGCATGTAACATAAAAATATAAAGCAACAGGTTTGGGGGAGAGGACATGGACACCTTCTGAGGTCCCTCTTCTGCCACGTTACAACGTTTATTCTTGGGAACTGGGATTATGGGAGATTTCTGTGTTCTTTGGTCATCTGTATTTTCTTTTAATGAAGTGAACACATATTATTTGTGTAATTTTTAAGAGAGAGTTTGCTATTACGGTGACAAAAATGTGCTAAAGCTGGAGTAGGGTGACGGTCACTAGAAGTCACGGAATTGCATACTTAACACGGGCGAATTTTCTGGTATATAACTTACACCACAGCAAAAGGGTGTAAAACATCCAAAACGGGGGCTTTGCAATTTACTTTCAAATGGCTCAAAAACGACAAAATTTAACGTATACACTGAGAGAGAAAATAAAGATAGCACGACGTTAACAAACTGGTAAAACGAGGAGGAGTTCACTGTGCAGTTCTTTCGACTTTGGTGTAGGTTTAAAATTTTTTCAATAGGAAAAGGAAACTGGGCAGGGAGGACAAGGGGGATAAGAGAGCATCTCTAGAAACTAACGCTATCTGGGCCCTCCAGGCTGAAGCTGGACCCATCTTGGCTCCCAGGAGCCCGGGGGGCCTGGAACCAGCCTGGCTGGTGGGGCTTAGCTCAGCCTGCAGAAGGCGCCAGCACTCACCTCGCCCTTCCTCCCCATAGCCCAGGTGAGGGGGGACCACGATCCTCCGCTTCTCGCCGATGCACACACCGAGCAAACCTTCGTCCATGCCAGCGATCACGTAGCCCTGGCCGATGTACGTGTCAAAGGTGCGGTTCCTGGAGTAGCTGGAAAAGAAATGCACGAGGTCCCTCAGGGAGGCTGCGGGAACACGGGGCCGGGCACCCTGGGAGAGGGTGGGCCTCGGACCCTGGGGACACAGCCACGACACGCTCCTCTGAAACGGAGAACGAGAAGCCAGCACCGTGCTGCCAGCGACAGGCCTCCAGCTTCTGGTTGGGTCAGGTCCTGAGTGGGACGCGGTGACAGGGAACAGCCATGGGGATGGAGCTACTGTAAGCTGGACCGTACGCCTGCAACCGGGTCACGTTAATAAAAAATCATCAAAAATCAGCCCCTACCAGCAACGAAGAATGTGTCCGAGGTCAATGTCCCCAGTATCCAAAGGGGCGAATAGCTGTACGTGTGGCACGTGGATATGTGGATTGCCAGAAAAATGCATGTACACCGAGAGCTAGCTAGCTAACTCTGCAGTCCCCACCAAGGCCTAGATGAGTGCTCCCTCCTGCAATGCCCACTCACCAAGCCACCTTCTGGTGAGTACTTACTTGGGTTTCCCAAATGCCAATGGCAGGAGGCCCAAGCATTCCGCTCAGTGGAGAGATCCAGCCTCTGTGCAAACTGCCAACTGAGTCCGAATACTCTGGGTTTGGTGAGAATGAGAAATGATTCTCCAAAGACAGATGATTCCAGAGTAAAATAATGAAGCTTCATCTGCCACGTCTACTACCCCACTGTGACCCGGAGTGATCTGCACCGATCACCCACCCCCACCTGAAGGAGCCAGTCGCTTTCACCACAGCCTCATCAAATACTGCCAAAGGATGACTGCCTCAGGGAAGCTGGCCAGCCGAGTGGGGCCACGGAGATGAAAAGGCAAAATTGGGACAGGCTCTTCCTTCTCGACACCCCTCAGACACCTCAAAGCCAAGGGGCATGAAGAAATGATGGTAACAGATGACTCTCCTCACCCAGGAAGGAAGCAGATTATCTGCACAACCCTCCCAGAGAAGCTTGTGGAGCAGGAGCACTGAGCAGCTTCAGACCCCATCGCCCCACAGGGGCCAGGAAGACCAGGACGGGAACAGGCGGCTTAAGAAAGGCAGGCTCGGCTCTCCGACCTCCCATGTTCCCCACGATGCTGCTTCTCCAGCGGGTGCCTGGCGAGCATCAGCAAAGAGTGGCTCGCTGCTAGCCATTTGGGAAAGAGGAGGATACCTGAGATGGGATCCCTTATACAGGGACACCAGACAGTGGGAGAGATGGCAGGTGCCTCAGAGGAGGGAAGAGCCACCAGCTGGAATAGTCAGCAAAGGTTCCATGTGGTTGGGGGGGAAGCGGACACAGGAACATGGGACCAGCACGACGGAAGAGCACTGGGGTGAGAGGGGCAGAGGCCTGGAGGCAGGAAATAGCTTCAGCATAGGCTGGAGGGACAGGCTGGGCTCTAAGTATGGAGAATTTTAAAATGACTTCTTAAGAAGACTTAAGTAAATGGAAAACCATCCGTTCCCCATGGGAAAGCTGAGAACTGTAAAGTTGCTGATGTCCCCCAAACTAATTTATGAATTTTAAAACAATTCCAATCAAAACCTGAGTGGCGTGTACAGGGGAGCAGGGGACTTTAAAACTCATTTGGAAAAAGAAATGATTGAGAATCCTGTTCTGAAGGCATGGCATACAGCAAGCTCTCGTTCCTGTAAAAATTTAAAACGAGGGAACTTGTATTTCACTGTGTCTGTACGGAAGACCTATGAATTTCATGACACTGGTTCCCTGCGAAAAGGAGAACTGGACGTTTGAGGGACAAGAATAGGGGGGAAATTCTTTATTGTTTACCTCTTTATACTTTTAGGATTTTAAACCGTGTCAATGTATCAGTTACAAAATAATGTTTAAAAAAAGAAAAAGAATATTCTCCATCATATAAATTAAAAAACTACAGTAAAGACATGATAGTGGCCCAGGAACAGCTGGACCAATGAGAAAAATCCGAAAAGGACATTTAAAAATTTGGTACACAATAAAAGTCAGATTTTAGACGAGTAAGGGAAAAAAAAAACCCCAGTTATTTAATAATGGGTGTTGGACACACTAGCTGACCATCTGGAAAAAATAGTTAGGTCCTTACTGTCACACCGAATACTGAAACAAACTCCAGATGGACTGAAGATTTAAACATGAAAGCATTTATAAGTATGGGGAGACTGAAACGTTATTAATATTTATCCTGGGCAGTGAGAATAGAGGGTTGATGAGAAAGCATTACATTTCATTACATATCTTTGTATTGTTTCATTTTACAAAACAATATAACACTTCCTAAAATAAAAATTCTAATAAGGAATATTTTACAGGGTTTAAAAAAGAAAAACATTCAAAGGGTATGAGGAAAATACAGGTAAATGTTGATATCCTCTAGGGGAAGGGACAGACTTTTTAGCAAGTCACCAAAAACAGAATATATAAGAATAAAGGGAGCCATAAAAGAGAAGTGGAACGGATTGAACAACATAAAAAGGTTACATTTAAATAGGTCAAAAACCACAATGACCGAAATTAAAACGTAAGTAAATAGGGGACATGCTTTCAACAACATACAACCATAAAAGGGTCAAGGTACAGAGTTGTGGTCCCAAACCTTTCTGGCACCAGGATGGGTGCCCCTGTGAGAATCTAACATCTGAAGATCTGAGGTGGAGCTGAGGCGGTGATGCTAGCGCTGGGGAGCGGCTGCAGACACAGATGAAGCTTCACTAACTCACCTGCAGCTAATCTGCTGTGCAGCTGGTTCCTAACAGGCCAAGGACCAGTACGGGTCTGCGGCCCAGGGGGTGGGGACCCCTGGTATAGAGTCTTCAAATCAATAAGAAAAGATAAATACCAGTACTCTCAACATAAAAACAGGCAAAAGACATAAACAGGTCAATCACAGAAGAAGATATCCTAATAGTCAATAAATATTTGAAAAAATTTTAACCTTAAAAACAATCAAAGAAATTCAGATTAAAGCTATAAACTTCCATTTTTCGTCTTTAAATTAGCAAAGATTACTTTTAAATGATGCTCAGCATTACCAAGTTTGCAGGAAATGGGGCACTCCTAGAGAGTGATGGAAAACCCTGCTTGAGGACAACCTTGTAGTGTATGTCAAAAGCCGTAAAACTGCACAAAACCTGACCCAGAGATTCTTCTAGAAATCTATCCCAAGGAAACAATTAGTCATATACTTTAAAATTTAGCTACAAAAATCATTACTGCAATCATCCCTAGAAAGTCCAAAGGTAGAAAACAACAGGGATTAATTACCTAATTACCTAAATTAAGGCAAATCTATACAACGGAATATTATTTAGCTGTTAGAACAGGCTAAATCCTAACGTACTAAAATAAAAACCTGTTTGAAAACGTGAGAAAACTGTGATTCATCAATATGGGGAAAAAATCTGGTACCCACTAGGAAAATGGTCCAATTTGAAATATTTCAGAGAATAAAGGACAGAACCAGGTTCATACGTGACAAGGAATAATACACACACACACACTCTCTCTCCCTCCCTCCCTCTCTCTCTCTCTCTCTCTCTCTCTCTCTCTCTCTCTCTCTCTCTCTCTCTCTGGAGGTTTTTGGTAATAGAAAAGGGGTAAAAACAATCCAAATGTTCATCAATAGGAAATGGTTAAATAAATATGGCATATTCACCCAATAAAACAGTAGACAGACATAAAAAAAATCAATGATTCCTTTCTATGAATTAATATAGAAAAATTCCAAGGTGGAAAAAAACAAGAAGTAAAATATACAGTATACGTGCTACACAGTATAGTCTGTAAGCTATATACTACAAAAAGGGGAAAGTAAGATAACATTTGTATTTGCTTATATGTGCAATAGAAAACATCGCACACCAGAAGAATGGAAAAAGAGACTCATTAACAAAAGTGGTTAGTTAGCTCTAAGTGTCCACGGAGGAGGGGTTGCGAGGTGGGCAGGGACAGGCGGCAGAAAATATCCCAGTGAATACTTTGCTTTACTTGTGAACCATGTGACTATTACCTTTCCCCAAAATATCAAATGAAAAACTTAACAGAAGAGATCCTAGGGGTAGGAAAATGAATTATTCAAATAAAATAAGACCCCATAAAAATTCTTCTGTGACGTTTCTCGGTGACTAAGCCAACTAGAAGTCTGTTACCTCAGAGAGACAGGTAGATTGCTGTCACAACTTGTTTGCTCCACTGCAGTTTCCAAACAACACAGGCCACTTAAGGAGGGAGACACACCAAACACCAGGCATGCCCCAGCCACCTGCAGGCTAAGCCTTATAAACACCACACAACTATGAGTAACAGCAGAGGGTGGCTAATAAGCCCCGGCCCAGCAGGAAGGAAGCGGAATGCCTCCTACCAGTCCCTCCCACCCCAGTAGCTAAGCCTTTCATCTACCTTACCTCTTTAATCCAACCATCTCTTTGAGAAAGGTGCTAATCACAGGTAAAAAACCCAAAGCTCAGGAAGGTCAAATGCTACCCAAAGTCACACAGCCAGTGGGCCACACACAGGGATGAGAACCCAGGTCTCCTGGTACCAAGTCTGTTCTCATCCTACAGCCTGGACCTCCCCTCTGGCCACTTCCCATCTGGGATGCCATAGCTGGGTTTATGCTTGGATAGCTGAGCACCGTCTGGGGGAATGGTAGGCATCTGGAGGGAGCCTCTCCTGTTGACCTGCAGATTCATCATCTCCCACAGGCCGCAAGGAGACAGGTCTAACACCCTCCGAAGGAATTCGGTACCAGAAAAACATAAACCTGGATTGGATGGAAATACTAACTCCAAGTCAGCATTGACAGAGTGTTCATTCAGATCACGGTCCAGCCAGCAGTGCATCTTTTATGAGACATTCTGGTGAGTGAAGGCTCCGGCCATTTCCTCACCTGGAATCAAAGAAGGTGCCGTCCAGAAGGGTGCCGTTGTAATGATACCTGAGGAAGTCCCCACTCTGACTCCGCCGCTCACAGTTTTCAGGTACCACCTTATTCTCAATGGAAATGCCATCCTTGGGGTTATGAAGGTCCAACAACGCAACGTCAAACACCAGAGATGCCTGTCCAGGAATGTCTTTCCCTAGAATGGAATGGAGGAAGATGATGAAACTAGGACACAAGATTTAGGAAGTACTCAAACTGCCATCCAGCACCCACTGTGCTGGGGCGAGTCATTCCTTGACGTTTTCAAGCCAAGGACACAGGTCTTGTCTTGGGTGGCTCCCCCCGGGGTCCAACCCTGGGCTTCCAGGTATAATCTGAAGCAAAGTGATATTAATGACATGAAAGACTCTCTGTGACCATATTTTCTAGGCCCTATGTGAGTGGTTACGCAAACCCAAATACACACCCCTCTGTGAGTTTCCGTTTGTGTACAAATGCAAATCACGGACATTTAAAGGCACCAATTCCAAAGCTCAGATCTGCTTTCAGAGAACATTACAGATTTGTTCTTTGGAACCAGAGCCAGTTTTCTACAGAGATAACGTGCGAAATTCTAGCCTTTAAGTGCATCCAAAACAAGATATAAATAAATACTAAAGCTAGCTGAGACAAGAGGAAAAAAAGGCACCCACGACCTAAATAAATAGTCTTCAAAGCATTTCTGTCTCGCTCCTGGATGGTGGGACTGCCTCTTTTGGCTCTTCCTAGCAGTGATGATGTGTTCAACATCTGCAGCACGATAATCCACATGGAGAGATTATTGGGCATTAGCTCTTACTGCAAAGATCAACATCAGCCAATAAATAACTCTAAACCCAGGACTTGGGGATAAAGGGAAGTTAAGTGACAAACCACCTTCCCCAACTCGGTCACTTGCCATCTGTTATGCCATGCTAAGGGGTAGGCCAGGGCAAGGTGAACCTCAGGGCGTGCCAAGCCTGCGCTCCTTCGACTGGCTCTTTGGCACCCCCTTTCTCTTCCCCCTCAGGCGGATGATGAAATCAGATGAAACCAGGCTGCTGAATCAGCCTCTGGAATGCAAGGTGTGGTCAATTTCTGAAATATGGGTGTGGGGGGGGGATGCCATAGACGATTCATCTTTTGTATTTTTCTGTATCTTTTAATTTCAGAGAAAAAACGAAAGAAAGCCTTAAAAGTCACCCCAGGGTTTAAATTTTCCTAGCATGATCATGTACTCATTGACTCTGTTTTTTTTTTCCAACTTTATTAAGATAATTTCCACACCGTACAATTCACCTATTCAACACTACACCTCAATAGCTGAGCACAATGTTAAAGTCTAAAGTATTTTAAAAATAACTATTTTAAATGAACTATTTATTTTAAATACTTAAATTGTCGGTTCTTTAAAATAAATAAATAAAGAATATTCTTCATATTAGGCTAGGCATCGAGTTTTTATTATGTATGTCAGGTTCATGCAGATGATTTCAAAAAGGATTTGGGAGCCAAGGAGAACGAAATTCCACCGGCCAAGGTTAAGACAATTGGACCATCGATAAAAATAACAACATATCTAGGGGAAGGCAGAATTAAGGCATAGTTACAGTAACTGTTCTCAAACTTCCCTTTTAGCAGGGAACTCCCCAGCCCTCACCCCACTTTTAAAGAAACTGCAGATTCCAACACGGAAAACAGGTAAAAGTGGAGAGGGGTAGGAGAGAAGGCGAAGCGCCATCCACTGTCTCCCCTTCCCTCCAGCTCTGTTCCCAGGAAAACATTATGCCAAGGGGTCGTTACATGCTGGGTGCCACTGTCAGTGAACTTCTTGAAGAGCACTGCGTTTTCACTTCTATTTTTAACTACATATATCTATCTGCTCGCTGAAATGCCTGGAGGTCTCTCTGCTGTGTCAGCCTCTCCGCAGAATTAAATGTGCCTGAAAGTCAAATATGAGTAACTGAGAAATGCTACTTATGCCAATATTCTGTTTCTGCCAATTTTCCCTCGCAGTCAAACTACAAAAAAGAACAATTCGAATAATTCAAATGAATGTGTTTTTTCCCCAACTTTATGCTTTGCATTTGTCCACACGGAGCTAACGTCACAGGTCAAACCCACGGCAGTACAAATCAGGGGGGAAAATGGGAGTTCTGGCATCACATGCAAAATCTCTACCTTGATGTCTACAATATTTAGACGGTGTAGTTCAAATTTCCTTTCACAGATGGGAACCACATGGGCTGGAGAGGTTGGTGGCCAAGGTTTTAGCTTACGAGGCAGTGGCAGACGGCTCAATTATGAACATCGACGACCAGGAATGAGTGAGGGTTTCTGCAACTCACCTCTGAGACAGCGGAGGACCTCAGCCAGCACTGCCCCACACAACCTTCTGCAGTGATGGGGACATCTGTGTCTGCACTGTCCAGTACGGTAGTACTCAGCAACGTGTGGCTCTTAAGTATACGCAGTGTGGCTATGTGACCAATGTGCAGCGTTTTCATTAAAATTGAATTTTAATTCATTTTAATTTAAATGTAAACAGCCACAGGGTTTAGACAGTGCAGGTCTAAAACAAAAGATCTGGGGATTTCACATGCCAAGGTGAGTTCATCGCTACAATAAAAATAAGGACAGATGAGAACGACTCAAAGGGTTAGGAGGACTTACCATCTCCATCTTCTCCATAGGCCAGAAAAGGGGGAATGGTGATGACTCGCTTCTCCCCTACACACATCCCCAGCAGCCCTTTGTCCATTCCAGGGATCAGCCAGCCAATCCCCACATACGTGTCATACGTTTTCATGCGATTGTGACTGAAAACCAATGAGAGAAAGAAAAAGTTCTACACCAGGAGGACGTTTCTAACTCATCCCTCAATAAGGTTTTTGTTGCCCAAGTCTCAGCCGAATGATGAACCCCTCCCTACCCATTCCTGGAGACAAGCATATATGGACCTTCGCTCTCCATCACAGAGCAGATGTCCTCAGATTTATAAAAAGCATGTAATTAAGCCACAACGATTTATAAAACTAGGCCTGTTATCCATCTAATCATATCTTGACACTATGAAGGGAAAAGTTTCACTGTTCCCAAGCTTAGCACCTGCCACCTGCACTTCTCCATCGCCTCCTATATATTCAGCTTTCCTTCCTCCTTCCATGGCAAAACTGTAGAAATGAACCTACTTGGTAACAGGGCCCTTCACTTAATGAGATTTCAAAATACTGCTAATTTAGGTAAACACTGCTCTTAGGGTTTTCATAAGATGTATACATTTTGACTCTGGCACTCTGGAGCATGAAATATTAACCAGGAGCCTTAAGTGAAGGAGTGGACGCTGGTGAAAGCTGGGAATGGTCCCTTCTCTGGTTTCTCCGGGGGCATGAAAAGCAGGTGAGACAGAAGGAACCAAGGGGGATTTCACGGATACCAGCAAGACTGGTGGTTCTTACCTCGAATCGAACAGCGTCCCGTCCAAGAAGGTGCCGTTGTAGTGGTACCTTACAAAATCCGACACCTGGATGGTCCGAGGGCAACTGGGGGGCTTGAAGTAAGTGTGAATCTGAACCTGATCTTCAGCGTTCCAAATATCCATCAGGAGTACATCGAAATGAAGCACTGAATTAGGGGGGATCACACCAGCTAGAAATGGAAGAGAGTTCACACTGAGAAGCTGCTGCCTTT
This sequence comes from Cynopterus sphinx, assembly GCA_030015415.1. Classification (NCBI taxonomy): domain Eukaryota; kingdom Metazoa; phylum Chordata; class Mammalia; order Chiroptera; family Pteropodidae; genus Cynopterus; species Cynopterus sphinx. The sequence goes on from CM057391.1 coordinate 6,574,397, forward strand.
CGGGCCACACAGACACCCAGGGTGCTGCCAAGGAAGGGTTCAAGGGGACACTGGTCTCCAATTCCAAAATGAGCCATGCTCCTACCCTCTTTCCTCCAGATGAAATTCAAAGAGGAAAAGCAACCTTTTCTTCTCAACAAAGGTAACATTCAATACACCTGTGTTAATAACACCTCCTTTTAGATCTAGAAGAAATAAACCTAAGATGGGAAATTTAGCTCTGTGTGTGTGTGTGTGCGCGCTCACGGCTTATTTTCCCCAACCTAAAAGATTCTCCAATAGGCCCAACTGAACAGCCTATTAATGCTCCGGTTGTTTCTGCAGATGCGTTTATGAACATGGGGTGAAAACTTACAAACACCTTCACTTCCATAAGCGAGGGTCGGAGGTATCTTCACGAAACGCCTCTCATTCACACACATCCCGACCAGAGCCTGGTCCATCCCTGCAATCAGCTGTCCCTTCCCCACAAACACATTGAACGTGGAGTCTCTGTCATAGCTGAAGACCCAAAAGGCAGGGAGAGAGAGAAAAAAAAGTATAAATGATCTTTCCCTTAGTGAAACCAACCTGAACCCACAGGCAGAGGGAGGTCACTGCAAAACAGAAAGCCTGCAGAGGAGTCACTGATACCGGACCAGTGCTTGCAGGGCTAGAATTTTTAAATTACCTTGAATGTTGTCAGCAAATCTAATTAGGTAAGCATTGGTATAACTGTCCCCAGAATATACATATATAATTTATTTTCCAACACAGCTACCAACTACTCTACTAAATATATAGTAAATATATAGTTTATTTCTGGATGATTGGGACATAAAAGCAACATCATAGATACTAATGCCCAAGTTATCACATTTTTTTTTCTTTTTTCTTTCTTTAAGTCAGTAAGTTAAACAAAGAGGCAGCATGGTGAAGCCCAAAAGATACCTGAACTCTCTTAACCTCAGTTTCCTCCTCTGCAAAACAAGAGTGATAGAAGCCATCCCAAGATCTGTATGACGTAAACACGTGAAAAGTGCTCTGAAAACCCAAGAGTTATGCCAATGTTACTGCATTTATTACAGGCAATAGAAAGTCGATGTAGTCTTGAAATCACTACTATTTGTGTTTTAAAGGTAAAGGCCTTAAGTTGGGAGGTAAATAATGGAATCATGGCTATGGCCCACGCTCACATCCTCTTCAATGTCAAATCCAGCAACCAACGAGGGACTGCATATGAGGAGACAAAGCCGGGTGCTTTGGGGGATATGAAAGACGTGCAAGGCATAGACCTCGGCTATCAAAAAACACTGGCAGAGACACCCACAGAGTGTGCTGTGGGTAAGAAAACAACTGCAGGGCTTAGCTTATAATAACGAAACTCTGGAAGTAACTTCGAAGTTCAAGAGTCTGGCACTGACTGCATTTAAGGCGAGGACGCACAATAAAACGCTCTCAGGTCATTTAAAATCAACAGGTGTCTACTATGGGGAGATAATGGACAGTGTGGTGACTATAGCTAATAATGTCTTTATTTATCATATCGCATATTTGTGAGTTGCTAAGAGAGTAGATCTTAACAATTCTCATCGCAAGAAAATTTCTGTAACTCTATATGGTGACCGATGTTAACACTTCCTGTGGTGATCATTTTGCAGTATATACAAATATCAAATTGCTACACTGTACCTCTGAAACCAATATAATGTTAAATGTCGATTATATCTCAATTAAAGCTTAAAAAAAATTTCTAGTCACTGGCAAAGAAGGATACACACATTAAAAGTGCAGGTTTCAGAGACATTTTGAATTTGCATATATAGATGCACATGCCAATAATCCACAAGGTGATACGTGAAAATAATCCATGGGTAGGAGATTTTAGGTATAATAAAACATCGGGAGCTGCTGGATTTACCTCTTTAGGATGTACCGACCTTTGTTTAGTAAGTTACTTCCAGCTTTTCCTCACTGTCCCCCAGGAGCAGCTTGGGAAGGCGGCACAGTCCACCTCGCCACCACCAAGGCAGCTTCCTCAGGCCCATTCCCCTCTTCCCTTTCTCCTCCTAGTGTTACAGCCCATTTTAGTAGCCTTCCTTTCTCCAGGGTCAGTGGACGAAAAGCAAGATTCCTAGTCCAGGACAACCAGGCAGAGGACAAAAGCACGTGGCCGGCTCTGTGTCCTGGACAGCTTTATACCTCCACCCTCAACCTCTGGAGAACCAACACCCGCCCTCTGAATCCAGCTCTTGAATTTCACTCGGCAGGGTCACCATGCCCTGAATCGCCATCAAACTGGCAGGTTTATGTTAACAATGGACCAGAACTGAAACTCCAAAGACGGAACGTGTGCAGACAGCACCCATGCGCAGGCCAGAAACCACTTTATAATTATGTTTTGCAACCACAGAACCTGAATACAGTTCCCGGATTTAATGAGATTTTTAAATAATAACCATTTAGAGAGTGTGTATTATGTCAGGCACAGTGGCAAACTAAGCTTTTCCATCTGCTACCTCATTTGATCTGTACACGACACTTTAAGGTGGGTGCTGATACTCAGGCTCCTTGGGGGGTGAAAAAATCTCCCAAGTTCACACGGTGAGTCAAAAGGGGGAAAAGAGCTAGAACCCAGGACGGTCCAGCTCCTACCCTCCAAGCACAGGGCCTCCCCAGGCGATGTGTGAAAAGCGCTGCTGCCTCACAGCATTAATTTCATCATTTGATGACTCCCTAGGCCAAGTGCTAAAAACAAAAAACACTGTTCTGAAAGAAAATACATAATTTACACGCATGAGAAACCGACAATGCAGGACCAGTCTTATCTGCTGCTGAAAACTCTGACCATCTGGAAAAATAAAGATGCTCTGTCAGCACAAGTGGCATAAATTCATCTGCAGCCTCAAGCCCAGACCTGGTCGTGAAAACGAAGCTCTGGAACGAGCAGTTATACAACCTGTCCCAGGATCTGGCCGATTCGCACCTTTTGCAGACATCCCAGTCCGGGGCCTGCAGGAAAAGATGATGCACCCTACAAGGCAGTTCAGGAAACTTTAACAAAAAGGGCTGAGTGCAGGGTGCAGGGAAGTCCAGGGGCGTGCAGTACCTGTGGGGAGGAGTAGGGGGTGCTGTGGTCACACCTGGGCTTGAAGGATCTGGGGGCAGAGAGGGGCGGAAGCCAAGCTAGGGCCTTGAGACCAGGGACACAGCCCAAGTGGCTCCACAGACAGGAAGCCAGAGGAATAAATATCTCCTCCCCCATCTCCTACGTCCCCCTGACCTCCCGCTGATGCCCCATTGGCTGAATCCAACCAGAAGCCAGATGACAAGGAGGCCACTGATATAATCCATACTATATGCATACGGTCCGTATAGAACAGCCTCTGAGAGCAACAAGCAAGTCGAACAGACGGAGGGTGGACCTAAAAGGCAAGTGTAGCTCACCCTGCACATCCAGCAGTCCCCTTTCCTCTCTGATGGACCCCCCTCATTCTCTGCTGCCTTTGATTGCTGCCCCTGACATCTCTACCTTCCCCTGCCCCACTGTGGTGACAGGAGGTGGCTTTGGTATCGCCCAATGATGCTCTTCAAGATAATGAGTCCAAAATCCACTAAGCCAGGGGACATCATGGAAAATCATTATTTTCACCTCATTGAATGCCCTATACACAAGCACACATTACAGCATAGTCCTCGGGATAAATGACTACGTCGCCACTGAATTCTTAAGGCATGAACACTGTGGCTCTATTTCCAAGCATAAGGTTCGATCTGCAGTGAGGATGAACTTTCAGGAGATCGTGTGGCAAACTGAACACACTCCCTCTCTCGAGCCCCAAAACCCATTCCTTTCTCAAGCTCCTAAGCTCCTCTTTGTAAAAAAAAAAAAAAAAAAAGGACTTAGAAAACAGGAAAGGAGTCTACAGCCATCCCACCCTGAACGTGCCTGATCCCATCTGATCTCAGAAGCTAAGCAGTGTCGGGCCTGGTTAGTACTTGGATGGGAGACCAACTAGAAAGACCAGGTGCTGCAGGCATTTAAAAAAATAAAAAATAAATAAACGGGAAAGAGGCCACTGCCATAAAGAGACGGCCACAATATTTTGGAAGATGGAGAGGGAATGGACCAGAAGAGAAGAAACATTATGGAGGTGTAAACAAAGGGGTCGTGGCCAAGGGTGGATGCCCTCCCTGCGCCTCCTGGAGCCTGCAGAGGGGAGGGTGGCAGGGCAGAAGGAAGCCTGGGACTTACTTGCAGGTCTGAATTCAGAATGGCTACACCTCACCCCGATCTATGTTTTAAATTTCAGTCCCCAGAAAGAAATCGGAGTAAACAAAGAGACTGGCCCACGAGGAATGCTGCTGAAGTCCTAAAATGCTGAATCAGGTGTGGCTGACAAGGGGCTCCCAAGATCTGGAGGGTGAGAGCAGGACCCCACAGGAATAGGTTTTGGGCGCTTGAGAGAGGGAGTGTGTTCAGGACCCTGCAGGCAGGGAGCCGGTGTCGTCTCCTAGAGTCTGGACCAGCAGCCACCGGAGCATATTAACAAGCCCATGGAGGCGCCAGATAAAATGGAACCACATCCGAGCCAGTGGCCAAGGCCCAACAGGCAGGACCTCCTGGCAACTGCAAAAGCCCATTCACTGAAAAGACACCAACTGCTCGCTCCCCAGTGTCAGGCAGAGATGCAGGCAGAAAGCTCTGTGGAAGAAAGGCCCTTTGTGGTTTAGGACTCTGGTCAAGGTGACAGCCATCATGTTCTTCAGGGCAAACCTCCAAATCAGCAACCAAAGCCCAAAACACCTTAGACATCTTCTCCCCCGAGATCTTGTGGCAGGAATAGCAAAGTCGCACCCTGATACTTCATAAATCCCCAAAGGAATGAAAGCCCTGGAGAAAAACTCCCATTAGTGAAGCACCTACTGTGTGCCCTGCCCCTTTCACTCCTTGTCCACACTGCAGCCACAGGGGCCTTTGCAAAATGTTAAGTCTGATCCTCACTCCCCTGATTAACACTTCGATGGCTTTCCATTGTCTTTCAGCTTGCTCTGGACTAGTCCAAACTCCACAGCCACAGAGACAAACACCTCTCAAAAGCCTGGCCAGCCTTCCTCTCCGGCCTCCTCTCTCACCTCTCCTTTTCCCCGCTGTCACTCCCCTACTCCCACTCCAAGCTCAGGCCACACTGAACAGCTTGAATGTCCCCCACACAGTACCCCAGGCCACTGCCCTTTCTTCTCCCCACAACCCCCACCCTCGGCATCTCCCTGTAAACTTTAATCCTCCTCAGGTCTCATCCCTGCAATGCCAGGACTCTGTCCTGACCACCCCCCAATCTCCCCCCCACACACACACACTCACCACACACACCACGTAGTGTTAAGCCTCCTGTGTGCTTCCATAGCTCCTTGCCTTTCTTCCATCATATATATGGTAGACCACAGACTCTGGCACCAGTCTGCCCAGGTTCAAAGCCCCACTCCAGCACTTAGTAGCGAGCTACCTTGGGCAAATCACTTGAATTTCCTGAGCCTCAGTTTCTTTATTTGTAATGAGACACCTCCCTCCCTGTCTTGTGAGGTTAAATGAAAACACTGGAGATTGAATGAATTAACAAAAACCTCATGTGAATTACAGTGGGAGACAGGAGGGTGTTACTCTCTGTATTTATCACACTATGTAACTGCCTGAACTATAAGTGGTAGGAGCAAGGAGGGGACGCCGTCTCCAGGGACACACACTGTATACAAGTTTGCTAAATGGACGATGCCTCCTCTGTACTCTTTCCACTGTATGACACTGTCTCAAAGCAGCTGCCATGCCTAGACAACTCGTTTTAGTGGGAATTATTAATTACCATCAGCACGAACAGGAAATTCTTCCCTATTTTCTAACAAAAGAAGCATGTGAAAGAAGACATAGAAATGGTCAATGAACATATGAAAAGATGCTCAGCACCATCAGCCACCAGGGAAATACAAATCAAAACCACAAGGAGACACCCACTGCACACTCGCTAGGATGGAAATAATAAAAAAGACACAATTACAAGCGTTAGGGAGAATGTGAAGTTGGAACCGTCGTGTATTGCTGGTGGGAATGTAAAATGGTGTTGGATAAACAGTTTGGCAGTTCTCCAAGGAGTTAAATATAGTCGCCAAAGAACCCAGCATTTCCACTCCTAGGAATATAGATGAAATATCCACACAAAACCTTGTGAGTAATGATGTTCACACATCATTATTCATAATAGCCAAAAGTGTAAAATGCTCATCAGCTGAAAATGTGTGGTGGAGCCATACGATGAAATATTATACAGCCATAAAAAGGAACGAGGTACTGACAAATGCTATAATATGAATGAACCCTGAAACCATTAGGCTAAGTGAAAGAAGCCAGACACACAGCACCACAAATTGTAGGATTTCATAGAGACAGAGAGTAGATTAGTGGCTATCTGGGGCTGGAGGGGACAGACTGCTAATGGGGAATGGTGAAAATGTTCTGCAAATAGACAGTTGTAATGGCTGCACAATTCTGTGAATACACTAAAAACTAATTAAATTGTTTAACTAATTACACCGTATGGTATGTGAATTATATCTCAATCCTTTTTTTTTTTAGAAGCAACCGAAAACCATAGTAAGAACAACCATTTCTGAGCAGTTGCTGTGTGCCACGTGGTATGCTAATCAGCTTTTACAGATTCACTCACTGCAATTTCAAACAAGCCAAGAGAAGCTAAGAGAATGCCTTGAAGGATAACTTCGGGGTGAGTCTAGTGCTGCCTTAGGGCCCGGAGCAGATCCCCAGCAAACAGTTCTGTCTGCCCGGGCTGGCGATCCGCTGTGGGAAGTGCCCCCAGGGCCCAGCTGCTAAGAAAGCCTTGGGGAGCAGAGCGGAATGAGCTGAGGCCAGAGAGGCCTGGTCACCCCCAAAACCACACTGTAGCGAAGTGGGGTCCAGGGGCCGTGCTCTTGGGGCGGGCAGGAGTCGTGGGCATGGCAAGGCCCCAGGGCAGAGCTGAGACTGGCGCTGGATGATGCACCACGTCCTGCCCCGGGCAGGTTTCTGCAAGGCCGTGCAGGGTGACCCCCGATGGAAACAAGTTCCCTGGCCTCGCCAGAGATCGGGTGTAGGAATGAAATGTGGGAAGCGCTCGGAGTCCCCGGGGACGCTGGCATCGCCCGGCAGCGCCGGAGGCGGCGGCTACCAGCGGCTTCTGCACGGCCCGTCTGGGCGCGGGGCCCGCGGAGAGGCCCAGCACAGGGGGCGCGGGAGGACCCCAACATTGCCGCTGCGGGTGGGGCGGGGTAGGCGGGGTCTACCACCCAGAGGCCACCGGAGCGCGTGACTCGCCGCAACTCCGCTACGCACGGGCATCTCCAGAGTCGGGTGCTGGGTGGGTGGCTGGGTGGGTGCGCGCCCCCGGGGCGGGGGGATGGAGGGGCTGGAGCCCTGTGCGGGGGGGGGGGTGCGCGGGGCGGGGCGGGGGAGGCCCGGCGGGAGGCCGAGGCCCGTCCGGAGAGCCGGGCCGCGCGCGGTACCTGGAGTCGAACTTGCGGCCGTCGGGGAAGGTGCCCACGTAGTGGTAGCGCACGAAGTCGCCGCCGCGCACGGCGCGCGGGCACGCGGCGGGCACCGAGCGCCGCTCGATGTGCAGCCCCGCGTCGGGGCCGAGGCCCAGGCCGGCCACGGGCGCCGCCCGCCCGGTCACCCAGAGCAGCAGCAGCAGCAGGGGCGGGGGCCGCCGGGCCCGGGCCCGGGGCGCCATCGGGGGTGGGGATCGGGGGGAGCGCGCGGCGAGGCGAGGGCGCGCGGCGGGTCTGGGCGCAGCCGCGTCTGCAAACGTGGACGAGGCTCCCGGGCCGCCCAGACCGGCAGCCGCCACCCCCTCTCCCCCGCCCCCCGGCCCCCCCTCCCCTCCCCTCTCCTCCCCTCCCCTCCCCACCCCCCGGGCCACATCCGAGCGCGGGGAGGAGCCTGGCGCGCCCCGCACCGCCCCGGCGGGGCCAGGGCTGGCCGCTCGCTGCAGGAGGGACCGGTCCCCGGGGAGGAATCGCGTTCTCCTCGGGACTGGGCTTTGGGGCAACGTTGGGAAATAAAACAAATAAATAAAAAGCAAAGCGTTTTCTGCCTAAGCAGACCCGCTGGTGGGGTGGCCGCCTGTCCCTGGAGACGCCGGATTTAGGACCGCGCCAGGCGCCTACGTGGCCGGAGATCCAACGACCCCGTTCCCGCTTTGGGGAGGGAGAGAGATGATGATGATGATGATGATGGTGATGATGATGATGAAGATGATGATTTAGCGTAAGTAAAAGTGTGGATTCCACATTGAAAAAGAAAAGCCCTTCTAAAGGAGTTTTCTTTTTTCTTTTTCAGGAATTTCTTTAGAGAAAGGGGGAAGGCAAGCGCTGTGAGGCTCCCTTGACACTTGCACAGCTGCGAATTTTAAGTCACCAACTGTTGGGTGTCCCCCAGGCCATCAGGATGTCCTGTGAACTGACTGAATAGCAAACACCCTGCAGGGTCTCACACAGGAGGCAAAGCCAAGAAAAACTTCACACTAGAGCCCCAGAGGCTGCGAGAAATTCACGGGAGAAGTTACATGCGCTTAGCTTAGAATCGGTTCTTCCTATTTATTAAAACTGCACAAATGGAAGCAAGTCACTAAAACTTTCTCCTTTTATTTTGGAAGTATCAACCGGTGGTCATTGGTGTTAACTCAGCACCAATGGGAATTCCCAGTTTGGTGTGGTGCAGTGAAGAAGGAAACTTTAGTCACTGCAAATAGCTCAATTGTGATATAGCAGGGCCTGAGAACAGCACAGCTGTGGAACATCTCAAACGTGTGATGGCACAACTGTGAAACAGCACAGCTAGCTGTGAGGAGGTCCCCCCAAGGCCAGGTGGCCCTTGATGAGGCCCCTCTTAAGCTTGGCAGCTCTTGCTCCGCTCCCATCACCTACATCCTGCCCGCCTCTCCCTTGCTCTGTCTGGGGACCTGGCTCTGATAGCAGGACCACAGCGCAGGCAGGCAGTTCAGCGCAGGCATGAAGTGAAATTTGCATTAGAGGCCCCTGTGTAGAAACAGCTGCTAGGCTGTTTTTTTCTTTTTTAATTTGAGACCAGTTGGCTACCAGGAGCCCTTCTTAGTAGGTATCTTCTTTCACAGGGTCCACAGAAGCAAACAGTCCTGATAGCAAAATGTGGCAAAGATAGCAAAAGAGAGAAAGAAACTGGGTACTAATCTAACTTATAAAGATGCAAAAATACTAAATAAAATGAGAAAATTGAAATCAACAATTTATTAAGGAAATAACATATCTAACATTATGTGGACTACCTTAGTGACCTTCAGTAAATTCATTAACAGTCACAGTATGCTCTGTGAAATGAACATAAAACAATTATAAATTATTTTAGATCTTATTAGATCCCAGCATCTAATGAGAATCATGTAGCACTAAAGAAATGTTCATTGTTTCTATTAGAGCTTATTCTAATGAAACTAAAAACCTGTTGATATAATTCATCCTATTAATCCTGTTAGTCTATATGGCTTAGGTAAAACTGATCTCACCCCTGGGAATTGGAGTGGGCCAGTCAGAGTACGGCATCTCCTTGACCACAGTGATTGTCTCCATGACAGGTATGTGGCCTTTGCTAAGCTAGTGTGTATAATATGTAAGAGGTGTAATTAGAACCGAGAAAAGTTTCTTTCAGCTGGGGCTGCTAGGTTGTTGGCCATCTTACAGTGGGAGAACCCACATGGGAATGAAGCAATACAAAGGAAAGTGAAATGGAGAGAAAGAGAAATTGCTAACTATCACATTTCAGCACCTAGATCCAGCCATTCCTGAAGTTCCACCCCATGACATTTCACATATGTGAAACAATAAACTCCTTTATTATTTTTCTTAAAAGTTTGGTTTGAAAGTTGGTCTGTTGTTTTCAAAAGGGTCTTGGCAAATACTTGCTAAAATGGAGTTATCACTCCCTGGGTCTTCTTGCTGAGATAAAATCATTGTGTTAAGCAAATATTTGAACAATCAAAACTCAATTTCAAGTGTGAGAAACCCAACTCAAATGGTGTCTGCATAAAAGTATATCCTAAGGTCTTCATATTATTTCCTTATTGCTATGAGGTCACTGTTTGTGAAGAATGGTGGTATCTTTTCTTTTTATCTTTTCCTTCTTTTGGCTAGGAACAAAGCCGCCCCAGGAGGGAGGGAACTATCCTGACTGGTTGATGGGAGCCTCTTAGATATATCTCTAATATGTACCATCGAGTCACCTGACCTGAGGTGAGGGATGGTTAGGCAGTGGAGCCTGGCCTAACATCTCTCTCTTTATGAGTCTCAGAGCCACTTCATGTGATCTCTCTCCAAGAAGTTTGGGCCTCCTCATAGCCTGGTAGCCTCGGGGCAGTTAGCTGACATCCTTGACGGCTTCAGGAAGGAATATTTCAAAAGAACCAAAAGGACGCTATATGACTTTTACTGACCTAATCTCTTCTACTACTTTCTACGGGTTACAAGCAAATCCATGGGAGGAGTGTCAAGGTCATTTGTAGAAAGCAATTGAGATGGAAGATTATTGCAGCCAACTTGCATAATATAATTTGCCACAAAAAAATCAAAGTCATGATATTAAATTTTAAAGCACAACATCGAGTTGTTGATTTACAGTAGGAGACATACTTATTGACCCCAATACTCAGATCTGACCGAAACATGCATCTCATATTAGAATGACATGGTGCACTATCAGAATGCTTCTGGGCGAGAACAGAAGCGGCAGAGGGGCCTGGCTGGTCTTGAAGGTGATTTCCTTTGGGATGGGGCCAAGTTTGGTCAATTTTGCACCTTATTCCAAATGGTGCATCTCTAGTGACCAGAACACTCATGTTTAGAGTTTGTGTTTTTAGTGGAAAATGCAGAAAAAAGACAGCCTGATTGTTTTTCCTTAGTTTTCAGTATTTTTAGACTCTATAGACCCTCTTCTGTAACACAATTAAGTGATGTTTTTCTTTGTTTCTCAGACGTCTTCCTGAGACTATATATTCTTCTTAAATAAATGGGAATATCTTGCAAGGTATTTATTTACAGGGCACTATTGGCCCAGGTAACCCTCATGGACAACTAGATGGGTCTGTGCAGCAAGCAATTCTTTTTTCCCAAAGAGAAACTTGATTTTCAGGTTCTGGGTCACATCAGCATCACACGGAATGTCTGCGCACAGCCCTTGGTGTGTTGGTTTTTTTGGATTTCCTGTAATTGCTGTGAAGGAGCTCCTCAGGTATGTTAGGTATTACCTATATTGAATCCCACATCTAGATGAAGATTCCCTGTGCGGCTTTTACTTCCTCGGTGGTGTCTTCCACTTTGGGACGTTAAAACCATTGCTACAACTGCACGGATCAGATACCCTCCGAAAACACACCCTGGTTAGGGACCTCACACTTGGGCATCCGGCTCCCTGACTGACTGGCTCTGCCTCCCTGGGCACGTCGCTTCACTCTGTGAGCTCCTCGCCCTCGCCTACAAAATTAAGGGAAGGCATAAGGGTAGGAACTTCTCACTAAGTTGTTAAAGACGAAATCATCTCTCCTCAGGGGTCGAGCTCCGTGCCCAGCCGCACAAGGCGCTCAGGGCGTGCTCGCTTTCCCCTCCCAGCGCCCGAGCCTCGTGCTGGGAAACCCGGCGAGTCCCTCCGGGGCGGCTCCTCCCTTCGGACCCGGAGGGACCCTGTCCGGGCGCCCGGGGTCCCAAAGGCCGCGTCGGGCCGGGGTGGGGCCCGGCGTCCCCGGCCCCGGCCGCCGCCAGGGGGCGCGCTGCGGGCGGGGCGGGGCGGGCGCTGCGGGGCCGGAAGCACCGCCCCCTCCCCTCCCCCTCCCATCCCCCCCCCCCCGCGGGGCCGCGATGTCGTCCCGGGCCGGGCGCGGGGCCGCGGGGCGCGGGCCGCGGGGCCCGCCGGGGCCGGAGCGGGCGCGGAGCCGGGAGCGGCGGCGGCGGCGGCGGGACGCGCAGCAGCTGCAGCAGCTGCGGCACCTGGAGTCCTTGTGAGTGCGGGGAGGGGGCCCGGCCGGTCCCCGGAGCGTCCCCGGGCGGGAGGGGCGCGGGCCCCGCCCCCGAGGCCCCCCCCACCCCCCGGGACCGGGGCCCTGGGGTGGGTCCCCCCGATCTGGGTGGTGTCTCCGGCCCCTCCTCGGGGGACAGGGACCCGCGCCCTCTGCGTGCGCCGGCGCCGGGAGCAGGGGGGCGGGGGGACGCGGCCCCGTGGGGGGGGAGGGGGCGGCGTGGACGAGCTTCGGGGGGCGACGAGACTCGGCCTGGGGTCCCCGAGCCCCCCCCGCACGGGGCTCCCGGTCTCCCCGGTCCCGGGCGCTGGAGCAGGCGGGTGAGGTCAGGCCGCCGCGGGGGCGAAGGGTCACAGTCCTTCCCAGCCGGCCCTCCCGGAGCTTGGACACGGAGCCCGCTGCGTGGCGGGGGCCCTGGCCCGCTCCTCCCAGGGCGGCCCCGAGCCGAGTGCCGCCTTCGTGGTTTCGGGGCACAGACCTGGCGTCGCGGCCCCCCAGTCCCAGCCCCTCCAGGACTCTCTCCCTCCCTCCCTCCCTCCCTCCCTCTCTCCTCTCCCTCCCTCCCTCTCTCCTCTCCTCTCCCCTCCCTCCCTCCCTCTCTCTCTCTCTCTCTCCTCTCCCTCCCTCTCTCTCTCTCTCCCTCTCTCTGCCAAATTAAAGATTTGTTGCCCGACACACAATCAGGGAGAGAGTCTCCCTCCCCTCTTCCATGAATGTACTCGCGTTCCCACGGGGAGCATGCATGGGCTTACAGTCTGAATGATGTAACACTGAGTCGGCTTCTCAGATAGTGCAAAGTGGCGGGGCCTCCACCAGCATTGCTAACTGCAAGGATCCGTGGAGACCGCTTGACAACTGCGTATGGACATCCCCCCGTGTCCAAATCTACTCTTAAATCTGAAGAATTGTCCTTTTTGACGTTCATGCAGTTTAGACCCTAGGAAAACCCACCAACCCCCTTCCTTTAAAATCTGTGAAAACTACTGTAACGTGGACTTTTTAGGCAATGCCGTTGCTAATCATAGATTTCAAAACATGCAGTTCCGTCACACTCCTTTCCATCTTGGCAACAGCCGTCACATATTTTTCAGGAATTTGGGTTTCCATTTGATAGGCCATATGCTGTTGTTTATACAACTCCCGTGGCTCAAAGAGCCAGTGATTGCATTTGTAGACTGTCCTACCAAAGCCACTTCGGTCTCTGTGCATAAAGCGCGCCGTTAATGTTTATAATGAATGACTGCAGCTGAACTGTATTATTTTCCCCCATTTATGCAGATTTCGGGTGTTCTTGCTAATTTATGGCTACGTCATGCCACCGCTTTGTGCTGGGAGGTATTCTCAGCATTTGCTTTGGAAAAGCACTGTACCATACTAGGAACTTGAGTCTGTTCATGCCCCTGCTGCTTACTACACAGTCTTCATGGGGCACCTCCTCTTCCGTCCACTAGAAAAGCTCTAAAATTTGTCATTTATCATGCAACAAGTTTTCTCCCAGTTCTGTTGGATGCAGATCTTGGCCTTGGTGATGCTAGTGCTCCAGTCTTGTACCTGCCCCTTTTTTGTAGGAGGAAAATGTCAATTTTTTTTTAAGGGCTAATGTGGGGATTTTATTCCTGAGACAGTTACCGAAATAACGTTGATTTTTAAAACAAAAGTTCAGCTTATATAATTGTACAGCAGTTGTGAACTCCTAGTAGTACGTTTTGGGCTCCATTTTGCTTTCTTAGTTCCAAGGTACACCTTTGGTTTTTCTTTCAGAGATATATTAACCTGGGCCTATATCCACATGGCTGTAATAAAGATATCATTGATTTTATTGTTTTGTAATTAGAAAGCATTTTAAAGGTTAATGTATGTGCATATGAATATGAATAGAATGAAAAATAAAAGGTCTCTGCCATTTATGATCCTTAGTTCCCTCCCCAGAGGCAAGCGTGTAACCAGTTTCTTAGGTATCTTCCAGACATAGTCTGTCTCTGTGCTATATATGTGTCAAGGTGTGTGGGTATATGGCCACATATAGTCTTCTTTTCCCATCGGCACCAATGGAAGCATACCAAATACACTGTTTTGTTTTGCTCCCTACTTTCTCTTTTTTTTTTTTTTAACATTTATGGGGATGGCCCCATATCAATATCTAATTCTCTCTTTTAATATTTATTATTAATGTTGTTCTGGCGATAAAAGTAATACAATTCATTTTTTAAAACTGGAAACTTAGCCCTGCTCTCACCATCTGGGTGCAGCAGTGTCCAAACTCCCACATTTCCATGATCCTAGAGTTAAGACATGATTTTAAACCAGTCGCAGTACGCACAGGTCCTCAGTAAATGTTCCTGTGGAGGCACTGAACAGACCTGGGGTGTTTGATTGCCCTGTTTATTATTTTCATTCTCATATATATGATTTTCGGTCCCTTGGGCATTCAAAATTCAAGCCAGACACCCATGTTGTGTGTTTAATAGCAACGGTGTGTAAATACTTAAAAATGAGCAGGGGCATCTGCTGCCGATTTTCCAGATGTGGAATCCAGAAGCCTTTTCCAGCAGTTCCGGCAGTGATGGAAAGTACAAATGGACTGGGAGCATAGGCACGACTTGTACCCTCAGGACGCTGGGGAGTCTTAGAGCTCTGTTGGCAAAGGGCAAGTAGGTCCCCCACACAATCATTCATATACTTAACCTCGCACCATCTTTATTAAATGCCGCCCGACGTCCAGGCCCTGTGCAGGGATCCTGCACAGAGTCCAGCAAGGTCAGTAGGGCATAGAGGGCAGTCAGAGAGCTGAGGAGCAGAAGGCAGCTCTCGGGGCAGGCTCCGCTGTGGCCAGTGTGGTGGGAGGATCCTGAATCGCACATGCAGAGAAATGGGAGGGGGACACCTTCACTCCTCCCCTCCGGCTTTGCTCCTTCCCCCCTGTGCTGCCCCACCCAAGCCTCCCCCCATGAGCATCTTCAGTGCTGTGTTAGCAGGGGTTATCCTGGGTGAGCAACCTGACAACTACGCCAGTTGGGAACTGTCATTAACTCATGGTCTTCTTACCTTGCATTTTCCCTGCAATCTCTTGCTTTCCCTTCTTCCAAAACCACCATCATTGCGCTGAAACGCCGGGCTCGTTATTAGTGCAGTGAATTTAAGCTCTAGCTCTCTGCAGGGTGTGGCACAGCATCGGTTTACTTACATGGGATCTCTTGAGTGCTGGGCATATTTTATTAACCGTCGTAGATGTGACGTAGTTTTAAGTTTTTATTAAAAATATCCTTCTAATTTGAGCCTGCAGCTGCTTTCTGCTCGTTAAAATGTGTTGTGCCTCTGTTAATGAGACTGATGATGGTTTGTTTTTTCTCCCTTCTAGTTATGAGAAACCTCCTCCTGGGCTTATCAAGGTCAGTATGAAGTTTCTGCTTTGGGCTCTTCTCTTAGACGCATCAGACTCAGTGCTCACGCTCAGTAACTCGTTATGAAAACAGTTGCATAAGGTTTTGAACCTCTTGTTGTGATGACCCTGTCTCTTCCCTGCAGATGCCGATCAGACACTCGGGCTTAGTCACCAGCCTGTGCCTTTGTAGAAATTTAATCAGCTGTGGGTCTGTTCCTTAAGAAATGCCGCAGGCCCACGTCTGCTGTCAGGACCCTCCCCTTCTCTCTCACCTGTGACAGCATCTTCTCAGAGCTCTGCTGTCCCGTGCTGACTCTCTGACTCCCCTGGTGCCAGTTCCTTGAATGTCATGGGCTTAGGGAACAGTAGACTCTGAAGCTCATCTCCATCCAGGCTGTCAGGGTGTAGGAGCTCCCCCTCCAGTACCTTAGCCAGTGTCCATCTCTCTGCAGGACTGAGACTTAGCGTAGTTCAAGGCCAAAAGCTATCTTTTCTGTTTGCTTAATTTCAGTTTTGAAAAAATATATTTAAAAAGACATTTTCCAATATACATTTAATATTCATGGAAGCTAAAACAGGAAAGCTCCTTGACTGTACGTGTGGTTATCCAGTGGTGAAAGCGTGTATCCGAGACACAGCACGTGACTAGAAACCTGACACTGGCCTTCAAGGTCTAGTAAGCCACTTTAACATGATGCGCCATTTTTCTTATCCAGCTAGCCTTGCTTGCTCTCATTCTCATATCCTGCCTCATTCCACAAAGTCTGTGAGGTAGTAAAACCATTTTTGGTCTTTGAATCTGATTTACATTAGAATTTTGAGCTCGTGGGTCATTCCTGTATGAAGGACAGGTTTCTGTTCTGCTTCACGAGTAACTTCTCTGTAAGAACAGCTGCTTCACTTGTGCCATACGGTGCTTCTGGTACATTCCTCTCCGTTTCTCCTGTCAGGTCTCCTTTGTCTTTCTAGTCCTTGAGAGGGTGACTGGTGATGGCCTTGGGATCTCTGGCCCATGGGAAGGCCAGGCCACGCTGTGTTCTGAAGCTGGGGTGGGGAGGAGGTGGGGGATTGGTTGGGAGGGGTGACAGGGTTTTTGTGCCATGTCGTTGACACCCGTTTCCTCGTTTAGGAAGATGAGACCAAGCCGGAGGACTGTATACCAGATGTGCCAGGCAACGAACACGCCAGGGAATTCCTGGCTCACGCGCCAACCAAGGGGCTTTGGATGCCACTGGGGAAGGAAGTCAAAGTGATGCAGTGTGAGTGCCAGGTGCCAAGTAGCACTCCTGAACACGCGCACGTCACACACGGCTCACGACACGTGTTTGTCTCTTTAACTCATTCTGGCCACAGCACTGTCACGGTCACGGCCTGACCTCTGCTTTATGCATTGGGAAGCCGCCGTGCACGTGTCAGTGAGAGGGGGCGAAAGCTTTGACCCCAGGGCGTCTGACTCCAGGGGTGGTCTTGGCCAGGACCAGAGCTGCCTTTGGAGTCCTTCCCTGTTAGAATTCTCATGGGGGACTGGGGTGCCCTGGAGGGTGGGTCCCTTTGGGTGTTGCCTGGGTCGGTCCCTCTCCATCAGCGTTGAGGTTTCATCCTTGTAGGCTGAGCAGAGCTACAGGCCACAGAGGGCGAGCGTGGAGCAGGTAGAGCTCTGCAGGCATGCACACACATACACACACACCCCCAAGCATCAGCCCCTTCACCAGCGTAAGATGGCATTTGAAGAAAGGGCACCACCGCCTCTTAGAGATACTTATTTATACAGAGAATCATCATGCACATAATTAAAATAGCAGTTCCCAGTCTCCCCTTCTCCGTTCCCACTTAAAGTTCTTTTAGTTGGTTATTTTGATATTTATCTTCATACGTCTAAAGATCATGCTTGTATTACATATATTGATTTCTCAGGCTGAGGCATTATCTAATTATAAACAGTAACTCTGGGATCAGTATCTGTAATCTTCCTAATTAGGCTGGTTAGTTTTTCTCAGCAAAGTCGTTTCCTGCCAAAGATGAAGGCCACATTCCTTGTTCTGGGAACCGGTTTAAGGAACAAGGCTGTGAAGTCTCAGCATCCAGCATTCAGTGATTCACATGGTCTTCCTGTGTGCGTTGCCTTCCAATGTGCCTGATGGCTCTGCAGCCAGAGACCCTGCTCGCCTTCTCCAGAGAATGAGCCTCCTCCATACCAGGATCCAGGAGAGAAGCAAGCCATGAAGAGAGTACTCCTCAGAAACCAGCCATGCTGGCACCCAGATCTTGGACTTCCCGTCGCCAGCACTGTGAGAAAATAAATGTCTGTCGTTTAAGCCACCCAGTCTATATTTTCTTATGGCAGCCTGAGCTAACAGACACCAGCATTCTGCAGTTTCCCTTAGCCTCTTCCTGTGTTGGATTTCCTGTTTCCTGTATGTTGAGCCATCTTTGTTGTTATAGTTTCTTATGTGGAGTGTATCCGCCCATGGCTTCCTTTGAAATGGGTTTATAGGAGATAAAATATTCAACAATGGAAGCATCTTTATTTTACAAATGCTTTAATTTGCCAGGGTATAGAATGCTAGGTTAAAATCCGTTTTCTTAATATGATCTTATATGTAGAAAACCCTAAAGATGTTACAAAAAAAAATATTGGAGCTAATAAATGAATTTGGCAGAGTGGTAGGATACAAAGTCAACACACAAAAGGCAGTTGCATTTTTATACACTGACAATGAACAATCGAAAAGGAACTTACAAAAACAAGCACACCAAAAAGAATAAAATACTTAGGAATTAACTTAACCAAGGAGATGAAAGACTCATACAATGAAAACTATATAAATTGCTGAAACTAATTAAAGATGACATAAATAAATGGCAGCACTTCCCATGTTCCTGAAATGGAAGACTTAACATTGTTAAGATGTCAGTACTACCCACAGAGATCTCCAGAGTCAATACAATTACTATAAAAATCTCCATGGAATTTTTTGCAGAATAGAAAAACCCACCCTAAAATTCATATGGAGTCTCAAGGGACACCAAACAGCCAGAAGGATCTTGGCTATAAAGCTGAGGAACTTACACTTCCTGATTTCAAAACTTACTGCGAAGCTATACTAATCCAAATGATGCGGAACTGGCGTAAAGGCAGACATACAGACCAATGGAATAGAATAGAGAGCATAGAAATAAATCTTTATTTCTAGGGTCAAATGACTTTTGACAAGAGTGTCAAGACCATTAAGTGGGAAAAGACAGTCTTTTCAACAAAAGGTACTGGGAAAACTGGATATCCATATGTAAAAGAATGAAGTTGGACCCTTGTCAATACCATGTACAAAAACTAATCCTAATTGGATCAAAGGCTTAAATGTAAGACCCTAAAATTATAAGACTCTTACAAGAAAACATAAGGCAAAGCTGCACAAAATTGGATTTGTAATCATTTCTTGGATAAGACAGCAAAGGCACAGGAAACAAGAAAAATTTGACTTGATGAAAAATTAAAAATACCGTGAATAAAAGATGTTACTACAGTGAAAAGCAACAACAGAATGGGAGGAAATATTTTCAAATCATATAGCTGATAAAGGAGTATATCCAAAATATATAGAGAACTGCTAACTCAACAATAAAGAAACAACCAGATTAAAATTTGGCAAAGGACTTTGAATAGACATTTCTCCGAAGAAGAAAGATAGAGATACAGGTAACCAATGAAACCCTGAAAAGATGCTTAACATTCACTCATCATTGTGGAAATGCAAATTAAAACCACAATTAAACCACAATTAAAACTCACACCCATTAGGATGACTACTATGAGAAAAAAAACACAGCAAAACAAAAGCTGGCAACGAGGTGGAGATATTGGAACCTTTGTGTAGTGTTTGTTGGAGGAAACGTAAAATGGTACAACCACTATGGGAAAAAGTATTGCAGTGCCTCAAAATAAAATTACTGTTACCCAGCCATTCCACTTCTAAGTATGTACCCAAAAGAACTGAAAATAGGGACTTGAAGCAATATTTGGACACCCATGTTCACAGCAGCGTTATTTACACTGCCCAAAAGGTAGTAGGAAAGTGTCCATCAACAGCCCTAAAAAGGAAGGAAATTCTTACATATGCTGCCACATGGATGAACCCCAAGAGCAGAATGCTAAGTGAAATAAGCAAGTTGTGAAAAGACAAACTGTGATTTCCCTGATATGAGACTTAAATCATAGTGACAAAAAACAGAGCAGGGATTGCTGTCTATTCACGGGGTGGGGTGGAGATGGGGAGTTAGTCAATGGGGATAGAGTTTCAGTTTCACAAAATGAAGGGAGTGATGGAGATGGAAGGTGGTGATGATAAGTTTTATGCTGCTTATACAGGCATACCTCATTTTATTGTGCTTCGCTTTATTGCATTCCACAGATTTTGCGTTTTTTTACAAATTGAAGTCAAGACCCTCCTCCAGCAAAAAGATTACGACTTGCTTTATTGTGATACTTGCTTTATTGCTGTGGTCTGGAACTGAACCCACAATATCTCTGAGGTATGCCTGTATTTTACCACAACTTAAAAAAAAACTAGAACAGTTCGGAGTGGTGAGTAGAACTCCAATGCTGGTTTGAACTGTGCGGGTCCACTTATACGTGCATTTTTTTCAACACTGTAAACGTATTTTCTCTCTCTCATGATTTTCTTAATAACATTTTCTTTTAGCTAGCTTATTTTATTGTAAGAATATAGTATGTAATACATGTAACATGTAAAATATGTGTTAATCAAGTGTTTATGTGATCGGTTAAGGCTTCCAGTCAACCGTAGGTAAAGCTTTGGGGGCGTCAAAAGATACATGTGGATTTTCAGCTCGGGTAAAACCCAGTCTTCCCCCTTCAGTGGGTGCAAGGCTGCTGTTTTTCACAGCTGTCACGATTGCAAGGCTGCTGGTTTTTAAGACTCGTGGAAGTGATGAAAGAGGGTGGGGAGACAGTCCAGGTCAAATGGCAGAAATCCTGCTGTTATTACCAACGTTCACTAGCTTTTTTTTTTTTTTTTTTTTTTTTAATTAATGCTCTTTACATTGTGTTAAGCCTTTGGTTAATTTCCAGGGTTTCAAATGGGTTGATTTGGGCAAATTCGGAGGACCAGTTTTATGGAGGTTGTCACTTGATTATTCTTGAGCTACTTACTTCCTGGCTTGTTCTTTTTGAAAATAATTCTCATCATTTTTATGGTCTCTCAGGAAGGGACTGAAAGCAGATAAATGTGTTTAGTCTGGCATCTTTACCCCAATACAAGTGTTTGGGTTGGGGTCAGAGCCAGATTTGCCAAGAAGTAAATAAAGCTTGAGCTTCAGGGCCCCATGGTCGGACCTTACAAATGTCTGCGGGGCCTGCAGCCATGTGTTCAGGTAGTCATGTTTTTGTAAAATTTGCCTAGGCGAGATTTTTTTTCTCTTCCTAAAGAGCCCTTGCCCTCAAAAGAATTTAAGCTCAGGCCCCACAAAACTTGGACTCGTCCAGATGTGATAAAAGGTAACATATACATATACTGTACATATATTCATTCATTTTATTGGTTGTAATGTTACCTAGAACAGTTGTTCTCCAACTTTAATATGTCTACAGACCACCAGTAAATCTTCTGAAATTCAAGTATCTGTCCATGTTATTTCTGGGGTGGGCCTAGTGCTCTGCACCTCTATAATAATCTCTCACGTGATGCCGATTTTCTAGAATCTTCTTGGATCATTCATTCATTGCATTTGCTTTTAGAATTGGAGTTTAATGAAGAAAAACTTCAATATGATCTGTTGATTGTTTATCTTCATCAAATGAAACCATGTTATCTTACAGAAGTATTTCCTTTTTTCTTTGTTTTTAGGTTGGCGTTGTAAACGGTATGGTCACCGAACAGGAGACAAAGAATGCCCTTTTTTTATCAAAGGCAACCAAAAGTTAGAACAGTTCAGAGTAGTAAGTAGAACCCCACCATGTCCATTTACATTTATCAGGGATAGTGATGATCAAGAATCAGGCTGGCAGCGTGAACTGCAAGTTCACATAAAATGCCTTCCCAGCATATCTGGTGCTATCTACATCTCTGGTGAATTACATTTGTGTGATAAAGTAGTTCATTAACAAAAAACTAACTTATCATTGAAGTGTTATTCGCTTATGCCTTGGGAACACTGCTTCTTTTTCTGAAGCAGACATTGCCATCTACTTTTTACTTAATGTGCAAAAAAGTGTTTTATAACTAAAATCAGGTTTTAGCTTCTCAGTCTCCATCTAAAGATTAGATGTCTTTAAATTATAAGTTATAAGTATGTAAATTGTATATGCTCTTTAGATGACAGTAAAATATATCTCATTTCCTCACTTGGTTAGAGGCACTTCCCAGAAGTGTTGATTCACCATTCAGTAACTGCTGCCAAGTGGAATATGCTGCTGTGTAGATATACTGAAGTTACCAGCATATATCAAACTGGGGTCAACAGACGTCCTCCAAAGTTTCTTAGACATTTAAAATATTTTAATTTTAACTTTTAAATAATCTAAAGTAATTTTTTTGGCTCAGTCATGTCACTTCTGGGTTGAAAGTCAGTATTTATAGGTACCAGTCACCCCCAGGCCGTGGACTGGTACAGGTCCGGGTCCTAGTACTGGTAGCCTGTTAGGAACCAGGCCACACAGGAGGAGGTGAGTGGTGGGTGAGCAAAGCTTCATCTGTATCTGCAGCCACTCCCCAGCGCTGGCATCACCACCTCAGCTCCACCTCAGATCTCCAGGCATTAGATTGTCACAGGAGCACCGGTCCATAGTGCCAGAAAGGTTGGGGACCGCTGCTATAGAACATAGTTTGGTGATAAATTTCAAAATCTTTAAACATACTCTTTTTTTTTTTACTCATAAATCCCACTTCTAAGAATTTACCTTGAGGATATAGGAGAACATCAATATATACACAACTGATTATGTATATACAGAGATAGCTTGTATCAACATAAACAAAAATTGGAAACTAAAGAAAAATAGAAAAATAGTCCAACATATGGACATAAATTACTGTAACAAGTTATTTAGCCATTGGGAGCTACATTTTAGAAGAGTGTGTAATGTCAGGAAAATGTTCATGACAAAAGTGAAAAGCAATATAGCTGTATATATAAAAGGATTATAATTTTTCATATATTATTAAAAATGAAGGAAAAACCAAGTGTTAATAGTAATTATCTCTGGGTAGTGAGGTAATAGTTTTTTTTAATTGACTTTTTTTGGTGACATCTAGAATTTCTACAATAAGCATTTCTTTTAAATTGAGATAATTCACATATAACATTTCCCATAAATGTATTAAGTAATTCAAGTCACTTTAAAGTATATCACTGTACTTCTGAAATACTTCCAGACTTCAGGGTACTTACCATATATGTTGGTGTACTATGTTTCACTCATATATCATCTTATAATTCACTTGTTTTTTTAACTTTTATCTCTTAGTCATCTATCATAGGACAAAGAATCACCTCAATAATTCTACTTCGAGGAGTAGTTAGTTCATGATTCTGCCATGGTGTATTTCCTTATAAAAGATATTTAAATTGTATCCTATATTTTTCTAATTGGAAACTCCGTTTCACGGCCTCAGTGAGTTTGTAGTGATGGTGACCCTTAGGAAGAATTAGAACATGCTGAACAAAAAGCTATACCAAACTGGAAAAAATAACTGGTTTTAGTAACATGGAGATATAATTTTTCTTTAACTAACAGTCCATGAAGACTAATCAAACCTTAACCTTCTCTAACCCCCAAGGCACATGAAGATCCCATGTATGACATCATACGAGAGAATAAAAGACATGAGAAGGATATCAGGTGAGGTTGTCCTGGTAACAATAGCCTCGTCAACTGTTAAATTATGTTAAGTTGGAAATAACCATTCCAGAATAGAGGAGTGGTTTAATACATATGGCACTTTAACTGTAAAACACTTGTGGGACAGGAGCAACGCTGAAAAGGCCGGGGGGGTGGTGGTGAGCAGGTCAGCATATTCTGCTTGGGTTCGCCTCACGCCCTGGGCTCACCCCGCTGATGGGTGATGTTGGCAGCCCAGGTTGTGCTGCCCGGTTCTACTCTGGGAATGAGTCTCTCACATGATCTAGTGTATCCTCTCCAATGTCTTTAAGGATCTTAGCCATTGTTTAAAATTGTTCCTAGACATGAATAACGATGGAAAAAACAGGAGGGTTTTTTTTTTTTCCCCAATTGGTGATATTGAGCTGTCACTGTTGAAGAGATGGATTGCCTGATGTGAACTTGAGCAGTGGGAGAAAGATTTAGGAAACTATGTACCTGTTAGAAGTTACAATAGTAAGGCCTACGGAAACATGCAGAAATATTCCAGAAGATGAAAATAATGCAAAATTCCTTATATGCTCATTACAGTCCTGTAAAATAGGCACAAACGTGGACAGGAATGGGGAAAACGTGCAAAAATAAAAATAAGTGCTGCGTTTAATGAGGTGACTATTTTGTGACCTTTTTGTGACCTTCACTACTCTTACATCTAAAAAAAAAATTAAGTTGCGGTTGACGGTTCTTTGACCAATCTTACATGTTTAGGATACAGCAGTTGAAACAATTGCTGGAGGATTCCACCTCAGATGACGATGGGAGCAGCTCCGGTTCCTCAGAGAGTAAGGAGAAGCACAAGAAAAGGAAGAAAAAGGAAAAGCACAAGAAGAAGAAGAAAGAGAAGAAAAAGAAGAGAAAACGAAAGCATAAGTCTTCCAAGTCGAACGAGAGTTCAGACTCGGACTGACGGGCCCTGGCTGCGGTCAGCGGACCCGGCTCAGGTCACACTCTGCGGCCTGTGCATGGGAACGTGGACTCGGAGGGGACCGGGAGAGGAGGAGGGGCGTCTGGCGTCACTCGTGTGAATTCCCACTCGCCTCCCAGTGAAGATGTGACCGCAGGAGAGGGAGTTGTGTCCTCCCTGCTGGTCACCGTGGTTGGTGACGCCTTAGAAATGTCAGGATGGCCGAAGGGATCCTTGAGGACGCTCCTCCAGGTGCTGTCACCCTCCACAGTGAGGCTACTGAATTCCCACAGACTTCAGCCTTGCCTTTTCTCTGTTGTTGAGGATAATAAAAGCTCATTCTTCTATTTATTTAAAAACACTAATTTATTTTTGAATCATAATGTACTTATGTGGGCCATATTTAAAAAGTTCATTAGATTCAATCATAAAAACCTTCCTCTTCTCTCCCTCACTCAATTCCCTTCCCAGTTTCTTGTGAAATCATCCAGAAATATCTTACATATCAGAAGCATTTTTTTTAACATAAATGTAGCATACTATACACATTTGTTGGCATAATATTTCTTTTTTGTTTTTTAACTCAACAGTGTAAAGCATGTTAGGCCTTGCTGCACACCAAAGGCCTGTGTTCACAAACCCCCGGCATGATTTTTTTTTTTTTTGTGGGGAGTGGTAAATATATAATAACAGTGAAAAATCACGTATTTCACTTGCTTAGATCTTATTGCCATTGTCCCATGATTATTTTATTCCCAGAATAATTGACTCTAAAAAATATTAAGGATCCAGGGATTCATGTACCACCCACATCTCAAGATACATCCTCATCCTGTTGGCTAAGCACAGACCACCTGGAAACTTCTAGCTTTGTGCTGCAGTCGAGGCAGCTCAGCAGGCTAGGATGGTGCCTGCACTTCGGGAGGGTGTCTGTTCTTTGATGAGCTGAAGCAGTTGGATCCCACTCATTGGCAGGTTCCTCCATCTCCACCAGGGTCTCTTGCTGTTTCATCACTAGGGCCCAGAACCTGACCATTCCCTTTCTCTTTCCCTGGGGTTTGGATGACCCCCCTCTTTAAAGAGTAACTGATGCAAGCTGGGCTGGCTTTTTCCCAAACTCTCTAGTAACTGCTCCTGGCCCTGGCCTTAGAAGTTTATCTCAGGAACACAATTGGCCCAGGTTGGAATCCTGTTATTTCTGAAAACCCTAAGGCCAGTTAGTTCAGCCATGCCTTACATTTAACCCTGGGCATCCTCGCTCACCATGCAGCGGAAAAAATTGTCCTTCTAGAAATTGTCTTTATTCTGCTGGTTCCCACTTACGTTGAACATATTGTTACAATTTGGAACAACATCAGAGACTGGAACGTGTGGGACATCGGAATCACTTGGAGGGCTTGTTAAAACCGGTGCCTGAGCCCTACCCCTAGAGTTTCAGAATTTCTGATTTACCGGTCTGGAATAAACTGGTAAATTCTGCATGTCTAACCAGTTCCCAAAAGATGCTGTTGGTTTGGGGACCAGACTCGGAGAACAGGAGCTCTAAATTGTTAACTCTTACCGAAGGCTTCCTCCACTTTTCTTTTTAACTGGAATCTCGCCGTCCACTGCAGCCCTTGCAAGTTAATTCCTGTCACTTCTTCACTCCAGGTTTCTCTGTCTTCTGTTTCTGGCCTAGATTCTGGGGCCAACCTCCCCAGCCTGTCACCTCCTTTCGCCCAGCTTAACCTATAAGAACCTCAAACCAAACGCTTCCTCCTCTGCTCCAGTTCCCCAGCCACTCAGTCCATAAAGCTCATGAATCAAATTCCTTCATCCCAAATCTCTCCCCTCGGACTCTGTACTCTCAACTCCTGTCCAGGAAGCCACCAGACCTCCCTGTACCAAAATATCTTACAACCTGTCATGGTTGTGATAGTTTGGCAGCCTAAATCCTTGGGACTGTGGGACTGTAATTATGTTAGATTTTACTCCCATGGTTAGATCGTTTCAAGACACAGATGACCTTTTCAAAAGGTGATTATTTGGGTAGTCAGTCAGTCAGGACCAAATCACATGAGACTTTTTAAACCATGGGTGGCCTTTTTGCAGGTAGCTACGAGGAATTCAGATTTTGAGCTTGAGAAAGGCTTGGTGTACTACTGGTGGCTTTAAAATGAAGGTTCATATACCAAAGAATATGGCAGTTTCTAAGGAAATGGGCTCCCCAGTCCTATACTCAAGAGGAACTCAATTCTCCTCACTGTCGCAATGACCTTGGACACTTAGTCTTCTCCAGAGCCTTCAGGCAACAGCCTTGGCCTGCCCACATGTATGTGGCATCTTAGGAGGTGTTAAGCAGAGAAGCCAGTCTAGCCTGCCTAGATTTCTGACCTAGAGACCTGTGAGATAACGAATAGGTATTGTTTTTATTTGTCATTTTTTAAAAAATAACTTTTTTTTTTTACAACAGTTTTCACAGCAGAATTGAGCAGAAAGTACAGCAGTTTCCCATATATCCTCTCTCTCTCCTCCAACCTGGGTCAACACTATAATGGCACGCTTGTGCAGTCAGTGTGCTAGCCAGACCCTGGTTCCCACAGAGGTTTCTGCTCCCGTTAAGTTGTGCTTCTCTGTATCTGCCTGCCTCTCCCATTTCTGGGCCAGTAGTTTGCCCTGTGACCTCGATTCTCTGATGGATTTAAGATTTGATCTCCTCAGTTTGCTCAGCTTTTCACTTGTTAGGCTAGAGTGAAGACTTCTAAGCTCCTTACGTGCCAGATAGAAACCAGAAGTCAATAGGTACTGTTTCTAGCCACTACATATGTGGCAATTAGCACCTGTCTGCAAGTGCAGAAGCTTCCTGAGGGCACAGACCGTCTTTTTTGTTGTGTTCTCACTTAACACGTGCTAATTTATTAAAAGTGTGGTTACATCCCCCAGTTGGAATGATCTGGAAGTCGTAGTGGATGATGTGTTGTGCCCTTGTATCTGTGTCCCGACCCCTACCCTTGACTTCAAGGACTGAAAAGTATTTACTCTCCCCGCTGCTGGGACCGTTGACAGCTTACACCAGACTTTGCCTTCCCAGTGAGTCTTCTTTCTGGAAGAAAACTCCCCTACCCCAAGGTCATGCCTCTTTACAGGAGCATCTTGCATCACAGTGACTGGTCAGTGCTGGGAGGTAAGGTGTGGCCTCTGGCCCCAGCTGGGACAGCTGCAGGGTTATGGCAGCTCAGGGCGTCTCAGAATTGGTCAAGGCTTTTGTTGTGACTGCGTGGATCCCACTTCTCCCTCTGCTTGATCTGGCTTGCTCTGGCCCCTCAAAGATGTCCTCCCTCAAAGCCTTCCCCATTAAATTTCCTGCACCCGAATCTCCATCTCAGGCTGGTCCCAAGGAAAATCAACCTGCCACAGGGATGCAGAAGCCACCTGGGAAAATGAAAGTACAGTCTTACCAGAAGCTAACCTTTCTTTTTGAACTCCATTTTCCAAACGTATGCTTGGCTTTTAACCTCGCCTCTAGGATAAAGGGAAGACTCTGGGAAGACACTACTACTACCCTCCTCTTGGTGCTTCCTCTTTCACATACTGGCACTGGCATCTTCCCCAACTTCTAGAGTCGAACACCTTCCTACTAGCCAGGGAGCCCCAGTTAAGTGCCTTGAGTTAATGCACCCATAACACTTCAAACTCATACTTCACAAGTGTCAAAAAGGCAATCAGATTTGGCTCATTCATCCTAACACACCAAGGAAAGGCCACGCCTTTATTTTCTCATGGGAATTTAAGGGTGAGTGAATCAATCAGGAGGAATTTCTGGTGGGAGTAGAGTGAGAGCAGTGGAATGCCTTCCTGGTGCCGGTGAAAGGAAGGAAGCGGGGTCCTCTGGGCCCCAGGCTTCCCCAGCCTTCAGTTCTCCAGCCAAAGCATTCTTCTCGCAGCGCTTCCTCCGCAGGTGTGTTTGCTGGGCTTGGAATGGTGGGAACAGTGACCTCAGGGCAAAACCTGCTAATCTAAATTGACATTAAGCCATTTATTTACAAACACTGAGTGTCCTGTGAAGCTCCATACTAGCTCTTCCAAGGAAGGCGATTCCGCAGTGGATGCAGCTCTAAGGAAAACATGGTCTCCTTGAGGGTGAGAATAGTACAAGTCTCATGTGTCATATCCTGAAATGGACTGTGAAAGTGAAAGTGCAGGTGACATTGGAACACAGAGGATAGGGGCCAGAGCTGTTTTCCTGGAGCATTAAGCCCAATCTTGAAGTAGGGGGTAGGAAAGTCATAGACCTTCTCATTGAGACCGATTTTGGAGACAGTATCTCGTCTGCCTTTTTTGCATCTCATCTGAAAAAATCATTGTTATCGCTTTGTATCATCTACTTGTTCCATCTCCAGAGGGACTTGGTTACTATAGGGAGTTAAAAACATAGGATAGTGTCATCTCAGGGTAACTAAGAGGCAAAACCAGCGGCCCCGCCTGTATGTGTCACCATGTGGTCCATACAGTACCCAGCCAGCCTTCCTCGAAGGCACACCCAGGCTCTCCCCCACGTCTGCCTTGTTCTTTCAAATAACCTGGGGAGAGCCTTCCACCACTGATAAACACTTCTGGCACCCGTGGGACAACCTGCACGATTTGTTGGGAGACTGGTTTCCAGGTCCAAGGTTCTGAGTACAGAGAACTTTTGTTTGCAGAAAGCATCCTGTTTCTAGGACCATACAGCGGTTGGAAGTAAAGACATGGTACCGGAACCCACCCCTTGGACACATCAGTGTTAGCATCAGGGACCTATGATGTCCCTGGTCTCTCCATCTACAAGGCACAATCTCTATCCCCAGGGCAGGTCCTGTTTACGGAGAATCCTTCGTCTGTTCATTCTGCCAACTCCACCAACCCCTAGAAATTATAAAACGGGATACACACGGAAGTATACACAGATGACCCAACAACTTTATTCGTGGTATTATGAGCCATGCGTCCAT
The DNA here is from genome assembly GCA_030015415.1 of Cynopterus sphinx. Lineage (NCBI taxonomy): Eukaryota > Metazoa > Chordata > Mammalia > Chiroptera > Pteropodidae > Cynopterus > Cynopterus sphinx. The sequence goes on from CM057391.1 coordinate 6,603,612, forward strand.
ACTGGGAAAGGAAGAAAATGCTTAAGCATCGCACATATACGCAATTCAATTTATTTACTGTTCTACAACTTAAAATTCCAGAGGCTTGACAAGGTCACGTTTTCTTAACGTGGTGGTTGGTAGATGATAGCTTTATCAGTTCACACCAAGATATCAATGTCCTAAACCAAACATGACATGGCAGCATGTACATTCATCTAACCTTTGTAGATGAAACTCAGAAATGAGTTTTCTATGAAATAACAAAACGTATTTCCTTAAAATGGTTGTGTAACAGACTGAAGATACACAGGGAATCCTTACCAGCATCTTTAGTTTTCATCTTTAGGATAAAACTAAAGGTCGTGAGTTCCTCCCTGTCACCTTTCTACTGTCTTCTGGTGATGACTCAGGACCACTCCAGCTCTGCATCCTGCCACCAGCTCCTCACACGCTGGACGGCTTCGTCAACTTTGTTCAACTGGGCCACGCAGGAAGTAGAGGGAACAGCTCCCCAGGGACTGCTGTGCTCTCCCATTTCATCCAGCTCCATGCACCACACTGACTTTTCCCCCGTCCCTTTTCTACGCTCTTCTGGTGATGACTCTGGGGAGCTCGCCAGCTCTGCATCCTGCCAGGGGCTCATTTCACACCGGATGGCTTCGTCAGCTAGGCCATCCAGGCAGCAGAGGGAACAGCGTCCTGGGGATGGCCGTCCCTCTGTCCCACTTCACCCACTTTCTCAGGGAGGTTGTGGCTCCCTCTGCTGTTGTCTGGCTTCGTCTCCCCAGTGCGAAGGGGCCTTGGGAATTCAGACCGTAGGCCCAGGTCCTTGACTGCTGCTGTGCTGGCAGACGGTGGTCTTGGCTCCTGGAGCTTGATGACACTACACTAGTCAGGTACAATTCTGAATTCAGGGTATTCTGGATCTCATCTCTGTCTTTTACTTCACCTGGAGATGGCGGGAGGTGGGGATGTTTCTACATGGCAACTGCATAATGTACACAATATGTTTTATCCACAGGAATGAGACACAAAAGTTTGTGTTTAACATTATCTTTGCTCCTGGAGCTATGAGAAGGGAGAATCACCCCTTGAAGCCTCATGCCCAGCCTCCAGCCCGTCCTGCCCTGCCTATCCCCCTTCCCATTAAACCACCACACTGAATGAAATCCTAGCTGTCTACCTTCCAAATATTTTCAAGTCTTGCCTGTCAGTCTCCCCCAAGAGTAGCCTTTTGACCTCAACGTAATAGCTTTTACTACTCATAGGCGTTGTTGAAAGTATGACTGGGAGCTGAGGTAACTCTTCCAACCAGACTGGTCTCAAAACAAAGTTCTGGTTTGACTACTATGACCCTGGGTTAGTCACTGACTCTCCAAGTCTCAGGTCCTTTATTGGTGAAACGAGGACAGCTCATGGGGTTGTTGAGAGGTGGAATGAGAGAATCATTCCTAGTATTTAGCAGAGTACCTGGCATACAGCTAGGTTCAAATTTTCCCTATTAATGTGAACTTCGAACACTGTGCTTCTGAGCTGTCACAATCCCTTGTGTCAGGACAGGCTGAGGGAAGGGAGGTAACAGAAAAGTAGCAGACAACCTTCAGGAGCTGGTTTACAGGGAGGGTCCCTAATCCCACTAAACCTCTGCAGATTCCTTACCTGCCCCAGGAACAGACAATGGATTATAGGTGTGATCCTGGTACCAGAAACTAGGGCCTCGAGCACTGCTGGGCCATGCCTTCTGGGTAATAAAAGGCATTATTATTTTCCTCGGAATGTGTGTTCTCTGAAGAGTTCATTTTCTAGGCTGAAAAACAGATATTCACACATTTAGGAAAGGAACGTCCCACTCGGCCCTGCAAAATGTCGTGAAGGGAGAGAAGTCGTCCTCATTCTTCAGAACTGCAAGCCTGGGTGGCAGGTTCCTTACCTTCTCTCCCCACTCACCTGGCATCAGGGTCACAGAGGGCTGCACTGCATTCAGGACCAGGAGTGGAGCCCAAAGGCCAGGCCCACGCTGTGACATGGCCCCCCGTGCAGCTGCACCGTGGAAGGGCTGAGGCCTTGGAGGTGCAGGGGCACCTCAGTGCCAGGCCGCAAACACAGGGGGCTGCACTTGAGGGCAGTGGCACCACACCCTGAGAGGCAGCTTTAATTGTCCCTTCTGGCCCTCCTGCCTGCATGGAGACACCCTGGCGTTGTCTTTTCCAGAGGCCTAGACAGTTCCTTGTCCCCCTCGTTCTTCTGGAATGTCCCCTCCGTTTAAGTGTGTTGAGTTAGGACAGGTTATTGCTGCTTCTCTGAGCTCCTGGCCTCCTACCCTAAAGCCGCTGACCATGAAGCAAGAGGAGCTGACCAAGGGAAAGGAGAGAGGGAGGAGGAGGCCAGCATGCTTACTGCCACCAGGAGTAAAATCTGGAAGGAGCTTTGGCAGTTAGGACACCACTGGTTAGGGAGAGTGGTGGGACAGAGAGCCACAGCAAGTCGTTTGCGGGGCGTTTGAAAGTGAAGCTGGCAAATCACAGACTGCTCCTTATGTGTACTTTTTTTTAAGGATAGACATTTATAAACTTTTATGTCCTGAATGGAGAGACGGGTTTGTTAAAGATGGCGAGAAGTTAAAGTGATGGGTTATGGCACATACTGTATGTCCTGTGCTTGCAGGGTCCTGCATGTGAATGCTCCCTTCAATTTTGCACCTTACCTAGCGGCCTAGAATTGTCAGGAAGTGAAAATAAATATTATCAGAGAGGAGTTGATCAAATGGGGAAAAAATAACAGAGGTCTTCTACATGAGAGAAAAGAGCTGGAGGAGGGAAGTTGTGGTCAGAGAATGGAAATTTGAAGTTTAGGATTTCAGAGTTGGAGCAGTTGCAAGTTATAACAAGGTCCACCAGGTGGCCATGGGAGAGGTTTGCCAACGTGTTACGGGAGTGAAGGTCATTGGCCCTGAGGTAAGAAAAACTCTGGGAAGTTGGAGTTTTGGATGAGTCACTCCATCCTTCCTTAATATTAGTCATTATAGGTTCCCATGTCCTCAATGAATGTGGCAGAGGGACCAGAAAAGTGAGAGACAGAAACATCCCACCATGTTTATATTCATAATTTTTTCTTAAAGAGAGTTCCCCAAATCTTAGAATACTCAGTCTCCATAAACTTGGATCTGTCACAAGCTAGTGGTCATGTCTCAGCCCTGGAGTGCACTGACAGTGGGAGAATGGAGACCTCCTTATGAGGGCAGCTCAGGACTGGAACGTCCTTGGGAGGGAACACAGTTCAGGGACTACTCAGTGAATAGGTTGAGGGATCTGGTGGCTCATTTGTAGCCAAACGGGGCATCCAGGTGGCATAATTGAGAGGAGTGGCAGGTAGATTATCAGGAAGCAGGACTGGAATGAGAATGTCCCGAAAATCCCTGCTAACTGGATTTGGGTTTGAGGCAGTTCTGCAAGATACCAAGGATGAAACACACAGTGCTAATATACTGGCCCGTAGATTCCACCTAGACCTCTTGGGTAAGGTTTTTTGTGCAAACCGAGCATTCTGTGTGGGGTGGGGTGTCAGAGGTTAGGAGGTGGTTGCTATTTTAGTGTTAAGGTCCAGTTAGTGAACGATGTGTTCTCTGCTCAGGATTCCAAATGCATATTATTATCATCTCTATTTTAAGATGAGGATACCTGAGATTCAGGGAGGTTAAGTAATCTGCGCATACGTGTGAAGTTATAATTCTACTAGTTGGAAGAGGGGTGAGCTGAGGTCTTTGAGTTCTCAGGAGCAGTGCCTTTTCTGGTGGTTGGGTGGTTAGTGTCACCACCATTTTGATGATTTGACAGTCTCTGTCTCATGAAAGTAGAGGGATTTCTACTTTCCTCTCAGTTGACACACTGATTTCAGATTGAAATTTTAGACACAGTGTAATGACAGTCTATGTTTCCCCACCTCGAGCCTGTCTTTAACAATTTGGTCAGTAATAAACACATCGAGCATGCTCAGCCTCACTAGTGATCCTTCATTCATTCATCCCCTCCTCAAATATTTGAGTCCCTACAGTGAGACCAGCACAATTCTAACCCTTAGGAAACAGAAGGGAAGAAAACAAAATTACAGTTCTTAGGGAGCCTACATTTTGTGGAATTTGCAATAAGATGCCATTTACAACATAACTCTGACAACACCACGGGTTAAGGAGGAAGTGGAGTGAGTGGCACATGTATACATTGCTGGTGAAAGTGTAAATTGGTAAAATCACTTTGTAGAGTAAGTTGACAGAATCTGCAAGAGTTGAAATGTGTCAGACTTCATGAACCAGCAATTCTACTTCTAGAAATACCCTAGAATAAAATTTTGCATATATACACAGAAAAACATTTAAAAAATTTTTTAAAAAAATTTGTTGCAGTAGCATTGCTTGTAATATTAAAAAATTGAAAGCCATCTGAATGTTCATGAAACAATGGAATGGATAAATAAATCATAATATAGATATGGGCTATTACACAGGAGTTAAATGAATGAACTAAAATCACATCTGTATCCACGGATAAATCTTAAATACAAGGTCCTTAATTATAATTTCATTTATAAATTTTTAAAGTTCTAGTTTCTCTTGCTATTGAAAATGACTTACTTAAATTACATATTCTGTGCTGGTGGTATATAAGAATATTATTGACATTTATATATTGATTTTGAATTCCAGCAACCTGGAACTCTCATTAGTTTCAATTTTTGGTCGATTTTCTAGATTTTTTCTGTGGACACTCAAGTCACCTGTAAATAACAGTTTTGTTTCCTTTTCAATGAATATCTTCTCATTTCTCTTACTTGCCTTAATCTTCTAAGCCCTTTAGTACAATATTCAATTTAAAAAAGTGATAGCAGATACCATTGTCTTAAACTTAATTTCTAATGATTCATCATAAAGAATTATAGTAGGTTATTTTCTAGATACCCTTTATCAAGTTAGTAGGATATCATTTATTCCAAATTGAGAGAGAAGTTTAAAAATTTTAAATGAATGTTGCATTTTAGCAAATGGTTTTCCTAAATAAACTGAAATAATTATATTTTTTCATCTTCACCTAATAAGGCAGATTCCTTAATAGATTTTTCTTTCATTAAACAATCCTTGTTTTCTTGGGATGCATACAACTTGGTTTTGATATATTTTAATACGCATTGCAGGATTCCACTTGCTGGTATTTTATTTAGAATTTTAGAATCTAAGAGTTTTCAATTCTTGTACTGTCTTTCCGTGGTTTCAAGACATCCTGGTCCCATATAATCAGTTGGATAACTTGCCATCTTTTTCTGTTCTCTAGAGCAGTTTGCACAAGAGAAGGATTATCTGGAACTAGTTAGAGGACTGACACTACCTGACTTCAAGATTTACTATAAAAAAGGCTATAGTAATCAAGACAATGTGGCATTGGCAAAAGAAGAGACAAAAAGATCAATGGAACAGAGAGCTCACAACTAGACCCACATAAATATAGTCCACTAATCTTTGACAAAGGAACAAAGGCAATACAATGGATCAAATACAGTCTTTTCAATGAATGGTCCTCGAACAAGTGGACATCCATGTGCAAAGAAAATGCATCTAGACACAGACTTTACACCCTTCACAAAAGTTAACTGAAAATGGATCATAGACTTAAGTGTAAAATGCAAAACTATAAGACGTCTAGAAGATAACACAAGAGAAAACCTAGCTGATCTTGAGTATAGGGATTACTTTGTAGATAGAATACCATTGCTACAATCCATGTAAGAAAGAATTGGTAAGCTGGACTTCATTAAAATTAGAAACTCTACGAAAGACACTGTCAAGTGAATGAAAAGACCGTCTGCATACTGGGGGAAATTATTTTCAACAGACACATTTGATAAAGGGCTGTCATCCAAAATATACAAAGAACTCTTAAAACTCAACACTAAGAAAACAAACACCTCAGTTAAAGACGAGGCCACAAACCTTAACAGAGACCTCTCAAAGAAGTGATACAGATGGCAAATAAACACATGAAAAGATACTCCACATCACATGTCACTAAGGAAATGCAAATTACAAGATACAACTAAACACCTATTAGTTTGGCCAAAATCCTCAACACTGACGCCACCAAAAGCTAGGGAGGGTGTGGACCAACAGGAGCTTTCATTCATTGCTGGAGGGAAAGCAAAATGGTAGAGCTGCTTTGGAGTACAGTGTGGCAATTTCTTACGAAACTAGTCATAACCTACTATACGATTCAGCCAAGTATTAAAAATGTACAATTTCTCTCTGCCATTGTGATTGTAACGATTTTGCTAGAGAAAGTACTAAGGTCTTTCATGATTTTTAGAATTAGATTTTTTCCCTTTGATGCCAGGAATAATTAAGTTTAAGACAAAGTAATGCTTTGCCAAGTTATCTTATTTTAACTTCATAACAGACCTAGGAAGTAGGTGTCATTATTCTTTTTCCCATTCTATACATGAGGAAACTGAGACCTAGGTAGATTAGGTAATTTGCCTTAGATCATAGATCTAGTAAGTGACAAAGTCAGGCCTCTTTCCAATGTTTTTTGTTGTTGTTGTTGCTTTGTTTTAAACTTTTTTTGGTACAACGTACATAAAATTTACCATTTTAAGCATTCAATTCAGTGGCATTAAGAGCATTTACAATGTTGTGCAATCATTACTATCCATAGCCAGAACTTTTACATCATCTCAAACAGAAACTCTGTGTTCATTAAACAAGAACTTCCCCTTCCCCGCTCCTACCAGCTCCTGACAACCAGCAGTTCTTGTCTCTATAAATTTGACTACTCTGTGCACTTCATCTAAGTAAATCATGTAATTTTTGTCCTTTCATGTCTAGCTTATTTCACTCAGCATTAGTGTCTTCAGGATCCATCCATATTGTAGTATGTGATCTTTTTCTTCTTTTTTAAGGTTGAAAAATATGTATTCCATTGCAATAATGTTCTAATTTATTAGTGTGTGATCTAGAGTTACGTTTCTGTGCCTCATCACTTCATCTTTGGAGCAAACACATATAATTGCTGTAAGAATTAAATAAGTTAATACATTTAAAATGTCCGGCACATAATAAGCACTCACCAAGTGTCAATTATTACTTTTGCTGTTGGTATATTATTGGTACAAAACAAAGTCCTAGGACGTTCAGGGTCTGGTAGACAAATAATCCCCAGAGCGAGACCTGAAATTACTAACAGCCTAGTTTGCTTTCCTCTGCTAAGACACAAACTACTCAAGGTTGTATTTTGACCATTGGGACATTGCTACATTTTGCTTCTTCTATATTTCCCTTCATATTACCTTTCTAAAACACAACAACAATCATCTACCACTGATAGTTCCCCATTACCTTTAAGATAGAGTCCAAACTTAACATATAAGCCCCTTCATGCTCTGCATCTATCTCTTTCCTCCCTCTCCAGATATTGTCATTCTCCCATAGGTATTCTGTATTCCAGGCATAGTCAGTGACCCCAATAAATAGTTCACTCAATAAATATTTATGAGTGCCTAGACTGGAACTGCATAAGGCATTGGAGAACAAGATATAAAAGTGGTTTTCATCTTCATGGAGCTCACATTATAAGGACATTTAATTATAATAATCATAAGGGCGTTGAGCTAAAAAGTACAGTATGCAATGAAAACACAGTAGTAGAATCTAGCCGGGCTCATTTAACCCTCTACGTCGTGACCCCTGCTCTATTCCTTTGCTGGTTCCCTTCTTTTTCCACCCAGCCTGCTCCACTTTTTGAGACGCCTTTCTTGACCTGCTTGTTCTTCCTATGTACCCTCTTAACTCCCTGTGTATACTGCTTTTGCAGAATTTATCTCACTGTTGGTTTGGACATTCCTCTCCAATACTCCCATTTCTCTGTAAGTCTTTTTATCTCTGCACCCAAAGGTATTAAAAGAAGTCTTTGTTGAATGATGTACACTTTAAGAAACTTTTTATCTTGAAATTATAGACTCAGAAGTTGCAGATATAGTACTGAGAGTTCCTTGGGTGCGTGTCACCCAGGTTCTCCCATTGGTAACTTCTTATAAAACTATAGTACATTAATAAAATTGGGAAACTGACACTGGCATAATGTAATTAACTAGACTACAAACCTCAGATTTCATCACTTTTGTATGCACTCATATTTTGAGTAGGTGTTCTATATAGTTTTATTACATTTTATCAGTTGTTATTATACCACAATCAAGATGCAGAACTGCTATGTCACCACAGAGAATGTCCTTGTACTACCCTGTCATAATGATGTCCATTTTAACTAGATTTTCTCTGTATTATTACAGAGAAAATGGAGATGTATTGTGCATTAACTCTGAAACACAGTCCCCTCAGAGATGGCGCTAGTAACTTTCTCCCCCCAGTCCAATATTTCTAAGTAGGTTAAAATTAATATTAAGAATATTTTAAATTACCTTAATAAGTAATTATGATTTATAACATTCAGATATGGTTAAGCAAAGACGCAACTTCAGAAATTTTCTGTCTTTTCGAGAATCATGACAATGTTTTCTTTTTTAGAATCATGACAATGTTTAAAAGGCAGTCTTAGGAAGATACTGTTTCAGGGCCACAGGCACTCAACTTAAAAAAGTGCCTTATTGACTAAAAAGGAATGCTTGAAACAATGTTATGTGCCTAGTTTTGGATATAGGTCACATGGGGACTGCTGTACATTCCAAAAAAGGTAGTGTAATTGCCAGAAAATACTAATTTATGATCTCCCTAAGCTGGATACAGTAAATAGTTGTGACTGAGGCCAGGCTGAGAGGCAAGACCTGTAAGGAAATCTAGGTGATGTCGATGCCATTGAGGCCAAGTCCCCTACAGTTGTTCTATCATCTGCCATATGCGGTGGGTCTGCCTCCTCTGACCGTAGCATCCTCCTTCCTAATTGTTCTAATAGGCTCTAAGACTTTTTACAAGGATGGCAACCTTGACAGAAGGAATGGCAAACAAGTACAAATATTTGAGGATAAATGTTCAATCTGTTCTTTTCTCAATTAAGATAAAATATGAAAAGAATAACTTTTTGAAACACTAGATACATTAGCCTGCCAGCCCTGTTTTAAACGTTAAAAAGTGATACTTTAAGTATTAACTAACTAGCAGACTGCCATTTATCTGAGGCAACATTCATTCTCAGGGCTTTCCTCCCTTATAGCCTTGTTAGAGCTTGGAAAAACTGTCTTCGCAGCTACAGTTGGCCAAATTACAGTTATTGAAAATGAGATTTGGAAGTCTGCTGAGTTGGTGGTATGAGAAAGGTTTCATTTCCTGAAAAAAAAAAAAACAAAAAAACATAGGTTGCTGCAGCCACTTCTTTCTCCACCTTCCTATCTTGAACAAGGGTGTAAACTGCTATCACCATCTTGCAACCATAAGGGAAATGTCAAAAGAATCACAGAAATTGTGGCTCTGCTGTTAAGCTGTTGAATCAACAAAGGTAACTGCCTCCCTGTAGACTGGTTATATGACCAAACAGACTCTTAATTTAAGTCACTGCAATGGTTTTTTTTTTCTTGCAGCCAAATACATTCCTAACTGTTCAGCTATTAAAATGAGTTTTAAGTTCTCTCCTTCATCCTCATAGTTAGCTTCTTTACAGAGTGATATTCCCACTCTAACTAGGAAACTCAGTCATCTTTCACTTCTTATTTACTCCTCATCCTCTTAGGAACCAAGTATTTAGCTAGTTTCAAGTCCATTCGACACAGTCTTCACTGCCACTAAATGAATTGGGATTCTCTCCATCTCCTGTCTGGACTTTTAACAGCCTCTTAACCTGTATCCAACTTCCAGTCCAAAATCCACTGCTTCAGAATTATTTTTTTCTAGGGAGCATCTGAGATCTTGTTTCCTGGACTATATGTTGTCAGATTGGCTCAAATAAACTCATAAAATTTAAAAATATATTTTTCTAAAATCTTATGAAGACATTTTCTTCCCTAGAAATCTTAAATGGCTCTGTCGACAGGATGAAACACAAACTCTTACTGCAGATACTTTTGGTACTTTCCATCTTTCTGTCTGGACTTGGCATCACCAAGATCCAGTCTGGCACAGAGCATTTGGTAAATGACAACATTTTGTATGGCTTCTTTGTTGTTTAATGTCAAAATACTTAAACATTTAATGAGATTAAGCAGAGTGATAGCATACTGGGCACTCTATAGCGATTTGCTGAATCTAGTTTCCAATTTTTCCTGAAAAATCCTTTATCAGCAGTAGTCCCGGATACACACATCTTCGTGAGCCCACCCTACAGAAAGGGGCTCTTCAGTAACGTACGTGCTTTTAGTTTATAATTAGTCGGGTACGTTCTCCAGGTAGGGCTTGTGCCAAGAGTGAAGGTAGGTGACGACAGTGTGGGCATTTTGGACAATCCTTGATCCATACCCTCTAACAAATGAGGGCAAACACACAGCTTCCCGCCCGTTAGCCAGCCGCACAAGTCATGCAAACCAGTGTGGGCCCCGGGCACCAGCTGCTCCAGCGGCCTGGCTCTGGGAAACCGCGGGCACCCGTGGAACTTGCTGGGGGCCGCGAGCGGGTAGCTGCCCGCAATGCGGCACAAAACCATCCCGAGGCCTCCCAGGGCGAGGCTCCCATCCGCACCCCGACGTTTCCCTCCCCCAAACTGCGGGCCGTCCAGGGGCTTCTGTGAGTTCTCCCTTGGCCTTGAGAGACCAGGGGCGGGAGCCTTTCTGGGTGAGATCGTGAAACCAAACCGCGCTCCGGAGAACAGGGGGCGTGTTTGGGGGGAGAAGGGGCCCAGAGAGGACAAAGCCCGCTCAGCCAGCAGCGCGTGTCCCCTCATGGCGCGGGTCGAGGGCCGTGCAGCCCTGCCCGGTCCCACTCCCCGACCTACCCCGCGTATCTGTGCATTTCGAGGGGAAGCGTGCAGTCTGGGGCTGCGCTGCCTGGATCTCCTCCCCCCCAACATTCCAGGGCCTCCCCTTCCGCCAGGATGAGCCGGGAGCTCCTCGGGCCCGCGCGCCCCGGCGGGGGGGGACAGGAGGGGGGACCCTCCGCCGCGCACGCGCCCTCCGCCGCCCTTCCCCGGGAAACCCCCTTCGGCGGCGCTCCCCCGGCCCCCTCTCCCTCCCCCCACCCCTTTCCGCCTCCTGCGTCGCGCCTGCGCGGACCCGCTTGTTTTGGCTTTCCGGTGGGCCCCGGCGCGGGCGCGGGGGCCGGGGGCGGTCTCGGGAACCCGGGAAGCCGCCGAGTCGCCGCCGGTGGCGCGGGGCGCGCGCGGGAAGCCGTCCGCCGGGCAGCGCGGCCCGGGCAGGGCTCGGCCCGCCGCGCGCACGTTCCGGGGCGGCGGGAGGGGGGCCCGCCGCGGGGGCGGAGGCGGGGGCGCGGCGGGGCGCGGGGGCGGGGCGGGCGAGGCCGGCGGCGGGCGGGGCGGGGCCTGGCGCTGGTCGGGCCCGGAGCCGCGCGCGGCGGCGCCCGCAGAGGACGCCGAGCGCCGCGCAGCACGGACCGGCCGCGGGCGGGCGCCAGGGGAACCGGAAGGAAGCGGCGTTGGCGGCGGCGGCGCCGGCGCCTTCCTCGGCGGGGGGCGAAGGCGAGACCCGGCCGCGGCGGGACGGCCCCGGCCACGCCCCCGCCGCCGCCGCGCGCCACGAGCCCAGTGCCTTCGGGGGCGCCGGCCGCGCGGGAGCCCGACGGAGGGACGGAGGGACGCGGGTGAGGAAGCGGCGCCGGCGCCGGGAGGGGCGGGCCCGGGGGACGCGGGCGGCGGCGGCGGGCTCGGCCCTTTGTGGCGCGGCGGGCGGGGGGCGGCGGCGGCGGCATCTTTCAAACCCGAGGCGTTTCCGCCGCGGCCGGGGGAGGGGCGGGGGCCGGCGGGAGGGGCGTTTCCGGCGCGGTCCCCCGGCGGCGCCGCCTCGGCCGCGGGGTCCCCCGGCCCGGCGCCCGCCCCCGCCGCCCCCTCGGCCGTCCCCTCCCCCCTGGAGACGCGGCGGCGACCCGGCGGGCGGCCCGCCCTGCCCGCGCCATCTCCCTCTCCGTCCTTGGCACCCCCAGAGGCCCCAGGAGGGGTCGGGACGAACAGAGGTCCCATTGTGACCCGAGGGCTCCCGACGGGAAGCAGAAGCCGCCCTCCGACGCGGAAAGCCGCGTCCGCGTTGACTTTGGGCTGCGGAGTCGTTAACTCGTTTGAACTCGACCCACTCCCCCCCCACGCCACCCCGCCTTTTCTCCCGCTCGATGAATCGAGGCCCCGCGGGGGACGAGGCCATCCCTCAGTTTGACGCGGAGCGCTCGTTTGGCATCCCCCCCACCCCCCGGTTTGCCATCCCCCCACCCCCCGGTTTGGCGATCCTAAGGTTTTTATTATTATTATTTTAAATAGCCACCGCAGAGGGAAAGGCGCACACACACACTCCACAGGCTCCGGGTCTCCCGCACGGTCCGCTTCGCGTGAACCCAGAAAGCCCCGGCCGCGGGCGCTGAACTTTTCGGAGGGCTCGGTCGCGGGCCGCGGCCGCCTTTCGGGTCAGCGAGCGCGTGGAAGCGTGGGGCGCGGGCTGGTCACGTGTTGTTTATGTACGAATCTGTGCGTCTGGCTGCGCTGCGCGCCCCGGGCTTTCGGGAACAAAACCCTCCGTCGGCGGTGTGGCCGGGCCGAAGCCGGACTTTCCTCCGAGGCCGCTACGGAACCGGGGGGGGGGGCTCTCCGCCCCCTCCATCACCCCCCTTCCCCCCCCCCGCGGAGCTGTGAATTTCTGCCCGAGTTTGAGGAGCGTGGATTTCAGATCCCTTGCCGTCGTGTGACTTCCTTAACCTCTAGGAAGGACGGTACCCTGGCGTGTTTTCGAAGGGACTTTTTCCCTCGTGAATTGGAAAGTAAAACCAGTCCCTTGTTTTCTAGTCTTGATAGCAGGGAGTTTTGCTGTTCTTTCCATTTGGTTGCTGACATTGTTCACTTTGATCTTCCGTTGGCCTAGTGCTGATTGAAGGGCTTTGAGATTGGGCCCTGACCTCCTCAAGAGGTTGTTGTCAGTAAACTCCCCGGGACTCTGGAATTTCTGAGCCGGCTTTAGTCCACACTTTCCCATACAGTGTTATTTTCTTTATACACAGTTTCGTAGGACGGGTTTTAAGTGATAGGGCTCTTTTTGCTCTCCTAAGAAGCATTACCATAAAATGTTAACATGATTCACAGGCCCTGTAAGGAGATGAGTGGGAATACAGGTGTCGCAGTACTTAAAAGTCTGCACTTCTCCATAGATTTTCTTTTTCCTGGTTAATGGAAATGAGTATTTTATAAGATCCAAACATTAAGATTGTGTTTAAGGTGGATAATAAACTTGAAACTTGAATGCAGCTTTCAAAACCTTTGGTTTTCCCAAAGATTTCACAGGTTTATTTAGAAAGGTTTTTCTCCCTGCCCTCATTTCTAAGACCAGGAAAAATGTATGAATGAAAACATCAGGGTTCGTCGTATGTCTCTTATTGTTTTCAGTTTTGTGGAGTTTGAATAGAGCAACTGATATTTAAATAACTCAATATTAAGATGACACGTTGACTTCAAGTAACTAAGTATATGAAGGTTACTTCTGGTTCTTTTGCCAGGATTTTGCAGTTTCTGGGTATGGGAAGAAGGGATTATCGTAGGAGATTTGGAAAAATATAATTATTTAATAAGAGACACCTTAAAACTTTCCCTTTTTCTGTTCCACTCCAATACCTCTGACAGGTGGTGACATGTTGCTTCCATGATGGTAGGCAGGGGATGCGAAGTATTCCTGAGTTTACCTTAAATTTTTTTAAAGAAATGGAAACTTCAGTAGTCATGATCATGGTCAAAAGTGGCTACTCCTGTAATGATCTCATGAGTATGACTATCTGGGAAATATTTCTTATGCTTTTGTGATTGAAAAATCATTGACTTGGTGGAAAATGAAATCCCACTGAAAAAATTAGGCTCGATTTTGCTTTAGTCAGTATTTAGCCAGCTTTCTTTAGTCAATGCAGAGCTGAGAGGAAGAACTTGGTGACCTGAATTTACTGAGCATAATTCATAGAGCCATGTAGTTTTTTTCAGTGTGGTTAGAAAGGAGGAATACAGGGAAATAGACCTAAGCTCTGAATGTGATTAGAGTAGGGGGACGCTATACTGAAGTTGATCAAACTTCAAAAGGCAAAGTGTTTTTTAATTGATGTTTGTCACAACTCAAAAACTGTTTTTGTAGTGGCTGACAATCTAAAGACCAAGCCTTCCAAACGTTTTCAACTGTCTGGTTGTTTTGATAACTTGAAAGCAAACTGTTTCTGGCACCAGTACTTTGTTCTCCTTGAGGAGAAACCTATCTCATTGCAGTGAAGAAAAGGCTTGTGTTATGGCTGGTGTCCTCCTGGCATCAGCCTTCTCAGAATTAGTCTGTTGAACTAGTTTCATGATTTGTACCATCAAAATGCTCCCCAAATCCTTGAATGAATTTTTCTTATCTAAAATAATACTATTTCTCCAGGGTGAAAAGAGAACTGTGTTTAAGAGCTGAGACCTCGTAATTGGGCCCCTAGACCTGGTACCGGTATGGAGATTCAAGAGTTAGAGAAGTGCTGCAAAAAGCCCGACCAGTGAACACGTTAATAAAAATAACTGCAAATATTTGTGTACTAGTGCTGTGTGTCAGGCACTGTCCCAAGCTGTTTGTAAAACTCATTCAATCCTAATCCATTGAGAAGAGTTCTGTTTTTCTCTCATTTTACAGATAAGCATACTACAGCACAGGGAAAATGAAAAAGGTCAAGCAGCTAATAAGTTGCAGAATTGAGTTTTCAACCCAAGTAATTTGGCTCCACAGTTCATGCTCTTAAGTTTTTGGCAATAGTGACATTCAGAAAGCCTTGGATCCTTTCTAACAAAAGTTTTCCATTTTCTGTATTGACATTAGACGTACTAGCAGATGCAGCACCACCTACGTCAGTAATACACAACTCAGAAGTGCTTCATGCAAATGACGACAACCTGTGGCCCACTGCCCTTCCTCTCTATCCTTTTATCCCTGCTCTCTAAGTTCTGTACAGTTCTTGTTTGCAACCTTCTCTTCTATTTATCCTTTCTTCATTTAATATACACAGCTCAGTTAATTGCCAATCAGGCTCATTTATACATTCAGTGTTTAATTCTTTATTCCTTGATCCTCTTGGTCTAACCTAGTTCACATTGGAAAAGTTGGCTTTGCTCCATTTGTTTCTGTAGCCCTCAGTGGAAGGGTTCCACAAATGACACACCTGTGGGAATGAAAACTAGGTTTCAAAGTGAAATTAGACACCTTCCTTCCCCTAATGAAAACCACTGCCATCAACCTATGAAACGTTTGAAAGTATTTGGATTTTTTTTTTAATTTCACCATTTCATACCTTTCTCCAGTCTTGATTCCTATTCCTTTAATATCAACATGTAGAATCTACAAAATGAATATAAAGTTTATCGTTACTATTTATGCGTATTATAGTCATACTTTAAATTTTCTTTGCAGATACACTTTGGGCATTTTTGGCTTTTGCCGCTGAACACTTATACTCTTATAAGAAAGTAAAGTGATGATTTCAGATAACCAGCCTAAATGTGTAAAGTACAAGTAATTTGAAAGTTGGATTTTTCTATATTTCTGATCTTGTGGAGAAAATGAAAAATCAGACTAGCTCTATGAGATTTACTTTATAGCCTCATTGATTATTTAAGGGAGGAAAAGCTGTTGGAAAAATCTTCCTTAAGAGGTGTTTCAGGTTTTTAAATAGAACTATATGTGTTACTATGGATTGCTGACTGATTTAATCCCAATGATCAATTAATAGTTTATTTTGAAAGTATTTTGTGTGGTGGAATTCATTCAGTAGAACCTTGGAGGTTTTAGTATTCTAGACAAAATGTATTAGAACCCAAATTTTTCTTTTTTCTTTTTTCCCTCACAATCTCAATTAACTTATACAATTCCTGCATTTACAGGAAGCCCGTAGATTTAAAAATAAGTTGGTCTTTGTCCTCTAATTATTTATATAAAGTTAGTGGGTAGAGAGTAGGAAGGATTTCATCCAACTTCATTCATTATATTTTTCTATGCCATCAAGCAAATCAATCAAAAACATTAAACTGAGCCCCAGAAAAAGAAATAAGAATGCCCATGGTTTTTATGTCAGATACATTGTACTTTATTAGATTTTGAATTTCATTGTATTGTGTTGATATGACTCCCGTTAATTGTTGGTATTTTTCACTGTGGAATAAGACTTTCTTATTAATCTTGTGCCTGGTACCAGGAATTGTGGCATGTAACAGTGAAACAGTGATTTCCCAGTCTCCAATTCATCTAACAAATCCATGTATTCACTAAATTGCCTTATACAAGCATTGTCTTGTATACATCTATTTTTCAAATGTATGTAGATACTCTCTAGGGCCTGCCACCCTGAACAAGCCCAGTCCCGTCTGATCTCGGAAGCTAAGCAGGGTTGGGCCTAGTTAGTACTTGGATGGGAGGCCACCTAGAAGGTGCTGTAGGTATAAAAAATAAAAAAAGAGGGATTGTAAGCTGACAAGCTCCTTGCAATCTTTGAGGTCAACCAAGAGTTGCCTAAAATATATATGTATATATTAAATATGTAGATACACATACATACTATATTGTTGATGAAATAAAAGGAAATTTAAGTTACTATAATTCTCTCACTATAAGGTTTTTTCAACAGTATGGTAGAGAGGAGTGCCCCCCTACCCCCCGCCCCTTTAACCTTTAGTGTAGGGTACTTAACACTAGATAAAGAAAAAGTGTTTCATGAGCCCACTGAACCTGCAGTGGGTAGAGAAAGCAGTTGCATGATTAGGTAAGAGATATTAAAATATTTCAGTTGAAAATGTGGAACATATACAGGTTAGATTAGGAATTATATTCAGGCATTTAAGGCTTGTGCTTTTTCCTTGTTTTTGTGATCTAAAGGAAAACATTTTTCCAGGAAAAACAACTTGAATTATGCATATTAGTCACTGACTCAATATTTGATCAAGCAGCAGCCTGAGGCAGAGATTGGCATATGTGGCCTGAAGCCTGTTATTGTAAATAAAGTTTTATTGGAACAGAGTCATGTCTGTTCATTTGCATACTGTCTTTGCTGCTTGTGAGCATAACAGAGTTAAGTATTTGGGACAGAGACTTTATGATTTACAAAGCCATGCTTTGTCTTCGTGATGAGAAAAGTAGTACACCTTTTGAAAGAGTATTTTTTAAAAATTAAATAATCATTGCGTGTGTTAATAAATTCAGAAGGTTTGAATAGGTCTTCGGTTAAGTTTTTCTTTCCTCTGCAGTGTGAACTACTGTTAGTGGGGGCAAGTGCCAACTACCTTCTTTGTTCATTTTATTTGTACTACAGTTTTTCTTATGGTGAAGAATAACATTTATTGTACATCAAAAGTTCGAAAAAGATCAACATAGCTAGATTTCAAGAAAAATGTTCCTTTTATGAAAAATGTTTCTTATACCCAACTTACTTCACTCATTTGCTCACCTCTTTTGGCTACCGAGTTTGTCTAGTTTGGTTTAAAACACTCTGTTTTTAAATCATAGTCATGGTTTGGCTGTAGTTTCCACTAAGAGTGAATGTACTTGGTGTTTTGGAGCTCTGGTGGTTGGCAGTCAATCAGTACTTAAGAGTACAGTGACCAACACTTAGTGAATACTTAATAAACATTTGCTGAGTTAGATTTAAGTAGTCATTAATTTGTAATAGAAAATTAAGTAAACTTGATACTTGAAAATTACTCTGTCTAAGGATACTAACTTTTACAGATAACAGGATGTATTTAGAAGCAAATTTTAGATATATGACAATATATTCACTAAAAGGAAAATTTGTAAAATGTGTCAAGTCATTGGTAATTAAGTAACAATACAAACTTTGTGAAATGTTTCAGAGTATTTAGGATATTGATTTCAAATTTTGTTTTTAGGAGAGAAGGAATCTTGAAGAAAATGTTATAGGCATTTGAAGGCTGTTGGTTGATCATCATAAGCTTTGCAACTTTTCACATTTTTAGTTAATAAATTTTGAAGTTGTGTTTTCAGAGAAGCAACATCTGAATTGTACTAGACACAGATCTGTTTAAATTATTAAGTTTATTTGTTTAATATATCTGAATGACCTAACTTTTTCTGCTTGTTTTAATGTTAAGATATCCTAAATAAAAGTTATCAGGAAGAACTTGTGCCCTACATTACAGAGGAAGGGGATGGGAAATAAAGATGTGTAAATCAGTGATAACGAGGATTACATAAAGTTGGCTCACTGTCATTTTCTAAAGGCAGGCTTCAGTTGTTCTAACAGTTTCATGCATGTGATTTGAAAAATCTAGTAAAACCCAGACATAACAAATTAAGTGGGGCCCAAAAAAGTCACTGCAAAAACTCATATCATAGAATGAGGTTAAAGAAATTAGCAGAGGGAGCCTGTACAGCTAGCCTGCAAGGAATTCTGGGGTCTAGGAGTGTGATCCAAATCTCTCCCCAGGGCCCCAGTTCTTGTCTCCTGATTTAAATATGGATGGGGACGATTTGGGGCCCTGTAGCTGGGGCAGGTTAGGACTTTTAGTATATTAAAGCATGCATTTCTGTAAGATAAATTTCTAGGAGTAGAATTGATAGATTGACTGATAAACATTTACAGTGCCAAATATGCCCTCTGTAATGTCACTTGCAATTCTGAAATTCAGAAAGCTCTTAAAATCAAGTTGTTAATAAAACTTTGCCTGCACAACCTGGCCTGAAGTAACATGAGGCTATATGTGGTATTTTCACAGTTCTTATTTTCTGCAGTAAAGATAGTAATATGTTTGAGTGCTGCCCGAGACTCTGCGAGAGTCTTGTAATACATGGCATGTGCACCATATTGTCTCTATAAAATCTGAAAAATTCAAAATTCCAGAACATGTCTAGCTCCAGGAGTTTTGAATAAGGCCTCGTAGGTGTTTATCGACTTACACTCCAGTACAAGAATGTTCGTATCCCCATGCCCTCACTAACGCTAGGCCTTGCTGCATTATTAATATGTGAAAATGGCCAGTGATATTAGGTATTATTAACCTTAGAGGTAGTAGATCTTAAGTTTATACTGTAACTTTGAGATCTGGAAGAGTGTGGTCACTACCTTGGATGACCTAAGGTCTCACTCTGCCTTTGCACCTGTTTTAGTTCCTTCCATGGTGAACTTGGCTGGAAATTTGACAGGTTAGCAGTTTCCGTAATAGTGTAGTCCGACAGGAAGTACAACATGACCTCATTGACTTATGGATATTTGTGAGAAAAAGTATTAGTGATTTCCAGTGATACTCATATTTATAGGTTTCATGCCAACAGTACTTTGTGATTATGGAAACTAAGTCATCTAATTAGAAAAGAGCTAATTTTTAACTATGACCAGCATTCTACCTGGGTTTTCCTCTTCCCAGTTTGTAATTTCTTTGCCATATGTTGTAAATACTGATTTCCAAATAACATTTTAAAGGTAAACTTTAATTCAGCTGGAGTTTTCTTTTGATGAACCATATGCAGTCTGACTGAAACCTAGGTTTTTGTTTCAAGTGGTTAGCCAGTTGTTCCAGCATTATTTGTTGAAATAAGCTAGTCTTTATTTGAAATGCCATGTTTATATTTATTGTATCTAATTTTCATATGTTTACTTGGGTTTGTTGTAATTTATAACACATTTTAATATTTGATAAGTCATGAGGAAAAACTTGACCTCCCCCCCAAATATTTTGGCAACTCTTTTGCATTCTTTCAAAAGAATCCTCTGCAAAAAGAGTTTAGATTGGGTTTGTATTAAATTTACATATTGTGAGAGCATATTTGTTTAATTTAGAATCTTTCATATAAGAACACAAGTCTGTCTTATCAAGTTTTGTGGGGTTTTTTCCCCAGTAAAATTGTATGTTTTTATAAAGTTTTCTAGGAAGGAAGTACTATATGAAGTTATGTTTACTATGTATATGTCTTTTGTAGAATTGAACTACAGATTTTAAAAATATATAATTTATATTTTGGAAATCAATTGAGTCTACCACATAGTTTAATAATGTAAATTAAATATAAAGCTTTTGTGAATGCATTTAAAATGTATCTCCAAAATGAGAATTTCTGCATGAGAAAGGTTTTTTCCTCCCACTTAAATCATGGTCATGGTCATGTATTGCCACTAAAATAACTGGGAGATATGGCTTTGTGGTAATTTAAATTCTTTATTTTAAAAATGTATGCCTATTATGTGCTCCTTATTTTCTAGAATGTTTATATATTGTATGGAAGGCAAAAAGTTAAAACTACAAATGTTAATTTCTTTCAGTCTGTTTTATTTTAAATGTAATAGACTTTTAAAAATGTTTCTTTTCTCATGTTTCACTTTTATGGTAATGGGTAAAGTTGAACTTCATATACATGTAATTTTTATTTAAGTCTGCCATTTAAAAAATTGTATTCTGAAAGACACTGGCCTAGATGCTCTAACTAACTGAACTTATTTTCTTTTTAGTTACTTCAGAAGATACACGGAACGTAGGATGTTGCCACAAAATCTACCTCGTGTGTTACTCTCGTTCACTCATGAGCTGCACAACAGTTGCAAATTTGAGCAAGATGTCTGCAGACTGTGTTGAAAACCTCCGAAGAACCTAATTAACACAGGATGACCTAGGAGTGATTTTGAGTCTATAACAAGATACTATTCATTAGTGAATGTGTCAGTCTTGGTTCTGAATGCTGCAGATAACAGCAAGCAGAGTTTCTCCTTTCTTTATTTCTGAAGCGTTCACTTGACCTTCCATCAGTACGACTGACTTTTCTAATCTACTCCTGGAGATATTAATGGAATACAGTCATGTCCACTCAAGACGAGAGGCAGATCAATACTGAGTATGCTGTGTCCTTGTTGGAACAGTTAAAACTGTTTTATGAGCAGCAGTTGTTTACTGACATAGTGTTAATTGTTGAGGGCACTGAATTCCCTTGTCATAAGATGGTTCTTGCAACATGTAGCTCTTATTTTAGGTAAGTACTTTAATACTGATTAGTTTGTATTTCGGATGCAGAACATTAGCTTATTTTAATGTTTTAATAGGAATTTTTTTTAATTTTATCGGGAGTGATATTGGTTAATACATTATATAAGTTTCAGATGTACAGTTATATAATACATCATCTGTATTATATAAATCCCCTTTAGGAATTCTTTAAAGCATTTTTTAAATTAAAAAAATAGATGGCAACGTTTGGCTTAAATTTTCTGTTTGGATGATGTGATAAGTAAGGAACAGGTGAACAAAGTTTTTATAACAACTTAAATACAAGAAATTTGTTGAAATTGACTAGGGAAAAGCTTTAATGATGGAGGCAGAAAAATTCGGAATGTTATTGTTCCATTAAGAAAAACTATAATTTTTATTTACTTGAGATTTTTAAATAATTAAAAAATAACTGGTCGTTATAAATTAAAGCACAGTAGGCTCAATGACTTTTAGAGGATAATTGGCACTTTTAAAACATGTTAAAGACATTTCTTTTGCAAAATATTTCTCACTTTTTCTTACTGTTATCATTTGTGATTCTTTAGCCTTACCAGACTTCTTGCCAGATTAAAATATTTAACAAATAACAACATTGTTGGTTTTCTCTATGCCTCAGAATTTAGAAGTTGATTTGGTTGTTTATTTGCTAATAACAAATAAGTAAAGCTTAACTTTACATTTATTTGGTCTTTTGCAACTTTTTATCTTTTTAAGTGGGTTTCTCTTTATTATGTGTTTCATGAGAGGAATAGAAGCCAAAGCATAGAAATTCCTTTATTTTCTACTTTTAGGTTGAATTTTTACTTAATACTCGAAAGGGACAGGGTGAGTAAAGGTGAATTAAATGTGGACCACTATATTTCTCCTACAAATAGTAGTCATAAGTGGAGATCAGCAGTGAATGTTAATTTCTACTGTCCTTTAATTTTATTATTCGTTTCAAGTATACAATACATTGGTTAGACATTTATATAGTTTATGAAATGATTCCCTGATTTCTCTTTTTCTCCCTTCTGGCTCTACACAGCCCTTGTATTACTGCTGACTGGATTCCCTGCATACCATGCTCCCCATCCGTGTGACCATCTATTAGCTACTAACTTGTATTTCCTTAATCCTTCACCCTCTCCCCTTTGGCCGTCACCAGACTGTCCTCTATATTCATTTGTTTTTAATTAATTTGTTCTTTTGTTCCTTAGATTCCACATATAAGTGAAATCATATGGCATTTATCTTTCTCTGACTTACTTCACTCAGCAGAATAACTCTAGGTCCGCATCCATGTGTCGCAAACGATAGGATTTCATTTTTCTTTGTGGCTAATATTCTGTTGTACATATGAACCATAACTTTTTTATCCAATTGTCTGTTGATGGGTCTGGTGTTGTTTAGTGGCAGTTGTGGAGAGGACACGTTTAATCTTCACGTACATAGAAGGTGTAGAAACCTCACCTTCCCCAGTGCAACACATATCATGATGATCACAGAAGATAAAGCCCAAAGGCCAGTTGCCTTTGCTGTATCTGTAATTGTTTCCGGTTAAGCTGTGGATTTTTCATGTAATTTCAGACACTGATATTCTTATCTTAGCATGGCATGTTTGCAAACAGTGGTCCTGTCGGGTGCTTTTACAAATAGAGATACTTGGATTTCAAACAAGAATTTCTGGTTCAGTGGGTCTGGCTGGGTTAGAGTTTAGAATTTGGGTATTTAAAAGCTTCCCAAATGATTGTGATGTTTTTTTTTTTTTTTTCCCACCACATCTGTTGGTTTAGTAAGTGGTGTTAGAAATTTGAGGTTTTGTAATCAGTCAATACCTAAGCCCATTCATTAGCTTTCCCTTCTTAATGGTCATTAATTATAAATTGATTACCTCTTATTGGAAAGAGCTTTATGCCTTAATTGTAGTTTTTCAGATTGACATTTATAATCAGGAGAATCTTTTATGGTAGTAATCTTAGCAGTCATCTAGTCTGACTTTTAAACCTATGCAGAAATTCTGTCTAATATTTTCAGTATCATCATCATCTTTACCAGGTAGTAACACATGGGTTTATTTAGATGTCTTCCTCTTTTTTCTTTATTTACTTTATTTGTGATTATATAAATAAATACTATTCTTCCAATTCTCTAGTCATGAGGTTATTATTTATCTTTAAATGGGTTAGAATTGGTTTTCCTTAAGACAAAGAAACTTAAGTCTTTCATTAATGTTACAGTCTTAAAGATGACAGACACAGTCTTTTTAAGGCTGCTATTCTTTCCTTATCACTAGCTAATTCCCTTCTTTAGCATCCTTCATCTTCTGAGAGAATATATTCTCCCTAAAGCAAATCAGATAATAAAAACAGAAATAATAATAAGTAAAATTGATTAATATGTGTTTAAGATTAAAGTTACTCATCTTTAAAATCCTGTGCCTGAGCCAGTTTCACAATCTATAATACAAAAACATATTAATTTTTTTCTCTGATATATCTTTTCTCTGGACTGGGTAGGTTATTATATACTTCTACAATAATAATTTAATCTTTTCTCATATTCTTCAACTGGATTTTACTTTAAAGTTTATAGATTTCAGTATCTTTACATATACATAATGCTGCTATCAAGTCTTTATCACTAGATACATTCTTCCCTTTGTAGTTTGAGTTACCAGTTAGGTCCCACCAAGAATCAGTAGAACATATGAAATCAGAAGAACCACTGAAATTGTAGTTTCTACTTCTTGGTAACATTTACAGTTCATTTTAAACCCTTAATGAGAGAGAATCACTCAACATCTCTTACATTGTGGTACTTTAGCGGATTATAATATGTAATTCAGTATTTTCTCTTAAAAATCTTTGTTTAAAATATTCATGATTAGATTGGCTGGCTTCTGCTTTGGTCTTTAGGAAGCAGAGTTTCCTTTACAGCAGTCTGTCATTCTGGTGTTAAAAGCCATAGCCTTGGATAACGCATCTCAGTGTCATGTATATAGTCAGCTGTTCCCATGTCCCACTTCTTCTTCCAAAGTTACTACCATATACTGTAATAGACGTAAAAACTACTGTGAATCCTAAATCTTCTGTTTTTTTCTCAGAACTCTTAGAGTTCTTTTTCAGGTTTCTTTTGGTTATCTCCCATTCTCCCATGTCAGTGAATCCAGTAGCAGTAGGTGTTATTAGAGGGTTGCTTGTCATGTCTTGGATGTTTTTCCAGAACACTTCCTGCTCTCCATTACTTGGCAGGGTTTATTTATGACTATCCTGTATTCTTTGGGAGGAAATGATCAACCACTCTGATTGATGTGGTTTGTGCCACACTTCCACCCGCTGACTGCCTGAAACTTAGCTGTTGTCCTTCTGGGCAACACTGGACATTACCAGTGACAACCTAAGTGCTTTAGGAGTGTTTGTTACCCTTGACTCCATGGTTGACACCCCACTTCTCTTGCCCTGAGTAGCATTGTACTGGTCTGGTGGTTATTTCTCTGATGAATCTTTCTCAGCCTTCGGTCATTCATTTTTCTTTTTTTGTCCTAATTGAATTCTATTCAGATTGGTCCTTGGGATTCTGCCTGTATGAATTCCATTTGACTCAACTGCCTTTACCTGAAAATAACTAAAATTTAACACGCCATTTCCCCAGGATTAACTTTCTTCCTTGATCTTACAATTTTTCTCTCAATAGTGAACAGTATTTTTCAGGCACTTCTTTGAAAATGAAGAGGGACTTCTGATTCTTTCCTCTTCCCTATGTTGAGAAAATCACCAGATCTTGTTGGTTCTTTGTCATACATAGCTTTTGTATCCATTTCTGCCACCGTAGCTCAGGTTCTTCTTACTTCTCATCTAGGTAATTGCAATGGTAGCCTCAGGACCAGTTTTCCTGTCTCTAGCCTTTGGCACTTGAGTCTGTTAGTATATAAAGTATTCATCCTAGAATACATTTTATTATATAATAAATCTATGTTCAAAACCCTTTGGTGTGCTCCACTATCTGCAAGAAAAGGCTTAGACTGTTAGGTCTCATTTTGAGAGCTCTCTGTGATCTATCTGACTTCCTCTCATCTTTCCATTTCACTTTCTAGTCTCCTGTTTTAGCCCATATATTCAGCCATGCCCCTGGAGTAAGTGGGTCTTATGTTCTCCCTGGAGTCATGATTTTATCTGTTTTGAATGCCTTCCTCATCTTCATCTTCCTCATCTCCTTGAGGGGCCCAAGCTAGTGACTCATGAAACTGGCTTTTGATCACTACAGACTCTTCTCTCCCTTGCATACAGTAATAGTCTTTGCATTGTTATTCATCTGTCACCAATAAATGGCCATTCTACTTTGTATACTCTACAGTGCTAATTGCCTTTCCAGCATAGTTTCCTATATATAATAGATTCTGCATATTTCTAGGGAATCATTTGAGTAAATTAAAATTTTAAAAGCTTCATTGAGATGAGTTTACATACCATAAAATCTACCCATTTTAAGCCTATCACTAAATGAATTTTAGTGGATTTACAGAGATAATACAACCATCTCTACAGTCTCATTTGAAAGTTCCATCATCTTGTACCCATTCACAGTCACCATTCTTACCCATAGCCCGGGTAACTACTAACCACCGTTTTGTCCCTCTGTATATTTGCTTTTTTTGAACATTTCATGTAAATGAAATCATATAATATGTAGTCTTTTGTATCTGGTTTCTTTCACTGAGCATAATGTTTTTAAAATTCATCTGTGTTGTAATGCATATCAATACTTAGTTTCTTTTTATTGCTGAATAGTATTCCATTTTATGAATATAAGGACCTACAAGCATACTGCGGAGATGACGTGGGTTTGGTTCCAGACTACTGCAATAAAGCAGATATAATAAAGCAAGTCACATGACTTTTTGGTTTCCCAGTGCATAAAAGTTATGTTTACACTATACCGCAGTCTATTTAAAGTGTGCAATTGCATTATGTCTAAAAAAATGGTACATACCTTAATTAAAAAATCTTCATTGCTAAAAAAGGCTAACCATCATCTGAGCCTTCAGCAGGTTGTAATCTTATTGCTGGTGGAGGGTCTTCCATTTGTAAACAACACAATTTCTGCAAAGTGCAATAAAACAAAGCACAATGAAAGAAGGTATACCTGAAATGAATTTTGATGATGCCACTCAGAATGGCATAGTGGGATGATTTGCCATATCTTTGGCACTGGATTATATATTTTTTTTGTTTCCCTCAAAAGTTTTCCTAATAAGTTTTCCAGTAGCAAATATCCTAAATAAACATCCCACATTGTCTCCTTTTTCTTTTTAGCTGTAAATTTGTTTTACACTAAACCATAAGCTTTGTTTTTTCACCCTCTCTGCTGTAGGGCCATGTTCATGAGTGGGCTAAGCGAAAGTAAACAGACACACGTACACCTGAGGAATGTGGATGCAGCCACCTTGCAGATTATAATAACTTACGCATACACGGGTAACTTGGCAATAAATGACAGCACTGTAGAACAGCTTTATGAAACAGCTTGCTTCCTGCAGGTAAGCAGTTTTTTTCTCTGTTATATACATTAACCATGGTTTATTTTTTAAGAAATATTTTATCAGTGATTTCCTATATCTATGTAATTTTTTTGTTGCAGATTTTAGTAAATAGTTTTCTTGTCTTTTTAAAATGTGTTAAGGGGAAAACAATAGGATTTGATTACCCAGTCATCTCAACTAATTTTATGATGGGAATGAATTTAAAAGATAAGTGAAAATTTTATAGTAGTTTTATATTCTGCCTAAGATACCTGAGAATTTAGATTTCAAGTAAAAGTGATTTTTAACAGTGTTCATTAAAGTTCTTTAGTTTTTTTGCTAAGTGCTTAGATGTACTAATTTTCAGTGGTATGGCTTTTCATGGATAATTTCAGGATTTTTTTTGGAAATTATCAAACTTAAATATGTAGGATAGCCATGTGACCATATTGAGCTCTTAAAGAGAAGTATTTAAACTAAGCTAAAATACTGTACCTATAGTAGATACCTACAACTGGGGAAACTGAGGCCATAGTGGTTAGTTTCCTGGTGCTTCAGAATCAAAGGCATTCATGTCATAAATCCAAACTCGAAACAGGGAAATACCTGCTGTGTAAACATCATTGTCTTTCCATAGCTTATCAGTTATCATTAACTTTTTTAAAGCCAGGAACTAAAAGCAAATGTTTTCTTAGAATTGCTAAAAAACTTGAGGAATTTAAGGAAGTTTAGATTCCAGAACACTTTGTTACTATAAATAGTGACACTGTTCCTTATTATATTTTTCCTACTGTGTTAATGAAACCCATATGCATATTCTTGGCCACATACCAAATAAGACTGCCTCCTGGACTGGGTTGCCCTGGCTAGACTTGGCTGGTTCTATGATTTTTCACTGGTAACCACATGAAATGTTACTGTACTTTGCTTTATATGGGTTTTCATCTGAGCTTTAGAATAATCATTTGTAAGGATTTCCCCATTTTATCCAAGAGAGAACTGAGGCTTAGAGAAGTGGAGCCACTTGTCTATATTGTACAGGTACTGCATTCAGTACCTGTACAATATTAGACAAGTTTTGAATCCAAGTTTTGAATCCAAGCAACATAATTTCTCACTGTAAATTGCTTCTAGTTGACCACTATGATGTGACTAAGTATAGTAGGTAGCGCTTAAGAGTCAGCTGAGATCTACTTTTCTTTTGTAAGAAGAAACAAATCTAGAAAACTTAGAGTGGGTCATCTAAATGTAGGTTATTTATAACAACAGAAATATATTTATTATTCCTTTAATTGGTTATTTTAGTTCTCTAGATGAGAAAGGCAAATAATAACTATTCTTAGTCATTGTACATAATTCTCTGGTTTTATTTGACCACCTTGTCCATGTTCATAAAACCAGATTTCAGCTATTGAGCAATAATCATTTCTTGTATTATGATTTATTTCTCGTTTTCATTTGGTTCTCTTAATTATATATATTTAAAGCCTAGAAAATATGTAATTTATAAATGAATTGCTTACCATTTTTTTAAGTCTATTTAATTTTTTTAAGGCATATTTAATATTATACTCATACCTCATAAATAGGGCCACACTGGACAGGAAAAAGAAATGCAAAGCTATGTATAGTCTTCTAATTTTATTATTATGAAGACATTATCTCTTAGCCCAAACATATGTATCAAAAAACCAAGACTATAGTATTGGGATCTGATTAATACATCTGTGTGTTACACAAAAATAAAATTCGTCTATCCTGCCTTTATCTTTTTTTTATTTTAGGTAGAAGATGTGATACAACGTTGTCGAGAATACTTAATTAAAAAAATAAATGCAGAGAATTGTGTGCGATTGTTGAGTTTTGCTGACCTGTTCAGTTGTGAGGAATTAAAACAAAGTGCTAAAAGAATGGTAGAGCACAAGTTCACCGCTGTGTATCACCAGGAAGCGTTCATGCAGCTGTCACATGACCTACTGATAGACATTCTCAGTAGTGACAATTTAAATGTAGAAAAGGAGGAGACAGTCCGCGAAGCTGCTATGCTGTGGCTAGAGTACAACACAGAATCACGGTCCCAGTATTTGTCGTCAGTTCTCAGCCAAATCAGAATCGACGCACTTTCAGAAGTAACGCAGAGAGCTTGGTTTCAAGGCCTGCCACCCAATGATAAGTCTGTAGTGGTTCAAGGTCTGTATAAGTCCATGCCCAAGTTTTTCAAGCCGAGACTCGGAATGACGAAAGAGGAAATGATGATTTTCATTGAAGCATCTTCAGAGAATTCTTGTAGTCTTTACTCTTCTGTCTGTTACAGCCCCCAAGCAGAAAAAGTTTACAAGCTCTGCAGCCCACCAGCTGATTTGCATAAAGTCGGGACCGTCGTAACTCCTGATAATGACATCTATATAGCAGGTGGTCAAATTCCGTTGAAAAACACAAAAACAAACCACAGTAAAACAAGCAAACTTCAGACTGCCTTCAGAACTGTGAATTGCTTTTATTGGTTTGATGCACAGCAAAATACCTGGTTCCCAAAGACCCCGATGCTTTTCGTGCGCGTAAAGCCGTCTCTGGTTTGCTGTGAGGGCTACATCTATGCAATTGGAGGCGACAGCGTAGGTGGAGAGCTGAACCGGAGGACCGTAGAGAGGTATGACACCGAGAAGGACGAGTGGACCATGGTAAGCCCTTTGCCTTGCGCTTGGCAGTGGAGTGCGGCCGTGGTGGTTCATGACTGCATTTATGTGATGACACTGAACCTCATGTACTGTTACTTTCCAAGGTCTGATTCGTGGGTAGAAATGGCCATGAGACAGACGAGCAGGTCTTTTGCTTCAGCCGCAGCCTTCGGTGATAAAATTTTCTATATTGGAGGGTTGCACATTGCCACCAATTCTGGCGTGAGACTCCCGTCCGGCACTGTAGATGGGTCTTCGGTAACTGTGGAAATTTATGATGTGAATAAAAATGAGTGGAAAATGGCAGCCAACATCCCTGCCAAGAGGTACTCAGACCCCTGTGTCAGAGCTGTTGTGATCTCAAATTCTCTGTGCGTGTTTATGCGAGAAACCCACCTGAACGAGAGAGCTAAGTACGTCACCTACCAGTACGATCTGGACCTGGACCGGTGGTCTCTGCGGCAGCATATATCGGAGCGTGTACTGTGGGACTTGGGGAGGGATTTTCGATGCACTGTGGGGAAGCTCTATCCGTCCTGCCTTGAGGAATCTCCATGGAAACCACCGACCTATCTCTTTTCACCGGATGGGACAGAGGAGTTTGAACTGGATGGAGAAATGGTTGCACTCCCACCTGTATAGTTGGGAGATCAAGGGGTGCACGCCTGGTTTATGTGCTTTGTCATTTTCTTTGCTAAGCAAGAGAGGCTATGAAAGGACTAAATATGAGTACATAAAAATCTATCTTTGATAAATTTTATTTTTATGCCCTACTTAATATTTGCATCAGTATAATATATATATCAGTGAGTCTTACAGAAAGATATGCTTCCATAATATGAAATAGATTATCCAATAACTGAGGAACTTTTATGTGTATCATGAGAACATAGAGTCTGGATTATCTAACATTGTTAGCCCTGTGTATGTACAGTTCAGAAAGTTCACTTATTAAATAGTTTCCTGTTCCTAGTGTGGTATATCACGAATTGTGCTAGGGTTATTTTAGTCTATGTATTTCATTCCTGTGCTTCTGTTCCGAAGTCCTGGAGTACAGTTTTTTTCAGTGTAATTAACTCAGCTGCACTTAACACTAACATCCATGTGGGTATAGAAATGTCTAAATCCTATAGTCGAGGAAGATCTTCCACTTAGGGTGTCGCACAGGGAAAGCTATGACTGCAGGATCAGTCTAACTCTACTATTAGGTGCATGTATTCTCCTTTCACTAACTTATACTTGTCTAGAATACAGGTCTTCCAATCAGCTGGTCACTTACCAGATGTGGACTTAAGTTGCTGGGCTTGCAGTAAGGATTGCTAGTCCCTCATCGTGCGGGTCTGAGTGGAGCTTTAACCAGTAAATGCCTCCACTCTCTGTATTACATTAACATGGGCTCATGCATATAACTACCTGCTGCTGTTGTATTTCTCCATCTTAAGATTTAGAGTGGGTTAACCAGGTCATTACATCCTAATTTAATAACAAGCATTACTGTAGAGTGATTGTGTATAGATACCCATTAGCTGTCAGGGTGTGTTTTTTAACCTGTTGTGTGTGGGGGGTAGGATTAGAAAGGTGAACTGTTCAGGAATTCTCTGCACCAGCCGTGCAGAAGAGCAGCGAACCAGGGCTGCTCTGGCATTAATCCCAGGAACCACTAGCAGGAGCGGGGCGCCGTCAATCTACCATGAGCACAGGTGCTTCATGACAAACATTACTAGCATGTTCAACTGCATAATGTTCTGGCACTGTATTTTGAATGACATTAATTTATTAAATAAACAAATTGTATATATCCAATATCGGGTTTTCTTTTGTGGTGGGAATGGTGTGATGGTGTGCTTTTAATTTGACTGGGTCTGTTTAGCTTACCATATGTGATTTCAAGATTTTGTTAGAGGTCTATATTTGT
This sequence comes from Cynopterus sphinx, assembly GCA_030015415.1. NCBI lineage: Eukaryota > Metazoa > Chordata > Mammalia > Chiroptera > Pteropodidae > Cynopterus > Cynopterus sphinx. The sequence goes on from CM057391.1 coordinate 6,634,797, forward strand.
ATATACACACGTGTGTGTGTGAGAGAGAGAGATTTGAGCCTCACTGAATCAAAGACAAGGCTTCTTAACCTTATTGTATATTGGAATCATCTGAGGTGCTTTTAAAAGCTTGGAGGGATGCCTGAGCCCCATCCCAGACAAAACGAAGCACAGTCTGATGCGTGGACCCCGCAACAGGACCTTTCGAAGCTCACAGGCGGTTGGCTTGTGCAGTCCCATTGAGAACCATTGGTTTGGGCCTTACATTCAGCCACACCTCAGATACTGCCGGTTTGGTTCCAGGCCACTGCCATGGAGTGAGCCAGTCTTTCTGCTAGTGGAAGGTGTCACCTTCAGTTTATGAAAACTGGAACATCGGTGAAGTGCAGTAAAACGTGGCACGTCTGTACCCGGATTAGCTTCTGACTACCAGTCTCCTGAACGCGTCCTTGGTCATGTGTACAGACTTCACCTGCTCCCCACTGCCTACTTAATGAAGTCCCAATTCTTAGCACATTTAAGGCTCCCTTGTAATTTGGCTTACGATTACCTTCACAGCCTGATCCTCTATTGTTTTCCCACAAACTTTAATCAGGCTTTTGTTATACTTTTCTGCCTTTACCTAGGCTCTTGGCTGTAAACTCAGAATGGTTTTTTTCATCCCAGCTCTGCCTGTGGCTGTCTATTATCCAAGACCTGGTTAAGGTAGTTTTTAAGTGAATGCTTCCCTGATAACTACTTACCCTGTGAAGAGTCCCTGCTCACATCCTCAGTACCTTGTACTTGACCTGTTCATTATACCTGTCATTCTGTTGAGTATCCTCGTGTACAAAGTGCTTTTTGTACAAAGTGTCGATGCTTTTGAGAGTGGGGACTTCCTTGTGTAGGGCTGCATCTCCCTATAGTGTAGCATAGTTGGTGATAAAAATTGAATGTGGAGTGGCTCCACGGTGTAGTGGCTAGCATGTCTACTTTACACGCGGAAGGTCCTGGATTCACACCCCACGTGGAGCCACGGACCGTGCCCCGGGGGTGCCAGGCCTGGGAGGGTGGCAGCGTCAGGCCCTGAGGGCACCAGGTCCCAGTGCACACTGCGAGCATGTGGGAGGAGACACCCTGCCTTCAGAGATCCAGTTCTTAAGGGGAAACGGCAACATCCATAGGTCAGGGGTGGAAGTGTGGGGGACGGAATTGAGAGGAAAAAATGTTGAATAAAAGCAGGTATAGGCAAAGGGCCTTGAAGAGTTTGAGATTCTCAAACCCAATATACCAAATTCTCTATTCTCATTAGTAGTTTCATTAGTCACCTTTTTTCTTCACTTAACGGTCCATCAGTCTGAGACCTGTTAACTCTGCCACTCTTGGCAATATCCTTTGCCTCACTATTTTATTATTTTATGACCACGTGGGAAACCCTTGTGTCTTAGATGAGTATGAAAGGTCTTGACCTGTTCGTAATAGCTAAGCTTCAGTTTCACTTCAAATGAGTTCCAGTGCTCCCATGATCCTGAAAGTTATTTCTATTGGAGGGAGTTGATAATAGAAACCTTGTTTTGGGCCTTGAATGCTGGGTGAGCATGGGGAAAACTGACTGAGGTTGGTCAAGTTCAGGGAAAGGGCATGGGAGCCTAGTTTCTCTTGAGTAACAGTTCTCTTGAGGCCTGAGAACTGGTGTTTTCTCACGTCTGATCGTCCTCATACACGGCACTGCAGTGACACTCCTTCCCTCTTTCCTAAAGGCTTACGTCGTTATGCAGATCAGCATCCTGAGCCTCCTTTTTGCCCTTGGACAGACAGTGCCTTCCGAACTGCCAGACTTCCAGATGAGAACTGTTTATTCTGGATCAGACTTAATTTGGTCAGCTGAATTCTCTTGGGTCTGGGGAGTTTTTCTTACCCTTGGCCTACTTTTTGTGGTGCTAAATATCCTTTTACAGTTTCACCCCGCATCCTGGAAAACCAACAGTCGAAAGCACTGCCTTCTTTTACTTAAGTTTCCGTATGTCAGTTCCATCGTGCTTCTTGGAAAGCCATAGGCACAGAGCCTTGCGTTAGAAAGGAAGGTTTTGTTCCCATCACAACATTCGTCAAGTGCCTATGGTGTGCCAGCCTCCCTGTTCCGTGTTAGGAATTGTGTTAGAAGCTTTGGAAACAGCCTGCTTCAAGGGAGCATCGTCACAGGATGTAACCTGATAACATAACACTTTTTCCAACCGGAGGAGGGGTGACTAGGACCCTTCGTTTCCAGCAGGTCCCCAAAAGGAAACTTCTAAGGCGTCATGAATCCCAGATGCCAAGGAGTGGAATTAATGGCATTCACTCGAGTCTCAAAATGAGGGGACCATTACTCATTAAAAAAACACACTTTAGAGGTTGTAAAATAGGTGAGATTTAGAGATTCCAGGCCTCCCGGCCCGGTGCTTTTCAATGACCAAAGAGTAGGTGATAAAATAAAATTCCCATTCGTCCTCATCTGGTAAGACTTTACCTGGGAATTTCCATTCTGAAGGTGTTTGGGGGAGTGAAGATGGGGCGCGGAGGCTTCGGTGTCTGCTGGATGCTCTTGCACAAAGAAGTGATTCCGGGTCGCCTCACAGGGCGGTGTCGCTCCACTTCTGTCTCCGCGGTTTCTGGGAAGTGCTGCTGAGTGCTTTCTAGGGCACACAGAGCCAGGAGGGGGCGGCCGGGAAGGCGACTTGCAGAATTCCCCACTGGCCTCCTTGGACCTAGCCCTTCCCCAACGTTAGCGCACGATTCGTCTGGCAAAGTCTGTCAGAGGAAACTCCGTGGGTTGGATCGAATATAAATGAAAATCCAGATGTTAACTGCAGGTGGCCATCCTGGATATACAAACTGCTCCCCTCCTGCTTGTAAACTACACGAAGAAAAGGTGAGTTCTCCCCACGTTTTAGACACACTGACACGGCCCCGATGGCACCCGTCTCCTGGGTTCTCCACTCTGACACAGTAAGGTAGATGCGAGCGTGTCCTCCGAGGCACTGTATTACCCCCAAATTACTTCCTAGTCGCTTTTCATCGACAAGCCCCACTAACCTAAGCTCTGGCCAGATCAAAGGAAAACACACCTTTTTGACTGAGGGCCCAGTTCTGTTCTTGGGTCTGTGGTTTGGGACAAAGGTGATTTGAAGTCGGTGGAAAGCTGTGAGACTGGGCCATTGAGGAAAGGGAAGGGAGTTCAGAGAAACATCACTGATGCACACTGTAGGGTGAGACACATGCAAGGGTGCCATGTCCGGAATGAGCTTTTAAAAAGTCTGCACCCAACCTGCCTGTGGGGCAGCCCTTCGAGGGTTCCTCAGGCCTTTTAGATCAAGTCCACACCCCCTGGCCAGGCTGATGAGGCTGTCCCTGTCCTGACCTGGCCTTGTTGCCCAGCCTCATCTCTTGCCCATCCCTCATCATTTAGGTTCCAGCCACACCAAAGAACTTTTGCTGCTTCCAAGTGTTTGCCTGTGCTGTTCTCCTAGGCCCCAGAGACCTCCTTCTCCACCCCCACCTCACCCCCACCACTTAAACTTCAGTGAGTTTCAGTGAACTTAGGCTCTCAGGGGAAGAGACACCTACTTGTCCCTCTCAAAAAGAAGTTAGCCACCGTGATGTGACCGAACCCACCCCGGCTTACCCTTGACCCGGCCCTCTTTACCTTCTGTGGTAACTGTCCATCTCCCCTGCGGAGCAGCAAGCTCTAGGGGCTGCGTGTGTGGCAGGTACACAGCTGCGTACATGCAGGCACTTGAATACTTGATGAGGAGAAGGCAGGGCTTCAAAGGGAGTGCGAGGGCCTCGCTTTAGTCTTCGTGACTCCCCCGCACAGGTAGCCACAGACATGCAGATCTTGGGTCTCGGGAGGACAGAGTGAGTTTCTGGTGCCGGGTTGAAAGCACCGAGGGTTTGTGTCTGTCCAGGACAGTTCTTTAGACACTGGACACATACGTGACTGTTAGACTTGGGGAACATCAGCGCTTCAGAGTGAAAAAACAAGGCTCCTTCGTCCATCTCCATGAACTGGTGGTGAGGCAATGCTTTGCACAGGACCTGTAACAAAATGGGAAAAATAAGGACAAATTAAACTAGTAGAACTCAGTTATTTGATTCAAAGGGCTCTTCTTTACTCCGACCCTATACTCTTCCCATATTTTAATAGTAAAATGTCATTGTGTAAAGTGAGATAGGAGAACGTAGTTTTAAAAAAAGAGTCCTTTTTTGGCTAAACGAGAAATACCCCAATATGGTGCTAACTATATTGGGGGTGGGGGTGGAGAACTTTGACCCCTGCTCCACACCATTCCAAAAAAAATAATTCCAGGTAGATAAAGTCCTAAATGTGAAAGTCAAACTAAAACATTCCTAGGAAATTACAGAAAACATCTTCAGGACCTGGAGGTACAGAGGGTTTCTTAAACAAGACGCAAGAAGATATCTCACCTAATCATAGGAGGAAAGATAAATTTGACTATTTAAGAACCATTTATCAGAAGATGTCATAAAGTCACAGAATGAGGTATTTGTAACACATAATTAGTGAAAAGTATGTAGAATAGGAAAATGAGTAAAAGAAAGACTTAAATGGGCATTTTGTAAAAATATAAAATCTAAACGGTCAATAAATAAATGAAAAAGCACTCAACCTCAGGAAAATGCAAATTAAAACCCATAGTGAGATACTATTTCACACACACCAGATCAGCGAAAATTTAAATTCCTGGTGATACCAAAGCACTGGCGACAATGCGGGAACAATGACGTTCTGATGCCATGCTGCTGGGAAGTAAAAAGGTAGCTTCACTTTGAAAGTCAGCGTTAACTATAAAGGTCAACGATGTACACATCCCTGTGACCCCGCAGTGTCACCTCCTCCAGGATGCGCACATGAGCATGATCAAAGCAGCACGACCGTTCACACTGGCCCCAAAGCAGAGACAGCCCGTGTCCACCTGCGGCAGGCTGGATCAACGATGGCGTAGTGTGCGATGGGGACAGTAAGACGGGGGTGGAAAGAATGAAAAACCAAAATAAACCAGAAAAGACATGACACACGTGGTGTGATTCCATTTGTACGAGTTCAGAAACAGACAAAAAAAGCAGCTATGCTGTTTGGGATCCAAACAAAGGAGGTAAAATGACACAGAAATGATTTTCTCAGGTCAGAGCACCAAGTACTTCTGGAGGAGGAGTTAGGATCCGGAGACACGAGGGTGAGGTTTTAAGGTGCTGGCACTATCCTGCTCATCCCCAGGTCCTGGGTGTATGAATCGCTACTCTATATTTATTTCAAAGTACACGTTTCTTGTTCTTTATGTGCTTTTTACACTTAAGGTGCCCATCTCCGTTCTCAAATGTTTTTCAGATTGTAAATCTCGAAGGCTGGCGGGTGCCTGTTCACGCAGTGCTCAGGAAGGGCTGCGGCGAGGGATTCGGAAAGGACTCAGAGCAGCCCCGGGGGAGACCTTCGGGAAGAGGCCGGAGCTGGTCGTCCATTGGCCACCCTTAGGGATCTCTCCACAAAGCTCCTCCAGCAGCCAGAGGGCGGGAAGGCAACAGCCACAGCGAAGGTTTCAGGTGGCCGGGGCCCACGGAGGCCAAGGCGTCAGCAGAGGAGCCAGCAGGATGGAGGTTACAGCGTGGTGGCCCCACAGGCCTGATTTAGGAATCTGGATTTAATCCTGCGGGTTTAATCCTGAGGGTTACTGTGCAGTGTGAGTGCCGTGAAGACGAATGTATGTGAAAACGTGCCAGGACAGGAGTCGAGGAAATGTCAAGGGCGATTTGGAAGCCCACCAGTCCCGGTGGAAAAACGGGCTGCTCGCGACAGTGTCCTGTCAGTCCCCTGGGGGGCTGTCAGTGAGCGTGCGATGAGGTGTTATCATCGCACAACCCACCCCACTTGGTTGCACTCGGTGCGGCCCCTGCACTTGGCATCCCCTCGAAACCGAGGGGTTCTTCCTGCGGGGGTCACCACCTTAAAACCTGAGGTGCCGTCGTTAGAAATGTCAAAACGAGAGATGAAATCAGCACTGAGTCCTCGGCTCCATCCAGCGAGCTGCTTCCTTCGAAGCAGGCCCCAACCCCGACGGACGCCAGCCAACCTGGAGGGAGCTTCCAGAAAGACGGGTCAAGCACAACGGTACATGGGGTAATTTTATTCTCATTTTTCTTATAATAAAGATACAGAAATTTTACAATTCCGTTCGATTAGACGTGATTTATCAATTTCACATTCTCTTTAAACAAATGACAACAGAAACAACTAGTACAAATCATAAAACTACCGCAGCGAAGAGAAATGACCTTTCTGATGAAAACATGTGCCACAGATAAACTTCCGTAGAAAACTTTCTAATGTTTCTAAGCTAAACGTCCCTAGAAAGGGTTTGTGGAAAGCCTTTCATCTCAAATATTTAAACTATTTTTGTAACCCCTAAATTCTTTGACCAACTTGTTAATCAAATGCTTCCTAAACTTAGGAACCACTGAACAAGTGTCCTGAAACATGTCTTGATCCTATCTTTAGTTATAAATCATTAATGTTTCCAGAAAACAAAGTATTTTCTAAGCACAGAAGCTTTCTAAAAACTTCAATGACCTTTTCTGGCTCAGTACCTGACTGAAATGTTCAAATGTTTATATTGCACACAAATTTGAGCAGCATACTATGTGTGTGTGTGAGAAGACGATGGAAAAAAGATTGGAAAAACCCCTAAACTGTGTCCCATTTACATGATTTAAATATATAGTTTCTATATCTTTAATTAAGTAAAAAGGTAAACTTTAGGACAGCACAGAAATACAAATGCATTAGAGTTTTTTACAAAATAGATTCAACCCCTCAGACGTGCACAACCCTAGCTGGCGTTATGATGCGAGGGAGCTAGACGCCTCCTCCTCCTGTGAAAGCAGGAAGTCACGTGTACAGAGTTATTTATATGAAAAGAATAAAGGTCCACGTTCCTTTCCTTTGTCCTTGACAAATATTTATGGAATGTTGGAAATCAGGACAAAAACAACCCCCATGTTCTGAAGTCCGAAGACTTGGAATGAAGAAAAAACTCCCGGTGGCTGGCACGTTGCGCTGCATGGAACGGGGACCATCTTCTAGAAACCAGGGCTGCGTTCCCCGTCGTTTTGACAGGCCACCACAGGACTGGGTGGAAAGGCCATGGCTACCGTGCCACCTCTGGCCAAAGAATCAGAGCATGCAAACGTCAACGTCATTTCCGGAATCCCAACCGAATCCCCCCAAAACAACAGGCAACATTCAGCAGCTACCACTCTCACAGGCTAGGTTCCCCAAGTGCCGAAGCAGATCCAAGCTCACGGGGCTGGGGATCGGCTACGTACGGGCCCCTTCCAGGGCTGGGCACCCCCAAACCCATCGCCAGGCCTGGAGGGAAAGGACCGCTGGCCGTCACTTCCACAAAAGACAAAACGAAAACAAAACCTGCCTGCCAGGAAGACAGCGTTTCACCTTCCTGTTACACTTGTAACTAACCAGCAGACTAAAATTCTCACTTCTTAGTAAAAAAACTCCCATCCCCTTTGGCCTAGTAAATACTGCTCGCACAATACTTTCATTCGGGTTTTTAGGTACCTTGCTCCTCAGCCTCGCAACAACTTCTCACTTCTCTCCTTCCTAACCTGCTTTCTCCTTTCCTTTCCAAACTCAATTATTCCCCCCAAATTTTCAGTGCTTAGTAGAGAGCTGACAGCAAGGCAAGGTGAGGAAATCACATATGCTCTGGTTCGCTGCTCAAGGGTGTTGCTCTGTTTCTCAAAGCAAAAGTAGGTGGGAATTGTTTTAAGGCGTGGGGACTCATACATCACTAACGGGTTTGGAAACAGACCAGTCACACTGGTGAAGGGAACCCAGTGCATCTGCAGAATGACGCTAACCTGCAACTTCTTCCAGTCGCCTGGTCCAGAACACGGCTTTAACTCTTCCCTCACCTATGCCACTGTCATTACAGCGCCCACAGGATGTGAAGTATGCCAGGGAAAGTCGCCCGGACAAACAGTGGGGCCACCAGCGGCTACAGATGCAGGCTGTGCCGGGCACACCTTGAAAAGGCCTGGCTGACCCTCACGCCCTCAGACCTACTCACAAATACACAGTTCTTAGACGCAAAAGCACTGGAGTGAGCGTGGCCAACCTAAACACACCTTTGCCAGCGACAAGGCTGAAGATGGCCCAGTGCTGGCTCCTACGGCTCACAGAACCAGTGACTGAAGGGCTGGACCCCAAGCCTGAAGCACAGCGGCTCACAGGACGAGGGGCCAGGCGTCCTGCCCTCAACCGCTGGCTGCCAGGGGCCCTAGCCAGCAGCTTCACAGCCTCCACCCCGAGAACCCAGGGCCTTCCAGAACCTGAAGGAAACAGTTATGGCCTTTCGACCATTTCTATGACAAAAGTCCTGAAATATTCATTTTGGGTTGAAAGCCAGTCAACTGACCGCTTTAAGAGTTGAACTCTCAATTGGAAGCTCTACTAGAAAGTTCAGTGAAGGTGTATGTTGACATGGGGACAGGGTCCTAGAGCAGAGTGAGATGTCGTGCACCTGCTTTTACTCGAGCGGGACTCCAAGTGCAGCCCGTGCACCTCTGGCGCTGAGGGGTGACGCCTGCACGCTGATGCACCATGACTCCAGCCAAGGATGTGGCCTCACGAAACAACGACGCGTCAGAATGAGTTCTTCAGTCGCAGTGCGACACGGATTCAAGTGCCTGTGCGGGGAGCGCCTGGCAGTACTGCTCTTCGAGAAATAGTTCCTGAGAAGGTTAACTTTCCTAGCAGAAGTGGGATGAATGGAGTTCGCACAATAAGCCCTTTAGTTTATCACTGAATTTTTGCTCAAATGGAAGCATGTTTTCAGATTTGCTGGACTTGTGTTAAGACACAAATTAGAAAATTTAGGGAGATTTAGATTATGTTCCTCTGACCATCTCACCTACCCTAGGATTTACTTTACATAAACATTTCTTAAGGGATAAATCAGATATAATCAAGTGTCACCCTTAATTAGGCCCTTACTTCCCAATACTCTTTATGTCTTGTGCAGATTATACTATGTACTTTCCGACTATCTTTTGTTACTGAAGCAGTCTTACCCTGTAAGTACTCCCTGAGAATGCCCATCTAATGTCCTCATGAAAAGCAAAAGAGAGCCGAGCACGGCAGAGCCATGAGGCCCAGCTGTCTAAAAATCTCCAGGAGACTGCACACACATGCATGCATCTAAAACAAAACCAGATGTCCTTTAGGAAACCTGACTGATGTCACGGCTGTAGTTTCCTTCTGCCTCGTGCTTTTCTAAATGTGGCCTAAGATGAAATTTCTATTTAATATTTACAGATCGTCTTGCTTTGCTTTAAAAAATGCTTTTGGAAGAGATCGATTACAGGAGGATTTTCAGTCAGGGAAGTAGGAAACCCAAGCGCCTTGAAAAGTTTTATGAAGACTAAGAAAAAACCTGCAAGGTCTGTAAACACCCAATGGAAAACTGTTCAAAAGAAGAAATAGAAGGCACAAACTTTGGGTTAAAAAATGCTTGTAAAAGACTGCAACAGGACTAGAGTTGACGGAACACCAAGGTCTTTGAAAGTCTGCCCTAAATATGCGCTCGTGTAAACTGCTCCAGCATCGCTACAACCATCACTACGCCATTTCTCTGCAAACCTATTTGAACAATTAGGAAGAGGAAGAAAAAGCTCGATGGCATTCCTTGATGCCTTAAAACAAGCACTTAGGATTGGGAAAGAATAGATTAAACGTGAAACGAAACACTCTATCCTCGGAACTACCACCCAGGCCTTCCACATTTCTGGGAGGAAGTGAACTGATAGTTTTGCAGGTAGAAAACCAGCAAACAAAAATCATCACTTAACTCAGCGAAATAACAACAAAGGGTTGGATCGGATGGCCCCTTAACTTTACAAGCACACTTTAGGGCCAACTTTAGAGAAACTAAAATAGAAATATAACTTAATTTCAGCACAAATAAATTTCAGTGATCATCTGGATATTCGAACGGCTGAACAGAACAAAATTTACACAAGTAAAAACTTTTCTAAAGTAAACAAATGTATACTATCAGAATTCAACAATTATTAGAAGGTACACTGCGTGTTTTAATCAGGCTCAGACTGAAAAAGAAGTAGTCAATTCAAACCCCAACCTGGGAGGCCATCCCTGCTATGGTTGTGATTTCATCTTTCCAGCATCCTGTGACATTCATTTAGACAGAGGGCAATTGTCCATGTAAACAGTTCGACACTTCGGTCCCCTGCTGTGGGCCTGGCCAACGAAGAGGAACAAACAGTCTGGGAGCAGCAGACAGACAGGGAACACTTAAACCGAAGAGAACAACAGTGGCCTCTGGACACCTTGCTCAGGGCTTCCCCTCGGGTGGCTCCGTGAGACTCTGGGGGGTGGAAGTGGTGAAAGTAGAAAGCCACGAAGACATTGCTGTCCTTGCACTGGAAAGAGCTCCTCCGACAGACTGGCCTGGATGGAGGGGAGGGGAGCACAAGAGGAAAACGCCGTCACTTTCGTGAAGAGCCAGTGAAAGACCAAGGCTAATTAATAAATGCTGTATCAATATGCTAATAGTTCACTAAACTGCCATTTAAATTTCTAATTTCAAAACCCCTTTCACGAGCATGTCTAAGGAAACTGGACAGTTTCTGGGTGTAAGCGCCCACGAGCGCCTAGGCACCCTGAAGGTGTACAGCAAACTCTTCGCTAGGCCGGCGGTCCTCAGCACTGGCTTTGCATCAGAAAAAGTCCCACGTGCTCTCTATTCTGGGAGAGTGGAGTGTAGAAGAGGAGAACTGACCTTATAATTTAAATATTGGCAGTAGCACTGCTAAAAATTAAGTAACATCTGACATCTATAATGAAGTAGAATTTTTCTTATTTAGAAATAATTAAAATAAGTCAAAATGCACGATATTCTAGGGAAGCAAATGCTTATATGTCAAAATCCATCCCTTTGTAATAAAATGAAACCTTGCAACAGGCCACGTGCTCCATCTCTGTCTTCTAAGACGAGTCTGCAGCGTGGTTCTCGCATCCTGTCTATCTCTAATTACCCAGATGTTAGAGCCACAAGGACCCTGCACAGAGATTACCCAGGTCTGGGACTTCCGAACTGTGTTCAGTGGGGGTCAGTAGACCTCTCTCAGGAGCTAAGTAAGGAGAACGGGTCCTGTTTTCACATATTGGTATGGCAAAGGGAATGTGGCAAATGTGAATGATGGTGAATCTGAGATGATGAGAAGTTCCTTGCGCATGGTTACATCATTTCTTGAAATGTGAAATTGTATAAAAAGTTAATATAGAAAAGGAACAAGAAATATCTTTAGAATGGATATAAAACAATCTTCAAAAATTTTAAGTGAAAAAAGCTGGATGCAGAATCATGTATACAACATATCATTTGTCTGGCTTTGGTATCGGGGTAATTAATACTGGCCTCGCTGAAGAAGTCAGGGAGTATTATCCAATCCACCCCTTTTTGAAAGTTTGTAAAAAATTCATCTAATGCCTTAAACTCTTGATGAAATTCATAAATAAAGCCATTTGGGCCTGTATTAAATTAAAAACCTACGGCAAGGTTTTTAATTTTTTAATTCAATTTGTTTAATAGATATAAGGCTATTCAGATTTTCTATTTTGTATTGAGTCGGTTTGGTCAATTTGAGTTTTTCAAAGAATTTGTATATTTCATCTAAGTTGATAAGAAACTGGCCATAAATTTATTTACAGTGTTCCCTTACCCTTCTAATTTCTGTAAGATCTGTGGTGATATCCTCTCTTTCATTCTCAATACTGGAAATTTATATCTTTTCTCTTTTTCTCTTCATTAGCCTATAAATGTTTTATTAATTTTGTTGATCTTTTTTTTTAAAAAACAACTTTTGGTTTCACTGGTTTTCTTTACTGTGTGATTGATACCACCTTAGAAGACAGCAGTTTCTAACGCCGACTTTATCATCACTCTCTACTATTTATAAAGAACCGTGGGCAGCTCAGCCAATGGAGGGAAAACTCCAGGGAAGCTCAAATCCTGGTAACAGAATAGTGAACTCAGCAGAAGATTTTGTCACTCTCCATCAGAGGTGGCAAAATTTGCGGAACTTTGTTTGATGTTATCTGGTGTCACAACAATTTTTTTAATGAATTAGACAAAAGTTTTAAAATGACAACAAACAAATCTCTATTCAACCATGGGAATATTCTTGTATTATTATGTGATACACAGATCTCTATAGCTTTATGTTTTTATCATGACACATTGAGGATAGAGAGATACGTGTTATGATTCCAAACTGTTCCTGGCTAAAGGCCTTACCAACAGCTTTCCCTGTTTGTACAACATTCCGGCTGGTTGTGACCATGACGTTTCCAAGTTTTTTGCCACGTTCACTGTTTTGAACAGAACTGAGGAAAGGAAAGAAGTGTTAAGTACAATTAAAAAAAAAAATCTCATACACTACTCTATAACCATCCCCCAAATCAGAATCGCGGAGCAGCTAAATTATTCATTATTTGTTATGCATCAATTAATTTACTAACCTTTAGGCATGTGTCTCTTTAGAAAATACCAAGTGGTAAGGATAGAAGGAAGTACACATATGGCTAATTCTCCCTAGTCATGATTCGCTAAAGTGACTTCACCAGAATAAAAATGGCAAATCCTATTATTAGTTCACACCATTCTTCATGAAACAGCAGTGTTTTCACTTTGAAACATACACACTGCTGAGCTAGAGACTGTTACGCACATATTTGGTTACTATTCAAAGCACAAATCTATCAAGTGGAGAAAAACAATTCCCAATTAGCAACGGAACACATGGCGTAAATTCAGACGTAAGAATTTTCCTAGTATTTTCTCAAAATACTCACTGTGAGAACCTTAACTTCACGTCGGACACCGAGTACTGGCCTTGAAAAGGATGGCTGTAAAACAAAGTTCCAGTTAGACTGTGAGGACTACCAGCAGTGACACTGAGCAACAGAGCTACCGTAAGGGCTGATTTATCAGTAACCTCACTGGGCCGCAGGGCTCCGGACGTCTGGTCAATGGGGCTTCGACTGCTCACAGTGACAGGAGCCTCTCTGAGCTCATTTCCTCACTTGTGAAATAGGGGCTTTTTTTTGGGGTGGGGGGGTGGGTGTGATGCTCTTATGTATTTGGTCAGGGGTGGGGTCTAAGCATCAACATTTTAGAAAACCTCCCCAGGACAGACTAGGTTTGAGTCACTGACTTGGGCAATGACCGTGGATTGTACCCTGATTCTAGTCATCTTATAATCGTGTGCCACTGGTCATACAAGATTTGTAGACAGATTGGTAAAACCTCTATTTTCTATTAGAAAAGCAACTCAAAATGCAGGTTTTAAAATACATAAAAGGGAAAAAGTGTACACACACACACACACACACACACACACACACGCACTATAAAAGGAGTGAATAAATATCCAAATTCCTATCTTATACCCAGGGGCCTGTCAGTGTCAAACAAACAAAGTACCCCTAGTAGAATCGACAGCAACTTACAAAAACATCAAAATACTATTTATGGCTTTTCATATGACAACAAATTTCTTTTTTGGCCACATGAAGCATATTAAGAACTTCTCTTTTTCTGGGTTTATGAATCACAGGTTGAAAAAGCTGAAAGATTACTTAATCATTCTCGATATTCCTGGAAAGGCTGTGTTTAAAGGATGAAATATACCTGTTGCTTATTAAGAAAAGCCGGAGGACTACCTTCTCTGATCTTTAAGCATTGAAGAAAGGGTTTCACAGATCTCAAATCTTACAATTAATTGGGAATATCTCTAAATTATAGTCCCTAATAACAAATAAAGACTATCATTTCTTGTTTTGAATCCCGCCTGCATAATTTCCCTACCTATATTTTTCAGGTCTATATGTTTCTTACGCTTTCTCTTCAATCTAAGTAACCTCAGTTTCTTTACACATTTAAAAAAGTAGCAGTGTTTCACAATCCTTCAAAACCCATTCCAGCTAAGCCTCTTATGGACCTGCATTAAAATCCGTAGAGCTGGTTCCGCAGAGTTAAAGTCACAGCAGATGCAGTGACTGGGTAAAGATGTGACCAGGTTATCAGTGCACTGAGTGGAGGAGACTGGATGTCCCTGAATGGCACCCTGCCACCACCCCAGCACTGCCACAGTGAGCGCCACCAGGCAAGCCAGCTCACATCTGTTTCTCTTCATCATGCTTTAGAATACGGACCTTGTGGTTAGCGAGGGAGAAGACTTTGAACTCTTAGCCCTTTCATTTAATACTATTAAAACATCTTTGCCTTTTAATTCTGTTTTTACCACATTCATATGGCAACACAGGTTTTTGCCCAATATGATGATTAAATTCACCAAAATTGGACCTGAACCTAGTCATTTTTCTTGATAGATATAAAGTTTAACAGACATACTCTCTAAAACTCTGCTACACTACCTCATCCTTGCAGATGCTCCTCCAAGTTACTATGACATAATATCTGGATTTTGTTGGGGGGGGGAGGGGAGTATCCTTTCTAGCATCATTGAAATCACATCCTCAGTCTAGCTACATTAACCTTAGCTTCCAAAGAATATGGTAGTCAGTACAAAATTGATATTTGTCTGACTCCCACCTGAAAGTAAAAGTTTAAAATACAAAAGAACATTTAGTGTATGCTTGTATGATAAAAAAATCACCATATTAATCTTTTAACTTAGAAATAGTAAGTTCCCAGGATGTATGCACTGTGTTGCCTGATCTCCTTACACTCTACTGTTCCCTGTCACACCCAGATGGTCTTGTTCTTGGCCCTACTCCACAACATTGTCAAATGCCTTTATGCCTGCGTGGGACAGAGTCTTTGTCCAGCTGACATTAAATACTGTGACAGGCATTAAAAATTTTGCTGAGTTTTAGAATCTGACGTGGGAGGCAGGTTTGACCAGATATCTAGGAGTTCAGATATCAACTTTAGTTTTTAAACTTCACATTGTAAAACCACCTCTCAGTTTTAACCAGTGGTATTTCCTTCAAGACTTCCATTCTGTTGAACTGTCCTGCTGAGGTGCAGGTCCAGGAAAAAGGAGAGGGGGGCCACCCCGTTCTGAACACCACTGATGGCCAGTGCTTCCTCCTCACACCCCAAGCTGGGAGAAACATCGGTGCTTCTGAAAATGCTTTGTGCTTTTAGTGTAGTGTGAATCGGTATGAAGTCTTCAGCTACTTTTCTCTGGGTTTGGGGGCCTTCTATAGTCTACTTAAGGAGATTCTTGAAGATCTTCACGACATCACTAAAGTTTCTGGGGCACATTAGTAAACCAACCAGTAAGTGTTCTATCCGTCTTCGGAGGATGTGCTTACTTGGGATTTATTTCTGCAAGTGCTGGATGCTTGTTGCTGTTCCAGACCCTGTAGTTGTGAGTGCTCTTCCAGGCTGTCACAAAGGTCGTCCCATAGTCCGATAACATCTTCTCGTTATCTGTCAAGTAAATATTTGAAAGTTGAGCTGGACTGTAGCCACTCAGGGATGTGAAGACTAACAACCAAAAAGGGTAAAGCAAACAGTTTTACATCCTCTGCCTCCCTGCTTTTTTGGGGAGATAGCCTATAGATGTCAGGAAACATGGATCTAATTCCAGACATCCTGTAAAGAAGCCATGTGGCCTTTGTTGAGTCATTTAATCACTCAGAACTTCATTTTCCTAACTGGAAAAGAAGAGGGCTGAGCCAGATATTGCCTATGGTTCCTTATAATTCCAAAATATGTGTATGTTCTCCTTACCGAGATTAGCACAGTACTGTTTATTCAACAAAATAACAGCTGGACAGTGAGTAAATGTACTGATTTTTACATAAGGAGGAGGCAACGGGGTATCTTTCTACCTTTTCACAAATGTCATGTTTTCTACAGAAAAAGATTAGAATGAAAACATGAATTGGTTCCTTTAGGCACTATTTTCTCTTTGTACTTTGTCTTACTATTTGATGAAACAGTTTCTATGCATTTCACTGTCAAAATACTCAAATAATAAGAGGATTTTCACAATCAATGTTGAAAACTTTTCTACTTTATGAATACCAGAGGGAAGTTTCAATACAGAGCATTTCTTCTACTTGGAAAAATAGAAAAGGTTTGGAGAACTGATTCCGATGGCTGTTGCTCCATATTTTAATTGTGAGCTGCTGAACTACATCAAACTAAAAAGCTTCTGCTCAGCAAAAGAAATCAACAACAAGGTAAAGAGACAACCATCTCAATGGGAATGCAAGCAATGCCTCCAATAAGGGCCTAATATCTAAAATATAAAAAGAACTCAATATGATTCAATAACAACAAAAAAACCCCAAATGATCCTATCAAAAAAGTGGGATGACTTCTCTCTAGAGGACATACAAATGGCCAACAAACATGTGAAAAGATGCTCAACATCACTAGCTATTAGGAAAATGCAAATCAAAACCACAGTGAGATACCATCTCACACCTGTTAGAATAGCTGTAATCAACAGGACAAGTAGTAACACATTTTGGAGAGGATGTGGGGAAAAAGGAACCCTTACATGTTGCTGGTGGGACTGCAAATCAGTACATCCACTATGGAAAACAGTATGGAGGTTCCTCAAAAAAATAAGAATTGATCTTGATCTACCATAGGATCCAGCAATTCCACCGCTGGGTATCTACCCCAAAGACTTGAAAACTCATACCCAAAAATATATTTGCATACTGATGTTCACAGCAGCATTATTCACAGTGGCCAGGACATGGAGGCAACCGAAGTGTCCTACAATTGGTGATTGGCTAAAGAAGCTGTGGAAAACATATACAATGGACTATTACTCAGCCATAAGAAGAGATGAAATACTGCCATTTGCAACAACATGAGTGGACCTCGAGATAATCATGCTAAGCGAAATAAGCCAGACTGAAAAGTTGAAAATTACATAATATCACTTATATGCAGGATATAAACCTAAAAGCAACAAATAAACAGGACAGAGAATCAAGGACATGGTTACCAGAGGGTAGCAGGTGGAGGAAGAGGGGAGAGGTAGATGTGGTAAGGGGAGTCAAATATAGGGGAGTAGGAGGAAGGTGAAGTGGGTCAAGGTGATCAAATATGTGGTAGCTGGTGGAAAATGAACTTTGGGTGATAATCACACAACAGAATATATAGATGTCAAACTATAATGTACACCTGAAAATTATATAATTGTATTAACCAATATTACCACAATAAACTTAATAAAATAAATAAATAAATAGATATACAGATAAACAAACAAACAAACAAACAAACTCATAAGTAATTGTGAGCTGCCTGCTTTGAAGGTGAAACATGACTTCCATTGCTGGCAAAGGAACAGAAGGATATACATGCTTCCACGTGTGGCATATGAACATATTCCGTGAACAGTTCATTGGGCTGAATTTTCTTTTCCAGCATAGACCTGAGCCAGACAACTTGGGTTTAAATACCAGGTTGGTCTCTTATCAGATGGATGAGCAAACTATTTAATCTGACCGTGACTCACGGAGGATGACAAGGTGTCTACCTCCAGGACTGTTGCAAGGATGACATGGGTTAGAGCCCAAACAGGTTCCTGTGCATTTTACATGCACCCCCGCAACCTCTGCCCCACCACAAAAATGCTAGCTACTATTATTCTGTGTTTACAGCTACCTGGGCAAATATTTTGAAAAGAGTAAATTAATTACTCATAAAGCTAAAAGACAGCAGAAATGGGTTTTCTTACTAGATCACTGCATGCCTCTGGGTTAGAGGATTAAATTTTGGTGTCGGAGCTGGTATCTTTGTAAAAGAGGCAGAGACATTTAAAAACATCCCATTAACAAATAAGAATCTATCCGTTGCTTTCCTTTGTAAATGAAAAACGTGTGAAGCCAGAACTTAAACTCCACATACACTATGTGAAGGACTAAGTTGGGAGGTGGCAGAGGTGGGGTTGAAAGACCTACTGACCCGTGTGAATGTACTTAATTAAATGCCACTGGTGAAGACAATTAGTTTTAGGTTACATGCATTTCACCACTATTAAAAATCAACACCAAAACCAGTGAGAGATCACTGAAACGAAAGACAAACAAAAGCTCAAGACTCTTAACAATAACAGCAACAACAAATCTACTGAATCTCTGCTAAACGTGCAGCGTGACAAGTGTCTGGTGCAAAAGCTCACGGCAGAGTGTCACTTTCTCTCCTTAGATATTTTCTCCTACGGGGAATGAGATAGTTTTAATACAATACGATTCTACGTTTACCTGCTCCATTTTAACCATTTAATAAGAATAATATTTCTTAGAATGGGGAATAAATGTGAAGCTTTAATCACTCAGAATGTGATTTCCAACGATTTCTACGTTTTCATAGTTCTCTTTTCTCCTTTTATGTATCTTAAAACCACGGAAGCACTGTTTATAAATAGTCTCCAAATACTGATATATCCTTTCATATGGTGGAACACTAAACAGCCATGTAAAAATGACAAATATCTTGATATATGTTTATGTTTCTGTTATAAAGAAAAACTCAGTTTAGTTTGAAATCCATTTTGGTAAAAGAACGACCACAAATACCACAAAACTAAAGTCCAAAACATATGTAGAGAAAAAAAGGTCTGGCAAAGCAGAAGTACTCAAAATGCTGAGGGTAGGTGCCTCTGTGTGACGGAGTCACAGGCCATTTTTCTACAACGACAATGTATTTCTTATGTAATTCAAAGCATCATAATCGGTACAAAAGGGAAAGTGCCCGTGTGCTCCTTACCTAGCTGCAGCGTGGCAGCCAGGAGTGCGTGGATGTAGACCGCAAACTGGGCTCGGATCCACTCGTCGCCTCCCTCCCAGCCCGTGCCATCCAGGAAGACATCGTCGCGGTTCTCGGTCACGTGCTTCACCAGGTAATCTGCGAACCTGAGGTCTGCGGTGGTGGGGTGAAGCAGCTTCCTGAGTTCTGGGTCATGAATCTGGATCAGGGCTTCTTCTACCTAGAGGACACCCAGGTACAAGTCAGAGTGTGGGCATCCACGCGGATACCCATGCCACACTTCAAAGAGTAACTACTGGGAAGTTGCAGCTGGAAATAAAAAATATGAATAACAGCGTATACTCAAAAGGTGAGTCTAAGAAACAGACAGGTGTTTCTACCGAAATCTGTATCTATCTTTTAAGAATGCTCACTTTTTTTTAGAAAATATACACATATTTAATTTTGAATTATAGAATTCATGTTGACTGTAAATATCTCAGAAAATACTAAAAAGTATAGTATTACCTTTATTACATAACCAGAAATGAATAATTCCTAAACATTTTTCCTCTGAGTGCGCAGATACGTCGAAGTATTTCTGCTATATGGTATTTGATGTATTAAAAAATATATGTAACTTATGCATTCGTATTGAAGCATAATCATAACAAATACCCATGAACCCGGCATCTTCAGAACTAGAACGTGACCAATCATACTGAAGCAACTCCGTGGTACTCCCACCTGTATCTGCCTGCCTTGGAAGGTATATATATATTTTTTCTTCCTCCAAATTGGGATCATCAAACATACAGATTTGAACCCCAGATTTTTCATTTACATATTATAAACATGTCCCAGAAAGCAGGTTTTCTAACAGAAAGTACCAAAACCTTAGGATGGCTTAAATCCCCCTTTAAAAAAAAATTACCTATAAAATTGAATAAGTAATTTAAATTTCTTATATATTGATGATGTCTAATTTTATCTCCAGCTTCTTCTTCTTGATATCAGAAGCATATTAAACAGGCTAGAAGGATTTAAATTATTTAAACGATAAACACATTTTAATTGTTAACATCCTAGTAGGACCAGCTTGCCAGGGCTGAAGTCCTGGCTCGCCCACTATACTTTGATTTCTCAGTTCCTTCCCTGCCACAAGTATAAAACAGAAATGGTAACAATACCTATCACACAGGTTGTTACGAGAATTAGATCAGTTAATGTACCCGAGGCGCTTAGAATGCCTGGCAGAGGAAGCAATTATTACCGCTATGAGTGAAATTACCATGCCCTCATAATTCCATTTAAGAAAGAAAAACGGAGACCAGCAGTGTCAAGGACACACACTCACACATAAACCTACTTCCACAATGGCATCACTGAGGTGTTTCTGTTGCCGAAAAAGGATGTTAGTAGCTCCAGCAACAAATCCCCGAACGGTGACATCGGAGAGAAGATGATGCTGCTGCAATGCCATATAAGGCAAACACAGATATCCCTATGAATTACGAAAGTAATAGAAAATATTAGACAAGTGATGGAACAGTCACCTCTCCTTTCAAGCCTACTAATAGTTGGAAAAGAAACTCCTAAATTTCTCCCACCTCCACGCCATACCTACTGCTGCTGATCATCAATTTGCTATAATATTTCAAGGGAACCTCAGGTGTTGAATGCATGTTGTTGAGTATAAAGTTGTTAGTTCTTCCAGGAAAAATTTAACACGCACACAAGCTGCACACAACCCTGATGTACGATTGCGAGAATTGCAAAGCATGGTATAGCATTTGTTTTAGTGTCCCCCCCGTTAAAAATCATGCAACAACATTTCAAGACCTCTGCACCTAAGTGTTTAAGGCAAAAACGACATTGGCAGTAGCGTATTTAATTAACTTCCGTTTGAACTGTATTTGAAAACACCACTGCCCTGAAAAGTAAGAGGTGAACTGCCAAACCACAGCAGGCAGTGAAATACACAGAACGCTGGGAGGAGGCCCTGCAGGAGGAAATGGAATTTCTGCTGAAAGACTCTAAATCAAGACAGTTTTCCCACAAAGTGGCACAATCTGTGTGTGAAGCCAAGAGGGCACACTTGCTGAACCTGCAAACTTGTTTTCAAGTTCTATGAGTTTCATTCATTCATTCATTCATTATCTCCCATCACTCTTTAAAACACCCCTGGACTCCCATTATCTGGATGATGCCTTCCTTGTTTACAGCACAAGATGAGTCTCTGAGGGCAGGTGCTGTTATCCCTTCTGCTACTTCATGTTCCTCACCGTATCTCGGATGTGCCTTGGGCTGTTTAAACACTTACTGTGGAGAGAAGACTTTAAAAGCTGGAATTCAGGTCTAGCAACTTGGTTTTATTCTTATTTTTAACATGCCTTCCTCTGCTCAACAAAATGCTAACAGAAGCAGCAAAAAGTGATCTACGGCCAGGCACTAGAGATACTTAGTATACTACGTCTCGCCCCCTGCCCTTTGTGCCTAAGGGCTGGAAGGACCCCTGCTCCTCACTCATTCAGAATCACTCAGCCAAAACAGCTGGTTGCTTTACTTTGTGTACTATGAATTTGAAAACAATAAACCTCCCTTTCCCAATTACGTTTCTAAATATAAATGTTATGCTATTGAATGGGCTTTCAAACTTGATGTGGCCCCTAGAAAACTTACTCCCCCAGAACTGAGAAACCTGCCAGTGTACAAAAGATTTACTTTGCAAATTAGTAAAAAAAGGATTTAATTGCTCATAGTACTACATGCATAACTGATACTGTTGGAGAGGGAAAGTCTGTTGCCAACAATGAAATCTTGGCTAAGTCTATAAAACCGTGAAAACTCAGAAGTATGCTCTTAAAAATCAATAGTTCTAAGTTTTTTTTTAAAATATGAAAAAATGCATTCCTAAAAAATCATGTATGGGATTTGTAAAAAGTTATTTATTGCATCATTGTTTATTATAGCAAAAGACTGGAACCCTAATTATTCACGAACAGGGAACTGAATAAACGTTCATCTATACAATGGAACACCCCGCTGTGTCAAAGAGTGGAGTTCATCACCATGCGAGATTTTGTAAAAAAGAATGAGGGGCATAAAAACGGGTCTGCTACCATTTGTGTGAAAAGAGAGAACATATTTATGCATAAAATACCCCCAGATGGAAATGAAAGACATTGCTAAGGATGGCTGCCACTGGAGAAGGCAACGAGTAACAGGAATGAATGAGAGAGACTTTTGGTCACAGATGTTCTGGAACCATTTGAATATTGAACCATATGAAAGTATTACATATTTATAACATTATTTACAACAGTAGTTCAAAATAGATTTAAAATTTTGCCATCATTGCTTTTAATGATGATCAGTTTAGCCTAAATCCCTTATGGGTCCTTACATACGGCGACAACAGGAGCATGGGTCCTTCTGTACCCTTCACACCCAGCCCAACCCCCACTTTCCAGTTTTGTAGGGTACTTTAACTCTCATATTTGGAAGCAAATTGAGTGTCTATCGAAGGATGAGTGGATAAATGAAATGTGGTACATACATACAATGGACTATTACTCAGCCTTAAAAAAGGAAGGAAATCCTGTCATAAGCTCCAACATGGATGAACCCTGAGAGTATGATGTTAAGTGACATAGGCCAGGCACAAAAAGATAAATTCTGTATGGTTCCATTACATGAGTTACTTGAGGTGGTCAAATTCATAGAAATAGGAAGAACAGTGGTTGCCAGGGGCTGGGGTGAAAAGAGGATGGGGAGTCGGTCATTTAATGGGTGGGTATGCAGTTTCAGTTTTGCAAGATGAAAAAGTTCTGGAGATCTGTAGCACAACAACGTGCACACAGCTTAACATGACTAAACCGTGCCCTAAAAAGGGTGGATTTTGTTCTATGCCACAATTAAAACCCACATCCCAGCTTGGTAGATCTGGGAGAACAACCACTGTGAGCTGCTCTGCTAAAGAACTGCAAAAGCACAGTGTGCCTTCTTCTCTGCCACTTGGAAGGGCTGAGACACGATCAGGACCAAATGCCATTTTCTCATCTCGCCTCTGGTCAGGGATGAAGAGCATGTTCATGAACTGAAAGCCTCCGTCTCAGAGAGATGCCAGTTCTCTCCAAAACTGATCTAGAATTTAAAGGTAATTCCAAACAAAATCTCAAATTGTGTGATTGCAACTCAGGAACTTAAGTTGATCCTAAAATTCATGTGGAAATGCAGAGCTGAAAACTCCTGAGGAGAACAGTCACAAGAGGGGAAGCCTTTTCTCCACCTGACATGACCCAGTGGTAATAAACAGTGTGGGACGGCCCCAGGGACAAACAGGCCCATGGAGCAACACCTAAAACCCAGTAACATGACCAAATGCAAAAATTAATTCCAGGTAGATAAAAACCAAAATGTGAAAGTCACAACTATAAAGCTTAAAAGATAATTTAGATTTTTTTATGGTGCTGAGGTGGGGGAGGATTTCTTAATGTAAGACCGCCAAAGCAGTCCCCATAAGATAAAAGGTTCATCCACAGAAAAGATATCTAAAATATATGAAGTCCGACAAACCACTGACAACAGGGAGACAATCCAGAAGCTCTGAACAAGTACTCCACTGGGAAATCCAAATGCTTAACAAGAACAGGAAAAGATGCTCAACTTCAACAGAGATGACTGAAAAAATGCAAACTAAGCTACAAGATACCATCATTGACTATTAAAAAGTCTCACAACATTAAGTATAGCGAGAAGGTGAGGCACGGGGGCACTGCCACGCACTGCTGTGGGAGTAGGAACTGTCACCACCACTTTACAAACCTGGACAGCAGCCAGTCTCCTCTCCTGCTTCTTCCTTACACTTCTCAATCAGCTCCCCAGAGAGGCTCAAGCATACTGACCTGAAGGCTTCATCCTCAGGCAGTTTCAAGTACCAGAGAGCCTGGAAAGCTGGAGGGACAGGGAGTCTCTGCCAGACATAACTGTTTTATTATGCAGAAGTCCGTGTCCATTTATTCACACACTGAGTCAGGAGACCAGGCGGCTTATTATCCTCTTCAAGGCTCACTGTCCCACTTTGGCAGTATTCTCCGGGCACCCAAGCTTCTCTCTGGCTATTTTTAAACTTACTTTTCAGGATGTCTGCTGACCTAATAATCCCTTCTGTACAAGCATTTTAAGATCTTCAAGAAAAAAAAGAGCCTGAAGACAATTCACTTTGAAGAATATTTCATATTCCAAAGTTACCAACACGAAAGAATCGACATTTGTATTTGAAAATGTGATTAAACAACAAATTAGATTTTAATCAGCACATCATAAAACATACAGAAAAACGTTTTATTTACCATCACGATGGTGGTAAGCCCATCATATATTTGGTACTGGTATAACGCGCACAAACAGAATATTCAGTCAACATGGTTTATTGACAGCACAAAATGTATGTTTACAATGCTTTAATTCAGCAGCCTCACTGACCAAAACAAAATCCCTCCCCAGTTAATCTCTCTTGGTAACTCCACAATGATAACCCCACAATGATAACAATTAGAGGTGGAAGAGTCTGGGGGTGGGGGCCAGCAAAGTAAGGGCCCCCCAAAATATAGGTAGTCATGACACCCACATGTGATTTTGGAAAACCTACAATTCATGGCTACTGACTATGCCGTCTTTTGAGAACCCTGAGTTCTTTCCCTAGGTTCCTAAATCCCAGTTATCAGAAACTGCTCGTGTTCAATCGTGTAACCGATTAAAATAATTCAGTCCCCCAACAGGCCACGAAGTGAACAAAGACAGCATACTCTGTTAACTACTCGGCCATACTAACTTGGAGCAAGTACTTATTTGTAAAGCTGGATAAACCCAGAAAGAATTAATTGCAGAGTATGGTGGAAGAAGAAAGACATGGCCCAGTCTATACTACTCATCTTTCTTTTCCCTATAAAGTTTTGCCTCATGCATAAAAGACGTTATTTAGAGAAAAACATAAGACTTTGCTCTAGCTCCTGGAAAGATGCACCTGTCTTTCATGGTGGAATGCAAAATCACGAATCCAAGAATTTAGAGCTTAGGACAGTGCCTGGCACAAATAAAGACAAGAAACACTTGTTGACTAAGGAATGAAATAAAATTTATATTTTTCTGCTCCATTTTGAAAAATAATTCAAGAATGGCAATAAATAGTGTTTCCTGAATAGGATGAAAAAAAATCCAAATAATGTAGCTTCCATAATCTTAATGTATTACTGACATTAATAAATGATATCCTGGGATATAAGACCCCGAATTAAAGATTCAAATTAATTTGCTATGTTGTGCTTTAATTTATTTTAGAAATTTACAAACACATTTTGCATAGCTTTTCATAAAAAGATTAAAACAATTTTAGGGAACGTTAACCAAAACACTCTATTCTATGTTATAAGGAATAATATTTCAGTTATCCATCTAAGCATTTTTTCCTCATAAATTTGTAGCTTTTGGAATTGTAGTATTTTTATATATATTCATTAAGTGAAATAAAGACTGTCTGGAGTTTCTCAATTCATCCCTTTTCAAAGATAAACCTGAATGAGTAAAAACAGACCCAATGCAGTGAGAGCTGGTATCTACTAAGCTTCCCAACTTTTCCCAGTGAAAACCCTGTGAATTAGTGTAACCCTAGAACCTCACACTATGGGCACAAACACCACAGCATGATACATTTGGTATGTATTTTAGTTTTCAAGGAAAACTTTCAGACCTGAAAACGTATTCAACACTAATGGTTAAATTCTGTTGGATTCTTTAGGGGCTCAATAAAGGACATTACACTTTACCTTTGTGAAGATGGCCAGCGGCATGCCATACTGGTCCTCTTCCAAACCGGAAATCAGCCCTGGTATGAGGACCACCTGGCCCGTATTAGCTTGAGGCTGTACAGTAATCGGAGGGCTCTCTGAGGGCACTGACTCCTTTGGAAAAGAGTTTGTCTGTTCTGACCCCACTTGTTCCGTTTCTTTCAAGGTGGGGTCCTCTAAGATACTGGGATCCAAGGTCTCCCAGTCACTTTCTGAAGACTCTGGAGATGGACGAGAAGGAGGTTTCAAATATTGATTGGTATCACTGAGTTCCTGTCCTTTGCTGCTGTTGGCTTCTACTTGGAACAAAGGTTCTTCAGTCTTGATGGCCACATCTCCTCCGTGGTTTCGTGTCATAAATTTCTTGACAGTTTCTGTGTTGGTGTTTGAGATGTTAGGAGCAGACACAGAAGCAAAATCATCTGCAGGGGGATTACTTTCATGAAGTCCGGCATCTTCAGACATACTCTTTCGGGGTCTGTACTGAGAACAGTCACTGAGACCATGTTCGATCATGCCTAAAACATAAAACATTGGAGAACAGCTTGGCTTCTAATGAGGTGGAAGCAAATAAGAGTTGTATATTCCCTTCTAAATAGAACTCTCCAATAAAAAATTTAATGAGCTATGCTTGTACACATTCTAAAAAATACTCAGATAAAAAACCTATTGTCAAAATGAAAATGTCACATTAAAACAGAAATGTTAACCTTAATGAGTTTATCCTTGAAAACTTTTTTATTATTGAAAAGTTCTAGTACTAGTTAAACAAAAGAAACAATAGATACTGCTACCCACTTACCTGGAAAAAGTGATAACACAGTCATCAGGGCACCCACCAATTTGTTCACTGGAGAAATGTAAAAGAGAACCTAAAAGAGAGTCAGTCAAAATCCAATTAGAACATCTGAGTCCACGTGATACTTAAAAAAAAAAAAAAAGTGTGTGGAGGGGAGAGAAACTTTTCTTTATAGAAGAATAACAGCTAATGGGTACAGATTTAAATCACCAAGCATCTGCCCCGATTCAGGTAAAAATTACCAATGGATGCTAAAACTACTGTGAAAGGTTGCTGGGCAACACAATATTCACACAGATGCAAATTTATCATCCTGCAGATTACCTATCAATTGCAAAGGGAAAAACAAGTACCTTAATATGAAGAAAGCTGGCAAGCACCACCACATTAATCAAATGATCAAACAATTATGGGCCTCCTGATGTGATGCCTGAGGACACACCAACACCTCTACAGCATTCTTGCCAAAAAAGTTTAATCTAAAGCCAGCCACAAGAAAACAATCAGACAAATCTAATCTTATAATGCAACTAGTCTGTACTCTTAAAAAAAAAAAAGTGAGATGGTAGAACTGTTTGGCATTAAAGAAAGCTAACAATGCCATACATGACCCTTGGTCCCCACACTGAAAAAAAACAACTGACTTATAGGACATCATTACGACATCCAGGGATTTTTTAAAATGGACTATATATTAGAAATCAATCATTGTATCAACGTTAAATTTCTTGAGTGTGAAAATGCTAAATTATGTTATGTGTATTTTACAACACTAAAATATTTTTAAAAGGTTAAACATTGCACTAGTATATGTTAGGTTCATTCTTTTATTTTTATTTTTTTCTTTTAGAAGGCATACAGAGTCATTACAGAAACTAGAACACAGAGAAGTATCTCTTCCTTAAAAATATAACCTATTTCTCACCAAACTATTGATGCCTTTCCTTCTAGTCTCTTTACAAAAAATACACATTTATTTATAAAATTAGGATCATGGCTTGATATGTAGTTGGACAAATGTTTTTACTTAATAAGATATGAAACATCTTTACAACAATTAAAAATCACAGAATCTGTTGTTTGGAATTATATACAGTATACAATATGAACCATTACTTATTCACTGAAAATTCATACTTAATATGATTCTGTGATAGAATCTTAGTGCTTTGCGCCTAACTCAGATTAATTCTGGGATAAAACTCTCATCTAAGAGGAGAATTACTGGGCAAAAGGAATAAAAGTTTTAAGGTCATGAACCATATTGGATATTGTGAACGGTTGACTTTCCACATTCATCCCACCCTACTCTACTGACCATAGCAATATGGAATATAAAACTGGCTGGTCCCAGATACAGGGATGCCTCTTGATCAGTCTAAACCAGAGATCAGTAAACTTCTTCTATAAAGGGTCAGATAGTGAGAATTTTTTCTCTGCTGGCCATATGGTCTCTCGAGCACTATTCAACTCCACCACCGTAGTGCAAAAGCAGCTATACACAAAAGTGTTCGAATGGGTGTACCTGTGTTCCAATAAAATTTTCTTTATACAAACTGCCTGATGGGCCAGATTTGGCCCTGGGACTTAGTTTGCTGACCTTGATCTAAAATCCCTGATATAAATCTGGTCTAAAATCATGGCAATCCCACTCTTTGTGGTAGAGAGTGGTCTGGAACCCAAGTAGAAGCCAATCACTTTGGGGAAAGTTACTGGTTCAGGGTAAGCAGATGGCTTCAGAGGCCCCAAACAGAATGAAAGGAAGGATTTTCACTAAACGGTCTGGAAAAAGTTCTAGTCTCTGCCACTAGGTACAACTGAGGAAGTATATAACTTGACAGTTATCCTATACCATGAGGGAAGCCGGGCTTAGAAAAAAACTAGCACTATGAACTGTAGAGCAAAAGATGGGGAAGATCTAGGTCCTTAATTATTCTTGAACCATTCAGTCAACCAACCCTGAAGTCTGAAGGAAGCCACTACATTGCTTTGTTATTTAAGTCAGTTTAAACTGGGTTTTCTGTTACTGGCAGTCAAAATCATTCTGGAGAGCACATGAAATTTTGCTCCCAGCATATGTCTATCATCAGTTTGGCTCAAATAAATTCTTTTAAAATTAAAAAAACAAACAAACAAACAAAAAACAAAAACAAAAAAAACCCAACCAAACACCATTCTGATAACTGAATGCTGTCAAACTTTCTCCAAAAAGTGTGCATGAATTTATATTTCTATAATAGTGAACAAAAACATGGACTTCAGCTCACAACAATTTGATAGTCAAAAAAGTTAATTTATACTTTACTATTAGTTTTAGTTTTATATAGTATTTAAAGAACGTCAATAAATGTTAAATAGTCCATTACTTCAAATCTCACCTTTTTTTCGAGAAGAATTAGTTTAAACAGAATTAAGACCTAATGAAAAAAAAAATTAATGTTATATTAAAACAAGAAACACAATCCTATTATTCATTTATTTGCTTTTTTCCCTCTTCGAACATAATCATATATCATTTAATCAATAATACTAAATAAGTGCTTAAAAAACACACTGAAAATTATGAACTTATACTGAGAAATATTTTATGTCCTCTGGAAAATTTGAGAACCACTCAAATCTCTAAAATGTGCTTTCTGGAGGAATTGTGCCATTTTTGGCTGACATAGTGAAAGCTCCTTTAAAGGGGCAGGAACTATTCATTTATTTCTAAATCTGCCCAGAGCATTTGTACAGCAGATATTCAGTAAATGCTCATTAAATGAATGATCAATGTGTACATGCCAACATATGCTTTAGTAATAAAGGTCAGAAGGCCTAAATATAGATATTTTCCTGGAAAGTTTTTCAGTCTCAGGGCAACATATAAACATGCTGCAAGATTACATGTTTTTCTCCACTCTAATTCATGGTCTCTGAAATTACAAAGACAATTAAAAAAGTATCCTATTCTGCACAAAAATAAACAGGTGGTATTTTAGAAATTTCTATCACATAAGCACTACTGACAGTTCTGACTGTATCACTGAGAGATGTCTTAGAAGAACTATAACGTGGTTATACCACAATCTGCACTTGACCACGTAGTACATGGAATTCGCCCAGTTAAAGAACACTATTTTAGTAGATCATAAATTAAATAAGGTATCATACCTTGTGTCGAAAATGGAGCACAAGATCTCGAGGAGACAGACCTACAATGTTAACAAAAAAGCTAATCTATAACTACAACCTACTGTTTTTGGCAAACAAAGTTTTTCTCTAAAGGAAAAACAATAAAGTGGAAATATGGAATATGTAAATATTAAAATATTTATTAGTATTTGATGTACTCGGAATTTATCAAGTTACTATTACTAGTCAAACATAGCACTGTCCAGCAGAACTTTCTGCAACGATGGAAGTGTCTAAACCTGCACCATCCGATCCAATAGCCACATGTGGTCAACGAGCACTTGAAATGTGGCAAGTGTGACCAACAAATGGACTTTTCAATTTTATTTAATTTTTATTAATTCTAATCTAAATGTAAAGAGCACATGTGACTAGTGGCTACTGCTGTGGATAGTGCAGCTCTATACCTTCTCCCCAGTCTACACACATTTTACAAATTATACAAGCTTAGGAATTATGAAACTTATACTCCAGTGGCAATCATTTAAACATGGTTTTCAGTCACTGCACTCCATAGAATGGTATTTCTGAATCGCAGTCTTTGACTATTTGCAATGGGACAAGAGAAGATAATTTAGAGAAAATATGTCTTCAGAATAGGAGGTTTGTAACCAGCTTACACTGCACACAGGATTGCAAAAGTCAACTACCAGTTTGGCTACTTCACGCTAAAATAGGAATTGAGTGAGTATAAATCACTATGTGATGAAATTTTTTTTTTTTTAATGATGAAAAAGTTATTTACTGAGTGCCTACTGAGTACCTTGGAAACCAATATATATTCTGGGTTGTCAAATAGTATAAATTCAACAAAACCCCCAACTTGAAAAAATCTTAGAATGAAAAAGAGCTAAGCAGATCTCTCTCTTGCTCCCCCCACTCTGTTATGACAAGAAATTAGCCTGGTCAGCACTAATGCAAGGAAAAGAAAAAAACTTCCATTATTATTCTGAAAAGAAGAAATGTGCCTCACACAATAATAGCTGTGAATACTGGCATGAGTAGGTTATAATCTTTGTCAATAGAAATTCTGGCCAAGAAGATATTTAAAGCAGTAGCAGCATCAAATGTTGAAGGACTTAGAGCCTATATAGAAATGTAATTCTGATCCTGAAGTTTTACATGTAATTCAGTGTGCCAAACAAAAAGGAATGAGGTACTTCTGACTTGGAAAAAGGCTACTTACCAAGATATACTTGGGATCCTTCTAAGGAAGTTCCTCCCAAGGAACTATTCATATGTTCATAAAGTTCCTATAAAATAGAGATTCAGTTTAGACATTTTACTATCACTTTACACACTGACTTAGAAATATGATGATCAGGAAAAAAAGGGTTCTTTAACTGGGACAGTTTGTTTTGCCAGGCCCTAAATTTAGAAACAATCAAGGTCTCTCTGAAACCCTGCCAGCTGCCAGTGCTCCCTCCATCTCTGCCTCTACATGGCAGATCTTGATGTTCTCACATGGTGGTATGGACTCCTAGGACAAATGCTCTCTACTTCTTGGCTAAATAGCTAACTGTCCTACCCTCACTAGAATCCAGGAGAGATTCACGTTCTATACATTCACGGAACCCTGAGAAAGCATGTCATTCATATTCAGTAAAATAGTCACGTAGTTTTTCTGTTTTTCTTTTCTTTTTTTTTTTTTTGCTGTGGGGTTTAGGACCAGAAACCTAATACATAATCATGCCGTGCAGTATATAAAGATAAGCAAATTTAGAGAAATGCCATTGCAAAAGGGCCATAACTATTAATAGAAATATTTATAGTAATTATAGTCATTTGTAGTCATTATTTCCTAATAAATGACAGTTTAGTTAATTGCAATAAGTATGAACTATACATTTTGGCAGATCCCTGGCCTTCAATGTTATTTTCGAAGAATGTCTTTCTTAAGTTAATAAATGATTATCTTTTATCACAATATTACTGAGATTTACTTGATTCACAAATCTGTCTTCTTTGTGGCCAAACACATCTATAGAGGGGTATAAGGTTACCTTTAGAATGGAAATTTGGGAAAAGTCCTTCTCTTCAAAATACGCATGTGTAATGAGTTGGAGTTTTGCTTGAAGTAAGCCATAGAGAGGCTTAAAGAAAAAAAAAGAAATAACCATTAGCTTGATAATAGTAAATCTTACAACTTCTTAAGAGAATAGGAAGAAAAAAATAACTCTCAACTTTAGTGTCTTACTATTCACAGCTGAAAGCTATTAAGTCACTTGCTCTAGCTCTTTGGCTGGAGTTGAAAAGTGTCTGACACGCTCAGAGTGCAGTGGTTGAGAGTGTGGGCACACACCTCCTGGGTCTGCTCCCTCACCCAGCCACGTAACTCTGGGCATTTTTCCTCTCCGTACCTGCTTGCTGATGTGAACATGGGTATATGAAGAGACAGAGCATCTGGCTGAGTTGTTTTCAGAATTAAATAACACAGGGAAAAGCACTTAGTGGAGTATCTGGGACACAGAAAGCACTTAAACATTAGCTTTTATTATCATAATTTAAAACATATTTTAATTCTGCACAATGTTCTGCTGACTTGTAGAGGCATTTATTCATCCTTATAGCAGCTGGTTCTTATATCTAGTTCAACATTCATAATTTAATTTAAGTTCAATTCCCTTTTTTGTCCCTTACAGAGGCTCAGAACTAGTCTGTGTCCTCTATCATTATCTTAAGTATAATTGAACAAAGTTATTCCTTAGTTCTTATTTTTCCTATTTAAAGCCTTCCACCATTTTCATCCCTTTATTCTTAATCTTCTTTTCTAGATGTTTTCTGGTTTTTATGTCCTTTTTAGAATGCAGAGACCAATGCCTTTATATTCTAATTAGTTAAAACAAGTCTAACCAATGTACTATATACCTGAAACTAACATAAAAAATTAAAAATAGGTTTATGGCCATGCCACCCTGAACAAGCCTGATCCTGTCTGATCACGAATGCTAAGCAGGGTCAGGCCTGGTTAGTACTTGGATGGGAGACCACCTAGGAAGACTGGGTGCTGTAGGCATTAAAAAAAAAAATTAAAAATAAGAAAACCAATACTGGAATATTTTCCCCTCAGTATTCCAGTTAATGTATCATTATTACCATCTAAAGATAAAATCAACATATTTTATACTTGAAACTACTTTAAATTTTAAAAAATCAACATATTTTAATATATAAACTACAATGCACGATGAACCACCAAACCTTTCTGTGTGAGCTAGCTCTCCCCAGCTCCCATGATAAATCCACATGGATTTTTACCCCAATTTTATCACTTAGTAGTTACATGTCTATGAGACTTAGATGTTTTTTCCCTGAAATATATTTATAAAGTGAGAACAGTAAATACTTGTAACTCACTACTGTTATGAGTAAAATGACTATTCTATCTAAAAAGTATCTAGTTTAGAATACTTAATACCTAACATATAGGTACTCGATATGTGGCATTTATTGTTATTATAATTGTTTTTTTAAGAATGCTTACTTGGTAAGCCTTTTGACTTGTTGCATTTGCTTTAATATTTAGTACTCCTATGCTTTTTCTTTTTTGGTCATCTGTCCCAGTGTAAAAAAAGTAATTTGCTGACATATATGTTTCAGGTTACCCTTTTAGAAACTGTACAGGAATCAGATTAACAATCTTGTCAATTTTCTGATTTTGGGGTCCTCTATAAGCCCTTTCTTTTCTAAAAGACTACTCTTGCCCTATATTTAAAATTATTATCATGGAAGAAATATCCTTATCCTCAAAATTTTATTATTAAGGCGCATAGTATTAAATTATTATTATTTAGAGTTTTGTATTTTTTTAAGCTTCGCAATAAAATCCCAAATAAATCCTACTTTGCAAAGCACAGCTTACTTTAAGCAAACTAAGTCTAAATTGTCTCTGGATATAAGAAATTTGACAATTGCAGAAGAAATAATTAAAACCTACACACATTTTGTGACTAGGCTAATGACATATTCTCAATTTTGGTTTAGGTTAACTGTAGAAACACTTATATTCGGTGATCATATAGATCTATGGTACTTAATATGATGGAGATCAGGATTTTTCCCCACAAAGGGCTTTTGGGGTATATAGTACATGTAGTGTCACTGGTAAAAGTGTTATAATCCAATTGGTAATAAAAATGGAACATCACAAATAATTTAATGAAGAGAGCTATGAAAAATAAGAAATGTTATATATTTCTTTTTAAAAATTAAAGTTAAAATTATACATTTTATGATTATGCATCTGACCAAATTATACATAGAAGAAATAATTTTAAAGTACTGTTATAGTACATTTCCTTTCATCATTTTAAGTTTTTAAAGACCAAGTTAAGACTACAAATTTTTTTTCAGATTTTGTTTTAAAAATATTTTTAGTTATTATTTTTTAATGGTGACATTAGCTAATGAAATCCAGGAAGTTTCAGCTGTACATTTTAACAGTAAGGCATATATATATTTATACTGTATGTTTAAGGTCAAAATTTTTTCAGCATTAAGTCATGTACTCCTTTATCATCAATATAATCTGAGTATAATTATATTTTCATTTTTAGTAAAATATTTATTCAAATTCTTGAAAACAAAAGAAAATGGATAAATAAATATATCAACTACCTCATTTTGGACAAGAGTCAACCTTTTCCCCAAAAAACCTATCCATTACATCTCTTTCCTCTTATCTAGTTTTGGGACAAATGAGAGCAAAGCTGCTGAAAGGCAACGAGGAACTGCAAGAGCATAGATAATGAGCTGCTGATGAATTTTAATGAGGTATTGTTTTTATAAATCTTATTCTAATGCCTTATCCTCAAATAAAAATCTGTCATGAATGTTTAGCAAACACATTAACGAGTACATTTGGTCTCTTACCAGCTTGCTTAGGACACAAACACTTTTCTGAACGGTCTCTCTGGTGACGTCTGCTTGTCGTACTTTCAATGCCTGTTATAAACAGTCATTATTAGAAATATTTCATAGGAATATTGAAAAATCATTACTTTTTCAACCAAATATAGCAATTAGATAGAAAAAATTTCTTGCACTTGGTTAATTAAATTCAAGAGTTTTTATTGACAATCTCAGAAAACATTTATTGAATGAATACATGCCAGTCGACCAGGGCACCATGTGCTGGAATCTGGGAGGGTATGGGACTATAACAGTGAGGGACCATCTCTACTATCCAGGGACTTACAGTCTGATGAATACTTTAGTGTAAGCTGCCACACTAATAATGCAAAGCCACCATCCTTAATTCTGGTTTTAAGGTGGGCAGCCCTTTCAGAGACTGGGGAGAAGAGGATAGTCAAAGAGATGATAAAAACAGCTTGTTTCTCCAGAGATGGAAGAACTGTCAGCAATTGTTCAGGTGGGTGTTCTGTGCTACCTGGAGTCTATCCTGGCAGGTTTGTATTGTAGTCTAGCCCTGTGCCATAACTCATGCCTCCATGATTCATAAGATGTCCATGTGAGATTTCGACAGTTCCCTGCTAGTAAAAAACAAGTCTTCATTTAATCAACCTCAGGTAAGATTGTGAGGGAAGTAAGAACGACTCATCCCCTCTAGTATATTGCCTGACATCTCCTCAGATCTCTCCTGACGACCAAGGGGCCTCAGTGTCTTCAACTGATTGATGTCTGGTCATTAAGTCAAGGTCAACCTGTCCTCTACCCATTGACTGGATTCATTCACCAGGTTCCATCTTATTCAAGGGGAACTAAAGTCCTTCTCCTAGGCTCTGAATCCCTCTGATATCTGGCTTATCTGTCTGGTTATCAGATGAGGCTAGAAAGACTTAGAGAAATGGGCAACCACAATATACTCTGGAGTGGGTCAGACCAGGCGTGAAGGAGATGGGCAGTATGAAATGCCATTTAAAGGCTATGCAGACCATGAGAATTGCTGTTATTGGCAACAGCTTTGGAGAATTAATTTTACTAGTGTTTATATTCACTGTAAGGCATAAAAGATGGTAAGAGGAATAGATTTCCAAGAAGGGGCAACAGCTCAATTCA
Organism: Cynopterus sphinx; assembly: GCA_030015415.1. NCBI lineage: Eukaryota > Metazoa > Chordata > Mammalia > Chiroptera > Pteropodidae > Cynopterus > Cynopterus sphinx. Next base: position 6,670,436 of record CM057391.1, read on the forward strand.
TCTCAGATAAAAGGATGTAAGGGTAACAGTTTATGAAGAAAGCAAAGCTCTAAACTACCATGCTGAGTATTCTCATCACAAAACAACAACAACAACAACAAAAAACAAACTGCTGCTCAGAAGCAAACCATGAAAGGGGAGTTACTCATCCTGGCTTATCCGAATTTATTAATTAGAGGTATTATTATAATTCAGGCATTAAGCTGGTAGGTTAAGAATTATCAAAATCTTAGTTGTAATTAAGATAACTTGCAAGTAGTCTGAAGCTACGTAAGTACCTTCTACTACTTTTAAAATGCTGCTTAAAATAAAAAAACACTCATTACCATTCCATTTTTCTAAGTTGTATACCAAACACTAGATGTACAAAATTCAAAGACATCTTGAAATTTAAATACAGTATTTTGAAGACAAATGTATAATTTAGGTATCCCTATCTAAAAACAATGTATAAAACATTATACGATACAAATATAATTATAATCACCAATATCAACTTACAGAAACATTCATGTGAATAAATTGGGTACTATTAGACAGCTACAAACTGTTTGCAAAAATTTTAAATATCACAGGCAGCACATTAAAGAAAGACTATTTTCCCAGATTTTACACTTTAAGTGGTCAATACTTAAAAAAGATGTTTGAGTGTTTTTTGTTGTTGATGATCGTAACTATTGTACCTTGGCTTCAATCTGTCGATAGCAAGAGATACCATAGACTGTGGCTCCATTTCCATTTCTGGGTGGCAAGTGAAAAAACACAGTATCTAAAGAGATACACAGAAAAATGTAAATACTAGAGTAAATTACCCTTATTAATAAATAATGACATTTAAAGTTATTATGAGGTATTAAATCAAAAATGACATGTAACAAGGAACTCATATCATACTTATTTCTAGCACCACAACCACTGGTTTCTTAGAGTTCCCCTCACAACTTTACAGTGTACACTCATCAGAAAAGCTCAAAAGGCTGATTTATAACAGGTCAAATTCAGACTACAATCACTTATCTCAGAAAATACTTTATCTGCACAATTACTCTAGATTAAAAGAAAGTAGAGAATCATAAAAACCAAAGGCAATACAGGAATCTTGAATGGGTATAAAAAATTCTTGGGACAACTGGGGGAATCTGAACATAGACTGGATATTAGGTGGTATTATGGAATTATTGATGCATCTCTTCACTGTGATAATGATATTGGAAGTTATCTTGGGAATGATATCATTCTTAGAAGATGCTAGCTGAAGTAATAAGAGGTACAGTGTCATCATGTTTACAACTGACTTTCAAAAAGTACAGGTAAAACCATACACATACACAAATGTAAAGAACATTTGTGGAATATTTGCTCCATACTATTCTTTCGAATTTTCTATAGGTTTAAGAGCTTTCATAACAAAAGAGTAAGAATAAAAACATGTGAGGTTAAAATATTATATTTAACTTTTGTTAACCTGCACAGTAACATTTGCTTCATTGCAGCGAAAATTATTAAATATTAGGAAAACAGGTAATCAAACCAAGTTCCACCCGGTGTTTTTGGAGAGCCTCTAATACCATGCTAAGACACAGCCCCTCGTTAAGCCAGTCAAAGCACCCACTCATAGGGCGGGAGGAGATGAGGTGCTGACTTTGCAGCACTGCCTTCACTGAGGATGCTGACACACACACAAGCAGAGCGTTGTCATAACAACGGCTCCGGGGTTGGAGAAGCAATACCAGCTCTTTCCAGGTGAGCACTGGCATCCTAATCTATTAAGTGAGTAGGGACAGCTTCAATCTGCAGCTGGTGCAGGTAAGCCCTTCAGTTTGCCTCTGAGAGGAGCCAGTGTAAATGCAGGAAATGCTACCAGTGGCAAATGTCCTCCTGCTAATCACTTACTTTGGCCAGGTTCCTAGTGACAGTGGCTAAGGTTCACCAACCGTTACCAATATAAGCCTGGCACTGCACAGAGATCCCCTAGTGCATGACTTGTCCTCTCCAAACAAGCATTTGAATATTTTATAAAGTCACAATAGCCCAAAGTCCTTTCATTTACCAAAGTACTTAGAATCTAAGATGTCTTGGCAGATTGAAAACTAACACGAATTGCTCCTCTCTCTGTTTACACACCTTCCTGGTAGTTGTGTGCGCCATCTGGTAAGGCAAGGAAGGGCAAATACTTCCACTCTTCAGGTAAACTGTGACTGTCGTGTCCATCTCCTGGAATCAGGGGCGGGTAAGAGAATTCAACCTAAAATGGTAAGGAACGTTAGCCAAAGGTGGTTGGTCAAAGGGAGCATTTTATCATGAAAGGCAGAAATGCTTTTCAACTCTGGACAGAGGTGAGATAAGCCACACTTGCTGACACCATGACATCAGCAACAAACCCACGGTATGGAAAAAAAGAAAAGGAGGAAAAGAAAGGTTTGTAAGCCGATTCTTCTTTCTGATTTCAAGGCTGTTAAATTGTAAGGTGCATAAGAGGGTCAGGGGTGGTGATGGTGGTGACTGAATTGGAAATTTACATTTGGGACTTGTCATCGGATGAAGGGTAAGTGATGCTATGGAGCCCCGAGGAAAATCAACACCCTACTGAACTGAGCAGAAGAGGTCTGACAGAGGAGCCTGAGAAGCTGAGCCAGGGTCTAGGGTGGCCTCCCATCACTTGGCTTCCATGCTCCCATTACCTGCAGCTTTGAGTTTATGGTTTTGCTGGGGAGTTGGTTAGGGGCAAGGGGGCAGGAATCAACATTTCAGGATACCTTCTTTCAAGATTGAGAAGTGATCAATGAAAGTTCAGTGAAATCTAAGTGTGCCTTCTGGAAAGAACAAAGTTTTTAGTATGTGTTCCATTCCTCACATTTCCCACGTTTTTAGGATTTCAGCTGTGCTTCTAATATTTTGTTATTTCAGTTAGACTTTTGGAGAGGGGGGCACAATGAAATACATGGGACTTGGGTTATCAAGCGACTTTGAAATTCTAGGTGGCTGAAGGAAGATCTGTTTAGGGTCTCTGGTTGGAACATAAAAAAAATGTGGTCAACTCATAAAACTGTTATCAACATAAATACAGATACTATATATACACCAAGAATTCTCCGGGTAAAATTAAGGCAGTTCTAGGATGACTTGGGCCCAGAGTATTAATAATATTGTTTTGTGGAGGAAAAAGGAGTTCTGTGGAAAGCACCCTCACAGAGTGATCTGTCACAAATCCCTAACTGGGCAGGTCATGGAGGGCAGTCATGCCCCAGGCCAGTAACTTCTTTAGTGAAGAGTTGGTCTTTGCCTTAAGCAAGCACTGTCCCTTGTTTCTCTGCATCTGAGTTAATACATCTTTGCCTTAAGCAAGCACTGTCCCTTGTTTCTGTGCATCTGAGTTAATACATCTTTGCCTTAAGCAAGCACTGTCCCTTGTTTCTGTGCATCTGAGTTAATACATCTTTGAAATAAGCCTAACCGCCCTGAGAGCACATAATTTTAATTACCATGTGATCCAATCGCTGTCTTACCTTCTCCCACCCTCATGCGTTTTTCCTTACTTTCCCTCCTTAATTACAAACGCATAAAAGAAACTTATTCTCAAAAGCATCTGAGGTCTTGTTTCCAGGCAATTGTCAGTTTGGGCTCAAATATTCATAAAAATTCTCTACAGGGTAAGACGTTTCTTACGTGGACAGTTTCTTTGAGAAAATGTATTCAGAATTTCGAACAGCTAAGTTTTGGGACATGACTATTTCATAAATCGTACACTGCCTGTATTGTGTTGACAGCTTTCTAGAATTGTGTTGACAGCTTTCTAGAATTTTCTTCTGCTGGTGTATTAGCTACCAACGAATCTCCCTGCATTTGGAAACTGCTGAACTTGCTAATCAAGTTTACAATGGTTCGCACAAACTTTTTTCTATGTCTATACATACACAACAATTTTAAAGGTTACAGGGTACTGTCTCATTATTTAATCAATCCTCTATTGGTGAACATTTCTTCCTAATTTTTCTTTTTTCTTTACATTATAAACTATTCAGTACTACTCAAGTGTGGTATAATAAAAAAGTGTGATCTTTGTCCCTGGTTCTGGCCCAGAGCTCCTAAATCCTTTGGAATTTCTCAAAGATGCGAGCATCTTTTATTTTCATAACAAGATCCTTTCAATCTTACCAGGATTTATGCTAATGAGGTGACTCTTGGTGGTATGGAGTGCTTAATTAGCTTCAGGATAGGGGCCTGGTCCCCAGAAAAACCAAGCTCTGAATTCTCTGAAGGTCCACTGAGTTCACTAGAGGCTAATGATTTAATCAATAACACCTATGCAATGAAACCTCCATAAAAACCCCTAAATGATGGGGTTCAGGGAGTTTCTAGTTTGGTGAAGACACTGAGGTGCTGGGAGGGTAGTATGCCCAGAGAGGGCAATGGAAGGGCCATGCCACTCCCCCATACCTTGTCCTAGGCATCTCTTCCATATGGCTGTTGCAGAGTTGAACCCTTTATAATAAACCAGTAAGAGTTAAGTGACTGAATCCTTTTATTTCATTCACGGTTCTAATATACCTTCAGCAGGTGTGGTCTCCCAGTTCATAGAAGAAAGCAGTAATGAATGAAAAGCAGAGAGGAAGCTAAAAACTACACTATGCTTTGGGTCAACACTAAGAAGTAACTGCTAACTGCTCTGTCACCCCTATCTCTCTGACTATCGAAAGCCCAGCTGAGTCACAGGCACAAGAAAAACACCCCATGTTAAAATAAACAGAGAAGCCAGAGTACAACACGTGATATTTGTTTTGAAGGCAGAATCATCCAGACCAACTTAAACTGTGTTTAGTATATTCTGCTTCACAGTCCATTTCTGCTCCTTGGTTATATAATCCCAATTTCCTTGTTGTATCTGGAACTGAGTCCAGTTCTGTACTGAGGTCTCCTCTCCCCTATTGTAATAGCTTTTCTGAATAAAATTTGTTTTTACCACTTAAACTATTGTTCAGCTCTGGTTTTTCTGATAGTGCCGTTTACTGTGTAAGGATGCTTAAGTCACTTAACACTTCTGGGTTTCAGTTTTCTTGTCTGTAAATTTAAAAGAGATGGAATAGATGATCTCGAAGGATCCTTGCCAGTTCTAAAACTGTCATGAAGAATTCTGGTTGAGGAAAATGAGGTACAGAAAACTAAACAATCTGGATTTGGTGGAGGTCTGGGAGCTGTGAGGCTAGGACATCAGCCAGGTCTTCTGATGCCAAGCATAGTGTTTCTTTTATAATAAACCTTTAAATCAAACACAATTACCTTTACCTCAGTGCTTAAACCAAAACCAGACACATCTGGAGAAACACCAGGGAGGTACTTCTGCCTTAAGTACTTCTTTCATCATACGATCTGTTGTTCAGTTTTCTATAATGTCTAAGCAACATTAGGTTTTGTTTTCTAAAACTTTTCCTTTCTGGAAATATAAAAAGTCCCACTTAATTTGGTTTGTAAGTGGCCCCCACTTTTTACTTTACCCTAAAATACTCCTCCTAAATGCCACATGGCCCAGCAGAACCAACACATGGTGCCAGAGCAATTCTCACTCCCAGGCTGTTTTGCAGGGTAACCTCAGCAAGGTCATTTTACTTCCTCCAAGCTTCAGTTACCTCACCCTAAACCAAAGGAAGTTATAAAGTGACAATTAAGATCAAAGATGTAAAAAAAAAAAAAAGATCAAAGATGTGAAGTTAAGTTTTAAAGTATTAAAAATCTAATGATGATGAATCATGCTGTGTTTGCATGCCATGATACAAAATGCAAATATCTATTCTCTTAGCTCTAAATATAGGGCCACATTTAAAAACATATTCTACAGCTACTTGGAACTTTTTTTAATACCACACTGAATAATGCCACTTCCTCCTTGGTATCTTCCTATGCCATTTTTACCTGAGGGACAAAGACTTTGATATATTTTAAAGTTAAGCTGTCTTTAAAACTCATGCAAATACAACCATCTTTTCACTTCATCACTTTTTTGTTATTATCCTCCAACGAACTTACATTTTTTCCAAAAAAAGTCTTCCCCAGTGTTGCATTTTCTGTGAAATGTCAGAAGCAAAATGCTACATGACCTAGTGGTAGCAACCAGTATTTTTTAATATTTTAAGCAATTCCGTTTCCTGTTCACTAGCACATTATGACATCATTGCCTTCGAGTGTTTACTCTCCTTAAATAATCCTGCTTCTATTTTGTTCCCTGGCCTTCGATACACAGACTGCAAATGTACCATCGTTCCTTTTACCATTTCAGTGAAGCGCCTCCAAATGACTATGCCAAAAAAAGAAAAAAGACTTTGTATTTGCACATTTCCTTGCTCGGTAAACACACCTTCTCTTACTGCAATGGAGCTGGAGAGGTCAGAAAACAAGATCTGGACGAGATCGAACTGGGAAGGGGGGGCGGAGTCATCCGCCACCCTAACGCGACGCATCCCCGGGCTTCCAGAGATACACAAAGGGAGCGCAGGGTCGTCCCAGCGCGCCGCGTGCGCTCCGACCAACCTGCGGCGTCGGTGCGGAAGCCCACGCACCCCCCGACCTGGAAAACGCAGGCCAGGCGCTGACTTTCCCTGAAAGCTCCCGTGACAGGTGGACATGCAAAGGCCACGGAGACAGGGATGGGTCGCGGAGGGGGGGTAGAGGAGGGGCCGACCTTCCATTCCCTGCTCTCCCGCCACCGAGGAACCCAAACACCTGCCAAGCCCGACGCACCAACGCGCAGCTCCCCCGCTGCCTGGGGAGCAGTTTTCAGGAGCAGGAGAGGGGGGTGCGGGCATGGCTGCGGGGGTGGTGGCGGCGCGAGGGGCTGGAGAGGGGAGTCGCGTGCAGGCGACGCGCCCACGGTCTGCATTGGGGATGGAGAACCCGGGTGGGCGCCGCCGCCGAGGGGCCGCCCCGACGGCCGGGGGCGGGGTCGCGCCCCCCCACCCCGTCCTCACCTGGCAGCCCTTCTTGTGATGAAAGCCGACCACCACGATGTGCAGGACGGGCCCGCGGGGGCCGCCATCGCCGCCGCGCCCGGCCTTCTCCATGACGGCGCCGCCGGCCCGCACCACCACGGCTTCAACCGCCGGCGGCGGCGGGTCGGGCGGCCCCGCGGCCCCCGGGGGACGGCGGTGCGCGGAGTTCAGGTGTCAACCGGGCGCCGCATGGGCGCCGCGCAGGGGGCCTGGAGGCGGCCGAGGCTGCTGCAGCTCCGCCCCGCCCCCCGGGGCCGCCGCCGCCGCGCTTCCCGCATCCGCCCCGGCGGCTTCCGGGCTGTCACCTGACGCTCCGGGCTGTCACCTGACGCGGCGGCCGCCGCCGGCCAGGCGGGGCGAAGCGGGCCCCGGAGGGATGCTTGGGGGCGGGGCTTGAGGACCGAGGGCGGGGCCTGGAGTGGGCGTGGCCTGGTGGGGCGGGCACTTCCGACGCGCTTGTCCCGCCCCCTCTCCCCTGCTGTGTGTGGCCTCTCCCCGCTCTTTTTGCCCTCTGTTCCTCTGCCTTCTTAAAACCTCCTCTTCCCACACCTTTCCTCTTTTTTCACCGTCTTTTCTATTCATCCTCTGAGCATCCAATTCTTTCCCTTCCTTCCCGTGGACTTTCTGGCTGAGGGTCTCTCTGCCCTTCACTCTTCAGTATTTGATATCACGAGGGAAGGTCGATGCGGAGCCTTTAAGCAGCTTGCTCACCCGGAGACTCTTCCAAGTCTTTACTTTGCTTCCTACTTAAATATCATCTATAGGAGTTTGGAAGCGATTTAAGGCCTGGAGCAGAGTATCCTTGACGACAAAGCAAGTTTACAGGGACATCTATGAAATGAGTAGTCTAGTCCTGCTGTTTAAAAAATCCCAATACTTTCATTCTCTCTTTTTTTCTGGGTTCAGTACTTCAGTCAGCACAAACTATATGAGATCTGTTGTCACCAGGGTTTTTATAAAATCCTGGCTGATTGTACTACGATTTTTTTTTTTTTTTTTTACGCATTGAATCTTATCCTGTCCATTTAAAGTGAATAATGGAAGTGCTAACAGATTTAACAAGTCTTATCCAGGACAGTTGTGGGGTTAAACTAAAGGATAGGTGCCTGCTTCAAATAGAATTCGAGGTTACTAGAATAATTGGCTCTGAAGTTTACGTCTACTCGAATTCTATTTGAAGCAACTATCTTAGTTTAAAGAACTTTAGAAATTGATATTTTCCTTTCCTGGCCTTGAAATTTAAGGACATGCATTCTAAGTATAACTGAAAAAAACCGACATCCTATAATCGAGTTTAGTTTCTGATTCAGTAGGACTGTTTTAATGCTAGCAAAAGTACTGCAGAAACTTTTAAAGGTGTTTCTATCATGTATATAATACAGAATTCTTGGCATTGGCTCAGAACTATGTGAAACTATAGCATTCCCTGTTTGCAGAATATGTTACTGTTTTTTTCCCATGTCCCTTGGTATTTCTACAATTAACTAAAATTAAAGTCTAATTGAACATTTTTTTAAAAAATATGTAAGGGTAGGGCATTTTAGAACTCTATCTACAATGAATGCTAATTGTTTAATTCATTGTGCAGGACACTCAGTGAGGGCTTTATAAAAATCTGTATCACTCTGCATCCTAGGGCTGACACCCAAGATTAAATTATTTGTTCATAACTATTATGTTGCTTAAATGTTTTAAAAGTATATCATTTAAAATAAATCAATAAACAAAGAAGATATGTTACCAGAAAAATTTGGGAGAGAAGGTAAGCAAGAAATTTCTAGATTTTTTTCTATCCCTAAATATATAGACTGGTACACATAACAGTTTAGAATAACAACTTTTATGTTAGTTTTATATGATATATAATAAATATAATAAATATAAAATATAACAAATTTTTATTAATGTATTATATTTATTAATATAAGGACAAATATCTTGAGAAAAAATAGAAATTTCCCCTTTATTAAAAAAGTGTTGGAAGGAGATTATCAAGATCAGAATTAACAATTTGAGACAACTGAATGAATACTTTCTGAACATTACTTTGAAAGAAAACTTTTGCTTGTATTTTTATGATATTTATCTCCAGGGAAAAATAGGAAATGCTTTTATGAACATATGATACATCGAAGAGGCTCCTCTAGTTACGTATATTTTATAATGAAGATAAATTCTATTTTATGTCTGCTCTGTAAGAAAGAACTAAAGGGAGGAAAACTCTGGTGACATTGAGTTATGACATGTTTTCAAGTTTGTTAAAAATGAACTCTCCTTCCAGAATTGGCCTGTTGTTTCTTTTTGTCTCTTGCCTCAGGAAACAGGATAAATAAAACCACTCCCTTCCTGTAATCTCCATTAACTCTACTGTGTAAATGAACTATATCTCCTTTTTCAGAGTACAGTCATCCCCCCTTATTTGCAGGAAATAGTTCCAAGATCCCTACGGGTTGGCTAGTACTGAACCCTATATATGCTTTTTGTTATTGAGAACTCTCACCTCTTCACTTAAAGGAAGCAATGTATAGCTCCTCTTTGGCATATCCGAATTGCCAGCATCATGACTTTTTCACTTTGGGGTCATTATTAAGTAAAATAAAGATAATGTGGACACAAGCGCTGTGGTTCTGAGATGGTTGATTTGGTCACCAAGATGACTAAGTGACTAACAAATGGGTGAAGAGCATGTATAGTGTGAAGAAACTGGACAAAGAGATGAGAGATTTCATCACACTACTCAGAATGGTGCACAATTTAAAACATAAATTATTTATTTCTGGATTTTTCCACTTAATATTTTCAGACTGTGGTTGACCAAAGGTAACTGAAACCATAGAAAGCAAAACCGCAGATAAGCAGGTACTGAAGAGGAATTTCCCACTCAAATGGCCGTTATTTCTAATCAGTTCCTTTGTTCTGCTTCTGTAAACATGCTTGCTGCGTAGGCCAAAGATCTCAGGGTCAATTGAGAACTCACCCTCCCCTTAAGATATATTGCTTTTAGTGTTTAGACAGATATATCCCCTCCCTGTAAGATGTATTGCTTTAGTGCTTGTGAGAAAATCCCATGCTCTGTAACTGCTTGTAGCCAATAGCAATTTCGGGAGTCTGTGAATCAGCCCATGCCAACTGTAACAACGTGGGTATGAAAGTGAAATTGCCCCTAAGCTTTGGGCCCAGATTTTCAGAGCACTAGCTCTTCTGGGACTGCCGGCATAATAAAACTGAGTTCTCTTTCTCTCTGGGTTACTGCTTGGATTTTCGCTGGTCTGATTTTTGGAGCTTTTAGGATTTTTCCATAATAGTACTACTATATAAAGAGACTTTATTCTTCACCAGTAGTATTGAAAAGTGCAGTGTTTATTTTGTTCTTGTAGTGGAAAAAAAGGAATGACTTTCTTAAATCTAATTTTTCAGAATTTTTAACTCTATCAAGTGGCAACAATACCCAGATTTGGTCCCTGCTCTCATTATGGTGTGGTAAAATAAAACAAGAATAGAGGTTAGAAAAGAAAAACCAGGAGAAGAAAAGGGCTTCATAAACAAATTTGGCATTATTTTGTCTTTAGAATCTTATGAAGATTAGGGAGGATATTGATAGGTATGAATGAAATAGTGAGAATCAACTTGAAGAACATTCACTAGACTGCACAGTACACCTGGAACTGTGTGTGGTAGGTACAGTGCATTAAAAAAAAATTACTGCCTTAAAGTGGCTTATGTCTAGCTATAAAAAATAAAATAAATGTGAAAATAGCAGTGCTAGCTTTTGTAGCACCTACTCTAAGAAAGCATCATGCTAATTTAGGAAATGAAGATAAATAAGCAATAATAGCTCACATTTAATAAATAAACACTCTGTGCCAATCCTCTACTAACCACTTTTCATGTATTTTCTCATTTAACCTTCACAACAATTCTATAAGTAGACACTATTATTCTCATTTTTTCCAGTGGGTAAACTGAGATTTAGAAGGGTTAAATAACTTGCGCAAGGCCAAGTAACTAGAAGAAACTGTGGTAGAGATGAAGTTTGAACCAAAGTAATCTAACTTCAGACTAATGGATTCAATCACTATATTGCTTCCCAAAATTCTTGACTTTGAGGAGCTCAGTTTTTTTGTGGGGGTGGTAACCCCTATGATAAAAAATCATAAGAGAATAAACTGAGAGCATTCTGAGAGCTATTTACATTGCTGCAGGATAATGAAAGAGCCCACCCAGTCTAAGTCAGAAAAGCTGGACTCCTGAAGCTAGGTCTTTTTGCTTTATATATTTAATTTCATGTGCCTTGTACCTCTTTGTTAGCTGTCTTTCTCCATTTATCCTATGCTCCTACTAGGGCAGAAGACCTTGTAGTTCTGTATTGTTTTATACTCAGCAAAATTCTGGACAAATAGTGCTCAACAATATTTATTTGTTCAATCAATGAATGATGGGTGTTTTACAACCATTTGTTGTATGACTGAGGTTCTTTCTGGCTTCTCTTGTCTAGACGTTTTAGCCTTAAGATCCTAGCATATACATGTAAAAGGGACTAAGGCAGAGAATTTGTTAGCTTTTTATTCAAAACAGAAGCAGAAAAGCATTAGGGTTCCTAAACGGGATGACATCAAGATAGAGTGACATCTGGTGGCGGCCCGTTAGACAACGTGTTTAAGAAACAGTGGCTACAAAAAAAGCCAAAAAAATCAGACTCCTAGATATAAGAACAATGAATTAAATACCGTAGGATATAGAAAGAAAACAAATTTAAATCCCTACCCTAGAAAAGCTTACAAAAAGTGCTGGTGGTGGGTTTCCAATCCGCTGGACTTTTAAAATAAGCGGTAGATTCCTTAAGGAAACGAATACCTTTTATGAACATTGCAACACAGTGAATCGGTGGCGGGAAGAAGCAAACTGATTCATACTGGTCTGGAAGAAACATCCTGGCCTGACCCGAGAGGCAGGTTGAGAGAGGAAAATCGGAGGACTCCGAGTATTTTGCCACGTCTGCCAGGTTCGAGGAGAGATGTATTCACGTGGCAGGACACCTTTCAGGTCTCTCGGGTACTTGGAGGGGACAGTGGGTACCTGCCCGGCCCCCTGAATGTGCAGCGACCAGAAAACTGTCCCGGGACCTCACTGCGGGGGAAGGAGGGGACCGCGGGCGCTGCGCGAGGCCGCAGCAGCGGCCCGATCGCACTCTCGGCCTCCGATTGGTCGCGCCTGCCCGGCCGGCGGGGGGCGGGACCGGAAGCGCGGCGCGGGAGGAACCGGAAGCGCGCTCTTTCAAACTCGCCGCTCCGGCGGCGACGCACGCCGGCCACTTCCGGGGCAGCCATGGCGGCCAACGCCACCACGAACCCGTCGCAGCTGCTTCCTCTAGGTAACCGTGGTCCTGTGGGACGAGGCGTCGGCAGCTGAAGCGTAGGGCTGGGGGCCGGGTGGGCTGCGGCCGAGGCAGCCCCCGGCCGGGTGTCGGGAACCGCCCCCTCCGCGGCTGGCCTGAGGCTCCCGCTCTCCGCGGGCCGCGTCCCTTCAGCGTGGGAGGGTCCTGTAGGCAGGGACGTGTGACTCCGCACACCCAGCCGGCCCCGGGAAAGGCCCGCTCCTAGGGGATGCGGCGTCGGCCTTCTCGCTGGGAGCTCCCCCCCGCCATAGTAATAATGGGCAGCGGTCGCATTCCCCAGCCGCCTGGCGCTTAAGGACCCCGCGTCTGGCCTGTTACGGACAGGGGTCTGGCGTGAACCTTCAAAGAGGAATCTGGAACCGAGCCCTGTTTGCCATTCATTCATTCATTCATTCAATAAATTGAGCGTCTGCGCACCCCCCGCCCCACCCCGGACTCCAAGCTCTGTGAGTGCAGAAGCTGCGGTTCCTTTTCCTTTTCTCTGCATCCAGCGGACCGCGGCCTATATGACCCTTCAAAGGGTTTGTCACGTGGAGGGACGTTTTTCAGCCACGGCCACATCCACTCACTCAGTCACTCTGTAGCTACGAAGGCTTAGGACAGGGCGTACCTGTCTTCCCCGGAGATTCCTTCTTGTCACCTCCTCCCGCACCCCAAGAAGTCTGTCTCCTGACTCTGACAGCAGCTCGAACATCTCTTTAGCCGGTTTAGCGTTACTTGTTCTGTTTATTTGTCCAGTGTCCTGTCTCCTGCACTGGTTTGTGTGCTACTTGGAGGCAGTGGGCGTGATATAAATTTGGTGACAAGTGCCCAGCCTGCGGGTTGGAGGTGGGGAGTGGTTGGTATGTTAATCATAACCTGAAATAAAGCTACAGCCATGGTAAATTGCTACAAAAGAGAAATGGAGAACAGGGAAATCTGTTAATGTAATGATTGAAGAGAGATATGTAATATGGGATCTAAAGTTTTTGAACGAATACGTTTTCTGGTTTTTGTTTCACCATATGCAAGTAATAAGTGCCAGTAGGCACAGAAGTATCTGTCGAAGTGATGAATGGGTAACATCATCTTTTCCCTCTCTCCTTTTTTTGTCATCTAAAAAAAAAAATCTATCCATAGAGCTTGTGGACAAGTGTATAGGATCAAGAATTCACATTGTAATGAAGAGCGATAAGGAAATTGTTGGCACGCTTCTAGGATTTGATGACTTTGTCAGTATCCTTTTAAAAGCTGATGGTGGTATGGGTTTGTCTATAGAATTTATTTAAGAACAGAAGTAAGAACTATAGACAGTTGGTACTTACTGATTATAATAAAAATCAATATATTCTCAAGGAAGTTGCGATAATATTTTAAGTGGTGTGTGTGCTTAAAGGAGATTAAGTTCCTACCAATCACAGGCATTTTGAATTTGAGCCATTGTGTTAAATGTTACAATTAAAACTGAACAAAGGCAGAAGCCAGAGTAAATTCAACCTGATACTTATTTTCTTAACATCAAATTTCAGATATGGTACTGGAAGATGTCACCGAGTTGTGAGTAGTGTTAAAAATTAAAGAATTGGGGGTGGGGAATCTTTAAGGCAATTTAGTATTGCTGAGTCAGTAAAATGGTGAACAAGCAAACATTGCCCATTGGAATTACCTTAAAGATAGAAATTTAACTATTGACGCAAAGCTAGTAAAATTGAATTAGAGGGTTATTACCTTAATGTAATTATTTAGTAAGTTGCTAGGACATCAGTAGAGACAAAGCTTTAAAGTAAAAGTTACTTAAGAAGCCAGGAATCTTAGGGCTCAGGTCAAATCAAGGAAGTGATAGTAAGAGCATTTAGTGCTCTTAAATTCATTGCTCTGCATATATGTATAAGATAAAATATAAATGGTGACTCGTGTTAATTATAAAAATCACTGTTTTCAGAACTGAATTGATTACAGATTGGTTTAATGATAGCAGTCAGTAGTAATAGTAAAAAGAGTGAGCATGTAAACATTTTATGTCATATTTGATCTCCTTGGCAATTTCAGCCCTAGTGGGTGTGGCTCTTAGGCCAATCAGGCTGTTCTGTTGCTTTTGGGGAAGAATGTTCATCACCCAGTGGATCATCTTTGCCTCCGAAAGCTGTTAATGTAATTGCCTGACCTCATGTTCACTCATATACAATAATAACCTTTTTTAGGGATTTAAAATGTTGGCTTTGATTATCTCTGTTTATCCTGACTCTTTTTTATCTATTCATTCAGTGAAATCACACCAGAAGGAAGAAGGATTACTAAATTAGACCAGATTTTGCTAAATGGAAATAATATAACAATGGTAAGACACAGTAAAGCTGTTTTGTCTCGATGCTAGACCATTTTTGTGGGGCAGGGATTACAGAGCTAAGCTTGCTTAAATGTTCACAGCCCAGCGGTGCTCAGGATGGGAGGGGATGCTCTAGTGGTCCGGGCTATAAAGCAGAGCTATCTTAGGCCTAAAGATAAGTTTACTTTTGCTTTTTAATATTTTATTTTATGAAAATTATCATTGAGACAGTGAGTAGTGATTGGTAATGTTGGAATTGTAAACAGATGTGCCATGGAGAAAACGGGAGTGGTAGGAGGGGCAGAGAGGCAGAAGTGGCTTTGGTGGATGAGGCATGCTCAGGCGTCTTTAGTTGATGTCGTGATGGTGTCATTAAACTCTTTCCTCCTTTGCAGCTGGTTCCTGGAGGAGAAGGACCTGAAGTGTGAATGGATTCCCTTGACTTATGCTAGGTTCTGTTTTGTCTTCTAATGACAACAAAGTGTACATTTTTTTTAAACCTTTCCGTGTTTAAATTCTGTGACGCTAAGTTTCCCGTTAAAGGGGAATGCTTTGAAGAGGCATTGTAAATGCCATTTTTGTAAGTTGATTATCATTATCTTGGAAAAAAGAACAATTTGTTCTTTGAAGACTAAAATAAAAATGTTTTGGATAATTGTCATTTTATTTCTTATACTGCAGTAGCCAGTGGAGCAGAGCTTGTAATTATTTTATCAGTTACTTTCTTGTCATTTCATACCTGTTTACATCCTCATTCATGTGACCATTCAATTCTCAAATGTTCCAAACAAAATGACAAACTTTGATTTTGAACAGGTGCATATAAAAAACCTGAAAGGAATGTACACAATTCAGTTCAAACTGTGTGCTTTGAAATGAGGATTTTTCTACTGAACTCAAGTTCCATTAATTCCTATTGAAAACAAACAAGCAAAATACACAGATAGTGTGTGCGCATTGTAGAAGTATAGATAAGTAAAAAGAAAAATATACTTTTCCAAATGTCTTCTTAGACTTTCTCAGTATACTCTCAATACACATTTCATTTTTACAAAAATTTTTTCACCCTAAATGTATTGTTTCATAGTCTCCATTTAAAACTTTTTTTGAATTTAAATGGTAAATGTTAATCCATGTTAGATGTGTCAGCAACATTAACGTGTGCATACTATTTCATTAAATAGATTTATTAACATTAATTATTTAGCCTATTCTTGTTGCCATAATAGTCTAACTAGTTCTATATACATTTTTATTTTTCTTAGGATAAATTCATAAATGCGTAAGGTCAAAGGGCATATATTGTCACTTTGCCAACAAAGAGTTTATTCCATTGTACTGCATCGCCAGCAGCGTTTCACAGTGCCCATTACGTACGTAACGCCATTGGCTGTCTTCTAGCTTCTCTTGTTGCCATTGTAATAGGCGAAACCTGGTATGTTTAAAAATTTTTAAATTAATTTTGATCTCATTTGTATTTTATGAATTATATGATACTTTTATTATTGAGATGCTCGTTTTGTTACTAATTTGTAAGAATTCTTAATAGTTACTCTTAGTCACATTTTGCAGGTAAATCCCCCAGTTTGTAATTTGCCTGGTGGTAGTACTTTTTTTTTTTTTTTTTGACATAAATAATGTATTTTTATGTAGTCATATGTTGGTCTTTTATGGTTTTTGTCTCTGGTACACATGGATTAGAAAAATTTTTGCTGCGATTATATATTTTTTGGTACTTTGTGTTTTTGTTTCATTTAAATATTGAATCCACCTTCAATTTGTAGTGTTTCCACATGAAAAAAGGACTCAAATTTATTTTCTAAAAACAAAGCCCTGGTCTGTGGTATTTTTTTATTTTCGTGATGTAAATGTTCCCTACAGTGGCTGATTTCAGGCTGCTAAAGGCTTAACAGCTAGTTCTCAGGAGCCTGTTGCCTCATGTCACTGCTTCTGACCTTTGTTTGGGGGAATGCTTTTCTTCTGTTTCTTTCTTTTTGGAGGGAGGTTACATGCTTACCATCCTCCTTCCACCCTTTTACTCGCTGTCCTACCCACGCCAAGCGTGAACTTTTTTCCTTCCAGGAGTTTGTAGCCTGCAGGGAGCACGTGTTCTTAGTTCCAGTGAGCTGTGAGCTTTAGAAGAGCCTGACCTCACTTAGGCCTGTGGTTACCCTAGTCCGTGGCTAGGTGACTGAGTTGACTTCTGGGCTTCAGGAGTAGGAAATTGACTTGTCTATAGGTAAACCACATCTCTTAATCTAGTCTTTAACAGGGGCCTGCTTGAAGACATGGAGGAGTCTGGTGTGGCCCAGCAGTGCCTGTGGTTTTGTGGGTACATCTGAATAATTTGGGAGTTCCGTACTAAGAAGTTAACTATAACGGGTAAAAGCTACATTCATCCACCTAGGGTCTGTCAGTAATAAAAATATCTTGACCCTTGTCTATCATTCTGCGTTTTTTTTTTTTTTGGTTCACAACTCAGTCATGAAAGAAGGATGCTGTTATTGGTCCCCTCAAAGACTGACTCCAAGAGCCTCAAGTCTCTGCTTTTCTGATAAAATAACCTGCTCTGTCTTCCTTACTGCCTATCTCAACCCCGCACATCTATCCTCCACAGCCATTAGAGCATTTGAGTGATCTAAAATGCAGAATGTGGTCATGGGACACTCTGGCTTTCAAGCCTTTCAGTAACTCATCCTCTGTACAACAGAAGTCCACATTCCTTAATAGGATACCAGAGGGATACTTGTTGACCTTGTCAACCACACCTAGGTCTTGCCTTAGTAAAACAGAATTTGTAACACTGGCTGTTTCCTCTCTTTGGATTTTTGGATTTACTCATATTAGGCCCCTGTGGGCATACTCTTGTCTTTAAACTCTTCATTTAGCTTTCTTCTAAAGTGTTGCATCCTTCAGGAAGTCCTACAGGATCCTCCACCCTTCTACCTATTCTCAATGCTTATATTTGGCCAGTCATGGAGACTTCAAAGCGCTTTTCATTATGCTTTTTTGAACAGCTGCTCCCTTCTTAAAAAAAATCCTCAATCAGTTAATGGCATGCAAAGTTCTGGGTTCAAAGGAGACAAATCCTGCCACTAACACCAGCATCACTATCTGAATATCTTAAAATTTTTTTTTCATTCTATAAGGTGATATTAGGGATATTAAAGGATCTTGTTGAATTTTGTGAATAATGCATTTATTAGTGAATTAATGATTTAATCGATATAAATGTGGAAACGAACAAAGAAGAAACCCAAATATGGACCAGTGGGGAAGACTGGTGGCATGAGTCATGGATGATGAAAATACATGTCTGACACTGAGGTCTGATGTGGAACATGACTAGTCTATTTCCTCTATAGGAACTTTCTACAGAGAGATGTTCGGAATACACAAAGATGATATTGTGTTGATTTTGTAGACATAGATTTGGTATTAATGGGATAATGATAGAACCGTTAAACATTAATAAATGTCTAAAGAGCAGAGTGAAGCATTGTTCAACTATGACCATGTGTAGTGAGGCACAGTATATTATATCCATTGAAAACCCTGATGGCCATTAGGATGTAGATGGAATAAGGTCTCAACTCTAAGGTGGTAAATAGTCCGCTAAGGAATTTTATCGTTCTGGGTTAGCTTCCAGATTAAACTTTTTCTTTTGTTAAGATAAAAATTATGTATAGTAATAAGAAAACCCTAAATACTGAATGAAATGTAGAAAGCAAGGACTAATGGTGATTAGGGGATATCTGAATACCGTAAAGAGTTTGGCTGGCGTGGTTGGTTGACCCAGTGCAGAGATGAACTGGGCGCTGGATTTTAACAGGGAAGGTCAAAAACAGGACTTCGGGGAGCTCCAGCAGGACCTGGTCCCCTGTGAGTCCCACTTACTGACGTCTCTAGGGTAGCTGGCACTGGATCTCAGGTCAGCCTGATACCCAAAACTGTTTTGTCTACACCAGTCACGAGGAGTGTGCAGGTCAGTGGGCATGAGGCTGGAGCAGAGAATGGCCGGAAAACAGGCTGAATCTACTTGATCTGAGGTTAACCCTGGCTGAATCTTTGGTTGTTAGACATTTTATTCTTGACTCAATAAGAAATCCTGTGTGACATTAGCTGGTCAGCAGAGGGTGCTGCGGAACAGGCAGCTAGCTGCTGAAGCCAAGACTCTAGTTTTCCTCGGAACTTCGTGAGAAGAGTTCAGGGGACGGTGGTGAGCTCTGTTGATCAGAAGGCTGGACCCGACCAATCGGAGGCTCCTCAGCCCACAGCCCTGGCATTGAAACATTCTGCCCACCGCAGGAACAGTGGGCACCGTTTCAAGGATGTAGCCTCGAAAGTGAGGTGTTGAGACCATCCGGATGGCAGATGTGACTGAAGCCAGGTAGGGCCTCTACACGCACGTTTAAGATTTGGGTGGGTGGGTGCGGGTCTTCTCCTTTTGGGGTCGCCCAAGACAAGCCTCCTAAGTAAGATTTCTTGCTACTTACCAATCTGGAGGCTCTGCCGGCTGGTCCTTGCCCTCCATGCCTGGGGCCAGTTCCACATGTCACCTGGCAAGCTCCACAGGTTTCCTTTTGAAGCAGCAAACCTGTATTCGAGCCCAGTTTTCTGGGTTTCCACTCTGCTGTGCTCACTATTGCATCTTGCCACAAGGGCAGGTAGGGGTCGAATCTGCTGTTCTGCACTTCTTTTTGAAAAAGAGGAATCTTTTCATGTTTTCCATATGGGGTGCTTTTTCTCTTGTAAAAGATTGTCTCTGATGCGAATGAAAACATGCACTCTAGAATCAGACTTATGTAGACTCTCATCTCAGTCAATCATTTATTAGTTGTGTGAGTGTAGACGGCTACTTAGTGTCTTTGGGTTAAATTCTTTCATTTATAAATTGGGAAAAATGGTAACCACCTCTCAGCATTGTAAAAATTAAAGATAATATATATAAAGCGTCCAGTGTAGTTTTACTCACAGGAAGTGCTCAATAAGTAAGTGGTGGTGGTTATTACTGCTATTTAAAGAGGCTCCGTATCAACTTACTTTTATGGGTTTTCTATCAGCAATTCTGTTTCAACAATTCAAGCTGCCTCTTAGCTTGGACAGTTGATGACATTTCACCCAAGAACAGCCCTAGTCTTTGAATCTTCTGTCACAAAGCAGAGGGGCTCAAATGACATTTGTGGAATTAAATGGTGACAATAGGAAGCTATCTTTTGTCTCATAATTGCTGCCTTTGGGCCATGGGCCCCATTAACATTTCCTCATAGCAACCCTGTTATTTGTCATTGGTGAGGTCACTTCTCTGAGGGTAGTACGAAATGGGAAGGACCTTATTTTCCCCTCTGCATCGCCTGGAGAGCATCTCAGTGATTGCAGCTGAAAGTGTGACATTTAATTAGTGGATAAAATTGAGTCGGGCAAGAGGCAGCCTGTGCCAGTGAGAAGATGAGAAAAGGCTAGGGAACAAGCGCTATGCCCAGTGGGGCGGTTTGGCCCCGGTATTTTCCTAGATCCAGATTAGGGGTTCACTTCACCCCAGGTGGAGATTGCAGAAGCTTAAGGAACTTTCCATAGTGATTGGAACCACCAATGATCCCCTACTGACACCTAGTTTCTTCTACCTGACATTTATTTAGGAAAATAAATAATGAGCTCCCGAGAGGTGAGGACCTTACCCAACGAAGCCTGGCCTCCTGCTGGCCTAGTAGCTGGTGCTTGAGGATGACACAAGCTTTCACTGAGATCTGTGTGTCTCAGGTCATGGGATCCAGGGTGTGATGGGTTGGAAAGGAGCTTCCAACACCTCTAGGCCCAGTCCTGCTCTTTAGAGATGGGGACCCCTAGGTCCAGAGAGAGGGCCCCTGACTGTCTGAGGGACTTGGGCTGAGCTGAAACCAGTGCTTATGTCCCTGGGACCTGGTTCAGAGCTCCCTGTTGTACCGCTGCATTCACGACCAGGTGGTGATGATTGCTTCCCTGGGTAAAATTACCCCCTTCTGCCCCAGAGGCGGATTGAAATTGCTTGTGTTTGAGCTCCTGCACTCCCCCATGGGTGACCTAGAGATAATGCTCTCCCGGTTTATTTCCAAAGCACCGTCTTTCCTGTGCAGGTGCAGCAGTGCCAGGAGTGATGCATCATCTGCCTCTGGGCCCCTGGCACCTTGCAGCCAAAGGGCAAAGAGGAAGGGGCAGTGTTAGTTGGGACAGGAGCTGGAAGGGAAGAGGGCCCGGGAAGGAATTTAAAGGGAACATGGCAGTGGGGTGGACCTGGCTCCTCCTACCTGATCTGTCACTTCTCAGTGCGTGACCTTGGAGAAGGCAGCCTCAGCGCCCTTCCTGTAAGTGGGAATGATGATGCGTACTTCGGGGTTACATGAGAATTAAATGTACGATAAATGTACATTATATCACACAGAAAAGGCAACACATATGAAGTTTGTCAGATCTGAAAGCACCCACTCTGCCGGCTGCAGCCCGTGGGTCAGTCTCCCTACCTGCTGGAAACCGCAGTGGCAGGAGTGCCACCTCTGCCCTTCAAGGGGCTCCTGCCCCTTGGGTCTCAGTGGTGTGGCCTGCATGTTACAATGATAAAAGGTCAGAGCAGTGTTTCCTTGTTGTCTTTAAGAATAAAAAGGGGGACATCTATTGTTTCACATAATTTAACATTCCCCTTGGCTAGACCTGGGGTTCTAATGATGTCAGCAGGTGCAGTCTCTCTGTGCCTCGGTCACTCTCCTTTGTGTTACTTTGTTTTTAGTCAAGCTCCCCGATGATGGAGGTAAGAGCAACATGCAGACCCACTTGCTCGTGTCCGCAGAAAGCCCTGCCTAAAGAACACCGATAGAAGTGACTTTAAGGTTATGTTTTTGCAGGGGACCCTGGAAACCTGATTTTTGCCACCTCTTTCTGCGTGGTACCCAGGAGAAATATATGCACAAAAGTTAATAAATACCTTTTATCCTTGGACATGGTAGTGGAAACTGCTGGTTGTCCCCCCATTTTTCACTCTCTTTACGTGGTTGCCCAGCTAAAGACTACACGTCTAAGTCTCCCGTTCAGCGAAACAGGGTCACGTAAGAATCATACATGAGATTCTGGCCAATGGGATGTGAGGTGATGGAGTATGAGGTGGCTCTGTGGCGTGATAAGTAGTTCCTGGCAATTGTGGAGCTGTGGTCCTAGTTCACCTCCCTGGCCATTTGCATGAGTGAGAAGTAAACTACCTTATTGAACCCATTTGGTTAAACCAAACCAAGACATAAAGCAAAACACGGCATCCTAGTGAGCGAGATTAGACCAGGCATGAACTCCTTTTGCCCAGACTAGAGGCTGTGTTGGGCCTAGACTCCGAGCAGGTTGAAGCAAAGCCAGGATTTTCCCAAGCAAAACTTGCAATAGTTTTGCTCAGAGAGAACTATTTTCAGTTGGTTCAGGTGGATGTGGGTGGTTCTCAGAGGCTGGGAAAGGCTGTGTGCATGAGCAGAGCTCGTCTGGCATGAGCTTTACCAACTCCTCTACATTTTCTTTTCCAGGCCAAACAGTACTCGTTTTGGGCAAATTCCCAAAGTTAATTTCTTTCTTGGGCCCCCTTTTACCATTTCCAAATCTCTTTTCTTTGGCTGACTATGATACAACCAAAATATAACGTTAAAAATATTTCCATTCTTAAAATAACCCAAATCCTTAATAGATTGCTTTTTACCTTTTTGATTTTGATCATTTGTCTTGGGCCAATGACACCTGCTAGGAAAGTGAACTCCCCACCTGTGGCTTAAAGACAAACCCAGGTTGTAGCTTTGAGGGGAATCTCAGGGAACCTCCTTAGCAACCCAAGGCCCTGAGGGAGGTGTGAGACGGTCAGATTCTGGTCGGGATCTCCATTGCCCGGACGGTGGGATCAGCCATTCTGTGAATCAGTTGATAAAGTGGATGGCCAGAATTGCGAGAAATGTGTCCTCGCATTCTCACTCTAGTTCTGAGGGGCAGCACAGATTGGCATAACTCTGTGTAGCAGGCAGAGGGAATATAAGGTGTGGCGTATAAGTCCTGTGCTGGGGGACTTGGCCTATCCTATAGCCATCAGCTGAGTGGTCTTGAGTAGGTAACATTTAGTGGGCCCCTTCCCTTGTGTCAGGCACTGGTCCAGCCATGCTGCTACTCACAGCTCAGTGAGGTGGCATGGGTTACTGTCCTCTGTATCAGTTAGGATTCTCCAGAGAAACTGAACCAATAGGAGATGTGTATGCATATGTCTACCTACCTATCATCTCTCTATTTCAAGGAATTGATTTATACCACTATGGGGCTTGGCGAGTCCAGAGTCCATAGGACAAGCCAGCAGGTTTCAGCGAGAGCAGGTGTTGCTGGAGGCAGAATTTCTTCTTTGTCTGGGAAACCTTAGTTTAGGTTCTTAAGGACTTTCCACTGATTGGATGAAACCCGCGGGCATTATCGTCCTTGTTGAATGTCACCTGATGGTAGCTATTAACCACAACTTCAAAATATCTTCACAGCGATGCCTAGGTCAGCGTTTCATTAAATAACTGGGTACTACAGCCTTGCCAAGTTGACACAAAACTAACCATCACACCTGCCCTTGTACAGATGAAGCAGTTGAGGCAGAGAGTCAGGCATGCATAAGGTCTGGGGGCTGGGATATGGCAGAGTCAGAAATTTCAGCCCAGGCTCCAAAGCCTTTACAGGCCTTTACTGTGTGCTGCATCAGGGCCTAACTGCAATTTCAGGTGCAGATGAGGTCAGTGCCTGACTCTTCCTACCCACGGGCTTCCTGTACTCACTCCTGTGCTTTTACTCTGTCTCTGCAAATCAGATTTGAGGAGGCCCCGAGAAATCAACCAGACACTTCCCACGAAAGTGTTTTGGAGAGTATTTAGGGAACGAGAAGGAAACCAGCATCGACTGTACACCTGTGTGTGCCGACAATGCCACATCTGCACACTGGTCGTCTAATTCAGTACTCACAAAACCCGCAAATCCTTCATCCCTCCAAGTTGCTTGCTCATATTTGTACGGTTGACGCTTTTCACAGGACCAAGGAAGTCATAGATGTGGACGCCCGTTAAATG
This sequence comes from Cynopterus sphinx, assembly GCA_030015415.1. Lineage (NCBI taxonomy): Eukaryota > Metazoa > Chordata > Mammalia > Chiroptera > Pteropodidae > Cynopterus > Cynopterus sphinx. The sequence continues at coordinate 6,694,205 of CM057391.1, forward strand.
GCAATGAGTCAGTGGAATTAGTGTCCCGTGCTGTAACACGAAACCAAGGTGTGATGGCTGGTTGGTGAGAGCTTTGGGGGCAGAGCAAAGGATTTTCTATGTGATCCCGCATCTTCCCGGGATGAAAGAATAACCCCATGGTGTTGTTCTCATGGTGCTCTGGCGCAGGAAGGAGGAGTCCTCTCTGGAGGCTCACTGGGGGAATCAGCTGCCAGTGAACCTGCTAAAATTATCCACTTTTGTGCCACGCACTCCCCAGGCTGGAAAACACTGCCACTGAGGTCACCTGGCCTCTCTAAAACTTGCTCCTCCTGTAGGCAGCCTCCCCACCGAAGCAGCCCTGAATCGCTGCGATGCCCACCCTGGAGGGAGGAGGCACGTGTGTGGATCCTGCTCTGCAGCTTGTTCCACAGCAACCCCTCCTCCCACAAACTGAAAGCAGCAAAATAGCCGTCTGACCTGCAGAGGGTTTCGTGCTAAGTGGACCTGTGGTAAGGGGTGGTTTACCCATGGGCAGGTTCAGGCGTCAGGGTTAGTAAAAGACAGCCCGGCAGACAGTCGGGTGTGCTGCACCCTGCTCTCTGGGAGGGCCGGAGCTTTCGGGAGTTCCCAGGAGTCCTTTAACTGGCATCTCTTGATTTAAGGGAAATGTTTTCTCTGAGGTGAAGAGGCACCGGCCTTTTCTGTGTGTTAGGAGGAAAGGGCCTGAGGATCTGAGTTGACCTCACATGATTTGAATCCCGATTGTGTCACTGCGTGGACATTTGAGATGGAGCAATTTACCTCCCTCCTTGGAGGTCTCAGTTTCCCTCTGTATATTCTTAGGTACATGTGGATAGAATCGGCAGGGTTTGATGTGCATCACAGGGCAGTCTTGAGTGCTGCCAGGAGATAATATGTGTACAGGACTTGGCCTGAAGCAGGTACCTGGTACATGTTGGGTCTCATCCTGTCCCGAACCACTGCTGGGGCCTGGCCCAGTGCACCTATGGGGAACCCACTCCTTTTGTGTTGCCAGTTGAATCCAGGTGAAATCGAGTTATAATGGACCCCAGAAACATCTGAGAGGGCAGACTGTGGGTGGAGGTCTGGGTTCTGGGAACTAGAGCAGGTGCTCTCAGAGCCTCCTGTAATATCCCCTTGGCCCACCCTGGAGGTCACCCCTGGGGGTCACCTGTAACATGAGTGGACAGATTCCATATCACACCAATGACCTCCTACCTCAAGCACATGGTTCTACTTAAAGCCTTTCCCTGGCCCAGTGAGCATGCGATGCTTGAAGTGCTGGGGAATTAGGACCCCAGGAGTGACTCACAACGAATGGAGACAGGAGGCAATGGGTAAAAATGCCCGCCATCTGCTTGTTGGGGCGATTCTGAGGTGTGTTCTACTCAGCCTCTCGGAGGGGCTGCTAGCAGCAGAGCAGCCACTCACATCCTCCCTCACACCCGGGAACATACTTCTCTGCTCCCTCACTGTTTCCTGGGTTGACCTTGGAAGTACTTGTACCCCAGTTATTTTCAGGATCTGCTGGGGGAACCCCAACCAAGAGAGAAACTCATAGCCCCGTGGCCTTCTGAGAGGTAGACCTTGCTTCTCCACCCCGGCCCAGCAACTAGGTATCTCTTCTTCCTTTCTTACGAACTCCTGCTCTACTTCACAGCTGCCATTTTTTGTGTGTCTGAGAGGGGAAGGATTCAGTCCCCGAGACTGTGGAAAATAACAGTGTCTCTAATTCTCCTTTCCAAGCCAAGGGTGTCTCTCACCCAGAGAGAAAGAAGGCTCTTTCTTTGCTCTGCCAATCTGATTGCAGTTGTCAGAGTCCACTTATTGTCTATAACAATACCTGGTGGGGTTTTTTTTAAGAAATAGTTTTGCAAATGAAGGCTCCCTTCCCTTGGAATGAGAACTCTCTGCGGTTCATTATGCAACTGAGCGTAACCATTGCAGGGGACACTTAGGATCGTCCTCCCAGGACCCCTTTTCCAGAAACTGCCTCTTCCTCCAAACTCCCAGTTAGCCCAGAAGTTGCTGTGTTAGTGCAGAGTGACTCCCAACCCCTGGCTCCAGTTAGTCGTTCTGAGATTGGCATCTGACCCAAGCTCCTCCCCTGAGGCACTTTCCAAAGATTTTTTTTTAAAATAAGAGTTTATCTTAGGTTATTTGAACCAAGCTGCTGACATGCTGGGAAGAAAGCTCTCAAATGCACCCCCCAAGGTCTTTGACTTGAGACCAGAGAGGCCTTGAGTTCAGTCCTTCTGCAGTAGCTGACGCTGTGAGATGTAATTGTTCGTCGCTGTCAGCAGCCGAGTTCCCTGGCCACCTGGAAGAAGCCAGTCTGAATGGAAAAGGGTGACGTCAGTGTGCAGAGAGGAGCAGAGGTGAGCGATGGAGGGAGAGCCCGCATGGTCCTGTTCCAGTCATAGCCCAGCCACACCCCCGATGTCCCCTCAGGTCAGAAGTCAACCTTTTCTTGGTTGCCTAGAACCAGCCAGTTCCCTTAGCTGATGGGGTTGTGTTTCTGTTACCTGCGACCCCAGCGTCCTCACTAACAAAGACAGGGCTTAAACCCTTAAGGCTGTTTAAGGGATTGCGGCATCGTTACCACTGCCTCCTGACCAAGCAACTGCTGGGAGACTATTGTAGGCTTTATGGTGTGTCTTCAACGTCCATCACACCCCTCCTCCACGGGGCAGCAGTCACGCGGTGGGGGGCCTGGCCAGGCACAGGCCTGAAATGTTTAGGGCAATAACGGTAATCTCCACCTGTTGGCGGGGACCGAGTCAGAAGCGTTTGACTCTGGGGATGTTCGCTGGGGGATTCTAGGAGGTTTATTCACTCTTGAGAGAGCAGCAGGAAGAGATGCGCTGTCCTCACAGCTCTGTCACGTGTGCATGTGGCGTTGCCACCTGCCGTAGCTGTCTCCTTGCCCGGCGAGGGTGCAGCCAAGCCTTGGAGGAGGTCAAAGAAATGGAGGCAGAACTACCCTCCGTTTGGTCGTCTAGCTTAGTGGACCAGCACCTTTCTGTATAATTCCAGCTATTCGGGTTGGGGTTCCCATTTCATTGCTGCTGTTTTTCTGAAAGCATGCTGACCGACACAACTCTCAGCTAGAACCGCAGGAATAATCTTGCTCAGATCAAGTCTCTGTATCAGGTTCTGTTGTCTCTTCCGTTCATCCCAGGTTCTTCCCATTCTCACGAGGTTGAGCCCAGCTGTCGGCACCCTCCTATAAAGGCCTCTGACTACTTTTGTAAGTTTTTGCAGTAGGTTCATGTTTACTCCAAGTTTTATCAGTTGCTTTCTAAGGAGACTTGTTTCCTCCAAATGTGTTGCAAAACGCCGAGGTCGTTGTTTTCGCTTTTCTGAGAGTGGCTTTTCCCTTCTGCTTGGCTAAGACGCGCCCTCTCCTCCTGATGCTTTGTCTGGTACCCGTTCTGGACGTCAGTGAACTCTCAGTGCTTTGTTGCTGTAGGCTCTGTGGCAAGAGGAGACACTACGGATGCGGGCCTTGACTGGGCACAGAATGCACCCCCATCCCATTGATTGACACGGCGACGCTTCCTGTGACACGGCCTTCATCTCCTCTGGCAGTAGGGGCCCAGGTCGTGCCTGACGAATTCAAGGGCTTAGCGCATGGGCCATCCACGCACACATCTGTGTTAACAGTTTTCCTGCCAGTCGTGGGGAAGGAGTGGGCAGAGTGAGCATCGAGGGAAATTACCACTGCTCAAGAAAGCTCAAAAAGTGCTAATCATAGCATTTTATAGTCAGCACTAAAAACTGGTGGTTCTTTCTCTTTTTACGTTGTAGTCCTTTTCTGGGTTAAGAAAAAAGTAATGGGTCAATTTTAATTGTTAGCACAATGTCCAGAAATTGCCAAAATTGATTGTGGGGAAAGTCTCACCAGACGGCTGAAGAGGAGGGTCGAACTTTATATGTGTGTCGGTTGGACAACCAGCTCGAATAATTCAGATCAAAAAGAGAGATGGGCATGGATAAACCAATTGTGATATATACGATGGAATATTATGCAGTCGGAAAAAGGACTGATACATTCTATAACATGGATGAACCTTGAAAACATCGTGTTAAGGTAAGGAAGCCAGGAACAAAAGGTCGCTTATTGTTTGATTTCTTTGATCTGATCTATCCAGAGTAGGCTAATCCACAGAGACAGGAAGCAGACTAGCGATCACCAGGGAGTGTGGCTAGGGGAGAATGAGGAGCAACTACTTATGGGTGCGGGGTGTTTGTACGGGGCGATGAAAAAGGTTCGAACCTAGAAAGCTGGTAGTTGCACAACATGACGAATACACTAAACACCACCGAACGGCATGCTTTATAAGAGTTAATTGTGTGTTATGTGAATTTCCCTTCAATTAAAAACAGCTTGGAAGGTTTTTATTTTTTATTTGTATTTTTCAGTTAGCGTTGATGTTCATGGGAAGGCTTTTTAAAAAATCTGAGCCCCTGCTTTTCCCAGTTCCACGCTCTGACTTGCCTCTTGAGAAGCGTATTCACATCCTATGAGGGAGGCGAGGTGACTACCTGGCTTAGGGTGACTCATCATCATTTATCAAGCAACCTGGAGGCTTGAGAGCAGTGCATTTTGGGCAATTTGCTAATTCCTTCAGGCAATCTTAATGCTGAGCCCCGTGGGTAGCAAGAAATAGCATATGATTAGAGCAGAAGCAATTACTCTTAGAAAAGCATCATTAATTTCAAAGGCTCTTGTCCTGAGCGATGTGGCTAAGTGGAGACACATTTGGATGCCGTCTAGAAGAGAGAAAGTGATGTTGTTTTTCCTTCCTTTAGGACAGAAAGGAAACCTAGACTCATCTGTTCCAGGCGGTTAACTCTTCCTTGGGGGTGGGAGTGCTGGGTTCGGAGAGCGAGGTTAGTGGTAGATTACTCGTGGGAAGCTTAGGGTTCCTAATGATTCTACTGAAAGCTGCTTCTCTTCTTTGTCGCTTTGTCTCCTTGGCCATAAAAAGGAGCTGTTCACACCTCCCATTTTTCGCCTTCATAGAGACTTCATGGGGGTCTGATCAGTAAGGAAGAAAGGGCTGCGGCCCGTTCTCAGGAGACCTGGTTTCTAGGCTTTGTTCCAGGATCCCTGTTTTGGGCCTTGCTCTTCAGTGACGTAAATCAGAGCAAATCAGAGCGGAGCAAAACAAACGGAGGGGTCACCTCCCAGGTCCTTAGAAACAGCTCCTGAAATGCAAATTCTTACTAAGAAGGAATTCAAAGCATTTGGGCAGTGGGAACTTTTACTCTTCTCTTCTGAAACCCCTCTCAGACAGGATGGCAAAATAAAACAAGGACTCTAATGAACGCCATTTCAACCACGCTGTCTTCCACTCCGTGCCTCGCACCTTACTTAAGCTCTAGTGCACGTCGTGGCTGCAGCATTTAGAAAGGACAAGTCACGTAACCTTCCTGTGTACGCTTTCCGCATTGCTTGATATTCACACCTACATCTAATTGTTACTGTGGAGACCAGAGGAGGTGGGAATGCCCTGGTCTCAGCTGGGCATTGTCGCTCCTCCTGCTTTGACCTCCCCGTTCAGGTTAGGTTGCCACTGGGCTCCCCACAGGGACCCAGCCCCCTCCTAATAACCCAGAACTGGTGACTCGTTCTGTGGTTTTCAAGCCATGGCTTCATAGTCTGTTGTGACCCTAGTTCCATTCTGAATAAATGGCTTTTTAGACCAACTGGCCTAAAAGTTCTTTGAAAGTTAGAAAATAGAATAAATGCGCACGGATCCAAAACAACTCTGTCATTTTCAAAACGCTGCAGATTTGATAAATGGTGGGAGTTTGGCATAACACCGTGATTAAGAACATGCGTGGGGTTGAGTCAGAAAGACCTAGATTTGAAGTTGTATAAACTTGGACAGGTAGCTAAACCTCCCCGACCCCCCATCTCCTTGTCTGTACATTGCGATTCAGACTCTACTGACCTCACTGTGTTGGAGTGATGACATGAGCTGAGGTGTGATGACGTGAGCTAACGTGTCACTATTAACTACGGGCCAGCACTTTATACAGAGAGTTCAAACTTCTTATGATTTCCCCCCATTTCACAGATGAAGAACCCAAAGGATAAAGAGGTGAGCAAACCCGCAACCTCACACAGCTGGTAAGCTGTGGAGTTGGGCTTCGAATCTAGGATACCTGTCACCAGCCTAAACAATAGGCTGCGTGCTGCATTAACATCCGCGAGCACATAGGTAGTGCCTGAGAAAACCCAACTCATATTACTGCTTATCAGTGCACATTACGTGTGAAGTATCATTAGATTATTTAAAATTCCTTAAAGTGCTCCAAGGATGATAAAATAAAAATAATATGAGCTGCCAGATGCAAAGACACGGAAAAGTGTTAAAATTAGTTTTAGTTTATAAAATATTTTGTAATCATTCATAAGTTATTTTAGATATACTGAGAAGACCCCTAAATTCTTGTGATCAAGAATGTGGCCTGCCTGCTTGTCCTTGTGTATGTCACCTTCTCACAGCCTCCTGGTCACTATTTTTGTCTTCCTATCAAGCCTCACTCAGGCCCTGATGGAGCCTCTTAGATAGGCCCAGGGGAATGGGCTCCTCTGTCTGGCTGCTCTCTCTCCCAGGGCCGGTCAATGGGTTGGATCGATGGGTAGCACTGGCAGGAGAGAGGGGGACAGGAAGAGAAGGAGGTCGGAGTATTATTCTCCGATGGCCCGCTGCAGACTGGCTGTGTCCCTCCACATCTCTTGCTAACCCTGAGATACTGCTCTGTCCCTGTTTGGTTTCCCTCACCTCTGCCCACACCTCTGTAGATGAGACCCTTCATTAAACTCTTGTAAATGGTCAGTTTGAGAGTGTCCTTCCAGCTGGACCCTACCGATAAAGACACGTCACGTTTTGCATTTAAAGAAGATGCTGCTACTACCTCTATTTTGCAGATGAGAATAATGAGGGTCTGAGAAAAATTAAGTCACTTGCCCAAGATGTCAACAGTGTAAATGGTGAAAGCTAGGTAACAAACCTAAATCTGCGTATTCTGAAACACTACACTATGCTATGTTTTATTAATGAGCCTGAGGAGACTTGAGGCCGGAGCTGCAGGGCGGGTTACATGAATTTTACTGTTTATGCTTTTGCAGCAGCATGCAGAGGCAGAGACAGATTCTGGGAGGTAGATGATGTCATTGACCCCGATTCTTCACCCTGTGCTGGGGACTACCTCCCTATCTTCTTGATTTGGGTTTGGATATGTGCCTTGCTTTGGCCAACAGAATGAGTCAGAGTGATGGATGCCATTGGTAAACCTCAGTGAGCTCAGCAGAACTTGTAAGATCCAAGAAGGACAGACACGTGGAGCTATCTGAAGTGTGGTGGGGAGAGAGAACCAGGACCAGGTGGTAAATTGGGGGTCTGGCTAGCTGTAGTGGGACAGAGGGGTTCCCATCATCTGGGATGTAACAATTGCTGATTGGTTGGTGCCCTCCAATATTCAGGATTATGTTTATTAAAAAAATCAATGAGCTTGTTATGAGAAGCTATTACATTTTAGTCTAATTTTTATAGAGTTTTCACTCATCTGGTTCCTAAGAGTGAAAGCAACAGTGGATAAAAGAAAATACTATTGTCAGGACAGACTTAAAGAAACAGTAGGTAAAGAAATTCCATGAATTTATCATTTTGCTGAGTAGGCTTTTGAGAACATTGTCTTAAGTACCAGCAAGAAAGGTATAATAAACATTTCCCAGATCTAAGGGCTTTGCATCACCTTTGAAGGCAGTGACATCTCTTTTGGAGGTTTATGCATCAGCAGCTCTTTCTAGAGAAACTTTAATTCCATCTCTACAAGAGAGAAGGGATGGACTGTCCTCCTTGTAGGCCTTTTCTGTGGCTGCCTCCCCACAGTGTAGGGTAAGGGCCACGTCACAGTCATCTCTTTATTCCCAGCATCTGATGCAGTTCCTGGCATGTAGCTAGTGGTTGGATAAATATTTATGAAATTGAAGTGAATTTTAGTTTTTTGCATTTAAGAGATTAATATACAAACAGTTCATGGTGAGACCATCTACAACTTGGACTGGCTATCTGCAGCCACCAGTCCAGTAAGCCAAATGACAGCCCTAAACCATCAGCCCCAAATGGTCAAGAATTGAGTAATAAGCGACAGATTCCTTAATCTTTGCCCCTGCTTCCAGCTAGGGACCAACTGGAAGAAGCCAAATATGCTCCCCTAACCAATCACATAGGACACCCCACTTCTAGTGAGCCTGTCTACAGCTTCTGCATGCCAGCCGCCTCCCATCAGAGCGCACCCACAGCCTTCCTCTTTTCCACTTTAAAGCTTCCCACTCCTCTGGCTGCTTTTGAGCTCCTGCCAGAACCTAAGTGATGGTGGCTGTCTCGCTTGCTGTAGCAAGCCCTGAGTAAACAGCCTTTGCTTGTTCTCATTTGGGTGATCATTTATTTCCACACTTTTGTAGTAATTGCTTTGTTTAATGAATTGAAATAGGAAGAGAAACTATTTTAATTAAATGCAACCAACATTTATTGCATGCCCAGTATACATCAGGTGCTAGGCTATTTGCTATTTCTTATTTTAAAAGAAAATAGTTATTATAATACTTTTTATTTACTAATTTCTAAAATTTGAAGTTAAAAAATAATTAACAAAATTCAAATATTTAATAATTTTTTATTACAATAACCACTTTGTATTTTGTTACTTTATTAAAACTTCAGACTGATCTATAATTATTAATTATTTTATATTAAGTACATGGATAAGAACAAACCCCAAGTCACTGGAAATTTTAACTCACTTTTAGATCCAAAATAGAGGTTGCAATGCTGAATCTGAGAAAGAAACTATATCTTGGACATGCTCATAGGTACTACCTCTTAGAACTTTTCCTATAAACTTTTCTTGTGAATGACCAGAAGCCAGAATATCTTTGGCTTCGTGGACCGCACAGTCTTTGTCAAAATGGCTTGACTCTGTTGGGACAGTGCAAAAGCACAGTAGGGAATATGTGATGAATGGGTATTGTTTTGTTCTAATAGAACTTTATTTATGGACCCTGGAATTTGAATTTTATGTACTTTCACATGGCATGAAATATTCTTTTCATTTTTTCCCAACCATTTAAAAAATATAAAAAACATTCTGACCTCACAGGCCACATGAGAACGGGCAACAGGCAGATTTGGCTCTGAACCATTATTTGCTTTATAACCTAAAAAAGACACTGACTTTCTTTTAATTTAACAGCTGGGAATACAGAAGACATTAAAGTTAATTATTGCTTTTTCTATGTATTTCTGCTATAATTTTCTGTCTTTATATATGGCATATCGTATAAGATATATGTCTTTCTGTCTTAGTGGGGACTGATTCATATATATATACATCTCATAGGAAATGAAAAGTCTTCAGATATGTATGTTTTATATAATGTATAATTTAAAATAACATTATAGTGTTTTCTTGTCTTTTCATTTCCTTTAGAATTATGTTTTCTGTTTCTGATTTTGACTCTGGCTTAAAACTGGGTGGGTGGGGACAGGACAGGATAATCAGCCCAGCACATGAAGATGTCCTTCAAAGTCTGAGGGAACTACAGACATTAGGTTTCCTTTTCTGGCTTTATTTCCCACTACAGGGTAATGACAAGAGCAAGTAAAACACTCCTGCTAATAGCCTTTAGGTTTTAATTGCAGGACCTCTGGCAGAAATTCAACCACAGTAAAGCCCATGGGGCCTTGCCAGCAACTGGGTGGCATACTTGCCTCTCCCTTCTCACCTGTCTTTGACACCTTTGGTCTATCCCTGCACTCGTTCCTGCTATGCCTGGATGTGGCTCCAGATTCCTGCTAAACACAGTGCCACAGGCAGCCTCTACCAGTCAAATGCAAGCACACTAAGTGAAACTGACTTGCCATGTCTGCTGTATTTTTCTTAATCTCAACCTAACAAAAGCTCAGATGTTAAAGTTTATCACATGAAGAATAGTTGAAGAAGCTGAGAGGAGAGACTCATGTATGTGCCTTTCAGTTTTGGTCTTTTTTATTTAGACCGTGATGTCTAGTGTTTTTGTTTTATTTATTTATTTTTTTCTTATTTGATTCTTGGAAGCAATTCAATTTAATTTAACTTAACACAGCTGAGGCAAAATATGAAATTAAGTAGAATAGTAATATTAAAAATTCTGCATTTAGGTTTAAAGGCCCAGGTACCAAATAGGGAAGTACCTTCCACAAAACGGGCCTGGCGTTTTCATTGATGACAACTGAGAACACATTGCTGCGAGTCCAGGGCCTGCTAGATTATAGGAAGTGGCAGTTCCAAAGTATTCCATCCTGATTAGACTACATCTGGATCATGGTCTTCGGTCTGGAAATTCAATTTTAAGAAAAACATTAAACAACAACTAGAGAGTATTAAAAGGAGCACAATGTAATTTGGGGGGAGTGGTCTGAACGTCCCATCACATGTGGATGAGCTGATGAAACTAAACCATTGACTTGAAAAAGAAAGGCAGGTGGGAGCATAACGGTTATCTTCATAAAGTTACAATTTTATCACCTAGAAGAAGGCAAAGGTTGATTCGGAGTTACTGTGGTGAGTCTTTGTTTCCTTGTTTTCAATAACTGGATTAAAAATTGTGGTAAGATACACAGCATAGAATTCACTGTCTTAATAATTTATACTTGTACAACTCAGCGGTGTTCCCATCACTATGCAGCCGAGCTCCAGAACTTTTCTTCTCGTGAAAATGCAACTCTACAGCCATAATTCAATTCCCCATGTCTCCTTCCCCCACCAGCCCCTGCAACTGCCATTCTGCTCTCTGTTTCTATGGGTTTGACTATTCTAGGTACCTCATATAAGTGAAATCACTCAGTATTTGTCCTTTTCTGACTGACTTGATTCACTTAGCATGATGTCCTCAGGATTCATCCATATTGAGGCAGGTGTCCGTTTCCTTCCTTTTGAAGGCTGAATAATATTCCGTTGTATGTATATACCACATTTTCTTTTTCATCTGTTAATGGATGCTTGGGTTGTTTCCACCTTTTGGTTATTATGAATAATGCAGCTACGGACATGGGTGTACAGATATCTTTGCTTTCAGTTCTTTCGGGTACACACCCAGAAGTGGTAATGCTGAATAATATGGTAATTCTATGTTTAAATTTTGGAGGAACTGCCATGCTGTTTTCCAGAGCAGTTGCACCATTTCTACCAAGAGTGCACAAGGGTTCCAATTTCTGCATGTCCTTGCCAATACTTGTTACTTTGCTTTTTATTTTTTTTAATAGCAACCATCCTAATGGGTGTGAAGTTGTATCTTATTGTGGTGGGAGGTGTTTCTCAACCTATGGGAGCCCATGCTCCTTTTGGAAGAAGATACAAATCTCAAGCTCTTTTAAAATGTTAAAAATCAACATATACTTCATTTGTATTTTAACAGCAAGGGGAAAATAAAGGGTATGTCAGTGTGGTAAGATTATGAGTAATTTAAATTTTATTCTTCATGCTTTTATATTGTTTCCAAATTTTACCCTAAAAAGTATATCACTTTAATCATCAGGAAAAGAATATATTATAAAAAGTAATGAACTCTCTGTTACTAAGACATTAATTAGAGGCTCTAGGTTTTAATTTAACTGTTTTTTTTTAAATTTAGTCAGTTCTATAGAAAGAAGTCCTTCACGTTATCGTAGATTGGAATAGGTAGATGGCCCAAAGGTCCAATTTAAATTTTCTCTTTGATTTTTACAGTAGACAGAATATTGGTTGGAGTCTGAAGAGCTGAGAGCTCGAGTTAGATTGTATCTATCCTTACCTACCCCTTACATCTGGGCAGTCCGTTTTAGGTTTTAAGTCTTCATTTTATTTGGATATAGAATGAGGGTACATAATACCTTTAACCTTCCTACTGTACCAGGATACCACAAAGACAAGTGAAGCAATGGAACATCTAGCAGAAAAACATCCTGCAAGTCATTGTTTTTAAGGACAATACTTGAAATGTTTATTCCGGTACTGTACCCAGAGGCTTAGCAATGACGTCACAGTGCCGGGGCTCTGCATCCCAACACTTCTCCCGCTCTCAGATTTCCCCGGAGCAGGTCATCCTCTGACATTTCAAGGCTAAGTTACATACATTTTCTCTTTTATTTGTCAAAGCCTAGGGTACAGCTCAGGTGCCAAGAACAATATATTCCCACACTCTGCACAGGACAGCAGACATGTCTAGTTCTGTGATTGGTTGACCATTCAAAGCAGTTGGGAGAGTGCAATTGTGGAAGGAGAAAGCATGCGTCTAAAGAGGTTAAAAGCATTTTTGTTTAACAGAGAGGCTAGAAAGAACTGGATGAGGGGAAATTGGGATGGAAGGGTAGCATAATTGGATAGTAGGTCAGAGAATATTTTACCTGGAGGCCAGCCTGTTCTTAGGAGGGGCTGTTTGCTGTCTCAGACTGAGTATGGGCTAAAGTTCAGAGGCCTGGAGGAAGGAGAGAAGCTTAACCAAAGTTTGGTTAACAAGCATTTTGTCCAGGTGATTAGCGGGGAGGAAATAGTTCAGCTAATCATTTATAAAGCGAAGCATGGTAATTTGGAAGGTCATTGTCTAACCATGTTCTAGGCTTATCTAAGTCCTTTGGAGAAGGGTGGGTTTTTTTGTTTGTTTGTTATTGTAGTAAGCTGTTTTCTGGGACATAAAAGAATGGGGACTTTCTCCACCCTCACCATTTTCCAGGTTCCTAGGGCTCAGGGAAAGTTCAGTGTTGTCAGCAATAAAACCCTCAGGATCCTGTCACTCAATTGGTGACATCCTTGCAGGCTGTTGATGGGTGAGTCAGATCTTTCCAATGGCCCTCGATGCTGCGCACTTCGCTGAGCACCCACTGGTAGAAATCTGGAGGGAGCTCTCCTGCTCCTGACAGATGAGGTCAGAGGCCTGGAAGAGGAAAGGCAAGGGCCATGAGGATGAGTCACCCACAGCTGGCATGCGTCTAACAGCTTCCTCTTGCCAAACTCTAGCTGACCATACCCAGCCCCATTTTAAAAAATACAAGTGGAAAAGGAGACAGGGAAGATCGTTCCAGTTTTCCAGGTTCATTTCTTCCCACTGATAGAACTGGGAAAGTCTGACGATCAGCAGCAGTGTCAACAACCAAACTCTTAGTTGAGCTGAGCTTCCCTCCTGGAGGACAGAGGGAGGGTGTGTGTGTGTGTGTGTGTATCCTGGGAAAAGTCTAGGTTAGGCAGTATGTGTGTATGGGGGGGATGTGTGCACTGGGGGCTTAGTGTAGCAGCTCTTTATCATTCCTTTCAGAAGAATTATGTTTATGTATTTTCCCAGTAGGTGCAGCCAAGTGGAATATGTCACTTAGGGTAGGTCCAGAACATCTTATCTCCTTCCATGTCCACCTTTATATTATAACTAATGATGCCTATGTCAGGTTTGCAGAAAAATCAAGGCAAGGTGCAAGGTACAAGAACAGGAAATGTCTGCCCAGGGAGCTTCCTTTCTTAAAAGCCCCTTGCCCAGAGTGAGGATTTTTACCAGGGCCTACTTGTCTACCAGGTGAGCAAAAAAAAAAAAAAAAAGTGATTAAAAATCATGAAGGATTTAATATAGCCACAGAAACATATGGACAGGTGAACCTGTTGCATTCCTTTTGCCTGCCCTGAGAGGATGGGTGACCCGAGAACACTCTCCATGGTCCTTGCATAGTGTGGGGACTGTGGGGTGCATTCCCTCAAAGGGTGGCAGGTCCTCCAGTAATGTTAGCTTAGAGCCTAGGATTTCAGTTTCTGCCCACCCCAAAGGAAACAATGACAAGGACAGAGGGCCGTGTTGGACTCACAGTTATTTCATCCCAGTCCCCAGATTTGTCTCTACTCCATATACCAGGTGAGGATTCTAAACCCTTTTTTTCCTTCTGTTCCCATCTTGGGGTTTGTTGATCTGGAAGCCACCTCCATGAAAATACTACCTTAGATACTTATTTGTATGCCATTTTACAGACAATAGTGTCAAGAGTCACATCACGCTGGTGTAAAAAGAAATGCCTGGCACAGAATGAGGAAGGGAGGTTGGGTCTCAGGCCAGCTGAAGAATCAATCCCTGAATCCCTGATAGTCGCTCTCCCATTAGATATTCCGGCCTTAGATGTGCTGTGTATGGCATAGTTGTCTTGCTTCATAATTCAATGCCTGAAAACCTTTGCAATGGGGAGTGGCATGGATAGGAGACTGGATCTAGAAAGATGAGTCCCAGGCACAAGACTCGGCTCCACCACTAATTAACCTCTGTATTACCTTGGGCAAAACCTTTCTGGGTAACTCGACTTTAACTGGAACATACTCCCAGGATGCTCGTCCTGCCTCTGGCCCCACGTTAGGCGTCAGCACCTTTCCATTGCAGTCAGAGAAGGGATAGAGCTGGCAGAGCCAACCCTATGACTAGGGTCCCAGGCTGCTCTGGCTTCCTGTCAAGACAGCCCTCAGGAGGGCCTGGCGCCAGCCTCCGTGCTTTCCTGCAGAGAACTGGCGGCGCTGGGTCTCCTTTGCACCCCCACCACCCCCTCTGGCCTCAGCCCCCACAGGAAGGGTGCAGAGTCTGGTCCCCCCAAGGGGGAGGCGCCCAGGGTGAAGGGCCCGGAGGAGATACTGCGGGAGGTGGGGGGAGTGTGGGGGGAGCGGTCACCGCCCCTCCTTCAGGAGCAGCTGCGAGCAGGGTTCCTCGGGAAAAGCACAGGTGGAAAGAGCAGTGTTATTGGCTCTAAGAGGGTAATTGAGAAGAAAACAATGTCGGCTCCTCCCCCCCGCCCACCATCTCCCGGGGGCAGAGGCGGCCCAGCTGTGTCCCCAGCCGCAGGAAGGACGTGTGGCGCCTTCGGCCCCAGGTGAACCAAGCGCAGAAAAGTGGAGACAAAAGTATCCCCCTACTAATGCCACTCCCCTTGCTCTCCCCACCACCCCCAGTAAAGTCTCGGGACAACCCGTGCACGCCCGTCCCTCCAAGTGTCTCCGTCCACCCCGACGGTCCGACAGGTGCGGACCCCGCTAGGGTCTCCGCGCGTCCCCGCCTGCAGCCGTCTCCTCCTGCGCCCAGGGGTCGGGGGCGGAGCAGAGGCCGTGGGCGCCTCGGCTGCCGAGGGAGCGAGCTGTGGGCGGCGGGGGGTGCGGGTCCCGCGGGGATCCGCGGCCGCTCCCCGGGGCCCGGCCCGGCCCGCCGAGATGGGCGCAGCGTCCTCGGCGCTGGCGCGGGCCCGGCGCGCCGCGGTGCATTCGGGCTCGCCGCCGCCGCCGCCCGGGGCGCCACCTGCACCTGCTGCTGCTGCTCGCGGAGACCCGGTCGTGCGGTCCCAGCCCCCGAGGCTCCGGCCCGGGAGCGGGGAGACGCGCGCCCCGCGCGCCGGGTCCGCGAGTCCGGAGCTGTCCGCGGTGCTGACGCGCGCGGAGCGCGGGTCCCCGCCGCACCTGCCGCACCCGCCGCACCTGCCGCCCCTGGCCCGAAGCCGCCCCGCCATGGGTAAGTCTCCCCACCCCGCTGGGGATCGCGGGGAGCTGCTACCCGCAGACCTAGTGGAGTTGGGGAGCGCTTCTAACCTTCCAGGAGGAGAGATGACAGCTCTGTCTCCCAGCAGGGTCCGTTTTCCTTGTCCTCTTGCTCTTAAGTATTTTTTTTTTTTTTAAGTTAAAACTCACATCTGGCTCCATAGGGGGTGGTTTCAGAAGGAGCCTCTTTCACAGGGCTTTAAACATTAGCTGGGAAGGCACCCTAAGAATCCTTTCCTCCAGGCTTTTTTTTTCCTGGCGCCGGCACCACTGGGAGCAGTCTTCCTCGTCGTCTTGGAAAGACAAGGATTAAATGAGGCGCACTTTCCCTTCTCCTCCCCGGGGACCTGGGAAAAGGGCAGGTGATCCCTGCTCGTCCAGGATTTAGTTCCCCGCGGGAAGAAGGAAACCAGTCTTTGAACTAGGCTTTTCTGAGGGGACTTGAGGTGTGTGGTTGGGGAAGACGTTTTTAGGACCGGTGGCAAGGGAGAGAGGCAGAAGGCGCGCACAAGATTTGGAGTCAGAGCTGTATCTGAGTCTCTGATCTGCTGCTTTCATTGTGACCTTGGGCAGGATGCTCTCCTTGTGCCTCCGTTTTATCATAAGTGACATAGGGGTTATAATAGCATCTCACCGGCTGGCTGGAAAATCCTAGCAGACCCAGTGCATGGAGAAGTACTTTGAAATTGTTAAGTGGCTGCAAATAAACATTCAACATTATGCCTGAGCCAGACCTCTGAAGCTCTTCACCTGAAACTGAAGAGAATAGTGAAACTTTTTAATATTCGGTTTGACATATTCAAAGGCTCCATTTCACAGCAGGTCCTGTTTTGTGTAAGGAGGAGGAAAAGTCCGTAGTTGGTACGTGTAATAAAAGAAATTTCTCAACCCAAGTAAGGTGGTGATGCTCACTTCTCTTGTCTGTTGAGTTTTCCAGAATGATTCAATGAATTCAGTGGGCAATATTTGTTCCCCTAAAGGTAGGGGTTAGAGGACAGGGAGTTTGGCTTCCACTCTGACTCATGAGAAGTAAAGATACATGTATTCTTATTCCTTTGAGAATTTTCTTTAAAAAATTATTGGGTTTATCCATTAACTTTTATTCTTGTTTCATTCAAACAACATTTTAAACAAAAATTTAAAGAAGATACACACATATTGTCCTTGCAATAGGGGATTTATCACTGTAAAATATGTTAGTTTTTTTCCATTCATAGATCATATCCTTGTGGTATTAGTGGAAAGAGAATCGGATTTGAAGTCAGGATACCTGGGTTCTGCTGTGCTCTGCATCCTAGGGCGGGAGACCTCTGTCTTCTAAGCCTGCACTAGCTGCTCTTTTAAAATGAGTACAAATAGACCATCTCTCGTGTCATAATTTTCAAAGGAAATTATGGAGATAAATATGGTTTGTAAACTGTAAGTACTGCACAATTGTAAAGCATTATTAAAGTAGTATCTGGAAGTTAATTGATTAGTCACACGGTTAGTAAATGAGAGCCAGAATTTAAGCCCAAGTAGTCTAAGCCTTGCATAAAAGTAGTATAGAACTATAGTCTAGCTCTAGAACTATATTTTTATCCACTTCTCTGTACCACTTACGTGTTGTGTGTTTATTTCCTATTTGTTAGTCCTTCAGTTTATATTTAGTGAAGTCTTTCGAAAGCTTTATCTTGTCCCATCTACAGTCAGGAGAACCAAAGGAAAGTGCATCATTGTTCCTGGGAGAGAGGTGTCAGAGTATTAAGAAAGAAACAGACACTTTGCATATGACCGTGGTGACAATTAAAGCCACAGAACTTTAAGGAGAAAGCAAAACCCAGGGCACGGAGGCAGGGCAGTGAGACCAGCTGTCACTCCTCATCTAAATTTAAATGCTTTGAGGCTCTAAGATTCATTTTATTGAGGCCGTGATCGTACCCTACTCCACTCTCAGTATGTAGTTGTGAAGATTAAATGAGATACGATGTCAAAACCAAGTGGGGAGTGGCATATATTAAGCACAGCTGTTTTTTTCTTTAAATTTATTTATTTATTTTAATTAGTTCCAAATATATAGTACATTGGTTAGACAACTATATAGTTCACAAAACAATTCCCCCAATTGTTCCCTCCCTCCCCTGACCCTCCACCTAGCGAATATATTAATGCTGACTGCATTCCCTATGCAGTGCTCCCCATCCCTGTGACCATCTGTCAACGACTAATTTGTACTTCTTTAACCCTTCACCCCATTCTTTCAGCCCCCAACTCCCCTCCCCTCCGCCCGTCACCAAATTGTTCACTATATTTGTGAGTCTGTTTTTGATTAGTTGGTTCTTTTTGTTCCTTAGGTTCCACATAGAAGTGAAATCATATGGTATTTATCATTCTCTGACTTATTTCACTCAGCATAATAACTTCTGGGTCCAACCATGTGGTTGCAAATGGTAGGATTTCACTTTTTTAATGGCTGCGTAATATTCCATTATATATATATATGAACCATAATTTCTTTATCAAATCGTCTATTGATAGGCATTTAAGTTGCTTCCCTATCTTGGCTATTGTAAATTGTGTTGCCGTGAATACTGGAGTGCATAGATCTTTGCGAATTATTGTTTTGGTTTTCTTTGGATAAATACCTAGAAGTGCAATTGCTGGGTCAAAAGGTATATCCATTTTTAATTTTTTTGAGAAACCACCAAACTGTTTTTCATAACAGCTGTACCAATTTGCGATCTCACCAACAATATACGAAGGAGGGTTCCCTTTTCTCCACATCCTCGCCAACACTCTTTGTTTTTTGACTTATTGATGATAGCCATTCTGACAGGTGTGAGGTGACATCTCATTGTGGTTTTAATTTGCATTTCTCTGATGACTAATGACCTTGAGCATCTTTTCATATGTGTATGAGACATCTGTATTTCCTTTTTGGAGAAGTATCTGTTTAGGTCTTCTGCCCATTTTTTAATTGGATTGTTTGTTTTTTTGTGTTGAGCTATATGAGTTCTTTCTATATTTTGGATATTAACCCCATTATCAGATGTAAGTTCAGCTGTTTTATATGTTTGTTTTTTTTTCAGAGCTTTGGGGTCTCACTCGGTGGTAGAAAGAAAGGAACAGGTTGCTCCATTTACAATAAAAGGTTATCTCAGAATAAACAAATAACCAAAAACAAACAAACAAAAACAACAAAAACAAAAAACCCCAAACCAAAGTTATCTGTCCACTGTGTAGTATAATCTGCAGTGGATTATCTGAGGTTCTCAATTTTTCATAGAAATTCTTCCAAATGGGGACTTTGACATTATTGATTAAAATGATTTTGGGGTAAGAATCTATAAATTAAAATTATTGGGGCTCTTTCAATTTTCAGTTGTTATTCTTTCTTTCCCTTTCTCTTCTTGTCCTGCTGTTTTTAATATCTAGAAAACATGTGTCCTGCTGTAGGTAATTTCAAAGTACCACCAGTATTGGTTAAATGGGGATCTCGGAACATTGTCTTGCTGAATTTCATTGTCTGCTTCTTGGTCTCCATCTAAATTCTTTGTGATTTTGAATAAGGTTACCATTGTTGAGAGGAAAACTTTTTCTCTACCCAGGTGGAATCAAGGTCAGGGGTCTGCAAATTAACTGATAATAGTTTAGCAGGAGAAAAGAAGTTTATTTAAGCTCTTTCCCAAAGATATACTTGATTTTGAGTAACTATTTGTTGACTAGCCAGAAGTTAATACACCAATTCAACAAAAAAAAGGGGGGCAGTTTAGGACTTCCATGGGAGAGTATGGAAGGTTTTAAGGCTTCTTGGTGCTACCTTTGGCTGAAATAATGGCACTTCCCAGGGCTAAGGCTCAGTCTTGGGCCACACTGGGAAACTGCCTGGGGGCATGTCAATGGCAGCTGTGTTTTTGGGAGGCTCTGCTTAAGTTTAAATGTTTCTTGTTGCTGCCCATCAGATGTTTTCAGTTTAAAGTAAGTTTCATACCGCTTTGGTGGGCAGTTAATCCCCTCACCCCTGTTTGCCTCTAACTCAATCTTTTCATCTGTTACAATCAGTAGTTTTCAAATTTTGGTGTTTATCGTAAGTACCTGGAGAACTCCAGAAGCCCAGGCTTGTGGGTATGGGATAGGGCCAGGGGTCTTAGTATTTTAACCAAATTTCCCAGGTGATTCTGTTACCACCGCCTGGAGTCTTGCTAAAACACAGAATCCTGGGCTTCACCTCCAGGGTTTCTGATTAGCAAGTTTGGCATGGAAAAGGAGAACTTGCATTTCTAATAAGTTTCCAGATGCTGCCGATGCTGCTGGTCAAGGGAGCACACTTTGAAGACCACTGGTCCGCGCATAGAAACCACCTAGAAGGGACATTGTTCTTAGATGTGTCGTGTTAGCCACGACGGAATCCTTGGTTCGGGATCTTGACAGACGCTATGGAGGAGAGAGACTCTGGATTCAAGGCAGCTGTCACTCACCCCACCTCTCTGCTTCACCCTAGGGCCACTCTTTTGACAAGTTCTAAAAATGTCAGGATCATTCTGACTGTTTACCTGTGATGCTTTTAACTGGGGATTGATTTTCTTTATTTTTGGAAAATTTTAGCATAATTAAAAAGACTGATGAATGTGAAAACAAAACCAAACTCTCATTTTGAAGATCAGAGGGTGGATGGGTGACGTGGTGATGCCACTAGTGTCTCAACACCCACAGCGTCTCCTAAGGTACGTCACTGTTCTGAGTTAATTTCAACAGACACAAGCAGCCTTTCAAAGCTTTGGTTATGACAGGCAATGCTGACGAGATCAGACATGTGCAGGGCCAGGGCCGGACCCCTGTGGACTGGGCATCGCCTCCAAGAACTGCCCGTCCTGCCACACTGTCTTTCCCCCAGGGAGACAAGCCTGGGTCCTGGTGTCCTGTGAAGGCTGAGGAGTCTCTGAACCACCTTCCTGTATTCTCTTCCCTGGTGGATATGGAGTCGTTGCTTCAGGGCGAGTTGAGTCGCCTCTCCATCCGCGAGCCGCCACTGTTGCATCTGCCCCTGTTGGGTGGAGGACTTGGGAAGGATGCTTCATGTCTGTGCAGCACTTTACAGTTGAGAAAGGCCCTAGAAAGTCTCTTTATCATTTCATCTTTAGGATAGTTTTCCAAGGTCAATGGGACAGATGGCCTTACGGTTCCCCTTCAATAAAGAAAGGAACTTTAAATTAACTTTTTGTTTATTATCGATGACACGCATTAGCCTGGATCACTCGCAGTTCCTTAGACTTCCAGGTGGCCCATGGTTAATTTTTCCAGGGGGTGTGGTGTCAGGGGAAGAAAGAAGCTCTGGAATCTTAGTGCTTGGCTCTGACACTTGCTGGCAGGTGAACTTGACTTTTCTGAGCCCTTTTTTTTTTTTTAATGTAAAAATGGAAATGGGAATAGTATTGACTTCCCCTGAATAAGGTCATTTGTGCAAAGCACTTAACACATGCCTTGGATCATGGTAACCACTTAGTAAATACTGGTTATTTTTACAGATAAATAAACAGATCTGAGATGTAGGTATCTTTCCTGGAGTCCCACAGCCAGCGGACGGCAGAGCTAGGAATGAGACCTTTCTATTTCTAGGCCAGTTCCCTTTCCACAAAGCTGGGATGATTCTTCAGTAGAAATAAAACAATAACTCTAGGAAGGAACGTGGGGGAGAGATGGGTGTAGAACCTGAGAGATTGTCAAGGCAGAAGGGTAGCAAAAACAGGCTTTTTTTCCTCCAATTTTTAACCCCCAACACCTTCTTCTCCCCTGCTTACAGATTTCAGGAGAATTCCATCACGTTGCCATTTTTCCCCTGCCAGTTAGAGCACTGGGCTCCCTTACTGATGTCAGATCTTCCCAACAGACCTCAATAAAAGCAGACACGATGGGAAAGATACATAATCTACTTATCCCTCTTGGTATTCCAGTGGGTTTGCCCGTAGCCCAAATGCTCTGAAAATCGAGTAGATCTCATTTCCATGTTGTTCGGAAAACTGCATGGCAGGGGAGTTTGGAAACAAGGGTTTTCTTTACTTTTTGAACCTGTCTCGCCGATGTTTGGGGGGTCATTAAGTTAGTCTTTCGGACTACTGCAGTGGGCAAGGGGGTTCGGGCTGAACTCCGAATGTGGCCGGCGAGTGGGGACTTATCGCCAACCAGCACAGGGAGGGGGTCAGTGGACGGAAAGTCACTCAGAGGAGACACCGAGGGCGGGAGGGTTCTTGCTAAAGGCAGGCCAAGGACTTAGACGTCCAGGTGAGACGTGAAGAACTAGATCTGGTATCAGGGGTAGTCGGCGTACGAAGAGTCAGGAATTCTCGCGAAACCGACTCAGCAGGATTCTTACTAACACTGGGCTACGCAGGCCCTGCGAGGGCAGGACAGATGGGGGGCCAAGGCTGAGCCGTGGGCTCCGAGGGGCCTCCGAGCTCTTCTTGGTGTTGGTACCTGTGCCACAGAACAGGCTATTCCAGTGGGGAGCCACCTGGCTCGTGGTGCAAGCTTTGAGACCGACTGGAAAGATAAAGTCCCCGAGGAAAGTCAGGCTTTGCTCAAGTGGTGCTTGTGGTCACTAGGGGCCCAGGGCGTGGGTCCTGTGGAGCTTCCAGGCCAGGTCGGTGTGCACTGAGGAGGGCAGCAGCATTTTCTTTACTTTTCTTTATTTTTATTTTTTACATAAGTTTATTGGGGTAACATTGGTTGATACAATTGTGTAATTTTCAGGTGTACGTTATCATTTGACATCTGTATGTTCTATTGTGTGTTTACCACCCAAAGTCCAGTTTCCTTCAGCTGCCATATATTCGATCCCCTTTACCCACTTCGCCCTCCCCCTACCCCCTGTATTTGACCCCCTTTACCCCATCTACCTCCCCCGCAGCCCCCATCCCCTACCCTCTGGTAACCACTCGTCCATAGTCCGTGTCCATGAGGCCCTGTGTTGTTTGTCCTGTTCGTTTGTTGCTTTTAGGCTTATATCCCACGTATAAGTGATGTCATGTGATTTTCACCTTTGAGGGGGCGTAGCTCAGGGGTAGAGCATTTGACGGCAGCAGCGTTCTGAGGCACTGTCACCCTCCTGAGCCTGGGCAGAGTGTGTCGGCTGGAAGAGCAGTGTGGGGTGGGGGTGGGGGGGAGCCGTGTTGGAGGCCGGCTCCATCCGTGGTTGGTCTCTGGGCCTCTGTCGGCTCACACAGGTGAGTCTCTCCCTGGTCGCTCCCAGCTCAGCAAGTCGCTGTAGGCGAGTCCTCCACTGGGCCTGTCCTCTTAGAGGGGCGTGTTCTGAGACAGCACACTGTGACTTGATCCACAAAACACTGTTTTTCCAAAGGATGTACGCAGACCCGAAGCCCGAGCCTCGCCCCACCCCTTACCCTGCTCCCGATGTTTCCTTAAGCCCCGACGGTGTCACTGAGCTTAGACCTGCCTGTCACCCCACATCCACCTTCCCCTCCACTGGGGAGAGACTAGAGACTGCAGGAGGGTGAGGGCTGGGTGGGTGCCAAGGGATGAGGCCAGTCGATTAAATTGTGAATACGGTTTAACAACGAGTTTTTAAAAAGAGGTGGCCACATCAAAACAGCCATGTCAAAACGGCCATCAAAATGTCACATGGTTTCCAGTGTGCCAAGGTCCTTTTCTCAGGAGGGAACAACCACTTGGGCACGTCCCTCCAAGGTCATGTTCTGAGTTTCCTAGAGGAGCGGGCCAGGGGCCACATCTCCTTCCCTTCTAGACTGCACACCACGGGCAGGGATTTCCAAGAGGACCTGCTCACCCTTATCCCTGAGTAAACGTCCTGGTCATTCCCAAGCCTGCTCTGAGCCTCTGCGTGCTGGAGGAAGGTTCTGGAAGGACTCGCAGATCTTAGGTCAAAGATACTCAGTGTGTTCGGCCAGCAAGGCCCATGCCCCTAGGTACGTATGGGGACCTGTCGTACACCCCTGAGCGCCCTGCCGCACCCCGAGGCTCCAGTGGGAGGCACGTCAGGTCACAGCACGTTCTTCCCTGAGAGCCAGCCCCTGCCCAACTCAGGGGAAAACTGTTCTTCTGCAGGGATTTTCACCCACCATGTGGCCTTGCCAGCAAGTTTTGCTTTTTCCACTCTGTCAATTTTTCCAAGTCGTAATAACTGGGGGCCCCATAGGGAGAAGGAAAGGAGGCTCGTGCTCTGGGCCCCGGCCCCTCGCCAGCCTCCAGCCTTCTGCTTTGTTGTCATCAGTCCTGGGAAGCCTGCTCCACCTGGCAGGAGGGTAAGGAGGGGCCCCAGACCTCTGCCTGCACCCCTCACGGCTTCTCAAGCCGCCCTGTGATGAAATGTCCCCAAAAGCATTCTCCAGCTTCCTCTCCCCCATCTCCTGGCAACCACTATTCTACTTTCTGCATTCAGATCCATCTCTCCTCCCCGTTTTTTGAATCCGCTACAAAGGAGAAATTTGAGAGCTCAAGTCTCTGAATTGGACTGCCATGGGCACCACATATAAGTGGAATTGTACGGTATTTATCCTTTTGTGACTGGCTTATTTCACTTAGCCTAATATCTTCAAGCTTCATCCATGTTGTAGCATGTCTCTGAATTTTTTTATTTTGTTATTTAAAAAAACATTTGATTACTAAAAATTTAAAACTTACAGCAAAGTTGAAAGAACTTTACAGCAAACACTCCTGCACCCACTAAGTAGATACAACCATTATCATTTTTCTGTGTTTGTTTTAATCACATATCTATCCATCCCTCTGTTCGTCCCTTCATTTATCTTATTTTTGGTGCATTTAAAATTAATTGCACCTGTAATTATTAGTACACCCCTTCCTAAGCATACCACTTAATTAGAGTTTGAAATGCGATCTTTCCTTCTCTTAATCCCTATAACTGGTTTCAGTTGGTATAAAACAAAGCAGTTGGTTTTTAAACACGATATTACTCAATTTTATTGAATTTTCTTATTGTTTGTAGTAGTTTATCGGTCAATTCTTTTGGGGTTTCCAGATATATAACTATATCATAGCAACAATTTGATGTTGCCATTTCCAGTTTTTATGCTTCCCATTTCTTTCTCTTGTCTAGTTATTTTTCAGTTACATTCATATTACCTCTAGGACCAGGCTAAAATATAACTGTGAGAGTGAACCTTCTTATTTCTGACTTTATTCGAATATTGTCTTTAGAATAAGAGTGTGTAGATATGTCTATATATAAATATATGGAAAATCCATATTAAGGAATACATTATCATGTTGAAGACATGTCAGTTTATATACATGTAAATATATATACATGTACACACACACACACACACACACACACACACATGGTATCGTTCAAAGATTCCTATTTTACTTTGCTTTAAAAAGATCAAGAATGGGGTTGAGGTTTGTCAAATGCCCTTTCAGCCTCTAAGGATTAATATGGCTTTTCTCAGAGCAATAACCATGAATAGTCAGTATTGAACCATCTCTGCTTCCCTAGAATCAACTTCAGTTGGACATGACACATTGTTTTAATGTGCTGTTACGTCCCGGTGGTGAATATTTTATTTAGGACTTTTGGATTGATAATAAATGAGATTTGTCTTTGGTGTTTACTGTGTGTGAAATATTTATCAGGTGTTGAAATCAATGTAATGCTTCTCTTGGCAACAATAACTTAGAAGTTTTTCTTTCTAGGCCATGGAAATTACCTGCTCTTTGAAAGTTTATACAATTCTGCTGAGAAAACTTGGGCCAGGTGCTTTGTTGAGGGGACAGTTTTTTCACGACTTCCTCTTTCCTCTCCAGAAACTGGACCACTTAGATTTTTGGTTTCTTTTGAGGAATCTTTAGGCAAATTGTATTTTCTTAGAAAATTATCTATTTCATTCAGATTTTAAAATGTATTTATTTAGGGTTGAGTTGTCTCTTGTGCCTCCTTGAATTTTATTTAGTATTTAAGCAGGACAATCCTGAGTCCCTGACCAGTTAGCGGCCTGTGAACATTTCTCCCAGTCACCCCAAGTTTGATTTCTAGGTTCTATGGTGTTGTCTGTTTCTTCCCTCCTGTCACATGCACATCATGTAGTCTCACTGGATATTGCTCTGGTTCCATTACTTCCCAAAGTACTATTGATCCAAGACTGAGGCTGTAGCAGTTTACAGAAGTTTTAGGGTCAGAGGACAGAGGTAACATGGAGCTCAGCACAGTGAATAATTACAAATCCTGCATTAAATTCCTTGGTTCTTTTCCTCCCGTTGTCTCTTGGCCTACCTCTTGTTCTGCTTTTTTCTCTTTCCCGCCCAGAATCATCTTCAGTATCCCTCGAAATTCTTCTTACTTATTATGGAGAGTTTTCTAGTTCTCTTACTCTCCTTCTCCTTCGGTAGATATGCTAGAGCTTATCTTTTCACACAAACCCCAGCAGCGATGGGTGCCCTGGGATGATGGAGTCTGGACATAACACGACTGACAATTTTTCCTTCCCTCTGCCCAGCTGCGTTTTAAATTCCAGTCACTTGTGGGCATGGGAGAGCATGGTGGGTGAGGAAGTGACTTCTCTGTGATCATGTGGGATGTCCTCAGTTTAATGTAAAGCATTTCTGACTCCCATCAGGACACTGTCCATCTTCCGTGGGGAGGCAGCCATAGCCCCATCTCCTCTGCAGAGTCTGAGTCTGGTGTAATCCTGGCTTTCCTCTTCCTCTTTCTCTTCCCACCCAGGGTACACCCACCCCAGGTAGGGTTTTGACTGGAGGGTGTGTCTCCCTACCTCCCAATCTCAGCCAAGAAAAACCAGATAGCTCCAGGGAGCACCCCATACTCCCACGTGCATACAGTAGCTGGAAACCCATCTGACAAGTATTGCTTTTCATCGATCTTGAAAGAATGCAACTTCAGCATTACATGCCATTGGATTTTCTGGATTTCTTTCTTTTTTTTTTTTTGCAGTATGGAAGAGGTTTATCGTAAATATCAATATGCTTTGCTGAGCAAGAGGAAGTCTGCAGCCGGCTTTGCTTAGCATTTTTTCCCTCCCTCATCACTAGAAATAAAGGTCATTAATGGCATGTGGGTGCATTTGATGTTCTATTGTTCTCTCTACAGTTTATATCTGAGTGTATTGTATTAGAAAAATATAGAACTTTACTTGTTTTTTCCTGCCATGCTAGGAGCCTCTAGGAAGGTTTTTCTTTTGTTTTTTAAATCCCAGGGCCTGACCCTGGGTCTGGCTCACGGCAGGAGCTCAAGGAATGTGGTGGAAGAAGTCACAGGAGGGACTGCGGGACAAATCAGTGTGTTGCTATGTTCAGAGCCTGATGGGGCAGCAGAAAAGCATTGAGTAAAACCAGGTGCTTTTCCTGGTTTTGCTTCCAATTTGCTTTGTGGCCTCTGTGGGGTAAGACACTTAGGGTCTTTGGGAGTCTATTCCTTTTCTATAAAGTGAAGTTAATGATATCTGTAATGTCTGCCTTGTGGGCTGATGAGCTTACCTAAGAATATAATGGACACTTTGAAAGGTGGACGGAGCTTATTGATTCGTGCCTGGGGGATGGGTGGGCCTCTAATGGCTACACAGCTGTACTCATAGGCTTCTGACTTCCATCCGATCTTTACAGCGGAATAGGTATCCCGAAAACCTCTTCTTCCAGAGCCCTAGAATAATTGAACAAGCACAGCAGACAGTTTTTAAATGTCGAGCTGAGCTTGCAGGAAATTAAGGGAGCCTCTTGGGGGCCCAAGAAGTGAGATGGGGGTGCGGATCTCAGTGACCAGATGTTAAACTGCTCTGGGGGACAGGAGACAAGCCCTCAGGCCAAGGTTAACTAGAGAATTGGAACAAAACGCCTGCATGAAACTAGGACTCTTCTGAATAAATGGAATTTTGCCAACCAACGATAAGAAAAATAAATAACAATAGGTTATCTATCTATTTTTCCCTGGGTTTGGGTGGAGGAAAAAAGTTTCTTTTAAGCCTTTGTCTCTGCAGGTCTGCTGTTGCTTGCCTTTAAGTCCCCAATTCACACTGCGGGTATGATCTGAGACATTATAAAGTAAACTACTTACTATCAATATGTATAATATACAAATAAATACATTTGTGTGATATACAGTAACGTGCCAAATAAAGTAGACCGGGGCTGGTAGTGCCCTGGGTTCCAGGCAAAGGAAATGTGAACAACTTGTTGGAGAGATGGATCCTCCACCCAAGCCCCACAGACCTACAAAGAAACAAGCCCCCTTAGCTGGGGTATTTTAAATGAGAAAAGCAAGACGCACAGAAATGTCCGACAGTCGGATCCCACTTTTAAGAGAACGAATACTCGTCTCTCTCATGAACGTACACACACATATAACCCTTCTCTCTACAGTTTGCATGTGTTTAGATGTTAATATGGGTGGCCTGGAGGGGTATATAACAGAAAAAGAGGCCAGGGGGCAAGCAGCACTGAAAAGAGGTCTCCCCCGTCCTGGCTCCTCCCTTCTTTTGCCCGCCCAGAGCACAGCGCCCTGTGCAGGGTTTTGGCTGGAGTGTGTGTCCCCCTATATCCCTGTCTCAGCCGAACAGCTCCTAGGAACCCTGCCACCCCCTTGCACATGCAACACGTGGGCACAAAGAATATGTAGGGTCATCAGTGCCACCGAACAAATAAGTAACAACTACTGAAAAGTAAGTTAAACACTAGTGTGGACGCCGTAATGACCAGTCCCCCTTTATTTATTGCTTGCTCTGTGGCGGGCACTTTCTAGATGCTTTCCGAGTGTCTAACTCCTTCAGTAGGCGCCACCATCGTGATTCCCATCTTACCCATGAGAAAAGGGAGGCACAGAGAGTCCCGAGAGCTTGTCCGAGGTCTCAGGTCCGCTTCCCCGACTGCAGGAGCTGGGATTCAGACCTCGTAGTTCACTCCCCAACGTGGGCGTTGGGTCATCGGGCTGATATGTATGGATGCACGTGGAGGATTTGATGCAACAGTGATGATTTTGTGTTGGGATGTTGGAAATGTTTATTGAACAGAATCAGACTGATTCATGGAGCGGTTTCACGTTGATTGCAAACGAATCAACAGCAGACGGAACCAGTATCTCTACAGATTTAGAGAGGACCAGAGTGTGACTGTCGTGTAGCCTTTGGGTTCCCACACCTTGGGTGGCCTTTAGTAATGAAAGCGATGAGTGATTTTAGTGCCAGTTCACGTTTAGGATGTGCCTCCCTGCTTCTGAGTGTCTTCAAGCCTTAACACACGCCCCGCTGGCTCTCACTGAGCCGATGACGACAATTATCTCATGAGAGACCCGGTGGTGGGGGCGAGGATTTAAGTTCTGGCAGGTGTAGGACTCAGAAGAGGGCCAAGGGAGGGTAGAAATTTAGGGAAGCAGAGCCTATGCTAGAGAGAAGTGGGAGTAAATGGTGGCGGAAGCTGGCCAGGGAGTGCAGGATGCGGCTTAGGATCTTCCTCCTACATCCCGGAGTTGGAAAAGTGTCCGGTTACTAATTTAGTGGCCCTGTGATAAAGCATTAGTGGCCGGTGAATTCTCTCCTCCACGGAGGACTGAAACGCTTTCAGAGACTTGTGTGATGACCATGGAGCCAGAGTAGCGTCAGGTGATGGTGTAAAAGCCGAAAGCGAGGGAGCTGGGATGACCCCAGGCTCCCAGCTTCGTTTCCATTGTCACGTATCCAGCTCTGTCACGCTTTGGTCGGTTACAATTTCCTTTTCCTCTGAGGACATTGGAACCTTCCATCCGGCCACGTGTAAGAGAGGAAATTGTCACCTGGAGGGATGGATGGTGATACTCTCTTATTATATTTCTGAGAGAAAGCATTCAGTAAGAGCTAAGGGCGTGGAGAGAAGCGTAAATGAATTTTTCAGACCCGTCGGGGACCTCGGAGCTCCTCAGATTCAAATCTTTTTTTTTTTTCAATGGGAACTCAGAAGACACACAACATC
Organism: Cynopterus sphinx; assembly: GCA_030015415.1. Classification (NCBI taxonomy): domain Eukaryota; kingdom Metazoa; phylum Chordata; class Mammalia; order Chiroptera; family Pteropodidae; genus Cynopterus; species Cynopterus sphinx. The sequence continues at coordinate 6,723,713 of CM057391.1, forward strand.
ACGAAGCTAATGAATAGTGGTGCCATGTTCCTTTCCTTCCAGTCTAATCCTTGATCCACAGTAACCCAGAGTAAAACTGGGGTGGGAGTCATTGGACTTTACTCTGCAGATAGGACAGCCACATTAGGAACCGTCCCCGACAACTCGGAGGTGTCCTTTTGGGCTGAACGGCATAGTATGGAGAGCAAAAGGAAGATGCTGCCCACACAGCAAGGGGGAAGAGGTGGCTGTGAGAGGGCGCTGGCCTGCCGTCCTCCAGGAGGAACTGTATGTCACATGAAAGGGGGGTGAGTGTGCAAGTCACCCGGTGAGGCTCTCGCTGGGCCTGAAACCGTGCGTTCCATGCCAGGGGTGGTTTGACTACACAGAATGGGCCTTTTAAAAATTTTGTTTGCTTTTTGGTCTTTTCTCCTGTATTTAATGTTTTGCAGTTTCAATGCAACACAATGTGCTGTGGTTTTCCTCGTCTTGTTCGTTCTGCTGAGAATTTCCTGGTCAGCCTGGGACTCCTTTAAACTCAGCGTCTGAGGTGGGGTTTCTCCGTCCCCACCGGGAGTGTAGATTCCAGCTCTGAGTCTGTGTGGCCAAGAGTCCTGAGGGAGGTTTTCCACCCCTTTTGTTCAGACTCCACCCAGGGTCAAGGTTAATGCGGTCACGATTTCTACTGTTTGCCCATGCTGTGGGGAAGGCTTAAAAAAAATCGATTAAAAATATCTAGGTCGTAGCATTGAGAACGGTGTGTTTTCGGAGGTCCTAGTTTGGGGTGAGATCTCTAATTCAGCTTCCCACTCTGTTCCGGTTCCAGGCTTTATTTCCTGTCCTCCCCTGATAGTAAGTCTCATTAAAATCAGCCCCTAAACCACCAGGGACTGACAGATGCCTCCAGGGACAATGCCAGTTTCAGCACTTGCTCATCTCTCTGCATTTATGGCTTTTCATTGTTTCTAACTTCTGAGCATTTCTTTTACTCTCACGCCACCTTGGCCATGTGAGGGAAAATAAGTTAAAAAACACGTTTTACTAGCATTTGAGGTGTCCTGTGCCGGCAGTCTCTTCCCTTGACAACCGAGGCTGTCATATTGCTGTAACTAAATTTATCCAGTCGACAGATTCGTCTGGCTGTCACGTTTGATATCAGCCCAGGGCATCGGCCATGTGGGCTCACCGTCTACTGATGGAGGTGGACATCTCACCATGATTCACGATAAATCGATGTCGAAGATGTGATGGGTAAATGGGGACACGAAGGCAGGAGTGGAGGGTCCGGGGAAGTCTTCTGGCAGAAGCTGGGTTTTGAAGGGAAAGGGTGCAGGGAACAGCCGAAGGGAGCCGAGTCAGTGGAGGCGAGGAGGGGTGGAACAGTGTTTTTCTGACCCCACAGCCAGTGTCCTTGACCTTCCCAGTTTCTGGGACAGATCTGTCCTTCTCAGGGTTTTGAGGAGCCCTGGGCAAGCAGCTCGGTGAGCCAGAAAGCAGCACCCTCATGCCTGGTTCTCCAAACCCTGGGCCTCGATTTCCATCATGAGCCTGACGCATAGGCTGGTTTTCTCCTGCACGTATTTTTTATTTTTACTTTAAAATTGAGAGGTAATGGGCGTGTAACCGTGTGAGCTGAAGGTGTGCCAGGTGTTAAGTTTGATTACAGTGCAACGCGATTGCTATGGTAGCATTAGCTGACACCTCCACCGCTCACATAATTATTTCTTTTTTGTCGTGAGAACAATTACCGTCTAGTCTCTTAGCAACTTCGAGGTCTATCATACAGCATCGCTGACTCTAGTCGCTGCATGCATTCCATCTTCCTGACTTAACTTACCTACGAATTCCTGGTGTGTGCCCTTAGAGAGCCTTTCCCCAGTCCTGCCACTGGTAACCCCCAGGCCCTGGCACCTACCATCTGCTCCATTGTTAAGAATTCAGCTTTTTTTTTAGATTCCACATATAGATTACATCATGTAGTATTTGTCTTTCTCTGTCTGACTTTTCTTACTCAGCAGAACGTGACCGAAGTCCGTCCGTGTTGTTGAAAATGGCAAGATTTTCTTCTTTCTTCTGGCTGTAGGATATATACTCCACATCTTCTTTATCCATCCTCCCAGGGACAGACACTTGGTTGTGTCCATATTTTGGTTACCGTGGACGGTGCTGAAATAAACGCGGGAGGGCAGATGTCTTCAATAGCTTGTTTTCCTTTCCTTTGGCGACACACCCCAAAGTGGGATGGCTGGATCACATGGCAGTTCTAGCTTCAGTTTTTTGAGGAAACTCCATACTGTTACCCACAGTGGTTGAACCAATTTACCTTCCCACCAGCAGTGCACAAGCGTGGCTTTCTCTCCATGTACTCGCCAGCACTTGTTACCTCTTGTCTTCTCGATAGCCATTCTGCCCGGTGTGAGGTGATTTTGTGGTTTCGATGTGCATTTGCCTGATGCTTAGTGATACGTAGCTGTTGGCCATTGGGACGTCTTCTTTGAAAAGTGACTGTTCAGTTCTTTTGTCCATTTTTAAAATTATTATTATTGAGTTACATGAGTTCTTTATATATTTTGGGTAGTAACCTCTTATCTGATATGTAGTTTGTATTTTCTTCCCTTCTGTAGGTTACCTGGTCCTTTCGTTGATCGTTTCTTTTGCTCTAGTCCCATTGATTGATTTTCGATTTTGTTGCTGTGCTTTAGGTGTCGTATTTAAACAAATCATTGCCAAGACCAGTTTCAGGGAACTTCTTCCCTGTGTTTTCTTTTAGGAATTTCGCAGTGCCAGGTCTTAAGTTGAAGTCTTTAATCCATCTCAAGTTCATCTTTGTGACTGGTGTAAGGCAGGGGTGTAGTTTCACTTTTCTGCATGTTGTTCTCCCACCTGAAGAGACTCTTCTTTCCCCAGTGATCATTATTAGTCAAATATTAGTTGAGCATATATATTGGGGCTTCTCCTGTATTTCTCCTCTTGTATGTTTCCCAGGCCTGCTCCTGTCTGGGGCCTGTCTGACCTTCTGGGATTTAAGTCCTGCCGAGTTCTTGCTGGTCCCCCTGGGCACGGTACTGCATGTGACTAGAACCTAGCTCTCTCTCTCCACTCTCCGCCAGGCGTTATGCCAGACACCTTTCATAACCTCCTCCCATTTTCTTTACTCAAATATTCTATAAGGAGATTCAATTTGGATTGCAGTGGGCAGAGACGAAGTCCTAGGATGGAAACAGGGAACAGGCATACGAACAAAAGGTTAAGTCAAGCTGTATTTAGGATCTGCAGCATACGGAGCAAAGGAAGAATCCTGTTAGGATCACTAACAAACCATTGACCCGCGCCACGAAGGGAAAACAGCCTTTAAGTCGTACCCTACACAACATAAACCCAACCATTCATTCCCTCCTGCCCGAAAACCGTGCTGGAACCTGTGGAACGAAGGCTGGGGGCTGCCAGTGTGCTTTTTCCCTGTGTACCCAGGCCTCTCAAGCTGTGTCCCTTTGTCCTTCACACTACATACCCATACCACCAAGGGAAAATCTGTAAACAAAGTTTTTAAACTGTAATTTGTAGAAATTAAGGATGATATACACACTGAATTCCCCAAACACTGGGTTTTTTCTCATTGTCTTTTTCTCCCAGTCTTTTCTGTCTCTCTCGGCGCTCTCATTCTCTGCCTTTGAAAGGGGAACACGTCTCTGCCTGTGAGCGTCATTCCTGCTATAATAAACTCTTCTTTGTCTCTGACTCTGACATGACCTTGAATTTTCTCCTGCGCTCAGTCAAGAGCCTTCCTTCCCTGGGTGCATGACTTAAATCTCCACTCTCTCTGTCCTGACTCCCGATGAGCGTCCCACCGGCCTGTGAGGGAGCAGCCCCCTATCTAGCGGACCTCAATCCCGTTTGCTTGTGGGGGACCTTGGGAGAACAAAGGACAGACTCAAGGAAGGGTGCCTCATGCAGATACCCACTCCCTGCCCCATCACTCTGGAGTTACTTCAAGGCTATGACAGGGAAGAAAATTGCAGCTCAGCCTCTTTGGCATTATAGAGAAGGAAAAATAAAAATCTACCTGTTAATGGCTCCCAGATGTATGTCTCTGATCTAGAACCCTCTTCTGAACTACAGATATGTGCATTCAACTCTTTACTCGGTAATCTCCACTTTGAATTTTTTAGAGGAACCTCCAAAATGCAGTGTGTACACAGACGAAGTCATCTTTTCTCCCAAACTTGGCTTCTCTTTCTATCTTGGTGAATGCCACCTCGATTCACTCGGATGCCTAAGCCAGGAACCAGAGCATCAGCCTGGCCTTCCCCAATAAATCCTATAATATTTCATATGTTTATTTCTTTCCCTTTCATTTGCTGCTTCCTCAGCCCATTTCCTCACCAGCACTCATCCAGCTGGTGTTCTTGCCACCTTCCTTGGCCCTGCTCTCTTCCAATCCATTTTCTAAAACTAGCTAGAGGGACCACTCTAAAATATTGATGCTCAAAGTGTGGTTGATGGGCCAGCCCTGTAGGAAGTTCATTAGAAATGCAGGCCTTAGCCCAGACCTCCTGAATCAGAATCTGCATTTCACGGAAGCCTCCAGGCAACACCTAAGTACAGTAAGATTTAGAAACTAGTGCTGAGATAAGTATCTAATGATGTTTCTACCTCTTAGAAGCCCTCAACGGCTTCCTGCTGCCCTCAGCAAAACCAGCCCTCCTTAAATGACCCTGTAGTTCCCATCTAGTCCCTGAATCCTATGCAGATTTATCTTTTTTTATTTGCTGCTTGTGACCTCTGAGCAATAGTCCCTGAACTGTCCTCAGTTCTGTGACAGACTGTGAGCTCGGTGTCTTTCCTCCAGGATTTACATGTGACTTTCCCTGGGCCTGGATTATTTTTCCTCTGAGACCTTTCTTCTTCAAGGAAGCCCTTGTGATCTTCCGTAGGTGATTTTGGTTTCCCTTCTGAGTGCTCCAGTGACTCTCAGGATTTCCCTCATTTTGCCAATTAATTCCTTTTTTTGAGAGAATTTTTCTTAAATAACATTTATACAGCTCTTGTGTACTTTGTTCTGGGATGCAGGCTGCTGAGAATATCCGGATCGCAGATGCTCTTTTCATGCCTATATTCCTCTCTAGACTTGAACCGTGATGTGGTTGAAAACCACGTATATTTATTCATTTGTGAATCCTTAGACTGAGCTTGACGTTTGGCACAAAATGACACTCAATGCAAGCTTATTAAACCATGGGAGCTCCAACTATACTGATGATGAGTATGGGCTACAAAAGACTTATTTGGTGAACTTAGGCGCTCATTTTAACTTCTGAGCAGTTCTGTACACGCTTCTCAGGTGGGTGGGTGGCAAACAAACTTCTGCTTCCTTTGATCTGAGTGTGCTCCAACAGGGATGTTCGCAGTCTTTTGGAGACTGGGGCATGATGGCAAGCTGCAGAAACTGAGATTCGGAGATGTGAGGCAACTTGCCAAGGGTTACAGTGATTCTAAGAGTTGGAGCCAGGACTCTAACTCAGAAGCGGGTGATGCCAAAGCTGGGGTCTCTTTCCAGAGTCAGGACCCGGGTGAAGGTCAGGCTGGCCGTTTCTGAACCCATCGAATGCGTGCATGTGGCATTCACCATCATTGTAGCGTATCAGGCCTTTCCCATTCAAAAAGCCAACCATCTCTAACACAGACCTTTCCTTTCTGGTCGTTTCCATGGACAGCAGGTTCTCAAGAGAGACTTTCCCTTGGCCCGTGGTCTGCGGAATCTGAAGTCTCTGCCTCTCTGTAGAATGCCGCCTCTAGAAGAGACCTTGATAGAGGCCGGTCGGTTCCATTCTCTCCTTTCAACAGGGCTCACGACACCGAGTGACTTATCTGAGGTCACACAGCAAATAGGGGACAGAGCTGGGGCTTAAACCTGGACCTCTGAGTAGTCAGTTCAGAGCTACGTCCACTGGGCTTGGCTACCTCACATGCCGTGTGTCTTCCAGAAACGCTTGTTGCCGGCCTTGTGATCGTTGCTCGCTGCCTGCCGGGAGCCCTTGCAGTGTCTGTAGTGACTCAGGCCTCAGTCACAGGCAAGGCCCTTGTGATCTTTAGTAAGCAAAAGAGAAGTTCGTGTCTCGAGCTGTGATTATCTGTTCAAATTCCTGCAATTAGTGTCAAAGATAATAACTCGATGGTTATTATTAAATGTAAATGTAGATAGTCCTGAGATGCCCCAGTGAGGTTGTCTGTTAGCTCTGAACAGAGACATCTGCTGGCTGAGGCTTTGCCTCAAGGGTGTGTGTGTGTGTGTAAAAGAGAGAGTAATATATTTGAATGTAATGCTCAGACAGCTAGGGAAATGTGTTCCAGAATTTTCTACCTCTGTCTTGGAGATGCACGAGGAGCAAACAGGTGTGCCCGCAGGCGGGGAGAGGTCCACCGGGGACAGTAAGGAGGGAGAAGAATAGAGAGAGCACAGGCACATGAGTCAGATGGTCAGGGTTCGTGTTCCCACCCTGACCTTGGGCAAGTTTCTAAACTTTTTAAATGGTGAAGTGGCCAGCCATAGGAATTCCTGGCTTCCCAATGAGGCCATTAGCAGCGGGTTGTCATCTGCGTTTGCATTAAAAAGGGTCAGAGAGCAACCCTTAGGAAAGTTAATGAGATGAAAGTCCACCATCAGCTTAGTTTTGAATATCCCAGGCAGCTCTCCTTGGGGGCAGCTCTCCTTGGGGGCAGGGCTGCTTTGTTTGGGGGTTGCTGGAAATCGATGCCCTGAGAGGGTGACCCTTCCCGTGTCAGACACCTTCCTGCAGCTCCTGGGCGATGGTCTTGCTTTTTCATCCTAAGGCACAGCGTCTTTCCTTCAGGAATCTTGAGTTGTAGGAAGTCTGACAGCCGGCCCCAGTTGGGGCTTGCCACCTTGCAGACAGGCTGAGATAGCTGTGGCGTTGCCTTCAAACGGGGTATTTGGGGATTTGGCTGTGGCTGAGAGCATCCCTCTGACATCATTTCTGTTTTTCTTTCCTGTCGAAAGCCCAGCCTTCCCTCTTTGTCCCTCTGGTTTGCAGCCCAAGCGATTGCCTGGGTTGTTGTCTCTTATCCTTGGGTCTTTGGCTCAAAAGGTTTCGCCTGTGGTGTCCTAAGCTGTGTTCTGCTGTCTAGACTTTGGCCTTTTTCTGCTTATTTGCATGTCTTGCCCCATGTGGCTGCTGAGTGTCTGTGTGCCAGCCCCATGTGATTGGCAGAAGGGTGATGCCTCAGGCCCTCCCTGAGCCCCCAGGAGAGCCACCTGGCTGTCTGGACCAGCCTCGTTCCTATACTGCTACCCTATGCTGGGCCAGGCCTGCGCTTGGAAGTGGGGACTCAGAGATGAGAGGGACATGCCCTCAAGGGGCTGATGATACAGGGGGAGACCAGCCACTGGGAAATGTCAGAGGGCAGGCCCCTCTCGGAAATGCAAGTCCTTCAGTGGGGCGGGAGCTGGTAAGGAGGCAGGCCACAGTTTGGACTTCATACGGAGGGCAATGGGGAGCCACTGAAGGCTTCAGAAGGTGAGTGACATGTCACATCAGTATTTGCGATTTGCATGCAAGAATCCCTCTGGCTTCTGCTGTTGCTGCAAGACATGTATGGATTGGAGGGGGCAGGACGACTGATGAGGAAGCCTCGCTCATGGCTGCATCCGCCTGAGCCAGGGGGGTGGCAGAGGGGACGTCGGGGCAGACGTTGCCAAAGAGAGTCGATGCGCTCGGTTGGCAGGGCTCCCAAGTCGGCTTTAGAACACGGCGCCGCTGAAATCACTTGCGCAAATGTGATCCCTTTCACTCCGCATAGAAACCCCTTACTCTCCTAAACGTAGGGAGTTGGCGGCCAAGTGACTTTACATACGGCTTCCCCCTCCCAGAAATATTCTCTCTTCATAGAGTTTGCCGGGGATGGGGTGGGGGCAGGGATCGTCTTTCCTTGCAGAGCCTTGTGCCCAAGAGATCGCAAGCTCAGTCTACATGCCCCTGAGACAGAACAACGTGCTTTTTTCAGTGTTTCTCCCTCATTTGGTGAGAGGCAGTAGAGTACAATGTTGGAGAACCTGGATTCGGTAACCAGACTGCCTGGCTTTGCATCCCGGCTCCACCGCTTACACGTGACTCCGGACAAGTTGCTTAACCTCCTTGTGCCCCAATTTCCCCATCTCTGGAATGAGGATAATAATAGTCACTTATAGCATCGTGTTATCGTGCAGGTTAAATAATACCTGTGAAGTACTTCGAAGTACTTGTCCACAGTGGGCTCTAATACATCTTAGCTGTTTTGTTGGTGACTTGGAACATGTGAGGACCAGAGGGCAAGGATGAAGTGCTTCTCAAGGGCAAGCCAACTGGAAAGAGACCTACCCAAACAGTCCTTCCCCAACTGGGGTACCAAAAAGGCTATGATGGGCTTCACAGACTGTTTTCAAATAGTTAACAGAAAGTGCCCATCAGTTTAAGGCAAGTACCGCAGGCCGTACTGCCACACACCGTGGTTGTGATGGTGGCATGAACAATGGGCTGTGGGAAAGCAGAAGGTGGCATGGATGCTGCTTTTGGTGGGAGGGGTGGGGCTGGGGAAGGAGGGTTATCAGGCTCCCATCTCCTTTCTGGAGACCTGGCCTTGCAGCTTGTGAACTTGTGACTAGTCAGACCGCCTCTGGGCAGCTTCTGCTTTACTCAGTGATTGAATGCCCCGGGGTCACTGTCTAATCCTTTCCGGTTCATTCTCTAGACTGACTGGAGAGCAGAAAGATAGGGGGACAGATGGATGTGTCAAACACATGGGGATTCTTATCTAGGTCTGCGAGGAGGTGCCCACACTTGGTGAGTGGCTTATGGGATCTTTGGAGAGGGGACGTCATCATATTTTTATGTTTATAGAAAGAGACGTGAGCTTACAGGTCTCCAGTTAAGGCTTATTTAGTCCATTAGAATAGCTGTCATCAAGGATGCCCCACAGAAAAGAGATGGCCTGAAGGTTAGGGAGGGAGAAAGGACAGAGAAGTTCCTGGCATGGTGGCTCTACCAAAGGCAGCAGCTTCTGGGGGAGCAGGGTTTGTGGCTGAAGACCTCACCTGACCCTCTACAAACCCCAGTGGGCAGGGGAGAGCAGATAGGGAGGCGCTGCATTTTATGAGAATTTGGAAAAGCATGACGTCAAACATTAATTAAAATCTTACTTTCAGCATGCAATTAACGCGATTCTTCGAGTGTAGAAACCCAGCAGGAGTCACATGGTCTCGAGGCCGGCCCGGCAGATAGCGTCGCCAGTGGCGCGTGCGCTCACGCCCCGCGGCTGCACGGGCTCAGCTGACGGTCAGAACTACCTGCCACGATTTTAAAGATCGGTTTTGAGTTAGTCAAGGTGTAAATCGTAGCACGTCTTCAAGAATGCATCCTTTAAATAAAAACCAGTGCTCCTGTAGTGTCATGATCCTAATTGACAGATGCAAAAGAGGCTTGGGGAAGTCGTGCCACTGGCTGAGGCCACATAGGTGTGGGCGGTAGAGCAGCGGCTGGAAGCCAAGGTGCATGACCCCAACACCACGACTTCTCAGGGGATACCCTGTAGCCGGGTGTCTTGGCCCCGGGCACTGTTGATGTTCGGGTTGGATTTTTTGTGGTGGGAGCTGTCCTGGGCATTTTAGGGAGTTTTGCAAAATTTCTAGCCTCTACCCACTATATGTAACCCCCCTTCCCCTCCTCAAATTATCCTTTTTATGATCCGTTTCCTGACAGGATGCAGGAGATACAAGGAATCTGGGCAACCGGATTCCCGGGCGCTCAGTGGTGTTTGTCCAGTGTCAGGCACGATGTGTGACTCGCCGTTTTGCCTGGGGCCTGCCTGGAGCCGGGCACCAGGGGCATGGGACTGGCTGACGCTGGGATACAATCGAGTGCCTGTGATGTCAGAGATTCAGAACATTTCTTATGATGCTCACAACCTTAGAACAGGTTTACCTGTGAGGGCCTGAGTTCTGGTGACCGTTGCTGCCTTAGCAAAGCACTCCCAATCTCAGTAGTTTAAAACGACAACCATTTTACGATTTATTAGGTCACGAGGGGGGATTAATACCCTTACGAAAGAGACTCAGAGAATGTCCTTGTCTCTTCTGTCGCGGGAGGACAGCAGGACTTGGGGCGGGTTGTGTGGCCGTCCCGAACTCATGGGGCATAGGCCCTTCTCCTGCAAGGATTTTTACAAACTCCTAAGAGTCAGAAACGTTCAGCGATCTCTGCGCGTCAACCAGATAACAGCATCCCCACAGCTGCCATAAGCGAAGAGAGAGAAGGAGGATTCTCCAAGTTCATCCTCACTGGCCAGATGTTACATTCATGAAAGCTCAAGGGGGCCGTGTGGAATCCGGTGTACTTTATCCTCCTGAAGGTGTGGAGCAGTTAGCTCTTTCCTGAGAGGTCGAGATGTCACACTGAGGGTAACAGGATCGTGCTTTGGGAGGGATCATGGCAGTCATTTAGGGGAAGGAGGGCAAATGCGAGAAGAAAAAATGTGCGTGAACATCGTCCCCCGGACTGGGGCATTCCCTTAGTCCTGATGGTGCTTCGGGGTCCTGTGCTGGCGAGAAGACGACGACCTCTGTCTGATGTGTAGATCGTACCGACACTGTCATACTCAGTTGGGCTCGCTGGGAGCGATCACATCCATGTCCTTAGCTCAGCTCCAAAATGGACATTTCTGAAATAAGACTAATGTGAGGAAGAGGAAAACACCTTCTTCTGCAGTATTATTTCCTCAACTCCTCCAAGCTTCCGATCCTTTCATGCGAGAAATGTAAGCCGTCGAACGGTGACCGAGATGCTCAGCGAATTAATTGCCTGAGAAAAAAGAAGAACAGAGGTGATACCCGTGAGCTAAAAGAGATTTAAAGACGTATAAAGTGCCACGTGCAGACTTTAGTTGCACCCTGATTCTAACAGACTAAAAGGAACATAACCATATTTCTCTTAGGGAACCATTTGGACATTAGAACATTGAATATTTGACGGTATTAAGGAGTTCTCACACCTTGATTTAGGTATGGTAATGATACTGTAGTTACTGAGAGAGAGACCCTCTATTGAGATATGTAAGATAAAATGGTATAATGTCTGAAATTTGCCTCAAAATGATACCAGAGGAGGAGAGGTGGAAAAGAGGTGTAGAGAGGACAGAATGCTTGGCGGTGGTGCATCGATGGTGTTTGGGGCCGGGCAATGGGCACATAGGGCTTCATTATAATATTTCGTCTACTTTTGGTTTAATGTCCAAAAAAGACGATACAAAGGAATGGACTAGACATCACATGATCGTAACAGACCAGGGATACGAATTCAAAGTAAGAAATGTATTCTCGTCCTTGGAGAAAAGGGAGCTGACTTATGGCTAGCAGAATATTCTAAACAGAGCTTTTTGGGATCCACTTTAATCCAGGTTGGAGACCGCTCTAACTGGCAAACGCGGACCTGAATGGGGCCAGTTTGGAGAAAGGCTCTGTTCTAAAGGTTTTTAGAAAACAGACCAGGAGAAGGCGGCGGTCAACGACAGCTCACACACATTTCCGAGTGGATTTAATTTTGGACATCTTCTCTGGGGCACGCCACCCTCCCCTCCCCTCCCCTTTTCTTCACCCCGGCATCGCCCACCCATGTCTTTATTAGCTCAAGCATGTTTGTCCTGCGCCAGAGTCTGCGCCACTGGCCTGAGTGTTTTGAGAGCAGGGACAGGTCTCACCCTGATCTGTGTCCCCAGGGCCTGGAGCACAGTGGGGCTCGGTAGAGATGAGCCGAACGGAACTTAGCAATGTTTGGTCCACTCCATGGACCCTCTGCCCTCTCTAGAGCACGCCCAGGAGGCCGCAGGTCACTGTGAGGCCTGTCTCTGCGGGGGGACTTGGAAAGGGTCCTTCCTGGACGTTTGATTTGGAATAATCGCCTTAGAGGAGACCGTTTCAGGGGCCTTTTCTTTTATGGCACGAGGCCCTCTGGTGGCTCTCCGTCAGCACGGCTTCTCCAAGGTGCTCTTCTTCCCCGCTTTGGTTGGTGTGGGAGAAGGGGATCCTGATGTGTCACAAGGTTAACCTGCAACTGCAGCTCTTGGTAACTTCATGCCCTTTAAAACAGGGTGGCTGGGAGGGGTGGGCTCCCCTGCGTGTGACCAGCCACACTCGAAGCTGCCAATGGGGCACGAAGAGCTTCATGTCGTCTCGTTGTTGCTCATTATTAACATTAGCTACGAGAGGCTTCGTGTGGACATGCGTTTTTCTTCCTCTTGGGTTGATGCCTCGGAGTTTAACTGCTGGGTCGTTTGGGAAGGTGTGTTTAAATGTTTAAGGAAAAGTCCAATTGTTTTCCAAAGTGGCTGTGCCATTTCGCATTTCCACCAGCAGTGTCGGAGGGTTTCTACCCATCCTCACCCGCACTCACCATCTGCCTGATGGTTTCGAGCCTTTCTGCTGGGGCGGGGTGGTGGTGATAGAATGGTTTGACTTGTATGTTCTTAATGACGAGTCAGAACATCTTTTCATGTTTTACTTGCTATTTCTCTGTTTTCTTTGGTGAGGTGTCTATTCAAATCTTTGGCCCATTTGTTTATAAAGTGGATTGTTTCTCACATCATTGAGTTTTAAGACTTAAGATAATACGTTCTGGGTACAAGGCAGCTACGTGATCTGCAAATACTTTTGCTTGCGCTGTGACTTTTCATTTTCTTTTTTTTCTTTTTATCTATCTATTCATTTTTTAAGTGTATTGGGGTAACATTGGTTCATGCAATTATATAATTTTCAGGTGGACATCATAACTTGACGTCCGACTTTTCACTTTCTTCATGGTGTCTTTTAAAGAGCAAAAGTTTTTTCATGAAGTCTAATTTACCAGTTTATTTCTTTTACCGTTCTTACTTTTGGGGTCATCTGATTCTTTTTATTACTGTCCACAGGGGAGAAATTAGGGACCATGGTGACAGTCACCACTCTTCTACTTGATTCGGGGCATTGAGAGACAAATTTCTCTTGTTTGTATTAGAGAAACACACCGAGAAAGTGAATGAATGTATGTGAATTTTCACTTAGCAAGGGCTTTGCAGTCTCTCCCCCCACCCCCGCACACTGCAGGCATGCAGCGTGTGTTTGGGGAGAGGCTCATGGGCAGGCCTAGGGATGATGGAGAAGAGACACAGACAGTCCCACTCTCTGTATGAAAAGGAAGAAATCGTGTGGAAATTTCAGGGATCAGGGTATCCTCAGGCCCTGTATGAGGGATTTTTCCAGAAGATCTGACCTGATGATCACGTAGAAAGGGAATGGTTTGAGGCTGAAGCTTTAGTTATTCTTTGTTTCAAAATCTGAGTACCATTCGAGGTTAATGATTAGCCTCAACCTCAATTTTAGCTAAAACTGCAAATGGGATGGTAAATGCAGTGCTCATAAATGACAAAGAGAGGACTCAGGACATGTTAATATTATGAAAAATATTTATAAAATATTTTTAAAATATTTAAAAAATATTTATTGAATACCTGTGATGTGCCAGGCACTGTTCTAGGCCCCGTAGATGCCTAAATGGGACAAAGCCGACAAAAATCCTTGCTCCACAAAGCTTACATTCTGAGAGGTGGTGGGGTGGGGAGACAGAGAATACATAAAAAGTAGGGAGATGATGCAGTGTGACAGAAGGGATAAATATCATGGGAAATAACAGTGGATGACGGGGGGTCAGGGATGCTAGAACTCTTTCATACCACGTGAGGTGGTCAGGGAGAACTCACTGATGGGCTGACGTTTGAGGTGGGGAAAGACATCTGGGGAAAAAGCAGGAAAAGAGGCGGCCCCAGCCAGTGGAGAAGCCCAAGGCTGTGGCATGCCAGGCGTGTTCAGGGCCGGTGTGGCAGTCAGGCTAGAATGAGCAAGGAGGGGTGAGGCAGGAGGCGAGGCGGAGAGAAAACCGGGCCAGGGAAGGTAGGTCTCGTAAACCATTGAGACTTGAGGGCTCCCGCAGAATAAAGTGGAGCAAGTTTTGTGCAACTATGATTTCTAAATTGACCTTCCATTCAGGTGTATTAGTAGTTACATTTTTCCACGGATGATTTCCTGGACAGCACGAGGAATTCCGTGTGTCCTTGGATCATAGTTAACTTTTAAAAATGGCAAATGATGCTGTCTGTGTGGGAAAGAAAACAGATGGATCTCAAATGTTAGGACAGAGCTGCCAAGAAGATGAAAGTACCGGCCTCTGTACACACGAATAAAATTTAAATGCAAGCGCATCTGTTTTCTTTGAGATAGGTTTTGACTGCGTAATTAAAGATAGAGACTGTGGGAAATTACAAGACAAAATTTATTACGAAGCAGGCTCTACGTGAGGTTCTACGGTGTTACGACGAAGACCGAGACTTAAAAAAAGCGACTCAGCAGAGTGTGTAATTATTGGATACAAGTCACACACCCTAGGAGGAAGGAGACACGCAGGTGGCAATGCAAACAGAGCATCTCCTTGTGCGCTGGGGGAAGGTGGGGTGCAGTTCGCACATACTAACTCTGTCTGGAGTGGGCTGGTGGTTTGGGAACCCAGCTCTCCGGACTTGCAATAAGCACCCCAAGTCAAGTGGCAGTATGACTCTTGGAAAAAGGTGTGGGGTGTGTGGCTTGAAACAAGCAATCGTTATCAGCCATTTAAATCAGAAAGTTCTCCAGGCCAGGAGGCCTGCATTGCCAGGATGGGCCCTTACGCGTGATGAAAAAATCCTGCTTCGGTCAGTTTGGGGTAGATCCAGGAGTAGTTCTGGTGTCAGTTGGCCTGGTTCTGCCTTTCCTGATGCTCGCCTTGCACGGCTTTGTCAGAAACCTGTCGCTGGCGCCGTCTGGTGGCAGGTCCCAGCTGCAGGCTAGCGACGGGCAGACACCCCAGAGCCATTTCTCCTAAAACAGCCTTAATTGAATGAGAAATGCCTGCACCAACGCAGCTCACGCAGAATCCAGCATTCCTCTTTGCTAACGATGCAGATGACAGAGTTTGATAAAATGACCCTGAATGCTAAGTTTGGCTTAAAAACAAACAAACAAACACAAAAATAAATAAGTACAGAAACTTCGGTGGGACATTTCTGCGTTATTGTAATAGCCGTACTTTTGGGGTTCTCTGTCTCCAGCCCAGATCCTGGACCTCAGGCTGACGCATCCACTTGCCTTTTTCGTATCTGCCTCACATCTTAACCCCACATCTCTAGATTCACCCCATGGAAATCTGCTAATTCCCACGCTTCTCCCATCTCTCTCTTTGCTGATCCTTCCCAAGAAAGAATGTGCACAGCAGTCAATGTTGTGAAATGGCAGGTATTTTTCTTTTCGTTCTCCTGCCCCGGTTTGGACCTCCCAGTTACCTGCTCTTGTAGCATGTGTTCTTACCTCCCATCGCATTCATGGTCCCAGGTTTCTGTGACTATTTGCCTCTAGACACTGGCTCTCTCGCCCACCAGGCTCCCGCCTCCAGGGTGTGTACGTGCCTGCTGTGTTCGAGGCTGAATTCTCAGTGCTCGGCATAGTGTCTGGCACTTAGTAGGGGCTCAATAAACACCTGTCAGTTAAACAAATTGATTAGGAAACAGTGGAGTATGGGGGTTTAGAGGCAAGGAGACCAGAGGCTGGGCGCTCCCCTAGGAGTCTCTTTAAGAGGAGATAAGAAAGGGGGAAAGTAAGAGATAGGAAAGCCAGGGCGGAAGGGAAGAGATGTTTTTAAGAATCATGAAAGCCAAATCCATGGAATATGAATGTGTAGGGTGGGGGCCAGCGAGGGGTATGATAGGACTCAGGACTTGTGCACAAAGTACACCTCGATGACGTGGCTGGGGACATCATGCGTCCTAGAGTTGCTTGTTTGTTTAATTTAGTGAAATGCCATCGGGATAGAACTGCATCAGACAGTTCCCTGCTTTCCTGTAATGACTTCTCCCTTTTCTATAGGAAGTTTCCTACAGGCCGTTCTTGAAAAAGTGTGCAAGCGTCACATGCTTGAAGGTCGTATGAGATGCTTGGAAGTGGCGAAGGACACTTTTCTGAGAGCTAACTTCCATTTGCAGACCTCAAGTCCCATCTCGTCTTTTAGGCTCAATCTTTGATCATCTGACTTTGGAACGTAGTCTGTGTTCTTTAGCTTTCCCCCGTTTCCTTCACTAATGTACACACATGAGCTTAAGTTCAGTGAAATCCCAGTTGGGAGAGTCTCTGATTCAAGCCCACGTAATAATTCCCATTTTTGTGTCAGTCGTAGTAAGGTGATGAGACTTACGCTTCTAATCACTAGTTTCAGCCTGTCATTTTCCCATTTTTTACACATTTTTTGACATAATAAGGGCATAATGCAGAAAAGTATTCAAATAAGTGCATAAACAATCTCTCTTTAATGGATGCGAGTGGCGGGGGGGGGAGCAACTAAAACTTAGCTACAAGCAGGCAGCATGCATGGTAGTTTGGACAGTGTCCTTGTAGAATAATGTGGAGAAGGGCTCCCGTGCCAAGGGCATCTTTTTAAAGCACCGCCCTGCTGTAAACGGGTGGGAAGAAAATGGAACTTCACTTATATTCGGGGAGATTTCCAGGTCGTCCCATATAATGTCTTTAACTGGACGTACCTGTTTCTGTCAGACTCGTTCCTTCCACTTGCCGTGCTCATGTCTTCGATAGGGACCTTTTATGGGCTGAATTGTGCCCCCTCCAGAATTCATATGTTGAGCCCCAACCCCCTAGAACCTCAGAATGTGACTGTATTTGGAGATAAGGCCATTAAAGAAGTAATTAAGGTACAATGAGGTTCTATGGATGGGCCCCAAGCCAGTATGATTTACAAGGAGAGATTAGGACACAGACTTGGCCAGAGGGAAGGCCATGTGGAGACCCAGGGAGGAGGTGGCCATCTACAGGTCAAGGAGAGACGCCTCAGAGGAAACCAACCTCGCTGACTCCTTGATCTTGGACTTCCAGACTCCAGAACTGCGAGGAAATAAATTTTTGTCGTTTAAGTCCCTCTTTGTTATGACAGCTTTAGCAAACTAATACTTGACCGAACGCCACCAGCCTCACTGGGACCCCCAGACACCTCGCAGCCTTGCAGAGTGTCACAGGGTGTCCTGGACCATAGAGGTGGAGAGGTAGACCCCAAGTGAGGAACAGAGGTTGTGAGGGGCTGGGTGACTTGTCCAGGGTCACACACCCAGGTGGAGGCCAGACCGCAGGCGAGCCCACCATTCACCACATAGTCCCCTTACGAAATCTGGACGTGTCAGTTTTTTAAGCTATTTGAGAACATGCTGTTCAAGGCCTAGAGTCTTGACTACGTCCATGGAACCACTCGCAGACAGATGCTGCTTCTTTTTTAGGTTATGTGGTAATGTTCATAAATATTTTACACGAATGGCCAAAATGGAAGACACTGGAGGGGAGAGAGCAGTGGTAGGGGAGGGGATGGGCTTTGCAGATCTACACTCATGTTTCTGCCAGGACGTAAAAAACATCAAAAAAGTAAAAGTCGATTACAGATCATTTTTTAAAAAGCATATTTTCTCCTCTTTTTAAAAAATAATAAATATTTATGGTGTAAAAACATATGTATCACAGAAGTGAAATTGCACTGGAAATGTACTATTTTATAACTTCTGTTTTTGCCATTTTGAACTATTCTTGGGCATTTCCCCAAATCATCAAGTATTCTTTTAAAATATGACCTTTATGGTTACATTTTAATGTCTGTTATATAAATGGGCCATACTTTATTTAATGAATATCCAAGTTCATTTTCTAATCACACACGGGGACAATATGTTAGTGGATGTATGTTGAAAAACTCCAGTTCAGGAAAAACATTTTGTAAAGAACATATAGTTTCAGTTACCAAAAATATTAAAGATCTTTATTTAGACAATTGCAATCGAAGTTACTCTTTCTCAGTAATTATGTACTGTTCCTGGAGAGAGTTGAATTTTCTTAAAAGAAATTTGATTAAAATATGAAATTAAGTAAGATTTATTTGTATCACTCTGTGTTTGGACCTTTTTTTTTTATTGAATCATTCACTGGTGGTTCATTTTATTTTCACTTTTAGTGTATGTATCTGAAAAAAAGTGTCTATTCCATGAATTTAAGTCTGAGTGTCCCATGCCTTTCCTGCTCATCTTTGTCAGCTTTGCTTTCCGAAAAGACAGGATCTGGCATATTTTTAAACATCTTCTGAAAACGTCCAGTCTGTGAAGCAAGTTCAGAAGAGCTGACCGTTTGTCCTCATTAAATTATGGGGGAAATAGACAGCTAATGTGTTGCTTTAAAATGGGTAGCATCGCAAGATGAAACATCTGCTACGTATTACGACAACTGTTCAGCATTTGTTAAGGCCTTAATGCAACCAGGAAATTTCCCGTAAATGATTTCATTTATTTCTCTGCAGTCCCATGATGTAGGTCGTCTTCTCTCTCTTTTATATGAGCAGAAATGGAGTGAAAAGGGTTGAATCACTTGCCCACGTAGATGGATAAGAGATGGGCTCCCAGGCGTGTGTTCTTTTCATTACACGGCCCAGGGTTTGGACTTTAACGGGCGATCGGTGGCAAGGAGCATGCACACGGAAACCAGGTGTGAGGATAACATAATCAGACTGATTTCGTGGGTGGTTGCAGGAATCATTCTGCTTGTTTTGGAGTCACATACTTGGATTATGTGCAGTACATATCCTGCGGGTAGATGGGTGTGTTCCTTTATATGTCTAAAAAGAGTACCTGACTGGGATGGGATAATAACCCCTTTGCAACCCTCGGAAATGCAGCCAGACCCTAGAGCCAAAGCAAAAGTTGGCAGCCGGATGCTGTAATGACAATATATCAAGGAAAATAAAACTTGAAAAATGCTCAGGAAATTAATATTTGACAATAGAATGCTTTTCCTATTTATTATTCATAAATCATTCTTTTCTCTTGAAGCTTGGGCCCTGGCTGGCCATGACCTTGGTTTGCCTGGACTGTGATTTTGGTTATTTATTGCAGCCATTACTGCCTCTGGCTGCCACGGGCAAGTACTCTTCCCAGATGTTTGTAGAGCACGTTTTTATTGATGTATAACATAAATATGGTTAAAAGTCGACACATCGCAAGGTATAGGGTGATGGGTTTTTACGAAATGGACTCCTCGGTGTGACTGGCACCCTGATTAAGAAAAAGAGCATGACCAGCCTGGGAGAACCTTTCTCAGGCCCAGGCTCGGTCACCAGGGCCCTCTCCCCGATGGTTTCCCCTTTCTTGACTTTTCTCACCATAGGTTAATTTTGCCTGTTTTTCAACTTTATGTAAATCGAATCGTAGAAAACATGTTATTTTGCATTTGGTTTCGCTTTTCAACACTACGCTCGTGAGATTCATCCGTGTTCCTCCATGTAACAGTTGTAGTTTATTTTCATTTCTATGTAGCATTCCTTCGCGTGAATATGTCACAATGATTTTAGCCATCATCTTGTGGATGGGCATCTGAGTTTTCCCCAGTTTTTGACCATTATGAATAGTATTCTCATACATGTCCTCTGGCACAGACGCGTACATAGTTAAGTTGTATACATGCCTAGGACTGGAGTCACAGGGGATGTGTATGTTCAGCTTTAGTCGGTACTGCCAGACACTTGATTTCAGAGTACTAAGTCGTAGCAATTTAAAGTCTCATAAATAACATGTGAAAGATTTAGTTGCTCTGCCTCTTTGCCAACACCTAGTATTGTTAGTCTTTCCTATTAGCCCCTCGGTGGGTATGCAGTGGTAGCTGGCTTTGGTTTTGTTTTGTGTTTCTCTAATGACTAATGAAGTGGAACACTCTTTCATGTTTACTGGCAGTTTGGATATCCAGCTTTTGTGAAATGCCCGTTCAGATCTTTGCCTGTTTTCTATTGGGTTGTTTGTTTATTTCTGATTGATTGTTGGGATCTCTCTCTCTCTCTCTCTTTCTCTATATCTATCTCTCTATCTCTTTCTAGCTAAATCTATATCATCATCTATATCTATATCTACTGTATCATCTATATATCTATATGATATATATATCATCTATATATTCATATATCTATATCTATATCTATGTGTGTGTATATATCTATATCTATATCTATATCTATATCTATATCTATATCTATGTATCTATATAGATACATGTGCCAGGTTAGCGGTGGTAAAGGCAGCATGAGGGTCCTGGGATTCCAAAAGGTATGGTACAGGAGGGAAGAACAGAAAGTTAGGTTGAGGTGCCAGAGTCAAACCTCACTTTCTCCTCCCTCCAGCCCTGACACGGGGAAGATTTTGGGTAGCAATGGCTTTAGTGCCCCTGGTGGCCCTGTTCTTCACCAAGGTGTAGGCCAGGCTGCTAACCCAGATTTCAAAGCCCCACAGTCTGGGGATCGATATAGTGTTACAAGCTCACGATTTCAGATGATCTTGTCTGGTCCCAACGTGGGGGTCGTCTCCCTTTGCCCCACCCCTCCACGCCCTCACCTCTGCAGTCCCACCAAGTCCTGCCGGGTCTATGTCCGAAATATGCATCCAGTCGCATCGCTTTGCTCCACTTACCACCTGTACCTGGCTCGAGGCTCCTCATCTCTCCCCAAGCAAGTGGGCCTCCAGCTGCCGCAGCCACCTGTTTTAGGACATAAATTTGAAAGCTACTCGAAGCCCTTGTTCTCCCTATTGTTATTTCTCATAACCACTCTTCTTTCCTTCATAATGGGTCACAATGGGTCATTACCTGTTTTCTGCCTTTGTTTTCATGCTCGTCTTCTCCATTGACCTGTCAGTTCCACGGAGCAATCAGGCCTACTTTGTACGTCAGGGCGGCTCCATAAATAGTGGCTGAATTTGAATGAGCGACTGGATTAAAGCTGCGTGTCAATCCCAACCAAGCCCCCAGTGCCCCCTTCAAGTGGTCATCAGCCTCTTCTGCACATTTCACGGGATGGAGCTGTCGCTACCCTGGAGGCTGCCTCTCCTGAATTTGAAATGAAGCAACGCACCTAACTTCAGCATTCGGAGAGGAGGCGAAGGATATTAGCTGATGGAGGCCAGGGTCTTGGCAAGACTGAACGTGGGACGGTCTTCCCCAGGCATCGATGTCCTTGCCTCGTTGTTTTAGTTGGAAAACTCCCCTTGGTTAGCAGATGTGCTTCTTGGCTCTCTAGCCATAACTTCCCTCCCACCCATAGTGTTTTCCGGGAACTCTGTGCACTTATGTTCCGGGGACAAAGCAAGCTCGGGGGGCGATCCTGTTCCCATGCCCTGCCTCTGACCTCTCCCTCTGGAACTGACGTCCACCGTGGAACAACTCTTGTCCTGGGGCTCCAGAACTGGCCTCGCCCATCTCCCGATGGCCCAGCTTCTTCCCCAAATGTGGATTATTTAACATACACTCGTCAACGGCGGTGGCCGGGAGCTCGACATCCAAACGCATCCTCAGAAGGAGACAAGACTGTGGTTTGAAATTCCTCCTGTCTGTATTGAGGCCGTGTCCCCGGGGTTAGCTAGTCTATTAAGTGCTAATCTAACCCTGCGATGATCTCAATTAATTTGGTGTTTTCCCCAGTCCCCTTTAGGTAGTCTGCTCAGCACCGTGGGTTCAAAGGCAATTTTAAGTCCAGCACAGGAAAGATCCTCCTCCGTTCTTCCTCCTTGTATTTCCCATAGTTCGTGACGAAGGTGAAATCTTCAGTATGGCTGCGTGAGGCCTTGGAGCCAGAGAGCTCTGGGTTCAGGCTTGATCCAGTCACTTATTGGGACCCCGGACAGTTCACTCACCTCACTGAGCCTCAACATCCTCATCTGCAAAACAGAGACAACCCTTACCTCTGGGGCCGATGCGAAGATTAAGTAGTTAACCAAGGTGCCCAGCGCTGTAGCCAGCATACGGTAGGTGTCCTGTGTGGTCGGTTCTTTTCCGAAACAGTGTCCCATCTTCTGGAAAAGGTGTCCGACTATGGCTTCTGAACCTGTTTGGTGGTTCTGTGAGACACTGTATTTACTCTCGATTCCAGGACAGCGTTTGCTGAATTGCTACGGGTACTGCCAGGCTCCTTGGCGACCCCAGGAGACGAGGTATGGAGGGTGATTTGAGAGAGTGAGCTGGACATGGGACCAAACCCTGAAGCTTTGAGTAGTATTTCCAATTCATTCCCAAGCCATTCTTACCCGTTTTGAGCATAAAAAGACTTTGATTTGCTCCCACCTAGAATGCAGGCCTGAATAGTGAGAATCCGCCAGATGCCTTATTTCATACCTCCAGACACGTCCTCTCCCAAGCCTTTTGAACAACACCGACCATAAAGGGAAAAAAGAAAGAGCAACAACTCGGAGAAGATCCGTCCACTTTTCCTGGGTAGCGGAAGCATGGATGGCTATTATTTTCCCCTTATCAATGTCCCATATTTTATAAGTGTTAATTTTCAAACTTTCTGAATTGAAACACTGGGCACACTTATTTACACCCTGCTGCACATCCGAAGTAAGGATGAACCTGCGCCAAGTTGTCAGAAGCAGGGAGCGGGGAGCCGGAGGCACCTCCAGGCCATCCCACCTGGCGGTTGCTGGGAGACACCGATGCGGTTTCTGTTGTGGGGTCCGAGGGGCCTCAAGCCACCCAGAGTAGATGCTCAGGAAACAGTGGCTGGGCTGAGCAGGAAACGCTGCTTCTCCTCCAAACGACTCAGATCACTTGTCTTATTTCTTTTCCTCGGTGAGAAAGACCTACTTAGCTTAGTTCTCCCCAGACAGGGGTGCTGCTTATTAAATCAGCCCGCCGGTTACATTTTATTAAGTTTCTACTAGGTACCGGTACTGAGTGATGCTGTTGCGACCAAGAGAGTCACGCACGCCCTTGACCGCTTGGATCTCATAAGCTAGTGGAGAAGGTGGGACGTGAACAGGTAGATAAAGGAGTGTTATGTGTAGCTGGGTAGGCAGGTGCTGCAGACGAAATACACCCTTGGTCGGGAGGTCAGGTAAGAGTTCTCGCCCCAGGAGGTGACTTGTAAGTTGAGACCGGAAGGATTAATAGCAGTTAGGGATGCAAGAAATTGGGGTGGAGGATGAGGCGTGAGGTTGTTTTCCAAATGGAGGGAACAATATATGCAGAGACCCTCGAGTGGCGGGGGGCTCGGCCTGCTCAAGGGAGGGGAGGGAGGCTGCTGTTCCTGGGCCCGTGAGAGTGGGCAGTGCGGCTGGTGTGAGACGAGGCTGGACAGGCGGCTTGAAGCCAGATCACGCAGGGACTTGGAGGCTGTGGCTGCGAGTCTGGGTTCACTCTGAGTGCAGTGGCAGCCACGGGGAGGTTTTAAGGAGAATGGGGTGCTCCGATCTGAGTTTGGAAAACATTTCTCTGGTTTTAATTTGGAGCATGGTCAGAGGGAGGCACAAGTGGACGCAGAGAGGCTAATGAAAAGGCTGTTAACGAGACTCTCGATGCGATGGCACTGCGCACCGCTGGAATGGCTCAGATGGAAAAAAGGGCACAACGTCAAGGGCTGGCACGGGTGTGAGCAATGGGACCCTTCCATGCTGGGATGGGAGAGTGAAAGGACATTACTGTTCTGGAAAGCTGTCTGGCGGGCCTACCGAAGCTGGACGTACGCATCACCATGAGCCAGCAGTTCCAGGCCCGAGGAGGTGCCGAGCAGAAACGCCTCCATGTGAGCCCCAGGGGATCGGATGGAAAATGTTCTCGGCAGACTCCTCGTGGCAGCCGCAAACTGGAAACGATCCAAACATTCGGTAACCGTAGGATGGACGAATAACTTGTGTATCCGTCTGAAGGAATACAATACGGCAAAGAGAAAGAACGGACCCTTCCTACAGGCAAACCGCATGGATGGAGCTTACAGACATAATTTTGCGTGAAATCAGCCAGACACAGAAGAAGCGAAACTGTGTGACTCCATTGGTAAAGATTTCCAAAGAGACACAAAGGACCTGTGTTGACGGAAGTCCAGACTTTGGGATGGAGGTGAGTGACGAGGAGGGAGCATGAGAAGGGCCTCCGGGGATGCTGGTAGCATCCCCTCACCCTGTGCCTTCCTGACAAGTTGCTGCTGGACCCAGCCTGTGGTGGTCACCCTTCCGCAGCGTCGCAACCACGTCATCTCATCGTGTCATCGTCTGAGCCCACGTTTGTCTTGTATTCAACTCTGAGCTCCTCGAGTGTGAGCCAGGAGAGGCAGCTACAGAGCAGCGGTGATTGATTGCCAGGCCTCTGGAGCCGGGCTCTCTAGGTCCAAACTCTGGTTCCACCACTTAGGATGTGAGTAATCCCGAGCAAGCTGCTAAGTGACTCGGCGTACCCCATCTGCAGGATTGGGATAACAGTGGGACATTTCTCACAGAGTGCAGGGACTAAATAACAGACACAAAAGCACCTGGAGCAAACACCTGCCCTCAGAAAGCATTAGGTGAATTCAGCTAGTATTAGTAGCACTTATTTTCTCTTCGATTGTCACTATGGCACATGTCATAGGGCACTTTTCAAAAAATACATTTAATAAGTAGATGACATTATAATTATATGAACAAAAGTGCAAATGGAGGTGGAGAAGGGAGTGATCCCTGAGGACCGGGGTGAGTGGCTTTGAACAACCGACAGGTTTGCGACAGGGCGTGACGGGTTGGTAGAGGGTGGGTAGGAGGGGAAAGTTCATGGGTACTGCAGAAGGCATTCGCAGAGAGAAAGAACCCGACTCTCCAAAAGTTAGGCCACTTGGTAAATATAGAAACAGAATGAGAGAAATAATTAGCATTAATCTGATTTCCTCTCAAGTTAGTAGCAGACGTGCCCTCCCAGTTCCATTCCTGTCCTCCCCAGTGTCTGCCGAAGCGTCGCTCAGCGTTTTACTTTCGGAATCTAATAGGTTTTAATTATTGAACGATGCTCTTGGAGAGAAAGCAGGAAGAGGTCAAGAATATTCCGCGACTCCGCAGCAGCTGTTGCATGCGTTCAGGAGGAACTCGCGCCACCCGGTCACATTTCCGCAGCCACCCCACTGGGACTGGGCGGTGATTTAGAGATTGCGACCCTTGATTCTCCCCTCCCCCACACCCATGGTCACTTTGCCTTGTGTGAGTTATTTTTTCTTTTGGAAATCACCTGCGCCTGATCAACGACAAGCTAATCTCGCTCTGCCCGGTGATTGTGCTAAAAAGACAAGCTGCTTCGGGAACGAAGGGAGGGGGATCAGTTTAGTTTTTTTCTTTTTCTCTTTTTTAGGACCTGCACAGTGATTGAGGTCGGCATCACTCTGTGGTTTTTCTCCTTTTGTCATTGAGCAATTGTTCTTCACCTGCTCGGAGGAGATCAAGGACTGGTGCATGGGAGGGAATCAGGACCGGCCTGAACTTCATCCTTAGTCTGACCCGACCCCCCAATGCAAACTTCAGAGCCTTGGGCCAGACGGATCTGCGCTTGCATCAGGGCTCTGTCACTTGGTAGTGGGAGACTGGGGCCCAGATGCCCCTTTCACGCTGAGCCTCACTTTCCCTCTTTGTAACAGGGATTATGGCACGTGCCTCTGAGTGCCGGGAGTGTCGGTGACATGGGGCGCTGCGGGGACGTTATGTGGCAGAGCTGCAGAGGCTCAGCAGGTGCTCAAAAATGACTTCCTCCGTTGCTCTCACTTTGCGAAATCCCTTTCTTCCAGAAAATATTATATGTGCCGTGTTTTTCTTCAATGAACATTCACATGAAACTTTTATTCTGCGAATGCGTGCAGGGGTGTGAATGTAGATGTGTGTGCGCGTGCGTGTGCGTGTGCTCCTGGAAGTGCCAGTGCGACAGTGTTCCTAGGACAATTTCTTGCATGTCACCTTCACCTCCACCTTTTCCTTCTTTTCCACTAAGGAAACAAACCATTAAGCAAGCAGAATAGGAACAAGTAGAAGTGAGTCAAAAATCTTTGGATTAGTGGGTTGGGGAGTCACTGCCAGACTAATTGGCGTTCCCTGAATGGCCCCAAACCTCCTGACTGCCGTCTCCCCGCTTGGTGGGTTGTGGTCAGGGAAGCTTCGCTGTGTCTAGGGCCACGGCATTGCAGGGGGGCTTTTATCTACCGGTTCGTTTTGGATTTTGGGATAAGAAAATGTATAATTGTATTTTATTTATCTATGTTCAGGGGCATAAAAACTACACAAAACTAAGAGAAAACACTTGTAGTCATCAGAAACTAGGTGCAAGTAAACACCATCTTAAGAAAAACTTCTGCAGGAGCATTTTTCTTTCTTTCTTTCTTTTTTTAGCTTTCATAAACCTCTTTATTCGTACATCAGCCTGGTAACATCAGGAACGCGAGGAAATAACTAATACGGGGATTCAGTATTAAAACAAAGGCTTAAGCTGTTATCTTGGTCTTTTATCAAAGAACATGTCCCGTCTCTCAGCTGGCACATCTCTGGAGTCTCATGATCTTTTCAGGGTTAGTGGAGCTGCCGTTTGGAGAGAGAGAGCAGCACAGCGAGGTGGACTAGCTCCGTAGAGGACATACTGAGGCCTTGGGCTCTTCTAGGCCATGTCAACGGGAGTATTTGGACTCAGCTTTTTCAGCCTTCATAGCTGTGGGGAGGGAGAAAGTGTTCGGGGTCTGCTGAGGACCCGTGTTCAAACCCTGACTCTGTGACCTTGGGCGTTTTATTTAACCTCGCTGAGTGTGTTTTTCCACTTGAAAAATGGGGGCCATGACCACTCAGAACTGTGGCACGTGAGAGCCCATAGCATACCTTTCTATTCCTGCCTCCTTGGACCAGGAAAATTTGCCTCCGGAGGGATTATTTCAGGGGTCTGAGGATGCTCAGGCCGCCTTCCCAGCTGGTCCCCTTACTGGCGAGGGGCTTGCCCATTGCCCAGGTGGCTCAGGCCCTCCATGTGCCGGCTGGAAAGGAGTCAACACCCAAGGGGATGGACACCGTCACTGTCACCCAGAGGGCGAGAGGAGAAAAGGGGCCCTTAAGGGTGTTTAAGGGGCAAGGGGAAGGCAGGTAGCCAGCCAGCAGGGTAGCTGGGCAGAAGGGTGCAGGACGAGCCAAAGTCACAAGTCCAGAGTAGGAGCTGGCCACCTGCATCAGACACCCCAGGGGGGTGACCGAGGCCACGTTCCCCTGGTGGGCTTCAGGTGCCTGATGGGCCTTGTTGCTTTTCTTTGTTGACAGAGGCAGGAGCCAGGACGACAGAGGCTCACAGCCCCGGAGAGACCGCGCTGGAGCTAGAGGATGCAGGCGAGCAAGGTAGGCCCCGGCATGCACCTGACGGTGCGGCACCCTCAGGGGTGCAGACGAGCAGCGTCAGGGCCCCGCGCTGCCTCTGCGGGGAGAGCATCAGGCGTGTGTGGTCCCTCTTCATGTCCTCATTCATGATTTATTTTTCCGCTTTCCTCCTGGTTCTGCACTCACTGCCCTTGGCCGTGGTCACTTGGCCGCACAGCTGAATAGACAGCACCCTGGGGTGGGAACGTTTGTCACAGTGAGGTTCCTGGTGCCGTGGGTGGCGGCAGTTTGGGGGGATGTCGCACAGAGGGACCCTGTGAGACTTTGGTTTATTTATTGTATTTATTATTTTTATATATTTATTTTCTAAAATCAGACTCAGAAGGAGCTTGTGTTGGGATTTTCAGTATCCCCGAGTTAACCCTCGCTGGCCTCTGTCTGATCTGCCACGTTGTCTCCTGGTGCCATTTCCTTCCCTGTTTATGTGAGAGGAGCCCTGGACTCATGAAGGATTGAAAGGAACTTTCTTCTAAGAGTTCAGGGTTCTAAAGGAGCCGGCAGTCAGAGATTCCGGTACCAGGATGGTGCCATCTAGCTGTGAGGGCGACCTCTTCCCCCCTCTGACCCCGTCCCTGTCCCTTTACTTAGGACCACCCCGCCCCCCGCCACAGATTATTATGTCAAAAGTTCAGGGACGTGCATAAGGTGTGAAAGCAATGTCAACGACAATAGCAGCAGCAGCTGACCTTCATGGAGGGGTCACGCCAGACGCTGCTCCAAGCGCAGTTCCTGGGTTAGGTCGTCTACTCCTCACAACAGCCAGATGAGGAAGCCGAGGCAGAGCCCAAGGTCACACAGCCAATAAGAGCAGCGGCCAGGACTTGACCCTGGCTGCGATGAGCATGAGCATGGGTGGGGTGGAAGCACTGTGAGTATGCCCAGGGTACAGATGACACTAATAATGTGGAAAAAACCCTAGGACTTTCGCTCATGTCTTCTCATCGCTCTTATTTCCACGAAGAGACCAGCGTTAATGTCATCTCCTTCTGGGAACTGCGAGCTGCACTAAGGGTGCCCTTGAACTTCCCTTTGTTTCATGTTTCATCATCACCTGTTCACCTGGGTGTCTGGACCCTCAGGACTGTGAGATGCCCAGAGGCCGGGACAGTGACCCAGGGCCTGGCCTCAGCAGGCTTGGGCGCTGAGCCTCTGGGTGCTCTTGGCATTTTCTCCTCCTCCTACTCCTGTGAGGCAGCCGGATCTCTCCCCGCCTTCCCGGGAGAGTCCCTGTTGAGAAGGATCTCGGTCCCTCTGATGATCAGGGAAGGAGGTCGGCGGTGCTCCGAGGGGCCACTGATTTCTGGGCGGGCGCCCTCTCGGTGCTTGGAGTTAGTTCTCGCTTCCCTTTGTGCAGCAGGGAGCTGAGGGTGCTGGGGGCCTGTGCCGGCGCCCACCTAAGATCCTTAGGGGGATGGAGGTGGGGCAGAGGCTCCCTCCCCCAGGGACGATGATACCTCAAGGGCAGCTTGAAGGTGGTGAATGTCAGGGGCGCAGTTCTGTATTCCGGGTGTGGGGGTGGGGAGGGGATAAGGCCCGCTCTGTGGGCTCTCGCTAGCACCGGTCTCCCTTTCTGTGGGCTTTATTTAAAAAGGAAGAGGTGGAAGGAAGGACCATCGAATGGCAGTGTCTGGAGCTTTACCCTTTCAGAGGAGAGGCAGCCGTGGTGGCTGGAGGCTCAGAGAGGAGTCAGATGGCCCCCATTTTGATCCGACATTCACCTTGCGGTAGCTGGCCTCAGTTCCTTCGTGTGACCTGCGGTTGTTGCGAAGGCTAAAGGCAATTCTGTACGTGAAAGGGTCTGGCTTGGTGGTGGGACCACAGTGGCGACCTTGACAAGCATGAATTGAAAATGAAGAAAACTTCCGGAAGGAACCATTGATTTCCCCCTTACTTCTTTTAATTTAATCCCTGAATTAACACCTCGTTTTTACCCTTTTCCACTTCTTATTGTGTCCAATGTGTGCGCTTACATTTCCAGTTGTCACACATGTTTTTTTTTAAATTAAGTTTACTGGGGTAACATTGGTTAATACAGTTATATAATTGTCAGGTGTACGTCATAATTTGACATCCGTATATTCTATATTGTGTTTACCACCCAAAGTCCAGTTCCCTTCATATATTTGATCCCTTTTACCCACTTCACCCTCCTCCGAAACCCTATATTTGACCCCCTTTACTTGGTCTACTGCCCCACGCCTCCCCTACCCGACCAGTAACCACTAGTCTATTGTCCACGTCCATGAGTCTCTGTTTGTCCTGTTTATTTGTTGCTTTTAGGTTTATATCCCACATGTAAGTGCTATCATGTGATTTTCAGCTTTTTCTGTCCGGCTCATTTCGCTTAGCGTGATTATCTCAAGGTCCATCCGTGTTGTCGCAAATGGCAGTAGTCGCCACACATTTTGAGTTGAGCCCATAACCGTTTGCTGAGCGCAGGCCACGTGTCAAGGCTGATGCTTTGTGGTCGAAGGATAATTTCAAAATCAGAGAAAATTAATTAACCCAAGAGGCAGTTCATGTGAAAAGGGGAAACCGGATCGCCTCGCCGCCGTTCTCCCAAATGCTCTCTGTTAGTTTGCCAAATGTCTGCACAAGAATGTATCACAATGGAAAAGAAAAATACCTTTTGGTAACTTAAATGCCTGACAAACACATCTCAGCATCAAACCCTGAATACTCCCACCTGCTGCCAACTATAACTGCTTTCCTTTATCATGGTAATACAGTCTGTCTGATTCTCGGGGAGGGTTTTTGGGCCGCAGCGTAATCAACATCGGGAAAAATTTGCTTGTGATTCTGAGATTTCAGTCATCTTGTCAGAGGAGAGACATGCTTTCCCACCCATGCGACTTTTATAAGTCCTGGCCACAATTTAGAATTCCAACCCTCAGCGTGCCTTGTACGGTGAACAGGCCTAATATTTCACAAAGTGCCCACAGATGGGGTGTCACAGGACTGGTGACGCGGTAGCGGGACTTTGCCATCGGGTCCTGGTTTGATGGAGGGATGAAAACTCCATTCTGAAAAGCGGGGCATCTGTTTTTAGACAGTGGGCGTGGACTCTTTCCTCCATCGCTGGTGAGATGGACCACGTTGTCCTGACTCCTGGGGGGTGGTTAGAGCACATCCCTGACTTAAAAGGCTGACACGTTAGTTTCCACGTGTCGGAACCAGAGTATCCATGAACAGCTACCCACTCCGTGCCAGGTACTGTCCTGAGTATTTGGAATACTTTCGTGAACAAAAGATGTAGCCCCATGAAGCTGACGGTCTAGGGATGGGTCATTGACCTGGCTGTGGGTATTTTCTTTTAATACGTATTTTAAATTATACAATGTTCAAAACATGAAAAACACAGAAAGTCGTTTAGATGCCCACGTCTGTGTTGGCAACTGACTTTTACAATATTTATTTTTATTTTTTAAAAATGACCGGTACGGTAAGAAATTTGGGGGACACATAAATAAGAAAGTAACTTCCACCAGTGACCCTGGGTGGGAGGCCACTGGGTGCAGCCGGTCTCCGTCCACAGGGACTAGGGTCAGCCTGAACCCACCGGCCCTGGGAAACTGAGTTACCTCTCGCCCCAGCACTGCGACATAGTCCCTGTTACCACTTGTGTGTGTTTCTCTCCTGTCTTCCTGAAGTGTCTCTTCCATAATCGCATCCATATCGCATCCACATTGCTCTTTTTTCCCCCCTAAAATATAGTTTCTCTTTACTCTCACGAACTGTGTCGTTCTGCGATATTTTCTCCAAAACACCAGCATCTCGGTACCATTCCTCTCACCAGCAGAGGCCGCATCAAGGCAGAAAAGGGGTATGTGAGGTGTGCGCGTAGCTCGCGGTGTGTACGTGTGGGTCCGTGTTTGGCGTCTTTGTTCGAGGTGAATCACTGAGCTGGCGGGAAGTCCTGGACGACTTTGGCCGCCCGTGAACCACAGATGCAGGAGAATCTCTCTGTTGCAGGTTATTGTGCCCAATAGTTGGATCCGCTCTGGCGTCAGAAATTCCCTTCGGGGATGCCTGCCTGTTGCCTTTTGTTCCAGCGTTCGTGAGGCTCTTGATAATTCTGTTGCCAAGGTTGCCACCGAGAGGAGTTCCCTTCTCTGGGGATTCCAGATCCACGGTGAGAAAATCTCACTCCATCATTCTCTTCTCTGTTCCTGGAGGGCTTGACATGAGATGCACGCGTAAAGTACTTAGTGCGGAGGCCTGGTGCATGGTGGCCCGAGCCATGTGAGACCCCTGAGAAACCACACGCCCTCCCCACGTCCAGGTGCGGGACGGTGCTGACTCTACCTGTAGCGGATTATCCATCTGGGACTTACTGCTGTGCAAGTTGTAACCTTGGATGCTCCGTATTTATTCTAATTCCCTACTCCCCAGATCCTCTCCGAGCATCTTCGATGTGGCAAATTCTGCTGACCCACTAAACATCACCCACCAAGTCTCTCTCTGCTGTGCCTTGTGCCTCTTAACATACTGGCATTTTTGTGTTTCTGTATATTTATGTTTCCTAGCTGCAGAAAGAATAAAATCATGTGTCACAAGACGATGCCATTTTCAGCGACTAAATGCATTATACTTTGGGCTTGCTTTCTGAAGCCAGAGCGGTACCGTTCTGTTAGAATTGTTTATAGCCTTCACCTGTAAGTGATAGCACCACCACAGACCCCACGAAGACGAGGACGAAGCAGTGGTCTTTCCGGGGCAAAGCTTTGGTTTATATCATGGTGGCGGGTCCAGGTGACTTAAGTGACAGAACCTGGAGTTACGATGGGAAGGTTGCACCTCTGGTTTGGAGGAGGTTTATTCCTCAGCCCTCACCCAAGTGTAAACCGTGTCTGCACCTGGGGGTCAAATCTGGTCAAAACAGTGGAAAAGACAGGGTTTCGAAGGATCCACATTAACCAAATTCACTCGTCTCTCCTAATTTTATTTCCTGGACTCCTCTTGCAATGAGTTATATGACTAATTTCTGGCTAATGTAATGTGTTTCTTCCAGACCTGGTCCCTAAAATCCTCTTTCATGGCCCTCCACCTTTTGTTCCCCATTTCTTCATGTGCCAGCTAGATGTGGAGCATCCGGTGGAGGATACGGGGGACCTAAGTGTTGGTGGAGTGACGAGAGGGAAGGAACCTGGGGCCCTGAGTAGCTCCACAGAATAAAACCCAACTCCTGATTTATACTGACTTTGTAATGAGCAAGAAATAAACCGTTATTGTGGTGTCAGGCCACTGAGACTTTGCAGAGGTTAGCTATGCAAACTCATAAGGATTCGACAGACACATAACAGGTGTTCAATACATATTTTTTTTCTTTTTCTGTTGGTCCCCAGGACGCACAATGCTAGAATCTTCTCAAGGAAGTCTGAAATAAGTAGAGTCAATAGAGTGTGTCTAAGTAGAACCTTTGAGAGAGAACGACAGGAATCCAGCAGGGAGGCCGAAAATACCGGCAATGACGCATGGGGGGTTTGCAAGGAGACGTGGCCTCGCGTCAGGGGCCGCGTAGACACGTCGTGATGGGAACAGGTTGGAGGGAGACCAGGAGTTAAGGACAAGTGCTGCAAAGTTGCCGTCGTTGTTCTCATCCCTGGTTTCTCACTAGAGTCGTTAGATGAGCTTTAAAAAGAGCCAGTGCTCAGACTTCCCAGGCCCTTTCCAGACGGCGAATGGAATCGGTTTTGGTGAGGCCGACGTCAGGGTGACTGACTAGCCCCGTAGGTGACTTGAGCCTGCCTCTGTTGTTGAGAGCTACCACTGCCAGGGTACCGATGCGTCTGCGCCTTCCTTTTACTGAGCTGTGGGTACCGCTGCGAGGCACACTTGGGGGACGCAAAGGCACTGAGTAACCGTGTGGCACACGAAATAAAGGTCAGAGATATTAAACCAGCAGAAACTGATGGCCCAAATGCACCACTTCCCAAGACGTCTGTGACGTCTCGTCCTGCAGAGGTGTGGGGGGTCAGCCTGTGGGATTGCCCTGCTACCTTGGAGTTCCCTGCCCCGGGCTCTGGGTGCTCTGGTCGGCATAGTTCCCCAGAGCTTTGGAGTCACAGGCCCCCCTTCCACAGATGTCGTGAGCCATGTTCATGCTCTCTTGGGAGAATGATGGAGCTTCATGTGTTCGAGGCTGGCTTTGTGTCGAGACGACCCAGCCGTGGTTAGTGGCCACTGTGGACAGCTGGGCATAAAGACAGTGGTTGCTAGTGAAATGTTGTGCCTTAGAGGGCATGGGCAAGTTGGATGGAAGTCAGGATTAAACTGAGCTCAGATGCCTTGCCACATTCAGTGTCACCTTATTAAAATCGCCCAAAGTTTTAGTCTAAAGAGAAAGGTCGAAAGGCTGTGCTCTCGGCAGGGGAATCGCCAGCTCTAACTTGACTTTTCTTTTTTGAGAAACACTTTGTAATGTTGGAGGTTCGTTCGTTCATTCATTCATTCGTTCTCAACTTCTAATGGTGATTTACATGCGAGGCATCATGCAAGGTGCCAAAAAAGTGAACAAACATGGTCCCTGTCTTCAAAGATCTTTTTGAAGGAATTTTCACTTGTAACTTTCACGGCCCTGCAGGGGAGGCCTGATGATGCCCATTTTACAGGAGAAGAAAGTGAGGCTCAGAGCAGTTAAGCGACTTGCTGGAGATTACACATCTGACGGCTTCTGTGTGGCCCCCCAGGGCTTCTGACGCGGGTTCAGGGGGCTTTCCACAATGACCTCTTTAGGAGAAGAGCCGGTGGCTGCAGGAAGGTGGAGGAGAGAAACTCGCTGGCCGAGGCTGACATTCCCTTCCACACCGCCCCGGGAGGGGATCTCTGCCGAGAAGGCATGCGTGCGAATGCAGGGCTATTCTGACTATGTGGCCACAGGGGAAAGTGTGTGAATCTGAAGGCAGGTGCCTTCAGGAGTCATGAAGTGCCCCTGGATTGCCTGGGTCAAGGAGCACAAGGAGATGCACGGAGGGGAATGCCTTCATGAGCCGAGGGAGCTCTCAGCACACAGCGTCGGTGTGCAGGGTGCCTCTCGGGCTCATGCTCCTTTCTCAAACTGTCACTGCCATTCAAGCCTTCCTTGTGGTGTGGATGGAAAAGGATCCCTGTGGATTCTGTGATTCCTGGGTCCTCTCAAGCTGCCTGATGGCCGCTTATATACATTCCCCATCTTCTCCAGATTCTTCTTTATACCTTCATGTTAGTCAGCGTCCTCCAGAGCAACAGAACCAATAGTCTCCCCCTCTCTCTCTCCCTGTCTCTCTCGTTCTGTCTCTCTCTCTCATCTATCATCTATCAATCATCTATCGCCTATTATCTAACTATCTATCATCTATCTATCTATCTATCTATCTATCTATCTATCTATCTATCTATTATCGGTCTGTCTGTCTATCTATCTATCTATCTATCTATCTATCATCATCTATCTATCTATCCACCTCTCTAGAGAGAGATTGATTTATTTTAAGGAACTGGCACATGTGATTGTGGAGGCTTGGTGAGTCCAACATTAGCAGGTAGGCTGGCACGCTGCATTGCCAGGGAAGGGTTACACAGATCAAGTCCAAAGGCCGTCTGTTGGCAGGATTCCTTTTTGCTTGAGGGGGGTCAGGTTTTTTTTCTATTAAGACCGTCAACGATTGGGTGATGAGGCTCACCCACATTACGAAGGGTCATTAACTTGCCTCAAAGCCCACTGATTTAATGTTAATCCCATTAAAAGAAATTCACAGAACCATCCAGAATCGTGTTTGGCTGCATAGCTGGGTACTGTGGCATGGCCAAATTGACGCATAAAATTAGCCATCACAATCCCCGTGCCCCTCACACGTGCTCTCTGATGACAACTGTGTAGCGGGCTCTGTCAGCGTCCTGTCCCTGTCCCATGCACTTACCACTCCCGACTGCAGCACTGCCGTTTCTGTGCCGGGAGCTTCCTCTGGTCACCAGGACCTGCTCTGCCTCCGTGCCAGCCTGTCAGAAGCACCAGGGAACGGGTGCCTTCCAGGAGCAATCTTAACCAAAAAAGTCCCCTCCCCCTTCTCTTGGCTGGAGAGCCGAGGCCCGTTCCTTACACGGGCTCCTTCCGCATGGGACGAAGCTGCAGTCACCCACGGTGCTAGCTGGTCTCGACTGCTGCTTTCCCTGCCAATGTCCTCACTCCTCCCTGATGGTTCTCATCTCCTGTAAAAGCATTTCATGCTTCCCACTCCCTATAGGAGAAAACCCAAGCCTCCCAGCATGAAGACTGAGGTCCCTCATGATCTGACTCAAACTTACCTCTCCAAGTGCCACCTCTGCTTACCTGGACCACTCCCAGTGTCCCCCAAGGTTCTGTAGGGCCTTATGAGCCAAGGTGAAGATTTTTACTTAATCCTAAGAGTTTATTCAATTAATCATTCTAAGAGGTTTTACTTTGTTCTTAGAGCATTTCTAGAGTGAGGGGAGTCACTGAAGGTTTTAGGCAGAGGAAGGACAGGGGTAAATTTTATTGAAAAAGGTCGGTTTGGTTGATTGCTATGTTGTACATCCGAAACTGATATAATATTGTATGTCAACTATCATCAAAAATGAATTTTTAAAAGAGATAATTTTGGGGGCTGGGTAGACGACGGCTTGGAGCAAGACGATCATCAGCCTGGAGAGGTAGCAGGCTGTCGTGATAGTTTATGAGAGGGACCACGTGGCCTGAGCTGGGGAGAGGGGGAGCGTGGAGAGGAGTGGGCAGATGCCAGACGTTCAGGTCGCAGTTCTGCCAGGACTCGGTGATGGTTCAGATGAGAGGGACGGAGGGGAAAGCAAGGACTCATAGGTTCCGATCTGATGAGAGCGGGTCTGGAGGACCATTTCCAGAGATGGGGCTGTCGGAGGTTCAGAGTGAGGCTTTGATGACATCCTGGAGGTGTTATGGCTGGACACCCCGAAATGCCTGACCGCGAGGGGCCATGTGGGAGCTTGTGCTCCACTCGCCAAGCTCTGCTGGCCTTCCCCAGCATGTGCTGCTTCTTCCAGGAGGAGGGCCCCATTTTCTAATCCTCTCAGGGGTAATCTATGGGTTCTTCCCAGCAGAGGTCCTTACCCTAGCGAGTTCACCCAGTCAATCAGAGAAGACATTCTCCTCCTATGGGGACAGCTGGAAAGAGGGAAATAAAGGTGGACCTGGCTTGGGAAGCATTATCTCTTGTCCCCCACCCCCTAGGGGACTCTGGAGTTGGAATGGGAAGATGAAGAGTTCAGTTTTGGATGAGTCAAGATTAGGCGCTGTGAGGCCTTCTGAAGAAAAAGGAGATACCCTCAGCTCAGCTCAGGAAAGTGACCTGGGCTGGATGGAAGAAGATCCTTGAGAGTCATTGGTAGAGCTATTGAGAGTGACGAGGAGGGCCCGGGGGAGAAGGAGTGGAGTGAGGAGACGTGAGGTTCCAGGATAAGAGGCGAACAAATGGTAAAGGAACTGGCCAAGAAAGCTAGAAGGAAAACCAGGAGGACGTTGAGCCCTAGAGACCCAGAGAACAGAAGACCTTCTCATCGATGCTGCCGTGGTCCACGGAGTTAAATGCTGCCGAGGGCCCAGGCGATGGGGGCCACTGCATGTCAACTGAGTGTGGTGACATGCTAAGGAAACGGTGTCGTGGAATGGGGCAGAGGATGGCGGCTGGTGGGTGGGAGGGGACCCGAGCCTTTCCTGGGGGAGCTCTCTGAGCCCGGCCCTGTGGGTGCACGTGAGTGTCTGAAGCACTGATGAGTGGTGGAGGTCTAGAACCTCTGGCTCCACTGCCCACAGGGTGGTTGATACTCTGGGGCCTTAGAGCCAGCGGTCGGTGAGCTCAAAGCTTTGTTTCTCTTGCCTCTGAGTACAGATGACCTCAAGTACCCTATGCAGAAAACAAGTGTCCCAGTGATGATGGTGGTGGTAACAATAA
This sequence comes from Cynopterus sphinx, assembly GCA_030015415.1. Classification (NCBI taxonomy): domain Eukaryota; kingdom Metazoa; phylum Chordata; class Mammalia; order Chiroptera; family Pteropodidae; genus Cynopterus; species Cynopterus sphinx. Next base: position 6,760,927 of record CM057391.1, read on the forward strand.
TATTTATTCAAAGTCTACCTGTTCGGGGTAAGTCTTTAACATAAATTATCTTATAACTCACATATTTCCTATGAGGTAGGTGTTACATCTCCATTTTACAGAATAAAAAACCCCTGAGACTCGGAGAGGTTGAGCGCCTTGCTCAAGGTCACATAGCTAGCAAGTAGAGGAGTTTTTTGCTTGGCTCGTGTTAAACGTCGCTAACTTGTGTGTTGTGGAGCTGCGTTTCCAGCTGGCTCCTCATCTCCACATAGAGGGAGATGGAGGGTGAATGGAGAAAGGGAATGGCCGTGAATGACTGTGCGGCCTTAGTCACGTCGCTGCTGGCCAGCATTGCCTGTTACATCTGGGGATGTTACTCTTCAGTTCATCAAATGTTTTCGTGAGGGCCTACTGTGTGCCAGGCTCTGTGCTGGGGCTGGGATGGAAGACCCACCTTTGCCATCAGCGACTCGTACCCTTGAGGGGTGATCAGAGTGCAAACAAGCAGTGTGTTTGCCGCGTAGAGGTTCTGGGATGGAGATGCAGAAGGAGGTTCGGGGAGGCGGGGGGTTGACGTGGAGTGGCCACTTCCTTCTAGAAAGGGCCGGCAGGCAGTGCTTTCTGGAGGACCTGGGCCATCAGCAGAGACTTGAAGCATGATGAAGAGGTCTCCAGGGAAACCAGGTGGGCTGAGGGGGAGGAATATTCCAGGTTTGCTGATCTGGATTCTGAAAAAGAAATTCAAGGCAGTCATTTTGCTTTCCCTTATCCCCACTGGAGAGTGTGTCCAGTTCTCAAATGTCTCCTAATTGCAAAAGCAATTGGAAAATTCTACCCAAGTTCTTAGCGTAAAATAAATGAAATTTAATTTACTCTAATTTGCGGCCTAATATTATGGGGAAGGCATCGGTCGGGGAGTATCTCAGCTAATATTTTGAGACGCAGAAGGCAGCCATGAAAAATAATCACTTTCACAGATGAACTGATAACACGTAAACTTAGAAAAAAGTTGAAGAGTAGATAGGAGGCCATCCCCATCACAAAGAAAAATTGCCCCATTGTGCAAACAAAATTCTGTAATCTCCATCAGGGCCTCCTGGCATCGTTCTGGCCCCTTCCTCAGACCCTCAGGTGTGTGGTTACCTTGCTTTTTATTCTTTCTGTTTACGTCGATGGTCTCTGCCATCCCTTGGCCTAATTAATACGAGAAACAAAGAATGGGCTCTAGAGAAGCAATGAGGTAGAAGCAAAATGCAGTGGAGAAGGGCGTTCGTGATAGCTGAAGAGGAATTGCAGCCACAGATGCAGGCTTTCTGAGGCTGCTTTCTCTTTCGGACCCCGGTTCCACGGCCATTCTGGGGGCTCACTCTTCTCGTCAAGGCCCTAGAGGCAGGGGCTGTTTCTTGGTTGGCACACTGCCTGCCTCATGCATGGTTGGCCTCAGTCATGTTAGTTTAATTCCTCCTCTCTGTCTTCATTTCTTCCTCCTCTACATCCCTCCTTGTAGGCAGTGTTTTTGGTGGATGAGTTAGGACTCTCGATTGCAAGCAAGAGAAACTGCCTGATGCTGGGTCACTCACAAAAAGGGAGTATAGAGTAAGGTACGAGGGCATCTCAGGGGATTTGGGAGGAGCTGATGTTTGGATCCGGGCTAGAAGCAGGCTTGGAATGGACTGGAACTTTCTCTTCACCTCTCACAATTCCTATTCTCAGCAAAGATACTCCTAAGTCCCATCTGGATTCTACCAGATAGAACTGCAGACAGAGGAGCCAGGTTGCAGTTCAGAACCTCCCATTGCCTGCGGCCATCTCTGCGACCCCGTGGATGCCAGGGGGGCTCTTCCCAGAATCTGCAGTGCTTGTCAGAGAGCCCCGTGGGTGCCCTTATTGGGGCAACCTGGGTTCATAATTCTCACCTGAGAATGGTTGAAATGCACTAATGCAGTGCTGAGGAGCTGTCTTCTCTTACGTTTGATAAATAAAAGTTACTTTCTTTAAAAAGAAAGCTGACTGTTTAATGACAAGTGCTGTAGACAGTGTCTCATATTTTCCTAGAGGGTTAAAAACCAATGAGCAATACATTCTCATCATTGACACTCTTTCCCTTATAGGTGTCAGCCCCGATACCCCTGATACAGGGAGTATCACAGGACGTATCAGCACCTGCGTCAGAGGGATCTCCTGCCGGGCTTTGATTTTTCTATGTATAGTTATATTCTGAAGGACATTATTTGCTCCATGAGCTACACACCAATTTAGGCGTTGAATTCAGTTCCTAGTCTACTTTCTTGGGATGAAGCCAGCCAGGGTCATGCATTACATCTTGGGAGAAACTAATCTTCATCTAATTAATCTAGGCTAATGACTAGATCACACTATTCATATGTGTATTGTTCCTTTCCTTCCTGCATCAAACATTCGGTGCTGTGCCTTCCTTGTAAGAATCCACGCTAGTAGTTACAAGATCATTTCCTTTCTAAACTTATTTGAAAGTAAATGTAATAAAACGAGAAGTTATCCAAGCCCAGACAGGCGTGTTGTATATTTACAATAGTCTAGGAGTCAGCAAACATTTTCTGTCAAGGATCAGGGAGTAATTCTTTGGCACAAAAATTCAACTCTGCTTTCTGGTTTAAAAGCAGCCGTTGCCTGTAGCTAAGGGAATGAGCAGGACTATGTCCCAGTGCGACTTTTTTTTGTAGAGACTGAAATGTGAATTTCATATAGTTTTAATGTGTCACAAGACACGTTCTTTAGAATTTTCCCCCAATCACTTAAAAATGTAAAAGCCAACCTTAGCTCAAAGACTCTACAGAAACAGGTGACAGGCTGGATTTGACCCGCAGGCACTCGTTTGCTGACCCCCTGCTCTAACGCACACACCTGCTTCACACGCACAACCGCTCGGCTGACTTGGTTTAGTTTCCTTACTTTTCAGGCATTCTTGAAGGAGCATTTCTGGAAGAGCGAGCAGAAGCAATGCTTCTTTTGATCTTGGTCTTGAACTCGCTCTTTCTTGGCTTATGTAACGTCAGCATTCAGCTTCTCTTGGTTTGGTGAAAGAGCCCCACACTGAGAAGGCTGCTTTAAAACTTCGCACTTGAAGCAGTGCATTTAGTGGTTCTGTAGGTGTGCAGTCTCTGAAACCAGGGAGGGAGATAATGATTCCGGGAAAAGCAGTTTAAAAACAGTTCTAATTGTTCAGGCAAGTTATTTTTACCAGTCTTTAGGGGACGGATAAATGATCACATTGTTATTATTTTTACAGATTATATTTCAAAAGCTTTTTGGCTAAGAATGATTAAATGCTGAGTTTTAATTTCACTCACTCAAGGAAAAATTTCCATTGCATTAGGGTATTTTTTTTCTTGATAATTTACTATTGGAGACTAAAATCGAGGGCTTTCAGGCTCCTAATGCCAAGACTTACAAAAGAAGTCATGTGCTTCTGCTAAAGGTTTGGAAAATCAGGAGAAATAGAGGAAACGGGAGCTATAAGAAAATTATAGTTACTATATTAAAAAATATATAGTAGTATTATACATAAAAATTTCTTATAAAATTAATGTTGATGCCAAACACTAAAATATACTATTGTCACAGAGAAGAATTTTGCACAGTGTCTACATAATGAAATGGGGAGTCACGTGGTGATTGCAGTAACTGAATGCCCATGATGTGCCTGGTTTCCCCCATTTCCTCTTACTTCATCCTCATTGAGGATGAGGGAAGCGAAGGCTCAGGGAAGTCTAGCTCCTTGCTCCAGGCCACGAAGCTGGTAAGTGGTGGAGCAGATTTCAGACCCAGCTCTGTCTGTCCCTAGGCCCCTTTTCATGCGGTCACGTGGTAACCAGTGCCAGTGTCAGGGAGCGCCAAGGGTTCGAGCACCTCAACTGTCAAAGTGAGATGTGCCATGAGGTCTGTGGATTAATTAATCTTGCTGTTGGCCCAATGTATGTGACTGTGTTCTAGATCTTCCCTGAGGGAGTTTATAACTGAAGTTCCAACTACAGTGGGCATAAAAAAATACCCATTTCTAAAACAACAACAACAACAAACAACAACAACAACCCAGTTGAGGAAGGTTCAGTTCCTGAGACATTCATCAGCCTGGGTTCCAGCGGGCTTCGGGCTTCTATGGGTCCCCTGAAATCCTGTGTAGAACACTGCACATGTGTGTATTTGTGTCCTTTTTTGGGGACGGTTTCTGCTGTTAGTCAGCTTCTGAAGGAAGACATGTGGATCGGCTGCTCCCTAAACTCAACTGGAACCACTTAGGACTATACCTGATCGACTCTCTCAATGTTGACAAATGTTTGTTAATTGTGTCACTAGTGAGGTTACCTTCATCGTAGTCCCCTCGTAGCCTGAGCACAGAAAGCGCTGTCATTGCATAGGGGACATGGGGTGGTCCCCACCAGGGCACCTGGCTCAGCTTTCTTCACAGGAGCTCCCCAGCCCTGGCAGGGGGCAGTGCGGCTGTAAACCCTCAGCAACTGCCTGTCATCCAAGGGGAATGGTTTCCCCTGTCTACACCCTGCCCACCTCCCTCCTTTCAGATCCTGGGAGGACCCGGCTACTGAATGGGTGTCCTAAACGGAGACTTCCAGGTCCCAGCGCTGCCCCGTCCTAGCCGTGGGACGTGCACCAAGCCCCTCTCAGCCTCAGTTTCCCCTTCTGCAACAACAGGGGTTGCTCTAGGATGGGCACAAGTCTCGCCCACCTCCCCGAATTCCAGGCGTCTCATCTGGGGGAAAACCCGCTGGGAAGGAGCTGGAAGGAGCCCTTCGGAGAGGGCCGGCACTTGGCGGCGACCGGCGCAGTCGAGAGCGTCCGTGCGGAAGCCTTGGCTGCGAGCTCGGGTCACTGTGGTGGATGACTCTCTCCTGGACAGAGGCCGCGGAGAAGTCGCCCTCGCGGGGCTCCCCCGGCGCGGGACCGTGGTGGGAGGAAGTGGGCGTGGGGACTGTCCCCGCCCTCCTCGGTGGCAGCCAAGTCGGCCGCATCTGCCCGGCTTCGGGTCTTCGCTTCTTTCCACCCGTCTCTCCGTCTGTGCGTTTTGGGGAGCCCTCCCGGCCGCCGAGGCACAGCCGCCGCCAGGGCTCAGAGCCATTCCCTTGGGTCCCCAAACCCCGCCATCCTCCAGAGAGAGAGAGAGAGAGAGAGAGGAGGAGGAGCAGAGAACAGACGCGCCCGGTGCGCGGTGGCTTCGGCGGGTCCCAGGGACCAGGGTGGATGAGCCAGACCCAGGGGGGCTGAGGCTGAGGCTGCCACCCACCAGCCCCCCTGCACGCGCGCGGGGTGCGCGGCGCCCGTCCCCCCACCCCTCCTCCGCGCGCCGGGCTCGGGGACTCGGGGGTGCCGACCCGCGGGGACCCGCGCCGCCAGGGCCATGACGGACGCGGGCAGCAGGAAAGAGGGCTTCAAGAAGTGCCGGAGCGCCACGTTCAGCATCGATGGCTACAGCTTCACCATCGGTGAGAACTTCCCGCCCCCCTTCCCGACCCCTGGTGCGCGCGACGCCCCCTTTCCCGCGGCAGCGGGGAGCCTTTCTGAGCCAGGGAAGGGATGGTCAAGGGCCCGGGAGGGACGTGGGGTGCGTGGCCAGGTCGCCGTGCCCCCGGGGAGGGGAGGGGTGCTGTCTCCAGGGCGCCCCTCCACCCCGGGGTCCCCGCTGAAGCTGCGTCTCAGGGTCACACCTCTCTCGATCTCCTCGCTTTGATTGTAGTAACTCATGTCGGGAGAGGAGGGACAGTCAAGTCGGGAGAGGAGGGACAGTCAAGTCGGGAGAGGAGGGACAGAATCAGGGGATGGCCGCAGAGAGATGGAGAGAGAGAGAGATGGAGATGCAAATACCGAGAGAGGGAAGCCAGCGACAGGAAGACGTGGACGTGTCAGAAACTAAGACAGAGACACACGGGGAGGCACGCACAGAATGACGGACACCTAGACACGGGGACGTTAATGGAAACCCCAAGATAGCAGGTCAGAAATGCAGAGACAGAGATGCAAGACCGAGATTAAGAGAGGGAAGTGGCAGAGACATGTCAACAGTGACAGAAACAAGAGAGACAGATGCAGGGTGGAAAGGCTGCCTGCTGCCCTCTGCACTCCCCGCGGCTCCCTGTTTTCTTTCCTTCCCCAGCTCTTTACCACGAGGGGTACCAGAGGGGGCTGGAGGTATCTCCAAGGCTATTGGAGGGAGCGGGGCACAGGGCTGACCCCCTGGAGGCTGAATTTGAAGAGATCGTTCTTGAGGCTTTTGCTGTTCGCTCCGTGGGACGCACGTTTTGACACACAGGTCCAGGGCTTGCCTCCTCACCTTTCCAGGAGGTGGGCAAAGCGGGGGAGGTCCCTCTGTGGGATGCCAGAGTGTGGCCAACAGCAGGGCAGAGCCAGCTGCCCAGGAGCTGTTCCAGTATTTCTACTTCTGAGTGTGCTCAGGTCTCCATGGCTTTAAATCTGAACTTTACCCTCAAGGCCTTGGACATGAGGGGTGTGCTAATTTGCTTTTTTGGTGGGAGGCACCTACGTGGAGGTATAGCAGGCAGTTGCTACTGGAAAGAAGAGACGAAGGGCAAGGAGCCCTCCTCTGGACCACTTTTGCTCCTTCTATTAAGTGACTCAAGATTTCTGGGGCGTGGGCCAAACAGGCTACTTCCAGGATTCAGCCTGAACTCCCTAGCCTGCCTCAACTGTCACTTCACATCTGTTTCCTCCACACCCTCATCATTGCCTGCCCTTGCCCAAATGCATCCTATTCCACCCCACCAGAGCCTTTGCTCGGCTCTTCCCACAGCTGGGAATGCATTCCTTGAAGTCTGCATTGAGAAATCTTGTCTGTCCTGGCTCTCACTTGCCACCTCTGCTCTCCTTCCCCACAGGAAAGGAATTTCTCCCTCTGCACTCCCCTTAGTAGCCACATCGTCCTCTGAGAGCTCACACCTGCCTTGAATTACTTATTTCAGCACCTACCTCTTGCCCTTCTTGCTGCAATTACAAATTCCTTAAGGATGGGACTGTGTTTAATTCACCTCTCACTCTCTCACAGTGATGGTGGGTGCTGGAGACTGTTTGTAGAAATGAATTGAAAGTTTGACAAGGTCAGAAGTGATTCATTAAAAGGCCACTGGCCTGTTCATATTAGTTTTCTTGAATCTGGTAAGAAAACTTCTAAAAGTGATGTTTAAGTTTTATCTGGTAGTTCCCTGTGAGATATTTTTTTTATCAAAAGCATGGCTTCTAAACCCCAGGTTTATAGTGTGACCCCTCCTCCCCCAAATTCTCCCCTCCTTTTGTTCACATCTCATTAGAATAAATGGTCTGTAGATTGGTCTCCTGGTCAGAAATGTCAGAAATGTCCAGTGTAAGCTGTCACTTCTAGGTGAGAGAGCTGCCAGTGTATTTCAGCAATCTGGGCATTTGTTCATTCACTCGTTTCCATCTGCCCTCATTCTTCCCTCTTTCTTTTAACAAATGCTCATTGAATTTTACTGTGGTAAAATTAATGACGAGAATTAAAGGATACAATTTAGCACACTGCCTGCCTGCCACATGGCAAACACTCAATAAGTGGAATTGTTGTCATTATTCAAGGCACTAAGCTAACATCATGGGGGCTTTATGAAGATAAATCAGACTCAACTTATATTCAAGAAAGTTGTACTCTTAGGGTAATGTGATATAGTCACACGTAACATTTTACCAAGTAGGAACTAAAAAGTGCCACGAAAGACATTTTAGAAATTTTAGGCCAATGCAAGTATTTTCGAAAATACAGATACTCAAAAGGAAAAAAATATCACTTGCAATTTTATCATCCGATGCTACATTAATATTATTAATATTTCTTGCATGTATTTTCAGGACTTTCTTGAATATACACTTTTTAAAAACAAAAATGCAATCATTATGTTTGATAATCTGTTACTTGATATCTTATTCGCTTTGTTTCTGCTACATGTAGACGATTTCCTCAATCTCCCAGTGTTGGCTATTTAGGTTGCACTACATTTTTGCCATAGTGAGCAATGAAAAAAGACTAAATCTTTAAGCACACCCATGAGTACCTTTTAAGGGTAAATTTCTACAAGTACACTCACTTGGCCCAAGAGTGTGTATATTTGTAAGGATTTTAAAATGTATTGCCAGTTTACATTCCCACCGGCAGTCTGTCAGTGTACTCACACGTGCTCACGAGTACTGGGCACTATGATTTTTAAAAAAGATGATGGTTTGAGAGATGGAAGGGAGCCTCTCAGTGCCACGTTTATTTCACTGCTTTTGTAAAAATGCCTTTTTATGTCTTTTCGTCAGTTTTTCTTTTGGGGGACTTGATCATTATTAATTTGCAAGCACTCTTAATGTATAGGTATTATTTACACATGTAATCCGTGTTAATTATATGCCACGTAATTCTAATTACGTATTAATCACTATTCTGCATTTTATATAATTACTATATAGCAACTGCATAATTACATAATTATTATATATCAGTGATATATATTATATATGCACGTGTGTGTGTGTGTGTGGGGGGGGTATATAGTACAAATGTTTCTTCCGAGCATGAGGGCTCATCTTCCTGCATCAGTACGTGGCAGGCAGCCTCGCTTTGAGAACCTGCAGACATCATGTGGTCCACACCTGCGGTTGCCAGCCTGTCGCTTGGTTTTGGCAGGGAGAGTAGGCGGACAGTCCCCCTCCTACCATGTGAGAGAAGAATCCTGATGAGCCTTGGGGTCCCCAGGTCGCTCCCTTTCTCAGGTGTCCCGTGTCCTGTCATTAGGAACCAGCTCCTCGTTTAGTCTGTTAATTATGCCAAATCTCCAGGTCAGAGGGCTTCACTAAAGAGGTTCGTGTCAGGGTGATGGCGGCTCAAGAGATTCTTACTAGGGGAGGCCTGTGAGGATGGGGGGGGGCTTGGGGGCTCTGCAGAGCGGGAGGCCTGACCTTCCCCTGTGGCGAGGTCGAGAACAAGCCTTCCTTGGAGGGCTCCTGACAAAACCTCTCTCTGAGAATGGACGTTTCTGGGCCAAGGGGAGGCATCCACTTCTGGTTCAGACTGGGCAGGGAGAAGGCCTCGGCGGTGGTTCTCCACCCTGGTGAAGCTCCCCAGGGGTGTATTGTCTGGGACCGTCTCTACAGACAGTGGGCAGAGGCCAGGGGAGTGGAGTGCTCTGTGTGTGTGTGTGTGTGTGTGGGGGGGCAGTCCCACCCAGCAAGGAGCCGCCCTAAACAGCAGTCACCATCCCTGGAGAAATGCTGTGTGCGGCTTCTACACTGGCCTGCGACCTGACTGCGGGGACGCGGGGACCCTGACGGTGGGTCAGAGTGGCCCTGAGCACAGGCAGCTGTGGGGTGTGGGCCAGGCACTGAGTTGGGTGATTTATTCAGCTCACTCGATCGCCTGTTTTAGGCAAAGAAACGCCTGAGACCCCAAAAGGAAGTAATTGGCCGGAAGTCACAGGCTAGTTAGTGGCAGAGCTGGGTCCAGACCACGTCTGCCCTGACCCCCCGGGCCTGATCACAGTGGCCTTGACTTGTGCCTGAGCTTTGGGATTAGTCTGTCGTCTTGAAGGAGAGAGATCTGGGGGTTTCCCAGGTCGGCGGAGCCAGCGCCGGCTGGGGCAAAATCAGAAAGAGGCGAACATCGTCTCGGCCTCCAGGAGGAAGATCAGGTAGAAGAAACAAGGCTTGTTCGTCTGCCTCCCGCTGGGGCTCCTGTTCGGTCCTCTGCTCCCCTGTGTCCCAGGGCAAATGGTTCTGCATCCTCTTTATGTCATTTTCTCAGGCCGTGAGATCAGGCGTGAACAGGTCCTGGAATCACGACTCTGAGGCTGCACACGTGCCGCTGTCATCGAGCCTTTGCGATTCGAGAGTTTCATTCCCAGGAAACCACTGAACTTATGGTTGTAGCAGGTGGTCCTAGTGGTTAGCAGAGTGAAGGGTCGGGGGGCCGGGGTGGGAGGGAAGAGCTGAAGTGTCGTCATCGTTCCTGGTCTTCTGGGATTTGGATGTCTCCCCGGGTCTGTATCAAGTTAATTCTCAGACTCTTACTTCCTCCACGAGGCGCCCGACATACCATGACTTGCCCCTCCCTCCCAAGTGGGATGTGTCTGCAAAACCAAAGCACTTTTCACACCACCCCAGGGGGCCTCATCGCTCTCTCTTGGAAGTCATTTTATAGATGAGGGAGCGGGGTTCAAGGCGGGCCTCGTTTCCCCCCTTTCCTCAGCGATGAGCCCCTCTCCCCCAGGGTGTCTGAAGGACACGGGTGAGGACACAGGCTGGAAGGGTGTGAAGTTGGTGGGGCATATGGCGAAGAAGCTGCTTCCTTCAAAAATGAACCTGGTGGAAAATTCTAGGCCTGTACTGAAGAGGTGCTGCCCACAGAGGGATGTGTTTCCTATAGCAACTGCCACCGGCTGCCTTGCCCCCCTGGGTTTCTCTCTGTGGGGTTGTCCCAGAGGAGGTAAAACAAGGGCCCCTAGACAGCAATCGGAGGCCCAAGGGGCTGGAGGGGGGGTTCCCTGTCCCACTCGTGGCCGGGAGCTGGGAACCCCCACCGAGTGAGGGGGTCTGTGGGCAGGTGCACCTCTCAGAGAGGTTCTGGGGCGGGCAGCGTTCTGTGGGTGGCTGAGGCCAGGGTGACTGGGCCCTGGGATGGGGACCACTCTCCAGCCCAGAGCGGAGGCCCCCGGCCTCCTTTGGTGCGTGTGGCTGAGGGGACTCTCTCAGCCCAGACTGGTCTTGGCACTCCCTTGGCCACATGTTTTGTCTGCCTGGGTCATTTTCCATGCGTTGGGTGAGCGGAGGTGGCAGAAGTGAAGCATACGTGGAATAAGGGAAGAGGGACTGGAGTTCTTTCCTAATACGGATGGTCCCTGAGCTAGACTCAGGGAACGAACCACAGTGTCCACGCGCGGCTGCCTGGGCCTTCCAGCCTTTTCCCTTTATGACATCACATTCCGGTGGCACGTGGGGTGAGGGTGGAACTTTCCGCGTGTGTCTGCCTGCCTGGTGGGGTAGCCCCCATTCCGATGTCCTACGAAGCTTTTGTGACTTCGGTCCTTGTGGTCAGATGGGTTTGTGATGAGTAATGAGCGTGATTACAGATCCTGGTGGTGGAGGCACCGCGCATGGGCTCTGCTGGCTGGATGTGAGAGGCCGGATGTCTAGAGGTTAAGAGATGAGTCCCGGAGCTTGATTGCCTTGGTTTGGATTCTGGTTTATCAGCCGTGTGGTCTCGAGCGAGTGTCTTAACCTCTCTGAGTGTCACTGTGTTCATCTGGTGAATGAAGATAATGATATTACCCGTCTCTTAGGGTTTTGGAGGGTTAAGGGAGTTAGTGTACGTCACGCACTTGGAACGGCACCTGGTATAGAGTTAACCTCTATGTAAATACTCGTTCTAATATTGTTTTCATAATATTATGCTGTATTTATAACATATGCTCATGATATAGTTACATAATCCTAATATTATTAACATGAAAATAATAACAGCCAACTCTGAGTTTTGCCTGATCAGACGTCCATGTGGACTGTTCTTTAGGATGACCTTGGTTTTCTGCTTTCTGTTGCTCAAAACTGGCCCTTCTTGCCAAAAAGTGTTCACTTTTAGGTCCTTGGGCATCGGTGTCTGATGCCATACACTTGTTCTTGATGAATCCACGGTGGATCTCCAAATGTTCCCATCTCCTCAGCCAGTTAATCATCTTTTAGGATTCAGCGTGTCACTTGCGATGGCTTTGTAAAGTGAGTTCCTAACTGCCAGGCCCTTCGTCGATGCTTAGCTCTGCGATGCCAGGATGCTCGGGGAAGAGGAAGGGGATGCTCCAGAGCCAGTTCTGGCCGCTCCTGACCCCGTGACTGTGGAAAGGTTGTTGATGTCCTTGGGGCTCAGGTCCCTCCTTTGTCAGTGGGGATAGCACGTCCTTCCTTGCTGTGTCGTCGGCAGAGTCCCGCAGGGTGAGGAGCCTCGGAACCCCGCACATTTCCAGTGCCCGACAATTGGTGCCGTAGGTCGTGATGATGGAGAGGCTCTGAAATCAGGGAGCAGGCACGTCTCCCAGACCCACAGCTGCTTCCCTGGATGGCGCTCACCAGCTTGCCCCCTGGCAGCCTCCCATGGCCCCGGACCAGCCACTTCTGTCAAGTGCTGGCGCAGCTGCAAGGCTGTCTTTGTTTGAGTGTAGGATTTCCGACCGGGCTGGGGGTCTGCAGCGCCTGCTTCAGCCCAGCCGAGGGCTTCCAGCTGGGTCTGGGTAATTGGTGCCAGATGCTCTGGGGAGAGCTGGTTGGCACTTCCCGTGCGGCTTGGCAGGCCGGCTCTGGAGCATGGCAGGAGTTTGGCCTGAGAACCAGGCCTTGGCTTCCCCAAGGGGCCCCGGGGTCGGGGTGAGGGGCTTGGATGCAGAGTTGCTGGAAGTTGGTTTTTACTTGTCAGAGGGCAGTATCTGCTGGACAGAGGTCTAAACCTCTCGAGACTGCGTCCGTGAGTATTCGTCCACGTTCGCTGCTGCCGAGATTCGCTTCTCTGAGGGAGCACATGAGTTGATTCACCCACTTCTGCCTTTTCTCGCTTCTGCAGATAGCTGGGCTTTCTCTCTTCTTCGTGACAGAGCAGAGTAGCTCTTCTGCAAGCCCATGATCCCATGAAGAATGTAAAGATCCGCTAACTTGGACTTCCATCCCTAAGAACTACCACCATGTGTTTAGCCTTAAAGAGCGAGCTTTTTGTAGACGGCCTAATGCGACTTTTACCAGCGAGGCTATAGGTGGAGCAGCTACTGGTGAGCGAGGGTTTCAGAGTAGGTCCTCGGAGTTCAAGTCGAGCGTTCGTTCCCTTTTTGCTTTTTCTTATTATTTTTATTGGGAGCTGGAACGCTGTGTTGGGCCTGCTGAGTTATATACTTTATTCATCGGACGTCTCGACCATTGGAGAGCATCTCAGAGAATTCTTGCAGAGCGTGTAGCGGAAAGACTGACCTTTCTTGACTTTTGAAGAAACCAGGAGTTGAATTGCTGAGTTCTGATGTTCACCACTTACATGACCCTGAATGATCATAAATGTATATGATGTAACGTATATAAAGCGCTGGCTTGGCAATGCGACTGTCGCAGGTGCTCGTACATCTTAGCTCCTTTCCCTTCTGTTTTTCCTTCCTTTTCTTCCTTCCTTCCTTCCTTCCTTCTTTCCTTCCTTCCCTCCTTCCTTCTAAACCAGAAGGCATTTCGGCTGTCTCAGATGTTCACCCTGGAATCGCAAAGTAGGGGAACCCTGAGGCCCCTCGAAGCTTCATCTCTGAGAGGCCCCAGGAGGAAGCTGGCATTGTTTTACTTTAACTCTCGGGCACACAGCAGGATTCGGGCAGCACGTGAGGAAGTGGATGGAGTTCTGTTTTAAAGTCATTAGTTTACAATTTCCGAGAAAGGCTCCTTGTGTCTAGTGACTCGTCTTTAACAGTTAGAAGTTACTTTAGATTTTCAAATGTCATCAAGTCAGTGTCGAAGGGGATTATCCTGCGTCTCTAAAGTGGGAACCAGCCGGCCTCTGAGCGGAACCAGGTCCCGGCCGTCTGCTGAGCCCCAGGGAGACAAAACTCTCCAGCAAGAGGCACGTTCTTCCTTTCTCATCTGGGTCATTCACGAGGCAGGGAGGAAGTGGAAAAGAGGCAGAATTTAGGCCAGTTGTGTAAGACAGTGAGGAAGGGTTGGTCTTCGTGACTATTTCAGGCGTCTGGACCAGAAATCGGGGAACCAGTCTGGATTCTTTTTCCTGCATCCCCACCTCCACCTCCCCTCGTCAGTCGTCACGTCCTGTAGGTTTTCTTCTCTAAACTTCCCTGTTCATGCGCCCCTCGTCTCTCATTTGCCTGGTTCAGACCCTCCCCTTCTCTCACTGAGTCCCTTTGATCTCTCTGAGTGGCCTTGCTTCCTCTCAACTGGCCTGCCCTCCACACTTCACACGGCAACTAGGATATTTTCTGGGACACACAACTGGTCCTGCTGCCGTCCGCTTTCAAACCATCCGGTAGCTTCTCGTTGCAGGCAGGATCAAGCCTGCCTTGCCAAGGAAGCCTCACAGACTTTCCACGATCTGGTCGGTCTTTGCTTTTCTCTAGGCTCATCCTTTGTAGTGTCCCTGCCTGCCCATGGATTGTCATCCGTCACTTAGCGTTTCAGGTATTGTTTTAGGCACAAGGAATGTGACATGAGTGTGACTGACTAGCCCGGCAGGGCCCAGGCATTAGTGACGTGGCTGAGCTACATCCTCTGATGGAACGGCCAGGGTGCCCTGTGAGTGCCCGATAGTGGGACGGAACCGAGTCTGGAGGATCCGGGTGGGCTTCCCTGGTGAATGGGACGAAGGAGCATCCAGGTGGGCTGGACAGCCTGTGCAAAGGCCCTGTGGCGCGAGGGTGGTTCGAGGAGGAATGGGGATCAAGGAGAAGCTGCAGAGGTGGGCAGGAGTTCCTTAGGCCAGCCTAAGGGTTTTGGCCTTTTTCTTGGGAGCAGCATAAGGCAATTAACGGTTGTAAGCAGAAGTGACATGATCAGGTTTGTGCTCACAAAAGTGCACTCTGGTTGTATACTGTGACGTATCCGTCTGTGGTGTTTGTTGACCAGTCCTACTGTTGTGGAATGACTGGGTATTGTGATGTGCACGGCGTTCCTCCTCCTGCGTCCGGGCCTTCCTGTGTCCTTCTGAGTATCCATTCTTTTTTGGAACAAACCAGACAAACTTTCCGGCTGCCAGAAAGGCAGGTGGTCCATGGGGGCTGGAGGCTCACTTGATCTTCCTAATTACGTAGTCCATTTTTTAAGAAAATGAAGATAAGATTATTAAAAAATTTTTTTTTGCCCGTAAAAATGATCCGTATTTATTTTAGGAACTCAGGAAAGGAAACCTCATGTTTCAGGGACGATCTCTGTCAATATTTAGGTGAACGTGTTTCCACAGCTTTGTTTATTTTAGGTTCACATAATTGTCCATTGCAGTTTTAAACTTAAATGGGATCCACCTATGTTGTTCTGTTACCCGCGTATGGAAACTCAGTTGTATGTCTGGGCGCTTGAAATGACTCAGCTTGCTGTCCCTCTTCGTGCCTAAGCCCTCTTTCCTCCTCATCTCGGCTTCCCTACTCCTGATACCCCACAGACCAGGTGAAACTTACCCGAGCGTTTCACAGATGGTCTGTTTGGGCAGCACCGTCTCACCCACCACACACACACACACACGGTTTATAGACAAACAGACACCCCCGCTCCCCCACACATACTTTCTCTCTGTGTAATTGAGCATTTGCTGGTTACCAGGCCCTTTTCTCATGGCGTTGGAAGCACTAGCTCATTTAATTCCCTATTTTCTCAGGGGAAAAACAAAGGCACCTGCCGGAGGAAGTGCCGAAACCAGGACTTGAACTCAGGGCGTCTGAAGCTACAGTGGTTCTGCGTGAGCCTGACTGCATGGGAGATGTCAGGGTCATGCCTTGCACTGGTGGGGGGGACACGCCCATGGTAAACGTTCAAAGCACTCTCGGGACTGCCAGCATCTCCCCTTAGCATCCCAGTGAGAGGGTTTATGGCCTTGTATGAGGGAGGCAGAGTGGGTATTAAGGTGTTAGGACCAGAGCATTTCTTATCATTTATTTCAACTGACAGCTCAGTCGGTCACTCATTCATTTATTCATTCTCTTACCAACATTTCCCAGGTGCCCAGTGACGGCCCTGCAAACATAAGGGACATTAAAGAATTTTCTCATTCTCTAAGAATGTGTGGGCTTATGGGAAGACTGATATTAAAAAATCGCATTTCTAGGCTGAGCGTTGTTTGAAGGATTTATGAAGACTGAGGGTAATGGGTGGGAAGGCCTTGCTGGTGGAGGGGTCAGCAGCGGCTTGCCCTCCGTTTTCCTGCCTTGTCTCGTCTTCCCTGCCCCTCCCCTTCCCTTAATTCAATTTTATTGAGGTGTCATTTACATACCATCAAATCCACCCATTTACAAAGTACAGTTCATGATTCTTAATTAATTTGCGGTTGTGCGACCATCACCATGAATAACTACTTCATTGTTTTATTTTGAATAGTGTCCATTGTATTGATAGCCACATTTTTTTTTTTTTGTCCATTCACCAGCTGACGGATGCGGTCATTTCCATTTTTTGGCCCTTCTAAATAACGCTGCTTCAAGCATTCATGTGCGAGTCTTTGCATGGACATGTGTTTTCGTGCTCCTGGTAGATTCCCAGGAGATGCATTGCCGGGTTGCACGGCGAATTAAAGTTTGTGACTTTTGCAGAACTCCCAAACTGTTTTCCTAAGTGGCTGCAGCGTTTTACAGTCCCTCCAGCAATGTACGAGCGTCTCCGAACTGAGTTTTAAAGAAGTAGGAATTATCTAGGTCAGTGGTTTTCCAAGTCCTGGGATGCTTATGCAGATTCCTGCAGATTCCTGGGCCCACACCTTGCCCACGGGTGTGTGTTTTTAGAAAGCTCTCTAAGCGACAGTGATGTGCAGCTTTGTTTGGGAATCATGGAACTGGATAGGTTGAGGGTGACGTGGGTAGGGGAGAGATTTTGGGGGCCCGATAGGCACAGCATGTGTAACAGCAACATGACATGTTCTTGTTATGGTCGATGGTAGGAGTGGCCGGAGAGAGAGGCCAGTAAGGAAACCTTTGCCCTGGTCCTGTCAAGACCTACCGAGGGACCAACTAGTTAATCCACTTTTTTCCATCTAGTTTTCTGTGAAATTTTTTAAAGGGGAAAGTAACTTTTTTGAGCTCAAGGCACTAGGTTCAGAGCTTTATATTTAATTTTCAACAACCCTTTTTTCACTCATTATTCTCAGTGTACAGGTGAGGAACCCGAGGCTCAGGCGATGAAGTAAGGGACAGGGCTGGGACTCGAAACAGGGCCTGTCTGCTCTGTCTGTGAAGGCAGCTTGCCCTCTGTGTCAGCAGGGTCTTCGGGTTTCGTATCCATTGTTGGAGAAGTCATTCCACGTGCAGATGTTGCAATGGGTTCTCTGGCCTGCTGTGTGGTGGCTGCTGTCTGGCCTTCTTTTCCGTGGGTTAGGGAAGTATCAGGCTTTCACTAGTGGAAATGGCAATAGTTAAACATTCTGCGAGATGCAGTATCAGACTCCTTAATTAAACGCCTTGAGGCCTGCGTTTCTGTCTGCTTCAGTGAGCCCTCTGGCTGCTTGTCCCCTCCCGGTCCCTGTGAATCGAAGCAGGCCTGACACTTGACCCTGGATCTCTGGGGGCTGTCAGCTGAGCCCTCCGGAAGTGGGAGACGCGGGCCCTCTGTGAGTCAGGAGCTGGAGTCCTGCGGTCGGCTTGTTTTTCAGAGTTGGAGGCATGATGCGGGGAAACCTGGGGTCATTACGGAGCAGATGCCCTTAATGAGGTGTCTGCTGAACTTCCAGCTGGCAGTGCGCGCTCCGCGCTGGGACGCGGACATCGCAGGCACCCGATCATTATGTGACATCACATCCTCCCCTTGTTGTCATAGCAGCTGTAATCATCCCACTGAAAGTGTCCCTCGGGGTGATGGCAAGCCGCGTCTTTTTCCATTAAAGGGAATCCATGGTACTTGCTTTCACGCTAAGGAGGAAGAAAACCAGCGTGTTAACGCTTTCGAAAGGAGAAAAAGTATAACAGTTTGCAGCACGATATTAATACTGTTGTTATTAACAATTATTGCGCAAGTTGTACATGGCGATTGTGGAAAATTTATAAAATAAAGGCTGGAGAGAAGAACAAACTCCCACTTGTAATGCCAACATGTGGAGAAAATCATTATTCATCATATAACATGAGAAGTACATTTTTTCCACTTGAGTTTTAGCACATTTGTACATTTATTATTATTTTTTTCAAATATAAGAGCATCGCCATGTAACAATGTATAATTAATATTGTTTCATAGCAATAGTCCTTTTCAGCAGTTTTTAGGCACCGTGGTTGATTGAGCTGATCTTTATTGTGGGATGTTTTAAGTTCTTCCTGCTCTCTTGCTGTCCCAAATACCACTCAGTGACTGTCATTGCTTCTATAGGTTTATAAATCCGTTTTGCCTTAGGACAAATTTTTAGAAGTAAGATGATCAGGTGGAAAGAGTTGAATATTTTTGAAGCTTTTGAAATATATATTTTAACCCCTCTATGTTGAACCAGTTTTTCGTTCCCCACGTAAAGTGTGAATTTGTCTGTTGACCCTTAACTCTAAAAAAGTTGTAATTTGATAGGTCAAAAATGGTATAAATCTCTTTCATTCATTTATTTGAGTATTTGTGAGTTTGAACCTTTTTTCAGATGTGTTGTTTCTTTTATAAATAGGATATTCATTTTTCTGTTCAATTTCATCTAATTTATATAAATTTTATATTTAAATTTTATATATTAAGACCATTAAACTTGCTGCAAATAATTTTCAGCATTTGTAAATATGCCTTTGAACCTTGTTTGATGTTTGGACATTAAATTTTAGACTAAGCCAATCTTTTTTTCATTTATGATTTGTGTTTAAAAGAACTTACACTGGAGAGATTATGAAAATATATTTTTTTCTTCTCGTACTTTACAGTTTTATTTTTATAAAATCTTTAATTGAAATCTTTCAATTCATCTAAAATTTATTTTGTAAATGAGGTAGAGACTTAATTTTGTTTCCCCTCTAAATTTATTCATTTTTCCCTGCACTGATTGAAAAAATTTAGCTCATAAGGTAATAAATAACATTCAGACATACACACATATGTCTGTCTATCATCTATCATCTATCATCTATCTTTCTATGTATCTATCTATCACCTATCATTTATTTATCATCTATTATCTTATCATCTGTACCTATCTATCTGTCTGCCTGTCAATCTATCTATCTATCTATCACCTATTTTTTTTCATTTTTCCCGTAAGTCCAGTTACCTTACTATGTTTGGGGCGTGTTGGTGTGCACTGCTCTCAGTCTAATTTCCTGTTTCCACTAGACCACTACCTGATGAATCTTGCTCTCCTGAGGTGGCATCCCTTTCTCCTCCCCTTGCCTGAGTCTCTGCTGCTCCAAACATGAACGAGCCTCAGTTACCAGGATGCATTGCTATCCGGGTCCACCTTGATAATGTATTGCCTTTATCTAAGAGGAGTGTACTATGTTCCCCCCACATTCATGTTGTATTTTCTCGAATTTGTGGTTTCTGCTTAGATTTGGAAGAGGGAGGGGAAGGGGCTGGAGACGAGGATAAGGGAATAGAAGCCGAGGCTGAGAGATGTAAGGGCAAGTTTGCAACATCTTTCTTTCTCTCAGTCTCTCTCTCTCTGGTCTCTGTTTCATTCATCAAAGCCGGGCGGTGTCAGGAGATGAAGTCTCAACAGCTGTCGTTTTAATCCGCTGCCATCTAGTCCATAATCCTCGTCAGTCGCTCCCAGGTTCTGGCATGGGGCTGTGGTTAGTTTTAGTGTCGTTACAGCTTTTCATCTTTTTCTGTGTCTTCTTTGCTATTCATGAGGATGCAAAAGGGTCTGCACTGGGGACTTGTGGCTTTATACCATTTTGGGCTAGAAGCATTATTTCATTTTCTGAGACTTCTGCAAAAAAATGTAAACGCCTGTTGGCAATCTGTCAAGCCTTTGTAATAAATGTGAGGTTTATAGAGGACTAAAAAAATAACTTTATAGCTGAGTAGTGTCATATGTTGCTTATGGTGGGAAAACGTGGCATGTAGCCAGGTTTTAAGTGCTGTGGGATGTAGGGATTTTTTTTTTTTTTTAAAGAATGAGTCCAAAAGGAGAATAGCAAACAACTGTTTTACAAAAGCCAGGGTTTTGTTTTTTTCTCTGCTAACCAAAGCCTTGTTTTGCGGTTCTTTGTTTCTCCGGTGGTGGTCCGAGCGGTTATAATAATAGCAACTGATGTTTGCCGAGTGGTTCTTGGGGACCGGGTATCATCATGTGAAGGCTTCACATTTAATTCTTGAGATAGTCATTGCTCTTATTATTACTATTCCCACAGAAAGGTAAAACGATTTGCTTAAGAATCTCGTAGCTTACAAGTGGCAGAGCCGGGGTCAGAATCTAAGCCACCTGGTTCTGGAGGCCCAACTCTCGACCATCACACAGCTCATCTCCCAAAATAGCTGCCTCCTTTTAGATGCCCTCTGGTTCCACTCACCCCCTAACTCTAGGACTTAATGTCTGTCTGCTTTTGCATTAGAAAGCCTCTCACTTGTGTTAACAGAAGAACTGAGGTGACGTTTGGGATGTTTAAACATTTTTTTCTTCCTTGCTCTTTGAGTCATGGTTAGATGCCAGTTAATATCTGGGTAAGAAAAGACACAGTTCATACAAGTCCTGTCTACACTCATTTTTGTAGGTTGTAATACTTTTTTTCTTGTTTTTGCCTCAGTTTGCTTTGCTGTAAAATAGGTCTGACGATAATATCTATTTCTCAGGGCTACAGAGAAAACTAAAGAGCTAATAAATGCGGAATACTTTATTA
This sequence comes from Cynopterus sphinx, assembly GCA_030015415.1. Taxonomy (NCBI): domain Eukaryota; kingdom Metazoa; phylum Chordata; class Mammalia; order Chiroptera; family Pteropodidae; genus Cynopterus; species Cynopterus sphinx. Next base: position 6,781,422 of record CM057391.1, read on the forward strand.
CAGTGCTTGGTACATAGCAAATGCTTAATAAATCTAGCTATTGTTGATATTATCATTAATGTTGTAATAACATTTTTTACTTTCATTATAGCCACTCATACCCCAAGTAAGTGAAAATGTGTTTGCATTTTCACGAACTGGATGTCTTGCACTTCACAGTTAGGGTTTGCCAACTCGATGAGCTGCCTTCTACGATGATAAGGTCTTAATGAGCGAGCACGGTTATGCATCGTGTCGTTATGTCAATGGATTTGCTGGGTGTTATTTGCCCATTGCAAATGCTACCTTGTCTAGATTTTCACATGAGAAGCGGCGATTGTCACATGGAGCTGTTTTTCGCTGTTGGCATCTCTGTGTTGGATGCTGAACTCTTACCCTGAAACGTGTTTTCTCAGTTTTTGTTCAGCAAGATTCACTGTGGAAGTAGAGTGTGGGGCATGGAGAGAGAGGCCGCTAGAGTGACTGGCTGTGCAGATGAGGTGCTGCAAGCCCTGGCACGAGCCTGCTTGGCTTGCTGGGCCCCCTGATGTCAGTGGGGACCGGGCGTGGCCAAATGCAGAGAAGTTTTTTTTTTCTTTTCTCATTTTAAACTCTAAAATACACGTCAAGGTGTTCAAGGTCCTCTCTGATGAAATAGGTGAGCTCGTTGCCTTTGCTAGGGGTAGAAAGGTTCCCAGCACGGAAGGCAAACAACTTTTTAGAACCGCATCCTGCCAAGTGGAAGCATCTCAGCGCTCAGGGAATAAAGTTCTGGGTTTTAGACCTAGATATGCACCTCTAACTGCATGAGTTCGAGCAATAATTGCTCCAACCTGGGCTTAAGTTCTTTATCTATAAATTCAGGGAATATAATTTGATCAGTGGTGTTGAGACAGTTTTGTAGAACCCCGTGGCCTAGTACAGGTGCTTTGAGAATTGGGTAGAAGTTTGATTCAAAGATCAGCTGTAAAACATAATTTTAAGTTTTAAAAACTCTGTTGTACGTGTTCCCTTGTTTTATCGAATAGTCCTGTGTCTCAAACACATCAGCAATTGTAAACATGTTAATTTATGTTGTAAAATAAGCTATTTTTCTAGTGGGAGTTGCCATAAAGCTCCTTCTGTTATTTCGATTTACTTGAAAAGTATCCTGAGATTGCAAGGTGAATAGCAAAACTCATGCGGTTTGTTCCTATTGATAAGCACTAATCAGATTTTTTTTTTGATTCCATGTAACCACTACATGACAGAGAAATGCACTGATACAACACAGAACAGTCATCCTCAACCCCCAGTTTGAAATTGTCATAGCCAACAAAATAGCATCTAATTGATCCCATTCACCCATTTTATAATAAATATGTTTTCACCTTTAAGTAAAATTATGATAATTAAATACCACCATGTTTATATTAGGGTTCTGAGCAGTTTTATTTGAATTAAAGGTTTAAAAATGAGACATTGTCCTAGATGTTTGTGTCTAAGTGACCTTCTATTCTAAAACCCTCTAAAGATTTAACTTTACCGTAAGCCTCGTCTGGTCCTTTGGCGTGTGTTCATTACTACCCAATTTTCCATTCCCTCTTCGGTAACGAGAATAGTGCTCACGTCATGTGGTGGGATCTGCAGAAAAGAGGCGGCAGCGTGCGCTGGTTCCCCTCAGGGCCCCGGATAGGTGGTGATACTAGGAAGCAGGGTTTGGGACGCTTTACCATTTGATTTCTGTGCGCTAAGCTGCCACGACAGTTATTTTTGTAGCTGCAGTGCCCACCCAGTCAGTCGTGCTCGTCTCTGAAGGTTCTCGGGGATGTTCTTCTCTGGCTGTCACTGTGCTCATTTGTCCTCTGGACCAGGCCCTGATGAGAATGCCGTCTTTGTAACAAGCAAGGGCCCTCCAGGAAAACCCAGCAGGGTCTGAAATCGAGTTCCAGCTCTTACTGTGACAGCATCGGGTGCACTGTGGCCGAGGACATAGTTGTGGGGTGACCTTTGTCCTTCGGTGTCACCCCAACATGCTTCCAGATGTACTGTAATTATAGGAAGTTCTTGGGTGATGGCTCAAAGCACAGGACCAAGACCTTATCAATTAATTTTTATGGATGGCTTTGTTTTCCTCTAACATGTTTTGCAAAATGTTGGCCACCTACTTGGTTTTATGGGACTCTCTGTGACAGGCTGTACGCCGTCAGCCTCTGACTAGCACCCTCTGGCCTGTGTCTGTTATTGCTGCTACCGCGACTACTGTTCTTTCTTGCGACTAATGTTATTTGCGTGCTGTGCTGGAAGACTCACTTTCTTGGTGTGCTCCACGCTGAAGTAGGTTTTTCCATCGCCAGATATTAGGACGTTTCCTGTTTAATAACCTGAAACACCCTCACGCCCATGCGACAGAGGTTACGGATGACTTATTCCATCCCTAATATCATAAGGTTAACTATGCACATAGTAGATGCTCGATAAGTACTTGTTAAAATTGTGGCATTGACCGGTCTCCTTTTGCCCAATGTGTTCCTTTTACAGTGTCCCATTTGACGTGTGTGCCCCGTAAAAATAGCTCTGCATTCTCAGCTTTTGTCCTCTAGCTCACTGCTAATTGGTGGCCATATGGCTGCCTCTGCAGTCCTCCCTTTAATTCTCATTGGCTAGACCTGGGTCACAGGCACATTCTCAGACCCATCACTGGCCGAGTAGAAGGGGCTTGTCATTATTGACTTAGACCAGTCACGACTCATTCCATGGACTGGCTCTGCTGCTGACCAGCCATACCATCTCTAGACTGCATGGCGGTCTAGGCCGCTCCCGCCCAGCCTTCTGAATGTCCCTCCGCCACTCAGGCGAGACACTTGCTTTGTGGTCAGAAGGCCTGTCCAGCCTTTGAAGCCCCCTCTCCACTTTCATCCACAGGCATGGCACCTCATTGCCTGTTTGATCTTGTCTTGGCACCTGAGGACCAAGGCTAACCATTCATTCATCACGTTCATTCGCACCCCAGGGCCATTGCCCGTGAGGTTCCCTCTGCCTCGAATGTTCATCCTCACAGCCAGCGCCATCTCATCATTCAGGTCCCTGCTCAAACGCCCTGTCTCAGAGAGGCCCGCCCTGATGGTTCTACCTAGAGTCCACCTCTCACCCCCGGTCGCGTACCTTACCAACCACATCGCGGATTTAAATTTTTTCATAGCCTCCTGAATTCTTTTTATTCGCCACACTTGTATTTCTGTTGCTTACTTCTCTTTCTCACCCATCAGTTAGAATAAACTCTGAATGGACAGGGATTTTTGTCTATCTTGTTTTCGACTGGGTTTCACTGTAGGGGACAGTGCCTGCTGGCATATGACCAGCCCTCGGTATGATTTTCAAATTCAACAATTTGTTCTTCTCCAGGTCTCTTTTCTGTTTCTGCTGCAGGTGCCACGCTCTCACTTCACCCTTCAGCTGAATCGGAAAGTTGCTGTTCATCCTCGATTCCTCTCCTGGAGGTTTTAGCTCTTTCGTGTTTTCAAGTCCATTCCTCTCTCTGTCTCTATAGCCTCTTTCCTGTTTGGATTCACACCAAGATGATGGCTGTAGCCTCCTAACTGTCCTCTCTTTGATGATTCATCTTTTGCAAAATTTTGAGAGTGCTCTTTTAAAAATGTAAATCTGACTGTTCAGATTTGGATCCTGATTGGAACAAAATACATGTAAATAGACACTTGGGATACCAATAGAAAATTGAGCACAGTCTGGGGATTATTAAGGAATTGTTACTTTTGTTGGCTGGAATAATGGACTTCTGGTGATGTTAATGTCTTTATCTGTTAGGATAATAGTAAAGATTTTATTGGTCAAATGATGTCTGTAATTTGCTTTAGAATTAACTGCATGCCTTGTTTCTCTTGCACTTTTGGCTTGGTACTATCCCCTTTCTCTCTATTACCTGCTTTCCCTGAAGAGGCGGTCCCCCAGATGTTCCTACATATCCTTCTAGAACAAGGACCGCCTCTTTCATGCAGCCTTCCCTGATTGCCGTATTGGAATCGCTGTCTTCCCCCTGTGAACACATCATACCATGAGTTCTTCATTCCTGACAGTGCCATTCTGACCCAGTTTTCAGTTATTTGGATATAGATCTATCTCTGTTAGTCAGGGTTCCTTAGTCAACTCAACTTCAGTGAAAAAACTTACATATTGACTCAGAAGACAGAAAAAAACAAAGTATCCTAGTTTCAGGCGTACTTGGATTCAGTGGCTCACATTATGTTCTCGGGTTAATTCTGTCTCTGTCTCCCTTTCCATCTCTTGTCTCGACTTTCCTGAGTGTTGGCTTTGTTTTCAGGCAAACTCCGTCTGGGGGGTGGCTTCCAGTAGCATTTTCCTTAAAACAAAAAGGGAAGAACATCCAACTCTTTCCCTGTTGTTCTAGCGTGAGGGCCTACGATGGAGTCTGGTTGGTCTGGATTGGATTATGTGCTCATCCCTGAACTGAGCACCTTCTGGGGGGCCATCGGAGGCACTGATAGGCCAGGCTTAAATCAGGTGACAGACTCCACAGCTGAAGGATGGGGCCAACCTCCCTCAGACCTCATCATGTTGGAAAGAGGGGAGCGTGCCCTGCCTAATGTTGCTCATTAACTGCTGGGCCCGTGTAATGTTTTGGGCCAACGGGTAGAGAGACAGCACAAGGTGCTGGTGAAATGAATTCTCTCTTCCTTCTTGTTAATCTTGCCGTCTCTGGAGTGGTATACCTTGTCTGTTCTGTGAACTGCTTAAACCCGTTACTAGTCAATAAAATAGAAAAAAAATTGACATAACATTTTAGTTTCAGATGTACAGCATCCGTCACTATTATGTATCCGAACGAGTCTCCTCACATACTGGACTGTTGCCTTTAGTTCTTGGCAAAGCCATCCCGGACGCCAAAGGGGAATGTCATTTGGATTAAAGAACAATAAGGCACATTGTAGGATGAAACTGGAGGGACAAAAATGCATCTGTTTGGGCATTTTGGGAAAACCTACTTAAAAAGGAAGGGAGAAGTACAAAAGGCTTCGGTTAGTGCTGTAGGACCTGAGGCTTTTTCTCTCTGTGATAGGCCCAGAGAATGTAGGGTGTGGAATGCCCAGGTTCATTAACTTTAAGACAGACGGGAAAAAGACATCATCAACGTGACTTCTTGGATAATCACTGGGGACATTTATCAGCCGTTCCTGAAGCATCGCATGTGGGCTACAGCCAACCGAAGTCCTAGATGGCATGAAGTGTCCCCGCACGAGTTTTCCCACCCCAGTGGACACAGGGTGATGACAGCCCTCACAGCTTAGGTCCATTCTGGGCGGAATCAGAAACTGCCGTGAAAGGAGCAGAGTGTCCAGGCCCGGGCTTTTGAGTCAGAGGGACTCCACTCGAATCTCAGTGCTGCCACTTGGTAGCTGTTAGACTCCAGGCGCGTTTGCTAATGCTCCTGAGCCTCAGTGTGTTAATCTGTGAAGGAATAAAAATCCCTACCCCCTAGGGTGGTCATGAAGGGTCGCTGAGGCGATGTATGTAAAGGGCTTGAATATAGTAGGCACTGGATACACGTTGGCTACCGTTCCGTCTTTGATAAACGGGAACAGAATTCTCGTTCATGAGACCCGTCAACACCTGTCAGTGTTTTAGGGGTTCTCTGCCTGGTGGTTCTCAGTTGTTTAGGGTGCAGAGGTACCCTGGTGACCCAGGGGGCATTTAAAACCTTCACTTTTCAGAGTTCGTAGTAGGTAGGATCAGGCAAGAATCGTGAATGGATACTAAATCTAGGGGGTGGGTGGGATTCTGATGAAGAGCAGGATATTCGCTTGGTCCTAAAAGCATCCTGAAAGGGAGGAGCTAAAACGGCAGGGATATTCAGGAAAAATCTGACATCGCCTTTGATCAGGGAATCAGAATTAAGACGCCTCTGAAGGACAGAGGACATTCTGTGCCTCCAAATGTACGAGACCCTGAGGAGGAAACAGTATCATCTACGCACGGTTCTGGCTGAGAATCCACAACCTCAGGCTAATCTGAAGGAGACATCAGACAGGCACAGAATGAGGAACATTCTCTTACACATACACACAAAAAAGTATGGGCCATGTGCTTCAAAAATGTCATGGAAGACAAGGAAGGCCGCTGGACGTGTTCCAGATTAAAGAAGGCCCAAGAGGCATCACAGTTAAACGCGATGCCTGATCCTGGGCTGGGTCGCGGTCTGGATGGGAAAAATGCCTCCCGGATGCTGTCCTTCCGACGCACAGCATTAGACCGTGGGTGGTAGATTAGATAAAGGTCCCGTCAGTGTCGGTTTATACTGATAACTGCGTTGCAGTTGCCCTGTTCTCAGGAAATACACCCTTAAGTTCTTAGTGGTCAAAACGTACGTAAGTAGCTCCAACGTCATTTAGAAAAATAAACCTGTGCACATACCCTCAGCTATACCCGTGCCCATGTACACGCTTCATACACAGGAAAACATCTATGGAGAGGAGAGAGAGGAGGTGTTGGGGGGGAAAGGGGGAGAGAGAGAAGGAGGGAGAGAGAGAGGAAGGGAGGATGAATGGACAAGAATGAATAAGGCAATTGAATAAATACGTTAACGGGGTGAATCTAGCTGAAGTGTGTATGGGTGTTCTTTGGACCGTTTCTGCAACTTTCAGTAACTTTGGAATTATTTCCCAAAAGTTAAAAACAGAACATCATGCTCGTTCCGTGTTCCTCGCGCCTAGGGACTTGGGTGACCAGGGACGCGGGGTGGGGGTGAAGAAAAGGTGCGCGCTGAGAAGCCTCCAGGGTGGTTCTGATGTCTTCCCGACAACGCCTGATTGAAAGGAGGACGCTGAGCTCTGGTGGGAATCATATTTCACATCTTAATTCTTTACTTACAACTCAGGGGTGGTCAGACCAAGAATCATAATTTGCAGAGTCTTAAGTGAAATGATATTTGAGACCGAGGACCAAAGGACCCAGGAAATAAAGGGGGAAACTGAGACCTTACGGGGCCAGAAGAACCTTTAGGAGGCCCAGTGCTGTAAGGTCACGTAGCACGCTCCATGCCATCCCCCTGGACCACCTGCTCTCCCACCGGCGTCGTGTTTTCAGTGACGTTAGGATTCTACAGAAGACGAGGGGGGGCCACAGACTTAGCTACCTGGTGACTTGTTTGGAATCAGGTGTTAGGCGGAGGGGGACACGGCAGAAAACACGAACTGATGTCAAAAACTGCAAACGAATGTCAAAAAGCATCCTGACGCTCAGCTTCTCATCTCCTACGTATAGTTCCGTTTTGGGTTTAAAAAATTAGACAACGCTCCCATTACGATGGGCAAGTCAGGTGAAGCCCGACCTGGTCTCCGGCAGCTGTTTTCTTCCCGACCACGAGATGTCACATCTGAAAACCCCACGTGGGCCACAGGTGCGAGCCACCTCCCTGAGGGTCAGTCAGCTCATGATTTTCATAACGTAGGCTCTGGCTAATCTCAACCCATCAGTTTTTAAACATTTTTTTATTAAAGATAATCCTAGTGGTATGTTAAAAGAAAAATACAAAGTAGGGATACCGAACTGATGCCCAGGAAATAAATGACTTCAAAGTAAGAATGCCTCATCTACACCCACCCAAATGTCTAACTTTTCTGATCCCGACCGTTCAGCTGTCACGTTAGCAGGCGCTTCGGGGCAGGTTGGATGGACACATCTTAGTTAATCCCCGGCTTCTGATTCCAGAGGCCAGCAGTGACCTCACAGAGCAGAGACGGGAGCTTCCTGGCTTCTCTCGGCCCCCCCAGGGTGAATAAGACGAAGTCTCTCCGTAGAGAAAACCCGAATCTGCTTGCGAAACAAACAACTGGGGCGGACGAAATTTGAGAAAAAAAGGCTCGTGCTCCACTGGGGCCCTCTGCGTGCCAGGTGTGTTACACGTGGATTTTCCCACAGTACTTAGGGCGGTCTTGACAAGCAGAGATAATCACCCCCTCCCATTTCGCAGATGGGAAACCCGAGGCCCAGAAGGGCCGCCCGACTTTCCCTCTCCACTGCCCACTGGTGGGTTCATTCACATGCGCGTTCGGTTACTGCCTTTCCCTTGACAGCCTCCCTCCCCGACCTTGACTCTGATCGTCACCGACGTCTTTCCTGCTTGGGGTCAGACTTGAAGCCAGAGTCGTCACCACGGAGGTGTCCTCTGCTGCGATGACCCTCCTCGGTGAGCCTGGAAGCAGCACAATCCATGCAGCAGCTGGTGAGGGCCAGTTCAGGGTCAGATGACACTTCCTTGGGAGCCGCCCCGTGTTTAGGTAGGACGAAGAATTTCTGGGCGCCCATCCACGGCCGGGTGAAGGGAAGGACACGCCGCAGGTCTGCGCTGGGTGTTTGTCCAGGGACACTGATGGATGGGTGTGACGAAGTTGTGGCCAAGTAAGCATGCAGGCGAAGGCAGCGCATCCTTTGCTGGGAGGCTTGAGAAGCTTGTTGGGGGGACAGGTGGCTTCTGCCGACAGCAACCTCCTTCTCCAGATGGACTGGGTCCGCTTCGGCTTCTGTGGTGACATCGTTGGGTGGAATGTGATGCTGTTTGCTGAAGGACTTGTCCTGAGGGTGGATGAATGCGGGAAACCAACCCTTCCCAGCAGAGCTTTTTGTTTCTTTGTCTGGTTGGCTTTGTAACATTTCAGCCCGGGGGAGTGAGTAAATCAGATCCAGGTTTGAGTCGCAGGGATGTCTCATCACCCCTCTGAGGACGCACGGAAGCTCAGGCACTTGCCTGAGGTCCCTCAGCTGCTGAGAGGTGGAGCTCAGAGCCAGTCTGGCTCTCTCGAATCCAGTTGTCCTGGGCCCTGAGTGGGGAGCCCTTTGTCCCGAGCCTGTGGGGCAATTGCTAGAAAGCAGGTGGCATTTGATGAAGCACCGATGGAGGGAGAGGAGAGAAGGAGGCAAAAAGGCCGGAGAAGGCCAGCTCTTCATGGAGGCCCAGGGCTGCCCCTTGTGAGCCTTGGCCCTCTCTTCGTCCCTGTTTCCGACGTGGGAAGGAAGTTTATCAGACTTCTCTTTGGTAGGAGAAAACGGCTGATAGCATTTCTGGGTTTGGGGACTTGGCAAAAACACGCCGTATGAATCGTTTAAAACTCTGTAGACACGTCTTTTCCATTTGGTAAAGCTTTACTGACTGCACGCCTCGTCCCCTGTTACTGAAGTCCGAACCGTGGAGTGAGGCGGGGGACTAAGTGAGGCTAAGAATGTCCCCCACGCTGGGCGCACCACGGCTGTCACCGCGTCCGTCCTCACAGTGGCTCCGAGAGGTAGATCTGTTGTTTCCAGTTCGTGGATGAGAAGGCCGAGCTCCGAGAGGGTCCCTGACCTGCGTCCGGCCGGCCTTCGGGGAGCAAGCGCCGTCTGCAGAAGGAGCTGGGCCCTTTGCAGGCATCTTGGATGGAGGGTGCGAAGGAAGATGTCTTTGGCTTGAGTGAAAAATCTCAGAAGGTGGCAGGCTTGTCCAAAATAACGTGTCGGGGAGTTGGCCGCCTTGCCTACCGAGTTTCCCGGAGCTTCCACGTGCGAGCCAGTCTCTAAATCGAGGCATTTGCATTCATGGGCCTGGCTATTCCCCCCCCCCCACCCCCCCACCTGGCTGGGCTCTTTTCTTTTCTTTTTTTTTTGTAACAGGATGATTCCGCAGGGACCCCAAAGTCTTGAATTCCCTGGGCTGGTGCAGCGTGTGCCGGGCACATCTACAGCTTATTAACTGAGAATTCGCCAGGGGCGTGCACTTGCCCTTGTCCCTCCGCACACGGGCTGTCCCCAGGCCATGCTGTGGGCAGGGACCCAGCTCTCACAGGCGAGGAGGGACGCACGTGGAAAGCGTTCCGGTGGGAGAGCCACCGTCAGGCCCTTGGGTTTTGAAGAGGCAGGTTAGCAGGCAAGGGCCGAAATTCATGCCGGATCCAGCACGGGCTCTGCTTGACCTCGCCGTCTGGGTCGTCTCCAGGGTGCCCGACTTGTGCCGGGACACGATTCAATTCTGAGAAATGGGCTTTTTTATTCCCATTATATAGATGAGGACCCACAGATTCTGTGAGGTCAGGGAACGTACCCCGCAGCGCGTAGGAGGCAGAGCCCAAATTCGGATCCAGAGGCCTTTGTCCTGTCCTGCTGGGGCACTTGCCCATTCATCTGCGGCTTGTGGAAGCTCCAGGGGGGCCTGGTGTCTTGGCATCTGCCCATCTGGCTTCTCAGAGATTATCCAGCTCACCCAAGCTGGTAGGGGGGAAGGAAAGCATGCTGGACCCGTCTCCTTGGCTGTAGAACAGCCCTTCTGAGAGCTGGTCTCTGTCCGTCTCTCAAGGACGCGCCATCGGGATGCAATGGGGTGTTTGGTTTTGCTCCCAGAGACAGAATGTGGCCCTGCAAAGTCAGAAAGCCCCGGGCAGAGCTGGGCCGGTGGCCGGCAGCAGCCCTCCGCTGGGCTCTCTCTCACCAGGAGCCTGTGCTGGCCTCGGGCGAAGGAGGCGAATGTGACCTTGAGTGGCACTGTCTGTCTCCTGCTGCCCAGGAGATAGCCCCCACCTCTTCCGTTTGCGATTGCTTAAGGATCGATAATGGTAGCAATAATGATGATGACGATAATGAAAACCCTCATAGAATTATGACTCCCCTCTTAGCATTTTGTGATTATTAACTCATTTCGGTCTTCGCAACAGCACTTCGAAGTAGGTGCTGCCGTTATCTCTTTTATAGGCGAGGACACCAGAGCACAGGGAAGTCACGTAATTCGCCATGGCCACTTAGTAAAGGAGGAAGCTGCAGTTTGGGAGTAGAAAGCATGGCCCCATGTGCTGATTGACGGTTCGTAAAGCATTTTTGTGTCCTGTGTCGTATTTAATCCTCACACCAGCACATGTTAGGGGTAGAGCAGATGCTATCACGTCTGTTTTACAGATAAGGAGACTGAGGGGGTGTGGATTCAGTTATTCTACTTCTCCATGGGACTGGCCAGACCTAGAGCAAGGCAGGGGAACCAGGGGAGCAGCTGAGCAGCACCTGTGGCCAGGTGAGGCCGAGTGGGCGATGGGAATCCCTTGGCTAGGCTGGTAGAGATGTCGGGAGAGAAACTGGCTACTTGTGCAGAAATACAGCCGCCCTGGTGAGCAGGTTGCCATTGAGACCGGACGCCAGGGCTTTGGAGGAACGGAGCTCAGGTGTGCAGGCCCAGGGCTCTGCCACCGGACAGCGGGGCTCGGCCGTCCCTCTCGTGGGCCTTCCACTGTGGTCACGGGGCAGGGCAGTCATACCGCTAGGCCTGCATTGTGGGGGTCCCTTATCTGTAACCCCAAACAGGGTGTCTACGCCGAGCTTTTGGAAAATTCCGTTAAACAAGCTACTTATACCTTAGACGCACTTGAGCGAAACCTTCTGGGAGCCGTCCGTTTGTCCAAGGCCAGATGCTCGGGTCTCCGCGGATTACATCCTTGTGTGAACCTTGCCTCACGTGACGTGGCAAAACACGCTTGGAACTGCTTCGGGCAATTCTTAGGAAATGGCTTTGAGTTTCTTCCCCTTATCTCCTTCCCTGTGTAATCACTCTGGGTCCGACTCTGACTGTCTTTTGCCTCCTGAATGGCTGCCCTGCTTCTGATCCTGCTCCTCCAGGCCACCTCCACAGCTGCCACAGGGCTCTGTCCGAAACACAAGTGTGACGTGTCGCTTCTCTGCTTCAGCGTTCAACGTGTCCCTATTCCCCTCACGAGGGATCTCTCACCACAGCCCGCCAGGCCCCTCGTGCATCTGAGCCAGCCTCTGTCTCTCCTGTCCACGCATACAGTCTCCGGACACACGACAGCACAAGCCACTTGCTCCCAAGCCTGCCACCGATTGTCCTGCCTCTCTGCTCTTGTTTCATCTTGGGGTGTCCTTTCCCCTCTTCCTATGTATCCTTCAAAGCCCTACAAATGTGCCATCCTCACTGAAGCTTTCTAAACCCTTTGCTTCCCTGCAGGCAAGACGAATATTCTTTCCTCTTTGGTTCCCACAGCATTTCCGAATATTTTCAGTATCTTACTCAAAACAACGCATTTTACCCATTTGCTTATGTCTGGCTCCCACGATTGTCTCCGGAGCAGCAGAGGGGCCTGTTCAGCTCAGGCCCCAGTCCCCAGCACAGACCGTGGCTCCACCTAATGAGTGTTTCACGACGAAATGAGAGTGAAGGTCTGATAACATTTTAGTAAATGAAGGTGTGTGTGTATGCACGCACGTGTGCTCGCACCTAATTCTTTCTGATTTGGGCCTCAGGGCTCCAGGATTCTACTTGTCTTACTGTTTTGTCAGCTCCTGACTCTCTTAGTGCAAAACTCTGGGTCCCATTACCGAAGCCTCTTCTGTGCCAGCCGCTGAAAAGCAGGCTCTCTCGTGCACTGCCCACGGGGACTCTGGGAGACGGGTGTGTTACGCTCATTCAAAAGATGAGAACTGAGTCCTAGGGAAGTTAGGTGGCTTGGCCCAGGTTGCAGGGATAGTAAGGGGCACCCCAGGGCTGCTCTAATGTAGTCCACAGGCTGACCGCATGGGCCTGACCTGGAAACATGGGCAAAGTGCAAAGTTTCTGGCCTAAGCAGCCTCAGGGAGTCAGAGACTGGGGGTGAGGCCCAGGATCCTGTGCGTTAACAAGCCTTCCAGGTAGTTCTGATGTATAGACTTTTGAGGGTGGACGAGCTCTGTTCAGACTGACGTCTGTGCATCTCCAAAACCCGTGCCCACCCCCTGCCCCTGTGTCTGCTCTCTCAGCGAGGAGAGGGAAGGGTGTGGGGTAAGCCACCTCTGGCACAGGAAAAACCTGGGCAGCTTGTCTTGGTGTCTTTCATCTGAATGGCCTTGAGTCCCAAGAACTCAGTAATACTCTTAACGGCTTTGCAAGGTGACATCAGCCACCCCGGGTTCAGGCCCTGGGCGCTCGCCAACCTCCGGGACCTCTTGCTATCAATGTGGGTGATTAGCGAAACAGAGAGGCTTGGGTTTGATAGCTCTTCTGGGGATAGGTTGGCAGCGGGCGGGGGAGGCCTGGTGTTTCAGCTACTTGAGATGGTCGCTTTTGATAGGTTCCTAAGAAGAAGAAAAGATGTTTTGTTTTGTTTTTTTTTTTGATATTTTCCCTAAGCAGTGCTGTCTTTGATGAGTAGTGGATGCATGTCCAGAGGACCCAGGTTTCCTGGACCTGTCCGTGCCAGGGAGCTCATGGTGGCAGGTCAGATGCCACTGGTATTCGTCCCCGCCTGCATCACACGGGACTTTGAGGCCCCGCAGCGTCTCACTGTGGATTCTGGAGGTGTCCACAAGGGACTGTCACATGTACACAACCACTTCTTTGTTCTCTTTCCACTGCAGCGATGACGGTGACCCACACGCGAATGCCTCCTCGGGGCCCAGTCCAGGGCAGGCCCCCTGACGCACTCCCGGTCGGTGGTCTCTGTTCACTGGTGCACAGGCCCTTTGGGATTCCCCTGTCCCCGTCCTGTCTCGCTCCCTTTCCCTTGTCCCCCTACATTTCCTCAGTAGCGAGCTACCTGCATTTTCCAAATAGATCATGCTCGTCCCTCTCCCCGGGATGGTGTTCTTGGGGTTGTCTGCTTGGGGCGTTGCTTTGTTCGCTTTAAGAGATCAGACACCACCTCATGCAGGAGCCCTTCCTGATGCACTGTCCTCCTGCCCTCCCAGGGACACTCCCTCTCCCGGGTGCTCCTGTGTGTGTGTGTGCGGGGTGGGGGCATCCACCGTGCATCGTTGTCCCCATGTCTGTGACCTCAGTGTCCAGCTCAGTGCCTGGCCCATTGCTCATGCTACAGAAATGTTTGTTCGCAGGACACGGAAGCCATCTTTACGCAGCCCTGCAAGGGAGCCGGAGCAGAGGTTTTTGGCTCCACTTTGTAGGTGAGGAAACTGAGGCTCAGAGAGGCACTGTCTTCCAGCAGATGTGTGACGGAGGCAGGTCCCAGGTGTCTCTGTCTCTCAAGGCAAAGGCCGAGGCTACAGATTTTGATATTTTGAGCTGCATCCTGGCCTTCCACGAACCCTTCCTGTCCCCAGCTGCATAAACTCACTGGTCTCTTAAAAGTCTTTGGAAATTCATCAGTTTAAGGGAAACGAGAGAAGAGTGAAAGGAACAGCTCGTTATAAACAAATTCTCTCTCTTCCTCTGGGGTTTCATTCATTGCGAATCATTTGCATGAAGAAGGGCAGCTGTGTGCTCTGGAAGGCTGGGTAGCGCGGGCGGATCATCGTGGGCCTTCGGTAAAGGCCAGTGTGGCCACGGACGGCGTAGCAAGGCTATTTACAGAAGCAGCAGAAAGGATCTTATAATAAGGTCACCAATAAGGTGGCCCTGAGGACTATATTTAAATGGGGCTTCGGAGAGCTTGGATTTACTAGGTTTTTGGAAATGTGACTTCTGCTTCTGGAGATGACCTTGAAGCTCACTTCGTAATGGGTGCTGATGGCCACTCCATAGGTCGTTGCAAACGTTAAATATTATTCCCTGAAAGGTACGGCATCTCCCGCCGAGACTCTTGCAACAGCCCCAGCTGACCCCTCCCTCCCCAAGCCAGGATGATCTTCGGAAAACACGATGCTGAGCTGGCCTTACCTACGCTGGACGCCCTTTGATGGCTTCCTACCTACCGTGTTGCTCAGAGCGCGGTCCGTGGACAGGTACCTGTGCCTTGTCACGAAGCCATGAGAAAGGACACAAATTGACAGCAGGCATTTAGAAACGTTTACAGTACCTGGGAGAATAATTTTCTGTCTGTTAAATGTAACAGTAAAAAAGTCTGGTCTTTTAATTTTTTAGCAATCCATCTTTATTGTAGTTTACAAAAGTGTCGGCCCATGACGCGTGGGAAGTTAATGGTTTGAGCAGCACTGGCTTGCAAGGTTCTGGCCCTGTTTGCCTCTCTCTCTCTATATATATTTTTTATTTTTATTTTTTTTTATGTTTTTGGTCCTCTCACATCCTCCTCTGTACTGTCGCCACACTGGTCTCCGCACCTTCATCCTCCTGCCACGTGGAGCCTTGCAGTCGCTGTCCCCTCTCCCTGGCATGCCCCCTCCTGCCTGTCCTCACCGTGGGATTAATTCCTGTCTATCCTTCAGCTCCCAGCTCGCATGTCAGTGTCCCAAAGACGTCTCCTTTCTTCTTTTCCCACTTCAGATGAGCTAGTTATATGCTGTCTTCATCTCAGGTTCTTCTTCAAAATACTCTACAGAACCATCGTCGAATAATTAATTGTATGATTTATTGTTTAGAGCCCGTTTTCCTGCTAGACTGTGTGTTCCATGCGGGAAGGGGCTGTGGCCGCTTTGTGTGGTTCAGGCCCGTCAGCCGGGACCTTGCCCAATGTGCCAGGCACAGAGTCCAGGCTCAATAAATCGTTACCGAACGAGCGAATGAAGAATCAGTTGGAAACTGTGCTTTGTACATTGTTTGTGTGATCATATTAGCTCTAGTTTTCGAACCAGAGAGTAGGTCCCTAAGAGCAGGCATGAAAAAGAGGAAGGGACACACACACAGGGCATGTGTGTAGCTCCCAATTAGATCATCACCCTCGAATCATTGGAATTTGCCCCAAATATTCACGATCCTTTAGTATCCTGGCTCCATAGGGAGATACAAAATGAAATCATCCCTGGAGACGTTAGCCATCGATTGGGCCTGAGTCCTGATTGATACAACCAACCGGGTGAGATCTCAGCTAAAAGAACTCCACTTTGATGGCAGAGTGGGATGAGGCAAGTAGCAAGCGACAGACCCAGGGAGGTGACTGTGGCTCCCTTTTGTGAGGAACACGAGGAGTTCAGACTTTATTTTAACAGTAAGCGGGGACTGCACAAGTTCAAAGGACGTAGGGGAGAGAATGGAGAAAGGACAAGAGGTTGTGAATATGTTGATTAGGTTTCTGTTTTATGAACATTTAATTAGGTCAGTGGTTTAGTGTGTATATTACCCTCTCCGAGCCAGGCATCTCCTCTGTGTAGGTGCCGGGGAGAGAGCGTTCACGAGACGCGGGAGAAGCGAGAGGCGGGAGAGCAGTTGGATATGGCTTCGGGAATCCCAGAGAGGAAGAGTGGTGGCTAGAACAGGAGACGGGAACATCCTGGCAGTGAGGGGCTGGAGAGGGGCACTACAGGTAGGATTGATGGGAGCTGGCGATGGATTCGATTTGGAAGGCGAGCGAACAGGAGCGAAGGATGGTGGATGGAAAGCTGGGCAGGCGACGGTGCCTTTCCCTGAGCCGAAGCTTTGGGCTGCTCATGCTGGTTGAGATTGGGCCAACCCCACTTCAGGGGTGCAGGCAGGGGTGACTCGCAGGTGGGCCTGTGAGGCTTAGCCCTGGGCTACGTGACTGAGGCCTAGGTTTGCCTGGACCGTGGACATGCCCGCTGCAGGTGGGCGAATGAAGAAGTATATCCATCCAGCTGTGAGGAGCTGGGGACTGCAGGGGCCAGGGGCCAGAAATAGGCCAATGGGGAACCTGCTGCCAAAGTTTAAAGAATTTAGCATTAGTTTGTGTGTGTGCGTGCGTGTGTGTGTGCGCGCGCGTGGATAATCCGTCGTTTTCTTTATCTGCATCATGCTTCACTAAAGCTCTTGACTTAATCTGGCTTGACTTGTACAAATGTCACCATCTGGCACTGGGTCATGTGCCTCTTCAATCAAAGAAGCAGAATGATTCCACTCAGAAGTGCAAGTCCACGTCTGCGTGCCTTCGTGGCATGTTGCAGCCGGAGCCAAATCAATCGTTGTCTTATTTTTTTAAGTAAAAAAGCTTATTTGGCTTAACTGTGAAATGAGTTTCCTGCAGGAAAAGGTCTCATGGTTTCAGGGGCTTTACTCTGCCCTGAATTATGAAAACAAACCCCAGGCTGGATGTGCTCATGGGGGTCTTGGGACCTGTTGCTTCGGAGATGAGTGGGAAGAGGATGTGGCTACAGCATCATCCGTCACCGTGGCTGAGCCTTTTGTTAATAGCCCTCAGGGCCCTGGGCAGACAGCACTGACATGTGGTTTTGTAGAAAGTGCACTACGTGGGGAGTTAGAGCCCACAGCAAGGTTTGTCGGGGTGCGGTCTGTGGACCGTCCCCATCCGAATCCCCTGGGAAGGGAGCCAGGATGTGGAGTCGTCTGGTCTGGGGTGGACGTGGGGCACTCCGCTTCGAACAGGCTCCCTCCCCAGGTGATGCCGACGTGCACCTAATTTGAGAGCCTCTCCAACAGGCCCAAGTTTTTGAGTCGGACACGCCTCAGGCTCCAGCTCTGCCTCTTCCTGGGTGTGTGTAGCCCAGGGTCACTGCTCCCTCTCAGCCCTGGGTGCATCACCTATGAAACGGGGATAGTAGCAATGTCTGCCCCATCGAGAGGTGGTAGAGCATTCCATAAAGTGCTCATCACGGAGCTTGGCGGGCAGTAAGTGCCCCTAAATGAGAGCTTTTGTGTCATTATCAGCTCTGCCGGGCTGGCTGACCTGTCGGTCATCTGTCTTAATACCAAGCTTTAGGATTTTAACGTGCTGTGCGCATGGCGGGGTGGCGGCCTACGTGCGCTCGACTTCTTAAAGCCTGTACACCCTCATTTTCCTCTCTTTTATAGATATATTTAAAATTCTCCAAATTTATCTTTCGCGTGTATGTTCTTTAGCAAACACTCTACCTGGCTGCAAGCTTTTATCTTGCACGTCGTTTAGGATTGTATGCATAATACCAAAGAGACTGCGCTTCACAACTCACTTATAGGATTTCCAGAGGCTCCTTCTGAGCTAACTTTAGAACCTCTGCCCCACAGGAGGTGTGACTCCACCACACTTAAGACACGATGATTGACTTATTTTTGTGCCTTGATTTTTTTTGTATCTGCAAAATTGAAACAATCCCATGGGCTGTTGGGGGGAGGGGGTTGGGGTAGGTTCCGTGAAATGGCAGTTGTGGAAGGCACTTGGTTCTTAAATTAGTTTAAAGTAGGATCAGTGACAATAGTCACGAGTGTGGTGGGATGGCCCTTTAAGATCGACTCCCAGGAATGGCATCTTTTGTCCTTGTCGCACAGCTGTGGACGGCCTTTTTATTAGGCCGGTGTGTACGGGGCCTCTCTCCTTTCCCCCCACATCCCGTGTAGCCACTTACAGCTCTGGTTGCTTTTCCATGGTCCAGGTAAAGCTTGTTGGACTTTATTGCTGAGCTGATCTTGCAGTTAGACACCTGCCCCTGTGGGGTCTCATTTCCCCACCTCAGGGGAGAGGAAACACCACCCGTGGTTCTCCCAGCCACATTTTGTAGCATTTAGAAGCTTCAATAAAACAATCTAGATTTTTTTTTGCTTAAGAACCATAGAACCTTAGGATTTACTTAAAAAAATAATAATCTGCTCCATAGCATCTCTGATAAGTTGTCCAGACCCTGCTCGGACAATTCCAGTGATGGAGGGAAACGTGTTCTCTCTGAAGGTGGCCCGCTGCCTTCCAGCTGTCCTTGACTATCGGACGTCTTCTTTATAACGTTATGCAAAACACTGAGCTCCCAAATAACAGCTGTCCAGGCCCTGTCCTGGATGACAGCCCTTCGTACATCTGAAGACCGTGGCTGCTTCTCCTCCTTACCACAAGCGACCCTGCTGAGACCCCCGCCCAACATGTCTCATGCCCGTTCTCCACATCTGCAGCAGCATCTCTGTATAATGCACAAAACACAAGGAAACCTTTCGCAAAGTCTTTTCCTTCCAAGCGTTGGTGACGTTTTGCCCATGGGTGTGGGGAGAAGCTATTTGTGGTGCAGTAGGTGGGACAGAGAGTATTTGCTGCAGCAGAGGGCCCGGCAGGTCTGCTGGATGAGACGCAGCAGTGGTTATTGGGGAGGTTGTATTTTTCCTTTTTTTTCAGTCTTACCTATCCTTCTAGGTCTCCTGGAGGGCCTCTGCCACTCTGCCGTGTTCTCTGGCTTTGCATCTCTGTAATTCACTGGATAGGCTTTCTTCCAGGTTCTGGGCAATCCCAAGCTGCTGTTTCCATTTTACGTGCTATTTTCATTCTCCATATGTTCCCCTCGACTCCCGCGCTAGATTATAAGGCCATTTAAGGCCGGGACTCCGGCTGGTACGTGTAAGTATTTCTAGCCCAGTGATTGTCACAGTCCTGGGGTTCGGTGACCATGCTATTGATTTGAAGAGGATTTGGTCTTCTCTTCACTACTAAATTCTCTCTCTTGGGGACCTCATCCGTTGCAGCGGTTTCTGGATGGAGTCCTTTATTGTCTGTATCAAACTTCAGACCCACATGTCCCATTCCAACTGATCTCTCTACTTCTACGCCTCACAGGCACCTCACATGCCACATGTGCAGTACTGACCAGTTATTCTTTACTCCCTCACCCGGGCCACCCAAGCCCGTTCTGTGTGGCAAAGGGTCTTCCTTTGACAGCCAATCTTTGTCTGTGCCCACAGCGTATATTCAATTACTTACTGAGGTGAGTTAATTCAACTTCGGAAATGTCTGAAATGCATCCCTCCCTGTCCATTCCCACTGTCATGCCTCCCTGGGGACCCTTCGCATCTTAGTACTCACTGTGTCGCTTATTCTTCTTCCTCCAGGCCGACTTGCCTGAGCGGGCCTACTAGGTGATAGGTGGACCTAACTTATACGATAAAGTTAATTCACTGACTTACCAAATGGTTCTCGAGAGCTTACCATGTGAGTCCCTGTTCGTGGACACAACAATGCGCAAGTCCGAAGTCCCTGTCCTCGTAGAGCTGACATTGTGGTTGGAAGGACAGGCAATAAATAACAAAGTCCTGAGCTTGGCCACTAAGGCGCTTGACGCTCCAGCCCTGGTCTTTGTCTCCTCCTCCATCTCCCCCAGCATCTCTGCTGGTCGTTGCCAAACGCGCCGCACTCGGAGAGCCTCTTGGCCTTTGCACATGCTGACCCCTTTCTTCATCTGTTAGCGCCTACTCCTCTTTGAAAGGTTCAGGTGTCACCTCTTCCGTGGAGCCTCCGTTGCCTGTCTCAAGGAGGTCGGTCACTCCGTCTGCATCTTCATAGTACCAACCTGCATCTCTGCCGTTGAGCCTGTGGGGTTATGATGAGCTGTTCGTGTGACTTTCTCCCCCAGTGGCTGCCTCCCGAAGGCAGGCACTGTGCTTTATTTATCTCCTCAGCTTCAGTGCACAGTGTTGCGCTCGGCACAGAGGCGGCACCCAACATGTTTACTAAAATGATAGCATCATCTGTTGACGTCTTAAATGCTCCCTGTGTGCACTGGGACAAGACGTTGTTCGTGTGAGTTATCTCGTTTTGTTCCCATAGCAGTGTAATGAGGTAGGCGCTGTTCTTAAACCCACCTACACCCGAGGAAGCTGAGGCTTGGAGAAGTTGACATGCCCAAGGTCACACAGCTGGTAATTAGGAGAGCTGGGGTCGAAGGCCCACCTCTTGTTCTTTACAAACGTGCCTCCCTGCCTCTTGCAACAGATATTTCTTGAATGTGTCAATGAAAGGACTTCATAAGAGTTATAGATATCCATGTTCCTACACCTTCGTGCGGGCTGAGTTTTGCTTCTTTGTGTTCTAAGAAGATTCTAGATACATAAATGCAGGAGAGCCCATAGCTAATTAGGGCTGTGTTCCCTGCAGGAGCACCTGAACATCTGTGTTTTCTTGGCGTTATCTAGCTGGCCATGGGACCAGGGAGAGTGGACACCCCACCCCTCTGTACGACGGAGCCCTCCCTTCATCATGAACATAAGAATTGATGTTTGATACACTTGGAGGAGAACGTGGAGCGCACACTGCTCAGGAGGCCGTCACTGGCTGGAATTAGGGCCTCTCCAGGGAGCAGAGGACAGGATGGGAGGGGATGGTGGTGAAAGGAGGAAGCGGGATGGGCTGGGCTGCAACAGGGACAGCACATGGCATGAGACAGTGAAGTTTACAGAAATAAATTCTGCTTTTTTCTTGTAAATGGGCTCAGGACCCGCTTTGGGTAATCGGGAGCTTATTATATTGCATGATTATTTCATACATGCAAAGGGTTTCAGGGTTGGAAGGGATCTTAGGTCTTGTTTCAGCTCAAGGTAAGGAAAGAGGATCTGTTTGTCTGTCTGCCCAGGCCTGACGGACGGCAGTGCCAGGGTAGGGGTCCCATGGCCCCCACCAATCTGTTTATTTACAGTGAGAAATTTAACGTCCAAGGGGACTAGCATCCACATGCGGGGTGTGCATTTTCTCCCTGGAGAGCATACTTGGCAAAGGAGAGAACACAGTCTTTAGGGTCCCTCTGACCTGGGCTGGATCCTGCCCTGTCACCCACTGGTTGTGCAAGCTTGGCCCGGTCACACAGCATGAGGAGAAAGATGCCTGCCTTGCAGGGCTGTCCTGTGACTCTGTGAGCTGACTGACACATGCAGAGCGTCGGCAGCAAGCTCTGTTCCACCCGGTTTGCTCTCCAGGGGGGCGCTCCGTGTGAGAAGCCCCCTGACCCGCACAAGGGTACTTGGCACGATGAGAGAGCGCATGGGAAAATGCACGCTTTTAGTCTCCTCTTGTCGAGTGTGACCAGCTGTGGCAGCTCCCTTCCTCCGGGGAGCGCCCCTGCCATCGGTACTGGGAAAGGTCCCGGCTGTTGTCAGGACAGCTTCTGGGACGGTGCTGGTGTTCCGTCTGGCCTGTGACCGACACATGCCTCTTCCCGGGCTTCCTTCGTCGTTAGTCACCGTGAACTCGGTGCCATCGACTTCTGCTCTCCATTTCCTTAAGACGTGTCTTTGCCAAAAGCCCTCTGTGAACTCTTAATAGTTTCGGGAACCATGGGTTTGGTGATTTTCAGGCATAAACATGAATCGGAACCACGTGGGGGAGCCTGTCTAAAATGCAGGCTCCTGGGGGACCCTCCCTCCATGCAGAAAGTGGGATCCAGGAGGTCCGGGTGGAAATGTGCATTTTAGCAAGCTTTTTGGGTGATTCCAGTGCAGGAGGCAGGACGACGACACCCTGAGAAATATTCGCCTGCTTCCATTAACAAGGTTTTAACCCTCACAGCCTTATCGTTCACGAGATGGTTCTCAATCTGTGTACTTATGGAGGCAAATGCTGGTTTTGGGGAACCACGTATAAAGTGACTAAAATAACCTCCAGGTGTTGGTTAATGGTCCTAGGCACTCATGACATTTTGGGAGGAACCTTAAAATTGAGACGGTCTCCGCAGGAGTCCTGTAGTTTAGGTCCGGCGAGACGCCAGCCTTCTCCTGTCCGAGGGCCTGCAGCGTCTCGTCCGCACCTCTTTCGTAATGGCAGCATCTCTTAACGATCTTTGCCTTCCCATGTTTGTTTGTGGAAGGAAAGGATGCACAGTTTGCTCCCTTTTGCCGATCCCGCGTCTTTAGCTTAGGTCTGTTTAGTGGGTGACTGGGAGGTGACCGTGTCCGAGCCCCATCTTTGAGATTCCCAGGAGAACACCACTCTGGGGGGGACGTTTGCTGGGTGGATGGAAGAGTTTCATGGGGACATAGGACGTACGTTGCAAACTCCGTATCCATCAGGTTTCTTTACCGGGGAACAGCAAGAGCTTTTAAGGGGCCCGCGTGCCCTCCGGGCTGAGGAGGGAGTTTGGAAGATTCTCCAACGTTATCTGACAAGGTCCGCTCCCTGTGGGGACTGACTGGGGGTGCTGGTGTTCCGCGGAATGCTCATCGGAAGACAGCGCCCCAGGCCGGGGGAGCTGGTGATGAGGTGGGAATAATAAATAACCAGAAAACGAATGAGGGTGGATTTCATTTTCCAAGTTTACGGCCAGGGCGCACAGACGCCTGCTCAGGATGCTGGGCCAGGCCGGGTCAGCGCAGTCGGTTCTCGGGGGCCAGCTTTCACGTGTGATTTTGACCACGCTGCCTTCGGGGGTGCTGCGAAGTGTTCAGAGCCGGCCTGGACTCTTGCCTTGTTTCTTGGTCTTGTCCGGTGGCTAGGTCCTCGGTTGCCTCTGCGCTCCAGCCTCCAGGCCCCTGTGTCTGCTTATCCATGACCTTCTCCTTTCTGTTCTCTCTTCTCTGCATGAAGGCAGAACACAGCATTCGTTCATTCGTTCTTTCATTCGTTCATTCATTCATTCGTTCCACAAATCAGGCGTGGCGGGTCCTGCCTCGTACCCTGCCTTCAGGCCTCTTCCTCCTCCATTTCCATCACTGTCAGAATGTCGAAGGCGTTCGTGAGAGCAGGAGATGATGTTTTCTTGCCTCCGTAGAGGGGGTGTGTCTCCTAGTAGCTTCTGTAAAACCTGTCTCCCTGGAAACCCACTGACACACACATTCCCCTCTCTAAAGGCTCTTGTGATGCGCTTCATTCTACAGCCAGTTCAGAAACTCTTGTGTCTAAGAGGTTTTCTGGATCGAGAATACCCAGACTTTCTTGTCCTCTTTCTCGTTGTCTGTGTGTCCCAGAATTCAGTGTGTGTGTGCGTGTGTGTGGTGTGTCCTAGGAAAGAAAGTGACAGAGAAAACCAGCGCTGGTTCCAGCCTAATAGCTCAATAGACTTTGCTCTTCCCAGCTTACTCTCGAATGCACATACCCTTACCCCCCTCCCCCCATTACAGTCGGGGAACTCAGACTTGGACAAACGACTTCTGTCAGGAAAGAGTCAGGATTCGAACCCCGGTCTGCTGACACTGACTTCTGTTGGACGGACGTCCAGGCCCCACTCACCGCCCCGACCACAGCATCCGCGAGGACCCGGCTCTCCTTCAGATCTGAGTGATGGGGGTGGGGGGGGCTTTGTTTTGCTGTTCCTGGTGTGCAGTTTGAACCATGTAAGTCCACCCCGAGCCAGTTCCCATGACAGGTCAAGGAAAGTGTGAATCATTGGAAACCACAGAGAATTTCCACGTCCCATTTTAAACTAGGGCCGTCAGCTTCCTCCTGCTCGAGAACATCACCCCAGGCTGCTGATCTGTACAGGGCTCAGGGCGTCCCCCTTCTCCCTGCCTTGCAGACAGTGTGCGTGTGTGTGAACGTGTGTGTGTGTGTGAGCATGTGTGTGTGAGCATGTGTGAATGTGTGTGTGTGCGTGAAGCCAGGAAGACAGGCGCTGCCTGTGTGCGGAGCCGCCTTTACAGCGTCCGTTTGTAAAAAGCTCTTTTTGCTCAGAGCCGTTTGTCTAAAAGATGCATGTGTTTATTGTGCGAGAGAGTAGTGCTTATGTGATCCTTGCCAGACCCACTCTCCCTCCCACCCAGCCCCACCCAGTCCGCCTCCGAGACACTCTCTCTCTACGTGTCCACCAGGAGTAACTAGCTAACTCGTGTCAGGCGCCCGAGGACGCCAAGCCCTCGAGTCACCCACCACCCTCTGTCCAGCGCTCACCCCCGCGTGACTCTCGTATCCTTCGGTCTGACTCAGTGGCTCTCTCCTCTCCTTTCCCCTCATCCTTCCCTGACGGCCATCCTTATTTCCCTGAAATCACAGGAGAAATCAGGAGAGAACGTGCCCAAGCTCCCATGGCCACCCCCTCCACCTTCCTGCGTCCGTGCTCACACTCCATTTCCCCCACATGCCGCCGTCTCCTGGCACAGTGGGTAGACTGTGGCCAAGGTCAACACCGCCACGTGCGCGGTGGGCCTGACCGCCTCTGGCCTTCTCAGGAACTTTCCTTACAATGGTTCCCCCTCCACGGCATCACAGGGTTTTCTTTTCCAACTGGATCCTTCTCACCAGCATGTGAACGCGTTCTAACAGCTTCTGACTTAAAGGAAAAAAGAAAGAAATTCTGGTCGGGCACAACATGGCCCTCCAGCGATGGCTCCATTTCTTAGATGTCCTTTGCAGGGAGATTTCTCAGCGCAGGTTTCGCAGGTGCTGACTCAGTCTCCTCCCTTCAGCCTGTACCAGTCACACATCCAGACACAACTCAATGCTTTTGGCCTCATCACCCGCGACCTCCACCTTGGCCAGATGCAGCAGCCATCACGGTTGACCCCCAGCGGCATTTGGCACAGTAGCCCGCCCCCTCCATAACACCTCCCTTTGCTTGGCTTCGGGATTCTCACTTCGGTTCTCCTGAGTTCCCCGTGCGGCCTCGGGGTTGAGTCTTTGCGCCTCTTCTCGATCTGCGTTCACCTGGGCAGTGGGCTCATTCGGTCCCTGCCTTTGAGGAGCAGGTGGATGCCGACCACTGTCCAGTTCCGGACTCACATGTCCCATCGCCGATTTGGCGTCGCCACGTGTCTAATGGGGCGTCTTAGAAAGACGATGCCCTCCCTCACCCACCCATCTCCTGGTCCTGCAGTCTTTTCGACTCAGTGAATGGCATCTCCGTTCTCGTCGTTCTTTGGGCCAAATGCTTGACCGTCATCCTTGACCAGTCCCTTTCCCTATGTTACCCGTCCAGCCAACCAGCGGACTGTACCCCATCCACCTGTAATCCTGGCTCTGATCACTTCTCACCACCTCCAGCTCGGCCCTTTGACCAAACCGCTGTTTTCTTTCGACAAAACCCATTGCAGTAATTTTTTTTTAAACTTGTCTCCCTGCTTCCGCCCAGCAACTCTTAAAGCATCTTCACGCAGCACCCAGAACGAGCCTGTCCAAAGGTTCGTCGGAGCAGACCTCTCCTTGGCTAAATCACTCTGGCGACCTTCCTGCGCCTAGAAGGCCCGACTTGCTCACGTTCCCCGCTGTCTGACTCAGCTGCGACTCCAGGGCCGCCTCCTGCCTGGCTCTCGAAGGGCTTTTCCCCTCACCGCCTGTCCTGCCCCGTCCCTGACAGTCTCTGCGTTCTGGCCTCTGCTCCGCGTGTTTCCTCATCAGAGACTTACCTGACCACACTGTTTAAACGAGGACTTTCTGACTCTCTGTCCTTTTAACCCTACTTTGTTTTTCATCATAGTAAATAAAGCCATCTGACACATTAAATATACCTTTGTGCGTTTTCTGCCTCCAGTCTCTTAAGTTCCCCCAAACCGTGACTTGTCTTTTTGCTCGCTGTTGAATCCTGAGCACCGAGCACAGTGTCTGGCACCGTGAGCCCTCACTTACTATCTGCAGAATGGGGGTACACCTCTCCTGTACTGAACCTACATAATGCATTACCGTAAAGCATTCTTTAAAAAATTTTGAATTATTATTTTAGACCCACAAAGTATCGTGAGTAATTTCTAATAAGCATCCACATACCCCTCACACACTTTTCCCCCCTCTTGAATTCCTCCCCTCCACTTCCACCCCTGACCCATGGATGTTGCCATGTCCCCTTAAGAACTGGGCCTCTGAGCGTGGGGCATCTCATCGCACATGCCCGCGGTGTGCCCCGGGGGCCTGGACCTGGGCCACAAACCTGGGATGTTCTGCGTGTGAAGCAGAAGTGCTGACCGCTGCATTAAGGAGCCACCCCCACCCATCACCCGTGTAAAGGAATGAAATGCTGCTCCGTCAGGGTGCGAGAGGCCACGCCGCTACGACGAAACAGCTCTCAAATCGAAGGGGCTTAAACAAGCCAGCCAGAAGCAAGCAGTCTCACCTCTCTCTCGTGCTGCGCGTCCACACACGGGATGGCTGAGGACATCCTTGTCCCTGACGGACAGTGGCAAAGGGAAAGCAAAATTCCACCTTCAGACTCTTCAGGGTTTCTCCCTACAAGTGACACTGGTGCATACGCTTCCTCGGCGGAAGGAAATCCCACAAGCTGCCTTAGTGTAAAGGGGTGGGGGATTCCCGGTGTGTCTCTGGAGGAGGGGACGCAAGTGTCTGTGGGTAGACCTAGTGACTGTCGCAGGGAGTTAACGCTCTCCGGGACCCCTGCCTGGTCTCGTCTTTTTCCCCGTCTCTATTCTTACTTGGGTGAGATTTCATTGTACTGGTAATTTGCATATCCTTGATTCTTCGGTTGAGCATCCTTTGATGTTTATTAACCATTTTGGTTTCCTCTTTTGTGAGTTGCCTGAGTAGATACGTTATCCAATTTGAAAAATGATTGCACTGTTCGTTGTTTTGTAGCGATTTGTATGTTTTGGACACTAGTACTTTATTGGTTCCAGGAGTTATAAATATATCCTTCTGCTTATACTGAACTTTATTTATGGAATCCTTTGAAACACGTTTTTAAAGACTTCGTTTACTTTTCAGTCTTCATCTGAGGTTTGTGCTTTTTGCCCAGGAAATCCTTTCTTACCCTGAGGAAATACCACTTTCTTTTGAAAGTTTTGCCTTTCATGTTTCGGTCATCATTCTACCTGGAGATGAAAGTTGTAAAGGGTGTGAGTTAGGACTTTATTTTTCTCCAATGTGGATAGTGAACGGTTCTGAGCATCTACCAGTTTGTGATGCCTTTTTCTGTTATATATTGAGTTCCCACATAGCCAATATTTCAGGACCCTCTTCTGTTCCATGAGTCTGTGTGTCTATTCCTGGGCCAGCAGAAACATTTTCTTAATGGTTTCGTAATGAAGTGCTAATGTCTGACAGAATGAGAACTCTTCCTTCTCCTGCCTCTGTGCTTTACGATCGCTTTGGCTGTTTTTGGACCATTGTTCTGCCTTAAGAATTTTAGAACAAGCCTGTCAAGTTCCACGAAAAACCTTGTTGGAATTTTGATTTATTTGTTCAGCAGCAGTTATATGTCACTTATTAGGCACAGGCACTCTTATACATGCTTGGCAAATACTTACGCAGTTAAAATGTGCACTTTATTAGGAGAGAACTGACATCTTTATGCTGTCAAGTCTTCCCATTCATGAGCATGGCAAAGATTTGGCCTGCTTAATAACTCTTAATAAAATTTCATAACTTTCTCCATCATGGTCTTTCTAAGTTTATTTTATTTGTTTTATTTTTATTATTTTATTTATTTTTATTTGACCTTGGTTACCGAAATCCAGTAAGTTTCAGGTGTACAATCCAACAGTAAGGTATATACATATCACATTGTGTGTTCACCTCCCATAGTTAGATTTCTTTCTGTCACCACATATTTGACCCCTTTTACCTCATCTACATGCCCCCTCCCCGCTCTCCCCCACCTTCTGGTAACCACTATCTATTGTCCATGTCCATGAGTCTCTGTATGTTTGTCCCATTTGTTGCTTTTAGGTTTATATCCCACACATAAGTGATATCCTGTGGTTTTCAACTTTTTTGGTCTGGCTTATCTCGGTTAGCATGATTATCTCAAGGTCCATCCATGTTGTCACAAATGGCATATTTCATCTCTTATGGCTGAGTAATATCCCATTGTATACATGTGCCACAGCTTCTTGAGCCAATCATCTGTCTTAGGACACTTCGGTTGCTTCCACGTCCTGGCCACTGTGAATAACGCAACTATGGAAATTGGTGTGCAAATGTCTTTTCAGATATATGTTTTCAAATCTTTGGGGTAAAAACCCAGCAGAGGGCATAACTGTCCTTGGTGTTTTAGCTCGACCTGTTCCATGGCACCTTGTAACTTTATGCTGCTGTTGTAGAAGATCGTCATTTGACAGATGACACGTCCGAATTGTACATTTGCTGGTGTAAAGCGATGCAATATAGAGTTGTATTGTTAACCCTGCATCTGACAACTTTACTTGACTCTTGTGAATTCTCATTGTTTGCCTGTGGTTGAACAGAAGTGATTACAGTGGCTATGCTTATTTCACTCCTGACTTTAAAGGGCATCGCCATTTTTCACCACTAAGAGGAATGTTTGCTGTGTCTGGTAGATTTTCTCGATCAGGAAATTTCCTTTTCTTTTTAGTTTGCTGAGAGATTTTTTTGTTTGTTCGTTTTCTTGTGAATTTTCTTTTTGAAATTGACATAGAATTTTTTCTCGTGGACAGTTCTGGAGATTTTGACACAGGCTTAGATTCGTGGAAGCACCAGCATGGTGAGGGTATAGAACTGCTCCTTCACCCCAGAAAAATCCCTCATGCTTTCCTTTTACAGTCAGACCCTCTCCTCACCCCTCACCTCTGGCAACTACCCATCTGCTCTCTGTCGTTATAATTTTTTTCTTTTCAAGAGTGCTACGTGAACGGAATCAGGCAGTGTGTAACTTGAGACCGGCCTTTTCACTCAGATGCCTCTGTATGGATGAGTCACCCCTAAAGGACATTTGGGTTGTTTCCAGTTTTTGGTGATTATGAATAGAGCTGCATGGCCGTTTGGAGGCAAGTTTTTGGGTCACATAAGTTTCTGTTTCTTTAGGATAAATACCTATTTATGGTGGGTGTATGTGTAACTATAAGAAAACCCCCAAGCTGTTTTCCAGAGTGGCTATACCATTTGCATTCTCGCTGGCAAAGTTTGAGGGTTTCAGTTGTTCTGCATCTTCATCAGCACTTGGAATTGTCAGAATTTTTTATTTTAGCCATTCAACTCATCCCGGGAGGTGTGCAGTGATACTTCATGGTGGTTTTAATTTGCATTTCCCTAATGGTGAATGACGCTGATCTTTTTTCATCATCTCGAACAGAATCTGTATCCATTAAACAATAACTCCCAATTCTCTGCTCCCCCAACCTCTGGTAATCTTTATTCTGCTTTCCAACTCTATAATTTACCTATCCTAGATAAGGAGAAATATACAACATGTGCCCTTTTGTGTCCGGCTTTATTATTTAGCATAATTTCAAGGTATATAGTTTTTAAGGTGATTAGCAGACATTTGTCCCCAACATGTCCACGGAGACGTTTGATCCATGCCACAAGGTCCTTGAAGTGTAAAAAGATGAGCACAGTGGAGCCATGGACAAATTTTCACTGAAGTTTTTGGTGGTCACACGCAAATATGGCCACCAACCAGACGATGACACCAACAGAATTGATCTGTATCACTGACACTGTCTGCAGAGAGAGCGAGTATCAGGCCGAGGATCGTGTTGATACACACTCACGAGCAATAGTGCATTGACTTTGGAGCAACCCTGCTGAACTTCACGATGAGGAAGAACAAGAATCAACGTGAAATCCCAGATTCCTGATGAATTACAAGAAAAAGAATGTCCGTACAGTTTGGACAAGGTTCAGAGTTTGTAGTCTGTGTCCTCCATGGAGGTTTTAGCCAGGACCCAATGTCCTGCAAGGTTCGAGGTGCATGCTTGTAGCATGGATCAGATTTCATTCCTTTTTATGGCTGAATAATGTTCCACTGGATGGCTATATCGCATTTTGTTTATTTATTCATCTTTGATGGACGCTTGGGTTGTTTCTGCCTTTGGCTCTTATGAATAATGCTCCTGTGAACACTGGGGTATAAGTATCTGTTTCAGGCCCTGCTTTCAACCTTTTGCTTATGTATCTAAGAGTGGACTTGCTTTATTTAAAATTTTCTCCTTTCCCACGACTGGATCTGAATTCCAGGCCAAGGGGTAGGAAGACAGAGAGAGAAAATTAATGCAGCGAGAGTTTCCTCCATTCTCTTGGGACCACAGCTCCTTTGATCAGAGAGGAAGATGCTCTCCCTTCAGGGTCTTAAGGGCTCATGGGTTTCTAGGGGCTGGGGCACATGCATACATACAAACACATGGGTCTCCCCTACACAGAGCATTAGGACATTCACTTCTCTTGTGCCAGAGCCGGAAGGATTCACCTGGATCATCCTTGTTCATGCCGATGTCCACTTCATGGTGATGTCCACCCCTTATTCTTGCTGGTATCCACGGGACTGCCTTCAGGCAAGGCCAGGGGGTATTAGAGGAAGAAACCAAAAAGCTTACCACCGGTTTGGTGGTACTTCAAATTCTTATCTTTTCCCTTAATCTGCTTGCTACTGTTTGCTTCCAGAGTCCTCAAATAGGCTCTCCATGCTGGTCCCCAGGCTCTGTGGCTGCACCCAGTGGGAGTGGTAGGGTGGGGTGCATTTACTCCATCTTACTTGGAACCAGACCTCATTCTTTTTTGTTTGTTTTCTTTTAATCATAATTAACTTTTTCCGAAAGACTCTTTCTATACCTATTCATATGTTATTTTGCTTTCTTCTCTAATCTCTTAGCATGCTAAATTATGGTATTAATAGGCTCTCTGATATTATGCTTCTGTGATAAGCACAATTTGCTTAAGCCGCTTACTTAAAAACACATTTTTGCTTTCAGTTTGGTAACTGGTGTGGGCTCGGGTGTTTATTTGCTATTATTTCACCCACGTTCGTATTCATGTTATTATCATCGTACAAATATTACATTTTTTTCATGCTATCCTTCAATGTGTTTCTCTTTTAAATAATTACACTCACACACTGGCTTTAAGATTTACCGGGCTCCCGTGAAGTGGTAAGCTGGCCTTCCTGCCAGGTAAAAGCTGGACTAAATGAGAAGACAGCTGAATAGGGAGGCCTGTTAGTGGTCACTAGAGGCTTCTTCCAACATCGATTTTCGGGAACCTCGGTGGCCTGTTCTCTCCTGGGCTGAGCAAAGCGTGGGACCTGGGAGTCCAGAGTTCCGGGTCTCCCTGCACCCGTAACTAGCTTCCCCCACCTGTGCACAGGGCCGGTGTCACACGGGTGGACCAGGTTCATGCAAGGTGGGAGGGACTGTTTCCAGTGAAGCCTAGAATGTCACCTCATGAATGCAGTTGAGCCAGGAGGGACCCGCTGAGTGATTTCGGCCAGGTCACTCTCCCTCCCTGGACGGCAGTGTCCCGGGGCAGGCTCTGAGCTTCTAGGTCTTTTAGTCCATCATGCCTTTTAGCCTGCCTTGGGCTCCATTGTCTGAAAGGAGGCTGGGTGGCCGGCCTTGGGGATCTGGAGGAGCCGCTAACGAGGCAGTCCAGCACGGGCAGGGCTGAACGGCAGCCTCGGAAGCGTTTTAATTGGCATCTTCCACGGAATAGCAAATTAAGTGCTCGGATTTCCTCCCTGCGTTCCTATTCCCTTGGCTCCCGTCGCCCTGGCTGGAGCCAAGACAGAACTGAGTTGCCACTTTGGGGCTGTCGCCATGGTTTTCAGGGGCTCCCAGGGAGACCTCTGCAGAATCGGACTCTTCCCTTCAAGGTGGACGATGGCCACCTTGAGAGCCACCAGGGAGGGTCTAGAAGCTTCCACGTAGCAACAGTTTCCCTCCCAGGACCTGACAGGCTTACGGAGGAACCTACTTTTCACCTCTTCTGGAGAGGCTTCTGAGCTGTGGCCCTTTTGGCTCCCTCTTCCCTCCAGTCTTTAAGCTTGGACTTCAGAACGTCGTCCGGTGAGGGATGCTCCTTCGAGATCCTTCACTCACTGCCTTCGTCTATAGTTGAAAAAGTGATTCTGATGCAAAAGGAGGGTGAGACGACTAGCCTAGGTACTCTGGTTCTGATCGCCTGGGGTCGTGCCGAGAACACCTTAATGCATGCCAGGGCTAGACCTGCCTTCAGGTGCACGAGGCGCATGTCCCCGCTGTGCTGTACCCCGCTGTGCCATCTCGGGCAGCTCTCTTCCCCAACCCAGGCCCTGCACTCTTCCAATGCCTGGGAGGGTTTCCAGACAGTTTATTGATTGCCGATATCTTTTCCAGCTGGGTTGGTCTAGAGGCCCGTGACTGCGTCTCTGCCAGCAGAATTGTGAGGACCTTGATGCGGGAATGCTCCAACTTACCCCAAAGAATGTTGGAGGCCCAGTGGCAAGGGCAAGGGCTTTGGAGGCAGAAGGATGCAGGGTCAGATCCCCACTGACCAGGCCGGAGGTGGTGACCTAGTGGAAACACGGCTGACCATATGCGCCTTTGTGTGGATTAGAAAAAGATGTCCCTTCTGAAGTCACTTTCCGTTGGAGACTTTTCAGGGTAAATATAGGAGTCTATGGTGACTGTGCTGTGACTTGTGTTCCTTAGAACTGTGCAGTGTACAACCTGCCCAGCTCTACGCAAAGCTGTATGTGTCCTTGGGCAATGCTCAATCTCTTTGGCCCTGTGTTCACCCACCTGGGAAAAGAAGCTGGAGACGCCTGTCTCACAGGGTGGTGGCGAGGGTAGAGGCGTGTGTAAAAAGCTCAGGGCTTGTACAGAGTAGTTGTTCTGCAAATGCAACTTTCCGTTTTCTTTTTCTAAGATTGACCTTCCTGGGATGTGGTCTTCCGGGCCCAAAGCATCTCCCCTTCTAGAAGGGCAGCAGGTGGCGGCTTCGTGTTTCCAAGGTGGGCTCGGAAGTTGGAATCGCATCCTCTCAGCTGCTGCTGCCGTCTTGGGAGCTCATTTCAAGATGCCTTGGAATGCGAACTCTGTTTGCCCCTCAAGAGGGACAGGCGAGCCCCTAGTGGCAGGGTGATCACCTGGGGCACAGAGTGGCGTCACTGTTGCGAGGCAGTGGGGCGGCTCAGGAGAGCCGGGGCCAGAGAGGAAGAGTAGCACAGACTGCAAGGAGCCCTTGCCCGGCTGGGGGTGACCCTAGAGAGTCCTCCACACAGTGACAGGGGCAGGGCAAGGAGCGGAGCCACGCAGGCTGCTCGTGCCTAGTCCGGCCCTACTCCGTGGTCAGGGCAGAAGCACTGGGTCATCCATGGAGGCAGGGGAGCGGGGATGGAGGCCCCTGTGGCCCCTGGCTGAGGAGTCACGGGCTCCCCTAACAAAGAGCACCAGCTCTGGTGTTTATTGCTCCTGCATCTGGATTTTCAGGACTGCAAAATTTTGTCCCTCTCCAAATTAAATTGAAGCCGTAATGTGGTGGTGATTTTGAGGTGGGGTCTTTGGGAGGTCATTAGGCCACGAGAGTGTAGCCCCACGATGGGATCAGTGTCCTTATTAGGAGTGACAACCCTGAGAGATAAGTACTGTGACTTCATTGTGCACGTGAGGAAAGGGGCTCAGAGAGGTTTGTGAACACATGCCGTTCGGGTTGAGACCTTTAAGGCGAGGAGGCTGCTTTGGGACGGATGAGATGGATCTGTAAGAGGCAGGGTAGGCCAGTGGTTAAGAGCAAGGTCCCGGAGCTAGACTGCCCACGTGTGAATCTGGCTCTGCCACTGACCAACTATGTGGCTGGCCTTGGGCTGGCCACTTAACCTCTCTGTGCCTCAGTTGCCTCATCTGTGAAGTGGGGATGTTGAAAGGGCTGTTATGGGGTTGTCCGAGTCAGCATGGGTGAAGTGCTTAGACTGGGACCCAGCGTGTGGAAGGGCCCATAAGGGTGCCACGACTACTGGGATCCCTAAGGGCACTATGAGGTCCTGGAAGGAAGCTGGGGTCGTCTACATGAGGGACCCTGGATGCCTGCCTGTGTCTCAGGTGGGCAGCAGGAAGGAAGTGGTCCTGGCGACAGCAGCAGGGATCCATGCGGCTGCGGTGAGATGTTCCCTGGGGAATCCAGGTCGTTGACTTTTAAACGCTGTGCGTGCCACGCTCAACTCACCTGCCTCCCATCTGTGACCCCCACTTGGTCCCCGAACTTCCACCCAGCTTGGAAGGTAAATCGCCAAGCTGAGAGCGAGCCCTTCCCTGGTCGGTAGCAAGGCTGCTGCTTCTAGATGGAAGAGGAGGGTTCTGAGCAGTGAGGGTTCTGAGTGTCTTCTCCCGGGACCTCTGTGACTTCACGACCCGCTTCCACCTCTCACTCGCCCGCCCTTCACTTTGCAGCCCGTGCGCCAGGCCCCGGGCTAGTGTGCAAAGACGCAGGCTCTGCTGTGATGAGCTCAGCCCAGGGGCATCTGCGTTCCTCGCCCAACGGCCCTGTGTCCTGTGCCCACTTTATTTATTCGATGCATTTGATTTGTTCAGCCTGCGGCCAGCTGGTAAGGATGATGCGATGAGTGATGCTGATGCACGGCACCCCCGAGCCACGTTTGGGAGGTGCATGCGCGTATGCGAACCCTCCTGAGCTCAAAGTACTGCTGGGAGTTTGGAGAGCTGCTCTCATTAGTCCTGCATTTTTATGCTTAAAACAGATCCTGGGGTTATCAGACATCAATGTTTATGCTACCCAGGGGTGGGGGGCAAAGAAGCTGAACCCTTTGCTTGACCCCTGACATGTGGGCATTAAAAAGCCGGACTGCGTCCCCTTCCCTGAGATTCCTGGGCTCGGCCCTGGAAGCGTGGACGACGTTGCCGACCCTGCTCCCTGGCCTTGGCCTGTACTCGGACAAGGCCCTCGATCTCTTGGAACGTCAGTTTGCTCCCCCGTTAAAGAGAGTAGGTCTTGCCTCCTAGAGGCCATTTCTGTGAGTCGTGCTGCTTTCCTTGCTGAGGGGAATCTGATTCTTGCTTCTATTCCCTCGTCACTGTTTTCTACCCAGGGAAGGTTTAATAGGGGCAGGGAGACCCTCGGTGGTGGCCGGGACTCTTGCCTGAGCATGGCAGCGAAGCTCCCCCCTTTGGAATTAGCATCTCCCTCTTCTGGATCCCATCACTGTGAGTCCTGGTCTCCTGAGCCCACCTCTGTCTGCTGACAATTTCCCGGGCTTGTGCCAGGTACGAGGTCCCAGGCAGGGGACCGCCCCCGTTCTCTGCAGGCTGGTGGGTGGCTCTCACGGGGGTAGATGCATGAGGGACAGGGCTTTGGAGCCAGGCGCGCCTGGGTTTGGATCGGAGGTCTGCCGCCACACAGCTGTGAGGTCTTGGGGAAAAGTTTCCTGACCCTTCTGCGCTCTAAGTCCTTCTGTCTATCAGATGGGAATGACAGTGTCGCTCAGTGGGAAGGCAGGGGCCGAGCCTCGTTGATCGCAGCTTCATCTTGCCTCTGCCGTTTTGTCAGTTTTTGGTAAATATTTCCGAAGGGCTGAGTGGACACGTACCACACACATGTGAGTGCTCAGTGAGTTAATGTCCTTGCACCTCCCTCCTCCAGGTCTCCCGATTCTCGGCCCCCACTGGACTCGGCACGGCAGGCATGTTAGTAGGAGGCTGGCCACTGAAGCGTACAATGAGTGTCGTGTGCCAGGCACTGAGGCACTTACACTGCAGGGGAAGGACAAAGGCTATAAACCCAACGACTGAGGTGTCAAGCATAAGCGCTGTGGGAAGGTATAGGGCAGGAAAGGGGGATGGGGCAGAGGAATGGAGGGTTTGGGAGCTGCAGTCACTAAGGTGGTCATGGAAGGCCTCACTTAGTAGGCCACGGCTAAGCACAGGTAGTTCATGATCTTGGACCACGTCTCCTTCTCCCCAGCATTCCGTCCGGTTCCTTGCACCCAGGGCGTTGCAAGTTGAAGGCAACGTGAGCCGAGACCAAACATCTCTGAGCAGCCCTGAGCTGCACCTTCTGTAGGAACTAGGAAGACGCCTGCGACCTCACTCCGAGGCTTCCTTCCCTGGGAGCCCCTCGTGCCTGGCTTTTCAGCCAGCAGGCTTCCCAGAGGACCTCGCCTTGGAAGGGTCCCTGGGCCGGGCCCAGAGCTTGTGGCAAAACAGCAGGCAGCCGGGCAGACGACCTCGCAGGAAGCCAGGCTCTGCCTGGTGCCGGCTTGCTCACCGTGTGTTTGGCCTGGCACCCGCCACACCAGCTGCATTTACGCTCACCCAGGTGCCAGGGCTTCCCAAACAAGGGCGGCCGTGTTTTTGGTGCTACTTTTGGTTACAAAGCAGCGCGCACCTGCTCAGGCCACCACCACCACTGTTTGGACCATCCTCCCCCGTGCTGTCCCGGCCGCCTGGATTGTTTGTGGCCAAGCTGGGACATGGGACCCGCCTTCTTTGCTTGTGGTTGGAACACCCACTGCTCTGGGTTAACTCCCTGTCGCACCTGCCTCCCTCCCACCGGGCTACATGGCAAGTCCTGACTTTAAGATTTGTTTCTGGCCGGGTTTGGGGGGTGGGATGGGGAACATGCAGCACATGGACCTGGAGAAGGCTCCTTTCTGAGGCTGTAGCTTCTGAGGCAGCTGATTAAAACCCAGAATCCGTCCCTGCTTGTAGGGATTCTGGTTTAGTGAGGAATGGGGCCAAGGGAGTGGTGGTCACAGTGACATCATCATCGCCGCCACCAGCATCATCATCGTCATCATCTGAAAGTTGGTTCCATGGCTGCTCACACAGAGAGGTGCAGTTCATCTCCTTAACTTGCTCGTCCGTCAAGGCTGAGTGGGATCGGTTGTCGCAGGGCTCCCAGAGTCTAACCCTCCGCTGAGCTCCCTGGTGGCGCTCAGCATGTGTGTCGAAGGCTGGAGGCGACACAAAGTGACTCTCTTCACAGGGAACCCGTCGCAGTGTGAGCAGTCACCCCCTAACCCATCCCATAGTTATGTTGCAGTCGTAAAGGTTGATTTTTCTTAAAAGAGAGGCATGCCTGTTCAGGATTTTGATGACAAAACCATAGTGTCTGGAAGAACTGAATAGGGGTAATTATTTTTGAAGGGATCGGAGCATCGCCTTCCTCCCTGAACGCTGCTTTGATGAAGACGTCTGAAGCTGCACCATTCATTAGTGCTTCTGAACTTTAGCTGCTCTTTGGAGCCACCTGGGAGATCGATAATGAGTGCTGATGCTTGGGTCCCATCCCCGCCCCCAGGCCCTATTTACTTGGTCTGAGGTGTGGCCTGGGCACCGGGACTTAAAGCAGGTTCTCAGGGTGATTTACTGTGTGGCCAGGGCTGCCAACCACCGACTGGGAATGTGTGGAACCAGCTGGAGAGGGGAGCGGGAGATTCATTTACGTCTTCGAGGGTGAACTCTCAGGCTGGAGACGGGAAGTCCCTGGGTTCTGTGCTCTGAGACTGCTCTGAAATCCGAATTTTAAACATACTATATAAGTAAGTAAGTAAGTAAGTAAGTAAATAAATAAGTAAATAAATAAACCAAAATTATGTATATCAATGAGTCAATTAATTGTTTTCTACCTCTTTAATACAAACATTTTCCCCGATTATAACTATGTCACATGCTTATCCTAAACCCTTGGGTTCATATAGAAAAAAGGCTAAAAGCCTCCCCAGATGCCCACACGCAGAAGAAGCGACCGCTCCTGTACGTGGGCGCACCCTTCCCCCGGTTTCTCGTGTGTCCCAGACACGTGATTCAGCATCCATGGGATCGCTGATGCTGTGCTTTTCCCAACAGTAGGACATGGATAACCTTCTTCAACTCTACACGGCCGTTTTTATGAGATCTTGCCCAATTCTGGCTCTGACTGAACCTGATAAATGTCCAGTTTTATGGTTCTTTATTGTTAAAGCTTGCTGTGCATTTTCCTTTAAAATAAAAATTAAATAGTAGTGCAGGGAGCCACTGCCGGGCAGGAAGCTCGCGAGCGTCCACGCAGTCCTTCCAGCGAGTCCGGACAGTCTTGGGCCGGGTGACAGGGCCGAGCAAACCTGGCCACAGCCGCTGGTCTCCGCGGAGTGTTAGCCTCATTCTTCAGCTTCATTCTTTAAGGGGTCCTGTTTTCACTTGCCTTCTGGGCTATGCCCCTCGGCGAAGAGCTGCTCCCCAAACACGCGGGAGGCAGAGCCACCCAGAGGGGGTGTCCCGGGGGTGACCCGTGCTGCCCTGAGGGACTGGACAGCCCTTCAGTTAGGGAGAGAAGCCGACAGTCGGCGTTTCTACTTGAAACCTTTCGATTTTTAAACATAGACAACTAACTGTTTAATGATTATAATCGCGAGGCCAAACGAACCACACTTGGGGTTTTAGAGTCCTCTGGACGCCAGTCTGAGGTCTGGACCCACCAAGCCGTCTCCGACACCTGTTACAGATGCAGTCGACCTCATTTAATTCTGAAAATGGTGCCTGAGAGCATGATTCTGTGTGCCCTTCGCTGTTCAAACGGCTGGAAATGCAAAGAGGAGGCGTTGTGGGCCTTGTGGGCCTTGGGTGGGCCTTGGGTGGGCCTTGGGTGGGGTGGCTTATGGTTGAGCGCAGCCATTCTCAACTTAAGGTCCCCAGACCAGCATCCTCAGTGGATCACCTGGGAACTTGGTGGAAACGCACAATCTCAGGCCTCTCCCCGGACTCACTGAGTCAGACTCTGCTGTCTGTTTTCACACACATTTCCTGGTGGTTCTGGTGCCCGTTGACGTTGGAGAACATTAGTCTTGAAGAGGGGTCGGGCAGATGGGCAGAGGCCTGCGGGATGGACAAGGTGGGGTGGGAATCAGGGAGGCTTTTCAGAGACCTGGATGGATCTTAGGGATGAGTAGGAGTTGGCCAGGGGAAGCAGTGGGGAGGAGGGTTCTGGGGAGGGCACACGAGGAACAACAGTGAAGGGGAGAGTGTGTGGGGTGCGTTTGGGAACTGTCAGTTCAGAGCTTGTGGCTGGGCGCCGAAGGGTGTTTTAGGAAATACCGTAAGCTGAGAAGAATAGGTGGGGCCCTGTTGCTGGCACCGGGCCAAGGTAGCTGGCTTGTTGGGACATCCCTGCAGACCTTTTTAAACAGGGAGGCCTGGCGTCGGGTCTGTGCCTAGGAAAATAGTGTTCAAGTTCCTTCTGGGTAGAGACGGCTCTCCTGGTCCCCCACGGGCCGAGATTTCGATGCCTGCCTCTCCTGGCATGACTTGGATCGAGGTGGTGGGGGAGGAGAAAGCCCCCGAGTGAGCAGGCAGCCGCTGCGGCAGGTGTCACGGTGACAGCAGCGTCGCTGTGCCTCTCCCAGCTGAACGTGCCAGCGGTTGCTGCTGTTTCAGCATCCGCCGTGGTCTTTGTAACTCTACTTTGAAAGCGGCCCATCAGTTTCTGCGGCAAAAATTTGGGGGAAAAAAAAAAATCCCTGCTCTATTTCTTCCTTTAGGGATCTGTGGTGTCCAAAGAAGAAACGGTTACACTCGAGGCCAGGGAGACTCACGTCCATACGTAGGCGGAGCCCCCTCCTCCTTACCCCTTTCCTCCTCGCCCTCTGTCTGTCTTTCCATTGCGGGGGTGTGACAGGTCTCGGGAGCAGGATGCCATGTCACCTCCCCCTGCTGGTCAGTTTGTATAAAACCGTGTTTGGGACGGAAGAGCAGAGAGAGTGAGACAACGCAAACAGCAGAAATGCGAAAGTAGACTGAGACCGAACCTATTAATTTTTAAAAAAATTTTATTTTTTATTAGTTTCGAGTATACAGTGCATTGGTCGGACTTTTATATCGTTATAAAACGATCCCCCGAACCGCCCTCTCTCCTCTGACCCCCACCTCGCTATTAAATTACTGCCGACTGCGTCCCCTGTGCCGCGCTCCCCATCCCTGTGACCATCTGTCCTCTACTCATTTGCACTTCTTTAGCCCTTCACCCCAGTCTCCCAGCCCCCAACCCTCCCCCCTCCGGCCGCCACCAGATCGTCCTGTCGTCGTGAGTCTGTTTTTTGAATCCATTAATTTTTGAAAACCTGTTCACCTGTTTAGGTTTTGTAAACCTAAAAATGTTTGCCTTCGGGACAGGGCGAAACAAGTGTTTCGATTCCTTTTATCCTCTGACACCGTCGTCGTGCATGTACGAGACGGTTCTTTCTCTCGTCCTGCGACGCAGCTTCTCACACGTTCACGATTACAGGGGCAGCCTCCGTTCTTCTGCCTGTTTCTCAGATGCTTTTCTTAAACTAAAATGAACAGGTTTTCCAGTTGATTGCTTTGGGTGTTGAATTCTATCACAGATTATATACTCCCCTTGACTATGTACACATAAAACAGCCAAGGTAAAACTTTTATGGGCGTTAAAATGGATGTTTAGAGTGAGCGAAACTTCTGTTTCTACGTGACAACTGTTCTCTTTTTGAATCCCAAAGACGGTGTTCGTGATACAGGGGCAGTTGATTGCCACTTTCCACACGGGAAGTCACGCAGAGGCTTTCCACAGGGGGGTACGCTGTCCTGCGGAGAAGCTTTAGGGGGAAGGTTTTCTGAACAATTTCCTGATCCCCCCCGTTTGGAAGCCCTCAGTTTGTTAGTGTCTAAATCTAAACATCCTTAATGAAAACCAACTTTGTTATCTCTTGGCACCCCAGGGCCTTTGCCCCTGTTCATCCGAGCTAATCGGCCTCATGGCAAGTGGTTGGGGTGCAATGTGTGTCCAGGACGGTCGACGAGAGGAACCTCGAGGCTGAAGGATGGACACACGCTGGCTCAGGAGCCAGGCCTGCCTGACTCCTGAGTGGACACGAGCCAATCACCTCCTCCAGGCATAGTAAACTCGATACGGCTTCGGTCCTCTCCAGCTCTCTTCAGATGTTCTAATCAAATCGACAGAGACATTCGGCCTCGTTTAGGCAGTGAGAACAGCATCAGAAACACAGAGAGGCAGTGAAGTGGCTTTTAGTCTCTTACGGAGACTCTCAAACGCAGCTTACTGTCACATCGTGCGGAGGTTTAGCTGTAGGTGGGGCCTGATTCGTGGACACACGGGCCTTACTCCTAAATGCATCCTTTTTTTTTCTTTCCAGTTGCAAATGAAGCTGGAGACAAGACGGCCAGACCACTTGCCCGCTTCTCCCGTGAGTAAATCTTGTGTCACTCCTCTCCTGGCTCCTTCAGGGGCCTTTTTGCTTGCACGGTTCACCCCTGTCATCCTGCCAGGTTTCCATCAAACACTGTCAATAAAGGAGTAATTTTGGACATCTGTTCAGTGGGTTAATATTCCATTTGAGCCCCTCCATGGGTTAGCTAGTCACTGCTATCGCCTTTCAGTCCTTGATTTATCAAACTGTGTTCAAGGCTTTGCTATTTATGGTCCTGGAGGAGAATGGAGTTCACTTGGGAGCTTTTTTATTATTATTATTATTTTTAAATACAAGGCCCTAGGCCACCCCAGACCCACTAAACCAGAGCCTGCATTTTAACAAATGCTCAGGTGATTTCTGTGCACATCTGAGAGTCGCTGCACTGGGCTGGGCTTTTTATGAAGACAGAGGAGGGTACGTGAAATGCTCATAGGCGTCAAGGCCCATGTGCTGTGAAAGCATCGTCGCTGCCTGAAGTGCACGTAAGGACCAGCTCTGCTGGCTTTCCCCGACTTAGGGGACATTTTGAAGCTTGGATGGATTGAGCAGTTTTTCTTTGGCTCGGGGTCCCCCTCAGTTTCACTGGACTCCTTCTCCTCCAGGTCTTGACCCTAATGGGAGAGCAGGAGACAAAAGCCTCAGTATTTCTGTGCCAGTGTGAACAGCAAGTTAACAAAAAGCCAGATCCTAGTGAAGGGGGCAGAAACGCCAGAGACTGAACAGGGAGCAGATGCTCCCCACACTGGCCAGGCATCGTGAGGAGAAAGGATGGGACTGTTGGTGAAAATAGCGGGATTCCCGCCCCCAGCAGCATCACTACTCTGATTTCTCTTACCCTTTCTGGGCCTCAGCTTTCCCATCCTAAAAGACAGAAGTTCAGACCCAACTTCTCTCCATTATAAGTCGCTTTCTTTGGAAGCAGTGGCATGAGAATTTTCCATCACTGTGTGAGGAGGCTTGGTCACATCCCTAGTGAGGGTACCGCTGGGGCGAGTCTTCATGCGGAGGGTCACACGTTAAATTTCTCTATTTACAGGGCTTTTTCTAAACTCAGCCTTCTAGCTCCTTTTGGGAGGCTGTGACCCTCTGGGACTGATTCCTAGAAATGATTTTTATAGATAATGAAAGAGCCTTAAGTGCTCACATTTTAGAAACCGTGTAATAAAACGCTCGCTTCTCCCAGGCCCCAATTTTCTCTGCCCTCCTACCTGGATTCATTATTTCCAAAATAAGTATCTTATCCCACAGCTCAACCAGGGGGACAAATATGCTTTTAGTCTCTTTATTTCTTCATCTCCTGAGCAGTAGTCAGGCAGGTCAATAAGCCGGAGTGATAATCCGGCTGCGCTGGGTGTGCTGAGCTGTATGCACCTCCCCGGGGGTCCCTGGTGGTTTGACACTCATCTCGAGATGTAGAAGGGGATGGAGCCCTTTGACCCGGAGCCAGAATGAAACCTGATGGAGCAGGTAGTCCCTTCTCATAAATGGTTTCTCATAACTTCTCAATTGTGTGACTGGGTTGGGATGATGATGTGTCACTTGCAAGCTTATTAGTAGAAGATAAGTAAAGACACGGGGTGGGGGGAAATATCTATATAAGAACAAGGTAATTAGTGGCAACCCAATTAAGTTGGGCTGATTCTGAAAAAGCATTTCTGACTTGGTGCGATGTCTGGAATGAAGTCAGATGGCGCATCAGCTACTAAATCTGTTTATAGCTAGTACTAGAGGGAACACATTTGAGGTGGCTTTTCGGAAGGAAAAAATAATTCTTAGTGGAACATTGTCAGATCGAGAGTCACTTCACTTTATCACAAGAAAATGACCTTGATCAGGTGGTATGATGTGAGTAAAATGTTCCCTCTGGGAAGGTTGGAAGGATTTGGATGATAGACTTGTTTTTTTTGGAGACTGGAAGGAAGATGAAGTACTGTGCAACGTTCTCTGAGTTTTGCACCAACAAGGCACATGCAAAACCCCAACAGTGTGCAGTGCCCAGCATGGAATTAGGCCCATTGGGAATGAGAAGCAAGAATATGGGCTGGAAATGCTGTGAAAACAGGATCCACTGTGGTGGTGGTGGGGGGGGAGGGGATGGCCTAGTGGTCCCCCAAGTAGTCCCAAGGTTTCCCTTCACTTCAGAGTCCTCGCATTCTGATTCCTGTTGCTTCTGGAATACACTGCCCATTTCTCTATAGATTTTTCTCGTTTTTGAATGTATATGCTTTTATTGGCTTCCCCACATTGCAACAGAGATGCTGTGATGATCATCCTAAGCAACCCTAAAGGACAATCAGAGGGAGAAAGAGTGTCAGAATCATGAAAACACCTAGCTGTTTTCAGGGCTCGTTTCTGGTCCTACCATGGCCAGCTGGTTCACCAGCCTTGCCGGCCTCCCTTGGGTCCACTTCTGAAGAGCATCCTTCCACAACACAAGCCCGAGCTCAGCTCTCTCCTCAGCTCCCCTCAGCCCTGCGTGGCTCACACCACCACCCAGAACCACCGTGCCTTCCTCAAAGAAACCGATACCAAAAGCCCACAGGTCAAGCTCAGGAGTTGTCACCTTTAGACGGGAGACACTCTGTGTTTGACTTCACATGGCAGTGCCGTGGTGGTGGTAGATGCTGAGGACCGAGTCCTGGGAGACCCTGGATCTTGTCAGGGGACCCTTTGTCACCTCAGCCCCCACCATTTTAGGCTCAGCAGTGGGGTTTGATCGACCTGACGTTCATCAGAACATCAGTGACAGTCCTAGGAGAACAGTTGAGCGAGCCTGACTCCAAGGTACACATTGGCTTCGGACCAGCATCGTCTGGCTAGCTGTCCTGCGGCTGGAGCTCCTGTGGGTCTGCACAGTGGGTTCAGGATGGGCCAGTAGAGCACCTCACGCTGGTACCACATGCAAAGCTGGTACCACATGCAAATGCTAGAGATGGGTGTCAGAGCTGTGGAAGGAAGCCCCATAGCGGGGACCTCATCCAACCTGGGGTAGGAGTGGATTCAGGGGAGCCCTCCTGGAGGGGACAAGCATTAAACGAGGCTTGGGGAACGAGTGAGGGATTAACAGGTAGAGATAGTAACTTCTAATCGTAAAAAAACAAAACGACCCACAGCCTTCAAGGGCCATCCATGTTCATTATGCTAAGCGAGGTGAGTCAGCTGGAGAAGGACAAATTCCACCTGCTCTCACTTAGGTGTGGAATCTAAAAACCAAAAACATAAGTCATGGAGTATAGAATAACACAGTGACTGTAGTTAACATTGCTGTCTTTGTATTTGAACATTGCTGAGAGTAGATTTTAAGTTTTTATCGCAAGAAAAAAAATTGTCACTGTGTCGTGATGGATGTTAACTAGACGTATTATGGTCCTACTGTAGAACATTTTGCAATATATATAAATATCTAATTATGAGGTATAGCTGAAACACAATGTTATATGTCAAAAAAAAAAAAAAAGGAGAAGCAATACAGTTTTTCAGGGACTAGAGACCATGTGTAGTTTTCAGACATGACCTCAGGGTGGCAGGAGAAGCCCAGAATTGGGTGTGTATCTCTACTCCAGGAGCCTTAAAAGAGGCTTTGGCAGAGAGAGAGCTTTCGTGGAGAGGCCAGGGTCCTGGGAGAGGCTGAGGGGAAGGGGCTGTTGGCCCCAAAGCTTGTGTAGTGGGGCAACTCCATCCTAGAATTAAATTAA
The DNA here is from genome assembly GCA_030015415.1 of Cynopterus sphinx. Taxonomy (NCBI): domain Eukaryota; kingdom Metazoa; phylum Chordata; class Mammalia; order Chiroptera; family Pteropodidae; genus Cynopterus; species Cynopterus sphinx. The sequence goes on from CM057391.1 coordinate 6,826,388, forward strand.
TTAATTGATTAATTATTATTATTATTATTTTATTTTATTTTTTTTAGGTGAGGCAACCCTGGGTTGACCTCACAGATTTCAAGGACCTTATCTGCTTACAAGCCCTTATTTTTTATTTTTTACGCCTACAGCACCTGGTCTTCCTAGGTGGTCTCCCATCTAAGTACTAACCAAGCCTGACCCTGCTTAGCTTCCGAGATCAGATGGGATCGGGCTTGTTCAGGGTGGCGTGGCCATAGACCCATTCTGGAATTTTAATTGCTTCCTTAATTGAGGAGAGAATCGTTTCTCCCCTTGAGAAGGACAGTGGTTGAAAGGAAAATAACGGTACTGAAAACATCAAGGAGTGGAGCCTAATGTGGCCTTTTTTGCTTTGGGAGCTAAAAGTCCAAATAGTGTTGAAAATAGATTATTCTACCAAAGAGCTATAAGAGGAGCTATTTGGGTGGATGGGTGATACAGCTAAGGGAGGGCACCTCGTATTTTCGTATTGGGCGTGTGATCTGGGTGAATGATCCCCTGCCCTGGGTGGGCTGGGCAGGAACAGACAGGCATGTGATGGAGGGCGAGTGCTGGGTTTGGGGTAAAGGGTGAGGCTGCACCTACTCCATGGTGATGCCCTGCAGGGAGCCCTGGGGAAAACTTGAAATCGTGTCTGGCAGGGTGCTAGGGGTTCAAAAGGTTACCATTGAGGGAACTGGATAAAGGGTACGAGGGATCTTTGTATTATCTCTTTCAAATGCCTTTGTTCAACATCTGTATATTTCTATACATTTATTACTTCCTTCACACTGTATCATAAATCTCTTTAAGAACTGTCTTCCTCGTAGATTTTGAGTTCCTTGCATGCAGAAACTACATGTAATAAGTGTTCAATAGATGTTTGATCGATTGGACTGAAAGCAGAGTGAATGGAAAATTTTCAGATTTATAACAATTCCAAACAAAGGGAGAAAGCCAACTCGTCCTCTGGACAGTTCTTAGAGATTCAGACTCAGTCATCTCACTAGAAAAGAAAGAAGTCAGATGCATTTTAACTATGGGACCTCCCATGTTTTACCAGTTACAGCTTCCCATGATACCTTCTTTTCAGCAAATACTTATGGAGCACCTACTGTGTGCTCAGCACTATGTCTAACCCTCTCCCTGGATAGCCAGGTAGACTAAGGTGTTGCAGTGGTTTCTGCTTTTGTGTGCTTTGTGCCTTGGCTACGCCTCGGGTTGAAGCCCAAGGTGGACACATACAATCCTTTAGGCCATGAGATGTGCTACTCCAGGGGATGTCATCCTGCAGACTGAGCTATGAATAACTCCCTTGTAGTCGTGCAGTGCTGGGGACTCTGCTGAAATTCTCATGTTTGAAGCTGCAATTCTTGGAATCTGAAAGAATAGCCTAGTTCCCAGGTTTGTAAATTTTATGAAGGTTGGCTCCCTAGTCAGTAGGGTAAGATGTGAAGCCATTTGGGTGAGAAGCTGCAGAAAGCCTGTGCGGGAAACACCTGAAGCACGTGGAAGAAAGGAAAGACCGATACGATGTTCATCTGAGTGTTTAATGTAGTTTTCTACAGGCTCAGAGGCAGGTATCTTAGCATCAGATAAAAGAGTTAACCTTGAAAGAGAGTTTTGAGTGTAGGAGTATAAAACAGAAGAAGTCACGGTTCTTTCCCTAAAGGAGTTCACCACCAACAAATGATCCATTGTCTTTATTTTATTACCAGCAATGGTTAGCTTGGGCCCAAATTAGGAAGAGTTCTTCTCTGTAACTAACGTATTGCCCAAAGCCACGGTTTTTTTTTTTTTTTTTTTTTCTGGAACTCTTGATTAAAATTCCAGATCTCCAAGCAATTGCTTTCAAACACTTTTATTTTTGATCACAGTACACATACCATTAAAACGTGTCTAGGATGGATGTGACGCATTCTTCCAAGCGCTCAGAGCACGTTCGTACATACTGTATTACTGAATTCATCCCCACCAAGTTTTTATAATGAGGCTGAAAATCAGTCCTGGAACTTCCCAGTGGAATACGAGGCAGATTTACAAATGAATCATCCAGCAGATGGTAAGACTTGGATTTTGCATGCTTTGCAGACATTCGCATACTTCAAGGTAGTTATGTGTTGAAAAATTTTCACTTACTTAGGAGTGAGGTGGTGTCTGAATTAGTGAAAGTCTAAATTATGGAAAACAGAAAAATTCTGTCTTCTAACTTTAAGTACCTAATGTATACTAACCACTAACGAAGTGTCAAGTAGATTTCACTCTTAATAGATAGGCTTCTCTTTTAATTAGTATACTAAATGAATTCTGTCAAAATTTTTGAAAACAGTCTCCCTTTAATCTTGTCTTCATCATCACTCTGCTGAATAGACTCGTTCCTTTGATGTATGTATGACAGAGTAATCAAGACCTTTCCTCTTGGAATTGATGGTCTCACTACCTAGTGATCCATGGCACCAGGTGAATTTTGAAATAGGCTTGGAAAAATTATGTGGGAGCTGTGCCCATTCATTGTGTAAGACAGAGAGAGGCAAGATTTCACTCTGAAGCAGGTTGGGCTTCATTCCTCCTGCCTACTCTTCAAGGTCGGGTATGCACTGCTTATTGTGATAACTAGCTGTTGGGACATAAATGTCCGTCTTACTCTTGGTTCTTTTCTGCTGAATTTATTGAGCAGCCCAAGTAGACAGTGAGTGTAATCTAGAGTGACCTACATATCTTGCCTTTTGGAAAATAAGCTCTGTATGAATCTTTTTTTTTGCACCTCAGAATCATTAAATTGGGTTAAAACCAAAATAAAACTCCAAACAAAATACGAAGTATTAGGGAAATGAAACACCTTTCTAAAGACTTAGGAAAAAGGTAGTCTTCTAAAAAATGATTTAATATAGAAGTCAAAAGAAAAAAATGTAAATGCTACTTTGCATTCGCCATCAGAAGCAAGAAGACATAGCCCCTCTGAGATAGGAACAGAAAACCATAAGAAGAGAAGCAGGTCGATTTTGAGTTAAGATGCAAAGAGAAACAATGCAGAGAAAGTAAACAAGCAACATAGAAATTAAAATCCACACTGAAATATAGAAATGACATGGAAAAAATGTTAATGAGCGGAAGACAAATTTGAGAAATAGTGTATTAGACTATAGATGAAAATGATGAAGATTTGAAATGATGAGAAAAGATAGTAGGAGGTCAGAGAAGAGAGAACCAACGTAAATAAATAAGTCAAATATTCTGAAACTAAAGCCAAACACTTGGAACATGAGAAGCAAACAAAGATAGAGTCGAAGGCAGTTTGTGGAGAATAGAGAAGGTAAAACCTGAGTTTGCATATTGAAAGGTCCTCATTGTCTTCCAGGAAAATAAATTGAAAAATCAGTAAAGATAACCCACACTTACATATGTGCAAACAAGTTTTGAAATCCAAAAATAAAGAGAAATGTTTGCTTACAAAGGAGAAAAAACGATCGCACTTCCTTCCTTATGCTCTTCTACAGCATATAAATAGCAGAAGGTAGTGAAGAAATACGTGCGGAGTTTGCTGTAAACTCGCTAAATCTGTACCTAAGTTGTGGTTCACATGCATTTCATTAACCAACATGTCATTCCTGGAAAGAATTATTCAAGGATGTACTTCAGCCAGTTGAAACGTGAATTGAAATAAATTCTGTAGAGCTATGCTTTGCCATAAAATGCGATTACTGAGCACTTGAAGTATAGCTAGAGCTGACTGAAATGTGTCGTGAGTGTAAACTACACACGAGTTTGTAGAAAAAAAAATAAAAATCTCAATAATTTTTATATTGATAACATGTTTAAATGATCATATGTTGGATTTATCGACATAAAGAAAATATGGGGGTGCATATATCTTTTCAAAAAACTGTTTTTGTTGTCTTTGGATAAATATCCAGAAGTGGAATTGTCAGATCATATGGCCATTCTAGTTTTATTTTTTTGAGGAACTTCCATGTTGTTTTCCATAGGGGCTGCACCAGTGGACATTCCTGCCGACAGTGCACAAAGGTTCCTTTTCTCCACATCCTTGTCAGCACTTGTTATTTCATGTCTTTTTAATAATAGCCATTCTGACAGGTGTGATTTGATATCTCATTGTGGTTTTGATTTGCATTTCTCTGATGATCAGTAATGTTGAGCATCTTTTCACATACATGTTGGCCATCTAATCTGTATGTGTTCTTTTTGATTAATCTAAACTTAAATTGCCACATAGACTAATGGCTACCATATTGGATAGCACAGCTTTAGAAAGTAATTAGAGAAAAAATGAATAGGTAAGCAAATTAATACTCAAAACCTAATTATAGATGAAGATTAAAATAGAAAATGCATACAGATCTATGCTAATACACTTGAATATCTCTCTAAAAATGGTAATTTCTAAAGGAAATACTCTAAAAGAAATAGATAACCTAGTTGTAGCAATAGCAAAAGATGACACTGAAAAATTTGCAAAATAATTTCTTTACTAAAAATACCTTGGATCCCAAGAGTTTTATAGGTGATTATACCCAAATATCAGGAAATAGGTTATTCCTATGATAATGACTATAAAAAAGAAGAAACTAAAGGCTAATCTCCTTTATCACTATGATTGCAAAAAACCTTAATTAGAATTCTAGGAATGGAAATACATAAGCATACTACAATAACAATACAACACAATCACATAGAACTTGTCTGAATAATGCAGTGTTTAAATATATAACCCAGATGTCATAAAGACATGCCGTGAGAGGCCTATATACAACTGTCTCAAACCCCCATCTTACATTCAGTTTTAACTCCTAAAATTCAATCAGTGAATTTTTCATTGATTTCTCTAGGTTTTTTTCTCATTACTTCTGGCCTTCATTTTCCGAGCCTGTGGATTTTTCTCCTACATTTTGTGTCTTGTAGATGTTCATTTACGTTTTTTCCTAGACAACAAACCAAAGATGAGACACAGCTCATTCTTCATAATTTTTGAATCCTTTCTGATATCACTTTCCTAAAACAGCAAGTACCTAAGACTTTTTTTTACTGTTCTGAAGAGCTGATTACAGTGCAGTTCCAAACAGCATTTAACTTAAACATGGATATTTTCTATTTTGCCACAAGTATAACACACACTAGAGCAAAAGAAGGGAGAGAGGGAGGAAATAATACATCATCATTTCAATAGATGGTAGAGCCATTATCTGTGAATTTTTTTTATTTCTTGGAACAATCACTGATACTAGATTATAAAAGGGAAATTTATCATAAAGATACAACAGAAAATTTCATGGGTAGTTCCTAAATAAAAAATGAATTGGAGCTAGCAAAATGATAAGTTTGCTTGCTTTTGCCAGTATGGGTTAAAGTTCTTCTGGAAGTTTTAGCCAGTGTAGTAAGACACAAAACAGAAATATGAACCATAACTATTAGAAAAGAGAAGGGAAAATTATTCTAGATGATATATATGCTTAGAAAAACAAAAATAATCCAGAAAATTGTCAAAAAAGTATGCGTTTAAGGAGACAGACTGTTAAGTAAATAAACTAGATGACTAGCTATCTTATATTCAGCAATAACAATTTAGAAAATATCTAAAAACGTAGTCTATGATCAAGAATGGGCAAACTTGTAAAATGCCCGGAAAACAAACTTACTAAGAGTTTCCAGGACAAAAGAAAATTAAAACGTTACTGAGGAAAATAAGTCTTGAACATATGGGAAGAGCTTTTAGTTGGCAGGTGGCAGAAATCTAACATAAACTTTCTTAAAGGAGATTTGCTGGAAGTGTGCTGTCGTAGTGCACAGACCTACGAAAGAGCGGTCGAGCTGGGGATCTGGGGGTAAGAATCAGAGGCATGCCACTCTTTGGACTCCTTTTCTTTTGTTCTGCTTTCCATAGGGTACTAGCTTTGTTTTTTTCCAGGCTCTTTCCTGAATTGGGATGTGGTTACTAGCATTAGCAGTCTTGTAGGAAAGAAAGGGATCTTCCTTTGGGTTTTAGTATGAAAGATACTGGGGAAGAATTGTGATTACACAAACCGGGCCATATGCCCACGCCTGGACTGTATCAGTGAAGTCAGGGCCATAGAGTAATGTAGCTGGAAGCCCATCAGACTCACGTGGAGTGAGTAGTGGGGGAGGAGATGTTCTCAAAATAAAGGGAGAGAGGCCATCGTCAGTGTGGAGGAAAAGGTGTTTGGGTTGATAAATGCAACAGGTGTTCCATATAGAAAGGACCAGGCATGTACCTGAATGAGAGCATGATACATCGTTAAGGTGATTTTTTTTGCTAAATAAATTAAGCAATTAATTACATTTTTGTTAAATGTCATCTTAATATAAATTCAAAAAGGAGATTTCTCTTTAGAAATTGATAAAGTGTTTTTAACTAAAGTTTTCTTAGAGACTTGAGCAAGGAAGAATAGCCAAAAAGAGAAAGGATGAGGCCTTGCACTATCAGATATTAATGGATATTGCAAAGTTATAATAAGTAAAATAATGTGATCCAGATATTTATTTAAAAAACAAACAAACAACAAAACAGGTTAATCTAATAGGATAACTAGAAAAACCCCCTAATGTATTTGAGAATTTATAATTGTCATCACAAATCAAGTTGTGGTCTTACATTTCCATAGGGGACCCCTCCCAGCACCTTGATATGTAAGAGATCTGAAATGGAGTTAAAATTTTGAAATTTTTTTGAAATTATAGGAGACAGAATTTCTGAGAAATGTCTAAAACCAAGAATTACTATAGTAAAAAGAACAGAACAGGGCCTATGTGGCCGATTTAAAAATATTCAAAACATTACTGATACTTTACTTTTTTTTTCCCCTTGTCATTATTGTTTTATTTTAGTGAGAATAAAACTCTCTTCATCTGAGTTTTATTAAGTTCATTCCTGATGTCTATACCTGAGCCCAATATTTGTACCTGGTGGAAACTTTAGGAGCCTTATACTCCCAGAAAGAGAGGATACCTAAAAAATTCCCAGGAATTTTTAAAAATTTGTCTGGAGAATTAAATCTCTTTCTTCCTTCTTTTCTACTTTCTCAGCTTCTGCCAGTATAATCTATTTTTTTTTTTTTTAAATCAGGAACAGCATTGATAAATCACTTGTCAGATTTAAATGGAATTACCATGACACCTCGGCCTCCTCCTAGTAGCAGTTTATCAGGCTGCCTCCCTCAGACACACTTCACAATGAATCTGTAGTTATTTGAAATTCAGCTTTTTCTCATCTCATTTTCTCACGTTCTTGTCTTTTCTCAGCCCATTAAACTCACCTGTCATTATTCTTCTCCCTCTGCAGCCTGAGATTCCTTCTTTAAAAAAAGCTGCAAACTTCTTTCATACAAGTGGACTAAACAATGTCAAGGTTCTCCCTAGTAGCAGACGGGGGTGTATCTTATTCCTTATGTAAAGGATGTCTGTTTCGCAGTAAAAAATGTGGATCATTCTGCTCGACCATACACTATGTGTTTGTTTATTTGTTTATAAATAAAGTACAAATGGTGTGATGAGTCCTGGATCAGGAGAATGAGAATTTTGGGTCAAAGCAATCTCTTGCTTCCTAACGCTATGATCTAGGCTATCTGACCTCTTGGAGCCTTAATGTCCCAGGGTTCAATGATGTTTCCATAATACTCACTTCGAAGGGTTGATTTGATGATGAAATAGGCAACATGGGCGAAGGCATCATGACAACGCCCAGCACATAGCAAGTACATTCCATCCAAACACGAGCACTTGTCCTCTCGATGAGCTCCGTGGTAGGGGTGCTGCTACCAGAGTGTGTGACTCTGCAAGATTTATAATCAATCTGGAGGGCGCGTGAGGTCCACAAAAAGTTGCCATTGTGAAGAGAAGGTAGAGGATTAATGGCAGGGGCAGAGGGGAGATGACAGGACAGGAGAATATATTAGGTATTGCGTGGGAGTTGAGAACAAGTCAAAGGAGAGAGGAGAGCTGGGGAGGGGCAGGGAGGGGAGGAGAGGGGGCAGAAGCAGATGAGACAGAGTGGGCTGAGCGGAGCTGCTCATCTGTGCACCTGAGCCACATCATTTTCGGTGCCCCGAAGGCTTAGTGTGTCTATGATTTCCCTCATGGGGTTTTAGATTTTATTGAGAGAGACCTGCGTGACTCTGTTTCCATATTTTTGCTTCTATTTAGTCAGAAACATTTCATGCTTTCAAAATCAGCTTAAAATACATCAGAGCAGGGGAATTTTCATTTTTCATTTCGTCAGCGCAGACCCATTCCAGTGTCCCTGGAGGGTGCTCTGCCCACGTTTGTGGAGAACCAGAGGAAGGGTTCTTTATGACTCACTCAGAGTTCAAGGAGGAGAGTGCCCCCCAAAGCTCACATAAAATCGAGCAGGGATGAGCTGTGGCGGGGGGCTGCCGTGATCCTCCTGAGGCAGGAATGAATAGCAGATGGGATTCTGATTGTATCTCCCAGGACACAGAACTGTGGAGACTGTCTATATTGGGTACCTCTGGAGCCCAGCTTCGCATCCTCTTGGCCTCCTCTTTAAGCCCTAGCTATGCTGCTTTCTGCTGATTTCTGTCTTGGGGAATTCGCTGATGAAATGGGAACTGCCCCACCGTCATTCACAGTAGACTCAGAAGGGCTAGGGAATTGCTACCTTATGGGGTTACCCCTGTCTGAGTGATCAGAGCCTGCAGAGAAATGCTCCCCCTTTCATTCTTCAGGAAGGTCATTTTGAGCATCAGCCACAGCTCCTCTGAAGATTTCTGGCAGCAGTGATACAAGGAATGGGAGGGAGGATGAGGATTATTTTGTTCTTATGAGGTAGGCGCACTGCTTGTGAAGTGGTGCAGTGTTACATGAAAGTGGCCTGGGATTAGCTGTACGTGTGTATTATGAACTCTAGGGTAGCCACTGGAAAAACTTAAAAAAGAACTATAACTGATATGCTAAGAGAGAAAATTGAATCATGTCAGATGCTCAATCGAAACCATAAAAGACCGAAAAACGGTAGAAGACAACACTAGAAACAAGAAACAAGGGTAGCAAATAGAAAATGGTGATGAATATGGTAGATATTAATCCAGTTATCTCAATAATCATTTGAATGTTAATGGACTAAAGAGAGCAATTAAAAGAGAATGCCAGAGCGGGTCAGGAAACAAGACCCAACGGGAGTTGTCTAGAAGAAGCCCACTTTAAAGATAGTAAATTGATGGAGAAAAACATACCATGCTCTCACGAATCAAAAGAAAGCAGGAGTAGCGAGGTACATTGATTTGAAAATTTGAAATGGAGCAGAACTTCAAAGCAAAGGAAGGTATCAGGGATAAAGAAGGACGTTGCATAATGCCCCCGGATGTGGTTAGGCTAATCATAGGAGAGCTCAAGGGATGCAACAGATGTCGGTTGTGGACAGCATGAGGCCTTTGATATTGCTAAAGGGTAATTTAAAAAAAATTCCTGCAAACACAAACTGAATAGGTATCAGAGAACTTATCGAACTCATCGATTGACGAAGAAACCAGTAAGATGTTACAACTGGTTTGAAGGGGAACCCAGTACGCAGATGAATATACGCGTTGATCAGGGATTCGGAAATGAATTTGCTTAACTCATCATATCTACAGGGCAACGATTAGCTGCATCCCATGGGACACAATTTCCATTTCTATGAACCAGAATCACTTGCGTTACTATCAGTTTTCCTCCAATTTACAGATAAAATAGCTCCCAGATAATGAAAAATGGAGATAACCGACATGGATGACTAGACAGGATGGATACCTACGAAGCTTTTTGCCCATGTCAAAGTCTTTAGCCATTTTTCTTGACGTTTATGGAGGGGCTGAGGATGGGGGAGTTAGGGGAAAACAGTTTGTCCAAACACTGGCCCTAGTCTGGACCCGTCAGTAGCTGCCTTGAGTTTTTCTGCCTCCCCAAAGCTGCTTTACCGCAGGGATGGTGTGATGACGGTTTCTGTGTGTCTTGAAGGGTCCAGAGCTCTCAAGTGCTCAGCCCTATTGGGGGCTTAAACCTAAGTTGCCTTTTGTGGATGGTCGGCATGTTTCTGGGAACTCAGCCCCAGGCACATCCAGCATTCTGTGTTGTTCACCTAAAGCAGACTGTTGTCAATCATTTCCCTTCTGAAAGAGACTGAAATAGAGAAATAAGCAGAAATCTGCTCACAGTACCCCTTGTTATATCAGCTTCCTGGATCTCTTTGGGGTTTGTGAGTGACTTAGGGCCAGTGACGGGTGGGGCTGCACTGAGGAGCTGGTGTCATAATTAGATCCTCATGGATGGAGTTTAAGTTCTGCTTAATTACGGCTTTTATCAAGTCAGATAACTGGCTAAAACACTACAGGACGGGGCTGAAGCTCTGATAGATTTCCTTTAAAACATTTATTATTATTTCAGTTTTCCTCTTCTTCTTTGGGTTTCGTGAAAAGGGTAATGCTTTTCACTCTGTCATGCTGTGAAAAGTTTGATCTGACGGTAGAATCGTCTGCTGAAATATAGACTCCTCATTTGAATCACATATTTCTCATCTGCGAGCTTCCTCTTCATGAATATGGAGAGGGTCTCTGTCTCTATTTTCTATCTCGAAATGCAGCTTTTCAGAACAAGGTTCAACTGCTCTGCCTCCAGCATTTTCCACAGCATCACAGTCTACCTGGCTGCCTCACAGCAGCCTTAACCCGTCTTGACACTTCTCTCATCTTCATCTTTCCCGCCCCCTCGCTCACCAAGTCTGATCTATTCCTCTTGCCTCTCTCCTAAAACTACCCTTTTTTCTCTGTCTTCATTATCACTGGGCTTTTCTGTGCTCCTCATTTTCTCGTGCCTTCTACTGATCACTTGGTTCTAGGCTCATGTACACCCCCCACCTGGTTCTTAATATTTTCTTGAGCCTTTAAAGACACCCTCCCTCTGAAAAGCTAGAAAATAAAACAACAAAAAACACAAATCACCAACAATTTTATAAGAGGTTAAGAGAGATGCAGGCCATTTCCATTTCTGAGTTTCCCAGACTGCTAAAAAAAGTGAAGAAATGCCAAATAGCTTGCAAAAATTGTAGCGTTTTAACTGTTCTCATTTCACAAGTTAATTTTAACATGAGAGAAGAATACAATGCAATTATGCCTTTCACAAGATGGTTAGAGGATTTATTAAAATACCAATTCCTGATGCTTTACAGATGGCACATTTCGGTGTGGGGAACCCCTTTGTGTTATGCGATAAGCATACATGTAAATTTAGGAATGCCTTTGGCTACAAACAACCAAAGGTCTAAGACTGTGATAAGGAGGTTTTTATATGTCTTACTTCAAGAAATCTGAAGAAATCTGGAAATGGGGAGACTGAGAAGCTGTTCAGCTGTGCTGTCAGGTACCCAGGTTCTGTTTCCCATTTTTCCACCTGTGAGATGTAGGCTGCTGTCAGAATGCTTGCCACCTCACGGTCACAAGAGGGCTGCTGTAGCTCCAACACCATGTCCTCCTTCTAGCAGGAAGAAGAAAGGAAGGCAAAGGGAAGAAAAGGAAAAGGCAAAGCTCCAAAACAAAAAAATGTTTTCTTCCTATTGAGATGTTACTTCCTTATTCAGAAAGAGACACTGGCCCCGGGAAGTTCACTGGCCAAAACCGTGACATATGGTTAGCCAGAGTCGTAAGGGGGGCTGGAAAATGTGTTGTTTTCTAGAAGAGGAGGGCAAGTGAAGGGGGCGTTGGGTGAATCCTATTCCCAGCTTCTACCATGGCCTCTTGTAAACTTGACAGTGTATCTTCGTAGCTGTTGGTACAACTTCTGCAGGTGCTGTCACATGTCCATTTGGGATCCCTAAAGGACAGATAGCTTAGGTCACGAGACCCTTGTGATTCCCGAACTGAGAAAGCGCTTCACGTGAATTTGTAGTTTCTGACTCTCATCTACGTGTACTTTAAACTCAAGTCGTGTGTGTGTGAGACTTTGTGATTGTTTCTCCAGGGCAGGTGGGTCCATGGGCCCCTGCATGTAGCCCTGCCGCTCCTTGCAGGCCTACCATTCTGCGGCATGGCGGTTTCCTTTCTGAACCACAGACGTGGTCAGGCATGTCACCGGGACCTTGCTTACAACATCTTGCGTCCTTTTTTGCCTACAGACAAATTCTAAAATGATTAGCATTCGATTCCAGGCCCTTGACAACTGGCCCAATTAACCTTTGGCCTTATTTCTGGTCACTTTTCCCTTTCACTGTGCTTCTGCCTTAACGTGCTGCTTGGTTAGGCCTCCCGGCCTTGGCTTGAGCTGTTCGCACTGAACATTGTTCTCTCTCCCCTGCGTTCTGCAGATCTATCCCTGCTCCAGGCCCCTGTCAGGCAGTCTTCGTGTTGTCTGTGTAGCTTTCCCCAGGGCCCTGAGGCGGAGTGGGAGGGCCCTGCTCTGCCTCCTAAAGCACTTTATTTGCTCCTTAGTTATGGTGCATTTGCCGTTTATTGTGATTGCTTATGCGCTGACTGGTTCCCAGAGGAAACATTCTCATTCATCTTTCTATGTCTAGAGCCCAGAATAGAATCTGGCATATTGAGGGAATGAATATGTACATACTGAATGAATAACTGAGAGCGTAAAGGGAAATGGGCAGGGAGTTGATTGTAAGGCCTTGACTTAGATTAAATTTAAGAAAACAGACTGCTGCCTGTTCTTCCTCCTAGAATTAGACCTTTGTTAATGGGACCAGATCTTATTAAGATATATGTTTAATACTTTAAAAAAGCTGCCTTGTATTTCACAGAGGGGGAGGGGTCTGTTTCTTGCCACTAATTTTCTATTCATTGACATGAAAGCAGTTTTTATGTGGGATGCCCCAAGGGCCTCAGTCATTACCATGGCGGTGAAAGAATTATTTGCTGACCCATGGGACCTGGGTGAAGGTTCACGGACTCTCGTGAGGTGCTCCCCTCTGTGTGTGAAGTTCTTTTGATCTTAGTGACAAAGCTGTCTTTCAGGCACACAAAACCAGGGTGGTTTCCGTTGCGGATTGCAGGAGGCTGGTGAGCGTCTTGGGAAGGCATCCCCATGTGCACACAAATCTATTTCTCCCCACCTGTTAGCTGACACTGCTCCTTACCCCTCCATGCACACCCCCTCATGCCCCAGGGAGAGTCTTTGTGTAAGTCAGAAAAAGGGGCTCTCTCTGCACGGATGGGAGATGGACGCAGCTCCAGGGGTGCGTGCCTTGGCGACCTGAAAGTATTTTCGTGCAAAGGTAAAGCTAAAGACACCCTCTGGGAGGAGCATAACTGGCAGGAGCCAGTGCTACCTGGGTGATGGCGATGGTCATGCCCTCAGGCTCCACTCAGAAGAAACTGGTCATAGCTTCTTTCATAGCAACCAGCTACTTATTTATTTACTATTTATTTATTTGTATTTTTAACAACTTTTAATTTTAGAACAGTTTAAGATTTACAGAAAATTTGCAAAAATAGAACAGAGTTCCCATTTATCCCATACCCAGTTTGAACCTCTTATGCTAGTGTGGTACATTTGTCACAGTCAGTGAACCAGTGTTGGAACATGATCATTGACTAAAGTACGCACATATTCAAATTTCCTTAGATTTTTTTTCTTTTTTTTTTTTAGCTAACGTCCTTTCTAAGTTTCAGGACCCCATTGGGATGTCACAGCCCATTTAGTCATCTCGTCTTCTTAGGCTCCTCTAGGCTGAGACAGTTTATGTAGACTTCCTTTGTTTTTCAAGAACCTTGATGGATTCGAGGAGGACTGGTTGGGTATTTTACAGAATGCCCCTCCCCCCAGTTGGGATTTATCTGATGTTTTCCCCATGATTAGGCTGGTGGTTTCAATAGGTTTTATTATTCTTTAGGTATGGTAAGGCCAACAGCTCAGGGATGATTGCCACTGAAAAGGTTGTTAATATTCACAGATCCCAAAAGAGGGGGTGCATGTTTCAGGGGCCCGGAGTGTGAAGGCCAGGTAAGGGAGAAGATTGGGTGTATGGACTCTGGTTTGGTTGGTTTGTATTTGAAAAGCTAGCCATTGGGGGAGGACTCTTCCTGAAGAGTTGAGGGAAGGGAAGAGACGGGAGATGTGAGAGGCAGGAGGCCAAGGCCCGGTGACTGAGGTGCATTGTTGGGTTGTCCAGAATAAGGCATGGCTAGCATATGCACGTAGGGCAGACGTTAACGCATCGCATTTACAGAAGTTAGAAACGTGCTTATTATACTGGGGTTACGTGTTTTGGAGAGGAAGACCACAGAGGTAAAGTGTCATTTTCACCAAATCAAAGGTACTTAACATCAGTGTAACTTATCACTGTTGATATCAGCCTTGATTACCTGTCTGATCAGGCCCTAGTTTATGACATCGCCCCCATTTCATGTCTTCCATTAACATGTTTGAAGTCTTCGTGGGGTAAGATATCGGTAAATTTGCAGTGTAGTTTTCCTTGGGTCTTCATCTTCCAGAAGAATGAACCTGCCCCACAGTGAGTTCTCATTCTTAGAGCTGGGGTGGGTGACTCTATAGGATGGAGTCCTAGCAACCTGGGCCTTAATCAAGCTGATTTCACAGGGGAGACGTGTCCGAACGTCCTCACTATTCTCTAAAATGCTAGTCCTTTGTATTGAATTTGTATTGTCCTCTAAAAGGTAGTCTTTCCAATTGCTGAATAAATATATAAGTAAATACCCTTAGCTCTGTCAGGAGTTAAAATCGATCACCACTGAAATGAGACAGGATTATATAGTTTCCATAATACTTAGCTCTGATTCAAAATATCCAGAGTGTTAGCCTATTGCTGCATGTAAACGAAAAAGATTTGGGTTATTCCATAAGTGGCCTGACCACTATCTTTTGGGAGTCCTCTGATATTAGTGGAGATCATGGGAATACAGAAATTTCTCTAATCTGCTTTCGAGAATCCTGAGTTGGGCGAGGCAGGACACGGAGTGGGTGGGTAATTCACCTGTACATCTTTTATTCTTCTTGCCGCAGGGTCTAAGTCTCAAAACTGTCTGTGGAACTCCCTCATCGACGGGCTCACGGGGAACGTCAAGGAGAAGCCACGGCCAACAATCGTCCAGGACCCCCGACCGCCGGAGGAAATCCTGGCCGATGAGCTGCCTCAGCTCGATAGCCCCGAAGCCTTGGTGAAGACATCCTTCAGGTTTGCTGGATTGCAACTCAGTTTGATTTTTCTTATTTGCTTTTAGAGTTATTTCAGTCCAGTTGGATGAATCATCACCGTGGCCAGCAAATAACCTCATTTTTTTTTTTATTTTGCACTGAGTAAATTAGAATTGATGAAGGCGCATTGGAATTAATGCTCGCTGGACTTCTGGCTGGATTTCCTGAATGTAGTGAAGATCATATCAGCAGTTAAGTTGCTGTTGGTATTTAATTGGTATTGGCATTTGAATGCTGAGGCAAAGGATTTACTGAGGTTGGCAATTTGAATTGGATTAATGAGTCTTTTGCTTCAAAGGCGGATGACGCATGGCGATAAGTGCTCAGAGAAAGAGCACATGGTGGGAATTAATTCAGCCCGGTGCCTTTAGCGTCTCTTGCTGGGGGAATGTTTCTCAGCCTAAGAAATGTGAGAGCCGCCGTCTCATGAAAGGAAGCGAGGATCTTCTTGTGTGGATTCCCAGGTGTCTGTTTACTCTGTTCTTGTTCGTTGTTTAGTCCCCTTGCATCTTCCTGCCAAAGCCTCATCTCTTTTCATTCTGTATTGTACTCCACTTTCATCCTGACCCTGTCCCTTACCTTTTCACCCACATTAAATAAAAATCAATCTGGGTATGGATGAGGCGTATAAAAGTGATTTTTTCCCCCTCAAATGAGTCTTTCAAACTCACTTTTAAAATACACAATCGTCTTGGGATAGGAAGTTAAGACTTAATGATTTTGCCAGTCTGCCCTCCTTCCCTCCATTCTCTCTTGTTACTCTAATTTTTCTTCTTTCCTTTTTCTTTCCACTGTGTAATACTTCCATGCTCTCCACAGGGCTACTAGAATATACAAATCTCCCTTTTCTCCCCCCATAAACAATTTAGACAACTGTTGGGGTCCGTGAAATGTATTTGAAAAATGTACTTTCTTTTGCATCCAGGTGATGCGTGCAACCACTCAGTGAAAGCCATTTTAGTGTGTGAAGTTCTGAAAAGGAGAGATGAATAGGAGTTTAGATTTCTTGATGTGATGTGACAGATGCAGTGGCAAAACACGAATTGCAAGGCAAATGCTTTTTATTATTCCTGAGATGGATTTGGTTACTACACTAGGAGATTTTAAACAAGATAAAACCCACTCGTGCCCAGAGGGGTACAGTCTGTGAACCCGCGGCTCTCTGCCAGGGACTGTGGATGCTGTTCTCGGTCTACGTGTTCCCACCTTGGAGCATCTCAGTAGAGTCAGTCTTCTTAGAGCTGCTCCTTCCACCCCAGACCAGGTCTGCCATCCTCTTCAGTGAACAGCTGGAGAGTTGTTACGCCAGCGGAAAAAACATCTTGTCGGCTAGCCCAAACCCGTTTCCGTCATCCCATGTCTTTGCATTCTCCCAGAGCTCTTTAGTAGAGAAAAAGTACCGATGGCCATGAACTTCACTGGATCTGCTAGTCGTGTTACGTGCCAATGTCTTGGGTTCAGAAATAGGTGACATCGTAAGTGCGTTAAGGTCCAGACTGGTTCCTCGCAACACTTGGTGCAGTAGGAACAACACTGCAGGTGGGCATGTGCTGACCTGTCAGCAATCTAAAAATTCTAAAAAATCCTAAAAAATTTTACTGCATTCGTTATTCGTTTCTTAGTCTCCTTGATACCACAGAGTGCTATTCTGGAACATCCTTTTTTTTCTAAAGAAGACCGTTGACTTCATTGGTAATGTTAGAGGGTGAATATTCTCTACTGTGGTTGTCACTAGCTGTGGTAATCACCTCAGCTGTGAGGTCTGTCGCATGTAAATTATTATAAGCAAAGTACTGAAATGTGGAACAGTTTACATGTCAAGAAATAAATTAGAGCGGAATCAAGGTTACCCTGGTAATAATGCCACTGGTTTCCTATACACCTGTGGATTGCAAAGAGGGAATGAGTTAAAGCTGGAATATATTCATTCATTCATTCATTCATTTATTTATATTTATTTATTTTAAATGCCAGTTTTTTTTTATATTATATAGACACAATTTTTAAAAGACATTTTATATTTTTATTTTTTCTCCTCCCCTCTGGTAACCACTAATCCATAGTCCATGTCCATGAGTCTGTTTGTCCTGTTTTTTTGTTGCTTTTAGGTTTATATCCCACAAATGTGATATCATGTGATTTTCAACTGTTTCTGTCTGGATTATTTCGCTTAGTATGATTATTTCAAGATCCATCCAGGTTGTCGCAAATGGCAGTATTTCATCTCTCTTATGGCTGAGTGATATTCCACTATATATATGTACCACAGCTTCTTTAGCCAGTCATCTATCGTAGGACACTTCCATTGCTTCCATGTCCTGGCCACTGTGCATAGTGCTGTGTAGCTGGATTTTAAATAATGCTGAGAAGGGTAGATCACTCCTGTTTCCCCCATTGCATTCAAGGAGTGGAAAAACCGGAGAATTGCTGATTCCAGCATTAGTGACTCTGGGAAATCCAGGAGGAACAGACCTCAGGGGTATATCAGTGATCGGTGCTTTCACCCCTGACTGGAAGTCAGAGCCACTTAGCCACCCTGCTGTGTGTGTGCGTGTGTGTGTGTGTGTGTGTGCGTGTGCGTGTGTGTGTGTGCGTGTGTGTGTGTGCGCGCGTGTGTGTGTGTGCGTGTGCGTGTGTGTGTGTGATACATTAACACACACTATGAAGGGAGCCGGGCACGTGATTGTTGCCATCCGGCCCTTCTCACTTCTGGAGGGTCTTGTTTGCTGCGGAGGAGCACGTGGTTCATGAACTGGCATCGTCTGTCCTCGTAGCCTCTCTGTAGCACACAGTTACCCTGGGCATCACAGGATAAAGGATGGTGTTGGTTCTTCCCTTTTTTTCTCCTCGATCACACTTGGAGGACAGAATTTAGAATCTGGGGCTGTAAAGTATGGTCATCAGCCTTTTTATTAAATAAGATCCAAATCGCAATGACAATAACAGCCCAGTGGGCCAAAATCTCAGGAAGTCCAGTCTTTTCCTGGGGTGCTTGTCTCTAACTGTCCCTAAGGATCCCCAGGCTTACTGACGGTGGTTTAAGAGTCGGCCCCTATTGTGCTCTGCCTCCTGCCCCCTGCTAGGGAAATGGGGTCTCATACTGAAGGTGGACTTCCTGACCTCAGTGAAGTTATAAGTCTACATCACTGGTCCCGATCGCTTCTTTCCTGGGATGTTGCCTCCCGCTGGCTTCTGTCGTCCTTTCCCATACCTGGCTTCAGCACCTCCACAGTTTCTCAGGAATATTCTGACCATGTTGATCCTCAAAAGGAAGGCATCAGATGCTTCATTCCACTTTCCCCAGAAATCTTTTCTAGTTGCTTACAGGTATACAGAGACAGTTATACCTAAGCCACTCCCAGGACAAAATGTGTATACCTGTTTTTTTTTTATATTTGCATAATATTTTCATTTAAATAATTCTTTCTAGATCAAAGGTACAGTGTGCCCTAAAGGTAGATCCTATTCTCTCTTCCCAAAGGTATGAGATGTCTAGAGGTTTATAAATGGTCTTTAAAAAGTTTTTTTTAAAGTTTTTATATTTATTCTCTCCCAGGCTGTGTTACACCAATAATAACAATAATTAGGTATTTGTATGTTTTGACGCATGATCCTAGTAACTGAAAGATGATTTTTACTTTGGAGATGAAGAAACTGGCTCAGAATGATAGAGCCTATAGTTCTAAATGAATTCAAGCACAAATAAGGTCAACTGCTTATAAATAGTTGGTCACCAATGGCAGAAGCGAGGGGTCGCTTGGGTGGACTTGAGGTCCTACTTAATCTTCATCAGTCCCTGGAATCCCATTTCAAATAAATGCCTCATGTATAAAGTCACATAAAAGCATGCTTGTGTTGCACACGCAGCTTGAAGGAAATATTCTCTTCCAACCCAACCGCCACTGGTGGCCAACACTATTTATGTCAGTTAGCTGTCGTGCCAGAGGGGAGATAGCAGAAGGTGAGAACTGGACACACAGATCCGTGAAAAAGAACTCTGCAAATAAGAGGCAGCGCGTCTTTTCCCCGAAGGTTGATAGCTGAGGTGTGTACAAGTGCCGTCTCAACTCTGAGGACGTCTCCCGACACTGTCCCCTCTAGGCCTTCTCTTTGCAGGGCCGTGGGGATGGGGCACATGTCTTGTGTCTTGGAGCAGACTTTTGGGAGAAAGATACCAGGGCTGGAAGGGAGGGGTCTCCTCATTCCTGTCCATGTCCAAATCCCAGCCAATGTCGCGCCACCGACAGAGGCTTCATCTCTTTGAACCTCTATTTCCTTACCGGTCACATCGGAGGGTGGGACAAGAACAGGGGTCCTCAAACTTACGTGCGCATCACCGTTACCTGGAAGGCTGTTAAAGGAGACTGTTGGGCTCCGCTCCAGGTCTGGGTGGGCACCTGTGCCTTTCGAAGAAGCTGCAGGTGGCGGCGATGCTGCTGGTCCAGGACCCTTGGAGAACCCCAGGGCTAGATGATACTTACTGTCCCTTCAAACTCTGACATATTTTGCTGTTAATTCAAATAGTCACTTAATCTAATCTGGCCTCAGGTTTCCATATTTGATATAGGGATAAAGGTGCCCACTTTCCAGGGTTGTTGGGAGGATCTGAAGGAGATAATGTATGCGAAGGAGCCACGCTCAGTGTCTGGTACCCAGGAAGCACTGAGTAAGAACTCGTTTTGTATTCCTGCCTGGCACTCACCGGAAGCCTCGCCTGCCTTTGAATGTAAACGCACAGAGGAAATAGGATCGGACTTGGGTTTTGTGGCTCCAGGGGCAGACGCTGGACTCCGAAAGCTCACTGAGCCTCTGGCATGAAAAGTCTGCTTTCAAAACCTTGGACTTTTGACAAGAAGAACATCAGCCCTGTGGATGCTTCGTAGGCAAGGCTGGCCACTGGCCTGTCCGCCTGGGACAGTAGTGGGGATCCTGAAGCCACCCGGGGCATCGACCATCTCCGTTACTTACCTTGGAATCTGTGACTCCCAACCTAGGTTGAGTTGCGAGGTTTGGATAATTTTGCATTTGGAAGAAGAGCACACTCGCTCCCTGAGAGCCCCTGGGGGCTTGCTGAGCTTCTCTTCCCATGTAGCATGGACTTATTTGGGCTTTGGCAAAAGCGTTCCTGTTTCTATACATAGCTCGCTAAGAATATGTTGCGGGGAGCAGGACTGCACTGAGCCAACACCCTCGGCTACCGATGAGATGAGGGCCCTTGTCACATCCCATTTAATGGAGTGTGTTTTCCATGCAGAATTAAGTCGTGGAACTCATCCTCGTTGTGGCTTTTGGCAGTCATTTTCCCACCAGGGGCCGCTGCCAAGAAGCCGGCTTCTGACTTGATTACTTTCAGGAAATCTGCAATCTGGCTGATGATATGGTGTGTCGTGGGGTGGCGTCCCCTGGAGCTTCAGACCCCACCCCGGGGATGAGTCATAGGTTAAAATTCCCACTTAGCTCACGGGAAGTCTGGTCGCACATCCTTCTCTATCACCATGCGTCGGGCACCCACTGGGAACTTCGGGGACACCTTCTTTCCTGATTTCATGCTGCCTCCCTGGAGCCGACATCTAGTCTTTGCTAATCCACATCAGTAGAGTTTTCCTCAAGGATGCTAAGGGAAAGGGAAAGAATGAATTGGGAGGTTCAGAGGAGTTTCTATTGCGATGTTGGCTTCCCAGAAGGGAAATATTTAGGTTCTCTTTGGAGTAAGTTTTCATGGACAGGTTTTTTTTCAGGTTTGGGAACTGCCAAAACGTATATCGTACAGATACCATTCCTCTTGCATTCTTCCCGGTCCCTTCATAGTGTTTTGGGAAAGAGGGTGTCAGTGGTGGCCATGGGGATGCACTTCTCACATCTTTGACCATGGGGAGTGTACTTGACCGTGGCCCCAGCCTCTGCGTGAGGAAATCTGTCCCTGTGATGGCTGAGGCTGAGTTTCCCGAGGGTACTCTGAGCCGATGATTGAGAGTGTCAGGGATGCTGAGGCTAGTTGTTCCTGGGAGACATGGGACTCCTCTGATGGTGACATTGGCTCAAGGACTCCCTGCTGGCCTTGCTGGACTCTCTTTAGAATACACTGTGGTCTGAGATACTCCTACGTGACCTCCCTTCCTTCTTTCCTTTACTGGGAGTCACACCCGCCTCCCAGCTCTCCCAGCCTCCTTGGCTCCTTCCCCATGTCTCTGACAGATGTTCCACCTGATGAATTTCTTGCATTTATGATCCCGTCTTGGCAACTGCCTCTCCAAGGGCCCAGGCTGACACAGTTTCTTGCCACGCTGCGAGTTTTTGCTGGCCCACCATTGCCAACTCTGCGCTGTGGGCACGGCTTGAAGGCCTCGATACCCTGGGCCAGTCTCTCTTTGAATTTATGTTTTACGTTTGATGTCGTGTCTTCCTCGTGGGCCTTAGTGATGAGGAAGACATGGAGTAGGCTTCAGTTTTCTTTAGCATCTTGTACTTTTATTGCTTATAAGAGAATTTGCTGAAGCTTTGGGATTAACTAAAGAGATTGCAGCATAAGAGGGGGGATTTTTAAATCATACCCCCAAATGGCTGTTTTTATGTCCAAGGGAAACGATCCAAAATGTTGAACACTGCGCAGACGGCTTCCTTATGGACACGCTCCGCCTGCCAGCCACAGACCCGTCTCCAGGGCTCGCTTCCCCTAGGAGCACATCCTTCTTCAAACCAAACACATTCTCGCCCGGCTTTTGGGGAGTCTGGCTTTCCACCACAGGAACAGAGCTCCTCTGAGGCATCCTAAACTTCTCACTGCACACCCCTTGGAATAGCTCTGAGCAGCATATTTTACAAGGTGTAAGCGATTCGCTGTAGACTAACCCCAAGGGGGAGGAGAGGGGATCTTCACTGCTGTCAGGCGGGGAGGGGAACAGGCAGCCTCCAACTTCATCTCGCCACCAGTGTAAAGTGGGGGTCAACCTCCCTGTGCTTCCACTTAGCCACAGGAGGCCCGAAATGTGCAGGGAATCTCTAAATGAAGGACGCCCTCCCCCCCAACCCCCCTGCGGTGCTTTGCCTTCCACTGGGATCTGGTTGTGATTCTCATATGGTCCTGGATTAGATGATCAAGACTTTAGCTCTTGGCTACTTTGTCCCCATGTCAATCTCAATGGCCAACTCCCATGTCATAATCCCAGGTCAGAAATAGGTTTGGCCTCGGGAGCTTGGGGGAGCATCCAAAGGGTTATCCAAACCATGCAGAACCCATGAGACAGCTTGGGGAAGCCAAACCTGATCCTCCTTCTACCTAACTCTCCTGGCCACTGAGTTTGCTTGAATGTAGACCCTGCATTCAGTGGGTGGATGTCCCTCTGGAGAGAGAAGAGGACACACAGGCCTCAGCCCTGTCCCTTTTTTGCGCCAGTTTCCCTTCTCCCTGTAATCCCCTAAGTTCGAAAAGCTGGCCCTCTGGCTTTCTACTGTGTGATACCCTCCTTCTCCTCAGTACCAGGCCTTGGGCTAAAATGAAATGGTAAAGAGACAGATTGGCCTACTGATACGGGAGCTACACTGGGAAATAGCTCAAAAGCACCATATGTTACGCCTTACAAACTTTTGGTGATGAATGACTTTCCTGCATTTGTGTTTTTGCAGCACAATTAAGATACTCTAAATGAAAATAAAGCAAACCCCTTTCACACCGTGCCCTTTGATAATGCCAATCTAGATATCCCTAGACTGGTGATTGGTCCCTGTCCTTTCCAGTGGGGGCCCGGTTATGTTACTAACTTCATGGCGATGTGACCCTATGTTTTACTCTGTGGAAACATTTGTTCCCGGCATTAGAGCCTAGCAGGAAAGGAAAGATTCCTTCTTATTAGAATCCTTTTAGTACCATATCTCTCTTCCTACTCAAGTGCACATCCTGCAGTCACACCCTGTGCCAGCCATTGGAGCCGTGTGGAGTGAACTGGACCAGCTCATGGACCGTGCATCGATCAATGAACGTGTTGAGTGACATTTGGTATAACCATGAAGTAGACCATCCTGGATCCTGGTGGACATAAAAGGGAAGGAAAGGAGGAATGTAGCGGGTTCAGCGGCAGGGAGACAAGGCATATGTTGAAGGGACTGTTGGATGTGCATCTCAGGCATGCCAAAGGGAGGCAGTATTGGAAAGGTAAAGTTGGGCCCAGGAAGCAGGGCCTTGTTTACCACAAGAAGGTTCAGTCTTATTCCATGGGCCGAGATCTTTGGAACTTTGGGAAATCTTTGGGGAAGCACAACTAAGGTTGCATATTTTTTTTAAATCAAGTCACAGAATTAAGAAGTATATTTCCCTGCCTCAGCCTCTGACACATAGAGCATCAGAATGAAGGCTTCCTGGCCTGCAGCAGAGATGAAATAACGGAGCTGGAGAACAGCGTGGGGTCTGAACACCTAGGTGCCTGGAGGAGAGCATGGGCGATTTGGGGATAAAACTTGTGAAAATATGTTTTTCCACATGGATTGGAACAGAGACCATTTTTCATTACTTCTAAGTACAGTTGTAGCTAGTGGTTACTGAATAGAGCCCCATACTGTAACCTGGCTCTTCCCCATGGATTGATTTATTACTGTTAAGTGCAGACAGAAGTAAATTTGCTAGGATGAATGCCCTCCAGACCCTGGGGGGCAGCCTAGTCTGGGAAGATTGTTATTGGGATAAGAGCTTCAGATATGCTCGTCCTCCTTTGGAAGAGGTGGTGATTCTGGCTCAGGTGATGAGGCTCAAGCCTTTGGAGGCAGGCGCAGGGGGACTGCCCCAGAGCGTGGCTCTCGTGCTCCCTGCCAAGTCAGAAACTGGAAGATGCGAATCAAATAGCAAACTTGAATTATGGACCCAAACCTTTGATCTGTTTGTCGTTTCTATTCTCCGAAAATGGTCCAGATTTAGAATTAGAAAGGGGTCTACGAAGAGGAGCTGAATTATATTTATCACATTATGTGTTTCTCCAATGTCCAGCTGGTTATTCTGTCCTTGACTATGTCCGGCCATGTCAGGGTTGAGTTTCCTTGGCCATTAAGCTTCTAAGGGTAGCCCTGAGCCAGGCTGTCATGTCTAGCTCTAAGCCAACTTAGTCATATTCAAGGAATGCCTGTGCATTTGTTATTAAAAAAAATACTTGTGACAAAATTTAAACCTCCAGAAAAGTTGCAAGACTAGTAAAATGAACAACTGTCTGTTCTCTACCTAGAGTCATTTTCTTGCGTGTTATCAAATCTATCACTATTTATCTATCATCTATTGTCTGTCATCTTTATCTTTTTTCTGAATCTTTTAACCCTAGCTTGTAGACCTCATGACCTTGTATCTTTCTTACATGGCCACAGTGTAATTACCAATTCAGGAAGCCTAATACTGACATAATGCTATTTTCTAAGATACAGCCCATATTCAGATTTCACCAAGTGTTCCAATAATGTCTTTTATGGCCATTTTTGTCTGATTCAGGACCCATTCCTGAAGCATTTCATTTATCATTCCTCTTTTATCCCCTTTAATTTGGAGAGATTTTCCAACCTTTCTTTGTCTTTCATGACAGTGACATTTTGAAGCAGAATGTTCCCCAGTTTAGGATTGTCTGGCTGTTGCTTTGTGCTTCGATTCCAGATAGTCTTGTTGACCAGAATACTGTGTAAGTGAGCAGCGCAGCAATAGGAGGAGGGCTCTTGGTTATCCCATCGCTCATGATGTTAACTTCGACCATTTGGTAAAGTCTGGTTCTCCCAATTCGTCTGCTATAAATGCCTTCCTCCCCTGGGTAAGTAGTAAGTTATCTGTGGGGAGAAACTCAGAAACTACACAGACAACCTCTTTCTCAACAAACTTTTGTGCAGTGGTTTTACTGTCACTTGATGATTTTTCCTGAATCAGTGGTAATTTCTAGCTCTTTCATCCCTTCTGCCTTTATTAAATGCCATTTGACCATAAGTAAGAACGTTCTCTTTTCCTTCCCCGCTCCCTCGCTTCTAGATTTTAGTATCAGTCCAGACTCTGGATTCTTCTTTCATTCAATGTTTCTTCATCTTACCTGGAGCCCAAGCTTTAGTTGCTGGATGGAGAACTAGACAGCCCTTCTTAAGACTTACGGCTTTCCTGGCTGTGAGCCACACTCACTACCCATCGTTCCCTTCCATGAGCTGGTCACCAGCATCACCCCGCAGTCTTGCCAGAGCCCCTTCTCTCCAGTGGCTGTGTGTGGCCCCTGGTGGTACGTGCTGTGCAGCATGTGGATGTAATAGAGAAAGGGGGTTTAGAACCAGGGCTTGGAATCAGACAAAGCCGAGTTTGTATCCCAAACGCTGTCACTTACCACCTTGAGGACGTTACTCAGCTTCTCTTGGCTTCCGTGTTCTGCAAAACAGAAAGAGCGATGATGGGAAGATGGAATGAGAAAGTGTGAAAACATTTAGCACGACAGCGTCTGCAGCCGGAGTCAGGTTGTAGTCTGGGTAATTATTCTGTGTCAGTGCCGGCCTCCTGGCTTGGGCGGTGTACACGGCGGTGTGAGAGGCTGTCAGTGCGGGAAGCAGGGTGCTGGGCACATGGGAACTCTGTGCTGTGTTCGCAGCTCGTCGTGTGTCTACGATCATTTCGAAAAAGGTTTATAGAACATTTAGCATAGCCCTTAATATCTATTCATTTCAGTTATTAAAATCATAAACTATCACCTGGAATGCTGTTGCTTGGCTCCAGTCCAACTTTTGAGGTGTGTGTGTGTGTGTGTGTGTGTGTGTGAGAGAGAGAGAGAGAGAGAGAGAGAGAGGGAGAGAGCTCACAGAAAAAACAGAAAAAACAAATTCTAAAACTACTTCCCCTTTCTAACACGTTGAACACCGTCGGTGACATCCCCAGCAACCACAAGTCAGTTTCCTTCGTGCTGTAATTTCATCTTCTGGTTGAAAAACTTGCTGTTTGCCTTACTAAGTGGTCTCTGTTCTCTTCAGATTTATCATCCACCCTCTGTTTCAGTGGTTCTTAACCCAGGCCGCACAGCGTACTCTCGAGTGACTAAACCAGCACCCCTGGGTGCGGCCCAGGCAGCCGTATGTCTTAAAAGCCTCTTCGGTTATGCTGAGTCCCACAAGCCTGAGACCCACCGCTTCGTCTCCCTGTGGTGCAGGCTCCCTCTGGCCCCCCTCCTGCCTGCCCTCATTCCCCCGCATCCACATCCCGGGGTGTGTGCCACTGCCTCGGGGCACCATTTTTCTAAGGACTGTTAAGGCCTTTCCGGACCATAGCCGGGAGATACAGACTTTGCTCCTTCCTTATAGTATTTATCTGGAACGGGCGGCTAGAGTTTTGCAATGATGACAGAATGAGCTCTTCCACCCTGCGAGATGCCATATGTCCACGCCATTTAAGATAACTGAAGTGTCACCAAATGTCCCTTATGTTGTCTTTCTCCAAAAGCCAATTCAACAGAATGTAGGCGAATTGCGTGTTTTCTTTTGGGAATGTGATATGTGGAAGTTTTCAAAAGCCTGCGAGGCACTGACTATTTTTACTTACTGTTTCAGGGGCTGACATGTTTGCACCATCTTCTGGGTAAACTGACTTTGAGACAGTGCCTCAGTTTCTGAGTCACCGGCCCTCCGTTCTTCATCTTTTTCAAAATGAAATTTTGTCATTAAAACAATATGTTTACCTCAAGAATGTTTGATACATGCTAAGATTTAAACAAATCCTGAATATCATTTCTATTATCATTCTGGCATCCTTCCTGAAGTCTTTATATCTATGCTTTACTTTTATAGTTACAGTTATGGTATAGACACAATTTTGTATCCTTATTATTTTTTTTTTACTGAACATTTTATCTTACCTTTTTTCATGTTGCCTCATAATGTGTGTGTGTGTGTGTGTGTGTGTGTGTTTGTGTGTGTGTGTGCTGAGCATTTAAGTTCTTCGTTTTTCACCTTTTAAAGGAATGCTGTGATAAAAATCTCCAGGCATCTAGACATGAGCATATTTTAAGCTGCATCCTTAGGGTAGGTAAACAGAAATGGAAACCCTGGCTCAAAGGGCTTCTTTCTTCTTAATAAACCACATTGCAAGAAGAGTCTCGAGTCGCCCCTTTCGATAAGGCTTCTTCCAGCAATTCTAATCAGCACTGAACCCCTTAGCTGCAGTGTGATGGTGCTCATTTCTCACAGCTTTGAATCGACTAGTATTTTTATTTTTTTCAAGGTTGCCTACCCCTTCATTAAAGCCCAGTACGGTTCCTCTGCTGATGGTTTTTGTGTCTTTTGCTGACATACTACTCACGGGAGTGATGTAGTCACTTTTTATTCTGCTCCATGTAGGTGTCAATATCATTCATCTTGTACATCTGAGCCCAGTAAGGTTCAGGAAAATTAAGTGGTTTGCCCAAGGGCATGCAACCCAGAAGCAGCAGAACCAGGAATAAATTTGCATCCTTTTGGCTCCAAAGCCTTTGTGCATCCCCTTGACTCCCCATCTGGAAAAAAGAGACAGCACCGAGAATGGTCTCATGAATTGTTCCTGGGGTGAGGAGCTGGGGGCAAAGGAGAGCAGAACACTTGTGCCCAAGAAAGACTTCATGAAGGTTCTTGTCCTCAAGGAACTTAGAGTTCAGTGGAAGAAATATAAAAGTAAATCGATAATTACCGTATGGAACAGTAGCATTTATTTTACTTATTAAAATATTAGTTGCTTTTATAATATTAGACTATAACTAAAATAAATGCTATCATAGGATATAAAAGAGAAGGGCATTTCTACAAACAGCCTTATGAGGATATAAATGATATGGAGGAAACTGCATATAGCAAATGGATGAGTCTGACATTTGTATACACCCGTGAAACAGTCACTATATAATCAAGGTAATGAACACACCCATCAGTCTCAAAATTTCCTTGTGCCCTTTTGCCATTCTTCCAGCCCCTCCATGCTATCCCCAGTCCATCCCCCAGCAACCACTGATTTGCTTTCTGTCACTATAGATTATATAGATTAGATTGCATTTTCTAGATTTTTATATAAGTGAAATAATACAGTATATATCCTTTAACAAAATCTGGCATTTTCACTTAGTATAATTATTTTAAGAGTCACCCATGTTGTTGCATGCGTCAATAGTTCATTCCTTTTAATTGCCAAGTAGTATCCTATCGTGTGGCTAGGCCACGGTTTGCTTATCCATTCAGCTGTTGATGGATATTAGCATTTGCCAGTTTCTGTAGGGTAAATATTCCCACCAGGGCCAATTTCAGGTTACTAACACAATGTCACAGAATGAAGAGGTTGGGAGGAGATGCAAGAGGCAGTCTGCTCCATATATGCTAGGAAATTTGTCTTGGGCGATAAATAAACATGTGCGAAGTGGAGGGAGTTGGAGCGTCTCATGGGAACAGTTAGTAAGTAGAACACCTTCATCTTGGGGAGTTCTTTATTCTGTAATAAAGATGGGCTGGTTCCCACTTATAAATAGCTGGTTTTTGTGATTACTAAAAAACACTATGTGTTTAGAGAGACTGTTTGGTTTGAAAGAAGATTTATTGCTTAGAAAGTGACTATTGATTATGGGTAGGAGTGAGAACTGTTTTTAGGATTTCATACATTTGTGATTATTTTAGTGAATAAAAGTTACAATACATGCATCTTTTTTGGTTGGAGGGTTTTTTTTAAAAAAAGTCTTTATATTCCCTACTTAAACATATTGTTAAATTAACTTTATTTTGAATACCATGTGGAATGCAAAAGTGCTAATTTTTAAAGTTAATAGAAAAATGTAAAAAGAAAACTGAGTTGCTTTATATTCACTATTTCGTGCATCTCCCGCTGTGTGAGTAATAAATCATGTTTATATGGTAACGGTTTCCATTTATAATAGAGCTTTTTATTCCACTTGATTCCCAAATGTTCCCCTCTAATCTCTACATTTGTCATTTGAATAGCAGCAGTCACCGGGCAGAAATACCACCAAACCACGTTCAGGACACAAAGGAAGTCTCATCAGGGAGAGGGTGGCTTGGAAAAGAGCAATATTTTGAAAGTAGGGAAAGTAGGTCAGATAGGGGCTTGGGAAGGCCTTAGGGTTCACTCATTCACAAAAACCATTTGCCGAGCTCCTACTGTGTGCCAGCCATCATAGAGGATACCAAGTGTACAACAGAAATGAAGCAGACGTGGTCTCTGACCTCGTAGAGTTTATAGCTCCAGTACATGGCAGGATTTTCTCACGCCTAGACTCCAAGGGGCCTTCCAAAGTGACCCTATTTATCCTATTCAAATGTCAAAGGACTCATTGGATCAAATACTAGCTTTCCTGCTCGGAGCAATTTCGGCCCTGGTCACTGGGGGTCTGCCCCATAAAAGCATTTCTGAAACTTAGGGTAACCAGGCATTCTTTGCAGGTTTAGGAGAATCCCTCACTTCCTCGTTCTACACTGATGAGAGCAAAACCATGTGAGGATTTTTTTTTCTTGAGGATTCAGCCTTGACCAAGGCCTCTGTACCTCCCCCAGGCTCCAGACCTGCAGTTTTTCTTCCTTGGGTCAGTGTAGTGCCATCTTAACCTGGAGTCAGGCACTCATAGATGACTTCAGGGCCTCCGGAAATGTCTGAAATGAGGGCCAAGGGTTCCATGTTTATGTTACCGGGAATATGAAACTTTCAGCAGATTCTCATGAGAATTCGTGATTTGGAAAAAGCTCCAGAGCTTTTGATGTGTTGGAAAAAGCATTGAATAAGTGTCAAGGAACCTGAGCCCTTCTGTAGCCATATGTCAGGCAAGTCATGAAGCCCTTGGCACCTCAGTTTTATCATCTGAACAAGAGGGAAAGTATTTTTTTTTTAACTCATTATGATTATTTTGAGATCAGAGGAGATAATCATACATGAAAGTGCTTAGGAAATGGCTGATACCATGCCATATGAGGTGTGATGTTGCTAATATTTCATGGCAGATTGTAATGGTGGAGGTATATGCGGAGGCAGAGGGAACAGGGCAGGATGGATGAGGCATCTTCCTCAGTCATCGGAGAGAGGATTAGCCGTCTTTCCTATCACCTCGGGGTCCTTAATTCCTCTAAGCCCTGGGGCTATTGCTGTTGAACCCCAGCTCATCCCAGGGTGAGAAACGAGAGTCAGGAGGAGGGACAGGGAACCTCATGTGAATGGCAAACACAGAGCAGATCCCACACCCGAGGGAAAGCACACTTATTAGCAGAGCGAGTAAACCTTCTCAACAAGTAAGCACAATGGAGAAACGCACTTATTTCTCCTAAATACGGTTCATCTAGATCTGGACCTCACCTGGGAAGACATGTT
Organism: Cynopterus sphinx; assembly: GCA_030015415.1. Classification (NCBI taxonomy): domain Eukaryota; kingdom Metazoa; phylum Chordata; class Mammalia; order Chiroptera; family Pteropodidae; genus Cynopterus; species Cynopterus sphinx. The sequence goes on from CM057391.1 coordinate 6,856,881, forward strand.
GGTTTTGGACCCTGAAAGCTCTGGGTGTGAACCGGAAAAGCCGCTTCACCCCTCCCGGCAATGGTTTCCTCATAGGTAGAATGGGAATACCCGTAGTTACACCGCACGGCTGCCGGGGGGTTAAAGCCAGTGCAGTGTGTAAAGCTCAGTGCAGGGCTCGGCCCTGCAGGTGAATTACAGATGTTGGTCCCCTGGTGCTAGGAGGCTATCAGTCGATATCTGTTAATGAATCAGGTCCTACCCCTTTTGTGGTTCTTACGAAGGGCCTGGCCCTATTCTAAATGCTGTGCATGTAGTAACCCCTTTAGTCCTTTCAACAATCTTTTGGGATGTGTGCCATGATGCTCATGTTACAGATGAGAATACTGAAATATAGTTAAATAACTTGTCCAAGATCCCTTAGCTCCCAAGTAACAGAGCTGGGTTTTGAACCCCTGTAGCCTGTCTCCAGAATCCCAGCGACGAATCACTGAACTGTGCTTCGCCCCTCAGTGGAGTTGGAATGGTTCCGCCTGTCCCCCTGGGTGCCCGTCATCAAGGTGTGAGATTTTGTCATCTTGGCAGGGATCCTTGTGCGTTTAAGCCTTGGCTTATCCTCGGGCAATCCTACTGGCTTTGGAAGAAAGATGCTCGATTTCACAGGCCAGGCCAGGGGGCCCCGGGAGGGTCTAGGAGGTGCCTTTGCCAGCCTCTGGCCTGCTGCAAGCACTGTTTATCGCTCAGGACTTAATGTGGGTGACTCTGTCAGACAAGTGTGAAATACGTCACCCAGAGCCGGGCAGTGATCATCCAGGCGCGTCAGGCAACCCCGCCCTGGAGGCCCAGTGTGAAGCAGGCCTGCTGGAAGGCAGCCAGAGTACTTTGGGATGTGAGCAGTTTTGCTGTGACAGCCCAGTTGTATCTTTTGCTTGGACTCAGTTCCGCAGAGCTGTGTGACCTTGGGCATCGAGTCAGACTGTCGCCGAGCAGTTGCCACATCCTTCCAAAGGGCGATGACAGCTCTTGTCCCACCCAGTAGCTTAGATCAACAACTCTGGGGAAAGGATTATCTCCTTGATTATGAGTGGAAGCTCACAGACAAGATCTAAGAGAAGCTTTTCCCTTCTTTGAGCTTCATTTCCCACGGTGGCAGGGCGAAGGGCATGGGGGCTGGGTGTGAGCTAAATTTGTCTGTTTAAAGGAGGTTTTTACAAAATAGATTTCTATTCTAAAAGTGACACATGGTCATAGAAAAGGGAAAAGGGGAAAACATCACTCGTTCTTTCTTTCCATATTGCTAAAATTTGATAATTTCCTCTGAATATACTTAACTTCTCTTTAATCCTACAGTATCGTGTTCTAAAATTTAACATTATAACCCAATGGTATAACATTTCCCCATGTTTAAGTTTTTCTGAGCATCAAAAAATTGAAATGTCGGTCAGTGATGTGCCATGATCTAGTCAACCATTTGTTGATATTTGGAAGCTGAAGTGTTTCCAGTGTTTTGGCAAATGTAACATAAGCAACACTGTGAGGGACATCTTCGTGTGAACAGATTTTTTTTTTTGTAGTTATAGGATAATTTACTTGGGATAGAATCTCACACCCCAGGCAGAATTTGCGGAGCTCCCACGTGGGCAGTGTGGTCTGAGGTGGAAGGTTCTAGCTAAGAATGCTTTTCTTGTCCTTCCTTAGACGCTGTTCCAACCTTCCCTCACTTGGCATTTTCTGGTCAGATAGGTGTTAACTGCAATCTCTTTGGTCTTAAAATATTTTGCCTTGACCCATCCTTTAACTGATACATAGGATCAAAGCAATTTTGATATTCGGCTATATTTACTGAGGCAGGACACTGGGGAGAATCCTTTCTCAGCTGTGCTCAGCACTCTGTGTGCTCTGCAGTGTTTAATTCAATTCCAGATACATGTGTTGATCATTGATAAACAGCTGTGGGTCCATTAAAGGGACTTTAATTGGGATTTAAAAAATCCAGATCCAGATCCAGATCCTGTCTCTGCCCTTTACCAGTGACCTCACATATAGTAACTAAACTTCCTGAATCTCGTTTTCATTTAGTTCTCCACCTGAACAGTAGAAATAGCATCTTTCTGAGTATTTGTGAAGATGAAGAGATGATGAGCTTAGTAACTTGTGCAGTGTTATGTCAATGCAAGATACAAATATTAGCACACGTGCAAAGTGTTTTGGAGACTGTGGGTGATGTTGCGATGAGCATTCATTCACTCATTTATTCAACCAATGTTTATTGAGTAGGTATTACGTGTGAGGTGATGATCAGGTGCTTGGATACAATAGCGAATAAGGCCCTGTAAGCCCTCGAAGGAGCTTACGGTCTAAGAGTATAGACAGCTGTGCTGCACGAGACACGTTTGCTGCATGTGTCTAGTGCCACGAGCAACTGACTTTTTAACTTTATTTAATTTTAATATATTTAAACGTCAGCTTTCCAACTGAGATCAATTCAGTTATTGGGAAACTAATGTCTTCCATTAAGAGTTAAGCCTGGCACGATTCGAGCGTGTGAATCTGCATTTTCGACTGTGCGTCTTATGAAATCTAAATGCAATCAAGTATTCCTAATGAAAAATTTAGGTTCTAAACTGAGATATGCCATCAGAGTAAACCGCACACTGAATTCTAGGACTTAATATACACAAAAAAGTAAGGTATCTCATTAATAACTTTAATATTGAGTAAATGTTAAAATATTATTCTGGATATATTGGGTCAGATAAAGTATATTATTAGTTCACCTCTCTTTTTTTATGTTTTCTTAAATGTGGTGCTGAAAATCAGCTGTGTGGCTTGCACTGTGTTTCGACTGGCAGTGCTCATATGAGTGGAGAGATGCTTGATTCACAGCCTGAAATCTAGGGGCAGAAAGCATAGGAATTTGGGGGTTGGGGAGAAAAGAATCATTCTACCAGCGGGGGTGGGGAGCCTGCACCAAGAATTCTTGGAACCATGATGTCGTTTGAACCTGGAGGGCAAGATAGATCTTATTTGTATGGTTAGGTTTTGTGAGGGGAGAGCAAGTTCTAGTGAGAGGGAATAGTGGTCACAGAATTTGGGGCCTGTTCTTAAGAAGTGTAACGGGTTGAAAGCATTTTAAAAATGTCATCAGCCTTAGTTTTGCCTTATCTGAAGTCTCAGGGGTTCAGGTGCCCAGACTCTGCCCAGGTATCCTGTAATATACCCCCAGCCCTCCAGAGAGTGATAGAAAATATGTCAGGGAATTTTGGTGGTCACAATGCCTGGAGGTGCGGCAGGTACGGGAACATTTGAACATCTTAAAATACAAAGGACCGTCCATGACAGGGAAGAATTGTTTTGCCCCCAAATGCCCATAGCGACCCCACTGAGAACCTCCTGATATAGCCCCTAAATGGCTGTGGGAGACTTTTCTACTTTCCCCAAACTACCTCCACCTTCTCATCCCTCCCTATTTAATTTGCTCTTTGGGAAAATGTGAGCAGTTAAAAATCTAGAAGCTAAATGATAGTCCAGTTCTCAGATTGGGAAGACCGTTTGTATTTATTTATTTTTTACTGCGCACAGTGGGCACCAAAACAAAGCGGAAAAATCACAGTCCTGGAGTCAGAAATTTGGGAATTTAGTGGTACGCCGACACCAGTCTGTTGCTGTGCTCCTGGGCAAGTCACTCGGGTTGAGAAGATCTGTGAAATAGGATCAGTAGCACCTGTTTCAGAAGTGTTGTAAAAATAAAACAAGCGGAGGTAAATGAAAGTGTAAAGCGGTCGTGTGCTATGCAACAGCATAAGGCGCTATTTTGAACAGTTACTAGTAAAAATTTCATAATAATTAATGACTACAATTATAGATATTATTCACAATATCCACATAATCATTAATAGTCACGTAAAACCACCACCGGTTATTATTATAAATTATGATTTTATTATATTTTAAAGCACAGTGGAGCAGTGAGGAAGAAACACGCCTTTGAACCTGAGGGTGAGAATGATGCTTCGGCGGGATCCCCCCTATCCGCCTCCGATCATTCTCTCTTTTTCAGGGTGTGCATTATAGCCAGTAGGCGAGGGAAAGGGTTAACAGGAGGTGGGGTGGGAATGAATGGTTCGGAGGTTGAAGCCTCGTTTGTTTTGTTGTTCTCCATCCGATAAGTAGTTACATCCGGTGCGGAATCTCTGTGATTAGTTTCCCCTTTTCCACTCTCCCCAGCTATCAGTTTGGCTCGAGTCCTTGGCACCTCTCACCTTTCTACCATAATAGCCTCCCAACTGGCCTCTCTGCCTTCAGAAGCGCCTCCTCCAATCCATTCTGCATTTAAAAACCTTCCGTGCCTCCCCGTTGCTTACAACATCTGTGCTCAACGGAGGCGATGGGAAACATTGTGGAATCAAAGTAATTTGTTACTGCTGGTAATTAGAGAGCAGGAGCCTGTGAATAATTTATTCTCTTTTTGTTTTACTCTTTAAAAACCAATTAGAGCAGGGTTCACTGTATCATTGCTGTCTAGTGTGGGAGAATAAGGGCGGAATTAGAGCTAATGCGTGGAAAAATTGTGAATAACCGTGGGATATGCCCGCAGACGGTACCATTCATCTTCCACGTTGTGGGAGAGGATAGTTGGGAACCAGTAGCCTGAAAAATAAAGTCCACGTTCCTTTGCGCATCATAAAAGGTCCTTACTTTGTTTTGATCCTTCCCTCCCAACACCGCACCACTTCAGCCATCCCCACCCCCTGTGCTACACCCCAGCTCCACCAGTTGTAATATTTGTTTCCTACCCAGCGTGTGTTCATTCTTCCTGCTTCCCGTTGGGGAAGCTCTGTTCCTCGAGTTTCAGCCTTCGTGGCTTAGGTGGGGCTGACCCCACCTCCAACCTCCCAGGTCGGGCCCTACGCCCATGCCTGGCCGGTGGAAGTACAGGATTCCTTCAAGCATTGGCATGGTTGGAGATAGGCAGGCACCTCTAGATGGGCCAATCAGAACCACCCTGTGCTTTTGCTGGAATTATTGGGAAAGTGATGTTAAGCTGGTAGGATGCACGTCTGGGCCTGCCAGGGGCCATGTCGCCACCACAGGGAAAAGCCTAGGTGGATCTGAGGCTGCCACAGAAGAGACAGGTGGACGCAAAGTCTGGGTGGCATCGTTGGAGTCCCTGGATCCGCTTGAGGAGAGATAAAGCTTGGTTTGATGAGCCGATATGTTATTTATCTGTCGCTCTCTTGTTAAGTCAGTTCAAGTTCAGTTTCTGTCACTTCAACCTAAGTGTCCTGACCAATATCCTGGACTCCCTGCCACTCTAAACCATGGCAAACGCTTTGCCATGGTGTGTTTAGGCTCATGGCTCTCCCCGTCTTTTAGCCTAGCATAGTGTGTGAACCTGTCCAGGCCCTGGTTAGAGATCCCCGCTGCCTCTCCATCTAACCCGGGCAGAACGAGTCTCCTGTCCCCATTGCTGTAGCCCAGGGCCACACACGTCATCGCACTTGGTCCTACAGTTAGCCACTTGTGCTCAGAATTTCCCACCGCTTTCTTATGAGATCCTTAATTTCAGACACTTTCTTGTTTAAACTGATCACCCTGACAGTTTGCACAGCTGCTGCAAACAGACAATATTTGTTTATCTGAGTTTATAGAAAAAGAGAAATAATGAAAGGAAGAAATGAAGAAAGGAGAGAAAGTACATTTGTCCTTTAAAACGTGAGTCTCGGACTTGGGCTCTGGGTAAAGGAAGATGAGAACAACGAGCTGAATAACATGTTAAACCCATTTAATCTCTTTTTCTGGGAACTGTTCGTGCTTGACAGCTGCCAACACATAGAACCCCCAGATGGGAGGAACTCAGCATCGCTCAGGGGAATGGCATGAAGAGAGGCTGAAGTGATGACTCTGAGTCACGTAAAGTCACGGTCAGTGACACCGTGTCCTAGCAGCTGGTGGGAAGTCCACTCCTGGGACATCTCTCAGGACTCTTTCTTCTCCCCATTCCCTAGTTCAAGCCACCCCCACTGAGCCGCTCCAGCAGTCCTCCTTCAGGGCTCCCCGCCTGCCTTCCTGCACCCCCGGTTCTCATAGTCCATCCTGTATACTGGGTCAGACGATGCTATCCATCTGCTCCTGTTGCACTTGGCTCACACACCCTCAGCACCTGAGATATCCTTGAAAGCATCACTTAGGACTTGCTCCGGTATGACCCGAACTTCCGTTCACAGACGGATGTGCAGTACCCTCCTTCCTCCCTGCGGAGTTCCAGCGACAGTGAACCGTGTGCCAGTCCCTGCTGCCCACTGTGCTGTGCCGTTCTCTGTTTTGGTAGTTCTCTTAGGTAGCTCGCTCCACCGGGGACATCCAATCCCTGGATAAGACACTGGTAAGTGCAGTTTTCTCGTGGGCCCTGGAAGAAGAAATGGGGTTGGCCAGCCTCTGGCCCATCGGTACTGGAGGTCTGTCTCCTCATTTCTGCACCCTTTGGCATTTCTGAGCAAACTACCCTAATGTTTTCAGGCAGTGGTGAGCTTGACTGTCAAGGATGTGGGTGTGGGCAGCCATGCACACACTGTCTTTGCCACTTTTAATTGTGCTTTTTTTTTTTTTTTTTTTTTTACTTCTGAGAAGGGATGAAACCTTGAGGGCCTTTGCCTTTATGGATTTCTCTTCCCACTTCTTCACCTCTTCTTCTGCCTCCCCTTCTTCTTTTCTTTACATCTTTCCTTCTTATCATCTAAATTTTTCCTATCCCCTTTGTCTTCTCTTAACCTACTAATTCTCCCTCAAAACCCGGTTACAAAGGCCTAACTAAGTTCACAGAGTCAGGGATGGACGTGTGTGTTCTCGGGAAGGTGGAAAAGAAGACAGTCACTCCCTTTCTTTTCTTTTTTCTTTTTCTCTTCTTTTATTTTTTGGAGAGGAGAGGTGTTAAACTTGTAATTTGGAAATAAATTTTAGATTTACAGAAAAGTCACAAAGATGGTACAGAGTGTCTCCATAGACCCCTCACCCAATTTCTCCTAATATTCACATTTTCCATGTCGTTGGTACTTTTGTCAAAATGAAGAAACTGACAGGGGTACATTGCTATCATCTGAACTCCAAACTCTATTTGGATTTTGCCAGTTTTTCCACCAATGTCTTTTTTCCATCCCAGGGTCTTCTAATCCAGGGTACCATATAGCATTTAGCCTTTATGTCTTGTTAAGTCCCCAATGGCCTGTAGCAGTTTCTCAGTCTGTCTTTGTTTTCGGTGACCTTGACGACTTTGAAGAGTATTGGTCATATTGCGAAGACTGTTTCTCAGTTGGGGTTTGTTTGATGTTTTTCTTATGGTTAGTCTGGGGTTATGTGTTCTTCGGAGGAAGATGACAGAAGTGAAGTTCTTTGTCATTATATCAGGGAGTACATGATATCCACATGGTATCACTTATTATGAAAGACTCGATTACTTGTTTGTCAGATTTCTCCACTGTAAAGTTACTAATTTTCTCCTTTTCATACTCTTATTCATGGGGTACCCACACTGCAGGGGGATGGGATGAAGCTCCACTTCCTGGAAGGGAGAGTGTCTACTTGATATTATTTAAATCATCCCCTTCTTTATGCTTCCCCACTTCAGCGCTATCAAAGACTCTAAATAGATTTGAGCCTCAATGACATACATAAATCATGGCCTCAAAAGCTATTGCTCTGACAACTAAATGAAGAGCCTTGAAAATTTTTATTCCACCCGTGTGAGTGAGAGAGTCCATCCTGAAGGATCAAAACAAAGCAAGCAAATGAACCTATTAGCATGTAATCATTGCGTGAAGCAGCACACCGCGGAGTCGGCTGATAGCCGCAGAATGCTGCCTGATGCACTCCCTGGCTCCATTATTCATGAATGTGCGTCATCGCTCTTGGGTGAGGCAGTGAGGTGCCCAGGCTTTTAACAGCTACCCCCAGTGTTTGTGACAGGTCGAGATGCTGAGGTGCTAGGCTGGTTGCTAAGGGAAGAGGGCAGAGGGTGCATTTTGCTGCTGTAACAGCTACAATCACTCCTTTTCTAGCCAGCACAGAGCATCAGGCCTGCCAAAGAGGAACCTGCAGAGTGTCTGATGGGTAGTGGAGCTTCTGGCTTCTGAGCCTGCTTTCGCAGATGTCAAGAAAAGTGTAAAGGAAATGCTTTGAAATAAAAATTGAAATGAACCATGGCTCTAGTTGAATTCCATTTATAATCCAGTTGGGTGAGGTCACGTAGGTGGACCACTTTATTCTACATACAAGACCCTATAGATGATGTGAAAAGTAATGCAGCCGAGTGCGGGTACCAGGCCACCCTAAGACTTAGCTAATTCACATGCTTTTTGGGATATACAGTTTGAGAAGCAGGAATTGGAAGAGAAGTATGTGGGTTTTGGCATGAGGCACACCTGAGTCTCAATCCTGATACTGCCATTTATCAGTCAAGTGACCTTTGTAACTTCATCTCTTTTGAGTCTCAGATTTCTCATCTGAAAAGTGGAGTTAATGAAACTTTCGCTGGATGGTTATTGCAAGGATTAAATGAGATAATGCCCGCTAAATACCCACCTGGTACTTAATAGACGGCAGTTGCATCAGAACGCTTTTGGTGCAAGTAACAGAAAATCCAACCCAAAGTGGCCCTAAAAATCAAAAGCATATTTATGTTATTTTAAGTAAATGGAAGAGTAGTGGTAGGAATCCTCTGGGATTGGTTGGCTCAGAGGCTCAACACTGTTTTCAAAGCCTTGGCTCTTTCCATCTTTCTGCTCAGTCATCTTCAGCAGGACGGGCTAGTCCTTGGAGTGCCTCTCCTCACAGTCACAATGTGGCTGTTGAAGTTCCAGGCATCATGTTGATAGATGACAAGTTCCAGGGAAGGATGAGGTCTTTGTTCAAAGTGAGGAAACTCTACCCCACTCCACCCTTTCTTCTCCAGTTAACTATTCTTCATGTCTTAATGATAAGAATTACATCACAAATTTGTGTTTAAGTCATGGGTTGTTATAATTGGTTTAGGGATCCACTCCTTAGCCGCTGTAAGTGATTTAGACCCATCAGGATCCACTCCTGAGGCAAAGGCTGGTCCAGTTTCTCCCATGCAATGGCCACACTTTTACCTGAAAAAAAAAATCTGGACTTTATTAAGGAGGAGGAGCATCTGAATACTTTTGAAAATTTTTGCAGATCCAGAATACAAGGTTACTGATCTAATTCCTGGTCATTGGACTGGCTGATTCACATGTAGCTATCTCTCCCTCTCCTTTAAATTGATCATTTGGTTCCTTCTTTAATATTGGAGAATCTGAGAGTTTGAAGGAATCTCTCCAATGCATGTCTAAAGGATGATTTCTCTCTCTTCTTGAATTCTCACCAGTAGATAGGAGTTTCTCCCTGACTAACTTATGACAAACCAATCCTGGGGGTATGGCTTGAAGTGATTATTTACATAAAAATTAATTGAAATTAGATAACATTACAATTCAGCTCCTCAGTTGCACTAGGCATATTTCAAGTGTTCAGTAGCCACATGTAGGTAGTAGGTACTCTCTTGAATAGCACAAAGTATATAACATTTCCTTCACTGCAGGAGATTCTACTGGACACCACTCCTCTCAGTTGTTCCCCAAACTTTTCTGGTTTTAAAATTCTAAAGCAGTTAGAGACTCAAGACAACTAGTTTCTATATATGGCTCTAATAATTCAATTGGTTGAAAACAAATAACAAAAATGATTTACAGGTTAACATTTAGACAGTCTTACTCTAAGTTATTTTTGTCAGTTGAGCTATATAAACTGAAATTAATGATTCTTGATGTATCTACATTTGCAACACGAGTCTTAATTAATTAGTATGTAATTCGTTTTGTGCCTACTCATTTATGCCCACAAACCTCAACTTTTGGGTATTCTGGGAATGATAACCTCTGACATTTTTTCTGTTCTCTATCTGCCCAGTCACTGCATTTTCCAGTTGTTAACACCTTCATCAACCAGAAGATTAGGAAAGGAGAACTTTTTAAATTCAAATAGTGAAAAAATTACAGCTTCTCAGTGTCTTGGGTGAAGGTTTTGTGGAAGAGCATTGGTTAAAATAAAGAGTTTGGATAATCTGCTGACTTAATTATCTCCTGGTATTATTATTATTATTATTATTATTATTATTATTAGTATCTTATATTGGAATATCCCTTTCACATTTGTTATTCCACTTAATCTTCACAGCAAACCTGTGAGTTATCATATTATCCTCACTTTTAGAGAAGAAAAGAGACTAGATTACTACTATGTAATGTGGTATGTTAGTTGGGGTTTTGCTTTTTAATAAAATGAGAGTTTGGTTCAATTAAACTCCCACTGAACATAACACATTATATGTTTCAAAAGATTATATAACTAGAATTTGAACCCAATTCAATATCCAATGGCATTCATATCATCTCTGGCTACCTTTCTTTGTTCTCTACTATGTCTTTCCATCTTTCCCCTTTGCCAGAGATATTTAACAAATGACCACACTAAACTCTTCATAAGAAGTTGTGGAATACAAAATAAATGAACTCAATTTATAAGCAATCATGGAACAGCTTAGATATCTTGAGATAAAAGCTGTGCTAAATTATAATTACATAAAGGCAAATAAATTGTAATAGAATTTCCTTCTTCGATCAGAGATGTAAACACTTATGGATTGGTGCAAGCCTCTTATTTACTATAAGTAACCATCCCCACGCAAGTGCTGGGATGATGTCAAAGAAAGTGGACGGTAGGAGGAGGAGATGGTGAGTTGAATGGACAGACACATCTCTTTTCCCTAAATGTTTTCTCTGTTAATATTGTTTCCAGAGAGGAAACACTCTTTCAAATGATGGAGACAAAACTTGCACAATAGGTCAAGTGAATCGAATAACAAATATGAAAGTGGAAAGTGATTTTTGGCTGTTTTCATTATTTAATCTGATGATGAACAGCTTTGGTCACCTCCCTTTCTGCTGCTTCTCCAGGGGACAGAAGAGTCCATCCTCTGGCAATGAGTCCATCCTCCACCTGGTTGATTATTCAGTTTTAGGATCTTTATTTCATCAGCTCTTTTCCAGGCAATGATGATCCCCAAGCAAAGCATCTGACAGGGATTCATTTGATTGCGTTGTCCAGAAAATGGAGCACGGGCTCAAAGCGTGCTGCCATTGCACAGCCCTGGAGCAGCCGGGCGATGCTGACGTTCTTCTTAATGGGGAGTGAAGATGGAAAGTGTTGGGGCTGGAGGTGGATCTCCATCTATTTTTAGATCGCCGCGGTTACTTGCTGTGAATCTTTGCTTGCAGCATGAAAGCTGGTTTCTGAAAGCAAACTCTCCTTCACAATACATATTGCGTTTAGTATGTAGTAGGGTCTTCATTGAACCAGACTCTTATGTTGTTAAAACACTATGATACTCTCATGCCCCATCCCGGATTACTATAAGGAGGAACAAAATGAATGAGTGAATGAACACATGGCTCTGTGAGTCAGGGTGAACTCATAAAGAAAATACAATCCTTTGTAAATGCTGGGCTTAAAAAGAGTCTCCTGGGTGTAATGCTTCCTTCTTTTCTATTAAGGCTTGCTATATAAACAACCCTGAACTACTTCCAATTAAATAAGTGAACTTGATGAGTCTTTTCACAGGAAGACAACTTTCGGGAAGAGGAGGCAGACACTTTTAATTCTATTAGGCTCAGTCGCTTCCTCCGTTTATGAGGCAGTAGAGGTTTATCCTGGGAGCAAAGAAATGTGCTAACACTGTGCCAACGTGGATTAACATTTCAGAAACTTTGCCATTGCCATCCCTGCTCTATGCTTATTTTGACCCCTCCGTCTTTGTAACTAAATATGCATTTTTATCAGAAAGAGTCTGAGCCAGTTGGAACCAAGTCGTTCTTTCAACAAATATTCATTGGGCATTTACTATGGGCTCGACACTTCTAGGCAGAGATGAAACAAAAATAGATGAATGATTTAGGGTAAAATTAGTGAAGTTGACTGGGAGGGCTGTCTGTGCTGTCTTCAAAAAGTCCCTTCAGAGGTCTCACTTCTCAGCATCACTGCCCCAAGAGGGTTTTCAAAGTATTTTTTCCAACTTCCAAACATGACTTGCTCTGAGAGAAGTTCGGATAATTCAGATTTTTCCATTGGTTTACATTTACCTTGATGATTTAGGGTTCCTTATAGATTGGCAGGTTGGGAAGCAACAGTCAAGATCCGTAATCTGCTGTGAACTCTTTTGTGAAGACTTTATGTCTCTGTATTAATGTCACTGAGTCCCCTGAATGGTTTTACTTACGGGCAAGGTGTAATGAGTTTTGCAATTTTAGTAGTTCTATCATCAGCTCTAATGTACATGGGACCAAGCATTTGCTTCTTTCTAAGCATTTAAGGATTTAACAAACTTAATTCATCTATCCAATGAACCAACCAACCAGCCAACCAACAAATTATTGCCCTTGCAGAGCATCTACCATAAGTGGGGCCAGATCCTGGGGACGCAAAGGTGATGCCTTATGTGGTGAGAGTAGCAGAGTCAGACATTTGAAGCCACCAGTGCCATCCAGTGTGATAAAATACTCCAATAAGGGTCTGTGCCACGGTCTCTCCCTCTTGAGAATAAGTGTGAAAGGTTCAGGGAGCATTTTGAAAGACACTTGAGTTGTGACATTTGAAGGATGAGTAAAGGCTCCTCAGACATCAAGGGAAAGGCTTCATTGTCTCCTGTACCAGAAGTGGTTGTGGAGAAGAGAGGTACAAGGGAGTCTGCTCTCCTGCCGGTTAGGTTGTTGGCAAATGTTGTAGTTTGGCCATAAGCAGTTAGAAAAATAAAGAACTGAGGCGATCACTTTGTAGTTGGGGAGCAAGGGGTCTAACAAGAGAAATTTGATTTGCTGAAGTTGCATGTAGAAGTAATGGCCACACTAGGACCGTAGCACCCGAATATCCTAACACTACTCAGGTACTTTTTGCAGAATCCCACAGGAAAGGGAGGGAGAGAGAAGGAAGGGAAGATGGGGGCAGAAGTAAAAGAAGGGAGGAGAGGAGGAAACCCTGAATTAATAATATTCATGTCTTCAGCAAGTGTGTAATGTGTTTTCCTTGTCTTAATAACTTAACCATTTATATTTGGTAATGGAGAAATGTTAGATCCTGTGTTTTTCAGGAAAAAAATTGATGGTATTTTCTCTCCCAAGATGGATAGCTTCTGGAGTGAGAGAGAGGAAGATTCTGATTGTTTTGATTGGGAGAGAGACACCTTTCCTGTTGGCCCACTTTTTCTATTTGCACATACTGACACTCTTTTCTGAAAATAAAAACAACCAGAAAGAGAAATCTATATTATAAAAAAAGTTAATCTGAGTGAGCTAGAAATATGCTTCCGTTATTATTGCGTGCAGTGTGTTCTTTCCAGGTAGCGGAGAAGAAAAAGCTTGCTAGCTCTGGCTTGCAATTTTATAATACTCCCCCTTTGTAAAGCACCCGTAAAAGAACTTTAGGCCTAATTATATTGGAACAATGTGCGCTCTATTTTAATCCTGAACTGAGATAACAGAGTCATTTGGGAGATTATTTCTGTCTTAACACAGGAGCAGAAGAAGAAGAAAAATAAGCCATTAAAACAATTTTAGGGTCTTTGAATGAAAGCAATAAAGAAGTTATACTATTACAAGCCTATTTTGTGTGATTTCAAGTTAATAGGGAGTGACTCAGAGTAAGAAAAAGTTTTGAATCTGAGGAAAACTAGTTAACTTCAAGGCAATTGAAAAGGCAAGAGTGAGTGTATTAGCATTGTTTTTCTTCTGAAAAAGCACTACCAATGTAACACCTTGATAAAGAGAAACTTCAGAGCTAAGCTATCATCTATTATATTTTAACAAATTAAAATGAATTTGTTTACCTATTGTAAAAGTATTAAGTTACATGTTCATTGATATCCTGAATTTGGTAAGCAAGTAGGTGTTGTTAATATGTTGGAATCAGTATAAAAACAAGCAAAAGAAGAAAATTTTAAAAATGTAATTCCAATCCCCAGATATAATAATTGTAATATCTTTCATATCTTTTTGCTGTCCGTGTATGTTTTTCTCAAAAACATGTGATATTATAATTTAAAATTAAATGATTAATTATAAGTTTAAATCTATGATTTAAGTTATAATTATAAAGCAAATCATAATTTGCTCTTTGCACGAATTGCATTAGGAACATCCTCTGTGTTGGGAAGTGTGTATCTTCAGTATAGTAGTCTCAATCCGAGTAATACTGAGGGATGAAACAGTCTTGATGTGGTATTCTACGTCATCTTTTATTTTTAAGGGACAAAGAGATGGGGCAGACAGGAAAGAGTAAAGATGGTCAGTTTATGTCACAAAAGTTCATGTGATTAATACTAACTTGCAACATCACTTTTAATGATTGTATAAATTACATTGTTTTAAAAAGAAATTTCTATTTGTTGGTTATATAAATTTTTCATTTTTAATTACAGTGTATAATATTGTGACAAACATTTTTTATAGCAAGTTTCTTCTCCTACAAATGATTTTTTTATGATAAATTTTTAGACAGAAAAATTACTCTTTGAAAGAGTTTTTCCTTCACTAGTAAGTAGTGTATTGATTTTAGGCTAATGGCAAATTGTTCCCAGAAGTGTCATACCAGTTGATAGGATTGTTAGTAGTTTATGAGATTCTCCATGTTCTACTATTTAGGCCAAAATCATTAAAAAAATCCATGCCAATTTGATGACAGAGAAACATTATCCTTGTTTCATTTACATTTTAAAATTGAATAATGAAGTTGAACATTTTATAATCTTATAGACCATTTGAATTTCCTTTTTAATGTGTCTCTTGATAATACATATATCTTACTGGATTGTTAGAAATATAACTCCATTACTCCATTTGTCTGTCATTACTTGTTGCAATTTCTCCTTCATATGTTTTTTACTTTTAATTTTTATGTTGTGTGTTGACAAACAGGAATTCTTACAAAGTCAAATTTCTCACTCCTTTATCGTTCCTGCTTAGACAAATAAATTTCTAACTAAAATTTCTAAACAAAATTTCTACTTTCATATCATATAAACAGTTCCTTGAGTTATATTTTAGCATTCATGTGGCTCCATCTTTTTTTTTATTTAAATCTTTAAGATGTTTATTTTAATGTCTTACAAAAGATAGGCACTAAGTTAGCTTTTTAAAAATGAAATTGTTATGGAATTAATGCAATACCAACTCTTAAAATTCTATCTCCATTAGTGTTACATGCCACATTTTCACACAGTAACTTCTGAAGTTACTTCAGTTCTTTCTTAACTTCCAATTCTATTTTGCATCACATTGTTCTATTTACTGTACCTTTATAAAATATCTATTAGTCTGGTTGGGTATTTTTTAAATTACTGTTCTCTTTTTTTTCCCAGAAGCATCTTAATCAATGTATATATATAATCTTCCAGGAACAATTTAGAGTATCTTTGACAAACATGCTGAAAAATCTCATTGAGATGTCATTAAATGTATAGATGATTTTGGGGATAATTTACGTCTTTACAATATTGAATCTTTCAGTTCTGGAATGGTTGTGCTCTCTACTTATTCTAGTCTTCTTTTGTGTTCTTCAAGGAGGCTTTGTCAGCTTTTTGATAAGGTTTTTGTTATGCTAGAAAGTTTGTATTTATTGTTGCTTTTAGAAGGCCTCCACCTTTCACATTATATTGTCTTGATTATTGTTGGTATATAGGAAAGTTGTTATTTTTATAACATATTTTGTTATTTTCTTTATGAGTTCTTATTGATTATATTTTAATTTTTTTCTGGTAGACAAACAGCATTTTCAGATCAACCCAGAAAAGTTTACGTCTTTTATGTCTTTGATTATTATCTTGTTTCATTGGTTCTGCTCTTTTATTGGGAGCTCCTTATGCTAAAGCATGCTGTGCTCCTTATGCTCAGCCTTTTTCTTTGCATTCTTAGATTGGTCTTCCACATTAATCCTTGTGCCATTAGGATTCTCCAGGGATACAGAACCGATAGGATGTATGTATAGATAAAAAGATTATAAAGAATTGGTTTATGCAATTATAGAGATTGACAAATCCAAGATCTATAGTTGGCAAGCCAGTGATCCCCGAGAATCAATAGTATAAATTTCATTTGAAATGCCAACAGGCTTGAGACCCAGAAAGAGCAGTTGAAGTGTGAAGACAGAGGAGAACCAATGTCCCAGCTCAAAGCGGTCAGGCAGGAGTTCCCTATTGTAAGTAGGTGGGTCTGTTTTAGGCTGTTATGGAAACATGAGCTTTCCCCATTAAGCTGTTGCTTTTCTGGGACCCTTCTTGCAATTCCCAGTAGTGCCTTAAATGAGGCAACCCTGGAGTTGTATTTAAAACTTTGGCTTAACCTGGGGCTTTTCAATGTCATTTCGAATGTTTCTAGCTGGCAGTTTTGGCTTCGTAGCTTGAGTGTTTGCAGTCTCCCTTTATTTCTTCCAGTTTCCTGAGAATCCTCCTGAGCTTTCTGTAGCCTTGGAATTTTCGTATAAACAGAGGATGTCCAAGTGTATCCATGATCAATGTGAAAGGCGGAGATTTAGTAGGGGAGAGAGAGAAGAGAAAGTAACTCAATTTCAGTTTGCCACTGGAACTGGTCTGGTACCTTTTGGCTCCCAGTCTCCATGTCTAGGTTATCCTCACACAAATTACCTGGCTTGGCATTGGTACTACGTTCCACCCTGGAAAAGTCCTTCCTAGAAGGAGTTCTGGGTAGGAACAGAAGTCAGCCGTGTCACCAGAGTATGACAACTAGCATAGAGCAACTGCAAAATGCTTTGACCTAGAGGTATAAGTGACGCCGTGTTTTATTTTTGTATTTCCAGATGAAATCAAACCTGGCTTTAAGCTCTACTTGCTGTGGTTGGGGAGGAATTCTGATAATTTTTGTTGGGGCTCTCTTTTTTCCTTGTGGAATCACACAAAGACCTCGGCAGTTACGTACATCTTAGGAGATGAAAGAAGGACCTGACCTTAAGCCCATCGTGGTCACCATTGTTGGTATCCTTCCATCTGTTCCTAGATGCTCCAGTTGAGACCGTTTCTTCACGTCTTTCAAGCTCTACTTCTATACTTGTCTGTGATGATGCCTGTAGGATCCCTTCTCAGTGATTGCAGGCTTGACCATGGTGATGATATGCAACCCTCCACTTCCTCCTCCCTCCCCCTTATTTCCCCAAACATGCTCATGACTTCCAAGCCTCTGGGACTCGAATCCTTAGGGAAAGACAAGTCTCTCTTGCTCTTGTTACACCAGTGTCCATCCTGTCCTTAGATAATCTCTCCTTCTCCAGGGAAGTCATGTTAACTCATCCCTGAGGATAACAGAAACCAGTGCTGAAGGATATAGAACTCTGTTCCCTCTTGAGAGGAGGAAAAAAGAATAGCTTTAGTTTTTTGACTGAGTTCATGACAACATCCCACCCCCTAAATTAAAAGCAAGGTACGAATTTAACTTCTCATGTTATTCTAGAATTTCTTTAGTCACTTATGGGGAAAAGGTGAGCATTGGATTATAACACTCTTGACCACAAACTATCCTATGAAATCTATCTCTAGCCAGACTGATCAGGGAACTAAGAGGGAAGACAAATGACCAATATTAGGATTGAAGAAGGGGAACGTTGCTACAGATCCTAGCACACACTTGTGTATATGTGCCCATGTGGATGCCTACATATCTGGTAAACTGACCAATTCTTACCATAAGTTTGAAAGACTAAGACACGAAGAGGTAAAAGAGTGCTCTTCTGGAGTTAGAAGGTTCCAGGTACAGCCCTGGTAATAATTTGAGCAAGTCTTTCAACTGCTAAGGACCTCAGTTTTATTACCCATAAAAGAGTGTAATAAAGCCGCACTCATAGGCCCTGAGGCCCAAAAGGAATCTTGTACATGAAATCACCATATGAACTACATACATCTCAATTTACATATGAGAAAGTTTGATTATAGTTTTTATTATTAGCAGAGTTTGGTCCAATAGTTTGGAAAGCCTTGTCAAACTGCTTGAGGTCAGTATTTTTCTCTTGAGCCTTACAACCAAATCTCTCCGAGGGGCTGGATAGGAAGGAAAATAGCTCACGTCAAGGGAGGTAGAAATCTCAAGGGTGTTTTCTCTCTGCTGGGCTTCCACGTCAAGGTTTTGATTTCTGTGTTTTTCATCTGCGTGCTCCGAGGAGCAGAGAGAGAGGTTTTCACCTGCATAGTTGACTGATAACCTGCAAGGAGAAATGCTTCTCCCATGTGGTCTAGAAGTCACAGTGAGATGAGGCGTGTTGGCACTTCATTTTCATGCTCGGTTTATCGTCACGGAATGGGCTGTAAGGTGCTGTTGATGAGCTCATCTAGAGAGATGACTGAAGCTCCGGGAAGAAATAGCTGTATGGTTACAAAAGGGCATACATTTGATAATTCTGGAGTTTTGTCATCCAAAGCAATAGCAAAAGAGGACGCGAATCGCCTACTAGGGCGAGTGCTCTGAAAAGGCTTTCAGACCGCCCTTTCCTGTTCCGACTTCTCACTCCCAAGCTCTCTGCTCCCTGGGCGTCCAGCTTTCCAAGGTTGCTACATCTTCTGTGCTTCCGACAGCTCATCAGCTCTCACACCCCAGGTGGTAGAATCAGGAGAGGAAGATACAGGTGGCAGAAAAATTCTGGCACCTTCTCTTTCACTGTTTTACATATGTATGTGCCTGTCGTAAGCAGCCCCCCTGCCATCTGGGGAGGTCATTAAGGTGTTTACTCGGAATAAATCTGACAAACCCCTGCCTGCTTCTTGGGTAGGATGATGCATCAGCTTTAATCAGAAGCAGCCAGAACACGCTCTTCCTACCCCCCGAGAATAGCAGGTGTCTTATCTGAGGGGGTGTGCTGAGCACATTTAGAGTGTCCTTTGGCAATGAAGTCCGTGCTGGGAAATATGTCAAGTCTTCCACAAACTGAGTAGCTCGTGAGGCCCCCAAAGCAAACCTAAGTGCAGAAGGAAAACGGGGAATGGGTTGATTAAGGTGACTCTACGAAAACATCACCTGACATTTCAGAGCACCCATTGGTTCCATCCTGCAGTGACATGGCGCAGCGAAGGACAAAACTTTCTTGACTCACAGTTCTCCAATGTTCGGGGGATATTAAGGCCTTGGTCAAAGGAAACTCTTGAAAAAATCCCTAATTTACTCTCTTTTTTGTACCCCAATCTTCTGAGATTCTCTCACACTTTGACTTGACCTCTCTCAGTCATGCCTTTTTGTCCCCACCATCTTGGTCCCTTAGCCATGAGCAGCTTTGCCCCATTGGCTTCTGATAAGTCACATCTTTCCCTTTTCCTGGGAGGTGTAGTTCTTCCCTCCGACAGCGGTTTTCGGAATCTGCCCATGCAGCTTTCATCCTTCTCTCCACAGAGCGCTGGGGACAAAGAAGAAGCCGTCCTTGCCTGGCCCCTCACACCACCTCTCCTCCCTGCACATTTCCCAGGTTGGGGAAGAGGTCCCAACAAATTTAGTACAACCAGCACCCCACACTCACACAATTGTATGTCTTTAAAATGTTACGGATGCGGTGATAACCTTTAGAAGATTTCAGGATCTATAAGGAACCTACTATTTGTAGTGTCTCAGACACATCCTCATCATTACGTTGCACCTGCTCCTCCGTTCCAAGCCTGAAAATGGAGGGACTCTGAACTAGTGATATGTCATTTTTGTACTTTGGGATTTCCTTTGCTTATATATTTTTCAGACTTTTAAGAGATTTCATCCTTTTGAGCCTAATTTGAGACCTTGTTTTGCCATGGGGTTACAGCCCCTTTTCCTGCTGTGGGGTGTGTGTGTGTGTGTGTGTGTGTGTGTGTGTGTGTGTGTGTGAGAGAGAGAGAGGGAAAGGCCTCACTATGAGTTCAGTTTGCACCAGTCCACTGCCCCCACCTCACCTCACCTCGCCCAGCTCTGCTGCCGGATGAGAGGACATGCAACGTGATATGTTTTATTTGTAGCAAATGCATGGTTGGGTTTGGAGCTGCTCTGGAGTTTCTGAAATTTCTCTGGGGAGTTTAAGGAGATTTCTAGTTTCCTCTCAGGCAGTTAAAGTCATCTCCGAATGAGCACAGTTGTTACTTTCCCCACCTGTTCCAGAGATCTTACATGCAGTTGTTCAGAAAACACCACCCACCTCAGGAGTTTAATCAGACGGCCTCCTCCGAAAGGCTGCGGGGTTGGCAGTGGCAGCACCATCCTGAGGGACCCGGACTCGTCAGCGACATCATAACAATGGTGCATGGATTGAAGTTAGTCTTTTGCTTTAAATGAGGCAGAGAGTAAGGGAAAGAGTGGGGAGGGAAAGAGATGACGACAGACACACCTCATCTCCCACTTTTGTGTTGTAATCCTGGGCGAGTGCCTTTTCCCCAACCTCGGTTTCTTCATCTGTAACCTTACTCTGAAACACTGGCAGTTTCATGCACAATCCTTCATCGATTCTTCTTATCCTGGGTATGGAGCACCTCATCTCAGACCCAGGCATGTCTTCATCTCGCCCCTGGCCCTCACTTTCCACGTGATCTAGGCCTATTTACTCCCCCCTTTCACGTGACGGTTTAGTGATTCTGGTTGGCTGCCCCTCTGTCCTGTGCATGGCCACATGCCGGTCTTGAAATGCACAGCCCTGCAGAGGCTGGGGTCAGCCCTCTGCCATGCCCTCTTTTGAAGGCCAGGCGGTGGCCAGGCAGAGTTCAATAGATAATGAGCATGCTTCCATGGCGATCGCTGCGCTTTATGGTGCGGTGGCTGAGAGCGCACGCACACCTCCGCAGCCAGGACTGGCTCTCTGTTGGTTGCCTCAGGAGGGATAAGTCATTCACACATTGAGTGTATTGGGAGGGACATGTGTACCCAGGATGGTGAATCTGCGTGGTTGATAGTGGGGTGTTTATTTAGAATGCTCTGTTCGATGCACTGGGACTAGCCATGAACGAAAGAGATCCAAGCCCCTGCCTGTACTTAGCTTCCACTCTCTAGCTAGCAGCAAAAAAGTGAAATATAGAGTGTGTCCCATGAGACAGGGAGAAAGGCCAAACAGGGCAAGGGAATGGGTGTGGAGTAGGGAGAGGGGTGAAATTTCATTTGAGACCTCTGAGATGGCGAATTTGAGCAAAGGTGACGGAGTGTCATGCAGACACCTGTGAGAGACTTCCAGGCCAAGGGAAGGGCAGGTACAAAGGAGGGAGTTGACAGGGGAACATCGAGGAGGACAGTGGCCTGGAGCAGAGCGGGGAGGGTGCAGGCAGGGCGGTGAGAACCAGCTGGGGGAGGAATGGTGGATCTCCATGGGGCCAGATCCTGCAGGGCCTGTGGGTGAGAGATGAAGCCAACCGACGATTTTGAGCAGATAAGCGACCTGATTTAGCACATTTAGAAGGATCCCTTGGACAGCTGTTCTAAGGGAAGATTGGGGTGGGTGGGGGGCAAAGGCAGAGCAGAGAGACCAGTGAGGAGCTCTTGCTAGAGTCAGGCTGTAAGAGGCGGTCTGGCCGAAGCAGTGGAGGAGTGAGGTCAGATCTGGGTATGTTTTCAGGGAGAACTAACAAGGCCTGAGGGTGGGTCATGAGAGAATTGGGTGGGGGGCAGGAGAAGTAGAAATAGCTATGGCTTACTCTAGGAGGCAGAAATGGGGACAAAGGCTGCTACAGAGGAGCCAATTTTGGCTCAAGAATTAAAGGAACAACAGCCCAAAGCGAACACTTGGAGCCATACAGTGAAGAAATGGGTGGCCCCTGTGTCACCAAAGCACCCGTGCCTGGGAGCACCCCACTGAGGCCCACAGTCCTGGAGGAGGGGCCTGCAAACTCCCTCCGTGAAGGGTCAGATGGCACATATTCTAGGCTTTGTGGGACATACGGTCTCTGTGGCAACTCCTGCATTCTGCCAGCACGGGGCGAAGGTTGCCATGGACAATACCGATGGCTGGGTTCCAAAGAAATGGATCGACAGAGGCAGGTGCAGGCCTGCGGTTTGCTCTCCCTGAGCTAGAGGGCCACGAGAGGTCCTGTCCACCTCGAAAATTCTGTTCTTTCCTGAATTAAAAAATCATGTCGCTATCTATTTCATTTTTGTCCAAGAATGGGCATTCGAGGTCCCAGCATGGAAACAGTATATTCTGTTTTAGGATTAGTTCGTTGACCAAGGTGAGTTCTTCGTTTCAGCTTGACTAATGCCGTATTTTACAAATATTCAGAACGCCTCAAGAAACGCATGCTGATGCTGTACAAATTTCCTCTAAAGAGAAGAGAAGACAAATCACCTGTTATCCCACCAGGTAGAGGTGGCCATGGTTAAGGTTTGCTGAATAGAAAATGCCAAAATCTACACTGTGTCCTTCCAAACGTCTCCAGTTAGGCCAGTGGTTCTCAAGCGGGGACATTTTTGACCCCCAGGTATACTTGGTATTGTCTGGAGCTATTTCAGATCGTCACACAGGGAAGTAGCTATTGGGACCTAGTAGGGAGAGGCCAGGGATGCTGCTGAACATCTGACAATAACACAGGAACACAGGACAGCCCCCCAAACAAAAAATGATCTGGTCCAAATGTCCATAGTGCTAGGGCTAGAAACCCTGATTTAGACCTACTAGATGTGCTATTTGTACTTAAAAAAAAAAAAAAAAAAAACAGAAATGGAGTCAAAGGTAGATACCATTTGTAATCTTCCCCCGCACTGAGCGACGAACATCCATCCGTGTGTGTAAACCCACCCCTCCATTACTGCGAAAGGCTCGTGCTCTCTTGTCCTTCATGTGGCTTGCTATGACTTATCCTTATTTTTAGATATTCAGGTTATTTTTAGTTTTTTTTTGCAATAATAAACAACGCTATGAGGAGAATATTTATGCATTCACTACATCTGTAGCCCAGGGATTCACTCTGTGCCCAGAGAAGGGTGGGTACTTGGTAAATGTACCCCAAGGCTGAGCTTCCCTTTCTCTCTCTTTCCTCTGCTCCTGAAGTGTTTGGGGCCAATTCCCTGTCTGTTACTCTGGCCAAGGGGCCTTATTGTACCTCAAGTCCTGGCAGGAGGACCAGATGAATCAGAATGTATGTGTGCCAGGAGTGAGGCTGAACCGGAGCGAAGGCACGAACATTGGCACAGAAGCCTGTGGGAGCTGCATGTTGTGCTGAGTGACTCAGAGTCTTAAAATCTCCACGCTCTGGCACCACCTGAAGGTCTGGCACGCCGTAGGCATGCGCCAGCCCCGGGGGGACCTGGGTCGATCTCTGACAATGTGGGAAGCAGGAGAAGAGCAGGGCCAGATTTTCTAAATCGTGAACATGTACGCTGTATGTACATCCTATATGCTTACTAGAACAGCAACGTGATATAGGTTTTGAGCCAAATGTTGACTTTTGTCATGGTGCTGGGAACATAACAAGTGCACAAGAAATGCTTAGGGAAGGATTAAGGTATTTAATTTCTATAATTGCATTTCTGGAATTTTCTCTTGGAATCGTGGCCTGGGTAAACCCTGAGCCTTCACTATCTCCTGGGTTGATCCTCTAATTTTTAAATGTTTTCTATTTATGTTTTCTTTACTTATTTTTTTTGCTCTACTTCATTAGAGAGTTCCTAAGCCTGTATTATGGCGCTTTGATTGAAATTCTAACTGCTTTTATCATATCTTTAATTCCTTAGTCCTTTATCTCACTGAAGGTAAATATGATAGTGTTTTTGTTGTTGTTGGGTCTTTTTAAAAACCCACTCTGACAGTCTCTTTCAGTTGGTATAGTTATTCCATTCACGTTTAAACTAATTATTACTATAGTTTGATTAATATCTACCATACTTCTAGTTGTTTTCTATTTATTGCCCTTATTCTTTGTTTTCTTCTTTTTAAAAAAAAATTTTTTTTTGGTCGTCTACTTTTTTTCTACCTTCTCCAATGTTAATTGATCATTTTGTATGACTCTATTTTCTCTTTTGTCTTAGTATGTTAATATTTAAAAACTTTCTCAGCGATTGCTCTGGAGTCTGCATTTCATAATACCCATTTACAATTAAAGTCCACTTTCAAATAACGCCATACTGCTTCACAGTTGGTGTAGGTAATTTATAACAAAGAATTTCCAATTCCTCTCTCCCATCTGTTACAACATTGCTGTCATTCATTTTCACTTAGCCATAAGCTATAATTATTGAATGCATGATTACTATTATTATTTTGTATAAATTGTTATATGTTAGATCAATTAAGAAAAGTAAAAGTGGTTCATTTTATTTTCATTTATTTCTTCTCCGATGTGTTCTTCCTTTCTTGATGAGTTTTTGGCATATCATTTTTATTTTCTCTAAAGAACTTCTTTTAACATTGCTCGCAAGGCATATCACTGGTGACAAATTTCCCCAATTATTGTTTGTCCCAGAAAGCTTATTTCTCTTTCACCATTGAAGGATAATTTTGCTGAATGCAGAATTCTATGTTGATTGGTTTTTTCATTCAGTGCTTTAAATATTTCACTTCACTCTCATTTTGCTTACTTGGTTTCTGAAGAGAAGGCCAGTGTAATTCATAGCATTGATTTTCTGTAAGTCAGGTAGGACTCCTCTCCTCCCCACTTTGGTTTCTTTCAGTACTTTCTCTTTTTTCTTTGATTTTCTGCAGTTTGAATATGACATGTCTAGGTCTGGATTTTTGGCGTGCATATGACTTGTTCTCTGAGCTTTCCTGACCTGTGGTTTAGTGTCTGTCATTAATTTTGGAAAATCCTCAGCATTATTATTTCAAATATTTTTCTGTTGCTTTCTTCTCTCTTTTCCTTCTGCTATTCCCATTATGTATATGTTACACCTTTTATAATTATTCTACAGTTCTTGGATAGTCTGTTTTATCTTTTTTTTCATTCTTTTTTGCTCTTTTGCATTTAGTTTTGGAAGTTTGTATTGACAAGCATATATTCAAGCTCATTTGTTCTCTCTTTAGCCATGTCAAGTCTAGTGATAAACCCACCAAAAGCATTCATTATTTCTGTCAGTGTTTATAATTTCCAGAATTTGATTTTGATTCTTTTTTTGCACTTTCCATCCCTCTGCTTACATTATCCATCCGTTTCTTTATGTTGTCCACCTTTTCCAGTAAAGCCCTTAATGTTAATGACAGCTATTTAAAATTTCCTGTCTGAGAATCCCAATTTCTCTGCCATGTCTGAGTCTGGTTCTAATGTTTACTTTGTCTTTTTCAGACTGTGTTTCTTTGCCTTTAACATGACTTGTCATTTCTGTTTGAGAGCTAGATATTATGTATTAGGAAAAAGGAACTGAGATAGATAAGACTAATTCTTTATGAGTTAAGTTGTGCTTATTGTAGCTGTGGTCTCAGAAGCTAAACTTTTCTCTGGTGTCCTTGTTTTAGTCTCGCCTGTTGTCTTTGGGTTTCCTTAGAGACTCTTTAAATGGGGTCTGAGGCTTGCATTTCTTTTAGCTGTGATCCTCTTTAATTACATAGGAGCCTACTAAGGTGTGGGAGGTGGTAGTTTCTGTTTTAAACGTAAGTTATCATCTTTTTTACAAAATCTTTCTTTCTTCTCAATCTCTTTCTCTTTCTCTCCCCATTTTTTAATGATAGATACTTTCTTCAGATATCTGGTATTCCTCAACTAGCTGTTCCTATTTAAGGGAAAGGCACTAAAACACCAGTTGAAGCTTTATATGTGGGTGGGGGTGGTGCTTGCAGATTGTGGACTTTATCATGGCCTATTTTGGGGAAGAATGTCTGATATTAATATATTTTCTTTCTTTCTTTTTTTTTTTTTCTGGTTGGGGGCGGCTGGTCCAGATTGCTCAAAGAAGAGTCTTCCAATGTCTTACCTAGGAGCCAAATGCTTATCTGCTAACACGCTGGCGCTAAAGGGGATGAGGGCTGGGTATCTCCTCTCCCTCCAGAGATGCTCTGCTTTACCCTACCCAAAGACTAAACCTTCAGGCTTGTTGAGATGAAGGAATTTTGTCTTTATATGGGGGCATTTCAGGGAGTCTTGACATCTGATTCTTAATCAGATTTTCAGTCAATCCTCCTATTTTCAGCCTTTTCTCTTCCAGAGGAACATATTGCTGCCAATTACTAAGTTTTTAAGGGTATTCTAAGTTTTTAAGTTTTTAAGGATATTCTTTCTTGATCTCCAGAGTCAATTACCATGCATCTCTTTGCTCTTCAGGATCCAAAATATTGTTATTGTTCTATCTTCTGTTCTTTATCTTTGTATGCTATGCCTTAAATAATAAATAAAAAAATCTCTCTTGTACCTTTTAGTGGAAATTTTGCAGAAAGAGGAAGTGAGTATGTCAGTTTTGTCTACCACCTTTAGGTGGAAGCATGCCTTTCTTCCCCATATCTACCATTTTGGTCACAGCAAGCATGGTTACTTTTTAACAGGTGTGCTTAGATCTTCTTTTGCAGTTTGGTGGGTCATGATGGGTCAGCCTAGATTAAAGGGGAGGGTCAAAGTCTTGGCTCTATAAGGCATTATGTATTTACGGCCTTAACCAAGACGGAAATATTCACATGGTTTCCTGAAAAATTCAGGTAAAACACTATCTTCACTTTTCCCTTAATTCAGTAGAGATTGGCAGCTCAAAGAATATGGCATGAGTGTTATTTAAGGAAAGTAGATTAATATGCCACAAGCAGGAATTTCATTTACGGCATCAGATGACTGAATGGGGGCAACCAGAACTATGGATTTATCCTTCTATCAAACATAGCAGAATTTAGACCACTGATTTCCTCAAATAAGAAACTTTTCCTTAGGAATGTCATAGTAAAACAGCCTGAAGTTTGATCATGCAGAAATGTTCCCTCCCTCTCTCCCTTACTCCTTTCTTCTTTCCCTCCCTCTCTTCCTTTCTTTTATTCTGTCCACAAAAACTGAGGGGTGGCCTTGTGCCACTTGCTGTGTTAGGCACCTGGGGTGGAATGGAGTCTAAGAGGCTGTTCCTTGGCACAGACTCACTCACTAAGGAGGCATACTTTAAAAGAAGTGCATCGTGAGTGCAAATGGCAGCAGGTCGTGGAGAACGGGGTGTGTGATGTTAGCTAAATGTATAGTAGTAATCATCTCACAATACGTGCATCTATCAAGTCGTTATGTTGTAACCTAAAATTAATAACAAAATAACAAAACAGAAGCCCTAGTTTGACTAAATCTCTCCCCCTTAATGAAATAAAAAGAGTAAAATCTTTGGAATCTGATAAATCTGGATCATTGTCCCAGACGTCCTAAGCATCTATCTTTCTACCCATCTTTCTTCTACTTTGATTCATAAAGGATTAATTTTGCTTATAAGAACACAAGAAAAAGTAGAAACTAAATAAAACCCATGAGTAGGAATTATATTTAGGTTCATTTGAATTTGAGTTTTGTGGCATCTTTAACAAAGGGGCAATACGATCATTTATTTAATTCTCATTATCCGTAAGAAGAAAGGCTCTCCAGGGTCATGTAACCTTGGCCATGTCACTTAGCTTCTGTGGACCCCAAATCACACAGCTCTACAACATGGAAAATAAACGTTCATGTGCCTCAGGGTTGTGGTGGGAATTATGTGGGTCGAGGTCTTTACAAGGGCTTGGTACAGTGCCTGGCACAGCAGGGCTCCGCAATTGTTAGCTCCTCTCTTCTTTCCTGCCCTTTACCTTGTGACTCTGTTTCTATTAAATGTGGAGTGCAAAGAGTCCAACAGAATGAAGGTTTAAAAATAGTTATTTTGGAGATATTTTATCATTTTCGTTCAACATTCTGTTGTATGACTTCACCCTGCATTCCCCTCTGATGAGAGGTTTTAAAAAACCTTCCAAAACCCATTAATGCTTCCTTTCCCTGGTTTTAGTTGAACTGCTCACCTGTTCAGTGATTGAATTTCATGAGGCTAGAGCTGGATTCTCCAAGTTATATTGGGAGAACATCAGTGCCTAAAGGTGTCCAGTAAAAAGGAGGTCAGTGGGGGTGTCTGTGGCCCATTAGAGCTGGAGAACACTGTACACTGTACCCCATTTTGGAGGTTCCTAATACACCTTCACATGTTGAAGCTCTCAAATGCCCTACAGTAAAGGAACCTTCTTCATATTTTGTCACCCATCATTTTTATAACTTATCTGACCAAAGGCCATTTTTATGATGCTCATTTATAATTCTGTGTAACATAATGTTATGGGAAATATTGGCCTAAGCGTGGGATGGATGTTTGGACTCAAAACCTGTTGAGGCTGGAGAGGGGCCAGGTGCCAGGGACCTAGTATTGAGCTATTCTGTAGGCGCTTTATTTACTGCCTAGTTTGTTTAGGTATCATTTTGGGTGAAGTTCTGGAGGAAATACCCACATTCGTATAAGGATAGGCAGTGTCAGTTGCAACCTGTTTCTAAAGTTCAAGAAGTGGAAAGCACAGCTTCCCCAGAAGTAGCGATCTAATTGTGCAAACCGATTGGTGAAGAACGTATTGGATATATTAGGATGAAGCAAAGACACATATTGTTTTTGAGGCCCAAAGTGGGCTGTAGAACTATGATAATAAGCATTTGTGTCTCATTTGGAATTCCCTGATCCAGGTCAAGACCAGTGTGATTCTAGGCAAATCACATAGCTCTGCAGCAGCTCACTGTGACGGGGCAGCAAAGGGCAGCCCAGTCCTAGTGGAGGAAGGATGCTGGGAGTGACACGTCTCAGACACCATTGTCTCGAGGGAAGAAACTGAAGACAAAGGTGGGCCTGGGTGTGTGCCCACAGAGGGACATCCGGTTTGCCTGTTCTGGGAAGAGTCTTCGATTACTACCTTGTCAGAAATGCTCCCGCAGTCTGGTTTCTTTCCCAAGGGTATTTTCAGTCTTCAAGTGATCTGAGCACGGAGAAGTCTTTTTGAACAGTGGGACTATTGCATTTTCTTCCTGCAATAACAAGATGATTTCAGCAAGGCTTTATTTAACATTTCCTGTATGTTCTGGAGAACAAATCAGCCCAGTCCTTGCCTGCAAAGAGTTTATTTAGTAGAGAGGAGCAGAGTGTCTTCTGAAGAAATAAAGACAATAAATGAGTGGACAGAAACGCAGATCTTTGCTTGGTTTAGGGGGCAGGCAGAAAGGAGTGTTCTAAGTAGTTTTGGGGCAGGTTTGGGGGTGTGACTTGGGGCCAGAGCTGGGCCAGAGGCTGTTATTTTAAAGACGTGCCAAGCAACGTGGCTGGAGTTGAGAAAGGCTGCAGGACGGGCAAGGATAGGTGAAAAACAAGAGATAAAGCCAGAGAGGAGGTAGGATTTGGACAAAGGTGACCTCCATGCCATACTACATGTCTGGGACCTTATCCTAGGTGTATTAGGGAGCCACTGAAAGACTTAAATCTAAGGAGCGTTTCATCGTACTACACTGTAGACAGAACCCTTGGACTCCTCTCCAGGGAGATGTAAACAAGTGAATAAACAAGGCATGGGACTCAGATGTAGTCGTGCGGTTGGCATTCTCTGAGGTGGTCTTGTTATCTGTTTAGTAATAACTGCTTCCCTTCTCGCTCAGCTGTTTTTAAAGTCGCACCGAAGTGATACCTGTGACTTAGCACTAGAGAAATAAGTCACTTGGCTTTAGGAAAAATCCACACACCCTCCTTTGCAGTCAGGTGCTTCCCCATCTGCTGCTTCTGTTGCTTGGTCATTCTTACAAAGACACAGTCAAGAACGGGGGGGAGGGCGAGGCTCAGGAAGGATAACAGGTTGAGTTCTTGATGTGGGGCTTTGAGTGGTGGTGTGCTGGGGGCGGCTCGTGAGAGCGATCGTTAGCATCTCTTCCCAACTCTGTGTTCTGCGACATGACGTTGGTAGCTTGAATTTGGCCATGGTGGGAATATTTACACCCCAGAAGTCAGAAATGCTACAGATGAGCCCTGCCCTCGACCCTTCCTTCAGAAAGCGAGTTGTTTCAACATTCACCAGCACACCACCACTGCAATGGGGGACACTTGCACGAGATAGGCAGGGCGCTCACACACCTCCTGCTAGAGGAGAAGGCGTCCTTTTCCACCTGTTTCTGGGTCAGAGTAATACACTCACCTTCTCATTTGGCCATTATCCTGAGTTTAAAGGTGAACCAGAGATTGTATCTTCCTGTGCCGCCAGGACAGAAGTGTATAGAAGGACTCATTTGTCCCTGCCAACGGTGTTAAAAGCACACGAGCTTGTGTTGAGAGCCTGTCACCCCAGGCATCTCTGGGCTGGGACACTTCCCTCTTCTGGCTTATCCTGTGCCTCTCAGTGTCTTTGATCAGGTCACTGGACGATAAAGAGAAGGGTCGTGTCTTCTGTGTCATCCGTCACAGTCTAGATCCCACGACACCCTACCAGAGAGACTCCTCGAAGAGAGAGCTCTTTGCCGATTGGCAGGTCACAGGAAGACAGCAGACCAAGCCGTGGCCCAAAGCTGGAATAAAAATTTGTGGAATGAGTGAGTGAGCAGGGCGAGCAAATGGTGCGACTCAGCGTCTGAGAAGTAACACCACCTTTTTCTGAGCAGCTGGATCTTATCTCAGCAGCTGAATTCATAGATGTCCCCTCAGCCAGACATTGGGCCACAGTCCTCGGGTAGATTACTCAGGGGAATAAATTATCACGACCAGAGCACGAGACACGGTTGACTCTTTGCAGAAAACAGATGTAAGAGGCAACTGGATTTGGGAACACTCCCGACTGGAAAGCCTGCTCTGGGACTCGGCTGGAGGAACGGATGCTGGCGTGGGGTCGTGTGTAGGAAATTGGGGATTGACACTCTGCAGCCAGTTCTCACCGAGGACTCTTGTCATTGCAGAAGTCTGGCTATGCACTGGGTGGGAAAGAAACCTGCTCTTCTTCAAGGCAACCCCCGGGGAGCCATATTTATTTAACTGGGGGTGTGCACTTTTGACTTTCTCAATGAAGTTTTTACAGACTTCAGTTATTCTACGGGATTTCCCAGATACTCTTGAAATGATTGCATTGTCGATGTACATTTTCATTTCAACAGTCAGCCAGGGTGAGCATCTCGCCTTGGTTTGCCGGAGACTTTTCTGCATTTAAAACAGAGCATCCTGCATCCCAGAAACCCATTTAGTCCCCTCTCAGGTCCAGGTGCGTCGGGTCAGTCGACCATCCTAGAAGCAGCTGTGGTGAAAGCTGTCGTGTAAAGTGCGACATCTGTCCTGACTGGCTGGATCTCTTTGCTTCACCTCTCTCAACTTTCCTTCTGAGACGCCGGCCTCCTGGGTGTGCAATAAATTTTCCCTTACAAAAATAGATTTTTTCTGTTATCTTGGCTTTTCTATTTTAGCATTTAAAAATTTTATCTGTCCGTCCATCCATCCATCCATCCATCCATCATCTATCTATCTATCTATCTATCTATCTATCATCTATCTATCTATCATCTATCTATTTACTTATTTATTTCAAATTTATTTATTTATCTTTCTTTATGGCGACATTGGTTAATGAAATCCAAGAAGTCTCAGCTGTATACTTTAACAGTAAGGTGTGTATTTATATACATTTACATATTTATTTACTCTGTGTGTTCACCTCCCATAGTTGCATTTCTTTCCGTCACGCCTATTTGACCTTCTTTACTCCGTCTAACTCCCGCCCCCTCCATCCTCTGGTCATTCTGGCATTTTTAAAAAGCACACGCTCCAAAGAGGTACGTGGGAGACTGACCCCCTGCTGACCCGTCTGCACTTTCTGCGTTAGCCTCCCAGACTGTCTCCTTGGCTGAGCAGTGTGATCTGGAAGCCAGCTCCAGGCTCTTGATTGCGTCCAGAGCTGATGGCCTGACATTCTCCTGGCAGCCGAGGCTAACCAGGGAGGCCTGTGTTTTTGGTGTGGGAGAGGAGACAGCCCTGGCCTCTCAGGCTTGGTGTCAGACTCAGGTCACCTGGAAGTCCTCGTCTGCCGAGGGCTTTCAGGTTCAGAAGGCCGAAAGCAGCAGCCTTTGGTGGCCAGCAGGAGGGTGTGTCCCCGCGCTGACCTCGTGTCCCGCAGAGCAGGAGAGAAGCTCAGACAGCTGTGACGGGAGGGAGGAAGACAAAGAAAGCGCTTCCCCCAGCTCCTTTCCAAAATGCCCATCGAGTGAAAAACATGCACTTTTTAAGGAACCCCTTCCTTTTCCTCTCCGTGCAGGGCTGCAGAGTAACACCTCTCTCATGGGAAAAAAGAAAAAGGAAACATCTTTGGAAAGGGCCAACATCACGTTACTCCCCTCAGGTTGCTTTTGAGGCCTTGAGAATAGGCGGCAGGCTTTCGAGGCTCGCCTTCTTTGACTGTAGGGAAGACCTGACAGACGGCAGTTTTGTTCCTTGGGCCAAAAACCTCGGCATTGCCCTTACCTCCTCTCTCCTCTCACACAGCCAGAACATACTTCTCTCCACTCCCTTCGCTACCGCCCTAACCAAGCCACCATCACCTTGAACCTGAATAAGCGGATATGGCCTCCCCCCCAGCCCTAGCCCTTGCCATGTCGCTGCCCCGCCCCAAGCATGCGACAAGTTCCCACTTCACTCTGAGTAAAAGCCCGAGTTCTTGCAGTGACTGAAAACGCGGTCTTTCCGCAGACCCCCTTGACCCCTCTAGCCTCACCTCCTGTGACTCCCCTCCAACCCCGGCCCCCTGACTGCGGCCACACCAGTTCCTTCTTCCTTGAGCCACCAGGAGGGCCTGGCTTCTGCTGTCCCCTGCCTGGCACACTGCACTCCTCTGCACGGCTCACCCTCTCCTCTCCTTCAAGGCTTTGCTCTTCTCTCACCTTCTGGAGAGGCCCACGCTGACCACGCTGGTCCTTGCTGCGACCTGCCCTGTCCCCTCCACGACCTCCCCATCCGCCTTCTCGACTTTTCCTGTTTCCCACGGCTCTTGCCACTCACAGCACGTAATTTATTCATGACTTTTTTTGTTGTTGTTTTTGTTTTTCTGTCTTTGCTTTAGTCTCAGAGAAGATCGTAGCACATGTTCACCAAGGCACAGGAGAAGGGGGACGAGCAGGTTTGAGTTCAAATCCCACCTCTACCATTTATCCTCCGTCCCATTTACATGTTACCTGACCTCTCAGAGGCTCAGTTTCCTCATCTATAAACGAGTGATAATCACTCGGCAAGTACTCAGTAAGCACCAGCACTGTGAAAGGCACTGGGGTGAGAGAGGGGAACACGAGAGACGCAGTCCTCGCTGTCGTGTGCTCGTAGAGGAGTGACTGCACCCACACGCATCTGACACCTGGCAGAGAACGTGGCACACATTCGGTGCTCATGAAATAATTCTCTTTTGAAGACTTTAAATGTACCTTTTCTTAGTCATCTTCTCGTTTTGAGTCCTGCCCTCTTTCAGTCGTGCTACCTCGAAGGAGTGACCAAAGCAGTTCTCATTGTGAGAACTGCAGGCTCCGTCCCCTCTCCCCCTCCCAGCTCCATGGAGGTGTAATTGAGAAATAAACACTGTGTCTGTTTAAATGGGATGTTTTGACACATGTACGCGTTGTGGAATGATGCCTGTAATCAAGCTCATTAACATGTACCTCACCCCTCGTGGTTGTGTGTGTGTGTGTGTGTGTGTGTGTGTGAGAACATTTGAGATTTACTCTGTTGCGGTCCATGTCATAAAAGCAGAGGGTTGAACCGTGTTTGCCGGGGGTGGGGGAGTGGGGGAAGGTGGGAGGCGGGAGATGTGGCTCTGCGGGTATCACGTTTCATTTGTGCAGGATGGAAAGTTCTGGGGCTCTGTGCGCAGCTCGGTGGCTCCAGCTAAAGACGCCCTGTCTGCTGTGTACTTGACATTTGCGTAGGGAGCAGCCCTTAAGTGTGGTCACTGCGGCTCCTTTTATGTCAGCTTTGCCACTGTCTGCACGCGTGGCCTTGAGCTAGGGATCTCTTCTGGACTCTGTCTCCTCCGTCTTATTTGTAAAGCTGTTTAAGGTGGTCTGTATCTGCAAAGTCACGGTACCCTCCCCAGAGGGCTTTGTTGTCCATCAGACACACAGAGTCAGCCTCCCAGCCCACACCCCAAATCCCTACTTCTGAGAGACACCGTGGTGGGCCAAGGACGGGCTTCCGTTCGAATCCAGGCCTGCCCCTCGCTGTGTGACCTTGGACGGGTTACGTTTCAGAGTGAGGGTTTCATCTGATATGTTTGCAGAGGGTAGTGCATACCTCATACAATGAATAGAGGCTCTTATCATCATCGCTGCACCGCTGCTATGTAGGTAGCAATATTTATGTTTGGGGTAAGCGGAGAGATTGCCCGTGTCCTCTGGATGCCATTCAGGGTTAAACTTGCCCTTTCAGCGACAGTGACAGCTCCGTCCGCATGTGACCTTTCAGGACTACATTGTGACAACTGCTCGATTACCCAGAGAGATGAAAATAAAAAAGTCAGCTGTGGGTCCCGATGCATTATTGATGTTGGCCCTTTTCTTCCCGCAGCATTGCGAGGCCCTTGTCTGCCGGGAGCAGGAACGGTATCCTCTCTCTCTCTCTCTCTCTCTCTCTCTCTCTCTCTCTCTCTCTCTCTCTCGTCCCCTGGAAGCAGGCCAGGGTGGAATCCTGCTCCAAAACGTACTTCTCTTTAAAGGTGAAAAGCAGGAGTCACATCTGGTCGTCCCTGCGGGTTATTTCCACGCGGCCATGCCTCTGCATCCCTTGTCCCTGAACCATGTCCCGGGTGATGAATGGCTGGAGTGAGGTCACAGTCACCCCGGAGGGGCGGTGCAAAGAGGGATTTTCCTCCAGCGACGTCACGGGGCCTCGGGGGCGCTATCAGTCGTGCCTGGGGATCTGGACTTGGCATTTGGCGCGATGGGTAGCAGCAGCTGGGACAAGTGGGGCCTCCTCACTGCTGCAGGGGGCTCCAGCCGCCTGGGCAGACTCAGCGACAAGAGAAGCATGGCCCGAATGTTTGCAAATACCAGGTGAGATGGGCTCAGCAGTGGCAGGAAAGGACACGGCGCCGGCTGCTGCCAAGATGCCAAGAATAATTCCTGCTCATGGACAAACTCCCATAAGCTCACATTTAAGCACCTGCCTCATGGCTTTAAAAAAACGGAGCAAGAAAAGTCCGATCACTACATTTTCGAATGCCTTTTCAGGAATCGTTTCCTTTCCTTCCTCCCCTGTGCCCCCTTTTAATGTTTTAAATGGTTTATGAGGATGCACTCACTAGTCCTGGGCTCAATAGTCCCCGTGGGAGGTAGGCTACGGCTGGATTCCTAATCACGCTTATAATAAATCGCATGATGTAAGCCTCCCCGCTCGTGTTTTGACACAAACACATTCTCCTTTGATGAGAATACTGTTTCTGGAAGCTGCGGTTTTCCAATGAAGCTCAGAGGACACCCGTAGTAAATGACCAATCAATCCCTGACCCAGTTTGACTTTGGAAAGGTCAGGCATCGAAGTCGCCTCTCTGACCAGCCGGATCCAGCGCTTGGAGGGAGGCAGGTAAACCCTTTAACACACGACGGCTAGGAAAGGTGGTCGGGAGGCCCTGCTCATACTCACACGCTTGGGAATTGCTTGGAATCGCCCTGGCAGGACCGGGTGGTTCCTGGTGGATTGGATCATATACAGAACGGGCCTCTGTGGGTAATTGTTACTCTGATGGTTAAAATCCAGGCCTCTGGGGCAGTGAGGCTGGCTTTTGTGCAGGGTGCGGAGGGGGCTGCTGTTCTGTGCTCTGGACGCTGAGGTGGGGACCGAGTTTCACAAGCGTTTGTTGAGCTCTGGCGGGGAAGGGGGAACATTAAACGAAATCTTTCTTCTTTCGGGACTGATTGATTCAGGAGGCTCTGTTGGGTTTGCCCCCAGAGAAGGCAGAATAGCTTCTCGTAGGACCTTAATTGACTCGATTGGAGCTCTTTCCGAGGACTCAGCACTCTTTCCTTTCAACGCTTTGGTTAAAATGCTCCAGTGCTTCTAAGGAGAACGATTTTCACTCTTCGTTTGCACTGAGCCCCGGCAGTGGGGATGCCACGTAACTGCTGCCTGTGCGAGAGGCCACTGGCTCCATGGCGGTTTGGCCTCGCGTCAGCACTTCTGGAGTCTCTTGCGGAGATGGGCTGTGCGTGCTCGTGATGGCTTTTAACTCGTGTCCCTTCCTCTCCATTAACTCAAACCTCACTCCCTGCTTACAGGAGTCCGTTGACACCTCAGGGGTGAAAACGTAGGCACATAGGAACTTCGGATGGGTCTGGCAGTCCGCACGTGTGAAGGATTATGGGGCCCATGGAGGCGCCTTCAGGGTCTTTTTCATTAGCACAGAGAAGCGTGTGGGCGGAAGGTATTCACGGAGGCTTTAGTCCTTTATTCTCCTGGGCCTTGGAAATCCTTCTGCATCTTAGAATCACAGGAACCGGAGTGGACCATTTAGATGTCCCCAAGGACGATTTCGAAAATACCCTCAGTGGTAGTTCCTACCCCTCCTTCCCCTTGGGTGCTGAGTCACATGAAAAGTAACCTTTCACTTCTCCCGAGGGTGCAGGGCCCAAGGTGCAGCCTTCGGATGGTGGAAAGTTAACCCTTTACGCACGAAAAGATAACCTAGGCGACGCCACGCTGTCTTTCCCTGAATCACCGCCTTTTAGCTTCTGGTCTAGCTGAAGGTTCATTTGTTTCCATGTCTCAGACCTACTCTTCGGATATAGTTTATGTGGCAGGAATCACCTTGGGCCATAAATGAAATAAAATTTACAGTTCTCAGAGGAGCTCAGTTGGTCCTTAGCCCATCGGTCTGTCATCCACTGGGGGTGGAGGGGGGGACAGCGATGGAAAAGACATTTGCGATCTCTGCCCTCCAGGACGTCAGTCTGGTGGGTCCTATGGCAGCACTGTCGATGGAGAAATCGTCACTGCTGAATTGGTTGGGTATTGTCACTTTTGGAATTTGGTTGCTTGCCTCAGATGTCACCTGCTCATGGAGGTCGTCCCTGACCCCCTAGGTGGATTAGAGATGGCTGTGACACCTGTGTCCCTTCCTCCCTCACCTTGGGAGGTGGCGTTGATTTGTCCCGCTCCTGCCAAACGCAGCAGACGCGATGCCGAGCCAGTTCTGGACCCGGCCTCTGAGGGGACTGGCAGCTTCTCCCTCTTCCCTCTTAAACATTTGCTTTTGCAATCGAGCTGCCATCTCAAGAAGTCCAAGCTGGACACATGGAGGGACTGTCTGGAGAGAGCCAGGGGAAGGTGCGAGGGCTCCGGGCTTCATGTGAATGAAACCAGACTGGGTAGTCTAGGCCTGGTGGTCCTGTGACTGCAGCTGCACGACAGACCCCCAGACAAGGTCGGCAGAACTGCCTGGCCGACCCGCAGGACCCTGAGCAGCAAAAGTGTTTGCTGTTGTTCTGAGCGACTAGGTCTGGGGGGGATGGCTTATCACAGAACGGTTGTTGGCTGAAATGCCAGCCTGTCTGTCAACAGACCTCACTCGGCTCTCTGCACTGGTCTCTACGTTTCACTTGACAGCGATGTGTTTGTTGGTTTATAATCTGTCTAGGGTCGTTTCCCCACTGGCAGTCTGTGCGCAGGCACCAGGTTTTTAATTGATCACCGCGCTTCTACTGTGAGCACCTGTGAATGCCCGGCACAGAGTAAGTGCTCTGCCAATGTTTGTTGAATGAATGAGTGAGTTTAAAAGGTTCTAGTGGTTCTTTGTTTGGGAGAGTCCCCCTCTCCCCCATAACAGAGACAAGAATCTGCAAATCTTCATTTCTGGTGGCAGATCCAACACCATTTTTGAAAAAAAAAAACTTTTTTAGCTTTTATAAATTGTGCTCGTTAAATCGCAGTTCTGCTCTGCATCAACTACTCACCCACTCAGCGGATTCTAAGGAGTCCCTGTGGCAGGAGCATAAAAAGGCTGAGCTTTCGTACAGCGGCCAGGCCCACCTCAGTCTGCAGACCCACCCTATGCCATGGCCCTGATTCGGACTCCCTCACGCACACCCACCATCGTTGCTGTTGGACCATGAGGCACATTTCCACTCTCCTGTGGTCTCTCTCCTCTAGTCTTACTTATTTCCCTAGCGACCCTTTCCTTCAGGGAGCCTTTGCCAATGGGCCCTGTGCATTTAGTGGATGTTCCTCCTTCTTATCTATGAACAAACCATTGAACCAAATCTTTGAGTTAAAGCAGGAGTCATTCTCGAGACCCGGGAAGGAAATTCCGAGAAAATCGAGCACTGAGCTCAGAGTCTGGGACGTGGCTTCTGGTCCCAGCTCTGCCTCCATCAAGTGTGAGGGCTTGTCTGTGCTGCTCCTTCCTATCAGCATAATTAGGAATTTGGGCAAAAGATTGCTCAGGTCCCTTTCAACACGCAGGTTTTCTGCATCCAAATTCACCTTCAGCGCTAGGAAGAACCACCTGCTGATTTACGTGCATTTGGGCCAGACTTTGGCTGACTGTAACATCAGCAATTTTGCATGAACAAAAATTTTAATTTCATTAGTACAGCCGAGTTAATTCTGCTGGGTCGGCGGAGTGACCACCATGGGGCCAGGAGTCAGGAGGCCTTGCACTGTCAGGCTGCCTGGCTACTAGCTGGAGGGTGGACCAGGCCAGGGGGAGGCTGGTGGACCTCTCGGACCTCGTCCGCTTCATTTCTAAACTGGGGGTAATAATAATATGTGTTTCACTCCCTTCAGGGTTGTTTTGAGGGGCTAATGTGTGCCATACGGTGTGCTTTGATAGGTCATTATCAACAGCTACTGAAACACAGTTATTAATGTACCTGTTTATCAGAATAAGAAAGCCTCCTTGTATTTACCTTAGGTGCTCTGTCCCCTCCTAGTTTCCTGCACCATTTTCCAGTGTCCTTCATTTCTTCTTGGATGGATGAGACAGCAGAGGAACTACATTAACGACAGCCCCAATATTTACGGCGCTGGCTGTACACTTTTTTAAAGCTCTTTACAACCATCCTCTAAGAGAAGAGTTGTGTTAGTCATGATTCTTTTAGTTGTCAGTGATGGAAATCTGATGTAGGCTGATTTAAGTGAAAAAAATGAGGGTAGGGAGTATTTGATTGGGTCCGATAACTTGAAAGTCCGTGGGTGACTCTGGCTTCAGACGTGGCCAGATCAAGGGCTTAACGACCCTTTCACATGTTTTTCTTTGTCTTTCTCGTTCTTCTCTCTGCTTTTCTCTGAGTCACGTCATTTTTCTGGTATTCCGCCTCCACATGGTAAAAAGATAACCTCGGGGCCTAGAGAACCAACCTCAGGCCTTACAGCTTGTTATCGCAGATAAAAGAGAAATAGACCTTCGCTTTCTTTCTCGGTGGCCCCATCAGCTCTCCCTTGAGGGAGCAGGACCGGGTCTGCTTCAGTCCCGTGTCACCATCAGACCAGTCACTTGGTTCAGAGATATGGGGTGGGTGGCTCTGATTGGCCAGCCTGGGTTACGTCTGTTACTGTCAAATCTAGACTCGGGTTTTCCTATAGCTTTTTGGGCCCACGAAAAGCTTGATTAGTCCAGGCCAAGGTGTGGGTTTCAAATCAGGGTCTGTGAGAGCAGGAAAGGAACCCAGAGGTCACCGAGTCCAACGTAGCCATGGCTGGAGGAGCAAAGTGGCTTGTTTTAGGTCACAAGTGATTCGGTGCCACTCTAAGTCCTTTCCTTTGGCTGTGCCACCTCCCTTGGAAGGATCACATGAGCTCCTCCTGTCGGAGCAACAGAAGGACGCTGCCAGAGAGAGGGGCAGAACCCGTGGGTCACACGCCGGCACTCCTGAGCACAGCCTTCATCCTGTCGCTTCTCCCACCCCCTCTCCCGCCTCTCTGGGCCACTCTCTGGGTCGTTGAGGTGTCGGCTTCTCAGAGCCCCATTTCAGATGGGGCTGACAACAGGGGTCCCCTGGGTTTAGCCAGTCCATTGCTTCTTCCTGCTTCTCGTTTTCGTAGTGGAGGTAGTTCCTGGGACAGAGTGCGGGCAGGATGGAGGGGCTGCTGTGCCCAGTGGGGAACTTCCAATGTCCCAAATGCTTCTTCAGAATTTCCCCCTCATCTTGATGATGCCAGTGCCTAGTTCCGAAGAGGGTACCATGGGTATTAGCTGGCTTCACAAAGGCCAAGCAAGCAGACATACTCTCGTGGCTGGAAGCTGGGAGCTCGTGGGGTACAAGACTGAGCTTTTTCTGATTTGGTCTCTTTGTCCTATTCTCCCCTCTTTGTACCCTGAGAGCTCATCTGCATGTAGTAGCTGGATTCCTCTGACAGCCCTGGTTATCCTTTGTCCCTTGGTCGTCACACACTCCTGTGGCGGGTTCCCAGGGAACTGACAAGTGTATGACGCATATCCAGGGCAGCAAGTACCCTCCAGGTGTGACTATGCCTCCCTTTCCTTAGAGCCACCCATGGCTCCCTGTCATCTGCAGGAGAGAGCCCAAGCATCATTCATGACCACGAGGATCTGGCTGTCCCTTCCAGCATTCGCTCTTGCTCTCCCTGGTCATACACTTCGGCTGTGGATCGCTGGACCCCCTCCCCTTCTCACGCTTCTGTGCCACTTTTCACACAGCACCCTCTTTCTGGAACCACCCGCCTCCGCTCACCTTCTATTCATCCACCTTCAGGATTCAGTTCGAATATCACCTCCACTATTTAGCCTTCTTGATTTTCCCACAGTATCAGGGACCCCTTCATCTGTGCTCCTGCGGTCCCACCCTCTCTGTCATGTAACTACTAATTATCCCTTTCTATGCCTGCAGAGGTGGCATAACAAGGGGAAAAGCTTTGTGCTCTGGTCTGACTCTGCCACTTACGAGCTGGCGTAGAGGTCTCTGCAAAAGTGATCTGATCTTGGGAGCTTCTTCCCTATTTACTCGTCAATAGGCATAATGAACTATTCCGAAATACTTTGTTGAGGATGCAGTGAATCAGCTTGCAATGTGCTTAGCATGGTGCGTGGCACATGGTAGTTCTCTGTAACTGGTAAGGGTAGTGACATCTTAGAGGCAAAAGGCCACGGAGGGGTCATTCTCATGGCTACAAGAGCCTGATTCCTGATCACTTGTCAGATTGTCATCCAGCTTCTCCTTGAACTCTGCCAGGAACAGGGAGCTCACTTTCTTTCTGATCTCATGATACTTAATGCCGATGGTGCAGAAGTTGGCTAACACTTAGGCGAAGTCACTCTATGTCTACTTGGGGGTCTATTTTACATGGGCAGTCGTGTGTGTGTGTGTATGTGTGCATGCGTGCAGGTCTCTATGTATTTAGTGATGTTTGACCATGTAAGATTTCCTAAAAAGTCTGACTCAAAAAAGCTGATTTAAGAAATCACAATGGAAATTAAAACCTCCGAAGCGAAGCTGTGAGTGGCTTCCATTTTTTCAGACCTTTTGTTTCTGCCTGGATTGGCATCTGTGTTTTGCTTGCCTCTGAGAGGAGGCTTGTCCTGTTG
The DNA here is from genome assembly GCA_030015415.1 of Cynopterus sphinx. NCBI lineage: Eukaryota > Metazoa > Chordata > Mammalia > Chiroptera > Pteropodidae > Cynopterus > Cynopterus sphinx. The sequence continues at coordinate 6,898,371 of CM057391.1, forward strand.
CTGTAACTATGAAGCATATCCTTTCTGTGGTAGACGACAGAACCCGAGTGACATCATAGCATGACACATCTACAAGTAGTGATGTTTAGTGGGCAGAGAGAAGGCAAACTTTACAAACTAACGTGGTTTAGAAGGACTCCTGGATTAGGAGCAAGGAATCCTAAGACACCTAGGGCTTCTTTGGCCTCAGTTCTCATCTGTGAAGTGGGAGCATTGGTCACTCAGGGATGGGACCAGAGCAGGTCTGTCTTCAGTTTTGAAATCTGAGGTAAGTATTGGAGTCCTTTAGAGATGTTATTGGAAATAAAATATTTCTGTTGCTTAAAAGTCTTAAACTTCTAAATGAGAGTATCGTGAAGGTCCCTCTAGCTCCCCAAACTATTAAGCTAAGTTAGTTGTATTCTTATCAACTTTCTAATACATGTTCAGTTTGTAAAAAATTTTCTAAAATGAAACAAAATCATGTTTCAGAAACTTTTTTAAAGATTATTTTTTTGTACTCCCTTTCTGCTTAGCTTAATTGCAATGAAAGGCTATTCCTTTCCCTTTTCTTCCCAAATTTTCTCTTCTCCTACTTAAAGAAAATTCTGGTAACACTAGGAAAAAGTCATAGCCGTCGTGTGGATTGGAAGATGGATATCGTCCTTTGTCATTCCCTTCTATGCTATCATCCAGGCCATTCCTCGGAGAAAGCATGACATAGTTAAAGTATGTATTCGGGAACAAGCATCTCTTTTTTTTTTGGCAATTCTTTTATCTAAGTCTCTCCAGGTGGCCTCGTAGAATCATAAAGGTGGAACAGATATAAAAAATCCTTTCGCCTAAATTCTTCATTTTAAAGATGTGGAAAATGGGACTCTGTGAGGCGGACAGTTTGTATCGGATAAGCTGTAACTCAAACTCTGGTCTCTTCCAGTTCAGTTCTCTTTCTGAAGGATCTAGATAACCTGCTAGTACTTCAGTTTTCTTATTGTAAAATGGGATGATAATGATATTTGCCTCACAGAGTTGTTGCTAGTAATATTTGCGTGTAGAACCCTTAGAACACTGCTTGAAAAGTAGAAAGTTTCTCACATGTGGTTGCTATTCTCGTCATTACTACACTCCCATATTCTGACAGCAGGCCGCCCAAGTACACGATCTGATGGAAACCCTTTTTGGGGACCATGCTTCTGCCTTGCATCCCCAAAACAAATTGTTAAAATAATCTCTTCTTTTAACATCCCATTCCCCCGGGGGGACTGTTTCCTGCTGGGTGAAACTGGGTGGGCAACTGGTTTTATTCAGAGAAATGAATTTCATGTGAATATGCTGGCTGCTTCATGCTGTATTTGCCGGATGGAAACGCTCTATAACTCATTGGAAACGAATGTGCTTCCAGAACATCTTTTAGGATGGACTTTAATGAAGGTGATTCAGACTGCGTGACAGGTGAATGTGCGAGTGCTTTTTGAAAGGGAACAGGCCTGTCACCTCACCTTGAGGCAGGTGCCTTTTGTTTTGGAATGTACAGCCTCATCACCCTCACTTCAGTTTCTGGAAAGTGTATGGCAACTATGAAATGGGTGCATTTAGACACTATTATTTTATTCCTTCATCAAGGTCACATGAATGGCACTTGAGTGATGAAGAACTAGTCCTTACTTTTAAGTTTATTCTACTTTTGAGAAGCAGGAAAATATATTTGATGGTTAGAAAAAGAAAGCTGGGAGTGCGGCTGAGAGAATCATTACCTGCCAGTGAGGGAAAGTGCTGCTATGGGGGAACCTGCGCCCTGATTCTCAGGAGCCCTGAGCCCCAGGTTTGAAATGACTCCTTGGAGGGCATGGTGGCTTCATCTGGAAGGGAATGTGACCACCAGTAGCTCTGTGACATCAGGGCTGCAGTCAGCTTGAGCTCAGATCTTTCCTTTTTCTGTCTGGTCCCTCTGTTTATCCCCCGGCCCCCAACCCCAAGCCGGTCCCAGCCCCATACCTGTCTCCCTCTGGCACACGTTCTGCTGTGCTGACACTGAGAATGACCCAGGGGGACACTGACAGTGTGAGCCGCAGCTCTGTGGAGCGGAAACCCTTGCTAATCTCAGCACCTGCCCACCTGTCACCCAACAGGGACCCCTTGAGGCGCCAGTGGCATTTACCAGCAGACACTCCTACCCGCTCATTCTGGTTAATCCCCCGCAAGGAGAAAGAGAGGGAGGGAGGGAGGGGGAGAAGGGGTGGGGGAGAGAGAGAGAGACCCATTAGCCAGAGCTCACCAGGACTTTGTCAGCGCCACGGGCACCTACCAGTGGCTTTACTGTTTCAACTCGAGCCCGGCTCTCCCGTGGCGGGTGAGTGAGGTTGTGAACGAAACAAACTCCGTGGAATCTCGGTCACTGCTTGTCCCACCGGCCCCAGGGGGGACCCAGACACCCCCACCTCCCCCCCTTCCCTCGGGAGGGCACAGACACCCCACATCCCACTTCCCTCGGGAGGACCCAGACCCCGCCCCCGGACCCCAGGTCCCTCGGCTTTCTACCCGCTGCTGTGGCTCCTCTCGCACCGGGCGGGGGCCCCGGGCGTGCGGTCTCGGGGTCCGAGGCTGGAGCCCCCCGTCCCCGCCCCGCGCACCCTTGGGTGCCAGCCCGGGCGCCAGCCCCGCGCCGACCGACGACTTTCTCAGTTGCCGGTTCCCCTCTGGTGGGCAGAGCGGAGGCTGGCAAGAGAAAGACAGCGGAGAGGGGGGAAGGCGGCCAGGCGGGGGGCTGGGGGCGCGAAGGGCCGCCGCGGGGTGCCCCGGGGTGCTGGGGGCGGGGCGGGGCCGGGGCCCCGCCTCCCCGGGCTCCCCCCGCCTCCGCCCCTCCCCACGCAGCCCTCGCTTTCCCCTCCCCACCCAGCCTCCGCACTGATGGCTCCCGCGGCTCCGTTAAAAACTAAAAATTGGTAATAAAACCACGTCCGAGGAGCTCCGAGGCGCCTCCTTCTGCAGCGGGGACCCGGCCGCTAGCGCCGAACCCCAGCCCGGGGCCATGCTCGGCCCCCGAAGCGTCCCCGGGGCCCCCGGGTGCGGGGCCGCCTGCGACCCGACCCCGCGCTGAGCGCGGACTTGGGGGGCGGGGCGGGGCCCGGCGCGGGGAGCGCACCCGGAAAGTGGCGGGCAGGGCCGCCCCGCCATCCGTCCGTCCGTCCGTCCTTCCATCCGTCCATCCGTCCGTCCACCTGTCCACCTGCCGGGCGGCCGGAGGGGACGGCCCGACTCGCTCAGCCTCGCTCGCGGCGGCGGCCACCTGCAGCGATGGAGTCCCCGACCAAGGAGATCGAAGAATTCGAGAGCAATTCTCTGAAGTACCTGCAGCCCGAACAGATCGAGAAAATCTGGCTTCGGCTCCGAGGGCTGTGAGTACCAACCTCCGGCCTCCTTTGGCCCCTTTCCCTCCCCCCATCAGTGTTTCGCTGCCCCGGCGCGGCCGCGGCCGCTCGCCCAGGTCCTCCGTGGCCCGTTCAGGGGGGTCCCCGAGTTCCACGTCTGCGTCTCCGTTCATTACAGTCACTGCTGCCTCCTTCCCCGCGGGGACACTTGTCTTCCCGACTTAGGATGCCTTGCTGGGTCCAAGCCATGCCTCCTTTGGCGGAAGGGGACAGACATGTCCTTAGATTTCGATTGGAGCAGCTCAATAACCACCGAGATGTTTCGGGTCCTTTTTTCTTTCTTTCTTCTCCTTCTTCTTCTTCTTCTTTTTTTTTTTGCTCAGGGAGAAAAGTTTGGGGACTCAGGTCACAGACTTTTACTTCAAAGAAGATTCTCTAGATCGAAAGTGCTTGCAAAGGCCTCGGCCGGTGGTCCAAGAATTGACCAGTAGTTCACATCCAACGGGTGGCTCTGGCTGCTGAATTCCCTTCTCCATACTCGCAGCCTGGTTCAGCTTCTGATGTTTTCCTGGGATTCTTTCTGGCAGGGAAATGGGTACTGGAAGAAAGGGCTACTTTGAAGAAAGTGGGGGTCAGAAGCAATCTTGGATTTCCTAGCAACCTTTCAACAGTGAAGTAGGGTGTTCTCTTTCAGTACAGAGGCCAGAATTCTGGATAGGCTGGAGGACAGAGATCTCTGAATCCCCTTCACTTCGTTAGGTTCTGTCTGGGTTTGAGAACTGAGGAGAGGTGACCTGGGATTATGGGGTGTTTTCTGTGGAATAAGTTCTTAAATAATGAAATGCTGGTCACCCCTGCTGGGAAGCTGTAGTGATGGCTGTACAACGACAGTTTGCTTCTCAGTTACCAGGCAGGTTCCAAAGACGCCTTCCATACCGACCAGAAACTCATTTCCTCAACCTGTCTAGCACCAAATACCTACTGCTGTTTAAAAGAAAAAGTTGTTGTTTTTTCCCTCCAAGGATATTCTCTAGACATTCTAGGCAGTGATGGTGAAACCAGCTCCCTGTTTTGCTGCCGTTAATTGATTTTGGAAGCACGTGCCCATGAATAACTCCCCCACCCTAAACAAAAACAAAAACAAAAACAAATAGAAAAGGTACTGATCTAAGTTAGCTGGTAGGGGAGGATACATCCCAACCAGGACATTCCGAGTTGTGAAGGGAAGCAAAGCAGTACGTATTTCTTCAACAGGTCCTTATTTAAAATGCAAATCACAAAAGCCCATCAGTCGATAATCTAAATGAGCTCCCCTGCCATGGATCTAAATGGGAAACGGTGCCCAGTACCAGGACGTTTCCCTTGTCTGGCTGCTGCATGCAAGCAGAGGCTGTAACCTGTTCTGAAATCCTGTCTTTGTGGCTGGCAGGCTGTCGGGACAGTGGGGCACATGCAACACGGTGCCTCTTTCAGAGCGGTGTTTACAGTAAGCTCGTGTCACACGTAACAAACACGACATACGATCACGTCTGGCCGAGCACAGGAAGTTTGTTGCATCCACAAAGCTTGCGTCTGAGGTGTAGAACGTCAAAGCGTTGTCCAGCTGGTGTCCGTGCCATCCTGGGTCTGGCAGTGCTTCTCTCTGGCTGCTTTGCAACTTAAACAGACTCCACAGAGCTCCTCGGCTGGAAGGGAGTGTTTGGGAGACTCACTGAGACTGAGGTGGGATCTCGTAGGATAAAGCGTTAAGAACTCACCGTCTTGGACCTTTCTGTGTTTCCTATCTGTGAGGCTTCTCTCCCCAAGGTGTTGGTGTGTGTGATGCACCCACATTTTCCTTTTCTAGTCTTTGCTATCTATGCAGCACCCAGCGCCTTTGATCTTAAAAGGTGTGGGTTGATTCTTCTCCAAGTGTGGTTCTGAAGTCCTCTCTTTACCCTTCCTACGGAAACGCCCTGCACAGCAGCACTCCTAGGACATCTGCAGCTTCACCTTCTAATCTGAAAGGGATGTTACTATTGTTGTTATGGCGTATACTGATTTTTACTACTGTTATGGTTCTTACTACCATTTTTTTTTAACATGACAGTAGTGCTATAATAAGTTGCTAAAGACTCTGGAAACCAAAGCACATGCTTATTTATACAACTCGGAATAACACTTTTTCAGTTCGCAAAATAGAAACCTTTGGGAGATGGCAGGGTGTGTGACTATTTGTTCACACGACAGACTCTCAGTAAGAAAGGAAGCTGTTCTTTCAACGTTTTAGAAAGACCCAGGAGCCACAATTGGATTTTCATATCAATTTATCACCATGGCACCTTCTAGAAAGGGCCTCATCAGGGACTGCACATAGTTGGTTCAGCTTGTTTGAGAAATGTCAAGTTCAGGACTTGATCATCGTGTGCCTGGACTGTTTGGTGGCGTCTGTCTTCTCGTCAGTGTCTGTCCTGTTTAATCTACTGTTGAACTTTTCATCTTCTCCATCAGCATGTAAGTCCCTTAAGGACAGACATTTGTGTGTCTCGCTCACTGCTGTACTCTGGCACCTAGAACAGGGTCTGGCACATAGTAGGTGGTCTAGCTGTAGGTATAGATGATGAAGGAAGCATAAAGACCCAAGCATGAACTTTTTAATATCCAAAATAGAGATAAATATATATTTGGATCAGCATACAGGCCATGTCACCTGGCAACACACATTTCCATGAGCTAGAGAGGAGGAATGTCCCACTGACATCATTATCCAGTTCGGGCACAGAAGTCTAAACTGAGGTGAGACTGGGCAAGAATGTGGCAAAGCTGCCACCTGGGGCTGAGTCCCACCCTGTGTTTGCCCAGGTTCTCCTTTCCTCCTCTTAGTCTCCCCTTTTCTGCACTGGCCAGGTCCTCGCCAACAGCAGGAGGATGGCTGAGGTTGTCATCTGTCAAGAGTGTACAGTGTGAGAGAATATAGGGGTGAGCTTTGATACGTCACATGCCCCACCCACCCCCTTTCCACGCCTTCTTGTTCTTTCTTTCCTTCTCACCATCTGAGTACTCTATATTTCATTTATTATGTGTACGGTCTTTGTCCTCCGACTAGAAAACAAGCTCCCTGAGGACAGAGGTTTTCTCGTCTGCCTTGGTCGCTGGCTGTCCCCAGTGCTTACGATACCACCTGGTATAGAGTAAATTATCGATCAGTATTTGAAACCTAGGATTGTTTCACATGTTCGCTAGGACAGGATTAGGGAAAACCCTTAGCCTAGTCTTGTAGCATCGTCGACATGCTAATAGGGCATCGGATGTTGGAGATGCGAATTTCCAGCCCTGTCTACCCCAGCTGAGATTACAGAACCCTGTACAGCTCAGGCGTTCACTCTAATGATGACTCCCGTTTCCCTTGAGCGAGGTGCTACCCGCCAGCCTGCGATTCCAGGGGTGGGGTGTTCCTCGGCTTCCACCTGAGCCCTGCCACCCTCTCACACACACGCTCACGTTACGCTAGTGAGAAGGGAACAAATACTGCACCCGAGCTTTCCTAAGTACACCCGTCAGAGGGATGCCGTCCTCTTCTACTTCTAGGAGGAGCCTCTCTTGCTGTTCCGTAAACCTCCGTTGCCCTCCACATGCTGTTGTCATGCCTCTTTCCTGTGTAGGAGTTGGTGGAATAGGTAAGAGCCCCTCCCAGGGGCTGTTTTCTTAGGGAATCTTCCCATCAGGGAAGATGTGACTGTGGCTGTACTTTATTCCTCTGGTGATGTGGGGAGGCTCGTGCTGCATGGGTTGGAATCATCACTTGTACCTTGGGTCCTGACCAAGAGGTTTTCTATTGCCAGATTTCTATATAATGACAAAAAAGCATTTCAATATGTATATTTTTTAAATTGAAAGCAAGAAAACAAGTTTTGTTCATTCCTTGGCATATATGGTCACAATTGTAATTAAGCTCTCATGTATTCATTTTGCCCAACTATGAGGTAGTTGGTATAATACATTTTTTATTTTTAGGCAAGGCAACCCTTGGTTGACCTCACAGATTGCAAGGACCTTGTCAGCTTTCAATCCCTTATTTATTTTTATTTTTTACACCTACAGCACCTGGTCTTCCTAGGTGGTCTCCCATCCAAGCACTAACCAGGCCCGACCCTGCTTAGCTTCCGAGATCAGACGGGATCGGGCTTGTTCAGGGTGGCATGGCCGTAGACAGTGTAATACATTTTATGCTTATGCACCATTCTTTACGAAGATGATGATGTTTTTCTATTATCTAAAGTAATGTCATGAATATAAAGGGAGGTAAACAGTTATTAGGGCAGCAGACAGGCACTGTTGTTTTTGTCAGTCCAGCAAGCTTTCCCAAGCCCCACGTTATGGTAACAGACCCTGCCCCACTGTCCACCCACTGCTCCCTGCCCTAGGGGTGGGCTCAAGGTCCAGGACTGGCCAGTCATCCAGTTTCACCTTACTGGTCACAGTGGTCGGTTTCAAATGTGGCACAGAACCCAGGGGCACAGTGAGACCACGGAGACTGCTCTGTCAGCCGGGGAAGAGGGCTGCTTTTGCTTCTTCTGGGCCTCCCTGGTAACTGCCACTGGCTCCATTTCCCACTTCTCGGAGGAGACCTTCCTACAGTAGGACACAGTGAGGCCAACATTCAAAGAGAAGCAGAGGGCAGAAGAGGGAGCAGAAATCCCAGGGTCTGCTCGCCGAGGCCCACCCGCTTGCTGCTGCTGTTTTCCTGGTTCTGTCTGTTGTTCCAGCCAGTCGGGCTCTGTTTCTGTTTGGGTTTCTTTGAGTTTGGTTCCTCTGAAAAGAGTCTTCACTAATACACACAGAAGAACAGGGAGCTTTAAATGACTCTCCCAAAGTACACAGCAAAGATGGGTGGGGGGAGCCGTGGGCAAAGAAGCCAGGAGCTTTGGTCTCCTATTTCTTATTTAATGAGAAATTTGTATTCTTTCGACTCATTTGAAGTTTTTAATAGTGTCATCAGTATTCAAGCAATGCAGGTTTACTTGGTGAACATCTGTTGAGTGTCTATGATAAACTCAGTGCTGTGGGTAAGCAAAAGTGGTGGAGATACTTACCTGCCCCTCAGGAGTCTCCATGAGTAGTGGAAGTGGTGACCATAGTTACAGAGGGATGCACGGGAGTTACCTCAGCCTGGGAGGACCAGAGAGGGTCGCCCATGAGCAGAGAGCAGTGGATTTATTCTGGGAGAACCTTAGAGTCACAAGGAGGAAACTTGCACAGATTCCTTTCATTCATGTCGGCCTTTTGCAAAGATGCGAGGAAAACAAGGACCCATCCAGTTAGCCCGGAATAAATCAGCCCAGAATTCTGAGCTGCTTCTGCTTAGCAGGATGGAGCCTGAGTGCCAGTACCCTTTTCTGTGCTCACTTCATTGGTAATTCCCAAAGGAGGGGGTGTGGTTCAGTCTATTTGCTATCAGCATGGAGACGTTGGTCAGAAACCTCCCAGGTTACCCAGGACTTGGCCCCTGGCTTGGTCCCTGGTCCAGGTAGCAGGGTTTCTTCCCCTACAGCTCAATCCCAAGAGCGTTAGCTACTTTCCTTTAAAGGGAGCTGTGTGACCTGGGAAGCTAAGTGGGGTGAGGCTGTCATCATGGACCTTCTGGGGATGAGGCACGAGCCAGGCAGTGAGGCCCGAAGCTGGGGCCCAGTGCACCGCAGAGGAGCCTGGGGAAGCCTGGCTGGCAGGAGGCTCTGTGGGCTCAGCAGGGGGCTATCCTGGTGTCTGGGCTTGTCCAGTGGACACAGCCTCCTGCTGTCCTCTAAAGGACACACTGTCTCTTGTCCCTGCCACAGCGTTGGCCGTCCACACTACCTCAGCCTCATTCATGGCCCTTTGCTGGCTCTCTAAGACCTTCCAGAAATGGCCCTTCCTGCCTCCATTTCCAGTCTCTTCCAAGGGCCTGTTACAGGGACCCATATTCCATATTCTGCCAAAATAGATTTCTTTTCCCCTGGCCCACCAGGAGAGTGAAAATTTAGACAGTCACCGTGAGAAGGCGTTGAGCATTTTGGCTGAAAGTCACTATTGGACATCAGGGAACATTCAAATCTGTCAACCCAGAGTTCAAACAACTGAAATACTCAAATAACCAAGACTTTTTCTACACTCAGGAGACAAGCTGAGTAAGTTGGCAGTGAAAGATTCATCCTTGAAAGCTACTTCTGGATTTTAGGAATCGTTCAAGTTCAGACTGACTCCCCTCCTTTTTTCCCTCTACTTCTCTGATTCTTGTCCCAGGCTGACTCTGAGGGGTCTTACACTACGTTTTAATTAAATCCCCCAAAGTGTGTGGCATTCCGTATCCTATTCCAGGGGGCTGTTCCTTGGAGATTCTGTTGGCTCCAAGGAACTGTAAACACTTCCACGAAGAGGGAGGGCCCCATGTAGCTCATCTGTGAACTATTAGGATTAATTATCCCAAATCAGATTTCACAGATGTCGTTCTTTCTATAAAACCACGGACTGAAATGAGCCATTGTTAAAAAAAAAAAAAAAAAAAACGAAAAGAAAAGAATTGTTCCAAGCACCCTTTCTGGGCGTGTTGGCCTAGTTTAGTGAAGGTAACTGTAGCGAAGAAGTTGGTTCGAGTGCTCAACTGATTTTAGCTGAGATTAGAGGTCAAAACGGGGTTTTCGTTGTTCTGTATTTTAGACATTGGCCTCATTTTTTGCTGTATTTAAATAGTTGAGACTTACAGCGTCTGTGTCCAGAGATGAGCCTTCTGTAGGTGCTGCTGCTGTGAGACAGGGCTCCAGAGGGAACCGGAGGGAGTCCTGTTCCCAAACTGTCGTGGTGACTTAAAGTCACCACCTGGAACTGCAAATGGCCTGTAGCTGCTTCCTGCCAGGAGTAGGGTTTTTAAATTAAAATTTTTTGGGGGTAACATTGGTTGATCACATTGCATAAGTTCCAGGAGGACAACTTAATAATCCAATGTCTGTGTGTTCCATGTGTGCCCACCACCCTTCCGACACCTCGTATTCGAGCCCCTTTACCTGCTTCATCCTCTCCCCACCCCCGTTCCCTTCTCATACTGTTCCTCTTCACCATACTGTTGTTGTCTGTGTCTGTGAGTTTGTTCATTTATCTCTTTTTGTTTTACATCTCACATATGAGTGCCATCAGCTGGTTCTTGGTAAGGGTTGGGAGGAAGAGTGTAAGAGAGGAGAGAGGGAAGGGATCCTTCCAGAGTAGACTAAAGGCTTAGAAAAATTAGACTGGTTGCCGAAGTTCAACTTGGCAGAAGATACAGGTTTTGTTCTGGTTAAATCCACGTGGGGAAAATAAGAGAATTCATGGAAGCAACCTCTGGATAATTCAATTAAAAAACCCTGAAGCCCTTCCCTGAATTCCAAAGATAAACCTGCGAAGAGTGAGATTTCTGTCTTCACCCTTTGGATTTTCTCCACTTGGGATGTGTTGTCACAGATATGAAGACACGTTTTTGTTTTCGGTCTTTCTCACTGATGTTTATCTAACCAGGAGCCAGGCACCCAGAGAGGAGGTCACGGAAATCTCTTCCATGCCCACCCACGCCGTTTTGCTGTACTTACAACGCAGCAGGTGGTTGTTTTTATGTGAATGGAGGGATAAGTCATCTATGCAAAGAAGTGCTACTTGGACTTGTACAAGTGTGACATTTACTTTCTGTTTTCTTTCCCTAAAAACCTTTCCATGTTTTCCCTCTGCGGCCAGTGATTATTAGCTCACCTCCCGACTTGAGGCAATACATTTTGAGCTGGAGGGATTCTGGTCTGCTCAAAAAAGTTGGTTTTCTAGAGGAAGAGTTAGTTCACTTTCTTTGGGGGAGGGGTCCCATTTTGGCGCCTGTTAGACAGTACTCTGAGTGCTGGAAGTTTTAACCCTTACTCAGGGAGAAGCAGGCATGAGTGAGAGATTTGGGTTTCTGTGTCTGGCCAGCTGTCTGCAGACAGATGAGGGAGCTGGGAAGGGGAGCAGTGACGAGACAGGCCCCAGGGGATAGTGTGCATTGGTTGTGTGAGTTGATGCCTTCTAGGTGGGGCTTCTTGTGGGGGTGTTTAGTTTTGATTAAACCTTCTCCTTAAAGGTTTTGTCACCTTCCACTGCTCAGCCAGCAGTTGATAGAAACAAACACATTTGCTTCTAGGAGTGAGTTAAAAATTCATCGTCTTATTTATATAATTTTCGGATTAGCTTTCTCCTGTTCTTCAGATTCACTGTCCTCACCCCCAAACTTCAATGTCAGAGGCTTTCTCTTCATTTGAATTCGACCTCATCACTTTTGGGTGAACATATGGGAGTTTCGTCCTCTGGGAGGTGCTGTCCCTGGATATGATCATCCTTTTCTAAGTGGCAAGATGAAAGGGCATGAGTCTCTAGGACAGTTTTTTCCCCACAGAAAACCTCGCAGAAAAATTCTTTCAAAAATTTAAACAACAAAAAAATTCTTTTCTAACTGTTTGGTTATTTGAGGTGAAAGTGCATTGATGTCATTTCATTATTTTTTATCTTTTTTCTTGCCTCGGATCTTTGGCCAAGCAGGAGAATGTAATCATTGCCCACATGAGTTTTTATTCTATAGCTCGTCAGTTAAGAAATACTTGAAGAAGTAAGAGAAGAGAGGCTCTCTTTTCTCTATTATCTCCTTTTTTCACCCTAGATAGTCTACTGGAAGGTGCCTGGGGACTGCAATTTATATTTATTTTCTCACTGGCATTTACTTGTTCAAAATACGGGAATGGCCACCGAGCAGTCGATACACACAGCTTTGCAAATCTAGGTTTTAACGTACACATCACAGAGATGCAATCACCGGTAGAAATGAAAGAAATATGCGAGGACCTTTCATCTTCAGCAACTTGGAGAGTCGTTTCTATACATGATTTAAGACAGACTGAGGAGAGGGCTTCTACGGATATCCGCTTCTGGACAGTCTGCCCCTCATATGCCAGTGAAAAGCAAAACCAAAGGATCAGATGCTCATTCAGATCCTCTCATTCCACGAGTATTAATGGCGTTTTATCCATCTCGGTCCCCTTTCCCATGAGTGAACTTCTGGGAACATGTCAGCTGCATGAGTCTTGCCATGCTCTTTGTCTCCTTGAGTCTGTCCTCCCGTCGCCTCTCCCTTGAGAGAACTGAGGGCTGAGAACCACAATTTCTACAGCTCTCTGTGCATCTGCAGCAGCAGTGACCTCAGCAAGGAAGGAGGGAGCCGGGACCCGATGGCATCTGGAGCAGAGTGAAACCCCGAGAACACGGAAAGCAGAATGGGGAATTCTCACCGTGCCCGTGTGTGGCTGTTACCCACTCAGCCTCCCATACCAGAACCTTCTTGTGCCCAACTGGGAGGTGTCTCGCTGTCAACTTAGAAACTGAACACAAGTGTTGGTTTCTCTAAGCCAGCTTGTTTGAATATTAAGCCTATTTATAAACCTTATTCTTGCAGGACCCATATGGCTCCTACTCCAAGATACTCACTTTAAAAAAGTGAAAGACTGCCAGACGCTTCGTAATTTAGCATCAACACATAATTGACTCTCAGGCTATCAGGAGCGATTCCCAGATCATCTGTTTGACTTTGGAGTATGTGGAACTTACGTTTGCTTGTGGGGGTGCCTGGTGCTCTGAGAACTCGGAGGCATCGACAAGCTAATGTAGCCCCTTAGAAGTATCCTTTTTTTGCTCTTTCCTTGCTGTCTCTACTCTGCCTCCAGACAGGTTCAGGTTTGCTGTGGACAGAATCACCCTCTAGGCTTACTTAGTTCCATCCTTTCTCTCCCTGTTTGGGACCAGGATGGGTGAAATGAAGTTCAGGCTCCAGAAGTCTCTGCTGGATGACACAGCCATGGAGGGCGTTGGGGAATCTTTTTAAATATTGGGGCAGGGTCAGTGCCCTTTGCTCTTTGATGATGCTCCAATCTCAGTATCCACTTAGAAAGTGATCCGCTGGATGTGCATGGGTTGAAGCCTTTAAGGGCTGATTTTGGAGCTCATCCCTTCCCCTGTTCTGTTCATGCGCGCACGCACACACACACACACCCCATTTGATACTTCGTGGGAAAGCCACAGTTCCCTAGAAACATTCCAGACTTAAACACATTGATTTTCAGTGAAGACCAGGAGTCTTTTAATTTGCTGGTGAGATGGATATGGGTCAGTCAGTGATTCCCGTGAGAGCGCATGATATCTCCACACGGAGTTACAACTTTCGGAGAGTGCTTAGGGATTCTGTGTAAGCAACTCACGGAGCTTCAGTTTTTAGGGAATTATTGATAAAAAGGATCTTCGTTAAAAGATAATTTTAGGTGTGTCTAGGGAGTAGTATTGTGTCCATTTATATATAAATATCCAGTTTTACCCCATCCCCTTCTTCAGAATGATGGCCTAACTGGTCAAATTAGAGGTAAAATGTCAAATTACAAAATGTCAAATTAGAGGGAAGTGTGCGGTTCTGCTGACCTCGCTGGGACCACTGGCAGGTGGGCGTCTCCGAGTGCTCAGCCTGCAAGGTCCCCAGAGCATGGGGGGACAGGCGCTGGGCAGGTTTTCAGCTCCTCTCAGCAGGACCGAGATTAGCACCTGCTTTCTTTGTGGTTCAAGTGTTCTAAGCGAAGGAGAATTGGGGGTATTCAGTATTCCACTTTAGGACGCAATCTTCAACCTTTTTTCTTCACTTTTTGTAATCAATGAAAGACTATTTTTTCCCCCAACACAGAACTTGGAAACCTCTTGAATTACAACACCATTATTATTTATTCAGTACCACTGTTGTTAATAGAGTAGGTGACTCTTTCAGACATTACCCAGAGACCCCGCATTGTGCTAAATGTAAATCATTAGGTCCAGTTTTGACATTCGGCTCTTACATCACTCTGTGGAGCAGGTATTAATTACCCAGATTTTACAGATGAGGAGACTGATGGTTGCGAAAGTGATGAAGGTTGCTAAAGTTCGCACGGCTTGTGGACGCAATAAGTTGGAGAAGGCGTTTGAGCTCAGGCAAGTGATCTTAAGCATTATGTTATAATGCTTTAAAAATAACAAAAAACAAACAATGCTGTGTGCGTGTGCGTGTGTGTGTGTGTGTGTGTGTGTGTGAGCGAGCATGTATGTGCATGCACCTGTGTGTATGAAGGGCAGAGAACATTCTGGGGAACAGTTTAAAAAGCACTGCTCCAGGCCCCATGGATGCAGTGTCCTTAGCCTGGCCTCGTAGGGATGGATGACCCGCCATCTCCCACACTGTCGGCTTCGCCCAATCCCAGAGCTCAGTAGCTCCCGGTTGTTCTCTGCTTTCTACACCAGCTGCATCCTACACCGGCTCCTACCAGCTATGTGAATCTCGAGATTAGTCGTGTATTGTTTCAAGTTTCAGAAATTATAAATGGAAAATAAGTTTGAAACACAAAAACAGAACATTTAAAAATGTTCTCTTGGCCTTGCAGGTTATGAATCAGGGATAAATTCGGTGACATTTTTAAAAACAAAAGGCCCAAAATAAACTGGGTTCTTTTCCAGCTCCTTTCCTGTGTTTGGATGGAAAGAACCCAGCGTGTTCTATTGTTGTCGGTTTTGTTTGTTTTTGTCTAGTGTCTAAGCTTCCTCCTGGCACCCTTTGACTTTGCCTAATTTCCTCAATTTGCTTGGAGAGTTTCAGAGTTAGCTTTCTGTCTCACCCGCTTTAAGGTTCTGTGTCCTTAGGCAAGTTACTTAACCTCCCTGAGCCTCACTTCCGTTGAGTATAACATGAGGTGAACATCCCAGGGTCTGTAGGAGGTCAAAGTGAGTTAATTATATAACGGGCATGGGACAGATGAGGTAGGTGCTCAACAATTGTGAGCCCCCCTACCCCTTCTCTCATTGCCTTCCTGTGTAGAAAGCCATGGGAGATGTCCTCATTGCTTGTAGGAAATGATCACCAAACAGGGGAAATGAGTAGAAAAAAAAAAGCTAATTTTGGATCCGTTTCTTGATAAATTCATTCATTCCACAGCAATATAATGAACAGCTGCCATTTGCTAGGCATTGTGTTAGACAAAGGAGAAGCACGAGCACTGCTCCAGGCCCCATGGTGGCCAAGCCATCATTCTTGCCATCAGCGTAACAGGTCATAACCGTCTGGAGTGACAAAGGCAATGATGCGGGTGAGCTCTGGCCCCCGTGGGGCACACGAATGGGGAGTCACCCGGTTGGGGAGGCCCTAGAAGGTTTCCAGGAGGGACGTCTGAGCTGAGAGCGGAAAGCTGAGTCGGGCTCAGTCAGGCCTCACGAATCTCGCTCAGACGAGACGATGCGTGAGTCGAGTCACAAGATCTTGAGCAGGGTGATTTCCACGGATCTGCATTTTCTATTGTGCTTCTGGTGCTGGCCTTCCCATTCCAGTGAAAGAGGACACTGTTTGGATTGGGCCTGTCTTGATTATGGGACTATTTATGTCTAAATGGGATAAGACGGGAAGTGAGAACTTCAGGACCTGTGAGGCCGAGAACACATCCATGAAGGCAGGGATGGCTGGGAAGGTGAGCTGGACTGAACAATCAGATTTCTGGTCTCTGTCTTTGGATCTACCAAATATACAGCACATATTTTGATAGATGTGAGTGGCAGGTGTGCATGATTCATTTATTCTGCCAGCAGACATTTGTCGTGTGCCGACCAAGTACGAGCTGTCCAGGTAGATATAGAAGCCCATACACAAGGACCCTTGACCTCAGGAAGCTCAAAACAAAGGACAAAGGGACCTAAAATTTTTAAAATGCCCCTTACATGGCATGCATAGTACCTGGTGAATTCATTCAGCCCGTTATGTCCTCTGAGATCATTCTTTACATTTCTTAGCCGTGGAGGCTAAAGCTGGCTCTAGCATAGAGCTTGCCTGGGGTCTCACAGTAGAGAGAAGAGGGAGTTGGGTTTTGAACCAGGCCTGTCACATTCCAGAGCCCTGTGGCCTTTCCATGTAATCAGAGATGAGACAAGATGACACAAGAAGGGTTGTTGCCTGCTCTCTCCTTCCCTGTGTGGCTGGGTTGGCCTGGGCTGCTGGTCTAGACTCTGACGCCTGCCCTCCTCCCTGGCCCGCCTCACACGGACATGTTTCTCCTCATTGAAATCCCACCCTCTTTCACGAAGCTGCCCGAGCGTCTCCGTGTATTGGTCGTCATGATCAAATAGCACTCGAGGCACGTGTCTGCACTTCCTTTTTTTAGAATTCACATTCTTTTGGAGAGTGGATCTTACTGTTATTATGCGGATTAGGGATGTGTGTTGAACGCTTCTTACTAGTTTGTGCCGAAAATGGAAGAAGCCATTCTTAGTTTTGTTCATCTTTGATGTTTTCCGTTTGGCGTTCCCAGCAGTGCCTTTGGAGGGTCCTTGGCAAGTGCCGGGAGAATTCTGTGAAGGCCAACAGCAAAAGTCACCTCCTCTGGCTTCCGGAGACACCGCCTGCTGCTAGAACTAGTTGGGCCTCTAGATAGAAGCCAGGGGCCTACATCCGGCCTCGCTGCCCCTCGCTTTGGGCCTTGCACCCTCTCACCAGGTTATTTCCTGGTCCTGCCAGAGACTCCTTAGCCCGGTGTGTTAGAGGCGGGGCCAAGGGCATGGGCACAGCCGCAGCTCCCCGTGCTCTGTGCCCGTAGATGTCACCTGTGCCTTTGGCTGCCGCCAGGAGAGTGTGAGTTGCCACTGGTGACAGGGTCCAGGCATGAGAGAATGGACGGTCAGTGCCCTTGCATGCCAGCTTTTGGAGGGAGTGCAAGGCCCTGTTTTAGGTGCTGGGATGCAGTGGGGAGGCATACAAAGAACTGCTCTGGGGAGTTGACGTTCCGGTGGGTTCTCTCATTTATTTCTCACCACAAGCTCTTAGAGAGGTGTTCTGAGTTTTCCCACTTTACAGCCAACACACTCAGTTAGCTGACCTTCCTTCCTATTTATGCAATTCATACATGTAAATGTCTCCATATAGTATATAGTTCCATGTATGTGTATGTCTACACGTGTGACTGTGTATGTATAGGTAAAGGAATATTTTTTGTTTCTAATTATATTCATAGTGCTCATGATATAAAGAAGATTTGGAAAATTCTTAGAAGTGAAAATGGAAGGAATGATCCATTAGCCCATTAGCCTGGGATCATGGCTGTCATTCTGGTGTGTTTCCTTTCAGTTACATAGACATCAGTACATGTCCAGTCGAGACCATGCTGTAGGATATGGGTTGCATGCTGCTTTCTTCACTTAACACGTAACGCTGCCATGCATGTCTTCAAGTGAACGACATGTCACAGGCCATCAGGATTCTGCATCTGAAACATCTGTGGCTTTTTAAAAAAAACAAAACAAAACAGGTGACATACAAATGTTTTCGCAGGTCAGCGGCTTGGCTTCCTAGGTGCAGTGACTGTAATGGGGACGTAGATGTGGAACTAAGGACGAGTGGGAAGCATTGTCCTTCCCGGAGATGCTACAAAAAGATCTGTCTTCCTCTCCCAGCCCTTCTTTGCTCTAATAATCCCTCCCCTCCAGGGATGAGCTATTAAAACTCCACTGACCATCTTCAGAGTCTGACACCAACGTGAAAAACATTGAGACATCAGGGAAAATAAACATCCATGGTCATTTCCCCTTGGATTGTTACTGTGATGTGACCTTGGTGAGATAGCCAGGACCTATGTTCTCCCCGTGAAAGACTAAGAAGCCCTAAACCCACTAGGTTTGCCCAAGGCCAAGTGAGGACTGTCAGTCGCAGAGGTGGGCACAGCTCCACGCGCTTCTGCTTCCTGCGAAGTGTCCTCTGAGCCCACAGCTGAGCCCTCAGCACGTTCCTAACCCCGCGCCCACCACTTTTGCTTCTAGACTTTGTCATCGTCCCATTCCTCACGTCTTCCTTTGCTGAAGACCTTATGTCTGATCGTTTGGTTTTGGCTGCATGATTACACATTTATATTGTAAAAGGCACGTCTTTAAAGGGACTTCAGTGTTAGCCGATGGGGGTAGCAGTAACAACGATGACAGTACAAATAGCCAATAGTTATTGACCCTTTACCATATCCCAGACAAAAAGAATGCTGTGCAGCCTCTGTCAGCAGCCCTGTGGATCTGGTAAACAGAGGGGCCGAGATTTGAACCTGGGTCTTACTGTCTTTAAGTCTGACCTCAACCAAGAGGCCCCAGTGCCCTCAGGAGAGGAAGGGAAGAACATAGGGGGCAGAACCATTGAGCTCTGGCATTGCTCTTTGTAACTGTCAGTGGCCATAGGCATCTGACCATAATATAACGCAATAATCCAAAGCTTTTAACTGGGTTTTGAGACCCACAAGCCTCACAGAGAGAACCTTCTACAAAGTTTTCCCTCCCTGTTTATCCCAGCTGAAGCTCTTTTTCTAACCCACTGCCTGCCGCAAACCCTTTCCTGATATGTGTTTATGCTTCTTTTCCTACAGGAGGAAATATAAGAAAACATCTCAGAGGTAAGAGTGTCTTTCTGGGAAAGGAAGGCTGATTGGAGGAGGCACAGCTCTTCACAAATCTGGCTCATGGTAGATGCTCATTTGTAATAAACAGTCTCTTTGGTTCCTTCTGGGTGCATTGCCTGCTTTATCTTTGTGATGCTATTGCCTTTGTAACTGCAAATTGATTGCAGGCCCTTCGTGTGGCCCAGCACGTGTCTACCTGCACGAGAGTGGGTCCACCGGGGTCAAAGGCTTGTTACTGCTGAGCCGCCTTGTGATTTTACTAAAACTTTGGCTACGGGGTGGTGGTGATGATGCTGAAAGCTTTTATCTTCAACTCCACTTTTTAGTGTTTGAATTCTCCTCTGCCCGAAATCCCCCATTGCCTGCTTTGCTGACAAAGTGCTGTTGAGCTCAAAGCACAGGTACAAACTCCTAGAAGAGCAGTGATGGTCTTTCTGATTTATCTGCGGAAAGGGTGATTTAAAGAGGAATATCAGGCGTCGTCATCCTCTATTACTCTGTTTTATTGAGAAGAGTTTGGGAAGCATAATTCAAAAAAAATAGAATGGCTTAGACCTTTTTGTTCGCCAAGTATCTGAAGCCCACAGTTAGTCCAAAAAGCTCATCATGTCTGCTTTTCCTTGATTGCGTTCGACTTTGGTATTATAGCTTTAAAGTGCTTATCTTCGTATTAAAAATCACCCATGCAATTAAGAACTGCCAGTAGGTTTTGACAGTGGTACTTTCAGGTGACCACGTTACCGTTACCTTTTCTAAGGAGTTTCATCTCATCGCAGAGACTCCTATGTCCTTCGTTTCCCAAATAAAGTCAGTAATCCCAAGTGGTGGTGTGATCGTTTAATATGCAGTGGAGAGGAGCACGAGTCATTGAGAGACAAGGACCTGACACTGTAAAGCTTCTGCGAGGTTGCTATACTTTTCTAACTATAGTGAGCTCCTACAGATGGCTGAACAGTTCTGTCTTGTTCGGGTTCATTGGGCTCATGGTAGTACCTGGGTGTGAACCACTGAGCAGGGTGTAAATGAATCATAATAGTCGTCAGTCGTAAAAGGTAATTTCTCATTTCGACGTTAACCTGGGGTATGACATGTTTCAAAGTTGCCTCAGTTTTATTTCAAGGAGAGATAGATAGGTAAGAGGGAGTCTTACGTGAGAGCTGCTCAGACCTGTCAAGTTTTACATTACTATGTCGATTATTTTTGAAAGCATGTTTTTGCATATCTGACGTGAATGGTGTCGCAAATTTTATCGTGTTGATGTAATAATGATGATAATAATAATAATAATAATAATAAATAATCAATGAACTGTCTTGTACCAGCTTCAGTGAAGTCATGTAAAGTGCAAATTAACAGAGGACTGTTTTGACCTTTGCTATTTTTAGTCACACCCTTATTTTCACATGAAGTAGATCCATGTCTCCTGATCTGTCGCTGAGTAACAGACCATCCCTAAGCTTATGGCTTAAAACAGCAGTTCTTATTTGTTCACGATTTGTTGGGTCAGGAATTCAGGAAGGACTAAGCTGAGTGGTTTGAATCTGACCCACCTGGGGCTGTTGGAGATGGAGGGTCTTCTTTGAAGACTGCTTCTTCACTCGCATGTGGGGAGTCTCGGTGATCCTTGTTCCTTCCTCTCTCCCCACGTGGCTTTCATCCTTTGGGTGTCTCTGTGGAACTTGGGCTTCTTATTGCATGGTGGTCTCTGGGTATCTGCACTCTTAGCTGGCTTCCTAACTCATGTGTTCCAAGAAGCTACCAGCTTCTTAATTATGGCCTAAGCCCAGAAACTGGCATGGTGGAACCCACCCTCAGCTTCAGGAGAAGAGGGTGGAGGTTCCATCTCTTGATGGAACGATGTTACAGAATTTGAGGTCCTCTTCATGTACCAAACCGTCAACCTTTTTCAGAATGCTTTTGCTTGAGATTGTTCTAGGGGTCTATAAATTTGGAGAGTGTGGATACCTCATATGGTGAACGGTAGACACTTTAAAATGTATTTTGATCCCTTTGTCAGATGCTGGTCTGTTTGAATGTTGGCTTGTCTATTTGATGGTTCATTCAGACTGGGAGTAACAATGATTCTTTTTTCATGTTAGGGACAAGCATGCTAATGTGGACTAGGTTCATTCCTAAGTGTAGTTTTGTGGCTTCGGGTAATAATTAGTCAAATTAACCTGGGAGCTTCATGTAGAGAAACAAAATGACATAAATGTTATATTAGAAAGCTTAAGATCACATAGGTTTGCTTTAGATGTCAGGGGAAGGACAGGCCAGGATACAAAAATAATCTACTTTCATTTAAACATTTTTGCTAAATTTCATTTTATTTCACTAATGTATTTATTTACCTTTCAAAGCCATATTGAAGAAAAAAAATCTTCTTGCTTTCAAAGTCATCATCATCATCCTACTACAGCTCATCTGAGGTAGATATCTTTCTTTAAAGAGTTCATGAGACAGATCTTAGTAGCCCAAGAGAATATTTCAATGACAGCGAGTCCACTGAGCCTCACTTTTAGCATTAAGGGACATGTACTTATCTCTTCCAGGACCAGAATTTCAGCCGAAACTGTGTAATTATAAATACTTTTTACTGGGTTAGCAAGGACCCCAGGAACTTCACTCTGGATTTAAATAAGCATGATGGAGAGGAACCATTTCTTGGCCTTGTGAATGAGTCTTGTCCATGAGAACCAATCCTTCCAAGAGATTTGCTGAAGTGGTGGAATGGTAATTTGATAGCTAGAGAGCATCATACAGGAAACCTGCTTCTCCATAACATTCTTGTCGGGTTGTTCTTAATACAACTGCAGTTTCAAGTTGTCACGTTGGGCTGTGAGAAGTTTATATCTTTGAGAAAGCGTATCAGGCCATGTACAAAGTAATCACAAGTACCTAGAAATAATCTAATACTTCTAGGATGCCTCTGAAGAAAGGAATTGCTATCAGAGATGATGTTATAAACCAAATCAGTTTTGGAAGTATTCTAGTACGTTAGGACATGCTGTGATTGGTCAGCACAATCAGAGGTATAAATAAAGACACACCCATAAACCTGAGTGACCTCTGTATGTATTTGTCCAGTTTTTTTATGTGAATGAGGATGAAGAGCAGTTAGAGTTTGAGACCACACTGGATATCGAAACTCTCTTTAGCTTGAAGGTATCTGTTGATTTGTTCTTTATTAATCCTAGCTCTGTTTAGATAGTTTAAGAAGTCCTGGTTCTGACTACATCTGATTTACTCATTTTATAAATCCGAAAATATTTCTGTGAGCAACGAAATTTAGCCAAAGGCACCTCTCATTTTTTTGATGATCGTATCATATTGATGGTCAGGCTCATAGTACTTTACAAAGTATTTCAGTTCAATGAAAGTTTACTTAGTACTTACTATTGCCTTGTACTTAGGTAAATACTGGAAATAAGATCTGTAAGAAACACTCCCTGTGAAGAGGTACGTACACAGGCTTGTAGGTGAGACGTGTGAATAAAATAGTTGTAACGGAGGGTGTAAGTGCTAGAATAGATATAAGTGTTGAGGTCACTGGGGACAATTAGATCTGTTGGGAGGAGCTTGCATTATAGATACTCTTCTCACACTAGATCACAAAGGTAGCCTGCAGCACTGCCTGTTATTCATGGTGCTTGAAAGTTTGGGCTTATCAACGTCTAGAAGGATAGTCCAGAATCTCTTCTGTGTTTTCTTCATGTTTTTAAGTCTTTTTAAAATGTATGTCTTCTTGATTCTTTATGTTTTCTTTCTCAAAGGGCCAAATGGCTCAAAAAGATTCTGGATATTAGGAGGAAGACAGCCCAGGACACCAACCTATGTGGACAGAATTGATAAAGTGGATGGATATCGCACATATAGATGATACTGTGGCCTCTCTCTGTTGCATGGCAAACATGGAGTTATTTCTTCCCCAAGTGTCTAACCCCTTCTTTCACTTGGATTTTTATGTAGCCCGGTAATCACATTCGATGAGCCCAATAATTGATTAAACCCAGCAAATGATTCCCTTCGTCAAGACTGCCCATGTTCAGCCTTTATGAGTCAGCACAGTTGTGAGTCATCAACAGAACTGCTGCTTTTGCTGTTAATAATAGATCGTCTCCTGTGGGGGTGGGAAGGTGCACAGATCTCACCCTTTGGGGAGGTTGCTCCTAAGCAGTTGTATCGTTGTGTTAGCAGGTGCATTTTTTTGTTGAATTGTCCCGTTTCATTCCTGGTTCATATTAAGACTTGTGAATTCTGAAGCTCTTTCAGCACTATTGACTTGGAATTGGCAGACTGTTGTCCTCTACCTTGTAATGAAAAATGACAGCTAAATACCTTGTTGAGAAGGTTAAAGGGGGGATAGGATAAATTAAGGCCTGTCTTTTTACAAATCTGTCGAGAACCAATCTACATACTGCATGTTTAGTAGTACTAATAGAGTCTAGGGATCAGTGATGACATCAGGGACAAGAAGATCTTCTGAATGCAGAGTCCTTTAACAAGTGTTGTCCTATGCTTGAGGTGACTAATAGAGGCTCAGAGTAGTAGTAAGAACAGGTGTAGCAGCTGTGAGACTATGTCCAGTTTATATTTCAGCGTTGCCAAGTGAATCAGGGCAACACTGAAGTGCATGCAGGATGCCAGGGCAGACTGGAAAGAGAGCAGTGCAGTGGTCTGGTTGGAGCGCAGATGACAGATGGACACATTATTCCTCAGGGGATGAAGCCTAAGGCAGTATACATGGGGATGGGTCTACAAATACCGTCATGTCAGGTGACCTCTGGTCAGAGGTCAGAGTTTCAGGCAGCTGCTACTCGCTCGCCCCTTCCTCACTCAGTCACCCCCTGCTGTGTCAGCAGGAGTCTGGGCAGCAGGGGGAGTGACACAGACCCAGAAAGACTGAGTAGCAGGAGTTAGGAAGTAGGTTTGGGGCGAGAGGGTGCTGAGATGCGGTAAGGAGCTCAAGAACTGAGGCTGGGTACCATATCTGGCTTTTAGTAGCAGGCGTGACCCTGACATTGAGCTGTTATGTTCTGAGTCAAGAGGATCGTCGAGCTACAATTCAGTCTTCTTTTCTCTTCCATATTCGTGTCTGATAATGATGCTCATTCTCCCACTCACCCGGAATCCAAACTTTCGAGTCACTTTACATGTACTTCTGTTGTGTGTGTTTCTTCAACTATAACTTTTGTTCTTCCCTTTTACCCATGACAAATGGGTCTCTCACAGCTTGGGGGCTTTTCCTTCTTGCTGTTTTCATTCCCATGATCTTGGCCCAGCCTTGTTACCCATCTCTTAGATTATTGAATAGCCTCCTAGCCGCTCTACTTACTCTGGTTTCTTCATCTTCTCCATCTGCCCAGCCATGTCTGGTAACATTTTTGATAACAGCGTCCCTGATTGTGCTGTGTGTGTTTAAAAACAACAACAAACCTCCATTGGCTTTCTTTTGGCTCATAAGGACCTATCTTCTTGTCCAGGATTTTAAGGGTTTCTATATCTGTCATAACCTCAGCAGTCCTGCTTTGTCTCTGTTGCTGCCTGCCGTTCCCAAGTGACAGTCCAGTTGAGCATCTCACTGACTGCCATATCATATTTGCCTTGTGTTTTCTATCACCACGTATTCATTAATAATCTTTCTAGAATTTTGTGTGTTCTTATTTTTTACCTACTGAAATCCCATCTCTTAATTAATTAGTTAATTAATTAATTAAGTTTATTTTTTAGGTGAGACAACCCTTGGTTAACCTCACAGATTGCAAGGACCTTGTCAGTTTACAATCCCTTATTTTTTATTTTATTTTTTACACCTACAGCACCTGGTCTTCCTAGGTGGTCTCCCATCTAAGTGCTAACCAGGCCCAACCCTGCTTAGCTTCTGAGATTGACGAGATTGGGCTTGTTAAGGGTGGCCGTAGACCCATCTCTTCTTTAAAATCTAATTCAAATGTCATTCCCCTCCCCGCCCAGTGGAGTCTCCTTAGATCTTTTTCCTAGGAGAAATCATGCTCTTCCAGTTACTGATGCTCTAATTCCTTGTACAAGAGTTAATTGAATGCATGTCATTCTTGGCATTGTTGTGATTTTATTAAGTAGGGAATGTGCTCCCCCAAAACATGGTGCCCTGGACATAATTATTAAATGTGAGTTGAATTTATGAGTAAATCAGATTGGGATGTCCCCTATATGTTTACCATGGGTCAGAACTAAAGTCAAAATTACCAGGTAGAACTGTGTGTAAATAAACTTAGGTTGATAAATGACTCACATTTACAAATGTCTTTCTAGATCACCACATACACCCGCATTCACACTTTCTTTGGCCCTCACACTGGCCACAATGAAGTCTTATGAGCTCAGCAAGTCAGATAGCATGTGTGAGCAAGAACCAGAAAGCACGTAATTGCTTGGGTCTTTAACTCTGCTTTCCTTTTCTACTTAAGTTTTTCCAACATGGAACTCTAGTTTTGGGTAGAAACTCTCAGAGTAGTGTTGCTCTGTATCAATGCTTCAGCTTCTGCTTTTCCTCCACTCAAACAATGAGTCCTGGAGATGTTCAGTAAAATGTATTTGTTTGAGATGCATTATTCTGAGTATTTTGATCATTGCACGGTGTGCACCATTTGACTGATCTGTGGTGTTTTGCCAGAATAGTTTTGAGAATCATTTTCTTAGATTGCCTATTAAGAGCTAAGTGCCTCTTTGAGACTTCAGTAGCACTTAGGCTGGACATATCACTGTGCTTCAGAAGTTAAGCCAAGACTTTAAGTTGCGTGAGTAGGCAAGTCTCTGAACCCTTCTTAATCTCATTGGCCTTTAATACCAAACAGGTGGAACAGACTCAATTGTTTCAATCATTGGTGAGCGCATCCAAATTGGGGCCAGGTCTGACTTCTAATAGCAGCAGCTTGAGAGGCAGCTTTTGCAGTCCTCAGAGGCACTGGGTCCAACATTGTAGATCTGAGTTTCTTAGCCTTTGCACTGTTGATGTTTTCATTTTGGAGGCTGTCCTGTGCATCATAGGATGTTTAGTAAAATCCCTGGTTTCTACTCATTGGATACCAGTAGCAACCTCCCTCCCCCTTCTTCTATTTGTGAGGAAAAAAAATGTCCCCTGGAGGGTAAAATCACCTCTTTTTGAGAATCACTGTTGTAGATGAAAGATTAAGGACTAGATTAGGATTCTGTCACTGGTGTAGCTGTGCTGGTTTTCTCCTCTGTGGTCTCAGTGTCCTCAACTTGAAAGAGATGAGATTGAACATGAGGAGTTCTCTAATTCCTTTGTCTCAAAAATGATATTCTGTAATTCTGATTACTAAGGTCCTCCCACAAGAAATCCCAGACCACTGAACAACATTTGTTGTCATGGCAAACACTCTGTGCCGTACAACTGAATATCCTGCAAGGAAAAACATTGCCAGTTAGCACAGAGGTCCCTGAGTGCAGTCTGGCCCCATAGTAATGGTCCTTTGGCCACTAGCCAGAACACTCTCAGTTTACACACTTCTTATTTCACCTAAATAATGTGAACTAATTATTAGAAGGACATTTAAAGGACAGTTGCCAAACACAAACTTTGGCAAAAACATCAATATGTCTAAAGGGCACCCTGATGATTAAATTTATTGTGTGTCTATTGTGTGCCAGGTGCTTCACATGCATTATCTTATTTAATCTTCACAGCGATCCTGTTTTCCAGATGGGGGACTCAGGGAAAGTAAGTAATTTGACTGAGGTCACAAAGCAGAGAGGCGGTGGAGCCAGGGGTTAAAGGCAGGTCTTTGAGATGCCAGAAGCTTCTTGAGTTCTTTCCACCCCAGTGATTTCATAATTTTTTACAGTTGTGGAACCTCCCTATCCCCAATGAAGCTGCTCAAAGCTGAGTAAAATCAAAGGATCACACAGATATGCCTTTTGGAGTTCATTTCCCCACTCCATCAATTGTTCTTTTCTCATCAGGATGTTTTATTTATGAAAATTTTCATATTTGGCCTCAACCCAAAAGCGAAAGCTCTCAGAAAAGTCTGCTGAAGACTTAAAAGAAACCTCAAAGCAAGTTATATTTAAATAACGTGACGGAGGGGAGAAGAATTCTCCCTCCACCACCAGCTTCTTTTTTGTTCAAAACTGTCTATTTTAGTTTAAACAGCTCAAAGTGCTTTGAAGTGATGTCATCAGTCATACATGAATACACAATTCTTTGTGCGTAAAAACCTAATGACGAAAATAGAATCAGATAAAAGAAAGCTTGTTCTCTCCTCAGATTTAATATGATACCTTTTCAAAGTTCAAGAGGTCGTTGCCTGAACTTTTCTCTTTGCCTCTCCATGCCCAGCTCTGGATCCTCTATTCCCCTAACTTTGGGATGTTGGAAGGGAGAGGATACCCGAATGAAAATTTCTGAGCAAGCTGGAGTGAGTAAACTAAGCCAAGAACATGCTTTGGAAGAGGCATGTCAGTAGCCTTTGCTCATTCATGAAATGAAAAGGGCACAGGGTGAGGCCAAGAGCAGGAGTTGGGAGTCACCCATGTTTACTTAGGTTAAAATCTGAGCCTTGGCACAAAGCCTGTACAATGCTTGGGTAGGTTCCCTACTTACTGGAACCTCAGTTTCTTCTTGGTCAAATGGAAATAATAGTACTTGCTTCCTAGGATTCTTGGGATTCTAGAGTGAAATAATATATATGGAGCACATAGGAAGTCCTTAGCACATGGGACGTGCTCAGTCACTGAGGCTCAGAGTCCCCTCAAAGGGAAACCAGAATTCCATGGCCACTGCAAAGGGCTCGGACTTTGAGCAGCACAGGACCATCCAAGGGGACTGGTAGGAAGCAGATATGCCATGTTCTTTATGGGGCTCTGTGAGGGCAGGACGGTGTCTTATTTACTGAAGGGTGAAATTAGCCTTAACAAGTGATTGGTGATTGTCTTTTGGGGCAGATGTAACAGGACAGAAAGGAGGTGGGGGTAAGTGAGGCTGGGGTGTAAGCTACTCAAGGACAATAGCCATTGGACAGTGGGTCTTCATTAGGAAACCAAAGTAGAACAACCCTGTCTGGTGTGGTCACAGAAGACCTTTCTGTAGGAAGGCACTCATAGTTCATCTTCATTTTTAGCTTTCTCTTTTGAGAGAAAATTTATGTCCTTTAAACAATCACAGAGTGACTAGCTTTATATTTTATTGGTTGATTGCATGCCTGTCCCCTAATCCCAGCTCAACTTCTTCTTAGGTGTACGGTCTCTAATAAATGACTTAATTTCTCTAAGCTGGTGGGTCTTAAAGGGGAGCGATTTTGCTACAAGGGGACATTTGGCAGTGTCTGAGGACATTTCGGTTGTCCCGTCTGGGAGTGAGGTTACTACTGGCATCTCTCAGGTAGAGACCGAGGATGCTGCTGAACATCCTCTGACGCACAAAACATCTTCACCATAATGAAGAATTATGTGGTCCAAAATGTCAGTAGTGTTGGAGAAAGCTTGCTCTAAGACTCAGGTTTTATTTTTCATCTGTACAAAAGGGAATAATAATAGTACTTAACCATACATGGTGGTTGTAAGGGTTAAATGGGATGAAGAGTGAAAGCATTAGTGCACTTCCCAGCTTTCAGTAAGTGTGAAGGGTTTAGCTGTTGTTATTAATATTATTATTTTGACCTGATTCATTGTTTAAGTAGCAAATTTATGAATCCTGTGTCATGGTTTATGTAGCCGACATACAAGATTTTATAGGTACATTAGATGCATTTAAATTTTGTAAGAAAAAAATTTAAAAGCACTTTTAATCATTCATTGAAAGGGATTTTGAAGTTGTTTTGAAGGGATAATATTGTTTGGTTTATGTAAATCCAGTATTCTGAATCATGTCAGAAACCATAAATTCTACATGCTGTTATATTCTATTATCCCCGAAAAAGCATAAAATCATGGATCTTAAACATTTTGATGCTATTGCATATTGATACATAGGAGGCCATAAAATGAAACAAATTTACTGGGACATGAAGTCCCATCCCATATATGTGAGCTGCAGAAAGTAAATTATCATAGTCATTTCTGTGAAAACTAGTGGCTACGAAGTGAGCCTCAGTATAAACTGGAATGGATTCCTACTTAGTATCCCAGACAACAAAAAGACCCCTTGAAGGTGATCTGAGTCCAGTAGCCAGTGTGGCACCTCTGAAAGCGTGGCTCTGTCTGGAGTCCAAGGGCACGCTCCTCCCACGTTGTTAGTGATGTAATTACTAGTCACCACTGCTCATTCATCACCCATTGTCAAGAAAGAAAGAAAATGAACCCTTTCGGTGATGCAAACAGTACCTCTTTGATGGGTCAACAGTAGCCTCATTCCTTCAGAGGACATAATGATGAAGGCTCTAGGTAATAACCATACCAGCGATGGTGATGATGATGGTGGTGATGGTGATGATGATGAAGATGATGGTGATGAAGGTGGTGATGATGATGGTAATGATGATGATGGTGGTGATGGCGGTGATAATAGTGGTGGTGATGATGATGTTGGTGATGATGACAGTGATGGTGATGGTGATGATAATGGTGATGATGGTGTTGGCGATGATGGTGTTGGTGATGATGGTGGTGGCGGTGATGATGGTGATGATAATGGTGATGATGGTGATAATGATGATGATGGCGGTGATGGTGATGGTGATGATGATGGTGGTGATGGTGATAATGATGGTGATGGTGATGATGGCAGCGATGATGTTGATTATGATGATGGTGATAGTGATGATAATGATGGTGATAGTGATGGTAATGATGGTGATGGTGATGATGGTGATGGTGCTGATGGTGGTGGTGATGGTGATGATGGTGTTGGCGATGATGATGACGGTGATGGTGATGATAATGGTGATGATGGTGTTGGCGATGATGGTGTTGGTGATGATGGTGGTGGCGGTGATGATGGTGATGATGATGATGGCGGTGATGGTGATGATGATGGTGCTGATGGTGGTGGTGATGCTGATGATGACAGTGGTGATGCTGATGATGATGGCGGCAGTGGCAGTGGTGGTGGTGGTAGTCCATGAGCACAGGTATTCTTTAGGACTCTGGTTTATGCTCATTGGCTCACACTCACTCCGTGCTTTCACCTGTTTGCTTTACATATGCATTTCCCCCCGACTGATTTCTCTATGCTGAGAAATGTGTTCCGGGAGCACAGTTTGAGGATTTGACAGACGAGGCTCTGATGAAGCCATTGTAAAGCTTAAATCGCTTCTCATTTAGCGTCATTATTTTGAATAGAAAAAAATTTTCCTTAAATTAGTCTCTTGTGTGGAAAATGAATCATGTTTAAAGGTTACGTTTGATCTTTAGATGGTGGAGTGGATGGTTCCCCCTCCTTGGAATCAGTGACTTGCTGCTGCCAGGGGTTTGTGTGGGACCTCGTAGGGGCATGGTATGCTAGAAATCTATAAGCAGGGCAACAGTGGCATTGGCACTCAGAGCACGGATTTTGGGATCTGAGGGGCACCAGTTTAAATTTCACTGCTACTCCTCCTTAACTTTGTGATTTTTAGCCAGTGAGCATCCATATTCTCAGGGTATGGGCTGTTAATCATACCTAACTCACAAAGCTGTTGGTCAGGATTAAATGAGACAATGTATGTGAGGCAGATGACCCAGTCCTTGGTATGTAGTAAGTGCTTAATAAACATTACCTGTTAATGTAATACCTTCCCTCCCAATAAAAATTAACAGCCACAGAATGCCATTTCTCATCACGATTAGGAGTGAGATCTTGTGTACTCTCTGCAAAACTTGGCCTGCCTCAAGGACTTACTTTGCTCATACAGGAGACTCATTCTCTGGGTTTCGCGTCAAGGAGTTGGAAAGGTGCCAGAAAGCTGTGGGCGGAGGTAAGAGAAGCTGCCGCCTGGTGCTATGCGCTGCTCCATAGAGTTGGGAAAGACAAAGTTCAGGGCTGCAGAAAAGGTCTAAGAGAAGGGATCCAGCTGTTTAAGCCGAAGATCCTGGGTGTTGTCAGCTCACTGCTGCTCTCTCGGCCCCTCTAGTCATAGGTCCTGCAGTGCACAGGTCAGTGGGTGTGGACCTAACACACTCACCAGGGACTTAAAAGGGGGAGGCTAGATAGGCAAATGAAAGGCAGTCCATGTGGTTTGCATTAATGATACCACTGAGAGGTTGCACAGAGAGCAAATTAAAAGTACTTAGTTTTAAAAATGAGTTCTAGCAGAAGAATTGAGTAAAACCAAGTGAAGCATATTTTATTTATGATTTTTGCCTTGTCTGGCTCCGCTTCAGCTTCTCCATTTCACTGTGCTCACTGAGTATCAACTACATGATGGTCGAGTGCTGCAAGATATGAACAAAAATAAAGAGCAATATGTGGTTTCTACCTTCAAGGAGCTAGTGGCATGATGAGAGAGAGATAGGAACCCAGGTGGGCAATTTCAATGTGGGTGTTTTGATGGAAGCATAGAGGAGGGATATTCTGCTTAGTATGGGGTTCGGAAAAGACTTGCTGGAGATGACAGCTGAGCTGAGACTTAAGGATGAATAAGACAAAATAGCCAGATGCGGAATGGTTGGTATGGGCATTTACTTAGAGGAAATATCATGAGCAGAGAGTTCATTTTTATCACTGCTTTCGTTATCTGCATGCCATTTCTGCTCTGGCTTGAGAAGAATTTGCTATGCAGGGATAAGGCAGGATCGCTGTGCTGTGGGTATCCCCGTGGGTGAGCCTTAGCTAGCTACTGCTTGGAGAAGTACATACTCATTCCTCTAAGGGCTGCAAGCAAGAGAAAGAGGACAATTAATATAAGACGGTTCCCTCTTTGAGGGAATGCAGTTGGCCACCTGCACACTTTGGACCTCTCGTGTGTCAGAACAGCTCAATCCAAAGAGACCAGGAATCACTTCAAGATGGAAAGTTCTCCTACATCTTTCATGAGGGAGTAGAGGTTAAAGACAATGGTGAGAAGGATTCCCTCTTCCTCTGTTTTCTCCAAGAGCTTTTGTAAGGCTGTTACTATGTGTGTGGTAGAATTCATCAGTGAAACTATCTGGGCGTGGGTTTCTTGTGGGCAGGTGTTATTCAGAAAGTTCTGAAATGACATGAGGATCACTAGGAACGTCTGTTAATTACAGTTGACCCTTAATGCAGGAGTTAGGGACAGGGACCTTCACACAATCACAAATACACAGATAACTGACTCTCCCAGCTTAACTACAAATAGCCCAGTGTTGACCGGAAGCTTACGGAAAGCATAAGTAGTTGGTTAACACATATTTTGTCTGTTATTTGTATTGTATACCATAGTCTTATAATAAAGTGAGCTAACACATGAAAATGTTATTAAGAAAATCAGAAGGAAGAGACAATATGATTAGAGAAAAAATTCACATATCAGTGGACCTCTGCAGTTCAAACCCGTGTTGTTCAGTGGTCAACTGTACAGCTTGCTGAATCTGGGCCCCCAATTCGGATTCTGTAGTCCTGGGTTGGGGCCTGATGATTTGCGATTCAAAGAGTTCCCAGGTGTTGCCGATGCTGCTGGTCCGGGGACCCGCACCTGGATAACCACTGCCTTTAACAGGTTTAGGGCTGTTCTGACTTTCTATTTCTTCTTGTGTCACTCTCGGTAAGTTGGATTTATCAAATTTGTTCATTTCGTCTGTGTTGTGACATTTATTGGTATAATGTCACTTTCTGTCGTTTTACCGTCTGCACGATCTGCGGTGATATCCCTGGGTTCATTCCCGAGATTGGTAATTTGTGCTTCCTCCCATTATTTATTCCCTGATCAGGCCTGATACTTGTTTATAACTTTTATTAATGTTTTTTTAAAAAAATAACTTTTGTTTTTAATTTTTTATTGTCTGTTTTATATTTCATTATTTTTTTTTTTCTTTTTCTTTCTGGTTCCTTTGGGCTTGATTTTCTTAGAGCATTGATTTTAAACCTGTTTCCTTTTCTAATACGTGCACCTAAGTGATACAGGTTGCTCTAAGCACCGTTCTTCCTTTGTATCTCCTGGTGCCTCATCCGTACTGGCAGTATTATATTTGTCAGCCCTTAACTCCTGTTTGTCTCCCCGGCCTTTCCATGAGCAACCTCATAGGAAACATCCTCTTACTCGTTGTTGTTTCCCAAGTGAAACCACCGATGAGTGTGTTGAGGAAGGTGAATGAGAGAATGTGGCTGACCTGGTGGCTTAGATGCGTCCTTCTTTGTCCTTATTTCTGGCGTCTGTGGTTCGCAGAAAAGGAACACCATTTGCAGGAAGAGAAGTCATTTTGGATGCAAACTATGTGGGAATAAAGAAGTCCCTGTTTGGAAAAACTCTTGTAGTAAGTGGAAGCGAGTCCCACCTAGCACGCAGAGGACGTCACTCCACTAAGTCAGGATTTTCTTTGAGCCGCCCCGTCTCTGGCATTTCCTTTGGAGGCCAGGCTGCCCTTGGTGCTCACTCCCAAATGGGGTCAAGATGAGATTTCTCTCCCTTCAAGTCAGATTTCACAACTGACCAGGTGCCTTACAGCCGAAACACGGGGTTGCTTTTCTCATCCCCTCAGCGGCGGCTGGCGTCTGTCTCTGTCGGAGGCAGGAGCTACCCTCAGCTGTCACACCCCAGATGCCAGGACAGATGTGCTGCACAGACAGGGGATTCATCCTGCCGGATTTACGAGCTACCGGGTCTTTAGATGAAAACTCTCAAATGTATCAATTTCTTTTTTGGCTTTAGATAACTCATTTAAAGAGAGAAGGATTAGATGTTCATTCCTCCAATTTCCCTGAGGGCCTTCAGTGTGGGGGCCCGTCATTCTATAAATCATCTATCATAAACACTCATAACAAAATATCACTTCTTTATTCTTGTACTTTTGAGTCTGTACCGTCTTTTGACTCTCTGCAAGACCTGTAGTGATATCCCTTGGTTCATTCAGTGCTGTAGATCTCAAAACAGCAAACAAACCAACAAGCAAACGAGCTAGGCTGAGGAGAAAATGAAACTTTGCTTTGAAATAAAAGTGAGTGATGATCAAAATAATAATGCGTGATAACACACGACAGTCAGCATGTTCCTGGCCCTGAACTAAGTGCTTTCCACATTGATCTCACTTAATTGTTGCTGTACCCTCTGAAGTCGGTGCCATTACTGTGCTTATTTTATGGGTGAGAAATCGTAGGGTTTGGTTTTACTTGATGAGATCTGTTTGGCTCTTGACCCCTGAGCTCTTAAACTCCTGTGTTGTCCTGCCTCCCTGCTGGACTTTTGGTGATCAACGTGGCTTATGACTTGGGGTTTGCAGTAGATTCATCCTCAGTGCTGACTACGGTTGTTCTGATGTGGGTTTTGGACATCTGCTCAGCTCCTCAGTTTCGTTTTCCTGTGCATTTGGAAGCCGAGCTCGACGAGGGGCTACCGTGAACATACCCTAGGGAGAGAGAGAAAGAGAGCTTTGGTGAAAACTGTGCCAGTCAAAAGGATCGAACCGCTCAGCCCCTTCTGTCCCTGCTAAGGGGACTCCACACGCCAGATCGGCATCTTCGTGTGAGGCACAAATCTGTGCTGGCACAAATCAGCTTTTCTTCCTTTTTGTGAGATTTACGATGAGATGCGGCTTCTGGTGGAGCCATAATTGGGAAGGGGGGTGAAAGGGAAAGGGGACTATCTACAAGCTCCAGTCCCCTCTGTTAGGCCACAAGAGGACTTGATTTCTTTCTCTTTTTGCTTTTAGGAGCTCCTGGGGGAAACCGGTTTTTCCAGTTTTCTTCCCATGATTCTCTTCTCTTTCCAGCCAATTTCTAGATGTAAGTTGCTTTCCTGCTTACCGTGACCCACAGTGAGAGACACATTTTATACCGTGTGTGACTCAACTTGTGCACACACACACACACACACACACACACGCACACACACAATATATATAAAATGAAAGTTCTATCTTACCACCAGGGATTAAACCTGATATTTCAAATTCTATTCTATTCTTTTAACGTAAAACATGTTGGTTGTGACCCAATAAGCTAATTTTATTATCTACTGATGGGTGACAGCCTGTATGTTGAAGATTACAGATGGTGGTCGGTGGAAGTTGAGTAAGAGCGTAAACCGTATCCTCTGTGATGAATTTGGACGTCCGGGTCCAGCCGGAATGCACGAATACTTCCAGGTGCCATGTTTCCTTTCGCAGGGCCAACTCCATATCCTTCTGGGAGTCTTTGGGTCTTTCTTCAACCTGAATGAGAAGCAAGTCACTTAATAGCCCTCCCAGGTCTGTGGATGAAATGAAGCCCAAGGACATGGCCCACAGGGAAGAGAACCTGGTGACGTTTCATGGCGAGGGCCCAGGGCCCTTGGCCTTCTCCTGCCTACATGGTCTAAAGTGAAAACAAAAGGACAGGAGTCGACTGTGGCTTGGGGACTCACTTCTTGTGATTCTTTAAAAAGTCCTTGAGAATCTGCATTCTTTATGACTTCATAGTTGATAACAGCAATGATGGAAACAGGTTTTTGTTTTGTTTTTTCCTTTGCCAAAGAGGTGACTGGAGGAAGACCATTTAACCCTTGAGTAGCAAAAGGAATTGGGTTTCCAAAAGGAATTGAGAGCATCTGGCCCTCCTCTCTTGCCTCTCCCTGCCTGTGGATTCAGCCCTCATTTCCCCATGGGAAGGCCGTGGCGCTGTCAGCCGACCAGCCTTTTGAGAAGTCACCTTCTGGATGAGCTGTATGGGAAACAGTGGCCCCTGTTTGCTGACCTGTGGCCCGGGCCTCCTCATCTCCTTTCCTCGCTCGCCTTTCACTCCTCCTCTGTGTTCCCATGCTCTGCTGCTGCCACATGATTCTCAGGAAGCTTTCCAAACAGGACTTTTCAGACTTTTGCGTGATCACCAGGCGATGTGGTTAAAATGCGAATTCCGATCCAGCAGGTCTGGGCCGGGGCCTGGGACTCTGCATTTTGAACGGGCGATGTGATGCCCCTGGTTCGTGACCCTTCTTTGAATAGTGAGCTCCACAGGTTGGTGTGTAGGTGGCTGAGAGGTGTGTGTGTGTTTATTAGTTTTATAATATCCAGTAAGTGGGAGATTTTAACCTATATTCAAAAATGAAGGATCATCATTCCTTCTAGGTAGAGTTGGTTTGTACCCTCCAGTCTGATCGCTTTGCTTTATGCACTCATCTCGTAGGTTTACATGTGCCTTTCGGGATTAAAGGTCCCGTTTTTTTTTGTTTTTTGTTTTTGTTTTTGTCAGCGGCTGTCTCCACACACCTTCAGCCGTGAATGGATTCACTGTGAACTTGATTCTTGCCTCGGAGTTGTGAGGAGCAGGGTATGCCCAGGTGGCACAGAGAGAAGAGAAAACTCCCAGGTTGTGAGAAGTTCTTGATAGTGACACTTTTAACCAGGGAAAGGCAGCCTGGGCTTGTCGTGAAGTCACTGCTGATGTGGGACACAGCTGACAGTCGAGTGACAGCAAGTAGCTTTTTTTTCTCTCTTATGCTATGGGATGTGTATTCCTCCTCTAAAAGAAGAATGAAAGCAAAAACGCAAACACGGACAAACCCCTGTTGCAGCCTCCTCTCTCCAGGACAGCACGTGGCTTTTCTAGCTCCTTGCAGCATCCTGGATTTCTGGAATACGTGGTGATCACGTGAAACGCCACCACGAGAGGATTAAGAGGAGGTGTGTCTGCTCTTTTGACCTTACTGTAGCTTTGGCCCTAGAAGGAATCTTAGCTGTCATGTCATTCAGTGTCAGGTGGAGCAACGAGCTCATGTGCTGAAGGGCCGTGCTCGAGGTCAGGCAGCCTCGGGTCTAGTTTCTTTACTCATGTCACCACCTCTGGTCGCTTCTCCACCAAGCAGTGCTGCTCCTGGATGGCAGACCTATGGCTCCCGCCCTCCACTGCCCTCTGACAGTGTCTGGATACAGTGTCTTGGCCCTGCCTCCTCCCACTCCCACGCCCCTGTCTGTGTACTTGCCTTCGGACCCTGTGGTTT
This sequence comes from Cynopterus sphinx, assembly GCA_030015415.1. Lineage (NCBI taxonomy): Eukaryota > Metazoa > Chordata > Mammalia > Chiroptera > Pteropodidae > Cynopterus > Cynopterus sphinx. The sequence goes on from CM057391.1 coordinate 6,935,202, forward strand.
GTGGGCCTCCTCCTGTCCTCTGTGCCCTTGCCTCTGATTCCTGCATCTTGCCAACTCTGTTGGTGCTACACATCCATTAAGTTCTTAGGTTTATTATAAAGTCAACAAAGGAAGAGCCTTACAGTCCTGTACCAGGCTCATTTCTATTCAAATAAAGTATGAATATATTCTCTCTATAAAAAATATTACCACGAAGGCTAACGTGTCCAGTCCCCTTTACCTTCCCTCTGTCCCCTCACCCATCCTGTTCCAGGTTCTTCCTGAGATGTCGTAACTGGCATCAGTGTGGGGCGGGTGTGCTTTTACCATACGTATTTGTCTGCCAGTTGCTTTTTCGCTTCGTCGTATCTTGGAGGTTTTTTTATGCCAGCTCATAAACATTTACTTCTTTAAGAAAATCCATAACACAATATTTGGCTAAATTGTACATAATGGGGCTGTTCTCCTCATGATAAACATTTAGGTTGTTTTCAGTTATTTGCTGTGATAAGTTCTGCTCCAGAGAAAATAAGGAAGGCTGTTACTGTGCGGACGGAGGAGAGTCTTTAAAATGCACAAGTGCAGTGGCTCTGCTCTGCAGGGCTACCTGGGGCCTGCAAAACAACAACAACAACAACAACAACAACAACAAAATGGAGGTAGGTGTAGTGAGGGGTGGGAGGACAGGAAAGAGGAGCTGGAGGAGAGAGTTGGGTGGGGGGGGTGGGGTCATAGAAATATTCCCAAGGAATCAAGACTTGAAGAGAAGAATTTTCACATCGAATGACTTCCACCCAAACAGGTAGTGTGCCCTAGGTTTGAAAAATCGTGTAAATGTTATGAAATGGATTTTCAAAGCAGTGCACATCGATTACATGCACCAATACACTTTCTCGCAGGCTCCAGGTAGCATCGCGTGTATTATCTCTTGGTTTTATTCTGCTTCTTTCAAATCTGTGGATGATTGTTAGAACCGTGCACAGTGTCACTTTGAGTCACAAAGATAAACTCGAGAGGAGAAATTCTTTGTTCTTCCAACAACATGGGAAGGATGTAAACTGGAAAGAAAATAATAATAATAATAATAATAATAATAATAATAATAAAATAAGCTGAAGTTGAGCTTGTTTTCACATGAGCATAGATCTTAACCTTCATTTATGGTTTGAATAGATGGAAGTGGTGAGACAGGCACTGCGCTTGCTTACTCTGGTGAATTTCTGGTGGTAGAAATAAAGAAAGCCTGAGGAATTTAATAATGAATCCATAAATTTGTGGGAGGGGAACCCTGTAGATTTGCACTGAAAGTCCCGATCTGTGCTGTGCCCCATGTGGCTCGTGAGCCCTTGAAATTCAGCTACTCCCGCCCCATGTGAAAGGGCAAGCTTTGGGATCCACTGAGTTCAGTCAGGTGCACCAGCACCGTTAATCTCGCCAGTTTATTCAAGGTTTTAGTAGAGCTCCTAGAAGATTTAAATGCCACATGTGACTCGTGGAATCTTTCTACTCGACAGCACAGCTCGAGCTGTTAGGGGCCGGGAGGCTGGTCCCGAGCCAGGCCTGCCTCACTGAGGGCCTCAAGTTCGGAGCCCACCTCTAGCCCCTAACGGTCATTCAGCCTGAATCCCGAGCCTCGCCTGTGCTTTTTTCTGGCGGCTCTTTCGATGTTTAATATGGGTTTCAGTGTAAGGCTTATTGGACTTTTGTTGCTCTGGAAACATGAAGAATTTGAAGAAATAGTAATCACTACGTTAGCCTAACAGAGAAAAACAATTTTCTTTTCTCTTTTCTTTTCTTTTTTCTTTTCTTTTCTTTTCTTTTTTCTTTTCTTTTCTTTTCTTTTCTTTTCTTTTCTTTTCTTTTCTTTTCTTTTCTTTCTCTTCTCTTCCCTTCCCTTCCCTTCCTTTACCTTCTATCTTTTCCTTCCTTCCTTCCTTCCTTTTTCTTTTTTTAGGTTTTCTGAGGTAGTTTGTAATGTAGCCCATCGCTCTTCTTGATAGAAGATCAGAGCTGTGATTTTTAAATGCTAAAAATTTCTTCCTTTAGCAAATGTCCCTTTTCTGATGGGGTTCTTTGCCTTTGCAAAGGAAATCTGAGCAGTTGCTTTCATTTGGGTGGTGTATTTGGAGCCTTCTACTTTCCCAAGTTGGTACAACAGCATTTCTTTCTAATACTGTCACTTGGTATCCAAACACACACACACACACACACACACACACACACACACACACACACACCATGCTCCACTAATTTTTGCATTTCAATATTTCGGGTTTGGTGTTTGTCAATATTTGAGGATTTTTTTCTTTCTTTCTTTTTTTTTTTTTTTTAGTTAATAAGCTTTATTTTTTAGAGCACTTGTAAGTTCACAGCAAAATTGAGTGGAAGGTACCAGTGGTTCCCATACAACCCTGCTCCCGCACACATGCAGCTCCCCCCCCGCCCCGTCAACATCTTGAACCAGAGGGCACATTTGTTACATCAGAGAACCTGCATTGAGACATTAGTATCATCCAAAGTCCATAGTTTACATTAAGGTTTGCTCTTGGTATCATACTTTCTATAGGTTTGGACAAATGTGTCATTACAAACATCTTTCTGCCCTAAAAATCCTCTGTGTCCCGTTATTCGTCCCTTTCTCCCTCAGCTTCTGACCTTATGACTTTTCCAGAATGGCCTATTGTTGGAATCATTCAATATGGAGCCTTTTCAGATAGGCTTTTTTCACTTAATATGCATTTCAGTTTCCTTCAGGTCTCTTACTGGCTTGCTAGCTCATTCTTTGTAGCACTGAATACCGTTTCATCTTCTACATGACCGCAGTTCATTTATCCGTTCTGAAGGATGCGTTGTTGCTTTTGTGTGGCAGTTGTGAATAAAGCTGCTGGGTGCATCTTTGTGCGGGGTTTCGCATGGACATAAGTTTTCGATTTGTTTGGGGAAACACGGGGGACTGTGATTGCTGGATCACATGGTAAGAGTATGTTTCGTTTTGTCAGAAACCTCCAAACTGGCTTCCAGTGAGGCTGCACCATTGTGCATTCCCACCAGCAACAGACGAGAGTTCCCGTTGCTCCACGTCCTTCCTTGCGCCAGCGTTTGGTGTCGTCGGTGTTCTGGATCTTGTCCATTCGAATAAGTGTGGTTGCTTTCATACAACCAGATCAGTGAGTGGCTCCGCTGGAATTCTCTGGAACCAGCAGAATGCCATTTTTAGGGGGTCTGAAATATGTTGTCGATGTGCTCGGGTGGACAGTAAGTCCTCCCTGAGGTGACTGTCGAAGGCTAAGGGAAGATGGCAGAGCAGGAGATGGGACAGCAGCATTTCATCCGAAACTGCAAACTGCGGCCAGCTGTGCTCTGCGGGTGAACATAAGTACAGGCTGTGGACTTGGCAAAGGAAAATGTGGGATTGCTGAGTCTTAGCTGGAGGCCGCTTTCGTTCCACTTGGTTCTGGATTCATTCTAACCCTGGTTTCTGAATTGTACTGGGGGAGTGCATGCGTGTGTGTGCGTGTGTGTGCATGTGTGTGTGTGAGAGAGTGTGTGAGGGAGTGTGTAATTTTGGTTACCTCCACATGCAGCTTCTGTTTTCTGAGAGCAGCTTGCATACCCAGCTGTCAGATGGAGGGGCCTCATTAGCAGAGCAAATTCCTGGGAAGGTATTACAAGGAAGCAGAAGCTGCCAGAACTTGGTTGGCCTGAAAAAGACATTGCTCGGTAGCTGTTCTGATTCTCCTTACAATCGAGAAGAGAATGTGGTCCCTCGTGAGCAGAGCAGTGGAGCGGGGCCCTCTATTCTGGCTGTGTGACCTTTGGCTTTCAGTACGAACTGGGAATTGGGTCCATAACATAGCATTTAGGGGCATGCTGATCTGAGTCAGCCAACAGTTGACCTTGACCGTCCTCCTTCTGCTGTGGTCAGATTCCCCCCATGACGAACCTACCCCATGTCTGACGCTGTGAGGATTGGCTCACTTGGAGCTGCTGTTTCCGCTCTCCCTGGCACTGTCCACTCCTGCCAGGCTCCTCTGGTTGTCTGCCCTGTCTTGGAAGCCTTGGCCAGCCTTCTTGGGAGTAGCTCTTGCTCTGAGTAATAGCGGACAGCTGTTTCAGTGATGTCTTCAAGTCGTGAATGCATACAGGCTCCTAATTACTGTCTTCATGCCCTGGTGCCCAGTGGTTTCTGCTGACTCTCCCATCCCCACTTCCTCTCCGCCCCCGCCTGGACCCTGGCCTTGGGTTTCAGGCTGTCCTTGAGCCTGATCTCTCTCTTCTACTGTCTTTTGGTGTCTGGCATACAAATTTATGTAAATAAGCAGGCATATTTAGAGAGAGGAAAGTGTTTTTTGAAAAGATGGCAACTCCTTATGAAGATGACTCTTAGGGTGCTGCCCATTTTCTGCCATCTGTTTTGACCCTTCAGGTCAGCGAAGATATTTGCCTCTGTCAGCTGGTTCTGGGACCACTTCTGGCTTTGCTGGTCTTTGGCCTCCTTGATTGCTCTGTTTGAAAACTCCTGGATGGATTCTTTCATTGGGCTGGTACTTGAAGACATTGCTTTGCTATGTTCTGTTTGCCATCTGTCCAGGCCATTATAATCCACTAAAAGGAAAAAAAAAAGGGGTGATTATATTCACAGAGAGAAATGGAATTACAATTACCTTGGGAAAGACAGAATTGGAGAGCTTGGGTGTTAATTGTTCCAAGCATGGCTCTTAAGAACGAGCTACCACATTTTAGCCCTGTGACTGAACTGCGTACGGGACTCTGCTTCTAAGAGCTCACAGAACTGTGACTCAGTGGTTCCGGGACTGAATTTAAGCCCATTTACAACAGATGTGCCCAGATGAAATGAGCTCTGATTTTATGTCTTATCTTTGCTGTCTCTGATGGTCGTTAAAGGAGGAAGACATAATTCTATCAAGAAGGAAGGTCATGCAATAAGGGAGTAAGGAGAATAAAATGATGATTTTCTTTTTCTTTTTTTGCTTACCGGAAGAGAATTAATACTTTTTGAGTCTTAGACTTTTACTAAATGCTACATATATATTTCATTTACACAACAACTTAATCAAGTTGGCGTTACTGTCCCCATTGTATATAGATATATTGAAAGCTCATGACAACTTTGTACCTGGTTCCCCAAATCAGATTTTTCATCAATGTTAGATCTACTAGGGATAATTGTACATATTCCCTCCTTTCCTTCTTTTCTTCAAAAAAGTGTTTATTTTGTACCTTATTCGGCACCCAGTACTCTATACTGCTTGACTTGGCAGAGATAAACCTTATGACACAACTTGATGTGAATTGGCCATATTTTAAACACTTTTTATTTTTAAATAATGATAGATTTGTAGGAGGTTATAGGGCAACGTAAAGGGAAGTCTTGTGCATCCAGCCTCCAGCCTCTCTCAGGGTTAACATCTTACACGACTGTAGTAAGGTCTCAAAACCAAGAACTTAACATTGGTACAATCCACAGAGCTTGTTCTGACTTCCTCAGTTGTGCACACGCTCATTCGCGTATATGTGTGGCTCTCTGTAATTCTGTCACACATGTGGCCTTGTGTGACGACCTCCACCATCAAAAGACTTTACTGTATTCTACTCCTCCATGCAATTCCTTTATAGCCACATCCATCCCCTCTCCTCCTCCCTAATCCCTGGCAATTACCAACTTGTTCTTCATCTCTATCATTTTGTTATTTCATTGATGTTTTATAAATGGAATCATAGAATATGGATCTTTTCAAGTCTGTCTTATTCTTTACTCAACATTATTTCCTTGAGGTTCATCCACATCACTGCGCATATCGATATGTATTTTTTAAATGGCTGAGTAGTAGTTTATGGTATGGATGTACCACAGTTTGACTGACTATTTACTCATTAAAGGATGTTTGGGTAGTTTCCATTTTGGGGCTATTACAAATAAAGCTGCTATAAATATTTGTGCTTAAGTTCTTGCAGGAGAAAAAGATTGTCTTTCTGAAGAATGTTTGAAAATCATTTAAACTTAAGTTGACAAAAATCATTATATTGTGTGAGAAGTTTGACAGCTCTAGAGTGAAAACTCAATTAGAACTTAATGATGGTGGCTGAGGTTGTTTTTCAGCAAACATAATCTTTAACAAACTCATGGGTCAGAAGAGATTTCAACCATTGCAAGCCATATGTTAAAGCTTTCACTAACCCCACTGGCTTTTGCACTGATTTTGTTTTTGTCCATCTTATTCTAAAGTTAACGTGTCTGCCTGAACCAGTTGTGCTGCAGTATGTCCTATTTCTTAATTTTTTAATAGAAATAACTCAGCCATAAAAGCCAGCAGAAGAGTATTTCATTGACAGATTGATCGGCCAATCTTTAATGTGTATGTGTATTAAAAGGTAGGGAACAAATAGGTTTTTAAATGTTAAAAAATGTCAGATATTAAAAAAGGCAAGAAAAGAAAACATACTAGATTATTTTTTTGTTGGCAATAGAAAGATAACAGTTTATTTTACATTGCTATTTTATATCCTTGGGATTAAAATAAAATAATATGCAAACACTGAAATAATTAAAATTCTGTCATTTTTTTAATTCAATTAGATCTAATTTGAGGGAAGAAGTTTTTCTTATAAGATCCTTTAAGAGAGATAGAGATATAATTTGTAGTTGACATCAGCGAGTGGATTGGAGAAAATCTATTCTTCTTTTATGTTTAAAATTCTAGGGCTAATACGCTAGTTCACTTGTTTGTTCATTTGTTCATTCACTTATTCACTTATTCTTTCAAACGATCTCTTAAATCATTAGTAATATTTCTGCTGTATCGTTATAAGCCTGGATGCTTAAGAGGTCCCCATTCCATGATCTGTCCCCCTTACACCACTTTATTCCCCATCACCCCATGATTTCTCACATTCATGACTTCTCCTTGGAATTACATTTGCCCCGTATGATCACTTCTCTGCGTTCTCCCTGTTTGGACTCAGATATCTCCTCTGCGGACTTGTTCCTGATTTCTCCCGCCTAGAAATTACATAACTTTCTTCTGAATTTCCCCAACATTTCATCCGTGGCTTTTGTATTATGGTTATTTATGTACACTTCACGTCTTTGTTTCTCTACTGTTAATTTCTCCAGTCCGAATAAACATTTGATCTTAGTATTTATTCATTCTTTCCTTCTCTCCCTTTACTTTCTCCCTCCCTCCAACTCTTTTTTCCTCCCTTCTCTTTTCTTCCGTTTCTCCCTACATTCATTTTTTTTTGCGGTCTTGTCTGAATTCATTAAATATTTGCTGATTACCTACTGTGTGCCAGACACTGTTATAAGGGCTTTGAATAGAGAACATTAAAACTCTCAGAGTAACTTTATTTATTTAAATTAAACATTAGGAATTAAAAAAAAATAACTTCTCTGGTTATTAGATTGAGGGACTAGGGATATCCTGAGAGAGTGTTAAATATTTCCCTTCAGAAATTTTAAAGGAAGGTAAACTACTTTATTCCTGAGAGAAGGGGCTGTGAATATAGTCTTCCTTAATGCCAGTAGGCTGAGTGGGATCTATTTCATTTCCAGATCCACGCTTCTGTGTATTTAAGAAAAATTATTATGTCCCTCCGTTTTGCTGACAGACATGAACTAAATATCATCTGATAATGTAAACTACAACTGTCAAATAAGACACGACTGGAGTTCAAATGGTATGTCAAAATAACTTCTATTGATACAGAAAATGCTTCATTTTGGAAGCTCTGAAAATATAAAATAAGATAGTGTAGGAAGAACATTCCCAAAGCTGGAAACTTCCACTGAGCATAATTTTTTAAAAGAGATGTCAGCAAGGCAGGGATTTGTAAGGGAAAGTATACAAAGTCAGAAGTCTAGTGCCCTGAATTAAAAAAAAATATATAAAAAGAGATGGAAGAAATACATTTCTAAATAAAATCTCTGGGAAATGTTTCTTTCAGAGATAAAACATGAGGCAGGTGTAGGAACAATGAATTACAGATATCAAGAAAATGGGCTGAGAAAGCAGAGTCCAGGCAGCCTTAGTTGACTGGCTTCATTTGGGAGGAAATCAGCAGTGCTGGGACCAGTGACATTAGATCACAGCGCAAACTAGGACAAGACTTTGAGGGATGAATCGATGAGGTCTTCCTAAAATTCGCTTTATACCCTCCTCACACGTAGTTTTGTGGAGTTTCTCTCCTGCGTATAGTTCGTTTCTGTCTGGAGCAAAGCGTTTGGCCTCAGAGAATAGGGCTGCCCCACCTGTCCAGGGCCAGAGAGTTTTCCTAAATGGAAGATACAGAAATTTCTGCAACGCAGGTGGATTTACATTCCTGGCAATTGCAATGAAAACAAACTCACGATCCGTACTTTGTCAGGAAGGTTTTGATTTGCTCTCCAGGGGAAAATTTTAGATTCGTGTGAAAAGTGTCTGACACAGACCGAAATCTTTCGGGCCTTGTTTGAATAGTTTATCCTCGTACAAATTGCCAGAATTGGAGGCTCTAGTGTGCTTTTTAGAAAATGTAACTGCAATTTTGCTCTAAATGTTTTTACTCTGTAAAACCAAGAATCTGTGTATTTTTCTTCTGTCCTGATTTTAAAGTATCTTCAAATTTCCATGCTTTGTATCTATGAAATTTGGCTTATGTGCCCAATTATGAGAAAAGGACCTATTAACATTTTGGTATTTAGGAAGTTCTTGTTTTATTTTATGTGCTTACTGTTTCAAAAACACAAGTCCAGAATTTATAAAATTAAATTACCTTTATTTACTTATTTGTTGTCCACAAAGAGTAAATAAATAAATAAAAGATAGAAAGAAAATACGGAGAATGTCTGTATGTTTATTTTGGTTATTTGTCAGGTACGATGAAGAGATTCAGAAATTGTAAGTGCATCAGTGGAAAAATTACCTGGGAGCTGTTGGTCCCCTGCTGGCCAGCACAGCTGTTCCTCCAGTGCCCACTGTTTGCTACAAGTATACACAAGCTTATGACAAAATAATTATAAACCAACATTCGTACTGTGCTTTTGAAAGGCACCCTGGTGAGTGGGACCTGGGATCTGGCTCATGAATTAGAATGACCTCTTTACTGCTTGTGTTTTTTAAAACAAGAACCTCTTCAGAGCACTCTCCCATTCAAAACACCTTCACCCTCTCTTGAGATAAAAAGATTTCCTCTTTTGTTCTGGGAGCTACGGCCATTCTGAAAAACCTGGAGGGGCCAACGTTCCTGGTGTGGTCCACTTCTGTGCGTTTGATTTCTCGTCCTCCTTTCAAAACCCACAGCCTGTGCAAATGGAGAGCTGCAGAGTAGACATGGAGATGTAGGTGCAGCATGGGGAAGATGGTTAATAATGTTGTTATACATATAACGGGCAGGAGGGGTACTAGATTTAGGGGGGTGATCGCTTTGTGAGTTATGTAGATCTGCTTTCTGGGTTGTACGACTGAAACTGGTATATTATTGTACGTCACCTATAATTGAAAAAAACTTATTGAATTGTGCAATGTAAATACAAGCAACTAATTGTCTATTATATTTTGATAAAACTGGTGGCGGCGGGAGCAGGGACCCAGAACAGGAAGCACTCTCTACTAGGGCCTAGTCTAGACTTCTTGAGTAGAAATATGCTCTTCTTGTGGGTGTGGCCCTCACTAGAGCCACATACCATATGGTCCTGATGTCGCTTGCATTCTTTTTGTTTCCCTTTCCAACTAGTCTTTTTTAGCTTTTCCAACTAGTCTCTATTAGCTTCTTTGTCCCCAAGCACCCAGTTAGCTCTTGGCACATTGCCCTCCCTTAATATTCTTGGGATAAATATTTATCGAGGATACACAAAGAGGCAGAATGTGTGGGGCTAGGGAGAGAGGACCAAGTGCTTCCGTGGTCAGGCCCTAAGTGACCCAGGTTACCAGGCTGATCACAGAGGGCAGAGGGGAGACCCCTGGGAGGCCGAGGGAGCCTGGAACAGGGCTTCTGTGGCTCTGGACTTAATTCCCGGGGTCTGCTGTCTTCCTTCTCTTCCCTGGCAACCCAGCTGCACCCAGAGCTTTATCTAGTCTCTTCAGACCTGATTTCCGAATCTGTCTCTGCCAGCCAGCTCTCTTTCCTCATCTTCAGACCTATGTCTGTAACCTGACGTCCTCACCCAGAAGTCCCCCAGGCACCTTGACTTAGTAAGTCCAGCTGGAGTACATCTGACGTCCCGCATTCCAAATTCACTGCTCTCACGTGTTCCCTGCTTCAGCAAATGGCATCGTCGTCATTCATCCAGTCACCAGCGCCACACATCTGAGGGCGTCCTTTCTTCCTCTGTCTCTCTCTGCCAAACACAGTCAATCACGAAGTCGTGTCACATCTTCCTGAATCTACCTGCCTCCTCCCTCCACACCATTGACAGTGCAGTTCAGGCTCGCATTTCTTACCTGGAGGCCTCCAAATCCAGACATTTGCTTCTAGCCTTATCCCTTCAGGCCCTGTGTAGTCAGTTATACCGAAGCTGGAACAATCTTTCTAAAACACCAGCCACCAGTGTTACCGGGGCAGTTTTCTGTTCATTGGTTCTGCATTGTTTGCAGATTAATGCCTGAGCTCCCCGACCTGGTGCTCCTGGCGTGTTATGAGGAACCGACTTTCCACTGCCATGCACAGGCTGCTCCAGCTTCATCGTATGTATTTTAATTCCTCAAATAATTCATGCAGCTATTTATCATATAAAAAATATGTGCTAGATAATAATAATAATAATTAATAAAATAATTTTTGCTGTGTGTCAGGCACTGTTGTAGGAAATCTACAATTTAATATAATAACTCTGTGAGATAAGCACTGTTCTTATCCCTATTTTACAGATAAGGAGACAGAGTCAAGGAAAAGTTAAATAACTTAAAAAAGGACACGCAACTAGTAAGCGTTGGAGCTGGTATTTGAACCTGGCAGGCTGACTCTACAGCCTGTGCTCTTAGTTGTTATGCTGTGCCCGACTGTGTCTTGTTCACAGGAAACATAAAAATTCGAAACAGCCAAAATGCTACTCTCCAGAGAGCTACTGTCAACGTTTCCATATATATCCTTTCAAACTTTGTAAAATGCCAAAAAAAAATGTTATAACGATGAATTCAACTGCATATGCATTCATGAAACAGTTTTATTCATTTTATTTACTGAGAGATTCTTACTGACTCTTCATCCACACATCTACATCTAAAGCATCATTCTTAAGGACTGTATAATATTCTACCTTACGTCTGTACTATCATTGACTTAACCAGTCCACTCTTGCTGGACGTGTAGGTTGCTTTCAATTTTTCACTTTATAAACAATTTTCTGATGCATGTATTCTTTTAGGTATTTCTCCACTTTTCCCCATAGGATAAGGAAAAAATTTCTTTAATGGGAATTTAAGGAATATGAAAAATCTGTAAAGCTTTTAATACATATTGAAAAATTGTTCTCTGGGAAGTTTCTGAATATTTACCACTGATATTTTGTATTTTATATCTGATAGTTGACTTTGATCTTACAGTACTTTTAGTATGTGCCCTTTTGATTTTCAGTGAGATTGAGCAAGTATCAATAATGATTATAATTTTTCTTTTGTGAATTATCTATTCATATTTTACCTGTATTTCCATTGAAGAGCTCTTTATATACAAAAATTTTTAACCCTGTGTCTTTGTTTTGCATTTCCCTCTAGTTTATTATTGTTTTTAAATTTTTCTAAGTTTTTTTGACATTCCCGAGTAGCAAATGTGTTAGCAAAAAACATGACAGTCTTTTCTTTATGTCATTTTTATATTTAAAAATAAAAGATTAAAATATTACTTGCATTGCTTGGCTTCCACTGGCTTCCAGTGCCTTGGGGAGGGTATGAGAAATCATAGTAATTTTTCTTTCTATTTCCCTGGCTTGTTTTATCTTAAATATTGTTATCTGTATTTCTTTAGCTTTCAGAGCTATAAAGCATCAATTTAACTATTTGGCACTAAAAATGTTAGTGTTGAGACAAGCTGAGATGGAGGACTGGGGTCTCCTGTAAGTGGGTTTCAGCAATCTTGTCTTCCCTATGATTTATATTCATTTAAGTTTGCTCCTTAGAACCCAAATGAATTAATTAATATGAGATAATATGGACTTTTCCAACAACATTGATTAGAAAAATCACATATTATCCAATCATGAACATCACTCAAGAGCCTGACCTCAGTTAGCAGAACATGGAGATTTGGGATTTTCTGCCTGAGTAAACTGGTTATTTCTCAAGCAGAGGAGCAATTTTCTGACCTCCTAATCTGATTTGTGGTTAACATGGTGGTGGCAGAGAGACTGATTTCACACAGTTGATTTAGAAATATGTTTTCTTTTTTCATTTTTAGTCTGGTTTTCCCTCATGTATGAAATACATTTCAAATTTTGGCTCTGGCTCCATTTCAGATTTGCTTTCAAAGGGTTGAAACAGAGGACTAGAAATGTACCTGCCTGAATTAGAAGCTGATACTGAGTGCTTTCTTTTTTCCAAAACACTGGTGCTGACCACTTTATATAAACTTTATTTCATTTAATCTTCACAATAAAATATATGATTTTATGCCTGTTTTGCATACTATGAAACTAGAACTGAGTGAAGTTGCCCAAGATCAAAGAGGTAGGACATAGTTCTACAGCTTCGAACCCATGTCTCAGGCTGTGCTGTCACACACTGCTCAGGAGGAGAAAGGAGTCGGATAACTTTTGTATAGTTGAAATCTTAAACATAGTGATAAACCTCAGTGCCTATATGTATTGGAAACCATCATTATTATTACAATGACCAAAACACTAGAAGGCCACCCTTTATATTGTCAACTAAGCATTTAATTTCTCTTTTTGGCTCATTTGTTCAACAACGTCTGTTTTTCCTCTGAAAGTTTTAAATATTCACACTTAGAAAAGTAGGGGTTCAGCAACATACATGCAATTGAAATTTCTGTGCAGAATTGTAGACCTGGTCTCTTTTTATGAGCTGGAAAATCTGTGCTAGGAATAAATGAATACTTTATAATTTCAGGGTTAAAGAAGATTCTATTTTTCTTACAGATTCAGTAGATAAAAGTTCTTGTAGGTGTTTGTTCCTATAAATAATCCAGATCTGTAGGCATTAAAATTGTGTCACTTTTTCATAAACTGTTGCTGCGAAGGTGTGATCTCTTGTGTCAGAAGTTTTTTGTTTGTTGACTGTATAGGTTTTAAATGTTTTCAAACTATCTTATTGCTGAATTGACATTTCATGCCTTTAGCAAGTGAATTTTCTTTATTTCACTTTCCAGAGAATCAGCAGTGTACTTGTGCATATTGCCTTTTTATTAATTATCACAGAGCTTAAGGACATTTTCCAGACCTGGTCTTCTCACATTATGAGGGTGCTAACCAAGAACTGTCTCTTCTCTTTGCACAATCCCACAGGCCCATCCATGTGGCCTGAGGGAGGGGACAACAGTTATTCATGCTTTCTTGAGGGTCTAAAATGCACCCATGTAAAAGACCTTTAAGTTGAAAACTTTGAGGCGTGTGTATGTGTGTGAGTGTTAAAAACTAGAAATATGGTTTTTCTAACTGTAGTTGAAGAAGGATTTTATGAATATAAAATTGTGTTCTTTAGCTATGTAACCAGTAAAACCCATTGGGTTTATAGCTGAGCAGGTCACAGTTCACATTTGAAAATGTCATTTTAAAGATCAGAAAAACACATTTTTGACTTTCTGCCAATACATTTTACTTTAGCACAACTCATTTACATTAGCATTCTCTGAAAAACTGAATAAGAAAGTGAAGACTCAGCTTTCCAGGTTCTGCAAATATGGGTGACGTCCCTTATCTTTCAAGTTAGCTTTTATAGGGAGTTAGAAAGTAAGAATGAGTAACTTTAGTATTGTCATTATTAATACTAGCTACAGTTTATTGAATATCTTTTATATTTCAGACACTGATTTAGTTATCAATTGACATCCCCAGTAGAAGCAAGTGTTATGAATTGCCCTGTAAACATTCACCACTGCAGAAGCATTTTCTTTTTTTACTCTTATATCCTCCACCCCGTTGAATTTTAATATGGGAAAGAATTTCGTATTTTTTTCTAAATTGACCAGCCAATGCGGAAGATGTTAATTCTTCTGAGAACATTTTTCCTATAAAGCGAAGCTGCCTCACCCATTTTACGTGCTGGGAGAATAAGAGGAGAGTTGTTTCAGGTAAAGAGGTAGAAAACAAATACCTGTACAAATTAAAAAAATTTTTTTTTAGGTGATTTCATTTCTAGGCTGAATAAATGAAAATCATGGGCCTTTTTTTACCGGATTTGCTTCAGTCAAAACCAGCGGAACCAAGAAAGAGAAAATAGACTTATTAATCATCACCAAAAAAAGAAAAATGGCATGAAAGAGAGGCAGTTAATGACACATTTTACAGAAGTAACTTAAAATATATTTTTTTCATGGATAGGTTAAGCCATGTTCTCCTGATGCACTGGAAACATTTGGTTTAAGCCTGGCTTTGATATTTCAGTGTGTCTGTAGGCACCGATGGAATTTGTGCTAATTTTTTTTTAAGTTGGCCACATTCAGAGATGCCAAATCAGCAGCTGACTAGAAGTGACCCCCTAAACTCTGGCTCTGTGCCTAGTGGTGACCTGTCTGTTCTGAACTGTGTTTCCAAATACACCATCCAGTTTAGCATGGCTCCTTGCTGGTGTGCCTGGAGGAACTCTTTCTTTTATATTTTTATGAACAGGCCAGTGAGCGGGAGTGAGAGCAACACAGTTAAAATTCTGCATCTGGTGCTCTGTAATTATAAGCCTTGGGTAAGTAAGTTCTCAGAATCTCAGCTTCCTTGTGTGGTTATGGAGATGAGATGATGTAAGTGGTTGACGGGAGCTAGATAAAAAAAAAAAAAGGGCTGTGTATGGGTCAGTGATGAGACTTCATAAACCAAGGATTTTGATTTAGTCTGATTCTATGCATGTGAAGTTCAATGTTTTAAAAGTGCTTTATAACCTAGAAAGCTCTAGGGATTAGTAAAACATGAGTAAGAGTGATAGATCGTAGGGGATGCCCTTTGAGGCCAGGAAAGCAATATTTTATTCATTTCATCCTCCGTAGGATCTGGCACCAATGTGAACGCATAATATGTGCCAAATAAAGAATTACTGATTAATGGAAATCAGAAGAGCCCTCATTTTTCTTTTATAACAACCCAGAATTCTCTACAAATGGCTCTTTGGATATATTGAAAAGTCAGTTTTGTTCTCAATAACTTGGTATTATTGAAGAATTTCTATGGTGTGTCTTTAGATTTCTTCTGTGGCATGTGACAGAAAACTTATACTAAACTAGTTTAAGGGGAAAAAAGATACTTTAATAACCAATGAATTTGAGAATCTGAGAGTATATTGAATTAGGTGTGACCTGATCCAGGTGCACTGGGGAAGCCTCTAGGCCAAGAGTCATACTCCACTTTCCCACCTTCCTGTTCCTTGTAGGCTCTGTTCTCTGCAAGGCTTACCTGTTGAAGTTAGGTCTCACATTTCTCCAGGTTCAGTGCAGTAGAAAAAAAGTATCTTTAGTCAGTCTTGCACAAATCCCAGGACTCAAACTGGAGATGCTTGGTCCACATGCCCACCCCTGCCAGTTTCTGTGGAGAGGGATGAGTTCGCTAGGCACATGGGAAAGGTCTAGGCCAGGCATCCCCTCACAGAGCAGGGAGTTGGGTCCTCTCAAAGCAGGTCACTGATGAAAGAAAAAAGAATGGGGACCAGGTGGCCAGTATACAAGAAGTGGCTACTCCATCTCCAGACCCCTCGTTACTGTCTCCAGGCCTTTGTAACTCACTCCTCTGCAGGGAATATTTGGAGGAGGGATAATATACTTAATGAGGTCATGACAATTCTATTTAGTCTATTTTACTACATGATTCCTGTCTGTCTTCAGGTTTCTTGGGGGCCATGTGGTGTTCACAGGCAGGAAAAGAATAGAGGCTTTCCCCCCACAATGTCTAAACCACACTCTAGGGTCTAACAAGATCTGTTTAGAGATCTAGAGATCTTGAGATTTGGGGGCATGGAGTTGAGTTCAAGTTCTCTTAGTCCATCTTACCTGTGTCTTTCTGGCAAAATGAGCCATATGGTTCCTCTACGAAGCTCCACACAAGTTTAAACAGAACAGCCACATAGATTCTGTGCAAAGGACAGTCTTTGCATGGATGCTCTCTTTCTCATCTTCCATATTTCACCTCATTGGAAAGGCCTTCCTGGTTCTTTTTACCAATAAGTTAGCTTTTGCTTACGCTTTTTGTCGTCTTCTCATTGGCCTTAAACTCTGTAGGAGCAAACAGTTCTTCCTATCGTGTTTTCTTCAGTAGCCCCAGGAGCTAGAACAGTGTGTGGCACGTAGTGGGCACTCAACCAACAGTCACTAGAGCACCAATCATCGGCTCCTAAGACCATTCTGCTTCCTGAGGCCTTTGTAATTGAGGTCGGCTTGAATAACCACAGTAGCTGAATCCACCCATAGCTCTGTCGTTATAATGGATGGGCCATGTAGTGTAATGAAGTTATTAACTCCCAAAGTTTGTACTTTATTCGAAAGACATATTACTGCCTGTAGGCAAGGAAAGATAGATGGGGCTTATACTTAAACACAATAAGCATTGTACTAGAGCGTTTCATCTCGACTTGCAGAATTGCCTCTGAAGACAAACGTGACGGTACTACATAGAAATGGAATAAGGTCTGTTGTTAATGAGCTCTTGGAGCTCACGGTCTCATGATCTACTTGGCAGAGGCATTGAAGCGGGTACCCCATTCAGAGAGTCTCACCTCAGTGCCTGGAAATGGGTTAGTGTTCCCCTTATCAGTTCCCCTGTCAGTGCCTCACCCTCCAAACTGTGAGAAAGGGAGCTGATCCCCGGACTGTGCTGTTGAAGGGGGTCTGCATTTCCCCATCTCAGAGAGAAACTGTTGCCTGAATCTCTAGTCTGTGGCAGTCTGGGCTCCTTGACGAATTGGATTCATTTGGTCGAGTGTGTTGGCTTAAGCTTTGAAGAAATGAAGTTGAATGAACATCAGAGAAGCTCCAGGGCTGATGGTTTAGCACATTAGTGGACCTCGGAGTACAAGCTAGCTTTATTGATAGATACTGCTTTTATGGTGAACTATCTAAAAAGACATCAGCAAAATGAAAAGAAACGGAATTTCGGTTTTCAGAATATTGCTTGCAGTTATCACGCTGTGAGTCTAAGTGATTCAGAAATTTTCATTCCATTTTGACATTTTTAACAAAAATGTATGAACACTTTTCAAGTACTGAGCATTGAGGATATGAAACTGAGGAAAGTAAAACCTGTTTGGGTTTCGGAAAACATCCGGTCTGGAAGGGAGAGACACATCTACACTGAAATAATTTTAATATCTGTGAAAAGTAGTACATAGAGGTTGGTGCAAAATGTTATAGGAGGTGGCAAGTAATTCTTCTTGGGTAGGATGTGTGTGTGTATGTGTGTGTGTGGTGTTTACTCTGGCTGTAGCTTTTTATATCTAATAATAACAGAAATGGTAAACACAGAGTGCTTTTTATGTCAGACACTGCTCTAATTACGTTATTAGCTATTATTTAATTTGATCTTTGTTTTAGACCCTGTGGGGTAGGTACCTGAATCATCCTCATTTTATAAATAAGCTTAAGCACAGTTATTACTACATACATAGTTATTATTATGCAGATAATCATGTAACAATTATTACTTACACAATAGCTATTATACAAATAGTGACAGTAGCGGCAATAGGCAGATGCCATTTACCAACAACTTATTATCTCCCAGGAAAATGTACTTTTATTTAGGAGTTAAAATTAACTTTTGACATGGGATTTTTATTTTTTACAATCACTTAAACTGTTTTAAGTATGAACAGATGCATGGTATAAAATTAAGACATAGAAAACTGCATAAAAGTCTCTTTTTCATTGTAGATTTCTCAGTTCTACTCTCCAGAGAAAAATCACTGAAAACATTTTTTTTCATTTACTTAATTCTTCACGTACTGACAACATACGCGTGTAAATTCTTTTACACAGATGTGATCATGTTATGCATACCTTGTGTTCTCATGCAGTGTTCTTTTCCTCTCTGTCGCTGGCTCTGGCTCTGGCTCTTTCTCAGGGAATCGGTAGGTAAAATCACATAATGTGAGAGTGTACTGTAAAAGTGAAATTATAAAAGGTAAATATAACCTCTAAGAGCTGGGTGGGGTATTGGAGCTTTAGCTAAGTGGCTTTAAGAAAAGACTCTGAGTCAGAGGCAGCCACTATTGGAATCTCCTTTTCTCCCCCAACAGTAGCCAGGAACTCAGTAATTGTCACGTGACCAGTCTCTGTCTTAGTTACTCCATGTGTGAGGGTTCCTCACCTGAACTTAAAGGCACGTCTCTTAGTAATCATTTTTAAATGATGCATGAAAAAGTGGAAAAACCCGTGATAGCTTAATGTGGACGTGTCTGTCACCGCGAGTTCATCTGCGTTCTTGCATGAAGGTGTCTTTCTACCCGTGCAGGTGTGCGTTCCCTCCACACTCCTGACCTGGCATGCAGTTAGCAGATTTACTAATTTATCAGTGTCAGGGGGGCTCTTCCAGAGCTGAGGCTGAAATGCCACGGGGTCTGAGAACTGGGGAGTCCACAGAGGTTTCTGGTGCTTCTTCCAGGCTCTGCTGTGCACTTCCCAGCATGGTCCCCTCAGCTCCCCGCACCAAACCGTGCCTGCCGTGTGGCCCCCAAGATGGGCATTTGCATGGAGTTTTAACAGAGCCTATCAGTTACGTTGGCTCATGTTCCCAAGTCCAATCTGAGCATGTCCCACAGACAGTGCACCCTTGTGAGGAGCATATTTCTGTGTTAAGTGTCTGCATTGATTCTGGGCCTTTTGATTCTAAGCATTTTTGATTCTAAGCCTTTTACTTCCATGGTCAGGCCTGAGAAGGGCTGTCAGTTCTAGCAGGGCCATGCCTACGTCTGATATAACTGTCACCTTACCCCACTTCCACCCCCTGCCTCCGCCTCTGGTCATGGTGCTTGGCACACAGCGAGGGAGCCAGAAATACGAATGGTTGTGTCTTCAGAGAGGTGAAAAAGGTTCTGGGTTAGGAAAGAGCTCCTGAAATGTTCCAAGTATATTGGTTCCTTTGTTACTGAAAGCTGACATTTTCTTCATGTTTTAGTACTCGGAAATGATTTGTGCTCTTTCTGACAGCCCAGCCGTTAGGAGGTGGCCCAGTAACCTTGGCTGTGACCTTCTTGGTTGCAGTGGCTTTTGCACAGAGAGTTGCTAAAATTAAACTGTTGCTTTGGCTTAGTGCTCTTGACCTGCTTTCATCATTTGAGAAAATGTGCAGATATTAGAAAATTTGCCAGGGGCTGGCATTTAGCCATGGAAAGCAATTTTGGTAAATCCCGCCTTTAGCTAAAGAACGCCTTGTCTGAGAATTGTGTCTGTTAACCAAATTGTTAATTATGCTCAAAGCAATGTACATGGTGTCTAAATTGCCATAATCTTTCTGCTAATGGTCATTTTCTGCTTCAGTCCCTTTAATTGTGTTATGGACCATATACAGCACCGTGTAGCATCCTTCAGTTTAGTTTACCTGGTCTTTTATGGACGACTAATGTCAATTTACACTTGTTCCTAGATGTGTACCAGCTTAATTGATAATGATAATTCTATGTTTAGCCTTTGTTTCCTGTTTCTGGAATTAAGTGAAATAATATACATGCAAAGGCCTAGCATAGAGTCAGACATACGACAAAGGATCACTAAGTAAGTCATTCATCCAATATGTGTACATCCATCTTTCCATCTGGTGATAGTGCTGTTAAACAGAAGCTATTTCTCAGCAGCCGCACAGAGGCATTCTAGTTTTGGGTGGTTTTTAAGTAGGTGAGATGAACTATGCCGAGATCAAATTGTTGTTCCAGAGCACTGGTGATTCAGAGTTCTGGAGCCCCAATCCAGTCTTGTCTCAGCATTTGAGAGGTTCGTGATGTATGTTCTCTTTGAGACAAAGAATTGTCTTTATACTCATGCCTGCAGTCAGCCCTCTATAGGGAGGTGGGATGGCCCACTGTCTGGGTGAGACAGTCGAAAGAGGTTAATCCCACCACTTGGCAATGAGTATCTCAAGCATCAAGCTCTCTTGTCAGCAACAGAATATCTGCATTTTAGGTACTTACCAGACAGCTGGGTGGTGATTCTCCTGCAGCAACACCCTGACTGTGGGTGAGACCATGGTCAGTGTAAGGACAGGCCAGCCACCATTCCTTCAGGTTTGCTAAGCTCTCTCCTTGCATCTGGCTATTAATTTCCTTGGACCATTGTAAAATCTACACGCTCAGTGGAATACCTTCAAGGGATTAGGTCGCTGACTTTTATTCCATCTGCATGAAGACCCAGAATCCAGCCATTGTGAGTAGGGATGAGAGATGCAACCTACGTTTCTTGTGCACCTACTAGCACCTTACAAGATTCTTTACCTATGTCATATCCCTTAATCCTCATGACAACTTTAAGAGGCAGGTAACATTACCTTCATTTTAGAGATGAGGAATCAGAAGCTTCATGTGCTTAAATAGCTTGTCCGATGTCCAAATTACTAATTTGAACCCAGGTCTGTCTACTGCAAAACCCATACTCAAAATTTCTATGCCTGCTTACTTCGTGCAGTATTGTTTGCTGTTATTTCATGTTTTGTTAATATTTCCACAAATATTAATTCATCCCTCTACATTTTCATGCAATAAATTTCTTCTAAACTCAGTAACGGAAAAGCCTATCTTTCTGGAAGCTGATATTGCTCCCTTTTATTACATCATGAGGGTTATTTCACTTCTCATGCTTTCCTTTTTGTTTGACTGGAGAGCCAGATGGAGTGCTCAATTACAGTAATTCTCATCTGATTCCTGGTACTGTTATCTCCCCCATCCTCTCTAGAATTTCCTACCATTCTCTATTCTCTTGTTTTAACTGCCTTTTAAACTTCTAAGCTATTCCTTAAAGTAAAGCATAAATTATAGATTCCTCATAACATTTTTTCAAACAGTTAAACAGCTTTTCCCATCTTGGACATCAGCTTAACAATGTGCAGCAATAGAGAGATGCCGGGTCCATTTAAGCCATAGCTTAACGTCTTGGCCTTGCACACACACATGCATGCAAGCATATGCGTGTACAAATTTATTGGGACGTGCCCTTTAACTCTCCTGCCCACGGTCTGCATTTGTCTATCATGTGTGACATTAGTTGTACTGACTCTATTCTCTCATCACCTGATCTGAGCATCCACACAGTGCAATTAGAGGTCATCCATCCAAAGACACTTTCCTTCTTGCTCCTCTGACTCCCCCATTTGAAAGCCATTTTAAAAGAGGTATTTTATGAGTGTCTGAAGACTTTATAATAGGTCTGTGACCTTGACATTTAGTTTTGGACATCATCTTGGATGATCTGTATTAAGTCTTTCAGGCTACAGATTATTCTTTTAGCATGAGAGCCGGGACTGAAGTGGGGCATTGGCAGGGTTGGACACTGTTTTCCTCTGAGACAGGGCAGGTCCACCATGATGGTTCTTCACTTTGTGCTCCTTCCAGCCTCTACTGTGGGGTAGGCCCTTTATCTTGACAGCTTCTCTCTCTTCCTTGGGTTTCATAGCCAGTTAATGCATAGAGGTGTGTGTGTGTGTGTGTGTGTGTGTGTGTGTGTGTGTGTTTGTCCCGAAGCATAAAGAGGCAGATGGTTTGAAGGCTGGCATAGAATGGGAGCTGGCATAGAATGGGAGCTCTCGGGACATGCCTGCTGCCTGATAAACCTATGTTTTCTGGCATCTACACTTATTACCAAGCGTTCTTCCACTCTCTGAATAGGCAATCTGCACCTCAAGTAGATGGGGAAACATGTGCCAGCTAAAAATCATGAACAAATACAAAGGCATTTATCTGGCTTGGATGCTGATGACAATTCAGACTTGATGCTTTTTGTTTGCTTGCTTTGGTCCTAAGCTTTGGTGCCTTTTGCTAGGAGACCAGTTGGCCCATCAGCTCTACGCAGCTCTATCTCTGAGTACTTATAAAACTCTATGGGGTTCTTTTGGAGAATTTCAAAGTTGAGTAGAAAAATCTATTCTCGTTCACAAGAAACAGATGATCCCATCAATTTTTCCAAAGCCAAAATCTACAGGAGATGAGAATTAAAAAAAAAAATATTAGAACCATAATTGTCTTATAATTTTAAGCATATATTAAAACATGGTTTACTATTAAATAGATTTAGATGCGGAATTAGAAAAAAAGGAAAAAATGTTGGAGAAATACACGGCTATAGAACAGGGCTTCTGGTATTGAAGGTGTGGTGTAGCATGAGTTACTATGGACAGGTGTGGAAGTCTCTAGGTCAGGGCCTCAAAAATTGCTGAATTTACTTTCTTGTTCATTTAGTATTTTCCAAGATAGACCTCTAACTAAGAGGGGCCTTACTGGCTCTTTTCTTTCCCCTTACTGTCTTGCTGTAACTTTAGGAGGGCCTTGGGGCAGTAGCTGTTCCTATAACTAAAGGCAATACAGGGAGTACTCAGGGAGAAAAATACTACCTTTCTGAATAAGAAAAAGTGCCCAAAATATATCTGGAAACAAGCATGTCCACGAAATGTGCAAAGATCATCTGGGATTATTTGGGCTTCTCTCCGGGATGGTCCTGTTTGGGATATAAGATACAAAACATTTCTAGAGAATGTTATCGTGGCCAGTCAGTCCTAACATTGTGGGATTTTATTTCACGGGTAAAGACCCAAATTATTACAGACTGCCTTGCTACATTTTGAGTGGACCAGGGATTTGCTGCAGAATGGACCCTTGCTAACTCCTGCTGCTATTGTTTAGAATGATGATTCTACTGGTTTTAGTAATTATTAGTAACTCTTCCTGGATTTGTGTGAAGCTCTGAACCTTAAGCTGAATTCATTTTTTTTGTAGATATTCCTGTACCTTCTGGGGATCCCCACATTTCTTCATTCACAATTGCTGGGCTTGTGAAACTTAAAGGCCGAGGGAGAGTGGGCAAATAAACGATCACAGTGACGTCCAGTGTGATGAGGCACTCACTTGTTATAGCCTGCCGTAGTTCAAGGAATGCCATGCACTTGATCATCTCATTTGAATATTTAAAAAGGTTTCATTCTTTTTATGACAAAGGTAGTTTAGATGATAATAATTCCATATCCAGATGACCAGACTAAGGCGTAAGAAAATTTAGGGGCTTCCTCAAGGCCATAACGTAAAATCAGAGGTGGCATCAAAAGAATTGTGGCCACACCTTTCTACCACACATTGTGATTGTTGTTTGCTTTTGTGTCTGGCTTCCTCTCGCTTAAAGCACTTGCTACTGCTTATGAATCTGAAGAAATCCAGGAAATGGGACTTGGATGTCAGACATCAACAGTGATTCAGCAACATCACAGAGCTTCCACTTTCCAGTTTCTCTTCCTCGAGGGTTAACGATTTATTCTGTTGTCTGCAGAGAGCAATAGAGAAGACATACTGCTACGTGGGTTAAATGATTTTTAGCATAAATTCCATCCAAAAAGGGAAAACTCAGGACTATTGTATTTGCCAGTTATAACAGGGTTTTTTTTTTTTTTTAATCACATTGGTCCATCATTTTCTTTTATTCGTGAGCATAGAGATTGAGAGAGAGGAAAAAGCTTGTCAGGGTCACAAAGTAAGTTAGTGTACGCTTGAGGACCAGAACTCAGGCCTTCTCACTTTCTTTCCATTCACTTTGTACTAGATTATATCCTTTGCCTATATCGAGATTTAAACTATTGTGTTATTTAATAATGTTTCTTATTACTTTGTAAGGTTTTATGAGACTCCCCACTCCAAATTTCTTCCTTTGATTTCCCATAACCAAAGCTTTTATACCTATAACATTGTGTTGTACAGTAGAAAAAAATTAACTTACAGAGAATATCCATCCATCCTCTTGATTTATAGTTGATCATTTAGGAGATTTGAAAATATTGTCCTGGGTTCCCTGAGTCTCCCTTTCTTGTTTCTTCTAAGTTACAGTTCCCAATCCCTGCCAACCAGGCCCTCTGGCACTTTGTGTTTGACCCTTCCCTGAGTCTAACTCAAGACTACGGTCCTTTGCATGTCCCAGAATGCTTTGCATACCTCAGAATATCCTTAAATCAGCCAACTCAAGCATTAACTTGGAAAACAGCAGTTATCTATTGGGTTAAACATTAATTTTGAATGATCAAGAATGATCATATTGTAGCTCAGATAGAGAGCAAGGTCATAGCTATTCTCCATCTGAGACACAGCTGAGACATATTGACGGTATTGTTTTAGATGATGTCAGTGTGAAACCACTTAAATATTAACCACTACATATTTGTGTGTATTGGAAGATACCAAAAGCATAATTACTGGATACGTAGCCCCTATCAGAAATGTTTCCAGAGCAACTGGCATAGAGTAATCACAGTTTAACTGTTATAGACAATACGCTCAGTAGGTGCTGATTGTAGGATGTGAGTATTAGAGATCAAAGGTTCATTATATTGCTTATAAAATGGCACTGTAGAATGGAAAACAATAATACTTCAACTGATTCTCATTGGGATTTATACAGTGTCTTTCTCCCAAGATCCTGACAAGTGCTAGCAAGCACTTGACTATGAAAAATAGTGTTCAGCGTGTTTGCTTAAAAAATGTCACGCTTCTTAATATTGATACCATAATATTTAGGAAATATATTATTTACACAGCTATAATGTAATCATTAATCCTGTTCTGCTATCCAGCCTTTGAAACTTAGGTCCCCCCAGTGACTACCGGCACTGCCACAGACACACTGGACTTAAGGGTGCAGGATTGACTCCTTCTATCCTCTCTGCACCCCTCCTCAGACCTCCACAGCCTAGGGGTGCAAAATGAATCACATCAAAGGAATTAGTTTTTTCCTGGCTTGCATTGCTGCATAAGTCTCAGCACCATCCCCTGCCTGCCAACAGAGTCTTCCCCAAGTGGTCTCAGAGTTTCCAGGGGTGTCGCATATATGATCATTAAATGGTTTGCTCGTGGTTTTCCTCTGTGAACCCTTCCTTCCCTGATATCTGAGGAGCTTTTCTTACTCTTTCTTTACAACTTTCTGTACAGTTTGGTTATTAATTCAGTGTAGTTTGGTTGCTAATTTCTAAAACAACTTTCTGTATGGTTTAGTCACAAATTCTTGGGCAGTGTTATTTCTTTAGCACTGACTACAGCTACCTGGGATGGCCATGTTCTGGGGGCTGAAGATTGCCTAGAAGGAGCAGGCAAAGTAAAAACAAAAAGATGAAATGGAAGGAAAACTGGAATAGGGGGTTGTTGGAACAGCCGGAAGAGAAGACTATGTATCTGAGAGGTGAAATGGGAGGAGAAGAGGGCATGAGAGGTGTGGAGAATGAGCTTTGGCACCCACAGTGACTCAGAGAAATTCTTTGTACCTCTGTTATGAGTTGCTCTTTTTTTGCTTAGTCCATTTTATAAGCAAAATCAGCAAAGTGTTGGGATGATAAATCAGAGAATCAACACTCATGTTTAGTAAAAGGAATAAAGAGGCATTTGCACAAAGCTTGGGGCCACGGAAGCTGTGTGCCGCAGGTCGGTGTTCTTCCCGTGAGCCATGGCGTGTTTTGATTCTCATTTCACCTTTTCAGGAGCACTGGTTTCACTTTCTAATAACAACAGAATGCTTTGGGTTGCAGTTGTGATGGTAGAGGGGACGCACGTTGCGGTGCCTTTGCTTTCATACCATATCTCTGTGGTGTGTTAAGTAGTTATCCAGAAATGGTCTTAAGTGAAGGCTCTCTTTGCTCCTCTCAGACACCCTCTGCCCTGGCTGTTATTTTCTTTCTTTTGTCTAGATGCTTTCACAAGACTCTTTTTGATCATTTATCATTTGGAGGAAATTAAAATTCACTAAGAAATGTGTAGGCATTAGAGTGTTTATTGTGCCCATCTCTGAGTCTGTGCAGTGCGGAGCAGTGGGGAGATGCTTCTGTCACTGCGTAGCTTCAGGGCAATGTGTGCTCTGACTTAAAGACAGTGTGACAGGTACAGTTACACGGAGAGGGGGTTGGGTTTAGAATAATTTAATTGCTATGCTAGTACATGTCATTATGACACGATCTGTAAAAGGAAATTTCTCTAAAAAATTTAACTCTAGCCCAGTCACATTTTGTTCATTTAGAAGAGGTACGAAGCAATTTCAGTTTTCATTTTCTCAGGTGGGAGATTTTATATAATTTTTTTGGGGGGGGAGGTGGGTCTCTCCTCCATTTATTATGTGTTAATACACATAAAACAGAACAGTTAAAATGTTAACTGTATATATTATATCTTTTCATGCTATCAGAGCAACCTAGAACATTTTATAGTAAATGAACTAACTGGTTTGTTTGAATATGCTCCAAATTCATGCAAAGTTCTCGAAGTCCAAATGTTTTAACAATACTTTATAAGTTATTTTTTTCTATTTTATTTTTATTTCCAACTTTTGATTTTGAAATTTCAAAACATAAATGGAAGTTAAAATATTGCATAGCGAACACCCTATGCCCTTATCAGGCAACATAGTGAATGAATTGTGTTGTGCATCTGAGAAGGGGGTTAGGTGACATAACGGGCTGTTTTTAAGGCACTGACAACAATATAATATATTTGAGAATGGTTGTTTTCAGGAAAGCACCTAGAACAAAGTCTCACATGTGAAATGTGCTCAGAAAAAGCTCTATTCTCTTCCTGCTTCCAAGGCATCAGTTTTATCTCTAGGGTATGAAACTTTCTTTTTCCTATTTCGTATTTAACTTTCAGCTATACAATATTTTAAGTTGCTTTGATAGCATGAAAAGATATAATATATAGTTAACACTTTCTCTGTTCTCTTTTATGTGTGTTAACACATACAACTATGTACAGTGGTATATAAGTGTCATCGACTTAAGGTAAGAAAGTAGGCATGCCTGTCTAAAAAAAGTGCTTGTAGGCAAACTTAGAAGTAAAGTGGTGATAAAATTTTGTCCTTTGAGGTTGTGGGGTACACTGTAGGTCATAGTTTTAAAGTCTTTATTCTTGAGTAAAAGTATTATTGATCAAAATCCAGGGAGAAGACTTGCTTTAGACGGATGGATCTATTGCAATATTTGAGTAGGAAGCAAATTAATTTGATATGAACTTTTGTCAGTCAAGATTTTTATAATTAAAATATATTAAATGGACCAATTAAAGACAAGCAATATGTTCTATTGTTAAAATATACTTATTACTTTATTTACCAAATCTCAGTTATCTGTGAATTCATAGGTATATAAGTGCACAAAAGCAGAACTTAATATTTAAAAAAATTTTACTATACTTTCTGTCCTCAGGTTTATATATGTGATATTATAATGTCAGCCTTCTTGGCTGTAGTTAGACAGAACTTATTATTATAAAGTTGAGTTACTAGATAAGGATAGGATGCTGTATAGTTGCAAAAATACATTAAAATCAATATTTTTGACATTTAACAGTTTTAAACAGTTGGAGAAAAGATGTTAAGAGTTAAAGTCCTAAGGGTCAATGTAGTAGGTAGAATCATGACCCTCATAGTTGTCCACATCCTAATCCTGGAAATCAGTGGTTGTGTTACCTTATGTGGCAAAAGGGACTTTATAGATGTGATCAAGTTAAGAACCTTGAGATGAGAAGGGATTATGCAGGTGGGCCAACTATGACTACAAGGCCACTCATGAGAGAGAGACAGAATGTCAGAGAGCTAGAGAGATTGGAAAAGGCTAGTTTGAAGGTGGAGGAAGGGCCATAAGCCACAGAATGCAGGTAGGTAGTCTTTAGAAGATGGAAAGAACAAAGAAACTGATTCTCCCCCAGCGCAGTTGGAATGAATGCAGCCCTGCCGATGTCTTGACTTTAGCCCAGTGAAATCCAGTTTGGACTCTTGCCCTCTAGAACTGTAAGGTTAGAAATCTGTGTTGTAGTAAACCACTAAGTTTGTGGTAATTTGTCGCAGGAACAAGAGGAAACTAATATAGTCAGAAAGCAGATTTGTTGTAGGTATACCTACATTTTTGATCAGGAAGGTCTAAACCTGCTTGTGACTCATCTCCTAGAGTGTCGATCCAAAGTTCTTATGAAATCTAGAAAAAAATAGTCGTCTCGTTACCCAGGATTTTCTGAAGGCCTTAAAATTCATCATCTAGGAGGTGTTAGGTAAATTCAAAGATTAGTCATCATAATTATATTAGTAGGGGGAAATTAAGCCGGAATTTAATTCATTGTGCACAGGATAATGATTTAATTTCCATATTTTTAAAAATTAATTATTATTTCTAAAAAGTAATTACATCTTGAAATCATAATCCCCGATGCTTAAGTGCTCACTTTTTGATTTGTGACTCACCTGAAACCCTGTGATGAAGTAGATCTGCCCACCTTTCTGCTGGGGTACCAGTCATGCTAGGTTGAATTGCTAGAAGAATCCAGGGTCTGGCTGGCTGGAAGTCTCATTATCTGCAGAGCTGAGAGCTGACACCCACGGGGTACCTCTTTCCCAAAGTCTGAGCAGTGTGAAGCTACTTTTACGTAGGGAGCTCTTTCCTGGAATGTTTACTTAGGCCTCCATCTCTCTGCTGTGATTTCTACATTATTTTTTTCCTACCAGCTGGATACAATGAGTAGTTTGAGATCTTGTGATCTGACGAGTGTTGGTGCGCCCTGTCACCCGTCAGGAAGTAGCAGACCAGCATCAGCTATGGTTGTGACCTGTAGCAAAATAGCCACACAGGACCTGGGTACAGTCAGTCCTGCCACTTCTATTTCTCTTTGGCTTGTTTTTAGAGTAATAAAGTGATTCTTTGTATTTTTCTGGCAGCTTTCACATGGAGATTTGCAGGGCCTGCAAATATTTTGTACTCACTTTCATGAAGCCCTGGTAAGGAGCTTATTAGCATGGGCATTGTCTTCTTAGTAGTTCATTGTATACACATGTGGAGTCTGGAGCCCGAGTGCCTAGGTTTGGGTCCTGTCCCTGCCAGTGTGACCCCTGGCTGTGTGACCTTGAGCAGATTACTTTACCTCTCTGTGTGCCCATTCTCTTAAGGGGGGACAGCAAGACTTCTGTCCCAGAAGATTGTTTGAGGATTGGATGAGTTAATGTGTGAATGGCGCCTAGAGTCATGCCTAGCACTTTTTAAATAAAATAGTGACTATAGGTTTATTAGAATTATTTAATCTCGATCACCTGCATGAGTTAGGGACTCTTTTCATCTCATTTTAGAGACGGCAATGATGGCGTTCACCTGTTGAGTGAAAAAGCCAAGGTGTGAACCTATGTCTGTCCAACTCCAGAGGGGAGCCCTTAACCGCTGGAGCTCACTGCCACATCCACTGCCTTTTCTTCTTTCAGTCTCTCATGATAGGGAGGCACATGTTTCCGCGTGTCAGTTCTGACTTGTGGGTTGAGGGTTGTGAGGCTGCGATCTATGAATGATGTCTGCTGTGAGTCCTGGAGTTGGGAGGGAGACTAGTCGCAAGGTAAATGTCTTTCCCTGAGAGTTTACTAATCTCACCATGTCTTCCTTATAAACAGGTGTGATTGGGCTTGTAGTGTCATTCGGAGACAAACGAATACATTCCAGAAAGAATTAGATTTTATAATGAGGAAATATACCCAATCTTTCTGAATATCATAAAACCCCCAAATGAAAATAATTTGGTTCAGAAAGCCTCAGAGCCCACTGCTTCTTCCAGAAACCCAGAAATGGATGATACGAGCATGTCCTTTGAGGAGCAGGATCTTGTTCATTTCTCCCAGAGATTTCTGTTGAAAATAGAGTTCCTTGACCATCCGAACATCCCCAACATCAGGATCACCTCCTTGTTAGCCTCAGTACATCCTGCTCATTATCTTTATGGGTCTGAAGAGGAAGGGATCAGTGCTACATGAACATTTTGGTAGCATTGCGATGTCTTTGTCTTAAGGAAAAAGTATATACGATGAAATACTGGGTTCTTTGGAGGAAGGGGCACACAAGAAGAAATGTCCAGTTTTACCAGGAGAGTCAGAAGAGCTTCCTAAAGTAGGGATTACGTCGAGCTGTTTCTTTTACCCCCATTGAGGTCAGGTAGCTGCAGTGAGGAAGGCTCAAAGGCAAAAGGCAAAGGAGCAAGGTGAGCAGACACATGGGGGTGTAAATCACCTTGGATTTTCTGGAAACTGCAGGTTGTTCAGTAGACAGAAAGTAAGTGGAGGAGTGGGTTGGATGGTTGGGAAACACTGGTGGTAAAAAGAGACAAACTGTGAGATAAGCAGGGGCCTTGTCATCGAGGGTCGTACATGCTTTCATGAGCCTGGGCTTTATTCCTACGGCCTCGGGGATAATCTTTTAAAAACAGCTTTATTGAGGTGTAGTTTCCTTATCACAAAATTCTCCTAAGTGAGCAATTCAATACCTTTTAGTATATTTAGGTTGTACAATCATCACCCCAACAGTTTTAGAGAATTCCATCACCCCCAAAAGGTCTTTCTTGCCCATGTGCAGTCAGTTCTCGCTCTGCAGATTTCCTAAGGCGTTTCATTGACAAACTCTAGGAGCGTGACGCAGATTTGAAGGAATCAGCCCAGAGTCTGGGTCTTCTCCCCCCTCCCTCCCTTCCTTCCTCCCTTTTAGCCATTGAACCTTTAGTATGTCCCAGGATGTCCCAAGGGGCCTCCTCCAGTCCCAAAGTAAATGTTACTCATAAACAGTGCTGTCCCCTGCAGTGAGCATTTGTGTAGTTTAGCGTGACAAAGCACTTCAGTTTCCTTTTTGTCTACAGGAAACTACATTTCTGGAAATGGTTACATATTAGAACAAAAAGATAATATTGGCCTGGCAGTCCTGAAAAGGATGATTTAATCTCGAGACCTGTGCCATTCTCACATTGGACAAAAGATTTTCATTGTTCACTGGGCCTATATTGTTGAGCTGTCAAACTGTCAAAATTTCTTTATTTTTTTGGTATTCTTCTTTTAATTAATAGAATAATGAAGAGACCTGCTTCCCGTATTTGAGAGTACATCTGTCTTAATAAAACCATTTAGAACTTCGGTATGTGGGAAAAGACATTAGCATTGATGTTTAATGAAAGCATTAAGCCAAGAAGACTACTGCTTAATTGCAACTTAAAAAAAAAAACCTCACAGATGTCTTTAACTATATAATTCTGGAAGAAAAATAAATTTCTCACCAAGTACAGCTTCAGTATAGACTCAGTTTTGAACAATGAAACTTATTAATATTCAGGCCCACATATGCCATACTGTTCCTCCCTAACATATTTTAAAGAAAATCTTTAAAACGAACAAACACATGGAACCAAGTTCTGCATTATTCCACTGTCTCATTGTCTAGTTTATAAAGATTGTGTCCTTTTGGCTACTGATTATAATGCTGCTTCCACACTTAATAGTTAAGCAGACTATAAACACTTGAGCTGGAATCTTTGAGTTTGGGTTCTGGCCTGTGCCACTCACTAGTTGTGTGACCCTGAACCAGTTCATAAGGATAGTAGTAATTACCTAATAAGGTTGTTTTGAGAATTGAATGAGATAATATTTGTTAGGGTGCTCATTGGAAGCAGTGCATTGTATTATGCTTATGTCTACATCTACCTATATTTGTATATTTATTTGGCAGAAATCTATTTGCAGTCTCGGTATGCCAAGACTTTCTAGTGCATATTATCATCAAACCTTGATTTTTCTTATATTAATCCAATTACTATTTTTGTCATTAGTTTTCAGAAATTTAATTATGATGTGTCTTAGTGTGGATTTCTTTGAGTTTTTTTTTTTTCTGTTTGGGTTACCCTCAGCTTCTTGAATTTATAAATTTGTCTTTCACCAAATTTGGGAAGTTTTCAGTAATGATTTCTTCAAATATGTTTTCAACCCCTCTCTCTTTTCTCCTTGTGGAACTCAAATGACACGACCTATAGATCTTTTGTTGTTTTCTCACAGGTGTCTCTTTCTGCTGTTCTGTCTTCAAGATCTCTTATTTTTTCCTCTCGTTCATTCTGCTATTGACCACTTCCAGTGAGTTTTTTAAATTGTGGTTATTGGATTTTAAGTTCTATAGTTTCCGTTTGGTTCTTTTTATATCTTTTAATTTTTTTTGTGAGCTTTTCTGTGTTTCATTTGTTTCAAGTGAATTTGTAATTCTTTTATTAATAAAATGAAACACTTCTATGATGACTACTATAAAATCCTTGTCAGGTAATTCAATATCGGATCCATCTCAGTGAGGGCCTCTGTTGATTTGCCCTTCCTCATTCAAGTTGTATTTTTACCTCATTCTTGGTATGATCTATGATCATACAAATTGCATCCTGGATATTTGGATATTATGTTAGGAGACTCTGGATCCTGTTTTAGCTTCTATTTTAGCACACGGTTGTCTTGGTTAGATTCAGTGTACTGGTCCTGGCCGACTCTTGTGGACTGTGATATTAATGATTTAGGTCTCAGAGCCTCGGTTG
Source organism: Cynopterus sphinx (assembly GCA_030015415.1). NCBI lineage: Eukaryota > Metazoa > Chordata > Mammalia > Chiroptera > Pteropodidae > Cynopterus > Cynopterus sphinx. The sequence goes on from CM057391.1 coordinate 6,967,829, forward strand.
TGTGGTTCCACTCAGCTTCATTAGTGTGATGGTGCTGGGGCTTCTACTCTGTGGTGGTGTCACCTATGGAAAGGGAAGGCATTTGGACCACGTGGCGGGGGGATAGGAGGTGCCAGGCCTACAGGAGTGGGGACCCCCCCCCCCCGCCCCTCTCTCTCTTTCTCTCTTTTTCTCTCTCTCTCTTTCTCTCTTGCATGTTGCCTGCAGAGGGCAGAGTTCTCACTCAGTACTTGCTACCACAAGTGCAGAAGGAGCATCCTGCATCTTCCTGGCACTGTCAAATTGGGAAGTTGGAGGAGCTAGACTTGTGAGGTCAAAGTGCTTCCTCTGGCTGTCCAGGGCTGGCTGGGCTCCCACGCAGTCTTAGTCAGCGCTGCCTGCAGGGGGGCAGATAGCACCTACCCAGGCTATGTTCTGCCTTTGGGCCATGGTGCTTTTCCTTAGGTTTGAGTTCCCCAGCCAGCTAGCTGCCTTCCTCTTTTCCCCTTTTGGAGACCTTTTATGATTGATTGTTGTATTATTTAAGGGTTTTCAGTTGTACTTAGCAGGGAGGAGTAGGAACTGGAGTCTATGCCATCTTGTCTGGAACCAGACAATCCCATGACTTTTTCCAAATATCCTGGAACCAAGATGGAAGGACTATAGCTAGACTTCTCTTGCACATCACAATAAGAGTTACTCTGATATTTTACATGTTTGTAGCACTTAATTGACATTATCATCTTTTTTGGTCCCTAATGCGGGTCTATGAAGTAGCAAAACTGTCTCTAGCATCCCCCATGTCACAGAGGATGACATCTAGACCCAGGGAAAGGAAGGGACTTTTGTTCAGTTATACCACTTTCAGGAGAGGGCAGCAAGGCTGGGCCTGAAACTAGGATTTGGTTGTAACCTTCTCTTGGCCCAGTGCACTCATGTGCAGTGTCCCCTCTTCATCTCTGCAGTTGGAGCCTTTTGACGTGGAGGGTCTGCAGGTAGATTAGTCAGCTCAGGATGCCATAATGAAATAGCACACAAACCAGGTGGCTTACACGACTGGAAGTTGTCTTCTCAAAGCTCTGAAGGCTACAGTCCAAGGTCAAGGTGCTGGCAGTGTTAGTGTTCTCGGAGGCCTCTCTCCTTGGCATATAGATGGTCATCTCTTGCTGCCCCTTCTCATTGTCATCCCTCTGTGCATCGGGCCCGTGGCCCCTCTCTGTGTCCTCATCTCTTGCAAGGACTCTAGTTAGATTGTATTAGGGCCCACATTAATGTCTTCATTTTATCTAAATTGTCTCTTTAAACAGCTTATCTCCAAGTATAGCCACATTGTGATACTGGGGGTTGGGAATTCAGCATGTGAATTTTGAGGGAACACAATTCAGCCCATTATGGAGGGGTACCATGAGGACTTTGACAGCCTCTGAACTATTGGCCACCACATACTCATCAGTGAAGGACTGTTCTGCAGTAAGAACCTATGAGAACGGAGCATCAGTTTAAGTGTTTTACTCTCTCTTTTCCCCCTTTTGCATGAAGTGATTCAGCCTAATTTCACCTTGGTCTGGCTCATCATCTGTTTTAACTCTGCAATCCTCTTTTCCAGTTTAGGGAGCTAGGATGTATGGCCTGGACTCTGCTGTTGATGAGTTCTGTGACTTTTGCTTATGAGTGTCACCCCTGTGGGACTGAGTAGTTTTAGGAAGGAAGGGGCAGAGTCAACCCCATGCCTATGCTTTCCTTCCCAGTGGAAACAATTCCATGATTTTATTGACACCTCCATGCCACATTTGCATATTTTCTCCTTGTCTTTTGGCTTGGTACCATTGTTTAAATTTATCTGCTACTCTTTGCAACATGTAAATGACTTCTATGAAAAAGATATAGGTAAAGGTTAACAGGCTCATTTTTAGTCACTAATACAGCGCTCAGACGAAGGACAGAATTTGTTAAATTGTTCACATTGACAATGGTGAACGTTATGGAGCAATGCCTGGATGCCAGCTATAGAGCCTCCTGTAAGGCTGATTGCAATGAGTCTGGCATGGATAGTGCAGAGGTAGACGGGAAGGGGAGCTCTGCGAGGTCAAGGTGGAGTCCCATGGTGCACCTTTTTGAACGAAGCAGTTGAAAACTGATGTAGCAGCTGGGGGTGGGGACAAGGCAAGGGCCAAGCTCATTGTCTGGTTGAAGTAGCAGGGGGTGCCAAGTGGAGCCACAAGCTGGGCTCTCTGAGTGGGTGCGAACCAGGTGGGTCTGATGGCTGTAAGGGTGTCCGTAATGAGAAGCACTTTTATGAGCCATCACTTCATCCACGGTGGAATACCCTAGCATCTGGGGCAAAACCCAGCCGCTGTGTGGCTGTGTAGTGCAGTGGACAGGGTGAGAAACGGGTAAAAGTTCTGTATCCAGCTGACATTGCAGCTGGGAATTCAGCCTGGCAGAATATAATTACCGAAAGTGGCAAGCCGCCAGGTTCTCAGAGCTCATGCTCTGTGCCTCCTTTGCCAGCTTGAAGCTTGTTGATGACCAGCAATTGTTTCAAGACCGCTGTTTTATTGCTCCATTGCAAAATGGGAAATTTGCAGTGATTCACTAATAATGTGGGGTCATGTATAAAACTGCTTCAAATCATCAGAACTGATTACAGTCCTGGGAAACACTGCGGCGCGTTACCTCGCACGTTTCCTCTAAGGCGCCCAAGCTTCTCTCAGCCAAACTGTGCACCACAACAAAAGCTATAAAAAGATCCGCAGAAACAGCAAAAAGGAAACACTGAAGCAAACATAAATTTGAGTCTTTGAAAACATACAGTACGCCTCTTTTGGATATTGCATCCAATATCCCTTGTGCTTGGAGGGTACAAATAAATGCCCATATAATTACTCTTTAACTGAGTAATTACACGCTTTTTCATGCCCCATGGATTGGTTAGCAATTACACTTGGAATAGCTAGGGGAAAAAATGAGACCTGCTAAAGTGGCTTCTGTCAAGTGCTAAGTGAACATGGTTGAAAATGATGGTTTGGAAAATGGTTCTGGTGGTATTTGGATAATGGTGGTTTGCACAGTTTGAGTTTATGATGAGCACTTTTCTGGAGGACTGAGGAAAACTGTTCTGGCTAGAGTGTGGCAGCTTTCTCCAAGATGCTACGAAGAGTCTTGGTCTTTCTTTTTCTCAGAATCAAATCAGATTGACATTTCTCGGTAAACAAGTCAAGTTGTAGTTGGTGCTGCATACGGGGCTGGGTTGGGACCAATGCGCTTAACTGGGGTGGGACTTCTGGGGTGAGACAGAGAACATTTTCAACATCATTAAAATAAATCACTAAAAGCGTTTTTTGGTAATTACCAGCCACTTTACCAGTGTCCCACTCCCTTCTAAGAATGTTTATTTAATAATATTTCACTGTATACTTCTGCCCTAGTTTGAATTACCGTTGGCAAGTGAGTGCTTTGTGAAACACCGACAACGGGTCATAGAGTCTGTATCCCTCACTTACTTTACATGATTTTTGAGTTTAGGCATCAGGTAGGATTTGGCAAGGAGTGAACTCCAACTCAGATGGATCAAGAGCTTTTAATGAAGGGACTACTTAGGAACGTGGGTGCAAGGTAAGGCCATCACCCAGGGGTGTGGGTGTAGAGATTAGCAGCAATGGGAGGTCACTTCCACCCTTAGTTCTGAAGGCACAAGGGGAGGAATTAGCATTCTAGGAAGCTAGAGAGAGCAGAAGCTTTGGAAGCCAGGTGTCCTGAAGGGAACTAGAGTCCCAGAGGGACACAGTCATGGCCAGAAAACAGAGCTCAGAGAAACAAGAGAGTGGAAAGGAATACCTCAGCTTTTCTCCTTCTGACCTTCAGCCCCTTCTTAGTGGCTTCTCTTGGTTTTATCCAGCCAGAACCCACCAGTGAGGGGGCTCTGGAAATGCAGCATCAGGAGGATGTCTTGGGTCCTAGAGCAGGACAGAGAAAGCATGAGGACAGTCCAGAGGGGGGGCAGGCAGACAGAAGAATCAGTGCAGATCCTGTTGACAGCCATCCTCTATCGGATTCTTGCTATATGCCAGGCCCTGTGCTAGGTGCTCTGTGTACATGATCCTCTGAGGCTTCGGTTAGTTACAGCATCTCTGAGGTGTGTACACACAGGCTTGAGAACATAAAGCTGAGTTCAAGTACCAGCTCTGCTGTTTTCTAGCAAAGAGAGTTTCTTCCTATTTTATCGATGAGGAAATGGCCTCAGTGGGATTCAGTAGCTCACTCAAGATCACACAGCTCGTAAGCGTCAGAGCTGGTATCTGAACCCCAGCCTATGTTCCCAAGCCCGTGTATAGATGACTCAGCCATGCTGGAATTGCTCCAGCTCTCTGTTTTCAAGTTGTAAAACAAGGTTAATGTACCTTCCTCGGAAGGTCATTGCCAGGGAGACCATGCAAAGTGTAGAGCTGAGTGCCAGGCTCAACCGTGATTCATTCCCTTCCGATCCCCGCTTCGGGAGTCTTTTTTCCAGGCCCACATCAGGGGGGTGGGGGAATGTGGATGAGGCCCCATGTGGCTAGGATGCCTTCCTCTGCAGGGGGGTGGGGTGCTTTGCAAAGTCTTTCCCCCTTGTTCTTTCAAGAGCGCTAATCAAGACACCAGTTGAGATCTAGCGATGTGGTTTGAGGGAAGTGACTAACTAGAAATTCAATTCAGGGAGCAGAGTTCCTTGAAGATAGATGGTTTGAAGAGGTGTTTATTCAACTTTGCAATTTTCTTTTCCTTAGGGAAGGTAAAATTGCAGTAAATTCTTCATTGAAAAAAGGAGACTTGGGTCCGAAACAATGGAATAAATTAAGACTCAAGGAAGATGGCAGCCCCACATTTTATTTTTAGTCTCCCACATCTTTGAGACACGTTTCAACCCTGAGAAGCAATTTTGTAGACCTGTTGTCCCCTTCCTGTTTCTCCCAGAGATTTTTCAGAAAGAGTGTTGTTGCCCATCTTCACTGGTTGAGGAGCTACCGAGTTAGAATTTAGTGGGTAATCGGAGCTCACCATGAAGATGTTATTCTGGTTTTATATTAAAGAAATCTCCGTGTTTATATTGGCTTCTTATCTGCTAGCTGTCCACTGACTCGATGCCAATATAAGCTTGTTTATTTTGGGGGCACTACCTCGGCTCTCCAGATAATTCCTTTCTTAACACCTAGCATGGATGAGGTCATGTTACACGGTTTGGTATGTCCTATCTCTGTGGGTGCCAACAGATTTCCATACATGAGCTTTCACCCTCCCGACTGTTTTGTAAACTCTTTCACATCAAGGTCAGTAATTATAGAATTCTTTTATAACCCTCCAGTGTATAATTCAGCGCCAGACCGAGTCAATAACTAGGTGCTGAGTGATTTTTACTGTATTCTATACTTTTTTTCTGTCTGTTGCAAGGCAACCCATTCAAATTAGCTTTCAGTTACCCCTCCCTTCATCTGTATTCCCACTTTTGATCTTTATTAGAAAATCTCTTTTGGTCTTCTTTCCAAATGTAACAGATTACTCTCAAAATTATAGGGAATCCAGAATAAATATACAAGCAATAGTGAAAATAGGAGAAAAGGATCATAGTCATAATTACATCAAAGCTAAATAATAAACTCAACAAGGTATAGACAGAACTTAGATGAAGAACACTATAGTTCTTTACTGAGAGAAACTCTGAATATATTGGGAGATATTCCATATTTCTGAATGGGAAGATTTCAGTTTTTAAGATGGAAATTATTTTATCACTAAATAAATTCCTAAAAACATAGCAAATAAACAAGTAAATATATATTGAGCAATATAACCTAATGACTCAGCATGACATTTGGTCTCCGACATCTGTCATACCTTATTTTTATCTTTTTTTTGAAACAAGTTTTCTGGTGAGATTAAATAAGATAACACTGTAAAATGCTTAGTAAGGTGTCTGGCATGTAGAGATTGATAGACAAGTATAAGCAGTTGTTCTTAATTTGTTTTCATTATCTTTGTTGTATACCTAGAGGTCTGAGTAATGTTTATCTCTATTGTGAACATCTGGCTTCTTTATTTCTTATTTAAATTTTCTAATTTTCCTAAAGCATTGAATTTGTAGTAAGAAGTAAATAAAAGTTGCTTTTAATCAGAAGAACAAGGGAGAACCTGAAGATACATTTCAGTCCATAAAAGGGCCACACGTAACAAGGGTGTTGACCTGGCAGTGGGCCCTGTCCTCAGAGCAGGGGACCTGGCTTTTCAAAGACCCTCCATGTGTTCATGTTCAGCCTGCGACCCCTTATCTAGCCAGCTCCTGACATGTGTGTGTGGGTTTTGATGAGAGTAAATATGGAGGGGACTTAGGTGTCAAACTTGGAGTTGGGGGGGCCGAATCATTTGGCAAGACCAGTCGTGGGGGACACATTGGGCATCTGGAGCCTCCATTGGTTGGCAAACCTCCCTTACCCATCTCTGTTGGCCATCTTCTCCTGTAGGGCCCACTGAAAATAACCATGTCATTTCTTCATTCTTCTTCTCCAGCTGAAGCCTGGCTAGATTCTCTGACCAGGTTGCATCATTTTAGTTCTAATTCTGTGTCTCCTTTGTCTTTCTCTGACCCCTCCAGACCAGCCCCACCCGATCTATATCCCATGTCTAGGATTAGCAGTTGAAGCAGAAGTGAGTCACTTCTCTTTGAGTGGAAAGTGTGACCCATTAAGCTTATCCATTGCAGGATTTATTTGGTCTCAGCAGAACTATCTTGAACTAGAAACCTTTGGTTTTCAATAGCACCAAAGGACTCATTTTTCTGTGGAGACTCTCGGGGGTCTTTGGCACTTGTTAGCCGAGGTGAACTTGCTTTGAGAGATGTTTGCACTTAGCTGCTTCCAAGATAAAGACATTTTAAGAGTAGCAACACTTCTGAAATATTATCTGGGCTCCTCTAATTCAAATTGGTTTACTTTTAGTAAAAGGCCTGAGAGGTCAGTGGAGACAAAATTCCTCTTCATTTTGTGCTATTTTGATGAAAAAGTGCCGGGAGGGTTTTGAACAGTTAGAAGCCAGAATGTGATTTCTAATTATGAAACTGGGTATTATGGATAGACAATATATCAGGAATTTTCTTTTGATGTTTACTCTGTATTTTACAGAGATTGCTGCCTATGTTTTTGTCTCTTAGACTTGAAATTTGAACTGTCTGTGGCTTACAGCTCATCTCAGCAGCATGAAGCAGGGTTTGTTTTTGTGCCCACTTTCTTCTCTTGCCATATTCATTAACTCATTTTATTGATAAGGACAAAAAGAGAGAAAATGGTTTCTGGAATGAATTTTATAGGTGTTGTTTTTTGCTTGAGTTTGAGTGAACTGATATAGATGTTTAATATATTCATGTATATGTGTTCATGTACGTGTATATATTATGTAACATATATGCACATGCAGACATGTCTATATAGGGGGAAATTCCAGCAGATCCCAGCATGATCCACTCTAGAACTATACGAGGCAACTGGAAGGGTAATTTTTTAGTTTAATTAACCAGTTTCTCTACCTATGACTTTATACAGTACAAGTCTCTTGTCCCATTTTGTCCAAATGTTCTTATCTATCAAATGGGATTATTTGCTCTTTCCCTCAGAAGAATGGAATGGGAGTGAATGAGAGTGTGTATCTCACATATGAGACCATATATGAAACAAATATGAAATATGCATTTAGAGCCACTTCATTCCTTTTAAAGAGAAGTTTTACTATTGCACCTTATATATGCACCTTATATATTTTACTAAATATATATGGAGTAACTTTATTTGTAAAATCTAAACTCAATTACATATGTATGTGTGTATAACTTTATATAATATAGAGTATATATGAGATATATATGTATATATATGTGTGTGTGTATGTATATACATACACATATAGGCTGTATGTAAAAGTGATTTAAGGCTAGTGAAGAGTTTTGGATACATTTGTTTCTACTGGAAGTTTATTTTTTTTTTTCTCCAAATACTGACAGTATATATTGAGCTGGATTCATTGTAGATCATTCATCTTTAAGGTTAATTAATTCATCGCTTCTCTAGGCAAAGCAGTTCATGCTTATTGAAGACAAAGTGACACTTTCTTCAGAGGGTGGCAGACAGAGAGTGTCAATTTGTTAGACAAAACTGAGGAAGGAGATGATAAAATTGAACCTACAGGTTTTGTTGTTGGGAAATGTGTGAAAAGGAGGAGCTCAAGAAAGTAGAAGTTATATGCCTGACAAGGATCTGGGAGAGAAAAAGAAAGAAGCAGCTCAGAATTTGCAGCATTTTGCAACATTTTGACAAATATACCTGGTAAGATTTTGGAAAATTATGTGGTTGCTCCCATGTTTTAATTTGGCAAGTAGATTTTATTTACTTTTATTTTGAAATAATTGTAAACTCACAGGGAACTGCAGTAGTGCCAAGAACTCCCATATACCCTTTATCTAGGTTCATTAATTGTTGACATTGTTAATAGTTTGCCAGTTTTGCTTCATCATTCATTATTTATTGTCTGTCTGTCTGTCTGTCATCTCTATCATCTATTTCGTTTTTTCTCTGAACCATTTGAGAGTTAAGAACTCTCTTACCCTTACATACTTCAGTGTACATTTCAGAAAAACAATGATTTTTCTAATGTAGTCACAGCACAATCATCAAAATCAGAAGTTTAACTGGTAAAATACTATTATCTTACGGTTTTGTATTCAAATTTCACCACTTATTTTTATGCATAGCATTTTCCCTCCAGTCCAGGGCCACCTGTTGCACGAATCCAAAGCAGCTCCTCCATCTTTCTTTGGTTTTATGACATTGACATTTTGAGGAGTCAGGAATAGTTATTTTGCTGAATATCTCTCAATTTGGGTTTGTCAGAAATTTTCTCAGGATTAGATTCAGGTTGCACATCCTTGGCAGGCATGTCCCAGAGGTAGTGTCATGTCCTTTCTATGACACGTCAGGAGATACTGGATGCCAATTGTTCCATTATTGGTCTGTTAAATTTGATCACTTGGTTAACATGCTGTCCTCCAGGTTTCTCCACTGAAATGCTACTATTTTAATTTTAGTAATTTAAAAAAATTAATGTTATTTTTGGTGTATTATAAATATTGCTAATTTAAAATCCAGCTTACATCACTCCTCAACAAGCATGCAACAGAATATTTGATTTGATTTGATACCTAATCATCTTTTTTTTTTTTTTTAAAAAAAACAAGAATAAGGTCTTCTTTAGCAGTTGGAAACTCTATTTTCATTCTACTTCTCCTAGAGAACATTATCTTATGTTTGAATACCTCTTCTTGATTACCCTATCATAGAATCCTGAAAAAAGTATGAATATTATTAAACTTGATTTATTTTCAATTTCCTGTGGCCATAGGAAATTGAAAACAAATTTTTCCTCTTCGATTGGGTTACCTTTACAATTTATAGTTAGTATAAAATTTATCAAAATTATTTGAATGAATTATAATTTCTTAAATAAGTAATTATTGCAAATAGATAGTAAAGCTAGCAATATACTTCTTAATAAAATAGGTGGAGGTGGTTTTGGTGCTCTGATTAAACTAGGTGTTGAGAATGCCTAGTTTGACTTTCCATTTATCACTGCTGAGGTTTTTATAGGGAGGAAAGGAGTGGTGGGAAGGAGAACTGTCAGGAAGCCTTGGCTGCAGGAAGATTAGTTCTGGGAAAAAAGCTACAAGTAGAAGTCAAGGATCTGGAAATTGATTTCCCAGGTGAATACCTCTCTGCTAGTTAACCCAACCCAAAGAGTTTTCTAGAATTCAAAAATGCAATAGAGTCGTCTAGTCTGAGAGACAACTAATATGCCCAAATTATTCCAAGATCATAAACTTATCCATAGTTTTACTGAATGTCTGGGTGCACTGGAGTGTACTTAGAATTATTTTGTGGCTTTTCTGAAACTGCAGGAAGATCATTAAACCAGAACATTTATTGAATGTCTACTATTTGCCAGGCCCTGTGGTTGCCACCTTTTAGATATGTTTGATTTATGAAGATTGGGAGTTGCAAAATAGATAAATCAAGGCTGAGTGTTCAGATTGTAAAAGGGAACTTGGCAAAAAAAAAATTAGCCATAGGGTTTCTGTAAACAATCAATACTCTCTATTGTGTATTTAAATTGCTCAATTTGCAAAAAACTGTTCCTTAGGAATATTTCGACCATATGTCAGATACAACTCTACGCCTGAAGCCTGTGTTTATAAAAGCTAAAACATGTTTAAATATGATCGTAAGTTTTAAATGAAGCAGTTACAGATGTTGGTTGGAGGCTTATTTGGGTAAATTGATGAGTCTTGGAAAGATATTTGAGCTTAAAAAAGAAAATTGAGGTCAAGCCTTGCTTGTGTGTGTCATTTGGCTGTAATGTGGATGCAAGGTGACTTGCCCTGTAGATGCCCGGGTGAGAAAACCATGTTTGTATGCGGTTAGCTTTAAAACAATTTGTAAATCAGAAAAGGCATTTATGTAATCACTGCAGTATATTCAAGGTTTACAACTCCTTTGTGGATGGAAACCCACAAACCACTGGCATATAGCATTTGGGTGGCAACTTGTTAAAAAAAAAAGTGCCTCAGGTCCTGGTGGCTGCTCAGTGGTTTTGACAGGATGCTGATGCTGTTTTCTGCCCTCACCGCCCCACTGCCGCCCGCAGTAACCAAAGCCACACCTGGGACGTGAACTGCTGAGAAAATGCATTTTTGCTGAGTTACTCTAGAAGGGCCCACAGGTACATGTCATGCTGCATGACAACTGTGCGCAAGTGGCCAATTGTTTTCCATTTTTTAAAAAATGACCGTGCTAATAGGAAAAGGAAGAATTCTCATTATTTATTATTATTATTATTATTATTATTATTATTATTTATTTATTTTTTAATGGAAAATCAGTTACAATTTGCCAGTGATGGCCCAGTTCCCAAATGCGGACTCACTCCCTGCTGCCCTCTTGCTCTGCGTCTGGACTGTGCCCACACTTCTGAGGCCACGTTCAGCGCCACATCCTCACTGCTGCCCTTGATGTGCGTGCAGTTAGGAATCCCATTTCACTGCTGAGGAAACTGAACCTCAGAGGGGTTCAACTCAAATCCGGCCTTTTATCCCTCAAGCGCTTAACCCAGGCAGCATCGCCCCCAGGGGAAGACAGTGCAGACAGGAAGGAAGCTACAGTGAGCCTGACGCCAGCGTGTCATGGAGCCAGGCAAGCGGGAATCTCGTGGCTGTTGCCTGGTAAATTAATATGTTCCTTCAGTGACCAAGGGAAAGTCAATCTCCTGGGGCCTCGGTTTCCTTACTTTTAAAATGAGACAGTTGGACAGGATGCTATATAGACTTGCTGATGTTCTTTAAGTGCCCAGGTATACACTTCCATAACTTAAGAGTCCAAACTGGAGTAGTGCAGATGCTTGTTGGGAATGGGGAGTTTTTGGATTTTAAAACAATCAATTGCTTCCTACTGACCCACCCCACTTTGGGATATTTGTGCCTTTACCTTACTTTCCTGCAGTTGTCTACTGAAGACCGAAGTTTCTGACTTCTTGGTAGACTAGCTCACAGTTAACCGATGGTTTCAGCATTTCGTTATGATTTGGGGGTGAGTAGCTTTACCTGTGGGGGTAAAACGTTAGCCCTATTTCCTTAACTCCCAGAATAAGGAGCAGAAACACTCACACAGGGGATCCACAGGTTCTGTTTCAGCAGAAAGGATTTAATGAAATGGGCACGGTAGACGGCAGTTTGCTAAATCCTAAGTGACAAATGAGCAGCCACGTGACATTGTACAAAATGGGGGCAGTGAGGATTGTCAGGATAAAGTCTCCTGCATCCGATCACGTTGTGGCTGTTTCCAGATGTGTTTCTCGTCCATGACACAACAAAAGATTCCTTGGCCAGAACTGTTGCCAGCTCTGTTGGGACAACGACTCTGCATGTGCAGAGAGATAAGCATGAAACTGTTTGGGACTGAGGGAAAACATCATCTCTTCACATTTTGAGATGGGAGAACGAAACGTGAAAGCAGAAGTAAAATGTGTTACAATAGAGGAGACTGAGGATTGACGAAAATCATTGATTTGCCCAGGGTCACCCAGAATCAGCATTCAGACTTACCTCTGTACGCTGCGCTACAGCTCCATTCCGATCACTTCCATCAAACAGGAGCAGCTTGGTGTGGTAAGCCAAGCTGCTGCAAAGAAATGGAGACAAGAATAGCTAGATAACGGTTTCAGTCAGCCAGAGGGAAGATTCTTGGCGTCTTCACAGTACATCGAAGCCAGGAATAGACCGGAGAATCAAATTGTTAGCTCTAGAGCAGCAGACCCATTAAAAGACACATCAAAATGAAAAGCTGGGTAACACAAAGAACACCAAAATAGCAAATTGAATTCGTTGGGTAAAATCAGCTGCTGTAACAAACACCAGGCTCGCAGTGGCCCAGCGTGACCGAAATGTACCTGTCTCACGTTCCTGCCCGCGTGGGCGACCAGCCTTCCGGATGGTGATTTGGGTACACGGGCACAGCCTTGGGAACTTCTGCAGCCTCTGAAACCTGTGTGTTCAGCCAGAGAATGGGGGAAAAGAAGGGGCAGGTGCTCCTTAACTTTCTTGGTTCTGAGGCGACATATGTCACTTGTACTGAAGAACTGGTGCTGTGGTGTCACCTTGGTGCAGGAAAGGTTGCCCCTGGCTGTGCACCCACTTCCCGGCAACAATGCTACACTGAGGGGCAGGGAGCACGAGCCTTGGGGAGAGCGTCGGCCACTAGGCTACATGATAGGACCTTCTTGAGCCTTCTAAGCCCCATGTTTGTTGGTTTCACTCACTTACCATAGCAGAGGACTGAACTGGAGGATGTATTTGGAGCTCAGTGAATGTAAAGGGATGAATCATTTAATATTTTAATAAAATTCAACTACATTTAATGACGAACTGTTGGTCAACTTCAGATGATATTTCCTTCAGCCAGTATCTGTTGGTTAAAGGGAAACTGAACTCTGTCCGTGCAGTGTTCGTCGTTTATGGCTCCTTTTCCTGGCTGCCAGTCGGCTGAGATATCTGTGTTGACCAAGCGAGAGAGTTCCTGTTAGCTCCAAAGGACACCTAACTGTATTGATAAGGGAGGACAGAACAGACTGTGTCGCGTTTCACCTTGGAATGTGTCCTGAGGCTAGCAGTCACCCATCTTGGTGGACTGAATCCAGACAAGGCCACACTCTGTCATTCCTGCCTCTACACAGTAGCTATCCTCACTTCCCCAAATGCGTGGCTTCCGGGAAGAAGGTTCTGGAGTTACCATCTCAGTTCCTTCTAACTTTTTTCATTACTGCTTACTAGTCCAGCATCAGTCGTTACCTGTGAGACAACAGGCAGCGCACATTCGTTTGTATACCCCGTGGATCAGTTTCAGTTCATGCCATTTCTCGGTCGTATTTCCTCTGGGGATTCACATGGCTCTGACATCCTTCTGCCAGGTTCATGAATTATTGAGAATCAAACCTGAAAAAAAGCACGCATCTCTGGGGCAACCATGGGCAGCAGGAGGGCACTGAGTTTTGAAGATGTAAGGATGTCAGTTGGGTCTCCTGAAACTGGGACATCCCTGGAGAAGTCTGGAGGGTTTATGATTAGGCTGATACAAAACACGATGCATGACACAACTGAACGTTTCCCTCCTGAGGTTTAAAATGAACTATCCACAGCCCCTTCCTCAGCTGGGTCTGTGTCACCCACTGGGCTCCTCGTGAAATGTCTCAGGCTGCTCTTAAAGGGGAAATGGACTGTCCTTTTCTCTGTTCTTGGGAAGAGGGTGAGCCGTCTTCAGACGTAAATGTAAAAAGAAAACCCAGAAAGGTTATCTCCCTGCTCTCTAGAGATTCGTAGGCGTAGGTAACTATTTCACAGATATCTGATTCTCAGCGTTGCTGGAAGTATAATTCCTTTTATTTTTTTGTACATCTTTGCTTTATACATTTTAACTCTTTATTGCATGATTTTATCAAACAAAATCTCTTAAAATGCCGCTGAATCGTGATTCATAGTCTTCAGAGCACTTTCTCTCATCATTTTATTTGACCAGCACAATATTCTGGTCAAATCATCTTACAATGATTATGATTTATAATCGTCGTAAGATTACAGATGACAAACTCCTTGACCTAAGAAGGTAAGGGATGTGCCCAGGTCATTGGCTCAAGAGTGAGAAAGATCCAATTAGAAGCCAGATTCCGTGACAACTTGCATTTTCCCAACATGTCTGAAAGTCTTGGATTAGAAATGATTAACAGGAGGGGCGTGTTGGGAGAGCAGCAAAATCCTTGGCATTGATGTGTTAGTTTAGAGTACAGATGCTATTTTGTACTTTCCCCCTGGATCTGTCAACTATATGCTCTTTTGTTAATTCTGGGAGCAAAGGGTATAGTGAGGGGGACAGGGATGGCCGCAGAGGAAGGTGCCAAGGAAAAGATAAGTTCCTTTTCTGGAGTGTCCAAAAGCTTTTTTTTTTCTGTGGGAAACTTGTGTCTTGGGAGGCTTCTCCGTGCTGGGGTGGACAGCTTAGGGAGGTGGCTGCCTAGTGTTTTGAAACATCCCTGTTTCCACGGAAAAGATTGGCATTTTGCTTATTATCTGCCATATGTAGAAAAGGGAATTTAGCTGGAATTTGTGTGTGGAAGTGTGAGGTGGAAGATGTGTACATGGTCTGTTCTTATAAGGGGTTGGATGGCCAAGGCAGAGGGACCTGGAGAGAGGGCAGGTGTGGACTTGAGTTGATGGGTCTTTGTGGCTGGAGGGAGATGACCCAGTTTGGGTATTCAGGGTGAAACTCCGGATGCCCCTGCCCACAGGGAGTGACTGGGTTTCATTCATCTCGCCATCCCAAACCTTAGCAGAGTTAGACGAGGACCAGTGAGGGAGGGTGGGTTTCTGCTCAGGTGACTGGATGCTGGCCTGATGCCCTCCAGGGAAGCTCTGAGTCCTGGTCTTTCTTGGGAGGGTCTCAGGGCATCAGTCTTCAAGGCATCCCCAGGTGCCCAGGCTCCTTCGTCCCTGCTGTTTCTCCTGCCCCACCACCCCTCCCTCTTCTCAGACTCTCTAAGCCAGTAACACTGGTCTATTTGCATGTCCTCTAGGGCTCTATCCTTTGTCTCCACTTCAAGCGTTTGCCTGTATTTTCTCTTAGGCCACAAGAAGATGAATCAACAAATCTCCTGTGCACAGAAGAACTAAGAAATCATTCAGGGGAAAACCTGACGAGGTCTCTCCCATCTGCTCTCCCAGTTATTTCCTTTGCTTTCATCTCAGACAACAAGTCTGTATTTACCTGAGAGAAAGTCAGAGAGAAAACACAGCCCAGGCAGCCCGGCCCCTCCAGTACAGGGCAGATAGATGGTCAAGGCCAGATGAGGCAGCTTGGTCTAGAAAGGTCATGGGGTTTGGAGGAAGATAGAGGTGAGAGCGAATCCTGTCTTTACTACTTCCACCAGGATCCCTGGGAAAAATAAAGTGACCCCTCTGACCCTCATTTACTCCCTGAGAAGTGGGTTTAGTTTTACTTCTCTCAGAAGGTGGTTATGACCCACAGAGAAAATGCAGATGTAAAATTCCTGGCACAGTATTTGACAAACAAACGGTGCCTGTTATGATCATGATTAATAGTGACGTCTCAATATCCTTCAAGCCCTTGGCCCTAGTTGGTCATTCTTAATGATTTAAAATTGAGACTCAGAACCACATCTGAGCTCTCAGGTCAGACAGGGAGACCTCAGGCCAAGTCACACCGCATGCTCGGTGACCCGCCAAGGATCCTGGAAATGTGGGACACAGACAGACAATGCAGAACTCAACTACTTATTTTGGGGGGAGGTGGCTTAGGAATGCAGATCAGGGAATATCTCAGAGAGCATTGGATGCCCAGGCTGAGACTCTGCACTGCAACTGGAAGAACCCCAGGAATTGTTGCTGGCCACCCTCCAGGGAGCCCTTCACAGACTGGGATCTCATTTCAGTCCTCTGTGCTTCCCTGGGGCCAAGCAAAGGGGATGGAGCAGAGCAGGCTCTCAGTGAAGGCTGTTGACATTGCAGCTGCCAGTGAATGGCCCAGAGATGAAACCTAATAGTCGCCCCAAAGGCCCTTTCACTAGAGAGTTCACAAAGCGCACGTTGGGAGGGGCTACCGATCAGTTCTTTGAGAAAGGGGAGGCGTGCACGCCACCATTTGACGCTGGGGAGCTCGAGGACCAGAGAGGACAGATGCAGATCTGGAGGAAGGACAGTGGTTTGCTGATTCGTATTTCTAAGTTCTCCTCCGGAGCCCAGTATCCCGTCTCCTAGACAGATGTGCCCCCAGGAGCAGCTGTATTTCATATCTGCTTCCTTAAATTCCTTATTTTTGCTAATCTGACAATTCTTGAAGAGATGGTCTATGGAGATAAAGTCTCAAATGTTGGAATGTCTGAAAAGTCCTTGCCCCCCCCCCTTTTTCCTTGAATCCGCGTCTGGGGTATCAATTTAAAATAATATTCTGTCTGTACTCAAAGAGGGTAGTCTTTTCTCTCCTTGCATCTAGTGTTGCCGATGAGAAACTCGATGGCAATCTATATTTTTGGAGGAAATCTCTTTTCTTTGGAAGCTTAAGTTATCATATCCTTCACTAACTTTGATATTCTGAAATTTCACCATGATATACAAAATATGAGTTTTTAAATCATCTTGCATGACACTTGGTGGGCCATTTTTGGTTTGAGACTCGCATCTTTCTTCAGCTCTGGGATGTTTGTCCCTAAAATTCCTTCACTTACTTCTTCCTCTTTTTCTTTTTTTTTTTCCTCTTCTGGAACATCTATTAGGCCTGTGTTAACACATCTTCATCTATCCTCCACATCTTTTAACTTTTTTCTCATATTTTGAACCTATTTTTTTTGTTTTGCATTCTGAGAGAGTTCCTTGTTCTTTCAGTTTCCTAAGTTCCTATTCAGTTGAATATCATCAACTTTTTAGTTCCCCATTGAGCTTTTCATCCAATGATCAAAATTTTAACTTTAAAAAAAAACAAAAAACTCTCGATCTATTTATGGATATTATTTTAAACCTAATGTCTTAAAAATAGTAAATATAGTCATTCTAAATTTATCTTCTCTTTATTTTAGGGGCTAATTCTGTTGAGTATAGTATTGAGTTTCTAAAATACTTGGGGATTCTTGTTTATATATTCAGCTTTCTATTGGAAAATACCTGTTTTCCTCTCTGTTTTGACTTCCATACTATATCTCCCGTGAATGTGGAGAGGATCAGGGCATTCTCTGAGAGATGTCTGCTGGGAACTTGTCTTCGGGGCATCAGCAACTCGCTGTCCTTCCTCGTGTTTACTAGCCCCTCTGCCTCTTGACCCTGGCACCACGCTCACCGCTTTCGCCAGGGGTTAGCATCCTGCTTTCTGTTGCTTAGCACCAGAGGGACATGGGTGAAGAGTTAAGTGGCAAGGAACTCCACATGTTCAGCTCCCTCATGAATCACTCAGATGGATGACACCCCGGGGGCTCCTCCTGTGTCCTGCCTCAGCTCACCTTGAGTTTATTTAGCTTTCCCCGCGTGTTTCTACTTTATAAGCAGTTTTGCCTGTATGTATTTTGGGATATGGTTTCCTTCTGGTTTTGCTGCTGAGTCGAGCTGATCCTATCTGTGATCTTTCCTCAAACCTTGTTTCACTGTGGAACCTTTTCTCGCTCTGCCAGGATGTTTTACACATTTAAAAGCACATAGTTAGTTATTTCGCAGGATTTTAGGTGGAAGGTAGGAAATATTTATGTGCTCAGCGGCCATTGCTTTACCCTTCCCATCCTTTATTTGTTTTTGAAAGGCTGTTGCATGGAAGGAACAGACTTTTAAACATTTCATTTTGATGGTTACATCACAAGTAGCAACATCAGTGAGACATCTTTTTAGAGCCAGAGGCTTATCAGAGCATAGAGAACCGTTTCGTGGTGGACAGTGGTTGAGGGTCCTCCGAGGTGGCAGGGTAAGTGTCTGATGGCTGCGTTCCTCAGTCTCACCCACTAGTGCAGGGAACAGCAAGCGTTTTCTATAAAGGGCCAGAAAGCAAGTATTTTAGGCTTTCTGAGCCATATAGTTTCTATTGCAGTTACCCAGCTCTGCTATTTGGTATGAAAGAAGTAAACAGAGTACAAGTGAGTCAGTGTGGCTGTGTTAAAGTGAAACTTAATTTTTTAAAACAGTCTAATGGGCTCTATTTGACTTGAGCCATAGTTTGCTGACTTATGTTCTAAGGCAACTTTGCTGATGCAATTTGTGGTCTAGATGTTGCTTAGAATATAAAATAAGTCTACAGATTGGAATTTTATGAGAAAGCTGATCCATCAGGTAGATCCATGTGCAGAATTTCAATATCCATCATATTAAAAAATATCATTTATCTATTTGTTTATGCCTGGACTTATTTTCAAAGTCAAACATTCTTGGAGAGTTTAGGCAAGATGGTAGCCTGGGTCATATCTGAGTGTATGGTCTTCTGATGAAGAATTGATAAATGCTGGAGGGAAGCCCTCTCTCTCATGAATGCTTGGTTATGAGTTTCTGAAACGAAGAAGGAAAAGCCTCACTCATATCCCCTAAGTAAGCTTGTTGCAGAGAAAAGAGTGGGTATCAGCTGATGCTGAGGCAGAAGTGACAGTGGTGTGAACCTGCTGATGAATGAAAAGACTTTAAAAGCAGCACTGGAGAAGATGAGAATCTACTTTGGAGGGAGCTGGTTAGCAAGAAAAGGAGCTCTCTGCCTGTGGAAGAGTTTCTGTGAGACCTCACCTGGCTCTTTGCTTTACCTTGTAGAATGGAAGCCTTGCCTGAGGGGTTGCGGATGAGTCAGGACTTGAAGTAAGGCCTCTGGCTTCCCAGTCTGTTGCCAGATCCATGGCATATAATATCAATAGGTGTCGAGAAATATCCTAAAGAGAAAAAGGGCAGAAACTTGTTGAAGATGTCCTGGCTAAGTATTAGAATCTCCTCCTCCTCCTCCTCCTCCTCCTCCTCCTCCTCCTCCTCCTCCTCCTCCTCCTCCTCCTCCACATAATGGGCTCTGTTGGCTGTGCTTGGCATAAAAACCTGTTATTTAGGTAGAAAGTTTTAACAAATATTATAATGGATGTTGAAAAGCAAAAGGCCCCTTTGTTCTGGAAAATTAGTTAAGAAACTGTTCTTCAATGTCAGCATTTACTGTAGTGTCACTTTCAGAAATAAATACTTGGGTGCTTATCCACCCATGTCTTCATCCATTCAAAATATTGTGTTGATACATTGATGTACTTACTGTTTTATCGTATGAAAAGGCAAAACATCTAGCAAACTATTCAAATTTCTAGTGTTCTAACATGACCCTACCTTTTAGAGGTTATTTTCTAAAATGTTACTAGGTTTGTATTCACATTTGCCATAGGTGGTCAGCACACTTGTGTTCCACAAACATTTATTGGTGACTGCTTTGTGTTGGGACCTGAGATAGGGGCTCTCCCATGCTTCAGTTTAACTAATTCCCACGACAGTACCATATCTAGGCTTGAACATTAGCATTATAAATCTCCGAGTAGGAAAACATTTGATATCCTAGGCCGGTGAATGACTCACTGAAAAAGAAAAATCGTTTGAGGACACACAATCAAAAAATACAGGAATGTCAGGCTGTAGCTGTGTGTGTGTGTGAACTTAAAGGCATTTGTGTAGGATAAATATAATGCATTCATCCCTCATGAATATAAAACAATATTCTGTTTACAAAATGCAATGTGTGATGAATAACAGCTATACTTGCATCTTACGTTATTGCCAGTTGGAGAGGAATGGCCGCCTTGTACAGAGGTGGACTGAGGTGGGCAGGAAGAGAGATTTGAGGCAGAGGCCACACAGTGTGAACAAATGCACACATGGAAATCGGGTTGGGGATGCCGACAGATGTAACCTGAATGCTTGCGAAACCTCTACTCATTTTACGAATCCTCATTTTCCTTGAAAATTTACAGTCCCAAGGTTTAGCATATTTGAACACGAGGTAAAATTATGAAAACATATGGTTCTTTGAAATCACTTTTTTTCTTTTTCAATGAAAACGATCTATCTCTAGAAAATCAGGCTTGTGACTTAAACATTTTCTTTGTAATTATGAAATACGAAATGCAGATGTACATGACAAAAAAAATTGCAGTGTGATAGAAATTGAGTTTTCCTTCCGCCGGAAAGGCACCTCGCTCCCCAGAGATATGTCAGTCGTTCCTTGTAGCAAAAGTTGTCCACGTAATTATGTGCACATGCAAGTATAAATAATGTTACAAAATGCAGATACAAAGAAAGATACTACAGGCATGGTCATCATTTCTTTGTTTTTCCTTTAAAAAAAATTCCAAACATACTGTGCAGATTTTTCTCCTTTTTAGCTTGCATGGAATTTTATTGTGTGAAAGATTTAGTGTCTTAAGTAGCACCTCAGTGCATGATAGACACTTACATATTTGTATACTCAACAAATTAAATAATTAATTTAACAATTTCTCCCACTGATGGAGAGGGCCACCTTACTAGTATGAGATATATTCAAGGGGAAATAAAATTAATGGTGAGGTTCAAGTCAGCATTGCAAACCTGTGTACCTTGCAGTCCACTTAATGGTGGATCCTGTTTAAAGACGTTCTTCTGCTCTGATCCCAGTAGCATTAAGTCACGCACATGTGGGCACAAGTAAAGAAATGTCTGTTCTTAGAGAACAGCTTCCAGCATCTGGAATAAACTTTTCTATAAGGTGGTTTCTGTAAATATAGCCGATTGGTCCACGTATTTGGGAGTTTCACACTAATGTCTGAATTAGGACTGCTCTTTTTTCTGCCTTTTTCCTGAAAGCTCTCTGAGTTGTAGTTTGGCTAGGGTTGATTGAACACTGAGGTTCCATCTTCCTTTTGCATCTCACATGGGTATGGCTCTTACTTCAATCCATGATAGATCGCCTTTTCACTCATTTGTCTCCCATGTTTAATATATTTTGGCATTACGTGAAGTTCCTATCAGCTGACTTGGCAAATATAAGCTAAATGAATTTGTCTTTAAAAAATGTACCATTAGGATATGAAATAGTTACAAGAGTCTAAGACTGTTATTCTTTGCTGGTGCTTGAACTGTAGGCTTTTGGATCCTAAAATCATCGATACAACAGGAACATGTTGTCTCCATAGTGCCAACAATCCCTGCCCCACGCCCGACCCTGAGAAAAGTGCAATGCTTTGGACCTTCTAGTTGGTTCCAGCAGCAGAACAGAACGTGGACCACTGTCCATTTTCTTAAATGGGCGAGGTATCAGAGTAAAAACTGTCACATTGTCCTCCATCTGAATCCTGCTTATATAGTGACATGGGGTCCCCAAAAGGAAAGAGCAGGTGCTGGGTTTGGGGAGGAAACGAGAAGGCTCTTTCCTTATATAGACCAGGTGCTGTGGCTCTCATTGATTTGTTGATCAACGGTGTCTGAAATGCTGCGAGGCAGGGATTTATCAGTGCCAGTCACATACCTGCAGGTGACAAACAGGTCTCTTCTATCCCTTAGCTCGGAATCCAGAGTTGATTGCATGGGAGGAATGGGAAATGCTTGTCAGCTCAGAAGAAACTTCTACTGAGCTTTACTGCAAATTAAAATGGGTCCCTTTATCTGCCCAGAGGGTAACCCTGTATTACATTTCTCTGCTGAAAGTGCTAGCCGAGATGATGGGAACTCTCAAACCCAAGTTCCTATTGGCTTAAAACCAGAGCTACATAGAAATAATATCCTGTGTAATAGAAAAATGTTTGCCTTAGGTGGTTAGGACTGTCCCAATTACTGCTAGTGATACCTTTGATGTGAATCCTGGACTTGGGTGGACCTTGCCGTGGCCAAATTCCACTTCTGATCTCTTGAAGGTTTCTAATTTTTCAGTGTCTAAGCTTCTTGCAAGTACGGTAGGACACAAATACATAGCTGACATAAAATATTTTCAATTATTTATAGGCAAAGTGTCATTTTAATTTTATATGATACCAGCTGACCCCTTCCGGATTACTCAGGAGAGACTCGTTAACCATCATTAAATGGATTCTGGCTGCTACTCACCCTGAACCCCAGTGCTTCTCAACTCTCGCTCCTCTTTAGACTCACCTGGTGGGCTTTAAAAATGCTGGTGCCTTGGGGCTACTTGTCCACCTATATGTCCCTCTACCTTATTCCCCTAGGTTCCAGTTCAATTCATTTGGCTGGGATCTGGGCACCCACAGTTTTTAAAGTCCGTCAAAGGATGCTAGCGTGAGCCATTGTGCCTGAATCAGGCCACGTGGCTCAAGGGAGAAGCAGCTCAGTCCAAAATCAGAGCATCAGCCCCTGGAATTATTGATATGGGGTTCGTGTTTGGACTCTCTGTAGGTTTTCTCTGTTTAGAGACTCCGAATGCATGTTGCAGGGAGCTCCCTACTGTGCTTCAGCACCGGCTGCCCTGAGTACAGCCACCTTTGACCAGGTCAATTCAGCATAGGTCATTCGTGTGTTTACTCACAGCTTCCCAAATGTAGACTCCAAATTTGATGAAAATGCACCTGAGCTGACAGAGATATCTTCATGTAGAGGGAGAGACACAGAAAGAAGGACAGAGGCTTCCAGTTTGGGAACTGAGGACCCACTTTCCCAATAGTCATCATACATTGTGTTGTCTTTTACATTTTTTCTAGGACTTTTGTAATGAAAAAATATATATATATTTATAAAAATCATTTTTGACTCCTCATTTTATCTTAAAGATTAACATCCATTTTTTTCCTTTTTGTTTATAAACCACTGAGTGAATAATTTTATTTCCTTCAACTGTTTCTCTAAGCACGGCTTCAGCCTATACAATGTGAAAATGTTCTATAAACAGGATGCAGTTCATACATTTTGTTCACCCAGATCGCTTTGTTATATCTTCATTTGCTTCAAAGACCCAAATGTAATTTGGTTAACTATAAGAGAAAGATACGCCAGGGAAATTTTATGACAGACTGTGCTGAGATTAAAGCCTTTGGAATACATTTTACCTCTAAAATATGCTGCTTAAAGAAAATAAACATTTCTACGTATTCAGAAAAATCAGCATACAGAAAAGTTAGTAGGATTACAGTCTCCAGATTAACATTTTTGGAATATAAATTCGGAATTAAAGCTCTATAAAAGCTGTATCACTATGCAAATGATGGAGAAAGAAGACTATTAAATTATAAGCAAAATCTGGCTCTAATTTCAGAGAGAATTCTTGCTCTGGGCAATGAGATTTTTCATTTGAAAAGCTCAATTTGGTTGCTGTTTCTAGAACATTTCCCTGAAATTGTTTAATAGAGTCTACTCTGAATAATCTGAAGCATTTCTAAGAGGAGCCAAAGAAATCACACAAGAAGGTATTTAAAGAAAAGTTCAATATTATCAATACAGACTATTTTTTTTTTTGTTCTTTGTGCCATGGAATTTCCTAAGCACATCATGGTTGTATAATAAATAGATTAAGAGGTGAACTTTGGAGGCTGACAGGATTTAGACTGTATCTCTACCACTTCGCAGTGTAGCTTTGGCAAAGAAGTTAAGAGATAACTTAAGAAATAACTTATTCCTTAAGTCATTTATTTCTGTTTCTTTAAGCTAGGTTTCTTGAGATTTGTTTTGTTCTTTTGTTTGCAACATATTTCCTACTTTCTCCATTTTCCTCAACTGTGTGTTGGTTCTTGTGTCATAGGTCAAACAGCTACCTTATTTCTTAACTTCATTTCAGTTTTCTCATCTGTACCATGGGTATTAATACGTATCTCATGCGGTGAGGATTAAATGAGTTACTGTACACGGAACACTTGATAGAGGACCTGATACAACATAAATGTTCAACGAATTGTTATGATTTAAATAGTTAAATGCATTAATTCTGTTGATTCCATTGAGGAACGAAGAACAACCTTTCACCAAGAATACAATACAACTGAAGCTCCAGAATAAAATGGCTACATGGGAGGCTCCTGAAGCTTCCTCCTCTCAATAAACATTGAATACCCGAGTGCACATGGAACAATTCCCTCTGAGAGAAATCCAGAAACTAGCTGAGTCACTGCTACACCTTAGATGACCTCAAAGATATCCACATTGAAGTGGGCGGTAAAGGCTGAGACTCTGTCTCACCATAAACCCTGTATGATCAAGAGGGAACCCCCCAACTCCCAGCTTCTTCCTAAGAGGAAAGTGTTGGGACCACACATCTGGCACCTCAGCTTTCAAAGCTACTATGAGCGGGATGGGCCCCCAAACCACATAGCTCCAAACCACAATGGGGCTCGCACTCATGAGTCCCACAGGACGCCAGCAAACGAAGAAGCAGTTTTTAACTGACGGGCTCAGTGCAGTGGGAGCAGGTCGGAATGGCCATCTCTCAGTCTTTCTCTAGGAGTTTGACCACAGGCTTCACAAGCTGCTGCCTTAGGAGCTTGCTCTAATTAGCACACACCTTGGCAGTGACTGAGATCCCCCCTGGAGCCCCAAAGAGCTGGTGGACACTGCCCTCACCTCCTCCATCCTGCTGGTTCTAACAGGAAAATGCAAAAATGCCCGTTTCCCCGTTTCTCTGGAAGGGTTTTAAATGCTTGATTTCTCAGCTGCTGCCTGAGGGTCTGGCTTCTGATCAGCTTCGAGGTGCTGACTGTAATCCTCCTCTTCGGGACACTGAGGAGTCTTGTGGTTTGAGAGGCAAGTAGGAGCTCTAGCTGAGCTGAATGAGGAAGGTCATCCCTGGGAAAGGTGGCTGTTTGACCTAAGACACAGAAACCAACCTGCAGTTGAGGAAAATAAAGAAACTAGGGAATATATTCCAAACAAAAGAATGAGATAAATTGTAAGAAACCTAGCTTAATGAAACAGAGATAAATGACAAAGAATAGAGTTCAAAATAACTAATAAAGGAGGTTACCAAGGTCAGGAAAGGTCAAACAAAGTGAGAAATGCAACAAAGAGATAAAAAATATAAAAATGTACTAAACACAATCAAAGAGATGAATACTACAAAGCATCTCTCTCTTTTCCTTTCTCCCTCGCTTTCTCTCTCCCTCTTCTGGGATAAAGGAAAAATCACTTGGATTTTCATGCACCTGTAGAGCTGACCTGGACACACATGCATGGTATATACTTATACACAAATGAGTCATATTTTGCCTCAGAGTTGGCAGGTTGGTGCAAATTTTGTTTGTTTGGTATGGGGTATTCTATTTCTAAAACTCCAAAGCCAGAATGGGGTACAGTTGTGACACACAATGTCCCTGTTTGCTTAACTTGACTGTAAGATACAGAAACTACACGTAAGGTTGGAGATTCTGATTAATATTTCATTGAAATCAGTCACTGAAGTAGAAAATGAATATTATTAAAAAATCAATCGCTACTCATGGATCACTTTGATACACTAAATCAATATATGAATTTATATTCTAATTAAGGAGGTACAATCACCTTGACCTTTTATAAATCTCCTGGGGCTTAGTATTGGAAAGGCCTTCAATACTGAATATCTTCAGTCTTTGATGTATGTTTGGGGCTATGGGTAGCACTCGATATTATTTACTATAATATTATTAGTTCCACAGGGTTTAAATTAGAGTGCTGATTTGAATCTAACTATTCAATATTTTATTTCTAGAGGCTTTCCCAGAGCGCTAGGTATAGGTATTTTTAACAGGTCATTTGGCGAGGCAAGCTGATGATCAAGCATCATGACTAAAGAGCAATATCTTACTGAAGAGCATGGTTATTTGGAAGAAACCCGGTGAATTATAAAGAGTGGATCAGTAGCTTGCCAGGTCCTTAATGCAGATTTAATATAGTAATTTTGGGGAAAAGAACATTATTGATTGATTTCTATGGTTTTTCATGTGTTTCTTGTTAGGTCTGTTTTTTTTTTTTTCATTTGTTTGCTATATGAAAAAGCAGCTTATCCAAACCCAATTAATGTCATTCAGTAAAATATTTCTTCTGCAGATTTATTCATAGAGCCAGAGAATTAAATCTACACCACAGAGGCTTGATTTTTGCAGTGTAATAAGTCATAATGCTCGGAGGCTCGTAGGTCTGACTCATTTATGCTTAGGTCGACATGAGTTTGCTTTAAAGAGCCTTACCTGTCTGTGGCTGTGGCATTGGTAAAAGGTCATAAAATCTTGAAAGTGCCTCCCAAACCTTAAAATAAAATGGATGACTATAAAAATCTTCTTTTACTTAAAAAATAATGCCTTATATTTTAGTATAATCTAACATAACATATCTTCTTTTTTCAAAAAGAGAATTCTTCCTACCAAAACGAGCTCTCTGTTCACCCTGTGGTTGTATTTGAGATGGACCCCAGGTCAGGATTGGGGTGTTGACTCGCTTGAGCTGCCAGGCCTTCCTCAGACCACTTAAGTGTCTGTTCATACCCAGCAGTGGGATTCCTCCCAAGGTGGCTTCTTACTGTCTTGCGTTCCTAGCTCTTTTAGTGACTTTATGTCCTTAAGTAAGCAATTTGATTACTACGGTTTTACTGTCCACAGTTGTATAATAGACATAAGATTTCTAGATATCTTTGTTAAATACTCAGTACTTTGGTTTTATTTGACAACTACTTATTGCCTGAGATATGCAAATCTCCCTTCAGGTCTGAGGGGTTTAAAGAAGAAAAGTGACACAGTTTCATCCTCAGGAATCCTGTGGCTTCCTGGAGAAGTAATAGCAACAGCAATATTAATACTAATAACACTTATCAAGCGTGTACTATCTGCCAGGTGCTGTTGTGAGTTTTTAAGTTTTATGTTCTTATGAAACTTATAAAATATCTGTTTTATATACTAATCTATAATTTAATCTTCCTAGTGTCCTCTGGTGGATACCAACATTATTCCCCTTTTACAGATGAGGAAATCAAGACAGAAAAGTTGATATAGACATTTAAGGTTAAGCAAGCCCAGAGGAAAATACTTTGGATTCCAGTGAAATGTGAAGGATATGTGGATATTATTAACTCTTAAAATGTATAAGTAGTATCAGTCTAGGCTACATTTGTCAGTATTAAAACAAGAGATTGGGACGATTTTCATCGCAAGATAACTTAACAGCAGGCAGTAGGCGTTGTAGACAGACAGGGATTTTTAGGAATCCTTAGCAATATCCATCCAGCCAAGGTGGAAGGACTATAACTCAGCACCAGAACCTTGACTATTGGCGGCCCTAGGGAGCAGGGCCAAGCCTGGGTCTGGGGCTATCAGGGAGCATCTAGGTTCAGCTTATGACAAAGGTTGGGACATGAAAGCACAACTCTCATTGGGTAAGGCAGGGTCTTATTAAAGAACACAGGTGCAGAGCCCACAGATCAGAGTCTACAAAGCAATAAGGCTGGCTTTTGGTTATTCTTGGGGGACCTTAAATCCTGTCCTGGGTAGCTAATAGATTAATTCTAGGGGAATAATGGAATGAGTGAATGTTGGAATGAATGAATGAATGAACATCATCTTGGTGAGGCTAATCAGAACTAAGTGAATTGGAGATACTTAGAGGCAGACAGAGACATCATTGTCAAACAAATGGGTTTTCTGTGATAATGGATTTATTCTTGAGCAAACCCTCTCAGAGCTTCAGAGGAACAGTGACCACCTTTCATAATTAACCCAGAGTCTTATCTTTCAAATTCTTTTCCGCTTTTGCTTTTATAGATGCTAAAAGGCAGAATTTAAAGTAAAAGAAAAACCCCGAGCTAACTATAAATTATATTTGTCTGTGTGCCATGAGCATCTTTGACCAAAGTTGTTCTTGAAGCAATG
The DNA here is from genome assembly GCA_030015415.1 of Cynopterus sphinx. Classification (NCBI taxonomy): domain Eukaryota; kingdom Metazoa; phylum Chordata; class Mammalia; order Chiroptera; family Pteropodidae; genus Cynopterus; species Cynopterus sphinx. The sequence continues at coordinate 6,995,726 of CM057391.1, forward strand.
TCTTTTGATGTATTTGGTAGCTTAGTATTCAACCTTTGTGATGATTGATGAAGGCAGCTGATAATGGAGGAAAAAAGGATCAATTTGCTTCCTCCACATGTCCTTGCCTTGAAAACATGTATTTAGAGTGAGATGACTACAGTCAAAGTGAGAGGTATCATGTTAGGTTGGCTCTTTGCTTTTACTAGGTTTTTCTTATCATCAGAGACAGTGTAAGCATCCCCAGTTAATACACAAATAGAAGCAAGGTGTGTGTTGACATTTGGATGTAGATGGTGGATGTAAATTGCTAAATTCTTCCTCGAACTCCTGTCATAAAGCTTCCCCTGTCAGCTTGTGCTTATTTTTATATGGATAATCTACACTATTATATTTGTCTTGATGTGATAGGATTTTCCAATGATAATCTCTACATTTTCTAACGTAAACTATATTCTAATTAAGATCTGGCCTTTGACTTATTTCATAGCTGTTTTGGAAATGTTTGTGTAATTGATTCATACTTGGTATAGAATCAACTCTAAATCTGACCTGTAAATCAGATTGGAGCTGCTTAGAAATCATTGGTTTTGAGCCAATCTGAGTTATGTTTGTATGAATTAATTTTAGCTTATATGCTTTTCTTTCTTTCTTTCTTTCTTTCTTTCTTTCTTTCTTTCTTTCTTTCTTTCTTTCTTTCTTTCTTTCTTTCTTTCTTTCTTTCCTTTCTTTTCTTTCTTTCTTTCTTTCTTTCTTTCTTTCTTTCTTTCTTTCTTTCTTTCTTTCTTTCTTTCTTTCTTTCTTTCTTCCTTTCCTTTCCTTTCCTTTCCTTTCCTTTCCTTTCCTTTCCTTTCCTTTCCTTTCCTTTCCTTTCCTTTCCTTTCCTTTCCTTTCCTTTCCTTTCTTTCTTTCTTTCTTTCTTTCTTTCCTTTCTTTCTTTCATTTTTTACCTTGGACCTAAGCCAGACTAATTGTATGGCATCTCAGTGAAAAGGAATGAGGATAATTGCTATTTAAAAATATAACTGTTGCGGATTTAACTGGTGTACAACCCTGAAGTGTAGGCAGAGACCCCTTTTTAGGGGAGAAAGCTGAGGTCCAGGTTGTTTATGTCCTCAGATTTATGTGATAAGTCAGCAGAGCTGGGAAGATATCTCACTTCCTGAGCCCTAGGGTCTTGTGATCACCAAAACTGCAGGTTGAAATATAAAACACTTGGTTTAGCAACCACTTGGGGTAAAGAAGCTAAAAGTCAACTCTAACTACATGGACAAATGCTTGAGTGCCAATCTTTGAAACATATTCATCCTCCGTGATTATCTGTTAAGTGTGTTTCTGTGAGTGAAAATAAAACATATTTTCTATATGATTTCTAGGCAGCTAACGCTGTTGTTTTTCTTTGGAACAGCCCTACTGGATTCATCCTACCATCTTACAGAGAAGTAACTCTCTGTCTTTAAGACCAAAACAATTTTTTTTTTGTTATCTATGTTTTAATATATCACGATATGAAAATAGTACTTCTTCTCCCAAAGCAAATTTCATGTTAAAAATACATGTTTATCCAAATGGAAAGACATCTGTATATCAATTCAAAATATTCTAAGACCATAGATTAACTAGATTTGAAATAGAGTTCTTTCTCCTCGTCTGTTGTTTCGGAATTAATAGATTTTATTGATTTTTTATCCTCTTCCTGATCATGGTGAAATAAATATATATATCTTTTGATCTGTAAACATCACTTCTACCTCTGTAGAGTAGCCCTTTGCTCCCTGGAAACCAGTGTAATATAACTTTTGATTAAAAGAAAACTAATACATTGAATTTAATGCCACCTTACTGAACAGGGACAACAGGGGGAATAAAAAGCTCCTGTGACATTTATTTATTTGTTTGTTAATTTTTGTATCTTACAATTTAATTATTTTATTTTATATCTTTAAATTCACTCTGGACTTGGCACATCCTGGAATTTTATATACTGACCAGACTGTTTTGCTACACGTAGTCAAGTTCAATTGCAGTTGCCTTTCACATATTTCCACTTTCGTTTAAGAACTATAAGGGGTCTGTTTCATTTTTTATGTTGTATACCATAATTATTTTTATCATAAATTTAATTACATCAGGGTGTACCTAGCATGTTCTTAGGTTTAACTTGTTCATCAAACTGCCCTTCTGTGTCATAGCCAAGTTCAATAGCTGTGGCCTTTAAGGTCGATCCATTTGTGTGTGCTGTCTTAGCAATCTTTCCTGCCTTGTCATACCCTGTATTAAAATTAAGAGCTGTTACCAGCATTGGAGGCTTGTTCATTAGCCTGTTGATGCTTTCTGTGTTGGCCTGGTGAAAATAAGTGAGTCTTAGAATTTGATAATATATACTTTGACCTGTTTAATAGGGTTAAGCTGAGATGGTTCTTGGCACATGCATGGTGCTGTATGAGCTTTGAGGACACTGGGGGATGAAGGAGGGAGATTTCCTATTGCTCCTTATCACTCAGTTCCCTCTTTGGTGTTAATGTATCCCAAACATTGTGGAGAAGAATCTAAGAAATAAAGCACAAAAGAACAACCAGCAAAATCAACTCGTTCACTTGTTCAGTCAGTCATTCACTCCCGTATTCACTTGAAAGACATTTGTTGAGAGCCTACTGTGTGACAGTCACTGGAGTTATAAAGATGAATGACTTCAGGGTCATTATTAAAAATCTGTGTATCTACGTCTTGTTCTTTTTATAATTTCTTTTCCATTAAAATAGTGGTTGGCACACCTAGCTGTTGCTAAGTTTTAAATTGCTTCCACACTTTGTGTGTTTCCTGAGTAGAGGCTGATAAACTGACTAGAACTCTTTGACACGTAAGAGTGCAAGAGTAATTGTATCAGTAGGGGTTCGACAAAAAAAAAAAATGAGCCAGTAGGAGATATATGTTAAGGAACAAGCTTATTCAAGTCTGCAGACGGGCTAGGTAAGGCCAAAGTTTTCAGGGAAGGCCATTGGGCAAAGGCCTGGATCTCTCTGACAAGGTTGAAGGTACTCCCCATAGGCAGAATTTATATTTTTTCTCAGAAGCTTGCATTTTGCTTTTAAGGCCTTTCAGCTGGTTCCTTCAGATTGTCTAATACAACCTCCTCTATTTAAAGTCTACTGTGTACAGACTTTAATCATATCTACAAAATACCTTCACAGCAACATCTAGGTTTAGTGTTTGACTGATAACTGGGGACCCACTTAGCCAAGGTGGCACATCAAAGAGACCATCACAGAAATGCTGAAAAAAATTGTTTTATTTTTTATTATTTTATTTTTTACCTCTATCTACCTCTCCCTCCCCCGCTTCTGTCTGGTAGTCACTTATCCACTGTCAATGTCTCTGAGGCTCCATTTGCTTGTCATGTTTGTTTTTGCTTCAGTTTTATATCCCACATATGGGTGAAATCATACGGGTTTCAACTTCTTCTGTCTGACTTATTTCATTTAGCACAATTATCTCAAGATCAAACAAAGAAATTTGTTTTAAACTGTGTATTTTAATGGATAAATAATGGCTAGAGTATCTCAGCTCACTATTAATTTTTAATAGTACTTTGATGTTACTTCATTATTTGGGCTGTATTTATAAAACATCACAACAGCCAGTTGATAGAATCAGTGAAATGAAAAAAAAATAGATATATTTTTGTATCCATTTGGTTAATTTATAAACTAAGATTTAAAATGTATAAGTAGTTGTATCAACATTTTGTGGACACAGTTTCTGGCTGCTAATATTTCTCTTGATCACTGTGACTCATTCATTATATGATTGTGTCCATGATACTGGATGTGGTCTTTGGGATCTAATTTTAACTTGGGAAATATACAAACCAAAAAATAAGAATATTCTGTCTCAAAGAAACTGAGAGGCTGAATAAGAATATTATTGTGGTGTTCAGTTCGTTGTAGTGTTTTATTCAGTTGTTTAGCCATTTGTTAAATCACCCAATCTATATTATGTGTTGAATAGCATAATGGTTCAAAACATAGGCTCTGGAGTCAAATAATAAACTCCTTCATAGATTTGTATTGAAGACTAAGTGAAGTTATCCTGTGAAATCAGAGTATTTGCGTCTTGAAATCATGGACCTGACTTTCAGATTGGTATGTCTTGGCACAACACAGGGACTGACAAAGACATACGACCTGACCATAACAATACACCATGATGTGCCCACTGATGGTGGATGTCCAGGCATACTAGAATGAGAATACCTGCAAACTCTTACTGTGGAGGGGCATTTTGGCCATCTGCCCACACAGATATTGAACTTTAGCACCGTTGTCAAAACTTGGCATTGAGATTAATGACACAGTAAAAGAGGAATTGTTCCATCATAAAGCAGCAGTTAGAGAAAGAAAACTATATTGAATCTGTTCATGGAAAGTCAGGTCCATGACCTCAAGAAGTAAATTAAAATGTCCTAAAGAAATTTCTGTTATGGGGTAATATTACTAAATGATTGAATATCACTTTCTTAGAGATTTACCTATTGAGAGCTGTCAGATTAAATCAACATTATAGGTTTCCTATAATTAAATCGTTGTGTAGTTACTGAGTCTCTTTTGAACTTGGTCTTTAAACTAGTTTTTACATCTTTCTCTTTTCCCTGCCTCCTTTATTTTTGGTGCACTCATTTATTTCTCCTGTAATGTTTTATTTTGCTCTGGCTATTTGGCTGCATATAAATACTCTTGACTTGTAGGAGTAATTTTCGCATGTTCTTAGGTGATTTCTGACATTGAAAGTAAATGACCTCATCAAATATATTACCAAAGAACTTGTGCACAGAAGAGTTAACTTACTTTATAGTTGCTTTCATATAAGAGATATTATTTTCTAGCTATGTATAATAAATCTGCTATATCTTTGGATTATTTTTTTATATTCACAGATTTTATTATTTTTTATTAGATTTCTTTTTACCCACAAATAAATTGCCTGTCAGTGAGTTGCAATGCATTAACTGTCAATGAAGAATAAAAAGAAAGGGAAGAATATAAAGTTATAAATAGATGTGTAAATATCATTATCCTAATAATGAGACTAATAATAAGGAGACTTATTATAGTCTTGTTTGTGGGGCATGTGATTACATTTTCATCATTGTTCACAGGCAGAACAACTTCGTACTAGTTCATGTAACCCTTCTTGTTAGGCTCATGTTCCATAAAATGGGACTCAAATACCTGCTTCTCATAAAGTTTAACAGGTTATAATTTATTAAATACCTTTTATGCTTGTTGATTTTTCTCGAGGTAGTCTCTGTATAGAGTGAGTTATGAGTCACAGTTGACCCTATCTATAAAGGTCTGTATGTTCTGGAAAGGAAAGAATGGTTGATCCACTGGAATGCAGACATGAGGATGCCCATATAATATGGCCTGGATGCCACATTCTTGCTCTTTGCTTCTATGGACATGGATATTTATCTTGATTCTACCTGTAAGCTTGGAACTTCCAACCCTTTCAGGTTAGTTCTGACTACACACACAAACACACACACTCACATACAACATACCACCTATCAGCAGGTAGTTGGCTCATTCTCAAAGTCTGTTCTTGCTCTTCAGTTTAACTGTTATTATTATTATTAATTATTATCATTATTATAATTATGCCTTGCATTGTAGTTACTTATATACCTAGCAGAGTACCCGGAGCAAAGCACACACACACAAATACACACTCACAGCAGGTAGGAGGGTTTAAAAGCACCTCTCTACATGCATTATTTTACATAATCATCACCAAAACCTATGAAGTGGATACCCTTATCATTGCTTTTTTTACCAAAGAAATAGAAATATTAGAAATTTGAAAAACATATTAAATGACATACAGATGGCCAACTTTGGAACAGAACTTTGTACTATGAAGGCCACATGCAAGCCTGCTAGGCTATTCCTTCTCTTGCTCACCCACTTTGCATGAATGAATGTCTTCTTCACTCAACTGGAAGCTTCTTGTGTCTTTTATAGCTCATACCATACCTGCAATGGACTTAACAGCAGCAAATGCTGTTGACTCAACAGTACACTTGACCGGCAGCATGGGTTCCTATGTCAAGACCATCACACAGATAATATATTTCACTGTAGAGCTAACTTATTTAAAGCAAAGGCAAAGACAAGATTCACAGATTGCCTGTCCTCTGAGTATAGGCTTCTTCTACTGTAATACAAAAAGTTAACACGCTCTTGAGAATTATTAAGAAAAGTTGACATTTAAAAGATAAGAACTAATTAGAATCTCGTGATAGTAACACTTTAAAAAGAGCCTGGAGATGCTGGAAGAGTTGTGTGAGAATGAGTGAGATGATTAAAGGTGTTAAGTGTGGGTGTTTACTGAGGAAATGACTTGGGAATATCTAACATAAAGAGGAGAAGATAATATTTAGATAATAAGTTCAAACATAGGAGGATTGAGAGAAACCCATTTTGTATTCAGTTTATGCACAAAAGAAAATGTACTTAAAGTAAAAAGTTTGGTTTGGCATTTATTATTCATCCCACATATTTACTTAATTTCCACTATGATCATAGCATTATAAAGGAAATTTCAACCACGAAAACATTAAAAGAAAATAAAAAATTGTAAACATTGAGTTATATAGTTCCCACTGTCCAATTGAAGTGGCAGATTGTGTTCTGGCTCTAAAGTGTAGAAGGAATTTATTACAGATGCTGGCATAGCAAGCATAATTTTGCCAGAGAAGGCATAATTTTTCAAATAGACATTTTCATCTCTAAAAATTTTCTAAAAATAGGTAGCATAAATTTTATCTTAATGCAGTTTTTTTTAAGGGAGTCAAATTAACCAAGTCCAGGTCTACTGATATCTGATTATATATTATTGTGATAATACTTAGCTAATCTATAAGAATAGAGATATTCTCCCTTATTTGTATGTCTGAAATTAAATAGAATATTGCCAATTTGTGACCCATTTGATTGGGTTTCATTGGGTCTAGAATAACGTGTAGCACATTGGCAGTCTTTAAATATTTTTTAAACTAAATGAAGGCCATCATTTGATATCTGTAGTGTTCCTGTTAGCTTATGAGTAATATGAGACTAAGGTTCATGTCAAATTCTTTTGTTGTTCTCCAGTGTCTAACCTAGTATCTAGCCTACAGTAAGTATGTTCATCCAGTGTATAAAAGAATGAAATAAAAAAGTCTTTGCATAGCTTTTTATCAGAGTTTCAATTGAATAATGATTAGGTAATACATTTAATTACTGGTTAGGATGCTCCTAGTTTATGATGATAAAATGATCTCCTCAATAAATATGGCCAGTTGACTGAGCATCCAAGTCATTTCCATAAGCCATTAAAGTTAATTAGTTACAGGCATGAACCATAGAGGATGGGATGCATAATTTACTGTTAAAATACTAATTTTACTCACTTCAGTTGAGATGGGAGTTTTAATGAGGTCTTTATTGATTTGGTTCTCAGAGGAATGATGGAAAGTCAGTGAATGCTGGAAAAAATTCTCATTCTTACCCTTTTCTGGTGAGTTGAAGCAATATTTAGCAGTGACCAGTAGGAGAATAATTATACATAAAAACTGCTTGCTTCATATCTTTATATTTATGTCTGAACACACTGGATTTAATTTTTTTAAAATAGTGAGTAGAGATGTGATGTCTCCATTCAGAAGAATCCAAAGAATCTATAAAATTAACAGTTGTCAAAGGGTGTTTGTCTTCTTTTGTGAATTTTTTTGTTCATTTCCTTTGTATATTTCTCATAAAAAGCATGTTTGTTTTTTTATTGATTTCATAAATCTTTTAGAACTAATCCTGTTATGTTATAGATTTTCTCACTTCAAAATACTACTTTAAGACTTTACAGTGATAAGGTTTTAGTTATTCATTGGGTATATTGGTCTGTTACTTCTGTGCTTGCGAGCTTTGATGCTGTGCTTAAAAAGCCTATTTCCACTCCCCAATTATACAAATGCATACCTTACACTTACTTTGAGTATTTTCCTGGGTTCATTTCTCTACATTTAAATCTTTAGCCAGTTTGGAAAATATTTTTGTATAAGATACAAAAATAAGCATCTATCTTAATTCTTTTCACACTTGCTTAACAAATTTGTTATATACTATCTGTTTAATAACCTAAACTTTTCTTACTGTACCTAATCTTTTTTCTTGTTTTCCAGAAATCATAACATTAAGAATAGCATATTTCAGATAAGAAAGAATAAGCATTTGATAGGCGTATTTGTTGCATATGTGTGATTAATACAACAGATGTTTAATATAAATGGGTTGATAAATAGTGTGATGAGAAAAGGAAATTAAATTTGAAATACATGGTGCCTATATTTAATATAGTAATAATGTACATCTCAAAATATGTTAAAAGGGTAGATATCATGTTCAGTGTTTGTACCAGAAAACAAAACAAAACAAAATGGAACAAAAACAAAGAGACACAAGGCAAGTCAGGGAATTGGTGTGTCTATCTGTTGCCTTGGTTGTGACGATGGTGTCACAGGTGTTTGCATATGTCCAAACTCACCAAATTATAAACAGTAAATGTGTGCAGTTCTTTTTATATCAATTAAACATCAGTAAAGCTGTTAAAAATAAAAAAGAAACTGCCAATTATGTAAGTTAAGAGTCTCTGTGATCTGCTAGAGATTTTTCTTTTTCTATTTTTTAACTTATTTCTTATAGTAGTGTTCTTTTTTAATTGAAGAGGTAGCCAATGGCATTGCTTTTCTCCAATAAGAAAAAAAAACTAAGTTCTTGTTTCCTTGGAACAGGTTTATTGGCATGATTGATATTTTAAGCCAGATAATCATTTTTGTACCGAGCTGTCCTGTGCATTATTGGAGTTTAGTAGCATCCCTGGCCTCTAATAAACTAGATTTCAGTAACACCCTCCTGTTACAACCAGAATATCTTCAAACATTACTAAATTTCCCATGGGGGACAAAATCACTCCCTTTTGAGAACCACTATCTGAGAATGAGACAATAATGATGAAATCATTCAAGAGTCATCTTAATCTAATGGAAGTCTTTGGGCAAAATGAAGTAGGTAATAGATTAATCTGCTTCCTTTCACTTACTGAAGGAAACACAGACATGCTCATTCTAAAGGTTTACATACTGTTTTCACTCCCTTCTTCTCTGCCTCCATCCTTCTTTCACTCCCTTCTTTCCTTGATTCCCTCTTTTACCTTGTTTCTTTATCTCTTCTTTGGTCCAGTACCTTTCTTATACATGACATAGAATGATAGAAAGCTTCAGAACTGCCAGACAGAGAAGCAGGAAGACAGAAGATGACTTTTTTACTGTTTTATATTAGAAACATAAATAACTTCCTTCAGTTAAAATAGCACCGAGATGGAGAAAGGCATTCTAGTTAAGATGATCATCTTATCTCAAGCCATTTATTTCCCTCCTTTCTAAAATGTTCACTGGGAATCTGAGGAATAAAAAAATAAGACAAAATACATATCTGTACAAATGTATTTCCATTGCCTTTTAAGTAGTCTTAACAGGTTTTTGTGAAGATCTGGAGATGTGGACATGCTCATATTCTGCTTGTGAAAAAGAAGAAACTGTTATAAAATTTTTAGAGGGCAGTTTAGCGATGTGTCAAAAAATTTAGAAATATTTCTTTCCTTTAATCTTGATATTGGACTTCTAAATTTTGTCCCAATTAAAAAAAAAGTACACAAAAATATAGGTATAGAAATTTCATTTAAATTCAATTCTTATAGCAAAAATTAGCAACATAAATTAATGGACTGATTCTATAAATTATAACATGTGCTTAGTTGCAAATTATGTTGTTATTAAAATTGTGTTGGAGAAAAACATTTAATAACATTGGAAGATATTTGTAATATATTAGTATAAAAGCATTCTACTAAGTAATTTATGTAGGAAAAGTTAAAATACAGTCATTTAAACAAATCTATCTGTGGATAGATGACAAAAGGTTCGGAATTGTCATTGCTGAGTAGTATAACTTGATGTGATTTTCATTTTCTCTTATTTTCTAGTTGGTATTTTATAAATTTTATGCATTCTTTTTAGGATATAAATAAGACAATGATTTTTAAAAGTTAAGAAACTCTAGTTGGGGACTCTACAGGGAAATGCCAATGACAAGTGTATTTATCATCTGTGAAATACTCATTTGAGATCTTTGATTTTTAAAATAACACAAACTAAAGAAAACTTAATTTTCAGCTCACATTTTTACATCTGTTATAGTAAAAAAGAAATCCTCTGTGGCTTAGAAGAATGTTAGAAAAAGTGTTAAATAAAACCAGGGAAAAGTTACACACCAGCATTGTAGTTGAGAATGTTCTGTGGGAGGTAAACCACTTATTATTGGTTTTCTGACTACTGAAAAGGAAAGAAGTAAAAAATTAAAACACGTTGGGTTGTTGGCAGTTCTGCCCAGAAATTCTAACCCAAACCATGTGAATGTGGAAGAATAAATAAGTCATGGTGGCCCTGTGTTTAACTCAAGAACAATATTCCAAACATGGAACAGTGCCCTTGAGAATTGGCAAGCATAATGATCTGCCCATTTGTTTCTGTAAACGATGATAACTAGCCATCAGAGATGGTCCAGAGAGAAAAAGAAAATGTTAGAGAAAAGTCGTATTCAGAGACAAAGGAAAAGAATTTAAAAAATATTCTTTCATTATTGCAGAGGTAAAAGCGAAGCCCATCAATGTATCTGAGACAACCTCTCATTTGACTCATGAGATCATCGGTTAATCATGTAATAATACCACAAAATAGGGAGAGAGAGAAAAACAGAGTGGATGAACTCTTGATAAACTAGAAAGCTGGTTTCAGGGATAGCTGCGTGGTGGTTAACTATTTTATTTCCGTGAATGTATAATCTTAGATATTTTCTGTTTCTTACCTTTTTATCTCAATATGGATTAGAACATGGTCAATGCATCAACTGTCTTGTTTTAAATTTATGGTTGTCATTTCATCACGTTGCTCGGACCCCTTGACTTGAATGCACCTGCACACCCAGGGAGGTGGGGCTCGGTGGCAGCATTCCAGAATAGTGGTCTCCAAACCCCATGCAATAGGACATTAGAGTCCGGGGGGATTTGCAGAGAAAGACACCAGACTCTTTTGTCAGCTCTCGTGGGAAATGCTGTACACAGCAGCCTTTCCTTGGAGAGTCTAGTGAATGTCAACACCAATGGAAAAACTCTGAGAAGACAAAGACCAAACAAAGTTTGCCGAATTTTGCTTAATCCGGATTTCCACCACTTTCCCACCCGAAAACATTTCGTTGGCAAAGCCTGTTAACATCCCATGGGCTAAGGGCTCTATGGAAGACAGCTTGGAAAGTGCTGGTCCAGATTATTCAAACCATAACGAGGCAGTTTTAATTATTCATGTTATTTGTCTGAAAGTGATATTGTCCCTACCCCATGAGGTCAGGATTACCAGCACGATTATGTCACTTTACAATCTGATCTGGAGTCTGGCCTGGTATCTACATTCTTTAAAAGCTTCCAGGAAATTTGAATGCAATGTTGGCTTGGGGAATCATTGCACCGGAATCAATTTAAAATGATGCCAATACGATTACCGATATTACTATAATAGTGCTATTACTGTTCTTCAAAGTCTTTCTTTCCTTCTTATCTCATTATCAATGCCTGTTGACTAGAAGCCGTGGAGGCCAAGATACCACAAACATGCTAAATAAAGGTTTCACTCATATGTGGGATATAAAACTGAAAGCAACAAATGAACAAGGCAAACCAACAAAAGCTCTTAGACACAGACAACACTTTAGTGGCTACCAGATAGTAGTGGGGAGAAGGGGAGGTAGGTAAGAGTTCAGGGGGTCAAACATATGGTGACAAAAGATTTGTGTTGAGTGATGAACACATGATGCAACATATAAATGTTATATTATTGAATTGCAAACGTTAAGCCTACATAAACTAGTGTCATCCCAGTACATTTAATGATGATGATGATGATGATAATAATAATAATAATAATAATAATAATAATAATAATAATAATAATAATAAAGTGTCTGGAGAGTATATTCCACAAGGTCCATTTAGCTGTTCTCATTTATAAATGACCGTGGCGGAAACTAATTCTTACCGAGTGGATCAAAAAAGCTAGTAAGAGCATAAGAATTGAGAGAACCCCCCAAGAGCAAGAAAATTGTGTTTTTATTAATAAAATCAAGTTCGGTGATGCAGCTTCCCCTGTGGGAAATGATGAGCAGAGAGAATCTCGAATCAGGGAGGGTTCTCCTGTGCCGTGGTTCAGGTAGGCTAGAAAACCAAAATCACTGTAAGAGCCGCCACGTTTGCGTGTCCCTCTGTCCTTTCGGAATTGCTTCCCTGTTTTACAGACCACATTTTGGAGCAGAGGAAACGTCATTATTTTTTCATCCTGACTTTTCCTTTCCCCCCCTCTCATTTGAGGCAGTGACCCTGCTGGCTGTCGGGAGCCAGCTTAAGTGGGTGGCACTCTCCCTGAGCACCTCTTCCCTCTGTGTGTGTGTTTACTGTTCTCCCAGCCTCCCTGGAAGGGGGGCTGGGCTGTCGTCTGCCAGGTGCACTGTTTGTGCTCTAGGAAGACACACGCAGTATACTGGGCTCATATTCCCCTTCTTCGTCAGTGGGATCAAAAGTATGATATTCCCAAATATGAAGAGAAGAAATTCAGGAAACCCCTTGGAAATAATCTTCTATCTCCCTCTTCACACACCCCCCTTCTCGCACTTTCTCTTTTAAAGTGCTCTTTAAGCCTAAGCGGGAAGAAGCAAGTCCAGTGAACTTTGGCACGGGTCGCTTCCAACTGTGGCTTTCTCGATGTTCTTTAGAAGTGGAAGTCGGACAGGTTCAAACTTTGAGAATTCTTTGACAAATTCCGTGATGCTCGATGCACTCTCTATTTTAAGACTCAATAAATTGTGTGGAATTTACCTTCATTGTCTGACTCCTTTGCCAGACTGTGTCCTCCAGGTTCATGGGCCCAGCACAGTTGCAAACACAGTATGGGTACCCACGAAAAATTTGTCTCATTAAACTGTTGAATCACACTTGCAGGTCACAGTCTTGTCCTACCGTGACCAGGAGCAATTTCCCTCTTCTTCGTGCTTGAATCATATTTGGTTATAACTCTGTCGTGGGATACGCCGTCAGAGTTTAGGGTTGTTTTTGCATTTGCCTCCCACACCAGGTGTGAGTGCCTCGGGGGCAGATGTGGCATCATGTCTGTCCCTGCTTCCTGTGCGCGCCGCCTCCCACCAAGGACTTGCTGGATGCTGCGAATGCACAGGGCCATTTCTTCACGGCACACTCACGACAGGCAATGGAACGCTGCCTTCTGTACTTCTCGTGTGTGATTTGATCTTCTTTACGAGCCCCTCCTTGCTGGGTCTGGGTCTGTAATGGGGTGGTGTGTGTGTGTGCATGTGTGTGTGTGTGAGAGAGAGAGAGGTGGAAAGAGAGTCTAATCCAACTCATAAAGCTTCACCTAATTTAATAATCGAAATGGTCTTTTTAGGTAACTCACTTTTTCAAAAACCTAAGTTTGTCTCTCAGCTTTCCTTATTCTTCTCCCAATTGTTCTCTAAGACAGTACAGGCCCATGTGCGATTGTATTGTCCTCTGACATCTCATCTCCATAATGATGTCTCTTGTTCACTTGTCACTGCAAGTCTCAGTGACATCTCTAGCTAAGTTCTGTGACTGTGTTTCTCCCCACCTGCTTGGCCCTGCTCAGCTCCTGTGGTCCTGTGGTCTTGCTGACATATGGCTATAACTTTACGTGGTCATGGGCCTGGGAGGACTTCCCATTGGCCCACAACCATGGTGACACCCCTGATAATCCTGGCAGTCGGCATTATCACCTGCCCCCCACATCCTAATGCAGGGCACACGGGGTTCTGACACCTTCCTCCTTCCTGCCCAGAAGCCAAGTGGACTTGAGAGATCTAAACTGTAGCCTCCTCTGTCATATAGTAGATTCTTATACTCTGATGTCGCTATCCTGGGTTGGTGTGAGGATGTCCTTGGAGTCACCTCAGAGGTCATCTCAGGCTGAGTCCTGAAAAGGAAGTGGGGCTAAGTGCCTCAGTTGTCAGCTTCCCCCTGACCCACCCAACATCCTCCCTCCTCAGACTTTGGACTAGGACACTCCGGCTTCGTAGACTTCTCTTTACCAAGACTCTTCTTTCCAGTGTTCCCTGGGGACTCCTCACAGTAGGAATGGCTGTTGGCAGCAGATGGGGGGGGGCAGTGGTGGAATTAAAACACTAAACATTATCTTCTGTCCCATAGCAATGATGGAAATTCCTGTAATAGGAGGAATTGAGGTTTGACGCAGCAGGTCCCTTAGGCCATAGGTTTTAGCTTTTCACTTCCGATTCCAATGGCATCTTCGTTCAGGGACATGTGAGAGTGTAAGGGCCAAGAGACAAAGGGAAGGAAGAAACCCAGACCTGGCCCACAGCAAACAACAGTAAACAGCCCAGAGCCAAAACCCCACACGGAAATGGCTTGGGCTGTTCATCAAGCTGCATGTCTGACTATAAATTTGATAGACCAGCCCCAGGTCTAGAAAGATGCTTGTGTTCTTATTTCACATCAGCGCTGGACCAAACCCAGGGAGGGACCAACCCCAACCATGTCTCCTCTGCGGGGAGACTCATGCTCAGGTGTCGCACGCACCTGCTCTGGTTGCCCATGGCTCTGCCAGGTTGCGGACAGAGCCCCAGTTGTTTGTGGCTTGTAGCCTGGAAGGGAGAAAGGAAGGCTCCCTCTCTGGAAATACTCGATAGCAAAGGCGTGAACGTACAGCTCCTTCCTCGAGATTTCATGGATCTCATGGACACCTCCAAAGAGTCATCACGGAGTGTCACCCGTTCCTTCTTTCCTTGAGTAGAGAATCATTCAGTGGAAGTGTTTCTCCCTCTTTCCCAGTCCCTGAGCTAGAAACTAAAGCTCCACGAAGCTCTTCGGAAAAACACTTCTTTTTTACGCTCAATCAGAGAACCTGATACGACACCACGCGGGTTCAACGTCCTTTCAGAAAACCTTGCCGAGGCTGTGCTGAGATTTAGGAGGTTTCGGAAGTGCTACATGAGGAGGAGGTCTTAGTACGGTGGAGGCCACACTGCTCGAGAGAGGAAAACTCCAAAGCGCTGGACAGAAGTTGCCGGGGTGAGCACTGAGGAATGATTGCCTTGGGGCAAGCGGAGTGCTTCATCTGCATTGATCCATCAGCATTTGGTACCAATACTGCTGATTCCTTTGTAAATCAGCTCTCCTTGTAAATTCGGACAGAAAATAGCAAACAGGGCATGAGATTTGTTCCTAAGTGGTGTTGGCAGTTGGGTCCTGTGTTAGCTACCTACCGGTATCATGAAGCCTGGGCTTCAGCCACACGCAGGGAGGTGGTGGTGGTGGTGGTGGGGGCTATTTTAATAGAAGAGACAGTGAAGCAAGCCCCTAACCCTCATCTACAAAGAAAGGGAGGCAAGGCTGCTGAGATGGTAACACCCGAATGAAGAAAAAAAAATCTTTTAACTTGTCTTTTTCTATTAATCCAACGCCAGAAAATGGAAAAGCTTTTGGGGCTTTTGACACACTGTTATTCGAATGTGCTGGAGTGGACAGACAATGAATGAGAACGCACTGCAGGTCCAGATCCCTGCCCATCCCCCCACCCCAAAGCGATTACAAAATGATTTATGGCAGGAAGGAAATTGGATGGTAATTACGTTGAAAACAAACTTTAAATGTTAATAATATGCAAATCATTTTCCCCATGTGATTGGAAATGACTGGACGGTGCAACACGACCTCCGTGGTAGGTTCTTTCCCATCCCTCCTGACCTACCCACTGCAGCAGCCTCACACCTAGCTCTGGATTGCCTTCTTTACAAACCCTTCATGGCCAGCCTGTCATAATGAAATTACCCACAAAATAAAACCGACTGCTGAGGACAAACCGAACAGTGAGTGTAAAACTGCAAGGAGGCGAGAAAGGGCCTCATTCCTTAGGTCCCAGGGGATTGCGGCCAGAAGAGGTGGGATCCGTGACCCTTCAGTAAAGTAACCGGATTTTTTTTACCTCATCTTCCTAGTGTGATGGTCACTTGCTAGCATCTCTGTCTCCTCAGCTGATCCTGAGAACCTGCAGCATGAAATAACCTTGAGTCTTTCTCAGGTCCTCACCAAGCTCCCAGTGTCACTGGGGTAAACCCTTGATGAGTTCTCGCCAAAGCCATCAGACATGGTTAACAGCTGTCCTGTGGACATTTCTCCCTGTGTCCCTGCTGCCAAGCAGAAGGATCTGGGAAACACCAACTAAAGAGGCCACATGAACAGGGCCACTTAGGGAACCAGCTCGGGTGCAGACAGCTTACGTTCAGCCCATTATCATCAACAGTCCATTGAACTGGAGGGCTGACTTTTTTTCTTTCTTTCTTTATTTTTTAACTTTTTAAAAATTAAGTTTATTGGGGTAACATTGGTTAATACAATTGTATAATTTTCAGGTGTACGTTATGATTTGACATCTGTATATTCTATTGTGTGATTACCACCCAAAGTCCAGTTTCCTTCAGCTGCCATATATTTGATCCCCTTTACCCACTTCACCCTCCCCCTGCCCCCATATTTGATCCCCTTTACCCCATCTTCTTCCCCCTCCCCCTCTTTTTAAACAAACTTTTTATTTTGAGGTAATTGTAGCTTCCCATTATTGTAAGAAATAATAGAGATTCCTGTATAACCCTTTCCCCAGTTTTCCCCAATGCAGAATCTTGCAAAGCCGCAGTACAACGAGGCTATCAACATTAGCACAGTCCATCTTCTTCAGATTTTCCCATTTTGATTGTGCTTGCGTGTGCATGCACCCGGATGTTTAGTTCTGTGCCATTTCACATGCGTGTAGGTTTGTGCATCTATTACCACAGTCAGCCTGCTGAATAGCACCGTCATCACTGGCTCCCTTTTCTACACTCATCTTCATCCCATTCGCCTCTCCCTCTAAGCCCTGGCAACCACTAATCTGTCCTGCATTTCATAACTGTCATGGCAAAAATGTTATATAACTGGAATCATATAGCATGCAACCTTTTGGGATTGGTTTTCATTTTTTTTCACTCTGGACAATTCCCTTGAGAACTATCTCATTTTTATCAAATGTTTGAGAGGTTGCCTCCTCAACAAGATGAGTGTGTCTCTCTGTTTACTAGGATTGTAAAGTTAACTAGCCCCTGTAATATACGGTATTGCATTTGGTGCTGTCCACAGGGTAGAAACAAAAGGTTTACAGGAAAAAAGGAAGTATAGATGACAGGATTCCATTTTCTAGCCATGGCAGAGATCGGCTGGCTCTTCGCCAAACCCCCTTCCGTGTCCTCCAGGGCAGACGCCTGGACTGCACCTTGCAGCTTCTCTCGGAAAGGTAGTATGTGACTGGATCCTGGACAAATGGGAGGTGACCAGAGGCAACACATCCTGATTCCAGCCTGGTCCATAAATACCTCCCACACGTGTTCTTTCACATTTTATTCTTCCCTGTGATCGTCTTGGAAACTTATGTCACAGTGGAGCTACGAGGTGGGACAAACAACCCTGATTTAACTCTCCAGATCTCTTGACTTTGAGTTCTGAGTCACCAGTGACATGAGGGTGGCTGCTGTACATCTGGAGGTGGCAGCAGGGAGGGCACCAACAGCAGACTGTTACACTCCCTTTCCTATCCCTTCCTCCCCAGGTCTGTCCTAGACCACGGACTGTCACGAACTGCGCTGTCCTCATCCATTCAAAGCAGTGCCCTCAGGTCACCTTAGGAGTTTCTCCGTTTTCTTTGAGTTTTGTTGTTTTATCCTCTAAATCTTCTGGAATTAACCTTTAGGACGGGGGCTGTGTTAATTCAGCATCTTGCTGGCTGTTCTTAGCTATATTTTATCCGTGAATTAATCATATCTTTATCTGTTATAAAATTAAGAAAGAAGTGGGGGAAAAGATAATCTTGCTTTGTCTTGCTGAAACACTATGTTTCTCATCTGGTAGAATTCCTGTGATGTTGCTGTGTGCGTGAGCTGTAACTTCTCCAGGTAATTCTAGCGACATGATGCAACTCCAGCTGAATGAGAAACAATCCGGGGAAGGAGATCCGAGGGGACCATGGGGCTGAGTCAATGCTTAAGATGTAGAGAAACATGTCTGTGCATGGTTTCAACCTTCCTAAGCCTCTCAGCAAACTTCCTTCTCATTTCTGCTCATCTGCCTTTTCTCATTACCACCATTCAGAGATGTTTTTAGTTCTCATTTCTTTGGTCTATTGAAACAGATGTTTCTGAAGTGACATGTTTATCAGCAGAGAAAAGCGATGGTGATTCTTTCCACATGAATAGCTGCAAATGAAAAATGGCTTCTGGAACTTACCTTTTGGCAGCCTGGCAGATTTCATCCTCTTCCCCCTCCACAATCCCCAGTATGGCCTGTGGCAGGTTTTGAATGATGCCCTGGGTTTTCTTTTTTCATTCTTTTTATTTCTTTATCCTGAAGAATGATGGCCCATAAAATGGGTTTTTCTATTACTGTCCTTTCCCAATAAGCAATGTCTACCTGGAGTCATACGTTAGAGAGACAGTGTTTTTCATTTTTCAGAAATAAAGATTTTCCTAGTATAATTGTGAATCTTGCACTTTTGGGGGGTACTGTTTCCTTTCAAGGAAATGTGTGAGTTGAGTGATGGGAAAAACAAGGGATAAACCAGTTTATAAGGAATATTTTTTGTGTGACCAACGATGATGGGGAACCTTTTCCAAATCACTGCATTATATTATTATGGGAACTCCAAAGAAACAAG
The DNA here is from genome assembly GCA_030015415.1 of Cynopterus sphinx. NCBI lineage: Eukaryota > Metazoa > Chordata > Mammalia > Chiroptera > Pteropodidae > Cynopterus > Cynopterus sphinx. The sequence goes on from CM057391.1 coordinate 7,014,624, forward strand.
ATCAGTATTACAAACTCAAAATGAATTGTAACTTTAATCTTAAGCCATAAAATTCCTGTAAAAATATAGGGCTTCTTTTGAACGGAGCAGTGCTTTCTGCCTGGTGCTCACGGGCAGTGAGCTTGCATGCATGTCCACACTTACTCTCACGCACACAAACACGCATCCTGAAGGGAGATTGACTGTGTAGAACAGAAACTAGGAGGAGACCGAATAGGCAAGGCTCCTCCATGACGGAGCTTCACGCAGATATTCATCAGAAAATCCACAGCAACCAAGAGACTATGTGGTGATACCCTCCAGTGGGCATCTGAAGAATGAGTCCATGCCAGTGGAATGGAACAGTCGCATGCAGACTAGGATAACTCTCCAAAGCAGTTTATATTTGGCTGTTGTATTTTTTCTTGTAGTGGAATTTTTTTTTTTTTTGCTCGCTTATGTTAATATAAAAGTACATGTTCACATCCTTGCTCAGACCAGCTTGGCATGGAGAGGAGAGGGCTGGAGTAGTGAGGGTGGAGAGATGCAGGCCCGAAATTAAATGCTTTATATGTCTTGATAGTTGGGAGTCTAAGTCCTTCAACTTTGTGCTTTTTAAAATCAGAACCATATTGGTTATATGTGGTTGTTCGCATCTCCAAATGCATTTTAGAACCAGTCTGTCATTTTCCACCAAATGACCTGTGGAGAATTTGTTTGTAATTATATTGGATCTGTAGATAAATTTAGGCCCAATTCATATTTTTTAACATACTTTACAAATTTTTTTGGAGTGGATTATTTTTCCATTTATTAGGTCATTTAGACTTCTCTCAATAATACCATATAGTTTCTGTGCACTTTTTTTTGTCTTTTGTAAGATTTATTCCTAGATACTTTTATTTTAATGCTTTTATAGTGCCATTTTCTAATTGTTTATTGCTGTTTAACCAGTGACCTGGCTAAATTCACCTTTTTATTATAATAATTTATTTGCAAATTCTGTTAGATACTCTGTCTATGTATTATTTAAGCTGCAGTGACACTTTTATTTTTCCTTTCCAGTGTTTATACCTTTTATTTCTTCTTTTCTAATGGAACTGGTAAAAACTTCCCATAAAATCTTGAAGAGAAGTAAAGGTAATAGACATCCTCATATTATTGGCTAGTTCAACAAAAAAGCTTTCCATATTTCAGTGTTATATATATCTGATGTTTGCTGTAGCATTTTTGTTTTAAAGACCCAGTATCAGATTTGGGAAAATAATTTTTACTCCTTTTCTAAGATACTTATCATAAATATTTATTTTCTCAAATATTTTAAAAACCATTATGATGATCATACATATTTTCTCTTTTATTCCTGTTAAAATAGTGAAAACATTTATTCACTGATTCAAAGTGTTAAACCAACCTTGCATCCTTGCAAATTTGCTTGATGCTTGGTTTCCTTTTTCCTTATTGCTGGGCTTAATTTGTTAAAATTTTGTTTAGGATTTTTGCATCCATGTTCGTGAGAGAGACTGGCCTATAATTCTTTTCTTATAATGTCCTTGTTTGGTTTAGGAATCCAGAATATGCTAGCCCCCAAAAATAAGCTGGAAGGTTAGCATTTTTTTTTTTCATTAAAACAAAAGGAATGCAGACATTCATCAGAAAATCCACAGCAATTTTCTAAATTCTTTTGCTTTTCTCTGGGACACTGTGTTATTTCTTCTTTGAATGTTTAGAAGACGAATTCATCAATAATGTGATTTAGCACTGTAGTCCTCTTTGTGGGAAAAAAACTATGGATTCATTTTTTTTTCAGTAGATACAGAGTATTTATATTTTATCTTTTTTCTTGTGTCAATTTTAATTAATTTTTCATGGGTTTTCTCCATTTTATCTAAATTTTTAAATGTATCTGAGGAAAGTATTTATGATAGTCTTTTATTACTTTTTTGAATGTCTATAAGATCTGTAATAATATTCTCTTTTTTGTTCTTGATAATGATTATTTGTGTCTTATCTCTTTTTCCTTAAACAGTCTTGCTTGACATCAATTTTATTAAGCTTTTCAAGGACCTGGCTTTTGCCTTCATGGACTATTTCTGTTATAAGTTTGTTTTCTACTTAGGTTTTATTTTTGTGTTTATTTTTTGTTATCATTTACTTTTTTTGAATTAACTTGTTTTTTTTTCTAATTTCTTGAGATGATTAATGAAATCACTTATTTCTAGGTTTTCTCTCTTTCTAAGATATTCATTTAAGGCTATATATTTCCTGCTTTACCTGCATGCTGCAAGTTTTGATGTATCATATTTTTATTAACACTTAAAATTATTTTCTGATTTCATTTGTGACCCATGGTTATTCAAAAGTATATTGTTAAATTTCCAGACATTTGGAATATTTCTAGCCATTTTTTCCTGTTGTTAATTTCAAGCTGAGTTTCACTGTTGTCACAGAACATTACCTGTATGATTTCAATTATTTGAAATTTGTTGAGACTTTCGCTATGACCCAGCACATGACCAATTTTGATAACTGTGGTAGGTGCACTTGATGAGTGTGTTGTACTCTGCAGCTGGGTGCAGTGTTTAGTATGTGTTCAATTAAATCAATTTTGTTAATATTGTTTAAAGTCTTCAATAACCTTACTAACTTTTTAACTAGTTAATAACATATGGGAGGTGAATAAAATCATAGATATGAACCTAGGCACCAGATATTTTTTCTTAAGTGAAAAAATAATTATACCCCAATAATTTATTTAAATCTGTTTGTACATCTGCCTTAAGCATGTGCACTTGGAAATTATAGAAGCACATTGGTCTCTTACTTATGGGATTAACAAAAGGTACAAGCCACATAACCAGGCTCTTCATGCCAATCATTATTTTCATTGGTGTTCTTGTTTTTGGTTTAAAGGCCACTAAATCAGGAAATCACATGCCCCAAACAAGTCCTTTCCCAGAAATTATTAAAAGCCATGATCTATACTACCGCCACACTCATGCACCACCCTCTCAAAATGCTGTCACGTGAGAGATAACATTTGTATTTCACTGTTCAGGGTACCAGACAAGCCTTAATTACAATGAAAATATATAGAATTTTCCCACTCACTCCTCTATTCTACTGCTAGATTGATCTTTCTACAATGCAAATCTTACCATGCTACCCCTTCATCCTATTTAAAAAAATTCTGGGGGTTCCCCATCCTCTCCAGGAGAAAATTAAATTTCTTTAGTTTGGTACATGAGCCCGCCAGGGTCTGGCTCCTCCCTTCTTCTGAAGTTTTATCTCATCATGCTACTCTGAGTTGCAGCCACCCATGGAATTCCCTGGATGGATCACATCTTTAGCATTTACTCCCTCAGTCTAGAGCCTACCACTTCTCCATCCCATCTGGCTTGCCCAGTTGATGCCGATCTGGTTTCAGGATGGCTCTGTTGTCACCTCATCTAGAGAGGACCTTGTTATTTGGAGAGTCCTTTCCTCTGCACTTTCTTGGCACCTTTGTCATCCCTCTGCCATCACGACTGCATGCATGGCACACGTGGACTAGTTGTCTGGCTTTCCTAATTGAGAGAAGGCATTGCATTTTCCTCCTTTGTATTCCTAGAGCCTGTTCTAGGGTCTGCGCACAGAAAGCACCCAGTAAGTGTTGAACGAGTATTTCAAGTGCAGCCATCTTAATTCATTCTAGAAACAAACCACAGAAAAATATTCAGATGGCGTCATCGGATGACATTAAAGCATAAGCCTGAAATTCACTTTGGGCATTTCATTTGGGGGAGTTGTTTTAATTTACTTTCTGTGGCATTTAGGTAAGTGGCAGGGATGGGAATTACGTAGAGGAAACAGGTGTGCGAAAAAATGCCTTTGACTTACAAATCCGCAGATGTGATGGACTGAAATAGTGATTTTTTTTTTTAATTCAAATGAGTTTTTAGGACTCCTGATTCATTGGGACTGGTAAGGGAAGTACTGTAAAAGATACAGTTCCTTTTCACATTCTTTCAAACTAAACAAAGCCTATCTGAGACAGTAGCCACCACAGCCTGCCTGCCGTTTTAGGAGCTGCTCATCCAGTCCTCAGAGGGGACAACCTGGGGCAAAGTGGACAGATATAAGGACGTGTGTGTTTCATGGCTTTTCATGGCTTTTTATTCCAGTTTATTTTTGCTTGTGGTTTTCTGATGAGTTCATTCCAGTTAGTGTCTAAAGCTCAACAAGTACATATGCTCTCAAGGCATAGTATCGTCGAGTTGTCAGGACCTCATTTGGTAGCACCTAGTCCATTGTCGGGCAGGTTTCTAAGTTATAAAACTGAGTCAAAAAGTGGCTTCCTAATACAGTCAACTCCACTGGTCCTAGAAATTATCTTTCTGAGGAATAAAAAGAAGACTCTAATGGACTTTCTAATTTCAAAACACAGTGTTCAGGCCTTTCTTCACTTAGTTCTTCTTTTCTAAGACTTTCATGCATTCCGAATGGTGGCGTGGTCTCAAGGGAACTCGGCGTCCAGGACTCATTCTGGACTCGAGGGCACAGAGAATTGAAGTGATGCCATGTTTCATTGTGTCTCTTGTAGCAAAGGAGCGCAGGCAAAGCAAAGAGGTCTTGCGGAGAAATGAAAGTCTCATGTAAAGATGCAACATGTTCTTCATTCACGACAAAATTGCACGCTAGCTGAACAGAAGGGCATTTTGCCAAAGTCTGAAGGCATAAGCTATTCCTAAAATGGTGTTGTCCTTCTAGACGGGAACGGTTAGTTGGCAGTCACAGTGACGGAAATGGATGGAGTGCTGGAAACCGTGAACGTTCATTCAGAGCAGACACTTTATTGTGGCATATCTCCTTTCCCCCTCCTTTCCTTTCTCCCTTCCTCCCTTCCTTTAGGTGCCCAGACTAAAATTCTTTTGAGGAGAATTGAAAGACCTAGACACACGGACTACAGCTTACCACGAGTCTTGTCCTCGGGGACATTGGCCTGTTCGGTAAAATGAATTCACATGGAAAAACGTCTAAACAGACTTTCCTAGGAAATCAAAGGTGGACACCTGAGCCTGCCTGCCTTAGGTAGTCTTCTCCCAGTTCAGCAAAAGTACTTTATAATACGAGCATGAAAGACCTTGGCTATTTTTAGACAGCCCTTTTTCAGATGGATTCAGACCTAAGGAAAACACATGCTATAATGAAAAGTAGGGGAAGGTGCCTCTTTATTCCTGGAAACTTCAGGAAATTTTTCAGTCTTTGAGACTAGTTGGTGACCAGCGGTGAAGGAGCTCATCTGAAACTGTCCTTCTCATAAAGCAGTAATTTCACCGAGAGGTAGGTGGTGGGTAGGGTAGGGGACGTGATGTTCCAAGAGGGATAACGGACTAGAGGAGGGGAGAGGATGGACCGAGAGGCCAGCGGAGCAGCACCCACCCAAATGCTATCCTAAAGGTCAACAGTAGTGGAAAGTAGGGACATCAGGGATTTCCTAGGGTTTGTGTGGCAGCTACGTGAAGCAGGATGCTGGCAGCTAGTGAGCGGGGACAGGCATGCTTTGTATCCGATGGGTCCATACAGCAGCTGCGTATGTAGAAAGTTGGTCACCACTTAATGTTTTTAATGTCCTTTAGTCTTGCTGTTGTTATCATTAAAAAACACATCTTCTCTCTCCACATGGTCACTCTTGATCACATTATCATTTCAGCTTTCGCCTTTGTTTCACAGATCTCTGTTTTCCTGAATTTTATTGAACACAAAGCAGACAGATGCCCCCCAAATTTATTTGTTTCCAGGGGTGAATTTCCTTTTCTCCGTATCTCTGCTTTCTTTATTGCTGACTCTTTTCACAGCTTTTTTTCTTCTTTCTGTGTAGTTGTCCTTGAATAAAGAGAGGTGAACATCGGCTGGGTGTTTTCCATACACACAGTGGGTGTGTCGTCCTAGGCTCCCTCCTTTTCGGCCTGAATCTTATAAGCTCACCTTATAAGCTCGAAAGGTGGGAGTAGGTTTGAATTTCTGGTGCTACTTCTGCATCTTCAAGACACTTTATTTTTTGTCGTTTCCTCCCTGGGTTTGTCAAAGCCACGGGGTGAGGAGTTTGTCTGTGTTTCCAGCTTTCTGTTGGGTCAGACTTTCACGCTGCATAAACGTGGCTGTGCCCGGAGTCTGTCTGGCACTCCTGGCGACCACATCAGGGGGGAGCCGCGTCCTGCTGATTTTCTGCTGATCGTGGCACAAAGCCTGGTACTTTCCAAGGGAGATGATTTTCAGCGCTGCTGATCTGAGCTGCTGAGTGGGATTCGGAGTAATGTTCTCTCTGCAAGCACGACTCCTGCTCTGGCCTGGGGTCCTGGCCACCAGAGCGCAGGATGGCATGGGGTTCTTCAGGACTTGATTATTCTCCTGATTCTGTGCTTTCCCAGGAGTGGGAATTGTTTACAACTGCAGATATTAAGTGACAGTCCATGTGATGTTCTTAATAATTTCAGTTGTTTTCTGTCTGATTATAATTAGTTTTTGGTTCATAAAAGTGACACAGGAAACATTTATACCAGGGATAGGAACTCGTCTTAGGGAAAGAAGTGTCATTCATTTCCATGTTTACTTGTCCTTGTGTAATGAGTATTATATTTCATCTGCCACCTCTTTGTAATCTTTTAAAACTACTTGTCTATTTGGTAAAGGTTGGCTTAATTAAGTCTGTGTCATGAATTCACATTTCGTTTAATTGGAGATCCATAAAACTACCCTGTTTGAAAGACCATTGTCATAGAGTCAGCCTTAATGTTTTTAGTTTTTGTTTTCTGGAAGGCGTATTAATAATGAGACTTTGAATTTATTCACTCCTCAGAATATATTTGTTGTCTTCTCATATACGTGGTAATTCTACTAAAAATAGATGTAGATAGATATAGATATAGACATAAATATCTCAAACGACACATTACTTTCAAAACCTGGTATTGTTAAGTTGTCTTCTGATATTGGGCATGAGAGAAGTTTACGGCTAGATTGAATTTTTGTTACTTTGTAAGTAATATCTTGTATTTTCACCAAGATTTTCAGGTTCTTATTCTTTGAAATTAAAAATTACATATGTTGAATGTTTTTGTTTATTTTTTTCTGGTTTTAGTTGATCCTTTTCTGTCTGTTTGTAAAGGTTTTTCTTCAGTCTAGGGACACTTGTTTGATTCAAGCTGCTTCTGTTTGTTTGTTTCCTATGGAAACCCTGTTACAAGTAGACAGGATCATCTGGTTCTTCTATTAGTCTTTGATTTCCCTCTTCATTTTTTTTTTTTTTTTTTGGTGCTTTGTCCTTTCCTTTTAGGTTTTTGAGAATCGAGATGCATTCTGATTAGAGATTTATGTCATTTCCCAGTAGGAACTTTATGCCCCCACATGAAGGATGGAATAAAAAATAAAGTTTAAATTTACCCTCATTTTACTTTGCCAGTTGAGAGTCCAAACAGCCTGGGGCATCGCTGGGGCCCTGGAGGTGATAGTGAAAGTTAGAGGCAGACTTAGCCAGGAATGTGTTTTGCTGAAGAGCTCCCATTCCTTTTTTGGAACAATTTTCAGGGCATACTGCTGCGGTCTCCCTGTTTTTTGGCAGGCTGGCTATCTACTGTGTGTGAGCGAGTGACCAGGGAGCCGGTCCATGCCAACTCGCTGTCCTGCGCTGCCTCTGAAACTCAGAGCACTTCTTAACGCTGCTAATGGGAGCCTCAGGGCTGGCCCTCAACTCCAGGCCTGCAGAGGCCTCTGCTGATGTCCTTTGGACATTTCTCTTTGCATATTGGAGAGTCACACATCAGGTAGTGGCTCAATCTGATTTGCTCTGTATTGTGCATCATGGAAATTCCTGTAAATTTCTTTTTGTATGGCTGGTCCTCTTGCCTACTTTTTAAGGTCAATGCAGAGTTTTTCCTCCTTCTTTATTGCTGATCATTTTTCATGGAGACCTAGAGGAGTAGTTTACTTCTTGCCAAGAAGTCGACCTGTTCTCTCTAATAAATACAAGCCTGAGATTATTATTATTATTTTAAGTCAGGTTATTTTGAAGTCAGGAAGGTGGGATCAGCCTCAGGAAATGGAGACTTGATGATAAGTATCCTGCGAGGATGTTTCTCATCTTACCCATGATAATCTAAGTCACTAAATAACAATGGCAATGGTGTTCACAAAAAACAGCTCGGAAATGGGGAGATGTTGTTCAAAGAGCACAAAGTCCATTGTAAGATGAATGCTTCCTGGGGTCTGATGTCCAGTGTGGCCATGATAGATAGCAAACGTTAGTTTTGAGTATTATATACATGAAAGTTACTAAGAGTAAATCTTAAATCTCACTACACACACACACACACACACACACACACACACACACACACACACACACAATGTGATATATCAATTATGTCTGAATTAAACTGGAAAAAAACAACTGTGGGTCACATGGTTGATGAGACTGTATCAATAGCAATTTGATTTCATCTTTATAGTAACCTAGGAGATTTAGTGGTTGAATCTCCAGTTTCTAGCTGACGCACAGAGAAGTGAAACCTCGCTTGGTATGGCATAGGCGGTGCCCCGTGAAGTGTCCTCAGAGGTTCTGCTTATTTCTTCTCTGGCTGTCAGTCTGAAGAGTTGTCCTGTCCCCAGATCTCTGTGGCCGTTTACCAGTGTTCCCGGTTACTGGGCTTTGATCAGATGCTGGCATTTTACTGCTCTCACATATACTAAGTGGAGACAATGTGGAGAGAATGTGGGGATTTGCCAGGGGAGAGCACATTTTATCATTTCTCTTCTTCTGTCCAGACTCTTAACTGGCAGTGGGGAAAGTCTTTTCCTCAGTACCCTGTATCCATCCTCATTTTTTTTTTTTAACTAAGGTATTTATCTGTTTCTAGAGGAATTCTTCCTGTTTGGTGAAATAGCTTGCCTTTATGTATTTTTTTCATAGCCCTCTAAGATTATTTTGGTGATTTAGATCTGCTCACCTTTCTGAGAACATCTGTGGGCCATCCAAAAGGCCGTTGTTCTCCATGATCACTGTGAACAAAGCACTCACTGTCCACAGAACTGAATCTGACCCAGTGTTTGATGATGTTGTTGCTGCTCATGCTTTGCTACATTCAATTAGAACAAAAAAAAATTAAAAACGGAGAAGTAACAAAATCACTGATAATTTAGGGTACTCTCAGAGAGACAAAAGGTAGTTGCGGATGCTCAGTGTCTGGTGAATGAGAACATTTTTGTTTTTGTTTCACCGTGGCAAAAATGTGTGCATTTAATTGATCGCTTGTTCCTAGAGAAATACTGGTCAGCTCCATCATTAGATTTGTATTTTCCTTTCAAATATATTGAAATAAATAATAATAAAAAATTCAGTGGCTGTAAAATATATCACTATAATTGTAGGATTAGTCTTTGTTCCCTATTCTAACTAAATTATGTCTTTTTTTCCCCCCTAGGTTACGGTCTTTGGTCAAACAGTTAGAAAGAGGGGAGGCTTCAGTGGTTGATCTCAAGAAGAATTTGGAATATGCAGCCACAGTGCTCGAATCTGTATACATTGATGAAACCAGGTAAGCTAAAAATGACAGAGTGAATGCAGTGATGGTGCATTTCATGTCATGTGATTTTTCTGAAATGTCCCCCATGGCATGTATGAGGTAGCATTCAAATGACTGGTTTTGGAGCTTAAGTTTTCACAAACAAAAGGAGTAGATTCGCATATCACATACCCTCTGTATTGCCTCATCTGTAAAGGAGCTATTAGAATTTCTCTCACATGGTTATTATGATAATGAAGTGAGATCATAGAAGAGAAAAGGTAATTTTAAGAAACCTGGTAAGAGTTCTTAACAATCGTAGGGTTCCGCTAGAAAAGTATTGCATATTGTTAGCCTCAGTCTAAAGATTATGTTCCTACATGAAGTCACAGCATCTGTCTGTAAATGAAGGCTCCGGAAGTGAGGGGGAAGGGTTTATTCAACTTATGTACCCTGTACCTCCTTCCATCTTGAGTGTGTTATTGATTTTCTTAGCAGACTCTTTCCACTTGAATTATCTAAACGTATTAAAGTACTTGCATTTGAAAGTAACAAAATTGCATTTCTTTTGAAAAATATTAAAATGGTGAATGTGAAAGGCTTTTAAAAAAGTTCAGAGGAGCACCTCTGTCAGTGTTTGTGACGTCTCACATTTCTATGCTAAATTCCAATCTGAAAAGACTTCCCAGTAGTATGAGAATTGTGTGGTTTAGTTTTTGATGATATCCTTAGTTCCTAATTTAAGAAAATTTGATATCATAGTTTTTTTTTAACTTAATGTTGTTTTCTCACCTTTCCCTCAACTCATGTGTCTAAAAGGAAAAAAAAGTCTTTTCATTGACACCTGTTTTTACTTCTTATTTTTAATGGAGCTTAATATAAGCATAAAATACAATTTTAAGTTTTATTGTAACTTATTATTATTTATGTTCTGTTCCAGTTGTCTCACCTGTGAACAAGTTTGAAAAATCAGCTAAGCACACCTGACAGATGATTTAAATATCTGTCCTGAAATAAAAAGACTATTATTTTGGAAATTTTGCTTGAATTTAGACATCGAAGTTCTTATAATGTTCTATCAAACTGGAGAGAGTATCTGTTGACATCATTTGGGTTGATGTGATTTGGGTTAATACCTTGCAAAGTCTAATTTTTACTTTTATTTATTTATATATTTTTAGATGAGGCGACCCTTGATTGACCTCACAGATTGCAAGGACCTTGTCAACTTACGATCCCTTATTTTTTTTTAAATTTTTTTTTTAATGCCTTCAGCACCTGGTCTTCCTAGGTGGTCTCCCATCCAAGCACTAACCAGGCCTGACCCTGTTTAGCTTCCAAGATCAGACAGGATTGGGCTTGTTCAGGGTGGCATGGCCATAGACATTTTTTATTTTTTTAAAATCTATTTTTATTGAGCTACTATTGGTGAGTAACGTGTAAATTTTGGTGTGCAATATGTTGATTTGATACATTTATATATTGCAATATGATTACCCCAGAGCGTTAGCTAACACCTCTTAATTGTCCTTATTTTTTTGAGGCAGAAACAATTGAGGCCTAGTCTCTTAGCAACTTTGAAGTTTATACTACTCTACCGTCACCTGTAGCTCTAACTTCAGATTTCATCTCGATGTCCTGGTTTTGTTTCTTGTGTTCAGGCGACTCCTGGATACGGAGGATGAGCTCAGTGACATTCAGTCAGATGCGGTGCCCTCTGAGGTCCGAGACTGGCTGGCCTCCACCTTCACGCGGCAAATGGGGATGATGCTGAGGAGGAGCGAGGAGAAGCCGCGGTTCAAGAGCATCGTGCATGCAGTGCAGGCTGGGATATTTGTGGAGAGGTAAAGACAGGTGTCACTCCATGACCAACGTGACAAAAGGAACCCTGGGTTCCAACAATGGGGAGATTTGCTTTGATGTAGTTTGGGTGTCTTTATAAATACTGAAAATTCCAGATGGAAACAGCCTATCTTGAATGGTAGATGGCTGAAACATACCAATTTTAATCTCTGTAGCATCATTTAGATGAGCTGTTGTCTTTCCTCAGAATTCTTTTTGTTAACTAGAGAAGATTCAGTTTCAGTTCAGACTCTCCTTTTTAAAGAAGGACATTGTCTATTCCATCATCCTTTGCTACACGTGGATGATGCCTGCATTCGGAGCAGATCGGGGGCAGCTTGTCAACCCTGGGAGGGCAGTTCATTCAAGGGGTTTGAGTTCCCCGTGAAACTTTCCAATTTTGTTAGCCATTTTGTTCTCTTGAATGGAATTGCCCTGCTTCACCAGAAATAGATTCTGGAAATCAATTTATTATTTCTATAATCCTTATTGTACAAATGGATTTAGTCTTCTTCTAATCCTTATTGTACAATTACAGGGTTTTGAAATGCCACAGTTCACCTGACACATTTTTTTTTTCTTGGTTTTGAAAGTTCTAAAGAACAAGCCCCTCTAAATGGATTGCCCACAGAAGTTCTTCACTACATTGCATACTGTCTGTGCTGTACTATAATTCACTTCTGGTGGAAGAGGTGACCCATTTCAAAAATTTAATTTCCAATTTGGGTGACCTAGAATAATTTTTGTTTGTTTGTTTGAAATATGTATGTGTTTGGGATTGCTTTGGTTTCTTTTGAATTTAACACTTAGGTTTGAGTGACTATGAAAAAGGTTTATAAAGAAATTTTAGGTTCCTTGAGACACCAGACAACATGACTTTCTATTGTCAACACTTGATATAATTTTTTTGTAAGTATAATATTGCATTTTCTTCCTCTCTGACTTTGCCAGAATGTATAGACGGACGTCAAACATGGTTGGGCTGAGCTATCCACCAGCTGTTATTGAAGCATTAAAGGTAATGCCAGTAAAAAAGCCTTACAATGTACATAGTACCCTGTAAAACGTGCAGTTGCATTTGTTGTTAGAGAACAGGAGGCTTTCGTTTACCATTTATAGATTTCTCATTCATTGATGACTTTTTACATTATCTTTCACGTATCTCTTCTAACAGTATCATTGTCTTTTCAGCCTTTGCCTTGCTAAATATTTACTAAATCAAATTCTGTATGGGTTTTCTTTCTTTCTTTTTCCTTGGAGTCGTTTAGTGAAATGTACAGTGCCCTGGCATTAAGGGACTCCATCTGACATTGACCAAAGGAGACCAAACTTGTTCTGGTTATAAATACACAACAGCAGGAGGCTCTTTGGTGATTCTAATCAGATTGTACCATTATCTGCTTACTTACTCTAAGTCCATTTTATAGATAACGAACTGTATCTCAGTGAGATTTTAAAAAAGACCCAGTTTATTAGAGACAGAACTAAGGTTCGCTACTAGAGTTCCAAGCACATCGTAAGCTCCCAGGAACATCTTGCTGCGTGAATGTGTGCTCCCAGAGCCCTTCTCCTCTCTATATATTCTACTCTTTTCCCAAGATTCCCACTGAGCCCAAAAGTTCTATTTGAAGTCACGCAGAATTTTTGAGTTTAAATGAACTAAATCCTGCACAATTACTTCCTATCAGGCATGCTCTTGGAATGATATAGACTATTTCTAAGAGTCCCGGTGTGGATGTTCTCCTCTAGGTGTGTGCTGATTCAGATCCCCTGGTCTGAGGGTAGCCCGGCTGTGATGAAGCTGATTTGGCTTCTGGATTTGACGGTGGGGCTGTGCCAAGGCCTAGGATTGCTGGGCTAGTTGACATTGCATGTGCCTACGCATGGAGTCCTGTCTCCTTGCTCAAAGATGTCCCAGCATTCTGACTATTGTTAAAGCTATTGTTATCTTTCTCTGAAACCTGATGATATTTTCAGAAGATAAAATACCTATTCGTGGACTCAGGGGTAGAAGAGCTACTTGATCAACTTAATGTCAAGACAGAGTCCTTCGGGGCTATTTTGATTAAGTATTTCATAGTCCCTTTCTCTTGTCTCAAAGACATTCACTAGCTAAATTTGCAAGACTCCATATATTCAGATTCTCAGTTTTATGTCTCTTCTTAACTCATCTTAAAAATAGGAAGGATGTTCAAGAAGGATACAGCAAGAAGAAACACATTTTCTCTCACTCCTCTTCAACCCCCATTCTAATGCCCAATACAGCAGTGTGATTTATATCGATATTTCCCATTTAATCAGTGAAATCATTTCATATGAGATTTGATGTTTCATAACACCCACTATAAAGTTGCATTGATTTTCATAATTGAAGCTCCAACATTCATTGAAAGTCATAGGAACATTAACAGCATCTTTTATGTTTACTTTCTTCCTTTATTGGGAACATAAATGCAGGTGGATATGCTAGTGCTGTGCAATTTATGAAAATATTTCTTCCAAATTGGAACATTATTTTCTATTCATAAAAAAACTGAGGAAAATGTGGAACGACATGTGATGTGCGTGAATTGTTATTTTATGCTCATGGGAAAAGTAATTCTCAAATGCACACGTATCTTTCTGAAGGGAAAGACAGCGACAGAGAATAAGTACCAACTCTGAATTGCTACCCTTCTCCACAAGCGTTGCTGATGGGCGCATAGGACTAAGGCTGCTGGGTTCTGTTCATCTTCTCCCCTGTTCACTGGGGCAGTTCTAGACCTTTTTACAATGTAATATTTTTCTACCTCCCTAAACTCTGGTTTTATTTGCAGTGAATTGGAGGCGAGTGGGAGAGATCACATCGATAGATACCTTTTTCTCTTGTTTTTAAATGTAGTGCCTGTTAGAAAAAGGTTACTTCCACTTCACTGCCAGCCATTTATATGAAATCACTACTGTTTTCTTCTATTATGGAACATTTCCTCAAAGACTGAGAGAATACAATTTAATAAAATAACCTCCATGCTGCTGTCATGTTAACCTTTGTGATTAGTGTAACAACATGGCATAAAATACATTTAAGTAAGAGAACAATTAACCACCACCAATCTCTTAATTTGAAATACGTTGCATTTTTGTCCTTTTTACTTTTTCCATCCAATATGTATTGGATTCTCATTTGGGGTGTTTTTTCCCTTGCCCCCTGAGGTGGGGTTATGGGAAATGCAGAAGTGTGCTGTCCTTCAGAAGGGTGTCTGTCGTACATCTTAGGGAGTAAAGCCCTCGACAGACTCTGGTTCTAAAGCAGGAGAAAATGAGGAGGTTTGGCTTCCTTTACATGGGACTGATAGGAAGTTCATGTGGTTTCTGCACAGGAATGGACCTTGGGCCACGCCTGTGAGAGGGAGAATGGTTTAAGACAATTAAGCAGGTGCTTGTTAAAAACACAGACTCTAGGCCCAGCACCGGGATTCTGCTGAGTCCCTGACCCCAAGATCAGCATTTTTTCAGCATACCCCAAGTGGTTTTGAAGACTATTGAAATTCTAGAATTTTGGCTAAGCCAGTCTGAAAATGAGGTGCAGGAGAGGACATCCATCTCACTCTCTATTTAATCATCCTCTCATTTCTCGAAATCCTGATATTCAGAACAAATCTTGACTTCTTGCTGTGATAATCCCTTCATTTCCAGTAAGCCATTTTCTTTTTTATTTATTCTAGAGATTAGGATTCAACATGATCAGGCACAACAAAGTGTTTTCTCACTGAGTTGTCGGTGGACTTTTTCTTAGGACTAATGGTCAGACAATCAATGTCAGGACCATTGTAATCATCAAGGCGAAGTTTTAGGTCTTGGGTTAATCTTAAATGTCTGCCCTGTCTATGGCCTGAGTCACAGAATATATTCATTGAATCTACAATGTCACCTGTCAGCAATGATGTCAGGGGGTTTATTACCTGGTTCTGCTACCGAATGGCATTAGACCCTTCCTTTTATCTCTCTGAGGTTGTCATCTGTAAAACTGGGGAAAGCAACACCTATTTCTAGAGTTCTGAGGGTTTACAAATGAAAGTCTACACTTTATACTGTGCCTGACATAGAAAATGTACTCAATACTTGTAGTAGCTATTTCTTTATTTATAATAGAAGATAAATTTTTGAAAAATGAGATGAGGTTGCCACCAAGCATGCGTTGAAACAATAAAGTCTGAAACCCTTTTTGGGTTTCTTCATATACAGTTTGGGTTTTCTGTTCCCTGGCATCCATGAGAGAGACTCTTGATGGCCTTGGGATGATCTTGACAGTAGGGACATTTGGAGAGGAATAGGATTGGGCTGGGTGGTGGATGTTGGGATATGGGGAGGGCAGAGGTGAGAGCCACTCAAACCAGTAGTTCCTGATAGCTCAGGTCACTTCCAGGGCACCATCTGACACCTTGCCTGGACTTTCTTTACTGAAGGGGAGACCCTCATCACAATGAGAAACCAAATGACTCTTGCTTTATCTATTGGTTAAACATACCTTTGTTTACATGTAAAAATAGCTGCTTATAAGTCAAAGGCACATTGGACAAGGTTTACATATCTTTTGGAGGAGCCATTCATAGCCAAATACGGCTTCAAACACAACAGTATACGAGGAATGTGCTCAGCTTAGCTCTCGGTTTTCCTCTTTTTAGTACAATGACTGCCAGTGAGTTGAGAACTAGGTCCCCAGATCAGTGACTCCAGAGTGGTGACATTTTTCTGACCCGTGAAACGAAACCTTTCTCCTTGGGTTCCACTCAGCAGTTTGGACTGAATGACACGTTATTTTGTTTTCTGTATCACACATGTTTCCAAACACATTTAAGTGGGGCCACATTCTCAACTGTGGACCAAGAGGAAGTCAGTGAATGGTCTCAGGGGCCTGGGGAGAAGTTGAGGAGGCAGGCACCCTAGGTTATCATCAGGTGAATTAAAAATTTGAAATTCGGCAGTCGTAGTGGAAGGACTTACTGGAAAGAGCATGAGTGGAAGCATCAGGTGAGCATGTGCCCCTGACACTCACTTGCAATGGGTCTCAGGGAAATTAGGTAACTTCCCAGTTACTAATATTACCTAACACTTAGAGTTGTTTTGGGGATAAATTACATTTTTATCACTGATCATAACACCTAGCATATGGTAGGCGCTCAATAAATTATAGCTGTTGTTATTAATAATGAGACTATTTAATATTTTATCAGTCAATGCTACATAGGCCTGCCAGGTTGGAAAACTCTGGGAGTAGAAAGGGCGTTAGGGTCTTGGGCTGGGAAATCCCAGGAGAGGGCTGCAGGCCACCTCCACTGCAAGGCGATCTGTAGCTGAGTGAGTGGTTGTGGACTAAAGTGTTCTTCTCCCCCACCCCTTCCTGCAGGACGTGGACAAGTGGTCCTTTGATGTCTTTTCCCTCAATGAAGCCAGCGGGGATCACGCACTGAAATTCATTTTCTATGAATTACTCACGCGTTATGATCTGATCAGCCGTTTCAAGGTCAGTGCCTCGTTAAAAAAAAAAATACACACTTTTGTCCATCCTTTTGTGACTTTGGGGCTAAGACCTAGGAAATCCATTTAGTGTGGACCAAAAACTGCACTGGGTGACTTGGGATGCATCATCCGGACAGTAGCAGCCATGAACTCCTCTGTAGTAGGAACCTTTCATTACCTCCCTGCCTGGTGGGACGCATTGGCCAGGATGAGGCTGTGGCCACACATTTCGATTCTAGTCTTTCTAGAAGCATCACCCAAATCCTGAACTAGCAGAGCTCCCCATGGCTCTGCCCAGAGGTCACATTTTGGCCTGATTTCACAGATGATCTCCCTCCATCTCAATGAGACAGTAATGGAGACAGAACATGTATCTACTGTCTCTGCAAACTTTATTCCCCACAACTTTGCCAAGCATCTCAGCAGTTCAGAGATCTCTCACAAACAGCCCAAAGAACCCAGCTTTCTTGGATCCTCATTTTAAAAAATGATATTGAGTGACTCTCTGACATCTAAAGGCATGATTTGCATTTTTAGAGGTTGGCAAAGGGTAGATATGGAAGAATGTGCCCAAGGAGGAACACGTTATGACTCTCACACTGCATAACAGTAATGTTTTCCTTTAATTTTTTTTTTTTACTACCATGATTGTTAGTCTCCTAGAACTAACAATCCTTTCCCCTCAGCCTTCTACTTGATAATTTACCCTAAACCAAAGAATTGATCCAGAAAACTAACACAGTGACTGACTGAAGGGTTCTTTTGTTCTGTACAGACATCTTGCAATTGTTCTTTACAATAAAGATATGTATATTTTACATCTTTGAGACAGAAAAGCAATTAGGTTAATTGGAAATATTCCAAATTGCAAGGCAATTTACTATAATAAATTGTCAAGTAATAGACATAAGAACATAGCCTGTTTCTGTCCTCGTGATAACAGACAATTACATTTTTCTTTTCGTGTGTCAGTGGATACAGTCATTTTTTCTAAAGGGCACCGTTTTCAGGAGGTGGTGGCTTATGTTTGTCATTTAGTGACTTAAGATCTTGATGCACTTTATGTTTTGTCATAAGTGAGATATGCTGCATAGTATATGTTCATTTACTTCTCAGGGAATAAAAGACCTGATCTTTGCTTGAGAGAGAAATGAACACATACCCTTGTGCCCTAAATGCCTTTGGGATGATCCCGGGCAATCTTTCCCCTCACTAAGGCTACTAAATCACTAGCTAATTCACCTTACCGCTCTGTTTCAGATCCCCATTTCTGCACTGGTCTCGTTTGTGGAGGCCCTGGAAGTAGGCTACAGCAAGCATAAAAATCCTTACCACAATTTGATGCATGCCGCCGACGTCACACAGACGGTGCATTACCTCCTCTATAAGACGGGAGTTGCGGTAAGTACGCACAGGAACTCTGGGATTACACAAACACCCAGGCCTCTTAAGACTTTTTACTTTGAAATCTTCAGAATCGGCATCAAGATAGACATTCTTTGGGTATGGTTATGCTTTAGTCCATAAACCCAGTACACATTTGTTATCTTTGCTGCAGGGCATGTTGGAGATTTGCTCTGATATCTCTCTGTATTAAAAATGGAATACAGTGGGAAGAGTGTGGGTTGTGGAGCTAGATATAGTCGGATCTAAATCCTTGTTTAGTTACTTATTAGATTTTGTGACCTATGATAAATGGCTTGAGTCTCTGAGTCAGGACTTCCTCATTTCTAAAATGATGAAGAATGGTCTATCTTGCAGAAGAAGTACTGTGACAAGAATAAAGTATCACAAATGTGAAGCTCTGTCTGTCTCATAAAGGAAACTCACCAGTTAGAAATTTTTTTATTAAAACCTTACAGGATTTCCCCCACCCCCTCATCGATTTTCAGTTCTTCCTTAAGGTAAAGCTGATTTCTTAAAAATATTATTTAAAAAGCTATTTTTTAAATTATAGAAACATCACACAGGGAACCAGTTTAATGTGATAAAGAGTTTCTGAAAGCTGTTTTTTAAGTCACAGAAACACTACACAGGGAACCTGTTAGATGTGATAAAAGGTGTCTGCCAGAGGCTTACAGAAAATGTCATAGTTAACGGTGGTTCCATGAAAACATGGAGCAAAGCAGGGACATCCACCTTAATATTGCTCTTGAGAATTTTTCTGAAGGTTTCAGCATGCGTGTATGGTATCTGAAAAAGTTAAAGAAGCATCCTGTGAAAATAATTTGATCATCTCCTTTTAAAAAAACGAGAAACCAACTATAAATTATTAGATCAAATAAAAGACCTCATTAAGATCTGAATAAAATGGCTGCCTAAACCCTGGAAATCACCCAGTGTAACAGAAAAACAAAGCTGCTCAGCAGTTAAAGTCTGTAACTTACCTATGAAGTTTTACTTCAAAACTGATAAAAAGGAAACTGTAAAACTCAATTCAAGAGCATAATCATAATGCTTTGATAAGTGAAGAAATACACTATATTTTTAATGCAAAGCCTCAGTATTATATAGATGTCAATTTTCCTTAAGCTAATCTATAAATTCAAAGCAATTCCAATAAAAATTCAAATAGGATTTAAAGTGAAACATGATTCACTGAGTCTGAAATTTATATAAATTAGATATTTTATAACCTTAAAAAAAAATTTTGAAAAAGACAACGTGTATGGCAGAATAATTCTTACTTTACTGGATATTAAAATATCTACTGAAGCAATCGTAATAAAAACAGCATGGTATTCGTGCCAATATAGATCTATCAGTGGAATGGATTAGAATTTCCAAAACTACACCCAAATATTTATAGAGCACTTATTTTTTACAGGGTGCTCTTACAAAATTTACATTCTAGTGAGAGGTGGTTACAGACAGAAGACCAGTGGAAAAATAAACAAGAAAATATCACTAGTGTTCTGCGGAGAATTAAAATTGGGCACCCACATCAGGAAAACTGGGAGTTCTGTTAGGTAGTGAGAAGAAGCCTCTTTCCAAGGTGATATTTCATCTAAGATGGTTGTGATTTTAGGCTCATGCTTAGGAGAGTATGGCAGCGGAGTTAGTGAAGGATTAGTACAAAGTCTCTTGTGAGAAAACAGCTTTGTTGCATTCAGGGAACAGAAATAAAGTGAGTGTGGTGGCAACAGCACATGGGGGAGACAGTGGTACAGCATAAGGTCAGAGAAGGAGGCGGGAGCCAGGCTAAATGTGGCTTTGTAGGCCTGGGTAATGAGTTCTGATTTTATTCTAAGTGCAGTGTGAGGCCACCAAAGAGGTTAGACAAGAGAGTGACGAAGCTGATAAAGGTTAGGAAAGTATTTGGCGGAGAATGGAGGCAGCCTTCACAGAGGAGAGCTGTAGGAGTCTATTGGAGAGGTGGTAGTAGTTTGAACTAGGAAGGACGTCGCTGGGAAATAGGGACAAAAAATTCTGTGTCTGAAGTAGCTTTAAAAGAATTGGGTGGGAAATAGAATTTGGAACCTTAATGAAAGGGATCAAGAGTACATCTTAGATTTTTGGTTTGATAAGCAGGGTTGATGAGAGTAGACTTGGGGAAAGGGAGATCAAAAGTTTTGAGTTAAACATATTGAGTTTAAGATCCTTATCAGACATCAGTGTGGAGATGTTAGGCAGGAAGAGAATGAAATGAGTGTCGGGTCCTGGAAATAAATCAGGGCTAGGCACGTGGATCAGGCAATAGTCATGTCAGTATCACATCAGACATGGAACCGGATGAGAATACCTAAGAGAGTATGTGGCTAGAGAAGGAGGAGGCGCTCTGCAGTGACTCCTGGAGCAGTCCAAAGTTTAAAATGAAGGTAATGAATCAGAGCCAGCAGTAGTAACCAAAAAGGAGTGTCTAGTGACGCTGGGACAAAAGCCAAGGGAGTACGGAGACATGGAAGCCAAAGGAAGACAGGGCTTCAAAAGAGAATGGGAAGTTGTGGGGGACATGACAAAAAGTCAAACAGGGTGAAGACAGAGAAGTAAGTGATCACTGCCTTAGGCAAAGTGGAAGCCTTTGGTGCCCTTGACATGAACAGTCCCAGTGGTCTGGGAAGGATGGAACACTGACTAGAGGATAACGAAGAAAGAATTGCAGGTGAAAAGGTGAGGACATGTCTACACACAACAACAGTACAGGGAAAATTGCTCAGTTCAAAAAATGTTTCGGGGACAGTTGTTCATTTGGAAAAAAATGATGTTTTTGTCCTACCTCAACCTGTTTATCAAATATCAGATGAAATAGTTAAAGATGTGAGTATAAAAATAAAAACTCAATCATAATAGAAAAGTAGGATAATGTGTTTATAACCTTGAAAAAAGAAATTCTTTCTTAAGTAAATCTCGAAACACAAAAGTCATATAACAAAATATTGATTAATTTGACTATATTAAAATCAAAACTGTAAGATAAAAAAACATCATCATCATGAAGTACTTGAGGAAACTATATAGAGAATGAGGACTAAGATCCAGATTATATAAATGAATTAATTAATGAGAAAATGACACAAATTCAGTAGAAACAGAGGAGGAAATTTATTCACAGAGTTAAGATTGTCTTGTCATAAAGTGTCTGAAAGAATATAATTCACATGTTGAGTCCTAATCCCAAGGGCCTCAGAATGTGACAGTATTTGGAGACAGGGCCTTTAAAGAGGTAATTACGGTAAAACGAGGTCATATGGGTGGGCCCTAATCCAATGTGACCGGTGTCCACATAAGAAGAGGAGATGAGGGCACAGACATGCACATCACAGAGGAAGACCACGTGACGGCACAGCAAGAAGGTGGCCGTCTGCAAGCTGCGAAGCGAGTTCTCACCACAAACTCACCCTGCCAGAACCTTGACCTTGCACTTCTAGCCTCCAGAACTGTGAGAAAAGAAGTTTCTGTTATTTAAGCTGCCTCGTCTATGGCATTTTGTTACACCAGCCCTTTAAACAAAGGTGGAAGCTGAGCCAGGGTTTGGTCCCAGGTCTGACCTCTAGGGCCATGTGTTTCAATATATAGCCCTGCTTCTGTGATGCCAGTGGCCAGAAAGGAGCCACGATAGTCTTCCACCTCAGTGGCCTCGTGCGATACTTCAAAACATTGTGATGAGGGTTAAAATAGATGTGAAAATGTCCTTTGGACTCATCTATTCGACGTGTATTTAGTGCTTACTGCGTATAGTGTATGTACTATGGGGATGTGAAGGTGAATCATACACAGTTTTTTTTAGCCCCCAAATAAGCTCCCAAGCATGTACACTCTGGCAAGTTGTCATTAACATAAATGTCATATCGTAGCAGCCAATGATCATTATGTACCACATACTGTTCTCAAGTGAGCTCCTTTGCCATTGAATTTGCATTATCAATTCAGGCCATCTTCAGAATCATTCTTAAATATAGAAACTACTTCCCGCCCACTCTGTCTTGGAGATGCAGCTGAAAACAAACTGCTTTCATCGCAAGCTTACAAAAGCAGTGGGGAGCATTCTGATGAATGGAGAACATATTGTGACTCTAACCTTTCACTGCAAACCAAGAGGGGGAGCACGCCTTCAATCATTTCAGTTTTATAAACTGTACGACGCGTAGGAAATCAAAACATCCCATTGACAAAGTGATGTCTGGGCCTCAACGTCAACTTACTGCGAAATGTTTATATTACTCATTACTGCTTAACTTGGATGCCTAGAAGATGCTTCAGTCCCTTCAGATTTATTATGCTCACTCGTCAGAGAACAATCCTTGAACAGAATTAGATTGAAGAATTGCTGATTGAATAGCTAAGAATCAGTCTGCTTTTGATTTAGGTCAAGAGTCCAAACTCCAAAGTGGACCTTGGCCCCTTCATTGCTTTTGTTGGGTGAGGTGCCATTTATTTTTTTTTTCTTTTCTGTTTCTTTTTTCCTTATTTTTATTTATTTTTTTTTTAGAAGAGAGAAACTGTCTCTTGTTCTTTTGATCAGATATGACATCATCATATTTGGAAGGGAAACACTGAGGACAGTTAAGTGGCCTCCTGGTGGAAGAGTGCTGAGTAATTTTATTATTGTTTGTAGCCAGCAGAGTTTTGACCAGCATGACCTTTGCCTTCTGGTGTCATCCTCGTTGACGTGTTACATTATGTGGCAAAAGGGACTTGGCAGATACGATGAAGGTTACTACTCAGAGAACCTTAAAATAGGGAGATTATTCTGGATTCTCCAAGTGGGCCTCATATCATCACTTGAGCACTTAGTAGACAAGAAGTGTGTAGACAGGAGAGAAGGATGCGATCAGACATTGCTAACTTGAACATGGAGGGTGTCAAGTGGAAAGCACGTGAAGGACATGAATTCCACCAATGCCTGGAAACAGACTTTTCCCACAGGGCCTCAGAAAGGAATGCGGCCCAACCAGCACCTCGATTTCAGCCTCGTGAAAGTCCAGCCTTACCATGATGCCTTTTGACTCGCACAGCTGTGTGATCTTTTTAAAATAATTAATTAATTGATTAGTTAATTAATTAAATTGAAGAAATGATTAATTTTTGGTTTTTCCCGGGAGGGGATCTTTAAGCCTTAAGTTTGTGATCATTTGTTAAGGCAGCAATAGAAAACTAACATAGGGGTGGAAACAGATCGCTAAAGAAGCTCTGGCATTCCCATGTCAGAGTCTCAATTTTCTGATGTTTTCTTTAGCAGTGGGAAGTTGCCATGCCCTTTGCCTTCAGTTTCCACTGCCTTCCCTTCCCCCATCTGGCCCTGTGCCTATACACACACGGCTTGTACCTTCTGTCACACACGAGGCCACCGTTACCACCGGTTGTCAAGGCCTCCCTGTCATTGAATTAGTTGTGACCCTCATATTTTGTAGGTAGTAAAATAGCGCCAGAGTCTGTCTGTGGCTTGTACCTTGTCGCAGTTTGATAAATCTGGAATAATATTCACGTGGGACTTACATTTCTGACTTCTTCTGGGTCGTCATAAAACCATCTGGGTTCATAGTAATGAATTTGGAAAAAAGCAAGGATATATGAGCTTATTAGAATATGGAGCCCAATTTCCCTCAAAACAGCTTTTCCCACTTTCTCTGTTCCTGTTAATGATGTCATCTAATACCGCCCCCACTGTTTTTGCCACTCAGGCTAGGCGTGTGGGGGTCGTCTTTAATTTATCATTCTCCTTAATGGCAGCCTCAGTCTGCTCCCTTCACTCAGTTAATTGCTAACCCATGGGCGTCTACCTCCTCACCGCCTGGACATCCTGTAAGGATTCTCTTATCCCGAAACAGGGCTCTGCTTTCTCCGGCTCCGTGGGGTGCTACCCACGGTACCCCCTCGCCGGTAAATTCCACTGCCTGTTGAATCTGGTTTGTGCTCCTCACCTGGCTTTTAATGCCTGCGATCACAGGGCCCTCATCAGCCTAACTCCCACTCCGCTGCGCGAATCATGTCCTTACTCGCAGTGAGTCAGCCTTTGCCACTGGGACTTACTCATCATCCGTTCTCCTGAACATTCCCACTTCCATTTTCTGCTCCGTCCCATCTTCAAGGCCACCTTAAATGTCCCTCGTGTGTGAAGCTGTTTCCCTTTCTCCCTCCCTCCCAGCCTTCTTTCCTCCTCATCATCCTTCCCTCCCCTGCCTCCTCCTCCTTTTGTCAGATACCATCTCTCTTTTCTCTTATCCCCAAACAGCAAAACTGCTTCTAAGCAGCCACAGGGGTTGTTGAAAGCCAGGGTGTTACAATGAGTTTTAAAGGTGCTGGTTTTACTTCTGTTGTTGTTGTTTTGGTGTATGTTAGAAGTAGGTTTTACCTAAGATTGGATTTTGGTAGTATTTTTGGGTAAGGGGGGAATTTACGCTGATATCGTAAGGTGAGAACTGTAATTATGTAGTTATTTAGACACCTTCTGCTGGCGGGGCTGACACTCTGTGATTCAGATTCGTTTAGATGGCATGCTGTCTCTCATTCATAATCTTATTTTAAAATGTTAAATTAACTTTGACTGAGCTTGGAAAAGAGAGTGGGTAGTGGGTGTCAGGGCAGATGGGCGGTGGGTGGGGACAGGGTGTTGGGGAAGAAAAGAAAGGCATTGCTAAAATGGAAAAAAATATACATATTGAAAATATCAAGGAAAATGTGTACTATAAAATCACTCCTAAATCGTTTTACACAAAATCGAGTAAACACGTGAACCGTGACTCTCAGGAAATAGGGACTTAGAGATGATGAGTAGGAACTCTGGAGGGATGTCGTGTGGCTTGTCAAACCTTAGGTAAGTTACTGAACCTCCCCAGCCTCAGTTTCTTCACCTGTAAAATGGGCAGTTGCGTGTATTGCACAAGTTTTTACGTGTAAAACGGGCCCTGCCACAAGTGAGCGCCCCAAGTGTTAACCCTGAGGGGGAGGCCCCTCTCTGCTTTCAGGATGGGTTTTGCAGCTTCGCTTTTCTTGCAATTTTTACTTATTTTACCCATCTCTTTTTCATTTAATGTTGTTTGTTTTTCATCTTAGTCTGTTTTCGCTTTATGTCTTTCTGTTCCTAGTACATCAGTTTATGTTTTCGAGGCATATTATGAAGGTTGCCAAAAAAATTTCTTGACATTTCATGCTGGATTCTGCTAGACATCATATTCTAAAGCATAGTTTTTTCCCCGAGTTATTACTATGCTTATTTTTTCCCTCACTATGAAGTCTCTTTTTCATGGGTTGTATGTAGTTTGTTTATTTCTTTTTCCCTTAGCCATCCTCAAGGTAATGATTCTCAGGAAATTTCTTAGATGAAAACCAAAATTAGTTTAAATGGAAAACAGTTAAAGGGAGAATTATTCAAAATTGATCTGTTCATTTAAAAATCATTTTGTGTCAACGTAAGTTCAATAAATATGTTTTATTTACTCATCTTTAATTCAGACCCCAGGCTGCTTTCTGAATTCTGCTGACCTGGGAGCTCGTATTTGTCTAGCATTAACCCTGCCCATCTAAGATTTCTAGTTTCATTTCTTCAGGGTGTTATGGGAACTTAAAGGTACTCATGAAGCAAACCGAGTGCAGAATCTATCTGTGTTTTTGTAGTTGTTTTCTACTCTCCCACAGCTGTCACAGCTATTTGGACAGCAGATCTTTTGGGGATTGCTTTAAAGCGTTAAACTTAGGTTCTGTGGACAGAATTCCATTTTCGTGTTCATACTTTATTTGTTTCTATCATATATAATTATGATAAGTGCAGTTTGCCAAAGTGATGTTTGTAATAAGCCACACTGAAACGTGTAAGCATCAGTTCAACTAGTAACCAAAGTGAGGAGAGGGCACCGAAGGGCGAGCGAACAGCCATGGCGTTCTAGCACGTGGCTGTCGAGTAGAACGGTTGACAGGGGGATGGGAGGCATCGGTGAATTCACAGGGTCTCTGAAATGGAAGTTAGTTAAGGAAGCTTCAAACACAGCTGACCTCACACTCTGGCGTGCATCAGAAATATCCGGGTGGCTTGGGGAAACAGGTTGGGGGACCACAACCCAGAGTCCCTGTTTCAATGGAATTGAGTAGGATTTGCACTTCTAACGAGCTTCCAGGTGGTGCCACCTCTGCTGGTCCAGGCAGCACACTTTGAGGACCACTGACCTACCAGCCAGCTTTGGTGGTGTGGATGGGGACAGGTCTCTTCCAACGTTAGCATACGTAAGGAGGAAGGCCGGGTGTTATCTTTCCATCTGCCTCTACCTGTCCACCTTCTGGCAGATAGCCATTTCGTTTTCTGTTACTCTTAGTTCCTACTCTGTTGTATTAATATTTTAAATATATTTTTCAGTATCTAACTAGGAACTTGATTTGGAATTTGAGAGAGGATGCAGCGAGGGCTTCTGAAGTCTGTATGGTCATTATTTTTTGCTTCCTTGAAAAAAATAAAACCACTCTTTAGATGTTTCCACCTTGCTGGGCATGCCGTTTTCAAATCACATGTCCTCTAGTCTCCTCACAGAAGAAAAAAACCCTCATTCCTGTCTGTCAGAAAACATGTGTTTGGTGATCGCTTGGCAGCTGCAGGGTGGAAAGGCAGAAATGTGGGTGTGTTGTCAGCAAGCTGAAGGCTTTGACGAGGAGACAGATGATCTGATTGCTCTGTAATCTCCCTTTCAGAACTGGCTGACAGAGCTGGAGATTTTTGCTATAATCTTCTCAGCTGCCATCCATGACTATGAGCACACCGGAACCACCAACAATTTCCACATTCAGACCCGGTGAGGACGTTGAAGTGTTTGCAGAAGAGGCAAGAGGGGGCAGGGGTAGAGTTTTATCAGCTGGAAAGGTGTGGTCACCTTTCTTTCGCATGCTTGCTTCATTCTGAGTTTCTGAAAAAAAAAAATGAGCTTTTAAACAAAAGACCAGCCTGGTCAGCTTCGATCAAGAAGCCATCTGCTCCTAATTCTCATATTTTATTCATGTCTAATCTGGAACTTTTTTTCCCCCTATACTAACGCTAGCTATTTGTTATTGATGGATGTGCTATGCGTGCTCTACCTATTTGTAATGGGGGTAGAACGGTTTACGTGGAGGTGAAAATGTCATATAGACTAAATCAGTGAGGTTGGGCAGAGACTGGAGTGTTTCTGTTGACATGAGCAATAACCGAGCCTTCTTACCCTCTGATCTCTGAGATTCTGATGATGCTCTTGTCCTTCTCTCTGACTCATCTGTGTTTTGCTCAGTGTTTACATCCCTCCCTGGCACAGGGCCTAAGGAGCTAGGTTGTCTCATATGGGCCACCTTCACCATGGGCTACCTGTGCATTCTCCCTCATGAATTGCACAGATAAATGCCTACTTCTGCGGGGGAGGATTAATTATGGGTTCAAGTGTTCCACTCTGAACCTCTGGACTGTAACAGACACCCCTGATCATTTTGGTACTTTTCCTTACTAGCTGCAGATTTGAGTATTCCTCTTAGCACAGAATTCCAGGCGAGCAGTACCAATGGTTATTTCCATTTAAGATAAAACTTTGCCTGCCCTCTCCTGCACTAAGAACTTATTTTCTCTTAAAACAGTGATGTGGAACTGGAGAGAATCTGACAGAGGGTTAACTGGGCTTTCACATATGAACCAAAAGAAGCTAATATTTGGGGAGAGGTGGCCAGGCAAAGAGAAAGCACATAGTGGGGAGAGGCGAGAGTTTAACACTAAATAAATACTCAGTGATTTCACTTGAAAAAGCAGGTGCACACTTCAGATAGGCTTGTGTTCATAAATCAGTTCACATGTATTTAATGAACCCAACACTTAGTTATGGGGGACACAAAAGAAGACAATATCATCCGATCAGAAGGGGAATTTCAATAGAATGGAAGCTGACAAAAGGTCTGAAGCCACTCTCCTCATTTACTGCCTCCTCCCTCCTTACAGAGAGTAGTCTCAGCGGCTGCAAAACAGCCCTTGTAGTTCTGTTGCAAGGCCTTTAAACACAGGGAATTCCACAGAGCAGCACTGTTGAGTGGGTATCCGCGAGTGGGTCTTTGGCTCTCAGGAAAGAGATGGAGATGAACAGCACCCGCTGAGGAAGAGAGGTGGGGGGACAGTTGGACATGGATCCTGGCTAGACACCAGCATCGGAACCCCATTGCCACGCAGAGGAAATGGCTCAATTACAGAAATTTGAAAATAGCTTAATGTCATACAATACACACATTGGTGCCTTACTCACCTAACAGGTATTAGATCAAATCTTTCACCTCAAAATTTGCATGTTTGTGCTCTCACCATAGGACTGGGAAAATTCTGGTGAGTTTCAGCTGTCAGGTGATTTGGCCCCCATTCCAACCCTGACACTTAGCCACCACGGGGCTCTGTGAAGTCACTTTTCATCTTATGTGATGAAAAACACAAGCTGTAATAATCTAGGATTTCACTAAATTAAGCATATTGAAATGGTATACAGCTTTGTGTTTGTTTTTGTTCCGCTGTGGAATGGTCTTTGTGAAAGTGACTAACAATTGTCACATAATTTTTATATTCTTTACTCTCAATTTTCCATGTAATGCTTATGTGTGGCAAAAGGTTAAGATTAAGATACTACCAGAGGAACTTGCAAACTGTTCTTGCCAGGTGGCATGTGTTCAGAGAACTATAACTAAAATAAATTCTTTTATTGAGTAAAAATTAAATTGCTCCAGAAAATATAAAGAAGTTTGACTTGACCCACATTTTTAAAAACTTACCTTTGCTACTAGTACAGATAACTGAGATCTGGTTTTAGAAGTTTTCAGAGAGTTCTGTGGTTAGATATCACATATTTTACCTCTACATAGCGATATTAAAATGCCCTACATATGTCAATTGATAATTTGCAGTGTTTTTGCTTTTTGGTTAATATGAATGGCATGGAGGTAAAGATAACTGCTAAACACAGGAAAAAGAGGTGGTGCATTCTAGCTTGAGAGAGTTACCTGAAAAATCTCAACCATTTAATACCCTAAATTACTTCGCTTGGCTTCCTGTTCAGGTCCGACCCAGCTATTCTGTACAACGATAGGTCTGTATTGGAAAATCACCATTTAAGTGCAGCTTATCGCCTTCTTCAAGAGGATGAGGAAATGAATATTTTGATCAACCTCTCAAAGGATGACTGGAGGTAAGTATGAGACAAGGGAGGGATCTGGAGGCCAGGAAAGGAACTGTGAGGAGAGATGAAGTAGGCCGCTTTGAAATAATCCATTAACTGAAAGATAACACATTAGTATTCTGTGTCCTTGTGGGAAAACAATTTTAATATCCAACATATTCTGTTAGACACATAAGTGCATTTGACTCTTTAGGACCTTTGTAAATTAGTGTATTGCCAGGTATTTCCCTTATTTCAAAGTGGAATAACATGGAATTCCACTTTCAACAAGCCAGATTAGCTGCTAATAAACCAATCCTCTTGCAAATAACAACTATAAACTACAGACAAAATACAAACAAACACAACTACCAATGATTTGAGGGCTCTAGAGAGGGAATAAAATCAGACAAGTTTTGAAGGGTGTCAATAGAGGAAAATATGCTTGTAATAAAATGCAGTACAATTTAAACAGTGAAATCAAAGTATAAACAAGAACAAATAAAAATTTGAGAACAGAAAAATATTTAAATTGAAAATTTACTGCATTGGCTTAGAAGCAAGTTGAAGAAGACAGAATAATCAGTTAAGAAAATATCAATCAATATTATCCAATTTGAAGAAGTAGGAGAAAAAGATTTTTAAAAATGAGCAGCTTAGGAACCTGTATTTCAGGTGGGCAAACATAAGGACAGTTGGAGTCTCAGAAAGAGAAGAGAGAATGGGGCAAAAGAAATATTTGAAGAAATAATAGTTAGAAACTTACCAAATGTGGTGAAAGATATATATTTATAGATTAAAGAAGCTCAGCAAACGTAAAACAGGACAAATTCAAAGAAAAACACACCTACACACTTAGTCAAACTACCAAGAGTCAAAGATAAAATTAGAGAAAAATGACACATTATATTTAGGGAAGTAATTTGAATTACAGTAGGTTTTTCGTCAGAAGTCATGGAAGACAGAAGACAATGAAATAATGTCTTAAAGTGCTAAAAGAAAAAAATGTTGATACAAAATGCTACATCCTGTGAAAACATTCTTAAATAATGAAGGTGGCATAACATTATTTTCAAATAATGGAGAAACATAAAAATTTATCACTAACAGAGCTGCATTATGAAAAATGATAAAGTTCTTTAGGTAGAAGCAAAATACTATAATAAAGTTATAATAAATCTTTTTTTATATGTCTGTATATCCAATTGTTTCTGTTTCTCTGGGGGAAATCTAATACATAGGATTTATCCCAGGAATGCAAGCTTAGTTCAGCATTTTTAAAAAATCAATTAAAATAATTCACCATATATAAAAAAAGAAAGCATATGGTCATTTCAATAGATGCATAAAAAGCATTTGACAAAATTAGACACTCATTCATGATAAAAATTCTTAGCAAACTAAAAACAGAAAGGAATGTCCTCAACTTGATAAAGGACACCTGTGAGAAGACACGGCCTAATGTCATGTTTTAGTGAAATACTGAAAGCTTTATCCTAAGACTGGGAATGAGACAATACCTGATCTTATTCTCATCAATACTGTAAGATGTCCATATTAGCCAATGACTGGATTACCTAAGTAGACTATTCTAAGAATCTGTAAAGAAGCTGCTAGAACTAATAACAAATCTTGCAAGGTCATAGAATATAAGGTTAATGTAAAAACCTTGAATAATATGGGTTTAAACTGTGTAGGTCCACTTACATGCACTTTTTTTCAATAAATACTGTACATATATTTTCCTTATTTTCTTAATAACATTTCTTTAGCTTACATCATTGTAAGAATTGAGTATATAATACATATATACAAAATGTGTTACTTGACTATATTATTGGTCAGGCTTCTGGTCAACTGTAGGCTATGAGTAGTTAAGTTTTGGGGGAGTCAAAAGTAATATGCAGCTTTTATATTGATGGAGGTGCTGCTTCTAACCCTTGCATTGTTCAAGAGTCATCTGGATATAGGCAAACAGCAATCTACTAAAAAATAAAATAAAATTTATTTTACAATAACAACAAAAATATGAAATACCTTGTAGTAACTTTAAAAAACAAGTATAACTCTTTTCACCAAAAGACTACAGAACATTGCTGATAAAAGAAAACCTAAATGAACTGAGAGCTGTACTGTTGTCATGTAGTGAAATGCTCAGTATTGTAAAGATGGCAAGTCTTCCCGAATTTATCTATAGATTCAGCAAAACCTCGATCAAAATTGCAGCAGAATTATGGTGAAATTAGAAGGTTATTCTAAGCTTTATGTAGTGATGCAAAGAAGACAGTCTTAAATAAGAACAAAGTTAAACATACTATAAAGCTACAGTAATCAAGACAGTGTTTTCTTAGTGAAAGGACAAATATAGAGATCCATGGAACAGAACTGAGAGTTCATAAATTGATTCATCATTGATATACGACAAAGGAGCCAAGGCAGTTCAGTGGGGAAATAAAAGCCTATTCAACAAACTGTGTTGGAACAAATGGATATCCATATAGAAAAAAAAATAACCTTGACACTGACTTCATACCATACTCAAAAGTTAATTCAAAACTGATTATAGGCCCAAATGTAATAGCTTAAAATGGTGAGACTTCTGGAAGAAAACAAAGCAAAGTCTTTGGAGCAGGTGGAGTTTTCTCAGATTGTACCCAAAAAACATGAAACAGTAAAAAAAAATGATAAATTGTATTTTGTTAAAGTTAAAAACTTTTGCTGTTTGTTAAGACAATGTGAAAAAGAAAAAGGCAAGCCAAGAAGTGGGAAAAATTATTCGCCACATGTGTATCTTACATAGGATCTGTGTCCAGAATATAGAAAGTACTTTTATAAAAAAGTGAAAGGTTTGAAACAGACGTCTCCCTAAAAAACATACACAAATGGCCTACAAACAGATGAAAAGGTGCCTGATATCATTAGTTATACAAGAAAAACAAATTCAAACCACAAGGCATTTCCTTTACTATACATTCCTTAGGATGGCTGAAATTAAAGACCGGCAGGAGTGGAGAAGACAAACATATAAAAAACAAACTTTCATACACTGATGATCAAAATGTAAACTGATACAACCACTTCGAACAATCTTTGGCGGTTTCTTCTAAACACTGGGCTCTCTTATAAACCTGCCATTCTAATCCTAGGTATTTACCCAAAAAGTACTAAGACATATACCCACACACAGACTCGTATATGAGTAATCACCACAGCTTTACTCCTAAGAGCTCCAAACTAGAATCTAATAACCCAAATGTCCATTAGCTGATGGATGGATAAACAATCGGGTACTCACACAACAGAATACCACTCAGCACGACATACGTGTATCCGCGTACATATGCACACACACAAGTCTGCTTTATGTCTAGATGATTTGCATTTTTTATTATGTGTGTGTGTGTGTGTGTGTGTGTGTGTGTGTGTGTATGTAAGAAAACTAGAAAATGCAATGAACCAGAGACTTAAAGCATATTAAAAGCTGCCTGGGGCCAGTTGGTTTGAAGTTGGGGTGAACTGTAAAGGGGTTTGAGGGTGGTGGAAATGTCCTATATCAGACTGTGGTAGTTAGTGTTTTCAAAAGCTTAAGCCTAGTCGACTGTTAAGACTCATTGACTTGTGCAGCTTATATGGAAGCAGTTTATTCCATGTAATTCTACCGCAGTGAGGTTGTTGGAGATGGTCGATTTTAGGGTTGAAACACCTGTACCCAAAATGTAATGTGGATTATCAGTCTGCCTCCTCAGATTATTTTCAAACTAATTTTTTCTTAAAACTTTCAATTCAATTGAGAAAGAAACGCTTTGCTGCACTTTCACTTTCATTAGAATTTTTCCCGAGTTAATTTTCCAAATGATATGTTCGTTCTACGTGTTATAGTCCTGATAAATGATTTTCTTAATCCTTAACCTTCATTAACTCCTCATTAAAAAAGCCCATCTAACAGGTTCAAGTTAGATTAGAAATATCACAACTAATTACCGGATTTTGATGAAAAGTGGCAAAAACTGAACTAATTTTTACTTTCCATTTATTTTCATCCTTTTTTCTTCATGGGTGTCCCCCTAAAAGGGAATTTCGGACCTTGGTAATTGAGATGGTGATGGCCACGGATATGTCCTGTCATTTCCAACAAATCAAAGCGATGAAAACTGCTCTGCAGCAGCCAGAAGCGTGAGTGTGCCTGCGACATCCTGTGTTTTCATAGGTGTTTGAGCTAGTGCTTGTCCGTGTCATTGCACCTGTAAAGCTTGCCTTCTTCATAAACTGGGGGTATTTAGAGGAGAGAGCATGAAACTTGTACGAATAGATTCTCTTTAGGGTTGAAATAAATAATAGGGCCAGTAACAATATGCCCTAATTAGAATTTAAAATATTTCCCTGTGAGAAACTAAATTATCAAAGATCTGCTCAATGCAGAGGCAACACATGAAAGTCAGTGAGTGACTCTTGGTTCTAGCTTTGTCCCCAGGTCAGCTGAAGGGGGGTTTGAGATGGGATTAAAAAATGAATGCTTTTTAAAAACCCTTATTGAAGTTTCAAAAGTTTGGTCATCATACATTTGGGTCCTTTGTGTTTACAGAATCGAGAAACCAAAAGCATTATCCCTGATGCTGCACACGGCAGACATTAGCCATCCAGCCAAAGCATGGGATCTCCATCATCGCTGGACCATGTCACTCCTGGAGGAATTCTTTAGACAGGTACCTTGTGGTCATGCTTCCCCTCAGGCTGTCATCGCTGGGTATTTTCTGAATTTTATGTTTCAGCAATGCTGTGATAAGGACTACTGAGATCACAATAATTTTCTTTGGAGAGAGAGGGTTCCCAGCTTTTGGTTTCTGCCTTCTGGTCATGTAACGCTTGAGTTTTACTTAATTTCTGATTCTCAGAACATTATGGTGGTTCTATCCTATGAACTTCCAGTTAAAAAGGGAAAGCATTTCCTTGTGTCATTCTTTTGTCAAAATGTTATC
This sequence comes from Cynopterus sphinx, assembly GCA_030015415.1. Taxonomy (NCBI): domain Eukaryota; kingdom Metazoa; phylum Chordata; class Mammalia; order Chiroptera; family Pteropodidae; genus Cynopterus; species Cynopterus sphinx. Next base: position 7,049,031 of record CM057391.1, read on the forward strand.
CGAGGAGCGCTTTTATTTACTGTTCTAATAGGTTGACCCAATGATGGCAACTTTGGCATTTTCCTGTGGGATCAAGATATTAATCTTTAACTCGTGTTTCTGTTATAACTGGTTGGGTTGTTTCTTCCAAACTGGCAAGCCACATCGTCAAGTCCCAATGCCGGATGTGGCAGAGTGGAGTCAGGAAACCACTAGAAGCTACTCTTCCATTACATTCAAAGTTACTTCAGGCTGTGTCCTCTACAAGAAGGTCTAGAGTCTTTAAATATTCTACATTTCTTTCCTCCATAGTATATATCAACACATGCACATACACAAGCACCCTTAAACTGTTATATGAATACACCAACGGGTACCTGTGGATGCAAAAGGAGTTCTGTGGAAAGTAACCTCATAGGGTAATCTGATCATAAGTCCTTAACCAGGCAGGTCACGGTGGGTAGTCACGTCCCAGGCATATAACTTCTTTAGTGAAATTTTATCTTCGCTTTAAGCAAGCCCTGTCTATTGTTTCTGTGCATCTAGGTTAACACACCTTTGAAATGCCTCTTTTCAGACCCCTCATAAACCACCTTCAGGAGAGCACATAATCCCCGCCTTGCTTTTCTCCACCTTCGTGTAACCTTCCTTAGTCCCCTTCTTAGTTCAAAATGCATAGAAGAAGCTGCAAACTGCTATTCTAGGAAGCATTTTTCTCAGTCACTTGGGACCTTGCTTCCTCTGTTTGGCTCAGATAAATTCTCTACAGGTTTAAATGTTCTTACATTGACATACTTTATTCAGCACATGGCTATTTCATCCTTGCAAAGTCATTGCTTGGCCTCACAGAATAATTCTCAGGGGGAACCCACTGGTGTGCGAGGAACTAGGCCTATATGGGTGCGACTCTATTGTATGTACAAAAACGACTCTGCAAATTTATTCTTAATTGAGGCCTCATTTTGAGCCATTTTTCCAGAAGCTATTTTTTGAATATTAATGAGAACATTTTTTCTCCAAATATTCATTCCCCTTATCATATGCTTTTGCAGTACCACCCCTACAGGTAAGAGTATGTAATCTGCAGGCAAAGGCAGATCATCGGTAACTCATAAGTTGGAGGTATTGAAATGATGTTTTCTTTTTCATGGTGAGAGAGTGACTATGAGAAATTACTTAAATATGTGAACATTTTTTTCCCATGAAGGGAATCTCATTTGCATACACATTTGTTCAAATTGAATGTAAATATTCTAGAGGCAATGTGAAAAGAACCATATTGAATCCCTGGCCTATTGGGAGTGGTATGTTAGCTCACCGGACTGGAGTGTTTTTTTAGTAATTATGATTCAGTGAATTATTATTGTTGACTTACTATTTTAATCCAGATGGGATAAGCCATTGTAAGTAAGCGATGTAGGAGGAATTTTGCCTCAGCTCTTAGCTATAGATTTTAAATTGGACAGTTCAAATGGGAAATCTCAATGGGACTGTAGAGTCTTTGAAAAAATCACATTTGGAAGTTGGGTTATATTTCAAAATAAGGGCATAGCCTCAATGCCAATACCAGCCCTTCCATGCTTTGCTAAAAGAGTTAGTTACATCTTTAGTTCTATAACCATATTTTACAAACCCAAGCCACTGCTAGAGGGTGCTTTTCAATGAAGTATTGACTTAAAGAGGTACAAGTTTGTCTTTTTTGGTAAATACATGTTGTAAAATCTTGAAGTTCCTCTCCATTGTACTGCAGTATACTTTTATATTTTGCAAACATCTCCTGCAGTTCCTTTAAGTTCCTCTGTCTGTGGTTATTTTTCCATGTTTATTTCTCATTTCATATATTAGTGTGTTTTTCTCTTTATGAAATATTTTTTTATTATTTTCTTGTTTGTTTTTTTATTTTATACGGCCTTACTTGTTTTTATTTTTATTAATTCATTTCTTCTGCTTGAATTTATTTTGTTAAATTGAGTTTGATGCTCAAGTCATTCATTTTTATTCTACCTGTTTAATATTAGAAAATATAAGCCTAAGAGTTTGTCTTTTTCTCATCACAAATCTCGGAGATTTTGATGTTCACTGTGTTCATAATAATTCTTTTCCAAATATTCTGTAATTTTGGTGTAGATTTTCTTTTACTCAAGAGTTGCTTCAGGTGGAGGTGTTTGTTTATATAATTTTCCAGTAATAGGTTCCTTTGCTTTCTAGTTTTGTAATTAGTTTGTGTTTTGTTGAAATTTGGTCAAATAATTTTTCATAGTTTGGATATTACTGTGAAATTTATTTGTCACCTACTATATAATCAATGTTTATGAATGTCCATGGCTCTTGAAAAGTAGATATATTTCCAACGTGCAGAATGTAGTATTCAAATAACACCATACATCTACCTTATTAATTATGTCATTTATGTATTTTATATTTTTTTTCAAAATTTGATCTATCATGGTTGAAATTGTTGACCTTTTTAGTAAAAAGGAAACTGTGATTAGACAGGGGCCAGTAGTTATAGCTTCATAATATATTGGATTCACCTATAGAAGTACATGTTTTCATAATTTCTGCACATTTTCTTTGCAATTCATAAGTGTATCTATATCCTCAAAAGGGAATTCAGTGACCACTATCTTAAAATAGCGTTTTACATTTGAGTGTGCTCAACTCAATTAAATCCAAAGGATGGAAGTAAAATGTAGATGTGGGTATAAGCAAGTCCATGGAATAGGAAGTTGTTTAACATTACTTTTTCAGTAATAAATCCACATTAATGCTTACGTCTTAATAGTCAAGAGGTCAGCGCTCACCTCTTCTAAACCACCCCCATGAAAATGTACCAGCAAAACAACTATATTCCCGCTGGGTGGGGAATAAGAGTGGGTTTTATTTGTTTCGGCTGAGCTGTCCCACCACCCCATCTGCACAACCACAATTTATGTTATATTCTGTCCTCTCTTCTTCTTGCTCAAGTGGAAATAGCTCAGGTGTAAATTATTTTGATCACACCCCTTGAGAGATGGAGCAGCCCTCAGCAAGGCATACTTGGAAATAAAGGAGCCGTTATGTCCCATGGGGTGTCTGTACCAAGAAGGGTGCAGAAGGAGCCGACCCACTTCAGGACAGTTCCTGAGACTCTTGAGTGTTTCCAGCGCACACTGTGACCCTACGGGTCAGCTTCCTCAGACGCCCACTCCTTTTCCTTTCTTTCTATAGATGTTAGATGTGTGTGCGAACTCTCGTCCTTTCTCTTTGGTGCCGCCTTGGAAAGTAAAAGCATTTGATTTTTGAACCAGGCCTGGTTTTCTAGCCTGGTCGGTGTTACTCTTTGTTTATTATTAATTTATTGTTGACATGTATTAAAATCAGTGCATTCAACATAACAAATTCACTAAATGTTTCTCCATCTTGGCTTAAATATTAGAGACACCAATTGAGAAACAATCATAGTTATTTCTATTTATTTACATGCATTTTCTCACTTAATCCTCCATAACTTGATTAGGTAGGGATCATTATTCCTCATTTTCATAGAGATCATAAAATCAAAATGTAGAAAGAGAAAATAAACTTCCCATGATCACACAGCTAGTGAGGGACGGGCCAAGCCCAAGCCCAAGTCAGTCATCATTAATGTCAGTGGATTCTTTTTTCATTAAATGAATCAGCAAAGCATCACTGCTGTAAAAAACATCACGTATGTTTCCTTTCCTCTGGGTGTGTGACTGAAGTGTTCAACTTCTAGTTCAGGTTTTTGAAAACCGTCTTCATTATTTAGACTTTCCAGAGCATTTGCTTCTTATAGCCACACTCTTTGGTGAGTTTGAGAATATGTTGGCCAGGGAATCCTGTCTCATTATTATCTAACTCAGTACACGCAAGCAGTTATTTACTTCTCTGCTTTTTGTTTCGTCCACTTTTCATTATGGTCTGAGCCCTGCAGTTAAGAACCCAGAAGCACTTTCTCCAGTTGTATATGGCTTCAGGCAGCACAAGGAGAAGAAATTCAAATCGAGCCACTTTGAATTTGTGCCTTGATTGCAGCCCACAGCTGGGAAGGGTTCATTGGCTCAAGAAAGGCCACAGGTTGACACTAGACAACTGGAGAACACACAGGACTTCTGAGTTCGGTGTTGGCTGAGGGCCACAGGACACACTGCTTTCCTTACTTTCCTCAAGGGGACCTGCTGCTGCCTAAGGAGGCTTTCTATACAACAGCACGTGCCTCTGCAGTTGGCTGAAATGATTGCACCCCAAAGGGCTTCAGCCTCTGGGTGTCCTTTACGCAGTGACACAGGCCCCATAAGGACTTACTGTGTGATGTAATTATGATAATTAAAATAAAGGCCAGTGGCCTTGTGGCAGCTAAAGTAGCTAAATAAAAAACTGAGTGACTTAGCCTAGTATTCTTAATTTACTGTCGTCTCCTGTTTTTCTAGGGTGACAGAGAAGCAGAGCTGGGGCTGCCTTTTTCGCCTCTCTGTGACCGCAAGTCGACCATGGTTGCCCAGTCACAAGTAGGTACGTGTTTGCCAGCCCTTTGGATGGAAGGCAGAACCAGAGGGCTGTGTCTGGAAGTAAGCTCCGATGCTCCCAGTGATTCTTTGGCTTGGAACCAGGCTCTACTGTGCTGTGTTGTGCTCCTGCCCTTGGCTTGATGGGTTGATGGAGCCAGTCTCCATCCTTCTCCTTGGAATGTGGCTGGTTCATGGGAAGATTAAACAGGGACACTCTGCTGGTCTTTAACATTTTCTGCCAAGACAATGACAAGAACCAGTGGCACCATTCTGTTTCAGCCGATTCATTCTGTGTGTGATATTGGAAGTCTCCAGTGCATTTCTCCTCAACGCTGCTTTCTCTAGCCATTTCTGGGAGAGCCCCATTTCCTGAAAGACCCTACTTCCAGGAACGGCTCTTTAAAAATGTTTACTTCCTTCCTTCTTTCTTAAAAACTGTTTAGCATCCCTATTTTTTAGTAAAGATAACTTACACTGCTAATAATATATTTTGCACCATGATATATATCACAAAAATCCTCAGCTATGAGAGTACCAGTGTCATAGGTAAATTAAATGCCATCAATGCTCTCCACCTTAGCAGAGTCTGAAATCATTCAACAAATCAATTCAACATTTTTTTCTACTTGTGTTTTGAGCACTTATTCAATTTTTCCATAATAATCTATTGAGTCTCTGTTAGATGTAGGACATTCGAGGTACTGTAATAGATGTTATGAAAACAAAACAAAAAAAAAATAAAACAAAACAAAACAAAACAAAAAACAAAGACAAAATATACCTGGCATTTGCTCTCAAAAACATTGAACCAGTATTGATTGGCTGGTGGTCAAGATGTCATGAAACAAAATCTTTTAGATGCTAAGGTAGAGTTTTGTGCCTGGCATCATCGGGTCCAGAACAGAGCATATGAACTGTTAGACCCAGGAAGACTTGTTGAGGGGTGATATTTGAGTTGAGTCCTGTGAGATAAGTAAGCGGTGGCTAGGTGAATGGTGATATGCCTTAGAGGTATGTCAGGGGTGGCTGGAAGAACATTTCAGACAAGGGCTTAGCATATATTAAACAGGGAAATTTAAAGCAGTCAGGTATGGTCAGGGAATTACAAGCAGTTCCATGTGGCTGGCAGAATGGGTCAGGAGTGGAATGAAGTGAGGGACATGTTTGGGAAAAAAGTCAGTTCCTTATTATTTACGTATTGCATTAAGAATAGCATATGCTTTATACTTTCCTATCGGAAATGAGGGCCTATCCAAAGAATTTTAAGTAAAGTTTCATTCCAGCACAGCTATGCTCGTTCATTCGTCTATTGTTGATGGCTGCTTTTGAACTACAGAGGCAGGGATAAGAATTAGGATAGATATGGCCCACAAAACCTAAAATATTTACTATGTGGTCCTTTATAGAAAGTTTGCCAATGCCTGTCTTAGAAACATTTCTCTGTACCATGGAGGATGAATTGGAGAGTTTTGTGTATGACTAGAGGCAAGGAGACCAGCTGGTTGCCTCCTACTGGATTACAGGAAAGAGATGATGATTATTGGAGCTAAGATAGTACAGGGACTGTCCAGGAGGGAGATGGCACACAACAAGGTACTAAGGATCTGGCTGTACGCAAAGCTAAAGTAAAGGCCTCAACATAGATTAAATGGATGTGCTGTGGGGCAATTTTTAGGGCTGGAGGAAAGCTGGTGAGTTAGTTCTGGTTTGGACATGTTGAGTTTAACCTGTAAGAAAAAAGGTGAAAATAGTGTCATCAAACACTTCAGTTGCAGCTTAAAATCATACTGCAATTAACTACAATTCACATTTGGCTATCAGCGTTTCCTTATCAGGATGCTATTGATATTTGATTGGGACAATTCTTGTTTTGCCAATTACATTATCGGCCTTTCAGCATTCTTCACTACCAGGCGTTAAATGCCAGTACCACATCCACCTCAGCCATTGTGAAAACCACAAAAGCATTTGTAATTTCCAAATACTGGTAGCATTTCCTTTGATTGGTATTTCATTTCCTTCCAATTTCACATGGCTGCAGAATGAATTACCAACAGTAGTTCCAGATCATGTATTTTCTCCTGATGTGTCACAGGATACTCAGATATTTTTGAGCCGTTGAGACAGCCATTCTAGCCCAATATCAAGTATCTCCCCAGCATGGCGAGATAAGGTGTTGTTCCCTCCCCAGATCCCAGCTCTGTTTCTTTCAAATCTGTTTGCCCTCTCCCATTTGGATGTGTCCTCCTGTACCTCAAGCTCAGCAGATCTACGACTGAGCCCCATCGCCTTTCTCCCCAGCCACATGCTCCCCCATCGTCCCTGTTCATGTTCTGGCTTGCTGTTGGACGTCCCCGACAGATCCTACCTAGACACACAGCACCTCCTCCTGCTGGGCCTCCATCTGCACCTCTGCTGCATTTCCACTCACAGTTGCACTGGATCCTGCCTTCCTTACCTTTCCTCTGAGCTACTGCAACTTCTAAAATGATTTTTCCAGCCTCAGCCCCTCCTGCCTTTCTCTGTTCCTGTCTATCTTGCCAGATTAATTTTCCTAAAAAAATATTTAATGCTGCTCAAAGGTCTCAAGGGGCTTCTAGTGTCCATCTAAGTTCCATCCCTGAAGCCCAACACTTAGCCTCCCTCTCTGAGCCGATGCCTTCCCAGGCTTTTTCTACTGGACTCCAAAAGAATCCCTAAGCCCCAGTCATTCCTTAGACACTTTTCCCCATCCTTGTCCCTTTGCTTATTCTATCCACTTCCCTGAGAATGAATAGCCTTAGGGCTCAGCTCAAACCCTGCAAGGTCCATAAAACTGTTTGCAGCCCTGTCAGTGGGAGGGACAATATCCTCCTCCCTTACCTTCCCAGGAACCTTTATTTGAATTTGCCTTTGGCCCTTTCCATGTACTCTCGGAGTCTTTTTTTTTTTTTTTTTTTGTCTGTGCTCATTTAATCTCTCCTATAAACTCCTAAGGGCAGGCAGTGTATGTCATACACATTAGCCTATCGTAGTGTTGGTTGCATAGTGGATGCTGAATTTGTTGCATAGTGGAAGTGTTTCTAAGCACTTTATTGAAATATCTACTAAAAAGTCACAGGAAAATCGTGTAGGAGAAATGGAGTGGACTCATGATATTCAAATCGAAGAATAAATTAAATACATAAAACTAACCTACCTTCTCCTAAATTGATCTGGAGCCCCTTTGTAGATGAATTTTAAAAGATAAGACTCATCAGTTTTCATGGAGAAGTACAGAAGGGCCCAAGATAGCATGTGCTTCCTCTGAAGTGTTGCTATTGCCCTGCAGGTTTCATCGATTTCATCGTGGAGCCCACCTTCACTGTGCTCACGGACATGACTGAGAAGATTGTGAGTCCGTTAATTGATGAAACTTCCCAAACTGGTGGGACTGGACAGAGGCGTTCAAGGTCAGTAGAAAGGCTCTAAGGCTGGGGGTCAGGTTGGCCTCCATGAGAATAAAATTCATCTTTTGGAACGGATGGGGATCGTATTTCATAATGATTTTTGCTCTTTTTCTTGTGAGAGAGATAGATGTCTGCCTCTTTCTTTTCTCAGAGGAATTGAAGCTGTATTTCTTATACTCTCCAGGATGGCCTATGAGGGGGTGACCACGGTCTAAATCATGACTGGCAGGTACCCAGTATAGGCTCCCCACACCCCACACCCCCATTTTCTCAGTTGGTGCCTTTGCTCATGGCAAGGTTACTTACTGGCTGTGCCATCTTGGGCAAGTTGCCTCAGTTTCTCCCTCTGAGAAAATGTGGATTATAAAACACATAGATTGTGGGGAGGATTAAATGAAATTTTCAATCTATGTAAAGCCCTTATATCAAGGTCCAGCGTAGAAACAGGGCCAGCTACAGTGAAGCTCACAGTCTTGATTTGTAGTACTGCTCATGGTTACTCCTCACCATGCCCTCCTCCTCGTCCATGCAAAACCTTGGGCTTCATCGTAAAGGAGAGAGGAGAGAAATGGAATGAATAGGAAAAAGAATGAAGAACAAGAGAAGGGAGAAGGGAAGGCGAGAGGAATGTTAGGACAGTGAGACCCCAGGGGCGTACAGGGTGATCGACCCAGCCCCTGCCTGAGTCCCACAGCCCATGACTCTGCAAACTCCAGGCTGAAACCTACTCTGCTTCTCCGCCAGCCATAGATGTTATTCCATAGCTTTGCATTCATGCCAGTCACGGCTTTAGCCACCTGGAATGTGTGACACTTTTCTTTAAAGTTACCTAGAAGGATGGCACTTTCTAAATTGGCAAAGTCTCCCATCTTTAAAGCATAAAGTGATATTGATATTAAAAAAAGATCTCTTGCCTGGCTGGTCTTCAACCTGTCTTGCCTCTCTACCTTCCCCCAAGAACATAAAGAATCATAAAGAAACATAGCTTGGCCTTGGGGATCCCGGGATCAGAGGCACCTGAGCAAAAGTGGGGGGCAGGGCTGCAGAGAAAGAGGACTGAAGGACGGGTAACTTGGAATAGCGGGCTGTATGGAAGCAGGTGGATAAACTGTGGAAGCAGGTTGAATCCTGGGTTCAAATGAATTGATTTCAGAAAGTCGAAGACAGAAAATTCACATAGGGGATTCTAGTCATATTGAAGAAGAGGAGACTAATCAACAAAGAAGAAATATGGGGAATATTAATACTTGGGAGACTGAAATAGTGATTTTTTTTTCCTGCTGGAAATAACAGAATTTCCCACCTGTCACATATAAAAATAAGAATTATTAGCCTTAGGACCCAGGAATTTCAGGGCCGTAACTGATGGGTGCTAACCACTTCTCGTTTGAGCTTGTGCTTGGGCATGCAATGTCCAGACACTAACCCTCCTTTTTGGTATGATTTTTTCCGTGTGTCCTCTAGTTTGAACAGCATCAGTTCGACGGAAGCAAAGCGGTCAGGCGTCAAGAGCGCTGGCTCAGAAGGAAACGCCCCGATCAACAATTCCGTCATCCCTGTTGACTACAAGACTTTTAAAGCCACTTGGACTGAGGTGGTGCACGTCAATCGGGAGCGATGGAGGGCCAAGGTGCCCAAAGGTAACACGCTGTTGGCAGATCTTCCAGGAGACCCGTCAGGACCACTCAGCACCCCCCCATAGACAAGGCACCCTGATTTGCAGGTGTTGCAGAGGAAGCCGACTCTCAGGCTACAGGTTCACCTCACCCTCTTCTCATCCTTAGTATTTCTAAAACTCGGTGTGCGGTAGAATGATGCAGACCTCCTGACCTCACAGTGTGGCCTTTGTGCTCTATGACGACACTCCTTTCCGTGGTGTGGAGTTGCTACAGGAGATAGGTGTTGTCATTTCTTGGTTTCTGCTCGACCATCTTGTCATCCTCATTTCACATCACATGGCACAATTATAGGGCCTATTCTTCTGTTTATCTAAGCACAACCTGGCCAGTAGCCACCTCGGCCATTATGCCATGACAGAAGGAGCTGTCATTTCCTTGCATGCATTTTCACTTTCCTTCCATATTCACACTTTCCCTTCCTTCGTTACTCAGACTGATATTCTGAGATGAAGGTAACTTGCAAGTAAACAGCAATTTGCTGGAGCAAACATCATCAAAATTCAGATTGGAAAAGTCCTGACTTTTGGGACTGTACACACAAAAAATCTGAACTCCACGTTTCATGAGGCTGAAATTCATTTGTTCGTACACACACGCACGTTTACAGGCACATACTACATGATCAGCACATACGACCCACTCGTACTGGGTGGCATAGGTGAGGATGCGTGCTCATTGGAAGGGCTTTGAGGCTGTGATAACGGATTCCAGGGAGGGACACGGACATGGATGACACTCAGTGGTCAGCAAGGGGTCCACTTCTAGTGGACTCATGGAGGCAAGCCTTCGACAGCAGCCATTTATCGCTAACATTTATCAAGTGCCTACTGAGTGCCAGGCTCCGTGCTTTGTGCTCCCTGCCAAGGCTGCAGAGATGAGTAAGAGACACGCTTGTTGTCAAAGCTGGGAGGAGGGGACATTACTATGGAGTTTCTTTCAAAGGAAGCATGGGAGTTTGTTCAGTCGAGGCCTTGCACTTGTCACCAGCACCCACCAGGTCTGAATGACCCTCACTGCAGGCAAGGCGACTTTTATCCCAAAGCACAATGTCGCCTACTTTATCTACTCAGTTTCTGCACAGGTGGGAAAGGTGGAGGTGGCTGGGTGGAGCATGTTGGGGCAGTCTGGGTCCCTCACACATCTGGGGGCTGCTTCTAGTGTGGAGTTGGAGTTATTCAAAGGCCAGCCACTGGGACTTATCTACAGCATCCCGTTCAAATGGCTGCTCATTTCGGGTAGGGCAGAGGGTTTGTATTTATGGGGCTTTTAAGGCATCATTGGGCCCTTATCATTTCGGAACAGATGTTGTACCCTGAGCTATAGAGGGAGCCAATGCCTCTTCCGTATTTTAAAAGTTACCTTTCACAGTTCATTCAGCTCCTTCGACATTTAAATCCTCCCTGTTGGCAGGGGTGGCAAGCAGAGATGACAGCTACTGCATCATCATCTCCAAGGAAGCACTCTTATAATCAATTACACTCATTACACTTGAAAACCCAATTCCTGACAACACTCAGTATAAAGACGTACTTCAAAATAATTTGTTGGCAATTATCTGACTTACTAAAATTACCTTCTGAGCTAATCACCTAGGGGACCAATAACTAGTTTCTTTACCAGGAGAAAACTGGCCTGTTAAAAAGGGCAGGTCAATAAACAGCTAGTAATTTTTAAATCTGGTAGGTATGCTGATAGAGATATATTTAGGCTCTTTTGGAAGCTCAAAAGGACTTGTCCTTAACCCTGCTTGGGGTGTCTGGGAAGGCAGCTGGTGGCCAGGACTTGAAGGATGACTGAGCTTGAATCCTGGGAAAGGTGTTATGTTTAGAAATAAGGAATAAGGAGAAAGGGGGTAGACCAAGGCACAGAGCCCAGTTACATATTTTCTGGAAGGTTAGTTTGGTTATCAGAACACACTCCAGTTACTGGGGTACGGGAGAATTGAATCCCTACCTGACCTGTGCTCTTTGGCAAATCCAGGTAGATTCTTTGAGAAAATCTCATGTTTGGGATAATATACATCACAGTTGATACAAAGAGCAGAAATAATATACATAAAGTGCTGAGGACAGAGCCTGCCCGTGGTTAGTGCCTGTCAGTGTTACTTTTAAAAATTGTTAAAGAAAGTTAGAAGTTTGAATGCAAAGTTAAGAAGATGGTAGTAAAATAGGAACCTGTAATTATTATTTTATAACATTTTCAGCCTCCCAGTAGTGCTGTTGACTGCTGGACTGGTGTTAAAAAACAGCAGTTCGCATCTTTTCTTTTTTTTTATTTGTCATCAGTTTGTACTTGATTATCCATGGTGTTTGCTCATTTTTTTTTTTTTGCCAGAAAACCCTAATTTCAAGAAAGCTTCTCTGCATAGGGTGTTTGAACGTTCATTGTTATTAAAATGATCAGAAATGAGATTGGATATAAAGTCTTGGTTTTATTAACCAATCTGATTTACAAAGCTAAGTCAGGCCAGATCCCATAGTTGTCAGAAAAGATTAAATCAATATTTTTTATAGCTCTTAGAGCTATAAGATAATTATTTTCCAACAAAAATGTATAGATATAACAATTTGCAATTCTGGTCAATATCAATCAATTTTTGCTCAGTATTTAATAGTTTTTAAGCCTTTTTTTTCCCCTGGTATAATAATAATATGTGTTTAGGTTATAATGCTGAAATATAATTAAAAAATATATAAAAGAAAATAAAAATCACTCATAATCTCTCCAACCAGATATAACTATTGTTGAAATTCTTATGTATATTTTTTTAAGTTTGATTTACTGTGCATATATATAACTAAAAAATTTCCTCATAAATTGAGATCATAGTATGTTGTCATCTTGTATTTTACTTTTCTATTTCTAGTTTGAGTATTTTTTCTGGATACTGACTATTCTTATAAGATATAATTGATGGCTACATTGCATGTACCACCACAGTTGAACTATTTCTTTATTACTGAGCATTTTGTTTCTGGTTCTTCATTATTGTATGTAATATTGTTATGAACATATGAGTTCAACAATTCTTGAGCCTACTTCTGATTATTTTTCTAAGATAAATTTTTCGATTTGGAATGCCACGAAGTAAATGAAAAAATTCTGAAGCTCTTGATATATGTTATCAAATTTCTCCCAGGAATTTGTTTTAACCAGTGTTCTTTCCCAGCAGTGAGAGTGCCTGTTTCCCTATATTTTTTCCCTTCATTTTTTATTAGGATTTTTATATTTTTGTTATTGATTTATAATAACTTTATGTATTAAGGATGGCAATTCTTCAGTTGGCAAAGTATCTTGCAACTCTGTCCTACCCCATTTTGTCATATGCCTTTAAAGGTCTTTTTAAAATACATCTTATTTTTATTTTGCTAGAGATTACTATTACATTTTTACTGAATTATGTTCATATTAATAAAAATATGAAATAGTATATAGTGATACCTCTTTGCAAATGCTGAGAAATGTATTGAATTTTTACTTATTTCCTCCATATTCACTCAGTTTTTATTGAAATAATATGAGATTTTCAGTCCAGGTAATTATTAGTAAGCTATTCTATAATTAATTTATTTAATATTATTTTTAATATTTGCACCATTTTATATCTAAACAATTATTTTTAACCAATAAGATTTACTAGTTTTCTTGTCAATCATTAACATATTTTTCTCATCTTGGGTTTTTAATATGATTGAATTTTTCTGTCAGCTGGAGCATTTCTTTGGTGAATATTTTTAGAAAAGTTCTGTGGGAACACCATCTGAGTTTTTAGCTAGAAGTCTAGAAGTCCCTTCTATTGTTCTTGTACATAATTGAGTGAGAGTTGACTATTTAAAAATCATGTAGTATTTTGGTTGTTTTTTTCAGTCAGTTTCTGTCTTTTTCATTCTCGCTGTTTGTAAGTAGTTCAAGTAGGCATTTCAGGAAATTATATCAAGGGATAACTAGCCCAATACCATTTTAACGAAGAGCCTATAGAATCATTATTCAGAAAGGCAATTAAATGATGAAACCAATGTATTTCTCCAAACCTTCACAGACATTCGGTGTGGACTAGAACTTGCTCTCAGAGGATTGTAGCTTGTGGATCGTGAGAGCTCTGTTCTACCTAAACTCTTCAGTTGCTTGCTTTTGGCCATTTCATAGTGAGTCACATCAGCACAGAGAGTCTGAAGTAGGAAGCTAAAGGGAGGGAATGGCATGGAGCTACACGTTTGCTTTCTCCTAGTCTGGAAGCCTAGGAGTGCCAAGGATGTTCAATCAAAGATCTTAAAAGTTAATTTTCTCTTTGTATGCCATCATTGGGACCTATTGGCACTTATTAAATGTACTCTCACACTTTTCTAATTGTAGGAAAATTTTATGTATATTAATATAAAATATAAACAGTTACCTCTTGTTGATTTATTTTCTTTTTTCTTATTAATCTGGTTGCTGTTTTTTTTATCTACTCCTTTTGAGTGCTGGTGGTTGATTATAGTATTATCAGATGTTTCAGAAAAATGAGGAAGAGATAGAAGTAGAGTAGAGAAGTTGAAGGCGGCATTGCAGAGCCACCCATGGGAGCATGATTACTGTAGGGAAAGGAATCAACTGGAGTTGATTTTGATGTCATGAGAGCTAACATTCATTAATTTAAATATTAATTGCTTGCCATCACCTATGATTGAGCAAAAACAGATTTGCTTCTGCAATGCACCCCTCTCCCCATTTTTATTTTTTATTTTTTTTTGCTAGATTTTCCATAGAAAATTGGTCTGACAGTTGTCAAATGCATTTTTCTTGCTCAGATAATATTTTATGCTCTTTTGTAGCAAACTAGACTTTAACACTTTCAGTTTGTAGTCAAAATTATTTTTAATTTGGGGATATTTTGAATGTTGAAAGTTTGCCACAGATTCAGTGGGTAGTTCTGTGAGGGCATCATAAATTATTTTACCTGTAGCCCGAGTATGAATGAATTCACCTCCCTGTGCCTCAGTTTCCCTCTCTGCATAGTAAGGCCAGTCATCTTTTTCCTCATCTGCCCCCTCTTCTAACCCACTCTTCAGAAATGACATCACCATAACCCAGTTTTATGTGTTTCCTGAATATAAATGCCAATCTGACCCAAATTAGCCAAGAATAAACCCGAAACACTCAGTAGACACCTCAGGTTATTTCAGTGTATTAATTTCCGGTGTCAATAATTGGTTTTGCTCAAAAGAGGCAATTTTTCTAATGGCATGACCTCTTCGATCTTTTCTACACTGTTCCTAACTTACCACGGACACAGAGGAGAAGGCCAAGAAGGAAGCCGAGGAAAAGGCTCGCCTGGCTGCAGAAGAGAAGCAAAAGGAAACGGAAGCCAAAAACCAAGCTGAGGAGGGTGCCCCTGGCAAAGCTCAGAGTCAAGTCAATGGAACGCGCCCAAACAAAAGCGACAACCCTCGTGGGAAAAACTCCAAAGCCGGGAAGTCATCAGGAGAAAAGCAGCAACAGAATGGTGAGTGGACTTGCCCCGGGGAAGGGCTCTTCTAGGGGTGTTAATGATGTGATGAGTGCAAATGGGCAGCGGCTGAACCTATGAGGACAGCTCCCAGCGTGGGGCTTCCCCGGCTGTCTAACTGCTGCTGACCCCACCTCCCCAGGCTGTGAATCCCATCAGGATCCCATCAGAAAGCAGCCAGAAGCTCACCTGGGCCACTCTCTCTGGGGGACATTTGTTCCTTTTGGGCCCTTTCCAGTTGTTCTGGAGACTGACCAGTGCTGCTTGCTCACTAGGGATGTTACTGCGAACCATCCCAGGGTGTTCTTGAGTGCTTACTGCACGACTAGGTAATCAGAAATTTGGTCTCCCACATCCACTATCTTCCCGCAGGGCTGGTTATGCCCATTCTGCAGTGTGTGTCCACTTGTATGCCAGTCTGTACGTTAGGGTAAGCACCTAGCTCAGCTTGCTCAAGACGGAGGGGTTTCCTGGGATTCAGGAAAACCAGAACAGTTCCAGGTAGACTGGGATGAGCTGGTCACTGCAGTGTGCATATAGTTGGTGATTTCTTATATTTAATGCAGCAAGTGTTCATTGATTAACAACTATGTGCTACACGCTGTGCTCGGCACTGGGGATTTAGACAATGGAAAAGCCACAAGAAGTCTACCATTTAATTGACGTCTTCAGAGGTAATTTTAGGACAATGTGAGCAAGTAACAGCAGTGACATGGCAGATGCATTCCCAAGAGACACTGGCTTTGTTGAGTCTGAGGATTGTGCAGTGGAGTGAATGTCAAGGAAGCCTTCAAGAGAAGTGATGTCCTAACTGGGTTTTAAGTTCTGAAATTTGCAGGTCGGGTAGGTGACAGCGATGCCTCAGCCAGTGAGAACAAGGTGAGCTAAGGGATGTGGAATCGGTCACCTTGTTTAGGGAAGGGCAGAAAGCTCAGTCTCTGGAACTTGCAAGTGCCGGGTTGTGGCAAAGGAGTTTTGGCATCAAACAGGCCTGGATTCACATCAACTTCTTGGTGGCGTTGGCCATGTTGCTTAGCCATCCACTCTGTAAAATGTGCATGGGCCACATGAGAGCTTCCAATAATCATAGTAGCAAAATGATGACAATAAAACAAATTCCATTTATTAACTATATACCAGATGTGATGTTGAGTTTTCTTTTTACATATATTCTCTTACCTGCCTGGTAGGGGCAGGTGCTCTAGCTATTATTGCACACAGCCTGGGAATGAGAAATATGTAGAAAGTGATTAGCATCATTCTCTCCAATTATTTTTACAATGAATGCATGTAAATGTAAAACCAGAAAACAATATTTTAATATATATTAATGATAATATACCAAGTCTCAAGGATATTGCATAAACCCCCTCAGGTAGCTCCACAACTACCCCAGCAGGCAGGGGAGGCTGTCATTCGATGCGTCTAAACCCTTAGCAGCCTGGTCCAGAGGCTGCTTAGGACTATTTTGTTTTCTCTTCAAGTGCATCGTAGTCCAGAAAGTATGTTCCATTTGATAAGAATTTATGATACACCTGTCGGAGTTTTACAGAGTCTTGCAGAATACTCCTTTTCTCCACTCCCTGAGGTCAGAACGAATTAGGAGAGAGAAACCAGACTCAGAAATTTCATGATTGAAATGTTAGGTCCACCGCAACTGGAGCAGAGTCAGAAAACATGGGCTTGGTCTGCGGAGCACATGGGCTTCTTCCCATGCCTGCCCTGAACCGAGCTTAGCCAGGCAGACCCTGGCAGAGCAGGCGGACTCGGAACTTGCCCCCTCACACCCTCCCGAGCACCCCAGCAGGCTGCTTCTGGGGTGACAGGAAAGGTGTGCATCTTTTGGAAAACACATCTCAAAGGGGGCTGGGGGCTGGAGAAATGGGTGACTGGGCTGAGTTGTGCATAGCCAACTCCTCCTTTCAGACGAGTCTCTCTCCTTCCCAGTGGAGGGGTGGGTAAGGGCTGGTGAGCGAGGCAACGCATGCTTCTCCCCTACTTTTTTTCCTTTAGGAGAATGGCTTAAAAATGTGTTTTGCTTAATGAAGACAGTCACTATAATATCACTAGCATTTACCGAATGTTTAACATGCATGTGCCAGACATGATACGTGAGGTTTCACCTACACTAAATCGTTTAGCAATCCTGACAACTCTGAGAGGCAGATACGCTCATCCCCGTTCTGCAGATGAGGAAATAGAGATGGAGAGGTTGGGTCACTCGCTTAAGGGCAAGCAACCACGAAGTAGAGATTTCGAGTCAAATTCAGGTCTGTGCAAGGCCAGAGTCTATATTCCATAACCAGCATGTTCCTATTATTTGCAAGTTTCAGTGCCATTGGGAAGAGTAGGAAATTGGAGAGATACTGAGACCTGGCTGCTGTCCACAAGAAGCTTATAATCTGCGTATCCCAGGGGTTGGAACACTCTGTAAGGGACCAGATAGTAACTATTTCAGGCTCTGTAGGCCACACAGTTTTGCCGCAATGACTTCACACTGCCATTTGAGTGTGCAAACAGCTCCAGATATTATGTAAACAAGTGAGCATGGCTGCGTTCTAGTACAATTTTGTGGAAATTACAATTTGAATTCTATATAATTTTTACATGTCATGAAATCTTTTTTTTTTTTCCTCCAACCATTTAAAAATGTGAAAACCATTCTCAGTTTGTGGGCCATATAAAACCAGGCAGTGGGGCCAGGTTTGGCCCAAGGGAGGTTTGCCAACCCCTCGACTGGTCAGGGAGAGAAACCAATGAACGTGAATGTGCCAGTCACAAAGGGCATTATAAATTCTATGAGAGGGGTGTAAACAAGTACCCAGAGAAGGCAGAGGTGGCAATAATTTATTTTAAAGATGATTGGGGGGCCCCAAAAGAAACAAAGCAGGAGCCTGAGTCTTCAGCGAGGCTGGGTTGATTTTACAACAGCGTTTATGTCCCAGAGTAAGTAGTAGCCTACCATTTCCCTTAAAAAATTAAGTATTAAATGAGAGGTGGGAAAAGAAATCAATTTAGAGCAGTAATCAGAAAGGCTAATGGTGGATCGGGACTGTGTTACAGCAGCCTAATTAAAATGATTTATAACTGCACCAAAAAGCTCTTTTGTTTCCCCCTGTTTATTGAATCACAGCTCACATCGACCACCGCTCCATATACAACCCATGGGAAATTACCTAATGGGTTCTGTGCAAGGGCCAGCATCAAACAAGTGTGTGCCACTTTCCTGGCATCCTCTTTGTGGCTGCCCAAGGCATTTCCAGGTCAGAGCTGAAGGACACTAGTTAACGGGGTTCTAGGGCTTTGGTCCTCTGTCAGCAATGATGGGATCTCCTAAACATCAGTCTCCATCAAGACACTCCCTCCCTCCCCTTCCGCAGCCCTGACTGAGGAGAAGGCAGGCTGCCATGGGCTGCTAGCTGGCATCTGGCAATGGAAGCACTCCTGCTGACTTCTGGAAGAAGACATCTTTGTCTGGTTGCAGCTGTGGGTAAAGCTCCAGTCCAGGGCAAAATAGAGGGCTTAACATGGTGTTCCTTAGGGATACGAAGGCTCATTTCATAAAGCAAGGTCATTTTTCTACTGGGAGTTAGGTGGCTACAGGCCTCAAGATCCTCAAGTTCATCTCTGCCATGCTTAAAACAGGGAAACGCCCGTATTGGGACTGTTTCATGGTGACTCCAGGAGAATTTATCTATTTTGACCAAAGTACTGTGTGTTCTTCACTTAAACTCCTCCTGCTTGTACCCTGGCCAGAGTCGATTGCCCTTCCCCCTAATCTCTCCAGCCAGGGCATCTCATCAGAATTAAGAATAAAGGAAAATTTGGAGAGTTTATTGATTCCTAACTTAGTTTAGGATTTGTCAAATTCCATTAAAAGTACTTACTTTGCAGAATACATCATGGCCCCAAAGGGTCTTGATTTATCCTCGGACAACTATTTATAAATCTTTAGGCTGAAGGCCTTTAGAAATGGCAATAGTCAAGAGAGGCTTGAAATCTGAAACGTGAGCTTTACAGGGAAATTGCAAAATACAGTAAGTAGGTGAGAGCTCGGTCTCTAGAATCAGACCCATTGGTGTATATTGTGATAAGTTACTTTATCTAAACTTTGGTTTCCATCGGCATAAAATGCAGATGATGTGAGCTTTACATCAATTCTCTACAAGTCAGTTTAAGCAAAATCACTTTTCTTAAAATCGCTTTGCCACATGCAAGGTTAGAGGCGGGGCTGGGCCGGGGCAGTGCGTGGAAAAAGGCATTGGCAATCCACAGCACTCCACACAGCTGGGCTGACCAGCATGTGACAGAAGAGAAAACTCAAACTTGGAAAACATCCTTTATCATTTTGTGTTTTCTTCGTCAAATTGAACATGTAGTGAATTATCTTTTGATGAATTTGTCGCCTTTCAATATAGTACCTTCATAATGGGGTTTTTAAAAGAATTTAATGAAATGATCCATACAAAGCATTGAGCACACCCTCTGGTACAAAGAAAGCAAAATAAAATACGTCTCGAGCCCTGCTCGCTACTTCCTAGTTACAATTATTAGGATCTTTTTGCTTCACTAAGTACCAGTATTTTAGTAGTAATCTGTTCTTGGTTTTATGCAGGCTTAAAAGAAAGCTAGGCTTTTAGTAACAGGTAAGAAAAATATCTCAAACTTGAGAATAATTCCATGCTCTTTCAATGTCATATTGTTGAACAGACCTGCCCAAGGGTTATTTACCTTAGGCAGGGGTCTGCAGAATTTTCCTGTGAAGGGCCAGATAGTAAACGTTCCGGGCTTTGTGCATCTCTGTTACAACTATTCAACTCTGCAAATGCAGCATGAAAGCAGCCATGACAGTATATAAATAAATGGCTGTGGCTAGGTTCCAATAAAGCCTTATTTACAAAACAGGTAGCAGGCCAGATATGCTTGGGGGCCATAGTTCGCTGACCCCTACTCTAGGAGAACGTGACTTTGTTTAACTTTGTCATTTATTATTTGACTCAAGCCCAGGTACTGTGAATTTGTATGCTAACTTGTAGATTTTTAGCTGGTAGAGGAGATAACCCCAGTGGTTACGGTTTTATTGCCTTTCAGGATGTAACTGGTTTTATCTCTAACCTAGCAATCTTATTTTAACATATTTCTAAGACACCTACAAATACCCAGTTCCTTAAATACTCCTGGAACCATTCCTACTGTCTCACTCATTCCCTCATAAATGAATTGAGTTTTTTGACAGGTTCATTCTGCATTTGCATGCATAGTAGTTTTTCACTTTTACAAATTACACTTTGACAGGCTCCTTAATTAGAAGGCCATTTATGGCTGTTTGAGAATAATAACAAGTCATTGAGTACTACAGTGATGTGCGAGATACCACACACTTTAAGTTCCTTTTTCTATACATTGTGCCTACAAAGTAGATATTAATGTGCCCATTTCACAGATAAGGAGTCTGAGGCACATAACAGTTAAATAGCTATTAACTGATATAACTTGCATTTAACCTAGGCTTTTCCTCACTCCATAGCCTAATGATAATGTTGAACTGCCTTTCTTGAATTACCATTGACTTAGGTACAATCCTGTTTAACAAAAACTTTCAGTTCTATTTCCAGATAATGATCCAATATCCGGGACCTAATATGTGGTTAAAGGATATTTATGCTCAGACATGTACCCCATTGTGACGAAAATTATGCTGTAATTTTTTTTCCCTTGACAGATTTAAGGATATTTATAACTTCCTCCTAGGTGTCTACATACACTGTTTGTCATGTTTATTACTTTCAGGTGACTTGAAAGATGGTAAAAATAAAGCAGACAAGAAGGATCAACCTAATGTCGGAAATGATTCAAAGAAAACAGATGGTAAGAGCATAATTCTCATTTCATTTTTCCATAAAATGTGCAATTTAATGCAAGCTTGTTAGAGTTCTACCTAAAACAGAAATCGTGGTTATTAATATGTTCTTACATTATACCCTGAAAAACCACTTCGCTACATTTAAAGAGTACTGTTATCACTTTTTCAATAATTTACAATTATTCTTGTATCTCTTCCCTTCCACCGTACTTTCTCCGTCACAAATGCATTCTATGCTTTATTTTTTTCCACTGACGTTTTTCATTGTAAACTTTACAAAAAGTTGATTCTGGATTTGCTGATTCTAATGGAATGGAATAGGAGCTCATGAATTGTGTGGCATCAGTGGGAAATGTTTCATCTTTTCAGTTTTCACATTTTTTACTTTTAATGAGTATTACTTGCCATGAAAGCAGAAACAGAAGTCTGTGCAGTGTTATCATCATGTTGGGAGGCCTGCGTACTGGAAGACTTACACAGCTGTAGAATACAAGATGACAACCCAAACCAGTTAGACCAAATCCATCTTGCAGTGTGCTCCATGAGCACTTGTTTTGCTTTCCATAAACAACATCCTACTCTTTCTAAACCCTGAAAGTTCAAATTATATTACCCTCCAACCTTTGGACTATCAGATTGAGACGACTGCCCTTGCTTTTTGTATAAATCTCCTGTTTCAGTTGTAACATGGGCTCATTTCTAGTTATTCCCTCATACGTGTACATGATATTAAACTAGAAATGAAAGTTTTCAGGGACTAGTTTTTGTTAGAGTCTTGGCCTCTTGGAATCATACCTCTCTGGAGACATTGTATTGGATGCTAAGCTATTGTTTGGATAATTTGGTTATAACGCCAATTAGTGCTGGGTAGTCAAGTTGTGTAAGAAGACATGTGAACACAGCTCCTCACATGCACAATCATATATGTGAAATCAGTTAGCAAAACTTTTTTTTAAGATCATTCAAATAATTGACTCCAAGTGTCTTATCACATAATATCTCCAGAACACACAAGTGCAATTTTTTACCAAATGGTTTGTTCAAATAGAAACAATTTACCTAGTAAATATACCCTCTCCGAATTAATGTGACTAAGATGTGAGTTACACAGAGATAATATAGAATTCAAATGACAGTCTCTTACCTGGATACTTTTATGGTTGAATACGTTTTTGCTGGACGTTAGAGCCAAGTCAAGATAACGCAAGCGAGCAAACACACAGTAGAGGAGAATGGTGTTAGCTATAAATCCATTGCCTGGACACTGGATTTATCCTGTGTCCAGTGACTTGGCTCATCTGAATTCCTACAACAGAAAAGCCCAGAATAAACTGAGTCCCAAATCTTTAATATGGGGTTTGGAATCTTGTTGCATTTTTGTATTGTGCTGCAAATATCTGATATGTTGTCGTGTGGGCATTGGGATTTATTATCTTCATTACGCACTTTTATTTTACTTGTGCCCTTTTTAACTGAATTGCCCCCAAGTACTTAAAATAATTACTGAGATTTTTATGTATGTGTGTGGGAAGGGGGAAGCGTGATGAAATAGATATTATGTTCCATTATACAATTAAGAATAAGGCTTGATCTTTTATTCATTCTTGAGCCCATGGCGTAGTGAACAAGATTCAGTAAATAAAGATAGACATTTTCTAACATCAATCCATTTTCCCCTTTATTATTGCAATCATTCACTGCTTCAGTTGGGGTTGGGTGTGTCCATTTACTTGCAGATTTATACACAAATTTGGGCATGAGCAACTCTGTATTTTTATTTCATTGATGCTTTAACATAACATTAGTCATTATCTCTGCTTTGGTGTTATTGGGACTTAGACCATTAGCTACTTGTGCTTTCTTAGCCCAAAATCTTTACCAAGACTAAAGCTAATTCTTGATGGCATAAAATGGAAGAGAGTTTGATTAGTATCACCTACCCCAACCCCTTTGTTCATCAAATATCTTTACTTTAGAAAAATGTTTAAATAATACATAGATTAGTAGATTGATTATTAAAAACTGTATAATAACAACCAGATACATTTTTGAGTGTTTCTTTTTAACAGATTCTGTTATATCCAATGACCAAGCAAAGTCAATTTAGCTATTTTTAATACTCCCCTACTCCTGAACTAACCCTCAGAAACCAATATGACCAATTCCAACTAATTTTTGAGAGGGCATTTCTAAGCACAACTCAGCGTCCAGTGTGATTAAGCCCACTATGGTTATATGCATTCAGAAAGAAATTCAATGAAAATTGGAACAGAGTTGATTATTCCCAAACTCCAGTGAGCTGGGGCACACAGAGAGAGAAGGAGCATGTACTGCAGTCATACATTATCTCTGTCGGGCTGCTGAGGTACTGTTTGGTACCCTGCAGCACTAATTTCCTTACTGCCTTCAAAGAATAAATGTCTTTTGAAAATACCTTGCTTACTCCTTAGAAGAAATTTACTAACACACCAAGATCTGGGCTTCGGAGCCAAGATTCTCTCAGGACTTAAACTTTTACATTGTCATTAGGAGACTTGTGTGTACCAGATGAGTGAATCATTTTCAGTGTGTTTTTAGTCATATCTGAAACACCCTGGTCTCTTGGACCTGCCATTTTTTTAGTTGCCTAAAATATGAACTTGCCCTTAACTTTACTTCATTACATTAACAGAGAGATGAGATCATCATTATTTGTGGCTCTCAAAAGATTGTTTATAATCAGGCCTGGCAGAGTTATTTGTTAAGTCACAGGGAGGGAGTTTAGCAGGAATTTCTCATTTATTGAATGTTCGGGAATTGAAATATTTAAAGATGTTGGTTCACGAAATTGAAAAGTCAGTTAAAGAGTGGAAAGAGTTGACGAAAGATAATCTGTTGAATATCTGCTTCTGTCAAAGAGGTCTAACAAAGGTTAGGTTTACCCTTCCATTTGAAACTTTCAAGTAAAAAAGAAAATGTGAGGAAGAATGGGTTTCAAGCTAGTGGACATCATGAAATGAAGGACAGTGATCTCTGAGAGATAAGAAACAAATGAAATGAGTCCTATGGTTTTCCCAGCTTACTGCCTTGGAGAGTTTCCCAGCAGTAGAGGGAAGAACCTAGGGGGACCTGAGGGACTCTTTGAGTTGAGGAGTCAAATAAGGATCCAGGGAGAGCAAGATGGCTACAGTTAACAGGATAAAGTACCTGAGAGGAGAGAGCTGCAGAGAGAGAGAGAACTCCAGAGATCTGAAGAGTTTTCATTAGAGTACTATTTGGCCTGTATAATGAGGGAACTACCTGAGACCACAAAGGAATCATTCAGGAGGATTAGGGGGAATAGTCCTGATGTTCACATTTCACATAGGGCAAGAAAAGTGCCTATTTCTGTTAGCCAGACTTGAATACCTTGAAGGCAAATGGATAGAATACTTATGATTGTCTTGACTTAGTAGTGAGGGACAATTGGCATAGGATAAATACTGCTTTGGTCTAACCTAACAAATCTTAAAAGCAAAACATAAAAGGATCAAAGTGTTTCCAAAGAACTGCATCCTAGAATAAAGTTCACAGATATATAATACAAAACATTCAGTACTCAATAAGGGAGAATTTACAATATCTGACATTCCAAAAATTACTAAAAGTTCAAAGAAAGAAAAAAATGCTACCTTTAAAAAAGGGGAAAATACCAACCAATTGAAACAAACTCAGAATTGAAACAGATGTTACAATTAGCAAACAAAAACATCAAAGCAGTTTTTATAACTATAGCCCGTGTTTTCAGAAGTTGAGTGGAGACATGAAAGATATAAAAAAAAAAATCAAATTTCTGGATGTGAAAACTACACAATGTCATATAGGAAATACAATGGATGATATTAACCAAATAATATTGTCTGAGGTTTATGATAAATACACTGGGTGAGATTAGATATTTTAGAAGGAAAGAGTAGTGAAAATTTAGCAATACAAACTATCCAAAATGAAATACAGAAAAAAAAGAATAAAAATGATTGTAATGAACATCAGTGAGTTCTAAGACACCTTTAAGCAGCCTAATGTATGTGTAACTGGAGTCCGTGAAATAAGAGAGAGATGAGGAAAGAAAAAATATTTGATGAAATAATGGCTAACATTTTACCAAATGATAAAAATTGTAAATTCATAAACTGAAGCTGATTAATAAAGCTCAAGCACAAGAAATATGAAAGAAATCACACCAGAGCATATCATAATGAAATTAACTTAAAACCAGTGATTAAGAAAAAAATTTAAAAACAGCTGAAGAAAAAAAATCACATGTTTACAGATCAACAAATATAAGGATAACTATAGATTTCTTATTTAAAAAAAATCAAGTAGGGGGCAATGAACAATATTTTTAAAATGCTAAAAAAACGTAAAGAATTTTATACCCAGAAAAAATATCTTTCATATATTAAAAACTGAAAGAACTCATCACCAATAGATGAAAAAACAAAAAAATTAAAAGAACAAAAAACAAAACCATTAAAAGAAAAAAAAACAAAAAACAAAAAACAAAACACCATGTTAAAGAAAAGGCAGAAGTATAACTATCCCAGATGGAAAGATGAATCTGCACAAATGAATGAGGAGCACTAAAAATGGAAACAAGAAGGATAAATATACAAGACTTTTCTTATTATTTAAATCTTAAAGATAATTGTCTATTTGAACAAAATAATAATATCGTTTGGTTAATAACATACATAAAACTAAACTAAAATATAAGACAAGCATAAAAGCTGGGAGGGAAGAAATGGAAATATACTATTGTAAAGTTTTAATATTATACATGAAGTAGTATAATATCCTTTGGAGATAATTTGAGATAAATTAAGAGCATGTACTATAAACTAAAGCAATTACTGAAACAACGAAACAAAGACATAGAACTAAAAAGCCAACAAAAGACATAAAATGGAGTCATAAAAATAATCCAATAGAAGGTAGAAAAATAAGAACAAAGAACAGATGAGACAAATGGGAAACAACTAACAAGATTATAGACTCAAAAGTAAGCATACCACAGTTATCATATTAAATAAAAATGGTGTAAACATCTCAATTAAAAGGCAGGAAATTTCAGATTGTAAGTCACAAATATACTCTGTTTCTGTATTAAAAAACCACAAATAGTCTAAAAGGAGAAGGATGGAAATTGGTACACCAAGGTAACAGTAATCAAGAAAAAAAGCTTGCATGGCTTTGTTAATATCTAACAATGCAGATTTTGTAGCAAACACTATCACTGGAGATCAAGAAGTTCATTTCATGAAAAACTTGTTCATTTATTAAGAGGGTATAATAATCCTTTACATTTATACAGCCAAATCCTGAAGAAAAGTGCAAGATAATTCTAATTCATAATTTTGTTTGGAAATATTAATCTCCTCTCAATCATAGATGGAATAAGTAGATGTAAAATCTGCCATGAAAAGATGACTGTGGCAACACTATCCAACCAACTCAACCTAATTGGCAGCCTGAGAACACCCAGTAATAGGAGATACACATTTTTTTTTGAGTGTACACAGAACATTTATCAATATAGATCAGATTCTGGGACATAAAATAAGTCTTAAAACATCTTAAAGGATTCCAGTCGTACAAAACACGTGCATAGGTCACAATAGAATTAAATTGGTATAGGTATATTTATATTCTTTCGTTATCCTTTTACTAGCCATTTAACCTATTTGTGACATTATCATTTTTTATATTGATAATTTGTGTTTTCTCTCTTTTCTTGACCAGTCTGGTAAAGGGTAATAAATTTTGTCAGTCATTGTAATTAATATTTTTCATTGCTGTTGATGTTTCATTGATTTCTTACCTGATTTTTATTATTTCCTTTCTTCTGCTTGCTTTTGGGTTTATTTGTTTGTTTGTTTGTTTTTTGGTTTTCTAGTTTCTTAAGGAGGAAGTTAATGTAATTGATTTGAGACCTTTTTTTCCTTTTTTATGTTTGTTTTATTATTTAAAAAAATTTTAATTACAATTGACATTCAGTATTAGTTACAGGTTGTTTCCTTTTTTTAATATAGGCATTTAGTACTGTAAAATTTCCTCTAAGTACTGCTTTAGCAGCATGTCACAAATTTTTATATGTTACATTTTTATTCACATTAAGTTTTAAATACTTTCCAGTTTTCATTTTTATTTCTATATTGACCTAAGGGTTATTTAGACGTGTATTGTTTAGGTTTTAAATATTTAGGGTTCTTTTTCCAGGGATATTTGAATTTAAATTCCTTCCATTTGATCTCTAGAGCCTATACAATCCTAATAAAATTCTAGCAGGCTTTTTTGGTAGATATTGACAAGCTGATACTGAAATTTCCATGAAAATGCAAAGCATCCACAATAGACAAAGCAATTTGGAGAAGGAAGGGAAAAGTTGACCTGATTTCAAGAGTTTTAAAGCTGTAGTGATCAAGGCAGTGTGGTATTAGCATCAAGATAGAAAAATGGATCAGTGAATTAGAATACAGTTTCTAGAAGTAGATCCCCATGTATATGGACATCTTATTTTTGACAAAGAACATTACGTGGAGAAAGGATAGTCAACACGTAGTGGTGGAACCACTGGATAGCCACTTGCAAAATGAACTTCTATCTATACTTGACATCTTATACAAACATTAGTTTAAATAGACGATAGAATAGATTATTAACTTAGACTGATTATAAAATGGACCACAAATCTAAATTTAAAATGTAAAACTATGAAACTTCTAGTTAGGAACACAAGAGGAATTTTTTGTGGTCTTGGATTAGGCGAAGATTTCCTAGATATGACATCAAAAGTACAAACAAAAGAACAGATTGATAAATAATACTTTATCAAAATAAAATCTTCTAGAGCTATAAAAGCATCTTTAGAAGAATGAAATAGTAGTCTACAGATGGAGCGAGAATAATTTCAAAGGAATATTTGATTTTTTTGTATATTCAAGATACAAGTCAGTCTCAGTATTCAATAATAAGAAAACAAATGACTCAAGTAAAATAATTCCAAAAATGTAAACATTTAATCAAAGATGTATGTACAACTAGCAAATAAGCACATTAAATGTTCATCGACATGGTTAGAGAAATGCAAATTAAAAGCAAAATTAAAAACCGTATTGAGAGAAGACAAAACAAAGCGTATATGTGGGGAAATGGTTTCACACTTGCATATTATAGGCAGCTAATAATTTCTTAGCTCTCTTCTTCACTGTGCCTGTCGGGACACAACTTTGTTACTTCGTTTCCTCAGTGAGGAACTGGTATCCTCACAGCCACTCTTTCTGAATGTTTCTCAAGTTGCTTATATTCTCTTTAAGACTTCATTACAGGAAAAAATGGAAGAGGCAGTGGAGCCAATATTCTTGTTGCTTTGCATAGAACAACCAGTTGTGATTTAAAAATTTGTTGAGTACATTAGAGAGATTCGTCTGTGATTTACCTGTGATTCACAAGATTGATCTCTCATGACCTTGACTTGCTATAGGGCTCACAAGAGTCACTTAAAGAAGTGAATGTCTTCTTTCTGTTTCCTATTTAGCTGATCCCTACTCAGTTAGTTTGGAATGTAGTAAATAAGTGGAATTAATGGCTCGAACTTTTTAGATGTCTTTCATTCTATTATAATAGATATAACAAGTTATTAATCAAACCAGTGGGAGGATATAGTCTGAACCTTTTATTTAACATTCTTACTTTTAAAAATAAAGTTGAAAACTTTTGTTAGCCTGGGCATCATGACTTGCTTTGCAGTAGAGTTGGTGATGAGACAGATGGGGCCTGTACAGGTCTGGAAGTGTGTCCTATTCTGCAGATCCAGGGGGAAAACAGTCAGATAAGAGCATGCAGGGAGAGATACATGGCTGTCTTTACAACAGAGATTTTTTTCTGACTTAGAGATTTGAACAGCACCGAATGTACATTGACCATTATTCAGGAGGCCTGCACTTGTGGGCACCCTCATCAGTTTTTCAGATCTTCATAGACACCTGCATCTCAGAATTTTCATCTCAGGGAGTCATATTTACCTTATTCTTTCTTCCAGATGTTTTCCCCCATACTACTCAAGATAATGGCGCTAGGCTGTCTTTATACACAAGAATAAAGAACTGCCCTACTTCAGACCCATCTAAACCTGGGCTTATAGTTGATGCCTCCTTTCATCACCTCATTGTTCCAGTCCATGCTATTTCTTCCCATTTGTAGCTGATGCTGGCTATATATTGGTCCATGCAGAACCGTAAAAACACTTGGACACGTTTATTCACCTTCAGCACACACATATTTGAATCAATCCCATAGACCCTAGACATGGGATGTTACTGGGCATTTTTTATTCATTTAGTATTCTTCTCAATTTTTAAAAGATCTATTTGTTTCTAAGCAACTGTCAATATAATTTTAGTCAGAATCTAATGGATTCACAAGTCTTAGAGGTCAGTGTTTCCCAATTTATGTTGCATAAGATGCACTTTAGACAGTTTAGTAATCGAAGAGGTGATGGAATCTTGAGAATTCTTGATGTGAAATCCATTTTGTGGTTTTTCATTTTGTTCCATGAGTGAGAACTGTCTTGTCTGGGAAACATGCAATTCCCTCATCTGGGAGCATAGTGTATGTGGGGTGTGTGTGTGTGTGTGTGTGTATGAATATAGAGACCTGTGAGAAGGGCTATACACATTGGCAGACAAAGGAATTCCATACTGACCGTAAGTAAAGAGTTGATTATGTTGCAGAAGACTTGTTGACAGGAAGATGAATGCTTGTGACCAACAGTATACCAAAATCATGAACTGTGGCGGGTAAAGTAGGTCAAGGATGGCAAATGGTTCTGGGAGCACGCAGACATAGGACTATTACACTGCTCTTGTCTCTCACACCCAAGACAGAACTACTATAACAATAACCTTGAATCCTTTCTAATTTACTTTAAAAAATTAAACTCATATAACTTTAGCTGTTTTTAGCAATGATTGATTTGCAGTACACCTCGCCATTGACCATGCCACTGAAGTCAATATCTGCTGCCTTGAAGTAGTGTTTACAAATAGTTAATCCCATCCGGGTTTTTTACTTGTTTTCCTCTCAGAGGTTAGTGTTATTTCTTAATTCTGGGAGGATATCTCATTATGGCCTATTGACACAAAGTAGGCCTATTTCTTTAATGAAGGAATTGCCCTTTAACATGAGAATCAAGCTTCCTTGTGGGTTATTTTCCACAAGTGCATGGGGACCAAACATCTGGAGTGCCTTGGGTCCCAATTAAGATAAGTCATCATAACCACACATATTCTGATTGACATCCCATTTCCCTTAGCCAGTTGTCCATGAAAGCTCCAGTGACCCATTTAATTAACAAATTGATGTGGATTAACACACAGAGCAGCAACAATAAGTAAATACTGTGGTTTAGCAAGAAGGGCCATAAAATATTTATTTTTCAAGCATTTACATCCTTATTTTCTCAAGTAGTGTGATAACCCAAGTGTCTTAATCCTTCACTCCAATGTCTCTGTCAAAAAAAAACAACAACAAAAAGTTAAGAAACGGACCGGAGAATTGCAATAATATTCTTAGATGTCTGTTTTCTCATGCATCTGGATGAGACCTCGCTGATTGGATTCTGAAAGGTTTTGCTGTTTAAAAATTTTGATTGATATACTTCACTGTCATTTTTTAGTTAATTTGGGAAGCAGTGCTGAAAGTTGATCCAAGAATAAAAGTTATTGTGAGTGCAGTAGTGCTGAAACCCAACATAATTGTTTTTGAATGGATTTGAGGAAAAACTGTTAACCAGTTCATGATATGTAGGTGGGATGTAAACAAATTGGATGAACTCAAAAAACTTACCTTGATTTTGCTATGGTCTGACACTCTTGAGAGCATGGTGGTAACAATCCTATTATTTACACATGGTTCTAGTGTTGATGAGTCACAGTGAATCAGAACCGTTATCTCTTTTGGTTTTAAGCATCTGTTTCAAACCAGTCCATCTTTTATATAGTTTTAGATCCAGTGCTTTTTTAAGGAAGGTACATAATAGTATCCTCATGGTGGATTATAAAGGAACAGGGTCACACACAACTACAATTATCCTCCTGTAGGTTTTTGTTATTGAAATTCATATTTGTAATTTCAAAACAGCAGCTGAAGTTGTGTGTTGTGTGTTACATATATATATATGTATGAATATATATATATGAATATGTACATGTATGTACATAGTTATATATATAATATGATATAATTTTGGTGAGTTTTAAAAATTTAAATTGTATTATACTAAAGAAAACTTCTAAAGTCAATTTATGCTCTTACATAGCTGTTTTGATTCCAGTTTCTTACCGAACTACATAGTAGAACTGTCAAATAAAAATACATTATGTACTCTTTCTTAATGACAAAATTAATCTTTTTAAATAACTTTCCCTTTACAATTATTGGTATATAAGCTTTCATTGTTTCACTCTATCTTCTAGACATTTTGTTTCACTTTTAATGTACTATTAGATTAAAAAAGAAAACAGTTTGACAGAGAGATTGCCATTTGGAACTACTAGGGAAAATGTGATTTTTCTTTTTTTCTTGATACTGATGTTCATGATTTAAAACAACTTCTTAGTATTCATGAAATAAATATTTATTTGTTTTCCCCCTAGAAATATTTTGTCAGACTCTAAGCAAGGGATTGGAGAGACACAGTAACAACACATTTGTCCTAAGAAACTCTCTCAACATTATACAAAATTCTTTAAAATAACAGCTGGCTTTGAAATAAATATGTGCCAAAGCCAGGAGCTAGCAATGTCTTCATTGTTGATACCATTTCTCTTCTAGACACCCATATGCTAGGAGAGCTGCTAAAAAAGGCAGCATTAAGGGTGTATCGAAGTGTCCCCTTTGTCTTTATTCTTAGCATTCTCCACCATAGGACAGCCTGATTGCCACGTGATGACAGCTGTATTTCATAAATTTTAGCCCTCTACAATATATGCTACTTTTGTTTTCTGTCCTGGAGCCACAGGGAAAATATGAGGGAAAAAATTGTTTGTTTTTTGTTTTCTTTCATTCATGTAGAATCTTCTATTACTTTTCCTGAACTAAAAAAATTGAGAGAAACATGAAGAGCAATCAGAATGTTTGAGGTCCAAAATCCAAGCCTCACGAAACTGTCTTGGAAGGACTTAGTCTCTATGGCCTGTGGCTTCCTGTTGGCTCTCACCAATAGCAGATTTAAAGACTGATCAGAAGTGAAACTCTTGTGTGCAGACAACTCTGCCCTCACCTGAACCAGAGGAGGGGTAATTGCTGCT
This sequence comes from Cynopterus sphinx, assembly GCA_030015415.1. Classification (NCBI taxonomy): domain Eukaryota; kingdom Metazoa; phylum Chordata; class Mammalia; order Chiroptera; family Pteropodidae; genus Cynopterus; species Cynopterus sphinx. The sequence continues at coordinate 7,081,306 of CM057391.1, forward strand.
GCTACCTGACTTTGACATATTTCTCAAGAGTAGGTCAGGCCCTGGACAATTGGAAAGTTGAGGGTTTTCATTGTTTCCTTAGGTGGTAAAGTACCACGTTCTTAATATAGAGAGTAGTAGCAGTAAAATACTGTGAGCAATGTAGGACAGGAGAACAGAGATCGTTATTCACATATTTTAAGTTTGGAAAGAAAGACTGTACTATATAAAGGAAGAGAGAAGGCAGCAAAATTAGAGAATCAAAGTTTGACATCATCATTCTCAGTGATAGCACAGATGCCATGAATCAAAAGGAAAGATGAAGAGCACAGGGCTTGGACCTAAGAACCACCATCCTTTGTACTATTTTTATTATATATATTTGGATCAAATGGGTAAATTTTAGGAGCTGATGGCATAGACAAGGTTGCAGGAAGTTACATTCATACAAATTTATCTATTCACCTATCATCTATCATCCAACCGTTTTATCTGTTCACTTATCTACCCATTCACCAATTCATCCATTTATTAGTAGGGCTGCAGTGTTGGTATTACATGCAATGAAATTAATGTAGAGTAATCTTGCTATAATCCTATCCTCTGTCATTTGGGGCAAGGAGAAAGCGTGCATTGGAGTTATGGGATATTTGAAGGTAACCATTTAAAAATAGCTGTCTTGCATTTATGACCTAGAACAGTGAACTATGAGCCTGGATAAATCCTGAAAACTATTTCTAAAATAATGTTTGTTTGTTTGTTTGTTTGTTTGTTTGTTTGCATTTAGAATTTTATTATTGTTAAAAACTAAAACCAAACTAAGACCCACCCATAAACCCCACAGAAATTATTCTGGACACTTAAAATTGGGTTTGATTTTACCACATTTATTCTTCCCTAATTCATTCATTCATTCATTCTTCTCTCTCTCTCTCTCTCTTTTTCCTATTTAGCCTTTTACAACTCTCCTTTGCTTACAGTATCACTTGGCTGTTGTGGGTAGAAAGTTGACCCCGTAGGAAGACAGCTGTAGAAGAGTTTCTGGGACTGAGCCAAGTTAGCTTACTTCTTTGAGCTTGGGCAATAGTTAAATCAAGCTGTAAAAAAAAATACATGAAGCCTAGGAAAAGTGAAAAAGAGTTTACAGATATTTTTTAAGCCCAGTACCAATTTTTATGAGGCCCGCCTCTTATATGCTTAACTTGTGATCTAAGAATAAACATTATGACCTATAAACATACTTTTAGAGTCAAATCATGTTAACTTGAACTTTACAATTCTTTTTAAAACAATTATCTTTAAACCAAATGGTTTTATGTAGCATCTCCAACTACCTGCAGTAGTGGCATTGGAGGGCTGGAATAAACAAGGCCACAATGTTGGAGATCTCCATCTCCTGTTTCTTTAAATGAAGTTGCTGAAACATTCTTTGTTGTTCATTCCATTAGAGTAAATCCATTTCTGTGAATGCATACAACCCCAGAGCCCTCATGGCTGCCCGTTTGTGAGATGTAAGAAGTCTTAGGTCAAGGGGAGATGAGGGAATGGCACTTGCATAGATACTTTTTGAATTATCTTAAGTTGGGTGAAGATACTTTTCATTTCAGCTCTTTAGTCACTCTTAAAAAGATAGGCTAAGTTAACCTCTTTCTGTGGCTTCCAAAAAGCCAAAATAGATTTATAATTAATGGAATTCAGAGCCAGTATAACAAAAATAGTCATGTTTCTCAGTTACATACAGGTGGCTTCTTACACTTTGTCTTTAAGTTCTCATTTTTATATATTTTTTAGTCTTACCTAATTTTAGTTTAAAACGCTTCCACCATTTTAGTTTAAGTGGGAAACAAATACATGAAACCAAAACACAAGCAAATCAAGTATTTGAAGTTCAGGAGAGGAAGTGTGGCATGAGCTGTCTGCATAGCAGGTGCTCTTTCTCTGGGAAATCTGCCCCTCAAAGAACCATTCATAATGGGGCTATTTCATCATAGGGAATGCAAATATTTGATATACCATTATAAATGGTATAATATTCAATATACCATTTATTATATTGAATAAAATATAAAGTCAATGTGCTTAGGATTTTCTTTTTAATTTAGTAAAAGTCAAGATTAGAAAAAAGGAGGAGAGCAACTTCCTGCTCATTATTACACCTTTGTGTGTCCCATCTACCTCATACAGATTCAATTCACTTTCAGTTAAAAAATAATTTGTTGAGCATATGCTGTGTGCCAGGCATTGCACTATATGAAGAAGAGTGATAAAGATAAATAAGAGATCTCCTCCCACTGCCCCCACCCCCTCCAGTCAAGGGGTTGGGGGTGAAACATCTAACTGCGGTTGGCTATGATACTAGCCACCTTAGAATAAGTGACCTAAAAGATTCACAAACAGAAGTTACTTTCAAAAGTGCATGTGTTTGGGGAGACTAGGGCATGTCCCTCAGGTCAAGACCTGGCTACAAATATGTGCCTCTTGTTCTCTTACTGTTGGTTGTGCTTAATGACAATGAATATAGGCATTGCTCAAATAAACAAACTTCCTTTCTATACCTACCTCTTCCCTCCACTTCTTGACCAACTCTTTCCCTCCATCCCTGGAGGTGGGAGGGTGGTGATCCATAGCCAGCCACTCTACTACCTCTCTCCTAAGCAATGCCTAGAAAGGGAGGAAGATAGGTCAGGGGCCTTTGGGTCCCATTAACACCCTAGCTGGCCTTCTTTCCATCTCTGGGACCTGGCAGTCTGGACAGTGGATCTTCTAACCTGGGCTGCATGAAAGCGGAAATGTTGGCCAGTTGAGGTGCATTGGATATAACAGTGGTCCTTGTCACTGGGTATCTGCCTCTAGTGTCCTTCCAACCAACTGGTTATTTATTTTAAAAAAATTAAACCAACCTCATCATAACAAAATTGGGATTTGCATTCAAGGGCCTGGGGACATCTCATACTATGATGACCATCCCACAGGAGTCTTACTACATGTGACTTCAATTGCTGATGACAGGGCAAAGGCACTGAGGAGTCCTGTCTTGCAACTCCCATGAGGAGTAAACCGCTCGTAGGTGATCAGAAACAGTGGAGAATGTCCAATCCAGTGCTTGATTTCAGCATGTGTTTCACTTTTTCCTTGTTGCTAATGCTAGTATCGGAGTAACATTGATTGGTCAGAAGTTTTTATTTTTTTATGTTACTTCTCCCGAATGGGTGAAGCTGTTAACAGAAAGTGAATGTACACAAGACCAGCATGAGGAAGGAGGCCTGGGTCAGCGGCCCCTGGAGACCGGGCAAATTGACAGTAATTACGATAGATTAGAAATGGCTCCCCTGGCTCCTGACTAGTTGGCTGCCTACTTTTGATTGTCTTATAAGAGAGTATCTTAGTCCTTAGTTGAATGGGAGACTTTTCTTGTCCTCTAAGGACTCCTAGCGCCTTTCTAGATGACAGCATTATCCTTCTTGAGGTTTCGGGTCCCCTTGGAGCCCTGCACAGGTGGAAACCCTCTCTAACTTATAAGGCACGATGATTTGCAGAGCATGGAACACTCCTGGGAAGCAGTAACAGGGGTTTTTGTTTGCTTTAAAAAATTCTGTCCAAGCTTATTGAGGTTGCCTGTTGTAGAGTAGGCCAGTGAAAAAATCCAGTGTTGTCTATTTCCATGCTCTTAGTCCTATTTTGTCTGTGGCTTCTTCCTCCACCACCTCCCTCTGGGTCCAGTAGAGAATTTGAGTGATTTACCCATGGGCACAATGAATTTAGTTGGGACACATCCTGCTTTTAATATTTCTGGAAAGCCTATGAGGACGAGGCAAGAATTCTGATAGAGAAACGTTGCTTTTGGTATGAAAATTGTTGGGATTCGATGACTCTTGTTTCTGACTCGAGGCAAATTGACTAGATCAGACGGTCACTGTCATGCTACTTGCAAAATAAGGTGTCCTAATATCCATTTGCATGAACCAAATGTTTGATAGTACGGTTTCAAGCAACTATTAAGGTTTCAAATGTAACCAGTGTTTAAAATTCTCCACCGAGATTTTCCTTTCTGAGTAGAACAATTGCATTACAGGGGAGTCAGCAGTCACTAGTGTTGAAATGTTTAATTGACGCCCCCCCCTCCCTTTTTTTGTTCCTCAGATTTTCTTCTCCTCAGACCTGGAGGGTGGAGAAGGTGGGGGAGGGGGGAAAGGCAGCATTGACACTTTTCTTTTTCTTTTTCTTTTTTTCAGATTCAGAAGAGTAAAAAACACCTCATATACAATAAAAGAGGCTGCCAGTGTCTTGCATCATTTTAGCTGAGCTTCTTCATTCTCCTCCTTCTCCTTCTTCCACAAAGACCAATATCTGGGGAAGGTGTACAACTTTAAAAAAAAAAACAAGCCCCCATACTTGGCCTTCTCCATGCCATCTCTTTCCAGGAGATGACTCTTGGGGAGCTGGCTTGAGGTCTTAGAACTCTGGGGGATTTTCCCCCTGAGCAAACACAACAACTTGAGATTTTTGCACAGACAGAAACAAAACATGAAGGGATTTCTTCAAAATCCTTTGCTAATGTCCTGGCTTTCACGGCATCTGCCTGGCCTGATGAGAACGGACATCCCGGATATGCTGAGAGAGGCCTGCAAAAGCCACACACACAGTAATTGCCATTTTATTACTGTCACTGCTGTTACTTTAAGTGTCGTTATTTTACACTGGCTGCTGAGGGCGGATATGGCCACGCGAGTGTTCATCACAGCTCAGATGGTGATTCCAGTCTCTGGTGGTTCCTTTCCTGAGTCAGGAGCATTCCTCTTCTTCAATTTCTTTCAGACTTAAAATTTGTTCTTATACTTTTCTTTCCATTTATATGAGATGACATTCTTTTTGTTTTATAAAAAAGGAAATTGTCCTACAGCGGTCTTTATTCGATGCTTGACTTATATGTGCATTCGTTAATATGGACCTGAATGTTTCCACTGGGGATCATGTCGTTCAGGTGGGACACCCAGTGTCAACACTGGGTGGCATTCATAGCTAAGCGTTTATTGACATTTTTACCACTAATTGGTCCTCTTCTTTTAGATATCTACAGTTTGACGTAATCACTCTTCTTTCTGTTCAGGAAACTGCTAATGGGATTTGTATCAGGGAGATGGGTCAGATAATTATTTTCATTTTGTGGTCCTTTAGAAATAGCAGATAGGAGAAGATGAATAGCGCAAATCAAAAATAAGTTAGTAGATGTAACAGGGAAAAAGAATAAAGATACGGCCTTCTGAAACCAAGTCAAAGATGAGATCCAGCAGAGAGCTAGTAAACTAATTTTATGGGTCTACATGGTGTGATTTGGAAGAAACTGATTCTTAAAATGTAGTTGTGGTTCTTTACAAAAGAATATTTGTGAAGGGGGAAGTCACATGGATGTGAGGCGGAGTGGGATTCGTGATAGGAAGCTCCACAGTAGGCTTAAGTGTATTCCCTGTTGCAGATTTAATTTCTACGTTAAAAAAGCACAAAAACAAACATTTAAAACATCCTCTCGTTACTAAGGCAAAACGTTGGTATTTCTTCAGACTGAAAGAAGGAGACTATTATGTTATCTGCGGCACGTTTGCGTCACTAAAATATTCCCCTAGAGAAAGATCTGAAGAGCTCTGTTGTTCAGATGGTCACATACTGATTTTTGAGCAGAGTTCTTTGGGCAGCTTTACATTCTGCCTGGTCCCAGCACACATTTTTCTGTGGCTTCCCCTCCTTTCCTAACAGTGACCACAGTAAATAATGTGGTCACGAATTCAAAACAGGGGCATAGCAGGTCAAGTAAATGAATAAAGGAGACCATCCAGGATCAGAATTATTGTAATAAATGGCCATTCACAATGGCAGTTACATCAGCGAGGCAGGAAGGAGCAGTAGGGATGGTGAGGAATTGGGGAGTGCTGTGTAAAGGGGGCACCTGTATGTGCTGTGTAGGAATGAGGATCCTAGATGATTAAGAGTTTAGCCAAATTTTTAAACATTTGGCAGCTAATTCAGAAACCTACAGATGCAGTGCTAGTCAAAGAATACTTGCCTGTGACCTGCACTCAAATCCATGGACATCAGTTTGTAAACTGTGCTCTTTGAGGTAGTATGGTTTTGTGTAGGATTGAAATAGATCCAGTACATGTTGATGCTTGACTTTGGAACTTGAACCTTTTACCTCATTTCTATTCTATTTTTGTACATAGAGCTTTGTAGCCAGTCAAAATAGAAAGCCTATAGCTTCCCTTTTATACTCTAACAAGCAAGCCTAAATATTATTTGAAACAAACAAACAAACAAACAAACAGGAATATAGCCATTTTTTCTAGCACCAATAAAGATGGAGATGTTTTCACTTGCTTTATGTCATTAATTAGCAGAAAAAAAAATGGGAAGAGAATTTCATTTACTATAGAGAGAACTCTGTGGAACTCTCATTGTGGAAAAATAAAAGCTCCATGTAACTTCTATTTTTAAACTCTTACAAAAATAATTTGAAGGGACATTAAAATATACATGCAAATTCTATTTTTCAAAAAATGTAAAACAATGTGTTATTATGCTAGGAATGGATGCTGGAGCTGATAAAATACTAAAATAACGATTGCAAGTCAGTATCAACTGGAAGAACAATGTTTCTAAAGCTGTAGCTCACTTTCTACGGTCATTTTGTCCCCTTGAAACAGCTTCCTCCAAGCTGAGCGGCAATATGGGACACACATTCTTCCACTGCATGGATTATGGCATCTTACTCTGTATTACACAGTCAAAGAGAGGCAGGGCTTGCAACCTAAATTAAGAATTGACCAGTATGTGGGCAAAGCAGTGGGCACATTCCCACCACTGACAACCACAAGTCCTTCATGTCCCTGAGTGAAAATGACAAATGGAGTTGGCACTTGGATTTGGGTCCCCATTTTGCCAAAAAGCTCTAAGTTCAAGTTTTATTGATGTGGTATGTTTCAGTGACAAAGTCACCTGTCCTTAGGAATGTCCTTGTTCCATCTTTTATTCTCGCCACCTGTCCTTAGGCTATGAGCCCTAATAGCTTATCGCAGCACAAGAGGCTCATTTCCAACCCATTACATTCAAATGGATTTTCTTCCGCTGTCCATTTCATTTTTGGAGCTTTTAAAAGCTGTTAAAAATATCTGACAAGATGCCATTAAGGACCCAATATACTAAAACAATAAAATGATATCTAAATGTCTGAGCCAATGAATAGTCTAGTGTACCTGTTCATTTCATTTGCAGAATTAAAGCCGTTTTATTTTCCATTTGGAGACATGCCTTCAGTAAATGCGAAAAGTAAAAAGTAAAGAGTGACATTATCACAGGTTGTGAGACAGAGCAGACAAAAGGAAAGAATTTTGTAGTTCGTATTTTGGGAGTAAGGATACCGATCTCTTAGCATCGCTTCTGTCATGGATCAATGTAGATAGATGATGATAGATGATACATAGATAGATAAATGATAGATAGATAGATAGATAGATAGATAGAAAGATAGAAGATAAAAAAAGAGTATATAATTTACTTCTATTCTTAACCTTTGAGCAGAGACTTACATGATAGAAATTCATAACATTCTCCATGGAGTCTGGGGGGAAAACAAAACAAAACAAAAAAAGCACAAAATCTTTTTCTCATAATGAGATAGAGAAGATTCTGAGATTAAAGCCTACATATGTAGTATTATGTCTCAAGTAAAGGGGATTTAGGGAACCTACGCAATATCACTTTTTCCAGTTGGAAACTTTGTTCTAATTCCAAGACCCCCACACATCCCAACAGGAATTGCAGTGGCCCATCACCGTGCCTGGCACACGGTCAGCAGTCAAGAAACACAGTTAGAATTGTCCATTTGACTTCCACTGTCCACCTGTGAGTGCAAACTAAGTTCAAATTTACCTAAACATTTATTCACATCTTTGATTTGCCAAGCATATCACTAAAAGCCTATGTTCTAAGTATATACAGCTATACCTTGGAGACACTACGAGCTCTTCATAAGGGATGGGAAACTGCAGGTAGTTTGGAGAAAATTGTCAGAGCTAAGTTTATGAAAAACCAAAATCTAAAAACTTCTACATGGCCTTTGGATTTAAGAAAAACAAAACCAAAAACAAACTAACAACAACAAAAAAAAAACAAACTGGATTTATCTGAAAACACCTTCCAAAAAGGTTGTTGACACCAATCTACATGAGATATCAGTGGGTTTATTTATAATCTAAGTTGAAACATTTACAACCCAAAATGGACTCTCCTGGAGCAAATAAGAGAATCTATATGTGCAGCGTGGAGAATGGCTGCCCAGTTTTGCTCTGCCACTGTTATGGTTGGTATAGCACTGAACTACAGCAAAACTGGACGTTAAAGAACGTAATGTTGCAATAACGATGTTATATTGGATCTTATGTGTGCATAAATGAAAAGTAATTCTTGTAATTCATCAACAGCGATCCATAATTAAAGGCCTCATTCTGACAGAGAAAATGAACTTAATGAAAAAATTGCAAGAAACAGCACAATATTTCTATGAAAAACCCCTCTGAGAACCCAGAGACACATTATCTGCCAAAGATCAGATTTCCGTTTAAGGTTTCCTCTCATCAAAGATACTGATGGGCACAGAGGTGACACGAGAATTAGAATGGTAATGGGGCCATCTAGGACATTAGACAGAGTTTGTCTGCTTAGTGAATTTGGGTCCAGGTTAAAAAAATTGGGAACTGGCCTCCGGATATTCTTATGAGACATTTGTAAGAGACTGGATGCTCCTCCACGGAAGTCTGAAATAAGCAAGAATTGTTTCATCAACACATTTTGTTTTTATATTAAATAAGAGTGAGGTGCCGTGGGAAACCTAGACTGATTCGTGAACATCAACTTAAACATTATTAACTAATTTTAACTAATGCTCCAGCCCACCCATTTTCTTGAAAATATAGGCATATTTGAAATGCATTTACATTTATTTTGGCTTCTGTTCCCAAGCAGAAGTAGATTGACACTGACAAAGGCTGGCTTCACTAACTGAACTTGGACTCAGCCTAGATCGCTGTCCTCTGAACCAGGAGAGGCAGGGGTGGTGCATGTGCCCTTTCAGTCATTCAGGCCATGGACTTGATCTCCCTTGGGGAGACCTCACCACCTCCAGGAGTAAATGCTGTCCGTAGCTCTCAGCTTTGCTCAGCGCCAGCCGTGAGGCCTGAACCCCACCCATGCATTTTCATGGGAGCTGGCTTCTGAATCTGCAGAAGCATCTCTCATTCGTGTTCTAGCACAAGAAAACTCATTTAAAATAAAGCCCATTAAAACCCAATAGCTGTGGAATGGCTCTTAAATCTCTTTGGAAAGCACATCATTGTATAGCCTTTGCTTCTCTGTCATGATCTGTCTTGGTATAGGGATTTGTGTCCTGGTGTCCTTGCCTTTGAGTGGCTTGTGTGATGGATATAAAGTCACGCACCAATCTACATATATTTATAGTAAAAACCATAGGTAGTGTTCAGTAACTGACTCTTGAGATAGAACCGTATACACTTTCTGTTTTTCTTGCTTTGATGATATTTTTATACAATTTTGTATGCTGTAAAAAAATTTTTTAATATTTGCTATTTTCATTTGTAGAGCTTGGTTAGGTTTTTATCCGCTCTGGTGCCCCTGTACAGCCAGATTCCTGCCTCCCTGACTAATTTAAAAGTCTTCTTTTTCATACCCTTTCTTTGACCTTTTCCTTCTCATTTTTGTACCTTTCACAAATTCCTTCTTTTGCATCTGTCTAGGCAAGCCAGTCTGCTTGCAGTATCATTTAGCACGTGGAAACACAAAATGATGGAAGAAACAAAAGCATCTTGTTCCAATATAGTTTATATGAGGAAATGTTGGGTGCCAAGGGTTGGGTAGGGGTAGATGGGGAGGAGAAATAGGAAAAAGGAACTTTTCGATGGGAAGTCAATTACCCAAAGCAAGCTGAGTCACTTCGAGGATAATACAATGCAGTTATTATCTTGGCTCCATGTATAGATGGCACAGTTTTTGCTGTTATAGAGTTTTTGTCTTTAGGATGCTGTGCCCACACCATGGGTGTGTAGAATCTCCTATAAAGGGCACTGGTTCTATGTGAACGAAAACAGCTCATCTCCACAGACTTAGATTTTGCTGCTGTTTAACTGGATTTGTGGGAGATGTCTGGATTGATACTAAGAACATTTAACAAGACTCAAAAGAGGGAGGCAGCAAGAACCAGAACCCCAAAACTCAATCTAAATCATGCCAAGTAAATAGTTCTTTGGAGAAATAAGGAAGGGATTTCTGGATATGTGCTGAGAATGCTCTTCTAAAAGGGAAGACGGTGAGATGGACTGGTCTTTCTTTTAGAGCCGTGATAGAACATACTTCCATGATGTGAAATCTGTTTCAAGCAGATAAAATGCAGATTGCAATTTGCATGTGTATACCAAAGGGCGAGAGAATGGCCATTTATTCTAAAGAAGAATGTTTTCTTCCCTATGATGCTGGTTTGTACTAAAACAAGCGATTCAAATGCCATAGCATCACATCTCCAAATGCAAAAGTAAATCATCGGGATTCACATAAAACAGAATATGCTAAACTGCTCTCGAGAAATTGCGTGTTCATTGTAAATCTTTATTGCACAGACGAGGCTGCCAGTTCCTCAATGTATAATTTTCCCCCGGCAACTAGTAATGAATAAGTACTTGTATGTTCTTCTGATTACCAAATAAAAGCAATGTGTAAACCTCTTGATTGGAATTTTAAAAAATGAAAAGCCTGGTTTTTTTTCTTTCATGGGTTTTCATTGTTGTCTATGTTCTGTCCCAGATACTGGGGCTGTTCAAACGCACTGAGCCATTCGCCTCTTTTGTATTTCTCTAAACACGACATAATACCCAGGTACCAAGTGCTTTTTACCTTCACCCCGGGAGATATACACAGAGTATCACTTCTCACATGGTCTTTTTTTGAGGTAGATGGGTTATCAGAAGCTCCTTGAAGGCATAAGAAATGTCAGCATTCATGGAATTAGGCTGGCTTCCATATGCTTAGTTTTCTTATGGGTACCGTGATATTTTGGTTTTATAGTCCTGTGATGCTAGTTTTTGAATCCCAAACATTTTGAATCCCATTTAAAAAAAAAATCTCAATATAATTTCAGTAGCAACATAATATTTTATTTTGTGGCTCTAGCACAGTTTACTTAACCACCTCTCCATTGGACAATAAGTTACATACTTTATTTTATTTATTTTATTTTATTTATTTTATTTTATTTTATTTTATATTTTATTTTATTTTAGTTTAGTTTAGTTTAGTTTAGTTTATTGTTTTTTACAGTTGCAAATAATATAGCAATGGGGCTCTTTGTACATAAGGCTTTGTCAAATTTCTGAATATCTCTATTGGAAAAATTCTTAGATGTACAATTACTGAGTGAAAGGTTGTGAACATTTTTCAACTCTTCATTCATATGTCCAATGCCGAGGCATATTCACATATTAGAACAGCCATGTTTAAGTAGCGTATAGTGTTGCACGTCTGAATAGTTCTCGTGTTTTTGATCATTATTTTTTGTGATGAACAGAGATTGAGTGACATGAAAACAAGCATAGGACTGGTGGTGGCTGTATCGTGGAGGAAAAATGTGACTAAACATGCTGAATATGCTGCTCTAGTTTATAAACCATTGCAAAACAGCTCTAAGGGAAGCACAGGCGGGTCGGAAGCCCGCCACAGTTTTGGTGATTCCAAAGTCCTAAGCAGCAAGTGGACTTCTCTTGATGCTTTTTTGTCAAGGCTGTAAAGGGGCAAAAGTGATGATTTGTTTTGTGCCATCAGGCGATGGCTTGCTGATGTCCACCACACCCCAAATGGAACGTAGAAAAGATGTCAGTAGATACGCTTAGCGATAGCGATCTGGGGTTGTGGCTATCACACACCGCAACATGCTGAAAGAGAGAGGGGTCGAAAGGGCCCTGTCAGTTGACAGATGCTTTTCCTACTTCGGCCTTTTGGCATCCACCTCTGCCTGGGGGACCTGCTTGCACTGAAACATTGCTGTTGCTGGACTATTAGTACTGATGAAACGTGGTCTCAAGGTCTTAAATCACCCTTTCCCAGCAGGCTTGGGTGGGCCATGCTAACCCCATTTGGCAGAAGGGAAATCATTTGTTTGAGATCAAGTTGCAAAGCTCTGGGGTTTAGTGCTAACCTCATGTCCTGAGCCTTAGGTGTGTGTATATGCCCCAAAGGGGTCAGCCTTGGTTGTCACTTCCATCTCTGTCCTCTTCTCCAGATTCCTGATGAATTGGACTTATTGCCCTGTAGCTGAACCAACCAAGGACATGAACTTGAAATATCTCAAAGCTATTCGTTTATCAAAATATACCTCCAGTCCCACAAGCTGTGGTGATGACATTTCTGCCCCAAGCTGAGTGATCAGCTTGCTTACTCTTTGGACATTCAGATGCCGCAGGTCAAGGACATTGTAATTCACAACCTTAAAACGCTTTTCTCCCAAAGATGCTACACTAGCTTTTTTACACACACACACACCTTTCTTTTGATTATAAACTAATAACAAATGCTACGTTGCACTGCACTGTTTGCTAAGCAATTCCACATGTATACTCTTACTTGATCCCCACAATTACATTCTGAAATAGATGTTTTAAATTTTTATAGATGAGGATAATGAAGGTTAGCTGATGCAGGCATGTAGTTGTTTATTCCTGTTTTCATTTTACCAACTTCATTTATAAAAAATGTTTCAGAATTCTAAAATCACAGAAATTATATCTTTTTTTTTTAAGTTGAGAAAGCAGAATAAAGCCAGAGGCAGAAAGTAGAGCCAGTGCAGACAGAGCTAACCAGGGCCTGTGTTAGTATGCAGCCATGCAGGCCGGTGGGCCTCTCACTTCCCAGCACTAAGTCATAAATTAGATCTGAGTTTCCTGGAAACCTAAATAAAAATGAAAAGAGAACATTTACAGAATTCACATCATTTTGTGAGGATAAACTCACCAGTGGCTAAGAAGAAAGAACGCTTCCCCTGATGGCTGAGAGAATATCTTCTACGGGTATTCACCGAGTGCCACTCATGGTGGAAGACTAGGCTCACCCGGAAACTCTGAAAATGTCCCAGACCAATTAAGACAGCATTTGGGGGTAAGGGTCTGGATATGAACGCATTTTCTTTAAACCCCACCAGGTGCTCCTCATGTGTAGCCAGAATTGAAAAGCATTGAGTGAATTCTGAGTCACTTGTGGAGTGACATTTCTACCCTACATCCCAGAGTGGGTTCTAGGTATCCTGAGCCGTCTACCCATTGCAGTGGGAGGGCGGTTTGGAAGCTCATCAGGATGTGGGTCTTCCAGCTCCGTTTCTGATGTTTTCCCCAGGAATGGAGGGGGAAAGTTTTCAGAAACTGGATCTGAGATAAGGTGAGCATTACTCCCTCGAAGGGACTTTGGGTAATGTGATAGATGTGATAGATAATCTGGTGACTGGGGAGCCGAAAATGATTTCAGGAGCACAACCTCCGTGAGCAGGGAGCCAGTGGGAGGCTGACTCGGCCTCATCACCCCTGGTGGTCCATGGTGCTGCCTGAAGATCTGGAGAAATCACCAACAGGTTTATTTTGTGCGTTTCCACCTGCTACCTGTTTATGACTCAGGATTAGGACAGTGCACATGGTCTCAACCCTTTCCTGATGGGTCGGGCATATCATGAAGCACATAGAGAAAAAGTAATTTCTAGAGGGCTTACAGGCCTGTTTGTCCACTGACCCAATGCCCTCCGTGGTTCCCACCTACCTCAGTGTCTGCAAAGAAGATACCAAGGATACACCTGAAACTAATATATTGTATGCCAACTGTAATGAAGAAATAAGAAAATTATTAGAGAGAGAGGGGGAAAAAAAAGAAGAAAATAGCAAGAGGATGAAAAGCTTCCCCAAGGAAAAGCCACCAAGTTGCAGGCTTTTGGAAGATTGAGCAGGTGATTTAAAAAAAAAAATTTGCACCAAGCATTTCTATGAAATAACCTTACAGCAGTGAGTGTTTGCAGGTAATAACACCAAAAGCCCATAGCCATTCAGTGCTTTGCAGGCTTCCAAGGGCTTCCATGGGCAATGTTACATGTGTTCTCAACATGACAAGAGCATCCATGGAAAGCAGATGCCATATTTTCCAGAAGTTAGACAACAAGAAGGAAGTTTATCACACAGGGTTTGCCAAGCCTGCCTGAAGATCAGAGCGACCTGTGACGCTTGGAAAACATCCAGCCTCCAACCCCACTCCACCTCACTCCACCTAACCCTACCCAATCCCGCCCCACCCCACCCCTCAAAATGCTGGCTCACTGGTGGTTGGTTGGGCCTGGACATCTGACTTTGTTTTGCCTTTTTGTTAAAGTCATCATTCCACGTGCTTCTTAGACTTAGGATATTTGGGAAGACTGCACCTAAAGAAAATCTAGATAATGAGTAGATCAAGAAATGGGAAAAGTTTCTCTAGGTTTGACCTCTGGAGGATCTTGGCTTAACTTTTGTCCCCAACACTCAGTAACTTTGTGGAAATTAGTTAAACTTTCTTTGTCTTCAAATCCTGTATAATGGGGGTCATTTTATCATCAGAGTATCAGAAAAGATAACGAAGGTATGATTGATTATCTGTAACTAATACAGCGCCTAGAGCATTGTAACTGCTTGATGTGTGACCGCGACTGTCACTAATGACCAAGTGGTCAAATTGTGAGTCACTGCTCTGAGTAAAACACCTAAACCTTGCCTGCATCCTAAAGCGATGCTTCTCAGCTGAGGACACGTTTGTTCCTAGGGGACAGTTGTCATGGTCTGGAGGACACATTTGATGATGAGGACAGCCCCCTATGACACGGAGTTACATGGCCCAAATATCGTTGTGCCCTTGAGGAGCTCTGTCTCAAAGGGTCCGTGAGACAAGTAAAAGGTCTTCTACGTGGAGGGATAAATATTCTGAGTCACTGGCATCCCCACTGTGGAGACGGATCCAGTGGGACACAGAGGCATTTCCAGTGGATGGAAGTGGCTCTGGATGAGGGCAGAGGTGTGGACTTACTCCCTGGTGGGGCTGTTGACCAGGACTGACTGTTTCACACTTGGGTCCACGTTTCTTTCTCTACAGTACAGTGGGATGGGCCCCCTGGAGTCGTGTGGTGGGGCATCCCTGGCCTGACCCAAAGTATCACTTCGGGTAAATCTTTTCCCTTGGGGTATCCGAGATGCCTCATTTGACCGGTGATCGTTAGACTCACCTGGAGAACTTGTTGACGTGTAAACTTCTGGCCCCATTCCTTAGAGGTTCTGCTTCAGGAAAGGGCAGTGGGATCCATGTTTATAAAAATCACCTCAGGGGATTCTGCTCACAGGTCCAGCCAGGTCTGGGCCCTCTGAGTTCCCTGCCGACTCTGACGTTCAGGGCATCGAGGACACCTGGAAAATGGAGATGTGAAGTTCTGCCCAGCCCTCTCACCTCATGGGAATGAACAGTTTTTGCGTGTCTGAGGTATTTGGATTAAACTTGTGTTTCTTTATTATCATGACCGCCACTAATACTATGAATGGTGCTACTACAACTGCCAATAATGATGATAATAATTAAGGATAACACAGAATATTCTTTAAGACTAGAATGAAACAGTCTCAAACACCATCCCAAGTACATTTCATCACATCTTTCCATGATTCTTGGTAGGGAACGCTTACCCACTTGGCTTTAACTCCAAGTTCTCACTTCCTCTGATGTTGGTTGGTCGATGGGTCATCTTGTGGTCTTTAGCCATGGCTGTGTTGATTCAGGCAGAGTTTTCCCTGGTAACACAACCTCTGCTCACAGCAGGCTTCTGTGTGTAAAGTCAACTTTTCTATGAAAAATTTGGGGAAGGTCAGGGGACTTGTAACAGAAATCACTTCATATTGAATTATGTAAATCTTCTGCCTACGAATTATGTCTGCATTTCTGCTGGCTCAGACCCCTACCCTAGCATCTGCCGTATCGCTGGATTCTGACGCCTGGGCTTCTTTGCCCCAGTCTGGATGGCAGAATAAAGAAATGAATGAACAAATAAATAATATTTATATTTATATATAAAATATGTATCTGTATGTGTGCATATATGCATGTCTATGCGTGTATATGTATTTATATATAAAATAAAATATATATGTACACATGTGTGTACATTACGCACAAATGCACACAGAGGTAAATGTTCTTTTGCAGGATGATTCAGCTATTCCTTCATTTTGCCCTCTCCTTCCTGATCACCACACTGGAGCTGACTTTGTTCCCTTGGAGTCCACTAAACTGTTTATATGAACAAAGATAATCTCTTTCCTAATAGGAACTTTGTGGCCAGCCATGGGGTGCACAGAGACCCCAGCACCCTGGCATCTGAGTCTCCACACTTCCTGAGCACTGTCACATCCTCGGCTTCTGTAACCCTCACCAGAACACTTTGATATTATTATTACTTCCCTTTTTCCACAGATGAACAAGTGAGGTCCACTAGTGAGTAAAGATTATAGGGACAAACTTCCGACTACTCAGTTCTAAATCCAGAACTTTCCCTTCCACAGCAGCACTTCTCCCCTCTGGATGTACATTAGTATCATCTGGGGAGCTTTAAAAATACCAGTATTGGAGCTTTAGTATGATGGAAACAGTCTCTCTGGGGGTGGCACTCGGGCAAATGAATATTTCCAAAAAGCAGCCCTGCTCAGTGGTGTATTTGTCCCGACATAGCCACCTGCCAATCAGGAGGCTGAGAACGACCCAGCTCACAGAGGCAAAGGCTGTGCTCCTGACCTTTCTGGACCATGGACTGTTCTCACAATCTCACCCGACCTTCTAAATGTTGTTTCCAGACCCAAACTTTTGGATCATTTGATAATACTTCCGCTGAATAGTTGCCTGTCCTAGAAATCTGCCCACCATCCTACTGTTTCTTATCCTCTTTTTCCTCTTTACAGGCACAAAGAAGCGTTCTCACGGCTCACCAGCCCCAAGCACTGGCTCTACAAGTCGCCTCACCTTGCCAGGTGGGTAGATGACATTGCGCCATGATCTGACCGATCATAGACAGTAGAAAGGATTGGTTTCTCAGGAGTTAAGTGTAAGAGTTGATAAACTGAGAATCTGGCCCCTTATTTGTCTAGTCTGCTCCCCATTATCAGAGACCCTCTGTCATCCACATTCTGTAAAGTTCCTTCAGAAATGGACATGTTACGTCCATATTCGGTTCACAATCTATCCTGCTTGCTGATGGAAGTAAAAGCATCTTGACCTTCCTTGATGTTTACCTGGTCTAGACATGCTATGGAAGTACTTCTCTGAGAGACAGACGTTGTAGGGGATGGAGTGTGAGCCTTTTGTAAGAGAAGAACTTGGGTTCAAACCCCAGCTCTGCCATGTTCAAATTGTGCAAGTTCACTATGCTAATGCAGCCTCTGGGAGCTCTGTTTTCTCATCAGTTTGTATAATGATGGGGATCAGAAATAACGCTTATAAATTTAGCACACTTCCGACTCACATTGGTACTCATAACTAATGTCACCATTAGAGAATTTGGAGGGCATGCACAAACTATACGGGATTCCATCTAATATTTAGCAGAAAACTTGATGCATTTATGATGATATAATCACTATTTAATATGAGAGACACCTGTGTGGGTCAGTCTCCATGCGTAGGTTTACATTCTCTACCACAACTTAATTGTTTTCGAGTAGAACTTGGAAAAACACATTTGTTTGGGAGAAAGGAGAGATTCTAAAAAATAAATATGAACATAGTAGAAAAACTGAAAAATAGTAAAAATTATAAGAAGGAAAAACATTGCCAGTAATATGAACACTCAGAGTGAATCAAGATTACTTTTTCTTCAAGTCTTCACTGGGTGCTTTTCCCCCTAGACTGGCATTGTACTCTGTATGGGGTTTCCTTTTCTCCCTTTTAAAATTTACCATTACATCATGAGATTTCCCCCAAGCTGTTAAACCTTTTTTTATTTTAAATGTAGTGATTAATTAACATTTCATGTGATTATATTACAATTTATTTACACTGTAGTTATACATGGATTTTTGACTGCTCAGGAAGTTGGCACCCCTGGCCCCTGGCTTGTTCAAAGGTCAACTGCATGTTAATTTGCCATTAATGTAGCTTGTATTTAAATACGTATTTTAATATAATATATTAATTATATTTAATTATATATAATTGATATAAGATAAAATATATCTTAATATAATCACCTTATATTCCTGTGTATAAATCTCTCTAAGGAAGTAAGACAGATTTCTGTCAGTAGGATTACGAGCTCACAGAATGTGTACATATTGCGGTTTGTGATACATTTGTCAAAGTGGTTTCCAGAAAAGCAGTATTATTTCATACTTAGTGGGGAGTTCACCATTACACTATGCTCTTGCTAATGCTAACATCGATACTCTATTAATTTGTTGAGGAAGAATGATACTCATATTTGGTTTATATTTACCTGCTTTGGAAAAATATTGTTTTCTAATGTTAGCTTGTCTTTACATTTCTTCATTGGGGAATTACCATGTTTTACCTACTTTGAGAGGGACAGTGCCTTGCATTTTGGCCCCGTTGAAGTAGGAATGTTTTGCAGTTGATGGTGGGTTGTAATTTAATTTACAGAATTGTGTTCTTGGTTATACATTTACATTAAATATTGGTTCACTTTACAACCAGTGGCATCTTAGTTTAGATGAAATATAACCTGTGCCTATCTGCTTTTCAACCTTAACTTTTTCAGCTTCCCCATCCCGTTCATGAACTGGACTCAGTGTCCACTGAATAGCCCTTGAATTGTCTTGCTTCTGTCACTCTCCCTGAAACACTCCTTGCCCTTTTACTCTCCTGATTTCCTGCTTTTTGAAGTCCTTCCAAATCATCTAGGTAGAATTAATATGACTTATAATGATTTGCTTATAAGCTCCTTTACCCATTGGGAGGTGGCTCTTTCAAGGGTGGTGACTCTCATTCATTTTTTGCCTCAATGCCTGCCAAGGTGACAAGCACATGTTGGGTCCTTGTTAATGTTTATAAGCCTCGGTGCATGGGTGTGTGAGTGAGCACTGTCTATTTTAATTTATGACTATATAGAAAGCATCCATCCTCAGAAAAAGGCTCATTTTCAAGTTTGGGTTTTCATCACCTATACTAACTTACTTTTTGCCGGAACCCGCCGACAAAAGTCGAACAGTCCCTGAGAGGGGGAGTGAGGATGAAAGAAAAGACAGAGACAAGAGAAAGATTCAGGAGGGCTCACAGTCAACACTGCAGCCTCGAGTTTATTCAGCACACCCTATTTACACATCAGGATTGCGTGGGATACTGACAACTGCTTGCACCTGCACAGGGAGCCTTTTGCTCTCTCAAGGCTCCCATCCTCCTCCTTAACAATCAGCTTGTTCTCTGGAGCAACAGGTGCTTCTCAGTTACTACCAGAGTAGCAAGGTAACTGCAAACACCTGCTGAGCCAACAATCCTTTGTTTACCCAGAGGGCGGCCATCAAACAGACGGCTCCCAACAACTTTTTAGCATTGAATTGATCTTGCTTCATAATCTCTAGAAGCTCCTTTCATCTTGTCTCTGCTTGTGGTGATTGTCCCCTCGGGACTATACACATTAAGAGGAAAACAGCTCTAAGCCAAGCAAGTCCAGTGTGTAGTGATGATGTTAGCTCTTCTTTGGAAGGTTGTAGCATCCCAGGGTCAGGTGGGAGCTCTGACATTGTCCTGAACATCTATAAGAATATACAGAGGTGACTTGGTTTCCACCGGGTACTGGCCTGTGGGTCTCCAAGGCCTCTGAATCAGAGTCTGAACCACTTTGTTTATGGGCTTAGTTTGAGAGTCTAAACTGGCCCCATATTGGATGTCTTAAGTTCTTACTTATGACCACCCCAAAGCCTGTAGAGGCAGAGTGAGTAATTCTTAAAACACTTGATGTAATTAACCATGCTTAGTCTAGCAGAACCCTCCACCTCACTTGTGACAGTGGTAGGCCCACAACTCCTTCCTACCTCAGGGATGCTACATGTCACCTCCCTTTGACTCAGGCACTTCTACCTCAAGCTCTTCTGCAGGCTGTGCTACAATTTAAAACATCATGTTTAAGGATACTCAAAAACCCAAATGGAGAAATAATAATCCTTAAAAAACAATAATGTAAAATTGTGTGGAAACAAAACAAGAACAGGGGTATGCAACAGAAGCAACTCCAAATCTGAAATTAAAACAAACAAACATAAAAGAGAAAGAAAAACTCATGGTGGAAGACAGCTGAAAAGAGAATTAATGTTGGAAGAAGTCCTTGGGACCTTATATCAAATACAACACACAGAGAGAGAACCCTAGCATAAATGAAAGCAGGAGCCTTAAAACGTGGACAAGAAGATACGAAGATAAATCTTCATGACCTTGGATTTGGAAATGATTTCTTAGATAAAATTACATCCAGAAAGAGAAAAATCTTAAATGCCACGAGAAGCTGATTATGTTCAGGGAAGCTGCAAACATGTTGCCTGTAATCAAATGACAACCCATTGAGAGCAAAATTCGTATTAGTAATAGTAAATGCCAGAAGACAGTGAGACGTGTCTTCCATGTGCAGCAGAAAAACAAGGTAGTAGCTAAAACAGCTCAATTATTAGTTATGAGTGAAGGCAAAGTAAAAGTATTTTCAGGTATACAGTGATATAACTTACCACTCATGGCCTTCACTAAAAGAAATATTAAGGGATATACGTCAATGAGGAGAAAAGTGAACCCCAAAACAAGGTGTGAGATACAAGAATTATTGGTGCACACGCAAGTAAATAAAACATGCTGGTAAATTTGAGGAACTGGTCACCATAAAAATAATGTCCAAATTTTCTGTTAAAATAGGAAACAGAAGCTATGGATGGATTGAGGGTTATTTAATAGGGCATCAAGGAGTATTAAGGTCTATTCTGTCTTTAGGCAGAACTTTGTAATTTTTTTTAACTTTTAACACAGAATCATCAGTAAAATAATTTAAATATAACCTATTACATCTAGGTCAGCAAGTGAATGACAAAGGGAATATAGACAATGTATTGTCTTAACAGAAGGTAGAAAGAAAGAAAAAGAAGCAAAGAAGACAGAATGAATATGAAATTAGATTGTAGAATCAAGTCTAAAACATAAAATTACACATCAGTAATAATAATAATTGCAAATGGCTTCAACTCTTGTATTAAATACAGATTATATAAAAATAGTCCAGCTCTTTAAGGACACACTCAAAAAAAATAAATAAATAAAACCCCACAGAGAGTTTGCTGATATATGGCAGAAGAAATTCTGTTCAAATATAAAGGTAGCTCTTGGAAAAATGTGCATTTTAGCATCTGTAGAGAAATCTATCATACAAATGTGTCACAGGATATCTAGTGATCAATGGTTGTTTTCCATTTTCTTCTGCTATTACCAAACAATGCTTAATATTATGTTGAGCAAGAAAAGCAAGTTGCAACAAGATGTATGCCATCTAACACCATTTTCATTATCTTTTAAAACAACCAAAATATTAGATATTTTATGGATGCGTACAAATCCAATAATTGAATGAACATAGGCACAGAAATAATAAATTCTGGATAAAAGTTTTTTTTTTTTTTAGAGGGGAGTATCATGGAAATGTATACTAGAGACTTCAACTCTACTTGTGATATTTAATCTCTTTAAATAAGTTTTGAGCAAATATGCAAAATGTTAAGTTTTTATTAAACTCTATTGAGAATACATGGGTATTTGTTGTGTTATTGTTTATAACTTTCTGTATGCTCAAAATATTATGTATTAAAGAATTTTTCAGTGAAAAATTTATGGCTATCTTCTAAGACAGCTTTGTTTGGTTTTATGCATGTAGACATGAGTTTACATATATTTCAGAGAAATTTAATGTTTTCCCTTCTTAACCTACTGGGAGGGATGGGTGTTGTTGGGATATGAGAATTCAGATATGAAAAAGGTTGTGCAAACAACATGCTTCAATCCAGAAGCCACCAGAGACCACTTCATTAAAGAACAGCTTGTGTGGTTTCTGAAATCATCAGAGGGGTTCTTCTGAAGCTCCAGCACCAGAAAACTCTTCTGGGACATCACCTCGAATCCTCGCACATCTACGGCAAAGTGACTCGCATGGAAAAGTAATAGCACCCGCAGCCAATTTTTTTCCAGAGCCAACTCCAGCTATTCCTTAGCTGGAGGAGTGGCCCAGCGCTTCACCACCCCTTACAGGCGTGACTGCCCTTGATGGAGACTAGTCAGTGACTTACTTCCGAGCAGATTCCCAGGGCGCCTTTCCTGCAGTGATCCTTAGATGGAAAGGTACAGTGCTGTGGCCATTCTCTGGTGCAGATAGCTGATTGCTCCTCTGTCTCTGTAGCTGATGGCATGCACAGTAGTGTTGGCAGTAGATGTGGCTCTGCTTCCTATCTCACTGCCTGATGTAGAGTTTGAGTGTGCGGACATCGGCTGGCTCGCAATGACATTGTTGTGTTTCCTGTTCTAGGGGACTATGGATAGAACGTCCATCCAGAGGATTCCTCAGAAGAGAACTGACCAGCTCTGGGGTCTGAAGACATTTTAGGAAGCTTATGTTTCTTTTACCAAAACAAAATATCATGTGCTTTGTAAGTGATTGAGTGATCAACTTCAAAAATGATCATTTCTGATCTCCCTCACACAGGTTTTTAACAATAAATACTTTGATATGTATTGCACATCTATCAAATGTCAGGGACTGTGCTAGGGTCTTAACATGTAGTATCTTATTTAATCATCATCCCTCTCTAAGGAAAGTATTATTATTCCCATTTCACAAATTAGGAAACGGAGGCATAATCAGATAAAGAGCTTGCCCAAAGTTATCAGGCAGCAAACCTGCTCTTTGCCCTGAGTTTCATGGCCAGTAAAGACTGACAGCAATTTTTTCACATTGTAACCACTTGCCTGGGGATTAGATCAATTACCTGTGGTGTGGAGGGTCTCCCACCATCTGTTAAGTGGAGACGCCATGAGTACTGTCTTTGCACATGTCTTTTATCTCATGTTCATTTTGAGAAATGGCAGTCATCATTATTTCTACAGATTAAGTCAAAATTTACTTGTAGTTTAGCACTTCAGAGCTCTAGAACCCTGGATAAAATGATATTTCCAGCCTTGTTTGGCATAGGTCAGCATCAGTGGGAACGAGGGACAGAGCTACTGACTTAGCCTCACATTTCCCATCTTCGTGTGCATATGTGGAAAAACACACACATCACTGACAAAAATCAAGCAAAAGACAGCTTGCATAGTCTCCAAAATATTTTTTTTCTCCTTTGAAATAGCCTAAATCACAGCCTTTGTGCTTGCCAGGACAAACAAAATGTAAACAACAACAACAAAAAAAAAACTAAATTAAGGATGATCATCTCCTTGAGGGAAGGCTTTCATATTATTTTATTTACTCGTTAAAATAATAATTTTATTAAATGAAACCACTAGTCATTAAATCATGAGGTTGCAGGACATTTGATAGGCAGCCATTGTTCAAAGGAGGAAAGAGCCGACCTCCCAGCCTTATTGAACTGTCCTTCCTCAGAGAGACTTAAAAACTGTGCCTTGGTGCCTCTGCATGCCAGGGGAGACCTGTAGGGATGAGCTGAGATTGTAGCATTTGAGTAAAACAGGTGCTCAGTCTTCAGATTTGAAATGTCAAAAGAATGTTCTTCTTGCACATAAGGGGACTGCAAATCTAAGGGTTAAGATGTTGCTGACGCAAGTGAGAAGAAACCTTCGGTTCTGAAGATTTGGTCAGCTTTGCCAGCTGGTGTATATCCTAAGGAATTCATTTATTCTTTGGTAAATGGGAGATTGGTGAAGGTTACTGGGGGCAATGTGGAGTAGTGTATTCATTCAGGACATTTATCTCAGAGCCAACTCTTACCATTATTGTTACTAAGCTCTGGGGATGCAAGTGTGCATAACACCCTTTCCCTGTCCACACTGAATTTATAGCCAACATTAATTACCTACGGGGAAAAGCACAAGGAGAATTATCTAAAAGACCAGGGAATCAGTGGTTTGAGACTGGTTTCCAATGGCTGTGACTCAATTATTATGGCTCAGCATAAAAATGCAGAATCTTAAGAATCGAAAGTGCCCTTGTCTTTTTTCTAATTATATTATGATTGGAATTTAGGGACTGGAACTCCTTGTGCCCTAGCTGGTTGTCTAAGCCATGCTTCCCATCCAGATTTCCAGCAGGCCACATCGCTCGTGGTAGGCATTGCCCAAAGTGACTGAATGAACTCCATATTTGTACATTGCGTAATTAGCTTAGGATGTGGGCTGGATGACTGCTTTGCTTAGATTAGCCCTTGGTTTCAGCAAAGTGGTCCCCTTGGGTAACTGGAGGGAAAAAAATATATATACATATATATTTTCACAAATGCACATTTTGGATAATTAGTCCTTTGTGAATCAGACTGGCGTGTTCTCTGCCAAATAGTCACAAATAAATTAATTAAGATAATCTCTTTTTGTGTGCCAGGGTCTTTTAGTAAAATCCAGTTGTACGGGGGTATTGCATGACCGTTCTACACTATAACAAGGTCATTCACCAGGGAGAGACTTATTAAAAGACCTCTGGTAATGACCTTCCATCTCTGTGCTATGTGATAGTGGTGGTCACATACCAAGTACCCATGACATATTGGTATTTGGTGAGAACATTATATCATTTTATATTACCTTTAAAATCCTCACAACAACCATGCAAGACATTTACTATTTTTCCCATTTTTGAAAACAACAATAACAAGAAACCTAAGGCCCAGAACAGATGGTCTCCTCAGCATCTCACGGCTAGTAATAGCTTAACCCAGTTATGCATTGCCCCAAGCCCATGCTTCCCTCATAATATCACACCACCTTTCTCAAAAGTAGATTTTCATGGGTGTATTTCCCGTTATAGATCAGATCTTAGCACATGGCCAAAGTTGGTGGCTCCCGTATGTGATGACCAGAGCCTGTCTGCTGCCCCAAGCATCCCTTGAAACCGAAGGATAAGCTGATTTGTTTCAAAATGAACTCGACACCTGAGCCAGTGGTTCTCACCGTGGCTACACCTCAGACTCACTGGGCTTTACAAACATAGTGATGCTTGGACTCCACCTTAAAATAATCGGTTACTTCAGAGACTCTTGCAGGTAGGGCTTGGCCATCAGTAAATTTTAAACCTTTCCAGCTGGTCTGATATGCATCCAGGGTTGAGAAGATACAGCATCCAGTGGATGAAAGGCCCCAAATTATGTGGTTTATCTTTTCCCTGTGGACATATATTTCTCTGTGGACCTGCACATGCTGGTCCGGTCATCTTTCCATACTAGGTAGTGGTTCAGTTCAGGCAGTGTCAACTCCGCTTCTTCTGGATGCTTCACAGACAGCAAGCGTCCTGTCCACTGTGCTCTTTACTCCATGAGATTAAAATATAGAACCAGTAGATTATTCAGCATTCTCTTTTTCTTGAGGTAAAGTCCTTAGAGAGCCAAAGTCTTTAAAAATGTGGATGATAGGTTGTTGTCATACACTGCCGCGGTGAAAACCTTTGAGTTAAAATTTCCACCTGAGATCCTGAAGCTCACCTGGCTTGGTTGCTTTTCTCCAGTGACCTTGGCTTTTAGAGAACCTGTTAATTCCAACCTGACACAGGTAAGGGAAGAGACAAGAGCAGCTACTTAAGAGATCCATTGGCCAGGGCCATATGTAATTCCCTCTGGAGCCATCACCATACAAATTGTATTAAGGGAGGGTGATTTTGGGGGGGAAAGTATGGCTATGGTTGCTAACAAGGGTATACAATGATCCTGTATATTGCTGAAATACTTATAGTATAAATAAGGTACAATTTTACCATAACTCATTTAACTTATTATGGTAGCTATTTAAACGTACTCCAAACTTTGGTCCAAGGTTATTTTAAATATGGGCGGAAGGCTCTGAAGTCAGACCACTTGGATGTGAAACCCAAATCCAGATTTCCTATGTACTAGCTATGTAAACTTTGGCAAGTTAAACTCTTTACATCCCAAGTTTCCTTACCCCAAAAGGGGGTGATAACAGTGCTTGCCTATTAGGATTAAAGTGAAGAAGCAAGGCAAGTTCATTAAATTCTTAGCATTGTTCTTAGTACACAATGTATGTCCAGTATTATCATTTTTTTTTTACCATGGCCTATCCTGGAATGAAAATCATAGACTCAGTTATTATAATGTTCCCACCTCAAAGGAGCTGATGTTAACATTCCAATGCCTTGCAATTCTAAACCCATGGATGATTTTTGTGTATTTTTCTCAGGACTCTCCATCAGATTTCAGACACACACTACAAACAGACAGTGATTTTAAGAATGGAATGCATGGCAGCGGGATTTTGTTCTTCATGTAAAACATTTAGGAGGCATTCAATGATTATTTTTTACCTTGGTAGTTTAATGTATGTTTGTGTACATGCATGCGTGTGTGTGTATGTATGTGTGTGTGTGTGTGTGTGTGTGTGAGAGAGAGAGAGAGAGAGAGAGAGAGAGAGAGAGAGAGAGAGAGTCTGTGTCAATGCAGACTATAGAAAATGTCTATAGATGGAAATTTTTTTTTTTTTTTGCAAAGGTCATATTATGGCATATCTTTGAATGAGAAGAAAACACATATCCAACACTTATTTTATTTTTTTTAAAGCCACTGATATTAGAATTTATTCAGAAGGCAGGAGTAAACCGAGGTAGCAGTGCTCTGCACAGGGATTCAGCAGTTCCCTGCCACTTCGGCCACAGTGCAATGGTTCCAGAAGGTCACACAGCAGTTGTAGGCACTGGAAAGGACAGAGATGCTGATGTGCAGGTTATTATTTAACTCCCGGGAACTAGGCTGGACTTAGATTAGATGTGGACAAGTGACCATTCTCTCCGGCCTGCTCTCACTTAGCACAAAACGATAGGGCATGAGATTGAAATGATAGAATAATGATAATGATACTGAGTTATCTCAGTTTTTCTGAAAGTGTTTTCTGCTGAACACAGTGAGATGGTCCTGATAAAGGGACTTCCTTGGCCCAATAAAACTGAGAAAAACTGCATGCTATTGGCTATTCTTAGAGATTCATGATTTATATTTCCATTATTTATGTCTCGGAGAAGTCCTGCCATTAAAATATTAGTTTAACTTTACCCCCTCCCCCACCTTTCTGCAACAACTTCTGTTACATTCACAGCTTTATTGAAGGGTACTTTTGAGAAACAGTAGACTAAATGGAATTTTCCAACAAGGAGTTTCGTAAACACCATTTATATGTCAACACTTAGATCTAACTATCAGCCATATCAATTTTATATATTTTATTATCTTATAAAATTTATTATTTTATAATAAGTTCCAATCTATTTTCTGAAGAATAATTCTATGCAATAGTCTCCCATGCCAGAAAAGAAAAGTAGCCACCAAGCAAAAACGGTCTCAGAGAGAGACACAGAGGGACACAGAGAAAGGAAAAATTATAGACTGGTGGTGGCAGAGGAAAGGGAGAAAGTCATAGACTCCTTTGGAAGGAATTCTGGTGTTTATTAAAATGAGGAGATTTAAACAAATGAGGATTAAAATTCCTAAAGAGTATTGCTTTTATGAAAAACAAACATTGCATGTAATTGTAAAATAAAGGATGATGATGTGTCAATTTTTGTCTTGAAGTTTTCTTTTCCTAGGCACGTTTGAAAGTAATATAGATAATGACTTTTCCTAGTGCAGGCTCTACACAGAGACATGGGCCTCTGTCAAATCTTCATTAGCTAATTAGATCTTTTTCTCCAAATAAATTGCTCCAAGAGACAAGAGCAGACTTTGTGAGTGTGTCCTCAAGAGAAAAGCGTCCAGCTTGCTGATAATGAGGCATATAGAGGGGAGTGGATTCTGTCCCCAACTTGGTTGTATCTCTGGGGGTGGGAAGGAGGATTGGGATACCACTGCTTGGATCTGGCTGTGGGAAGTGCCCAGTTGATGAAAAGACAGAGGTCAGAGCCCCTTCTAGGAATTATTCAGGAACAGCCAGAAGACGAAAGAAGAAATCCTCAGGAGGCCACAGCAGCACCCTTGAAGAAAGTCCCCATTCAGCTCACATGGCGCCGTCATTTCTGGCTCTGCTCGTTTGCCCTCTCATCAAATCTCGATCTCCTGCAGAGGGGAAAGGCAATCCGTGCATTCAAAACAGCACTCTGCGCGTTTTCTCTTCTTCCCACATTTCGAGTGAAGGTGACAGCAGGCCTACAAGTATTTCCACAATCTCGGTGGGGAGCTGATCTCTATCAGCGGGTTCAACTCTATTTGCGGTGACTCCAGTGGCAAGGAGAGTTTTTGTTCTGATAATCAGAATTCCAGCAAACGGTAAATGTTTCTTCATGCTGAGAAGTGGGAAATTCAATAATACTTTGGCTGGGTTCATGCTGAGTAGTGAAAATAGAGCAAATGTGGAGGGACTGTGACTTGAAGAGCAGTAAATCAGCCCAGATGCTGATAACACTCAGCTTTGACTCCGAAGCCCCCTCCCTTCCCTACTCCATCCTCCAGGTTTAACAGGACTATTTTTATGTTTGTTTATAGAGTGTTTCGTGCTGCAATCCCTTGTTTACCCTAAGAAAATGGAGCACTCTGAGATTCTAAAAACCTCTGTTCAACTGTGTATATATTATGATGTCACTACAGGACCATTTGCCAAGTTGGTGTGGGTGTTATGGAGCTTGTAGGAATAGCATCCCTTATTATGCCTGAAAACTTTTTTCTTCTTTAAGCGGGTCACCAGTTTCAGGGGGGACTACTAGAATGGAAGCCCCTCGAGAGCAGGAATTCTGTCTGTTTTGTTCATGGTTACATCAGCAGGACATAGCAGGTGCTCTAAGAAGTCGTTGACTGAATTCTAATCTATAGGCTGACAAATGTACACTCAGCTATGAGCAATCTGAGATGTCTAGTACGACAGCCCAAAGTCAGCTCAGTTTTCTGACTTTCTATCGTATAATCACCTGTTTGTAATTATCATTTAACCTGGATTTATCTTTATTTTCTAGAATAGTCCCGACATATGATTCTAAAGAAGACATTTTGAATAGTACGTTTCTTTGCAAAAAAGTTGCATTGCTAAAACCTGATCCTCAGAAAAATTAAAAAGTGTAAACAATCAAAAAGAAACAACAGTCACGTTGATATTACTCAGAGATAATCAATGGTATAGTTTAAATGTGTGTTATTACAGAAATAACATAAACACATATTAATGTTTTCACAGTAATGACGTTGGATCTTATGCGCTGTCATTTTTTATTTAACAGTATTACACAAACCTATTTTTATTCATAGACATCTGTATCATTTTTCCATAGTGTCAGAGTAGTATATTTTAAGAATGTACCAGAACTTGACCTATTCTCTATGATTCTACCTTTAAGTTGTTTCTAACCTTTTGCTTGTTCATAAACGCCATGCATTTTCCTGTTCCTGGAAGAGATTTGCAAAGCTGGTTTTTCAGGGAACCTCTTGTTTGATAGAGCTGTCCCCCAGGTTTAACAGGATTAGCCCTTCAAGCTGAGCCACCTGTGAGTCACACCCCTTTACGCCCCCGCAGTGAGAGCTGGTGTTTGAGACAATGGGTTCGGCATCAGCTCTGCTCCTCCGCACCTTTTACCTGATTGTTACATCTCACCTGTTTGTGATTATCACTTAACCTGGATTTACCTTTATTCACTTCTACATTGTCTCCTTGACTAAGCACTTTTCAGCAGGACCAAGAAGGGAAGGAGGTAGTAGGGTAAGTGATGAGGGGCTAGAGCAGAGGGGAGTAGAGGGAGGAAGAATCAATTAGTATTTTGCTTGCTTCTCTGTGTACATCTACAGGTAGCTGATGCACTTTTATTATTATCTATTGTTCATACTTTATTCAGATTTCCTTAGTTGTTACCTAGTGTTTTGTTTTGTTTTGTTTTGTTTTTTTCTGTTCCAGGATCCCATCCAGGATGACACATTGTATTTAGTCATTGTGTTTCCTTAGGCTTCTTTTGGCTGTGACAATTTCTCAGACTTCTCTTGTTTTTCGCGACTTTGACAGTTTTGAGGAATATTGGTGCAGAACTTCCTTCAATTGCGCCTTGTCTGCTTTTTCATCACCAAAATGGGGTTGTGTATTTTGGGTAGGAAGACCACGGAATTAAATGCAGTTTTTACAATATAATATCTGTTTCCATCACATACAGTCAGGGGGGCATAACACCAGCATGACCTACCACTACTGATGTTAACCTTGATCTCTGAGGTAGTGTTTGCTGGATTTCTCCACTATAAAGTTGCTCTTTTGTCCCCTTTCTAGGCTGTACTCCCTAGAAGGATGTCACTGTGTCCAACCCACACTCAAGGCTCCTCCACCATGAGGGAGGTTTATCTACATAAATGATTTAAAATTATTTTGCGTGAGATTTTTATCCATTGCCCCACACTTATTTATTTATTCAAATATTTATATCAGTACAGATTCATGGATGTGTATTTTATACTGGGTTATAATTCAAAACTGCCATATTTTCTTTGTTGCTCAAATTATTCCAACTTTGGCCTTTTGGGAGCTCTTTTATTTGAAGACCCCTTTGTCCTGTCATTTTTTTTGCCCTTTCTTACTTTCTGCCACTCTAAGATGCTCCAGGTTCATCTGGTACATTTTGTTCTCTAGTCCTAGAATCAGCCATTTCTACAAGGAGCCCTGGTTCCTTTTTTGGGAGAATAGTGTTAGAAACCATGATCTGGGCTCTAGGCGTGCTCATTGTTGCTGGGACTTCTAGGCCAGCAGCTGCTTCATCACATCCTGGCCCTTCCAGCTAATAGCACAAGGAAATGTGTGTTTTCTGTATCTCTGTCTCCATCCATCCATCCATCCATCTATCCATCCATCCATCCATCCATCCATCCATCCATCATCTATCTATTCATCTATGTATCTACGTATCTATGTATCTATCATCTATCTATCTATCTATCTATCTATCTATCATCATCTATCTCTATCTGTATCTATATTAAGAATGAATTCATACTGCCACATGAATCATTCTGGCCTCCTCTTTCTGCTTTTCTGCAAATTCCCACCCTAACAGAGAGAAACCCAGTTCTCACTGTCGACTGTCCATGTACATAGTTCTCCAGCTCTAACAGACATGTAGAGTAGTAGTAGAATTATTGACTCCCATGGCAAACAACTTCGTCAGCCAGGATAGAGCACTTGTGTGCAGCCTCACCAACCTTTAGTCCAACAGAATCCACTCATGTCCCAACTTAGCCACACTCTGTTTGATAAAGTTGTTTCCTACATTTATAATGCAGGTAAATTGTTTTCTTACATTCTGCATTCCATTCTGTGATTCCCCTGACCTCCTAAATTATTTTTTAAATTTGCATATATTCTGGTTCACTCCTTGTGCTGCAAAATCCTATGGGTGTTGACAAATGCATAGCATCATGTATCCACCTCTACAGTAACATATGGAATAGTTTTACTTCCCTAATAATTCTCTGCGCTTCATCTATATAACCTCTTCTCCTCTCTTCAAAACCCTATCAATCTCTGACCCTTTCATCATTTCTATTGTTTTGCCCTTTCCAGAATGCCATATGAATGGAATTAAAATTATGTAGCTTTCTCAACTGGCTTCTCTCATTTAGCAATATACATTTAAGATTCATGTATGTCTTTATGTGGCTTGACTGTTCATTTCTTTTTATCACTGAATGATATTCTGTTGTGTGGATGTTCTGCTTTATCCATTTAACTGTTGAGGGACATCTTGATGGTTTCCAGTTTGGGGAAATTGTGAATAAGCTTCTATAAAATTGTACAGGTTTATATGTGGACATAAATTTTCAAGTCAGTTGGGTAAATACATAGCAGCACTATTACTGGATCATATGGTGAGACTAGCTTCATAAGAAACTATCACACGGTCTTCCAAAGTGGCTGTAACATTTTACATCCCCACCAGCAAGAATGAGAGCTCCTGTCACTCTGCCTTGTCAGCAGTGAGCATCCTCAGAGTTTGGGGGGATTTTATCCAATGTGTAGGTGTGTAGTATATGCTACTGTTGTTTTAATTTATAATTCCCTCATGACAAAAATGGTTGATTATCTTCCTATGCTTTACCATGTGTGTACCTTCTTTGGTGAGTAGTCTGTTCAGATCTTTAGTTATTTTAGAGACACAACTTATATATATGTTTTTGCAAATATTTTCTCAATGACATACCTTGTATTAGCCCTTCAGGATTATGCGCCACATTGCGACTTTACATACAAAGCTAAAAGCTGATAGATAACATGGCTGTGCTTGCTTCTGTTTGCCTTGCTCTTCCCCAAAATGATCCTATTGCTGCCTCTTACTTCCTTAACCATTTTCTTTCATTAGAAAAGAACTTTATATTCTGGAGTGGTCACTGTCTATCTCTGGGAATTTGTTTTTATTTAAAGAGAATGACCAAGGTGAAAATGTGTTTATTCACCTATCTGCAACTAGTTATTCCCAGTGAGAGTTTAATTGTGTTTTCTGGTTTTGAAGGAAACAATTAGGTCCAGGTGTGAGGAAGCTGTGCGACGTCACTGGTGAGGCTAACGGTTGTCTGTCTTCCTTTGCATGGCCTTCAGTCATCAAGCCTCCTCTGCGACACTTTAAACGCCCTGCTTATGCATCTAGCTCCTATGCACCTTCGGTCCCAAAGAAGACTGAGGAGCATCCTGCGAGGTACAAGATGCTGGATCAGAGAATCAAAATGAAAAAGATTCAGAACATCTCACATAACTGGAACAGAAAATAGTAGGTCAATGGGAAGAGAGGGAGTGAAGGAGAGAGAAGTCCCCTCACCTGCCTCTCACCTCTCACCAGCTGCAGTGGGATATGTCTCCAACACCCCCGGGAGCCTGTGGGGCTGTGCAATCAATGGTTGACCCCACGAGGGCAAAGTGAAGGCTATATTCGATTTTCCCCTTTGTTGTTCTGTTATAGACTCATCATCAGTTGCTGGATTTGGGGGTCAATGCAGACTCCAGCAGTGAACCAGTCAGAGGGTTGTCTCATGTGGCTTTTATTGGTATATTTCTTTCAAAGTCTAAATTAGATCAAAATTAAAATGATACGACCTATTCAGAAAAAATGAAATCTCTCTTATTGACACTATTTTTATCCCTGGAATTTGACTTGCCCCCATAAAACTATTAGTTTAATAATCATTGTATTTAAGAAATGCACTTCCAAAAACATCTTTTCAATTTTAAATGCAATATTTAAAATTCAAGTAAACACATGACTTTCAAAGTAAATGCACTCAAAACGAAAGGTGTGCTTCTGAATGTAACGATCTTAAAGGGGAAAGAAGACTGATGAGTCATTGTGTGTGTAGCTATTTCTGAACTCAGGCTTCACACAGCAGATCGAAATTAAAACTAAAGACCCTTGTTCTGGTTCTTACTGTGTGCTTCAGGCCTAATAGATTTATTTAAGGCTATGAAAGTCTGTAGGAAGTGCGTTTTGGCTCTGCTTTCCTCTAATCCTTCACTTTCACTCACAGTAGATAATGCTAGAAATCAATGAGATGCTCACGCCTCAGAGATTCTAGATTCTGGGGCGGAGGGTGTAAAATGCTGAACCTCATTTGAATTCCTTATTTGGAGACTTTTTTTTCCCCATAAGATTGGAGATGTCTTTAAATTTAATTTCAGGTCATCTTCCTAACAGACCACATGTGTAAGTTTCAAACACCGGAAACAGCATTTGATCCCGTCAGAAATGGTCTGGTGCAGTGGAAAACTTCACGCTTGTTGTTAGGCCGATCTGATCTCCAGTCCTGTCCTGTCTATAAAGAGTTGCAGGTCATTGGTCATTGGTCTAATGGCATAATCTTTGAAAGCCTCAGTTTGCTTAACTAGAAAGTGGGATTCATAATGTCCACTGCGCTTTTTGTGATGACAATTAAGGTAATGTCAATTCTGATTGGTATTGCTGAGCCTGAAGAGTGATGGGGGTACAACAGATGTAGCTGGGAGGATTTTACATCTAGGAAAAACTCTCCAGGACCCCCCTCCCTAAATATGTTCACACAAAGAACAGACCGTGCCCTGATGCCACAGCCTTTGGCGTCTTGAGTGTGAAGGGTTTTGGGTCCTCTTCTTTCATTCTTCATAGTTCATTTTCAGAAAACTACAATGATGCAGTTGAGCCAGTTCCAGAGTTTAGTGCCCATCCTGCTATTGAGCAAATCATTTACAATATGCTTTATAATGGTATTTCAGAGGAATTTAATCCTATACAAAAAAGGAAAATCACTGTGACTTTGTTAGTGAAGCAATTGTAATTCTTAGCTCCCTGCTCAGTGCCTGAGCAAAAGGACCCTTTTGCTGGTAGCTTCTTTTCCTCCTGGATTAGGCTAATTCAGTGGGTAACTTCTACCTGTTCATATACAGATGCCTTAGTGCTTTCTGCATAGAGACATTTGGCCACACAATGAAACTGCCCATGAGGTGGTGGCCGCCTTGCTACTACCCAATGGATTCTGGAGGAAAAAGGGGGTGCTGTAATACATCTAACTGAAAGTAACCCCGAAGGGTGATCTGATCATAATTCCTAACTGGACAGGTCATGGTAGGTAATCGCACTCCAGGCACATACTTCCTTAGTAAAAGGCTCATCTTTGCCTTAAGCAAGCCCTGTCTATTGTTTTTGTGCATCTAGGTTAACACACCTTTGAAATGTCTCTTTTTCAGACCCCTCTGAAGGGAACCACCCACAAGAGGGCACATAATCTAGTTAGCTAGCCTGTAATCTAATGTCCACCTTGTTTTCTCCTACTTCCTTACTTCTCTCCTTAATTCCAGACACACAAAAGAAACTGCAAACTGTCTTTCTGGGAAGCATTGTTTTTCGTCTGTTGATATCTGCTTCCAGGCCTATCTTCTATTTGGCTCAAATAAACTCATAAAAAAATTTTTAAAAAGTAATTGTTGACATAATGTTCAAAGCTATAGGAAAATTTTATGAGTTCTTACAGCAAAGAATCAACCCACAAATAATGTCCCTCTTCTAATCCTCAGTACCTTCAGTCTTAGGTATTGAGACTTTAGTGTGGCTGTGCTTTCTTGTCTGCACATCTTGATGTTGGAAACTGAATCTGGAGAAAAAATTTGGCTCCCTCTGTATTCTTTTACCCCAAGATGTTATTTTTCAATCTTTGCTAATATTTTAATTGAGCAAATGCACAGATATCAAGACTCCGCATTGCTTGTAAAATGCCTACCATGTTATTTGCATGATGGATTGTATAGAAATGCCAAATTATATATTCTTATAGCAAATAAAAAGATGCTTTTAAAGGAATTTTTGGTATGTGAGTCATGTTTTTCTTCTCCAGGATTCTAGGATTCATTTGAAAAGAGCTAGATTTTCCCTGTGCTTGGCACTATTCAGTCCTGAATATCTTGTCAAGATGAATAGTAAAACTTACCCTTTACAACTTCCTTCCTAATTGTATAGGCAATAGCTTTTTAAAAAATTTTCTCCCTCCTATACCACAAACCCAATAAATTAATTTAATATGAGTAACCCATAGTAGAAACTAGTCCATAGGTAAATAGCTGTGTTATCAACTCAGTTTATACCATTCCAGGTAAAGTGTTGAAGCTAGTGGTTAAGAATTGGGACTTTGGTGTCGGAAAAACCTATGATTAACTCTTGACCCTGTCTTTTATTTGCTCTGTGAGCTTTACCAAGTTTCTAAATTATTCTGAATATTAGTGTCCTCTGCTATAAAATGAGGATAATAATAGTAGCTGACTCACCATAGCACAAATGCATGCATATAGTAAGGACCCAACTAACATTAGCTATTATTTCTTGAAGAAAAAGTGGAGGGTGCTATAAAGAAGTCAGGCTTTTGAGTTTGAGAGCCATGTCACTTCTATGACATCAGGTGGGTTGTTAATACCCTTCAACTGTAACACACTACACTTTTTACTCCTTAATACGTATTCCCACATTCAGTTGGAAACCCGATGTCCCTTCACCTGTGTCTCTGCACCTTTGGAGTTCTTGGGCCTTTATCCATTATCTGTTAGGGCCGCCTCTCGCTCTCACGTTCCCCTTCCTCTGAATCCCTGACCACCTGCCTGCATCTTAATTCCTACCACTGCGGTCCTTCATTCTGTTCTTATTTACCCCATTTCATTTCCCGCATTCACTTCCTTTATTCTTCCAAAGACCCAGCACAGTAGAAGCAACCACTTAAATGACTCAATAACAAGACCAGCTAGCCTCATTTCATAGAGAATTTCTCACTGGCTGTGTCTCCTTAGACCTAACCTTTGCCTCTATTTCTCCTACCACGACTTTTCTCTCTTCTTGAACTTTAGCTTTCTTTGAATGTTCAAAGCAGTTCATTTCTTACTCCCTACTCCACACAAGTTCTAGACATCACTTTTTTGAATTTTTAAACATTTCTATATTTTTATTTTTTTCAATTTTATTTGACATGCAATATTAAATTAGTTTCAGGTGTACGATCTGGACATTTTTAAAGCTTATGATCTCATTCTGCCAAATAAAGGGCATTGACGTCAGGTCCTGTCCTGATAAAGCACAAAGAACCTACAGAAGCTTCAAAATGACATTGTTTTCTCCGTAATGTAATCCAATTCTTAGGCAGGACCAATCCCTGTAAGAAAAGAGCTTTATGAATATCTGTCCCTACCCCCTGCCCAGAATAAACCACCAGAAATTCTGGTGGTTGTTTTTCCCCACCATCTAGTTACAATACCAATCTCACATGGGAAAGGCAGTAACTATCACTAACAGGTGCTCAGAGAATGCTAATTCCCTTCTCTTCCTGTCTCTCCCTACCACCGGCCAGGTGAGCCTTACCGTGAGCACATCCACTGAGCTTTTGAACCAGAGCAGGTACTCCAGCACACCTGTCGTTGTGACTCCTAATTCCCATGAGGTAGAGGGCAAGGGTGGAAATGGTTGATAACTGTTCTTTGCAAGTCTAGGATTTCTATCCAAATTCCTCTTCCTAAGACAGACGGAAGGCCACTTATTCATCTGCAAGGTTTGAATTTATTTTTCCATTGGCCACCAGCTTCACTCAATCAATTATGTTCTATTTGATCCATTTCTAATTAAAAAAAAAAAAATCGTATTGGGCCAACATCTTGGTTAATTGGGAATCTGTCAAATTTACTTAGAAGTGAGATGTCTTAGGCCTGGGAGTTGGGGGTGGGTGAAAGATTAATGAGCTGGCTCCTGGCTTGACCCTAGGCATAACCACAGGTGCCCACACAGCTAGGTGAGTCGAGGCCACAGAACACCTGTTGGTACCATAGATGGAGAAAAAGGGCTGTTGCTGGTGGTAAGTATTGTTTTTAAGGCAAATTTAGGAAATTTGTCAGCATTCGTTATAGTTTTGTTATATTCAGAGAACATGAAAAACTCCTTTTTTGGGGGGGGGAATAACTAGTAATAATAACTATAGAATACTGTATTGACTTTTGTATTTTAACATTCAACTTGGATTCTCTGTGGCTGTTCTACAGCATGCTTTGTTTTGTACACTTGAGTAAGAGGTTCAGCTGACCTGTGTTTATAGAAGCACCTCATCTAGAAACCAGCCACTATAGAAACAATTTATTTTGATCGATCATTACTCTTTTAGCAACATTTCTTAAGACTCAGTGAGTAACAGAGTATTCCCAACTTTGAGAGACAAAGTGTAGTAACAGAGATAAATACGTCCAATCAGAGTTGCTGAAAAACCAAAATTATACATCACTGCTCTACTACAATAGATTTTAAAATTTGGTTAATACATTTTTGAGAGCCCACTAGGTCTCAAACACTTGGATATATTTAAATATATTTAACTCTTCTAATAAACCTGCATGGGAAGTCTTATTTTCCTTATTGCTAATTAATAAATTAAGACTCACGAAGTTAATTTTTTTGCAGAAAGTTGGCTGAACTTCTTGCCTCCTTGCTCCCCAACTATATTCAGCATAAAGCCGTCAGATGCATGCCAAAGATTTGGATTTAGGCATACAGATTTGGCCAAATGATTCTGTTTAATGAATGTGTGGAATATATTAACTGTGCCTTTTCCGGAGGACATCTGTCACCTTCAGCACTATTTATACCACTTACTTTCACATGGAACTGCTTTCTGACCAAATGAGGCCTATTCTCAATTTGTGTTCACATCATGATGTGTTTATGGAATTCCTTCTGCATCTAGTTTTCTGTGAAAATTTTAGTTATTCTTCAAGACCTGGCAGAAAATTTCACCTCTGGGACTGGTCTATTTTTTTACTTATTTATGATATTTCAGTGATTCTATTTCAAATTACCTGGATCTTAATTCTTTCTTACTATATTAATCATGTCCAGAACTGCAGGGTCCATACTCCATCCCTTTTTTTGAACCGACACAGTGCTTCATATAAAATAAATCCTCAAAAATGTAACAGCTTGAGATGGTATTGAACTAGGGTAAGATAGAGAGAAAACACGTAAACACGTGACAAATATATTCCCATGCCTCACCCTTCACTTACGGCAGATGTCACTAATCAGTCAGTACCCCTTTTCTCACCAGGACCAGACATAGCTCGAAAAACCTTCCCAACACAGAGTTCCATGTAATTGGTTCTAACCACTGGAGTTTCATTCTGCTGAAGTCAGTATATTATCCTTGGATGAAGATAGAACTTCGTTTTGCCATTATTCTAATTTTCTGCTGGTTCAACATCTCTTCATGGGTCAACATCTCAGAATCTTGATTTTCTGAATCCTGATTCAGAAAAAGGAATATATGTTTAAAGACTGAAGTGTCATTATACTTTTCTAAAGAAACAAAAAAACAAAAAAGGACTTTGCTGTTCCTGTGTGACTCTGTTTCATCTTTAGACTAAAAATTCTTAGAGAAGAAAGGAATTTAGCTGTAACCCTTAGAGCCTCCCTCTTAAAAGTGGGTAGTCTACCTCAGCCATTCTGTCCCACAGGTTTCCACCTACGGAGGTCCCATGATCCAGAATTTTGGAAACAAATACCTGGGTGTGATCTCATCATTTCCCCAAACTAGGCTAAAAATGCCTTGGAGGAAGTTGCATTATACAACACAGTTGTGTCTTCAGTCAACAGTCTCCCATCTGAAAAGAATCTGAGCGTTAGGAAACCACAGGAACTGTGCACCGCTGGAAGGACAGCACTCATGGCTCATTTCTGGGAAGGAGGCTGAAACCATGCTGAATTGCTGGCACAAGGACTTCGGGGAAAGCAAAAACTTAAAAATCACGTTGGTTTATTTAATTTGATGGAATCAAGTTACAGGTCAAAGCTGACTCTCATTTCTTAGGCGACACTGCTCCCTGGTGTCTTTCAGAGGTAGGAGCTGTTTGCCGAGTTGCAGGGGATTTTTTCGGGCTGATAGTTTTTAGCTGGAGGGATGAAAGTTGATTCTTAGAATTCACAAGGGCAGGCAGCTGTGGAGAATCCCATTCTCGTTCTGATTATAGTGCTGCTGTATTTCTGTATAGGTTTGTTAGGTTCTTGAACAGTCTTATTGTTCAAATATATAAATAAACATTAACCTATGGAGAAAATATTGTTGGGGAAATATTTTATATATGAAAACAAAAACCAATTTATTTATAGCACCATTTAATTATGTTAATTACCATCTAATCACAGCACCATTTATTTTGATTTACTATCCCTATCATGTTTACATGCTGGCACAACCTCCATTTCTAAGCTCTTTCTCCTTTCCCTATCTCTTCTAGAGAAGCTGTAAAAATTAACATCCAATTTCCCAGTTTTCTTACATTTAAGGAGAGCCAAAGTGAGAGACAGTTTGGGCTAATGAGTTACAAAGCTGCCTCTTCCAGTTCTTCCAGCCTGGAATACTGACTTCGGCCACCTCGGGCCCATGAGGTCGTGGTAAGCACGAACAGGAAATCCAGCATGCTGACTGCAGAGCCACAGGAAGCTAGAAAGGGTCTATGTTCCTGATTATATCACTCAGCAACCACACTATCCCTGGTCTGACTTCCTGGGACTTACTGGTGATGGATGAACTCAAAGTCGTAGCCACTGAGACTCCTAGAGTGATATCATTTTGTGATAAAGTTGATCAAGTCACTCTCTCTACTTAACAACTCCCGTGGCTTCCTGCTGCTTTGAGAACAGTCCGAGTGCCTAAGACTAGCTCAGGTGCCATCTACGAGCAATGCCTGCCTGCCTGCCTCTTGCTTTGGTCCTTCGTCCCTTCCATGCATGCTCCATGAGCTCCAGCTGCTGGAAATATCCAGAGTCCCAAAGTCCAGAGCCTTTGCATGCGCTGTTCCCTCTGCTCTGTCTGGGTCAGCAGCAGGTGAGCCAGGACTGGGGGTGGGTTGGGCAGTGGCCCAGCAGGGAGGGGCAGCATGTGTGGGGCATGGTCATAGGGCAGGCTGAGCTGGTTGCAACGTCATGACCCAGCAAGAGGCTTGCAGTCACTGAAGCTCAAGGTCCCTATACAAGAGGACAATAGGACTGCTCACTGAGAAGAGGGAGCTGAGACAGGGTGGTCAGGGGCTCGGGAGCCACGCTGCTTTGTGAATGTGCTTTCAGGTGTCCCCCAGGAGGACTCCTGCTAGTGCCCTGGGGTTCCAGGTGCAGCCAACATTATGGGACCTACTTCTCAGCTCTATGGCTTACCAGCTAGGCTAGGAGGGTCCAGCGCCCTGCATGAGGCCACACAACTGATGGATGGTGAAGCTTGTGTTTGAACTGCAAAGAACCCCAAGTCCTAATCCTGGCTTCTTTGCCAGTTTGTGAGGAACCAATGGTTTTGCCGTCCCGTGAAGGCCTTTTTGGAAACAGAAACAGGCCCCGTAGGGATGGCCTCTCAGAAACACCTCCTCTTCCAGCTGTGTTTCTTGCCAGGCAACACCTGTTTCAAATGAGATTGTCTTCATTCCTGCTTTTCCTCATTCCTTCTCCACTCACCTGGTCCCTCTTTCTGTCCTACCTGCCTATCCAGCTAGAAGGAGGTGTGACCTGGTAAACCAGGACCCATCCCATCACCTAAAGCACCTAGTAAGGTTTTGGTGATGGGGCTGGGAGGAGGTAGAATATGAACGGGGGCTGGGAAGAGAAACTCCAGCTCAGTGAAAACCCAAACAAATTTCTATGGAGCTTACTATGTTTTTCAGACTTTATTATCTGATCTATACAACAGCCCATTGAGGCTCATTCCTTTCCTTATTTATAACGACCAAAATCAGAAAATTTCAGAATGCGTATTGCAGAAGAAATAAAATGAGTTTAGACTTCAGACTAATACTGTACTACAATGTATTTAAAGTGGGGGTGAATTCAGACGATTATTTTGGGGCAGTCAGCTCAAACTCCTAAAAAGCCAAATTCTTAATTCTGGGTTCCAAAAGGAACGATTTTATTGCATATGAGGACAAAAAGATAAAACTAGGTTACTGGTGGTAGTGTTCATTAATTCTTTTCCTGAAACTATGGTCAGAGTTAGAGGAGTTGTTACATGAACAAATAATTTGTAATTAGAATATAAACTGCACTAAGTAGCCCCTTTTAAAGCATCTCAGGCCTGCTCTGCCTTGGTTTGACCTTGGCCTCCTGAACCTCTCCAAGCCCTTGTCACACTTTGCCATTTCTTCAGAGAAACTCCTTCTACGCAGCTATTATAAATTGGAACGTCACCCTTGTTCTCTCTCTCATACACACACACACACTTTTTTTTGTGTTGCCATAATCTCAACACTATCAAACTCTTACCTTTGATTTAAAAAAATTTACAAAACAAAAATAAACCTCAACCTTGTCTAAGGGATGACAAAAGACTGAGTATGCGGTTCCGAATCAATGCTTGCCAGATACTAAGGGAAATGACATCAGCCGGGCGACTGCAACGTGTCAGTTTCTCCAGCAAGTGGCAGTGGTGTGAAGGGAGAAAAGCTTTGCTCCGGGACACCGGTCCTCACGATAGCGGAGAATGGTGGCTTGCTGGGGACATTCGATTTAAGTCAGCAAACGTGGAATGAGACCTTCTCTCCAGACACTGCCCTAGGTGTGCAATGGATCCAATAGGATGAGGCAGGGGTTCCACGCTTGGGGACCTCACAGTCTCAGTCCTTGTCTATGAAGCAGAGTCATTCATTCAAACTGCTCTTGGAAAATAAATAACTGCACCTTGTGCACTGCGGGTGGGGATGTAAAATGGAAAATAAGATGGCAGTTCCTCAAAAAATTAAAGACAGAACTACCATAGGATCCAGCAATTCCAATTCTGGCTGCATACCCCAAAGAATTGAAACAAGCTCATAGTAGAGACAATGAAATCCCTAAGGCAAACCTATGCACATTTCCGTGCGGTGCCCAAAGTGTGAGACCTGGAAAGAGACTGTGTTTGGACAGGTGCATCATCAATCCATTGATTGCATGGGATATTCGGTTTCTTTTGCAATTTTGACCTTTCCAAGGTGCAGAAAAGGAAGACAAATCACCTGCCCTAGAGCCACAGGCCGGGGAAACAAAAAGAAACAATTGTCAATTGACCATCTACTCTGGCCCAGAAATTTTGGTTTTTAAATCATTGTCTCGTTTAAACTTTATCACAACGTCAAGGAGACAGACGCGACCATAAAGTGAGAGGTAAACTTGAAGGTAAACTGAGGCCCAATGTTGGGAGCCCTTTGCCTGATGGCTGCCCTTGGGGCAGAGAAGGGATTGTTTACTC
Source organism: Cynopterus sphinx (assembly GCA_030015415.1). Lineage (NCBI taxonomy): Eukaryota > Metazoa > Chordata > Mammalia > Chiroptera > Pteropodidae > Cynopterus > Cynopterus sphinx. Next base: position 7,124,265 of record CM057391.1, read on the forward strand.
CACAGGATGTCTGCATAGCTGGCAAACACTCTGTTAATCTCATCATCTGAAAAGCACCTTTGTGGCTTCAGGGAGTGAGCTGATTGTTTTCAGGAGGAAGACAGGATTAGCAACAGGTTTCTTATGCAAATGTCAGCAATTGTCTGTGTATACTTGGGATCTTCGGATCAGGGATTTTCAGATTCCTCTGTGGGATCCCCGCCTAGTCATGGGGTATGAATAGGGAGTGCTGAATAAACTCGGGACTGTCAGTCCTCCCGACTCTCCTGTCTTTGTTCCTTAATCCTCCCTCCCCCTCTCAGGACTGGTCGATCTTTGCCGGTGGGCTCGGCAGCCCAACATTTGCAGTATCACCCAAGATCCATAGCTAGTAAGTGTCGGGCGGGATCTGATTTCTGGCCCCAGCGATTGCTCTCTGTGTGGTCTGCTGAGGCTGTGGCAGCCCCTGGACCTTGGCTTCTACTGCCCTTACGATGCGTAAATACAGTGCGTTTCAAATGGGAATCAGTGTGTAGAGAGTGCCAGTAAAAAGGATGTTCTGATTGGGGTTCTGCAGGGATTCTACATTTCTAACACGCTCCCAGGTGATACTAGAGGTGCTGGCTGGGGTGACCGCTCTGAGTAGCGAGGCTTTAACCTGCAGAGGTTCCCAAACAAACGTTCTCCTTGTTGCAGCAGCTTTTCCTCAGGGCTGTAGGACAAAAGAGATTCCTATGCCATTTTTTAGGCTGTTAGGTCCTGACAATCAGAAAAAGGTGAAGGATGAGATGACAGGTGAAAAAGGTATGCGGGTGGACCAAAGACGGAATCACACCACGCGAGAGGAAGCAACAAATAAAGGGGACCTCAAACGGCCTGGCAGGTCAGAAGCTCTAAGGACTGGATGGGAAAACGCAAGGTGATTAGGTGGCTACGACTAGAAGGCCACGGGGAGGCAGATCGCAGAGTGCCTGCACCATGCACGGGATGTAGGCCGTTGTCACCCATCCTCGCGTTGCTGGAAAGCCTTTGGATGGGGTTTCAGGTAGGGATGACTGTGTGGTTTGTGTTTCACTGTGGGTCGGGGTGGGTTGGGAGTCAGTCCCGGAGGGAGGCAGGCAGTGGAGAGCGCAGGAACCCACAGAACTCCTGAGGATGGAGGAAGCCTGAGGATCAATGGGCAGGTTAGTTTAGCTCTTCTCCGAAGTTAGAAATCCCCGGCTGGAAGTCACCACCTGATGTAACTAAACACAACATGTGTGGAAAGAGGGAACGACGCTTTTCAATCACAGGCGGAGCACCTCCAGGAGCAGCTTTTTACATTCCCTGGGTGACTCTTTGCAAAATTTATTTCCCCAGAGCTCTCTACCTCCTCCAGTTCTGAATCTGCTGAAGCAGGGTGTCACTCGGAATGGGCTCAGCCCCACCGAGGAGGAAACGCGTCAACACGAAGATCGATTGCCTCGTGGTGACACACGCGTGCAGATGTTCCCACGCCCGTTCAGATGTTCCCGTTTGTGGTGTGGGGCCGGGAAGCCCAGACACGGGTGTTGGGGGAGGGACGTTAGCATTTCATTTTCCTGAGACGTTTACCCCGAATCTGTTCTCTCATTATGTTTTATTCACCTTCTGGTGATATATCAATGGAATTATGATAAATAGCTGATTGTAGGCTGATTTTGAGGGCCTCAGTCACTTTCGGACACCGACCAGCTTAATTCTATGTGGCTAGGCTCGGATGCCTGGTTGTTTGGTCAAATCAGCCTAGATTTGCTGTGATCGTATTTTTTTTTTTTTTTAGAGGTGATTAACATTTAAATCTGGAAACTCTGAGGAAAGCATTACATGGGTGGGCCTCATCCTATCAGTTGAAAGCCTTAGGAACGAAGACTGAGGTGTCCCAAAAGAGAAGATGTCCAGCCTGCCGGCCTGCTCTGCAAATTTCAGACTTACCACCTCTCACAATCCAAAGAACCGTCCGTGTATTATTGGTTCTGCTTCTCTGAAGAACTCTCTCACCCTTAAGAGTTCTTTATTCTCACAATTTGTGTTTGGTCTATTTTATATTTGACAGTTACTATGACTAAAATCAATTACGGTGAACTGTAAACCCTGGGGGAACTTGGAAATTAATCAGTGGGAGTTCTTGGGTCTGATTCTCAAAGGAGAGAGAGGGTTGGTAGAGCCATGAGGTGTCATCACTTATGGGAGAGGGGGGACCGCTGGGTTAAGTGTGTAAAAAAAAAAAAGTAATTAATCCTGTTATTGAGGTGAGATTGGAAGGCTGTTCTATCATTTTAAGGAAAAAAAAAAAAATCAAGGGAAAGCCATTCTACAGGGCTGTCCCCGGGAAAGAATAATAATGGTCGACATCCCGCCAATGTCCATTTTGTTTTCTTTCCTAGGTGTAGGGGGGAAGTTCCATCCCAAAGGATACATAAATGTTTACCAAATTGGTTTATGATGCCGAATTTGTGACCTTTCAAATGGACAAAGATTGAGTGTCTCCTTGTCTTCTAAGGGCTCCCTCCCAGTTACCCGTATCACATCCGAGCCCCATAATTAAAGCAGTGACACTGGGCAGGGGTCTCCACTCCTGGTTGTGGTCTTTGAAAGCTGATGTCATTTGCTGAAAGTCCGTCACCCTTCTGTGGAGGGGATGGTGAGAAGACGAGGGTGGTGATGGCGAGGCTTCCTACCTCACAAAGCGCTCCCCCTCGGGTGGCTTTTAACATAGTTTAATTGCTCCGCAGACAGAGCAGCTACATGATCCCAGTAAACGGGTAAGGACACCGAGGCACAGAGAATCAAGCGACTTGCCGACCTCTGCACGGGCAGTAAGCAAGCCCAAGCCGTCCTCCTAGAGATAAAATCTGGGTCTGTCTTGTTCTCGTCCGTCGCTGTTTATCTTCTCGCCCTTTTGGAACTCCAGGGTGTGAAAGCCTCCACTATGTATCCATCTTCAAAAATTACTAATAAAACGCTGGCCATGGAAACGCGTCTTGTATTTATAAACATGTTTTGGACACTGAAGTGTAATAAAATCACTCGCCACACCCCCTGGAAGAGACGAGGTTTTCAAAAGGTGTTTATTGCACAGCTTTTTGCTGAGCCACGACTGTGAGGAAGGCACAGCGGGTCGGATGCTGAAACAGGCACAAACCGCCCCCTCGAAGGCTCAGCCTTATGGGGTGCTGAGATGTGTGTACAGCCTCGGGGTCGTAGATGTTACATCTGAATGACCTCAAGGTTAGTTCATGTGGTCCCCTCTATTCGGAAAGGGCCCCTTCGAAAAGACTTTGGAACCCTGCTGAGAGCACAAAGCACTTTAGTGAGTCTTTTCGGTCTTCCCGCCTCTCTTCCCCACCCCCCGTCCCCCCACACACATACTCTTCTGGGTTCCAGAACTGACATTTACTTAGCACTGAACAGAGTAGGTCATTGTCATTTGCTAGCAACTTCCTCCGGGGTGGTGTGAGCCCAGGGAAGGCTGGGACTGTGTCTTTTGTGTCTTATTTTACCTCTGAACCCTCAGAACTCAGAAAACAGTGGACAGCCCGTAAACACCTGAGGAATGGGGGAATAAATATATGACTGACTTTATATAAACTTCAAAATAGAAAACTGACTACGAGGACCACGAGATAACTTACAAAATAACGCAGTCAGGAACAGAGCAGGATAAGACAGATGCTGCATTTCTCATGTTTTGAGGATTTGGTTGGCCTAGAATGACCCTTGATAACCAAAGGGAGAAACAGGCTAGTGGTCCGTGGGGGCCTGGTGGGTTGTACCCAGGAGGCCTCGTTGTCTTCACCCAAGAAAAAAATGCTGGCTTATTTTTCTTCCCAGAGGACAGATGGCAGCTCTAGGTTCTCCTGGGCCCATCGACTGTAGGACAAGAGCCTAAAGGGCATCTAAAGTACTTAGAGAAGATACTTATCCAAAGTGTTCTGAGAGCCAGAAGGACAAGGTCGGAGGCCCTGCCCCTCCCCCACTGGCCAGGTCTTCCTTCTCCCCAGATCATCAGGGGAGGACTGAACGAGGCTTAAGTTTCTGTTGTTCCCCGGGTGCAAACCCTCAGTGAAGGGAATCATGACACCCCAAGGCATGTGAGCTCGTACATGGAAAAAGGGAATGATACCAGAGGGGGATGAACGAACAGCAAACCAACAGACGCCAGGCCGGGAAACGTACACAGAGGAAGCACAGCTCATGGACTGGGCAGAACATGGTTTAAAAATAAGCGTATAAATATGCTCGAAAGGAAAGAGAGGATCCCTGCAGCACGTGGAGCAAGCAGTGTTCACAGGATTTGTGTCAGAAAAATATCACCGTTGTCCCAGAGGATGCAACGGATGACTTGGAGAGCAGAATGGATAGAGGAGAAAAGCAAATTAGTGAACCCAAGGGCCAGGAATTCTTGCAGAAGTTATAGGAAAAGGAGGAAGAGATGAGAACACACCGCTCCTTGACAGATAGAAGAGATCTGTCAACATCTCCGTAACAGGAGCCCCGGAAGGAGAGAGACGAATACATGCAGGGGGTAAGACTGAAAAAAAGACAGGCTGAGACGTTTTCCTGATTTAAGGGACACCGGCCCCATCTCACACTGTCCCCTTTGCCTTCCCCACACCGCACACACAGGCTTACTTTGAATCCCTCTGGGAAGTCACGGTGTTTAATACATGGCTCCTACCCCTACCTGGAACTGCTCCCACCTCTCTCGATTATTCGCTGGTCAACTCTCACAGATTTGTCAGCTCGCAGACTCCCTGACTGGCCCTTCCACCCACTAAATTAGGTCAGGCCCTGCTTGGAACAAACTCCCAGAGCCCGGGATAATCAATATAATCTCATTTAAATATTTGATGGCATTATTTCCCATTCGATACCACTGGTAGACTATAAATTCCCTGTGGGCAAGGTTTTTATTTACCTTTCGCCATGGTACCTTGTGTGGGTTTCCAGTCCTGCGTTCAGTGAAGATCTGCTGAGTGAATGTGACTCTTCAATGTACCAGTAGGAGAAAACAGAACACTGGGCCAAAGACCGTCCAAGCTGTCAGGTTGGTGAGATCGTGGGTTCAGGACTGACCTGTTGAAAGTGAAGTGAGGACAAGATGCTTACGATAGCAACTGAAGGTGTGAGGACCGGAAGGTGCAGGAGGGCTGGAGGGAAAGGGAGGGTAGCTAGGCCCACGGAGCGTGAGCACCCTGGAGGGGGTGGGAAATCCGAGGGTGAGAGTTGAGAGCGGGAGAGAGGCGGATGCAAAGTCATCCGCTGGAGGGGCCATGGCCAACAAGAGGCACAGCACCTTCTGGGGTGTTTGGAGCAGAATCCCAGGAGTTATACTTGCGTGATCCTTGGGCGTTTGGCTTTTCTGAGATTTTTGCTCCTTTTTGACCTCTGTGAGTGGGATCGCTGTGAGGGTGAAATGAGAGCGCGTTGGAGAAAGTGTCTGGCACGGGGTAGCTCATATTCAGACTCTATGGCCTCCCTCCATCCCCTCCCCTTTAGCCTTCTCTCTGCAGCCATGGCTGTGGCTGGGCGTTTAGCCTGGCTCTCTCCAGACCGAAAGCATCTCAGCAGGTGTGTGTCTGTGGGTTGGAATGTCCTGACGAGAGCTTTTCCAAGCGTCGCTGGAAATCTCTCAGATTCCATTACTGTGGCGTTTAACCTCTGGCATTGAACATGAAGTCCCTAAACCCTCCTGTCTCTGCCGCGTGAGGATGCTCGGGTGTTTTCTAACCTAAAAATCCCTTGCTTCTGCATCAACAGACTGCTTGGATGGTTGACTCTCTTTCCAACCACCGTCTCCCAAACTGGACACCTTGACTGATTGTATTCCTGTAGCCACTCCCTGTATTGCGGGTATTTAAGATTAAGCCAATCACAATTAAATACGATTAAATATCGGGTTCCTCAGTCTCACTAGTCTCATTGCAAACACCTAAGAGTCACGGTGTAGCTTTTGCCATACCAAGAAGCACAGATCTAGAGCATTTTCGTGGTTGTGGGGAGTTGTATTCATCAGTGCTGTTCCAAATAATTGAGTCTTTTCCTCATTTAAGCACCGTGATCAAGAAGCTCTGTCATTGAGAGCCAACTGTCTCTGAATGGTGAGCATTATCACTATTCTAGAATTCTCTTTTTGGTAACCGATTCTCTTACTACTCCCGATCGGGATCCAACTTGCAATGCAAAATGAATTTCAGAATGTGCTGCCCTTTGCGTTGCATCCTTAACCTTGGTGGGAAAAGAAACCAAACCCTTTTGGATTGAGATTTCTATGCATACGCTCCTGCACAAATAGGAGTGTACAACTGCGGATTTGGGTATGGAGGCTGTGTCTTTCAACCTCTTGTAACAAACCAAAAATACTATTTTTCCCCTCTCTCTTTAAAACGAGTGTCTGTGGCTGACGGGAATTTCAGTGCAGAGGCAGTGACTGGTGAAATCATTGATTTTCTGCAACGCCACTACATCTGAAGTGATGCTTTAAAGTACTAAAAAGCATAAATATTTGTACCGTTGGCAAGTAAGTGCGTGTAGCTCCTTCACCAAATACCCAAGTGGAGAGCGAAAAACATGAAAGCTTCGTCTCTGTTTTGGGTCGTTAGAGCAAAGCTCTAGGAGGGGATTTATAACGACACAGTTACAAATTATGAATGTGCATTTGTTCAAGAATGACACCCTGTTGATTTGCTATTTAGTTTCTTTATTGCTGGCTTTTTTGCTTCGCTCTATAGGAGAGCGACTGCGGATTTGGCTGCCGCTCAGCCTGTGGAATCGCCAGGGACATTATTCCTATTCAGAAATGCATGGGGTATATGAGAGACGGAGCTCACAAACGTGTATATTAAAACCCATACATTACCCGCACAATGAAAACCCTCATCCCACTCGACACGGGAGGCCTGGGGACGAGTGCGAACCGAGGACTCTCACGTTGGGGCGGCTGAAGGATGCTTGGCCTCCCGAGTTGCCTAGTTCCTGCTTTCAGACTCTGCTCAGCAAAGTCCTAGGGTCTCCTTAGAGGCCACCAAAGGAAGGGATGGGGGAGGATAGAAGAAGGAGGAAATGTGAGGCTTCCTGATGTACCCCCACTTAGCACCTCAGTTTCTATGTGTTCTATGTATCAGACTTCTCAGTATGATTTCCTCCCAACAAAAGACAACCCTAGACACTTGACAATGAAGGTGTGAAGTTTCCCTATGGGACTGAGAAGCTTAGGGAGGCGCAGGACTGGCTCTGGTGCTTATTTTCTTCCTCAGTAGAAGCCTTAGAGCAGTGGTCTTGTGTCTCAAGCCTGATGCTCAGTGTGATGACCCTGAATGTGTGAGATTCATTTTTGTTCCTACTACTGTCTGTCAGATGCCACGCAGAGTCACGTGGTCATGCAGTGGGGTAGGGAAGGAAGACCAATATGGACCTGGAGAGAGGATGGAGGGATCACGCTACAAGGGCTGGAGGGAAAGCTATGTTTCTCAGAACACGTGAGAACTCATCACCAAGAAGCTATAATAGCCTTGACCGTGGCAGTAAAGAGTCGTCTCAGTCATTCAGCCTTGAAGACAACCTCACCAGCGCTACAAGAACCGTGGGGAGACTTCTTTTTTAAAAATCCCCAAATGGGTACTCTTGTCTTATAAGTGTTCACCTTTTAATTCCATCAGTCATGCTGCTCAAAAATCTGGTCAGTGGAAATGTGTGGAGAACGTGATATTTGAGAAGAAACAGGTGCCCAGACCTGCTCAGGCTCATAGCCGCTCCTCTCGCCTCTCAGCACAGGCAGCCAATTGTCTCTTGGACCCTAAGGAGCAGATTTTCCAAGAAGTTAATAAAGCTTAAAGTTTAGGGCCCCTCCTGAATGCTGGGGGTCACTGGGAGCCACAGAGGGCATGTTCAAGGAGGGGAGAGAATGCCAGGCTGCCGTCAGGACATATTTCTGGCAAGTGGCTAAAGAAATCACAGAAGGAAAGCAAGCAGACATTCAAGATTCCCAAACCCCTATCTACCAGCGAGCTCAACCTCTCCCACCCCACATCCTGCCTTATCTCCGGGTTTCACACACCTCCTTCAGACCTTGTCTCTCCACCTGCCTTCGCCTGCATCACTGCTGCCATTTGGCAGCAACAAGCTGGTAACCGAGGGTGAACTCAGTCTTAGGTTATAGTTCCAGAACCCCTGGAGAGGTCACAGCCTTGACTCTACTTACCCTAGAGGGTGTTTCAGGCCCTTCCTCCATCAGAAGCTCCCAGCACTCATGACAAGCCCATCGGAGCTCTCCTGGGTGCCCAGCGGCAGTGAGTAGTTGAAGAAAGTTGTGTACGGTGATCATTTCTCCACATTCAATTGCTAGGGTCACAGCACCGAGGCGGGCACTTTGTCCGTAGCTGTACAAAACCATAGAAGGATCAGGACTTTCTATAATGGGAGGTCCCAGCAAAATCAAGGCAAATGCAAATTCTTCCAAGACCCAGGCACAAGTGAGTATGGGCTCTCAGATACCACGTGACAAGCTGACTCACCTAGAAGTTACCTGGAACAGCTGGGATCATTTGGGCCTCAATGAGCCTCAGCCAGAACTTCTCCTATTTACGTCAGCTTGTTAAGGTATTTAGTGCACAAAGGGGCTCACATTCTCAGGACTCGAGACTAGAACCAGTGGATGGACTAAAACTCTGCGGGCCCAAGGTCAAGGCTGTTGGAAAGTATGTCTACCAGCTCATAGCCAAAGCTATGAGCCGTAAAGTCAACAGACTAAAAAGATGGAGTCAAAAAACGGAGAGGATCCTTCTATAATTAGAAAAAAAAATTCATAATGAGGAACCTAATTTCTGTTGTAATAATAACAGTACAAGGGAATAAGACATGATTTCCACAAATGATTTCTGTAATTGAAATTATAACATTTTACATGGTCAAACCAACATCTTAGGTTTTCTCTTGATATTTTTTTTAGTTTTTAAAGGTCAATGACAATTGACATTTTCTCCTCGTACCGCTTAACCACCAGGTTGAGCACACGTGTGAAAATGCAGCGTCTTACAAGGCAGAAGCCTTAGATGCTGGGGTGCAGCGACCCTTCTCTGCATCTCATGCCGAAGCTCCCCAGCTCCTCACCTTCACCGACGACGACACCCCTAAGCCAGGACACTCACACCCTCAGGGCATTGGACAGCTGCCCCTGCCGCTCTCTGACTCCCATAGACCCCTAGGGGGAGGAGGACTGGATAACAAGAAATTCCGTTCTTGGGGAGGTGGGCTGCTGACTGAGAGAAGCCCCTGGCACTATGGGAACGACCCAGGGTCCAGGAAGCAGACCAGATTGCTGGGGCTGATGTGCACATGTGGCTCGGTGGTGGCTACAGGTAACTACTGCAGGAGTTAGTTGCCTGTGTTCCTCCACTTAGGCAGGTGGCGTGGCACCCCTGCACTGTCAGGCTTGGCTTCTCACAAAATTTATTCACTCACTCACTCACTTACTCACTCACCAACTCACTGACTCACTCACTTACTCACTCACTCACTCACTCACTCACTCATTCACTCACTCACTCACTCTCTCTAGTTTCTTCATCATTACGTGATATTAAACTCTATGCCAGGTCTAGGGAATAAGTAGTGCAAAACCAGACACAATCCCTGTATTTGTGGGCCTCACACAACAGCAAAAAAGACAGCCGTTAATCAGTGTCACAAACGATCATGAACAGCAAGAAAGACGATGGAAAAAAGAAACATGATGGTCTGAGAACATGCAAGTTGTCTGACCCGACCTGGTGAAGAGGTGAGGGTCCTCTTGGAGAAGTGGCATTTTCCTGAGCTGTGAAGAATGAGGCGGATGCACTGGGCTTCGTGGGGCCAGGCCTGGGGGTGTGGGTGGGAGGGAAGGGAAAGGAGTGTCCTTGGCAGAGGTGGGAAGGCCACTGTGGGCGGCTGAACACCGCACAGGAGGCCAGTGTCACTGGAGCGCAGAGGAGGGTGGAGGGAGCTGGCCCAGGCTTGAGATCTTGGCTTTTATTCTAAGCAGTGAGAAGACATTGGGGAGGAGTCCGACACGGTCAGATGTGTGGGTTGAAAAATGTCGTTCAGCCCCAAAGTAAAGAATGGATGATAGGGGGGATGGAGTGGAGTGGGAAGACAAAAATAACCTGAGCCCTCCCTGAAAGCACAGGGTCTGCTAGAAATGCTTAAATGTAAGGCGTCAAGAAGTTGACATATGTATTTATGTACTTACTCATTCGAAAACTGTGTCCACAGAGAGGGCAGAGAAAAGTCACCCAGAGGAACCACTTACATAATCCAGTCCCTTCTGGATCGCTGGGAAACCTCCCTCTTTAACCTTCCCTCTCCTCTGGACCCTGTTATTTGGGGATGTTTCGAAGCAATTCTATATTCCACAGACAGCACTGGGCTAGGAGCTCAGGGATGTGAGTTTCTGTCTTGGCTTCCCACCCAAGTCAATTTCCCTGGTAATTTAGCTTCTTACAGTGGCTTTTGAGTATCAGAGGAGATGACAGGAGAAAAGGTTGATCAAATGCCAGGGCTCAGAGCACACTTTTCCTTTTGAGGAAGGACATTAGAATTTTAAATGCAGCTTATGCCTGATTTAGTTGATAAATATTAAAGTATACATTGCTTTGCTGGAGTTCCAACACATAATTATGAGAACATGAGAATTTGTAGCTTACTGCTTTCATCCAACACTCAGAGTTCACATCTGGCATCAGAAGGAGTAACATTGGGTGGGATGAGCACAATTATCTTCCATTTTCTGTCTCTTCTCAGCAAGGCTCCTGAAAGCGGAGGCACCTTACCTTGTAGGAAGGACCTGCCATTGGAGATAGGAAGTACCCAGCCCTTTCTTTCTGAGAAAGGTCAGCAATATCTTAAATTTCCCAGGAGAGAGTTGATTTAAAATAGTAGATTGTTTTCCCCCAAAATATATTTATCTGTGCAGAATCTTCTGCCCTGATTTAGGGGCCCTGAAACCATGGTCATTAGGGTGTTCTGAACCTCTGTAGAGGTGATAAGCCAGTTCAAAGGCAAGTGCACATCCAAGAGACCAGGACGAGGGTATTCTCAGTTCCTCCATTAAGTGAATTCATTCATTCATTCATTCATTCACTCATTCATTACATGCCTTGGGAAGTTTTCTGAGTGACACTTTCACAACTTACAAATTACAAGTGGTGAGGGAGCCTCATTTTGTGTGGTGGTTGCAGGGGTGGGGAGCAGGTTTTGAGCATCCTGTGAGTTTACTGAACACACCATGAGGGGATGGCTGTGGGTGTGCCTTGTGCTTGTCCTGAAAATCTGTATTTTCTTAATAAGAAAACTTTGGTAAAAAAGTTGCTTCTGGTGGTGATAAAGTCCTGTCGTCCACATACATGTAAACGCTTCTGGCTTCTTAGACTTCATGGTGGATTATTTCACCACTTATACTTCAACCAATGGCCGAAGCTGTGATTGGGCCATCAGGTGGAGCACTGGGAGCAGAGAGGGGAGAGGTTGTTAGGAACACAAAGTGTAGGTGGGTCTTCTCCAGGGGCTCTGAACTCGGAGGTGAAGCCTGTGGGTACCTATGCCAGGCAGGGCACATGGCGAGTGGAGAACACATGTTCCTTCTAAAGGGCCCCGGGCACTCAGGGCCAGCAGACAAGGTTGCCATGCTTTTAGTCAGGCCTAGGGTTGCCAGATCTTGCAATGTTTTTCCAAGAGAATCGGCAAATTAAGAATTTTATGTAAATTCTCCTTAGTAGCTTGTTAAATAGAAACAGCTTATTCATTTCTAAACCCCCGTGGATCAAAAACAAACCAACCAAACAATCCTATGAGTCTCTTTTGCAACTCCTCCTCTTTGTAATTGTACCTCCGTAGAGTATTTTTAGGAGGAATCCACCAGGACACTGAGATATGGCGAGAAGCATCTTTATTACCAGCAGGGTCCTGCATCTTCTTCACACTTGTGAGAAGGACAGAAAACAGAAGGGATAACCAAACTGCTGGAGAAAGGGTTTATACAGAACTTCCAGATGATTACTTCTAGTCAGGATCTGTTCAAATATTCAGCTTTCTACCTTTGAACTATAAACGTGGCCTTTCCAAATTTGGCGATGGGCCCTTGTGCAAAGCTTTCCCATAATGCCCACTGACTGCACACTGGGGCAGGAATTATGTACAGACTCTCGCTCACTCGCTAATACCACATCTTTCTCTCCCATCTAGGAAAGCATATTGAGGTCTAAATAAGTAAGAATGCTAAAAATATAGAAATGGCCTTCCACTGACCTTAATTAACTTTTTAAAAGCAAATTCATCACAAATATTGGCATTTTCCCCTATCATTAGTAATGGTTCACTTATGATACAACTTACAGATTCCAGGATGACATGGTCTTTTAAAAATAAAGAGAATGGAATATATTGCTAAGCTTCTCCGACTGACCAGTACTGTCTTCCTCCAGTACTTGCAGCCAAGGCATGACTGGCTGGGTTGAGTCCCCCAGCTCATATAGTCTCCTTTAGGGTATCACTTACAAGGATCTTAGGAATGTCACCAGAGACACATGGACCCTTGAGAAAGGATGAAAGAAAATAAAGACCATGTTCTCCATGACAACCAGAGAGTTAGAACTCATGCAGTCTCACATCCCTAACTGGCATCAAGGAGCTGCCACTCAAACTGGTGTTTGGGTGTCAAGTCCCACCCCACAGGATAAACCAAAAAATTAAGGATCTCTGAGTTCTTCACGTTCTTTGCTCCATGAATGGACTCCAAAGATGCAGAAGCTAAATGCTAGTGCTTTCCCTGTTATCTCCTAACTTAGAATGATGACCTGCTTCCTGTTCACTGCATTAGAAAGTGAACATTCAGGAGGTGGTAGTAGAAACAAACCCGATTCAAGAAAGAAGAGAGAGGCAAGGAGGTGACTGGCAATCTGATATAGTGTGTCTTCTGGGGAAAGGATGTCTGAATCTTAAAGGCAGACTATGACAAAATGAGAGCAGAAACAAGTCTATTGTTCTTTCTAGGTCACCATAGGGAACCAATTTAACCTATTTACAAGTGGTCGCTGGGGAAATATCTTTAAATAGCTATCTTGTCACCATCCTTTTCGTCATCTTCCATGATCACTTTGGGTTTCTCCTCCCTGAGCAGTGTCACACCTGCAAAACAAGACACAGATCTGCAGTTAAGTGCTTCTATTTAAAATATTAGCCTTTCAGCACTGACACAGTACATAAGAACATGGCAACCCAGAAACCTTTTTGTGTCTGCAAAGCTAACAGAGAGCAGGGGAGCTGGGTGGCCTTATTTGGCCTTCCCAGAGGAGTTGTGGCTCAATGAGGACACCATTCTGGTTACCAAGGGACTCTCAACCAGGGAGTCAGAGGCGACCTTCACCTTCTTCTCTACATTCTGTATTTACGCTTGCAGCTCTGTAGGATGGAAAACATGAATTTTGGATTCTAAGTGCTTTGGATTTCTCATTCTGCCATTCAATCTGTGTTGGGCCAGTTAACACTTTCATACCTAAATTAACTCATGTGTAAAGTCAGGGCACTAATACTTATATAAAGGTTATTTTGACAATTAAATAAGAAGTATATAAGGAGACTTAGCACTGTGCCACACTCATGAGCAACTAAAAGTCAGTTTTTCTCTTCCTCTCACAATTTTCTAGTTTATTTTCCTTTTGAAAAGAACTGGGAAGCCTCATGAAGTCAAACTTCAACAGATTTTACTAACATCTGGGGAAGATATTGAGCTGAGGCTCTGAACACGCAAGTTCTAAATGCCAGTACTAGTGGCTAAAGTTTACATACTTTAGAACAAAGTGAGAAATAAGAAATGTGTACCGAGTTTTTCATACAGTTAGATGGCTACAATTTAAAAAAGTTGATTTTTTTATTTCAAGATAATTCTTTGTCTTTTATGGGGATTAAAATCTCCTTTGTTTTATGAAATTTCAGGAATGTTAAATGGTTGCCTTTTTAGCATCCTACTAGACAAAATTCAAAGCTTTTCTTCCTATGTTGGGCTCCATGACATTTTGTTTTTAAAAGTTTACTGGTTTGTAAAATTCAGAAGCCTAAGCTCAATTTTCTAGACTGGTCAGCCCAGAAAAGGCCATCTGAGATCTGGGTGGTTTTGCTCATGCTGTGAATTGTGAGGTAGGGTCATTTTAATAAAAACAAAACAAAACAAAACAAAACAAAACAAAACAAAACAAAAGAAGCTATGATTCAAGATGACATGTGCCATCTCACTCCAGCCAGTCAGTTTTGCCTTCCACCACCACCCTGCACTACCCCTCACTCTCTCATAATTAAAGATCTTTTGGCCCATAAAGCATTTCATAAAGATCTGAACTTAAGGGAAGAGAGCTGTGTCCCACAAGAGGCCTCTTTACAACCCTGGGATCCACTCAACAGCAGCAAATTCATAAAAACTATGTGTTAATCTTGATGGCTATTCATTTGCTTCAGTTGCTAGTTTGTTCACATGGGTTCTTTACCAATTAGCTGATATTTATTGCAGGAGAAAACAATTTCAAGAATCTAGCTGAAACTAAGTCTTTGGCATAAATCACTTATGAAACACAGTGGGAAGCATTTTTCTCTTATACCAGCTGCATTGAAGTTTGGATTTTATTTCGAATTCAGGCTGCCTTGGAAGGAGAATACAGAGTTAGCTGTGCTGAGCCTGCTAACTTTTTATTCTACCTTCCTTGATATTGCTTCACTTTAAGCCAAATTGTGGGTTGATTAAAAGTGAACAAGAGCCTTAAAATGTCCAGATCCCAGTCAACACTCCAATTATTTTGAGTATCCCTGAGGCCTTGTCATGAGTACCTGGAGGAAAAAAAGTCTTAAGGTTTTAGGGAAGGGAGGAGCCTGTTTAATCAAGGTCAGCCCTTCCCAAAGTAGGCCAGTTTTCCACAGGGACATGGGAAATAATTGCAAGTGAAGAGTGAGCTAGTATTTGTGTTAGTGTAGTTAAACATTAATTTTTTATATCTTATAATGAGAAATATATGGTAGTTCATCAAAATCTTGATTTCATGAATATTGTGGCTTAGAATGGGGCTTAATTGCTAGCATCTATTTATAGCATCTACATACAATTGCTACCTTCTGATTCTCGATGCTTCCTGTTATTTGGTGATTTGAAGATGAACGAATTTCACTAAACATTGGTCTTTCTGGTTTACCCAGTCCTGATCCTCATGTTCTCTTGTGGGAAGCGGAAGGAATGTTCTCCAGAGCCATTGGTGGTCATTCAACTTTGGGCAAAGGACTGAATCTATCTGAGCCTTAGTTTATTTGTTTGCAAAACTGGAGAAAAAAATTGTATCTCCCATAGTGGTTGATGCCACCAGATAGAGTTAGGCTAGCATCCTTTAGGCATCCACCGTACCTTAAGAAAAAGAGTCATTAAAACACTTTTCACATTGTAGGAATCACTGGATAATATATTCCTCTCCCCAACTGAATGGTGAGGTTCTCACAGAACATTTTAACATCCAGCATAGAACCTGGAGTACAGTGGGAATTTAGAAAATGTCAGTTTTTCCCCTTCTGCTCTCTAAGTGGAAGTTTAGGGAACTTGGCCGCTTGCTAGAGCTGGTGTGTTTTTAAGGCCAAAGCTGTCAGTCCAAGGTCTCTAAGGGTCAATTAGCCTTGCAGCAAGCTGCTTAGGGCCATGACCTCACCCAGAGCACCATCTAAAGCGGGTCACCTGGATTACAGATGTGTGCCTCTGATCTAAGGAAGCCAGGCTAAGGTACCATCTCTCCAGGTAAACTACACCTGAGAGAATATTCTTAGCAGGACATAGGTGTCACTTTCAAAGAACATGTCTTCTTTCTATAAACTCATACTAAGCTTTGCTCTCCAAATGTTCACAGCTCATGGACCAATTTTCTAGGAAACCCCTCTTCAGGGATTCTAACCTCCTGATTTTTTTACTTTCCCTGGTTCCTTTTGCACCAGATTGCAACTAATGACTTCTTTTTCCTTAAGCAGATCTCAGCTACTCAGATCTGACCAATCATAACCCAATGCTCTCTGCCATGCAGCCACCAAGATGGGGGGCCCTGCCAACTGTGGGTCAAGTTGGGCATAAACCTTGGGCTGGTGATGAAGCCTGAGATGACTCCTCAGTGAGGAGTCGTCTGGCAATTGGAACCTGTCAGAAAAGCTCATTAACCTAGGGGAAGGGGGTAGTTAGTGAGAGATTTAGAAGAAAGAGCAAATCTCTGTCCAGTCTTCTCTTGCCAAAGGCTAATGAGAGAAGACGTCTCTGGAGTGCATTTGTCTGTGAGTTCCTCTCTGCACTCTTATTAGAACCAATGTGAGTTTCTCTGAACATCTGCTGAAGGCTCTATCCTTATCAGCCTAACTAGCATTTCGATTACTGCCAACTCTTTAGATACTAAAAGGCTCTTCAAAAATAAAGGGATTCAGCTAATATGCTAATAAAAGCTAGAATCGTAGAAAGTGATCTATAATTGTAAATAAAACACAGAAATTTGCTGATTTGAGGAATTCCATAATGTGTACAGAGTCTGTGGATATATAGCCCCCCTCCCAAACCCCGCTTCCAGCTCTGTGTACTTTTCACTGTTTTATAAACATTTTTTATTCAACTGGAAGCTCCTCTCTTAGGATGTAGATATTGAGATGTAGGCAGTATCCACTGCCCGATAAACAGAGCTCAATGTTTTAGGAAGTTCCTTCAGTCAGCAGGTTTATGTGGAGAGGTAAAACATGGTGGCCAGGAAAACTCTCACCTTTAGAAACGGTTTGGCTTATCTCAATAGAAGGTTGAACAGAGAATGAAGGAGAACTAGCATTTATTGAGGTCTTCGAATAAGCTGATAACTGTCCTAAGTGCTTTAGATGCTTTGTTTAATTGTGTTAACAGCCCTAGAAGATAGGTTCTATGGTCCTCCTTTCAGAGATGGATGAAACCAAGGAGACTCTTACAGTCTGTGTCAGTTGCCCAGGGTCACAAAGCTAGAATGGACTAGATCCAGAGATCAGAGCTAGACCTTTCCTACTTTAAGTCCCATGTTCAATGCTGTATACAAAGGTGACTCTCCAAATATTTTTGTGTCTCTACCAAGTCTTACCTTAGAAGGTGTTCAATAAAAACAAATATAAGAATGAATAAAAAATATATCTCCTAAAGGAAAACTTGAACTGCGGAATTGTGATTGCCAAATAGAACAAGTTAAAAGAACACAAACACATATGGAGTATTGCTATACAGATGGGACTGGACTAGACATCAAGGTCAGTATCAGCAACCTAAGTCCATCCTAGGCCAGTTCTCATGAATTCATTAAACAAGTCATTGGTGTAGGTCAATTGAAATAACAGCTACGATAACAGCAACAAGAACAGTAAGAACAAAACTAAAAGGGGTGACAGTCATGGTGTTTGCACGCCCATGTCTAATACAGAGCTAGTTCAGGATAGAAAAGGTTCATTTGGACTTGGAGGGGTCTGTTAGCTGAGACTTTCTGCCAGCTGAGCCTTGAGAGGTGACTGGAACCTGGACAGAGGAAGAACTTGGGGGAAACGTGTGAGGGGTTGCAGGACCGGTGTAGGTGGGAATGTACATGACCCATGAAAAACATGGCTGAGGCAGGGTCAGACCCTCCTAATTAGGCCTTGGTCTGTTTCTCCAGAGAAGTGACTCTTCATGCTCCACACCTCCTTGCCTGGTCTGTCTTTCAGAAATCAGTGACCCGACTGCACTCTTGAAGCCTTTTCATGATGTCTTATTCTGAGCCGTCTTTCAATTTTTTTCTTTATTAAATGAAATAATGGGGGAACGTGGTTTTATAGTAATAGCCAAATGTTATCTCCTCCCCAAAGTGTGCTTTTTAGATTGCTATAATGCTAAAAGTCCAACTCATAGCTTAGCATAATGAAAAAACTCCCCACAGGCGAGACAGACCTGGGGCTAGAACCTCAGCATTTGATTTTGAGCATAATTTGCTCTATTTATGTATCATCTAATCATCTCATTATCAGTCCATCCATCCAATCATCTATCCATCAATTCATCCATCCATCCATTTCATCCACAGAAGCCTTCAAAGTAGCTAAGTTACTTAAATTCTCAATTTCTTTATATGTAAAGGGAAACAATAGCTAATTTATTGTGTTATTCAGTTCATTTTTAAAAATTCACGAGACATGCCAAACTCAGTCTATAACATTTAGTAGGGTCTCAATAAACATTGGTAGGTTTTCTCCTCTACCACACCCCACCCCAACTATCTGTAAAACACACACACACACACACACACACACACACACACACACACACACACACACTACACTGTCTTACACTCTGATCGTGAATGTACATGTCTTATTTCCCAACTTGCACAAGAAATTCTCAGGGAAAATATTATACCTCACTCACTGGTGCCTTCAAGCCTGGGGTTGTGCACATAGTTCAGCAAGATTTCTTGGTTTAACTGGACACATATTAAGATAGCTCTCATTATTTTTGTATCTCTCTCTTTCTCTTGTTTTGAGAGTTTGGATAATATATCTAGGTGTCTTGGGAGAATGACTATAAATCCTATAGCCATCAGCTATAGGATCATAATCTGTAGAAGACTGGGCGGGGGAGTCTTCTCAAGGACCTGCTGACATTTCTTTTTCATTGGTTCAGTAAATCTGACCAGTTTTGCTGAAGCATGAGTAAGTCTGTGACCCTCCCTGCATCTCCATGTCAGCCCTGGGGAGCTGCAAATGAGGGTCAACGTTAAAGGCAGCAAGAATTGCTTCTCCCCAGAGCACTTCCCTGTAACAAGGACAAAGGCCACACCTGTGGCACCTCCAGATGGTAGGGGTCTTGACCGGTTCCCATCATCCCCTGCAAACAGCCTGCACCAGCTCTTTTACCTGCTGCAAAAGGGGACATGTGCAGGGCAGGTGTGTCTTTTCTCCTTGGCTTTTTCTGTTCCAGGTCAGTGTTATGGAGGGCTGGACTCATTCTGCCCTTTGGATGTCTCTCTTGGACCTCATATCTTTTAATTAAATGTTCCGAAAGCACACCTGCATAATTCAGGGAACAAAGAGAGAAACAGAGTCAAAAACATATATCCTCATACACAAGGAATGTATGTTCATATTTGCCCATATACGGCCATCAGTAAATCTTTTCAAATTATTTTAATAAAAGCAGTTAAAAAAACAAAAACAGCAACAACAAAAGTTAGTATCTATTGAGGCTGCACCAGAGAACATTTTCTATGTGAGGTTTTTACATGCCAGTTTTGAATTTACTATTACTACCAGCATCACGTGTCTGAGGGAAGTGAAGCAAAGAAATGAGCCCACTGCATGCAGCTCTGAGGTGTCAGAAATGGAGCCCAGGTCTGTCTGCCTCCAAAGTCCGTCTGGTCCTAGAGTTGGGTTATTTGCTGCTTGCGAGCCATGCCCTCCACTCTTCAATGACTTAATTAGTTGCCTACCTCTATCTGCCTGGCTTCTCACCTCTCTTCTACTGGTGAAAATTTTCGTCATTGTTTATAAACTCTCTGAAAATAGACTTCTCTATAAATTTTCCACAATTCACTGATCAGACTAAGCTTCCGGGGCCTTTAACTAAGGGCATCCATTATGACGTTACTTCCTAACGTACATTTCAGCTATTTCTGTGCTTTCATTATTTATTTATTTAGAATTAAATTTATTGGGATAACATCGGTTCTTCCCAGAACACTGCATTCTGTTTACCTGGTCTCCCTTCACGTGAGCTGCGAATAAAGAGGACATTAAATAAGTGGCCAGGATGGAAGGAGACAAAGAAATAAGACAAAACACATATTGAGGAATCAGAGTGCCACTTGTCAAAAGCCAGCTTGTTACAGAGACACGTTAGCTGTTTACCAAACAATTTTGCTTTTCTCCTGAGCACATAGCTGGGCTGCATTTCTCAGCCTCCCTTGCAGTCAGGTGAGGTCTGTGACTGACAGAAGTGATGTGAGGCACTTGCGGGCCTGTCAGTCCTCCCCTTTGTCTCCCTTGTGCCTACAGGATACTAATGTGTATGGTGACTCTGGAAGCCAAGTGCTGACGATGTCTCAACCTCCATCAGCCTGAGTCCCTGAATGACCGTTTGGAGCAGAGCCTGCTACCCTTCACCTCAAACTCCCAAGTTGGTGAGTGAAAACTAAACCTGTATTGCGTTATTCCACTAATATTTTGGAATTTATCTGTCCTAGCAGCTAGCCATATTGAAACTAAAACAGATGTAGATATTGTACCATTTATTAAAAAAACAGCCACATTTTTTAAGGAAAAAATAGTAACACCAATGTGCTCCATTGGCAAGCAGTTCCCTTTACAGCTGTGCAAGCTGACCTCATTGTCCGTTACCTGGTATAAACGGGGGGATGTGCAGTGCTGGTGTATCTTTCCTCCTTGGTTTTTTTTGGTCTGACTCGATGTTCAGGGAGACCTGTGCATTTTTCCCCTTTCTTGGCTTCTTTTTGAGTTCACAGTCCTTGATGAACTGGTCTGAAAGATCATCTGATTTCAACAGGATGCAAAGAAAAAGACAACATGAATGAGTAAGGACCTAGTCACGAACTGGTTGGTTTCCAATTCTACCTGAAGAAAGGGGCAGAAACCATTGGTCTGAAAAAGAAAAGTATTTCTTTATTTTGGCTTCTTCTACAGGGAATTTTAGTAGCCTTGCATAAATACCTATACCAAAATGGAAAAGCAGAATTCTATAAAACTCCAAATAAAGAGAATTCAAATGAGATGAATGCCCAAGGCAAAGAGGAACTTTAAAACATTGTTAGGCAAGTCGTGGAGTGGGTTTGAGTTACATTGCTGATGGGAGAAAAGGTTTTCTGTGCCAAGTGCACCTTCTCCATGTCCTCTGATCAAGGCTTGCTCTCTTTGGAGCCTCCAAGGGCTGGTAGAAGCCTTATGCTGTCTTGATCTTATGTTGGGTCCTCAGTACTCACTCTCCTTCACTTCCATGGCCAGGCAAGTCGCAGCGATGATTCACACTTGGGCTTCAGTGTTAGTCCTTTCGCTGTCCTGGCTTTGCAATTCTTCTGTTTGCCCCTATCTTAACCCGAGTTCCTCTTGTCTTCTTATTTATCCCTTTACTCTTTTCAGTCCCCTGTATTACCTCACCAGAGCTTTTGAGGACTGGATCTATCGTCACATGTCAATATATATAGTTCGTTCAATCTGGTCACTTCTTACCCATTGAAGTACCTTCTTTAGTCTGTCTTATTCCTCTACACTTTGGTTTACGTTGCTCTCCCTTGAGCTCTTTTGTCATAATTCTAGCACCTGTTCATTCCATAATTATTGATCTCCCATTCTAGACAAGCTGTCTTAGAGATTAAAAATTATATCGGTTTATAATTTTATTTTTAATCGCTCTCCTTCCTATAAATGCATATTGAATGGCAAGTAGGTGGTTAGACTGATCTGAGCTCAAATCCTGACTCAGTCACTTGTTAGTTCTGAGAACTTGGGCCTTAATTTCTAGGAACTTTAATATTCTCTCAGCTTTACTGTGTGTGTGTGTGTGTGTGTGTGTGTGTGTGTGTGTGTGAGAGAGAGAGAGAGAGAGAGAGAGAGAGAGAGAGAGAGAGAGAGGCAGAGGGACAGCACTAAATTTGCTAAGCCTGTTAAAGCACCTCATATATTTGATACATTTCGGATGTTCATTCTGGTCATCGCTCACCCCCTAATATATTCCACTGGGCCCAGAAGAAAGCCCCCCGTCTTCATAAGTCCTTTTATATTAACCCATCCTGGGTGTTCATTCTCATTTTCTAAATACCCACAGCATTTTTGCTCATGTAACACCTTTAAAACATAAGTTAGTTATTATTTCCACATATGTTTTCTTTGCCCTCTTTGCTGACAGGTATCTTGTGTTGTGTCTTGTTAGCAATGATGGATAAATATTTACTGAATATGTGCTCGAGTGAATGAAGTCAAACATATTATGTATAAGGAGCTATTCCATTAGGATTCAAAGAAGCTGTAAGGCAATAAAGCTCTTTGTCTTTTCACTTCAGTTTTGTGAGTCTAGATATAACCTGTTTCATTCATTCATTCATTTATTCAACAAATGTTGGAAAACCTATTTTTATGCCAGGCCTTGAGCTAGACTCTAAGACTAAAAGGACAAGTAAAAATGGTCCTTGATTTCAAGTTTCAGGTGGCTTAGTAGGCTTTATAGCTGGACAATCCCTTGTTTAAAAAAACCCAATACATACAAGGAACTGAACATCAGAAATATTTAGTAGCCATACATCATTATGGTGTCATCAAAAGATCACAATGCATAACCAAAAAATCAAATAGCATTATTCTCTTGGGTCAAAATCAAATAGTGCCATATTTAACAGTAGTAAATTATTTCCTTTCACCTAAAATATTTTATTAGTTGCTATTCCATCATTTCAATTTAATGAACATTTATTGAGATTGTACTATGTGGTTTCACATCATTCTGGGGTGTAGGATGGACCAGTATCTTCTCTGATTTGTCAATGCTTGTGTTTTTACCAATTGCTAAATATTCATATCATCTTCAACACATTATCTCTTTTCATTCTCAAACCAAGGCTACAAGGAAGGTGTACTCCTATCCCCAATTTGCTGATGAAACCGAGGTTTAGAAGGCCAGATGGAAGGCTGAAGGTCACACTGCTGGTGGGTGCCGGCATCAGGATTAAAGCCAGGTTCTTGGGACCACTTAACTTAATGCTTGGGTGAAAATGCGACTTTAAGGATTTGTTACCACACAATCAGTAAATTTCCTCCCCTATTACATATAACATAGACATTTGTTGAATGAATGAGTGTTGTTCTCAACGGGTGTAGCCTATCTTTGGGGTCTCTAGGGGAACAGGCTGGATATAGACTAGTCACGAGTCACCATTCAACCCCTGGAGGCAACTCAGCCAAGACATTTGCTTTAATTCTGACTTTTACTTCAATTACACATTTTCCCATTTTTGCAGAAATCTCAAATATAAAATATCTTGATGGAAAATGGGGAGGGGGAGAGGCTAGGGGTGTCATAACCAGGCGAGGCATAAACAAAGGCTATGAATATGCAAAAGGCCCATCCATCAAAGACTGAGAGGCTCATTTTTAGAAATGGGTAGAGGCAGAAATGTTTCTGGTATTTTCATTACAAAGGTTATGCGGAAAGTCAGTTCTGGAAAGGAAACAGATTGACAATAAAGCAGAAAAAGGCTATTTAAAATTCTGTCTTGATAGACAGAGATATTTGAAATATTTTATTGGCACTGCACATGGGATGTAAGTGTGCTAGGAAATACTGGATGCAAGCTATACTGCCACATTCCATTTATTGCCTCAAAAATGCTCTGCCTGGAACTCTTTCAGGTCCCGAAAAAGATAATGCCTTTTCTCCCTCTCTCTCTCTTTTTAACTCTAATAAACTTCTCTCCAGTGCTTCAGCTAATATTTACATGGCAGACCCCACAGACCCATGGCTATTTGTCTGTCCATCTGGTGTTGGCTGTTACCAGAAGACACTAACTATCAGGGTCCAGGGAACCTCCTTCTGACTTTCCTACAAACCGAATGGCAAAGACCCCTGCTTTCTGACTTCCACTAGTGACATTGACACTGGAGCTTTACCTAAGTGGCTGCAACGAGGGTCGAGCTTGTCCAGTCTGTCTTCTGAGAGCTCCAGTGGCTGCATTTGCTCAGTGGACATCATCAAAGGTGGGCGGCTGTGTGTATTTATTCTATGGCACTACAGAAGGATGAAATACAAGTTTATTAGTATGTCTTCTGTTCATTCATTTTTTTAAAATGAGTATATTTATTGAGCATGTATTATTATGTTCCCAATTATATCTTATATTTCAAGTCTGCATCTTCTATTTAGTTACTAGAAGCTCTAACATAAGATTTAAGCCAAAATGAATGAATCTCCTCCACCCACCATCACACACACACATATATGCGCACATGCTCATAGATTTATTGGTAATTGTCATGTATCAAATATTCAATATTTGCCCTCTCTCAGAAGCACTGTGGGAGTTTCAAGATGAACACTTGTCAAGTCTGAATTATAAATGAGTTAGCTGAAAGTTACAGAAAACCTTGATTAAACCTCGCCTATATTTTCTCTGTTGAGTTCTGCAAATTAAAATTAGGCCTACTTTATAGATGAAAAAACTAAGGCTAAGAAAATCTAATTAATTTATTTATCAGACATCTATTAAGTTGCCAAACCTGGATCCAAATCTACTTCTGCAGACTTCCACTAGATACTCAAATCTCTTAAAAATATAGTGAATTTGTTGAGTCCTATTTGAACGAAAGTCTGCTTTTTGACCATTACATCCTGTAACTATAAAGTAATGAGACCTCCCTGTCCATATGATGATGGTGGTACAGAGGTGGTAGGGACAGATCTAGGTCTTGAAATAGATCTTTATCATCTTCTCCTTAGAGATTTCTGACAATAAAGCAAGTCTGTTTCCTCTTCCCTTCCTCCGTCCCCCATTTTCCCTAGACCACAAATCCATTAAGCGTTTCAGAGCTCTTAGTTGTAGCAATTGTCCAGGAGAAGTGTAAATCCAGAATGGACATGTGTCAGGTCTGAATGAGAGATCCATTAGTTGAGATCTGTAGAAAACCTTCATTAGAGTCTGCCTAGTTTCTGCTACTTGAATTCCTTCCAGATAAAATTTTGTTTTACTCATGTCCTACCATAGCAAGAATAACTGGAGAGGAATAAGATTAAAAGGATGTAGTTGATCCTCTCCTCTTTATTCTTGGATCCCTGGCATGCGGGTGAACTTAGATCGGCCTTTGTTAACATTTTGAGCTCATAATTTAGTTCAACTCAGTTGTCTTATTGGAGTAAGCCAGTTATATCAGGGATGGCTAGAGAGCCTCTCCCCCTACAGGCTGAGATCATTGTGTAGCAGATGGAGCCATTAACAGATTACTTGAGCCCAGCTTTTAGTGTCACTCTGAGTAGAGTGATGATACTGAGTGATTTCAGCAGAAATCAATTTAGACTGTTGTGTTTAGTGTTTGTACAGAGACTTCTAACTCCCTGGGACCATAAAAAAGTATGCTGTTAACTTGGGTGGCCAGCCCCCACCTGCCTGAGTGGAGAGGAAAGCTGTGGGACCCTCTCTCGGGATGAGTAGGCTCAGTGCTGAGGACTAGAGGCAAAGTTACAGCCCCGAACATGGGCTGTGCACCTACATAACCAATCTTCCTCCTCTTTGGGCAGAAACACATTAGCTCTGTCATAGATTTTGTGCTGAAAACCAACCCATTGAGAACCTGGTTAAAGTATTCATTTTCCAGAAGAAACTGAGGCTCAAAGTGGTTCAAATGCCCTACCATTAGTCACGCCCTGAGAGTCAGAGTCATCGTTTGACATCAGGCCTCCTACCTTCTACTCCAGGTCCTGTCTGACAATAGTACCCCTCTCCATCTCTCCAACCTACAGTAACTGTTCTTTATATTTAGATCATGTGGTTGCTCCCATGTGCTCAATAGATGGTTATTTAATTTAAACCTGAGCTTTTAAGTCAAATAGATCTAGGTTAAATCAGAGCTCTTTAACTAAAAGGCCATGTGACTTTGATGAAGTAGCCGAATCTTAATGATATAGTGAGAGTAAATGGTGCCTAAGTGCGATATAACCACGTATTCCCTTTCTCCCTACAACTGATGGCTGCTATGATGGAATTTGCAAAGGCTAGCACCTTTGTACTGTGCATGTAGACTGTCACCCAGGGACACATGTCCCTTTCTGCACTCCCCCCTTCTTACCCTCAGTTTTCTATCTGTCATACAAAGACGATAGTATCTGTCTTATAGAATTGCTATGAAGGTTAAATAAGTTAGCTTTTTGCGTTGTGTATTGTAGTCACTTGAGTAAGTGACAGTCATTGTTATGTAACATTGTTATGCAGATTAATGAAGACCAGGCGTATAACTAAAAAATTCTAAAAACTCATCGAGTCTTTCGTTTTCATTTAGCTATTGAAACATGGGACAACCAGCCCTTATCTGAGCAAAATGGCTATTGCTGTTCTGAACTTGAGAGGAGACTGCCTTTGGGAGATAAACTGTGCAAGTGGTAGAAGTCCCTGGACAAGGTAGGGGTATCTAGTTATCAGTCACAAAACTGACACGTGCTTCCTCCCAGATTAGCACCTACTGTCTGTGGGGGAAGCAACACTATTTTAAATCAGCAGGAACGCAAGGATGATGGTGGTGACCTGGCAAGTCTCTGTGTGCTAGGGGGCTGAGAGATGATTTTCAGATTTGGGATTTTCCATTACAGAACTACCCCATGCTGGGCAAGGATATGTTTTGCTCTTGGGATTAGACGACACTTTTATCGCAGATGATGTCATTACGATCTTCTTGGCAGAAAACCTTTACACAAGGGAAAGAACTAGTAAGGGGAGGAGAGGGATATTCGGAGTTTAGCATCGTCTTATTGATAGCAGTCATTGTACCTGCTTGTTGAGTGTTAGCAAGAGATGCCCCATCTCCTTACTCACTCTCCATTTCTATCCTCAGTGAGAAGGAGTAAGACTATCCTCAGAGTAAACTGAATCACTGAAAGACAGGAGCTTCTACTTCCTAGTCCTGATTTGTCCTTGCATTTCTCTCTTTAATCCAGTCTCCACTGCAAGCACCAGGGGAAGGGACACTGCTCCCTGTCATGCTGCCCTGGGAAGGTTTCATCATCTTGCTCAGTAGCTCGTTGTAATTCGGGAACTTTCTGAAGCACCTGCTCCTCTGGGTCTTTGGATTCTAACCAAAGGGTGAGGGCCTTACAAGATGCTTTGGGTGTGTCTCGTAACTGTTCTCTAGTACAGAGATTTACGATCTTTTAATACTCTCTTGCAGTTTATTGCTTCACTGTAGTCTCTGAGTTTTAAAACTCACACAGTGACGGTTTGGACTGCCACTGTGTGGATGTTGGCCTGCCCACCCTCACCCGAAAAGCCTTGGGCCACACATGTGCTGCGAGGGTCAGGAAATTTGTATTCCCAGAGGGGTCTTAGGAGGCACCACAATTGCATGCATTACTTTTGCAGCAAAAATATGAATAATTGCACTAAATGACTTAACTGAAGACTACAAAAAGATTTATATCTTTTTAGGTCACATTTTGCTACCAAATGAATTTATGTTAAACCTAAAAACAACAACAACAACAACAACAAACTTTTGTATTTCAGAGCATTTCAGATTTCTCAATGAAAGAATAAAGTCCTGTGGGCCTGTATTATTTTTTTCATTGCTATTGCTTAGAAGAATGCGGGTGGTTTGTTGTAGCATGTACAACAGACCAAGTGACTCCTTTCAGGGGTTTGAGGAAGTTTTCAGGCCCCCAATACTAAATTCTTGCAACTTCTTCTTGCTAATTCTTACATTTGACACCCCACCCCCAATCTTTTCCCCAAAGAGAGACACTTATAAAGCAAATATCTCCGAGAGAGGAAATATATTAACTAATGTAATACACAGGAATTATTAATGACATAGGTCACTTTCTCTTGAGAACTGGAACTGTAAGGTCCAGGGAACTGGGTGCTGTGGGAGAAATACCACTAAAGTGCGAAAGGACAGGGACCCAGAGCAGCCTGCAGTAAAGCTGAGGATACATGTAGGGGAGACTGCCTCCGCTACAGCAGAGCCAATGACCATTTCGGATAGAAGTTCTATTTCTGCAGCCACAAGACTGGTCAGCTCACTCTGAAGGCAGAGGCCAGTCTGGGCATTTTGTCTTTTTCTCTTAAAATTGAGTAGATTTCTCAGTTGGGTGTTCGAATACACAGTTTAATTCATGGACAGAAAATTCCTCAGTGGCTGCATCATTTGATGCTGGGAGGCAAATGTGAGAGAGAAACAAATGTTAGGTTATGGTACCAGCTCCAGCTGGGTGAACTTGGGAAAGTTATATGTCCTCTCGGAAACTTAGGTTTTACATCTGTAGAATGGGCGGAATTGTTGAGAGTATTAGTGATACGGTGTGTATAACGCTCCCAGCTCGGATCCCAGCACACGCACTAACACTTTAAGAAGTGTGAGTTGCCTTCTTTGCTCTTTTCAATGCTCCTCTTATGATTTTAGGATGCACATCTAAGTTGAATGATTAGAATCATCCCCTCATCCCGGCCTTTTCTGAAGCTAACGATGAGATCAGAACAATACAAGGCATAAACCAACTGCAGACACCCATTGCCAGGTCTCCAGAGTATGGTAATGCTGCTTCTTAGGAGTGAGCTGACACGGAGCTTACTTGTAAGGCGCTCTAAAGTGATCAGGACTGTTATTTACTCAATGGCAGGAAAAGGGAGAAGGTACCTATGTCCACAGGCCAAGGTGGTGTCTGGTTACAGTGCCCTCTGGTTACGTAAAATTCATATCCTTTGTCATATCTCTTTTTACCCTGAAGATTGACTTCAGATCAAAAAGGGCCACGTTTGAGGTCTAGGTTGCTCATTTGGAAGACCTAAATTTGCAGCTTTCCTGGAGGGGTGACTGTTCCTTGAAGTAGAACACGAGAGATTTTCTGATGAGCACACTCGCCCCAGCCTTGGAAAGTAAAGCTTCCCCTTCATCTTGAAACTCCCCACTTTAATTTGTAAGGACTCCGGCTCTGACAGAACCCAGGACTCCAGCTCCCTTGGAAAAATGACTAGAAAGTGGTGACTTTTCTTGCTCCCTACCCAGCCTCCGCTTCAGATAGCAGCCTGCCCCGCCTCCCACTTCCTATTGCTTTCTTTGTCCCAACAACAATAAAGAAATTGCAACTTGTCAGAAACTTGCTTTTCTCCCCATGAAAGTTCTCCGAGTGAAAAATCCGAAGCACTTACCAGTCAGCGCAGGTGCTGGGAGGAGGAGGCAGGGAGGGCGTGGGTCCTGCTTGAAGCTGGACTGGCTCCTCTGCTGCTGTGGCTGCTCCCAGCTCCAGCTCCTCTTATCAAGGGACCAGCGGCCGCTGTTGCCATGGGGATGCTCTGTTTCTCAGGCGCCAGGGCAAGGGGGATGGAGAGAGAAAGAGGACTGCTCTCACAGCCACTGCTCCCGATTGCAGTAATTGTCCATTACAAAACACACCACACAGGGTTGTGCTTCGAGTGCCTAGTGTGCGAGGCTGGAGAAATCCAGACCGACCAGCTAGATCCTTCAATCCCCATGACGACCCCAGGTGGTAGGTTTTTTTGGCCTGACTTTGCAAATATGGAAACTGAGGCACAGAAAGGTTAAGCAGCCTGCCCCAAAGGTGCTACGAGCTAATTTTAACCCGCACTTCCATTTGAGTTGAAATGCAAAGCACTTGCACTCACTACTGCTGCCTCTCAGAGCAGGATAATGACGAGAAGAAGAGAAAATGGTAGCAAAGGCTGACATTTACATCAGGCTTCCTGCGTGCCAGGTACATACAAACTCATCCAGTCCTCCTAACAGCTTTGTGAGGTCGGCTGCTGGAGTCATCCCCGTTCCACTGACGAGGAAGCTGGGGCACGGGGTTGATCAGTCCTCTGCCCAGTCTCACCACTGGTGAATGGTAAAGCTCCGGTTTGAACTGGGCAGTTGGATGCTAGAATCCATGCTCTTGACAGCTTTGCAGTACTGCTCACCCAAGGGAGGATTTCAGAGAGAAATGGCACATAGCAAAGAAAGCAGCCTTCACCACAAAGGATGGGGTGTGGAGGCCGGGAAAAACACGCGTCTTCAAAGGAACTCAGCCAAATGTTCCAATGTTAGGAATCCTTATGCACGCCAGGAAAGGCTCGAATCAAAGGGTGGGGGTATGTGACCCGCCGTCAGACAGAGAGGAAGGGTCTGTGTTTCAAGCTGGCTCACTCGAGGGTCAGCAGCTGTGTCACTGGTCTGGGCATCAAGAACAGGCAGGTGAGTCTGGGAGATCAGGTGGGGTCAGCACAGATAGGGAGAGTTTGCAACACCTGTGGGAAGCCCAGAGGCCACCCACCAGTGATGCCACGAGATGGGCTCTCACTAAGAGGCGTAGGTGCTGCCCATGCATGTTGCTACCTTTCTCTCCCCAGGTTGCCCCGAGAAGCCCCTCTTGGGCTTCCACTACCTGTTAGTCACTGGTACTTAGTTGATGGTTGCCTCTTGTCCATTTGCCAGAATCCCAAATAATTGAGCTAAAACAGTAATAAACTCATCCCAAGGTCGGCTAGTAGGGTTAGAATGTCTTCCGAGACCATGGTCACAAATCAGTCGGGCATGGGCTTCCTTGTTTGATAGTTTGTCTTGCTCTTTATCGAAATTTCCTAAGTAGAGATGGAGGTTGCCGAAAGGAAGTGCTCTTGGCCGGATGGGAGAACCCTCACTGCCGACAGGAAGCCCCTGAGAGCAGCCCACTCCTTTCTTCTCATCAACAGCCTTTCTGGTCAATGGGTTAACAGCATCTTCCTTTCCAAACTTGGTTGGAAAAAAAACATACTTTCTTCCTAAACCCTTCAATTCTTTTTAGAAAATTAAACCTTTTAGACATAACTGTTGATTCACATGTGGTTTCAAGAAATCATACAGGGAAATCTCTTGTACTCTTTAAGCAATTTCCTCCAATGGTGCCGCTTAGAAAATGACAGTATGATATCTCAACCGGTATTTTGATGATAACACAGTCCAGTCAAGACACAGACAGTTTTATCACCACGAAGATCCCTCATGTTGCCCCGTGCAGCCACATCCATCCCTACCGCATCCCCTTCCTTACTCTCCCTTCCAGCTTTAACGCACATAAAGTTAAGATTACTTCTGAGGCTCTTGGGAGAAGCTGGACTGTGTTGAGAATTTGAAAACGTGCGTTTGTCACGTGATTTCCCAAGTTCAAAGGGAATATTTTCAAAGAGAGAAGAGAGTATGAATTCTTTATTTCCCGTCAACCCTGGGTCACTACTGATGTGTTTTCCATTTTTATATTTTTGTCATTTCAAATATCTTATGTACATGGAATCATACACTATATAACTTTTTGGGGTTTGTCTTTTTTTCCCCCTTAGCATTCCTCCTGGTGATTTATCCAATTTAGTTCATGTGTGAACAATTTGTTCCTTTCTGTTGATGGGTAGCATTCCACTGTATGTACCAAAGTCTAACCACTCACTTGTCATGGGAAGGTCCTAGCGTTTGGCAATTACGAATGAGCTGTTATGGAAATTCATGTACAGGCTTTTGCGTAAACATATGGGATAATTGCCCAGGAGGAGAACTACTGGCTCCTACGGCGATTGCATGTTTAATTTTGTAAGAAACTGCCAAACTGTTGTCCCGGGTGTCTTCACCATTTCATATTTGCACCAGCCATTTATGAGTGATTCAGTTTCTCCACCCATTTGCCAGGGTTCAGTGTCGTTACAATTTCTGCAAGTTATTCTCATAGGTGAGTAGTGATATCTCATCGTGGATTTCATTTGCATGCCCATTGGCTAATGATATTAAACATATTTTCATGTGCTTGGTTGCCATCTGTATGTTTCTCTGGTGAAATGTCTCTTTTTGTCTTTTACCCACTTTTCTAATTGGACTGTTTGCTTTTTTCCTGTGGAGTTTCGAAAATTCTTTATATATTCTAGATACTAGTCCTTTATCAGAAATACACTTTGGCAAGTATTTTCTCCCAGTTTATAGCTCATCTTTTCAAACTCTTAACAGAATCATAGAGCAAAAGTTTTCAACTTTTATCAAGTCTCATTGATCTTTAAATTAATTTTAAAGCGTATAAAGTTGAGTTTACTTCTGAGGCTCCTCAGAGAAGCCGAACTGTGTTAGGAATTTTAAAACACTCTTTTGTCACTTAATTTCCCAAGTTCAAAGGGAATATTTTCAAAGAGAGAAGAGAACATGAATTCCTTATTTCCCCTTTGAATAGATATGTATACTTCTCCCAAGTTCAGGTTGTTGTCGGGGTGTTTTTTTTTTTTTTTTCCAGGGCTTTCTAGGCATACTTTAATTGGTTATGGCAACCCCACCCCCCTTTTAAGGCAGATGTAAACAGCGAGTAGATGGCAGATGGTAATGTAAATCTATACCTCAGGAGAGTTCTAAATAACAGCCACATATGCGCAGGGTTGAAGTTATAGACACTTGGCCTACAGCAAGTGCTCCCAGTGTGTGTGCAAGGAGCCACTGTGTCCACGACATGATTTGTAGGTCCAAGAGCCTTCTGATGTGTGGCTGAATTGGCTTCTGGCTTCACTCCTGATTATGCCTAATGGTAACTAGCTTCAAATGAATATATTCTCATTTTAACCTCAGATATTCAATCTTTATGAATAAGAACGATCACAGTGATGCACATTTCCAGACAATTTATTTCGGTCAATAGCCTATAAAATGTGCACTTTAAATATTTGCCTTCCAAAATCAATCTAAGTAAATGTCTATGTCTCTGCTTTGGGAAGTTTTGACCACATTTTAGCCTTTCATAACCAGACTATTTCAGTTAATCAATATGAAATTCTGATATCATTTATTCTCATCCAACTGAAATAAAAATATAGAACACATTTAACATTTCAGAAATTGTCAAATGCTTTAGTGATTATTGAAATAAGTAATAATATTATTAATTTATTTGAGATAAGTGTAGATTCACACACAATTATAAGAAATAATACAGATAGGTACTTTCTATAGTGTGCTCAGTTCCCCAGTGGGGACATTGTGTAAGATTATGGTACAACATCACGACTGGCTACTGACAGCGATCCAATTCAACTGTCTTGTTCCTACATCTCCAGTTGTGTGT
Organism: Cynopterus sphinx; assembly: GCA_030015415.1. Classification (NCBI taxonomy): domain Eukaryota; kingdom Metazoa; phylum Chordata; class Mammalia; order Chiroptera; family Pteropodidae; genus Cynopterus; species Cynopterus sphinx. The sequence goes on from CM057391.1 coordinate 7,157,092, forward strand.
GCATGTTCATCTGTATTAAGAAGTTTACCACCTGTGCAGGTTCATGTATCCATCACCTCAGTCAAGATGCTGAGCGTTTCTGCCACCATGAGGACCCCTCATGCTATTCTTTTATAACCACATCCATCTTCCCTTCCTATTCTCTCTGCCCCATCTCCTAACCCCTGGCAACCACCAATCTGTCCTCTATTCTAATAATTTCATCATTTCCAGAATGTTATATAAATGGCATTATACAGCATGTAACCTTTGCTATTGGCTTTTTTCACGCAGTGTAACTCTCTGGAGATTCATCCAGGTCATTGCATGAATCTAGAATTAATTCCTTTTTATTTTTATTATTATTTTTTGTTGCTGTGATGTACTTTATTCTATGGATATAGAGTAGTTTGTTTAACCATTCACCAGCTGAAGAATATTTGGGCCGGTTCCAGTTGTCATCTACTGCAAATAAAGCTGCTATGTACATTTGTGGACGGGCTTTTGAGTGAATGTAAGTTTTCATTTCTCTGGGATAAATACCAAGGAGTTCAATTGCTCCCCCAGTATAGCAGTTGCATGTTTATTTATTTTTTGTACAAAACACCTTTTATTCTAATTGCTCCTCAAGACATATTTCAACATGGTGACAACAAAAGAACACATACACGTGGGAATGAGACAATGTATTTTTGAATTTTATAAGAAACCACCAAACTATTTTCTAGAGTGGCTATTATCATTTTATACTCCCAACAGCAATGTATAGTCATATAGTTTCTCTGCATCCTCACCAGCATTTGACAGTCACTATTTCTTTTTTAGCTATGTGATAGATGTTCTTTGGTATCTCACTGAAGTCTTAATTTGCATTTCACTGATAACTGATGATATTGAACATCTTTTAATATACTTAATTTGCTATCTGCATATCTTCTTCATTAAAATGTCTCTTCATGTCTTTTGCCCATTATCTAATTAAATTGTTTTATTTTTACTGTAAAGTTTCATGAGTTATTTATATATTCTAGATGTTAGTTTTTTGTTGAATATATGACTTGAAAAGATACTTTTCTCATCTGTAGCTTATTTATTCACCGTCTTCATACGAGTTTCACAGAGCAAAAGTTTTAAATTTTAATTAGGTCCAATTTATCAATTTTCCCCTTTATAGATCATGCTTTTGATGTCAAGTCTAAGAACTGTTTGCCTAGCTGTAGATCCCAAAAGTTTTCTCCTATTTTTTTCTATAAGTTTATAGTTTTACTTTCATTCTGTGACCACATTGAGTTCATTTTTACATAAAGTGTGAGGTTTAGGACAAGGTTAACTTTTTCCCCCTAGCGCCATTTGTTAAAAAGCCTAAATTTCTTTCTGAATTGCTGTGCTTCTTTGACAAAAATCAGTTGGGTATAATTGTGTGGATCTACCTCTGGGTTTTCTATTCTGCTCCATTTATGTATGTTTCTATGTCTCTGCCAATACTACATTGTCTTAGTTATGCAGCTACATAGTAAGCCTTAATATCCAGTAGAGTAATTCTTCCCATCTTTTTTATACCTTTGTCAAGATTGTTTTAGATTTTCTAGGGTCTATGCTTAAACATTAACATTTTATAATAGGCTTGTCTATGATTATGAAAAACCTTGCTTAGATTTTGATAGAAATTTCATTAAGTATATAGGTCATTTTGGAGAAAAATCTACATTAATGAACGTGGTATGTATCTCCATTTATTTAGTCATTCTTTGATTTCTTCATCAACTTTTATATTTTTTAGCATACAGATTCTGTACATGCTTTATTAAATATATACCTAAGCACTATATTTTCTCTGAAGAGACTTACATAACATTGTTTTAAATCTTAGATTTTGTATGTTCATTTTTAGTATATAGAGATGCAATTGATTTTTGTGTGATTTTTGTGTGGATTTCATACATAAACAATTGTGTTATATGCAACTAGAGGTGATTTTATTTCTTCCCTTCCAATCTGTATGTCTTATTTCTTTTTCTTGCTTTAGTGTGTTGGCTATAACTCTTAGTACCATGTTGTATGGCATCCTTGCCTAAGATTTCAGTCTTTAACTAGTAGGTAAGATGTTAGCTGTAGGGTTTTTGTAAATCCTTTATCAAGTTTAGATCATACCTGTCTGTTTCTAACTTGCTGAGAGATTTTTAAATCAAAAATTGTATTGAATTTTGTCAAAGGCTTTTTCTGCATCTATTAATACAATTATTTATATAATTTCACTGCTTTAACTTGTTAAGTTGGGTTACATTGATTAAATTCCAAATGTTGAGCCAGATTTCATACTTGGAATAAATTCTACTTGGTCACAGTGCACAATTCTTTATATACATTGTTAGATTTTGTTTGCTAATATTTTGTTGAGAATTTTTGCATCTAAGTTCATGAGAGATATTGGCCTATAATTTTCTTTTTTGTTCTCTCTTTAGCTGATTTTGCTATCAAGTTAATACTGGCCTCATGAAATGAGTTGGGAAGTGTTCTTTACACTTTTATTTTCTGGAGTTATTCATATGGCCTATTTAATCTTAGTTAAATTTTGGTAGTTAATAGTTTTCAAGAATTGGTCCATTTCTCCTAAGTTATTAAATTCATGAAAATAAAGTTGTTTATTATCTTTTCAATGACTGCAGTATATGTAGTGATATCCCCTATTTTACTCTTGATATTGGTAATTTTTATTTTCTTTTTATTTTTGTCAATCTTGCCAGAGATATATCAATTTTCTTGATATTTTCCCAAATAACCAGCTTTTTGTTTTATTGGTTTTCTCTATTATTTTTCTTTTTGAAATTTCATTATTTTCTGCTCCTATTTGTACTATTTTCTCTTTTCTGCTCACTTTGAATGTATTACATCTTTCTTTTACTAGTTTCTTGAGGTAAGAACTTAGGTTATTGATTTGAGACCTTTTTATGTGTCAGGTAAACATTAAATGATATTAATTTCCCTTTAGCATTGCTTTAGCTGTATTGCACATATTTTGATGTATTGTATTTTTGTTCTCATTTAATTCTAGGTATTTTTAAATGTCCTTTGAGACTTTTTTTTTTAACCTACAGATATAGAAATGTGTTGTTTAATTTCCACATGTTTATAGGTTTTTCTTTTGTTTTCCTGTTATTGATTTCTACTTTGATTCTATTGTGGTTAGAGAACAAACTTTATATAATTTTAATTCTTTTAAATTTGTTGAGATTTGTTTAAAGGGGCGAGATATGATCTATATTTGGTGAATGTCCTATGGTTGCTCAAAAAAAAAAATCCCACTGTTGTTGGGGGGAATAATATTTTGGCCTTAAGGATAATTTTTCTCCAGGAATATGGGTGAAATTTAAGTACCTTTAAGTGCATTGGGTTGGTCCCTACTTTCCAATGTCAATTGACTGGCCTGAATGACTCAGAGGACTTGCCATTCAACTGTCAGGACATGACACTGGAACTTTCTGATGCTTGACTGGATGTTCGACCTGTGACACAACTCCATTTTCCACATATAATCCATCTTTTATCTCACCTTTATCTCTGCTATGATTTCTCTCATTTCCTGCAACTGATTCAGTTCCAAGGCTTGCCCCACCCAGGTGCACTTCTATCTAGTCTCCAGGTCTTGGCCTATATTGGTTTGTTTTATCCAGTGGATCTCTAGAACCACTAGATCCTTGAGCATCATTCTGACAAAGGAACCATAGTCTCACTGACCCTGAATGCCATTTTGACCCAGTGGGTCATAATCACACTGACTGATCTTGAGCACCATTCTGATCCAAACAACAGTAACTCTGACCTGGCTACCTTTTATTAAGTTTCTACTTCAATCTCCTAACTATATTCTGGTTACTTCTCCTTACAACCTTATCAGGTGTATGTTATGTTGCAGGTTTAAAACCTCATTTTCAGAGACCCAGTTTACTTGTCAATGCTGAATAGCTACTAAAGAGCAATGGATAATTTGAACCCAAGTCTCTCTTCACCAGAGTCAGTTTTTTTTCCTCTACCTTGTTTTGTAATGAGTGTGACACTTCCCCAGCTGCACTCGTAGTCTCTGCACTGGTGGTCTTTCCATGTTTCATGCTCTTCTATTTTCCATCAACAAAACTGGCAGATCTTTCTCATCATTTGCTCCCTCATGAAAACCAAGCTGATTTTATTCTTTTTAAGGAACATGCTTTCAAAGCTGGACATCTGGCTATTGTGTAAAACCGTGATCACCACTCAGCAGAACAAACAGCAAGGGAGCCATGTGGCTTTTATTCGGTTACTAATCCAAAGCTTTGCTTGAATATTAATTCTATCACAGCTTCTCTGATGCTCAATTAAGTAAGTATACTAAAGATAAGAAACATATTGAAAATATGCTGACTAATGCAACTCGAAGTCATTAAGGAAACCTGAATGCATTCTGGTCACTGGTTACCTCTCATAGCACATGGGAATGAATAGGCCTATGGAGAAAGAATTCATTGCTCTTTCCCTTGCTTGCTTTCTTCCAGCAAAGTTATTATAATTTTCCAAATATGAGACTATCCTGGATTCTGAGAAATCTGCACCAGAGAGACAGCATAATGAAGAAATTGAGCCTAATCCCTACTGCATTACCAAAGCTTGTCGAATGTTACTGCAAGCATTCGGATAAGACTGCCTTGTTGGAGGAAACCAGCGAGGGAATTGATGTCAGCTACCAGATGGTAATAGCGGCAGACTCAACATACTGTTAATGGGGGCTTCTAAACACAGAGGGAGCAAGCACATATATTTTCCCAAAGGGCACATACAATATTAAGGTATGTGCAATGTGGTTTAAAGCTTTTGTGGCTCAGAGAGAGGTAGTTAAATGAGGGGTTATCATGTCTGAATTGCATTGCAATGATATTAATAAGAAAGTTCATTAACTCTCCATGAGCATAAGGAAAAGTGTTGACTAAGGCTTTTATGATGCGGGGAAAAGTCTTTTAAACTTTTAGAATTTTGCCTCTTTGGTTTCAACTATGAGAAAAATGACACACAATTTAGGAATATGTGAAAGCAAATTTTAAACCCAGCATGTATTTAAAATAGCGACTATAACTTCTGCACTTGATTTCCAGGAAATTACATGCCTCATATTACTACAGTCATAAAGCCCAGTGGGAAACTCTCTTGCCTTTTTTTTTTCCAGTGAGGTCAGCTACCCAATGTCTGGCAAGAGCCTCTAGGCAGAGCTCTGGCTTCTGCTCCTGAATGTCCAGTACAGCCTGGCCTGGCAGTGGCAGCTGTAGAGTGCCTACATAGCACCAGCTCCGGAGTGCACTCTGGTTGGAAAGAGAGGCGAGACAACCTGTCTCTAAGCTTCATGTGCCAAGCAAGTACGTGGTTATTGTTAGATTGCATGTTCCTCTGGGTTTGGATTGGTGGTGTACACCATGTGGAGGCAGAGCCAACCATCCCTTTTCTCTGCCAGCGTTTCCAGAAAGACTTTCTCTACATCTCCATCACAACCCAGGAACTTGAAATGACACCAATTGCCCTTCGGGTTAATTTCAAACATCTACATCTAGTGTCAAGGCTCTTCTGATCTGATTCCATCTTATTTCCAAACTGGTTACCCACTACTGCCTAACTGGTTTCCTCTCTGTTCCTCACACATCTTGTCTCAAGTGTATAACACACCAAAAAAGAAAGCACAAGATTTGAAATCACAGAGAACTGGACTTAGGTACTATCATGTCTAGTTACACTCTGGGTGACCACAGACAATTTAATCCCTGCAACCTCATTTTCTTCACCTGTAAAATGGAGACTGCAATATCTGTCTTACAGAGTCATGGGGAGTATTAAGAGAGATAATATTAAAAAAATATCTGATACCATACTTGGCTTATAGCATACACGTAATAAATACTATTCATCCTTTTTCCTTTTCTTTTGCCTCATCTTTTATTCTAAAATTCCTGTTAATTATAAAATCAAGTTTAATTTTGTCACGTAAGAACCTCCTGGATCAACTTAGACAAAATCTATATTTGGTGGTTCAATAGAACTTTGAAATCATATGTGAGAACATCTAGTAAGAGGTGAGAGCTCCATGACCATTCAAAGTGTGTTCATTATGTTCAAAGGTGGGGAGAAATTTTACCACCAGTTAGAATATGAAAATTGCATATTTTCATAATGAGAACAAGCAAGATAAGCCATAAAAATCATAGTTTTTTTTAAAAGAGATCCATCAAAAAGTTGAGGATGTAAAGAAAGTTAAATGAGCTAAAAAATGAGAGTAATTGACAGACATTTTCTAGGAGAAAATAGACTTATGGTTGCCTTTATTGATGGTGAGGGATGGGAAGGAAGAGGAATCTATTACAGATAGAGATGAAGAGAAATCAATGCTGGATATAAGCTTAAGTGATGGATTAGAATCCTGAGGATCCCTGGCCAGAGTGAATCTACAACAACTTGCTATTACTTTCCCAAGGGCTTTCACTGAATGCATGAGAGTAGTTAGTATGCTGAAGGCAGGGGTAAGGCAGGAGGGCTGGAGGAAGGCAGAGATATCATCCTCAAGACTCATGACACCTTCTCCAAGGTAAATGTAGTGATGAATTCCACTGAAGTCTGCACATAAGGAAGGACAGCTAAGGGAGATTCCCTGGGAGGCCCTTCAGGTCTTCACTAAGTACTGGGCAGGAAATCACTAAAGGCAAGGATCATGGCAAGAAAACAAGAGAAATCAGTCCAAGGCACTCCAAGCCATTGCCAGGTACACAGTAGAGACTGTCAAAGGCTAGACTCTGGGTAACAAGATGGAGAGAAATCTTGCAGAAGAACACAAAACCAGAAAAGGGGCCTCAGAGCAAAGAGAATACCCAGTGATTCAAAAAGCAAAGAGCTGAGCTGTTAAGACGAATGAGATACCCAATGGTTCTGAAAGCAGGCAGCTGGGCAGTGAATTTTAAAGAGACTTAGAAATCATTAATATATAGAGACCAAGACCTGCTGAAGGAAAGTCCTTATCTCATTTGAAAGTAGCTGGAGCTAGTGGTGAGTTGAACTTAATGAAAGCTATGAGAAAGCCCCAGCCCACCTTAACTTCAGATTAGATTTATTTATGCTCCCATGTTAGTGCCTGACAGAGAATAAATGTGCCCTTTTTCTGAGGGACAATATTATTTACCTCAGTCTCTACTATTCTTTTATCCATGATATCTGGCATGCAATAAATCGTGAGACATGTGAAGAAGCAAGAAAATATGATCCATGGAAATGGTAAATGTGAAAAAGCATAGAATGTTTTTTTAAAATTTCTCAGTTAAAAAAATTATACCTGTATGCTAAAAGCATAAGGATTACAATTTATTGTCAAGATTATATCACATAGAAGTAAAATGTATGAAACAAGCGAACAAAGGTTGGAAAAGAAAAGGAAACATACTATTATAAGGTTCTAATATATAAAATGGCATAGTATCACTTGAAGGTAGACTGTAATATGTTAAAGCTACAAATTATAGACCATGAGCAACAACTTAAGAAAATACATTGGTATGTTTAACAAATCAAATGATGGTGAAATGGAATCTGAAGAAATATTCGATTAGTTCAAATCAAGGCAAGTATTGAAGAAAAATGGAATAAAGAATCCATGGAATGGGTAGAAAATATTAAGCCTGTAGAATTAATATGGACAATATTTGTGATTAAATGTAAATGGAATAAATATTCCAATTAAAAAACAAAGATTGTTCAACTGGACAAAAAAATGGCCAAACTATATACTATTTATAAGATATGGACTTTAAATACAAAGACACAATAGGATAAAAGCAAAAACTTGGGAAAAATATGTCAGGAAAAGAGTAAGCTTCAATATTTAGGATATTAATAATAGACAAAGTAGACTTCAGGAGAAGGAGAATTACCAGAGATAAAGAGGGACATTTTAAAATGACAAAAAGGTCAATCAATCAAGAATACCTATATATCATAAGTGTGTTGGTACCTAATAACAAGATTTAATGTAACAATAACTGTTATAACTAAAGAAAAAGATAAATTCACAATTATAGTTAGAGTTTTTAACATTCCTCTCTCATTAATTGATAGTATATGTAGAAAAACAATCAATAGCAATATAACTTATTTGAATAACACTATCAACCAAAATAAATTAGCTGACACTTTAGGACATTTCACTCAATAACATATTCTTTTTAAGAGAGTATCAAACATTACTAATATAGACATGGTGCTGAACCAGAAACAAGCACACTCAGTTTCTAAACATTGAAATAGTACCAAGTACATTTTCTGGTCACACTGGAGTAAAATTAGAAATTAAAAAACGAAATGTTCGAAAAATACTCAAATATTTGATAATTAAGGCACACAATTCAAAATTGCCCATTAGTTAAGAAATAAAAATAAAATCTATTTTGAACTGAATGATAATAAAAATATAACATCAAAATTTGCAGGGCAATATTAAAGAAATGCTTAGAGGACACAAATTACCAAAATGGATATAAGAAAAAAAAAAAGAATATCTGAATAACCCTTTATCTACAAAGAAATTTAATTCATATTAGAATCTTGCACGAAGAATACTGCCAGCCCAGATGGCTTCACTGCTAAATTTACCAACGTTTAAGATGAAAATAATACCAAGTTTACATAATATCTTGCATAAAATAGAGAGAAGGAAACACTTCCCCAAACACTCTATAGGGCCAACATAATTTTCATAACAAATCTAGGCAAGGATATTCCAAGAAAACTATCAATCAATATCCCTCTTAGAAATAAAACTCAAAACCCTTAAGAATATAAAAAATCAAATCCAGTAACACATAAAAGGGATGATACTTCATAACTAACTGATGTTTATATCAAGAATTCACGTTTCACATTCAGAACTCAATGAAATTTACTACATCCCCAGAATAAAAGAGAAAATGAGCATGATCATCTCATTAGATGCAGAAATAGCATTTGATAAAGTTAAATATTCATGGTAAAATCTATCATTAAGCTAGAAATTTCTACACATGATAAAGAATAGGATAAAACCTACTGCTAACAAAATGCTTATTTGTAAAAATCTAAACTCTCTCCCCCTTAGGATAGATAAGTAATAAGAAAATATTGGAAAGGAAGGTGACAGTCCTTGGCTCAGCTGCACTGGCATGTCTTTTGCTTTCTGCCCCAGGCTTCCCTGGCACTACGATGAGGAACACTGCAGGGGTCCGCTCAGCCACTCTGGCGAATGTGCAAACTTGAGAGCATCGCAGTATTAACAAGGCAATATCTTCCGAGACAACGCGAGGAGATGGGAACCAGTGGTTAAGTATGTTTCGGGCGGTAGATTCTAAGGTCTATTGTGCATAGTCCTTCAAATGGATACCCTGTCCCCTGCTTTGCTGAGATGTTGTCAGTGGATTTTGGTTTAGCTATCCTGTAGTCCTATCTTTTTTTCCCCAGTGAGTAATTTAGTAAAGAAACTACATCTCCACTGTGAGTATTTTCTCATAGTTTTTCTTATACATTTAGCACATTTGTATCCCCAATCAATATATTATTTTTGCATATTTGTGAAACTTATGTAAGTGCAATTACAATATTGGTATTCTGTTGCCATTTGCCTCCCCTGCTCCCTTTTAAGGGTTTTGAGATCCACTTGTGATGTATATAGTTGTGTGTATCAGTTAAGGATCAGACAGAACAACAAACACTGCTCTGGGTATGAAACAAAATGCAGGGCACTGGTTCCATGGAAGATGAAAGATCTGAAAAGTCAAGTAGAGAACGATGAAGCGAGCCAGCTTCACAAAGCCACCACTACCACTAGGGCTGGAAGGACATCGGAGGTAGTTTAACCTGAGCCCAGACCTGGGTTGTCTGGCAAGACCTATGGAGCCATAGCAGGAGCTGAATTCACAGAGTAAGGAATTATCTGGTGAGGAACAGTAGAGATGTGGATTACTATAGAAGAAATCCACTAAAGCAGAGAAAAAGAGAAAGACTCTGGATTCCTCCTTCTGCCAATTCCCTAGCCTCCATCCTGTGCACCCCATTGGACAGAACACACAACTAACCTTAAGTTAGTTGGCAAGGGAAGCCAAAAAACATAATTTGCAGGAGAAAGAAAAAGAATAGATCCAAGAACAATTAGGCAATCACTAGCTGTAATTCATTCATTTTTTAGAGCTGTATAGTACTCTGTTGAATGACTACCCCATCATTTGTCTATTCTATTGATAAACATTCAGATTATATATGATTGTTTTTCTTATAGAAGTGATGCTCCAAGAAATATTCTTATTTTTTAATTAATATGTGGAAGAGTTTCTCAAATATATACTCCTGGAAGTGGAATATCTATGTGGTAGAGTATGACTGTGTTGAACTTTCCTAGATAATTCTGGATTCTTTTCTAAAGTGGTTGTAGCAGGATATATTCTTATTAGTGGTGTTTAAGAATTCTGGTTTTTCCTCACTTTGTATTATTCACTTTTTAAATGTTTGCCAATCTGATAGGTATAAAATTTTATCTTATTATTTTATAGTTTTAATTTTCATTTTGATTACCAGTGAGTTTAAATGTAATTTCATATGTTTATGGGACCTTCATGCTTCTTGTTCATGTATTTTTCCATTTCTTTTTTACTTTTCTCCTTTCTATTATTGATTCATATTTTTTTTTTTAAGAAATATTTTGGATTCAAATTTGTAACAAGCATATGAGTAGCAAACATCATTGACTATTTTGTGAATGTTTTTTTCTATTTATATTACTGAACAGAAGTCAAATGTGAATTCCTTTGATTTATGGCTTGTCAAATGTGTGTTCTGTTTAAAACTTGTTTTCTCACAACATAAGGATATTGTCTAATATTCTATTCTATGTCAGTAAGGGTTGAACGCAGGCAACATAAACTAGGTATTCTAACCGAAGGGTGGTTTAAAAGAGGGAATTAATTCTAAAGAAATCCAGATTCAGAATCAAAAAACCATAATCACAAAGCTGCCACAATCATCAAATCAGCTGCATCTTGACAGCTCTGAAGCTGGTGATTGAAGCCTGACACAGTGCAGCATTGCTGTCATTGCCACTGCCCCTCCACGGATACATCAGGGGCCGGCAGCACCCTCCATGGTCTTGTTTAAAAGCTGAAAATAGCCTAAAGCAGCAGGTAGATGGCTCTGGCCTCATTACTACGTCCTAAATCTCACGTGAGTGCACCTATTTGATGAGACCTAATTTGTATTCTGGTCCTTAGATACGGGGTTTAAGAAATGTCTTTTTTTTTTTTTTTTTTTTTTTAAAGATTTTTGTAATGCAGGGATACACATTGGAAAAAGGTAGGAATGGATTCTGAGCATCAGCCAACTACATTGCATACCTCTTCCAACATTCTCACGGTTTTGCCTTCTCATTAAATATGCCTGAATTCATCTGGTATCAGACCGTCAAGAAGGAATCTTACTTTATTTATCCACATGGAGAACCAGTTGTTCAAGTTCCATTTCTTGAAAAGTAGAACTTCCTCCATTGATCCGTCGCGTGAGTCCCACCATAAGTGCAGTTTTTGCATATGTGTGGGTTTTTTCTGGGTCCTCTATTCTGTTTCATTGGTCAGTTTTTCTATTCCTGCAATACTACGACATGGCATTGATTAACATATCTTTATATTTTTCTTGATATCTAGCAATATTCTCCTGATCTCGATTTTTCCAGAAGTGTTTTAACTCTTCTTTAGGTTTTTGCTTTTCTTTTGTCTTTTCTAACATTTTATTATATAAATTTCCAAACATATAAAAAGTCAAAAGCATTTTACAGGAAATAACATACCCATTACCCAGATATTATCATTGACATTTTACTATAGTCACTTTATGTCTAGCTATCCATCTAATTATTCCATTATCCTTCCATTAGTGCATATAATTTTTGATATAGTTCAAAGTAAGTTATAGACAACAATAGGCAAAACTAATGTATGATGTATAAAATTGGAATAGTGATCGCCTCTGTAGGGTGGGTGGGAACTTCTGAAATAATTGTGACATTTAGTATCTTGATAATATGAGTTGCATAGGTTTACCCACTTGTCAAAAGTCACTGAGTGGTATATTCAAGACTTGTGCATTTTATTATATGTTTCGAGGGGAAAAACTGTAAACACATGCTAAGCCCTTGTGAATCAGATGCTTCCTCCTACCGCAACAATTAGTTCTGGATTTTCTTTTAAGTGCCCACAATAATGTTTATTCCCTGCCCTTCCTCCACACTGCTCTTACTGCTTAAAGCTCTATGAGGCACTTCATAAACTTAGAGTTTAATTAAAAACTCACATGCTGATCTTATAATCTCACCAAAACCAAAGCTATTGGTGGGAATATATCAATAAGCAATGAATGGATTTGTTAATAAGTGATGCCGACGCAACTGCTTATCAGTTTTTATGAAAAATCAACTAGTTGTCTACCACCCACCTTATGCCAGAATAAATTCCAAATATATTAAAAGAAGTACAAGTATTAGAAGAAAATATAGGAGAATATTTTATGATCTTTGAATGTAAAAATCATTTCAAGTTAAAGCAGAGGCTATGAAAATTAATAGTTTATACAAAGTTTAAAAGCTGATATAACATCAACACACTTAAATTCAAAACTCAGGATCAATTTGTAACATACATGTTAAAGACTGAATCTCCTTATTTTATAGAGTTCTTAAACATCAAAAAGAAGGAGATATCTTTTTCCTTCTAAAAGACTGAATATACAAACAGACAATTAATACTAGACCATTAAACAAAACAATACAAAACAAAATGAAACAACACATCAACTCTGATCCACAATTTCTATAGCCACCAGCTCCAAAATGCCACAGCTGGGTAATTACTGCCACCTTGCCTATTTTTTTTCTCCAATTCGAGACCAACTAAAGAAAGTCAGGTATGCTTCCCAAACCATCCCACAAGATGGCCCACTTCTAGTTAGTTCATTTCTAGCTTCTCCGTGCCAACAACTTCTAATCAGAGCACACTCAAAACCTTCCCTTTATTTCACCAGGAAGCTTTCCCGCTTGCCCTTGAGTCACTGCCAAATGCAAGTGATGAGGGCTGACTCTCGTGTTATAGCAAGCCCTGAAATGAATAGTCTCTGTTTGCTCTCACTGAGTGCTCTTCATTTATTTCCACACTCCCAAACATGTACGAAGAATATGGGTAGGCAATTAAAAACCAAAAAAATAAAACCAAAAGAGTCTAAAGTATATGTAAATATGTTTGATCTCACTGATATTCAGATAAATGCCAATGAAACTCAACTATCAAATTGATCAAGAGTTACATGAATGATACTGACTCATTGTGAAGAGGATATAGACTAAGGGTCATCCTTGGTGAGTTTATGTTGAGAGGGAAAGACTTCGGCAACATGTAGCTAAAGCTTTAATAATGTTCATGTTTTGATTTTGAAATTTTACTTTTATTATCTTAATTGGCTAAATCTGTCCTATGTACAAAGATATATATTTCATTGTCAATAAATAAGAGGGAAACATAGGAAGCTCTCTATGTGTCAATATGCAGAATTAGCAGTATTGGAAATTTATGATCGACTATGAAGCTGCCATGAAACAATGTCCATGTTTTCAACTGTGTAATTTTTTTTAAAGATCGTACAATGTATTTTTCCTTCTTGATAAGACATACCTCCGTGCCCTTGCCAAGCAGTTTTGTTTTTGTTTTTGTTTTTGACTTCAGCACTGGAACGTGAGGTCTGAGTCTTCTTGTCCCAGGGGAGGGAAGGACTGATAATGTCTAGAACAAGTTACAGCTCAGCTTTGAGCATTTTAGAGTTCTTATCAAGGTAAAAATCATAAAAACAGGGCTTTAGAAAAATATCTTAATTTTCTAGGAAATTCCCACAGTGAGTTTCCATACATCCAGAATCAGTCTTTGTTAACATGAAAGAATGGAGGTTATAATGAAAGAAACATTCCCATCACACAGCCACAAACACTCTTGAGGAGTTAGGGGTGGGAGAAGCTAAAGGAGAGATAAAAGGGGGAAAATGATTTAATTTTAGTGTGGATTTTGTGTCCTACTTTTGGTGCCCTGTTAGATCCTTGTTAGAACTTTGGGATTCCCTGAAAAAGGTCTGGGGACCCCAAAGTTGGGGAGACTCACAGCTTCTCATCTGAGCTGCTGATTGACTGCCTACGTGTCTGTCCCACGGCTGTGTGTTGGTATATCCCATGGTTTTATGGGTGGGCACCCTGAAAATGCCAGATGGTGAATTTAGATAGAGACGGGGGTCTAGGACAGGGTCCCATGATCCTCTACAGCATGATGTTCAAGAGTGTGCCCCAGTTTGGTGTTGGGAGGTATAAAGTGGAGCATGCACAGCAGGTAGCTAACAGCTGAGAAGCAGTAGACCTGTGAGGCTATCACCATGGCACAAGGCAGCCAGTGACCAGTGAGGTACAACAGGACTTTGTAACAGAGGTGGTACGATAGTCCCATAGCTGTTTATAGACAGGGCTTGGGCCTGAAGTTCTAAAGTTACCTACTTTAAAACATAGTATAATGTCTCTAGAGTTTGAGTTATAATTGTCAATAATTATCAGATAGAGGGAATAGGGGTAAAACAAAGTTCACAGTGAGATGTGTAGGATCATAAAGGAGAGAACTGGGAAAAATTGCACTGAAGCAGAGGGCAAGTTTGGAATTGATAAACAGGATCTTAAATGATGATACAATCACCAGTGAGTATGACTCAATTTTATGGACAAGTGGGCATGTGGTAAGTTGTGAATGTTTAGAGCTGGCTGAAAGGCAAGGTGTCAAATCACTCATACCTTCAAGGTTGATTGGCTCCTGACATAGAAATATCTGGGTCAACTGGAGAGAGAGTTTGGGACCTGTCACGGGGTGGGAGGAGGGCTAACAAGGTCCCAGATCGCAGTCGGGCATTCCAAGGCTGGTCACACTTCCTCTATGAGATAAACTGACAAACTTGCAAGGATGGGGCCAGAGAAAAGAAGGGGTGTTTTGTACTTTCTCATTTTAAAATTATATTTTACAATCAAAATGTCTGTAGGCAGCAATTCAATCCTGGGGAAAGTGCCCATTGAAAATTGTGTTGAATCGCAGAGCTCAAATCTCATTACATGAGTGATGGTCTAACAAAACCTGCCTATTCTTTGCCACCCACTTGAGCTTGCACGACAGACACTACCCCTTAGGCAAGAGGAGGAGTCTAATGCGAATGATGTTTTTCTACAGATGCCTTATTGTTCATTTTCCAAATATAGCTTGTTTGCTGTGTAGGAAAATCATCTGGCTGCTGTAAGCTAGGAAAATGGTGTGGAGAGAGTTGTCATAGGCAAATAGAGTGGTCTATAAAGTGCTATTTGGAGTGAAAAGCAGGTTTGGGTACTAAATTGGGATAATACCTTCTCTATAAGGACTAATTATATAAGAATAGTTTTAATTTATTATTATTAATAGATTGTTCTCTTGTGACCAGTGATGTACGTCTTCTTTGAGGTACCAAAGGTTAACAGGGTCATATATTTTGGCTAGAGTCTTTTTCTGGGACGACTCATGAGAACTGTTCTGCTAAATATAAGGTGACCTTGCTTTTTGTTTATTATAAAAAGAAGAGAAGAGAGAAGAAAAGAGAAAGAAAAAGAAATCTACTACATCTCTGAGTGTTGCCCAACCTCCTGTAATAGGTCTCCCTGATTCCTTTCATGTTCCCTGAGTCACTTACCCATAAAGTAGCCAGCCCAATCTTTCAGAATGTAACATGTCACTATCCTACTTCAAACCCTCCTATGGCTTCTCAGTACATTCAAAATAAAATCCAAACTCCCCACCATGGCTTAGCAGACCCTGCCTGAGCTGGTCCCCACTTACTTCTCCTTTATCCACTGGCACTGGCCTTACTTTCTCTTTGTGCCTTAAATAGGGCAAATTCTTTCTCAGCTCAGATGGTGAACTTGCTCTTCCCTCCTTGGAAACACTCTGCCCCAAGTGTTTGAATGCTTGCCTTTTTTTCTGTGATACTTCATTTAGATGTGACTTACATACAGTACAATTAAAGTGAACCGTTTAATAATTTTTAGTTTATTTTCAGAATTATACAAACACCACTGTAATCTAATCTGAGAATCTCTTCCTCACCCCCCCAAAAATCTTTTACCCTTTGATTGTCATTCCATTCTCCTGCCTCATTGTCCAGCCTTAGACAACTGCCAGTTTACTTTCTGTCTCTACAGATTTGGTTATTCTGGCTGTTTTTTATAAATGGGATGATAAGATCCAGTCTTTTGTGGCTGGTTTCCCCATAACCAGGAGATGACTCTTCTAATTTAAAAGGAGATTTACCCTGAGGCAAGAGGAAGAATACTGTTACTTGGGTTACATTAACTTTATTAAAGACTTGCTATTTTGTCCTAATAATTTTTTCTCAACTTCTTCACTTTCTGGTGAAACTGATGGTCCCAGGCTTGGAAACTTTGCTGTGAATGAGGAGTTTTTCAAAGTATATAAAAAAAAAGTAACATAGACAGATTATTAGCTATACGAGTTTTCCTCCCCAAACTAAAAATTTCTTAATGGATTAGATCGTGTCTTATTTATGTGAATCCAATGTTTATTAGTGTTAATATATTGATTAACTAATTAATTAATTCTCTAGGTTGTTCGCTCATCAGATTTTTTATGAACTTATTATGTGTTAGGAAGTATGTTAAGCCTGGGGATAAAATATGAAAAGATGACAGACAAGGCTCTTTCCCATGAAGCTTTCATTCTAACAAGGGAGACAGCTAAACAACAAATGAAGTAATAAAAGCCCATATAATAAATGTTATGAAGAAAACAAAGTGGGATAAGTCGGTAGAAATTATACAGTGATGTGTGTAGGAAGAAGCCCTATTTCGGATAAGTTGTAGAGTTGCCTTTCTGAAGAGGGGGCATTGGAATGAAAATCTGAATGAGAAGGTACCAGCCATCTGAGCATCTGGGGAAAGCATAGCAAATACAAAGAGAGAACAGTAATGGAAATGCCCCTGAAGTGGAAGTGATGATAATGTGTTCAGGAATGAGTAAGAAGATCCATGAAACTGGACTGTAGTGTGAGAGGGGGAGAGAGTAGTATGAAATGAGGTCATGGAAGTATGCAGGGTGGCGCTGTGCAGAGCTTTGCAGATCTTGTTAAGGAGCCAGGATTCAAATATAACTGTACTGGAAAGTCATTGGTGATTCTCATGCAGGAAAGAAATGTACCTCATATGTGTATTAAAAAGACCAATCTGGCTGTTGGGTGGCAAGTGGATAGCTGAAAGAATTAAATATTATTATGATGCTCCATTATGAGCATAAGTGTCTTGGTTAGGAGAGGTAGACTGAGTATTACAAGACACAGAACAGAAAAATATTCTACCAGCCATATCTCTGGGAAACCATCACAATCTAAAAGGACTCAATTAATCTCTTTTAAAGGGAAAAGTTCCTTTGAGAAACAATTCCTGTTGGATGATGTCCATGCCGTTGGCAAGAGTTTATAAAAATGCCGTTCCTTCAAACCATCTCAGACATAGCAATCCAGGAGGATTCAGGTACTGTATCTTAATTGCTGTCATCATAAACAGTTGCATCTGGTTGCTGGAAAGCCAGACACATGAGTTTGCGTTCCATACCAATGGTAACTGGAACATCATTTTCTATTATGTTCTGACAGACAAATGATTAATTAGCACAATCAGCATCTCTCCTTGAAAATGGCCATGGATCAGTGTGTTCCCTCCATCATGTAATTGAATCAGGGCCCACACACCTGTTTCCACTTCCTTTAAACAAACACCTGCCCAATAACCAACACAAAGCAATATTAAATCTCAACCTGCCTTGTGCATAAGTACATCTTTCAACTTGACCTAATCAATGCTGAAAGCTAGGAAAATATGGGTCTCAGAGAAGACTATTGCCTGATCCTCACATGTAATCAGAGCATCTGCAGCTCTGGCCCCACTCAGGCTGCCTAAAAGAGCTGGTCATGGCTATACTGCAGAGTGATTCAGAGTCTGGCTCTGGAGCCAG
This sequence comes from Cynopterus sphinx, assembly GCA_030015415.1. NCBI lineage: Eukaryota > Metazoa > Chordata > Mammalia > Chiroptera > Pteropodidae > Cynopterus > Cynopterus sphinx. Next base: position 7,175,199 of record CM057391.1, read on the forward strand.
AGCAGCCTAGGATGATACCTTGTTTTCCAGTTGTGTGACATTGAGCAATCCACTTAACCCTTGTAAGTCTCGGTTTCCTCATCTTTAAAATGGGGATAATGACGTTTGCCACAAATGTGTTTTCTTTTTCCATGTGTAAATCATACATGTAAAAGGCTTAGCATAGTATTTGCACAAAGTAAGCAAGTGTTAGCATTTTTCTTCTATAATAAGAGGATATCAAAAACAATTAGGTTGGCAAATTTTAGTTCTAATTAAGATGGAGTAAGTGCATGCCACTCCATCTTTTCCACCAGTTACAACTAAAAGTCTTGAACAGAATCTATAAAGCAGCTATCTGAGGACTCTGAAAAGTAGATAATGACAAGTCAACTGGAATAAAAAACTCAAAGAACTAGCTCATGGAGATAAGTTTCTTTTCTCCCATATTTTCTGGCATATTGTATGGCAGCCTAAATCTTGAAACTGTGCAACAGAAAAAGCTATGAGAAAATCCTGTCTTTTGGGTTAGAGGGCTGTGAAAGGAATCCCTGGGGAAAGATCTTTTACCTCTCTAAGCCCTACTTTCGGCATGCCCAAGTCATGAAGTGGCAGTCCCATGGCAGTGACCATAGCAGCAGCAGTGTTGATGGCATCAGGTGTGGCAGCTACAGCAAAAGGAACTCTACAGGCTCTTTTCTATTAGTACGTTTCCCTGAGGTAGACCCAGCTCCAGGATGTTCATTATAGTGCATGAATGCTAAAGCCATGGTGTTCTAGGCCAAGCCATGGCAAGTAATCCATAGAAATCAGATAGTGTGAGTGTGTGGGGGGAATCACAGAGAAGAGTGAGCTGGAGAAAGAGATCCTTTAATTCTGTATATAAAGTGTTAGGCTCAACATGAGCTATGAGGCATAAAACTTGATCATAAGCAACATAAAAAGGCTTTAAGAACTGAACTACAGGGAAGATCACCACTCAGGTCTGAGAGTGAGCACTGGATGGTGCATGAGCAGGGTAGGCCAGATAGAACAGAAAGGCTGTGACAAGTAAATTGACACTGAAACCACAGCCTGCATATGGGTCAGGACTGTGGTCTGAACCTAGCTTGATTGAGAGCTTACTAAAGTAAACAAACAGAAAAACAGAAAAATCAGCACTTCCCAGAAAATTTTTAACAGAACACAGAATCTCATAACATTATATGAAAATGTCCAGGATAGGATCCAAAGTCACTCGACATACAAAGAACCAGGAAAATGTTAACAACCTCTGTAGGAAAGACTAATCAACACCTGCAAACTCCAAGATGGGGATTATGAGACAAAAATTTTAAAGCACCTCTTATAATATGATCTATGAAGTAAGGGGGAAAACTTGAAATAAATGGGAAGATAGACATTTTCAGCAGAGAAATAGAAGGTATATCAAAGAACTAAATGGAAAATTTTGAACTAATGGGTATAACAACAGAAATAAAAAGTCCTCTGGAAGACCTCAAAAGCAGAATGGAGATGAGAAAGAAAAGAGTCAATAGGCTTGAAAGTGGGTCAATAAAATTTATCCAATCTGGAATACATGGGAAAAAAAGTTTAATAAATAATAAACAGAGCCTCAAAGAACTGTGGGACAATATCAGAAGTTTTTATAACAGTGTTATTGCAGTTCTGGAAAGAGAAGAGAAAAAAATGGTGCAGAAATATATTTGAAGAAATAATGGCTAAAAATTTCCCAAATTTGGTGAAGGACATATTTGCAGATGCAAGATGTTCAGCAAATTCCATGTAGAATAAACTCCAAGAAAAACCATGCTCTGACTCATATTCAAAGAACAACAACAACAACAACAACAACAACAACAACAACAAAAACAAAGGAAAAAATCTTGAAAAGACCAGATAGAAAAAATATATTACAGATAAGGAATCAATGCTTCAAGTGATGGCAGGTTTCTCATCAGAAACCATGGAATCAAAAGAAAACAAAAAACAAAAAATTGGAATAATATTTTTAAAGTGTTGAAATATTGTCAATGTACATTTCCATACCCAGTAAAAATTTCACTAGGGAGCTTAGAACTGAGATCAGGTCTGATGTTTTTTTCACCGAGTGCTCCTACCACATGCTAGTGTAGTATGTTCAGTATGAATAATTCCTGAAAGATACTTAACCTCTCCCTTCAAAAAATTTATTTTGAAGTCCAGGGGAAGGTGGAAATCTGAGCAATTAAGTGCCATGTGTACACTAGAATTAAGGATAGAGTCCATACACGGTACCCTGGAAGCCCAAAGGAGGAGGTGGTAGTCTCTCTATTTAGTAAAAAGAGGGAACCAAGCAGACATAGTTTCAAGAGGAGATTATGTTCAACTCGACTATCCCAAGGTACATATCATATCAATGGTAGAGAAGCTAGTGCAGCAGATGCTCTAGTAATAGGCAGAAACATGAACACAACTGTGGTTTGTTGGCGTATTTGGGCAATTTAAATGTTTTCATTAATATAGCCCATATACCTCTGTCGGGAGCCAAAACACCCCTGCGGCATGACAGAGTCACCGGGGGACAGTCTCGGCTGCAGAGCAGCGAGATATGTGGGCTGGCTTTCCTATCTCTTCTTACATGTTTTGTAACCTTGCTATTAATATGTAATAGTGAAGGAATGGAATTTTTACAACGATGAAATAGGGGACTGGGAAAGAGAAACATTAGTAGAAATCTATGTTGGGAGCCAAAAGACCCTCATCCTGACCGCCCAGCCCCCCGGCATAGAACCTGGCCATTAACAAACCTGTATGCTATCTAAAGAATGCAGGAGCAGACAATGTCCCAGGGAATAGTTAACCACAGAATAATACCCGCTGGATAAGGAAGGACCAGAGATATGATCAGTTAAACCCATAAGTCAACCATTGTGATTAATATGTCTGACAGCTTACCCTGGGTGATAACTTGTTTTCTACACTATATAATGGCTTTGTAAAATAAAGATTGTAGCATTCCACCCACCATCTCGTCTGAATGCTCATCGTTTTTTCGCCGCACCTGTACCTCCCTCCGGGACTCTGGTCTGCTGGAGCTGGACTCCGGCGTACCTCTGACCACTTTTTTCCCCATTCTGACCAAGTTTCCAACTGCCAGATCCTACAGTGCATTAATCAAGGGCTGGATCCAATTCTTCCTGCACACAGAGCAATCTGACAATACTGGGGGAATTAATGCCCTTAGAGTGGCTTTCGATCAATGACTGATGAGAGTTGATGAATAGATAGTCCAGCTCCCACGTCCTTTGGATGGGTAACTCTGTAGCATGGTCTCCACCGGGTCTCAGATTTCCCCAGTGGGATTAAGCTCTGGGTGCCCACCACCATTAACTTGCTTGATTAAAGAGCACATTCCTGATTTTCATCTCCTCCCTCTCTTACTTTCCTGTGGCCTTACTAGAGTTTTTAGGGATCACATTTCAAACAAACTACTTGAACTCGTGTCCCTGTGTCAGGGTCTACTTGTGAGAAAACTCAAACTAAAATAGTTTCACAGATTAGATTTCCAAGAGAGCAGATTCTGAAGTGAAGATATAAAGTTTAATAAGGAGTACTCTAGGAATTGACATCTGTGAAAGGAGAGAGGAGCTTTATCCACTGAGGGAGAGATTGGGCCCTAGTCACAGCAAAGATCTCAGGTAACCCCTATGGGGAACTCTGAAGCCAGTGGCCTCGAGAGTTGTTCCAAGTTGAGGCAAAAAGGGCTTGGCATACATACCCACATCTCAACCAGTCATTAGATGCAGGTTGCCCTGAGAGAGGGGACATGACCTGGAGAAAAGTAGTTCCTCTTAGGTGCATGCAAAAGAAAGCTTAGCTTGCCTTGAAGTAACGATTAGTAGAAACATGTTAAAGACAGTTCTAGTGGGCCTTGGGAAGAAAGGAGGAGAGCTGGAGAGAAAGATTCTATTGTCTTGGAGAGTACACACGCCATCGTGAGCAGGATGCTCATAGAACTACGTACATTAAAAGCAATCTGGTCGAGGTCTCAGACGGAAATGATCAGGAGGCTATTTGCAATTGGAAGAAAGTCTATTCTTGTGATAAAGTGGCAAAGAACTTGGCTGAATTGTGTCCTAGTGTTTTGTGGAAGGTAGTACACGCAAGCAATGAAATTGGGTATTCAACTGAAATCGTAAGCAAAGTGTTGAAGATGCAGCCTGGTTTTTCTTAGAGTAAAATGCAAGATGAGAGAGATAAATTGAGAGAATTATTAAGCAAAAAGGAATCAGACTTAAAGATATGGGAAATTGTCAGCCTATTCATATTGCAAAAAATGAGAAACATTTTTCAGAAGAGAACATGCACCTCAAAACTCTTCGAGCCTCTACCCATCACCCAGTTTCAGAGCCACTTCCACATTTTTAGGAAATTTGTTACCGCAGCACTCCACTTTATGACACCAAAATCTTAGTCTGCTTGGGGCTGCCATAACAAAATATCAACTACTGGGTGGCTCAACCAACAGAAATGTACTTTTTCAGTGTTCTAGGGGATACAAGTCCAAGATTAGGTAGCCATTGGTGTTGGCTTCTGGTGAGGATGCTCTTCCTGACTGGCAGATGGCTTCCTTTGCTCTGTGTCTTCACATGGCTTTTCCCCTGTGCAAATGTGAAGAGAGAGAGAGAGAGAGAGAGAGAGAGGTCTCTAGTGTTTCGTACTCTTCTTATAAATTCACCTGTCCTGTTGGATTAGGGTCCCATCATTATGACCCCAGTTAACCTTAGTTACCTCCTTAAACACCCTCTCTCCAAATGCAGTACGTTGGGGATTAGGGCTTCAAGTTATGAATTTGGGGGAGCAGTAAAATTCAGTCCACAACATATGTCTGTATAAAGAAGTGTTATGTGATATGATAGACTATGAGTTTTTGTAGACATATGTATAAATATGTCTCACTTTGAGCACAAATGAAGAGAAATCCCAAAATATCATTTTCTAAAGGACAAAGCAGTTCTTATTTTAACACACACTTATAGAGAAGTGACTATGAGCGAGATATTGTTACCAGATGTTGTGAAAGATACGATGGTGAATATGACTGATTTGGAATTTCTACCAATGACAAGATAAAAACCTACTACCTTTGTAAATTTCAAACTACAACCCATCTAAATTTCCAAATTCCTATTTTAATAAAGAATTTTCAGAGAAAGCAAATAGGTGACCCATGGCTCTACGTTTGTTCAGATTAAATGGGCAGTCTAAAGTTGTTTTTCTGAGACAACTGTCTCGTAGAGAGAAGAAAATGCTGGATGGGGATTCTGGAGAGAGCTGGGCGCTGGGGGTACAGACGTCTGCAGATGAGTGTGCTACTGAGGAAGATGGTGTAGGTAGAGGAAAAGAAGAGAATGAAGGATGGAAGGGGGAGGTCATCAGAGGAAGCTGCAAGATGGTTCGGAAGGCAGGAGGGCTCTGCTGAAGCCACGAGGGTGTCTGAAACCAAGGGGACGAAGAATGGAAATGGGCTATGAGATGGGTCCTGGAAACAAGTGGTTTCCAAAGAAATAGCTTCTTAATTTCCTTGCGACTTGCCCATCTTCTTATAAGAATTAGAAACTTCCTGGAAGGAGTTGCTTTTCCCATGAAGTTTTCCGACTCTGCCATTCGCTCGCTCCCCGCTCCTTAGACTGCCTGTCGTACCTGGAGGCCACAGTGCGTCCAGCTTTTGCCCATGTCCCTGCATTTCACCGGGCTGGTGGCCTCGCAAGCCTCCGCAGCGGGATGGAAGCGACTTGACAGCTCTGTGTCTCACCCCACGGGACTGTGCCAGCCTCCCCCTGGGAGCTCTGCCCAGCTCCAAGTCCATAGTTGTGCCTTCTTCACAGAGCAGCGAGCAAGCAGTGACTTTAACTGCAGATCAGGTCACACGACAGCCCTGCTCTGCACCCCCAGCGGCTTTCTCTTACACTCGGCGGGAGAATCCAGGCGCTCAGCCTCCAGCCTTGAGTCTTTCCAGCTGCCCACCTCAGGGCCATCCTCTCTCTGCCCGCCCCGTCACTCAGGCCCTCAGCCACTCTGGCTGTTTCTTTCTCAGGGCCTTCCAGCTTTCCGCTCCTTCTGCTTAAAATGTTCTTTCCCCAGAAGTCCTCACGGCTCCTCTTCCTCACCATTCTTACCCAAAGAGCCTTCCCCAGCCCCCCGACAAGTGTGGGGCACACTCTTTACCCCACATCGCCCTCCACAGTATCTTCGCCACAGCACTCATCAGCACTGAATTTATTTATTTGTTTGTTGCGGTTGTTTTCATTTCTTTGTGAGTAGAAATCCTGTCTGTGTGATGCATGGCTCTGTCACCAGCACAAGAAAAGTTCCTGGCACAATCCTTCCTTCTGGCTGGCAGACACACAGACTCAAGACTCTGGAAAGGCTTTGGTGCCTGGATCTTCTCTCTCTCTTCTATTGTCACTCCCTGGCCCTCCTGATGCCCTGATTCTAAACTGAACCTACTGATGATATTAAGTATTTCTGCTATTTCTTAAAACCCCGTATTTCCTTCAAAGCAGTTTCACTGTTTTTAAATTCATGCGTATTTTTTCTTACAATTTCTCTTTCTCAGTAGAGCAGAAGCTACAGCATGGCCAAGACTACACCACATATAACTTGAGCTATACAGAAGGTCCTCAAATAACACCATTTTGTTCAATGTTGTTTAGTTATAACATTGATGAGATGCAGTAGGAAGTTAACTCTTGTTTATGTCAATTATATAACAAATGGTAAAACTGGTTTAATCATATGTCATTTTGCTTAAAGTCACAGAACCTACTGATGATATTAAGTGAGGGCTTACTGTATATACCATGGCCAACAACACATCCCCTATGCCAGGCACATAGTAGGCGCTCACTTATTCTGTGTTGAATCAATATGAAAATATTCTGAGTTCCTCCTGGGTTTAACCACAGAGTGGAATATTAAAAGAAAAATAGCTGATGAAGGGTGGATAGATACTTCTCCTCAGGGGAAATTTGGATATCCTTGCTCTGGCTAGAATGTGCTCTTCTATTTTGCAGGAAGGCCACCCAACCCCCTCTGGTCTAGTGGAAGACATCTGTATGCTTTTCTCCAACAAGACAATTCATCAAAGGGGCAGGACCTAACTCTCCCCAAGTTGGAGGAGACATCCTGGTGCTGCTCCCCAAGACGGGTGGAGTAAAGGCAGCCAGATGGGTTGTACCTGAGCAGGGGGCCTGCTGGCCATCGTCGGGAGGCACCATGACTGGGCGGATGTCAGCCCAGGAAGTCTGGTCATTCTTCTCTTCTGTCCAGTCACATTGATGCGGATGCGTACAGTGTTCAGGTAGTTCTCCTGTGAGAAGCTCAAGCTGCTGAAAAGAAAACAGAAACAAAATAAAAAATGAACAATTTACCATATTTACACCAAATGGCCAGCTCAGACTTATGGAAAAGGCACTGATGGGGAGTGAATCCTCTAGACTGGGCTCTGTGAGCTTGCAGCAGATTCTGGCAGCGACTTAGCCCAAAAGCTGTGTTTCTTGTTCTTGTGTGGAAAATGGGCTAATAAAACTCATCTCTTATTTACAGGGCAGAGAAAAAGATGAGATGGGACTTAGGGGACCCGAGCTCTAATCCTAAATCACCAATGGCTAACCACATAGCCTTGAGCAAAACAGTGTACTTCTCTGGGCTTCAGTTTCTTTATCCTTAAAAGATAACTCTAGAATCCGAAATGACCTCACAATCAGGTTTCTCATTTAGTGCAGCCCTCCTGTGGAGGGCAGGACACAGTCAAACTCCCCACCCCGGTGCCTCGTACCAGTTGCGTCCCTTCTCGGATTTGGTGAGCCGGGTCTCCCAGCTGCAACTCTAGCTCCTCCACCTGCTGCCGCAGGGCCTCGCGTAAAGTTTGCAGTTGCTCAGCCTCCTTCCTGCGAATAAATAATAGAAAATAAAATTCCAAAGTCACCCCTAGGTTCTGTCTTTTATTGTTCTTCTCAAAATGTAGATCACTCCTTTGATATCTCTTACAAGAGAATGTCACCTTCTTTATTTGTATCCGTTTCAGACATTGCTAGGGCAGGTCTTTTTTTCTTTTTCTTTTCCCTTTTTATACAACTCTTGTTAATTTTTAAAAAATTTATTGCAGAATAACTCACATACCGTGAACTTTACCTGTTTTAGGAGTACAAGTCAATGACTTTTAGTCAATGTGCTAAGTTGTGTGACTATCATCATGCATTTTTGAAACACTTCTTTCTCCCCAGTAACCCTCCACCCCTTTTCAGTGAATCCCTATTCCTACCCTTCACCTTCAGGCAATTACTAATCTACATTTGGGACACATACTTTTAATCTATGTGAAAATAATGCAGATTTTTAAAACTCTAATAAACTCTGACATTTGCATTTGATGAGCCTCATCACGTTGATTAAAGATCTCTTGCTGGCTAACCCCCTCCTCCCAGCCGCCGCTCACCTTCTGACCCCAGACACCCCACCTTAAAGAGTGGGTGCTGTTATCTCGCAAATGCCTCTCACAGACTCCCACTGAGAAAGCAAGAACAAGAACATGAAAGCAAAGGAAAAGCTGGCCAATTTCTCATTAGCCTTGCTCCCCAGTGCTCAGCTCTCCTGCCCTGATTACCTTTCTTTGCTCCAGGTATGTGGGCAGCTACTTACTTTTATGGCTCCCTTAGATAATTACCTTTCCTCTTCTGACATGTCCCTGGAAAAGAGCGCCTGCTGTCCTATAAGGGGTGGCTCAATTTCCTCCAAATGCTCCCGGAAACTCTGGCATAGCATCTTCATTGCTTCCATCTCGTGGACTGAGCACTAAGAACAATTAGAAAGAGCCGAGAAGGAAGTCCTTTCTGATTCACGGCGAGAATTCACCATGGCAGAGCCTGCCATCCCACTCGGGGTCACATGTGTGCCCTCCTGCTGACTGTGGGGGAAAAGACTAGGGAGAGGGCAGCCTTTGGCTTCTCAGAGCAACTTAGAGGCAGCACTTGGTTGGGACAGGAGGGCAGAAATCGTTGAATGACCCTTGCAGACATTATGCCCTGAAACAGGAAGGCAGTCTGGAGGACTAGGTGAGGTAGGGATTGGGGGATGTAGACAGAGGAGGGGAGGAGGGACAAGCCAGAGCGTGGGCTTGTGTTTAGAAAAGTTGGATCTATCTCGGTTAACTTTGTTTCTGAGTCCTGCCTCACTCTGAATCTCAATAACATTGAACAGAGACAGTCTGCTTAGAATTGTTTTTATTAACCTTAGCTCAGCTTAACCACAGTCCCTGGTGGCTGAAATCAGCAGGATCATCTCCAACCAGCTAACAAGCCCATTCAGAGTGAGGCAGGCAGAGATAGGCCCCCATCGTCCATGAATTGGAATCTAGAATTTACCTGTTTATCCTCCTAATTTTGCTCCTCATTGCTTGTGATGTGAATTATTCCTTAAATCTTACTTTCTCTGTATGACTTACTCTTGCCTTGGTTTTCTTATTTAAATATTTTCTTGCAGTTACCAAGCCCAGTCCATTTGTCAGGCACTCTGCTGATTTGCTGAGTTCTCACCAGATATCCCTTGTTTTCTAGTCCAGGTTGGATCATGCTTTAAATAGATTCATAACCCCAAACCCCAGCACTCCCAGCCCTACTTTAAGAAGTTCCAGATTTCTTACCCTTTTGAAAATCAACGGCCAAGATCCTGGCAGACTAATGGCTATTTTTACTGGAATTGTCATAATGAAAACGTTTTCCAAGAATGTACTTTTTCTATTAAAAATTCTCCATTATTTTGGTTCTGGAGAGTGTGGTTTTGATTCTATTCTCTAATTTTTATACCAAAGAACATATTTTATGCAGCAAAAGTCTCCAGTTAGCTTGGGTGTGAGTTCATTTGAATCAGAGGAGGGTTTGAAGCATGATTGATGTTGGAAAGAGTGCCTGAAAGGTGATGACAATTATGGCTCCTAAAACCAGAAGAGATCTTAGAGACCGTGAAGGACTTCTTTTACAAAGTGTTCTGACACAGAATGGTTAACTAACTTGTCCAAGGTCAAAAGATGGCAGTCAGATTGCAAACCAAGGTCTCCTGGTTCATTTCTTCTCTCATAACTGAGTCACAGCGGAGACTACAGTGCCGCTGGCCACAAAAAGAAGTTATTTGTCCCTTCGAAGTGAGCCAACTGAGTGGTCCTAGTAGATTCCTACAAGGTGACCATGTTCTAGGGACATTGAGGCCAAGGACATGGAAATATGGTGCTCAAGTAGACTGAACATTATTTTATTTAGTTATTTTGGATTTTGAAATTCGTAGGTATGGGACCTGGGATGTAAGAACCCCTGCAGGTGTGTAGCTCTCAGGAGGGGACAGTATGGAAGATTCTCAAACGCTGCCATCTTCTGGCCACTTTGAAACACTGAAAAACATTTTAAGACTAGAACAGGTATTGAAGTGGTTTCAGAAAAAGGAAAACTTAGGCAAGAAAACAAGAAAAAGGACTATTTTGAACTCTTCTTTTTATAGTATAAGAGCTGGGGTATAACCCAGTATAATGTGAGGTCTTCTCTACTGACCCAAGCCCATTAAACAAGCAACTTCATCAGCAAGAGTGTCGCCACCAAAAAGCAATGTGCTTTTGAATCGGCTCACGTCGCCTTTTACACTTTGCCTGTAGTCAGGCCCACTCTTTGAGTGACCGAGTCGCTCTAGACTCAGGTGTCTCCTTTGTGCTGACTTGTCACAGTTGGCTCAACCACACCAAATAACCTCCCTATTTTACAAAACAGGAACTAGGCACAGGGATTAAATGGCTCGCGTGAGATCGTACAGCCAAGTGAATTTAGGACAGAATTGTTCGGTTCGATCGAACTGGAGATGAGGTTCAGAGGCACTAACGATTGCAACTTCACATGTGAGTTTATTCTCTATCCCTCTGTAAGATGGAAACTAGTGATAACATTTGCCTTCCATACTTGACAAGGTGATTGGAAGTGTCAGGTAAGAAAAGCCATCGTAAACGACACAAGCACGACACAAATGTCACTCGTGGCCCGCAACGGAAAGCTGTGCTCTGAGAGCTCGCTTTTGGAACAGGGAGGCCGAATACCACCCCTGAGGTGTCTGTCGTTGCTGCATCTGCCTCCCCACCTTACAGAGGTGATACTTACAGAGCACAGCTCCCTCACTGTAGTGTCCTGGAGGACCTTCAAAGCCTTCGTGAACTGGGCCCCCAGGTGACTGTGTGAGCACAGGCGATGCCTATGGGCTGACGGCACAGGGCTGGGGCTCTGTCTCTCTGAGTGGCAGTGGGGGCGGTGATGGTAACAGTGGCAGCAGTGGGTGGGTACGGCATGGCAGCTGTCCACGGGGTAGATTCTCGGGAAGCCTGTGTCCAGAGAGACAGATTTGGTGAGCGGCTGGGCCCTGTCACTTGGAGCTGAACGGTGATGCCGGGACCTGGCCTCACATCTATAAATCTGAACAGAAACATCAGTGAGCTGTCTTGCTTCTGTCCCCAGTCCTGGTTCTGTTGTGGTGACAGGGTCATACACAGTGCATTCCAAAGTTGTTCTTCTAGAATCAGTCCCCAAAGTCACGGCATTGTGAGCAGCCAATGCCAGATTGGGGGCCATCTGGACTGTCACCGACTTGGAGCCAGCAGCGTTCACGTCAGCATTTGAAGGAAGGTTTCCCATCTCAGCTTCTGCCCCAGGTGGAGTTTGACCAAGAACACTGCACCTCGGCTTCGCTTGGGGAGTAGCACCTCCAGACAGCTCATCTAGGTGGGGGATGGACTTGTCGGATGCTTGAATAAGGTCAGCTTTCTGGGGTGTGACTTTACCAGGCTCGGGGACATGCTGTGGTAAACCTTCCCATGTCGGTAAGGTGTCGCTGATGTCGGGATAGAGTTTACTGCGTTCAGCAACTCCTGCGGCCTCAGGGTCAATGGAAAGGAGCCGGCCTTGAACATGATCAGTTCCAGGTGATCTTGGGGACTCACGGTGGTGGCTTTGCACATAGCTTTCCCCAACTCCCTCAGGCCCCACAAACCCGTCCTTCACTTCTGTGGTGGAAGTCATTATAGACCTGAGTAGACGATCCTGTTTGGAGGTAACCATGTCTACACTGGCCTCATGTTCAGTCAGCTGTGGCCTCGGGTGGCCATCTCTCCCTAGCTGTTCTCCCCCAATGGTGGCTGTGTCTGGGGTCAACAGTTCTGGTGGTCCCTCCATGGCCTCAAACTGAGACTCTTTCTCAACCACAGATGTTGAGGCCTTTTCTTCTAAGACACTCCCGTCTTGACTTGAAAAAGCTGTGCTCACAACACTCTTGGAATCAGACTTGTCTGACTCTTGCTGGTAGTCTTGGGATGACACTAAGTGCTGGCTGTGACCCCTTGGCTTTGGACATCCATTCTTAGCGGGATCTCGGCTGCCTGGCAAAGAGGGCAGCTGCGGAAGAATTGGGGAGAAAGACAAATGCGTCAGGAAGGTGGGGGAGGCACCAGGTTTAAGAAGTGCTTTTGTTTTTCTTCCTTATCATAGCCCCAGCCTAGAAGTCAGAAGATAAGGGTTAGGAAGTCAGTTTTCTGTCGGCTTACTACTCTAAAGGGGACCTTCTTCCCATGAGGCTCGGTTTCTTTGTTTAACAAAATCCAAGAGATAAAAGGAAAAGGAATGCAGAGCTTTCTGGCACCTTGTGTGGTATGACTCCCTTGGGTGCCTGTGGCGTGTGTCTCCTAAGCACTGGTTGCCCTTCCCAACTGTGGCAGCTCACTGTAAACTTATACTCCCTTCGATCCGACCCAACCCTGTGGAGGTGCCCTACCTGCAGGGGCGGAGGTTCTGGTGGCTCCTCCAGGAATCCACTGCTGTCGGACTGGCAGCTGTTGGCTCTGTTCACTGTGGCACATAGGGAGGAAGATGAAGAGGCCTGGGGTGAGTGGAGTGAAACAGACTGACAACAAGACTGCAATCAAACCCTCTGTGTGTCTACACACGTCCATCCTCAGTAGGCGTCCACTACATGGAAGTGTAAGTGGATCAGGCAATTCCGAGGATTTTTTTCCCTCGAATGTCCGAGAGTCCATGTCAAATTGTGTCACTGGTTTTCTCATACACGAAGTAAAACGTGAAACAAAGGAAGAGGAACCGACACGTCACAAAATTAAATAATGAGATGATTGTGAGATGCATCTTTACTAAGGGGAAGAGATTCCAGAAGGAAATGCATGTGCCTTAACTATCACGTTAACAAACAATCAACCCCAAAATTTATACATCTGATTGTGTATACATATTGCAACGAACTGAATATTCGTGTCCCTCCCAAGTTTAAGTGTTGAAACTCCAACTCCCAAGGTGATAATATCAGCAGGTGGGGCCTTTGGGAGGTTATGTAATGAGGCCTGAGCTCTTACTAATGGAATTAGTGTCTTCACCAAAGAGAATCCAGAGGGCTCCCTTGGCCCTTCCACCATGGACACAGCTAGAGGATGACCGTCTATGGACTAGGAAGTGGGTCCTCACTAGATACCAAACCTGTTGGCACCTCGATCTTAGCCTTCTATTCTTTAGAACCATGAGAAATAAAGGTCTGTTGTTTCTACGCCACTCAGTCAGGCACCCAACCTCCTGCCTGGAGAGTGGTTTACAGGCCATAGTGCAGGGAGGGCAAACCCAGGCAGAACCTGGCTACTCCCCAAGTTGAGAAGACAGAACTAAGAGTCTGGAAAGACTGAGTCAGCTAAAGTTGGCAGAGAGGGTGGGAGAGAGGAGAGAGCTGCACAGAGAATTCTGGAGGGTCCCTCTTGAGTATCCAGCCGAGTAGCCATCAGCTCACGCATGTGGGAAAACACTAAAGACTGTGGAAAGGAACAATGGGAAGGATTAGAAGACACAGTGTCCAATGCTCGCCCGGGTCTGGAATAGGGCATGCTCCAGAGTCCAGCCAGATTCCGAAACCTCGTAACTGGCAGGACAGGGTACTCAAGAGTGAGGAATAATTAGTGCTGAGCATTGTTCCCATTTAATAAATCTCAAAAGCAAGATCTAAAAGGATCAAACTGTTTCCAAGTAACTCAGCTGTGTCCCAGACCTAAGTTCAAGAATATTCAAGTTGTTAGCTCGAGGTGGCTAACTTCCCTCAACATATACACTCAGATCCAGGGACATCCTCAAGCGAGTCGTCTAGAAAATCTGGAGACAGATTTGGGTTCAGATTCTGACTCTCCTAATTAGAGGCTGTGCAACCTTGGGCATGCCATTCATTTATGCCTCCCGAGTCTGTTTCTTCACGGGGAAAAGAACGAATATGGTAAAAATATGTTACTTGTGGAGTAGCGATGGGGGTCACATCCAGGAATATCTGCAGGAAGACTTTACGCACATGGGAAAGGGGATATCATTTTACACATACAATTTTGCTGCAGGATGTCTTATCTATTAGAACTCAATCACTATTGATATTAAATGTCATTGATGAATCCAGTTGGTTACTAATATTAACATTTATTAGAAATTACCTTTCCAGCACAGGACTCCCTTCGCAGAGTCAGCTTTTACCCTGCCAGTTCAGGGTGACCCTGCCTGGGAAGGGCTGGCTGTTGGTTCCACCTTGGGAGAGAGACATTTCTGCCTGGAAGGAGACGGATGCCTTGGGCACTTTGCGCGAACAATCGCGAGGTGGCAGCATCACACCAACCACAGCGCGGAGGAGCCAGGGGCTGCAAGAGTCTGGGGAGCAGCTGCGCTCACAAGAGAAGTCAACTGGAAGGGCTGCTTCCCTGAGCTGGGTTGGTAAAAGCCTCTGAATCCCTCAGGGCAAGTTTCACACGTTAGTTTGAGTTCCCAGAGGCCCAGGGGGAGAAAGCCTGGAGCACTGGAACATAAATGAGAGGAGGGAGAAAAGAAAAAGGGTCCTTAGGGACCCCTTGGTTCACCGTCTCCATCTTTTCTTTGCTATTCTACTTGACCCATTTCTTTGACAACTTCCTCTGTCTTCTGTCCCCAGCGGTAGAACATTCTGTGACCACTCTGTGGGGAAACTGAGTCACATGAGCAAAAATTACCTTTGAACCGGACCAGACATTACAGATAATGCTAACTCAAATGTCTACAGGAGTTGGACAGGTGGCGTTAAGTAGGTGGAGAAGCCAAGTTTGGGACAACAGGAACAAACAGGATGGGTTGTCTGGATTTGAGAGTGTGTGTTCCCCCAAAGGCGTTTAAAAAACTCATTTTAAGTGTTTTGTAGAACAAATAAAACCTCTCTGAGGGCCACAGTCAAGTCCACAGGCTCCCCAGCATGGTAAGTGGCACCCACCACCCAATCTCTCTTCCAGAATATTCCTTATACATGGTCATCTAGCTAGCGCTTGCACGCTTGTGGTGACATGAACTCACCCCATGTCATCAGAGCATATCATACCTTTCAGGAAATGCTTCTTTAGATTGAGCTTCATCTATTTTAGTGTTTCCTCTTTGTTGGTCACAGTTCTGCTCCATAGAACCATCTAACCCCTTCTCCCCCGAAACCACACTCTTGTACTTGCCAGGCCTTTTCTCTTCAGCTTAAATCTCCCCAGATCCTTTAAATCAGCCCTCACAGGGCAGGGTCTCCCGGCCATCTGTGCCTCGTTCTCTTGAAAAAAGCTCTTAACAATGTCTGCTGTAAGACCTGGCACCAGAACTAGATTCAGAGGTTGAGACATATTCTGACTAGCATGGAGCAGAGGAGGGCTTTTCTGGCTTCTCTACCCACAGCCTCAGGCTGCGACAGTCTAGACAGAAGCAGTGTTCCCCGAGGTGGGTCATACTGAGGTCCGTCTCTATGTTGACATCAAGAAATGTTTTGAAAACTAAATGACTGATTAAATTTGCATCTTGTGAAATTGGATCTAGCTAATTTGGGACCATGGTTGCATCCTGTCAAGGATAATTTCGGTCTTCATCCTAAAGTCTATTTGTGTCATCTATGGCTTTGAACCCATTCTGGCTGTGGGCCAAGTCACCCTAATATCATGGAGAGAACAGGTGACAGAGGCTGAGCCTGGGGGTGCTCTATGCAAAACTCCACTCTTTCCTTGAACAAATGTTCACTGGGTCCTCGAGGGGTCCTATATTGTTCTAGAAGCTCCATGGACAGTGTCAGCATAGGTCCTGCCCTCACAGAGCTTTTATTTTTCTTGACTCGGTGGTAGAACAGAAGAGAGGCTGAGTATATCCGTGATTGTGGCAACATTCCTAAAACAATTCACTTTTCCCTCTATGTCAGAAGTCTTGAGCAGAGGGATTTCTGTCCTATAAAGGTTACGAAATTTCTATCCTATAAACATCTACACAATGTTTTAATAACTTCCATTAGCGCCCTGATGACATTTTTGTTTCAATCTCTTTTACAACCTGAGGATTTTTTTCCCTTCCTTCTTTCTTTCCTTCCTTCCTTCTTTCTTTCCTTCCTTCCTTCCTTCCTTCCTTCCTTCCTTCCTTCCTTCCTTCCTTCCTTCCTTCCTTCCTTCCTTCCTTCCTTCCTTCCTTCCTTCCTTCCTTCCTTCCTTCCTTCTTTCTTTCCTCCATCCTTTCCTTTTGTTTATTGCTCCAGGTTTAGCAGTTTCTCCTTTGTTCCTTAGAATAACTTTATCATTAAAAAAATTTACTTCTCTAGAATTAACTTCTATTTGGCTCGATGTCATTGTCAGCATTATAGAAGTTACACATAGTCGTGAAGCAAATTTGAAAAATTAAAAACTAAAAAATAAAAATCATATGTAATCTAACCATACAGGAAAATTACATATATTTCTATGTATTTTAAACCATTTTCTTTGCGCATGTGTATCTGTGTGTTTTGTAAAATAATCATGACATACACAGTTTGTGTTCTACTCCTTTTCACATAATATATTGTGATTATAAAAATTCCTTTAATTTATTTGTGTGCACATGGGTGTGTTTGTGAGCACATGCACTTATTTTTTGAAATTTTTGTATCATGATTGTGCTGCTTTGAAAAATGTAACCGGATAGGTTTCTCTTTCTATCTCTCTTTATGCTCTCAAGAAGATGTAGTATCACTTCTTCAAAATTTTATAAGAAGTCAGCCATAAAACACTGATCATGGTATATCTTAAAAGATATTTGACTTCTATTAATTTTTTCAATAGTTATTACTATTTCAGGAGTCCTATTCTTGAGTTAATAGTAATATTTTTAAAAACATTTTTAATGTCATCAAATTATGTATTTTCATTTTATATTCTCTAAAAAGGGAAAGGTATATGTTGCTGCCTCTTGTCATAGCTTTAGACTTATTTCATACATTTTTGTATGCATTTTTTAAATTTTACTTTATTTAATAGTAATGTTGTCACTCTTGTTCTCTAATTGTTTGCATGGGCACCATTTTTGGTATATTTCTTTTCATTTCTTCTATTTTTAACTTTTAATTCTTTATTTTAAATGTGGATAACACTTTAAAATAACCTTTGAGTCCTTTTCTTTGTTAGATGTATTTATTCCATCTATAATCATTTTCATAAGACATGCATTTAGTTTCATTGCTTTTAATTGTTATCTCTTTTTATAACTGTAAATGATGTAGTAAGTATGTGGCATCCTTGAGGAAAACCCTCCCCCTTGTTCTGAAAATAGGCATCACTAAAGGTCAATGACAGTTTTTTCTGCCAACCTGAGATTTGGCTTTGGTATATTTATCAGTTCAACATTACTAATGGCTAATACTAACCAATGAGACAATTTATAATCTATATTTGTTATCCTACCATTAAATTAATAAAGACCATAACTTCACATTTGAGCAGACCCAATTTTGAACAGCGTCATAAAAACAGCAATCTCAGAGACTTAAATGAGGATTAAAAGAGAATGTGAAACACTTAGCGCAGTGCCTGGCTTCCATATTTCGTGGTATTATTAATATAGTTAATTTTCAATGTTTATTTTTTTTTGCCAAGTGGACTATATTCATTTGGATTGCTTTTTTCCTTTGATAATTCAGATGGTATAACGTGTTTTAAAATTTAATTAGTGGTAACTTTAAAAACTCAAGCATATTTCACATTGTAATTACCAAATCAAGAATTAAACAATTTCCATAGACTCCCCACAGAATCAATATTTGTTGACAATTTTATTATTTTCTCCATTTAATTTTCTATGATGTGATCTAGGATTTTAGATCCGGAAGGTCATTAAATTATTCTCATGTTTCTTCTCTTTTAAGAATTTCATGATGTTTGCATTACACTTGCCTGATTTAATTCCTGAGACATTGCCCTGCCTGTCCTCATAAACACAGCTTCTTCATCTGGTAGGCTGGTGTGGACCACTGGCTTTTCTTTCTCAGAAAGCAAAGACAAGTGCTCTACTTCCTGAGACTTTGCTAATCTGAAATGTTGCTTCCCAAATATATGACAACTCAAAGACGGTATAGAATTCTTGATGCAAAATTTCCACTTTAAAACACAACTGTGAGCACCCACTATCTTCTGGCATCTGATCAGAGAATGTGTACTGAGAGGTAAGTGAGCATGAAGAACCTTCTCTATTGGTTCCACCGTCTGATCACTGTATTTTTAAATACATCATTCACAATGCTTCCTCTGGCATCTTTTCAATACCATTTTCTTAAAAATCGTCCTATCAACACACTACGTTAAGGCCAGTGTGCCTGGAGGAGGGTCATAAAGTAGTCAGGGGTTTGGGCATGCAGAATCATGAAATGGAATAAGTTAGAATTTGAATCTAATTATTTCTAAAACAGCATTTTTATGACTCTATAAAGATTGTATTATTTCAAAACACGTATCTTCTTTTTTTACGTAGATACTTATTAGATATTTCTGATACCCTAAAAGGGGCACAGATCCCATTTTTAATAGCAAGCTTGCATTCACTGTCTTGGAAGAATGTGATGACAAATTTTAATTTAGAGCCAATGCTAATCTCATATTTAAAAATAGAAGTTTCCAGAGCAAAATGAACCATACATATCCCCATTGCCATTTGAGATAATAGGTGGATTGCAAATTCTTAAATACCAATTCCTTTGGAGCTTTAAATTTTTGTACTGATTCAATTACCTTAGTTTTAGACACAACCAGTCCACATGTTTTTTTCCCTTGCAAAGCTGTCTGGGAGCAAACATCCCTGCTTCAGTTAACTGCTTGATTGGCATGGCAGGTGGTTATGCCACAGGCTCAGAATGTAAAAGGCAATAGTAGTCCTTTCACATGGCAGCCTACTTTATCAAAAGTAATAATGTAGGAAGAAAAAGGCAAAAAAAAAAATTTTTTTTTTGAGTCACTAAGCTGGAGAACTAAGATTTTCATCAAGAATCAGGCTTATGATTTTCATCTAGCTGAATTCCGGGGGACAGTTGTAGGACTTGTGGCTGCATCGGAGACAAAAGGAATATCTCAGGAAGGCAGTTGTGTGTTGGTTGTTCTCCATTTTCTCCTCTTTGCCTCTGTTGTCCCCATCCCAGTCATTCTCTGCCTTGTCTGTGCTCCAGGTTTTCACTTGTGTTCAGTCAACAAGAAGTGCCAGTAGAAGCAGGAGAATGAAGGGCAAGAGAAAGAGCGTGGAATATCAATTCATCACCACCCCCTCAGGATACTTTTTAAAACAGATGCGGTTCTTCATGGTAAGAGCTTCTGGTGAGGCGTTTCTCTTCTAAGACTTCAACTTTTACCAGGCTCCGAGAACACGATTCTTTCTCTCTGTATTTTCAGAATCATGAGCGATCATGGGTTTCTACTCTTGGTAGCCTTGCAGTGCCTCTTCTTGACTCCTTGAATCCAGCCCACCTCAGTGTATAGTTATTTTTCAAAAATCTTTTCAGTTAAACCCTTTATGTATGCTATCGCTTTCCTGCCTGAGTGATGCACCTAGTACAATCAACTACAAATGCCTTGCCATGGTTAACTGAGTTTTCACATAGCCTTGTATCTTCTTATTTTAATTCTGATTAATTTGCCTTTTTAAAAAAAGAATGTTTGAGTTTTCAGAAACTTCAAGTCATTCAAGCTTGGAGGAAAGAAGATTTGGGGCACTGCCTTCCATGTTTAATCACTTTAATCTTTTGGTCCTGTTTATGTTAATGATTCTCTAAAGAATATCTTCTTGTCACCTTTTTTTTTTTTTGGCACTCCTAACGCTATTTATTTATTTATTTATTTATTTATTTATTTATTTATTTACTTACTGCTTCCAGGTCATTTTAAATTCTGATAACAATGATTTTACATATATTTTAATTCATTCATTTAACAACAATCATTTACTGACTGGCTACTCTGTGCCAGGCATTGGATGGATAATGGGGAGAACTGAAAGACACAGTCCAGCATTTAAGGAGCTTGTCTAGTAGACAAAGCCACAGATAAAGGGTAAAATAGGTGGTAAAAAAAAAAAAACTAAGACTGCCCTTTAATTCCATTTGCTGACAATGAAAAATGCCACAGAACATCTTTCCCAACATACGTGTTTTAGAAACACATAATTCACAAGGTATGCCTTCTATACAATGGAATAAAATTATCTTAAAACTTATGACTAGCCAGCCACCTTCCAGAAGAAGGCTTGTTATATTTGTTTATTCGTTCCACAAACATTTACCTGTTGAATTCTTACTGTGTGTTAGGCAATGTGCTAGATTAAGGGGATACATGATGAATAAGACTGTGTCTATGTCTCTCCCCTCCAGAAGTTCACAAGCTAATGTTCTGAGAATGAACCCTGAGAATGTCATTAGCCCTACCAAAGAGTAAAACTGTCTTCATAATAAGAATCTTTGGGGACATTTAAAACTAAGTCCCTTTATCTGGGGCTCCTATAGCACTGGCTCCTTCTTCAGAGCCTGTTTTTCACAGGTATGTGAAAACTGTTTGGACTCAAATCCTAAAAGCAATTCAGGAGAAATCCTGAATAACTAAGACAGGGAAAACAAATCAACTGGTTGTATCCATTTTAGTGATATTCATGATAGCAAAGGGAAGCATGACAACAAAAGGAAAGGACAATCATGGATATATAGATAGTAAAACAAAAACAATAATAGATTAGAAAAATTGATGTCTACCTGGTAGCACTAGATTAGTGATGACAATTTAAAATGTTATCAGTGGCGGTGCTCAGAACTAAGGTTATACACCCAAACTTAAAGCATGATTGTGTAACTCTTTTAAAAGGAGTTAAATGGTGGTCTAATTTCAAACAAGCAATCTTAAGATCTTTAGTCACACAAAATATAATCCATTGCTTTATGTGATGTTATGATTCTTTTTCTGGACTTTGCTCTTATGAAAGAAAAAGAAGATGCATGCACAGTAACAGATTTTGAGGCTGAATTCTTTTTTTCTTGGTAGAACATGTTTTTGCCAAGTTTACAACCCACTTGAACTTCTGTCTGTTCTTTCAATTTAGAATCAACTTGGGCTCCTTTAAACATTGGAAAAATCACAGATTTAGTCATCGATAAAGAAGTCCTAGCAAAGTTTACAGAAGATATTTATCATCACCAAATTATCTGTAAACAAAGAATTTTCTTATTAACATTCAGTGTAGCGGAATCTAAAATATAGTGTTTTAATTTTAGGAGAGATCATTTTATTTTGGTTAGGGCTTTATACCCTAACTCTATAGAGGGAAAGATTTTAAAAAAGACATCCTAAGAAAAGCTTACTCTAATTTTTATCTGTTTAAAAAACATTCTTTATTTAAAAATCTATTTGATCATTCATTTCCTCAATATACATATTTTTGAATCCTTTTCCTGTGTGTTAGGCACTAAAGCAAATTATGGGAACTGAAATAAAATCAGATGTTACTTCTTATGTCAAAATACTGTAGTGTAGTGAATTAAACTGAAACTGCTTAAATTTACCTTTACATGCATGATTAAAACAACAAATAAGTCAGGAATATGTTACACAGAGAAGTGTTTCATTATAAAATAACCAGAATTAAAAGTTCAGAACTAAGAGTCTCCCACCACCTGGATTTATCATTAGTTACCATTGCCACCTGGAACAAACCTCATGGACCTTTCTTTCCTCATATGTAAAGTACACAGGTTAGTATAGAAATGTAGTCATTAAATCTTCCATTTTAGAATGACAAAAATCTCATTGCCTCAAAATAATTATAACCCCCAAATATCTTACATGGGTATGCACATTGGCTCAAAATGCTTCACTAAAGCTTCTGGAGATAGAAAGAATAGCTTGCATGTATTTAGAAAAATCTATCTTTAAAGACCAATAAAATATTATAGTTTATATAAACAGATTAAAGGTAAGATAAATATATTTTAGAAACTGGAAGAAGACAAAGGTAAACAGGGAGTCACAGAAGAGAGGAGAGAAGAATATCCTCCCTTAGGATACCATAAAGTGATGAGCAATTAGGTCTTACAGAGTGAATCTTGAAATGTCACCCACTCCTCATGATACAAGTCATAAACCATTTATCCATTTGGCTTCTAATAGAGCTCAATCTGCAACAGCAAAGCACATTTTATAATTCAGTTACACTGTTAGCTTATTTGCAGCATGGACTTGACAGGACACACCATTTGGAATCAGAGATCTGGATTTTGTCCTGATGCCAACACTTGCCAGCTGGGTGAACTTGAGCAAGTTACTTAACTTTTGTAAGTCTTGGTTTCCTGACTCACTAAGTAGAAATAGTTGTAGGTATCTCTTAATACTCAACTACAATTTTGGGGTTCTACATTGCAACCCAATTAAAGAGGGGGAGTTTCTGACATCTGCTTTTGGCCTACTTTGGCTCCCTTTGGCTTTCTTGGCTGAAAAGCTTTTCTAACATTATCTCTACCTTCTCTAAGGAGAAGAGCTTCCAGGAGACATTTTGTCTTGGGATTGGGTCAAGAAACATTCTGTACCTTCTCTTTCTTGACCAAAATTTTGTGAAAAACTTGAGGATCAAGAGTTAACAACACCCAGACAGATGCCTTTCTCAGTGTTGTATATCAGGAGAAAAGGGCATGACAAAGATGCCACAAAGAATAAGGTCAATTTTGCATTTTCCCATGTTATTTGTTAGGGTGTGTTGGTCCTATTGTGAGTGGAGGGGGCGGGGAGAGTGGCAAATTGAATGGCGATTGGAGATAAATATAGTAGAAATGCTCTTAAGTTTGGAGAAATGATTATACTTTTTATCTGGGTACAGACGTCACAGTCCTTGTTCCTGAACCACTAATGGTACCAAGAGAGCATAATATTTCCTAAGCATCTGTGAGCTAGCTGGGCTTCTGTCTTCTCCAGGTTTCCTTTGCATCCAGAAAGATCATAGTACCAGGAAATGTCTGAAGAGCATGTACAGTTTAATAGCAATTCTTTCTCTATCATTTCTCTTGCTACAAATGGAAAAAAAAAACCACTTTATTTTCTTTTCCTCCAGTGATTTTTAGTGTTAGAAGTAAATTTAAGTACCTTTCCTGTGGAGAAGCCAAATATTTTCTTCTGAAATTCAAATATTTTATCTTTATTCTCTCAACCCAACTTACTGCACTTACTTTAGGTTGACTAGTGTTCCTAAAGTACTTTGGGAACTGGGGGGGGGGGCAAAAATATAAACCAGAAAATTATAAGAGAATATGAAAAGAAAGTGATTTTTTTTTCCCTTAAACGGTGAGGCATTGGATCATTTGGAAGGTAAGAGATTTGTCTAAAGAGCAACTGTTAGTGGAGAACACCTCTGAAATCGTTTCATCTAAACTCTGTTATTCTCACTTACAATGGTGTTTTCTTCATAAAAAGCAAGATGGTTTTGATTTTATGCTAATACACATTTTTTTTAATTAAACTGTTAGGGGTGTTTGGTTACCACTTCAATGCCCCTCTGCCTAGCTTAGAAATGCTTAATATTACATTGATGTATGGTATGTTTGGCAATTTAGAACTTAAGGCTAATTTTATTATAGATTATCAATGAAAATACTTGACACTGAGAAAGTCCTTTACATTAACCAACCTCTCAGCAGAGGTCTATCACTCTTTAACCGTTGATATTGCCTCCATTCTAATTAGAATAGTGCTGCAAATTTACGGAGGCTATCGGAGTAATAATAGGATTGTCTCTTCTCCCAAGCTTTTCTTCCTGAAAGATGCCAAATGCTTTAACATTTGAACAATTGGATAGACAAATTGTACTGGGACAGCACACCTACCACTGATGTTCAACTGTCTCTGGGGTAGATCCCTTCAGCTATTTGGCACCTCACCATGGTGCCTAGGAGAAATTGGTTAAAAAGGAAAGAAGAATGCCACTTGGCATGTCAGCAACACGAAGTGTGAGGAAGAGAAGATGTCATTATCTAGACTGAAATCTAACCAGGATAACTGCACCATATATGAAAATCACCTAGATTAAAATCATTCCTCTTATAAATGTAGTACTCGAGTTTGGAAAGGCAAGGAGTATAAGCAGGAGAGTTTTCGGAGTCTGACAGTTGTTTGAAAGACAAGCTAATGTTTTTATGTTGCCAAAATATGCATTTTAAAAACCTTTTAGATCTTTTTTTTTTTTTTGGTCTCATTCACTGTGCATAATCTTCATGCTGTTTCTTGCTTTGGGCACAGAGGAAATCTGAAATAAGCCATTGAAAACTACTCTTCCAACTATCTGGGGAACGAATTTGTTGTGTGATTTAAGGCAGTAGCTATTTTCAAAGCTAAACTAAGCAGTAGTGTTTGTGGAATCAATGAGATGATGAAAAAACTCGATCTTTGTCGGTATGTGGAAGGGTGTGTTAAAAAGTGTATTACCTCCTTCTCTTCATGGTCCCTTTCTTCATTCCCCTCTTGTTTTTCCTGGGAACACTGCCTAATAAATCACTTTAACACAAACTTTTTCTCAAGGTCTGTTTCTGTGGACCTTGAGAAAAATCTAAGACAAATGGTACAAATGATTCTGAACTCTAGAGCCTACATGTTAAAAAATGTAATCATTGAAAACAAAAGGCTCAACTATGTAAATATTCACCACTTGGCTTTGAAGGGCTAACCATAAATGTAAAAATAGAAAAAAATAAACTAACAATAATTTCCATTTTAAAGAATCAAGAAGTCACTATTGAAAATCATGATCAATTCAAGATAATGGTATTAATATATTGATAAGAATCATCATTCTTGGAGATTGCAAGAATTCCAACAATTGATATGTTTGTATGTATAGGAGACATCTTGTAACAGTGTCAAAACATTATCTAGCTGTCAGACCTCTTAACACAAAACTGAGTTAGAAGTCTCAGTAAACCCTAACACACTACTTGTATTAATCCTTAGTCACTTAGTATGTTACTAGTGATGGTCTTGATCATCTCTGAAAATTAAATTCTATGTAACAAACTTTGCTCATCAGAATCAAAGAAAGGATTGAATATCTCATTTTGCTTAAGAGAGTGCCAATGACAATACATTGATAATTATTGGTCATGTCTTTATATCTTTGTCCACAGAAATGACAGAGGAGGATTTGCAAATTACTTTTATGAGTAATCCATAGTAATAACAATAATAATAGTAGCTACCAGTTACTGCTCACCATTATCATTCTGATGTTCTGTACAAGTTTCTAGTCCTTACAAGTGCCAAGTGGGGAGATTTTATCATGCCAACACGAAAACGGAAACACAGATCTGTGGGCCTCGAATAACTTACTGTATGTCACATAGATACCTTTGACCTGACCTTATGTTTATGCTTGTTCCATTAAAGCACATGCATCGAATTTTTTTACTAGTCAGACCTATATCCATGTCCACAGAAGAAATAAGGATATATTGATAGTATATGTTTATTGAACCAATATCACTTTATTTTCTAAGGGTTAAATTCTAGGTTATGGTGATTTATATCATTTTGCTAATCAATATATTCTAGAAGCCACTTTATTCTCCTTAAGAAAATTAATATAAAATTAACATGAACTACAGGTTATAGTTTACAACTTATAGCTTAGAAAGAAATATCTATTTAGTCCCTTGGCTGATGGTGATGGGAGGCATTAGGAATGGACTCCAGTAGGTTCGATGTTTATCCCTGATATTCTACTCCAGGGAACAAAAAAGGACATTCCAGGATTCCCCATGATCTGAAAGCATAAATGAAGCTGCTGAGTTGAGAGTTTTCTCAGTGGCTGTTTCTCAAGTAGGTTTCAAAAAATAAGTATTGACTATTCTAACATCAGACAATGAGGTTGTTCAGTACTCTCTCAGTTATCTAATATAATATAGCTTTCTCTACTCCATTATCCCATTTAATGTTTTTATAGTCTTTAAAAACATTTGAAATTATTATTAGTTAATTAATTAATTTTATAAAAATTTATTGAGTACCCATTATGTACTAGGATCTGCATATATTCTAGGGATCTGGGTATTCAGAATTGAGCAAAACAGAGAAAATTACTGTACTCATGAGGTGTACATATTTATTAATTGTGTCATCTCTTTCTTTTGTAGAGGCTTTGTATTATTTATAGCTTTAAACACATAATTAGCACTCAATAAATATTTGCTAAATTACTAGAAACAGTATAAGTTTGCAAAACTTCATTTAGAGTTGTTTTCACATTTGAGCTAAAGTTGAGCCTTATACTCCTCTTCCATACCCTCTTCCTCATCAAAAGCCAAGTTCTCTATCTTCACCATTCCTTCATAAACACAATTTTAGTGGAAACATTTACAAACTGACCTCTTCTTTTCCCTTATTTTAGGTGCTTATGAAGACATTGAAGGTGATATAGATATTTTAAGCATTAGAATGTTTGAACTAAATAAAATCTACAACTCCATAATACCTGGAGTCAAGGACAGTGGCTGGTATGGTGAAGAGGCCTCCAAACTTTAACTTAGGTGATTTGGCTTCAACTGTTTACTAGTTAGTGTTCACTAATTGGTTGTTCTGTGCAAAGTCAATTAACTCTACTGAGCCAAAATTTAGCATCTGAAAAATGTAGACAAGCCTGACTGCTTGAGCTATTTACACAGGTGACTGTAAGAAAAAACATACAGGGTAGGAAATATTGAAGCTCTTATTAATGGCAAGAATGGCACAAATGTAACAATGTCATTATGTTGTACAAAGAGGAATAAAGGGTTGAAAATGATATCCACATTTCTGAGAAGCCATTTTTCAAATTCAGGAAGGTCCACAGTGCTACTGAGTACACAACATAAATACAAACATAAGCAATGGATCTTGCTTTATACCGAAATGAAACAGACTGCTGATCATATGGGGATTTAAAAGAAAGATGGCCTTAACCAAGAATAGCTTTCCTTCTGGTGTGTCTTACTACCTGATATTCCACTAGTAAAAAATTCCAAATCCATTGTTACTAAATAATAAAAGAAATGTAGACTATGAACAAAAAATGGTAGAATAAACACATATAATTTTTTTCTTCTTTATATATTGCACTAAAGCTACAGTAAAGTGAATTTTATCACGAAGACATAAAGGGAGAGAAGTATTTAAGAAATAGTGGAAAATTGAAGTCCAAAACCCCATTACTTCATAAGAGCAATAAGAACACTGGCAAAAATGATCAAAATTAGCATTTTCAGAACTCTAGAAGTTGACCAATGGCTTGCAACAATCCAAGGAACATTGATTCTAGAAAAAAAATAGTTGGATATAAATAAGAACAGTAAACTGTGTGGCATTTTAACTTACAGCTGATTGAAATAGTAATACTAGTTGGGCGAACAAGAAGCTAGCTCATATCCATAGAAAACTTTATATTCCTGTGGATCTCGAAGGCTATACACATGTACAGGGCTGTGGGCATGACCAGAAAATATTTGAGAAGACCCTATTCTCTCACCTCTGGTTGACCATGAACATCTGTACAAGCAGGAAGTGAAGACTAAGCTGAGTTGTGAATAGTTGGAACACTGACGGCATGCAGAACAACTGTCAGCAAAGGGAGGGAGACTTATTTGTTCAAGGTATTTAAGGATATTTCTGTCCACTAAGGTATTGAAGTCTTCAATCTTAGTGTCTAGAGACTTCAGTGGCTACAAAAATATAGATTTTTCAGAATTAATCCAGAATAGTCACTTTAAAACAAACAAATAAACAAAGAAGAAACAATAATAACAACAAACTACAAAAAGAGCAAATCATATGGGATAGCTGAGCTCAAGAATTGTCATATTATATTATTTAAAATGCCTACTTTAAAACAAAAAAAATGATAAGACATGCAAAAAATGTGAAAGTGTGGCCCATACACAAGGAAAAAAAAAAATAAAAAGTTCTTGAGGAAATACAGATGTTGAATTCGCTAGACAAAAACAATAAATCAGTCATTAAAATATTTATTTAAAGAATTAAAGGAAAGAATATCTAAAACAATTAAAGTAGTATGTGAGAAAAAATGCCTCATCAAATACAGAACACTAATAAAGATTGAAATTATAAAAAGAACCAAGTAAAATTTTGGAGTTGAAAAGTATGATAGCTAAAATAAAAAAATTCAGTGCAGGAGCTCAACATCAGATTCAGGCAGGCAGAAGAAAGAATCAGCTTTTATGAAAATAAATTGGTTGAAATTATCCAAGTTGGAAGAAAAGATAAAAAGAAATTAAGAAAAATGAACAGAGGCTCCAAACCCTACGGAATACTAACAAATGTACCAACATACATAGTGCAAGTTCTGGAAAAAGAAGAGATAAGAAAGAGGTACAAAATATATTTTAGGAAATAGTGGCCTCAAACTTTCCAAATTTGATGAAAAACATTAATTTACATAACTAAAAAGCTTAATGAACTGCAGGTAGGATAAATTCAAGAATTATAAATCTACACACATGATATTCAAACTGACAAAAGACAGAGTCTCAAAAGCAGCAAGAGAAAAATGACCACATACAAGGGAAACTCAGTAAGATTAACAGCTAACTTCTCATCGGAAAGTATGAAGACCAGAAGGCAATGGGATGACATATTTAAAGTACTGAAAAAAAAAAAAAAAGATTCTATATCCAGCAAAACTGTTCTTCAAAAATATGAGACAAGTCAAAATATTCCCGGATAAACAAAACTGAGAGTATTCATCACTAGAGAAACTTACCTATTAGAAAAACTAATGTAAGTCTTTTAGGCTGAAGTGAAAGAACATGAGACAGTAACTCAGATCCACATGAAAAATAAACAGCACCAGAAAAGTAACTACGTAGGTAAATATAAGCACAATAAGAATGTATTTTAGCTTGTAATTATTTTATTCTCTTATCTGATTTAAAAGACATCTTAATGAAGCAATAGTTATTAAACTGGGTTCAAAAGAATTATAACATATAAAAATGTAATTTGTATGGCAATAATATCATAAAGAAGGGAGGCAAGAGTGAAACTTTATTGAAGTGAAGTTTTTATATATTATTAAAATTAAGTTGGTATTAATCCTAGCAACCAATGAAAACGTAACTCAAAAATATAATAAAAAAAAGAAGATAATTAAAATGGTACACTAGAAAATACCCATCTAATTCAGCAAACGTAGTAATGGAGAAACAATAAATTTTTAAAAATGACATTTAAAGATATATAACAAAATGGGAGACATAAAACCTACCTTATCAATAATTACATAAAACTTAAATAGAATAAACATTCCAAACAAAAGAAATTGAAAAAATGGGAAAAGGTATGATCCAACTCTCTGAAGTCTATAAGAAATATATATTTTAGATTTAAGAAGTAAATAGATTGAAAGTAAAATTATGAAAAAAAATATATCATGCAAGTAGTAACCAGAGAGATGGGCGGCTGTATATTATGTTATATAATGTTATGCTATGTTATATTCTGTTTTGTTATGTTAATATTAAAATAAAAATTGTTACTAAGGACAGAAAGAGGCCTTTTATAATTGTAAGAGTCAATCCACCAGGAAGACAAAACAATTAAAAACACATACATCCCTAAAAACACAGACCCAAACTATATAAAACAGATTCTGACAGAAATGAAGAGAGAAATAGACAATCTGACAATAATGATTGGAGACTTCAGTACTTCATCTTCAGTAATGGATAGAATAACTACAAAGTGGAAGCCTTAAACTGTAAAGCAACTAGACCTTTCTTGTATCTGTAAATGACTATTTACCTAAGAAGAGTAAAAATGTATGTCTACACAAAAATGTATACATAAATGTTCAAAAGCAGCATTACTCATTATAGGCAATATGTGCAAACTATCCAAATATTTTTCAATTGATGAATGGATAAATAAAATGTGGCATATTTATATACTAGAATATTATTTATCAATAATTAAGGAATAAAGTACTGATACAAGCTACAACATAGATGAGTCTCAAAGATGTTATAAGTGAAAGAAACTAATTTCAAAAGACCACATATTGTACAATTCTATTTATGTAAAATGGCCAGCATTGGCACTGAAACAAAAAGTAGATTAGCAATTGTCATAGAGTAGGAGGAGGGAACACCAGGAATAAAGAAGTCACTGATAATGGGGATGGGGTTTATTTTGGGGGCGGGGGGGAGTGATGAAAGTCTTGTAATAAAATTAATGATAATGGTTACACAACTATGAATACACTAAAACCTACTAAATTACACATATTAAAAGGGTGAATTTTATGGTATGCAAGTTATATCTCAATAAAGTTATAAGAATAAACAAAAAATACATAAGGAAAGAAATGAAAGGAGATGAAAACACCAAGTTTTTAGAGCTAGAAATCAGATGGAGGAGAGAAACTCACTTATTAGAGAATGTCAAACCACAAAATAATAATGAGAACTGGTCCTATCAATAACTCAGAATCATCAAAAAAGACAAGAATCCAGCATCTTGTATCAATGTAGCAATGACTCCCGGAACTGCAGGTAAAAGTAGATATAAAAGTAACAGTGATTTGACATTAAAAGGATTGGAAGGGAGGTGTTTGAGAAGCAGTTAGACCCTACATTTTCCTCATCCCAAGCCCACAATAATGAGTGGCTACCCACCTCTACCTTGGAAAAATAAGGGAAGTTTTATTCACTGGATCTGGGAATACAGAGGATCCTTGGATCTAGTATTCAATAACCTTCTGATAATGGCTTGGCGATCATATAATAGACGTGTGTACATTGAATACTGCATGCCAAAACCTTTAAGCTCTTCTTGACTAGGTTCCCAGATCACTGATTGCCTGGTTGTTATTCTAGGCAGGAGATTAGAAAAATATTCTCTGTGGACCTTGACCAGTCTAAGAGAAATGATCAGTTTCTTCTTTAATATCCTTGATGAAATCCCAGTGGATACAATAGTCGATGTTAATATTTGGAAACAATAGTCTGATGGACATGAAAAAAAAACTTTTATTTTTCTAAATTCAAAGCTCTCTCTCCCTATCAACTCATACCAACAGAAATATATGATACTGGATTATGTTATCTTTGCAAAATTTTACCTAAGCGACCTTGGTTTCATCCAAGACTTGGGTTTGGCCAGCATGAATTTCTGTCTGCCTCTGTCCATCTCTGTCTCTCTCAGTTGTCTTACAACACTGCACTGTGCAGACACCTAGAGAGGGACTTAATTTTGTTGTCTTTTTTATCATCGGTAGAAATATAGCCCCTGAGAAATCTTTCCTGACCTCATTTGCCATTGAACAAACATATTTTGAGCTTCCAATAGGTGTCAGGTTCTTCCCTATTACCAGGGCATGCATGTTAGGGTCTTTGGACTGCTAGGAAATCATAATTAGTTTTCCTTACAGTTAATAAAGAGCAAATACTGTTTTTTGAAATAGTCTTATTTCTCAGAAGGCAAGGACTTATCCTATTAAAATAATCTAATAATATAATAAGAGCAATAATAGTATAACAATAATAAACACAGAACTCCCTGTAGACCAACTCTACACATTTTTTCAAAGAATTTCATTTAATGAAAATAGAATATCTAAAGTTCATATCATTTTGTCTTTTATAAAATAAATTTTAAATCTTGTTGGTTAATGGGACAGAGCCCGATTAAGGTTAAACCTGTGTAACTGCCATGCAGGTGGGCAAATTGCACATACTGAAGGAAACAGACCATGTCAGATATCATCGTGCATGTCTGCACGGGCACCAGACGCAGACTAGAGTTGGCAGCAGAAGAAACCAATCAAAATCTCAGCTGCTCTGGCACTGAGCCTCTCTCTAACCTCTCTTCCCAGGAAGAAGAACCAGCCTCACCTCTGGCTTCAACTTTCCCAGAGATGGCTGGGAGGGGAGAATGCCAACTCCCTCTCCAAGGCAGAAGAACAACCAGTTATGGACCGGAGAACCCTAGTAGTCAAAGCCTCTCCTAACACCAGTTTCCTTTTCATTGAAATACCTTATTTGCTCAATGCTAATCACACAGAATGATGTGTGCTACACAAGTCGAGAACTGGCAACTTCCTTCTAACAGATCCTGGAAAAGGACATGGCAAGCAGTGATTTTCCCTTGCTTTCTTCCAAGACATTGATTTTCACATGACTTCCATATTGCCTCGGACTTCTGGCAAAACATGAACTCCTTAAGGGTCTAGTTTCTTAATGTAATGTTCACTTTGAATGGTTTTATATTAGCTTTTGGCCAGTAGTTACAGGAACCTGGAAAGGAGAAGGGAAAAGTGGTGGGGTGGACCTGGGGCAAGCAAGAATAGGGGATAAAATGTGAGATAAAGAGCATCTAAAATGCATCCACTTTACTCTCCTTCCTTCTTCTTTGGTGGCTTTTATCAACTACCTTGGCCACACCCTCCCTTCCTTCCATAATCACGTCTCCACATACAAAAAGTCCTGTGAGAGGCTGATTTTCTAATCCCCTTCCAAAACAACCTTTCAGGGTACAATAAAACAAAGGAATCTTGGTTGCATATCCGATATAAAGTATCCTCTGAAAAAACTTTAAAACAAATCTCTTGTTAAAAAAAAATTAATTTTTATAAAGAGCACAATAAAGCCCGCTACTGTGATGCCAAGCCCTGACTGAGAGATGTCACAAAGCTGTGCACAAAGAATCCTTAAAAGAAGTAATTATTTAGTTAGGGACATGTGTTTTATGCCCGCTAACTATAACTCAAGGCAAACTGCATTAGGGCCTATGCTAAACGCATACCAAAATCTACGGGAGCACTGAAGAAGGAATTCGGGGAATAGGGTT
Organism: Cynopterus sphinx; assembly: GCA_030015415.1. NCBI lineage: Eukaryota > Metazoa > Chordata > Mammalia > Chiroptera > Pteropodidae > Cynopterus > Cynopterus sphinx. The sequence goes on from CM057391.1 coordinate 7,208,401, forward strand.
TTTGGAGGAGATGACAGAAGAGGCAATGACTGAGCTGTGACCTTGAAGGATGATGATGACTTTTGGCAAGTGGAAGGAGATTGGAAGTGGATTCCATGGAAAGCCAGCAATATCTTCACAGAGATATAAAAGTGGGGGTGGAGGAGGGTGCCAGGGAATGCTGAGCAACCCAATCCATACAGCATTTAGGTGGTCAGGGTGGACTGAGGCCAAAATGGCAATGACTTTGAATTCAGCCCTAAGGAGATTCACATTCATAGACAATTAAGAGAAATGATTAAAAAAAAATTATGAGCAAACACAGCAGCATCCTTATGGAAGGGAAAGCTCCCTAACAAGTGTAGGGGTTACATCTATAGAACTTAGCATCGAGCAACTGCCCCCTTCATCTGACAGTGGATAATACCAGGCTTCACGCTATTGGAACATACTCAGTCAATTAAGAGAAGTACTGATTGCCGGCTGCAAAATATCCCCATGGTGCCAAAATGTCTGTGGAGTGGGTGGGGAGGGGGAGGGAAGGTGTGATAATTAAAAGAATTGTTACTTGCGATGTCACAGGAGCCAACGTGTTAACTCTGCATGCTGGGAAGCTAGAGTGCTCCCAGCTGCCATGAGGAGGGAGGATGTGGTTTGATCCCTGGCACCACTCGTTGGGACAAGATGAATCACAAATGTGTTAATAGTGAGGTTCTATGTCATAATGTGCCAGATGGAGGTGGTTACATCTCTGATTGATTGCCTCCTGGCCAAGAGAGGGGTTTTCCAGAAGGCGAATGTCTCCAAATTGGCATTGGAGCTCTAGGGATGAGCAGGTCTTTATTTTGGTCAACATGGACCTGACATCCTCGACTTTATGAAGTGTGGCTACCCCCAAGGCACGGGCAGCCGGAAATAGCACGGAGTGAGGACCGATGGGCTGAGGGTGTGACATAGGGAAGACACAGAGCTCTGGCTTGGCCAGGCTGTTCACGAATCCACGGATGCACTGAAAATTAGGGGGTGGGAGGGGAGCTGCAGTAGAACCCTTCTTGTGAACAAATTAAATAACTAGGGAGAGAGAGAGAGAGAGAGAGAGAGAGAGAGAGAGAGAGAGAGAGAGAAGGAAAAGAAGAGAAAGAGCAGGAAGGAAACACTTCCCAGCCTCAGACACCAAATCCCCGTAGCAAATGAGTCTGATGCCAAGCCGAGGCCACCAGGCGGAACTACAGAGCAGAGCACTGAGGGGTGACCTTCCCGCCAGTTCCCTTCCATCACCCCAACTGTAACCACCCAGCCCTTTGTTGCGGTTGTTTTTTGCCCCCAGTGCAAGCTTCCAACTGTAAACAGCCAACTACAAGGGCAATAACTGTGGCGTCCTACTGGGAACTAAGGCAGCCTCTCCTGCAGGCGTGGGGTCCTAATACAGGACAGTGAATAAAGCTTCATTACAGAACAATGGAGTTAGCTGCCAGAGCCTACAGATTTGAATAAACAACAAATAAGCAACATCTGCTCCAGCATATGTGTATGGTAAAAAAAAAAGTCACAAAATAAAAGAATTTGTAAATGCCAAAAGCAACACTAAACTGCCAGTGCTACTGTAGAGTGAATTTTTAATTGCACATGCAAAGAGGCAGGCTGTGGGTATTAGTCTCACATATGTCTTCTTGCTGCCAACCTGGGAGTATAGATGAATTTAATTAAATAAGGATTATCCCTTCTCCCCAGTACAATTACTTATTTATAACAATGATAAAATTGCCTAATAAAAAAATGGTAATATTTCAAAACAAGCCTAGAAAACACACCCTGCTTTCCGTGTAAGGCGTTCAGGGCTGTTTGAGCTGAGTGTGTCTTTTAAAATTAAGTCTTTGCCTATTGCCAAAAAAGAAAAAAAAAAAGAAAAAAACAGACAACAACCCTTATCATAAAGCCTGCCGCAGTTAAACAGCCGGGGACGGCATTATGGAGAAATATAAAGAAGACACAGAGCAGCCCGGGAATTGGCTTTCATGGGGTGTGCAGAAAATTAAGCAATTGGACTCAAAATGAGGCCAGGCGACTGAGCCAAGGGGCAGGGCCACTGAGACTTGTGCTCCACCAGTGTCCTGGTCCTAATCTGTCTTGTGAACAGGCAGTCAGCAGCAAACGGTTCATTTTTGGCTATCCTTCCCGTGGGCTAATTCCCTGAAAACAAATAACAGTACCCAAACGAAACGACAAAAAGGATGGGTACTCCAGCCCCTTTTCCCAGTGCCCGAGGGGTCCATTTTTACCTCCAAGTGAGCAGCCCACATCATCAGGTAATAATCCACAAATGACACCGGAGATGGCAAAGTGAATTCATGTGTGCGAGGTTAGTACCGAAATCTGCATCTTCTGAGTCTCATGACCTAAGTTCTTTTTTTTTTAATCTGAGCAATTTTGTTGTTTTAATAGCTTTTCTGCACTAGAAGTGAAGGCAAGCACTAAGAACTTAGGACCTGGAGCATTTTCTCAAGGTCAATTCAGAAGGCAATCAGAAACGAAGGACAGTCAAGGGCTCTGAGGTTTGTGGCCATGGGCAGCTACGCAGTCGTCACTCTACCTCAGTTTTCTCGTCTGTGCAATGGGAATGATGAAGCATCTACCTCTAAGGGAGGATTCAGTAAATTAATACTTATAAAGTGCTTGGAACTGTGCCTGACACAGGGTAAACACTCAAAAGTTGCCAAGAATTTAAAGGGATGCTTTAATTTCGTGAGGCACTCGAGTCTGTGCATGACTCTTCTGGATGATAGCAGCTTTTGAGTCATCCTGTCTTTTTCTTCATGACACTTAACCACACTCTAATTCAATAACTAATTGTTTTCTCCTAATACTTACAAGCTCCATGAAGCTAGGTTCTGTTTCGCTTCTGTTTGTATTGCCAGCACCTAGACTGCGTTTTTGTAGGTACAAGTGCTCATTAAATATTTGTTGAATGAATGAGTTCAGTATGGAAGGAAAACTAGATTTGAATTCAAAAGATCCTGGCTTCCCTTTGTTACTTAATTTGCTGATATCTTATCTCTAAAAAGGAAAATATAGTGTTACATGAACTGAAAATACTTGAGACACTGCAGATCTGTGTTGATGTAAATTATTAATTAACAATGATCTGCTTTCTAATAATAATTATAATTGATTGGAATATACAATTAAACAACAGTCAATGTATATCCAGGTGGACCAGCATTTCGAGAATTGCTAGAATGTGTGCAAAACCAAAGTGAATGAAGTCTACATTCCTTAGCACTAGATGCAACATGCAAAAATAAAACGCTCATTCATAGATCCGAAAGGAATATACAAATTAGATACAGTCCTAATTTACCAATATTGACATGCATGCCAGTAAAATCATGAAAAATACCACATACTATGTTTTAAGTTAGTTGTTACAATCTGCCCACAATGTGTTAAATCACCATAAGTTAATTAGAATGAAAACTCTCCTGGCTAAGACAAGAGAAGCGCAGATGGTGGCATGACCAACGTGGGGAGGGGACAAGTTAGTATGAGGTCTCAGAAGGGTCAGGCACTGAGCTAGGCCTGGAACGTCGGGTGAATAAGATGATTCCTACCCACACGCACAACACCATTTAGCATGAGAGAGCAAAGAGTTACAGTTTCTCCAGACAGTCCTATAGAGGTGACATTTACTAAGCAAAGTGGTAGCATAAGTTTAGAGGCTACAGGTAAGGAAAAATAAAGGAGGAAGAACAGAGAAGAGACTGGAATTGTCTGCTTAAGATAGGAGAATGGTCCATTTTTGATGTCCTTGTAAATTAGTATACCAGCCCCTTTGAGATAACAGAAGAGAGAGAGAGAGCACGTGAGAATGAAGGTGGGAAATCGAAAGAGAATAAACAGAAACTACTTGAGTGGTAGCTGGTGAGGAAAAACACCAACTAGGAGATAGGATATAAGAGAGGTCCCTTCAGTTACCATTTCCAAATCTGCTTTGGAGCAAAAATCCTATTAGCAAAGTTTTAATAATTTAGCTCTCACTAAATCCCCAAATATACTCAAATTGTAAAAATTAATATTTAGGATTATTTTTGTTGCATGATTCTTCTGCTGGACAAATTAGAAAATGGAGACAAGCAAAAGAAGGAAAAACCAGATGCAATTCTATCATCTAGGGAATGTCATATAAACATTGTGATATCTCTCTCCCTTTCTGTCTCTCTCTTGATTGATATTTGCATGTGTGTGTGTTTATGTCTCTGCACGTGTGTGTGGAGGCTTAAAGTTGCATACTCGTTCTGAAATTTTAAATTTGTACAATACAGAAGGTAAAAAGAAGAAAAAAATACTACCTAAACCCATCACTGTACTATTAACTGTAGTTTATCTCATATGCAATTTTTAAGTGTATTATATAGATTATATATGTAATTTTATACCTAAGTGAACTGAATTATTTTTCAGTAGGAATGTACACTTTATGACTTGTTTTTATCTCTTAACTCTAAGTTTTTAACCACTGTGGCATGAAATACCGGTGTATTCTCATTTTTAACAACCACATGATATTCCATTTTAGGTAGCATTATTTATTTAAACACACTCCTCTACATTGGATATTTAGATTAATTCTAATTTTCCACACCTCTTTAGGATAACTTTCCAGAGGGTATACGTAGGTCAGAAGGTAAGTTCGAATGCAAGGTTCTTGTACACATTGTTATACTGCCTTCAACCAGTAATATGTATTATTGACAACATGAGATTATTTCATTTTTAAGCCTCCAACAATTTAAAAACTCATCTGTCTATTTTAGTGTAATTTCAATTTGTATTTCTTAGATAACTACTGAGGTTGAAAATCCATTCATTTACATTAACTTACTGAAGAATATTCCTACTTACACCTTTGTTTTTTGTTAAATTTTCTCACATTGGGAGATACTTCAAATACATAAAAAGTAGAGAAAATAGCACAAGACATATCGATTCCTTGTATCCACCAGCTCTATTAAAATGTAATATTTTACCATTGTTCAGATTTTTTTTAAGAGTAGAAGCCTTGGGTTTATTTCATCCCAATACCTCTTTCTCCTCTTTCCCTTCCTTCCAGAGTTAACCAGGATCCTGAATTTGGTGTTAACATTTTCCCTTGAATATTTTTGTGGTTTTACTTTGTATATGGATTATTAATACACAACACATTTTGCTAAGGCTCCTATGTAGTTTATATATTGTGTATACCCAACTGTAAATTGTTTACCCTCACCTTATATCTGATAACATTTGTCTGCATTTAAATCACCATTATTTTATTGGAAAAATTTTGTGTCTGTATTTATAAGTGAAATTTATCAACTTTGTGAGCCATTTTAGTAGTATTTTGATATTAAGTTTTTCAAAAATCTAAAAGGAACTGGAAAAATTTACAAATGTTTACAATATTTGGAAGATTTACATAGAAGAGCAATTATATTTGAAAAACTGAAAGAATTTGGTCACATAACTATTTCATTTTTTTTGTTTTTGTTGGTTATCGTTTTTCTTAGAGTTTTTATAAACTTAATTTTTATTTGTTTCTCCCCCTATGGTGTTTGTTTATTTAGCTTTCCTATTATGTTATTTTGTTAATGTTTTTTGGTTTTAAATATATATGAATACATAAATATTGGTACTATGATACCAATATGAAATTTGGTAATATAAATATATATTTTAAAATATCATCCACACTAATTATCTCTAGTTGTAATTGCACTAGTTGAACTGAGTTTCCTTTATAATTTAAAAATAAATTTTCTATATTATATAATTTATTTTCTACATAAGTGGTTTATGTACGTCTTCAATTTTATTTTGCCTATCTAATTTTATTTGTGTTCATTTCTCTCTTTTATTATTAGACAGCTGTATTTTTATCTACATTCACAAAAACACTATTGCTTAAATTTTACTCATTAAATTACTTGTTTTCTGTTTCCCACATTATTAATTTCCACTTCTTTATTAATCTCTATTTTTTAATGATGGTTTTTATGATGATTTCTTGAGTAGAATACTTAGTTTTTATGGTTTGACAATGAAAGTACTTAATGCTATGAATTTGCCTCAGATTATTGCTTCTGTTCCATTTCTTCAATTTTATATGAAATATTCAGTATTATTAAAAAGAGCCACACCTAGAGTCTTAACAGCATATTCTGCACTTTTCTTTAGGGTGGAGGACTCAATTCCCAAGACCTGGATTTGGTATTTTGTTTTGTTTGTTTGGAGGAGCAAAGTGCTATTTATATTTTATTATTGAATTAAAATATTACTGTGCTGCTATCTATGGTAAAGTGACATACATATACATTAAGTGTGAGAGTGTACATGCATGTGTGTGTGTGTGTAAGAAATCAATAAAATAATCTCTGCATTTATGAATTATTTGATGTTTTAATAAATATTCAAAGAATACTGGCAAAGAATATTTATTGCAATATTTTTCTATTAAGTGTATGTTATCAATTATAATATTAATATCTTTTCTATCATTTTTTGTTATTTCATGCTTGACCTGTAAAAGATGAGGGTAATATTACAGTCTCCTAATTTGGAGAAAGATGTTGGTCAAAGGGTACAAAGCTGCAATTATACATGATGAGAGTTCTAGAGATCTAAGGTACAGCATGATAGCTATAATAAATAATACCTACTGAATACTGGAAATTTCCTAAGAGAGATTTCAGGTTCACTCATTACATACACATAAAGGTAATTATGTGAAAAGATGATATGTCAATCAATTTGGCTATAGTAACTATTTCACTGTATATATGTACATCATACCATCATGTTCTACGCCTTAAATATATATAAATTACATTAAAAATTTTTTAAATTAAAAATTAAAATCACACATGTTTTGGACTGGTTGTTACAGGAAATGGAGCAAGGAATTAACAAAACAAAATTTCCATTTTTATTGTGTCAATTTCCTATAGTATTTCCAGAATTTTTTTGCTAAGTAGTGTTATGAAAATAACATATGCACATGGTAACGAAAGAAAAGTAAAAGATACCAATTAATTTAAAACATGTGAGTTCCCCGTCTGTTAAGGTACCACCATTATACATTCTTTCAGAAACGTTCTGTGTATACTTTCCCCTCAATAGAAATATATACACCATTTCAATACAAAGAGAAATCTATATAGAATCCTTTGCACATATCCTTTACCCGCTTTTTAACAACTGTATATCTCTGAGACATTTCCATGTCAACACATAAACATCTGCTTCATTTTTGAAAATAATGTCTGAATCCATTTTAATATAAAGATGTAAATAATTGCTTAGAGCAAATATATTTTGGGGCACTTAAGCTGCCTCTAGTTATTTGTTATTATAAACATTCTTGCAGTAAAAATCTTTGTGTGCATGTTTGAGTCTATTGCTAAGCCCAATTCCAGAACTGTAATAGTTGCATTAAAATTGCATACATTTAAAATTGTGTGACACAGACAAATTATACTTTAAGTAATTGGGACAATTTAACTTCCAATTAACAGTGGCGAATGTTTGTTTTACATTTTTATGATCATCAGATATTGTTAAGTCTTTAAATATTTGTTAATATGATAGGTGAAACACATGTTATTCTTGTTTAAATTTGCATTTCTTTAGTTACAGGAGACATTGATGATGTTTTACCATTTTTATGGAGTTTGTATACTTCTTCCTTGGACTGCCTCTGTATTTCCTTTCCTCATTAATCTAATAAGATCTGTTGTTGCTTTTCTCATTGATATCTAGGAGCTTTTACAAATTTATAAAATCAGCCTTTAGGTATTAAATATTAATTACTTGGTATGTAATGATTCATAATTGTTAAACTTTAAATGAGGTTTATAATTTTGATTAATTTTTAAAAGTCTTCTTACTTTAAAATTTTCTTTTACCTTGAGGCATACTTCATTAGGTTTTAATGAAAAGCCCTGATCATCTTTATATCTTTTTATTCTATTTTCAACATTTTACAGTATTTTGTTGTAATAAAATAAGATTTAAGCAAATAATTATTGTAAATTTTATTTTTATCTCAAGTTATGTTGTAATATTTTATTTCTTTCAAAAGTTTTAATGATAGTGAACTAGCTTTAACTGTATTTATTTTTACTTGAGTTGACCTCTTCTCTACCTTATTTTAATTATTCTAGAGTATTTTGAGTAACATCTTAATCACGACATTGTCTTGGATGGGTGGTAAAGAATATACTTTAGAAGTCCTCCTTAGAACATCAATTTATGCTGCTCTTGTATGTAGAGGAGATGGATGGGCATAAAACTATTGGTTCGTATTTTTCTGCTTCTAAATTACGTATTTATTAGTTTATTCCCATCTGCCATTTAGTGTTTCTCATGAGATGTCTCCTGATTTCAATGAAAAATTGTTCATTTTATAGTAGGAGAAATATAGTAGTCAATTCCCTTTGTGTTTCTGGCCAGTTCTTAAGAAACTTTCAACCTGGAGTCACACTCCATCCCACAGCCTGCATTATTATTCTCTTGCATGAGACATGTGTCTTCCAACTGCAGGGGAGTCTTTTCAGAGTTGCGTGATGCAGTATTTAAGGATGTAGGCTCTGGTGCTAGGTAACCTAAATTTGAATCCTGGAACCACTTTACTCTGTGAAACTATGGAAAGTATTTACCCTCTTCATGTTTCAGTTTCCTCATCTCATAATTAGGGATAATTATAGTGGCTACCCGAAAGGTTCGTCTCGAAGATTAAATGATGCAGTGCATGTGAAGCACTGTCACACTCTGATTGTGTTTGTTAACTATAATGAGGTTGCTCCAGGAGTGGTCTCCTTAAGGCCTCTTACTGCTTCATGGTAAAGCTAGCACCGTGAATCCTCCTCTAAGTGGTGGAATGGGAGAGCAAAGGGGCTTTGGTGTTCACTAGTGAAATAGCTTCTTCAATATTTTCTTTCTCTCTGCAATGTGTCTCCTCTTTCTATATATAACAACAGGCTGAAAAGGTTCAAGACCTATGAAACTGGGTCCTACAATTTCCTTTGAAAAGCTGCATATATCGATTTGGCACACATCGACTTTGAATCTGATATTTATCTTTTTTAGAACCTCAAGCAAAACTAAGATGCAAAGACTCTAACTCTTCCACCTGTTACATCTATGTAATATTCCTTGACTCTGTCTTCCTTGACATTTTGCTTATTATATTCATTTCTTTTTCTACTCAATTTTTAAATAATGTCTCACACCTCTCCTACTTTGACAGTCTATTTTCCTGAAGTAGTCAATCTGTCACTGTCTTTATTGTATTTTTTGAATTATATTTTAATTTTTCTGTTAGCATTTTGCTATACATCTGCAACTTTTTTGGTGGTTGCTTCATATCCTTAATTTTTCAGTCTACTTACATTTAACATCATACCACTTCATGTAAAATGGAGAAGCCTTATAGCTGTATTGGTCCATTACCAACCTCCCCATACTCCATGCTATAACTATTCCATGCGATACATTGACATATGGTATAAACACCATAATTCACCATCCACATTTAGTTGGAAGAACTTCCTGTAACACTGTTTGCAGAGCAGGTATGCTCATAATGTCATCTTAGTCTTCTTTTATCTAAAAATGTCTTTATCTTATGCTCAGTCTTGAAAGGTACTTTTACTGCATATAGACTCCAGTTCACAGTTGCTGTTTTATAGTTTCCTTGTTTCCAATGAGGAGCCTTCAGTCATTCAAATCTTTATTCCCTTGCATGCAACATGTAATTTTCTTCTACATGCTTTGAATATTTTCTTTTTATCTTTGATTTTTATCAGTTTTACCTTGACATCATTTAAATATATTTTTCTCTGTATTTATCCTACTTGGAAATTGCTGAACTTATTGAATCTGTAAATGTAAATCTTTGAGCAAATTTGGAAAATTTTCCACCATTGTTTCTTCAAAAAATTTTTTTGCAGAATTCTTTCTATCTTCTCCTTTCTTGACTATAATGTATATTTGACCTTTCGATATCGTCTCACAGGTTCTCAAACTCAGATAATTTTTAAATATATATTTTTAATGTCTCTTTTCCCCTGTACTTCAGATTGTCAGATAATTTCTTTTGATATATCTTAAAGTTCAAGTCTTTCTTTTCCCACTTAATATCTGCTAGTTAGTACATTCAGTAAATTTTGTGTTTCAGAAATTAGAGCTTTCATTTATAGAATTTCCATTTTATTCTTTATTATAACTTCTATTTCATTTTTGAGATTTTTCTATTGTTTGATTCATTGTGAGCATATTTTACTTTATATCCTTCAGCATGATCATAATAAGCTCTTCAAGATACTGATCTACCAATTCCAACATCTGGATTTTCTCATGGTTTGTCTCCGTTATTAATTGCCTTTTTCTTGAGCATAGGTTATATTTCCTTATTTTTTCATATGTCCAATAGCAAACAAAAAAACTGGCTGGACTCAAACTCCAATTTGAAATATTAATTTGCTTCTTTTAGCCTTAATGAGATTCTTGAAGTTTTCCCAAGCATATATAGCTGAAGAATTGGCTAGATTTGGGTAGATTTCTTACTCAGACTGAGAATTTTCTGCTCTGGCTCTCTCCTTTCTGAGACTTCTTCCCCCACTTTCCAACTGTTATCATTGGCCCCAACTGTCTTCTGATTCTTTTAACTAGTAAGACTGTTGATTTCTATAATTTTTTTAGAATGGTGTTAATTAGAGTCTGTCGCCAGGCTAAACGACTTTTAAAAAATGAGAAATTCATCCAGTGCCATTCCTTTTTTCAAGTGTTGAAACCCACTCCACTATCTGCCTACTTTTGTTCACTCCTCAGTAACTTTAGATTGGAGTTTTTAAAATATTTTACCTAGAGTTTATATTTATCTGTGGGAGGGTTGGTCTGTTAGGGGTTACTTTATCATTATCAGAAGCAAAAGCAGACATTGTATATTTTATATGAAAGAAATGTTTATTCGTTGATGACTGTTCTCTTACATAGATGCAATGTCTTCATACATCTCACTGAGGATGTCTAATGATTCTTTGTAGTCAGTCTTTTATAGGTAAGCCTTTCTTCTGAATAGCCTTTGATTGTGAACTGCTAGGTCTTATAATGATTTTGCTGTGTTTGCTGATTTTACAAGGAAACAGAGAAGGTATGTCCTGTCTAATTTCAGAGGATATGAGATTCTTTTGGAAATTATGAACTTAACATGTTATAGTAAGTTCAGTAGTGGCCTTGTCTCTTTAATCCCTAAGTAACCTCTTCCTATAGAAGTGTCTGCAGCCTCATCCATGGTGTATCCCACACCCACAATAAATTCCTCAAGGATTCTGGAATATGGATGACTGAATCACCCCACCCCCTTTTCAATAGCACTGTTATGTATTTCCTTCCTACATTTATAGTCCTTTGTCATTTCAGTGATAATTTTTCAGGGGTTAAGGGAAGAGGGTATATTTGTGGCCTTGGGTACCTGTCTTTAATAAGAAGTAATTTTACTCAGATCCACTTAAGAAAATGCTTAAATATACCTTCTATGCATATTCAGAGAAGTGTGCATGAGCAGATAAAAAAAAAAAGTCTTTAAAATGTCTTAACTGAGTTTTAAAGGTATTTGAAGAGTTTATCACAGGCCTTCATCTATTCGTGTTTACATATGAGGCTTAAAACCACAGTTTTTATCTCTTGTAGTTCTGTAGGTTGACTCAGCTCAGTTATGTGGTTATGGCTCAGATTTTCTCATGCAGTTGAAGTCAGATGGCATCTGGACTGGAGTCTTCTGAAAATGTCATTGGACTGGACATCCAGAATGGCTTATTCACATGAGAGCTCATTCAAGTTGTCCACCGCAGTGCCTACATGTGGCATCCACATGTGGTTTGTGCCTTTCACAATATGAGGGCTGGGTTCTCAGAGGAAGTATTTCAAGAGCCAGGAAGCAGACAGGTGAATTAAGGGCTAGGCTCTGGAAGCAGCACGGCATCACTTCTGCCATATTTTATTGGTCAAAACAGTCCATGTGCCTTTATCTTTTGAATAAAGTCACTTTTTAAACTTTGAGTCAAAAATTCATTTACATATAATTATGTGTAATTCATTTATATATATGTCAAAGTAATAATTTCCCCTTTCTCCATTAATTGAGCCAAAATTTACTTTTTTCTGTCCTCTTGCTTTTTGGGTCAGCAACATGGTTTAATTTTCATAGGGTGACATTGGTTTTTTTGAAAATAATACAATCACATTTGTTTTAACTATAATTCAGATTTTCTTTATTAGGCTAATCTTCACCCATCTTGCTATACTCTTTAAATTCGAGATTAAATGTAGACTAGTAGTCTTGCCTAACCTCCCAAATCATTTTTTGGAATGATTGGGGTGACTAACATGATATCAGCAAACCTCTTAATTAAATGTCAAGGAAAGCAGCGTCTATTGGCAAGGGGACCTCCAGCTTCATTGAGAAGCATTCAGCTAAATGGAAAACAGATGCTTATTTTTGTCTTATAAACCTCAATGCAGGTTATGTGATAATTACTTCGAAGAGCAGGATAACAATTTATGTAATCAGCAGGACCCCATAATTACTAATGCATAATTTCTAAACAGCATTTAGCAAAATGAGGCCTATATACATACTTAGTAATGAAAAAGATGTGTTTGACACCACACTAAATTAAATTAAAATTTGCATATTTTCTTCCAGGAAATGTACTAGCTTCAGCTGCTTTATTTTGCTTCACTAATCCCTGTCTAGTTTTAGCTCTGTTATAGGATTATGGAAGTGCTGAATCACAGTGATGGCTGAATAGGAGCGTAAGAACCATGAGCAGAGAAAGACTACCTTCTCTTTTGTCCAGAATACTTTAAGAGCATTCTAAGAGATGATTTGGAAAGTTACATCTCCGTAACTTGTTTTCACTGAGAGTTTAATGTGAAGGTCATTCAATCACTTAATTTAGAAAATAAGTGCTGACAGAGAACTTAAAAATTATCTGTACTTACCTCTTTAAAACAGGTAAAACAAAAACCTGAGGCCTTGTAAAATAATATGACTTGTGCAACATCAAGCAGTTGGCAGTAGAAGTAAGAAAGTATTCAACCAGTTATCCCCAGTCCTATGTGAAATCCATTCCACTATCCTGGTCGGATTACATAATGTTAGACAAACCACTTTACTACATTAGTCCCAATGATACGAAACATCGTTGCATTAAGTATTTTGAAATGTACAGGTATATTTGCATTGCTAGTAGGTTTGTAATAGTAGTAGGTAGAAATGGTAATAGTAGACTGGTAGATAGTAGTTGTAAGGTCTGGCATCATCTAGCAATAATTTAAGTTCTCCATATTAAGACAGTTGAGTAGCAGTTATTTGCATTATCTTTTTGACAGACCGTTGGTGAAATTGCACATTTTGATGAATTCTTACCTACAGTTCCTGAACTCAGGTCAAGAGGATTACCAATCTCTTCTTCAAAGCTCTGGACCTGAGACACCAAAATGCATCAGTCTTATTATAAATGTTTTCATAATAAATACACTTCATTTATTTAATCAAAATACAATGAGTGCCTGCTGGCTACTACTATGAGGATTAAACACGACTTCCAAATTCAAACAGCTTATAATCTGCTTCAGTCAAGTGGCACATACAAGGCACCCAAAATATAAATGCAAAAAGCTAAAGGAGATCAGGAAAATGCAAGAGAAGATCACTTCTGGATAAGAGGAATAGAGGCCCTGCCTGGAACCTATGACATTTGAACTAAAATATTTACTACTACTATTATTATTATTATTATTATTATTGTATTTATTGTATTTATTTATTTATTTATTTATTTTTATTTCAAGGAGCTTTAAATATATTTGGAGAAAGTGAACTTACCCCATATTTAACTTTAGTTCTCTAAGGGTTTATTTATGACTTGGTAAATTTATGAAGAGTAGTTTAAAAAATTTCTAACTCAATTGCTCTATAAAGCTTAGACAGCTCAAAGAAAATTTGATTTTCAAATTGACGAAGCAGAATTTATTTTAAAAATTCTTTTAAGAAATTAATAAATACTACTTTAGTAAAAAGAATAAAATATTTCTTTAAAAATAATAACTTTGTTTACTATAGAAACTTAATACACATAAAAAGTTTTAAAAGGTAGAAGAACAGTTACAGCTACTATTTTAGAGTTTATCTTTGCAGGTTTTTAAAATACATTTATTCTGGATATAGCTGCGTAGTAAAATTTTTTCACTCAAAATTGAGGGAAACCTTTTTACCTACATCATAAAATTTCTTTAAAAACACCATCTTTAATGGACTGCATGATAGGCCATATTTTAAAGTTACAGTAATGGACTTAATGATTTTCCCAATGTTGGAATGTTTTCTAAATTTTGCAAATGGAAATAATGCTGAGGTGACTATCCTTATACATTAATCTATTTCTACATGTCATATTATTTATTTGAGATTGATCTTTGAACATCGAAAGCTGAGTCAGAGGACATATGCATTTTAAACATTTTAGTACACATAACCTTTAACCCAGGAATAAATGGAGGAATATGAGGATATAGCTCAGCAATGTACAAAGAAATATTTATGTCCTCCTTTTAATCTTTTAACTTTTCTTCAAAGAAGTTACTTTATACTTGTAATTAGATATATTTCATAAGGTTATTTTTAGTGGTTTTTTTTAACTGAAACAACTGTGTATCACATAAATTTATAAATATAATAGGAAGATTATCTTGCTATGACTGCTTTCGTGGAGGAAAATCCAGGTAATACAATGTAGAGTATATTCATCTTTTGAAAAAAGAACAAAAACAAAAAAAGTTCTAACAATTTAAAATGGAAACCAGGCATATTCCTGGGTTATTCTACCTGAGCCAAACTTAATAAATTAAAAAAAAATTAAAACTAAAGAAATAATTATAACGTTTGAAACATTTCCCACTTAATCAAGATGCCAACTCTTACATATGAGTTCTAGAGCAGGATTCCTGTATGCAAGTGAGAGGGAAGGCTAAATATGTTTTATTGCAGGCATGGAAAAGCATTCTACCTTGAGTGCACAACTGCAGAAGTTTTGTAAACATTAAATTCTCTTAATATATTTGGGGATTAAAAAAGAAACAGACTTCATCTTACTAAGTAAAATTAAATACAAAAATATGTTGATTTTTGCATTAAAAATCTATGTGCAGTTTTGCTGGAATCATAATTTTGAGAAGCAAGCCAAATATTGCCCAAATCAGCCTTTAGTAGGACTTTAGGGAAAACATTGTAGATTGATTTGGAGGCAAAATTTGGCTGATCACAATTGAAATTCTGATAGCTATATATTTAAGTACATTGGCTTATGTTTTGAATGCCATGAAAATATGCCAATTTCACAGAAATATATTTTATTTCTTTTAGTTGTGTTTTCTAAATTTGCCATTGAGAAATGACTATTAAATTTGGCATTTGCTCCTGTTTAAGATGCAATCTACCCAAGCCTCATTTATTCTTCCACTGGTATTGAATGAAATAAATATTTTACCCCTAATCTGTGTGATGACATTGTAATATTTTAAATAAAAATTTTAGAAAATAAAATTTAGGTAGTGAGTTTTCTTTATATCTGTTTTTTTTGGCCTCTCTCTGCCTTACATACACACATATAGCCTCTGATGCACATAAATCTAGGTAAATAGTATAGAAACACCATAAACAAAGTTGGTGATGAAGTTCAACAGAATATTCTGTTTTTCCATGGAAGCCACTCACAGACTAAATTAATATTATCAAATACTCTTAATGTTAATTTACTCATTCACAAATATTTACTGTGTACTTACTGTGTTCCAAAAAACATGTATTCATTTTCATTGATTTTGATATCTGAGTGTTCTTTCTTCCTACCTCTTTCTATACTAATATGTAGCTTTTCTTTGAATAACTGTTATTTAAAAATATTTGAAATTATGCCATACAAAAACTGACATTTTTTTCATAGTGCTTTATGTTGAATATGATATTTATCTCTTTCTGTATGCTCACATACAGATGACACCCAATGCACATTATTTTCTTCTAAATTGCTCTAGTTAGAAGCAGAAGAAATTTAGTAAGGGGAAAGTTGAGTCCAGCGAGGTTTGCCAACAGGCTGGAGTTTGATGAAATTTCTCGTTAGGATCCTACATAGTTGAGCAGACTGATTAATGAATTGCAGATTTTCTTGATATTCTTTATAGTAATTTAACTATTAGTTTTGTAATCAAATAATCTTTGTGAGATTGAATTAAAAGAAAATACTCATTTTAGTGCTACCTATTTATCTTTGAATTAGAGCACTTAGTGAAAGTGTTTTTTTCTCCATTTATAATTTTTAGACTACTGTTTTTAAATTCTGATTAATAGTTTAAGGTTATTAAACCAATTTTGATAGACATATGACACATAAACATATAACGTAGGTATTAGGATATTAACAGCTATATATTTTGAGGCAACCTTTATACTTTTATGAAATGTGGGGGCTATCAACAATCATATTCACTTAATTCTTATTCTTCTTTTAAGGTTATAGTTCAACCTTCCTTCCTATAAGTTCCTTGAAACTCTCAGCTCCCTGGCTGGCTAAGAATCCCCTTTCTTGTTTCCCAGATATCCCAAATACATCTCTATAGTGACATAAGAGTTTATCAGTAGAGCTGTCACTGTCCCTACCATGACTGATATCTGTCTGTGTGCATCACTGCCACAGTACTGTGGTCCTCTTTAGGGCAGAGTCTATGTCCCAGAGCCTATCAGAGAGCCTCACAGTAAAGAGTTCAAAGAAGAGGTGGCCCAACGTTGGGATCTGCAGATAAACATCATGCCTGACTTATGGATACATCAATGCAAAAGGATAGGGGGACCTTGTCTTTTTTTTTTGTACTTTCTTTATAATTATATTGAAGAATAGAGAAATGAGTGACAATGTACACATACATATTTTTAAAAGACTGAGAAGTGCAGGTGGGATGTCTTCTAAAAGGGTGGAAATTAACATGAACGGGTGAAGGTGGGGATAACAAAGCAGAGCATATGTGTGAGATGGAGCTCGGGCTATGTGATTATCAGTAAATCCCAAAGTGAACTAACAAAATTCTGGTCCCATAAAAATCAAAGCCAAAGCCCTACTTCTTTGTTCAAGGCCCCACATTAGGCATCATGGGGGAAATATTTCTAAGACACATCCCTTGATGTCAAAACCTGGTCTTCTAATAGTCTAGTGGGAGGGGTGTCAGTGACACAGCCAGTCTGTACCATGACAAGCTCTCCCTGCCACAATTCTGAGAATCCACTGACCCTGAAAGAAGGTAAAATGTGCAAAGTTAGAGTAGATAAAAACATCCTGCAATGCATAATAAAACAGTGAGCAAAAGCAAAGGCAGAAATAACCTGTGGATTCCACTGTGAGCAAGGGAAAGAAATAGGAATCAGAGGAAGTGAAGGCTGGTCTCATACTAGTTTGGTTCTGACTGAAGCAAGTAAAATGACCTTGAATGTCCTATACTAAACAGGAGTTTAAAACAATAATACTGCTGAGAGGTTGAAAGATGAAGTGGTTAAACGAGGGCTGGAAGACAAAAGACGCCTCAGTGAGTGTTATTTCTCTAAGAAGCTGAGCACATGGGTATGACACTGACCTCTTCCATTTCAAAGGAGTCTGGTGCTTTGCTTGCAAGATGAGGCAAGCTCTTGAGCTTGTTAGTCTGAATCAAGTTTTCTTTTTGAGTTCTGTCCTTGACTGACCCCTCAGACACACAGGAAGGTGGAGCCTGCTTGGCTAGCACGGCTGAGGAAGGCCACTGCTTCTTCAGGGGAGCTCTGGGTGGATGACAAGGTATGAAGTCATCACAGGCTTGGAGAGACGAATGCTCTGCTGAGGGAGACAAATGACTATTGTCATGGTTGTCTGTCCTAGCTGGGAACTCTTCTCCACACCCCCCTGGTTTTGCAGAGGTGATGGAAAATTCTTCCCTCGTCTTCAATGACTCTTCTGCTTCCGAACCACAGTCCCTTCTGATGTTCTGCTTTGAAGCGCTCCTGAAAAGTTCACCCACTCTCCCTTTGGCTCCACTCACTGAGGTTCTTTGCATGCTTTCCCCTCCATCTTTCTCTTTGGCTTTGTTCTGCAGGATGCTAACATCATTCAGTAAAGATGAGAAAGCAGTGGCCACGTGGTCCAGGATTTCCAGCTGCCGGAAACGGCCTGAACAATATAAAAAACATACAGTTTTTAGACTGGGTCTTTTTATTGAAACTACATGAAAGTAGTTAAAACTGAATAGGCTGGTTAACACAGGGATTTTCAAAATGGGCAGGACTTTAAGCTATTACAACTCAAGTTATTTTTAGTACCTGCCACTAATTATTAGGGGGTGATGCCCCTATGTAATGAGATGTCACTGTGTTATGAGGAAAATGAATACCTTTTGTATTTAAGTTGAATATGCATAACTATATAGATTCATATTTGCCTATAGTTTTTATGTATTAATCCATAAAACTGACAGGCAAAGGTGAATCTTGAGTTTAATCCTGTAAATTAAATTTAATGTCAAAAAGTGAACCCTGCTCTTTCAGATGATTTGGACTTGAGTATCCTTCCACAGTTTTAAACAGTAGATATCCCTGCCATCACCTCAATTATCTCTATTTATTCTGTCACCTGAGGGGGGGTGAAAGTCATAGCATATGGAGTCAGGAGGCCTAGATCCATATCCCAGGTCCAGCAATCACTGAAAGTATGACTGCAAAGTAAGTGAATTAATAGATATACGGTGCTCAGCCCTGTGCCGGGCACATAGTAAATGGTCAGTTTCTCCATGTGCAGAATGAGGGGAATAATACCTGTGTTAAGTATCTCTCACATCTTTGAAAAAACACAATGTAATATAAATATCAGTCGTTAATATTATAAATGTGCAAGACTTGGGAAGGGAGTATACTGTCTTCAGTCCTCCAAGAAAAGGTAGTCATTATTTGTTTTCCAAACAAACAAGCTTCTCAACTTGTGAGTCCTTCTGAATGATCTGACCTCAATCATTTAGGCAATATACGAGTAGTGACCTAATTAGCACATGGGTGAGACCTAATGCAATAAGGACTGATTAGGGAACACATTGCCATTTTGAAAAAAAAAATAGTGAAAAATATTTTCATTATCTCCAGGTAATAGAAACCATGGTAACAGAAACAGAGCGTTTTGTTTTCATTGCACAGTCTTCTCTCAACCCCAGTGATAGCATGTGGGGTTGCCTACACATCGGTGGGGCACAGGATGCTGTTCTCTGCTGTGCTGTGCACACCTTCAGAGCAATGCTACTCTTTCAGGAGCCTATCTTTGTGCCTTTTTCTTTCACCTGAAAGGGGTGGATGTTGACTATTCCTTCTTCTACTCCAAAGAGTGAGATAGGCTTCGCATAGAGCACTGTGATATTCATTCCTGGCTTAGAGGGACGCTTGGGTTCTGGGTGTTTTCAGAAGCATTCTGACTACACTTTGCCCCTAAATTCAGTTTTAGTTGAAACTAAATCTCTTTTGTCAGCCTAAGGGTGTAATTAAACGTAATTCCACTTTCATTATTGTCTTAAGATCTATCCTATAGCAGATTTTTACTTAGACTGATACAAATACCTACCAATTTAATTAGTTCAGTCAATTCAGAGAACACAATAGTACAAAGCATTGGAGGAGTGGGTTTTGTTTTGCCTTTGGGTAGATTAAACAATGAGCCAACCGATTCTCATTTCCTCAAGTTTTAAACTGTTGTATCGACTCTGAATGAGACACACTTGTCTATTCTGTCTTTAGAACAACCAGTTAATTTCTATTATTCCTCACTTTACATTTGACCTTATCTGATTTGATGAATCACAAGTGTGCTGATGTAAGTGTTGAGTAAGAATAGTGACCAGGCCATATTGGCACAGTGTTAAGAGGTGAAAATAAGAGTGGGCCTGCAATCACTCAGTCTTCTACGATCCATGTGTCTGTTTTCTGTAAAATGTTGATTTTATAGATCAGCTCAAACACTCCTCAGATATTGGTAAGTATTAGTATTCTCTCCAAAAAAAGAATCAGTCAAAGAACTTGTATCTCCATGTGGCTTGGAGAAGATGACAACAAATGATATTCATTTCTTCTACAATGTAAAGAAAAATTACACTGCAACACCTTCAGGTTTACATACTCGTTTTTGAAAATCTCATTGCTGAGATTTTTAAGGCCCATCTCATCACAGGAAGACAGGGGAGACAGAAACAAAAACGAAAAATCTATGGGATTTGTTGGAGAGAAACATTTTATCTCATTTTCCTTTTAGTGAATTTATTTATTTAAAAGAATTTATTTCAGAAACAGAATTTTGGCATTTTCTTTAGTCCAGGATTCTGCAAACTCTGTCTCATGGAGGAGATTTTTCATGGCTCCTCCAAGAAGTGCTCCGTATTTCAATTATTTTGAAATACTGCACTGTACCCTCCTAGGAGCCTGGAAGTTCACCTCAACAAATTCTGCAGTAAATGCACCTGTTAACTGTGAGGCATCTCTTCTCCAAATTATGTGAGCACAGTACACATATTCCAAGCACACCCTTAGTCGTGTCTTGCGGGAAAGTATTCCATTGTCGACCAGTAGGGGAAAGATAGCAGCAGGCGTGCTAACTAAAAGGTTTAGGCATGGTTAATCCACAAATCTGGATATATGTCAGATTGGTAATGACCACTTCTGGCTAATGGTGGAATAAGTAGTGTCCTAAGCTTCATCGGCAAGGGAATTAAGATGTTACCTAGTGACTCATGGTAAGCCTTGTCAGATCCTCGTTTCTCTGCCTCCTGAGTATGTGGCTATGGCATATATCAGTGCTGTTCATCAGTATTGACAGTTTTCTTCCTTCTGGGTTAGGATTGCTCATTCTCACTCCTCAGAGGTAAGTGTGGTCACATGACATTACGGACAATGAAATCTGAGCAGACCTGACATGTGTAAATTCTGAGCAGAAGGATGTGAAAGTTGAGTGTGGTTCTCCATTTCTACTTTTTCTCTCTCTTCACAACTGGTGACATTCCAGATGGTGGGGCCAAGTTCATCAATAAGGGCAACATGGAGCAGATGTCCCCCCTCCTCCACCAAACATACACACCAACCTGCCGTAGATGTTTAGAGTGATCAAGATAGAAACTGCTCTGTTTTCATCCTGAGACAGAGGGGTCAACTGCCGCTGCCCACATCTCCCAGACCATCCCTCTCAGTAGTGGGGCTCATCTTGCTACTCATCCTGTAATGGCAGAACCAGCTTATAATGACCTTATCCTGTTTCTAACAAGATACTGAGTTGTTTTTTCAGAGACAACAGAACAAAACATGTGGCCAAAGAGAATTTTACCTCTAATAACACCTGAGACCAAAGACTCCACCTCATGGAACCAGAGGACCGGGATGTAACTAGAACATGAACACTTGAATCCTTTCAGAAGCAAAGGGTCTGTTGTCCAGAAAGGTGGGGTGCCAAAGCCCCTGACCATAAATGGCCAAGTTCCAAAGCCCTTCATTTGAAATGCTCCCGAAAGTGCTTTCGCATACCAGCCTATTCCCCGCAAGCCCTTAAACCTTGTTTTGAACCCTGGATCAGGAGACAGAATTGAGCTCTGTCACTAGCATCCTTGTTGGCTGACCTCACAATCAAGTTTCTTCATTACTCAGAACTTGGTGCCATAGTCCTGGCTGCTACGTGTGTCAGGCATCAAGCTCCTGCCCCATAACAATCGCCACTGCTGAGATTCAGAAGTCACGTGGTCCTCACCGTACAAGTCAGGGTTCTCAATGTCCATGCGCTGCTTTTGAGCTTCAAGAAATACACGAATATCGATTCCTCTGGCTGCGGAGCCACAACCCAGGAATCTGGCTGGGATCTGTGTGCAGATGTCTGGCTTGCCAGCTCCAAACCCCAGATCCAAGAGAAGCTCCACTGGGTCATTTTCCCAAAATTCCAGCCACTCAGGAATGCTGCAGTAAAAAATATATAAACATATATATGAATATCTCTATCCAGTAATATTTCACTTAACCAACAGCCTTTATTTTCCCTAGTCACCTCGACCACCCAATCTTCCAGAAATTGAGTGAAAGAGAAATCTGAATAGACAAACAGATGTTGCAACTATTAGAGCTCACATATACTTGAAGGACAGTCCATCACTCTCACTCAGGGACTGCTTGCCTGTACCTTACATTCAATATCAGTGACCTTATTTGTGTGGCTTGCCATTGCATAATAGGCAAATGTTACATTAGACAGGACCGAGAGATTGTGGAACAGAAGCCAGGGGTAGAGCACTGAAAACCATAATAAAACGACAGTTGAAGGCAATAGAAAACTGAAAAAAAAAAAAAAAACAAACCCAAAACCAAAACACCGACTGCAGACAGTAGACTCAAAGATGACTAATTTGAAGGAGTATCCGTCTGGGGTGTGCTCAGCTACACACACTTGTCGAAACTATGCTAACTCTGAGGAGTGACGTTTACAAACAATGCTTTTAGGTTCGTAGGTAGGTTAAAGCACGTTTATATTTTTGGTCTTGGCTGAGAAATAAAAAGTGTTCATCAAATTATTTTATTCAGCTTTGGCACTTAAGATGATCACCTTCCATTATATGAAAATTATATCTATCCATACGAACTCCCTTCCCAGTCACTGTACTTCTCAGTGACTGTGCTGTTGACCTTGTAGAAATCACAGACTCTACGAGAACTGCAACTTTTGATGTAGTTTTTCCAGGTTTGCTTGGTTCTTTTGTTGAAGTTTATTGACCTTTACTTCACATGCAACACGAAGGAGCTTATTTGAGATAGGATAATTTTACTTTCATAACCCCGTCATTTAAGTTGCATTAATTACAATTCGTTTATTTGACCATTCACACGTTCATCACCAGCCACCTATAGTCTGACCAGGCAGGTACTTACCAGACACCACCCAATAACTCTGCCACTTTCTAATGTGATGTAGGGATCTGGTGCTTTGCTGATTTGTCAAGAAAGAAATGATCAGCCATGGACCTTTACCGTGGGCCTGAAACAGCTCGGCTTGGACATCTTATTTACTGAACAGAACTGGAGGACCGAGGATGCCAATCACTTGATAATTTAATGGAAAGAGGTTTAAGAAAGAAAAACATTTTTTCAAGAAATCTAAATTATTCATGAAAGATAATCTGTTGTCTTATTGACCTCATTGTACAAATTTTTATTCTAGCCATTTATACAAATATTTGTTAAACAGGCATCATGTCATGGGCTCCCTGCTAGGCACTCAAGGCACAAAAATAAGCAGACATACTCTCGCCTTTTAAAGGCTCAATCTCATGGCCAAGCATGTAATTATTGATTGACCTGTCATTAAATGTAGTTTCAGTGCCATTAACTATCTTTTATTTATATTTAATTTTGCAAGAAAAGGTAAGTGTCTTTATTCATTAACAGCTCACTTAACCAAAAGCCTTTTTTTTTCTAGTCACCTCAATGTGAAATATATTCATGCTGTTAAAAAATTAAAATATTACACATAAGGCTCTCTCTTTCCTTGGCCATTTATAGGTATCTTTACAGGCATTTTCCTAGTTAGATACATGCATGCTTTATAGTTTTCACATGTTTGCTCTTCAAATAAATATGTATCTTTTGGCATCTTACATTTTTTCCTCCTAAAACTATGACTTGAAGATCATAAGTTGGCATATATACATTCCTGTTGTCATTGTATAGAATGCCATAAAATGAAGAGCAAATAATTTATTTGGCCATTTTCCCCAATGACAGATATTCAGCCTGTTTCCAGTTTCACTGACTTATATTGTTCTTGCAAACTGGAGTTCAGAAATCCTTCATTCATTCTCATTCATCCTCTTATCCATTCATTCGGCCAGTGCCTACTTATACTCTCCTAAAATCCACTGTGGCCCAGAATATTCCTGGGTGCACAGGGCCTAGAAATCACGTACCTCTGTGGTATACTCGTTGCAGAGTGGCAGGAGTTGAAACTGGTCCCTCTGGATAGGGTAGGAGTTTCTGAAAACTGGTGCAGGGATCTGCAGTGGGGGTTGGGGGATTCCAAAGATGAGACGTGTCGGTTTAGATGGTGCCCTGGGAGGTCATCGAGTATCTTTCCTTTCTAGAGCGAACATTTGCATCTCCTCTTCATTTCTAATAATCCCGTAATGGCCACACCTTTGAAGAAGGGCAAGCTGCTCCTCTTTTCAAGAGTGTTGTGTTACAGAAGGTGTGAGAATTTAAGTGTTAGGTGCCTGCTAGTGCTCATTATGAAGGTGACAGAATGCCTCACTTTTGACAGATGGCAAGTCATTGGGGAACCTCTCAGGAAGATTCTGCATTAATTCTCATAATGGTGAAGGATTTCATATCGCATGGTTGACAATCTCTAAGTGCTGTCTCCAGGCTCCTGTGGCCAACCATATGCAACAGTAACAAATTTCTTTACAAAAATCAGTGTCACTCTATCCAAAGACATCTGCATTGCAAGCCTTTTGAAAGTGTTTCCAGGCAGAATGGACCCTGCTACGGTTCACCTTTACATAGCTCAGATATACCATAGCTGCCTCTAGCCTCATCAAACAGAACAGCCAGTTGGCATGAAATTGGAATTTATCAAAGAGTACAATGTGGACATCAGTTTTCCCTAAGCGATGGCAGCTCGGTTTGCCTTAGTCCTGCCAGCCATTAGTAGGAGTAGCTGGGCTCTGCCTCTTTGTTCAATTGTTTCACTGCATTAAGGTCAAGAAAGTGCCTGGTTCTGAATAATAAAGACGATTTCAATAGACAGTTGAGCTTACTGGGGGCCTTGAAGACAGGCAGAAGATAGCCTTTCATTCATTGTCTCACCTGCCGTCATCTCTGTTTCATTTGGGGTTTGAGGGTCATACCCTATTTTGTAATAGTTACCCAAAACTTCACCAGCCTTGGATCCAGGAGAAGCTATATCTCATCATGGTTCTAAGCAAGCCACAGGAGCACGAGTGAGTCATTAACCTTGGTTCTTATTTTCCTCTCCAATGAAATGATAGAATTTTCTGAGAGATGTCTGTGGTCCCTATGGTTCCATGATTTCGCGAGTAGCAAAAACCACTAATCCTTTAAGAGGGAAAAACTATGACAAAGTAGTATTTTTGGTGTGAATTGGTAGGATTCTGGGGAATACAGCATTGATATTTGGTTTTCAACTAGTTAGAATGATCCTGAAAAGGCAAGAGTGCCTGAATCGTGGGAATCAGAATCCGCAGCCATAAAAGTCTCAGTCTAATGCAACGGTTCTTACTCTAGAGCATGCCCCAGAATCATCAGAGGGCCCCGCAAAACAGCCTTTTCTGAACCCTACCCCCAGGTTCTGATTCACAATGTCTGCAGTGGGACTCGAAAATTTGCAATCCATTAAGTTTCCAGGTGATGTGGATGCTGCTGTTTAAGATGCAGTCTTTCATCAAATGAAGAGGCTCTCACTGCTTTCTACCTAACACTGGAATTTCTCTGTATTATTTTCCAGCAAATAGCATGATGATTGATAGCACTGGCAATAGAAGAATAGTCGGCCCTTATGAGTAGTGAATTATACTTGAAAGCCATTTATGCATATGTTTTAATCGAATTTCCTCTCCACAAGTCAGTATTTATTGATTTCATTTGCTCACTCCTTCATGACATCGAAAGAAATTCTATTTCTCTCAAGGTTAGTGAAAACATCGTAGGCACTATGGCTAAACCAGTGACAAGATCTCAAGATCCAGGTCATTATTTAGAAACTGCCTCATTTCCATTTCAAGATGTGGCTGTAAAATACTGGAGAGAAGTAACACTGATTCTGTCACCTACCTCATGTATTCTTTCACAGTCATTTGAACCATCCCTTGCTCATGCAAAAACACTGCAAAACAACAAGAAAAAAGGAGAGATGAACTTAATTTTCCTTTAGCTCATGGAAGATTTTTATTTCTTAAATAAACCAACATGGGATTGAATGCCATATCTGAGATTACATAGACCTGAGACACAAGGCATCTCTGTAGTGAACAAGACAAAGTAATTAACGGCTAAATTGTGTGACAGGGACTTGAAGAAGTATGGCAGTTGCTCAGCGAAGAGGGATGGCAGTGGCAAATGACATAGTCAGCAAAGGTTTTGCAGAGAAAGCAGCACTTGTCTTAGATTTTTTTTCCCCTAGGAATTTTTTATTATTATTATGGTAACATTGGTTAACGAAATCCGATACGTTTCAAGTGTACCATCCAACAGTAAGTCATATGTACATTGCATTGTGTGTTCACTGCTCATAGTTAGATTTCTTGCTGTCACCACATATTTGACACTTTTTACCCCATCTACATCTCCCCTCCCCCCGGATTTTTAAATAATTTCCAACTATAATTTGATGGTTGGAAAAGTGGTGTTATCGTGCAAGAAGGGTGTCTACGGCGAGTGCCAAGCACAGTGACAGGGCCTGTCTGACTAGATCATAGGGGACCTGGGAATTCTCTCCATAAGGGTGAGAAGCAAGGGTGGGGACAGGCAAAACGAATACATGAAGGACCCAGTGTTTATGTAGCATCTTCCATTCAGTGGTATCATCTAATCCTTATAATAGCCTTATAATTTAGGAGCTATTCTTTTTTTTTTTCAGATACAAAAATTAAGACATAAGTTGAGTCATGACCCCATGATCGCACAGTCAAAAGCAGCAGATCCAGGAATTCATCACTACCTTTGTTACTGATTATAGCAATAACAGTTACTGTTTATAGAGTATTACCTTTGTGTGAGGCGATGTGCTAAGCATGTTACACACATAATTTCTTTTGGTTCTCACAAGAAGTTCACGAAATGGGTATTATTAACCTCCATTTAATAGAGAAGCAAACTGAAGCATGGAGAGATTAAATAAATTTGCGATGGTTTGTAGGATGTCACAGCTTATTTTTGTTGGTTGCTGTTGCTCCTTTTCAAAATACCATACTGACAACAGGATGCCTCATAGCTTCTTTGAAAGCCAGAAAGGAGAATTTATATTTATGCGTCAGGACATGGAAAACCATAAAAGCCTTTGGAGCAAAAAAGTAAATATGAGAAAGATAAAGCCGAAGGTCCATTTGACTGGTTAGTGGTGCTGAGGCCAGAATAGAAGAGCTAACTATTGCATGTCAGGAAGGCCTCTCTGGGGGTGTTGCAGTATTCAGAACCTGTGTCACGACATAACATCATGCACACATCTGCAGAAGGAAACATCTAGAATACAGGCAAGTTCCTCAGATGGTTCACCAGGCTTCTCACGTCCTCTCACTTGTGGCTCTCCTAGTGTGTGACACGTATAAAACTGGGAATCACTATCACCCTGCACTTCTACGAAAATACAAAGTTTTTCTCCATAAGGAAGATAATATAGGTTGGGAGAAATTTTGGGAAAAAAAAGAAAACTGAATGACCGAAACATAAAAAGAAGGCTGAAAATAATAAAGGGCTCTTCAGTCTGGAGCCAGATTTCTTGTGTGGATGGGGATTTATGGACAGATCTCAAGGTATCTGTAAACTTGTCTCTGCATGTCGAATTTTTGGGGTGGAAATAAGAATACCTATCATTTTCAGCTTTTTTTTTTTTTCAAAGGCTCAGTGACCCTGCTGAATGGAAAAGGAACACTAGTCTAGACAAAGACCAGAGGTTTTTTGCTGAGTTAAAAGTGGATTATTACCTACGCCTAGAATTCACAACGGCAATTTAAAGAGGTAGTGAGAGAATGGAAACAATAAATGTCTGCCCTACAAAACAAAGGGAACTCTGTCACCACAAGAGTCATGTAGGATGAAACACATAAATCGACGATAAAGGCTTAAACAAGCAGGGACATATATGGCCTCTGCATGACCACTTCCAGTCCTTCTCCCATAGGAGACATCACTAATCAATGACATCCCTCTGCCAGAGAGAAGAGGTAGGCTCTCAAGATGGTCAGGAAGCTTTCTAACAACTGATTGAATGAGATGAAGCTTGTTTGCTATCCTTCATTTAGAATAAATTTCATAATTGTTTTTTGAGAAAAAACAATAATTTAAGTGCACATAACTAAGTTTTAGAAATTGGCAATTTGAAGGAAATGCATAACTCCTTCCTAAAATATTCTAGGGAGCCACTGGATGGAATAGTAAGGCCAATGATCATTATGATGATACAAATGTGGCATCTCTCAAATGTCCATTGTGGCACCTGGTGACAAATTTATGTTTAAGTTAAAATATCTGACTCAAACTTATGTACCAAGTTAGAAATCAGCTTAGAACCAAAACTCTAGTCTTCTTTACCCATTACATCAGTGGTTTTAAAACTTTTGGTTTTAGCAACATATTTGCAAAATTCTAATAATTTAAATAGATTTAAAAAGGGAGCTGTTCGACAGTGTTCTCCCATTTAGCTCGTCCTTCATCGTGTGAGGCACCTCCAAGATTTGGTTTCAATTATGCCATTGGTCTAGTCCAAATCTCTCACCTAGGGAGGCATTGCTAGTCCAAGGCAGCCCTCTTACTCACTGTACTCAACTCAGCATCAGAGCTTCTCAAACCAGACAGCCATGGCCAACAGAAGTTGTCACAGGAGAGAAAGCCTATTTGCCACTTTATTAACCATGTAATAGAAGCAAGCACAGTATAATTTTTGACCCTTAAATTATAATGACTCAATGCCATAATAAATTAATAATGACTTGCCCAAAATGAAGGCTAAAATAAATATTTATCATTTTGAGCAATTTTTTTTTCTATTTCTCCCTGCTCCCCTTCCTAATATCACCACCTCCTCCATCTACTGCTTTGCATGTGACTCACAAACCCAGGCCCCGTTGCATCTGGATAGCTCACCCAGAAAATTCTGGCACCTCCTCTCTCCTAAAACATTCATGGTTCAGAGACACTTGGCTGCATGTTCTGCCGGGACCACCACCCTTGCCACTGCCTCCTTCGCTCCTGGTTGTCGGCAATCGCTCTGGATTTCCTAGAATGTATGAATGAACCTGTACATCCAGACTAGGGGCCTAGAGCTGTGGCCACAGTAAATTGCTCAAACTGTCAGAGAGGAGATGATCCATTCAGATCCTGATGAGAAAAGTTAGCTCAGCCTTGCTGCATTTCCAAAAACCCTAGCCCTGAAGAAAACCTAGTCATCCAGAAAAATCTATAGCTCCTCACTCAGGGCATCTTCATGGATTCTAGTGCCCACATAGATCTCATAGACACACTCCATGGACCACACCTCGCGACCCTGCCATCTATGTTCAGAAGCAATCTGGTTGCCAGGAAACCAAGGAGAGCCCCGAATTGGACATGAAGCCTCTAAAGGCAACACCTTTTCCAGAAAATGTGCAAAGTGGACCTGGCTACATCACAAGGGGGATAGTTTCTGGTCTGATGGCACACACAGAAGACTTACACGTTTTAACACCACCTTCTCACCTTCCATCTTTCATCCCCCCAAAGCAGCCATCCCTGACAATTAGGGAACAGTTGGGGCATATGAACACTCCTCACTTAAATCCCACCCTCACTGATGTACAGATACAACTTTTATATTCTTCGTTTGGTTTCCTTTATTCTTTCTTTTTGATCTTGTTTAAAATGACACAAATGTCTATCCCCATCTAATACGTTCAGACACATAGCCTTCTAGAGTTTGGAGAAAACCAAGACGGGGAAAATAAATACAATTTTTTAAAATTCAGAGGATAAGCTTGTTTTTAAAATTATAACAAAATTCATTATGAACTAATTTGGTGCACTGTCTGATTTCCTTTCTGCATTCCCGGGCTCCCTGGGTCCTGTGAGGTGAAGGGGCATTTTAACCATTACTGTGTGTTCCCTGATGACCACAGAAGCAGTGACCAGCCATCCCAACACTTAGACCTGGACACTTGAGAGTCTTGCACAGGGCAATGTGAAATTATTGCTCCTTGACTGTTGGAGGGTTCTTATTCATTTATTTTCCTTTATTTTTTACTTTTTATTTTATTCTACTTTGCCAATTTGCAAGGTAAACTTCCTGGAGCCTGAGGATGAGCTTGTCAGGGTCAAGTCCTTGCTTCCCTTTGCCTGTTTTCAATAATGAACCTGAACTGAGAGGCCCGAGCTGGTGGCCTAGGTCTCACCAACCTCGAGATTCCTAGAATTTCCTTAAAACTCAGAAAATCCAGCAACACTTCCCAGGGCCTCTCAGGGCAGCAAGCTCAGAGGCAATGTGCTCTGCATTCTCTGCTTTCTCTGTCCTGCCTGCTTGGTTCATTAGTGGCTACCTCCCTGTCTCATGGAGGCATTTGAATCTGCTACCTCTGATCAGAGCAAGAATCTCTAGGGAATGCCATAATGGGACAGACAGACCACTCCTGTTACCGTGGATTTCCTCAAGCTTCTGCAGACACGGGGCTTGAGGCTGCCCCTGGGAGTGGGTAGGACCCTCTCGAATGCACCTGTATGCACCACACAAAGTTTTGCCTGCTAGGCCTTCTTAATTCCTTACTTGCTTCTCTAGTTGCTTGGCTTTTCTCCTCCTTCCAAGATACCCTTATTAGGTTTTTAAAACCAGATTTTACTTATGTGCATTGCAGCATCAATTACAATAGTCAAGACACACAGCAACCCAAATGCCTATTAACAGATGACTGGATAAAGACGACATGGTACATATATACAATGGAATATTACTTGGCCACAGGAAAAAAATAAAATCTTACCATTTGTGACAACATGGATAAACCTAGAGGGTATTATGCTAAGTAAAAAAAGTCAGAAGAAGACAGAGGAAGACAAATGCTATATGATTTTCCTTATTTGTGGAATCTAAAGAACAAAGTAAATAAACAATCAAAACAGAAACAGATTCATAAATACAAAAATCAAACTGATGGTCACCAGATGGGGTTGGTTAGAGGGCTGGGTGAAAAAGGTGAAGGGATTAAGAACTACAAATTGGAAGTTACAAAGTAGTCAAGGGGATGGAAAGCACAGCATGGGGAATATAGTCAGTAATATTATAGCTATGTATGGTGTCAGATGGGTACTAGATTTATCGGGGTGATCACTTCTTAAGTTATATAAAGGTTTATACCTGAAACTAATATAATGTTATATGTCGACTAATTGGGGGAAAAGAAACAGATTTTACTTTCTAAAAGCATGGGGGGATGAAGAAAGGAAAAAATTAAGGTCCTACTCATCAAGTTTTGTAAGGACTGATTTGGAGAATTAAAGCAAAATAAATAAAAGTTCTCTGGTCTACACAAGGCATCCCGTTGCATGGGTTAAAACGCCAGCTCTGACTCTCTTTTAGAGACTCGAGTCTCCTGCCGCCCTCCCCACTGTGAGGCGGACTCCTGCCATCTGAAGCAGCAGACACCGCACTTAACCCCGCAAAACGTATTACTGGGGAAGATGCAGTGAGATATGCAGAAGGCACTAATTAGCACCTTTATTGGCTTAGAAAGCATTTTTTATTTTGGTTTTCCTAAGCATTTCTGACTGATTCATGGAAGACATTTGGTTTTTTGGAACATCATCCAATAGACTAATCACATTACATTTTCACAGGGCTCTGAAATAATAGCCTTCTGCAGCTTTCTGGACGTTTAACTCCCGCGTGACCAGACGCCGAGAAGAGGAGGTTGGCATGGTTTAGGTCACTTGACGAATTATTAATTTATATTCTTACAAAAAAAGAGACTCTTCACTGTCCCCGTCCTCACGCTGAAAACCTGAAAACCAGCTGTAACACTTTGCTCTTTTCACCCACAGATCTATTTATTTCGCAAATGCTGTTGACTCGTCCTCTCCATTACGCTGCTCACACCCACCCTACGTCCTCACGACCTCAAGCCTGAGGTCACAATAGCTTCTTCCTCCCATTGCCAGGATAAACTCTGGATTCTGTCATTTCTCTTTTCAGAAACTGTTCATAACTCACTACAACAGAAATGGCAAATGCGTAACAGGCGTCCTTCGGTTCCACAGCTCAGCACCTATGGGAGCTGTCACTTCTGACTTGTGACCCTCTATGCATGTGAACAGAGATATGGCTTCAAAATCCTGTTCAACACAGATCCATCCATTCTTTGACTGAAACCCGAGATGACACTTCTTTGCCACCCCTGTTTTTTAGGCGTCCAAGAACAATTCCCTCTTTCTGGATTTTGAGGCATTTATAACCTCACAACGCCCTATTTAACAACAACAACAACAACAACAAAATGTCTACCTTTGCTCCCTAGCATGGAACCAGTTCTCCACTCCGACCACCCTCATGCATTTCTGCATACATTCAGTTCTCTCCTCCTTCGTGCCTTTGCGCAGGCTCCCATTGCTTCGCCAAGTGACAGTGTTTTTCTTTATCTCCTTGTGTTTTCAAAACCACATCTCTCTGTGATTGACTAGCCAGGGTCTTGCCTCTTCTTTGAAGATTTCCTAATCTCACGACATCGTCTTTATTATGGACCAGTTTTACTAAGATCCTTTTGTTGATTAGCGTTGTGGAAATCAGATGTATTAGAGAGAATTCTTGCCTCAGTGCCATTTACAATTTCGTTAGTGATGCCAACCATACCCCTAATAATCTGAGGCAGCACAGAGCAAATGCCATATGGATAGACACCATAATGGATGTGACTGATGTTCAGAAGAGAGATTGAGTCTCTTAGTGCAGATGTCAGGAAGGGTGCAGAGAAAATGGAACTTGAGTTGGAAATTAAAAGAAGGGCAAGAGGTGAACAGAACAGGAAAGACTTTAAGACTGGAAGAATTGGATGAAGAGAGAAAAAGAACTGAACTAGAGATGTAATGAGAGGGGATAAGACTACGGGGTCATTCAGAAAACTGGCATAGGTCACATTCAGATCGTAATGGTCCTGGAAAGTCAGAGTGACACTCTTGAGAGTAGGAGCCATCTATTTCACATCTCTGTTCCCTCCACCTATCACTGTTCTTTGCCCTGAATGCTTTCTTTTGATAAGCATTAGGGGAAATCTGTTGTGCTTAATTGGATTTACTTTGACCTTTTTTTTTTTTATAATAGAGAATACAAAAATCAGAATTTGACTTTGCAAGGAATTTAATCAATTCCTTTTGGAAAGAGATGAGTTTCCTTGTCAGAAACCTCCCTGGGAGTTAGAGAAGAAATATCTAAATATTAAAAAGGACAAATGAATTAACCACCCATCAAGTAATCAGTGGCACCAGGCAAATCTTTGACAGACACTGTCCTTCTGTGGAAGGAGTTAGTTCCAGTGTTTTCGTCTACAGTGATGCTCGGATGGTTGTTAAGCAAGTCCCAGTATATAAACCTGACGTTGACACGTGCATTTGGTGTATGCGCCTGTCCTTATAGTGTCATGATGATGCACTTTGAGTCAGGCAGTGCTGATGTTCAATTTATTTTCCTGGGGTGGGAATGGGTTTGCCACAAATCAGCTCTTCTCAGTAGGCTTTCTTATCCGCAGCTTTAATATGGAATCTGAGATTTAAAACGAGTCAACAGCCTGAGAAGAGGGACCTTTACTTCCATCACCATGGTTCGTTTAGCACCATGACTGACCCCAAAAAGGTTCTAAATGTTTTATTGTGTTTGTGGTGATGGGAAGGTTCATGGATCCTCACTGGGTCTAAACCAAGAATCAAACTCATTTGCTTGTGCAGTTGGTGACCACTAGGAGCAATTAATCTGTACTCGCTGGTGGCACTTCTTGGAAAGGAAAAGGAGTAAGAAAGTGAAGGAAGCCCACATGGCTCTTCACCATACATCATTCGTGTGTTCTGCAGATGATGTCCTGGAAGTACTTACAAAGGAGACACTCAGACTACTCAGCTAAGTGCCCCTATGTTTGTGGGAAGACAGAGCAGACTGGTGAGGGACCATTCTTTGTGAAGCGCTTTAGTGAGACTTGGAACACAAACATCATGGGCAACTAAAGAAGGAGTGAGAGAAGATATTTTGTCATAAAAGGAGAAGCCCAAATGATTTCTATCGGTAAATAAGCTTGAGTAAGCAATGTTTTGGTGGAAGAGACCTCAAAACCGGACGAATAAAGGTCCCAGAGGGTAGGTCCAGGCTCTACTGGCTGCTCCAGTGAACCTAGGGCAAAGTGACACATCCACCTCAGTACATTTCGGCTGCTGAATTATTCCCCTCTTGCAGTTGCTCTCATCCCCCCCCAAAAAAGTCCCCTTTTTTCTCCACTGTTCTTCCAGCTATCATTTAAATTAACTGCTCTCTTTTGCCTCACAACTCCTCCAAATTCTTCCTTTTATACTAAGTCCACTAACTGCAGAAGGTTGGGCAGCTGCCCGTGCTGCTAGCATCCTGAGTCTCACTAATATGCTTCACAAAGGAGGTCTCTCGCTAGTCAGCTCCATCTTCTGTCAGAATTTTGTGTGCTTACACACAAGGACATGAAGTTGATAGCATGTCTGGCCTACAGTCTCCAGCCCAAGTCTTTGTGCTAAGGAGAGAGAAGGGCTATGGAAGAAGCTGAAAAATTATCTACACCTTGGACTTTGTGTGACACAGAACACCAGTAATGCTCCCCAGATTCCCACATGCAGTGCAGCAGAAATGAGCATCTCTACAAATTCCGCAAGAAATACTGAACCATAGGACTCAAAGGCAACGATGGCAGTGCCCAGAGCAGAACCAATGGTCAGGAAGTGAGAAAACATGAATTGTCTGCATGGTGACACCTAGGGGATCCTACTGGAGTCGCAGTGGTGACAACAGAAGACGATTGATTCATGAAAACACCTGAGGCATCTCCTGATGACTCTCCAAAAAACTTATGGGGGCAACTTTGCAATAGACCCTGTGCCACTAGGATGGGGGCAACTGTCCGTCAGAGTTGTGGTACTAACTTATTACAGCTTAATTTGTACCCACAGACTGGTGAGACCAGAGGCAAACTTGAGTTATAGGAGTTACTTATAGGTTGATTTTGGAATAGCGTTGTACCTTTTTTGCTTTTACAACAGTTTTTAATTAATAATTTAAAATCTTCTTTATGAACCTCAGGTTTACAAGTTCTAGAGTATAGCTCAACATCAGAGACCTTAGGAAGTGTCCCTTTCTGCCATCCTTGGCTTACAGAAAGGACCAGCTAGGGATAAAAGTAATGACAGTGGACTTAGACCGGTGTGCCATCACCAGAGGTGCTATGGTGGCTTTTGGTAGAAAGAGCCTGAACTTTGCAATCAGACAGACTTGAAGTCAAATCATGTCTCCATCTCTCATTAGTTGTGTGATTTTAGGCAAATTTCTTCACTCTGTTGAGTCTATGTTACCTCAGTATTTAATGAGGTTAATCAATCACCTTACTGTTTTGTTTGAAGAGTACCTATAATATTATATACATATTGTAAAATAGGTACCCAATGTGTAATAATTACTATTTATAATCAGTACTATTTTTTCTTTTGAGATTGAAAGGTATGGTGATCAGAAATCTAGTGAGCTTCAGAAAAAAACACAATAACTGGAGAATTTCCCAACTATTAGGCATTAGTTTCTCAGTCATGTCAATTTTCTAGGAATTCAGTTTCTTGAAATTTAAAATTTGTCAAATTGAAGTAGGATGGCTCCTTATGGCTTTCTAGAAAAATTAATTGACACCTTTTTTTTTTTAATTTTAAGAACTAGATATGGTCATTTTATTTTTCCGTAGACACTTGATTGACTTAAAAAAATTAGTGTTGTCTCACTTCAAAATTTTAAATTAAAGAGGACTGTGCCATGGCCCTTGTGGATGAAACACAGGAGTCAAAGATTGGAAGGGAGAAGTAAATGCCAGCGAACTCGCCCACCTTGCTCCATCTTTGGCTTTTCTGGCAGGGACATTAATTCAGAGCTTCCCTCCCAGGGGGTTCCTTGCATAACCTGGATAGGAAGTTTACACTAGTCCTCTAGACTAGCAGACATTTGGTCCTGTCCAAAATGCCCATGGAGACCTGCATGTGGTCTACGCCAAAATGTCCTTGATATCTGGTCTCGGCCAAAACGTGCATGGTTAACATAAATTCCTCTCTTCTGCAAGGTTCTAGCCCTAACCCACCTACCCTCTCCATGTGCCATTACCTGCTCGGCCACCAAGGCGAGAAGTGATTGACCATACAGCCTCAACACAATTTTTGGGCCAATAAACATGACAGTATCTTTATGTATTAATCCCATAAACCAAAAGTATAAATAAATGATATGGACTATTCGAACCCAGGGACGTTTGTAAAGTGTGAAGATTTTTGACAGAATCAAATATCAAGGGCCATTTGACACGGATCAAATATACTCATAGAAGTTTTTGATAAGACCAAATTTCCAGGACCTTTTGATGTGGTCCAAAGGACTCAAATGTCCTGCGAGGGTCCTCTAGAGAGGCAGCCTGCCTGTAGGGTCAGACAGATCCAAGTTTAAATATACTCAACTCCCTTATCTACTAACTGTGCTACTTTGGATGAGTTACTTAACTTTTTTGAACCTCATTTTCCTCCTTGTAAAATTTAAAAATGGTAATATCTACCTCAGACGATGGCTCTGGTAAATGAGATTATATATAGTGTGTGTGCCCTCAATATGGACTAATTTCTTGCCCTCCCAGCTCTCCTGATGAAGAGGCTGAAGTGCCAAAGGTTAGAAGCTTTACCTAGCACAGTGCTGGTAAACGGGCTGGAAAATAGGCCAATCAGATTCCAGTTTAGTAAAAATGAGACCTCAAGTAGCCACATAGAAGCGTGAAAGCCAAAGACTCCTCATTAAAGGCCAAGACCCCACCTTGGCCATCTCAAGACTCAAGAAAAAATCAGCAACAGGATGGCTAATGCCTTATTTCACCTCTCCATTTTATTTGGGGCACACAGTCCAAGACCTGGAGGTCTACTAGAATGAATCCCATGAGAGGTACTAGGTTACCTGTAAGACAGGCAGGCACCTTGATCTTGTTGCTATTTTAATGTATAAAGTCTCAGACTGATCAATGAGGGAAACCAGCTCAGACTGCTT
Source organism: Cynopterus sphinx (assembly GCA_030015415.1). Classification (NCBI taxonomy): domain Eukaryota; kingdom Metazoa; phylum Chordata; class Mammalia; order Chiroptera; family Pteropodidae; genus Cynopterus; species Cynopterus sphinx. The sequence goes on from CM057391.1 coordinate 7,245,525, forward strand.
TCCACATATACTGGGTTGAATAGGAGCACCCCAAGTTTTTACTTCTGTATCTGAAATTTCACTTACAAATGTGTCCTTTTTTTGGAAGTAAGGTCTTTGGGATATAATTGGTAAAGGTGAGGTCATAATTGATTAAAGTAGGCCCTAAATCCTAAATCCAATGGCAGGTCCTTACAAGAGAGAATTCACAGGAAAAGAAAGCCATATGAAGAGGGAGGCAGAGAATGGAATGATGCAGCTATAAACCAAGGAATGCCAAGGGTGGGTGGATGGGAGCCACACAGAGCCAGAAAGAGGCAAGGAAAGATTCTTCCCTGGAATCTTCAGAGAGAGAATGACCGACACCTTGATTTCAGACTTCCAGCCTGCAGAATGGCAAGAGAATAAATTTCTGTTTTAAGCCACCACACTGTGGTCATTTGTCAGGGCTGCCCTATGAAGCTAAGCTCCTCTCTACATCATGTTAGGATTCTGAGTCTTTATAGGTGTTTTCCCTTCTGGCGTGAGTACTTTTCTTTGTCCTCCAGTTCTTTTTTGTTTAGCCAGTTTTTCTCCCCGCCACACTCCCCACAACCTTCAGATCCCAGTTTCTGGAATTCTAGCTTCCACACTTTTCAGCGCGGCTCTCGGCTTCCCTGACTTCAGTGTGTATCAATCTCACCAGCGCACAGAGGGGCTAATAGAATGCCGGGCCTCAGATGCCTCCACCTGCCACTAACCAGCTGTGACCGAAAACTGTGGCACGTGACTACTCTGTGCCCCAGATTTCTCACCTGCAAAACAGAAATAAACACCTGCCTTGCTGCCTACCACACAGGTCACTGAGTTTCAAATCTGACAGATGAGAAAGGGCCTTGTAAACGTGAAGGCTCAATTAAACCTGTAAGAAGCTATTCCATTCTTATTAGAATCCTTGTTGAAGGTAAAGGACTGGGCAAACTGAAACTGTGTTTCTGATCTCGGGGCTATTCTGACATCCCTCCTTTCCTCTGTGTCCTCTCCTCATGTCTGTGCCTTTATAGGTCATTGACTTGATTAGGAGGAGGACAGGCCGTGACTTGTCTTTAATTTCTGGGAAGAAAAGCTTTCAATAGTTACTGACAACCCCAGAACTGTGTCAGGCCCCCAACCATGACCTGGGCAAGATAAACGTCAAGGGGATATGAAATGCTGACTATATTTCTTTAGTTCCCACCTTTCCTTGAGTCAGAACTATTATGAACAGAATTACTTAAGTTCAATTTATTGGCAAAAGAACATCTCCAGAGATTTTTACATCATGGAACTTTTATATTAAAAAAAATAAAAGCTTGACAATGATATACCTACTTTTTTTAAGTAAAAAAATCCCAAATTTAAACTGGTTTATAGCCAATGGTTAATCTTAATTTTAAAGGCAGCAAAGAAAGCAAAGTAATTAAAATCAGCCAAGTAAGTAACAATTAGGCTAATAATTTTTTCCTCTAATCATTAAACTTCTAATTTACATTATTTTTAAATACATTATTAATGGCATTGTATCAATTTTAAAACAGACATTTTTCACATTTTATCACCTATGAAATTACAGTGCAATATATATATATTATGTATTATTGAAACATACACTTGAAACCTATATAAATTTATGAACTAGTGGCACCTTCAATAAATTTAATAAAAACTAAAATGAACAAATAAGTAAATATTAATTATTTGATTAAAATAAATGAATTAATTTAAAATAAAGTTAAAAAAGAAATGAGCTATATCAATGTCACCGTTCTTTTATAATTGCCAGGGCTTATGGTTTTTTAATTTTCCTATCTGTGTAGAACTTAAAATGTTAGCATAAGATCAGGGGTTTTAGAGTCTATGAAATATGGTATTTTATTTAATAAAGATGGAAACTGTGAGACTTGTAATTAAATTTCTTTTTTTTTTATAATGTCCTTAGCAAATTTCAATGTAACCAGTGTGGTGCATTTTCTGCCTCAGAAATACATATTTGTACTGTTTGCTGTAGAATTTGGTCATTTGTTCTTTTTGAGAACAAATGCATCGTTAGAAAGAGAGGATATAATTTTGAGACCAAAGAACAGAAAGAAAAGAGATTTAGAAATAAAACTACAGTACGGTGTGAGGAAAAGTGAAACTATTTCATTTCTATAATTACATCTTTGCAAAATGTCTTCATAGAATCCAGGGAGTGTTCTGCTCCAGTCTGCAATAATGATATTTAAGAATCCTGCTTTCCAGCCACCAAGCAGCTGCTGGACACCTCCTATCTTTTCTGAGCTTCAGTCTTATATGTCAAACAAAGCGATAGAGTTGTATGTTTTTTGAGATTTGTTCTATTTTAGGAATCTGTTCATTCTCTGTTTGAGAAGATTTGCACAGACATGTTTGTTAATCCATCCCCTATTAGGGACCCCAAAGCCTAAGAGCTCCCGGGTCCCCTTGCCTTACCAGCGTGGTCGCTGACTTGCTGAAAGTTTTCATTTACACTGTAAAGAAATGAAAGTACTGTGAATCAAACAGTGTGTGTAAATAAATTCTACTAAACCACTTTTTAATTAGATGAGAGTAAATGCAGAGTTAGGCTTCATCAGGAGAGGACTACCCTATTTTGTACTTTTAAACTGATACATAAACTTTGCAATAAGAGTAATCTGTCAAGCACTGAGTTACAGGGAAAATCCCTACGTGTCACACCTTGACCCAGAAGAATTAGCCACTTTGTTTTTGTGGATCTTTGCAAGAGAAAGGTGTAAGGGCACAAAGAATCACTTACAGGAATCCAGAGTCCAGCCACTGCTGAATACTTTCCTGTTTGGCATCTTCTACAATGAGAAGAAACAGATCATTCAGTCAAAGCACAACCACCTACAACGACGCTACTTCAGTATTCAGCCACCACCCAAAAGCTCCCTTTCCTACATGTGTAGTCACATGTTTCTATAAGCATATTCATTTTTTCCCCCAAGGCAAAACTTCCTGTTTTCCATAATCAGCCTTCCCTGAGAATGAAGTATAAACTTGCCAAAAGACTGTAACTTAAAAAAAAAAAAAAAGATGATGTAAATGGGAAGAAAAAGAAATTACCGAAGAGCAAGTGATGTTAGAATCATTATTAAATTACCTGGCGTGAGTGCGAAGGGAAAACAAGCATATGAGACGTTTGTCTTGTAGAACGTAAATCACCCTGGAGCCTCTCCTTTTTGAATCACGACATTTACCTAAGGCAGCTAGCCAGGGATGTTTATTTGCAAGGAATTCTCTGCCAGGTTAGAAACCAAATTTGCATTCATTCCAGGGACAAATTGCACTAGACTCCCAGGATTGCCAAAGGCACCTTGTGTTAAAAAGGTTCCAGCCTTTAAAGGTGGATCTTTATCACTGGCACAGAAGAGAGGGCTATAAAGGCAGCATTTCCTGTTAAATATTTGTTTCCTGTTAAACATTTGTTTCAATTCTGGTTGGCTACAGGCTACTCTAAGCTGATTTCCTTTGACTTTAGCCTACCAAACAGCGAGGCACCTGACTTGCCTTCTCACCAGGTGTCTGGTGAACCAAAGACCATGCAGACATAGGAGGTGTTTATTCTTCAGCTGAGGTAATGTGAAGGGGTAGAACAAAGTGGGTGGCGGGCAAAGAAGAAAAACCATTAAACAGTTAATCACAGTGAAGGGAGAGTGTTTTCTTATTACTCTTTAAACTATTAAATTGTCGATGCTTCATGTAAGACCCAGTAAATAAGAGCCTTTTGATAAAGAGTCTGAAGTCCAGAAGGAAGCCTCGTGTCTCTAGCCTGGACTCCATACAGCTTTGGGGCCCTGGGAGTCTAAGGATGATGGGATTTTCAAGTGGAATGGAAACAGGGTTTACTCTTGAGTTAGTCTATTTCCATCAAGAAGGTCTGTATTTTGAGTGTCTGTAGGAGAAATGAGAAGTGCCCATTTCAGCAGAGGACCTGAATAGACATTTCCCAAAGAGGACAGATAGATGGCCAAAAGGCATGTGAAAAGATGCTCAACATCACTCATCATCAGAGAAATGCCAATTAAAACCACTATGAGCTATCACCTTGCACCTGTCAGAATGACTATCATCAATAAATCAAAAACCAACAAGCAAGGGCAAAGAGGTGGAGAAAAGGGAACTCTTGGGCCTTTGGTGGGATTAAAAATTGGTGCAGCCACTATAGAAAACAGTATGGAGATTCCTCAAAAAGTTAAAAAAAAAATACCTTATGATCCAGTAATTCTACTTCTAGGTGTTTATATGAATAAACCCAAACACTAATTTGAAAAGACATGTGCAGTCCTATGGTCATGGCAGTGTTATTTACAATAGCCAAGATATGGGAGCAACCTAAGTGTCCATTGATAGATGACTAGATAAAGAAGATGGGGTGTGTGTGTGTAATATATATGTATATATGTAATATATATGTATATATGTGTTATATATATGTATACTAGAATATTAGTCACAAAAAAATGAAAATTCATGCGACAACATGAATAAACCTAGAGGGTATTAGGTTAAGTGAAATAAGTCAGAGAAAGACAAATACTGTGTGATTTCTCTTATGTGTGGCATCTACAGCACAAAATAAACAAACAAAACAGAAAGAAACTCATAGATTCAGACAACGGTTTGATGGCCACCAGGTGAGAGGAGTATTGGGGGACTGCGTGAGAAAAGGTGAAAGGATTAAGAAGAACAAATTGGCAGTTACAAAAGAGTCATGGGGGTGTACAGGACGGCATAGGGAATATAGTCAATAGTATAGTCATAATTTTGTGTGGTGCCAGGTGGGGACTAGACTTACTAGGGGGATCCCTTTGTAAATTATATAAATGTCTAATCACTATGTCGTTACCTGAAATGAAGATAATATTGAATGCCAACTATAATTGAAAAATAAGTATAATAAAATTATTTGACTACTAAAAAAAGAATAAAGAAGTACCCATTTCATGAAGTTCCCAGCATCATGCCAGGAGCACTGTTATCTTCAAAAATAAGCCTTTTTTTCTTAAATCACTGGCCCCCCAGCCCAAAGCAGCCACATCCCTCACCGCCCACAGCAGGATGGCTGCAGACAGCCCCGAGGGCCCGCTCTCACCCAGCATGGGGACAGAGAGACGCTGTCTGTCCTCCTCAGAGCCCGGAGGCAGCCGCTCATCCAGCGGGGGCCATGCGCTCTTGGTGGACCTCAGGATGTCTCTCCTGCTCTTTTCTTGGGTTCCTTGAGGGCTGTCAAATCCATGTGACTTCTCTGCCATCATAGGAGAGGAGCTTGGCACACTGATTTAAAACACACACAAATCAGACACAGTGAGCTCAGCTTTCAGGCCTGGCTCAGCGAGAGGGAGAAGGCCAGAATGCTTACAATCCAGTGAGTGGAGCCTGGTTTGCCATCTCTGGCAGCCTGGCTCACCCACCCAAGCTGAAGTCCCTGCTTCAATGCAGTCAAATGGTTCCCTCTCAGGGCAGAGGTGCTAGAGACCAGGGACTAATGTGGCATCACCCATCACCAGGCCACATCCGCCCTTGAGTAGATTCTATCCTGGTGGACTGAGATGGGAATAGAGAGCAATGAAATTGAACTAGTGGACACACCCAGCCAAGGAGAAAGTTTAAAAACAGTGATTAACACAGTAGGTATCCTGCAAATTTATGCAACAGTTACATCTATAAAAACAGTTTTACAGACCCAAAATGTAAATAATGAGGGCTTCGGCAACAGATCAACTTGGCCAAGTCTCATCTCTGCAACTTATTGTGTGGCCTTGGGCAAATTATATAACCTCTCTGCGTTTCCTTATTTTTTAGTGGAGGATGAATTTTAATAACTGTTAACCTCAGTGGAATGCGTATTAAGTGCTAGAGTCCACACTGAATTCTATACAGCTGTTAGTTAATCTAATTGTCAATGAAGGAAGTAATCTAAATGTCACAATTTTACAGTAAATTGAAGAGCAGAGGGATTGAGTTGCAAACTGAAAATTACACAACCAGGATCGAAGACACTCCCATGACTATGAAGCTTTACTAGCTACCCTATGGGGTAGCTGGGACAGTGAGAATGTTGATACATATGTATTGCACATGGCATAAGAAATGTAGACTTCCCCATTATCTCACTTGACATTTATTAACATCCTTAGGAGGCTCAGAGAGTAAGAGGAGACAGAAGCTTAGAGCACCTGTTGAAATTGCTTAAACTCCCCATTATCAGCACAGTGGGAACAAGGGACCCACTCTTACTCACGGATGTGTCTCTACTACATGACTGAATTCTCAGCACACAAAAGGTGCTAAATAAATATATACAAACTTAACTTAAAGCTAGGGTTTAAAGCCAAATTTCTGACTAAATTCTTTCTATATCATCTACTTGAATTAGCATTAGTTTATTCTTCAGACTTAGAGAGAGATGACTAAAGAGTCAAACACCCACTTTGGCATCATGTCCTGCATCCCTAAACTTATGCATAATCCCTGATCACGTGACGTAGAGCATTTCTAATCAGCATTTCGACAAGGCAAGTCATTCAGATTTATTGTAAATGTCTGAATATTCTAGGTATAGGTGAATATTCTAGGTGCAATTGGCAGAAAGAGACTATATGCTTTATATATTACAAACTTATTCATTAGAAGTGTAAATATACATTTATCATTGCAGTAGTAAATTACTGGGAAAAATTAATGACAAGTGTAATGACTGTTAATAGTCTGTTAAAATAAAGCAATTACTAAGACATTTTAATTAATTAAACATTTGGGTAAAAGGTTGACAGTTAACACTTATATTAACAGTGAGCACTGTAGCCAGGAAACTTCAGAAAGCTAACTTTATGACTATGTTCTGGGAGGAAATAAATATTTATAAAAATTTCAATGATAACACAAGACAAAAATAATACAGATTAGACTAGTTTTAATGTTTACAATATTGTTTGGTAAACCAGAATTCGTAACACTAAACAAAATAACCTTCAGAAACTGCATTTAATTTTTTACTATTTCATTTTATGTAAGCCTTGGGTTTTTTGAGTAAATAAAAAGTTCTTTGGCAATATCTTGCATCTTACATGTGTAAATTATAACCAGAGCATCAACTCTGACAGTGCAAAATCTCAAAAGGAAAAAAACTCCAAAATCATGTTCAACAACATTCAGGAAATATCAGACTCAATAAAGGAGCAGGGTTTGAAGGAAGGAAGAATGTATTATGGAAGAATAAAATCCCGCAAATAATCTTGCTCCTTTACTGACCTCGGCTGAAAGTCAGTTTTTATTTATCACGAGAGATTCGGCTCTGAGGTGGGAGCAGGAGCTGTCAAGCAGCTGACAAATTGCTGAATTTGTTGAATTTCCACCTAGCTACCACTTTTTCAAATATAATACTAAAAATCATCAAAGTTTTGTATGAAAGTGCTGCTTTATTGGTCCGTCCCCAAACTTCCACTCTACAATGGCATGTGTGACCTCAGCCTCCCTCCTTGAACAACCTGTGAGGACACGTTGCCTGTCAGCTCAGTTGTACTTGGCCTCAAAGTAGGAAAAAGTTTGCCAGGGAAAGCAGGAACCCTTGCTAAACGTAAGGGTCAGGGGCCAGTTTGTAAAGAAAAACTCTTGTTCCCTCTGTTTTAGTGGCTGCCTTTCCAGTTAGTCAACAAATCTGCTTTCGGAAATGGATTCTCTGATACTCAAAGGGTCTTCCATGAGTGTTCACTGGCATGATCCCTGGAACGGCCCTTCGGAAAGGGACACAAATCGGATGGCAGCCTTGAACTGCCCAGTGGACTGACAGGGCAGAAGGTATGGTGTGTGGCCTATGCTAATCCCTCTAGTTCACTACTCTGTCACCAGGACACTTGGAACCAAATTCTTGCCAACATTGACTTGACCCAAAGTGAGTCCTCATTCACCATGTCATCCCCTGTACCATCCCTTCTCTCCCTTCAGATTACTTCTCTTCTGATCGCCATGCTGTTAGTCTTTGTGTGGATAAAGAACACCTATTAATGTGGGAAATTTCTTATATTATCATGTTTAATTTTAAAAAAGAGGATGCAAAACTATTTATATATATCAAGATTTCAATTTTGTAAAAACAAACAAAAAAAACAAGTATTGAAAAGACAAAAAAGAAATGTACTGAAATGTTACCAAGTTTTTCTAATTTTAAAAATAATTAAAATAAGAAAAACAACTGGCTTTGTTTTATTAATTTTACATCACATTTTCTTTCAACCTATCATAAGATATCAAAGTGTCCAGACTTGCCTTGCTCCTCTCCATCCTCCATATATGGTGACTCCTCAGGAACAGAATATGTGTGTGTGTGTGTGTGTGTGTGTGTGTGTGTGTGTGTGTGTATTTTTTTATCTCCATTTTAAAGTAGAGATTTCTAAATAATCACTTGATTCTCACTTCTGCCATTTAAGCCAAAGCTATCTGAGTAAATACCTTCTTTTACCTCCTCTTATGTGCTTTCCAACAGCTAACAAGCAGATAAAGATCTTAATTCATCACTGAGGAAACAAAAAAATATTTTAATTAATTGACAAATAGTTAATTAGTTGCATGACATTGGGCATGTAGTTTTAAGTTGTCTTGGAATGTAATTTCCTCCTGTAAATATGAGAGAATTGGATGAGATGAGATAACTCCATACATTGATTATTATATTTCTAGCCTCCACGTAAACTGTTTAATATTTGACCAACGGAGTTCACATCTAAGAAATATTTTAAAGTTATGTTTATCAAAACTATAAAAGTGAGAAGAATCAAACACTGTTCCTGTTTTTTTTGTAGGTTAGGGAGACCACTCAGCAACTCAAACCACAAAGCCCAGCCAGAAACACCCTTCTGCTCTTCCTTCCTATCCAAGTATCAAAGTCCCACAAACACTTCTAAAGATTTCCAAATGATTCAGTGAAGTCGAGGCAGATCCTGGGGAAGAGAGTGTTCTATCAACACTCTGCTGGGAAGAACAAGCAGTCTGTGATGACTTATTCTGTGGGTGGCTTCCTCCCACCATGAAATATGTGAAGGGTGCTCACTTCTGCCATTTCAGAGCAAGCTGGATTGAAAGACAAGGCCGTTATGCCCAAGTTGGAACCCAAAGTCAGTTTCTTAGACTTGGAGTTTTCAACTTTTGCTGGTGAAATAAGCAAAAGATTATTAATTCAAGAACCATAGTACAGCTTCCTGGAAACCTGAAAGGCCTTCGAGGCTGGTAAAGTTGGATGGACTGATTTATGTGCTGTTAGCCCTGTTCCAATTCCATGCCAACTTTAAAGTTGTTTTTCTTTCTCAATGAGTCCTTCTTCTCAACATTTCTACTCTTTTCTTCTCCACGTTTGCTTTGCCTCATCCTGGGGAAGGAGAACAAAAGGATGTAGGGGCAACTATGATCTACCTCTGGTCTCCCATTCCACATTGTTGCAATCCAGGTTCCTCGTGCACATCATATTCTGGACACTCAGAACCACTTGTTCTCAAATCCATCATCCCTGCTGATACCACGTGGTGAAGATCCCTCCACTAGCAGTGCGCTTCTTTTTACTCAGTACCACTCTGTGGTCCATATAGAAGTTTCTTCTGATCACTCTCCATCCCCACCCTAGTCTGCTCCTGGCACTCACAGCAACTTGTGCAAACTCTTGCTGTAGCACTCTACACACTCAGGTCAAGTGGTGTATGTACACTTCTGCCTTTCCCGTGCAACTAAATGGGTTCCTTGGGGGCAATCCCTGTGACTTATTTATTTTTGTATCCATGGCACTTAGTCTGGTACATGGATAATAATAAGTGATTAGCAACGACCGTTTAACTTCTGACTCTGGTCCCTGTCTGTGCTTTCAGTGGGTGGCAGTCGTGATTTATTCATCTTTGTGGTTTCTAGCATGTCAGGGACGACACCATGCACTAGTAGTTACAAAAGCACATTATATAAATGAACTATTGATAAATAAATTCAGTAGATATCTACTAATTCAATTCAATTCAATATTTTACTGTCTACTGTGTATAAAAGAACTTTGAGGATCTTGCAGTTGACTACAAGAAATAGTACTTATTAACTATAGATTATGAAGCAGAATATAATATGCATTGTAAGAGATGTACAAAACAACTGTTCCTAAATATTAAAGGAGAAAAATCTTCATTCAGAAGGATAAAAAGAATTTTTTGGAAGAGGAATTATGGGCCTTGGCTCTTGAAGGTGGGATAATGGATAAGTAAACATTCTAGATAAGGAGACTACAATGCACATGAGCAATTATAGCATAAATTTTACCAAAAGGCTATTAAACAGTGGCTCTGCAACAATTAAACAGATGTTCTTCAATGTTAGCTTACTGAAATCACAAGTCATCTTAACTAGTGGTATGATGATTAATTTGATGTATCCAATTGACTGGGCCATGGGATGCCCAGATATCTGGCTAAACAGTATTTCTGGGTGTGTCTGTGGGGGTACTTCCAGAAGAGATTAGCATTTGACTTGGGAGACTGAGTCACACAGATTACTCACCCTAAGGTGAATAGGCATCACACAATCTGCTGAGGGCTTGAATAAAAGGAAAAAGTAAAGAAAAAATTCTCTTTCCTCGGCCTCCCTGGGAGAGCTGAGGCATCAGTCTCTCCCTGTCTGGAACTGGGATTTATAGTGTTGATATTCCTGATTCTCAAGTTTTGGACTCGGAATGGAACTATATCACCAGCTTTCCTAGGTCACCAGCCTGCGGATGGCAGCTCATAAAACTTCTCAGGTCCCAGAATTGTGTGAGCCAGATTCCTCATAATAAATCTCTCTATCGAAAGATAAACAGATGTAGACCTTTCTTTCTTTCTTTCTTTCTTTCTTTCTTTCTTTCTTTCTTTCTTTCTTTCTTTCTTTCTTTCTTTCTTTCTTTCTTTCTCTCTCTTTTCTCTTTCTCTCTCTATACGTATCTATCACGATCTCTCTCTCTCTCTCTATCTATCTATATACATACATACATATATATACATATATATGTATATATATATATATACACACATCTATTCATCTATCAACACACACACACACACACACACACACACACACACACACACATTCTATTTCATTTTTCTGGAGATCCCTGACCAATGCAGTTGGCTATTTCTCTTAAGAACACTTTAGTTGAGCTCTGTTACTTCTCCCTTCCACATACCTTTCCTAGTACCTTTAAAAGATAGCTGGTTGAGCAATTCACCTTAATATCTTCAGGTGCACACATCTCTCATTTAAAAATATATTGTTACACATTAAAAATTGCATCATTTTTTCAGTTCAGTAGGAAACCATCATGATGGTAAAGTTCTTAATTTCATAAACAGGAAAGTATTCTGTCCAAGAACATGAAGAAATATCTGGTAGTGAGGAGAAGAGATTTAAGCTGGCTCCTGTGTCTAAATCCTCTTTCCTACCTGGACAAATTTTTACTCCTCTGACATGAGAGATGTCATCATTCTTCCTTTCTCACCATGATCATGACAACTTTGTGCCCACTGATTATACCAGGAAGACAAAGACAATCCTACTTAAAAACCCATATATGTAGAATTTATGCATTGTTGAAAAGGTTCTTCCACTAAGACAGGCAGATTTTATATTACTTCCTACAACTGTATGTCAACCTATAATTATTTCTAAATTAAATAATTAATTAAACAAATGAAATGCAAAAGAAAACAGTCTTAAATAATTCATCAAAATAAATTTCAATAGTGTTAAAAATTTAATGTGAAAAAAATGAAACAAAAATAGTCCTAGAATAAAATATTGGTGAACATTTTTCTAATTTTAAGGTGATGAATGCCTGTAGAGAAATGACACTGCAGGTAATGAAGGGTAATCTAATGGATATAACCACATAAAATCTTAAAATTTACTGTGACAAAAATAATAAACATGTCAAACAGTTAAAAAAATAATGTAAAATTTACAGTATGTGTCATTAAAAATTTTCATATTTTTCATATATGACATTCAATTATAAATCAATAAGAAAAAGATACATAGAAGTAAAAGCAATGTAATAATCAGGCAATTAAAAAATAAAAAAATCTATGAATGACAAAAAAGATAACTGTAATGAGCCTAATTAATATTCAAGAAATGAAAAAAAAGATAATAGATTACCATATTTAGTTCTCAGGTATTAATTAGAATGAGAATACCTAGAAGGTAGGGAAACTGACACTATTAACGTTTGTAAAAATACTAATAAGTAAAACATTATTGGTAAGCACTTAGGTGATATACACGTGTCTAAAAGGTGCAGTCTATGGGAAGAAATTTTAGAGAATGCCAACAAACAATGGTAAAAAGACTGATGTAGTTAGAAAATCGTCATCTGAATCATCCCTAAATCAAGTTGCTTGGTTTAGCAACTAAAAATATAGGACATGGAGTTCATTTGAATTTCAGATCAAAAACAAATAATTTTTAGCATAAGCATAGTCCATACATTCCTTGGGACAAGTTTAAAACAAAAAAAATAAATAAATTGCTATTTAGCTAAAATTCACATGTAACTGGGTTTCTTTTATTTATCTGGCAAGCCTCTCCCTGAATCAGTTTTCCCCACTCTTTCAAAACAAGTATTTTTTGTTTTGTTTTGTTTTTTACTTCTATAGTAGGTTCAATCTGTGCCAAACAATCCCACAGGGCCCCAGAAGTTCAAGCTCAGTTTTCACATTTAGTGATTAGTTAAAAGCCAAGGAGTTTAACTCTTTCACGTTGTCTTAATGAATTAGACCTCCCTCAGATAGTAAGGGAAAAAAATAATCAGTGACCAGGTCCCAATATACAAAGAATAACTACAAAAAGAAGGAAAGTATAATTTCTACATCTGACCTCAGAAACGTTGCTTGAAATAAGCTAACAATTTTGAGCCTAGAGCATTTCCATTCCTGTGTTTAGATCTTTTCGTGCTAATGGCAGCCACCCATGGGGTGCTGAAGTCATCCAGGCCAGAATCCATGACAACTAGATCACTTACCTTATTGCTAATAGTCTTTCTTCTGAAGAATTGCCCAGTCACACAGCTGCAGGTAAAAAATGCTCAGAACATACTATAGCTGCCCTTTCATTCCAGCTGAGAGAAAATGAGAACAGAGAACTAATATAGCCTCCCCCACAGGCTCGAAATAAACAAATTATAAGAGCTACTACACTAGAAGAAAGGTGTCTCAGCAGAGAAATGGCCCTTGGAGCTTGCTGTACCCGTTCACAAAAAGTGTCTTCGAGGCCTTCCCGTATCCTTGAGCATCACAACTGCTAACACTGGAAAGTCCTTATGACCAGAGAACTCTGACCCAAGTTTGTATCTGCTCTTATTTAGAAGTTAGTCATGAAAGCCAGGAAAGTCAGTCTGCTTATTAAAATCCACGGTCAAGTTCAGGATTAAGGTACACAGTGATTCTCCCGACCCTGCCCTCAAAAGCAGTAAGAAGGTAGTTAGAAATGGTGGCAGGTAAGAGTAACAGCAGGTCTTGGACTCCGAAGAAGAATGTGTGAGGAGTGAAGATAATGGTTCTGGTTGTGTGTTTGTTTCTATGAGCCCTTCTGCTTTTCCTTTAATGCCCTTTGACCCATGGCAGTGTCATCAGCTCTGAATGCAGGACTGAAGTACTTTGCCAGGGAAGTAAAGCAAACTTGTCTTCATTTGGTTACCATGGTTATGGTATTGTGAGTTACCACCCCGATGATTTGAATTGCAAACCACTGGAAATGAGGACAGCAGAACTCGAAATTCAGGTGGAGAGATTCAATTCACAGGAACTGCTACTGGAAAGTTCAGAGGGAACATAACGTAGATATATATACACATACTCCCAAAACCAAAGGAAGGGGGCCAGACTGTAAGGGCTAATAGTCAGCCCTCTCCTCCAGGAAATTTCAGTATCTATGAAGTATTTTAATTCAAAGATTCAGACAATCTCACTTTAGAAAAGTGAATAAGCGTATTATCAATCTCATTCTCAGGGCTAAATTTCATCGTCACATTCAGCGTGCATCCTTGTAAAGGACATACTATAATTACTATATTCTTGAGTCATGGGTGCTGACACCACTCTTCATTTTGATAAACTGCATTATTAGAGTTTGAAATGATAGAAAAGACCACGTGCATTTCAAGTTATATTTGACTTCAACAAACAGGAACCCCAAAGTGTGATGGGGAGGTGCTGAGGTTGTCTTCAAGGGGAATGATGGAAAAGGGGTTCGGAGAATCTTCCCTCTCCCCCTGTGACAGCTGGCGAAGTTCCTCTGCAGAGCTCCTAGCGTCAGTGAACAGGATTTGAATCATCCTATAAACAGGCCCTGAACTACTAGCCTTGCGATTTCTCTTATCTTTTAGGATTTCTCCCTCCTCCATCACTGGTGTCTGAGACCTTTCCTCCCAGAAGCCCAGGAATGTCCGGTGGCCTGAAGTAACACTGCTTCCTTTTCCTCCTGGGTCATCCACTACTCACTTAGCTATGAGAAGACCAGAAATTTTACACCACCTATCAGGATATGGAGGTCTTAGACAAAGGCTCATTAACAAAGCATATTTTAATTGAAACATCATGTCCGGAACAACACTTGGAAAAAGAAGTTTCTGTTTCAACAGTTTTCATTTTAGAAGATTTTAATAAAAGTGATTTTTTAAAAATAAAAGTGGGAATGCAATTGCATCCACAAGGAAACTCTCAGTTACCTACATTTTAATTACCTATTAGTTATATCTGTATTTATTTACAGAGTTCATTTATTGAGAACACTATGTGCTGAAATCTGCATTAGAAATTAAGAGAATAGAATCCCATTTAAACCCATCTAAAAAAATGGTCTTGGGAAAATCAATTTCTCTTCAGAGGCATAGTTGATATAAAAAAAAAATCACTGAATTAAAGAAAAAAGCTTTTTGCATTAAAACTAAAGAATGTATATATCAGAGTCCATGAATCAATAGGCAATTGATAGCCTGGTTATTCTAAGAACAGTCTTCTACACTGAATACTTCCCTTCCAGTCTGTCTTTCAGCATACAGAAGAATATCCTCCTGAGTGACAAAGAGATATTTAAAGTAAGTTGAAGTAGTTCAGTCTAAGGAAGGAGGCAATGAGTAAATCGAAGTGACAATAGAGCTGGTAAGTTTTGGTGGGGGTGGAGGGTAAAGGTAAGGGTTCTATAGGATCTCATAGGTAAAGCTCTCAGCCTGGTTCTGAAGATTTGTAAAAAACAATCTGGAAAATCTACAGTCTAAGCTTGGTCCTAAAGGAGACTATAAGTGGGTGGCTACAAGGAGGTGAGGGAGATGAATAAATTGAAAGGGGGAGATGCTCTAGTTAATAGGGAGGTGAGGATAGAGCAAAAGCCAAATTGGAAAACTGATGTCATTCATTTTCCATATTTTTAATAAGTAAATAATTCTCAATATCTTGATCTCTTTGGATCTACACGATAATTCTGTAATAAGATGGCAGGGATAAGGAAAGTGAGATCAGAAAAGCTATGATTTGATAGTGTCACAAAATGACTTTTTAGTATATCAGCACTAGAACTAAGGTCTCGGGAATCCCCTGCATGATGCTTCTACCATTAATGGGTCATCCTAGGAAAACTAAAAGTTTTAATGCATTCCCAATTGTAATGCCCTTCAATTGTAATGCTTTTTGCCTGAAATAGCCTTCTTAATGTTGCCGATAAATAAATGTAAGCTTTTCCCTCTGCTTGTAGGCAGAGGGAACAGCAACAGCATATGTGGGCAAGAGAGAGAACGGTCCATTTGAAGAATTGCAAGAATCTAAGGGTGGCTACTCTGTAATATATGAAGAGTCCATCACGTGATATAGCTGGAGAGGGAAGGGGTAACCAGAGCATGAAGGATTCACACGTTGTTAAGAGGTTTGGACTTTATGCTGACGGTAGTGGGAAGTTACACAATCAGATTTATATTCTAAAAATTCCTCTTGCTTCAATACAGAGAATGGAATGAGTGGAAGAAACAAGACTGAAGACAGGAAGCCGGAGACCATGTGAGATATAATGGTGACAGCAACCACAGCCTCAATATTAGAGATAAAGACATGAGGGACTTCTGAACTGTGTGGGGGAAAAAATCAGCAGGTCACACTGGCTGCTCCACTATATGGAGAGACAGTGGTCAGAGACTGTTCTCAGACTGCCCACTTGGGCAAGTGGTCAATACCATTTTATTCAATAAGCAGGGATTACAGAAGAAGCTATAAATTTATGGAAGAGTCTAATGTGTTTTGTTTTGCAAATGTGGAGGTTGGGGTTCCTGTGGAAACAGCAAGGGGAAGTATCAGCATGCACTTTGGATGCACGAGTTCAGAGTTCAACAGTGAAGTCTGTGCTAACACACATGTCCAGCCACACAACAGCTCCTAAATGAAGCCAAGGTGACAGACGAGTTCACTATAGGGAGGAGTCTGCAGTCAGTAGGGTCTAGACCCACAAGGATAGGACAGTGAGGGGAAAGATTAAGGATGCTTAAACCAGAAGCAGGTATATGAGCTCAGGAGAACTGAAACCTTTGATTACATGGTAAGTCAAGTTACAAGCATTATGTTGCTTGATAAATCTAGGATAGAGTCAGTTGGATTGATAGGATATCTAATGGGTTTAAACTATCACAGAGACAACGAACAGCTGAGACTTTTACACACACCTACCTCCTATTATTAAACATTTAAAGGATGTATTGGTCAGGCTCAAAATGTTGTGTTACTCTTCCTACTTCCACCCTGGGAAAAATTATATTCCAGAGAAGATGTGAGTGATGATGCTGGTGACGATTTTAATGCTCAGAGTTCATAAAAGAGTAAACAGGCAGATCCTATACACTTTTCTAAACAGTTAGTTCAAGGAAGGACAGAGTATTTTTTTAAGGTGTCAGAATCTTTCTCAGTCTTCCAGTGATTCTGAATTAAAGAGAATTTAGCTCAGTTGTTCTGGTTTTACCAAAGTTAAGTCCGAGAATTGGGTGTCATATTTGTTGAGAGTTTCTAAGCAGGCCCAAGAGCCCTGGCTAAATGAAGACAAGTTTTCCTTCCTTCCCCAGCCAGGCAAATACAATCAAGCTCAATAATATCTGAACACGTCCAACAAGTCCGAAACTTATTAGAAAAATCCATCTCTGTGTCCAGTATAATTAAATGATGATTGGGGCTGATTTATAGGTTAGTAAGCTACAAAAACAAATGGGAGGCAATTCTTTCCTAAGTAATATTTAGTAGATAACGTGATGCTAAATGCATATCGTGAAATTAAATGACCCCAAATAGCTCTATGTTCCATTTGATGGATGTTAAGAGTGTTTCATTTTGGAAAATCATTTAGCAATGCTTATTATATTTTATCTCTTAAACTTGACACATTATGCTCAACAAAGATTTGGTATTCATTCCCATCACTATAAATCCTGATCGATCGATTCAATTCACTGTCAAGTCCTTTCCCTCTGTTTTGCCCTTATTTTGGTTATGCCAGTCCCAGAGAACGTGCCACGTTGTGCCTGCCATTAGACCATTGATTCTCAGCCGGAACTGAATTTTCCCCCACGGGGATGTGTGGCAATATCTGGAGACATTTTTGTTGCCCCAGTGGGGGTGGAAGATGCTACTAGCATTTATTTGTAGGGGCCAAGAATCCTGTTAAACATGCTGTAATGCACAGAGCAGCTATCCTCTCCCATAAACAAAATTTTTCAGTCTCAAATGTCAAGAGTGTTGAGATAGAAAAAAAAAAATTGTTTTTTTTAAATAAATCCCTTATGACTTAGAGCCACATGTGCTTAGTTCCAGCTCTGGCTCCAACACTTAACTACCTGCGAGACACTGGTCCAGTCTCGATTTCTGAGTTGGGGAAATCAATATTGACTAATGATTAGCTTAATATCGGTATAGATGGTTAAATATAGAATTATTTCATATATAGGTTAGTGTGTACACACACACACACACACACACACACACACACACAATGATGTGGTATGTCAAAGAGACATAAAAGTCAGCTGAAAAAGCTCCTAATGGTCAAAGCTGGTATGATTTGAGCACACAATAAGTAAATCCAAAGATTTGATCCAAAGTCTAAAATAAATGTCCATGAGTCCATATTGATATAAATAAGTGAATGAATAAATGAATAATTGTGAGAGAATAAACAACTTTCCTGGACACAAGAATTCCCAATAATTTATGTATATCTTCCACCTTCTAACTTTCAGCTCCTTGGGTGTGGACTAAGCAGAATGACTCTATTCCAAAGAGCAAAGTATGAAAACAAGGGGAGAAAGTAACTTTACCGTGGAGAAACTTAACAAACACTACCTGAGCCAGGTGATCGATTTCAACATCAACAGTGATGCCACGATGATGGCATGTACCCTCGATAGGACATGATGA
Organism: Cynopterus sphinx; assembly: GCA_030015415.1. Lineage (NCBI taxonomy): Eukaryota > Metazoa > Chordata > Mammalia > Chiroptera > Pteropodidae > Cynopterus > Cynopterus sphinx. Next base: position 7,263,983 of record CM057391.1, read on the forward strand.
AAATGCTGCTTTACCTCTGTGATCTTCCTCTGCCACACCCCTAGCCACAAGCCTCACCATGAGGAAAACACCAGACAAATCACAATGGAAGGACAGTTTACAAAATACCTAATCAGTAGTCTTCAAAACTGTCAAGGTCATCACAAACGAGGAAAGTCTGAGAAACTGTAACAGTCAAGAGGAGCCTAAGAAGGTGTGACAACTAAGTGTAATGTGGTGTCCTGGATGGGATCATGGAACGGAAAAGAACATTAGGCAAGAGCTCAGGAAACTTAACTAAAGAATGGACCATCGTTAGTAATGATGTGTCGATATTGGTTTATTAATTGTAACAAGAATACCATGGTACTATAAAGCAATAACAGGGAAAGTGGGTATGGGGAACTTTCTGTACTATCTTTGCATTTTTTCTATAAATCTAGAACTATTCAGAAATGAAAATTTTATTTGCTTGATGGTTAAACTAGATGGTATTTTTAGTATATCCAATACAAATGTGATTTGGTGATCTTAAAATAAGATAGCTGCGATAGTGTGCTAAATGACAAATAGCAGCAAGATACATATTTTTAACATTATACATATATTGAGAGAGACTGAAAATATATGCATATATACACTACTGTGTGTACAAATCTAAGTAGAGATCTAATATCACTATATGTGAATATATAACACCATGTTAAGAGTAGTTATCTCTGAATGGTAAGATTATAGACAATTTTTATTTTCTTCATTTTATTTCACAGTATTTTTAAAACAATTGACAAGGACAGATTTTTTTTGTGAAATAAAAAGAAGTGAATGGAAGTTTTAATTTTTAAAATCGATGAGTATCCATAACAAACGATGCCTGTCTGTGCAATGTGCCCCTCTTCCGAGCTCAACCAAGACCCTGTGCTGACCCCTGTTATTGTATTTATAAGAATCTATTTTATTCATTTGTGTTATTTGTCTGTCTTCCTGTCTACATCATACAACTCTTAAGAACAACAATAAAATAATCTCTTACTTCTGCAGCCCTACTGTCTGGTACAGAGTCTGCTCTGTTGTGCATTTTGGGGCAGAGGTAGAGGGCAATGCCGTGCGAAGTCTTGAACAAGTAACACTTTTCCATGTGTAAATATTTTAAATATGTAAAATGAGAGATGTGGGTTACTGCCATCTCTGGGGTTCCTTCCAGATCTCAGATTCAAGATTCTCTGCCTGTCTCAGTGAATTAAGCGTAATTTCACAAATCAGGAACACCAGAGAGATTATGTGACTTGCCCAACTTCTTTTGCATTTTCTGAAAGGTGATGGAAGCTTGAAATTTGGGAGATGTCTGCTCTGTGGGATTTGAGTTACAAAGCCATTCTCTGGAGGATTTAAAATACATTAATACTTGTAGTTAAATCTGTCCTTGAAAATCTACAAAGTCCTCAACAAATCAGAATGGTTACAATGTAGAAGGATCAAACACAAGAATAATTATTTCATAAGATCTTAGTTAAACTGCTTTTTAAATTTTCTACAATATACAGAAAATGCCCTGTGTCGGAAAGTGAGCATATCCTGTATGTGTGTTATTCCAATAATGCTGCTTTCCCCTTGGATTTGAGATTAAGGAAGAAAAAATGGAAAATCTCAATTCACTATCTATACATCTCAAAGTCAAACTCTAAGGCCTTTCCAACATCAATGATTCTGTCATCTCTTAGCAACCTTTTCCAGCTATACCACTTCTAACCCCAACTGACACTGGCCACTTGAAACATCAAGTTCACATAGAATAGTCCATTACAGTTTGTATTAGTTTCCTATTGAACTATAACCAATTACTGCAAACTTAGTAGCTAAGACAACACAAATTTATTCTCTTACAGTTCTGCAGGTCAGAAGTCTAAAATGGATTTCACTGGGCTAAAATCAAGGCGTTGTCCAGGATGCATTTCTTCGTGGAGGCTCCTTAGCTTTTCCAGGTTCTAGAGGCTGCACATTCCTTGGCTCATGGCCCCTCCCTCCACCTTCGAAGCCAGGGGTGCAGCATCTTCCAGTCTCTCTCTGACACTGACCCTCTGCTTTCATCATCACATCTCCTCTGCCTCTGATCCTCCTTGTCTTCCTCTAATAAGGACCCTTGAGACCCCCTTGGGCCCACTCAGATAACCCAGGATAATCTCTCCTTCTCAAGATTCTTAATCTAATCTACAAAGTCTCTTTGAGAGGTAAGGTAACATATCGAACATCTTTGACATCCTTGGTATGGAGTCATTATTCTGCCTCTCATATATCCACGCTTCTCTCATTATTCAGTGGAGTGGATGCCTCTTGCATGGCTCTCAATTTCCCAGCAACCTCTGAGTTAGGCACCTTTGATATCAGTCACAATTTATCCACAGAGAGACTCAGACCGAATTCTCCTTTGTCTCTTTCTCAGTGAACTTTTTATCACCGAAATCATTTGACATGATTTTATTTGTTTCTAACAACTACCGTCTCATCAATTTCACCTGCATCCAACCCAAACCTATTAGCTTAGTGACAGTCAAAAGATTCTTACAAATAGGAAGAATGAGAAAGAAAGCTGGTTTTCAGTGCCCCTTCTCTCTATAATCAGGGAGAACGTTTAGGTTGCTGTGGCACAAAGAAAAATTCTCAATAAATAGTCTTACCTCCCACAGTTGAGGTAGAGCTCAGGTGACAAGCAAACTTCATCCCCCGAGGAAACTGATCGTCACAACCTCCTCACTAACTTCCACCTACCTGCAACAAAAGCCTTACTCCTGAACTGTCTGAAAGGTGTATACCTGGACAGTTCCTGAAGGAAACAGTGTAGCATTTGACTAATCTTGCATAACATTTTCATAATCCACGCCCATCTGTCATAAGGAAAAACCTGTTTTCCTGAGCTTTTTGTATCGGGAAGTATTCAAAACAGGGGACTGAGACATCCTGCATTCATGGGCCCCACAAGATGTTTGGATGTTTATCTCATGCAAGATCCTGGGCTGAGCAAAGAAGATGTGAAGATGAACAAATCACTCTCTTCTCCCTAAGGAATCTGCAGCCTGTTTTGGGGGGCAGGAACACAGTTAGTAACTCCCATGGGGAAGTATTGAGGACTCAGAGGGAGGGGGGATGTATTGTCTAATGGGAACTTGGAAAGGCGTCCCCGAGGAGATGACACCTGCTATGACTTTAGAAGCATGAATAGGAGCTTCCTGATGAATGAGAGTTGAGCTAGGCTTGGGGCTCTGGGGAGGGTGTTGAAAGCAGAGAGGGGGGCATATATGAAAACACACTGTTATCGAGCAGGATGATACATTTGAGGCCCTACAAAGTCGTCCCAACAGCTGGAAGCAAAGGGGAGAGATGATCTGCAGAAGTAGGGAGCCTCACCTGGGCTGACTTATGACTTAGTAAACAATAACTGTGAATTTGGGGATAATAATGATTCCAAATTTAATGTCTGAATTCATCATATAATCTGTAATTGTGCGAGAGAAGCACTAAAGTAGAATTCAATGTGTATTTGGTTAATCTGTGTGCTTAGAAAACGGGTGGTCTGGCTGGTCAAATGACCTAGTTCGAATTAGGACACTGAATGCCTACTTTATTAAATATTCATGTCAATATTCCTTTGGCACTTCAGAAGGAACTTTAAAGGGTCGAGCTCTTTGAGACTTTCTGAAGGATTCACATAGCAGCCCTCCACGGGGATTTCCGACAGGATCTGCCGGGGAGAAGGTGAGCTTAGGGTCCTCTTGTTGTAAAAACCACTTGCATCCAGAGTATATTTACACTTTCCTGTGCTGTGAAGCCTCCCGACAGATTGCATTTGGGCCGGTGTAGTAAATGAAGCGCCGCCCCAAGCGTGTTAGTGCAAACAAATAATCAGAACAAACCACGTCCCCCACGTGACCTGGCGAACATATGGTCTTGCGGTTGAAACTTGGCAAGTTAATTGTCACAAGAACCCTGAAAGCAAGGTGGAATGAATCGGTAATGTTACCCCTAGGTCAGGCCTCTGTCCTTGATATTTCCCTGTTCCCACAGACTGGCAAACCCTTGAAACAGCAAGTACATTCTATTGTTAACACTTCCCTGCCCCAGTGAAATCGCATTAATGATTACAGTTTGGTCCGTTAATATTGGCTTTACAGCTTCACTAAGTGTTTTCACATCCGTTATTTTACTTGGTTTCTAAAGACCCTGTTGGATACCCTGGGCAGGGAAGTTGTGATTTTCCCTCCTACGTTTAACATGTAAGAAGCTAAGACTCACGAAGGTGATGTGCTTTGTCCAAGGTCGCACGAACATAGCTACAATTCATGTTCCCATCTCCAAGCCTGGACACCCGTTTTGTGATATTATAACTGACATTTCCTTAAAAAGAGCTGTCCACAGTGATTGCACTCTACTGTGGAGATGGTCTCCAGGAGCTCCTGACCACTGGCCATGGCACCCAAGTGATTTTCGATGGCCCAGTGTCTAACTCCTTCTGATCTTCAGCTACTTTCTATGCCCAATGGGGATGACGATGCCACTCATGCTTGATTCAGAGGGTGGTTTTGAAGAACAAAAAATTAATAGATATTCCTTTGCTTTAAAAATAGTCCACGTGCATTGTACTGATTGCTTAGCGCCGCTATTAGAAGGATTTCACTGTGGAAGGGAGATCCGTGTGCTGTAGACCAGTGTAGGGTATCTCTAAATCCTGACTGTGTCGGACTGCAGCATTGGATGTGGCATTTTATTTTTCAATTACGAATGAATCCCTGATCACCAAGCTCAAGTTCACTTACTAATTTCTTGTTCAGGGCTGAAAACAGGTGCTATAACTATTATTACAAGCTCTACGCGCTCCCCGCTCTCCGGCCAAAGGGAGTTTTGCTTACCATGAGTTTAGAGGCGATTTAACTGCACCAGTTATTCACAATCTAATTCCATCCTCCGCAGCCAAGTATTTTAGGTCACTGGCCACACACTGTGGTGAGAAAATGGCACAGGTGGAATTCAGTTAGGGTGCTGTCACCACCACACTGAAGTAGGGCGCAGCTCTGCCTGATGATAGAGAGCACTATATTTCCACCAGAGCGAGAGAAAGAGGTTTGCCCGATTGCATGAAGAGGCTATCCCAAGCGTAGTGCTCTCATTATCAAAGGATTTTACTTGTGAACGTTTTTCCGATATGCAAAAGTTTCTTCTTATCTCTTTTCCTGCTCCCACCAAACCAGAATGAACCTACAACCTCTACACAGACCAGTGATGGTGAATAAAATATTTCTTTACAACTTAAGAACCATAGAGCACTCTGCAAATGTCTCCTTGAGTCTGATGAAAGAGAGTGGCAGCAAACATGGCCCTAAAAGGTACTGAGACATCACTGAGTCTCCTTCTCCCTTCCAGCTGTTCTGGGAAGACAAGTGTTGGCAGCCTGACCCTTTCTGTGGAAGCAGAGCTGGAGACACGGAGCTGACTGAGGGTAATGTGTGCAGGACTGGGGAACAGGGGCTTTTTGACCCTTCAGTTCTGGGAAATGACACCCATAGTGTCTCTCCCTCTCCTCTCCCCAGAATTCTTCCATAATGACAGTCATGGGAATTTTAGTTTTCCCACAACACGCAAACTAATTTTATAAACAGTCTTACCCATGGCCATACAGGTCACACATTGTGAAGCTGAGAGGTCATCCACCATGTCATTGTGCCAGGCATGTCTGTGCCTGTGTGCCACTTCATATAGGTCTATACCATGCCTGAAGCTCTTCTGCCTTTACTACCTGCAGGCCAGACCTTCCATCAGCAATCAGGATGAAAACTACACTCCCACGTGCAATGAGGAAGAAGGTTTAAGATGAAGAAGGTTATGGGAGAATCTAGTCAGCACGGTCACCACACACCTCCCTCTTGGGCTTCAATATTTTCAGTAAATATTTACTAAATATCTACACTCTTCCTTGGTCTCTGTTAGGAGATAAGTAAATCTGAAATATGAGCCATGAGAGCCAGTCTTAGGCAAAAATCGTGGTTTCACTCCTGCTTTGGGAGTTCCAGACCCACCGCACCTTATCCCCCCACAGGAGCCCAGAAAAAGCACCTGCGCAGCAGTTCGAGCTCAACATAAAATATTCTTTTTCACTATTTGAATGACTAACATTATGGTTCAACACAGCCATATCTTTAGAACTTTCAGTGGTAGGATGTAGCAGCCCCCTGCTTAAGAGCAGTTTAAGAATCGAGTACAGGAGGCAACCTAAGCATCTATCAACAGATGATCAGATAAAGAAATAATGGAATATTACTCAGCCATTAAAAATGATAAAATCTTAACATTTGCAAGGACATGGATGGACCTAGAGCTTATTATGCTGAGTGATATAAGTTAGACAGAGAAAGATAAATACCATATGATTTCACTTATATGTGGAATCTAAGGAACAAAATGAACAAACTAATCAAAAAGAGATTTGCAAATATAGTGGACAATTTGGTGACAGACAGAGGGGAGGGGGATTGGGGGGCAGGGAGAATGGGTTGAAGGGTTAAAGAAGTACAAACTAGTAGTTGATAGTTGGGCATGAGGATGGGCAGCAAGGCAGAGAGAATGCAATTGGCATGGGCATGATGGCTGGGTGGGGGGTCAGGGGAGGGAGGGAGAAATTCGGGGGATTGTTTTATGAACTGTGTAGATGTCTAACCAATATACTGTAAACTTGAAACCAATTTAAATAAATAAATTAAAAGAACCAAGTACAACTTTCTGTTTTTTTTTTTTTTTAAAAAAAAAAACTACGGAATTACTTCTTATAGGCTTGTAAGCTATCGAGCAGCACACCAAGACCACATTAAACTAAGCTGATGGACTCCTGAGCCAGAAAAGGAAGCAAAGTCACCCCAAACCACCTGGTTTGAGCACAGCCAGGGGGCTCCCAGTGACACTGACAGATCCCACAAGCCTGTGACCCAAACTGCAGGCAGCTCCACCGTGCAGAGCTTGGAGGAGAGGCAGAAGTCAGGGCCTGGACTTCTGGGAAGATTCTAGATCCTCAAGGGACTGGTTTTTCAACTTCAGCAAAGAACAGTAAATATTTTAGATAAGTCTGTTAAAGGCAGGCCAAGGAGGGGGCGGGGAATGGGGCTGGGTGATACTCATTTTCCTTGTTGGTGAAGACTCACCCCCTGGGAGCAGGAAAGGAATGTTTGTAGGAGAGATGGCAGGTGACTGAGCACATAGCCAAGCTGGGAAGACAAGTGTTGGCAAATGTTTTCTGTTTTGTTTTTTGTTTTTCATTCTCTATAGGACAGTGGTTCCAACCTTTTGGGCACTAGGGACCTGTGCTCCTGTGAGAATCTAATGCCTTATGGTCTGAGGTGGAGCTGAGGCGGTGATGCTAGTGCTGGGGAGTAGCTGCAGATACAGATAAAAATTTGCAGCCTGCCAGCCTCTCACCTCTTGTTGTGTGGCCTGTTTCCTACCAGGCCATGAACTGGTAAAGGTCCTTGGCCTAAGGGGTTGGGGACCCTTGGTGTAGGACACTTTTAGCTAGTCTGGAGTCAAATTTCCTCTCAGATTTATAAAACAGTTTACATTTCTTACAAAAGCAATTTGAGCTGAAGGGTGAGGCCTCACTTGGTAATCAGAGCTATTAAGAAAAAACATCTAATCTCTAAATTTCACAGCTGACCTTCCCTTAAGCTGGAGATGTGACATTGTCTTCAACACCTATCCATGTCTGAGACCAAAACCAATAAACACAGTCGTTTTCCAGAGACCTCTAGCGCTTAGCCCTTAAGCTGAAAAACAAAACCCAAACACTCAAGCTGACGTATTCGAAATTTTTTCATTTACTGACGCTTTCACAGATTAACCTTTGGTTATTAAATTCTAGTATTACTGCACCAGGCCAGAGGTCAAGACCCAGATCAAAACATCGCTTCTTTGGAACTTTTGATACCATTTATATGAGTTAACATATCATTGATTTCTGTACATGTTTTATAGGCATTGTATTTTAGATTCTCAGTTTGTAAGTATGTATATGTGATATATATATATTTTACATCATCTGCATTAATTATATTATTCATATATTCATATAATTTGTAATCTTGCATATAGTTACACACATCTATCATCTAACATCTATCATCTACCTATCTATCATCTATCACCTATCATCTATCTATCAATCATCTGTCGTCTATCTATCTAATCTATATAGTATTTGCTCTAAGAAAGAACTGTTAAGCAGGCCAGCCTATACTCAAATTCACTCCTTCTCTGTTTTGACTTCATTCTTCAGCTCCTGAGCTCCTAATTTTGCTTTACTTCTTGGTTAATTGGAATGGACCTTCAAATAATTTTACCAGGCAGGATACCTATGTCACTGGTATATTTTACGAGCTTCCATTTATCAGAAAAAAGTACTTTTATTGCCTTCTTACAACTGACCGAGTCTAAAAATTCATGAATCTAAAAAACTCTTCACTGAGAGAGAAAAAACACTCCTTTATCGTCTACTGACATTTAAGGTTATAAATGAGAAACTGAACTAAATTAATGTTTGTTTCTTTGCAGAAAACCTGTTTTGCTTATTTGGATCATAACTGATTTTTATCTTTATCCTAGTTGTTTGTCTTTATGCAAATGTCTAGATGTATGTGTCATTCTCTTAACTTTACATGGAATTTGCAGAAAAATGTTCTTTTCTTATAATTTTATGCATCTTTTATTTTTCCCAGGGTTTCATTCAGAAATAATAATTATTTGCAAGTTGGCCATTCTTATTTGTCTTTAGTGTTTATCTGTTTTTAACTTTGGCTTAGCATTATTCTCCTTTTTTTTTTTAATTCCCTTTGCATTCTGGAAAAAAAATATAGAAATATACTGGTATGTTTTGTACATGTCAGTCTACTCTCATCCAAAGCAAACTTTAATACTGCTATTGTCTTTTAAGATTCTTTGAAATTCTAAATGATCTTTTAAGTCTATTTTAATTCCACACTCCAACCTTTTAATCCCCATCTGTTCTCTCTTTATGGCTGTCTGCTCATGCTTCACACAGACCATGTCTTTTGGTTCTGTGCTGGATGTACCAAACCACTTCCCCAAATTTTCTTTGGGATCATGAACAGACGATTCGTAGAAAGAGCTTCCTTTTATTTTCTCCAGTGATATGCCAGTTGTCCTAGTCAGAAGTTATTTTCTCTCAGAGTCACCATGCTGCTTTCTTACTGTTATTGTCCACCCTTAAATACAAGTGAGATGTAGTAATTCCCATGTGTATTTCCAGACAAGGGGGAAAGGTAGCTTTTTTCCTGTTCTGTTTCTATTTGTCTATTTCCCTTCTCAAATCTAAAGTCCAAGGGCAGGTTGAACTTCTGTCTCCTCTCCCCACCCTCAAGACCAAGACTCCCTTCTGATAAAACATTTTCAACTATGATAATGAACTTGGTTGACCCTCCTCAAATGCCCAGATCTCCAAGTGGCTAGTACCTAAAAAAAAAAAAAAGAAGAAGAAATCTCACGCTCCCTCTAACCTCCAAGAGCTGCCCAAGCACTTTACATGTGGATTATCTGTGTGAAAGCACTGAAGATATTGTTAAAAATGCAGAGGCCCCTGTGAAGCCAATGATAGCAGTTAGCAGCATTGTGTGAGTCCACGGTTTCTCAGATTATCATCTACTAACCAAAAAGGTCCCTACAGAGAGAGGTAGCTGAGGATACTGAGTGCAGGGGCCAACATTAGGGGACAGGTTTGGAATCCCTGCTCTACCAGTCGCTGGTTGGGGACAGGGCTGAGTGATGGGTGAATCTCTTAGCACAATACCTAATACATTGTAGATACTTGATTTTAAAAGTGTGTGCGTATGTTTTATTGTGCACTTGCTATTTGAGCAAAGACTCTGTGCCAGACACTGAGTACACCATTCCTGCTTCAGTGTATGGATGTGTTCACTGCACTGTTTCCACAGCATTAGGTCATTGAGGCCTCTAATCCGCCCCCACAAAGTCCCTTAATGGTCACCTAGGCTCTGCTAAACACATGAATAGGAATGAGCATCTCTCTGTTGACCAAGGAAGCCGGTTCCAATTTCCGAGACTCTGTTCATGGAATCACCTTTCTCAAAGTGAATCCAGGTGTCCAGCACGTTCGCTTCCCAAGAATATCTCCCACGCACATTTCAGATAACCTTGACCCATGTTAAAATCACAGCCAGCATATTTCCCTCTGTTTTAAAAGAGTAACTCGTAGCTAAAACATTCCTCTTTCCCTGCCAGTCCTTTGCCTGGAACCATGGCTTAGAGCTGATGCCACAACATTGAATGTGATTAACTATGAGGCCCACTCGGGGGCTTGATTAGCTGCAAAGCCCACTTGCCCTCCTTCCCTGTTGTCATCGCAGGATGCAACTGGGCAGTCTCTGCGTACACCAGCGATGAGGTCCACTTCTCTTGGGGACCGGTGGCTGTTTACTGCTGCTGAGCAGGAATAGCCGAAGGAGGGACGCCTGTCCTTTGCTTCATCTGAGTCCCCAAGGCTAGTGTCAAAGGGAGCCACGGGATTTCTATTTTTCCTTAGCGAGAGCACTGAGAAGCGAAGGTAGCAGGGACAGGTTGGGCATGCTAAAGATCTTGGAATCGTCTTCCTTTTACATTTGGAAAGGGGAAACTCAAGCCCTGAATTATTCAAGATAAGTTTTCTATCAAGAGGAATGTGGGTGGACACTCTGCCTCACCTCCCATCTTTTTTTTTTTTTTTCCTACACTCAGACTCACCACCCTCTGGAGGTCAAGGAGATATTGTATCAAGTCTCTTTTCTCTCCCACACTCCACTAGGTGGGCAAATCACTGAGTGTGACTGAGCGGGCAATGAGATTTAGGAGCTGGGAGAATTCCCAGTCTCATGTTCAATGCTATTACCTCACAGGGCAAACTCAGGTGCCTGGGCTCAAGTCCTGGCTTTGCCCTTTGCTCATGGTGCAACTTGGGGCAAGTTAATTCTCAGATGACTCTGGAAGACATGTTAATAACCCACCTAGGAGAAGGGAAAACTGTGATGTGGAGAGAAGTGACTTACCTAAAGTTAAAAAAAGCAAGTAAGCTCCAAGGAAGGCCTTAAATTTAGGTCTGAGTCCGAAGCCCACATCTTCAATGCTTGACCAGCCTCCCTCCCTCATGAACTAACAGAGGATGAATGAACCCCTGCCAACTGCTAGGTAAGACTCTCTCAGCTCTTCCACTCCCAGATTTTCATTCTCAGTGGCAAATTTTGCCTGTATTGTTCTATGTTCTTTTCCGTGATACTGATATAGGAAACAGCTCCCAAGGGAACAGAGTTTTAGACTAAGCTCCATTTTGCCTACAGGGCAATTTACCTAATCTCTTTGAGCCTCAATTTCCTTATCTAAGAAGTAAGTAAATAATACCTCTCGCACAGGGTACTGTCAGGATTAAAAGATGATAACTATGCAAGGACTTTTTAATCTCTAAAGCACTTTACACCCTAGAAGAGATCACCAGGATTGCTGCCATTGCTGTGACACATACAGGACCCTGGGGGCAGGGGCTTCTGGGTATTGATGATGCAGCAAGCAATGCACACAGGAAAGGGTAGAGTCCCCACTTTCAGATGCAAACAGAAAATGAGAGGCCCTGGTGCTTCGTCATGAACAAGCTATTCCTGCTGTAGTGTGCAAAGAACAATGAGGGACCAAAGAGTCTTTGAGGCGCTGCCATTAATGAACACATCTCAGGCCCTGGCAAGAATGGATGGTCTGAGTTCTTAGAAAGGGGAGATTGGACTGGAGGTTTCACCGGGGGTCAGAGCAAAGGTCATGTCTGTGATCTAGGTGCAGCGCGGGCATTCATTTGATGGCATCTTTGGTCATGTTGCCTCTTCCTGAATTACTCTGCCATCATTATCCATTTAGCAAGTTGAAAAGGTCACATGAAAATCCTTTAGCTTGGGTGGTAAGGAAAGGCATTCTGGGGAGATGAGAACTAAATGACAAGTTGAAATTAAGGCGAACTGGTGATTCTCTACTCGCCCCCACCCATGTCCACTCTTCCCTACTCCGACTCCCTTCCCAACTGGCTTCCCATGAGATTTGCCCAAAAGGGGACACCAGGCAGGAGAAGGGGTAGTCGGGGGATTGTTGCTCCTATGCTCTCCTTGCTTAGGACCTTTCCTTGCAGACTGATGGAGACTGTGGCCCCCATGGGGTGGCCCTGCTCCACAGTCCAGCTCCCTGTCCCCGTCCCTCTGCCCTTAGAGGTAGCAGTGGCTTCGTACTACTGCTACTGTCTGGGTTTCTCACCTTTCCAGGTCGTTTCCTGAAGCCTCTCATTGCAAACAAGGAATCTGAAGTCTGAAGAATCAATGACTTGTCAAAGGCTGACATGTGTGGTCAATACTAGAGTCTAATCTCAAACTCAGGCTTCTGGTTCCAAGCCTAGGCTTTCCCCCCCACCATCACTTAGCAGGTAAATGGTGAAGAGAATCCAGGGACATTTTTCAGGGATTAGTTTACTGGCTCTAGTAGCAGCTCGAAAAATCCGTCACACTTAACTAATCGCCAATTAGAATCTTTATCTCAGTCATTGAGTCTCTTAAACCTTCAGAAGTGCAAAAACTTCTCCTGAGATCAAAAGTGACCGAGTCCATCATCAAATCTTATTATAGGAAAGTCATGTGATTAAACCTTACGAATTGATACTTCTGTTTCAGAGCTATGGCTTCCCATACCTCAATCGAAACATTTTCTTTCCTAAACAGGTAAAAGCAGTTGCAAATAATCTGCTTTAAAGGAAATGGAGATGTTGGGTATTAATAAGAATCATTTGATAGAAAAAAATTAAAATAATTATTTTGAAATTCAAATAATCAGTGCTTGCATAATATGTTTTGAAGTTGAGAATTTTGTATAAATGTTTCTCTTAAAGTGGGCACACCTTCATATTGAAAATGATGCCTTTATGAGTGATATAGGATGAATCCAGGACTAGTAGGGTTTATTTTTGAAAGTGGAGTAAGCCACAGAAAAATCTCATTTCTAGCAGTAGATCATTCCTCTCAAGACTTCCACAAGCCACGTTCCTCATTAACTTATCATTTGCAGTTTAAAATATCTACGTGCACCTTTACAATATATCAATAGTTAGTCCTCCAGAGGTTTCCAAGCCAGATTGAACATCTGGGTTTTGCAACAAATCCTAAAGGTCACCAGATCCAGAGCGGTAGAAGGCGATGGATAGATGGGCATATGACAACACGCAGCCACCAAGACAAACTGCTCCTGCTGGCCCAGGCCAGCTCTGAAAGCTTAGACGCATTAAGACCACATGGATATCTGCTGAAGAATGAATTGTTACATGGCTTTGGAAAAAGTCAGTGTTTCCATTTCTTTTCTCTCCCACTTGGCATTTTGGAGCCTGCTGTCAGGATTCACACCGATTTTTGGCTTGGTTTCTAGAGACTCCTCTCCCCCACCCCCCGCCCCACTACAGTTGAGCTTAAAGAAAAATAGCACAAGAAATTGTTAAGAAGAAAAGAAATCATGCTCCAGATGGTTTTAAAGAAATCTAAGCTGACCCAGAGCCCAAGAAAAGGCCTTTCATTTATAGAACATTGGGGGAAAAACGGTATTCCTTTTATTTGCTCATGAAAGCAACAACTGTAACTGTCCTGAACATCCATAATAATTCACTCGAGCATGTGTGCATTTGTGTGTGTCTGTGTGCACACACACTTATAGATCTATAAAGAGATGGTATATATATGCCCTGTGTTAGAGATCTTAGAGAATATGTGGAGGATACTGACTTATGATTTTACAATTCATTGTCATTATGATAAAGGGCATCTAAAAAAACAAAAAACAAACAAACAAACAAAAAAAAACTAAGAAACAGTCAAATTCAGTTTCCCAATAGTAGAAAGTTTGGATAGACTCACTTTGGGAAATGCAGGCTTTCTGTGTTTTAAATACAGTTGACCTTAGCTGAAGGGCTGAGAAGCGATTGTATTTAAAATGTGATGAGGGAGATCAAGTCCTGTGCAACATGGGAATGTGGGAAGGGACCAGCCGGAGGTAGCAGGAGCCCAGGTGGCTGCAGTCATAATGTCATTTTAATTACAGGTCATGGAAACTGTGTTCAAACAAGCTTAGACTACACGCTAAGTGAAAAGGGCTTATGAGAGGGTTTTTGGGGGGTAGTTGGAAGGAAGTTTCCTTATTAGAAGCAAACAGGGCGGCATTGAAGGTTCAACACCTGGGACCAGTGACTAGACCATCTCTACTGTCCATCCATCGACCCTTTAACTCAGTCTACCTGTCTGGGACTCCATTTACTCCTAGTGACACAGTTTTCTCCTGAGGCAGAGAATGGTCACAGGCGTTAGAGTCCACCCACGAAAGTCACTTAACCTTTTCTATTGGTTCCAGTTAGAATGAATTCCAGCCAGAGAAGTCATCTATTGAGTTCAGTTTGATCACACATTCTCCCCATGACCAACCACTAAGGCCAAGGGGATTATGAGCGCCTGACCCAGACTCTCAGGATCGGCCTGTGCAAAAATATGCGACAGTCAGGGGAGGAGCAGTCGTGGAAGACAGTGGTGGAAACAGCCTGCACAGGTGAGAACAACGTCCACCACGGCAGCCACAGGAGGCTTACCAGGCTGGGTAGGCTTGTGTTAATCACACTTAATATCCCAAATAATAGACAATTCAAAGATGGGCCACAAGTTTTCAAGCTGGGGACCTATCTTGCATTTAGAGTGGAGTGTAAGCAGCTCACCGTGGCTCATAGAGGCTGCACGAGGTGGCTTGCCACCTCCCAAACTCACCTGGTGTCCCTCTCTCTGTCTAATCACACTGTTTTCCATTCAGGTCCAGGAGCACAGCAGGCCCTCTCCCTTCTATGGCTTTGATGCATTTAATTCCTTCTGCCCATAAAGGTTTCTCCCTGGCTATTTGCCTGGTTAAGACTTTGTCATACTTCAGAGTTTCTGTCCTCAGAGAGGGCTTCACTGAACACACTGTTTAATTAAGCTTTGCTCTCTACTTTATCAGAGCACTTTGTTTAGTTTTTATGGTATTTCATGTTTGTAATTGATGTGTGTGTTTGTGTAATTGTTCCTCTGGCCTCTCTACTAGACTATAAGCTCACTGAGGGTGGGTACCATGCCTGATTCTTTTACTACTATATTCCCAGCATCTGAGAATGCGCCCCCCACTCATCATAGGGGCTCATAAGTATTTATTGAATGAATGAATGGTGAGATAAATGGATATATTGTCCAGATGAATGTAGCATCAAGCAAGGAATAAAAAGGGAAAATAAATCCACTGTGAAAGATCAGAAAGGAGAATCAAAGAGTGGATCCTGGTGGGCTATGCAGGATCACAGCTCCAGGGTCATCATTTGCATGGACTACGGTGATACTGGGGACCCCCCAGAGTTAGTGGTGTTCAGTCTATCTCCATATTGGGAACAAAGAAATCATTCTAAAAAATGACAGACCTTTTGAGCTGTCTCAGACTTCAGATGAATGCTTCTTAAATCATCTGTGATGAAGGACCAGTTTTATAAAATTATTTCCAAACCATTGGCCACCAAAACTTTTGTAAACTATAATAAAAACAAATTGCTGAAAACAAAAAGGAAAAAAAAAGACATACAAAATAAAAGCCCAAATTTGTATATAGATTGAAAAGACATAAAATCACTCTAATTGTGATAAAAAATATATAATACTTGTCACTTTTGTACTTATCTCACCGCAGATCAATAGTTTAAATATCAACACTGGTCTGTGAGCCACACTCAGAATGTCTGGTTGAGAGAGAATTCAAGTCAGAGTGAAAGACCAGGCACTAAGCGGCTTGTTGTTAACAGCCTGAGCTGAGTCCTCACAGGAAGGGCAGGATGAGGGGAGTGGGGTGAATCATGCAAGTGCAGGGGTGAATACTGTTTTTATTAAATTTTGAAATTGTGTTCATCATGCGATTTTTGCATTCATTTTGATTTAAAAAAAATATATATATTAAAGTAATTTTTTTATTATTGAGTTGTTTTGATGGCCCCTTAAATTTTGCATTCAAGGAGAGCCCCTCATTTATCTCCCCTTAGTCCCGACCCAGAGGGAGGGCATCAGTTACTTAGATACACAGAAAACTAGGCTAAGGAAGGTAATTTGCTCCATAGGTGAGTAAGTAAGTGGCTGAGACCTGAACACAGGTCTAACTTAGTCCACACGCTTCCTTTTGTACCACACTACTGCTCATGCTGAGAACCCACCATTCATTCATTCATTCATTCATTCACACACTAGCAACACCTTCAGAGATCAACATTAAGTGTGCGCTACACGTGTAGCCAGAAATGCACAGGTTAGGAGCAGTAAATAGAGGCCAGGTGACCGACGACCTTGAATGTGAAGCTGAGGAAGTGGATTTTATCTGGGAGTTACCGGGGCATTCCAGAAGTGACATGGTCAATTTTAATATTTATAAAGTTAACTCTGAGTACAGCGCGGTGACTTAGTAGAATGGAGTGGGATGAATTGGAGACAGGAACCCAATTAATGGAAAGATGTAGCAATCCAGGAAAAAGATGAAAAAGAAAGGGAAGAGGCTGGTCACGTTGGGAGAGGATTCTCATCATTGGCATTTTGAGGGTTCAAGAGAATAATGAAATCTCCCCCTGCGAACCCCCACACCCACCCCGGCCGAGCCTGATCACGCTCACTGGGATAAGAAAAGGCACAGCGTAGGTCTATTAGAGAACCCAGGCAATATATAACTGCGCACAGGGGGTGGGGAAGGGTAAGGAGGAAAACAGTGAGAATCTGGAGTGAGGAGAACGGGTGCAAGGAGACATGGAAATGCAAGAAACTGGTAAAGGAGCGAGCAGAAGGCAGGCAGCATCTGCGTGCTCAAGGAGGGGAGGAAGGAGGAAGGCAGGAGGAGGCGGAAACAGCAGTCAGATTCTCGGCAGCACTAAAATTGTCCCTGCCACTTGGCAGGAGTCAGTTCAGATGTCCCAGATCCGCGAGCCAGGTCCTTTCCCTCATTCACAGAACTGCACAAGGAGCAAAGCGGTGAGATTCACGGGCCACAGGATTCCTTGGCAAATGTCAGTGCTATTCTCAGGGGTGTTTTAAGCCCTCAGAGCTTTGTTTATCGAAGTGATGACAATGACAATGAGTTATTTCTGTCAATGTGAACTATGAGAAATTTAGTCTGGCTGATCAAAGAAAAGTTCATCAAGCACAGTTGAGAGAAATGCACAATGCCTTTTGGGAAAAATCAATTTAGAATATAAATTGATATATAATAGATACTATCTATGACTCGATTTTTTTCGTGTCTTTATTTTTTAATGTAAAAAAGCAGACATTTATATAATTCATGCAGTGATCCCCCTGATTACTCTAGCACCCATCTGTCACTGCACACAACCATGACAATAATATTGACTCTATACCCTATGCTATACTCTAAATCCCCTGGTTTGTATTTGTACTTCTTCACCCCTTCACCTTTTCTCCCAGATCCCCAACCTATGACTCAATCTTTAGGGACCCCAAACAGCCTTCTTTTCATTATTGCCCATTTTAACTATGAAAAAAAGAGAGACCCCTGACGCCACGGACAACTTTCACCATGCTCTAAGGGTTTTCACTGACATTATGAATTTATTTTTGCATTTGCATTTGTTTTGCATATGCTGTATGCAATTGTTGATTCTTTCAACAATTTTATAAACCTGGAAGGGCAGGAATTACTATTTTCATTTTGCAGAAGTGGAAACTGGGGCCCAAAATGCAGAGATTAGCCCGAGGTCACACATATGCTGAGTGTTAGACCTGACCTTGGGACCCAGCTCTCTTGACTGACATTATTCTTTCCGCTCATTCCCACCGTTTCGCCCTAAGCAGCCTGAGTCCTGTGGCTTTTCTGGAAGTGCAGCATGATGGCCCTGTCACTGTCCTCTCTCCGAGGTCTGCTGAGGGCGACTGTGAAGGAGGATCACGTACTTCCGATCGGAGGCAGCTGCAGTACCAGGGACTTGCAGTCAAAAGGCTTAGACACTCCCACACCGCATCTTACCATTCCCTTGACCTTGGACATTCACCCCTGGGAGGCTCAGTTTTCTTGCCTTAAAAACGGCAGCAGCTATTCCTATGTTATTAGATTATTGTAAAGTGTTACGGTTCAAAAGAAGGGAAAGAGGTAAAGGGATGAGACGCAGGGTGTGGCAAAGGCAAATGGAGGGAAAAAAAGAGGAAAAGCCCTCAGTTTTTTGGGGTCCTAAGGAGGAGCAGTCTCCACTAGGATGCATGGAAAAATAAGTAGAAAATTAGCATTACTCCCGTTTCACAGATAAAAAAAAAAAAAAAAAAAAAAAACCCTGCTAACTGGCGAGGCTAACACCGTAAAGCTAGGATGTGGCAAAACTGAGTTTTGAATTTAGGATCAGAATCCTTGGTTTCTGCCACTAAGCTTTTCAGCATGGCACAGGGCACTCTGCAAAGTCTGGATACGGCTGGCTGACTGAACGAATGATTACAACACAAGGCCAGAGGCGAAAAGAGTGATGAGAATGGTTAAAACCAAGAGACCAAGAGCTGTGATGCAAGTTAACAAAGATGCAGCGGTGGGTGACACTGGAGTGTTTGCCAAGTGGAGATGGTGGTGTAGACAGAGGGGGTGGTGTAGACTGTGGCAACGGTGTAAGCTGACTAGACTCTGGGAAGACTGTAGCTCTATTAGCACACTAGGGAGTCCCAGAACCAAGGAGCAATATTTAATCCAAGTGAATGAAACGTTTCCTTGGGAAATAAGTATTTTCATTACTCGGGGCTTTTCTCAGGCCCTCCTTCATAGAAAGCATTAAAAATTAGATTTCACAACTGCTGGTTATAAAGATGAGTATATTAAAAGTTTATGTTAAAATATCTTATTCAACCTGAAGTCAGTTTTTTCTTTTATGTTAAAAAAATTTTAAGTGGGCTGCGACGGTCTCGTGGGCCCTGGCCACTGGGCCTTCTGCCTAACCAATAAACAGGCCCCAATTTCTCTCTTAACTGGACGAATCAACAAGGTCCTAAGCTCTTTCTTCTCAGGGATGAATCTCGTAGGGCTAGTCCTCAAAGCTCATTGTTTATCAATTTCCTTATCTGCAAGGTAAGAGAAATAGAAATATCATCTATGAGGGGCTTTCTGCCTAAAATTTATGTGCTGTTGTTTTTGAGGTGCTTAAAAGCTCACAGATCTCTTCCAAGATTATCAGCCAACTTAATCCTCACAAATCTTTATTATTCTCATAAGAAAGCTGAGGCCCAGGGTGGTGGGCTGCCTGGTTTCACGGCTCGTACGGGCAGAGGGTGAGGGAAAACCAGGTCTTCTAACTCCTACTCAGTGTCACCGGGTTTGTTCCAGGAATGCCCGTGGGATAAGAGAGCTGCTTATATCTGGAGTCATGCATGAACGACAGGTTATAAGCTCGGAGCTGGCCACGTGGTGTCGTGGAAATTGCCCTTGGCTTGGAGTCAGAGACCTGGGCTCCTGTCTCGGCTTCAGCATTCCACAGCGTGTGCCCTTGGGCACGGTGTTTAACCATGCTGGGCATCACTTCTCGTATCAGTCAGCTCAGGCTGCCGTAACAAATACCACAGAAGGCGGGCTTAAGTGACAGAAACATTCCTCACGGCTCTGGATGCTAGAAGTCCTAGATCAAGGTGTCCACTGACTCATTTCCTCACAAGATCCACTTTCCCAGCTTGCAGATGGACACCGCCTTTTGCGTCCTCCCATGGCCTCTCCTTGGAGCATGCAGTGGAGAGAGAGATGCTTCTCTCTTTCTTTTCTTACAAGACCACTAATCCCACCCTGAGGGTCCCTCCCTCATGACCCCATCTAACCCTAATGACCTCCCAAAGGCCCCATCTCCAAAGATTATCACACTGGGGTTCGGGCTTCGACATGCGAATTTGGGGGGGACACGATTCAGTCCATACACTTCTCTGATCCACGAAGTGGGCATAATAGATTATTTGGGAACATAAACTACAAATCAATAAGAATATATATTTATTTTAAGATAATTTCATAGAGATTAGACAATATCTGGCTTTAAAGGGATGAGTTTCTTAGCTTTTGTCTTTGTTCCTGCTCCTGTGGCCTGTCCACTAACTAGCAGGGGATAAACTGAACTCGGGCCTTGACTCCTCATCCGGTCCTCTTCCAGGCCAAATGCGGAGCTGGTCAGTTGAAGGGTCCAGCCTGTTCAAATCCATAAACATTTCACTTTTAACTACCTACACTGTTTCAGGCACCATGCTGAACCCCAGGAGGGCAGGAAAGGAGACCAAAAGGTGCACAGCCACACTCTGACACTGGTGTCTAGCCTAATGGTGTGTAATCTAAATGGAACACAGGCTGATAAGAAGAAAATAACTAAAAAAAAAAAAAAAAAAAAAGGAAGGTCAGTGGAGAAGGAAAGCTGGAAAGCTGGGGAATCTTCCTCCTTTTCTTGGGACTGGTTTGCCTCTCCCCTTCTTGCTTTTGAACTCCCCAGAAAGAAAAAAAAATCAGAATAAAACCACCTAAGAAGCAAAGAAAGATTTGTTTGTATAATTTCCTAATAAAGCTGTAAAAGTTGGCCTGATTCTAGTCATAGAACATTCTGCCCCTTCCCCCACCGTGGGCCAGGCTAATAAGAAAAGCAGCGTATTGAAGAAGTTTGGGCATGAATTTTATCACTCCCCGAACAGTCCTGAGCAATAGAAGGGGAAACATGACTGCGAAGTTCTAAAACTCATACTCCTCTGAAATGATCACGTAAGAGTTGTCACAGGGGAAGGCAGTAAGGCTGTGATTTCTCCTTGTTTTACACCACAGGACTGAAAAGGGAGTTGAAGGAGATTAATTACATTCCCTGCTAATCAATGCAAAGACATATTTTTCTGCTTCTCCATCTCATAATTTTTATTTCATCTAGTTTGGGCTTTTTTAGGGTTGCCAGATGTCCCAGTTTCAGTGGGACAATCCTGCGTTTTGAAGGTACGTCCCATCTGCTCTTGAAAATATTTCTGTTCACTGCTCTCTCGTGGACCGTAGGGTTTTTAGAGAGCTGCCAGCCAGAGAGCGGCTGCTGGAGAGAAGATGATAAATTATTGTAACACTATAAGAAATAAAAAAAAAAACCCACTCACATCCACCACCGCCCCACCTTAGCAATGCTGAGAATTAATTCTGCGAGAATCTTTGCCATGAAAGGTGAATCTCCAAGTCTCCATATGGGACTCCGAAGCCCTTTGCACAACGGCTTGGAGACGATGGAAGATGCGGGCAGGGCAGGGAAGGACGTGTGAAATGAGTCCTGGACTCGCCCTTGGAACAGCTGCCTCTGCCGTGTTCCAGAAGAGTTACTTCGGGCCAGTTCCTTAGGCGAAGAAACTGTTTTCTGAGCATGTACCGTCCACCTGCCTTGATGCGAGGTATTTTAGCTGAAGTAGCTGGTTACTTTCTACAGTACCGTTGGGTAGCATAGGTTTTATCCCCATTTTATAGATGAGGATGGTGAGGCTCGGAACCACTGAATCCCGAATTCCGTGACGCCAAGCCTCATGCTCTTTTCACTATAGATGACTGATTCACTTGCTTCATCTATTAAGCAGAAATAATAATAATCTATTATTATTATTATTTATTGTAATCTCTGCAAGATCTGAAGCAGAAGATGATGAATAAATTCTTGAAAGGTCTCCTGCAGGGCTCCTGTAATGGGGGAAGGGGAACTTGTGGGAGTTGTGAAAAGCACAAATACAACAGAATAAACATTCTTAGTGCTGGTTTAAGTACTCTTTAACTCGACCTCAGACTAGATGTCAAGGCCAGGACCGTCGGAGATAAGCTACACGATCCTAGGTCCATGGAACCGATCTTCATCCTTTCCTTTCTTACATTCCTCATTTCTCCTTATTGAGGCATCGAAGCTGCTGCTTCAGTTCAGCTATCTTCGGAATAGGGCCCCTCATTGCATTATAAAGAGCCATCGTAATTCATTGAGAGTGAGGTGGTTGTATTTATTTTAACAGAACAAGGTCCTGGGCTGGGCAAACACTGAGGGTGGCTGCTGTCCCGGGCAAAGCGGTAATGACAGGGAGAGACACTGCTGGGGAAGCTGTGTCATCAAGGGGCAAGTGAAAACGTTCCCAAGTCCTGTGGGAAAGACACTGATTTCATTACTACACAATGTACCATTTTGATCACACCAACAGCTTTTTTTTATTGTCATGCCTCAACAGAAAGGCCTCGATGGAAAAAGAGGCGATCATCTCGAACGTGGGCCTTTGTCAGTGTGTCTAAGTAACAAACGCACAAGTGATGGAGAGATCCTAAAATACTGCTCGCACGTCAGCTGTCATCACTTGGGGGGTTTTGCTGACAGCGAGCGCATCGCACGGCCTGCTCAGCTGGTTGTTTTCCCCCTGCCCTTCACAAAGGCATTTTCTCCCGGTAATGAGGAAAATCTTTTTCTTAGATTTCAGTTCCCAGCGCTGCGACGCCTTTCTGTCGTCCCTCCTGGGGGTTGGGAGTTTTTATCTTAGGAACTACCGAAGTCTTTCAGGCCATCCATAAACCCTTGCAATTTTTTAAAAAGTGTGCATGCATATGTGCCTGCCTTCAGGTCCTCAAAGGGATCGTTGGCATCAAAGGAAGAGCTAATGCAGTGACATATCCATTTTTCTGGGGTCACAGGGCCAAACGTAGCAATCTGGCTGAGAGGTAGGAACCCCAGCCAACGTTGCACCCGCAGAGAGAAGACAAGAGTTATTTCTGATCCTGATTCCCTGTACCACCACCAGCAAATTGCTTTCGCTCCGAATTCCTCTGTTTTCCCAGCTGTATAATGGGCTCTGTCTGTCTCTCACTGGACTCACAGCTCTGTGTCTTCCACGCAGCTGGTGGCCCAGGCCCTCAGGTTTCCTACCAGTTCTCAACACTCCCCACCTTGTCACGCCTCGATTTATTTCTCGACTTCTAAGTTCTCACAGTTCTCCTATCACACTGCACCACAACTCTGTATTTACACGCTGGCATCCCCTCGACTGGGGACCAGTGCCAGTGGCTATTCCTTCACCACCAGAGTCAGGCAGTGGGAATGAATGAAGGCAGGAATTTATCAAGATTCAGCTCGTCTGAATTCCCACACACCCAGATACCTTGCTCTGAAGAGAAATATGAAATCAGCTCAGCGAGCGTGGGCTGCTAAGGGCATAGAGAGGGTGGGCTGTGGAGGTGACCTGTCTCCTAGCTTTCCCTGTGTAGAGCTACATGGGGGTGGCTGATTAAAAATGCAGATTCCCAGGCACAGAGAGTCTGACCCCATTTGGGATCACGGACCTCAAAGCATACTGTCAACACATTCCCAGGTGGCTCTGCAAGCCTTGGTTTGGTCAGGGGAGGTGGGGACCAGACATTCCTAGACTTAAAGACAACTGTGGCCTCTTTCCTGACATCAGAAACGGATGTGAAAAGCTAAGAAACCCTTAAATTTCCCTGACCACCTTCTCGATGGCACTAAGCAGAAGCTTCAGCGACCACCGAGGGTGGCCTGCCTCTGGACACCTGAAAACACCTGGCCGCCCGGTGGGCTCGGGCTTGCCCCCGCCAGGAATTTACATGCGGTGATGTCTGGCAAGTGTGAGGTTCTCATCCAGACTCCTCTGCTCTGCTCGTTAGGATTTGACTGAGGGGAGAAAGCGTTGTTTCAAAGTCAGGAAGACGAGTCTGGGTCCCAACGGTGCTGTCGCTTCTTGCGCAAGGCAATGAGAACAGAATGGCTGGGGGTTCGGTTACTCTACTAGCTCCTTTCCTCCTTGACTGTTCTTTTTAAATGACAGAAGTAAGGCATGTTTTTGTAGAGGATTTCAAAAAAGCATACAAACAAAAATAATTTTTAAAAGTCACCTGGAATCACACCACCCACGAATAACCACTGTTAACATTTACTGCGTATCCTTAAAAGGATACTGTTTGGTAACCTGCTTTTCTAACTAGACAATATAACGAGAACATTGTCCAGGCTGGTAAACACCCTAAATCAGTTGGGAAAGTTGCATAGTATTACAGAATTTCACTTATAGACGACCCATGCTTTATTTAACCAATTTTGTATTGTGGGACATTAAAATTCTCTCTCTCTCTCTCTCTCTCTCTCTCTCTCTCTCTCCCTCCCTCCCTCCCTCCCCTGCTCTCTCCTTCCCTCCCTCTCTCCTTCCCTCCCTCCCCTTTTAAGTGTCTTTAGTTCTTATGGCCGACCCTGCCATCAGTGTCCTTACAGTTACCTAGTTGCCCCATTTGCACACTTGCCCAGTCATTTCCTAAAGTATAAACTAGAAAAAGAATTCCTGGGACAAAGAGTATATAATTACATTTTGTAGTTCTCGTTGCTTTCTGGAAGGTTGTCATTTTACTCACACTACCAGTGAATGGGGGGACCAGCGGGATCTCTCTGAAGGGATGCTCAGAAGTCTGCTGAGAATTAGTCCTGATGTTAACCTGGCAGAATTTGGTGGTAAGTTAGCTTGCCGGCCCTGCATCCTAGGGTACTAGCCCTACATCCTAGGGTACCAGCCTGCATCCTAGGGGACTAGCCCTGCATCCTAGGGAGGCAGAGAATCACAGCCGTAGAACACCGTCACAGAGGGGCTGTTGATTCTGCCTTGTTCCAGCAGAGCAGTCCAGATAGCGAGCCTGCTCATCCTCCCCATCCTTACGTCTTGGGTTTGAGAGCCTGAGAATTTACTGGGGTTACCCCAGAATTGCTCCAAGAGAAGAAAAATGGGTAAGGCGTGGGTGACAATGCAAGCAGTGGCTAATGTAATTCAGTGTCAGCCCCACCATCTCTTCATCTCTTTTATGGGCAAGGACAGTGACTATCTTTTCTTCCTGCCCTGTTGAATTCCTCAGGTATAGGTAGGGGGAGAGTGACCGGGACTTCATGCTTTGCCTTAGGATATGAGGGGTCCAACAACAATCATAGGCAAAATGTTGGAATCTGTTCCATTCCAACCCCAGGAAAGGAAGAAGAGCTGAAATTCCATGTGGCCAGAGTTGGAATTCCATGTGGCTATGACATTAGGATGGAGGAAACCCAGAGAGTAGCAAAGAATCCTGAAAGCCATAAGCATAAACCAGCCAAGGGACCAAAGATAAAAAGAGACAGGAAAGTTGCCAGAGGACACTAGAGGCAACAATCCAAGTGGGATGCAGAGTCCAGAACCTGAGGCTACAAGACCTAGAGCCGGGAGAGAGGACCCAGGGGCCTGGGCATAGTCTAGAGTATCTTGTTGCTTCGAGTTTGCTTTCATCGGCCTACGTGGACATGGAGCCTACATGGATCACACACAGCCCTTCACACCTGCCCTCCCCCCTAACACACACACACACACACACACACACACACACACACACACACACACACAAGTCCCCTGCCCAAAGGCCTAAGGGCAGAACAAGCTGCCAGATACAGCCAGTTCTCCGAGCACGCAATATTATGGTCATTGTTAGGAATGGCCAAGCAGCAGAACTGACCTTGGCGGCCTAGTAGTACTTCATAGATTTAGACAAAAACTATCCAGGAAGAAATGTCTCTGGGTAGGGATGCAGAGGAGTCATGTGCAGCTCAGCTACATGACACTGGCAGCAGGGACAGCCCCAGAGAGGGTTCGAGATCAACCCTGTTAGCAAAAGGCCTGGCAGGCGTCTTAGTCCGGTGTGCTGGGGATGAGATAGAACTAGGGGTGGGCAGTGGGAGAGAGATCATACTCTTTTATGCCCCAGAGTTGTGTATCACATGAATATATCTGTTTCACATTTTAAAAAAATGAACCAAATTTGTTTTCCAAATCGTTTTCACAGAGTTCTTACATGCTGCAACAATGCAATGCTGACCGAGAAGAAAGCGGAATATGAAATTACGTGGATGGCATAATTTCGACTGCAAAAATGTTTACACAGAGACGTAAAAAAGTGTCGGAAGGAAATTAGCCGATATTTGACAACATGGGGGACATTCTGCGCTTTGGTCTATGTTACCGGCCGTTCTGTCCTTGAAGATAAGCCTCCAGTTTGAGGAAGCGGGAAACAACCATTTCCATGCTGCCCACCAGTCTGTGATGAGAACTGGGTGGAAAGGAGGGATATTGAGTTCAAGCAATGAACAGGGCAGAGCACGGTCACATCCTTAGCCGTGTACCGGTGAGAACTACTGTCTTTTTCTCATTTTTCAGTCTTGCTCCCTCTGCTTTTCTCTACAATATTTTTAACTTGTTAAACTGGCTATGACCTTTCATAACCGAGGCAGGTATCAGTCAGTGAACGAATCAATGAAGCAGGCACAGCAACGCATGTCAGCGGGAGTGCACTGATCACCCTGCGGGAATTAAAGAATAAGCTGCGGGCAGTTATCCCATCACGCAGATTCCGCCGTCCTCATGTAATTCGTGTTTGTAATTCCCTGGTTAAAAACTCCTCCAGTGTCACTGGAAAGACGTATCTAACTGTGTGATGAGAGGCAGCTTGGATGAAGCAGAAGAGACCATGCATGATGAGGAAGGCGATGGGGTGTGATCCCAGCAACCACCTGTCCCTGCCACACTGCCAGGTGTGTGACCTGACATAAGTGACACACACTCCCCGAGCCTCAGTTTTCTCATTTGTTAAATGGGTAAGCGATACCTACCCTCTGGGCAGGTAAAACTCATAAAATGAGTGGTGGGGGACGTAGCACCAAGAGGAGAGTTGCCATTCTCTCCCCCTCCCCCACATCTCCTCAACCCCCAGCCCTGCTTAACGCAGAATGCAGTTGAGGTTATTCCTAAGAAGATGCTCTCGGTCACAGTGGAGGCCCTAACCCAGAGTCTCGAAATGAGAACCGTTCTCTTGCCTCCCTTCTCGGCCTCTACCTGCACCTGGGTCTAAAGCTCTCTCCGTGGAGGTCACTGCAAACTAGTTTCCCCTTCCCAGCCCGAAGCTTTGCTAAGTGCCATATTTGTTTCCTTATTAGTCCAGGGTCAGTGCCAAGACAGTCACACATTTCTGATATTTAGAGTGCCTTTTAGAAGAAATTAATTGGTGCTTAGAAATACCATCACCTAAAGTGAATATTTTCTTTATTGGACAATGGTAAAGAACTAGCAAAGACGTTGTTGCTCTAAAAATATGTGTTTTATGAACTCTGAATTTCCAGAGATTAATTCTTCTGATTTGAATAACCATGTCCGATAATTTAACTTTTCCTTTAGCAAGTCTTTTTTTTTTTTTTCTGTGAAAAGTATGAGTTTTCTGCTTGACCATCAACCTGATCCCAGAAGCTTTTTTTCTTCATTTCTCCCCCAGGGACTCCAGGCTCCAGAAAGCTCTAAATCTATTTGATAAGCACCTGAAACTTTAACAACCCTCAGGAGTTCTGTTTGTCTACAGACATACTAAGATCTGGCCTTGCCTACATGGTCAGGTGTCCAAACACAGCTTTATAACTAGAACTGGCCTTTGAATAACAATGACAATGACAGCAACAGTGGCAGCAAGTCATTTTTATCACCATGTCAAGCTCCTTTTAAAGAACAATAGAGGGTGAGCAGTTTATATGTGTGTGTGTGTGTATAAATATATATATTTATTTATTATAATTATATTTATAATTAAAATAATTATATTATTTATTATTATAAATAAAATATATAAATCAATGACACTCTAATTCACATCTCCAGATCCAAACAAGCCAAATACACATAACCAAAGATTCTTATTGCAGCTCCTTTTAGATATCTAAAGGGACCTTGGATTCATCTTTTCATGTGCTTCTCAGATTGAACTTACAATATTCCCACCATGACCCTGGGCCTTTACTGGTGTTTCCTTTGTTGGTGAATGGCCAGAATTTCTCATGTTCCTTCCCTTTCTAAGAAGCTTGACACATGATGCTACCTCTTCCGTAGTAACAGGTATTATGGAGATCTTTACATGCATAAACATATATGTGCATGTATACAAAATGGCAAATATGTAGAAATAAATCCCATTTTATCACTTGCTAAATTTGTCTTAATGACCATTTTCATTATGTACTGAGGTAAATAAAAATGATGCATTTAAAAAATAAACTTAGCGTTAAATTCTACACAAGTAAAATATTTAATTCAGCACATGCTGCAATTCTTTCCATCATGACCATTAACCTAGATCATAATCTCCATCGTAATTATTTTAATTACAGCCTAAGTTGTCATCTGTCACTGAAAACGACTGTTTGAGCTTTCTTTTTCTATTTCTTGTTTCCCCTCTCAGTGGACAGCTTCGTACACTGATGTTTTTCTTAATTTCACTGCTACCACACAGGTCAGCTATCGGTCTATTTCCTAATCTAAAAACGAGGATGAGAAGGGACTATAGATGCCGTCTTATTTCAATGTAAGTAGAAGCATGTGATAAAAAAATTCCAAAGGCCCCATTTCTCACTCTTATCCAGATGTAAGCCTCAAATAGAATTTCATCTTTTCAAACATTTTCTAAATATTCAATTTCCCATTTACTTCCACCATCTGTACCCAGGACCAGCTACATAACTGGTGAGGTCCAGTGCAAAGTGAAAGAATTTCAAAACAGTGACAGTCAAGCATTAAATTAAGTTTGAGGCCCTTCCAAGCATGGGGCACAGATCACACACACACGAAGCAGATCGTTCCCATAGTTTTTATGAGTTTTCTTTCAATTCCTTGTACTCCAAACAACACGTCTCCAATTCTTCTGAAAATTTCGTGCTTTCTTTAGCTTTTTCCTGTATTACTATAATCAACTTTTATTCATTCATTCGATAAACACCAAAGAAATAAAATGGCTCTCATATACCAGGACATGGACTTAAGTGCTGCAGATGCAAAAATTAACAGACAATGCATCGTACCCTCAGGGGCCCAAAGTTATTCTCAGAGGGCTTCAGGTACCAAACTTTGAGGTGAAGTTCCTTCATGAGATAATAACTAACTTCACCTGTTGACGTTGAAGAAGGTAGTATGATATGTTTCTTTTAAAATTATTGACATTTGGTTTGTGGCCTAATATATCTTTTATCCTGGAAAATATTCCTTGACTTAAGAAGAAGAACGTGTGTGATATTGTTGCTAGGTCAGTTGTTCTGTACACGTCTGTTTGATCTAGTTGACTTATTGTGTAAGTTCTCTGTTTTCTTATTTTCTGTCTTGTTATTCTTTCTGTTATTGAGGGTGTATATTGATGTCTCCAACTCTTATTGTAGAACTATTTCTTCCTTAAACTCTGGCAGCTTTTGCTTCATGTATTTTGATGGTCTGTTATTAAGTACATAATGTTTATAATTGTTTTAACTTCTTGCTGTATTGAAAATTTTATTAATATATAGTGTCCTCTTTTTGTGTCTTGTACCATTTTTTATTTAAAGTCTATTTTTTCTGATATGAGTATAGCCATCTCTGCTCTCTTTTGGTTACTATTTTCATAGAATATATTTTCTATTTGTTTACTTTCAATCTATTTGTGTCTCATGTAGACAGCATGCAGTTGTATTTTGTGTTTTATCCATTCTGCAAATTTGTCTTTTTGAAGAGTTTAATTCATTTACATTTAAAATAATTACTGATAAGGAGAGACTTCTGTCATTTTGCTATTTGTTTTTAATATGCCTTACAGCCTTTTTTATCCTTCATTTTCTCCATTTGTATGCATATTATTCTGTGTTTAGTTGATTTTTTTTGTAGTAAAATGTTTAAATTTCTTTCTCATTTCCTTTTTGTATATTTTACAGTTATTTTTGTGGTTTCCATAGGAATTACATTTAACATCCTAAAGTCACAACACTTTAATTTGAAGTTATACCAACTTCATTTCAATAACATATAAAAACTCTGCTCCTTTACAATCCCAACCCCTTTTGGTTTTTGATATCACAAAATCACATTTTTATATACTGTGTGCTCTAAAACATAAGCTAATACTTATTTTAAATGCATTAGTTTTGTAAATCATGTTTTCAAAAGAGAATTACAAACCATTGTTACAATAATTACTAGTTTCAATAGTTGCCCATGATTTTACCTTCATTGATATCTCTTTCCTCATATAGCTTTGAGTTACTGTCTAATATCCTGTCACTTTACCCAATAGGACTCTTGAGCATTTTTCCAAGGTGGGTCTAGTGGTAATGAACTTCCTCAGCCTTTTTTCTTTTCTTTGTTTTAAATCTGGGAAGTCTTAACTTCTAACTTACTTTTGTAGGATAACTTTGTTGGATATAGTATTCTTGGCTGGCAGGTTTTACTTTTAGCCCTTTAAGTACATCTGTCTATTGCCTTCTGACTTCCAAATTTTCTGATGAGAAATCTACTGAAAAGCTTATGGAGGAGGACAAGTTGTCTCTTGCAGCTTTTAAGACTGTCTTTTGAAAATTTGATTGTATTGTGTCTCAGCGTGACTCTCTTTGAGTTCATCTTACTTGGAGTTCATTGAGCTATTTGGATGTTTATATGTATTTCATCAGATTTGAGACATTTTGAGCCATTATTTCTTTAAATATGATCTCTTCCTCTTTCTCTCCTACTCCTAGACTCCCACAATGCATATGTTGATCTACTTAATGATGCTCCACAAGTCTCTCAGTCTCTGTTTACTTTACTTTCATATATTTTCTTTCTGTTCCACAGACTTGATCATTTTCGTCATCCTATCTTCCAGTTAGCTAATTTTTTTCTTCTGCCTACTCAAATCTGCCTTTGAATCTCTCTAATAAAATTTCATTTTGATTATTATACTTTTCAACTTCAGAATTTCATTTTGGTTTCTTTTTAATGATGTTTTCCTTTATTCAGCATTTTCTTTAGTTTATCCGCATTTTCTTAGTTCTTTGAGCATCTGTAAGACAATTGTTTTAAATTCTTTGTCTAATAGATATGCCATTGGTCTTTTTCAGTGACGATGCTAATTGATTTTTTTTCCTTTTAATCATCCTTAGTTTCCTGTTTCTTTCTACACCTTGTGATTGTTTTTTGTGTGAAAAACTGGACATTTAAATCTGATAGTGTTGTAACAATGGAATCAGATTCTCCCCTTTATCTAGCATTTTCTGTTTTTTTGCTATTGTATGTGTTTATTGTTGTAGGCTGTCTCTGTACCAAGGATTAGCCTGAGGTATAAATTTAAGGTTTCCTGAGATCTTTTCTGAGATTGAGTCTTTCCCTAGACATGTATGGTCACTTTCTAAGTTTCTCCATATATACATGTGCTTTTGAATGTCCTATTCTTTAATATCTGGCTTCCAAAAAGAGAAAAGAGAAAAATGAAGGAGTAGGAAGAAGGGTGCTAGCCATTTAAATATATTAAAAGTCACTTCAGCCAGAAGGGTAAACCCTTACAATAGGGAGAGCCATGTTGCCACAACAACACAGACCTTTTTGTCTATATCTCTATGGCGAGAAATATCAATTAGTGATCAGAGCACAGATCCCTGATATTTGAAGAATAAATTTTTTTTTTTTTTTTTGCCAACCCTGACTCCTGCAAGCTGTGTATACGCTGCTCCAGGAACTAATTGTCATGGGGGTAAGGATGGGAAATGGGTAGCTGTTACTGTAATAAGAGTTCAAGTTGACTGAAATTAATTGTAATTTACCTTCTAAGGCTTCCTCTGGAAGTAGCAAACCTTCAATAGATTCCAGAGTTTCAAAAGAGTTATGTCAGACAGATTCTGCCAGTGTAATTGTTGTCTAAATGTGGAGACAGATTCCTGATACTTCCTACACCTCCATCTTCCCAGAATACTCTCTTTAGCAATAGGATTTTAAAAAATATATATTAACTTTTGATGAAAGCTCACATACCAGGTTTTGCAAAGATAATGGATGAGATAAGAAAATGCCCTAAAGAGGAAACAGTGCAGTGGAAAGAACAAAGGACAAAAAGGCAAAAAAAATCTAGATTTTGAATCCTATTTGTTTTATCCTGTAGAGCAGCATTAATCAGTAGAAATGTAATGTGAGCCACATATATAATTAAAGTTTTAGCTAGCACATTAAGACAAAGTACAAAGAAGCAGGTAAAATTAATTTTAATAGACTGTATTTACTTCACTAGATCAAAAATACTAACATTTGCATTTTTCATGCTAAGTCTTTGAATCTGATGTGTATTTTATGCTTACAGAACATCTCAACTTAGATGCTAAATTTTCCTCAGAAGTAGTTGATCTGTATTTAGATTTTGTAATGTTTATAGTTACAAAAGTAGATTAATATAGCCAAGTTGCTCTAGACGTACTTAAAATTTTCTAATAGGTGATCAAATATCTGTTTTTAAATTTAAATTAATTAAAATAAAATTCAAATTAATATTCAGTTTCTTTAGCCATAAATTAGGTATTCTATAGCTTTGTGTGGCTGATGTCTACCTTATAGGGCAGTACAAATTCAGAATGTGACCTTGGAGAGGTCAGTTACCATCCTGAAAATTTGGTTCACCATGAGGACCAGGAGATGATTGTACTGGTTTGTTCCTATGTCACTTGGGGTTTTATCACTTAGTAATTCAGGATGACAAAAAAACCCCATCCTGATAATTACAGAGCACCTCAGAATCTCTACCTCACATCTTTGAATATTTTCTGGGCTAATTTCCACATCAATGAGTTTTAGACATTTCTGAGGGTATTTCAAAACCTTGATATGCTAATCATAAGTAGAGAGACCCCAGAAAATTAAAAAAATATTTATTTGATAAATTAATCTTGAAGTTATGCTATTATCCTTTTCAAATGCCTTAACTTTTTATGTTAGATATTTAAATGTTTGCCCCTAAATTTTGGGAAATGTACAAAGTGATGGTGCCAGAATCAAGAAGGCCTGGGAACATAGCACAACCCACCACCAACTGCTTCTCTCTATCATTATTCATCTGCTCAAGGATGGTTCCTTTCCATCTCCACATGAGCTTGTTTTCTACTTCACCTACCTGTCCATATGAGTTAAAATTAACTTCTAATTTTCTATATTATCTAAGAAGCCAAGAAAGTAAGTTAAGAACTGCACATATGCTACTTTCATTTTAGATAACTACATAAAATAACAACTTATATATGTATCACACTCTATAATTTCAAATTTTTTGTATAAGTCATCTCACTTAAATATCTTACATTCTTGTCAACATGAGCAACAGAGAAAGAGTTTAAGATCACGTTGCCGATAATAAAAGCACCTGTATGACAAAAACAGTTTTCTAAGTCTTAGTGGAGTGCTCTTTCTAATACATCACTCTGAATCCTCCCATATTGGGTTTAATCTAGGGCTAGTGTGACAGTACTTTCAATTGAAACCAATTGAAACCAATCCTCAACTTAGGTGCTTTTCCTTTATGCTCTGTACATTCTATAATTCAAAGAGCAGCCTCATGGAAAAGTAGAACATTATTCTGTTTTTTCAGAGGTCAGACTTCTGGCAAGTTCTTTAAACTTTCTAGAACACAGTCCTGAATTCAAAATTAAGAAGAAATAAACCCCCAAATTCCACTACTCGATAATGAGCAAGAAGTGATTAAGTGCATTGTCAGATGTCACTGTTTCCAGATGTTATTTAAAAGTTTCCTCAGTGCAAAACAATGGGGGTTTATTTCTCAGATTCCAAATAGGAATGTTATTCTCTCCTCCCCCCAAACCCCTACCATGATGCTTTTTCCATGAGAAAAGAACATGGAAGGAACTAGGTACGGAGGTACAATTGATGACAAAAATGGTTCTTTGTGAGCACAAGGAACAGAAGGAACAGAATGAGACGAGGTTCACCAGAGGCCACTAGGTACAACTCATGCTTGAGAGCCAGCTGAAATTATTTGGATTAACCAATCCTAAATGTGCTTACCCTGCCTTGTTTCTCTTTTCCCACAGAAACCACAAGAAAGGCACTTGCCCACACTTGCCACCTGCTCCTTCTGCCTCCTGTCTGACCCCAGTGCTTCTCTACGTGACCCTGCATGGCACTCCAGGATTCTTGGTTTTAAAGAACTGTAAAAACTTCTTAGCTTCATGGTAGTCATTTCTGTGTCTGCATGTCTTATGATACTTGACTGAGACAAATCTCAGGTTCCTTTAAATACAAAACAGCTCCAGACCTGGTGAACAATGTCCCATATATAGTAAGCAGGGTCTGGTATTAACATGACAGACATTTGTTGAGATGAGAAAAGTTGCCCAGGAACCTTGGGCAGCTTTGCAGTTGCATTTTTGTAGTAACTACCCACAGCTAGGAACACAGCCAGTATGGGAGGCCACGGCAGGCTTCCCTCCTACCCATCAGTGCTCTGATAGGCACCTTTGGGCCTTTTGGAATGAAGGAGTCAGACACAGGTGGATGGCCTGGCACAAGCTAGTGTAGGCTACTTTTCCTTTCTCCTATCTCTCAGCATCGTCAAGAGGCTGATGTGCTCCTTTAGAGATATAGAGAGAGCCAAGTACTATGATAGCAGAATGTTATACTGTGATAATATAGAGCTTTCAGTGCAATTAGATTAGTAGGGTTATCCAAGGCAAGGAAATGTAAACATAGCACAGGGGATGTTAGGGGAGAGGGCAAATGATGAAGGACATAGCCTTGTACCATTGTTCCTCCTCTGTCTTCTTATTTTCCATTAGGGTTAGAGGCTGTGCCATGGACAGAGAAGGTGAGGTTCAATAGTGCTGATATTGCATTTTGGACCATATTGTTCTCCATGCATAATATGTTTTTTGTTGAATTCAGTTAACAACATAACTGATTATAATTCAAAATTGGAAACAAAATGTAGTTGACTTCTCAGATCTGATTAACTGTAAATTCTCTGATTTGATGGAAATTTACTAAAACTCAGTAAAAATAAATTTCAATGCTCGAAGCAGCATTTAAGAAACATCAAGAAAGACTTAGGGAGCTGAGCCATGTACCTAATAGGCCCTAAAAGATACTGGGATCAAAGATGACAATTCAGAAAGGAAGCAGATTCTGTAAGAATGCTGCATCTCTATTTGGCCTTAGACCCCAAAAATTAGGTAATTAAGAATGAGGAAAGGATGAGAAGTAGAGAGATACTATCTTCTACGGAGGTTCAAAGCTCATCTTGGCTCCATTCTGTCCCTTTCCATCCCCAACACTGGAAGAGTAAAGTAGAACTGGAAGCTAAGGGCATTTTATTAGGTCACAGTTATGGGGATAGAAACAGAGATAAGCAGAAGTAATAAAGGTCTGATCCCACACAAGAAATGAATCCTGGCCATTTGTCTCACTGATCATCTTTTTGTTCTTTTTGAGAGGTGGGAGGACCATGCAGCAAGCAGCCCTACTCTAAGCCAGCCTGGAAAGGGCAGCTCAGACTACCTGTGTGCTAGACGTCAACACAAATACAATCTCGATCTCACTTCATTGTCTTGACTAGTCTGCCTTTCCTCAGCCTGGATTTCCTTCACCATGAGATGATGCATTCATTAGGTTTGTTTTTGGTGTAAGTGACTTGAACTCAACTTACACAAACTCAGTATAGAGGAGGGTGTAATGCTCATGGAGGCAGACCACAGGTCTCAGGGCAAAGAGCACCAGATGCTCAAATGCCACCAGAATTCTGCTCCATATGATCTCTGCCCTTTAACTTGACTCTCTTAGAGAAGCTAATGTGATAGCTGGATACATGGCCACAAATAGCTTCCAGGCTCATGATTTGCTACTGGAAGGAAGTGAGAGCCCCCTACAATCCCCATGGTCCAATGGGAGCACCTACGAAGTGCTCTGTTTGCAACAGACTAGATGCAAACCAGGCATCCAGCCTCAGTGACATTTAGGCCAAGAAATGGAAGGGGGGATCACATACATCCCAGAAGCCCCTGTCAAAATCACACTGTGACACTGGAGCAGGGAAATAAGCATGTACCAGAAGTGTATTTATGTGTTTGGGCTAGAGCAAAGTGCTCAACAGGGAATGATTTAGCCCCAACCCCTCCAACCCCTAGAAGACATCTGGCAATATCTGGAGACATGTTTAATTGTTAGAAGTGATGTGTGTAGGGTGTTGTCATCGGCATCTAGTGTGTGAAAGTCAGTGATGCTGATAAACATTCTACAATGTAGGAAATAGTTCAACATAGAAATATCTAGTCCAAAATGTCAGTGTAGTGAGGCCGAGAAACCCCAGGCTAAAGGGTAGGGAAGTGGTGGGGAGAGTCTTGCATTCACTCAAAGGGGGCAGGCATGTCAGAATAATTTGACAGTAGAAGTCCCTGTAAATAGAAGTTACAGAGGCTGTGATTCAACCTGAGACTAAAGGACAAGGGTCCATGGGCCACTTGACTAGCTCCACTTCTCATGTTTTACCTGCCTGAGTCTGAGCAGGAGCGTTCGGCATGGTGTATTCTAGTCGGAAGGTACTTCATTCTTTCAAGGGGACAAAAGCTTCACATTATGAAAGGCTTTATCTTAGCCATGTTCCTGTACCTACAGCTCTTGGGAACCACACCAGGTGGCTGGGTATGCTGGGAGCACGACCACCTCTGCTACACAGTCCGCCTGCCCACTACCCTCTCGTGCTCTCTCCCACAGGAACTGTGTGCCTCACTGCATGCGCCTTCCTCTCACCTCTCCACCTCTGTGCAGGCTAGTCCCTTTTCCTCTGAATGGCTTGCTATTCTATACCCTTGAAGGCTGGGTCATGCCTCCA
The DNA here is from genome assembly GCA_030015415.1 of Cynopterus sphinx. Taxonomy (NCBI): domain Eukaryota; kingdom Metazoa; phylum Chordata; class Mammalia; order Chiroptera; family Pteropodidae; genus Cynopterus; species Cynopterus sphinx. The sequence continues at coordinate 7,300,751 of CM057391.1, forward strand.
GGAAACCTTCCATGAACCACACACATGCACGTACTTTCCCAGTGAAGACAGCCCACACCTGTGCTTCTGCGGCCTTCTAGGTTCACCTCCACGGAAGCAAGCATCGCACGACGCCAGAGTGAGACGTTTGGTCTCACGTCTCCAAAATCCAGCAACCTCCTCCCAGACTGACTGTTCTAGTCCATCTGGCTCTCTAGCACCTAGGACAGAGCCTACCACAGTGAGTTTGACTTCACCAGACTGGATAGAAAGGACATCTAAAGGCTCCTTACGACCTCCAGACTGTTGACATTATGTAATGGAAAGGTCAGAGGTTAAAGGAGATCTTTAATCTATTCCCACACAATACAAATGAAAAGACTTTCCTATTCAAAAAGAACCAGCATGGCAATGAAGAGCAGGGAAAGCCTTATCTTTGTCTTACCTAGAAAGGCCTCAATCCAAAATGCCAGCCTGAAAGCCTTGCTTCCCGAGGATGTGTTAAGAGCTCTCGTTTCCAACCTGGCACCGACGTAGTTAAAGCTGCACCATTTGCTGTGTGAGGCTTTGATTCTGCTGACTTTATTTCAAGCAATCAAAAATATCTAATTTGCATTCACATTCACATCAGTGGCCCATATGTTAGCCCTGCTTAAAAGCTATAGGCTTGCATTCATTATGAAAGACTTGGCTCCCCTTCCTTATCTTTTCGCTTGAAAATTATTGAGATACTGTCTCTACAAAGGGTTATATTTAGCGACGACGCGGCGTTTCCGTGTGCATATGTGTCTCTGCCCATGTCTGTGTGTCTGGGAAGGAGCTGAGATGTGCGTCTTCCTCCAAAATATCTGATAACTTTCAAAATGGGAAGAGGAAGAGCCGTCTCTTTCTCTAGCCATTTCGTACGTGACAGCGCTGCCTCCTACCTAAGGCGTCACTGAAATGCCGCCTCGCAATATGTCGGTGCACGTGATGCTAGACTGCACGCTGAGCCCCAGGAAGCAGGCCCCTCTGGAGAGCTGCAGTGAGAAATGCACCATTTCTTGAGAAGGAGCCCAGCCAGGGTTCGCTCCTGGAATTCAGTCACATCTCAATTAGATTCCGCTCACCAGTGGGAAGGCCTCGTCTGTGTCTTCTTTTATCGATCAGAAATTTACTGAAGCCCTGTTATGTGATTGGTTCTCTTCTACGTTGACTCACTGAAATTTGTAATGAAGGGTTTTTATACTACCTAGGAATTTGCAGGAAGCAAGGACAGAAGAGGGCCAGCGCTCCAACAGTTATGACTCTGTTGGAAAAAAAAGATGCTGGAGCACATGCAAGTGCTGGGGAGCATTCAAAGAAGATGGCGAGCTCTTTCTGGAGGGTAGAAGCAGTGGGTAGGACAAGGTGGGAAGGGAGGTCCTCAAAAAGCTGGGCTCATTTGACCTGCACGTTTATGAAGAAACCCATAGGTGTGGAGGAACAGAGAAAAGACAGGACAGCAGGTGCGAGCATGGGGCGTGAGTTCAGGAAGCATCTTTGTTCCACTGTCCAGAAACTTCTAATGCCATGAGCATCCCATCCCTAACTGTGGCTCAGAGAAAAGGTCCCTGGGGTGTGTGCAACCAATTAGCATGGGTCCTTTGTTCTCTAGAGAATGTAGAAGAAACTGGTAAAGTGGTTGCCTAGTGGGCAGAAGAAAACCAGGAGATGGAAGATAGAAATCATGAGTCTAAATTATTTTAACCTGGTACCTTTTATGTTTCCTGCTCTGCATAGGCATTGCTATTTTTAAAAAAATTACAAAGATATTTTGAATTGTTGAGTTCTAAATAACATTCCATTTAAAAAAATTATTATTAGGAAAGCTAATCAGAAAAGCTGCAACATGACATAACTTGAGGTTAAGAAGGAAGTCAATCGCATGTATGAACATTTGATACTTTAATTGTTGGTAACAACTCCCTCCCAACAACTCTGGGCAGATGGAGACTCCCCAGAGAGTTGGGACACTTGGTCGAGAAGCTCAGGGCTCGGGGATGTGGCTCATGGGGTGTGCAGTGCTGGGAGCAGTGAGAGAAGAGGTTGGAGGGTGGATGAGAGGAAGCTTGGTTCCATTGTGACAATGGGAAGTCAACCAACGAAAACCTATTCTCCCAAGGATGGATCAGAAACAGTCACACCGCAGTGTAAATTGTTAAGACTTGTTCAGGTTAATAGACTCTTGTCTGAAAGAGAAAGAAAACTGGGCCACTCCAGGTCCTGGTCCAGATGCCATTCTCCTCAGAGTATTGGCAGATGATGTCCCCTCTAGGTGTGCAGGGCAAACCTGCACAATAGTCCTGAAAAGGGTATGGGGGAAGGGAAACTTCTAGCACCAACTGGAAGGTGAAGATTTGGGGGAGGGGATCAGATGAAATTCTCATATGGAATTGCTGAAAATCGTGCTTCCTAAGTGACCAACTGTACACAAGTGTCCCCTAGTTTTCACTAGTCTTTTCTTCCTCTTAGTAAAAAGACTATTTAACCAGGTGTGTGGCCGTCTCACCAGAAACTATTCTCCCCTGCCATTCTTTCTGGTATTAGGCCAATGAGGTATGAACCCCAGTGACCATGCAACATCTGGGTTATCTCTTTAAAGATGAGCTATATGTGCTGGATTCCTCTTTTCCTCCCCAGGTGTCTGGGCAAGAATGATGCTGGAGGCAACCTTAGAGGTTACATGTTGAGGATTGTAAAGTCACATGAAAGTTACTGCATTTTAGAGTATTTTTGTTACAACAGCTTAACATACACCAGATCCTTAAAAATTATGCAAATAATTAATTCTGAGTGTAAAAAAAATTAGGAAATAAAGAAAAATGCCTTCTCTCCTTCCCTCTCAAGAGCTCTCCAATGCTAAGAGGTAATTACCGTTATATTTCATTGTATATATCTCCAGATTTTTCATTATGTAATATATAGATTTCACATATATATTTCAAATACCATATATTTCTAACATATACTTTTAATATTTTAATATATGTACATATTTATAATAAATATACATATATATATATATATACACACCATACACACTATGCCATAGTTTATTATTCTTATTTGACAATGTATCATGCGTTTCTGTATCAGTAAATAAAAAATTGCAACATCATTTATTGCCTGCATAATAGTCGATGGTATGGTGTTTCATAATTAAGCCAAACCTTGGTGCTGTACGTTTATGTATTAGAATGCAGTGACTAAGAGAATTGACCTTAGCATCAAAGAGATATGGGTTCAGCCAAGTTGAGTTTTTGAACTCTGAATGAGTCACTCTAAGCCTCCATTTTCAATCAAATGAAGATGATAATGGTACCTAGCTCATGAATTCGCTGTAAAATTAAAGGAGCTAAAGTATATAAACCTGTTGATGTATATAAAAGTCTTAGCTCGTGCCTGGTACATAGTCAACACCCAGTAAAATTTAGCTAAAACCATTAATAATATTCACCATGTTTACTATTACAGAAGACATCATGGCATTCATCTTTGTATGTTTATCTTTGCACACCTGTCATTTCTTCAAAGTCCTTAAAGATAAAAATTTCTATCCCCTAGGATGTTTGCATCTGGTACAGCTTGGACATTAGGTGCCTTGTTGTAAAGTTGCTGTTAGGAAATCAATCCAACTCAGGTCATTAAGTGAAGGATACCACTGGCGTGTTTTCTCTGTCTCCCTCCATTTACATCATCTCGGGCCCAGGGTCCAATCAGTCTCCTTGCTATTCTACTTTTGTATGTATTCTTCTCCTCTATAAGAAGCACTACTCATCCTTCATACCCTGTTTAAATGACTTCCTTTTCCTGCTCTCTGCTTCTTTATGATGACACCCCTCTTGGGCTGCTCTGGCTGAAGTGAAGAACAAGAAACACTACTTAACGTGCAGCTACACTCAGATTGCCTGAAAACCCTGCCTTTAGAGTTTATGGTATGACATTAAGTAAATTACTTTCTTAGCTTCTTACTGCCTCAATTCCCTCATCTGTAAAATGGGGATAGTGATCATTTCATATGGTAGCTGTATGAAGCAAATGAGATAATGTACATAAAGTTCTTGGTGTAGTTTTTGGAACACAGTAGATACTAGTAGTCATAGTAATAGCAGTATTAAGTGGTATCTCCCACAGTCCCTGCTTAGAAACACGGCATGGGCTGTTTGTATTAGCATGGCCACAAAGATTGAACAAGAGATTAGGCATGGGAAGTAGCATAGACATGGACGTGGCATCAACATAAAGCCTGTGTGACCTGGTTCATAAGGATGATGCATATGCATACATCCTCTCTTTTTCAATCTGAACAGAATCACAAGTGTAAGTGGCTAGTGATAAAAGGGCAGCTTCATCTGACCTCTTCTAGATGAATTGGAGGAGTTAAGAGGAAGCAGAGAGCACAGAGTGAGTCAGATAAACAGATGTCCAGAGAAAATCAGAGAGAGAGAGAGAGAGAGAGAGAGAGAGAGAGAGAGAGAGAGAGAGAGAGAGAGAGAGAGCGCGCGCAAGCACAACCTTGCAGCCTCTGTGAAAGGTAACCCAGGTTCCTGGCTACTTTCCAGTTCCCAGTTCCAGTCCCCAGGAGTCCTGGCTGTACTTTGGCTTCTGTTCTTTAATTTCAGTAAGTGTCCTTTGTGTGACTTTCTCATAAATGTCCCAATTTTGAAGCTGGCTTGAGGGACTCTGCTCTAGTCATCAAAAAAGTTCCAAATACAAATTAGTTACAGGTATGTCACATGTACCACTAAAGTGTAGATTGTAAATACATTTAAGTAAATGGCTAAAGCATTTTTCTACTTATAAAATATTTTAAACATATTAGTTTTGCTATATTTACTTCATGATTTTTTTTAAAAAAATAAAGCATTTTAGTATAGATGAAACCTCTCATATACTCCTCCTCAATCTTATTCCTCAACTTTCTCAAAAGAAGCCATGATCTTGAATTTGGTCTTTATTATTTATGTGTGCCAGATAATAGATAGACAGATGACAGATAGATAGATGATAGAATGATAATAGATATACATATTTTATTAAAATTTTACAAAATATTATTCTGCAAATTCAATGTTTTCAAAGTTATCCCTGTAGATATATTAGATACAATCTATTGTATGACTAAATCAAAATTGTTTTGTTGATTATTTGGGCCATTCCTTGATTTTTTGCTATTATAGTCTATTTCAATGAACATTCTTGCACATCTTTTCTAATAGACATACTGAAACTTTCTCTAGGATAATTGTCTAAGGTAGATATTGAGTTCTCTCATTCATGAACATGGTATGCATTTTCCTTTTTATATTTTTTATATTTTATATTTATCCTTTGGAATAATTTTATTATTTTTGTAGAGGTTTTTTACATTGTGACAGTACATAGACAGGCTATTGAAAACCATTTAAATCCCTCTCCTTCCTTGATTTCTTGTGTCTTAGAAGATGGAAAGGAAACCAAAAATACTCAACTACCTGCTACTTTTATGTAAGTATAGTGAAAGACATCATTCTGGTCTTTGAGATGAGAAGCCTTTTGGAAGTTTTAAACACAGAAATGACAAATCTGACTTAGATTTTTTAAAGGGTTATTCTGGATACTGTGTTGAGAGTAGACTATATGTAGGGGATGGAGCATGGAACAGGAAGAATATTTTGGAGGCGTTAGCAATAAGCTGGAGCAGAAATAATGGTGGCATGGACCAGTGTGGTAGCAATATAGGTGGTAAGAAGTAGTCAGATTTCCAATATATTTTGAAGATAAGCCTAACATGATTGGCTTATTGGCTCACTGGATGTGAGATGTGAGCATATGATAGGAGTCAATGACAAATGCCAAGGTTATGTCTTGAGTAACTGGAAGAATGAAGTCATCATTTACTAGGTTGAAGAAAACTATAAGGAAAGCCACTTTGGGGGGAATTCAGAAGTTCTGTTTTAGACACTGAAATTTAAGTTTTACATATTCTTCTTTTGATTTTTTCCAATTATTTAAATATGTAAAAACAATTCTTAGCTCACAACTCTTAGCTCAAAGGTCTGGATTTGGTGCATGGGTCATAATTTCCCAATCCCTGTCCCAGGAGGCTGAGATCATGTCTTTTCAGTTTGTCATCTCTTGCCCATTCTGGTGTCTGACAGAGTATATGCTCATTAAACTTTAACTGAATAAATAAATAGAGGAAAGAGAAAGGGCAAAAAGTATAAAAAAGCATGTCTGTTCTCTCCCCGTACATGGTTTTTAGGGCTCAGAACTTTGAACCTCTGGACTTATCAGGGCATGAACAGAGTATCCACAAAGAGGACCAGGTTCTCTTCTCAGCGGGGCCAATCAAATCACTGAAAACAGTTCAGGATCAGGTTACCATTCTCAAAGGAGACAAAACAAGAAGGCAATGCCAAGTGGTAGAGCTGGGCTAGATGGAGAAAGACAGGAGCCCAAGGGAGCTGGACAGGGGCCAACTCAACACACTCCAATGTAAGGTTAAGCCTGGAAGGTTAATCTGCTACACCAGCAGCTGCTGCTGCCATTATTTCTTTCCTACAGCTACAGACAATGGTGTCCTGAGTCCTTGAAAGAACAGCTTGGGAGATGAGGCTTATGTGAGATGACAGAAAGTCATTGTAACCGAGGGATGGGACGACGTAGGAAAAATTGCGATGGCTGACATAGTGCCAGATTGATAGGAGTTTTATAAACCAGGCAGAGGGTGTTAGATATGAACTATGATCAGAGAGTCAGAGCCATAGGGTTTTTTTTATTGGGGTGAAGATGGGATTTAAGAAAGTTTTATTGGCATTTCTGGGACTGAGAGAGATAGAAGTAAAAAAAAAGAAAGTGGGGAGTCTCTTGAATAAATTCAGGATGAAGGTTGGCAAGAGAAATGAGGAAAAATGATAATTTTAAGAGAAAATTCCAAGAAACAATCATTAAGATTGCGTAGCCTCAGGGGGTGAAGAGAGACAAAGATAATACCAAGATTTTATAACTGTTGATCTAAAAACATGCAGTTCTTTTCTAAAAAGAGTCAAGAGGTAGAGTAGAGAAGGGAACAAATTTGAAACTCAAGTTTTTTTGTTTTTGCCCGTAGAGTTTGAGATGGCCATGATAAATTCAAAAGCAAAGTCTGTCAGGCTGAAAGAGATGTAGAACTGAGCTTGAAAGAGACGCAGTGGTGTCCTGATAAATTGGCCCTCTGACTTATTGTCTTTGCCAATTTCTGTGGTACAAATTCTCCTGGATGGCTGATTTTAAGCTACCAATCTGACATCCCTGAATGCAGAGTTGGGAAGAACTGCCAGTGGGGGCCAATAGGAGCTAACCCCAGAATGCCACTGGAAGACTGCAGTGATGGAAACTTAAATATCAAAGAAAAAATAGAGCTGGGTGAGCCCTTAGACATCTTGGGCTGAGTCATGCATTTTACAAAGATGAAACTGAGACTAGAAACAGGACACAGAGAAAAAACCAAACTCCTGAAAGGAGTACAGTGATCTAGAGGTGGAAGAGCAAGGTATACTGAGATTAGCCTTTATCTACAGAGACAGAACGTGGTGCTGCAAAAACATCCCATTTGAAGATTCAGAAAATTATGAAATCTACAATAAGAGAAATATAATTCACAATGGTTATTAGTAGATAGAAAAAGGACAATGTTTATAGGTTTGCCTGTTTTCTATTCTAACTCCTGATTTGCCTATTGTCTGTTTTTCTTTGCTGCCATCACATGTTCCTCAGATGCTAAGGCTCTAAATTTGCATGTGCATTCAATTTAACTTATTCCTACAGTAAATCAAGAGAAGGAAATAATCTTCATGGGTGTCTACCTGGACATCCTATGAGAAGGCTACAAACTCACCACTTCTCAGAGCCCACTGAGAGCACTGCAACATCCAGGAGGATGGTGAGAGCTCATCTGTTGTCTTTGAGATGCAGGGGGTCATCTTCTTAGAACCTCACCATGACTCAGAAAACCTTACTTTTAAAGAGAACATTCTTGGGACATTGATGTTATACACACTACTTCATCTGGGATAGATTCATCTGCTGAGAGAAGTAAGAGGCCTCCCAGACATGCAGGGTCTTATGTGTCTCATCAAACTCCCAAGTTCAAGGAAAGTTCTATAAACATTTTTCTTTTGATAACTTAAGCTTTGACGATGTGAAAGTTCTCAATAATCTTGACACATTGAGTATGCCCAGCTCTGGTCTTAGGGAAAGAGCCTCACACAACTGCATGGTGTGGTGCTGAATCTTCCCAAAAAATGTCTCATGGAAAGGTTACTTCATCTTCCCTTAACTTATGTTTTTTGAATCAGCTGAGAACTTAATTTTATGGAGGGCAGAGGGATGTCTCATCTATAAATTTTCTACGATTTTATAGAAATGAAGAAAGTCATGTTTCTTTTTAAGATTTTGATCTAGGTGAGATCAGACCCTTCAGTTCACTGATATTGCCTTTAGAAGCATCTGAGACCACTGACAATATTTTAATATATGAAGACCACATGGTTCACCAGCCCACTTTGATTTTGCCGAGAAAATGTTTATAGGGAAACACTTGCAGTATTGCATGTAAACACTTATGGGTGCAAATCAGATCTTAGTAATCCACTCATAACTCACTCATTCTTCCTATTGGGTGACACCCTAAAATGCAAATTAACAGAGAGGCAACTTATTAGCTAAGCCTAGTCTTTCACTTTACTTCTGGCTTTAAGGTTTATTTCATCACACACAAAATACACATGCACTCGCATACACACGCACACACCTACAAAAACTTTAAAGGTTAACATAACTTTTTTCTAAAGGTTTTCTTAGAGTTGGGTAGTATGCCAAAGGAGGATCGTATTATATTTAATATATCCAAATTTTATAAAAAGCTTAACAGCATAGCAGGGTTTCCACTCTTTCTCCTCTCCTGTTTCCCACATCGGTTCTTCTGGCCTCCTTTCTGTTCATTTCCCTCTCTGCCTGTTATAGTTCAAGTGTTTGTATCAACCACAGTTCACATAGTGGAATCGTGATGTAGGAGCTGGGGCCTTTGGGAGGTGCTTAGGTCATGTGGGTAGAGCTCTCGGGAATGCGGTTTGTACTCTGCTAAGAGTCCCCAGGGAGCTCCCTAGCTCCTTCCACCTAATGAGGACAGAGCAGGAAGTCTGCAACCTGCAAGGGATCCCTCGTCCAACCCTGCTGGCATCCCAGGCTCAGAACTCCAGCCTCCAGAACTGTGAGAAACAACTTTCTGTTGTTTATAAGCCACTCAGTCTGTGGTATTTTGTTATAGCAGCCCAAATGGACTAAGACAGTGACCATCTTTTTCGTTAAGGAAAGCAATCTGGTCTTTCCTCAAATCCTCTCAAAGCCTTCTCCATATAAAGCCCATACAAGAGAAAATGTGGTAAATATTTTTACTTTATTTTTTTATCCTGTTATAAAAATACTTTGCATGATGTTGTCCAAACAAATAGTGTGCTTTTATACCCAGTCACTGATGTAACCTGTTTGGCAGCTGTGACTGCCGCTGTTGGCCCTCCTCCTCATTTCTTCTCTCCCACTCTGAAAGGTGAAAGAGCGGAATCACTGTTTTATTGGTGGGCTCTTGTCTACAGGCAAATCAGGTGTCCACACTGAGGACAGATAATCCTGATCTCACTGAAGTCCAGGGAGAAAAGGGCTCCCCTTCTCAACTTATTCCTAACACCTCCCATCCCTTTCTTCTGTTAAAAAAGGCTGCACTAGGGTACTTTCCACTGTGGGTCATGATCGCTTGGTAGATTGTAAAATCATGTTAATAGATCAGACTGGTATTTCTTGTAAGTGAAATAGGACAGAATAAAATATTGGAGTGCATTAGATACAAAGGGTAAGTATAGCTTTATTTATGATACTATTACTCGTAATACTATTATTTCAAATAAATGTTTACAAACTAAAGTATTTATTTCAGTTATAACTAATGTTATTTCTTTTGTAAGTTGCAAGTCGAAAATGTTTGAAACGTTGAAAGCCACCACTTTAGGTAATGTTTTCCTTGAGGGTTCAAAGGGTGTCACCAACGCTGCTGAGATGATTGGAACAGGGAGCTGGGCACCACTCTGCTCCAGCTAACGTGCCTCATGCCAGGGCAGAGCTTCCCCTTAATTCTTTGGGGTGAGGGTTCTAAACCATTTCCTCTAGACTCTCAGAGGGTGTTCCACTCGAATTCTTCTCATTGTCAAACTTTTTTCCCACATTCCACAGCCCTCTCCCTATGTGGACGCTGCTCTATATAGCATCCAGTTCTGCCTCTAATTTTCAAGTAGATTACGTATTTCATAGCTTCAAGTATTGACCATCTGCTTCTTAAAGGCTAATGAACTCTGGTGCCCCTGATGGGGTATGCATGTGTTTTCCTGGAGAGAAGAAAAACCCTCATTCCTCAGACTTTAATGCAGATGTTATTATGTTGTAGATTCCAATTCTGTGCACCCAGGTTGGGCCCTGAGATTCTTCATGTCTATCATGCTCCCAGGTGATGTCCATGTTGCTGGTCTTTGGACCATGCTTTGAGTTGCAAAGCATCAAATACTCAAAGTCAAACATTTTTGGCCACTGCTTGAATTACCTCCATACTAACACCCCCCTTTTTCTCTAATATACATGAAAGATCCAAATCCCTCATATTAACATAGCTTTGGTTCTTTCTTAAGAACTAATTCTTTTACCTTATTACTCTAAGAAGACACAGACATCCTCCCTATTCAGAGTTATCTCTCCCAGGACCAGTACCTCTCTAGTAATTTAATAATGAAGAACATTGTGCCTGATCTTCTTCTTCCTGCTCCCTAGGAATGGGGTCTGGGGAGAAGTCTGGCTTTCCCATGCCACATTTATGGCAGTTGTTCCAATTAGCATCAATAGGTTGAATGTTTTATTAGGCTGGGTTTTTTTATGTCATCATTTACAACATAAACTCACACACATATACACTTTAACATCGCTGAAAACTGGATGTCTTCTAATTATTGGTTGCCAGGTAAGGTTGAAACAGTTGTGATTGCCTTTATAATATCATACTACAAAGTTGCAGTAGTATTTCAGCCTTAATATGTAGACATATAAATAAGATGTCTGATGGGCCAACAGTGTGCAAAGACATTTGGCTTCAGATTTGGGAAAGACTTCTTTTATGGAAAAAGAGAAAACACTGCAAGTCATCAGTTGAAGCAAAGAGAATACCCAGTTCAAAAAGACACCATCTAGCTTTGCACAAAAATATGTTATTACTGCTGGGTTAACTAAACAACTTCTATTCTTGGACCTTTAATTCAATAAAGCATTTGAGGGAGGACTGAGTTCTAGTTGGTGCCTGAAAGCCACCAGTTCATAGATTTGGGTAAGATAAAAAAATTTCCAGTGTCAGAACTTGAAGAATGGGTATAAATAGTTTAGAAAGAAAAGACCAGAACTGGAAGTGGCATGCGCTTTCAAAAAATAAACTCATCGCCAGAGTCCTTGGAGACATGGATGATGATTTTGAAGGGAAAGCATAGCACGCAAAGGACTGAGCTGAAAACTAACTCAGAAGCCTACAGCTCTGAAAAAGTTTTATTTTATTTTGCTTGAATTTTCTTTTGGTGCGTAGCAAAAAAGATATATGATTTTTGAAATATATGTTTAAATGAATGTCAAAGAGCTATTTCGATACATAAAACAAAAATTGCAATTGCATAAAAGAGTATTTTATCATAGTTTAGTCAGAAGTTATTGTTTTTGTGGGTTTTTTTTAGTGGTACATAAAATAATCTTCATCTTACAATCAATGGCATTTTAAATTGATAAAACATAGATTGCATTTTGAACCATGTTTCCTCACTATGGCATGTCCAGGGTCACAAAATATAACTAATCCAGACCACAATTTACATTTCCTAATTCTTGGCCCACTCTGTCCCAAACTATATGTCAAAGCACTTGTGCTAAGCCACTAATCCCTTAGTGGCAGACACTCTTTATTAGAACCCAGCAGAGTGTCTGGCATGTCATCATTTAGTTAGCATTTCTTTCTGAATAAAGGATTGGATGAGTGACACTATGGATATCTAAGCATTCAAAGTAACATTTTTTTTGGCTATATGAAAATAAGTGATGACCAGTAAGCAAGTGCCAAACTCAATTTTGAAAAAAAACTGAATGTGTTCTTTTGTTCACAATGAAATATGACCAAAATGTAGGTCAAGGGGTAGAGTGACTCATTTTTTATGAAGATGTGGTTGTTAAATGTTATATCAACAGTAAGGATGAAGAAGGAAAAATAACCCATTCTTCACCAAACCCATCTAAATTTAATTAGCACAGTAAAAAAAAAAAAGAAACTTTATTAGTGAAGGATTATTATTTCTTTCTACATGGAGGAGTGCATTTTTTCTTTAATTTGTGCATGGAATCTCTATAGATGACAGAATGTACAACCCTAGGTCTAGATAAATTCAAGCCAGTACCCAAGATACTCTCTGAGTCCTTCAGGAGGCTCATCAGTGATGGAAATGTGTCACTTTTACCTAAGGCAATGTCACTGCTCAGGGGAAAGCAAAGCACAAGTGTTAGGTCATACGAGTTGTCTACACAGAACACCCACAGGCATAGGAGGGTTCTTCAAAGGAAAATGTAGGATAACTATGAGTGAAAGTATGCAAATTGCCTTGAAAATGAGATGAGAAAGTCTTTGAGAACTATGTGAAGCCCTTGATAAACCCTTAGCTCCAATGACTCATTTGCATGCCAATTAATTAGAAAACCCTTCCAAGGAAGACAGAAACCTTGGATTGAAGACAAATTTGCAGTAGTATTTGGGCCTTAATCAGTAAATATAAAAATAAGATGTCTGATGGACCAATAATATGCAAAGACATTTGGCTTCAAGTTTGGGGAGGGGATGGAAAAGGAGAAGAGCAATAGCTTACTGGTCTGTAACCATTGAGTGGCCTGAGAAAGATGCCACAGATCAATAGCAATATCTACTCAACACTCACAGAACTTTTATTTCAAGTCCCAAACTCCTGTTCCTCTGGCTTCTGATGAAGGAGAGCTCTGGACAGAGTTTGAGGAGAAAGAGTCTGCAACAATTTATCGACTTCCATTGATATGAACCAATGGAAGAAGTGGCCAGAAAACCCAATCCTGGTCCTGGCTCTGTCTTCAACTAAATAGAATACTGGCCCACAACTCTAAGTCTCAGCTTATTCATATTTAAAGTGAAGATGCTTGAGTGAGTAGATTACAAGGCCCTATGGAGCCATCATGCTGCATGTCACTCCTGCTCTCAGGAAATTTAATTTCAGGTGGTAAAAAAAAAATTATAAATACAAAGCAAAGCTAAATGGCAAATTAGAAATTGATGGGTTCCAAAAGAGCGGAATAAATAAGGCTGCAAGTGTGCAGTGGAAGTAGAAATACTTTAGGGAGGAGGTTCAAGTGAAATTTCATGGCCTGAGTGCCATTTAGAATGAGTACGATTTGAACTTTCAGAGAAGTTAGGGAAAGCATTTCAGGTAGATGATGATGGCAAGAGAAATTCTGGAAAAGAGAAAGATTCCTGAATAAAACAGAAAGGAAAGAGGGAAGGAGAGAGTAAAAAGGAGAAAACTAAGATTTATTAATCTCTTTCTGTGTAATAGATCTTCTGTTAAAAATTTTATATATGTTAATCATTTAATCCATAGAACCATAATAAGTGCGTGTTATTGTGAGGTTTGGTTTATAAATAAGAAATTAAGCCTTAGAAAAAATTAATAATATACCTGTAGTTACATAGTAAGTAAATATTAAATTAATGATATGAATTCATTTTTGCCTAGTTCAAACCTTCAAGGATGAGGTGGAATCTAATAGTTCCAAAGATTCCCTAGGTGTTGGATGGGTCAAGCAAAGATAGGATGAGCCCCATGAGTAAGATCTTGATGCTGGTAATGTACCAATTGGGAGACTGTGAGTTGGATCTCACTGGAGAAAGGTCATGTCTGCCTTGCCATGATACCCAATCGTGGTAGCATCTCAAGTCCCTAGTAGGTATTGCTGCATGATGTGATAGGGAGGTGGCAGGGGAAGAAGGTCCCAATGTGAAAATAATACATTTCTGTGTACACTCTGTGCTTTCTCTCATGTCAATGGTGTTTGTGCTTTTCACCTCAGTTCCTCTTGACTACCCTGGGAGGCAGTTCCAGAAGCTGTTCTAATCCCTTTGATAAGGAGAATCTTTGTGACTTGCTGGATGCTGAAGTTAGTGACAGAGCTGGACATACTCAGTCACCTGTCTTCTCTCTCCCTTTCTATTCTCTCTGATAATTCTCACATGAGCGTTCACTCTTTTAAACTTGTTTGGTGTTTTGATTATAAAAATCATTTATATGCACTCTCTCATGAACTGCAGTCTTCCCAACAATTTATTCCCTTTGCACGTGAGAGAACTAAAGTTGAGAGACATTAATCACAGAGACATAGATGCTTTATTTCTGCAGGAACTTAAAAGGCAGAGGGACACAGAATCTCAGGTAAAGCTAAAACTCTTGGCTGACAGATCTCTTCAAGTATTTGAAGACTGTCATATATAAAAGAGGTTAGATTTGCTCACTTTTTCCATCTCTATAAAGAGACAACAAGAAACGCAACAGAAACAGAAACAGACTTAGATACAGAGAATATTTTGATGGTCGCCAGATGGGAGGGGGGTTCAGAACAGGGGGTGGAAAAGGGGAAGAGATTAAGATGTACAATTGCTAGTTACAAAAACAGTCACAGGGATGTAAAGTACAGCTTAGGGAATATAGTCATTAATATTGTAAAAACTCTGTATGGTGTCAGATGAGTACCAGACTTATTGGGGAGACCACTTCATAAGTTATATAAATGTTGTACACCTGAAAATAATATAGTATTGTATGTCAACTGTAGCTAAAAATTTTTGGAAGTGTTTTTTTTTTTTTTAAAAAAAGAACCAGCTAACTTAATAAGACAGATTTCAACTCAATTTAAGAAAGAATGTTTTTCAAAGTTTTCTGCTTGTAGAAAAAATACAGGACGATTTTGGGAAAATTAAAAAAAAACAAAGGAAAATCATAAAAACTATTAATAACTGTACAACCTAAAGGTTATTTTAATAGTTTAGCATCTTTTCATCATTTTTGAATGGGTTTGTATGATTAAATAATTAAGATCATACTGTACATAAAATTTTCATGCTCCTTTTCACTCAACATTATATCATTTTATAGGCATTTTTTCAGCTCATTTAAAGCTCTTCATAAACCTAATTTAATGGCTGCATAATATTCAATTGTATGACTATCACAATTTATTTAACTAATGCCCTATTTTTGGACATTTATATTGTACATAATTTTTGGCTATAATAAAATAATATTTCAATGAAAATCTCTTGTGCATAAAGCTTGTTCCACAGTTTTTTATAATTTTATAGGCTAGATTTTTATGACTTGTTTTATTTAATAAAAAGTATGATTATCTTTAAGATGTTGATGCATGTTGCCATTTTTCCTCTATAAAATTTATTCTAATTAACCTCTGAATCCTTAGGTTTTCTCCTGATATTCAAGACTCTATGCACTTCCCCAAAATTCTAGAGGGTCACAGACTCTTTGATCCTCCCTTGTCTTTACTATGATTATTATATTTTCCCTACATGAATTAAAACAGTCCCTTGCTTTTTCAAACTATGTAAAACACCCAAATTTATATCTCTACTGTGACCTACCTTTTCCAGCAAATTGCAACTGGTATATTCAGTTGCTTACATGACAACTGCAGTTGGGTGTCTAACAGATTTATCAAACATAATTGTCTAAACTCTTGGTTGTCCTCCCAATCCACCCCTACTTCTGCTTCCACGAGCCTTTCCTGTCTCAGTACATGGAAATGCCATCCACTCATGATGAGAGTTATCCTTGGCTCTTCTCTCTCCTTCATCCACCAAAACCAATCCACCAGCAGGTCCTATCGACCCTCTCTCTGAAACTTATCCTAATGTATTTCTCTTCAATCCCATTTCTCCCACTAAATGCAAAGTACTTAAATCTCACAAATCTAGCTTCCTAAATGAAGTCTTGGTCTTCAATCTAGGCATGCTGACAATTTATCGTCCACTTAATAGCCATCTTTTTCCATTTATGCAATATTTTGGGGCACCTGTTGCATACTGTTGTACTCTTCTAAGCACTCAAGGTGTAACAAGAAACAGAATAACATGCTGACTTCAAGTAATATACATCCTAGTTGAGGAAAACAGACATCAAACAAGTAAAACATAGACTTAAAGGAAAGCTGGGGCTGGCCTAATCACTATTTCGTTTTGGGTGGTCAGGGAAAGTCTTTCTGGTGAGGAGGCATTTTAGCAGAGACCAGAGGTAAATGAGAGAAATGATTTTACAGGCAGAATATATACCACGTGCAAAGGCAGGAGCACGTTGGGAGTGTTCGAGGCCCATGCACTTTGAGCATCTTTGTGTTGCTATGAGATTGTTCAGCTGGGCACAGGGTAAACCATGACAGCCCGCAGAGTGAGTAAGGAACAGGCTTTTGGGGGGAGTTATATAAGCAGGAGATTCACATGATTGGGAAATTCATGCAACCTCTTATCTTCCCTTCATCCTATGGTGAGAAATGCTGGGGTTGGATACACACTGGTTGTGCTCCAATAGAAGGACTCAACTCCCTATGATAATGACCTTCTTAGTAGGAGAATAAACACTGCTCAGAGTCAGGCAAGTGAGGTATGAGGTGCCAGTTGTTTACAGAAGTCGTTTCAGAATCTTGGGTTCTGTGAGAATTTGTAGCCTCTTCTGCCAGGGAAGCCATCAGCCCCATGTGGAACTCAGTTTGGGGACAGCCTCTCCTGCCAGAATCAGGGTGATCTCAACTAAATCATTGTCCAGGTGACCCGAGGTGAGCTCCCAGGGGCATTTTAACACATTACTGCTTATTGAACCATATCAAAAAGCAGCAAGGAGGCCAATGTTTGAGGCAGGAAGTGGGTCTGGGAAGAGCAGTAGGAGATGACAAAATGTCAGGAGGAGGGCTGGAGACTGAAACTTTCTAGCCTCTGCTTTCTGGCTTCTGGTTAACTTAACAACACCACCACCACCACAGCAAACTATAGGCCACATACCTAGTTTGAATTTCAGATAAACAAGAAATAATTTTAAGTAGAAGTATATCCAAATATTGTACATATACTAGCAAGAAATTCATTGTTTTTATGAAATTCCAATTTAACTGGGTATTCTACATTTTATCTGGCAGAGATCTACACAGAAATCTCTGAGGGGATTTGAGGGTCAGGCAGAGAGTGGGGGACTCTTTATCTCACCCACTCCATCCCTGCCAGGCCTCAGTGTAGCCATTTTGGGGGTCTTCTACCTCAGGCCACAGCTCCTGTCAGGCAGCTCGCCCCACTGGGGGCTACATCTCTCACTGTTTCTGTCAAAGCTCCTGTTGGGGGTGGCAGGTAAAGCTTCCTGTTCTTCCTCATTGCTGAAGACACCCCTGTGGTCCCCTAAACCCTGTCCTCACCTCCACAAATGGTCTCCCTTAAGTCATCATTCTTCAATTCCCTGCTTTGAGTATACCAACTGTTTTCTGCTGGGACACTTATCCACACAGTCACTTGTTTCCTCCCAAGGCCCAGGATGGTATCTGACTTCTACACTGAACTTGGCCCTACTACGCACTCTAAGTATTTGTTGACATATTGATTGAATACAATTCCTACATTCGCATGTATTTACTGTGTTAGAAGTTCTCATAGTGTGACGCTCAGACCTTGACTAATTTAAGAAATATATCGTAATGTGTTAGGACTAGATTGTCAGGACCACACTGGGCCTATTGATTCAGAGACTCTGAAGGTAGGCCCAGAGATCTTGGATTTAAGAAACCCTCAGTCATTCTGTGTCTGCTAAATTTGAGAACTATTGGGTGAAGTAAGACTTGGGAATACAATAGTGAACAAATATGACAAGGTCCCCCGACTCAGGGTAATTATCAATATAGCAGACACATCTGCACACATTCATCCAACAACATGACATAGCTACCTTTAACAGACAGCATGTGAATATAGTCTACCTACTTACACCTGTGAATGATTGCCCCATGTAATTCATAGTCTGAACTCATCCTCCGTACAAAAACCCTGGAAACTTCCAGTGGGCCCTTTCTGAACCTGACCTGAACATAAACTAAGCTTTGCCACTTTAGGAAAGCTGAATTCTCTACCTCAAACTAAATTTAGTGCTTGCCAAAAGGGGAGGCAGAAAATAAAGGAAAGTCTATAGAATCATCTCATGATGCTGAAATACTTTCAAATATCCTACCTGATATTAAAGATCAAAAGCAAAAGGCTGAATTACATAAAAACCCATTTAAAGTTATACAACCCTAGAATCCAAGCTCCATTTTTTACATGTGAACACAAGGTATTTTTGCACCATTTATTATGCTCTATATTTTCCAAAAATGAAAGTCCTCTGCCAATGAAGGGCACATGGTACTTTGTTTTGTTCTCGTCTTAAGTATTGTTCATCATTTTCACAAACCATGACACCAATGGGTGTCTGAGTTGCCAATGCATTTCTAGCAGTCACATTTGTGGCTGTCATATTCCCCATTAGTTTTCTAGGCATAGTGTGTCTCAAATTCATGAGTCACCTAGGGATGGTATTACAATGCAGATTCTTACAGTGAGTCTGGACTGAGGCCTGAGATTCAGCTTTTCTAATGCGCTGGTACTGATACTGTTGGCCCATGGACCACACTTTGAGTAGTGAATTTCAAATGTAACTCTGCCCCACCACTTAAATATCAAAATAGATGTTATTTTATTATTAATTCATTTCTTTTATATAATTAGACATTACATCAATTAAATATGTAGTTAACTTTAATTTTCTATGGATTTTATTTCATGGCAATAAAGGGAACAACACAAAAAATTCAATATTGAAAAAGAAGGTGCAAAATCTGATAGAGCCAAGAATATTCGTCTAAGTTCTTTAAAGTCATCCTGTGCCTTTGTCATATGTGTAATTTAGAGACAAGGAGGCTAAACCATTTTCTGCATGAGAATTGTCCTGGAAAAAAGGGTCAGGAAAGGGCATATCTCAATTTAAACCAAGCAAATTCAAAGAAAGCTTTCCTGGGAATCTGGGGAGAAAGAAGCATTCTGATCCTTAAGAGAGTAGAACCAGGAAACATCCTTCTCTTTCCTTTGGATATTGTGAAGTAAGGATCTAAGGTCTGACACTGCAGGACCATCTTCCTGGAACATGAAAGACAAAGGTAGCATGTGGTGTGGGGAATGAAGAGATAAGAGAAAGCCAAACAGACGGAGTCACAGGCTCTGAACTAAGCCAACATGTGGCCCACACACTTTTGTCTATATGTGGTGTGAGCCCACAAATGTTCTTTTGTTTAAATCATTTGGAGGTGAATTTTCTGCATCAATAGGACATTGAAGGAGAGTATCGATAAGATAGAAACCAGAAGAGTTTTCCGGGCTAGAGGTGAGGATTTGGGAGACAGCAATGCAAAGATGATTTTAAATCCTTAGGACAGAAGGAACTCATCTAAGGAGAGAAAATTGCTAGACAACAGAAAAGGCTCAGGACTCAAATCCAAGGAAATACAAACTTGAGACTCTCGATAGAAGATCATAGAGAAAGAGTGGCCAGCAATGGGCCAGGAGGACCAGCAGGCTTGTTGTCATTGACCAAGGAACACTAGGATGAGCACACTTGTCCACCTAAGCTCTTGCCAACGAAGTGCAATGTTTGTTTTCGTTTTTTCTTCTCTACCATTTATAACATCTTTCCCAACACCCGAAACTTGCCAAAGCGCTCATGCAAATGGGAATTGTTTTCATGTAAAGATCAATTAATATGCATGAAATGGATTATTTTAGTGTTTGAATTCTATCCCCCTAAAATTTTAGAACTCTACAAAGCAGTGTGAATACAAATTCTCCCACATGGGGATAAGTCTCTGCTGAAAAAAACAAACAAACAAATGCATGTACTACATACCCAGAATTCACTAAAGATGTGTGTAGGATGTTAGATCCTTTTGAGACTACAAGGATGAGAAGGTGATTGACCAAAATGAGTTTGTGGCCAGGATCCACATGGTGGGGCCACAGTGAGTCTGAAGAGTCTTCTCTATACTTTCTAGATAGGAAAGTCAGGAGCATAAAGGCAGAGGAGTGGGAACAGCAGTTGACAATTTCTAGGTAGAAGGTGCGAGGCAAAAGCCCTTAGGAAACATTGATTATTTTTTAGTCACCTTTCATGTGGCCCATCCTGAACAGAAATGCCCTGTTGAACATTTGTTAATATTAAAAATCACCTCCAAAAGTAGTCTATCTTTGACAGGTCGCCATCTCACCACGACTTGGTACCCTTCATCTGGACTATCACCCTCTCTTATGCCCTGGCATTTTCTCTGGAAGCCCCACTCAGTCCTCAGTGATGGAGCGCATTGCTCAACACATTTTCAAAGGCTGAGTGAAACAAGGTTAGGGTGTCATAAAATCAAACATTGATATTCATGATGATTCCTGTTCTAACACAGAACCAAGGCTTCCTGAGAATAGCTAATCTGCCTTCTGTCATTATTTCCAACTGCATACCTAAATTTACTTGTAATCTGAATTCTGAGGGTAAAACTGACTCTGCTTACTCTTAGGCAGAAAAGAAATATTACTACTACAAAATATTCTAAAGGCATAGGAATGGGTAATGGGTTTCTTTTTAAAATAATAAATCTAAACCTTTACCTGTATTTAAAGTGATATTTTCTAGATTGAAAAAAAGCCCTAAAATTAAAGAAAAAAAAAGAAGTGGTAAACATATTAGTCTTTAACTTCTTTGTAATTCACAGACTTCAGTTTAAAGGGAAAAAATTAAGAAAAGAAAAAAATAGGAAAGTAATTGTCATGTTTCATTAAGAATTTTAGTAGCAATTCTTCCGTTCAAAACTTATTCATTTGAATTAAGATTATGAGGAACACATTACTTCTTAATGGTGGCATGTGACAGTTATATCCCTAAAAGAATGATCTCATTCAGGCACATGCTTTTCATTAAATATTTGTTTGTATATTGGCTTTATATTGTGCCTTTCAGTCTCCTCAAATCTCTTTTAGGAGAAGGAGGGGTATCAATTATAGAAAAGGATATATTGCAATTCTTTCTAAATGGAGATGGAAAGCAAGAAAGAAGGAAGGAAACTAAGATTTGAGTTTCTGTTAAAGGGAAGATATTCTGTTACATATTCTTATTTAACTCTTTAAAATCATTGAACAATTATGTGAAATGCATATTATTATGGCTGCTTGATATGAAGAAAAACTTTGTGCCCTTTTACACACAGTTAATATTTAGAGGCGACAAGATTCAATTTCAAGGTCACCTGGATTTCAGACTCCCTACTTTCTACTTCATAGAAATAAGACACTTAAAGAGAACATTTGAGACTGATTTTCCAATACAGTGAATTTGGACATGAAAAATAATGACAGAAATAAATCATGATGCAGGTAGGCGCATGTAAGGAAGAAGAGGCAAAAGAGTCCATCACTTGAGAGTTGGTGAGAGAAGCAGAGTCTTGGGCCCACTCAGATCTCTTGAGAACCTACTTTTGGGCAAGACCCCACGATTTCATATGCACTTTAAAGTTGGGAAAGCATTGTGGTAATAG